>OY728146.1:1627132618-1629922618 GCA_963277665.1 Viscum album | reverse complement strand
TATATTTGATGAATGAAATTTTGAGGAATACAATGATGAAGCTTGGTCAATGGTTTAAGGAGGTAGTGGAATGATTGCATGTTTATCAAGAGTAATGTGGTATATGTAATTTCATGGTTCTATAGAATAAAGAAACATCGAAGGATTGTTACTCCACTATTTTTCCTAATGTTCTTGAATGAATATGTTGAATGGTACCCGTAACCATGAATGGTTATTCAGATATTTTTGGAATGTAGATGATATGAAAATAATTAATGGATAAGAAGATAATGAGATGTTTGACAGTATTAATGTGCTCATGACAGATATAAAGAAAATGTGATATCATGGTTTGAGTTTATATAAATGTTGAGATTTTGGAATGTGGAAAGAATTATCTTTTTACAGAATTTATCTTTTCACTGAGGTTCTATGGTAATTCATGTATCTAGAGAATAAATAAGTAAGGTATTCACATGTCTAGAATGTGACCAACAAGATATATTTTATGATATATGGGGGATACATGATGGTATTGACTTTCTTGGTAGGTGACCTATCTAGGAATGTTATTAATTATTCTATGATATTGGACAGAAGTATTTAGGATAAGAATAAAGATTGGAATGGATTAAGTTGGGAATAAGATAATATTGTTTAAGACTAGAACTTTTTTCCAATATTATGTCTGAAATGTTATAATATTATTGTTTTAGAAAATGGAAAACCCATAAGATGGGCGACAACCAATCATGACGGACAAGGTTGCGAGAATTGAACCCCCAACTGAACTGTGACATGCCTTTATCGCCTTCCACTGGCCTGCAGGAAGACCCTGGTTAGTAGAAATTAGTTTTATTTTATTATGATGTATGATAGAAGAAGTATAAGTCCATTTTTGGAACCACATATGATTAATCTCACCATAGATGGACTTTTTTATATAACTATTTCTAACCTTATGATTGAGACAGATGGAATGACCTATCATTCTATCGCATTATCCACTTGCACTTCACAAAAGACAAATTCAACTTCATTTCATTAGGAGATAAAGTGGAAATTTTTCAAGGAACGACCAACAGTCAAATTGTAAAAAAATAAAGAAAGTATTTCATTTATTTAAAAAATTCTTCAACATCAGTCAAATGATCTTGAAAACCAAAAATTTTGTCCAATTTCCCTCATATCTGATGAATAATATGGTACCTTAGATCACCACAAATTTATTACTTTGGGATTGTTGGATTTTTCATAGCAATGTTCTCTACCACTCTCCATCAGAACTTGATGGTTATATTTATCTTCTATATATTTTCATCTATGTTCTCTTAAGTGGAAACCCAGTGATTAATTAATTTGGGTAACCATTACATTTCATAAATTAGTTTTTAACGTTTTGTTTTAGTATTCCATTTTATGATATGGGTTTCTATTAAAGAATCTATCAAGTATTAAACCTTTTATAACCCCGACAAATTTTGAGGGCGACATTCATTTTTATGGGGGTATAATGTAACACCGTGAAATTTTATGAAAAATATTCTTTTAATTTCATTGATGTATTTTGTTGTATGATACACCAAAATTATATTTTTCCCTACACAACACCGTATTATCTTGTATTATACACAAACACTATTCTTGGATTTTGTTTCACGCAAGAGCAACCTTCCTCAATAGAGTGTGTTGTAATCAATACTGAGTTTCACTAAACAATGATATATTGTTATAATATTTTTATGAACTAACCATTATGAATTATAGTAACTAAATTCTGAATTTTAAGACATTATAATTCATGTTAATCATTTTATAGAACATGGTATGAGACCAAAATAAATTTTTTGGGTAAAATAAATATTTTTTAAAAAATGCTGTTTTTCCACATTTTGATGGAGCAACCACTTTAAATATAGTATTTGACATTTTTATAAGTTAATTTTGACAAATAAATCTTCTTCCTTGGAATTAGGATATAAAATTTACTTAGGAATTTTTTTGAGATTATTCTGATAACCTTCATATTTTGATGAATAGAAAAAATACGCTAAATTTTACTTAAATTTTTTTTTTCATCGAGATAATTTATATGGTAAAATTATAATAGTAAATTGTTTTAATGTTTAAATTGAATATATTTTTACCATTTTATATAATTTATTTCATTACCATTGACTTTACTTTGAATTCGTAGATTAAATAAATTCAATATTTTGCAATGTTTAAAACAAAAACCCGTTTTTTTTACAAATGGAGTAATTTTAAATTAATTAAATCATGTTATGTGTTTTGAATTTGTAAAAATTGATTCCATATTTGGAATAATTATTTCCAAATTATTATAATAGGATATTTTTTATTTATGGGATTTATGAATAGTAACTACGGTAAATTTTATTTACCAAAGTTAATGTTAAATTAGGTAATTAATGGTAAAAATAATATTATAAAATTACCCTAAAACATGTCTAAATATTATATAATGATTATATTAAGTCCTAAAATATAATTGGGTCGAAATGGTATATATTATAATCCACTTGTATTGGATTAAGACATTGAATTTATTTTATTTAAATGAAAGTGAAATATGTCTCACTCAAAATTTAATAATTAAATTATTTATAATATTAGGTTATATAGAATATAAATTCTCCTATAAATACTCATTTGAAAGCTCAAATTCTTTTTATTTATAATGGTAATTTATTTGTAGTTTTTAG
The DNA here is from genome assembly GCA_963277665.1 of Viscum album. Taxonomy (NCBI): domain Eukaryota; kingdom Viridiplantae; phylum Streptophyta; class Magnoliopsida; order Santalales; family Viscaceae; genus Viscum; species Viscum album. Next base: position 1,629,919,910 of record OY728146.1, on the reverse strand, counting down.
GAAAAATATAATTACCTTAATAGATTATATAATAATGATGCATAAATTATTTATTTAATGAAAAATAAATATTATAGTTTTTTAGACTAATAATACCCATAAAAGGCCCAAAACCTTACCAAATCATATTTTTAGTGTACATATAAACCATAAAAATCCAAAGGGAGAATTTTTGACCATTTGGAGCTTTGTAAAAGCGATTATGACATTTATAGTTTTTTTTATCTTAAGTGATGTCAATGTTGTCACCTTCATAATTTAATAAATATCTAATTTCTAAAGAAGAATGTTTTAGAAGATAAATTAAACTAAAAGTAATCTTATGAAATATATTATATATTTATTCATCAAAGTATTTTTTTTATTTTTATGAAAAAATAAATATATTAATTAATAATACAAAAATATTTTAGTAATTATTTTATTATGAGAAATATCAAATAAATGGTTTTAAAAATATTAAAATAAATATTATGTGAACTAATTAACATTACCAACGAATTTTATAAATTTATATGACATTTTAGGAACCTAGTAAATATTTTGGTTTGAATATATTCTCTGTGTGTATTTTATTTAAATTAAAATAAATGAATTGTGTCAAAATTTACACTATTGGTATTTTTTAAAACTAACATATTATTAAATTATTTATAAATAACAAAAATATTTACAAAATTAAAAATTGATTATTATATTTTATAAAAGGTTATAAATTATAAAATTATTGAAAATTGACCACATATAAGTATGTATTTATAACAATTTAAAATTTAGAATATTACTACCAAAAATAAGATAAATTAAATAAAATAAGGATAAATAAAATTGATAAGGTTTAAAATAATTTACCAAATTATCTAAATATAATTGTTGGATGATATTACAACCATATCATACCTCATATTCAAATTTGAGTCACTTCTGAAGTTTTAATGTTGGGTTTTAGTTTATTATAAATTAATATTTTAGAGGTTTCCAAAAGTGACCATCTACTCTCTTGTAAAAGGGCACCTCCTCCCTCTCCTCCTCACACCACATTGAGCCCTCATGCTAGTACAACCCCTGAAAATTTCTTTTTTCCACTTCCCTATAAACATACTAGTGGTCCTCGTAATCTTCAAAGTACAAATTTAGTGCCCTAAGTTAATATTTAGAAGAGGCGCGTCGAAGAAGAGGTAATATCCTTTATCGATTCTTTTAAATTCATTTCTTCTTTTAATTCATCTTCTTTACTTGTTTAATTATAAAGTAATAACATCAGTATCACTCATATACTGATATGTTATTATAAATATGAAACAACAACATTTCACCTTTTATCCATCCAACAGAATACAAAATCACCGCACGTGCGTACGTACAGAATACCATCTCCACGCCGTGGTGTAATTTGTTTTTCCACCACCACCATACATGGATGGGTATAATGGTGTAAATAAAAAATATATATGGTAATTATAAAATGACACTAATTCGGAGATATTATATAATCCACTCTAATTCTATTCAAAAATTATGGGAATGATATCATCGCTCGTGCGTACGTACGTATTACCGTCTCTACAGCGCGATGAGATTCATTATCCATGTTAACAACTCAAGAATGATTATAAAGTATATATAATAAATAATCATGTAATATATGACAAATTAATGATACTGGATTTGTTTATATGTCATTTACTTACTTCCATTAAATTTAATAAGGAAAAAAAACTCCGTTCATGCATACGTACGACCTATCATTTCCATCAACGGTGTATTTCAGTCCATTTATCGATCTATTATATATATGTATGTTGTGAATATATATAATATATAAATAGTATTTTACATTCTGAAAGTATGTATTCGTTATCTAATTAATCATATAAATAATTACACATCAAAACACGGACGATAAATGAAATGATTTTACCCGAAATGATAATTTAACATGAAACTAACAAATGAACGGGTAATATAAAGTCATAAGAGAATCATATATGATAACATTAATATTAATATGGTTCTGTTACAAGTTAATAATATGTTTAAACCTACTATAGTGGGGTCTTGAACATATATAAAAGAAATTGGACATAAGGTAAGGGATAATTTTGAAAATCTCTTTTTTGTATGAGATTTATTATACATAAGTATTTACAGGGGTTATATATTTCATCAATGTCCATAAAAATGTTTCTCATAAAGTGTTTAATAAAATTCCATGTATTTTTAAAGTCATGATTACCTGTATTTGACTTTTACATTGTGTTGTGGAATGAATCTTTATTTTGTTTACCATACGAGTAAATTTTTGAATTATCTGGAAAATGTACGAGGAGTATGTTTTTTTAACTTATACGGAATGAACACATTTTTATGTTTTCATAAAGGAATATTTACATAAAGCTTCCTATATAAGATTTAATTATTATTTTCAGAAAAATTATTTTCTTTTAAAATTGCACGACATTTTGAGAAACAAAAAATGTTTTTAAAGTGGAAAGGATGTTTTCCTCAAGAATGGAGTTCAAGTGTTTTATCAAAATTATTTTCCATCTATGATAATATTGGGGTTTGTTTCTATAAATATATTATATTTATTTGATTATGTTATGATGAAATTATTTTTATGAGGTCCTTTTATCTTATATGGATTATGTTATGATGGAATGATGTTTAAGAATATCATTTTTATTACATGGGTTATGCTATGATGCATGATTTATGATTTTGAGGGAAAGAAAAGAATGGTTTCTTTAAGAGATTGGTTGGACCTATATCTCTCTAAAATTCATTGGGTAAAGATTAATATCTCACGAGATAAACATGGCTGGAATATAAAGTAAAATCTGGTTCAGTAATTTAGGGCTGAAACAGCAAGTAAATCTGGTTCAGTAATGGACTTTGTCCACTATGATGGTCTTGGCAGCAATGCCTTGGCTACTATGGAAATCATAACATGTGATTAATGGTTTTCCACAATTCCATGTTTTTCCCATTTTATTTATCATTATTAATGATCCTTTATGATCAATACCTTATGAACTGCCATGATTTATGTCAGTACTCCTGATTATGACGTTTTATGTTCATTTTATTGTGTTCAAATGTTTATGGATTATTTTATTTTCTCTATGTTTACCCTTACTAAGCATTTTAGCTCACCCTTTTTATATTTTCTTTTCCCTAGGATATAAATAATGGTTTTTGGTAAGAAAACAAAAGTGGAAGATCTTTATGGGAGATGTTGAAGATCATTCACCATGATTAGAATATTATGTTCCGATTTTACAACGACACTAAACTAATACAGTCTTTGGGCATCTGTTTTTGGCACGTATTAATTATTTCACCAAAGTAATTTAATGTCTATGTACATCATGCTTTTGGCCTCTACACCACATGCCTATTACTAGTACCACAGAATCCCACCATCACTTTCAAGAACACAAAAGTAGAAAAATCGTATATATAACTATGATATTATTAGGTATATCTAGGAATAATAATATCTTATCAAACGTATAATGATAGTAGTCTTCCTCTTGGGGTTTATAATAATATTTAATGAATAGTGAAATATCACATAAGAAATCTAATGATCGATTAATGTCTCCTTTATCACCCGACCATACCACAAAAAATATTCTTTTGAGAATGTGATAATTTTTTTTAAAAATAATGATCATTCTATATGATACCCTTATTAACGTTTAGATCCATACGAGTATTACTATTATTAGTATCATAAAAACACTCACGAGGAACCCAGACAACACACTAAAAGGCATACTATTTCACATCAATACCAAATAAACGATACAAAAATAGAATACTATCAGTCAAAACTATAATACTCCTTGAGAAGTAATATTAAGATAATAATATCAAGACATGATACCCACATCCCAAAATACCATTGTAACATTAGTCTCTTAATGGAAGAGCATGACATGAACTCCCCACAACCTACCTCTCAGGTTTCGAATGTCTGATCTCTAGTATATCAAAAAACAATATAAAATAAATCTTTTATAAATACCCCATCTGATACAAAACTATGATGAACCCAAACAAATTACCATATCAAAATATTAACTGACTCGATCTACCATGTACCCAATGTTTGACTATAATCTACCTGAGACGTAGTGTAATTCCTAGAAATAAAAATAATTATGAGAACAATTTCTCCCAAACTGAAGCTGGAAATATATAATATTTATTCACGTATAGATGAGAATAATGGATGACATCATGGATATATATATATATATATCAAACAATAAAGAATACAAAGAAATATAAATAACTTAAATTGTGGGAAAAAATTTCTATCTGAAAAGTCCATCTGAAAAGTATGACAAGGATAAATAACTAATCCAATAGTATCTTTATAATAGTATCAAAAAACATTCACCATCTCAACATCCATATACCAAATACTTGTAGTGAGATAATATAACTACCTCATCGGAGTGCCTTTCCTTTCCCTATATCAAAAGACATAACCAATTCTACGCACTGATGAATTGGTATATAGGGTTTGTTCTAGAAGACTTAGTATGGTCTCATATAGGTGTTTCATATCATGTCACTGAACAATAATCCATGCCATCTAAAATTTAATGTAAACATAAAATATTATTAATTTAATAATATATTTAAAAATCATGGGAAAATTTCTTATTTTCCTAACAAATTTCCAAATAAAGAAGGAAATTAAATTTATTGATTTTCATATCCGTATATAGAATAAAATATATTATTCCTATCCAAAGGTAGCATAAATTATAATATCTAATTTATGTAAGTTAATTAAAAATATAACTATCAGAAAATGCCAAATCAATCAAATAGGTAGATGTAAAAAACACCAATTAGGTTGGGATATTTTTTGAACTTATAACAAACATATACAATCACATTACATCATAGCTCTAGAAATCTAAATCATGTCTAGAGAGTAGAGAAACAACCCATAATCTAAACCCAAATTGGTCTAACAAGTCCCTTGATAAATGGGAATCAAGATAAGAGGTAATCCCATTGAGAAACCACCAAACTACTTTTGAGGAATATAACTACATCTTCCACCTAAGTACCTATGGTTTACCATGTGCACTATTTTCTAAATCATTTCTTCTATCAATTTCATTCAATGCATTATCTGAAACCCATTTCAAAAAAACTAAAAACATTAGGAAATGACTTATTTTTTACGAAAATTATGGGAACCAGTATTTTTACATGAACACAATTCCACACACACAAATCAAATTAACATATTATTTAATTTAACTTGATAAATAGATTTATCGATAATTTGAACAATGTAGTTTATCAAAATAATTTACATACATAACCTCTTAACTCAAAATTTATGTCACACATGCTTACAGCAGAATCCACTAATATGAAGAAAATCACAATGAAAAAAGATGTTATGTAATCAATCCACATATCATACAATTGTTGAAATTTAATGAAAGGGGTTTTGAATACTCATGATCCTATAAATAATCACAAACACCCAACTGTTGCTCCAAAATCAACAAGGAGAAATAAACATAATAATATCACTCCATGTATCTATAATGAAATAAGAATAACATCACCACATGTCTACATATCTAATAACACAATGAAACGGTGAAACTACGATCAAATTAAATGAATATGTATAAATGATCTCTATCACGTGAGAAGAAATACAACATCTCTAATGATCCAATGAAACAAATTGATACAAAATTAATAGAGATTCCACAAATTAATGTATAAGGGCTTTATTTCTAAATCTAAGAGGCTACACATTGACTTAATACAAAAATAACTTGTGCGACATCCTATAAGACAAATCAGTTACATTTACTAAGTGTGTTATCCTTTTAAATATTTTATATTTCTTGAGACTCTTCTACACCAATATGTCATATAAATTTTATGAAAAATTGATATTTTAACACTACAAAATATGTAATTATTAAAAAAAATTCATTACTTCATGCTATTTATTGAGCTCATAACATGATCCTCAAAAAGAAATTTCAAGATGTTACAAGTTAGTTCATGTAGATGCCTATTTTTTCCTCGATAAGTTGTTGAAATATTTATATATTTTATTCTAGAGGTAGGTATTTAGATGATGTGAAATTCTGGGCCCAATGTTCCCAAAATTAATTTTATAAAGATATTAATTTAATTTTATACTATGAATAAAATATAGATTTGATAAATATTAAAATATAATTCGGATAAAAAATCTGGTGTCATGGTTGTGTCCAGAACATGTTTTTTACCCTAGGATTGACCTAACATTTACCTATGCACGAATCTATTGAAAAAATCAATGGAGGAAAAAATCAGCATATAAAATAATTCTTCTTAATTATTTTATTCAAGGTGCTGATGTAAATAAACTTTTAATAGGGACTCAGAATTGAAATCAATGATTGAAATTGTGTTTGAAAGGGTTTTTTACATAAGCATGTCATAAAATATGGATGCATGGTTTTTCTAGATCCCACACCTATTAAGTTGAATTTTTTTTCTTTTAAAAATATTTATTAAAGGGGGGTTTCCCCCTTCAACCAGCCAACTCTACCCCTCACCAAAACATTTCTCCCTCTCACTATATCTCTCTCTAATTCATCAACAAACCATGGGGGGCATTCTAGTGGGTCATAGTAGGAGCTCCCTAGATGCATTGCAAACATCAAGTGAACTGTTTTGAGGTAGGGTTCTTTTACTTTTTTGTATCCTCGGTTTTCCTTTCATGAACAATGAATATATTGGTTGTCAAATTGTTATATCATTTTTCATCATTGATGGGAACACCCACAAGGCCATCAAACCCTATTAAAAATTATATATCTTTATCGCATTCATCAGCCATCTCTTGGGTTTATCAACATTTATCTTTGGTAAAATCAGTCCTTTGATGATTTTTTCAGATGATTCTCTCAATATGAATAGCGCATCCCGATCTTCACAGAACTGTGTGTGAAATATGTTTCAGGAATCTGGTGAAATTATGTAATTATGTTTTTAAAACATTATTAATTATGTGTTGGTATTGTTGTAAGTCATATGATTTTTATAAAATTTTTTAATTAATTTAGTAATTTATAAGAAAATTAATGTTCATAGAATGTATTTTTAAATTTATATTTTTATGAACTATTATTATGAAATAATATTATGAGACCTTAATTAAGTTTTCAATGTGATAAAAAATAAGTTATAAATCTAAAAACAGTAATTTTCATGTAAATTATGATTTAAAATAAAATCATTTTTCTTATATTTAGGAACATATTTGAATAAAATAGACTTCATTTTTTAATTCTATATATTTATAAATCGTTAGGGCAAAATTTGTAATTTTTTTATTAATATAGTAAAAAATGGAAATTTATGGTATATATACATTATATGTTAAATACAAAATTCATTTATTCATTGTTGAATTGAGAACAAATAGTTCGAAAAAAACATGACCTAATTTCTATATATAGTCAATATAATGAACAATATTTCTTTTATTGATAAAAATAGTAATACATGGACAATTTTTTTAAAAAGAAACCCTCTCAAACAATATTAATAAAAACCTTCAGCTCCTATTGCAATCACACCTCTGAAGCCTTTATCATTGTAAAAATTCCATTTCTTTTCTAGTTTATTTTATTTATTTTCTCCCCTTACAATCCATAATCAAAATTTATTGAAAAATATATGATCTTACATATAATATATTGTTTTCATATTGAAGAAATAATTTTTCATCAAAATCTATTCTCTCATTTCGTTTACATTAATAATGAAACCATCATCTATGAGAGGTCGATTTACCTCATTCGTGGGTGATGTGAATTTAAATTTGAAATATGTCTTCAATAATGGTCATGAGAACATTTTTATGGTTGAAACAGTCTATAATATATGTATTAAATTTTATGAAATGTTCTGTATGAATTTTTTACACATGATATCAATTTATAAAACAAAATGAATACATTATTATCCTGAAACGTTAAATCAATCATAAATATTAACGGTAATGATTTATCTAATGAATCATACTCAATTCTAGAAATAATGGGATTTTAATATTCTATAATATCATTAAAAATAGAAAACAATAATCTATGCATAATTATCCTCATTCTAAAATATTATCCATACACATATACAACTAAAACAACCCGGAAAACCATGTAAATTGGTGCTCCTAATTGATGGAATTGAATATGTTAATCGATTAAAAAGGACACAAATTAACATAATAAATTTATAATTATTAAATACATGTATAAATGGTTATTATATTATTATTGAATGAAAATTATTTTATTTATGACTTTATGATCATTGGATGAGTCTTTTCAACAATGGGTAAGGGATTCTACCTAGACATCCATTATTCCATCGTGTTACGCATACTCTCGATTTTCAAAAAATGAAATTCTCTTTTAATTTAGTTTAAATCTTAAAAATTCTTTTTATATGTTAAAAACTCTTGTATATAGATCCATTTATCCAGATTATCATGGATATAATTTTTTCAAAAGGATACCTACTCAATTAATCTCGATAAGCTAGCATATTTCATGGGAACATCCTAAATTCTTACCCATTTTCTAATGTTCTATATAATATATTTTTAGAAACCAATTTTTTTAACTAATTTTATTTATAAGTATAAACATAATGGGTTTAATTTTTATATTTTTCAAACACTTATTCAATTTGAATTTTATCAAATCTTGAAGGTTTTCCCTTAAACTAAACTAATTTTTTATTTGTATTGTTTCATAAACACTATTTTCACTCTAGTTTGACATCACATATCATGATATATGCATATATAAATTTATAATTATCCTTGTATGATTTAATTAATTTTTATACAAAAATATTTATGGATATACCCATTTATTATGATTCTAACATGATTTTGATACACAATTCATTCCATGGGTAACCATTATTTTTATGTTTTGATACTTATGTATGATTCCTTAGGTGGAAATAATATTTACAAAAATGTTATGATGGGTGTTACCAAAATAAATGTAATTAAATGTGTAATGATTAATCTCATGATATATTATATGAAATGTTCTGTATGATTATCCTTAACTAATTCTCCATGTACCACGATAATGCAGGTTAGTCTGAAATCGTCCTCCTCTATGTGCAATGAAATTTTACATGTGCTCCTTTATGTGAAACGAGCATTGTCTCGTTCTAAATTAATGTTTTTATTTTCTAACACATTAAAATCATTACATGATTATATGATCATATATTATGATTCATTATTTTTAATCATATTCTATGTATTTATATATCATTTTGTTATGACTTATAACCCATGTAATATTCTTTATTTTAATTTTTATTCCCTTACTAGGCTTTTTATCTCATCACTTTGTTTGTGTTATTCCTAGGAAATCCTATGTTGATTTAAGGACATAAATGGTGTTAATTGTTTATAATGAATGATAATAAAAGAAATGTATTATTTAGTCCAATGTTTTCAATTTTATGTACATATTGTTTCAGTAAAATGTACTCAATGATCCTCTGCTTGTAATTTGATGATCAATTATTATTAAAATTATTTATTGATATGTATAAAAATTGAGGGTCACTATATTAGGTATCATAGGAAATTATTTGTTATTTTTTGGAAACTGGGATTAGAGAAATTTAATAAGAACACTATGGATAAGAGTAAATATATAAAGCCATAAATAAATTTTGTTCATTATTGTTTATGTGGTTTATCAAAAAAAATACATCCTATGTGGATAGTACATGTTGAAGTGGTTCTAGAACAAATGTAGATACGAGTGAATGCTCGGATGAAGTGTTTTGGGATTAACATTGGTTAACCTAATATATGACCACATGCCTTTCAATGCACATAGATTGACAATCTTGGTTGATATGTTTGGTAAATTCATAAGCTCATTATTAAAAATTACTATGGTAGTAATAAATTAACAAAAGAATATATGTTAGGAAATAGATAATTGATAACCCATATTAAAACTTAAGGAATGAAAATTTTGGATATACATTTCATTTAAGAGTTTATAATTTTATATATAATGTTTTCTTTTTTATTAATATTATCTAAGTATTTAATCCCTTTAATTTTACTTTATTTTTCTTATAAAATGTAGGTAAATATAATAAAACAACAGAATAATTAATTAGAGAGCGAATTTGATGATTCCCCTAACGAAACAAAAAATTTTATGGGAAAAAGTGCTCATAAATTTTTGATAGTACATTTTTAGTAGGCTCAAGTTTTGAATAATAACTTAAATATTGAGGAACTCCCTCATTTTACTAGGAGAGGGAATGTTCCCATAGAAATCTTATTCAGCAATGGCCTCTCATGTTTAGTGGTATTCTGGTCATCTCCCAATAGAATAGTGTATTAAGTCAACATAAAATATATTCTATTTCCACCAGTTCATAGAAGAATATAATGTTGTTTTAGTGGTCTACCCTTTTTATGGGGATTCTAAACCATGGTGGACATTGACAAAAAATAATAAGTCCACAGTGGGAAATTTATTCTTGGATTTGGATGAATTTATGAAAATGTTTTTAAGTAAATATTTTCCCTGAACCCTCTATCTCCAGATAGAATAATTGTTTCTCAGACTTATAAAAAACGTAGATGAGTCTTCAAGAGTGTATGGAATAAACATTACAAGTCTTTCAAGTTATTCCCCAAGATTTTCATGAACACTGAAACAATGGAAGATCGAATATTTATTATATTTAAACTGATTCTATGAATTGATTTTGAAATTTGAGAATAATATAGTTACGAGGATATTTTCTAGTGTGCCGTAAATGATTTTATGGATATCAAAGATTGTGAATAACCTCATGATACCGATGAAAACAATTATAATATGGAGACCAATATGAGGGGATCTATATATAAATAACATGATGGAAAAATAATAAATATCCCACATGTCAAAATTTTTCCAAGTTGAATCTTGGGAAAAGTATATAGTGAACTTGGAAATGATTCAAGTGTGGAAGAATGGGGTATCTGCCTATGAAATACTAAAGGGACATGATTAATTCTACTAATGTAATAAAATTCAGAAAGGTTTAGATTAATGCACATTCATTTGCGAGGTGTTTCAACTATAAGATACATTGTAAATTTTCAAACCAAATTTATCTACCAATATTTTTTGAGGTAATAATAAATAAACTCCAATGAAACAAGGAAAGGTTAATCTATCACTAATACAAATGTAGATAAGAGAAATGATTTGGTGATATTTATACTAGTTATTCTTTAAATAATATTAAATGTTCTATTTTATTCTAGTTTTTCAAATTATTTCATAACATTCAATTTTAGTAGAACTATTGAAACAACCCCTAAAAATTTGGAATATAAGTTATATATGAGAATAACTGATGGGGAAATTATTTCATCCAATGTATGTAACTCCTCACAGGTTAACTATTGTGGACTGAACCACCACAAAAATATTCTTTAACTTCCTTTGGTTGAGTTTGATGTTATTTGAGGCAAGTATAGTCTATCTTTATACAAATACAAGATCATCTATTAAGAAATGGAGATCACTAATCATATTTCAAACCAATATCAAATAACTAAGATATCTAAAAGTGAAGGTCAATTTTTTTGTATCAATATCCCTCTTGTGGATATTACTACCTTATGAGAAAGCATATCTCTATCAAATGATTGTGACAATAGAGAGGATCATTCTTGAGGATATTCCAATTGTGTGTGATTATTCTGACGTATTCCCTGAAGAGTTTCCTAGACTTCTTCCTAATAAAGATGTAGAGATATCAATTGAACTTATTCATATATATCTTATTATATCAATGAAACCATATTGAATGACTACTATTGATCATGAATAATGGGAGAATTGGTATGAAGAGAACATTGACATGGGTTTTAAACACCTGAGTTATTTACCATGGCATGCAGTAGTTCTTTTTTTAAGAATAATAATAGACCAACTCTCCTATATATCAATTTTCATGATATTAATAAAATAATGATAAATAGTAAGTACCCCTTGCATAAATAGATTACTTGTTTGATCAACTATGTGTTGCAAATTATTTTTCTAACATGGGCATTTGATTGAGATATCACCAATTAAATGATAGGGAGAAATATATTCCCATGAATTCCTATTGAATAACATGTGGACACTATGGGTTAATGGTGATCCCTTTTGACTCAATAACGCTCCAGAAATTTTCATGGATTTAACGAATAGAATCTTTAGGGATTACCTCGTCAAATATTTGGTGGTTTTTATAGATGATATTATGATATAATCCAAAAAAATGAGGGACATGAGAAGAATTTGAATATTGTGATGATGAAATTTTGAATGAAGAAACCATGTGAAAAGTAAGGTAATTGTGAGTTTTAGATGAAATAAGTATCATTATCAGGGCTTGTAAATCGGTAAAATGGGACATCTATGGATCCTTACATGAAAAAGGTAATTGAAGAGTTTCCCAATATATCATATTTAATGAAGATAAGTATTTTCTCGGGTCTAGATTGTTATTAACAATAATATTTCAATAACTTATCAATATTTTTTAGGCTGAATTAGCAATTTGAAATGTAAGATACTATTGTTTTTATAGACTCATGAATATCAAGAAATCATTAAGGAGCTCAAAAATATTCTTATCACTAATCCAAAAATTACACTCTTGAATTGTTGGTAAATACTCATGGTTTATGTGAATGATTAAAAAAGTGGGTTAGGATTTTTACTGAAGAAAAAACATAAAGTGATTACTTATGCGTCAAGGCACTTATAAACTCTTGAGAAAATATATCCTACACATGATCTAGAGTTGGTAGTTGTTATGTTTTCATTAAAAATATATAGAAAATATATCTATGAGGGGATGTTTGAGATATATAAAAATCACAAGTGTCTAAAATATTTCTTCACATAGAGAAGCTTCATATGTTCCGATGAATATGGTTAGAGGTAATCTAGGATTATGACTACTTGATATAAATAATAATTGAAATGAAATTAAAATGCAAGATGCTCTAAGTTGATGGATCCTTCATCATTATCAATGATGATAATTTATAATCATATAATATTTATTAAATTAAAAAGGATTATGAAAAGAATAATTAAGGGAGGAATATCATCAAAAACTTTTCAAATGATTTCTCAGACATCCCTTTTAGAGATATTAAATAATTCTCCATGAAATGTTGTAAACATTCTGAAAGGTTTGAAAAATATCTGAAATTGGAAATCCTCTGAGTTCAAAAACATAGAGGACAAAGTCGTATGATTTAGGAAAAGTTTATGATTACTATATAATGTACATATAATGAATAAGATTCTAAATGGTGTACATAGATAAAAATTATATATTCTCTCAAGGTGCAAAATGAACTATCTAGATCTCATGGAGAACTTTTGGTGGGATAATATGAAAATGGAGATGAATAAATATTCATTAATGTGATTTTTATTTCAATACATTAAGACTAAAATAAAAAATTCAAAATTGATGATTCAACAATTACCCATAAAAAAAAGGAAGTTAGAAAACATTAACTTGGAATTTTTAGTGGACATCCAAAGCCATCCAAAGGAAATAGTGATATATGTGTTGTTTTGGATCTCCCTACAAAGATAGATCACTTTTTCATAATTTTATTGGACTACGAATTGGATCAACTGGCACTGATATACATAAATGGATTTGTAATTCTAGATGGATTATCACTATATTTAGTATCCGCATGAGATCTTAGAGTTAACTACACGTTCTGTAAAATCTTTCAACGTACTCTATGAAATATGATTTTGTTAAGTACGTCCAGACATCCTTATCCTTATGTACAATCAGAGTGACCTATTTATAAACTAGCAGACCTGTTGAGATAATGTTATTTGGATTTCAATGTTGGATGGGAAACAATACTACCTCTCATTGAATTATATTTAAACAATAGTTTCCAATCAAGTATCAGAATGGATGCATATGAATCCCTTTAGGGGAAACGTTTTAAAACATAGACATGCCAGGATGAAGTTTGTGAAAGTAAGTTGCTAGGACTAGAAATGGTCGATTAAATGGTGGAGAAGGTGAAACCCATTTATCTGCACATCATGGAACCCCAACGTCAATAAATGAGTTATTCATACAAACATCAATGGGAAAATGATTTTATGTTTGATGAAGTTTTATTCCTCCACATATCATCAGGGAATAGGATCGTGATATTCAGGAATAAATGGAAGCTATGTCTGGGGTATATCATCCCGTACGTGATCCTTGATCGTGTCGAATCTGAGGCCTATCGACTAACATGTCCATAAAAAATGCCTCATATACATGATGTATTCCATTAATCCCTATTAAGAATATACATACCAAATGTCTCATATTTACTAAAATGAATATGTGGAACCGTTGGAATATAATCTCTCTTATGAGGAGCATCCAATGAAGATATTGGATCATAGATATAATGTCCAAAAAAAGTCTACTCACCCGGTTATATTAAAATGACAGAACCATAAGTACAAAGAGTCAACATTGGAACTATTGGAAGTGATGAAGGAAAATTACCGACACATTTTTTCAGCATTTAATATAAAATTAAATTTTGGGGGTGAAACATCACAAGGTGGAAGATTATAATGATCCAATGTTTTATATATTTAAATTTACTTCTTCTAATTAGTTAATATAGTATTAATCACATTAAATCACATAAATAACAAAATATAAATATTATAAATTAACAATGAGTGAAAAAAGAAGTATTTCATGTAGTTATGGAACCTATAGCGATGAAATAGTAACATTAACATTTGAATTGTAATGTGACTCATATGAATAGTAAACAAGACTATGGACCTCACCAATGAAAGTATAAATAAAGTTTCATAATCCTATAAATGGTAATATTATATAATTGTATCATTGTATATGAAAATGAGTGTCTAATAATTATTAATCATGTTTTGTTATTATTATAATAAATAAATATTTAATTATACTTTTATGACTAATTTAATAATACTAAATATTTTTTTAATAGACTGTGTTTATAAATTAATATTTTGATTCATTATGATCCTGAGATAATTTTATGATACAATAAATAAATTTTCAATGTGATATAAAATGAGTTGTAATTTAAAAATATGTATTTTTTGAGTAAATTATGATTTTATTTAAAATTAAAATTATCATATTTATAAAATTATTTTCAGAAAAAGGATTTCATTTTTGAATTCAACACGTCAAAAAATGTTTGGGGTGAATTTTTGGTACTTTTAAATTCATGAATTTTTTGTGAAGAATAAAATATGGTAATTTACGGTATATATAAATTATATGTTAAATAATTAATTAATTGAGTCATGGAAGACGAAAGAAAAAGTGGTTCTAAATCACATTATATAATTACAATATTTTGTCTCAATAATTAACATTATTACATTTATTGGTAAAAATAATAAAATAATGATTAAAATATTCAAAAAAACACACCACACCCTTACTATAAATAATGACTTTCACTACCTCTTCAAATAACACATCTCAAACCTTTATACATATCCAAATTATTCTTAAATCCCTCCCAAACCACAAACCCATGACCAAGAGAATTTGGACATAACAAAAGACCAAAAGAAATCCCCTAAATATGCTCTCAAAAAGCAACAATCAAGTGGTAAAACCATCTTCCATTTTCTTTAATTACATTTCACGTTCCTTCGTTTTTAATTTATAGCCCCACCTTCCATAATACAAATATCATGAAAAACATATTATAATAAATATACCATAATGGTATCATATTGATGTAATAATGATTCATACAATATCTTCTCCCCTTTCCAATACTTTTAGAATAAAAAAATCGTATGTGGGGTGCCGATTTACCACCTTTATTGGGAGTTTTTATTTCATATTGCAGTTACATCATCAATTCTACTCATGAAATAATTTTTATTTTTAAAACATCCAATAATATATGTATTTTATTTTATGTTTTGTTCTATAATAATTTTGTAATCATGATAATAAATTTTAAATAAAATTTGGTTCAATGTGATTAAAACAGTAAATAAATATAAAAATCAATCATGAATGATTTATCTAATGAATCATCAACAATTATGGAAATAAAATTGTATTTTAATGTTATATATGTTAATTAAAAATAAATAATATCAGTTCTGGATAACATTCCTCATTATACTATATTTTTCATACACATTTACAAGTGAATTGACAATGAAATCCAAGAAAACAAATGCTACGAAATAATGAAATTGAATAAAATAACCCATAATAATTTCTATAAATGAATTTAATAAATTTATAATATAACAAATAAAAATATAATTTTTTTGGACTTGTTTATTAATGAATATAATTTTTTATTTATGTAGTTCATATCATGTGCAGAATCATTTTGGAAATAAAGTAAGGTATTCTACACAAACCTCCATTATTCCTTCAGGGAACTCCTTCTCTATTTTAACACAAATTAATTACTCTTTTATTTTTATGTAAATATTTATAATTTAAAAAATTTGTTCCATGATCAGGTATTCAGATCCATTAAACCCTCTATTTGGGGATGTAAATATTTTTTTAAATTTCCCTACTTAATTAATCTCGATTAGCAAGCCAGATTTAATGGAACTTGCCAAATTTATAGAAATATTAATGTGTGTTACATTATCTATTTTAAGCAAACATTATTTTTCTAAAATCAAGAATTTTATCACTAAAAAATACTGGGTTCTATAATGGTTTTTATAAACAATTATTTTTTTTATTTTTTATAATCTAGGTTATTTTCCCTTAAATTGTATGAATTTTTTTTATATATAGTGTTTCTTAATCATATTTTTATGTTAGTATGACATCACTTATCATGATATATGACTATATATCTATATGAATGTCCATATATGATTTTTATTCATTGAATTTTTTATGATACCCCAATTTATAATGGTCTTGACATGATTCTGATACCAAATTCATCCCATGTGTATCCCTTATATTTATTTTTGATTAAATGTGTATGATTATTTATGTGGAAATCATGTTCATGAACATTTATGATGGGTATACTATGAAATCACGTGAATTAATTGTGAAATGTTTAGTCTCACGAGACATTTTGTTCAACTATTTTGGTGGTTATCTTTGACACGTTGTCCAAGTGAAATGCTCTTGGGGGTTAGCCTTCACTAGTTCTCCTCTATGTGCAATGAGCAATGACTAATAATCTTATATGTGCAATGATCCTTGACTCATTCTAAAGTCTTTTGTAATGTTTCATCCACATACTATGATAATGTTATTTTATGATTCCATGTTATGATTCCATATGTATAATCATGTTTTATATCATTATATATCATTATGTGATGACATCTCACCCATGTGATAAACATTATTTTAATGTTTATTCCATTTGTGGGCCTTTTAACTCATCTATTTGTAATTATTATTCAAAATTAATACCATAAAAATGTTTGGGATCATAGGAATCTATAATATCATAAAGGGTGATAAATAAAGAAATGTCTTATTTAGTCACATGTATTATGGTTTATGCACATAGTTTTCCCAGATACCAACCCTTACAATCATTGGATTTTAATTAGATGTTTTGTTATGCTTAAAATAATATAATTATATGTGTCAAAAAAGGGGTATCAATAATATTATCTCTCCAATCATTAGATATCAGGATGTCCCTCTAAGTATATTCCTGGATATATAGTTATTGACTCTATATGGTCTTCTGTAGCTACTATTGGTAGTTGTTATGGGTAAAAATATGTTAATAGGTTTATCCTAGTAATTATAAATTTTTCAAAATATCATGATATGGAAAATCTTGTTGTTTATCCTAACTTGAAAATTACACACCTTGTATCTGTTAAATAATTTCTATATCTTTTACCACATATGTCAAATTCAAGACATTTGATATTTCTAGGAATTATAAAAATAGGTAATTGTGTGGAACTCACATGTGACACCATGACACATTTCATATTCACTTCATATGAATTTTACACACATCACAACATATACATATTTCATGAATGGAACTGGTACTTGAATTTTAATGATTAAAAAAGATTTACAGATAGATTTATCTCCAAAATAGTCATTTTTAAGTACATCTGCAGTTACATTCTATGAAGGTTCTCTATGATCATCAGGATTTGTGGAAAACCCTACATTGTTGGAATTATTTTCCATTTTATCTGAATTTAGTCAATTTACAAAACTTGTTGCATTAATAAAAATAGGTAAAAATATAATCAGGGCTAGGCATTCATTTATAATTAAATAATCAAATTCACTATATTACAATACCAAAACAATTATTAAATAAGTGAACTTATCAGACCCCCCCCACAATGAATTCAAATTAGTCATCAACGATGGAATCTCAATATACTATAGAGGATGATAAATATACTACGACTCAAATTAAATATCATGAAAATAATTAGATCAAATTGAGAAATAAATTTCAATAATAACCCAAAGAAAATTTAATGATGAATCATTATTCAAAGAAAAAAATCAAACAATTTTGATAATATTCCTATATTGAAATATCCATACCTTTTCATTCATCCATTTTATCAAATTTACTATTAATATGAATAAAATTTAAAATTTCTATCATAAGAATATATTTAGTAATCATCAAGGTATTAATGAAAAGTGTGATTCCCAAACGTCAAGATCATGTATCATATCATATTATTGCAAATCATCTCTAATCTCCACTAAATAAATAAAAAATTAATACTAATCCTATGGTCTTTAGAATTTATGATCAAATGACCCTCTGGATTTGGGAATGTCGGTAAATTATATAAATTAATTAAGTCTCAAAAGGTGATTTTTTCTCTAAAGTACATTTCATGTTGAAAAAAATTATCTTAATGAATGTCTCCTCTTCCCCTAGTATCACAGTGTAGGATACTTATGATATTGAAATCAAAAAGTGAAACAACAAAATTTACTATTGATTTTGCATTTTAAATTTAACAAAAATGTTTTAGGAGAAATTCTAACGAAATATACCCAAACCTAAATGATCTCTTCCTGATACTACTTGTAAAAGATATAATAATATCAACAGTTAAAAAATTCTGTTTTTTGAATTTCCCTATACACAACGCATTTTTAATTCTTTTTCTTTTTTTATTTTAGGTTTTTATACAATGTTAAATTAGTATATTTAATATGAAATTCACAAAAATCATGATATTTCCCCCGAAATATATTCTTTCTATTCTTGATAAAATATTTTAAGCATGGTTTGAAAAGAAAATATGGGTTTTAAACAATTCTCATCTCTAAAAGGGTTTTTGATGACTTTTAGGGCCATAAAAATTGATAAATAGTAGGATAAAATCGTACATATGTTTACATAGTTGTAATTAAAGTTATTATATTCTGCTATACATTTATTAAGTTGAAGATATGTTCTATATGAAATCATTCTCATGTTTGACAATATACATAGTATAGAATGATTGTAAAATATTCGCTTAGAGGATTCCCCAATAATGAAATGAATAGCTTGGACCGCTACTTATGGAAATGTATAACAATAATTTAATAAATTACTAAAAATATTAAAAAATATAAACCTGAAAAAATATTATAAAAAATAATTTATAATTATTTACATGCTCCTTAAATAATGAGTTTTCAAATCCTAATCCACATTCTTATCCCTTATAATTATATTCAAAAACTTTTAATCGCATTTTTTGAAATCAGATATTAAAATTAATGGAATGATAATTATCCATGGTAGTTTATGTCAACTAGTTTGTATAATTAATTAATAAATATGTTGTAATAATACAAATGGATGTTAAATCTCTATGACAGTTAATTATGGGGAATAATCTATAATAAATTGATATTATTCCTCACCATTAAATTGTGTATTCAAACATATATTCACAACATATGCCTATAATAGTTTCTGATGTCTACTTCTCTCATGATAAGTTATTATCTTATAGCCACATCTTCTATTTCCTACCACTTTATTCTAGCATGGGTCCTGATGGTCCAACAATTAAAAAATGAAATTTCTGATAAGATATGATATTATTAATTAATATAAAAATATTTTATTTGGGGGAATAAAATCATAAATAAAAATTTAAAAAAAATACATAATGAAACATGGGTTACCTCCTGGTTGAAATTTAATTTACATTGGTTTCCTCAACATTACAACTTTTATCAGGAGCTCATGTGATGGGTGAATGAAAATTTACACAAGAAAATTGTATGTTAATTTTCAAATTTATTTATATCTACATTGGTTATCCCCAATCCATACTCCCTTAATATGTTAATTCTTCCAGATAGAAGTACTGCCCCATTAACGATTGAATAGATCTACAATTTCTACTATAATACCAATGAACTAAATGGAAGGTCATATACTATTCATACCAATAATCTATTCTAAAATGTTGTTGTTTTTTTCCTCCTCTGGTTTATGAAATATTGGTCCTCATCCAATCCTTCATCATATGTGGATAATTATCTTCCACAATAAAATATGACTTTTCTAAATAACAAATTTTAGGGACACCCTCGTATTTTGGTTTTTTACGTCACCAACCTAAATTTCCTCTTTCACATAATTTTTTATTTCTACATGGATATTGAAACATACATGGTAATAACCAACTCTCATACATATTTTTCCACATTTTAAATCAATCAGTGGATCCCCAGTCGCTAAAAATTGTCTTCATAGTGTTTTTGTATTTCTCTCATCATCCAAATGCATCTCATAGATGTTGGAGAGATATAAAATGGTTTCTACATTTTTACAAATTTCATTGATTTTCCCTATTTGGTATTTTTATAGTGATTCTTTGTAGTAGATAAGTACTCTCTTGGAATTTAATTCTTCGATTAAAAAAATTATTAAGAGTCATTTATGACATGATATTAACAGTCACATATAAGATACACAAATATTTTCCAAATTTTAATATCAATAATAACATGGGAATAGAAATAATACCAATTACTAATTACTACATAGATAGGTCCTTATATAGAAAAGTTGAAAAAAACTCTTTTTAGTGGACAGGTAATAATCTCTCCAAGATTCTACTTATTGGTCATCAGATTGTTCATGAATTTTTTGTATGTCAGTTTGTTCATGAAATCCTTTTCAAATAGTATATATAAAATGAAAGATTATAATTTTTTTAGAAATTATTATTTTTGTTGTTTTTCTTCACATACATCATTAGTTACATAAAAGGATGTCCTAGATTTTACAGAGTTGGATACTTTAATGTTATTTAAGCTACATGCTAGATTCTATTTGAATCTTCTTCTTTACATTCATCAACTAGTTTTTGTCTTATAAATTCTATACCACCTCATTGTCTCTACTTCCAACTTATAAGATGTACATCATTAATATCTTCCTGTGGAGGTACATAAGTGATTCATATAAGTACTCATATTGGATTTTCATTTAGATTCCCGCATTTTGGAAAGAATGAGTATATAGATTTGGTAATGTTGCCTTTTTAGATTATTATATCATTTCCTTGTTTATGGTCCTGGTTGGTATCACCAATGTAGCTAAAATATTATTGAATGTATTGCCTATAGTTTTCAGAATGTTCTATTGAGGTTCATATGGTTGGAACCCTTATACTAGTTGGTGGTATCATTGTCCTTATTTCTATTGATGTTATAAAACCTTAAATTTATTACCATGATTCTAATCATCATGAAATGCATCTATTATATATGTACCTTGGTGGTTTTTATGTGGTCCCTTAATCATTACCATCCTTTTGGATAATAATTCCATATTTGCTTCCATACTGTCATTGGTGTTGATTTACAAAATTAATTTTCTTTGTTTCCCATATTTTATCCACTAGAAAACATTAATACAATGTTATCTAACATGTTTTATATCTATTTATGTGACTTATTCATGAATAATCATCTACTTTTAACATCAATTTTTGATAATTATTCCTATAAAAATCATTATATATTCTATGTATTAGCATCTATGTCTCTAAACGAAGCTGAAAAAATTTATGAGTAATTTATTTAAAATTTTTAAAAGAAGAATATAAACAGTCCTCGTTAAAATGAAAAAATTATACAATATTTACCCTTATGTTTATTAACATGTATGGTGGAATGAAGTGGTTAATAATGGTTCTAGATAGCTCATCCACTGATGTACACTTCTCAAACACCACATATCATAGGAAATCCAAATCCTAAATCCAGAATTCCCACTTTGATAATGTATTATAATGCTAATATTATAAAAACATACACATGAGTATCTCATGGTTTCTATCACACTAATCTGGTTTCAGTAAGTAGATGAGGTTTTAATCAATGGAATCAATGAAAAAAAGACCTAGTATACATGGAATACCATTTCAGTACATCCATTAGAACATTCAATGTGTTTTTCGTCTAACACACATCACCATGTACACATACATATGATTCCATATTCAATATTACATCTTTATAATTTTTACCCATATATCTCACCTCTAGGGAATGTAAAATAAAACATCAATCACAGTGATATAGAGGGATCAATTTAATTGATCTAATAGATTAATGAACTTGGGAAAAAAGATCAGTTATTCATCATAACCTCGTTAAATTTATGATAATCATTTTAGAGTTGAATATAATAATCTAACATCTAGGAATGAGAACATATGTTCCCTAAATGGTGATGTAATTCAAATAATAAATCCATCTAACCTCATGTTTTCATGATACACCCCGATCTCTTTTAGCTCGGATGATTCTATATGATATGGTGTTATAGAAATTGGTTGGGATCATGGAATCAACTATATATCATCTTGATAATTAGAGTCCTAAGAGTCTATATTATATACGTGTGTTGAATAAATATTTCAATTGATTCATTAACATCATATGGTATTTTTATTCCTTATATGTGTGATGAATGATAGAGTGATTTCATTTAATGTTGGACAACAGTTTTGAATTTATATTCCAAGTAAATGAACATTGAAAATTAATATAGATGTGGGTAGCTTTACCCAGTATACCATAGAGAATGTATAAAATCACGTTAAATAGTATTCTCCTACACACCCAGTGAAAATTCAGCAACATCCTCCCTTGAGGGAGTATTCCAGCCCGACCCATATTTAGTCCAATAATACCCCACGGATTATAAATATTATATAATTAAAAGGAAACACAGAAGAAATCAATTAATTAGGATAGCCCTAATTAATATATTGTATCACAAAAGGATCCACTATATTGTTTCCCTTAACCATTGGTATAACCATCATAACAATAACCTTGGTCTCTATCATTGTATGTTAGTAACAATTATCATATATAGTCTTTAAAAACATCATCCCCATTTCCAATAATAGATTCGTGTAAAAATATATCATAATAGCATAAAAATAATGATATATTAAAAAATGTAAATTATCCCAAATAGATAGAAAAAAAATTATTTAATTATATAAAAATATTAATTTCAATAATATATATATATATATATTGTGAACCTACATTCCTAGTCATGATTAGTGAATGCTACCAAAATTTCATAGATAACATATTAAAATATTATTCATTACTGAGCATTCCATCGAAAAATATTTTCTTAATCTCAATATGAATGAGTCCCAACCATCCTTAGTCTTATCTACCATTTCCAAAATCTTTTAATTGATATGAAATTAGTTATTGTTTTCTATGTATTAGAAATCATGTGGTAGCATCTAATCATGAACCACCTATTCCGAACTAAAGATACACATGGACTTATGTGTGCATCCTCACATGAATTTTTTTTCTAACAATTAGTTATGGTATATATTATTTTTGTGTGTGGAGATATTATAGAATCAATATCAGGAAATTGGTTGTAAAAAAATAAAAAGATAAAATATAATTATTAATAATAGAAAATATTAAAACTAATAGGATAACATAATTGTCCCACACGTACTAAAATGTCTTCTAAAGTGTAAATTATAGTAGAGTAAATATTTTTATATAATTAATTATATAAAAATTTGGGGTCCTCCAAGGCCATATATCAGGTCACTACCATATTTACACTCCTCAACTCAGTCATCCTCTTTTGTCCTATTACACTTCACAAAATCTTTAGTCCTAAAATTATAATAAATTATATTTCCCATATATTTTTACTGTTAATGAAACACTATTTTGTTTTTAAATCATGATTATTTTTATGTTTATGTGTAATTCATCAATAAAAATAAATTTTGATTAATTTAAAGGATGTGAATAGTGGTGGAAGACTTGATTATTTAGTGGGGTTTCATTTTCAATGAATTACTTTGGAATAATCTATAACAAATTTTCAGAGATAGGGATAGAGTAAAGGAATTATTCTAATGTGGGTAGAGTATTTTTATTCATATAATAAAAATATTAAATATATTACATCAAATGTACACCTTTGTTAAAAATAATGAAATATAACTCGAATAGTGTCTTGTGTGAGAAATCTATGACTCTTCGTAAATAAGAAATGTACGTTTTCCACATGTAATGAAATATCTTTTGAGCATGTTATGTTTCATGGTACAACACTCATAGTATATATATTTTATATCACCAGAGAAAACACATTTTTATGAAAAATGAAATATATCCCATATGGTGTCTCGTATGAGAAATATGAGGCCTTATTGGGTAAGGATGATGAGATTTACCCCAGTTACGAAATAACCATTATGTGCATCTTGTGTATAAATAATAAAGAAGGAGAGTATATTATCTTATAAGTTTATTTATTTATTTATTTATTTATTTCATTCATTCATTTATGTCTACTTCAATTTTCCTTCATTTGTGATAGTTCAAATAAGGCTTCATCTAAAACCTTCAGAATCAAAATATATTGAACCATTTCCATTTTTAATGCATTAATTAGGAAAAATCTAATATAACAAATTATTTTGTGGTTGGATCATTGATTAGAGAAAATTATTTAATTTTTGGGATTTATGAATGTTTGAATCATTACAAAATAGTTAAACAATTTGGATGTATGTTGTTGTTAATACTATAGCATTTGGTTGACACCATATGCCCATTGCATGCAACTAATGAACCTTCCTTCAATCCCCTCACATAGTTCCTGGTGAAAAAAAATGATAGTATTATTCCATATATGAATTATTCTAGAGGCTTATGTTTAATGTTGGTTTTATATTTTTTATTTATTTTAATACATGTATATTTTCAATATCAATTTCAAGAATAAATGGTTGATTATTATTTAAATGTCGAATCATGGAATAATCAATACATAATTCCATGTAAATTAAAAATTGTAAATTTAGAAAATATTATCAAATGATAATAAGGAAGATGTATCAAACAATAGTTCTATAGATTCATTGAATAAAATTTATAAATAATTTTCCAAAAATAAATTTAATATATTTTCACTATATTATTAAAATAAATTATTAATGATAAATGAATAGAATTTATAATTTGTCATTATGTTGATTTATCAAATGATTATGTATTATATTATCTAAATATGATTACTAAATTATGAAATGAGAATTTATATGGAAAACAATAAATTTTTTTTTATAAATTATCCATGTTTAATTATATGGGAATTATCATGTGATGAATATTTGAAATTATAAGTGGATAAATTTGAAAAATATCTATCATAATTATATTATTTAATCATGTAATAATTGTTTTTAATAACCAATAATATTCTATGACTAATCTATGGAGTGATTAATATTATCACTTGTTGTTTTAAAATAAATCTTGACAATATAAATTATATAAAATGAATAGGATTAATTTTATAATACAAAAAATATCTAGGAGAGGGAAAGAATCATCATATGGGAAATATTATTATTTTTAAAACAAATTGATTCTTTGAGAATATTAATAAAAACAAGAATTATCATGTTAATGTCTATGATAATAGGGCTCCAATGGTGGTGTTCCCAATAATTGTGAAATCCACTCTAGTTTTTAAAATATGTGTTGTATATTATCCTTACTGTTTATATTGAAACCATTAATGTTGGATATTTAATCCTCATGATCTTTAATTTAAAAATAATTTAGGATTAATATATAAATGTTGGAATATTTGATAATGTGTATTTTGGGATTGCATGTGGGCATTATGTGTATCCCATGATAACCGTCGTAAAATCTATTTTTTGATGAATAATAGTATCTTGTCTCCATGCTTGATTATTATCTCATGTCACTATATATAGATGAATTATTTTTTCCTTAATATGATTTCTATTCATTTTATACCTTTTATATAAATGTTACATTTCATGGAGTAATTGTACATTGTCCTCAAAATATTTTTAATTTCATGGTTTGTTTAAGAATTATTGGGGGAGTTAACATTAAATGCGATAATGGAATTGACGGGCTTAACCTTGGGGTGGTGAAACGATTGTAGCAAATAATTTTAGGTATCTAAAACTCTATGAAGTTTAATTTCATACAATGATAATGATTCTCTAAGGATTCATGGTTATAATATTATTTTAACCAATTATAATCTATAAATATTTATGACACACTAATTAACCTTCAAACATCAAGCCGAAGAAGGTACAGTCAAGAGATGTCATGTCTTGGTTAACACAAGACCAATCTGTTTTGGATTGATGTTTATAGTTTTTATGAATTTTTTATTATTTCATACACTTTTACACATTATCACATCATGGTATGGACAAATTTTTGTGGTCCAAATGTGTCATTTACTCAAACAATAATCATGAATTATTGTGTGTTTGTAAATATAATAACTATTTGTCAAATGAAGTGTAAGGGACATATAGTGGCTGGAAAAGAGGAGGAGTGTGGAGATATTAATGGTTATATATGGTCTATAGAAGACCCCATAGTCAATCTAATTATTTACCTACATTTATTTCCATTGGTTGGATTTCCACAGGTGGTCCATTTTAGTACTTTTATAATATGTCCTTCATCCTTTCATTTTTGGCATGTTCATTGACTTTTTATTATATTTGTATCATCATTTTATATTTAATAAGACATGATAATATGGGTGTAGTGTCCCCTCTGATGGTCTTAGACCATCACTACTAGTAGATAGCCTCCTCAGCATGATGAGGCATTGATGAGGTCATGTGTTTCTATGATTTGACACGGTGGTTCGTGTTGGGATGTTAGGAATTTTTTTTGTCATAATATAACAATTTATATTGACAGTATGCTCATAAGTGATTGTTTTTATTTATTTATTTATATTTTAATTCAAAACAAGTTTCATTCAATGGTTAATGAGAAAACATGATTATATTTTATTGATAAATAATGGAAAAATCAATAAGTTAATTTTGATGTGTATGAACATATCACACATCAATCATACACATGGTTTGGTTGGTATGATTAAAAATTTGTGCTTTTATTTATAATTATCCCTTTTGTTCAAAATACATGTAACACAATGAAATCCATGAAACATACATATATTTCGTTGTTTCATTTTTGAAACAAATCGTAAAATAAAGTTTGACTTGTAAGAGTAATATTATCATAAATATGATGATTGTTGTACATGGTGTGACATTATGTCCATGTTCTAAATTTGAAATTAAATTTTAGTTCAAAATTTATAACACATAATGAAAAGATTAAAAAAACTCATATGGGCGGGATTTTTTTTGAAAATTTTTTATATTTTATTTTTGACATGTGGGAATCATCAACATGTCCAAATAACACCTAGTTTTCAATTTATTACTTTATGTTCATTTTTTAGTGTAAAAATGACATTATATGGTAATTTTTTTTAAATTATTAATAAAGATAAAGGAAACATGGGTAGAAATGATATTATAGAATAAATATCAACATGTCATTAATTACATATAAAAATTGACCACATTTTTATTTGAAACACGACCTTCCTAGTATAAATCAATTTTCATTTTTTTTTGTTTTAGGATACTCATTTAGTACAAGACACATGTCATATACACAACACCTAGAAAAACAACATTGATTTCCCTAATACATTAGGAATGTAATCCATAAGTCATTTTCTTATGTGAATGAATTATTTTATTGTCAATATGATACACTGTGTTCTCGATATGATTGAAAATGATTTTTTTATTTAAACCCATCTTTTTATTTCAAAACAAGCATCCCATATTCATAACTATGAAATAATTACAAGATTATATTTATAATTATTAAAATTATCCCTATACCATTTTTAAATTTGAGAATTAATTTCACACACTATTTTCCTACTATGATTAAAATCAAACAATTTAGTATCAAATATTACATTTTAGATCAAATGATACATCACTTATTTATAACTGATCAAATTCACTCAAAATTCCGTTATAATTTTCAAAAAAATAACTATTTAATTTTATATTTTATGCAAGACTCTCCACCTCAGTTTAACAAACTGTATTGTCTAATAAAATTAAAACTACATCTTTTTTATTCATAAATTGTCATTTGGTTATAGAAAAACAATTAAGATACTCAAAAATAATAAAACATATTTATATTGTACTTAATAATTAATATAATTATACATAATTTATTTATGGTGTGTAGTAATGGATAACACATGAATCTGAAACACAATATTCTGAATATATCCCAAAATATGTTTTTCATATTTAAATGTAACATTTTAGTTCAAAATAAATATCACAGATTAACATCCAAATATCCAATTCATTTTTATGTTATTTCATAAAGAAAACAATAAGGGGATAGTGGGAACCAAACAGATCCAATTAAACATTCAATATTAAATCCACAAAAAATTCTAATTCATATAGTGGCCGTTGGAAACAAACTATCAATGCATTCCACAAATCACAAAAAATCTCTTGATAATCCATCATAGAGTACGACATCAAAACTATTGGTGTCGAGTCAGTACATCATCCATGACATAGTCACCATCATAATATCTTCCTCAATGATGTCACATCATAGTCTTCAATTATCATTGTCACCAATGATGCCCAACCCCACCGGAACTGAAAATATAGCTACCATCCACCATCACTACTATCTCTATCTCAATCACAACACCATCACCTTCATCATGTCATCACTGTCCCATATAACCATAATAAGAAAATTTTTCTATAACTAGTGAGTTGAAACATCCAAACTAGAGTTCAATGTTTTTACTAAAAACCAAACCACTACTCTAATAGAATAATCTTCGTAGAAAAACATCATTATAGATTACAGACCATTAAAATTAACTCATTTTATCATTTATGTTTTATAGAATGATATATAAATTTTTTTTAATGTGTATGTATCATCTACACAAAAACATGACACATTGTGTGTCTAGTATGATTAAAAGTGTGTGATTTTATATTAACTTATTATTTCAGTAAAAAATACACATAAAATACTAAAAATATAGAAAAAACACTAAAATTTCATTGATATGTTCAGAAAAAATTCATAAATCATCTATGATGTGTTGGAATTAAGAGAATATATCAATATCACACAATGTTCTTAGTATAACAAAATGTTCTTGTTTTATGTTTATAGGAGTCATTTTGGTTCAAAATGCCTATCACTCACTGAAAAAAAAAGAAAATATACTTTAATTTTATTTATAATTAAAAAAACCATACAGAATTCATTATTTAGATTATTGAATTGGATTAATATTATTCTGATATAGGGTGTGACTGATTTGACATTAAGTGATTATTTTTAGTACAATGTTGTATTGAAATTTAATAATCTGTTTCACTCATTATAAACTATGATTACACATTAAAATTTTATTTTTATTTTTACTATTTATTCATATTTAACATTTATGTTTATAAATTAGTTTCACTTCAAACTGATACGTGGTGTGACCCCTATAACACTAGGTGTGTGACATCAGTTTTAAATAATCGTTTATATTAAAATCTATTGTATGCAATAAACAATGAAAAAACACTCTGATTATATTCATATATTAGGAATGTGATATAAATTTCATTTGTGAAAATCTAAATCCAGTACACATAAATCTGATACATTATGTGATCGGTATGGCTCAAAGAGGACTTTATTAGTTTAATAATGAAATTGATATTAATAAGATGATTCATTCTCTAAAAAAATAACTCCAAATAATATTTATACTATATAAATGTGATACATAAATCATATTCGACATTATCTAAAAATGAATTGAATGACAATGATACATAGTTTGTGTCTGGAATGATTTATAGGGCATGGTTTTATTTAAAATTGACAAAATTTTCAAATGATGTCTGACATAATGAAAATAAATGAATCAAAATCATATTGTTTTTATAATTTTTTAACTTTATCATTAATATTTTTTAATGTCTATAAATCACCTTGACCTCACTCGGATGCATGATGCGACTATTCAGACCACATGTTCATCATGTTATTTTAAAAGTGAAATTTTAGAAGATATTTGTTCCACTAAAAATAATGAGAAAAAAGATTCATATATATTCTTATAATTTATTAAAATGATCAAAATATATTTTTTGAAATTTATTAATTTGGTCATGTCAATATTTTACATAGTCTGATCATTTCAAAAGAAATTACACCTTTTTGGTTTACACGATAGCTTTATAAAAAACACTAAAATCACTAGTAAGCAATAAAAAATTATTATATATTATTTTTATTTTATATTAAAAACATAATATATTATATAAAACATGGAATTATTCAAATGTCAGTATGATTCAAAATTTGACATATATAACTAAATTTAGGTATTTTCACATAAATTTATATTTTAGTTTAAAACTTTTATAATTAACAATAAATAACTAAAAAATTCTTATATTAACTCAGTGTATTTGGAAAATTATTTTAAAGACATTTTGAAAATTTAGGAAACAACCACATTTCATTCAGGGGAAAGTTTGGCTAATATGAATCATATTGTGTGTTTTTAATTAAAATCTTCATTTTAGTTCAAAAGACATGTGACATACTCAAAATATCAGACAATTTAAAATTGTTTTAGTATATGAGGAAAATGATAAACAAGAAATTTTTGATTTATAGGAATTTGGAACACATCTATATGATATATTTTGTTACCTATTTTACATTAATTGTTTATTTTCTGTTCGAAAATAAAATTATATTTATAATATTGATTTACTAACAAAAATCCATGAAAATTCACAATTTTAGTGTGCATACATTTTTAAATATATATATTAAATAGTTTTTAAATATATAAATTTTCAAAATGTCTATATAGTACCCGATGTTACTATAATGATACCATTTTCATGTTTTATGTTTAAAAACTAAATTTATTAATAAAACATGAAACTAAATAAAAAATATATAAACAATCAGATAATATTGATATTTTAAATAATGTATCCATAAAACATTTGTGATAAGTTGTTATAAGTTTTAGGTTAATCTAGAAGATGTTGCGACTAGTATGGCTGAAAGTACATTTTTTCAATTTTAGTATGTCATTTCAGATAAAAAATGTTCTCACTAACGAAAAAAATACTTGTACTATCGTGGTATTTTAATAAAATTTCACATAAATCATATTTGATGTGTATGAAATAAAAAAAATCAGTTGGATACAAAATGTGGCGTGTATGACTCAATGTGTGTGTTATAATTTAATACTGATATTTTAAATTAATAAAAGTGTAAAAATTCGAACACTAATCAAACATATTAATATTGTTTTTATAAATTAATTTAATTATAAAATTGTAATTTTTGAGACATAAAAATCAATCATACATTAATACAATACATTATGTCACTGATATGACTCAAAATTTGAGTTTCTAGATTAAATGTACCTTCTTAGTTAAAAAAAACCTCTCACCAATTAAAATCATGAATATTATTTTTTATTGACTTGATACATTAGGAAAATGATGGATAAAAAATTTTTATTTGTAAGATTCACCCAGATATTAATATGGTGCACATTATGATGGGTATGAATCAATTTATAATTATTCAGTTTAAATATTAAATTTTATATAAAAACTTATCTATCTCTTTGAAAAAAACAATGAAAACAAAGTGTATATAAATTTTATAAAAGATATCCATCAATCATTTTTGATATGTTTTAATCATGTGCATGTGAGTCCTACACAAGGAGTGGTCAATATGACTTACTACATATATTTTGATTTTAAATATAAATTATTTTCTACAACACATAATACACACATAAAACTATTAAAATCTACCTGCATTATAAAGATACATTAATTATATCATGAATATATAATTTTTGTAATTTGAGAATCTTCCCGAAAAAAGAATGACACATGAAATTACCGATACAACTCAAAGAGTTTTTTTCGTTTATAAGGGACAAATTATTAATGTGTTGTATCATATTTATTTCTAATTTAAATGCTTATAGTATTACTATAATACAGATTGTGTAATTTTATAGGATACTGATATCATTTTATCATGCGTGGCTTTTTTGTTAAATGGTGGAAAATTATTTTATTTTGATATGAGGTCCATTTAATTTTTTTCAATTCATTGATTATTTTGATAAATAATATTATTTAATATAAATGTACATAAAAATTTTGGAAATATTTTAGGAATTATGTACAATTTTTTAATGTAAATTAAATTCAAATAAAATTCAACATTTTGTGTGTGCATGTTTTGTAAAATGTAGTAGTACACTACTACAAATTGGTTGTTAGCACATTTATGTTGGTGATATAAATTCCATCCCTATGTGGTAATGTCATGACCCCCTCCCGACAAAGAGTACCCTCCTGGGTCGGTAATGTGAGAAGGGAAATAATTACACCTGAGTCCCACCTCCAGTGGGCCATGGGATGGCGACTAGCACCGATTTTATAATAAACACACAAATGGGAAGCAGTACCCACTAAAAGAAAACAGGCTGAAGAGAGAGATAAGATAGACACCAACCAACTCCAACTCAGAACTGAAATAAAAGAATCCCATGTTCACATGTGTAATTCCATGAAAATGTACTACAACTGAAAGGTGAAAAACTGCGAGTACACAAAAGAAAGTAAAAATATCAGCCACCACAAGCCTAAACAGATCCTGCAACCACATGCTAGTAAACACCAGCCTGATCTCCAACCTACTCTAAGTTACCTGAATAAAAGTTTATATATACATAGGGTGAGTATAACAGTATACTCAGTTGGATCCTCCCCGAAACCTCTCGTAAAAAAGTAAAGAAAAAATGCTAAAGCACAGTGAACAAAAATTGTAACTAACTCATCACCTTAAAATGTATACTAAGTTCCCAGACAAACCATGGAAACACTCACTAGTTAATTCATACTAGAATTTATCATATAATAAAAAATATCAAGGGTACCCCGCTACTACTTCCCCACTAGTTTGCCTCTTTATCCCAATGATGCACGTCCCCAGCATCTCTCTCTAGAAAGGTTTTCCCATAGACACCTGGGCGAAGCACCACAAAGTGCACCTCGTTCAACAAAACCAGCACCTCCACGTAAGAAAAGTTACCGGGTAGTTCATGGGAGCCCCCATAGCCCGCATAATGTGTATCATACATCAGGTATTATACCTCAATCCATTACAGCTCATAGTTCAAGTTAGAATCCTCATGACATCACAACCAACGCACGTTACACCTATAGTAGTCCAAAGGACACTATATCCAGAATATATGTGTGTGAATAACCACAAGACATTACATCCCTCTACACACATATATGGGGAAAACTAACCGTTTCTCCTACTAGAACAAGTAACTCCCAATAGAATGTTGGGGAAAGCACCCCCAAGGCTTAGAATCCCCTGGGTGTCAGTTTCCCTTACTGGATGGGTGGATTAACATATATAAACACAAATAAGTACAGGATATATTATATCTCACAACCGCACTATGGGAATAACCTATTCTTATACACAACTGCATCTAACATAACTCATACACCAGGATGCTACTTCTAAGAATAGGTATCCTATAAGAAAAAGACCATTTGAAGAGATTTATTAGATTACTTAATTACCTTTTATCAGTTCCACATTACATTAACTAATTATTTAAACATTAATTAACCATGAAAAATTCCACATTAAATTTCATTATCATCACACCAAAAGTCCACTAATCCTTCAAAATTACAACCTTATCATTATGTTATAGAAATCTCCAACCCCATGGGTTAACACCATTAATTCAATTATTCATTTCTGAATTACATTCCCACATTCCATGGAATTTTGGAAACACATTATATGCTACTAAACACAAGGGGCTCAACATGGTGAGTAGATGTACTACCTGTCGAGTCGTTGTCGCTTATAGTATGAGAATATAACCATCCTCCCATGAGAAGCTAAACATGGAAAGCACATGGCATATCACACATGTCTTTGCCTCTTTAGAAAGAAGGGTATGTAAGACCAACTGCCTTGAGTAGTGGGGAAAAGTGAAGAATATAAAAAACCAGAGAAACAAAAATCATCCAATAGTCACATCCATTCCATTCCATCATCCCTGGTGTCCTCCCTGACACCCACATGCATAAAACAATGCTTCTCACCACTCTAGGCGTTATCTGCTGCCACAACCAAAAAGGCCTCCTTTCCCCAACATATTACCACAACCATCTAGCCTCACATCAAAGCACAAGCATCCGTAAAACAAAAATCATCACAATTGGGCTCTTGGCCCTTAAACAAAAAAGAGGGTAACTCATAACTCTGCAAGAAATTATCTTTTAACAACCAATATTTCTTTAATCCATATTAGATTAACCGATTTATTATTAGTTGGTTCTAAATTAAGGAAACCTAATACTAAGCTATCAAAAATAAATGAACATGCTTACTACAGAAATTTATTAACATCAAATTACAATAAGAAGATGATTAGATTACTTGCCTCTTTATATTTAGCCAAAAAATTATCAATTAATTCCGGTTTACATTCTTTACCGATTTCTATTAAGAACACGCATAAATATCACACAATCTAGCCAAACAACTTGGGTGGATGGAGTTATCAATACAATTTCATGTAAAATATGTGAGAAACAATGATTCCCCTAGCTCAAACAGTTCCTCTCATTCTTTATCCACACAATCTGTCATGATCCTCCTCTCGCGACAACTACATCCACCCGAGGATTCCATGGTACGAACGCAACAACAAAACCCTATGAAAAACCCAATAACAAGCATGGAAATTTCATGCTATAATGTGGAAAGGATAAACTGGAGAAGATGGTCCCCAATGTAACGATGCCAAAACATACATTATATAGAAGATTGATCAATAGAGCTTGGATGCATCAAAACAGAGCGGAACCAATCCAAGGGGTAATGATTTATTATGCAACTGTTACAGTAAATAATGAAAGGTTCTAGTGTCTCATAGATGAGAACAAAGAGGACAAACAAGGGTAGAAGAATCTTGTCCCTTTTGAATCTTTAATGGGGCAATGGTTTAAGATACGCTTAATTCCCCATTAAAAGCGGATCGCATTAAACCATGCATTTGACCAAGTAAACATTGCATGAGCTATTGGAATAATTAATATAGGATTTATGGCATTTGAATCCAGATTATGATTCCATAAAACGAGGCTTCAAATGCATTTTACATCAATGGAAAATGCTAAACGGTTGAAATTATAGGAAGCTGGAAACATTGTTCATGATCCTCACTATTAGAACACTATTCATGAACCTCACCAATAGAACCTCAATGATAGAACACTGTTCATGAACCTAACCAATAGAACATTGTTCATTAACCACTCCATTAGAACACGGTTCACGAACCTCACCGTTAGTACCTCACCGATAGAACACTGTTCACTGAACCTCACCGATAGAACTATCCACAAAACCTCACAGATGGAACTATTCTCTGAGCCTCACTGATAGAACTATTAACTGAACCTCACTGATTGAACTGTTCACAAAACATCACCGATAGAACAGTTCACAAATCCTCATTGATAGAACTGTTCACTAACCCCACCGACATAACTGTTTACTAAACCACAGTGATAAAACTATTCACTAAACCTCACTGATTGAACTGTTCACTAAACCACACCAATAGAACTCTTCCCACAACGTCACCGATAGAACTGTTCACTGAACCTCACTGATAGAAGTGTTCACTGAACATCACCGATAGAACTGTTCACTAAACCTCTCTGATAGAACTGTTCACACAACCTCACCGATAGAACTGTTCACTGAACCTCACCGATAGAACTATTCACTGAACCTCACCGATAGAAAACTTCACTAAACCTCACTGATAGAACTGTTCCCTAAACCTCACTGATATAATTGTTCACTAATACTCATAGATAGAACTGGACATTGATCCTCACTGATAGAACTATTCAGTGAATTGGAAATTTGGCTATGTGTTGGGGATAAGTCACCATGACCCCCGGAACACCTCAAACACCAAATTTTCAAAATGTAGTGGACCAGAGTGGTCTAGTCCATTACATCAGATACCTCTCAAAACATTCTCATCCTCAAGAATTCTAAACCCACCAAAAGAGAAGAAAAAAAAGAAACAGGGTCCGAACAACCAACCATCGAGATACCTCTCAAAAGGGAGAAAGCCACAAAAGCAACAAAAAAATTATTATTAAAAACATGGAAGGTCTAACAAGAAAGGGGACATCGTTACATGAAAAGAGTTAAACATCAATCAAATCTAGGTACATATCATGTATCTATGACTCACGTTCCCAGGTACCATCCTCTATGGAACCGTGTCGCCACAAGACACGAACTAAGGGGATAGAACACCAGCGAAACACCATCCCCTTGCGGTCTTGGATATCCACAGGTCACTCCTCGAAGGTTGCATCATCATCAAAATTGATCTCTCCCCAATAAATAATGTGAGAGTCAACATGAAGATAACCATGATGCATTGATACATGGAAAACATCATGTATCCAAATCATCTATGGGGGAAGTTCTACTCGATATACCATAGCTCCAACATTAGCTGACACCTCGAAAATCCCAACAAAATAGGGAGAAAGCTTACATCCACGAACAAACCTTCACTGCCCACGACGGGGAGTCACCTTCAGAAAAACATGATCCCCAAAATTAAACTCTAAGGGTATATTTATTTGATAAACATTTTATTTCTGACGTTCTTGCACTCTCTTCATCCTCTCACAAATCACCAGAACATCTCGGTTTTATTCTGCACTAGTTCTGGTCTGATAATTGCTAACTCTCTGACCCCAGTCTAGCACAACGGAGAACCTCATGTACGAACATACAAGGCTTAAAAATTTTCCATACCAATGGTGGAGTGAAAAATATTGTTGTAGGAAAACTCCACCAAGGTTAATTGAATAATCCATGAGCCTCCAAAATCGAGAACACAAGAGCATAACATGTCTTTAAGAGTATGGATGATTCGCTCTGTCTGACCATCCTTTTGAGGATGAAAAGTATTGATAAGGAATAGTTGAGACCTGAAATCATGTTGGATATCTCTCCACATCCTAGAGGTAAAAAGATTATATTGATCAGAAATGACCATCCTAGGGACTCCATGACGTCTCACCACCTCCTCTAGATACTGCCTTGACCAAACATTCACTGATCTCGACTCATTGATTGCTATGAAGTAGGCTGATTTTGATAAACGATCCTCTACCACCAAAATAGAAACCTTTCATCTTGGAGCTCGAGGTAAACCAGTAACAATGATCATTGAGATGTCCTTCCACTTCCCCTAAGTAATATCTAATGGCGGGAGAAGACCCCAGGAACACTGTGTTCGACCTTCAACTTCTGGAAGACTAAACATCGAGACACAAACTCTGCAACCACACGATTCAACCTAGGCCACCAAAACTGACTCCTCAAGGATCAGTACATCATTTTCATTCCAGGATGAACTACTAAAGGAGAACTATGGAACTCTCAGAGAACCTCCTCGCACCTCTCCATGGGAACAAACAGCCTTCCATGATACAACACTTGGTGTTGTTTATCTTCCGACCAACCATCATGAGCCTCACCATAAAAAACTCAGTCTCTCGAAACCTCCACCTAAATACCTCCAAACTATGACTCTTCCACCTTCTTTATCAGGGATGGTTGTACCATAATATGAAAAAGGAAACCTCTACCCCCAACTTCTTCTATATAAAGATGCAATGCTGACAGTTCTTCCATTACTCTATAGGAATCAGCGGATTTACATACAGTATCACTACGTGACTTTTGACTCAGTGTATCATCTACAACATTCCCTTTTCCATCTATATATGATATTACAAAGTCGTATATCTATAATAACTCCATCCACTAATGATTTCGTAACTTCAATTCACACTGGGAGAAAACATACCACAAACTCGTAAGATCGGTGAAAACCACAAATCACTAACCAATGAGGTAATGTCTCCACAAATTCACAACAAACACCACATATGCCAAATAAAAATAACGGGTGGAACAATATCTTTCATGGGGATAATACTACTGAGACCCAAAAGAAACAACTTCCCTCTACTGCACGAGAACACAGCGTAACCCCATATTGGAAGCATCATAGAAAACATCAAACTGAACTCCATTAGCTAGAAGACAAAGGACTGGAGCACTTACTAACTTCTCCTATAGATACTAAAAGGCTTACTAACATTGATCAATCTATATGAATGACTGATTCATCTATGTCATAGATGTTAGTGGAGTCACAACTCGTGATAAATCAGCTAGAAACCTCCTGTTGTATCCTGCGAGACCAAGGAAACTTTTCACCTCTATCACTGACTTGGGGGAATCCCAAGACACAAATGATTCTATTTTCAATGGATCTATAGCTATAAACTTTTGGGACACAACATGTCCCAAATAACTAACTTTTCGAGCCCAAAACTCATGCTTCGACCACTTCCCGAACAGCTGATGTTGGCAGAGAACTCCCAAAATGGCGTGTAGGTGCTCTGCATGCTCCTCTTCATATGTGGAGTAGACAAGGATTTCGCCGATGAAAACCACCACAAACATGTCTAGGAACTCACAGAACTCAACTTTCATCAATCCCATGAATACAGCTGGAGCATTCCTCATGAAAAATTGCATTACAATGAACTCTTAATCATCATGACGACTACAGAAAGAAGTCTTCGGGATATCCTCATCCTTCACATGCATTTGATGATATCCTGACTGCAAGTCGATCTTTGAGAGCCAACATTCACCATTCAGGTGATCGAATAAGTCATCAATCCATAATAGAGGATAGTGATTCTTTATTTTCACTTTGTTCATGCGATGATAATCGACACACACCCACAAACTATTGTCATCCTTCTTCACGATCAAAATGGGTGCACCCCAAGGTGACACATTTGGCCAAATAAAACAGCAATGTGACAGACCATCAAGCTGTATACGTAGCTCTCATAACTCAGAAGGGTCCATCCTATATAGAGACCTAGATATAGAAGATGCTTCTGGACATAGCTCGATCCCTAACATGATCTCTCATCGAGGGGGTAATGCTACAACCTCTTCTAGAAAGACATCAGGGTACTCCTCTATGACCCTAAGAAACGCCAACTACTGAACCTCTAAAGATCTATGTGTCATCTCAGCCATCATGGTGATAAGGATGGAACATGCCTATGACCCATCCAATGATCTTGATCACCAAAGAACACCAGTTTCACTCCATCCACACCAATGAAGACGACCTACTTCCTGAAGCAATCCACAATATCCCGCACCGAATACAACCAATCCATGCAATGGATGACATCATATGTTTTTATTTGTAAACATAGGAAATCTCCCAAAGAGCGGGGTTGGCCAAACAGTAGCTCATAGTCTGTACATACTTCAAACAAGTTAGCTCAACCTCTAACTGGTGTAGTTAACGCCAAGGGAACTCTAAGCCTCTCTACCTCAAGTCCCAAAGCATGGACAATGGTAGGTTATAAAAAGGAGTGTGATGCTCTTGAATCAAACAAGGCATACAGAATGGTAGAAAACAATAAAATGGTACCTTGAACGATGTCTGGCTCGCCTGGAGCTGGCAACGATAGAGAAAGAAGTAGACCACGACCTCCTCTATGGACTCTATGACCCTTATGAAAACCACCACCATGACCATGCTCTGCTCTTAGAGGACTGGGAGCGTCATGGGGCTATCCTAAAAATTCCCCATATGCCCTCTTCTAATATTAAGCTAGTGCAATTGGTTGTTGCTGCCTTTGCTAGAAATGCCTCAACGGAGGATCCTAGAGCATAGCGCTTGGTGCATGATGACCGTTCTGAATGGTCAGGCACTACCACTAATAATGGACATGAACACAATAAGAAAAACAAGTGCTTTATCCCATGGCATAGTCCTAAGAGTTTTTTCCTCTTGAGAAATGAGATGTGAAGTGCTGGGACCTACCCCTTGCTAAACAAAAATTATTTTACCCTGAAAGACGGGGACCCCAGACCAGTACTCTACATCATGAGGAATCATGTTGATTACCCTCTCGTGATGATCCGGTCCAGGCCAAAGTCCTCTCGAAAACCTCTTCCATCACCAGTACATCAAGATATGTTTTCATCATAAATGGGGTGACCAGGTGCTGGATATCTGTTACCAAAGACTCTTCAAAATGTCTCTCCCTAGCATCCTCATCTGGGAACAGGTCCAAAGCATATCATAAAAGGTTCCTGAAATGGATTCCAAACTCACGAACATTGGATATCCCCTCTTGAAGGGTAAAAAGCTCCTGTTGATTGGGCGCCTTCACATTTAAAGAAAGATAGTAAACTATAAAATAGTCTTGGAACTCCTTCAATGAGATCGCTGACTCCTCAGGATCCCCAGGGAACAAGAACCACCACTTCCTCGCTGCTCCACGCAGCATCATCACATCCCAGGACACCCAGTTCTCCTTCCAAGCATGGATCGAACTAAAGCCAATGTCGACCATCTATAACCAGTCTTCCATGACTGCATCTGAAATGGAGCCCACATACTTCTACAGACTCTGG
Organism: Viscum album; assembly: GCA_963277665.1. Classification (NCBI taxonomy): domain Eukaryota; kingdom Viridiplantae; phylum Streptophyta; class Magnoliopsida; order Santalales; family Viscaceae; genus Viscum; species Viscum album. The sequence continues at coordinate 1,629,878,639 of OY728146.1, read as the reverse complement.
AACTGAAACTCTTAGAAGTGTCATCCTCCAAGTGTCGTTGTCGTCAACCTATACCCTGTGGCGATCTACTGGAACAGTTTACTGGACATTTTCTGTGCAAACCTGAATAGGATGTTGACCTGGAGCCATACCCATAAAATAAAAAATGTTAGAGCTCCAAAATCTGGAATATTGATGACTCAACATTAATTAATTAATTATTTTATTTTATCCATTTTAGGTTAACCTATCCCAACATCTACCCATTCAAAAACAGGCATAACGAAAAATGATGCATGATTATTTCCTAGGTCTCTACCCTGCATCTAGTATCACATTGTTTTGTATCCATTGTAATTTATAAGGTTTATACATAAGAACATAGGGGCCATAAATTCCTATGTCTCAGCTAGTCTCCAATGCTTACCTCACTTTCTAAACATGAATGACATCGTTTCCCTATCATCCCATGCAACCTCACCTGTTCCTATGTCCAAAATCCATCATATCCCTCAACCAGCCCACTGATACCACTCTGTCATGACCCCCTCCCCAAAAAGTGTACCCCTCCTGGGTCGGCAAAGTGAGAAGGGAGATAATGACCCACATGTCCCACCTCCAGTAGGCCCCGGGATGGCGACTAGCATCGAGGGTATAATAAACACAGAAATGGGAGGCATTACCATCTAAGAGAACACATGCTGATGAGAGAGATATGATACAAACCAACCAACTCCATCCCAAAACTGAAATAAACGAATCCCAACTGTACATATGTAATGCCCAGAAAAATGTCTACAACTGAAAGGGGAAAACTGCTTGTACCGAAAAGAATGTAAAAACAGCAGCAACCACAAGCCCGAACTACTCCTGCAACCACAAGCTAGTAAACTCAATCCTGATCTCAAACCTTCTCCATGTGACCTAAAAAATAGTTTATATATACATAGGGTGAGTATAAGAGTATACTCAGTAGGATCCTCCCCAAATCCTCTCGTGAAAAAGTAAAGAAACCATGCTAATGCCCAGTGAGCAACATGTGAAACTAACTCGTCACCTAAACAGTTATACTAAGTTCCCAGCCTCACATTGTCAACTCTCACCAAGTAACGCATACAATAATATATAATATAATAAATAATATAAAGGGTAATCTCCTACTAATTCCCCCTGGTTATCCACATTTCCCCAACATTACACGTCCTGAGCATCTCTCTCCAAAAAGGCTTGCCCGCAGACACTTGGGAGATGCACCACAACGTGCACCTCGTGCAACAAAACCACCACATCCATGTAAGAAAAGTAACTAGGTAGTTTCTGGAAGCCGCCACAACCCGAATAATTTGTATCATACATTGGGTATTATACCTCAAGCCATTACAGCCCATACGCCGAGTAAGAGTCCTCAAGCAAACACAAATCATGCACGTTACACCTATAGTAGTCCATAGGATACTATATCTAGAATATATGTTTGTGAATAACCATAAGACATTAAATCCCTCAACACAAATATATGGGGAAAACTAACCGTTGTGCCTACCAGCATGGGTAACTATGAAGAGAAGAGATCGGGGCCAAATGGGGTAGTTAGTCATCAATCCTCCCACCCGAATGTTGGGAAAAACACACCCCAGGGCTCAGAATCCCCTGGGTATCAGTTTTCCTTACTGTCTGGGTGGAGTAGCGTATAGAAACATAAAAAAGTACAGGATATATTATATCTCACAACCACACTATGGACATAACCTATTCTTAGATCCAATTGTAGCTAACATCACTCAAACTACGGTCTGCTATTTTTGAGGTGGTCACTAGAATACTATATTGATATCCACCTGATATATATGATTATTTTTCCTGACCTCGGCTTATCCTGATCACACTCACCCAACATAAACTGATATTTTTAATCAGGTGAGTGGAACCAAATAATATTTTGAATGAAATAAATCATAACCCCAAATAAAATATATAGTCCATTATAATATTTAAATTGATAAATTCATGACTAAAAATTCTAAAATCCCAAACAACCACTAAAGATCAAATCATAACATAACACTCTAGGCATATAAACTAAAACATCTTTGTTAAAAATGGGTTTGAATAAAACATCATAAATAGAAAATATAATGATTACATTCCAAATGTATTTATATATTTAAGGGATATAAATGAAATATATGAGATTTTATTAAATTATACAATGTTATAGAAAAATAGATAATGATTTTACCACTAATGGTAGGCAGAATAACATTCAAATCATTATAATCAAAGGCATCATTATATAGATGCTCATACTCAATCCCAATATACATCATCTAAGTCGGAAGAGAATCCCCATTTAAGGAATGAATTCAAATTACCTTTTGGTTATATAATTTTTTTTGATAAATCCAATAGATGGATGATTTTAACATAATTCCCAATGTTGGTCCATTTTAGAATCATTTAATATCGATTAGACGCCCACATTGATGGCACACTATTGGATTATTTTTGACCTCTATATTTTTCGGCATAAATTCCCACACTATAAGTATGTCACAAATTTCCACCATATGAAATACACTAGTGCAGAATATATTGAAATATGATCCCCCACAACTATTGTGGAAAAATCAATATTTCATCTTTTTCTAGCCTAATAAAAAACTCAGTCTACCACTAACCATGGACAATGAACCATTGATCTCATTAAAACCTCCATGAATAATATATTCGAAAAAATACGTAAATATTCATATCTATATTATTGTTAAAAAATATTTATAATACATGAGTATATCTCACGCTTAACCAAATTCAACCAATATATCCTAACGAAATTATTTCACGAAACATATTAGACGAAGATGAAAAAGATTGACAAAATTTGTGGAATTATCTATTACAGAAAGACTCCCTTTAACCACAGACATAAATTGCAATGGTGTTATCGAACCTCATTAGTTTTATATTTACTTAATGATTGATTATATTCATGAATGCGACCAATGATAGATCCTAATGTAAAGTTGTTTTCACATCGAACTCCAACCATTTCTGAATATGTCTCTACTATATATAGGTATTGAAGTTTAATTTACAATACTTTGAGGTATTTTCTAAATAGAATATATGGATGATTTTTTTATCTACACCAAACGATGTTGATTCCCTTTAAACACAAGAAAAGGTTAGTTGATTGTACTATACAAACCATCAAGATTGGTCCATTATATGAGATTAAAATATTCCACTCTCATTCCCTAAATACTTAATGATATGAATCAAAGATTTCATAGTGGAAGTTAGGGTAGATGGTTATCCTATATTTTTTGGTATATATATGCATATTTTTTTTTCATGGACACGGTTCTACACTGTATTGATACAGAACATATGTAACTAACTCAATAATTAACAAATCATAATTTCAAAAACATAAATTTAATATAAAAATATATATTATTAATATGTAATAGGTAAAAAAATTAGTGATAACCAATCCATATATAAAATAATTGAATTAAATTATTATTTATACTCAATTTCCCCATGCAAAGTTTTATTTTATCATTTTGAAAACCATGTGCCAACAAGGAATTGTTGCCCAAGAAGAGATCCAAACATGGATACATGGGTGGTGAGGCATTTTCCTAATATTGTTCCCAAACAATACACTAATTATTTTCCTCTTTGTTTCATCCTGAAACCCCTATTTTACTTCCACACCACATGGGTTATCTCCAAAACTACTAATCAATATTAAAACATGCCTGGTCTCTTCAAGAAATTATTAAAATATGGTTCAAATCAAAACTAATATTCCTGAACCCTCATGGTTACTTGAGGTTTAATGTGAAAACAATATGACAAGGAATACCCCTACACCTACCCATCATGCTCTAATTGTCTTATCCGGCTTCTATAAATTATCCACCAAATATGATATCCCTAATAAAAAAATTTTAAAACCAAATTGAGTAAAAATCACATTTACCGAACCTTATACATCTAAGAATAAATCTTGTTTCCAATGTCTGTATTCTAGATAAAATCAAATGTATATTAAAATAAATCATTTAGAATTAATCTCACACATAAATTAAAAATTATCGTATCACATATTACTTTTAGAAATATGGAATTACCTATCAATTAATGAAACATCCATGAGACAAAATAATTAATTTTTTCAGAAAAATAATTATAATTTATATAATAGGTAGAAAAAATATTTAATATATTATAAATATCATGGAATGATTATAAATTGGTCAACCATCTCTATCCATATTTGAAATAAATCTTTAGAATGTTGGGGTTGATGAAGTAGATAGCTAATATCTTCAAACATCCTCTAGGAACCCCTAAATAATAACCTTGATCCAACTTCCTCTTGACCCATATTTACCACTTCTAGTAGAACAGGGAAGAAGATGATAATAAGAAATACCAACATAATTTGATGTAACCTTTCTCAATACAATTTTCTATAATACCCAATAAATATATTACCAATATGATACCACCATGGATCAAAATATCTAATTTAATATCAATGAAATTATTTATTGATGGGGAAAATATTTTAGAAAACATTTTATATGAAATGAAGAATTAAATCACATGGGATTTATTAAAAAATCCATTTAATAAAATTATTATAAATGAAAAAATGGATAAAAATGTGGGTGAAATTGCATATAGAATATCAAAATATCAACTATGTAATAGGAAATATAAAACCCAACAGAAATACCTTAATCGTGACATATAGATATGAGGAATCATGGAATACGCATCAGTAAACTAGTTGTCACAAATGAACCTAATTCACCATCATAGATTTCACGAGTGTCTCGAAAGGGTAATAATAAATACAATTTACAATCTCATTGTAACATGGACAATTCAATAGTTAGTGTATAATATATAGTATGTGTTTTTTTGTGTTTCCAACACACCAAATGTATCACATGAGATTTATATAATCCATAATATATGAAATCCATTAATATATTCAAAAAATAACGAAACATCATGTATAATGTTAATTCTATTTGAATAAAACTATTCAATGAAAAAATGGAATCATTTTGTAATTTAATGTAATTCATCAATAAAATTCTATGAACATAATTTATTTTCATTAAAATCCATTTTTAAATAAATTTAAATCCATCACAAGTCAAAAATAAATAAAAATTGAAATATTATTAATAACCTAAATTGATCACTAAAGTAATAATTTATATTTTACACTAAAGATGTCATATGTACATCTTTTGTTACATGTATAATATTTATTAGGCAGTGGAACAAACCTTTTCATTAAGGTATAATCATCAAAATTAAATGAAATAATAATATATGAGAAAAATGTATCATCATAAACCAAAATAACAATGTAATTCAATTAAATTTAATTTTATAACCCTGGTTTGGCCACTATTATAAAATACAGTTCGAATAGTAAATGAAAATGTAACAAAACTATATCCCAAAAACAGTTAGATAGAACCCCTATATATAATGACTGACCATGAATATATCACATGAATTGAAGGATATTATTAGGGGGTTTTAAGGGAGGAATAACTCATTTCTTGAGATACCGTAGTTTCACTAATGGGAAGAAAACATGGGACAAAAATTAAAATATTACATGGGAATTTATATTAATTTATAATTTCAAAATCACTTCTCCAGACATCAAATAGGTGTAGTCCACATAAACCATGATATGGTTTCCCTTCATTGGTTCCATGCAAAACTAGGGTCTGGGGGAATTTTGCATGGTCCCCCTTACTAATACTCATTTTGGGTTCCCTACATCAACCATGACATTATTTATAGAAAGTTTTTATCCATGTTATTATAAAAAGTGGCACATATATAACTTAGTTAGAATGAAAACCCAATCCTTTATTGAGGTTTATAATATGAATCACAGATTTTCAATATAGTGAGGACCATGTGTATAGATCCTAATGGTCTAGAAAAAAATTCTTATATATCACCCAATAGGTTTGGTGACCTCTAAAATGTGTATTTCATCATATAATATCACAAAAATTTCAAAATACCCCTTAATACCAACGAAAATCTATACTAATGAAAATTAAAGGGGAAAAATAAAAAAATATCAAATATTATTCTTGTAAATTATATGGGATGTCACACATTCATATATATACATTCTAAACTAATGGTCTTATTTAATTTGGTATATTTTAAAATTAATCATTAAAAACTCATTCATATAAATAACACAATATATGTTTTTGTAATTATTAAAAGAAAAATCATTAAATTATTTAATTTTAAAATATATGTTATAATTTAATAAGAAAATTGCCACATAAATTATAAGAGAGTTAATTTTATTGTTTACACATATTTTATAAAAATATAGATCCCCTGAAATCATAATTTATAAAATATATTTTCCCCAATGATTTTTATAATGGAAAAAAATTTATCATAGAACACAATTCAATATATTATTTAGAATATCATACATATGGATACAATGAAAATATAATATAAACATTATTATTATCAATTAATTGAATTTTAGAGGCTGTGAATTAAGAAAAAATTCTATAGAAGTGTTAAACCCCCATGTAAAATTGGAAATTATGAGAACTATTATTAGAAAAATAATTACAATAGATTTTTATTCTACCATATAAGAGATATGAAATAAAATAATTCAAATCCAGAATTTTGATAAAAAAACCTTCTAATTAAAATTTTTTATACATTAATGATTAAATAATATAAATATATAATTTTATTAATTGTCATGTGGTGTCATCTCAAATAAAATGAATTTTTACTATTAATTTATTCCAATAATGAAAAAACTGTGAAAAATGATAGAAAGATGATACTATTTCAAGACATGTGGAAAAACAAATAAAAAATATATAGATAATAAATTATGTAAATGATTATTTCTAATTATTATTGCACATTATATAAAAAATTATAATCACTCCTAATAAGTATATAATTATGTTTTAAAATTCATTATGATTATTCAAACATGACTTTTAATAACAAATATTATATATGCGAAATTCCAATTATATAATCAAAAAAGCATGGTATTTGGTTTTGCTTTTATATGGACAGGATATATGAAACATATTAGTATTGATATGGATTTTATAAATAATTTTGAATGGGTATAAAAATATTTTGTTTTCAATATTCATTATATTAATCCTATAAATTTTGATAATAGTAATGTTTATAAATGTGCAAGGAATATTTTAATAATTGTTGACAAATGGAATATAAAATTATAGGAAATCGAGGTTGTTAAAAATAATGTATCATTCTATATATATCTTATATATGGGTTTTTGTTCCATATTACATATCTAATTTCTTTAATTCTATTTTAAGTAAATTAATTTTTGGCAATACCATAATTGAGTCATGAATACTTCAAAAAAGAGGGAATCCATAAATACTAGTATAATAAGAAAAATAATTTATGATTTGATTTGAACATGATAAAATTATAAATATTAATTTTATTTTTTTATTTATAGGTATCACTACAAATTACTATCAAGAAACACAATCATAATGTATTGTATTATAATAAAATATAAAACATTATAATATTTTTCATTGTATCTTGTTTTAAATTAATAGTTATCTCAAATGGTTATAAGAGTTATTAATTACTATTTAAATTTCTATATATAAATATATTCTCTCAAAGACATATTTTATATTTTTTTATGTAAAATAATATAAAGTGATAGAATTTATTATGGATAATTTAGGTGAACCTTTTAATGAACATACCCAGGTTAATTAGATAAGTCACCATAATGGGTATACTATGTGGTGAGGTGCAATAATGAATGAAAGGTATCATAGTCAACTAAATATAAAATATTTTACCACATTGAATAAAATAATAATTGTTTATTATATATACAAATCCTATCCAAAATATCTAAACAAGAAATGTATAACATGAAATGACATATAAGTCTCCATGTGACCAACTATCACCACAAAAACATCTATCTATGATGATGATGTAAATAAGATGTACCATCATCATACAAAATCCCCTTACCAATACATGAGTCCTATGAAACAATATATACAATATAATAATGTATAAATTAGTGTGTGAGAAAACAATGATGAAAGATTTCATGAATTAAAACATATGATATTTAAAAACAATAATCCTTTAGTTCTTGATTTAAATCAAATCCAGTTTTTCATTCACGAACATAAAATATATTTTTTTTGAAAAATAATCTTATGGTTCTTTCTGAATATAAATTTATATTAACAGAAAAATTGATATATTAAATACATTATATATTGTAATAAATAATAATAAACTAACCACAGTTACACCATATGATAATAACATAACAAAATAGATATGATGTAATCTATCACGTGACAAACCAATCATAAATTAAAAGTCACACCATTAACATTATAACTAAAATAAATTCATTCTATACCTAAAAATAATTTAATGATATATGTCTATGGTTGATCCATGTATCATAAACTATAGTGTAATTTGACACACTAAAGTGACCAAAAAACTTGTATTGATATTATAAACACTGTAGTTAAATGATTAATTCCTCATTCTCACTAGGATGACAAATTTTAAATGTTTTCAAAAATGAAATTATAAAATATGTTAAAAATTTATAAAACATTTTTAAATCAATGGTTATAATTCCTATTGAGTAATATTCATGGATATTATATCATTTAAAATTAATATTCATTACATTACATAAACACATAGACATGGAAAATAATATTTTATTTCCTTTGGAAAAAATGAACACCTTATTCTTATTTCATGAAATATCATCAAAATATCTAATAAAGATCATCCCCTCTAGTACCCCTAAATAAAAAATTCCATTATAACATAGGAAAAACATAATAAAAGTGTGATCTAAGATTCTCAATGAGAGTGAATCAAGGGATATAAAAAATCATAATATAATAAGAACATGAAATTAAGTTTTGAAAATTATATTCTATATATCTATGTTCATGATATCATTTCATGGAATAAATAATTAGTGCTCGTAGTGATTCAAATATCATATTCAATTAAATAATACCATAAAACATGATATTATGGTATACACATAAGCATTGAAAATAATTTCAATTTCAAGTCAAGGATCATTAAAAATACTTTAATTGGGGGAAATGTCCCTTACTAAACCAGGTTCGATCCCAATTACAAACATGTATATTTAATCCATGTTTACTCATATTCTAGTCCTGTATTACTATACTAAGATTACTCCCATTCTAGTCATGTATTAAAAATCTAAGTTCAGTTCCCAATCCTTTCCTTACTATATCAATAGATATCAAAATTTAATGAAATAATTAGAGGGAGAAATATGTCTCAACCCTTAGATAATAAAAATAAAACGTATGTGTCCCAAAAGAACATAAATCCATCATCATATCTGAACCCATAGAATGAAATTTTATTCACAAACATCATTCAATCATAACATATCCCATTTAAAAGAAATAGATTTCGTAAATATTGTTCCATCATAAACATAAACCATTAATAAATACAATAATAACGGTATCATAGAATCATTAACCCAATAAAAATAAGCAACATCAATTAATTTAATAATAGATAGAATATTTTTTTTGAGATATCCATTGAATACAATTCTGAATGGAAATTTACCTTCTTCGTTGAAAGAGATTTCATTTATTAAAACCGCATGAAATTTTATAATATAACATTGCGTTTGAAAATATTATTGTAAGCATGTAATGGAATATTGAAAGAATTAAAGATTCATGATGGTGAGAAATTTCATTCATAATTTCTATGTTAATAAAATAAACATACCTTTCGTACATTTATAGAAAATTTCATAAAGTACTATGTTTGGAAAATAACATATACCATTCAGACCATGTAGGAAAAAATAAAAATTGGTAAGAATGAAATTAAAACATTATTAGATAATATTAGAAATAATGTTGAAACCCTTTTTAGGAAACCTGGTCATGAAAAATAATTATTACCCAATGGGGGCATTAAAAACAATCCCAAATATTGATGAGACTGTGAAATAAATACACATCAATTAATAATTAGAATTTTATTATTCCCAATTAATGAAATAATATTAAATTAATAATGAAATAACATAATTTTATTTATATGAATAATATATATATATATGGGCAGTATATATACTATGTAATGGAAACACATAGTGTATAAGGAATGTGTCCCGTAGAAAGAAAAGTGAATCCTAAATCCCTTACCATATACCCATAATCTCTTAGAACTAATGGAATAATATTGCATAATATATGAAATTTTATTATACATATATTTAATTATGTAATTAAATTATATCTTATCATATATTCTTTTACTATGGCCATCTATTACCCATTTATTATCAATTTTAAAGTAAAATTTAAGTTTCAGGAAATAATCACTTATTTTTTTCATGTTATTGGAATTGTTATATTTATTGTACTCTAAATTATTTCATTATTCTATAATGTCCAGAATTTTCACAATGACATATAAATATAATATATTAATTATACAGTTATTTATAATATTCTATATAATTTATAAATGAAATACACTGTAAATGGATTCAATAGACCATAAGTACACATGAACACTATTTTCATTTAATTTTCATATTATATTCTATAACATTATATGATATATTATCATTAAGGAATTATATATATGTTATATAAAAATTATATTATCATAAAATTCATCCATATTACCATCTATCTGTAATATATATGGTAAACGAATAACATCACATCGTAGAGATGGTATGCCACATGTACGCATTAGAGACATTATCATTTTAAAAATGATTAGATGGTAAAAAGGAAGATATGATATTATAAATAAAAAATATAATTATTATTTAAATATCATATATAAATATTAATCTGATAATAATATCTACTCATTAAATATGTTGACGGAAAATTAATTATATCTCTACGTAGAGAAGGTAAGTCTTAAGTACACACGAGTGATACTTTTAATTTTCTCTAGTAGAAAATGGGGATTTATATATGTGTGTCCGTAATCATAAAAATTTTAAATAATACTTATTATGATTATTTTAGTATTTGTGATATATATATATATATTTAATAAATATATAGAATATTATAAAAATGGATTGATCGACTAAAACTACAATATCTTCATTAAAATGACTTCATTATATGTCTTTTAAAGAACTCAAGACATGGTATTTTGAGAATAGTAAAACCAATATGTTGTGTCTAGTGATGTGTATAATAAAATTTCATATTGTTATGATGAGATTTACAGCTCATTGTGATGAGTGGATATGAAGGAGGAGGTTACCATTTATAATTGAGGCGTCGGTTACTTTTGAAATTTATAAATAAATTAATATACAATAAATTAAATATAAATACAAATACCCCAAAAGATATATGTATTAGAATATAATATTATTTAACCAATCAATCTCATTGAAAAATATATATTTTTAAATATTCTTGTTTTATTTAAAACCATATCAATTTATTGAACACATAGATTAATCATTTTTCTTTTAATTATGTTAACAAGTTCCATAATATTAAAACATTGCAATTTTCTACTAATATGTTGTTAAATTGTCAATAAATTTTAAATTAATAAAATTTTAAAATGTATCAAAATACATATATATATTTTAATATATTTTTTTGAATTTTAAAAAAATTTAATAATATATTATTCTCATATAAGTTTATGTAAATAAATTTTGAGGTAATTCATTACATTTTATTTATGAATATCTAAACAACATGATTTTTACAGAAAATAATTTAATTAACCCCTAATATTTTATAATAACCTATAGAATTCGTGGATAACATTAATTAAATGCAAGTATATTAATATTAATATTTCTAATATAATTTATTTGATTTTTCATTGGTTGAATAATTACTATATTATAATTTTATAATTATTTATTCTATTCAATTATTTTCTAAAAAATATAAATAAATTACTCAAATGAATATAAATAATTTATATTTACAGATATTATTTGAAATTGGATATATCATATTTTAAAAACCAATATTAAGAATATTATTGTTATTAAACACATTTATGTGAAATCATTTACTATACATTAAATAAAATATATTAAATGTTATAATATATTCCATGTGGATTGGAATGGACATTATTTAGACCATTTGAATATTTTGGTTGATATATTCCAAATAAAAAGAGTTCTTATTGTTTTTTTGGCTTTTAATTGTTATTTTAATTTTTAATAAAATCATTTTATTCATTTTTCATCAACTTACACAAGAAATGCATCAGTGTTCCATAAACTATAAAGGTAATTATTTCACATATCAAATTGAAAATATATTAATATAATAAAAAAATAAATAATTATTTATATAATTATTTATAATCATTCATAAATAAATTTTTCGACATGTGGACACAAAATAGATATTTAAGACAATGGATGTGACATTTAAGGACTTTTGATGATTTATATATTATATTAATCAATTTTTGGGAATGTTTTCTATTAAAAAAATTAAATTTTGATCATTATGTGTTACGGTACAATTTATATTCATCCAATTGATTTTTTAATGTGTTAATGTCATTTTATATTCTATATCATTTTAGTTTTAACATAAAATACAAAATTTATCATTTAACGATGTACCAAATTTTACCATGGTCAGTATTTATACATGAAAAAAATTAATGGGAAATATTAAATAAAAATAGAAATTATAAATAAATTTTTTGAAACCATTTACGTAAATTAAAAAAAAGATATATGTTTTAAAATTTCATTTAAAATATAACTAGTAGTATTCCACTAAAATCATTTTTTTTGAAAATTTTTATTCTCAAAAGATGACATGGTATTATGATAATATAATGAAAACATCCTTTTGAAAAACCAATTTTTTATTTCTTAGTTAAACATTGAATAATTAAAATTTTAAACTAATTCTAAACATTTTTTGGCCTTGTAATGGATTTAGAGGAAAATTTAACTCAATAAAAATCAGAAAATTCATTATTCACAAAAACATGAAACATCTCATAAAAATACGAAAAGGTCACAGAATGTAAACTTTGATATCCCATATCCAATGAATAATTATTATTTGTAATATATATTCTATATGATTTTCAAATACAATATTTTTATCAATTGAACCATCAAAAGGCACAAAACCAACATGTTTCAAAAAATACATCATTTTTTTGTAAACTCGAGTTTCTTCAAATATAATTTCAATAAAAAATATTTTTTTAAATTTTTTTTCTAATATATTATATATATTTCATTAAAATAATCGAACATGTGTTCTTTTTTATATACTTGTAAAATAACAATTGTGACCAATAAACAATTGTTTCTAAAAAAAATTTCTTTATAATTTAAAAAATGATTTAAATTAATTTATAAATAATTGGTCACATGATTATATATAAATCAATAAAAATAACCTTATAATTTATTTAATCATGTTATTACCCCCCATTCGAATATATAGGTTATAATTTCATTGTTTATTTAATAATAACAATTGAATGATGATTCCTAGAAACTCACTATTGTGTTTAACTAAATAAAACAATGGTATCAAATTATTCTTAAAAATATCTCCTAGAAAACTCATTACATTAAATTACCCCCCCTTTAAAATAATTTACCCTTGAAAATTCATCTGTGTTTTCAAGGGTTTAATAGTTACAAGTTTTTTTCATAGAAATTCACATTATGGAAATGAATTGTAAAACATAGTTTTAAAATGTAATGTTGTGAAATAATTTATACCCAAAGATAATCATAACTAGGATTCAACATAAGATATTATTGGTGTAATGTGAAAACATAGACAAATAAGAGAAAACTAATAATAATTTTATGATTGAGAGTGATAGAGATTATGGTTTATATTAGAAATATGGCCACAAAAAAGTGGACCAAATTAGTATAGAAATGGACATTGATATCATCAAAAAATGATTATAGTGGGAAAAATGTATGATTAAAATCATATTGAGAGTATGTACTTACTATATTTTAAAAAAATTACAATATTTGAATTTGGTTATCACTTGATCAATCCCCTCAATATTTATTACCTAATCAAATGATGTAGAAATTTTGTTTCCTTATGAAATTATAGATCACTACATCCATAATGGTATGATAATTAAATATTTATATTTATAGTTATCATAACAACAAAATGTTTATCACATGTTTTCCAATATTAATAAATAATTATATTATAAAACCTATGCGTTTTTTCAAATTTCATCTTAAAACATTTAAATAATGTTTACCCCTATAACTCTTCCAAAATATTACAATAAAAAACATCCAAATGAATGTAAAAATAATTAAATAACAAAAATAACATTAAAACATCAACCAAATTAAAGTGTTAAATAATTGCAAGACAAAAAAATGAGAATACCATGATCGTGTATTCTCTTGAAGCATGGTACTAACATGAATTACTATAAAAACATTGTGAAAAATATACAAGATTCAAAAATTAACTCTTTCCTCATACCATAAAACAAAAAAATATGTAAACTAAATCCCTATAATCGTCGTTCACTTTAATATAATATCAATACGTTTATTATCAATTTTCACATTATATAAATATCCCATCATCATGAACATATTAAGGGATATTCTTCCATTAATCACATGATTTACAAAAATATAACATTACCATCTTAATAAAATTTCATGGTTAATAATACCATTCAACATGTAGTTTAAAATTATTATGAAAAAACTATGTTCAACCAATAAATACATATTTCTTTATTCTATTAAACTATAAATGAAATTCTATTACATTATTCTTTAATCATAATACATAAGCACTAAATCATTCTGTTTCATTCTTAATCTATTAAAAAATATTCATCATTTTATACATAAAAACTTCATCATTATTATATATCATTACTAATATCATGATAATCCTTATAAATATTAGTATTAATCGTATAATAATTCTATCATTTTCACCAAGGGAAACAATTTTCATAATTCCCATACATTCAAAATTTATATCATTTAATTATTGTGGATACCCTATAAACACCATTATACTTGTTCATTTTGTTATAAAATCCCTTTCCATTGATATCAATTGCTTTATTTTCTTTATTTACACACCGAACTAATATTATAGTTCTTTTGACAATTCTACATGATGCGTCTTCCACGGGAATTATAGGGGAAAAATTCAACATTCTTTCCACTATAGTCATTATGAAACTGCAATATTCCCTTTTTAAATAGTTCTGAAAATTCACCAATGTAAATATTATCGATCATATTATGATAATTCTGATTATGCATAGTAACAACGTCCTTCATTCCAATCATCATTAAATTTTGATTATCATTATAAAATTGTCTCTCATAGTAAATTTCAATCTAGATCCTTCACATTCCATCATTTTATAAAAAAATATTATAGAAAGAGCAACACGAATAATACTAGGAAAACCATAAAATCATGGTAAATTAAATTAAATATATAAAATATTAGTCTTAATACTAGTTTATTATTTGTTATTATTAAATAATTTTGAACGTATACTATACATAGAATTATCCTTAGAGGTATCCATAGACATATCCTTCAAAATAATTATAGCAATATCATTAAAGTTTTCTCATACATGATTCAAAAGGATGACTAATGTTTTCCTCTTGTAACAAAAATAACATCCTTGGAATAACGTACATGGATATTAAATAATTTTATTTGAATATTCATTACATTTCTAAACACATGATTGAGGGTTATAATAGTTTAGTGAATTTTGGAACTTTGATCACAATGTTCTAATCTAGTGAAAGATCATCAACATATCCCATAATGATATTCCACTTTTGTACTCATACATAAAAAATTATTTATATCCTTGGGAAAGAAATGAGAAGAGATTATTGTTTTCATAATCCCATTAATTGTGAATCAAGGGAGATAGAATAAGCATAACTGCATAAAAACATAAAGATAAATTTTGAAAATTATATCTCGAATATCAACAAACATTATATATTTTAATGGAATAAATCATAAATGTTTATAAAGATTATAATCGAATATTCCATGAGATAATAGCAAAAGAACATGAACTTTTGGAATATACCTAGTAATATATAATCTTTTAAATTTTAGTCATTTCTCATTACAAATAATCATATAGTGGACGAACCCCCTTACTAAACCGGGTTCACTCCCCTTTCCAGCCATGTATTATTGAACCGAGTTTAGTCCCATTAGAGTAATTAATTATTGAACCCATTTTACTCCTCTTTCATTCATGTATTTATGAACTGAATTTTGTTCACATTATTGCCCTACATATCTCTTAAAATATAAGTCATTACATAATGAAATGGAGGGAGCTATTGGTCCCACCTATCAAAATATGAGAACCATACATCTTTATTCTACAATAACATAAATCATTCATCATATTTGAAATTATTTAATTTTAAGGGATTCATAATCATTATTCAATCATATGTTAAACCATTTGATTGAAATGCGGTTCATATATATTATCCCATCCAAAAAATAAACCATTATTAAAAAGAAAATTAATGGTAGCATTGAATCATACAATTGGTAAAACATAATTGAAATAAAATAATATTATCATATATGGAAAAGTAATTTTGAGAGATCACATTAAAAAAATTGTAAAGGAAAATTTAATTTATTCTATGAAAACATTTCCATTAATAAAAATAAGGAACAATTTTAATAGAAAACATTTTTATTGAAAATATTTTATAAAACATTTAATTTATGATTCGATCCCATTACGAGTTATCAAGAAAAAAAATCTATTTATACCATATAAGTTATAAATTAACATTCATTTCATAATTTAGCTCAAAATCCATAAAGTACCATATTTGAAAAATGACAACAAGATTCCATTCAAACCATGTAGTGAAAAGTAAAATTTAGTAAAAATGGCCTTAAACATCAATAAGAGTATAGTAATAATATTTATGAATTATTCTTATAAAACTAGGTAATGGAAGATAATTATTCGTGAATATATAGTTAAAAGATTATTATCCCAAATATTGATGAGATTGTGAAATAAATACTCTTCAACTAAAAATCTATAGAATCATATGACCTAAAAAATGCAGAAACCAATATGCATATGAAAATGACATAATCTTCTAGATAATACTCATAAAATATATTTTTGGTTAGTATATACACAACGTTGAAAGAAGAAATTAATGTATAATATATGTTCCCCCCACAAAGAATAGTGAGACATTTATCCATTATCATATGTATTGAATATCTGCAATGTCGTGAAAACTATCATTAAAATATATAAATATATATTATAAATATATTAAATAACCTTAACAAATAATATAAAACAATATTATTTTTCTTATGGCCTTGTGGTACCAAATTATTAACAACATTCATGAAAAAGTTACATTTTGGGTAATAGCTACATTGTTTTTCCCATGGGTTATGATTTTCTATATTTTTTGTATTATTAATTATATCATCATTTAAAAATTTTAATAATATTAACCATTATATAATTGAAATATATATTTACAAAATAAATATTTATTATAATTTATAAAATATATTTTAGAAATATAATATTCATGGAAGTGGTAGGCTGTACATAAAAATGAATGTTGTTTTTAATTTTCTATTCATATTAAAAAATAGAAAATTAATTGATATAATATCATTAATGAATAATTTATATATTACATATTTCATATATATATATTCATAAAACAAATTTTTATTTTGATATAATTGATATATAGTCTAAAAACGAACAACATCGCATCGTGGTGATGGTAAAAAATACGCATGCCAAGAAACCTTATCCATTACCAATATATTAGAATTTAAAAAGATAGATAAGATATTATATTTATATAAGAATAATTATATAATATATATGTAATATAACAATTTAAATAATCATAATTCTCACTCATAAAATATGGTGATGGAAAATTAATTATCTCGCTACAATGAGATGGTATGTCCTTTGAATGCTCAAGTAATACTTTCATTTCATGTTTGATGGAAAAAATGGTGTATAGAGGTCTGTTTATAAAAATAAAAACATTTATGAAAATTTATTATTGTTAATTTATCATGTTATGTTATATATTATAACTTTATAGTTTTATATAAAATATGAAAAGAAGATTGATCGATTAGAGCTGTTACCACTTCTTCGAAATGACTAATTTATATCTTCTATAATAAACTCTATTGTTTGTATTTTAAGAATAACCAAAGAACTAGAATGTTTCTAGGGATGTTTATTAAAGAATTTGGTAGATTTTGGTCAAGATAGAATTCTCAATGTGATGTGTAGAAGTGAGGGTGGTGGATCCCTTTTATAATTCATGTGAGGGGTACTTTTGGAATTTTAAAAAATATTTATTTATAATAAAACTAAATCTCAATAAAAAAACCTAAAAAATTAAATATATTCTTATTTAACATGGTATTAGGTATTAATATAATAATAAAATATATTTTTAACATGTTTTGTTATTTTTATAAAGCATATTATTTTAATTAACAAATAGTTAGCCCATTATACATTAAGGTACAGTAAAACATTATTTAATATTGAAACATTGTAATTATTTACATATATGGTGTAATGATTTCAGAAATAGTAAATTAATTAAACCTTATAACTTAAAATAATAAAAAGGAATTTTCTATTTATTTGTCTATTTTTTATATATAATAATAAAATATTATATTCATAAAATATAATTTCTGTTAATTTGTAAACTATTCATTTAATTGACTTTTATCAAATATAAACTGAAATATAATATTTAAAAATAACATTTTTTACATCCTTAAAATTTTATATTGACCTATAAAATTATTAGATCACTTTATTTACTTATAATTATATTTATTTTCTTATTTAAAAATGAATTTATTTGATTTTTCCATTGGTCAAAAAATCAATGTATCGTAATGGTGTAATTAGTTAGGTAAATTATTTATTCACTAAATAATATAAATAAGTTACTGTAAATAATATAAATAATTTTTATTAAGGAATAATATTTATATTCATATAAATCTTCAGTAGAACCTTATATTAAAAATTTTATTGTTTTTAGAAACATGTTTGTGACAAATTTGACCATACTTTAGTTAAAATATAATAAATGTCATAAGATGTTCCATGTGGCTCTAAATGATAATTAATTTGACCCATTAACAATTATGGTCGATATATAGTCAATAAATAAATTGTATTCAGGTGTTACGGTCTTTTGTTTTCTTGATTTTACATCTAATTTCACATGCACAACATTTGTGTTTGATAAGGGTTAACAGTTACTATTTCACATATAAAAAATAAAAATAATTTATTATGATAGAATTATATAAATTAAACTTAATAAAATTATTTATATTATTTGATAACCTAACAATTTCTTATGCGGACCAATAATAGAACTTTAAGTCAATGAAAGTAAAATTTATAGTGTTTCTGTCAGTTAAATATTATATAAGACATTTTCATTGAATATATTTCCATTAATAAACAAAATTTAAATCCATATGTGCTAAGGGTAAAAATATACTATTTAATTAAAAAAAATTCAGGTGTTAATGCCATTTAATAGTCTTTAGTATGTATGTTAATCCTAAATTACACAATCTACCCATTACCAGGATTAAAAAAATTACCTAGATTACTATTAATATTGAAAGAAATAAAAGGAAACTATTAAATGAATTTTTAAATTTTTAACAATTATATTAAATTATTTTTTAAATTCTATAATCATATAAGATTCATAATTAAATTTAAAAAAACATGGAAACTATCATGATAACCCTTTTTTGGAAATAGGCACTCTTAAAACATAAAATGATTTTATAATTAATTCAAGTATAAAATCCAATAAAAATAACTATTTTTTATTCTAATTAAAAATAAAGTATCTAAAATTTATAATTACTAATTAACATAATATTACTATAAAATTGATTTAAAAGAAAATACAGTTTTCAGTAAAAATAAACATTTTCACTTTTTATCAAAACATGAATCTTCTCCGAAAATAGAAAAAGGTATCCCAAAGTAAATGTTTATATAAAAAGTCCAATGAAAAATATTATTTAGTTAAATATAAAATCTAAAATTTTCCAAAAAATATATTTTAAAAATATTTCCTATAAACAGGTAGAAAGATATCTTTTAAGAAAAATAATTCATTTATGCACAAAATAGGTTTGTTCTTATATCTTATCAACAAATATATAATATGAATGTTAAAATTTATACATAATATATTATATATATCATTAATATAATAAAATAATTTTTATTTGTTTATTTATTGGTTGAAAAAAATCTATTGCACAAAAAATATTTTTATATGAAAAATTTTCCTATTATTTTAATTTTTTTACATTCTTTTATAATTACATTCTCTATGAATAATATATACATTAATAAACTATAATTTATAAATTTAGATAAACCTATTGATACCCACTATTCAGAAATCTACGCTACAATTATATTGTATAAATAATTTAAATAATAAAATAATGTTTTGTTGAATCTTAGTGTTGTGTGTAATGCAATATAAGTCAATGTTACATGTAATGATATGAATTAATTAAATAGAATTATAAAAAAAATAAAACTCATAAAAATATCTAGGTGTTAAAATGAGTATATTCTTTCAAAAATCAAAACCAATTATACAACCAAGCCCTCCATTTAAGTATTTCATCAAACACGTGGTTGGAACAAAAACATTTATTATAAAAAAACCTTAATAATGAATATTTATAACAAAAATTCCACGACCAAAAATAAATAAATATCATGAAATTAAAGTTATTTAAACAAATATATGTAAATTTCATGTTTTTTAACATTTTTATAGTGAAACCTACAGCTGTAAAATATTGAAAACCAATTACATAGGAAAAACAAGATTCTGAATGAGTATATTAGGTGTTTATGATCAATAATCAAGAATCAAGAATAACAAAACTCCATAAACCCCCATATATACATAATTTTTAGTCAAATAGTGTTCTAATACAATATTTGGAGAGTGGACGTATAAAGGACATAATTAATTATGTGGAATCCTTACAAAAAATACAACATACATTGATTGGTCAGTTAAGAATGAATGAAATTTACAATAATCCTTGGGAATAATACACATGAAGGGGGAGGATTATATCAAGTGTTATGATTATTTAAAAAATATTAGGAATATAAAAATGATAAAAGGATAAGATACATAATATCAATGTCTTAGATTGACATGAATTTTTAGATTGATGGGTTAGTCAAATCATCGTCCAACAATGCAGGGATATTATCCTCTAAATATATTGGGGAATTATGTTCTATATAATGACTAAAAATATTTTATAAGACACATTCAGACCATGTGACTCCCCAAGACAATCATCCAGTCTACACAATGGTTTGCTGGAATGTTTAACAGTTTGAATACCATTCTCAAATCATGAAACAACCTCTATGGTTCACAACTAAAAATTTCACAGTTATAATATTTCTTGTTCTAACAATGTACTATGTATGTGTTTCAAATTTATTCTCCTAAATTTCTTAGTTTAAATAATAATTCCTTGGAAACCACTTTTTTGAACAAAAATAAAAACTATTATTAATTAAAATAGAACTCTCATCTAGTGGGTGTTACAATTTCCCCCACAATGAAATAATTCATTCTCTATAAAGTGCCCATGATCGTGGAATAAAAAAAATAATGTTCATTATATATTCATCAATGAAACCCACTCCCATTTACTATATCTTTCACATCATCACATATGTAGTAATCATACTAATGTGAATATTTTTCCTTGTTGTACTATATCATGGAGATAAGTAATCATAATTGGATTATTAACCATAGTGTTACCAGGCTCATGATAAAAAATCTCCCATTAGAACTATTGGGAATGATTCGTTAGATACCCCATAATATGGAAACCGTGAAACACTTGAAGAATCATTTTTAAATGAGATTTTATGTCCGTTATATATGTAATGCTTCCAATTAAATCCATGATATCAAAGGGGATTGAAATCCTTTGTGAAAACATAACGTACAAACCTAAATAATGGTATCCTATGGAAGGTGAAATTCTAAGATTGACATGATTACCAAAACCAAAGACTATAAAATACAATGATATTCCTCATAATATTTATCATGTATTTCTTCCATGACCAATCAATCGCAAATAAACTTCTCATTTTCTATCATCTCTCGAATGAGGCTTGGTACGACTAAGGACAATTCTCTTAACACTATCTAACACATGAGTGATCTAAATAGTCTCTTTTATATAACATAAAAGGTAAAAATATTTATAAAATCCTACTAACCATTTTTTTATAAATAATAAATTCCAAGGAAATAATTTCCATACGAATCACAAAAATGAATCATTTAATATTGGAGCATATCTTCTAAAAGATGGATAACTCTATCAATTGATCTATCCAACTAAAAAAGATATGTCATAGTTATATTCAGAAGGGTTACCATTAATAAATAACAAACTATCCAATAACATATATTTTAACCTCAATTCCCATTATAAAATAATTTATGTGGGAAACCCATGAATCATTCAAATATCTCAGACAAAAAATAGTCTATGATTTCCTTCCATCATCATCTCCTTGATGGTTAATAAATGATCGTATTCATAATAACATTAATGAGAAAATAAATTGAATCCTCTCTAATAGGAATATCTAGTAATACAATAATGAAATCCATGTAAATATCTTCTTTCTTCAATACTAGAATGTGAAATTGTTGAAAAAATTACATGTCTCTAGTACTCTTCTTTAATTTTTTGACAAGTGAAGAACCATGAATAAAAATATGAATTCTATAATCTCACCCCATCCACAATTTCCAATGTCTCAAATCAAGATAAAATTTATTATTTATTAGATGTTAAAACGAAAAAAATTGTTTCCACTTTATAATACCCCAATAATATATAAATTGAAATAAAAAACCTATACTGGCCACAGAAAGCATTGTTATAAGACAATGTCAACTCACCCTTGGTCTCCCAACCATTGAGGGTTTTAATAAACCACTTGAACTGAATGTAAAATATCTTGTCAAGAAAAATACTATAATTATATAATTATTTAGCCTTTTATTAAGACAATAATACATTTAAATAATACTATGATTCTCATATAATAAAACAAAATCATCTGAGATAACACCTCAATTTATGATTTCATGTTATGGTTTGTAATTTCCTACTAATATCATAAGAAAAAATATTTAACTTCATGAGAGTGTATATAATATTGAAATCAATAGCCTCAAGATACTAAACCAAGATTATATATTGTGTATCAAAATCTCAATGGCTGAAACAATTCTTTAGGATCTTATGATAAAAATATACCATAAATATCTCCCCAAAAAGATAGTTATTCTATATTTTTATTGAATACATAATTGCTCCAAAATCAAGATCAAGGTATCAGTATATCTTTTCATGATTTCACAACTATAAGGATAAAAAATCCACAATATGTTTCCCCTATATTAACACACTCAAAAAACGCATATCATTAGAGTCAAAGAAAACATCATAACCTAAACCCAGTTCTAAGAAAATAAATATTGTATCTGAATTCCACATAACCATTATTTCCTCAAATTATATCTTAATTTTCCAAAACATCTCAAATTTCACATCATAATGGTTCAAAGATATAATCAAATACATGATATTATATACTTAAATGAAATAATTTTATTAACCTACAAAACATAATAAGCATCAAATCTAAATCATATTTATAGGATAATCTAATGACATAAATGTTTTTATAATTTCAAGAACCAATATGATTAAACATTCAAAAAAATACATATAAACATTAAATCCTATATATTTGATTAACATTTATAAATAATTCCTTAAAAATAATTTTTTCTCATGGTCATACGACTAATACCCAATTGATTCATGTGTTCCTCCTCTAAATTAGAGTACCTGAAACAATAATCTACAAACATGACCAGGAATAATTCTTATAATTTAGGACATATCATATTCATAAAGTACATAAATACTTTAAGAGTTTTAGTGAGACCATATGGAAGAACTAGAAATTAATAATTCCCATAACAACACCTAAAAGCACACATATGTATGTCCTCATCTCTGAATCATAACAGGAGGTACCATAAATGATGGATAGTCATTAAAACACATCAAGAACCTATTATTTGATTAAATAATTAATAAATATTTATAATGTGATATTTACTATTAACAATAACATGTTTTGAATTATAATAATTCACACAATGTCAGAGGATTCCATCTGTTATCCTAGGAAAGAGGACATGCGAATCCCATGATGACATGTTTTCATGAATGAATCCCTTATAATCATGTTCCATAAGATGGAATTTATATTCCATTTGATCTATAAGTCCCATAATATATCATGGTATATAAATTCTAATCATTCTAAGAATATGTTCAATGAAAAACATGACCACTCTCTATGGCGGGAAACCCAAAAAATCAAACTAAATGGCCTCGGGTTACGAACACATGTGTACATGAAGTGGAAATACCAAATATATATTAGATAAATCAATAATATTCTTTGAAAAATGACAAGTGATCTCCCCATTAAATCGAATAACATGGCACTCCCTTCCAGAAATAGACTCTCAGTCACATTGAAAAACTTTAGTGACCCTATAAGAATTTTAAAACTCATCTCGATTATAAAAATTGTTGATCTAGGTCATGATACTAAAAATAATGTCAATAAGAATAATTAGGTCTATGATATTAATATTTATAACCAATAAGTCCTCCACCACCTCAAAATTGGCTCTATTCACATGACATGTAGGATATTCAGGTCCACTATATAGACTTCTTTCCCAATGTTGTAGAATGTTCCAATAAATATTACACAACATTCGAACCCAACACTAAAATTAAACAATAATTAATGATATAAAATACAAGGTATAACCTTTCAAAAGATAATAAATCACTATATAAAATGAAATAAACTTTTTATCTCTAAAATTAATTGACCATAATTTAGATTCCTTTCATTAATACATAGCCACATAATGACATATGGTCTCAATTTCACCTAAAACATTTCTCACAACCTGAATATAACCATCATCCCAAGGATATGACATTCCTATTTTGGAGTCATTTGTATACACCGAATAACCCATGGAGATAATGGATATAATCATACTTGCATGGGATATCCTCCAAAAAACACCTCAAATGTTAATGTTATCCTTGATTATGAAAAGTATTTGAGGTCTCCATATAGTTAGTTTTGGAATAACCAGTAAATCTGCATGTTTAGTAGAAAAACAATTCCATCATTATGAATCCCTATAATTTTTTTCTAGAAGGTATCTAATAATCATTTCACTTCCTTTTCTACTTTGAAGACACACCATGAAAAAAATACACAAATGAATCACCACAAAAAACAATTATCCTAGATATTTTTTCCTCATCGGTGTTATTTTTTTTGAAAAAATAAAAAAATTTAAGAAGTCACTAGTGAATCAGTGTTGACCTCATATCATCACTCAATCACATCTCAAACCTCAATGATTTTAGATAATAAATGGTAACAAAATCGACCACTTAATGTAGTAACTCAAAAAAAATAGAGGAATAATACTGAATGGAATACCATTTATCATAATACAAATACACTAGTGTATTTTAACATGAAATATCAATGGATAAAACATACAGTTTCATTTTTTCTAGAATAAATACTAGGTAATACCATCATGAAACATAGATTGCATAATAGAGACATGCAACCTCCTTCTTAAACCCTCTAGAATTTATATGTTGAAAGCACAACATAGAGTCCTTATGAGTACTCATGAATTTAAAGGTCATATCAATATAATAATGAAATTTTCTATGTTCATGGGATCTCTTAACTATTTGGAATATGGGTGGATTCTTCTAATAATTAATTAATCCATGGTCAGTAACTGATCCCATGTTTCTAACATCTACCTGACCTAGAGACTAAATTGTGTGAATTATAAATTCCTCTAAATAATTTTCCACCATATAATTTTAAAATAGAAACTATTTATTGGATTCCTCACTTGTATTTTAATGATATCATCTATGAGGTGTATTTGAAAGAACCCAAGTGAAAGAATAAACAACATAGTATAAAATTACAAAAATGAATGGTCCATAATCATGAATTTATATTAATAACATCAAAAAGTGATTTTAATGATCTATATTTCATTAATGTAATAATAAAACCCTAAAAGGTATTGGTCAATTAAAATAAATCCCTTATCCATTTCATTCAAATTAACTCAAACATAGAATAATTGGATTAGCAATTCCTTCCAACCACCTAAGGTAATATGTCTGCAGGCACGGAAGTGACCTCGATAGGAACCCTCCCAAACATTCATCCATATTTTTTATGGTCATATCTCTTGTCTTCCAATGAAATCAAACCAAAACCAATTATTTGCACCTCAAGATCTGGCTAGGTATTCCCTGAAATACTATTTTATAGAAAATTAACCATGGTCAACTGAAAAATTCACCTGAATGGGTACACTAAATGGTGAGGTGCAACAAATAAAGGCATATATCATGCATGAATGATGATAATATAATGTACAACTTTGACCAAAACAATAAATTTCAGTGATACATAAAAATTCAATCAAAAAAACATAGAACCAAAAAGTAAACCAATGAAAAGTGAAACAAGTCTCTATTAATCCTACCATCACCTTAAATACATACTTCAATGAAAACAAGGATGTAAAGAGACTTAAAGATGATACATAATTCCATTCTATTCACCCAAGTCCTAAAAAACCTAAACAACAGAAAATAAAAAAAAATGTTGTAATAAAAAATCATAGTAGGATTTCAATAAATAATCTCTACAATTTTGAATTTCATTAATTAAGTTGATTTACCTTTTAAAAAAATATTTTATTATAATATTCATAATAGAAAATCATTTAGTAAAATTTATTTGTTTCCAAAAATAATAAATCATATATCAAATTAAAATAGATAAAAAAGTACATGCGATAATGTTTGAAATAATAATTTCTTGACAATGGATACACCATAATATAATCATGTGTTAAATGTACCATTTAATAAACCATCAACTGATAAAAAAATCATAAAAATAACACAATTTTGGTTGTACATAATAGTAATATGTAGTAGAAATGAAACAAATACACAATCAATTCCAAATTTGGATCCGTACAATATAAACTGTAGTGTAACTATAAACCCTGATGTGACACAAAACCTCTATCAGAATTACACACACTAAATTAGCCGGTCTAATTCTAAATCACCCAAGGATACATAATGTGATATGTATTCTAAAATTGGTTGAAAACATATTCTTCATGTTTAAAATACATTATCATTCTCATGAATAAAAATTTTAATTCATAAACTCAATTTTGATAAAAAATAAAATTTACTATTTTCATTAAAATAACATGGTGGCGGAAAATTAAATTTTTAACAACAACCCCCTTTGAAAATGTTAATCATTTCCTATAAAACCACCAAAACCATAAATAAATTAATTTCAAAAAATGACACAATTTAATTGGAAATAACATATATAGTTTACCTATTTCATAACCATAGAATAAAGACACCAAACTCAACTATAGAGGTAATACTAATCACCTTCGAAAAAAGTTGATTGGGTAAGAGAATATTAAGACCTCATAATCCTTGATCTATAAAAACCAACAATTAAACTACATAAACTCATTGGATCTAGAAAACACATAGCATTTAGGTTACAATAAGGGATGGGGAGGATATACTGAGCCTAAATCTAATAATAGATGATTACACGACAATTATAATGGAATATACCTTTATATATCAATAAAGAAAAAATGAAAGGCACCATGAATCCATGGTAAAATAAATATAGGTTATTGGATATGGTTTATATTGAGAATAATGAGATTTAGCAAGATATTAGGAAAAAAACACATGGGATAGTTAAAAATTATTAGGTTATTGAATACATTATTATATGATATTAGAGATTACATGCTCATATATTGTTGAATTATTTTTAAATATTTCCTATGAAAGTCATCTAACCATGTTGAATCAGAAATTGTGAAAATATTCATTAACATTAATCAAATTAATATATCTTATACCTAATAAATATATATTTTCAAAATTAATGATTTCATTATAGATGTGATAGTGTATGTTTTGGATATATTAGTATCAACAAACAATTAATATAATCAATATAAAAAATTAAAACCCTAGAAAAATAACTATGTATGAATATAATAAATATGTGAAATGAAATAATTAAGAACACTTAATTTATAAATATTATTTTCATGATATTTCAGGCCTTATTGAATTTTATGGGATTGTTTAAAGATCATAAAACGTAGAAATGATTTATACATAGAAAATTGGCTCCCAATCAGTGGATTAAAAAAATTACTGATACTCATGTGAGATTCTCCCAAAACCCATTAAATGATATTATTTTTCACAATAATGTTTAAAGAAGATGAGAATGTTTTTAGAGAGTGTTTTAGAATAAAATTAATATCCCCCTAATGTTATATCCATATGACGATGTTGAATCAAATGATAATCAAGTGAGACTATACTAAAACACATGAAATATTGGTTCCTCTCATAGAAAGGTGTAATGAAGAATAGATCATGGTTATTGTGACTTATATAAACAAATGAACACGATTTTCATTGAATTAAGATAATTTAAATTGGACACTATGAAATATCTTAATCACATATAATTTACCCATTTATTACATAGCATTTTAGTAAATATCAGTTTATTAGTGTTTTTTATAAACTATAGTAAATAAAATCACCCCTTAATACAACATATAATTTTTTTAATGATAAATAGTATATGAAATATTGAAAAAATTCCATTAATGTCTTAATTTCATGATAATGTAGCTGAATGTTTTATAAAAACCAACATAATGATATATGATATACCTATGAAACATGATATGAGAATATATATCATACCATATGATATATTATATCATACCATATGATATATTATATCATACCATATGATATATTATATCATTACATATGATATTTTCAATATGATTAGTATAAATACATGTTTAAAGAATATTATAGTATCTAGGGAATATTAAATGTTTTCATACACCTGATTGGTGGGGGATTTTCATTGGTTTCCAATGATAAGTACTTATAACTTGTTGATAGTAACCTCATAATATTCATATATGTGACTTAATCTATATATATATATTATAAAATAATATTAATTAATATTTAACATAATATTAAATTCATTCCTCATTATAGAATTAGTCCACCACTATTATCATTCCATTTTTTAAATAAAGGGCCTAACATGAAAATCTTAAATGTGGTAATCCACATATGTTCCAAAAGACTCATAAAATTATCATTAAGTCACTGATTTCTATCATACATGATTCTAACATTGTATATAAACATTTATCGATCATAAAATCAATTCCATCAAGGATTAAATGTTTTATTTTATTTCTCTTGGGGACTTGATAAGGTGTAATGTTATTAGTAATCTATTTCCATGAGTTCCTTATTAAGAGAATTATCTCATGGTCATGGGATAATATTATCCAGATATTTTGGTCCAAAATGTAATCAAAGCTAAAAATTGATATAACATGATTTATATACAATGGTAAATAGTTATTTAATTCAATAAGTACCAAAAATAAATAATTAATTCAAAATAAATAAACAATATCAAATAATAAAATTATAATTATTTACTTGAAGTTTGGATGACATTATGATAATTTTAATATTATTTCTATAATAAATTAAATAATATTTATTTAAATAATGTTAAATACATAATTTCCACTATATTATTAACTCAATATATAAATCCCCCAATATGTCATCAATCCATGAGTAATGAAAGCTTATATACATAAATAAATAACCCTGAATTATTTAACTAAAAAAATATAAATGTATTATAAAGTAAAATTATGAATAAATATTTATTTAGTATTGAACTAATGTATATACTATATTAAAATTTAGGTGGATTCATATTTGTTCTCAATAAAAACAAAATATATATTATTCCTCCAAACTTTTGTTTAATTATAATTATTATATAAAATTTATAAAAATAACTGAGCTTCTATATAAACATATGCTACCTCAAAGATATGTACTCATGAATTATTAATTGATTATATATAACTCATGATCCAACCAACATATTATAATTCATATTGAGAATGTGCTATAGAGACCCAACTTTTTCAATCATTACTATTACATCAGTTTTATAATAAAAAAGATAATATGGATACAAATCAACGATGAGAGGTTTAGTGTATTGGGATAATCGGTATCATACATAACATGCACATAAAAAATCAAAATCAACAATCAAAATCCTTATTTTTAATCCTTCTTAAAGATAATATTCTCATTATTAAATTTAATCATCTAAGGATACAAATAAAATAAAATGGTGAGCTAAAATCGTAGTAAGAGTATGATAAGGATTATGATTGAATATAACATGGGTTAACATAACCATTACCCTCATGTTATAAGAATAGTATCATAATCAATATCATGATTGAAACATGTTATAATGGAATGTAAATTGAAATTTCATTAAAATAAATCATAAGGTCATAGTGTTAAAATAACACACAGAGGTTCGAACAATTCAAACATTAGGTTCATATATGGCATATGCGAATCAACATGACATAACCATATGAAAAAATATATAGCACCATATCCCTGAATACTTCACATCATCCCATGAGACACATCAAATTATCAAATTAATTAGGTTTAATTATAGTTGTGGTCCCACCCACCATATTATAATATTTACATAACAATGAATCCCATATAGAACATACAATGACCATAGTCATGAAATATCCAAGGTAATGGAATTGGATTTATAATGAATTCATAAATAATAAATTCACGAATAAAAATATTTCATAGAAAATGTAAAGGGATATCAATGTTCTCTATAAAATATAAGTTTTATTTTGATAAGAAACAATACATGAGGTGTCAAATATTTTTTGGAATAAGTATTCTTTTTTGAAAATAAAAAAATTTGGCATAAAAATTAATGTGGATAAAATTTATATCCTCGAAACAAATGGGATATGTAATGAAATAGTATTTAAGTAAAAAAAATAGTAATATCCATGCTCAATACTTGAAATGTGGAATGACTAAATGAAATGATTTGGGTTTGGGAATCCCCATACCATAATACCCTCTTTATTTTTAGATTTTTCACCTCCTAAATAATAATCATAGATTTATTAAAACATTTTTATAAAATTATTATATTTTAATTTCTAACACTTTATAAAAATTATAGTCATTGTATTATATTTTACAATTTCCTTGGTTATAAGGTAGTCATTTTGATATCATGTTTTACTTAAATAAAATATTCATTTTCCTTGATTTCTCTAGAAATTGAATAAAATTTATATTATATTATAATTACACCCAAAAAATTGAAATACATATAATTTAGTGAATATATATTATATAAAAATAAATAATACCCATCATTTAGTATAGTTAAAATTTTTGACATTGAGATTTCTTTGTAGGTGGTTTACCAAGTATTAATAAGGCATTTTCGGGAGAGATAACCATGGATATTGGAAATATATATATATATATATATAATCATAATTATAGTAGTTTATAGTCATTAATATATTGTTATATATCTATATGATTAATCTAATATTTTTTTTAAATGGTAGTGAAAAGGAATGAAAGAGAATAGGAATATTAAAAACAACAAGAGTTGATAAAAAATTACAGAATCATTGGTGTCACTTATCTTTTATGACAATAAAAAGCCTAAATGTTTAGAGTAATTTTACTATATAAGTAATCTTTGTATTATTAGATGCACGAGAGATAGTATTTTGGAATATATGTTTATTTATAAAGAGTGGGATGATTGTTTTTTCAAAGGGATATGGGTTATTTATACACGAGGGGAGTGGTATTAGTAGAGTGAAGTATTGAATAAAATAATATATCAATGTTAAAACATATAATAGGAAAAAAATTCAATATAAATCATATATAATTATAGTGTAATTATTTTTAATAATTTAAACCATTTATAATTCTTATTAATTTGTATATATATAAATAATTAGGAAGGAACGTAATATTCTTATTTTGTGGAATCACATTTAACATTTGGTATTTTGGAAATGATTTTTTGTTTTTTAATTTAGGTTTATTTTATATTAAGTAATTAATTATGAAATTAAATATAATATGTCATAACATCAATTTATAAAAATTATTTTTTCATTATTACATCATGAATGATTTAATATATGATTCTCCAGTTACATGAAATCAATATTAATAATATTCAACTAAAAATTAAATTCTTTTAGAAAATTACCAAAAATCACCCCTGTGTAATTTTGAAATTATGATTTCAAAAATGATATTTATTTTATGAAAATAAATTTCATAAATTGTAAAATTTAATTTAAAATAAAAAATTACGACTTTTATAATATATTTTAAAATATTTTTTATTTAAAATGTTCTTATTTGTTCTTTGATTTTTTATATTGATATTTAATATTTTAGAAATAAAAAAAAATATATTCTAAAATTAATCAAGATTAATATTATGCATTTCACATTTTTTAAAGTAAAATTTCGATTCCAATAGCTAGGTTAATATTCCAAACTATCACGATAATATTATAAATTTTCATGTGACTATTAAAATAGTCACATTACCTTATATATATATTTATACTTTACATTATACATTATTCAAATCAATTCCTATAAATTTTCAAAATTTTTATTTTTTATAAATGTTAATTACTTTACTAATTTTGTGTTTATTTTCTACCTTGTTTGGTGGTGGGGTAATTATTCTATTAGATATGGGATATCCTTAATTTTGAATTTTAGATTTTTTTACTATATAATGTTATCAATTTGAAATTATATATGTTTTAATGGTTTTTATATGTGACAAAATAAAAAGGTATTTATTCATAAAATGATTTTTTCTTCGGTTTCATTATTTGTATAATTGTATATCATAACAAAAATTAATTTGAAGACAAAAATATCATTTATAAACAATGTGTTGTTACGTTAATGCCCATTTAGAAATTTTATCCGTGAAATTTATTTTTTTATTCTTTACTGAGAAAATTGGGAGGCACTTCTGTTTTCTTTTTTTCCTTTGTAACACACATCACCTCTTCACGATTATGGTTTATCCACAATTGTTTAACATGGTGAGTTGTATTGTTGTGTATAAAATCATTTGTATAGTCCAATATCATCATAAAATGCTATTAATATGATTATTCATTCCCCAATGACACAAAATTCTAATTTTGTACACGTGAGTGATAGGGTATGAACTTCCTCAGAAGTGATATGTGAAATAAGTAATGAACTCAAGCCATATTTTGTGTTTGTAAAAGATGATAGGCCAAAAATCCTATATTATCAATTATAATAGAGAGGAAATGTAACTTTTTCTAAGCTGTACATTCTTTCCAAACCCCATGGTACTCTTCAATCTAGTTATTAGAAGGAAAACATTCTCCCCAATGCCATACTCCATGTCCCTTTTTCAATTTTCAACATTTCTCACCTGCCATGTCTAAGAAGATTTTATATGTTGTTGAATGGATTGAACCTTAACTATAATATAATTAAAAATTTAATATCTATGTATATTACATTTAGAATCCTCATCCCAATATATTAGATATCTATATATATTCCCATTCATGTTTCACATGGAGTATTTCGAATAGTTGGGTCGAAGATATTTCCATAAGATAAGTCAACCACTTGTATATTTTTATCTCAAACACCTTTTAATTCTAATGTTTTGGATCATAGAATTTACATGAGCATATAAATAGTGATTTTTGACTGGTCAGTAGTATGGGGGTGATGGGCCATGATGAAATTCAATTGATTACTCAAATTAGGATGAAGATTTATCAAAAATATTAAAGTGAAACATGAATCATGATCAGAGAAGATGAAATATAGAACAATATGTAGTATCTCCATATTCTCCACATATATCATGTAATGTTATTTTAGTTACAAATATTCCCATATAGTAATGATTTGGTCAGTCCAGGTGAGTTGATCCACCAGAACCGAAATCACATTGTCTCATTTGGATTTCTCTAGGAGACAAGTGAAAAAGGCTACAGTGTCCTTCTATCGCATACAATAGTGTATAGGTTGTTTTTTAATCATCCCCTGGGATTATTTTAACTTCTGTATATTTATTACATATAAAACACTGTGAGATGTACTTCACAATATCCTCTGTATGTTGTCCCACCAGAATTTCTCAAAAAGATCAAATAACATCTTGGAACTTCTATGATGCGTAAATAAAGGTGAACAATGTCCATTTTCAAATAGATCCATATTTATCACAGTCGATGAAGGAAGAAATCCTTGTTCCAATACAAATTAATCCTTTATCATCGATGTGAACCTTGTTTATCCCCACTTAATTTGTAGTATTCACAATTTTTATCTCTATATCGTCACATTTTTCCTCCTGAATTCATTAATGGTTAGATTGTTGGGAAATAATTTGAACAATGTATTATTTTTTCTCTAACATTATGATATCAAGATCCATAAATTTCATATCAATGATGATATGTTTTTCCTAAATTCACAAAATGGATGTAGTATCCTGATTTTGTTTTTTTAAGAGCATCATCTACCATGTTAGCATATCTTGTATGTTAGTGAATAGAGAACTAATAGTCTTGTATTTGTTATATCCGTTTTCATTAAGGAAAAATTATTTCATTTTATGATAATATATAATTTATACTCATATGATTAGTATATAGGGAATCTTTTCATCGTATATGTTGTACCACCAAACCCTCATAAATAGGTAACAATCATTAACTCTTATGCGTGCATTAGGTACCCTAATTAGATTTATATCATAAAATATTCTCCACATTTCAGTAGTGTTAGTATAGGAACCTTGATTATAAACATCTTAATATATTTAGTTTTTTTGTCATATTTTTCTATTCATATATACATTACCCCTTCACATTTTAACTTAGTTAGTAGTCCATAAAATGATGACAAATTTCTCACTAAAATGTGAAATATACCTAGAGATTCTATAAAACCAAGGTATTTTTGTGAAACTAGTGTGTTAGGTCCATTCCCTAATTGCCTTTTCCTTTGAAGGGTCTATAAGAATTCCATCGCTTATGATCTTGTTCTAGAAGAACGTTAATTTATATATAAAAAAGTCCCAATTAAGAAGCATAGTTTATATTTTCTCCTTGCTTATTATCACAAGCACAATCCTAAAATTATAATCATGTTCTTCCATTATCATGGATTATATGAGAATATCAATGAAAATACTATAAAAAATGTGTCTATATAGTCTCTAAATAATGTATTCATCAAATCCTTTAATATTTTAGGGGAATTAATAATCCCTATGGGACGAACTATGAACTCATAGTTCCCATACAATGTATAGAACGATATATTTTTAATATCATCATTATTTACCTTCACATGATGGTTTTTATAGTGAATATCTAACTTTCAGAAGCACTGAACTCCTTATATAAGGTCAAAAATTCATCAACCTTTAGTATATGATACTTATTATTTATGTTTATCTTATTAATCTCTTAGTAATTGATTAATACCTCCATTGATCAATATTTTTTCTCTTAAAAGTTCAGTTTCACACACCATGGAATTGACCTAGGTCAGATGATTCCTTTTTCCAAATACTCAATATACAATTTATTACCACTAATAGTTTGATTAGGTCCATCCAGTAGGGATATTCTGAGACATTACATGCCTATTGTATTGGATCTATTAAAAACTATACATCAAATTCTATTGTATTTTTGGTTAACCATTCACGAAATATATCAGTGAACTCCCTAATAATGGGATTTTCCTCATAGATTAATCCTAAAATTGTCTATATCATTTTGGAAAGGTATTCTTATTCATTGGTTCTCAACACCCCACACCATGGATGGATTATCAAAAGGAGAGTCGTGATTTTCATTTCATTTGTATTGTATCATAGGATGTTTTTTAATATTTAAAGGTAGTACCATTTCTAAATAATTTGTCTATGATATATATAATGAGAGTTGATTAATTCCAAATATAGTGTAAAATTACACTAATGAATGTATTATAATGTCCACTAGAAGATTAATTTGTTATATGATCATTGAATAAGATTCCAATACTAGGGTAGAAATGATTTTACCAATATGTTTTTTTATAGATATCAATACATCAAATTATTAGTTATTTGATTTGAAAATTCGAGACAATTTTTTGGACATAAAGGAATGTGTGGAAAAAGAATAAATATATAATTTTCCATTATTTAATGAATTGGATGTATACCATCTATGAATTCAATATTACACTCACATTCTTCATTAATGATGGAATAAGATTTCCTTTTTTTACTTTTTTGGGGGTTTCCGATGCTAATAACCCACAAGAACCCCTAGTTTAGTTCTCTAGCTTGCCTCATTCCCTTTCTCCATAAAATTAAGTGTATAACCAGGTTTTATGCATTATAAGGATGATTCCTTTCCACCATCATGTTTCTCACTTATTCTCTTTTTGAAATTTATTATATTATATGTATTCTCTCCCATACAGAAAACATATCTTATCCCTTGGATGAAATTCCCGGGTTGGAACTTCTATAATCATTGACGTGTGGGTTATTAGATCCTTATTCATCTTCATTTGAACCACTAGATTAAAACTACATTATTCTCATTATAAATTTATTACCATGTGACCAATTTAAAAAATTCATCTATAATTTAGAGTACATTGAACAACTTCTTCATAACGTTATATGTCTTTGATAGCTATAGGCATTCAGAGTGGTGGGTTTAAGACATTGAAGAATCAATCAATTTTTCTATATTTATTAATATGAAAACCGAAGGCATATATTTTAAATCCTTGTATTTTTTCTACATAATATGTAATAGATTAAATATACTATAGGTTTTCCTCTATGAATTCACTCCCCATATTTGTTCAAATAGTTCAAAATAAATTACTTTTAAGAAATATTTTCATAAAATCCTCTCACTCTATCACTTTATTTTAGTACTTCTTCTTGGTGTTATTTATCAATATCTAAAAATTAACAACTTATACATATGAATATTAAATGTAATTATTCAACATCTCCGTCTCAAAAAAACTGGACCACAAAAAATATATTCCCCATCCAGTTAACCCACTATTCCACGACTAGTGGTCAGATGATCTACAAAATGATAGACATTTATCAAAATTAAATACTCAATGGAATGTTGTACTTATTAGTTGATGGCATAAATTTCACATGGTTAATGTTATTATTCATATCATAAGACCACTGTATAAGAATTTCTATTATTTTATGAACTCTATCTCTTATAGAATTGGGGATATATTTTAGAAAATCATTTCATTGTCCTGCTCTTGGATTCATAGAATGGTTTATCATAGTTCCCTAAATATTTTAAAATAGAAAATTCATGAAATGTTTTATGTTAATATAGCCGGAAGAATTTATTCTTTTATAAAATTAAATTTTTTGGGATCAATATTTTTATCCATTTAGAAAAAAAAAAATTTTTTTACATATACTTAGTATTATCAAATGGGGTGTAACTTTTGTTTTATAATCCTAAAAATCAAATTAACTACACTTTACAATGATAGCTTCTATATAATAACCAATATTTCATAATTATATATTACCACTTCCTAATAATAAATAAAATAATAGTTATTCTAATCATGGGTCAAAAGAATTAGTGTCACTGGAAAATAATATCATCAATATGTTATTCATCATAAAATATTAGAATTTATTTATTTAATTATTCTTTTTCCTTATAAAATTTCACAATCTCCTACATAAATATAATTCATTGAAGATATAGCTCAAAAAAGGTGAACTAAAATACTAGTATGATGATGATTAGGGGAGATGATTCAATATAACATGGATTAACATTACGATCCTTATAAAATCATATTAATAAATCATCCTATAAATCATGATTGAAATATGTGAAAAAGGTAAGGAATGTGGAAAATCATAAAAATAAATAAGCTTGTTATAGTTGTCAAATAAAATACATAGTTGTGAATGGTTATAGCATCATGCTCACACATAAAATTCGTGTTTAATCACTACATCATAAGTTGAATAAATGATAAAATCATGGTTATTCATATAACAAATTATCTCAATAGATACATCAAATTACCCAATGAATTGGTGGTTTATATAATTCTTAGACCCACATTTTCATCACAATATTTACATAATAATGCATTCCATATAAAACATATAGAAATCATAGTCTTGAAATAAAAAATCAAATAGAATAGGTTTCATAATTTTTTTTAGAATACATTTACGAACAAACATTGGGTCAAAAGATGAAAAATGGAAATCATACATTGGAATAACAGAAAAGTTTTATTTTGAAAAAAAATAACACATGAGGAGTCAATGATTTTTTTTGGAATTAATATTCTAATTTGAAAATCATTGTATTTGAGATAGAAAAAAAGGTGGAAAAAATGTATATAACCAAAATAAAATGTACGATTAAGGAAATAATATATTAGTAACAAAATAGGAAAAACCATATTGATGATTTTGTGAATGTGGAATAATAAAAAGGAAAATTAGTTGGGTTTATGAATCCACTTATGATAATTCCAACATTATTTCATCAGTTTTGTTCATCATAAATAATACACACATGATTGTTGAATAATTGATTCATAAGTGAATAATTTTAATGAATTTCACTATATATAAATTATAGTAATTTGATTGTATTTCAGAAATTATTTTTTTACAGTGTAGTGATTTTTAAATCAGTTTTTACCAAAACATTTCATGTTTTTTCTATATGTCACAATTTATAAAATTTTACATATAAATAAATATACTTACAAAAAAATTAATAAATCATATATTATTAAATTATTAAATATATATTATAATTCAAAATATTCATCCATGATGATGGTTACAAGTGATTACATGTAAATATCTATGTATGTGGTTAACTAACATTTGATTGGACATAGTCGGCAGTGCATGAATTGGATAATGGAAAATTATATATATAGTAAATATGATACATACATAATGATTAAATAATTAGTATAATTTAATAGTATTTCATAATTTATATTATAATTATTTTTATGAAATGGTTTTAAAAAAGTGTTATTATTAGAAGAACAAATAAAAAATAGAAGAGTTCATCAAAACATATGTAATCAAAGGTATAGTTTATATTGTAAGACACCAAAAATATCATGATTTTTTTGTTTGTTTTAACTAGAATTTCCCTAGGTATTTTAAGTGGATTGATAGGTATGAATCTAGTAGTGGATAGGATTTGGTAATTGAGGTATGAATGGTTTTCCAAGAGGAGGGAGAAAAGTTGTTTATATAGGAGTTGTGGGATATTTTTAGAATTAAATATTGAATTAAAAAATATATCTTTGGTAAAAGATATAATATTGATTTTTGACAATATAAAGCATATATAAATGTCAAATAATGGTTTTTAGAATTTAAGAATCATTATAAATTCCATTTTTTATGTTTATTAAAAATGAATGTGCAAATAAAGTGAATTTGTTATCTTTCAAAATCACATTGAATTTTGGTTATTGAAAATTATTTCATACGATTGAAATTTAAGTTTATTTTATATTAATTAATCATTTAAGATATTAAATATATCATTGGAAGACCTTATGGTATTTATTGGATTATTTCATTATTAAATCTAAAATAATGTTACATAAGATACCCCAAATTTGTGAAAAAAAATATTTTAAGTAATCACTGGAAAAATAAAATATTTTAGAACATATCCAAAA
This sequence comes from Viscum album, assembly GCA_963277665.1. Taxonomy (NCBI): domain Eukaryota; kingdom Viridiplantae; phylum Streptophyta; class Magnoliopsida; order Santalales; family Viscaceae; genus Viscum; species Viscum album. Next base: position 1,629,838,334 of record OY728146.1, on the reverse strand, counting down.
AATGGAAAATTTTATTAGTGTGATTTCAAAAATGATATTAATATTATAAATATATATATATTTATTCATTAATTACAGTTTTTATTATAAATATTATTACTTTTACAAAATACATTCAAATACAGTTTAATAATAATGTAATTTTTTTGTGTTTTTAATAAATACAATTATTTTTGATTTAAAATATTATTATTTAATTATGTTTATCATGATAATTATAATTTATTTAAATAATTTTATTTTGAGGTAAAATTTCTATTCTAATGATGAGGTTACTATTCCCAATAGTTAGGTTATAATTTTCAATGACCGGGATTTTATTCAAACAATCTCATTACCTCATATAGATATTTCTACGTTACATTATTTATTATAAAAATAGATTCCTCTCACGGTTGTATATTTACTTTTATTTTATTTTGGGTTTTTACTTATATTTTTATACAATTCAAACGTATTTATTTTGGATGATAGGATTCTAGAAAATTACGATGATCGGTATTTTCAGATTATAGATTTACAATTATATATTTTATTCGCAATTATATTATTTTTTTAATTTTATTTAGTTTTATTACACATTAATATAATAGTGTTTACTAATAAAATAATTTATTCATAATTTTTTAAATGTATATAATAGTATATTTTAACACACATTTATTTCAAGAGAGAAATATCATTTATAAACATTCAGTTTTCCCATATGTCCTCACAATTTTCCTCAATACATATATGTATGAGACAAAAAATATAAATTTTCAATAATTTAATATTTAATGAAAAAATCAGATGATTATATATTAAAATTACCAATAGATGATAAAAAATTTAGAATCCCTATTGATTGGTGTGTTATTGTAAACTACACTATTAGATATCACGAAGGAAAGACATCATGAGATTCAGACTAAATATATTATGAAATTGATATCCCTAAAAGAATATGACATTTTTTTCACATTAAATGGTTCATTAAATCATATAACATGCATTTAAAAATATTTTTATATCACATCATGGTTTTTACCATAGTAGTGACCTATTATAACATTCTGATGTAAAAATATTTTCAATACATAACAAAATTGAATTTTTAGTATAAAAAATATTACCATTTAATAAGATATAAATTAATATTCATATAAAATGAATATATAGGAAATCAAGATTATATATTAATAGTTTCTATAGAACTAACTTTAATAAACTACAATTTTTCTATCATATAACTTCAAAAACATTTTTTATTATGTCTATCAGATGATAATCATGATTTTTTGAGCTATGTATTTATTCAATAGTTCGACCATATTATCATCCTTATGAATTATAATTTTTATTATATCAAAACATTTTTAAAATTTCTTCAAAAGATGAAAATTCTAAATTATATGTTTCATCCATAAATGTTAACATAGATCCATGGAATAATCCACCACATTAGTTTTTCCATTTTATAGTGTGATATGGAAATTAGTCTAATGTAGTGAATCCAGATTAGGGGTGATTTGTCTTTCTACTCTACTAATTTAGTGGAATATGAATTGATAATACACATATCATCTACTATATAATATGTGAAAAAATATTACATTAAGATGTTATAGCTAAAATCTCATCTATTGCTAGTGAAGACATATCATTAGTGTCAATTTTTATCAAAATTTTCTATTTATAAACTAAAATTTCTATATACCATGATTACTATGTCATAATCAAATCCATACACTAGTATTATTTTATTAGTATACAATTGATTCTTATTTATATACTTTACTAAAATCAAAAAATATCCTTTTAGATCATCATGTTCTTAACATACATGATCTAGAAATATGAAATATGGATTCTCAAAATAAAGATAGTATAAATAATAAATTAATCTCATTATTTAAATAATAAATCTCACAAATATATAAACATCATAAAAACTGACAGGTTTAGTGTCTTGGAGATTATCTTCATGATCAACTTAATCTATAATTTCATCTCCATAATATAACACCACTAAACTCCCTTATATACTTCCCAAAAATTACAGATATCATAATAACCAGTAAAATAGAAAACACATGAAAGTTATGCTTCAAATTCTTGTTATGGGAATACATTTCTCCATGTCTTCAACATTTAGATCATAATTAAATTTGATATCATTGAATGAAAAAGAATATATTTTTGAAAATAACATATTATAATATTATTTGTCCATAAATCATAACATAAGATATGTAATCTCAAAATTTTAAAAGGTATACCATGAATCTTTTATAATATATAGACAATAAATAATATTAAAGGATTATAATAATAGGCATATAAAAAAATTTAATGTAATTTAACAATAAATTTTGGTAGAAACATACTAAAATGGAAATTATAGAATTGTTAACATCAAAATAAAAATAATACCAAAATGAAATAATAATATTATCATGCTTGACATTTTGAAAAAAAATCCACATCTCATTTTGTGAACAAAGAAATAAACATGGTTCATGTTGTAAAGAAAAATATACCCAAAATTTATGTTAAATATTTTTATCACAATTAACATCCTTTTCACTTGTGATATAACTCGCTATCATATTAATTAGATGTAAATATAAAACCCCACCCATAACTATCCATTAAAATGAGTTCCATTTATAATATTAACCATAAAAACATCTTAAAACGCACAAGGAACGGGAATTGGTTTTGTAAAATAGTCAACTACATCATGTATGATGAACAAAAAAATTAATTGGATTTTGAAACACTTGTTATTTCAAATAAATCATATCATAATAATAGATAAAGGGTGATCTGAACATCACATCCTGAAATATAATCCTTGTAGGGTCAAAATATTTTAAAATAAAAATAGTTTCACTCTTCCTTTTAATGCATTGACAAAAATCATGACCTAGAATTTTATGTGATGACCTAGACCCCCCTTGGTCCCTTCCTTTGCCAAAATCTGGATCGGTGCGACCCATCGGTGCGACCGATCGGTGAGACCGATCGGTGAGACCGATCGGTGCGGCCGATCGGGGCGGCCGATCGGTGCGGCCGATCGGTGCGGCCGATCGGTGCGGCCGATCGGTGCGGCCGATCGGTGTGACCGATCGGCGGAACCGGCCGACGTCGCCCGACCTTGCCAAGATGTTCCAGTAACGCTCTTTTTTTCGCAAATAGGGTTTTAAACCCTATTCTGCCTCGTGAAAATGTCTTGGAAACCCGAAACGCGCACAAAAGTTTTAATTAAATGCTTCATTAATTCATGAGTAGGTTTAAACCACTCAGCACCATTAATGATGAGTCAAGCCGCGTGGTCAACCCATGACTCCCACTTCTTACGCGGTTTTGCGTTTTCATCTCAACCGTCCCCGGCTTATAAATTAAGGGTTAGGCCGTGGCTTTCCCCTTCTTCGATCGTGGCTCTTCTAGTGCATCGAGACCGCCGCGTCGTTATCCGTAAAGTTCCGCGCCCCCGGCCTAAACGTCGATCATCTATCAACAAGTAGGGAATTTCTTTCGTCTCCCACTTCTGTGTATCATGCGGGGTGGGCGTTATCTTTTGTTCTCATAAGAAATGTTTGAGCCTTTAAATGAAGATAATAACTGGTTAAAGAAGTGGAAGGGGTTGTGATCGTTGTTTATGCCTTATCTTGTGATCATCCTTTTTAGTTGTGCTCGTTTATGTTTCCTGAAAAATTGAGGCCGTTGGTGGTCGTTGTATGTGCACTGATAAATACCCTCGTGATGTTTTAAATGGGTTGCTGAATTTGTGAACTCCTGTGGTGAAATTGGTTAATCACTTATATCCGGCTGAAAAATTGAAAGCACCAGGATCAACCTTTCTGTGATAACTCCCGGTTAGAACACATGGAATTTGAAATCATGGAGGGTGTTAAGTCGTTTAAATCTGAAAATTCCTGACTTGTGTTGGTAGTGGTAGTTGGTTGTTTTCCCTTCGGGCCGTTTGCTGGAAATGTTGGAGGGGATGGGATCCCCTGTTCTGTTTATACTCTCGGTGGCTGTGTGAATTTGGGGATGGGATCTCCTGTTGGTATGGATTCGGTGGTTGTGAGTTTTAAATCCGAGTGGTTACTTAAAATATCACAAATTGGGGAGAGATCCTCTGTTAACAGAACCAGGTGTGAGTGTTTTGGTTGATCCTTGATTTTTGACGCTTTCCTTTGTTATGCTTATGGTAGTTGCCCCGTAGTGCTTAAAAGTAACTGAACATTTTGACTGAACGTGAAACAAGAATGGGACAAATGGTTTTGTGGGCAATGGTCGTGAATTGTGACTCGGACGCAGTGGTGTTGTGTTCTGTAGGTTGTCTAGGAAAACCTAAGTTTTGGGTGAGTGTTTGTTACCTATATCTATACTTGTAGCTTGTGTTTCTTATTCGCGCCCCACCCAAGTTGAGCACTCAGTGACGAACATCCCAATTTATGGGGGAGGGGTGTTTTTCCCAACACTATCCTTAGTGGCTGGTTATTAGCTCCTTTTCTGCTCCCTTTCCCGGATAGCCCAAGTATCTTCGGGTAGGATGTGATGGCCTGAAGTCCATTATTAGCCCAAGAACCTCCGGGAGGGGTGTTGTGGTGGTTGGCCAGGTGTGTGCGGAAGGTGGTTTTCCAAGTGTCTTTGGGATGAGGCCCAGGTGTCTTCGGGCGTGGCAGTGGATCCTTTAGCCCAGGTGTCTTCGGGCATAGCGGTGGTTGTTCTGGCCTAGGTGTTTGCAGGCATGGTTACATGTGACAGAAAGGCCCAAGTGTGTGCGGGCGGGATTCGGCAGTGGGACTGCATGTGGTTGTGGCTCTGGTGTGTGCGGGCGGGATTCGGCAGTGAGACTGTGTGTGGTTGTGGCCCAGGTGTGTGCGGGCGAGTGTGGCAGTGGGACTGCGGTGAGAATGGCGGGATTGGTCCGATGCGTAGGATGTCTCAATAACCAGTGGGAAAGTGGCGCGGGGTACCCAAACATCGATGTGATCTTATATATATATTACTTGACTTGCGTTATTTGGGGAGCGAGCCTTGGTGAGGCCTGGGATGGATAATTGCCTTGTTAGTTTCTGGTTCTTCTCTTTTCTCACGGGACATTAGTACGTTCCCCCACTTGTGCACGAGAGTCTTGGTTTTCCCTACTGAGTGTACTTGTATGCTCACCCTAAGTATATAAAACTGCTTTCAGGTTTCCAGGAGGAGTTCCGGGATCACGCAGGACCTTACTAGCTCGGACTTTTGGAGCAGTTGCAGTTGTTTCTCTTTTCTTTTGGTACTTACCTTGTAGTCACCTTTTGCACTTTGTGGATTTCACTTTTGAAACATGCATGTGGGAATGGTTTACTTTTGTCTTTACTTTTCTTTCTACCTTGGTGTTGTTGGGTTTTCTCCTCCTTATCTTCCGATCCTATAAAATAAAAAGGGTAATGCCTTCCATTTGCGAGAATTCCCTATACCCTTGGTGCTAGTCGCCACTCCGGGACCTATTGAAGGCGGGTTTCGGGGGTCATTATCTCTCCTTCAACATAAAGAAGGAAGGGCCTGGCAACCTGCTGACCCTTCCCTCCTTTTGGTGAAGGCGGGTCGTGACAGAATAGTATCAGAGGGAGGTTGAGAGATAGGTTGGAGTCTGGAGTTAGGCACGGTGAGGATTGCATGTGATGGTAAGGCAACAACGTTGGGTGACCTTGGTGCGTGAATTAGGCTAGGGAAGACCGGCTAGGGCACGGGATTTTAGGGCCCCACGTGATCCGATGCAAGGACTCTGGGCCTACCGAACGACCAAGTGAGGCCACACTGATTGCAGGGCAGAGACCCTAGGAAAGGTACATGCATCATAATGACTTGTGTTCTTGTGTTTCTGGGAATTCTTGGGAAATTAAGAATAAATTAAATCTTAATAAGTTTTAAGAACGATTTTCTTTGCACTACTGGGCTTAGGCATTCCTTGTTTACCTTGCAGCTATGGCACCTGGAAGGCGACCACGTGTGGTACAGGCGATCGAGACTCCTGAGACTACTTTGGCCAATCGGCAGAGAGCTGATCGAGAGGAAGAGGACGACCAGTGGCAGAAGACTCTTCTAGCCTCCCAGCGACAGGCCATCAAGAAATATGAGGGCAGCACCTCCGATATGAAGACGGAAGGCTGGCTAGAGGAGCTAGTCATAGCCTTCGGCCTGATTCGGGCCCCGACTGAGTACTTGGTTCCTCTGGCTGTTAGCCAGATGCGAGGAGTGGCACGTCAGTGGTGGATGCTTCACCTGGGGAGTAGGAAAGAGTCTGAGGTTTTCTGGGCGGATTTCGAGAAGGAGTTCCGGGTGGAGTTTCTCTCCTCGACGATGAAGGCGGAGAAGAGGCAGGAGCTACTCTCCCTCCAGCAGGGGAGCATGTCCGTGAGGGAACTAGGAATCAAGTTCAAGGACCTCCTGCATTTTTCTCCGGACCTCTTTCCCGATGAGGAGTCTCGGGCAATACGTTTGGAGGAGGCGCTCCGACCCTCCCTCCAGTATGTTGTTACCCCCTTTACCCTTCCGACATACTTAGAGGTCCAGAAGAAGGCCGAAGTGGTGGAAAGGATGCATGCTCTGGGTGGAGTGTCACGAGAAGGGATCCAGCTGGGACCATCGAAGGGGAAAGCCGTCAGCGCCAGGCCTCCAGCATCGGGACCCTCCAGGTTCCGACCCGCAGGGAGCAGACCGCAGCAGTTTCGGTTTCGATCCCCTGGCCCACGTTCTTTCCCTTCAGGCTCGGGACCACAGTGCTTCATCTGCGGGAGCCCTGGACATCTCCGGAGTCAGTGCCCCGATCGGGTGCAGTACAGTAGTGGCAGTCATCCCCAGCATCCGCCGCAGCAGCAGTTTCCAGTCAGACCCTTCCAGCAGCAGCAGCAGGGACAGCGAGCTCCCGCTCCTCCGCAGGCAGACGTTGGAGGAGGAGGCCGACCTCAGGGCGCTCCCCAGGGACCTCGACCAGGGCGTGGTCGGGGAGGTGGCCGACAGCCGAGGGGCAGGGGAGCTGGGCATGGACAGTTACACGCCGCATAAGCAACAGTTCCAGCAGGGCCAGAGGTTGTTCGAGGTACGATCAGTGTGTTTATCACTCTTGCTTATGCTTTGTTCGATACCGGAGCTTCGCCCTGCTTTGTTGCACCCAGTCTAGCCCGCGCCTTGGGTCTAGATGCCCAGAGACTTCCAGTGCCCCTGGTGTTGAGAACACCAGTTTGAGGTCAGAACGACTTGCTGTTCGTTTGTCGGGGATGTAGACTGATGTTAGGGCCACATCAGTCGGTTAGGGATCTCCTTCTGCTACATATTCAGCCGTACGATGTCATCCTAGGCATCGACTGGCTATATTTTGTGTGCGCCGTCATCGACTGTTTCCAAAGGAGGGTGGTGTTCTCCGGTTTGGATGGCCAGCGTGTTACTTTCACCGGCGAGCGGAGCTGTCCGAAGGGAAACAGGAGGGAGGAACCTCTCCTCTCCTTGTTGACCGAACTGACAATAGAATCAATAGATGCGGAAATGGTGGAAGTACCAGAGATCTTTCGTGAATTTATGGACGTCTTTCCTGAGGAGGTGACGACTCTACCCCCTCGACGTGATATCGAGTTCGGGATAGACCTGCAGCCCGGCTCTCGACCAATCTCGATGGCTCCTTACCGGATGGCACCTTCGGAGCTACGTGAGTTGCGGATACAAATTGATGATCTGATGAAGAGGGGTTATGTTCGTCCAAGTGCGTCACCGTGGGGTGCCCCAGTCTTGTTTGCAAAGAAGGCAGATGGTGGCCTCAGGTTGTGCATCGATTACAGGAGGCTGAATCAGGTAACGATCAAGAATCGCTACCCTCTTCCGAGGATAGATGACCTTTTTGACCAGCTGAAGGGAGCAGGATGGTTCTCGAAGATCGGCCTGCGATCTGGATACCACCAGCTGAGGGTAAAGGATAGCAACGTCCCAAAGACGGCGTTCAGGTGCAGGTATGGGCACTTCGAGTTTGTGGTCAAGCCCTTTGGTGTTACGAACGCCCCGGCCGTGTTCATGGGGCTTATGAACTCCATCTTTCGGGAGTATCTGGATCGGTTTGTGGTGGTATTCATCGACGATATCCTGATCTATTCAAGGCCAGAAAAGGACCATGCAGAGCACCTGAGGACAGTTTTGGAAGTCCTCCGACAGCACCAGCTCTATGGGAAGTTGTCCAAGTGCAAGTTCTGGACACGAGAAGTGCACTTCCTCGGGCATGTAGTGTCTAAGCAGGGGGTAGCAATCGACCCATCAAAGGTTGAGGCAGTTGTTTCTTGGGCAGCACCCAAGAATGTGGCGGATGTTCGGAGTTTCCTCGGACTGGTAGGCTACTACCGGAGATTTGTACCCAACTTCTCCCGGGTAGCAGCCCCTTTGACGGCTTTGACCAAGAATGACCAGGTTTTCGTGTGGAGCGAGCAATGTGAGTCTTCCTTCAGCTACCTAAAAGAAAAGCTGGATAGTGACCCAGTGTTGAGATTACCAGAAGAAGGGATGGCCTATGAGGTATTTTTTGATGCTTCAGGACAGGGCCTGGGATGCGTGTTGATGCAGCAACAATGGGTGATCTCTTACGGGTCCAGGCAGCTACGCCCCCATGAGCGTAACTACGCCACCCATGACCTGGAGCTTGCAGCGGTCGTTTTTGCGCTAAAGTTATGGCGACACTACCTCATCGGGGAATTCTTTGTGGTCTTCACAGATCACAAAAGCTTAAAGTACATATTCTCTCAGAGGGACTTGAACTTGCGACAACGGAGATGGGTGGAGTTCCTCCAGGACTACGACTTTGAAATATCTTATACTGAGGGAAAGGCCAATGTGGTGGCCGATGCCTTGAGCAGGAGGACGTAGAAGGATGCGGTCCGAGAGTCGGCAAATTCCTGGAAGGCGATGGAGGAGTTGGCTTCCTTACACCTGGATTCAAAGATGGATTGTGGAAGAGGCTGCCTATATCAGATGATAGTGCAGTCATCTCTGTTTCGACAAGTGGGAGAGTCTCAGTGGGGAGATCCTGAGGTGGAAGTGTTGCTGGATCGTGTCGATCAGGGGAACGCTCCGGAAGGATGGTCGGAGGACAGCCGACGTCGGATGCTCTTTCATGGGAGGTTGTTTGTTCCAGAGGTGATGCGTGATGAAGACCTTCATGAGTTCCATAGCTCAGCCTTGGAAGTACATCTGGGTGTTTCGAAAATGTACCAAGGCCTTAGGGGAAAGTTTTGGTGGCCCGGGGTGAAACGGGCAGTGGCGGAGTTTGTGGCTAAATGCCTGGTGTGTCAGCAGGTGAAGGCTGAACACCGTGTTCCTAGTGGTTTGTTTCATCCATTAGATGTTCCCGAGTGGAAGTGGGACGACGTTTCGAAGGACTTCGTCACAGGACTACCCAGAGCTCAGGGCGGGCATGATGCTATCTGGATAGTGGTGGATCGATTGACAAAATATGCTCACTTCTTGGCTATCAAGGATTCAGGACCTGTGAGTACCTTAGCACAGAGGTACGTGGATGAGGTGGTGCATTTTCATGGAGTTCCGAAGACTATCATCTCAGATCGGGACACTCGGTTCACCTCACGAGTCTGGAAGGGGTTACATCATGCTTTTGGCACCCAGCTACGCCTTAGCACTGCTTTTCACCCTCAGACTGATGGACAGACAGAGCGGACAATCTAGACGTTGGAGGACATGCTTCAAGCATGTGTTCTGGATTTCGGAGGATCATGGGTACGACACTTGCCTTTAGTAGAGTTTGCCTACAACAACAGCTCCCACTCTACTATCGGCATGGCTCCTTTTGAGGCTTTGTATGGAAGACCATGTCGTTCACCCTTATGCTGGGCAGAGGTTGGTGAGACTGGTACTCTTGGACCAGAAGTAGTGCAGAGTACCACGGAGAAAGTCCAGCTAGTGCGGGAGAGGATGAAAGCAGCTCAGGATCGGCAGAAATCTTATGCTGATCGTCGGAGGAGGCCCTTCGAGTTCGAGGTGGGAGATCATGTGTTCTTGAAGGTTTCCCCTCGACGGGGGCAGCGGAGGTTCGGAAATGGGAGTAAGCTCTCCCCTAGGTTCATCGGACCATTCGAGGTGCTGAGGCGAGTTGGCGAGGTGGCATATCAGCTGGCCCTACCACCTCAGTTGGAAAGGGTCTATGACGTCTTCCATGTCTCCCAGCTTCGTCAGTACTTACATGATGACTCTCATGTCATCAACTGGGGAGAGCTAGATGTGGGATAAGACGCGACCTTCGAGGAATGGCCAGTCTGGATCAAGGATCGCAAGGAGAAAGTGCTCCGTGGACGAACCATCGGCTTGGTTCGTGTGTTGTGCAGACATGGCGGCCTCGAAGAGAGTACGTGGGAGAGGGAAGCACAGATGCATGCCCAATACCCCGTGTTGTTTTGAGCTTTGTTCCTTTTTGTACCTATTGTGGTAGAACGTTTGACTTTTGGCTATGAAATGTACTAGTCCCTTTCCTCTGTTTTGTGTGAAAAGCCCCGGCTAAAGGGAAGAGGGAACCCGACCCCTAATAAAGACGCATTAAGGTGGATGCGATTAAACCTGTGCGGGCGAGTCAGTGCCGCCCAAAGAGGATAATATCTTGACATGGGGGAGGGGAACTCCCCAAACCCACATGACCGGGCGGTTTGGCATGGTATGTTGCTTAGTTCATGACAGGGGAGTGTTTTTAGTTAGCAGAGGTTCACTCCTAAGAGGTATCTTCCGAAGATGGTTGTTCGGACCCTCTCTTTCCTTCTGGTTTGTTGTGATTCTCGAGGACGAGAATCGTTTAAGAGGTATCTGATGTGATGACCTAGACCCCCCTTGGTCCCTTCCTTTTCCAAAATCTGGATCGGTGCGACAAATCGGTGTGACCGATCTGTGAGACCGATCGGTGAGACCGATCGGTGCGACCGATCGGTGAGACCGATTCGTGCGACCGATCGGTGAGACCGATCGGTGCGGCCGATCGGTGAGACCGATCGGTGTGACCGATCGGCGGAACCGGCCGACGTCGCCCGACCTTGCCAAGATGTTCCAGTAACGCTCTTTTTTCGCAAATAGGGTTTTAACCCCTATTCTGCCTCGTGAAAATGTCTTGGAAACCCGAAACGCGCACAAAAGTTTTAATTAAATGCTTCATTAATTCATGAGTAGGTTTAAACCACTCAGCACCATTAATGATGAGTCATGCCGCGTGGTCAACCCACGACTCCCACGTCATACGCGGTTTTGTGTTTTCATCCCAACCGTACCCGGCTTATAAATTAAGGGTTAGGCCGTGGCTTTCCCCTTCTTCGATCGTGGCTATTCTAGTGCATCGGGACCGCCGCGTCGTTATCCGTAAAGTTCCGCGCCCCCGGCCTAAACGTCGATCGTCTATCAACAAGTAGGGAATTTCTTTCGTCTCTCACTTCTATGTATCATGCGGGGTGGGCGTTATCTTTTGTTCTCATAAGAAATGGTTGAGCCTTTAAATGAAGATAATAACTGGTTAATGAAGGGGAAGGGGTTGTGATCGTTGTTTATGCCTTATCTTGTGATCATCCTTTTTAGTTGTGCTGGTTTATGTTTCCTGAAAATTGAGGCCGTTGGTGGTCGTTGTATGTGCACTGATAAATCCCCTCGTGATGTTTTAAATGGGTTGCTGAATTTGTGAACTCCTGCGGTGAAATTGGTTAATCACGTATATCCGGCTGAAAAATTGAAAGCACCAGGATCAACCTTTCTGTGATAACTCCCGGTTAGAACACATGGAATTTGAAATCATGGAGTGTGTTAAGTCGTTTAAATCTGAAAATTCCTGACTTGTGTTGGTAGTGGTAGTTGGTTGTTTTCCCTTCGGGCCGTTTGCTGGAAATGTGGGAGGGGATGGGATCCCCTGTTCTGTTTATACTCTCGGTGGCTATGTGAATTTGGGGATGGGATCTCCTGTTGGTATGGATTCGGTGGTTGTGAGTTTTAAATCCGGGTGGTTACTTAAAATATCACAAATTGGGGAGAGATCCTCTGTTAACAGAACCAGGTGTGAGTGTTTTGGTTGATCCTTGCTTTTTGACGCTTTCCTTGGTTATTCTTACGGTAGTTGCCTAGTAGTGCTTAAAAGTAACTGAACATTTTGACTGAACATGAAACAAGAATGGGACAAATGGTTTTGTGGGCAATGGTCGTGAATTGTGACTCGGACGCAGTGGTGTTGTGTTCTGTAGGTTGGCTAGGAAAACCTAAGTTTTGGGTGAGTGTTTGTTACCTATATCTATACTTGTAGCTTGTGTTTCTTATTCGCGCCCCACCCAAGTTGAGCACTCAGTGCCGAACACCCCCATTTATGGGGGAAGGGTGTTTTTCCCAACACTATCCTTAGTGGCTGGTTATTAGCTCCTTTTCTGCTCCCTTTCCCGGATAGCCCAAGTATCTTTGGGCAGGCTGTGATGGCCTGAAGTCCATTATTAGCCCATGAACCTCCGGGCGGGGTGTTGTGGTGGTTGGCCAGGTGTGTGTGGCAGGTGGTTTCCCAAGTGTCTTCGAGATGAGGCCCAGGTGTCTTCGGGCGTGGCGGTGGATCCTTTAGCCCAGGTGTCTTCGGGCGTAGCGGTGGTTGTTCTGGCCTTGGTGTTTGCAGGCATGGTTACATGTGACAGAAAGGCCCAGGTGTGTGCGGGCGGGATTTGGCAGTGGGACTGCATGTGGTTGTGGCCCAGGTGTGTGCGGGCGGGATTCGGCAGTGCGACTGTGTGTGGTTGTGGCCCAGGTGTGTGCGGGCGGGTGTGGCAGTGGGACTGCGGTGAGAATGGCGGGATTGGTCCGATGCGTAGGATGTCTCAATAACCAGTGGGAAAGTGGCGCGGGGTACCCAAACATCGATGTGCTCTTATATATACATTACTTGACTTGCGTTATTTGGGGAGCGAGTCTTGGTGAGGCCTGGGATGGATAGTTTCCTTGTTAGTTTCTGGTTCTTCTCTTTTCTCACGGGACTTTAGTACGTCCCCCCACTTGTGCACGAGAGTCTTGGTTTTCCCTACTGAGTGTACTTGTATGCTCACCCTACGTATATAAAACTGCTTTCAGGTTTCCAGGAGGACTTCCGGGATCACGCAGGACCTTACTAGCTCGGACTTTTGGAGCAGTTCCAGTTGTTTCTCTTTTCTTTTGGTACTTACCTTGTAGTCACCTTTTGCACTTTGTGGCTTTCACTTTTGAAACATGCATGTGGGAATGGTTTACTTTTGGCTTTACTTTTCTTTCTACCTTGGTGTTGTTGGGTTTTCTCCTCCTTATCTTCCGATCCTATAAAATAAAAAGGGTAATGCCTTCCATTTGCGAGAATTTCCTATACCCTTGGTGCTAGTCGCCACTCCAGGACCTATTGAAGGCGGGTTTCGGGGGTCATTATCTCTCCTTCAACTTAAAGAAGGAAGGGCCTGGCAACCTGCTGACCCTTCCCTCCTTTTGGTGAAGGCGGGTCGTGACATTTGAAATAAAATCAAATTGTTGATTAGAGAAGGATAATAAATTTTGAAAAACTTATTACAATGATTTCCAAATAAAGGATCCTTGAAAATATAAAATATTCCATAAAAGTATATGTGTGAATACATTGAAAAATAATACAACAAGAAATAATAAAAAATAATTAAATTGTTTAAAAAACTGTTTTTAGTAATAGAAATGGAAATTAATTTTAAAAACCTTATTTTTAAAAACAATCTATTACACTAGATCCATAAAATATATATAATGATTATCAACAGAAAATGTGGTGTGGATAGTAAAACATTTTATTTTTAGTGGATAAATTACCCATTTTAATCATTTTTAAATATAACTTTTTTGAAAACCACTATAACACCCCCAAAAAAATTTCAAATCATTTTTTGGATTTATATAATTTTTTTAAATTATTTTATTGAAACCAATACTAAATATAGATTTTTTTTATATGAAAAACCATGATAATCTTGTGCTACACAAAACACAGGCTTAATTTGTGGTATATGAAACACTATCTTGTTTCTTCTATACACAATGTCGATTTACTTCAATGGATTTCCTTACATCCAAGACTGTGTATTAAAAAACAATAGTATATTATTAAAATATTATAATTTAAGATATATTATGAAATAAACTAGATGTTAAATTAGAAATAATAAATAGTATTTACTAATATATGAAAATATAAATTTTATAATATAAAATCATTAGTTACAAAATAATTATATATTAAAATATATACTGATTTATTATAAAAGAATTAGATTTATTTCCATAATCCGAAAATAATTTTATCTTAGTAACAAAAATTAATTATAATTATTGGTTAATATTAATGAAATATATTGTTTTTTATTAAATAAAATATTTTTTTATTTTTTCAAAAAACATTATTGGCATTAGAAAATATCCAACCAAATCAAATTCATAAATTATAATATTTTTTTATAAAGGTTATTTTATAACCATTTAATGGAGAACCCATATTATATCTAATTTCTAAACATTTAGAATTTATATTAAAAATACATCATCTTTGAAATAATGGCATCAAAATTTTCTTTGGATTGGTTTTTTTGTTATTTTGTGATAAGATATATTTTTTGATTAATTGTGAAAAATTACTAAATTTTAATTGAAAACATTGTTTTAAACGAAATACATTATAGTGATTAATTATTTTTCTTTTGGTATTAAAGAATAATTAGATAAAAAATTTATCAGTTAACATAATTTAGACCATTGTAACGTATTTTTCAATGGATTTACATATAAAAATAGTTGAATTATTTACATGGTTATACAATAAAAATGTGTTTTCTCACCCCGCTAATGATATTCATTTTATATAAATTAATTAAAATTAGTTAATTTATTATTGTAAAATTGATTCCATATTTGGAATCATATATTCCTAATTATATTAATACCTTCCATTTTGACATTATGAAAAGTAAATTTTGTAAAATAATATTACCATGGTTTTGGATAAATTATGTAATTAAATGTAAAAAATATTATATAAAATATATAATTACCCAAACAATTTTACTAATTTAATTATATTAGGGATTGCAGATGAAAATATTTATTGGATTTATTTTATGTCCAGTTGGAGCCACATGAAAGAATTTAACAATGGTATAGTATTATATTCAATGGAAATGCAATTTTTCAAACATTTGTATTTAACAAGAAAAATATTTTTAATATGGACTTATAAAATAGATATATTGGAAAAAATATTTTTTTATTAAATAAATTTTTTATTCACCATGTATATTTGTTTTTAATTTTTAGGAAATTAATAAATAAATTAAATGGAAACACAATGATGATGATGTAATTGACTAATTAATGGGAGAAGCCAACGAGCATGTTCCCAAGTGGTAGAAGCTTCTTCTGGCATCCAAGAGACACATGATAAAATCTCAGTTGTGGGTAAATGTCAAGGGTACTATAGTAGTGTTGTAGTATTAACGTTGAAGGTACTGATCAGCACTGTAGCGGCTGGTACTATTAGAGTTATTTGGTTCTTCAGGCAGCCGTTTTGGGCATATGGGTCTCAGGACCATTGGGAAACCTATGGCCATTAGGCCACATAGACATTGGGCTATAAGAAATTTGGGGCATAGTGCCTTTAGGCCATAGAAATTCCCATGATGTGCATACCACATTGGAGCAGGCCCAGACGAGGGTCATAATAAAAATAGAAACCACCAAAGAAGATCTAACCATATTAAAGTAATGAGAGGTTATGGAAATTGACATCATGTCCAGGAACCATGTAACTTTTCACGGTGCAATGCTAGCTAATTATCTATGCAATGTGGGGAGTTAAGAACTTTCAAGATGAAGATGTTGGGGAGGGACAATTTTAATCATGTCAATGTCATGGGCCATTGAGGATATGTATTGAGATGTGTATGGACCTTGTTTCTTTGGTCGGCATGTCATGTAAGGGTTCCCCTTTCGACCCTTAAATGGGGGCTTATCCAAAATCAAATAAAAAAGTAGGTCATTAGGATATTCGGGCTAATTAATGGGAGAAACTAATAAATGATATACAAATTATTAAAATAAATATTATTTATTATAATTAATGAAAAGACATTATTTTCACGGATTACATTCACATTTTATTGATAAGAAACATTTGTTTTTTCGAAGATATCATATTTTTATGCTATTTTTAAAAAGTCAATTACTAAATTGTATCAAAAATTGAATTATAGATATTTTAAAATTTATAATATTATATTAAATCATATTAAATTTATTAAAATATATTATTTAGAAAAATTGGGATATGTCCTAATACATCATAAATTCCCAATTTAGGGTTCTTTTGGTATATTATTTTATCTATATTAACACATGAGTAAAAAAACATATGTTGTCACAATAAGAGTTAAAGAAATTCATTAAGGGTTATAGTAAAAATATATGGTTAATAATATGACATAAACATATATTAATATTATTTAAAGATAGTGTTTATATAAATCCACATATTATATATATAAAAAGTCACTTTGGATCAATTTTTTTCTATCAAATAATTAATATTATCATAATATTTTATAAGATTCCACGAGTGACCCTCCCCTCTCTTATAAAAGGGAAACTATTATAATATTTTATTCAAACAAATAAAGTCCATTAGATATAATAAAACCGCCCCAAGACTCCTCCAGACAATTTGACCATAATAATAAAATCATTAATTTCGGTATAGATTTAACTAAATGAGTCTTTTTTGAGAAAATCAAAATTATATACCTAAATAATAGGTTACATTCATCAACAGAAATTTTAATTTGTTGTCTTCCCTAAAATATTTCAATTATTTATATTTAATGTTTATATAATAACCCTAGTATAGTAAATATTTCTGGTTGTATTTTATAATGGTTTACACCTACACTGACACAAAAATCCATCTAATGGGTATTAATCATACCTTTCTTATGTATAGTAAACTATCGCCTAATGAAACAATGTTGTTATTTTATTCCATTACTACTACTTATAATTTGTCATTGTGATGGGAAAACTATTTTTATATGATATTTCTGATATTAATGATATAATTATTATTTTTTAATTCAAATATAATTTATACCGTTTTCTCATTTAAATTTTTTTTAAAATGATAATGTTGCTCATGCATATGTATGGTTTAATGTCTCCAAAACGTGTAGTGATTCGTTATTATCTTATATTTCATGGATAGTTATATGGATGATTTTTCAGGAATTTTTTTTATATTACAAAAAAATTATTATTGAATGATTATATATCAAATAAGTTCTTTTTTCTAACTAGAATATAAAATTGAAACATCATTCATGCATGCATACAACCATTCATCTCTTTGAACTGTCATTTAATATATCTCTCTATTGTCATTTAATATATATCTCTATTGTCATCCTTCATTAATGGATTCAAGCCTTGTAGCTTTCTACAATTTTTTTAGTCCCCATAAATACATGTTTTTTACTTCTGAAACCATACTCATATAATTTCAAAAATATTATGGAAATCCTTGAAAAACAATTAATAACTAAATATCCTTTCAGACAAGGTTTTAAACAAAATCTCAATACATACATTCTTCATCAAAATTTTAACATACAAATTTAATTCATTGTTGCAGTTATTTCCACTTGGAAATATGAAAATATAAAACAATATAAAGAACTCAAAAACGCTGCTAAACATTGATCACCTGTAATCCAAAAGGTATTACTTTTTGTCACATTCCAAAAATGTGAATACCCTTATTGAGTATGTCCATAAAACATGGTAATAAGCTTAATTACCATAAATACTTTTGGAAAGCATGCATGCTTCCCTAATCCAAAGAATATTGGATCTATTCCACGAATTCCAAAATTATTGTATAATTCATCAATGATAGCATAACCCACGTGTCAAATAACTACATAATTATTTCGAAGTAAATTAGTACCAACCAATTTAATTATTATTAATAAAATTATTTTTCCATAAAGAAAATATTACGGAATTCCTTCCCTTTGTCAAAAACTCACCTTATCATTATATCACTTCACCATTCAATCAGAAACATTCAACATAACCATGAATATACTGAGAGAAAAACCCTAGAATAACAATAATCATATGTTTCATCATTAATATAGAATAACTTTAGATTTAAAACACCTATAAAATTTGACAAATCCTTATCATTATTATGACATTAACAATTCCACCTCATCCTATTACAGAATACCTATTTAATTTCATATTTTATCTCTAGTCACTTAATCTTCAATAATGTGACCTTAACATGCACCACCTTGTTGGTTCCCTTCATGAGATTTCATCTTGGGATAATGAGTTACATAATTAAAATTAACTCCACACATTAAACACTTAACATAGAAGATGTCATAGGGAAGAAAACGTTATCAACCACTCTTTTAACTAAAATGTTCATTTATTCCTTGTAGACACATTCTTTGTGTCCTCTATTTCATTAGTGAAAATATATTATTCATCCTATATGACAGTAGATTTTGCGATTCTTTCCATATTCGTTACAAATATGGAATAAAATATTATCTTCTCTATGGTCTTCATTACAATAACTCTTAGTGAAATCCTTCTTTATATTACAGAGTGTATTTGAGATTATGTTAAGATACACGCTATTAATCATTTTTCGTGAAAAAATATTTGGTATTATCAAAACAATTTTTACTACAGTGATCACCCTACTTGACTACACATTATTAAATCATCCATACTATTTTATATTAATCCAATTATTTAATGTTATCACCATTGAATAAAACTAGATACATTGTGTGAGCATTTTTTATCATATTAGAAAACCCCATAGTAAGGAAAATATTTACTTTGGGATGTCTAAATCATTACACATTCCATAATATAAGAAAACATAGGTTCATCATTGGTTATTAATATAAAAATTATATTTAAATAATTAATAAATTTTTATGAAGATTTTGTGAATTCCTAATGTATATCCCTCGGGAGTGTCAAACCGGGTGTTCAGCAAGACCTGTTGTCATGTACTAGATTACCATGAGTTAGGATGCAATCATCATGCTGATTTTGTTACCCCTAGTTACATCTTGTATATATCCACATCCACATGTAGTTCTAGAAAAAGTTGTATTTCAAGTAATACAATCACTCAATACCTTAATGAAATCTAAGGAAATCTTGTAAATGTTAACAAATCACTAAAAATTTCTATAGATAAATACATTGAGATATCCATATAAAAATATTTAGGGGTCTCTTTAATGATTTATCATGCACAGTTTTAATATATTACTAACCATTTCATTCGATACCAACTATATTGACCCCAGATTAACATACTAGGATATTACAACATTTTAGATGAATAGTCAATACAATAAAAAAATCTGTGTAAGAGGATCTAAGTAGTTCAGTGTCTTCTGAAACATATATATACAAAATCATCTATCCTAGTGAATGATATTACACATCCACCATAAAGAACTCCCTATTTATTACTTGTACCTACATCATATCTTTATAACAAAGGTAATAGAAACCTTAGAATGGGGTGAGCTCAAATTATCTATAAGGTAAACAAAGGAAATGCATAATAATGATATAAAATAGGGTATGGAACCTAAGAATATCATTCTATGATAATACATTGCATATTAGATATATTAATAATGATTTATAGTTCATAAGAAATAAATCATAAGGAAATAATGAAAGTTATCCCTGAATGCATAACATTGGAAGAAAACATGGAATTATTGAAAACACAAAGAATATAATGTGTTTTTTCTGTATCCAAGGCATCACTTCCACAATAATATTAGTAGTTAGGTTCACTCCTCATACCATAATGGTTTTGATGGTTCACTCCCATAATCATTTTCGTAGGAAGCTCTCACACCTAATACCATCTTGTTAGTCATAGTTCACTCCCATGGGCATCTTAGTAGCATGAGTGCAGTCTTCATACCATCTTGGTAGTCAAGGTTCACTCCCATGGTCATATTTGTATACATGGTCTAAACCTAAGAACATCTCATTCGATCTCATGAGATATTAATCTCTACCCAACACATTTGAGGGAGATATATGTCCAAACTACCTCATATATAAATCATATATATATGTTCCAAAAAATCATAAACAGTCATAGTATAACTCTTAAAATGATATTGGTATCATAAACATGTAATCATAGAATAAACTATTGAAAAATATACATGTTTCAATGTCATTTCATCAATATCAGAATTCGTGAAATAAAAATGGGTTTTATATACATTTTACCCCTAAAATACAAAAGGATTTCATAATAATATTACCCATGAAAGATATATGGGTTTCATAAAGACCATGACATTAATAATAACCCATTCATAGAATGAATATGAATTTATCATTTAGATCATTTCATAGAAGAGAATGAGTAACATTAGTAGATGAAATATTACCTGGAATATAAATATGAAATATAATAAAAAAATTCGTGATCCAAATATCCTTTCTTCATTAAAATAGGATTTTAATAGATAAAACTAGTTTAAATCCATTTTAAAAGAAAATTCATTGAAATCATATAAAAAAATATTAAATAATTCTGAAATAATTTTCATTGAAAACTACAAAAATATATTTAAAAATATTTTAAATAAATTTTTCATTGAAAAAAACGTTAAAAATATATAAATAAATATTCAAAATGGATTGATTACTATTTATTTGAAAAACATTGTAATCATATAAATAAGGATTGAAAACATTTTGAATACAGTTTTACTTAAAAACATATAAAATAAGCTTGAAAATATATTGAGAAAAATAATACATGAAATAACATTAAATATGCATTAAAAATGTTTTAATTTTTTTCCCTTGATAATTAAATATAATAATATTTTATAATATTTTATCCATTTAAAAATGAAATTGAGGCTTCAGTGAAATTATGGTGGGTAAATCCATACATGTCGTACAAGTTGAATGGAACATTACATTTGAATTGTAAAAAGGTTATAAAATTACTTTTTTAAAATGTTACGAGAGTATTACTTGAATGTATTTGTAAAATGAAAAAACAGTTAAAAATACATTTAACGAATTTTATGATAATCTTACAATATTTTTGGAACACTTTTTTTGAAAACATGGATTTTCGACCATTGGGTGGGTAAACTCAGGCTTTCTAAGAAACACATTCATAAGTATCTAACATAAAAAATAGTAGTAATATTGTAAAAATGAATGAATAAATCCTAAATAGGAAGAGGACAATAAATTTTATGAATTTTATTGAGATATAAAACATAATAATTTCTCAAATGAAGAAAAAAATGATCTTTAAAATCAATAAGAGTTATTCCTTACACTCTTATATCATGGTAATATACGATCATAATCTACTTATAAAAAAATTACATTAGATAAATATTAAAATTACATAAAAATAATTACTTTCATGAAATAACATATAAAATTTATTTATATACACCTCCAAAATAATTTTAGGTGCATAAGAAAATTGTAGTGTCAAAGAAGGCCAATTGAGAGAAAACATTATTATCTATTTTGTAACTTTTGAATCATATACCCCATAAAATAAAATTCATATAAAGGATATTATTATTACCATAAATATTACTATAATATAAATCTAATGAAATTTGGTATAGTACATCCACCACAAAGAAATGGAAGAGTGGAGAACATATCATCTATCTCACAAAAATAAAACATGAGATTAAATCCCGATACTTTGTGTCTTTACTAACATTGTACTTGTTAATAAAATCTGTATAAAAATTATAAATTCATTATAAACATTTTAAATAACCATATTCTTAAAACTTATACCATATATGGTATGATTATGACCTTATATTACTAGATTATTTAAAATCTAATGTTAAGGTTTCACTTTGGTTAATATTCATTATATTTTTCTCATGTGTTTGAATTTGTTATATCATTTGACCCTATACATATAACATGGTTTCAAGAATGTAAAAAATGATATAAATATCATTTATATGAAGTATAATTTTATTATAAAAATCTATATAATATATATGTTTGAAAAAAAATACACCATTCAAAGAGATAGTATTTCGTACGTACACATGAACACTACTTTCTTTTAATTGTTGTGTTTAAATAAAACATAAATAATAGAAATATATATTTATAAATATATGTATAATTATTTAATTATATTTATGATATCTTATATGTCATATATATATAAACTAAAAACATCCTTAACTAAATCCATGTAGTGTATAAACGAATCATGTCACTTTTAGGAGATGATAGTCCACACTTCCTAGAATGAATTATCTTATAAACAATAAATCTAAAGTTAAAATATTTTCAATGTTAAAAGTAATAAATAATCTTAAATTAATAATAAATATAATATATTAAATATCATAACATAATTTCCATCATAATTTCCTCCATGATATGTTTTATAAAAAATAAACAATCACCATTAAGTGAGGAAGTTGATCTCATTGGATGTAAACAGTATGTTTGCTACACTATAGATGGTGGTGTTTGTATGTATAGGTTAAATAGATATCATAAAAAATTCCTAGTATATTTAAGTTAATTTTTCTATTATACATTCATGAATAAAATAAAATGGAAGGGTGGATATATAAAATAAAATATTGTGGCATGAAAGAATACGTTACATCGTAATCGGGTAACTCTTTTTGGTTTATCCCAAAAGGATTCCATGGATTTCATTCATAAGAAATGGATTATAATAGAGGAAGGTATGGATTATAATATGTTTATTGGTAATATATATGCTTGATTTATGAGGACTGATAGGTGTGACAAAAAGGAGAGGTGGTGGCCTTTCATAGATAAGTAAAAGGAATCATGATGAATTTTTGGAAAAATGTTAATTGAACAAATGTTCTTACATTAAAATGTAACATCTCAGGTAAATAAAAAATATGATATTTTCATATTTATTAATATTTTATAAATAAATATTACTTTTAATTTAATGGGGATTCTATTTTCTATGGCCTACCTGACACCCAACAATGGGTTTCTCTAAAATCAAAAGTTTCCAACTAGGCTGAGTCATGCTGGAAAATGGTAATATAATTTTATTTAAAATGGTAGTTAAATCATTGTCATCGTATTGGTGGGAATGAATAAAAATAACTAAAATATGATTATAAATTTTTGATAAATGTTTTTACATTTATCGAATAAATATTAGAATTATAAAATAAGAAAAAAAATCCAATTTTAAAATAAATTATCTAGTATTCCTTAAGAGGTAGTTTTACCGCCTTTTGATTGAGAACTATTTCTAAATATAGTTTTTCCACCTTTTTGTGTTATATTTGACAAAATAATATTATTCTTTAGAATTGGGACATCAAAATTTATATTTTAGGAAATTTTTGTAATTTTATAAAAATGTTCTTTTTTAATGAGTAGTGCAAATAATTTATTTTAATTCATAATTGTCTATTAATATAATTTATTTATATTGTAATTTTATAATTTTTAATTAGTTTAAAAGTGTAATTAGATTTTATATTTTAAAATTAATCCAATTTTGGTCATTTTTAGTAATTTCACTTTCAAATTGGACATAGACAAGTGTCAATATATTTTTTGTTATTATTTTTAAAAACATGTTTTTTATTATGACAATAAGAATTAATTTTCAATTAATTTCCGCCACTTTTGTGTTTTGAATTTGAAAAAATGGATTTCATATTTAGAATCAAAAGGTCCAAATTATGTAAATAGATAACTTAAATTCTAAGAAATTTTGAATATTTAATCAATAAATATTTTATTTACCATGGTTAAAGGGTAAATCTATAAATATGGGTAAAAAAATATTATTATTATAATATTAAATAACTTTTAAAAATTACATAACCCTATTTAATGATACATTTATTAACATGGTTATCATTGGGTCTTTTTAGAGACCAAATGGATTCAATTGGTAGTGATAATGACACTCTATATAAATTAATTTAATATAAGGACAAAATTATCATAAACCTGAATCTTTTTAATAATTCAATTTTATATGGGGTTATATAAGTAATATATTCTACTATAAATTAAATTTTTTAAGATAAAATTTTTTCTTACATCATCATATTGAACTTATAATTTTTATAAACCAAATCAATAATATTAATTATGACACAGTGGTGATACAGTAATTGCTTCATTAATAAAGGATTCAAATTAATGATATTAAAAATATTAAAATAAATTTATTTTGATCTGTTTTATTCCATACAAAAATTTAATAGATTAATATGACTTATTATATTTAATTTAAATATGTTTTTTTGAAATAATAATTATTTAATGGTTTTTTTAAAAGTCATTATATAAATAGTATTAAAATTGAAAAAAAGTGTTTTTAAATTAACAAATATTTTATTGAATGATAATGTAGTCCGAAAAATATATTATTATGAAAAATTACATATATGATGTTAAATATTTTTATTAATAGTGAATTTTGGGTCAGTTTTAATTTTATATTAAATATATAAACCATATTTTATTAATATATAAGAGGACGTGGAAAAAGTAAAATACTTAACAATGGGTTAAATAAAAAATATAATGACTAAAAAATATCCAGAACATGTCTAATTATTATTGGATGAATTTATTTCAACTTATATACACCTTATATTTGATTTAAATATATTTGGGACCTTTATAACTAAAAAATAAATATATAATAAAATAATATTTTCAAACATTCATAAAGATCCCCTCATCCCCCTTATAAAAGGTCATCACCTCTAACTCATTAAACACAAATATAATGTAACTTGACCCATCCAATATTGGCCCAAATAAGCTATAAAGATCCATATATTCCTTCTAGAATCCTTACCATTTACAGAAACCACTTCGAGTAATCATTTTTTTCAAACCATTATAAGATACCATATTTAAAGGTAAGGTCTTCCCAGAAGTTCTCTTGTTTTATTTTAATTATTCACAACCTATGATCCTATTATTTTTTGTTTACATAGAAAACAGTATCTTCAATATAATAGGTTGTTTTTATGAGAAGGATTGAAAATACAATTACACACTCTTCCATTTAATGGATACAAACATTTTATTTCTGTGTACGTCGAACTGCTACCCCCGGAAACAACGATTCTTAGATTCTCTCCTACTGCATATAATGGTGGCCATTATGATGAAAATGTGTTTATATTTGATATATATTATATTTATATTTTCTATATTCTTCTTTATTTTTCATTTATTATATACCTTTATGGCGTCCATAATGGTTAAATATGTTAATTTCATTGGTGAAATGCGGACTACCGCCCCATCAAAGTGATATGACTCATTCATGCCATAAGTGGAACATGTAATGGATATATTTATTGAAATTACATATGATATTATTCTGTAATTGTAATATACCTATGTATAATTACATATTTATTCAATTAAATAAAAAATATAAATAAAATAGCTTTCATGCGTACGTACGGCATATCATCTCCATGAACGGTGCATTTCATTTATTATCTCCAAATGTTATATACTATTATGAATACATATATATATCTATTTGATATATGTGATATATATAATATCTAAATCATTAAAATAATTTGGTAGACAATGAAATTTTTACCACATTGAAATAATTTAATTATAGGAAGTTCATTTTTGTCTCAAATACAAAATATCGACAAAACGGCCATTTTTTACATAAATGATTATGTAATGATTATAAGATGGATATAATTAATATAAAAGGAATTATAAACTTAAAAAAGGTTCATAATCACATATAAAATAGGTTTAGTTTTTTATTTATGAGATTAATGAACGAATGAGTCAATTCAAACACGACACAAGAGACTTCATCTCAATCTCCTTTCACTGAGGCATATATTCATTTATACACAACATTATTTTATACAGTGTGTAAAACCATTTTTATTTTATTTTCGTTCAATGGTAATCATTTTTTACATAGCATTTTACTAAATGAAAAATGAAATGTTTTTTTAACACCTACGGTGAAAACGACCTTTCTGCCACTACTAGCGTTATTTAATATATGGATTCATTAACAAGCCATAATGATTTTAAAAAGAAAATATATACCATATACTTTTTTATGTATTAGCTTATTGAAAAGGGTTTTGATAAATGATTATTCATGTCAATATATTTATATGATATATTTGATTGAAATGTGGAAATGTTATCTTTTTATTATGATTATGTTTTGTGTTTTGATTATGTTATGGTTCCTAGAAATAGTTTACGTATATATTTGGTACCAAGATAATCCTAGGGCGGGTGAGCCTGAGATAGCTCTCCAATGAATTGGGTAACATGAAGGTGGTAAACATAAATATTTCTCCTAAGATATTTAAGGAAAAAAATATGATGTGTATTCCACATGAAACTCTCTACAAAGCTATGAATGATACAACGTAAATATGTTATGGAATGAAAAATATACCATTCAAATTTATGTGTTTTATGTGTTATTGAAAATTATTATGATTTTATGAGTTATGATAAAAGCATATGTTTTGATGGGCTAAGTATTTTTTGGTTTTTAATAACCCTTACTGAGCTTTTTATGCTCATCCCATGTTTTGACATGTTTTTCATAGTACATAAAGATAAATAGGGTCAAGGATGTGATCAAGGAAAAGTCATGTTGTCGAATACATGGAACTAGAAATGATTTATTTTCAATAGTTTTTATTTTATGATAAAAATGGAAAATGGGTACATGTGTGTAATTTGTAATATTAGTTACAGCCTAATTATCTAAAATGCTATTCCTGAAAAGATCATAATTTGAAGTATAGATCTCATTCTAGATTGTGTAATGTTTTTTGGTAGGGTCCTTAAAGATTGTATCATAGGTCAGTTTACACAAATTTAGGATTTAGGGTATTGTTAATTTAATATCCATAAATTAAATTATGTCAATATTGAAATTATATTGAATTTACAGATTACAATGTTTCTTCGCCTAATATTTTTTGTGTGTTCCGAATGGAATTCCGTAGAGGAAACAAGGAAGCTATGATGGGATGAAATCACGTAAAATACAACCTTCCAAACTAGAAACAAGTGATGGTCATAATCAGAACTGAACACTTTGTCGCGTTAATGGCCATGTTGCCTCATGTTATAAATTTGGATGGTATCCAGTAGTACCAAAACTATTTTTAAGGTCACCATTTTTCACTTCGAGTTTTTAGAACCGATGTGAAAATCAATAAAAATCAATTTATCATGTCAATTATTATATAACTGATGTGATAATTCATTCTCATTTACTTCCAACATCAGTTATATAAGAACTGATGGAAAAAATCTATTTTCAATATTTTTTCACATAGTTTCTAAATAACCGACATGAAAAATAAATTTTTATGACATTTTTACATCATATAAATAATAAATAATTGAAAAATGATTACAAACATGTAGTTCATTTCCCATGATTGGATTTGATAGATCAAAAAGCTCAAACAGATTTACAGAAAAAAAAAATTTGGCATAGGAAGTTGAACGTCTCTAAATGAAGTCTTAGAGAAGGAAAATTTATGAAGGCCATAACTATTAATCCGTAACTCCATTTAAGCTCAAAGACTTATCAAATCAATAGATGGGAAATGAATTACATGTTTTTTAAAAATTATTTACGTCAGTTATTAGATATCCATCGTGGAAAATGTTCATATAAATGTATTTTAATTAACATGATTCGATTGGATAGGCCACAGAGACCAAATGTAGTTACGAATCGAAATTTATGAGCATTAGAAGGTGATCATCTCTAAGTGAAGTCTTAGGGAAGGTCAATTTTGGAAGGACATAACATTTATTCTGTTACTCATATTTATCTCTATGGCCTATAATATCAAGGATTGAGAAATGAACTACATATTTGTTAACATTTTTAATTTTAGTTGAGAAATATCTGATGTGAAAAATACCTTTTAACGTCAGTTGTTTAATTACTTACCAGAAAAAGAAGTGATAATTTTAATATCTCTTCATAACAGTTAACATAAAAGCAATGTGAAGGATAATTTTAATATCCTTCCAATGTAAAATTTCTATTTTTTTACATCACGTCTTCAAAATTTCTGATTTCTGCCTGAAATATATAATACCACATTTTCATTAACCTTTTCAATTATATATTTACGTTATACACATATTCCAATTTTACGATAATTTCTTTTAACCAGCATAGTTCCTCCAACTAGACTCATTTTATCTTCAACATGAATCAAATATTTCGTCTTTCCACGAACTCTTCAAGGTATTTTTACTTATTTTCCATGATTTATGGTTTTTATGATTTCTTTTCATAATGGATATACCATTTAACAATCATTTCATTCAACAATCATAATTACACTAACTGAACTTGTTTGATATTCCACGTGAATCCATGATTTCATCTTTCTGCATTACCATTAGGGTATTTTTAATTATTTTTTCGTGATTTATATTTTTATGAGTAGTATTCTTTATTGATATACCATTTAATGAATTTTTTATAATGATGTATAATTCTTTATATCATGGTAAACTACAAATCCTAATTCAGATTCTTAAATTTTATCTATTTAGAAGCTACGGTTGGCTTATATGATCTTTCATCAAAGGAAAAATATATCAAACTTATGATGACCATAACTTTTGATTCGTAACTCCGTTTGAGCTCTATGACCTATCAAATCAAACATATGAAATTTTCTATAAGATGGAAAATATTTTTTACAGCAGTTATTTTCAAAGACAATGTTAAAAAGGTATTTTTAATATCTCTTATTAAATAACTTATGTAAAAAAGGGCTTCTCACACGTTTTTAGAAATAGAGACATATAAATAGATTTTCAACGGCATCTCCCAAAATTATTTCACATATATTTTTTAAAAACTGACATGAAACACTATAAAAAATCATATTTAATGATGTTTATTAAATAACTGAGGAAAAAATCGTATTATTTATATTGCTCGAAATAATGTGGCCTCATAACCAATAATGAAAAGAGTTATTTACTTATTATCCATGATTGAGATAATAAAGATCAATAAAATAGTTACAAGTCAGTAGTGTAGCATTTTATGGGACAACATCCCCCATCATTAATTGGGTCACCTGAATCTGTGCTAGATGAAGGGTGGATTAAAGAACTGGAGAATATATTCTATGTTATGGGGTCTTTATAACATTAAATGGATAGACTTTTTGTTTACTATTTTGAATGTGCAACTGATTAGTGTTGGTCAAAGGTGAAAAATATCTAGGATAGTGAGAAGATTGATGCTCTTTATTGGGATTAATTCAAAGATATGTATCCTGAAAAATATCTTCCTAAGGTGGTTTGTATTATGATTGAAAACCAATTGTTGGAATTGATACAGTGAGATGACTAAGTGGATACTTATGAAAAAAATCAACTCAACTAGAAAGGTATGCTACAAAATTCATACGAGATATTGATAGTAAAATAAATTGTTTTTACTCAGGATTAAATCCAATGTATTGAAGGGATATAGATTCTCATGAGATAAAAATTTATGAAAAACATGTTCGATGTATGGAGAAGGTAGAAATTGAGATTTCCGATGATCAGGTGTTCCCTATCAAACAACATAATACGAGGATGAGGTGGCATATGAAAGGGAAGAAATCTTCAAAATGTCTGATGGTAAGAAAATTATGTTTTCATTTTGTGATAATTGTGGTAAAAATCACACTATGGAATAACTTTTGAATTTTGGAATGTGAAACTGTTGTGGTAAAATGTTTCATAATGCTCATAATTTAACTAAAAAAGATCCAGGTATCGGTAAGACATAATTGGATTTATAATCAGTAAAAAGTTTTAAGTGCAATGAAATGTTTCATTATAAAAATGATTGTCTGATGAAAAAATAAACTAATGGAAATCAGCTAGAATACAAGAATAAAGGGGTGGTGAAATCCTTTGAAACTACTTCAAAAGATGATGGGGCATCGATTAAAGTAGTATTAGGTACACATTTTGTTTTTTCAGATTATGCCAATGTTTTGTTTGATTCAGGGTCTACACACTCTTTCATTTCTAAGAAGTTTTCTAGTAAATTGGTAGTTCCATCTGAATATTTGAATCCCAATCATATGGTAAAAAAACTATGAATAAATTTTGAGACAAAAAGAAATTATAAAATACTTCCTATGCTTGTGTGTGGATAGAATCTACATTTGAACCTAATTTTCTTCCCTCTAGTTGATTATGACGTTATTTTTGGTCTGGATTGGATTTTTTTTACCATGCTATGATTGACTATGGAGCTAAAGATGTTTCTTTTCAGAAAAAATTTCAGTTTGTGTACAATAACGTACCCTTACTTTTGATAACATATTAGGAAGCTGAGATACTACTAAAACATAGAAATGAATGATATGTTTCACATATTTTTGAAAACAATGGAAATGTTGAGATTAATGAAGTTCTTATGGTAAATGAGGATCTTGATGTTTTTTCTAATGAGTTTACTAGTAAAATACATGATCGTGTAGTTGAATTTATTATTGACTGAGTTCTTGATGCATAGAAAATTTCAAACCCCCCTTATCAAATGTCTCAAATAGAACATTGAGAGATAAAGAAGAAATTGCATGAGTTATTAGATAAATGATTCATTCAACCTAGCGTATCACCATGGATATCTCTTTTCTTTTTTGATAAAAGTAATGACGGTTGAATGAGACATTGAATTGATTATAGAGCCTTTAATAACATCATTGTTAAGAACAAGTATCCACTGCCTCACATTGATGATTTGATTTAGCAGACCTAGGGAACTCAGTATTTTTCAGAAATTGATTAGAGGTCGGGGTACCTTCAGTTGAAATTAAATAATGAAGAAATTCTAAAGACCACATTTTATTCTAGATATGGAAATTATAAAAATTTTTTTCCAGTCATTGGTGTTAACCAATGCACCAACTATATTCATGGGTTTTAATAGTAGAAATTTCTATGGGATCCAAGATAAATTTGAGGTTGTGTTTATTGATGATATTTAGGATTATTCAAAATGTAAAGAGGAACATGAAATTAATATAATGGTTGTATTTAAATCCTTAAATGAAAATAAATTGTATGGTAAATTCAGAAAGTGTGAGTTTTGGTTACCAAAAAATGAATTCTTGGGTTACATTATTTCAAATAATGGAATAAATATTTCTCCTTATAAAATTATTATTGTTAAATAATGGCCAAGTCCTACAAATATCATAGAGAACCATAGTATTCAAGGTTTATCAATTTATTTTGGAGGATTTTTGAAAACTTTTCACTGTTATATATCCTAATGACTAAGTTAACGCGATAAGGTGTTATGTTTATCTAGAAAAAACAATGTGATGATTATTTTCCGGAATTTCCAAGATGATCAGTTAATGATCATGTTTTTGTACTACCATCCAGAAATAATAGAATGCTTATATACTATGTTGCATCATTGAAAAGACATGGTTGTGTCCTAATTAAAAATGATTCGGTAATTTCATATTCTTTATATCAGTTGAAATCTAATGGGTAAAATTACCTTACATATGATTTGGAATTAGCAGCAGTTTTTTTTTACTTTGAAAATTTGGAGGCCTCATATTTATAGACTAAAATGTGAAATGTATACTAACCACAAATTTTTTAAGTATATATTTAGTCATAATGAATTGAACACGACACAAGGGAGATAGATGGAATTAACCAAGGATTATGATTGCATGATCCATTACCATACGTGAATTGAAACTAAAGTGGTTGATTCTTTGAGTTGAACGAGTAATTCTACATTATCCATAATATATTTAGAACATGATTTTTTTATTAATGATTTTTGGAACTATGGAATAAATATTTTTGGTGTAGGAAATTACTCTTATTTGTATTAGGTGTCTTTGAAATCATCTCTACTAGGCAAAATTATGTAAGCGCATAAGGAAGACTTTATGCATATTTAAATTTACACATATTTAACATTAATGTTTAGTTGGTAAAAATTAACTTTATATATATTTATTTTTTATGTTTATTATTTAGTTTCACATCAAACTGATATATGGTGTGACCCCTATAACTCTATGTGTGTGACATCAGTTTTAAATAATATTTTATATTAAAAACTATTGTACACAATAAACAATGAAAAAACATTCTATTTATATTCATATATAAAGAATGTGATATATATTTCATTTGTGAAAATATAAATCCACTACACATAAATTTTATACATTATGTGATCGGTATGACTCAAAGAGCTTTTTATTAGTTAAAAATGAAATTCAAGTTAATAATATGATTCATTCACTAAAAAAATAAAAAAATTTCAAATTATAATTATACTATAAAAAAGTGATTCAAAAATCATATGTGAAATAATATAATAATAAATTGAATGACAATAAATCATAGTGTGTGTCTGGTATGATTCATAAGGCATGGTTTTATTATATATTGACAAAATTTTCAAATGATGTGTGAAAAAATGAAAATAAATTAAACAGACTCATATTGTTTTAATAAATTTTCAAATTGATCATTAATATTTTTTTAATGTTTATAAATCGCCTTGACCTATCTCTGATGCATGATGTGACTATTTAGACCACATGTGCATCGTTTTATTTAAAAAGTGAAATTTTAGAAAATATGTGCTCCACTAAAAATAATGAATAAAAGTTTCATGTTTTTTTGATAACTTATTAAAATTTTCAATATATCTTTTTTAAGATTTATTAATTTGTTCCATGTAAATATTATAGACAGTATGTTCATTTCCTATGAAATTGTAAATTTTTGGTTTACACGATAATTTTGTAAAAAACACTACAATCAGTAAAAACCAATAATAAATTTTTATATATTATTGTTATTTTATATTTAAAACATAATATATTATATAAAACAAGGAATTAGTCGTATGTCAGTATGATTCACAATTGGACATATATAACTAAATTTAGGTATTTCCATATAAAGCTTTATTTTAGTTTAAAATATTTGTCATTAATAATAGAAAACTAAAAAATTTCCATGTTAACTCAGCATGTTTGGAAAACTATTTTAAAGTAATTTTGAACATTTAGGAAACAACCACATGTCATTCATACACAATTTTGGATAATATGAATCATAGTGTGTGTTTTTAATTAAAATTTTCATTTTAGTTCAAAATACATGTGACATACTCAAAAAAATCAGACACGTTAAAATTGTTTTCGTATATGAGGAAAATGATAAATAAGTCATTTTTGATTTATAGGAATTTGGAACACCTTTTTATGATATATGGTGTTATCTATTTTACATTAAATGTTTATTTTCTGTTTAAAGATAAAATTTTATTTATAATCATGATTTACTAACTAAAATCCATGAATGTTCACAATTTTTGTCTTGATACATTTTTAAAAGCGTCTATTAAATATTTTTTTAATATATAAATTTTCCAAATGTCTATATGGTATTTAATGTTACTATAATGAAACAATTTTTATGTTTTAGGTTTTAAATTACATTATTTAATAAAACATGACACTCGCTAAAAAATATACAAACAAACCGATAAAATTTATATTTTAAATAAAGTAACCATAAAACTTTTTTTTATGTTTGAATTAGTTGTAGGTTAATCTAGATGATTTTGAAACTGCTATGGATGAATGTTCATTTTTTCAATATTATTATGTCATTTCAGATAATAATATATCTCACTAATGAAAAAAAAGTCTGTACTTGTATTATCTTTGTATTTTAAGAAAATTTCTAATAAATTATATTTGATGGGTTGAAATTAAAAATAATCATTCGGATAAAAAATATGGCTTGTATGAATCAAAGTGTTCGGTATAATTTCATATTGATATTTTAAATTAATAGAAGTGTTAAAATAGAACAATAATCAAACATATTAATATTGTTTTTATACATTATTTTAATTATAACAGATTAATTTCTGAGACATATAAATCATTCATACAACAATACAATACATTATGTCACTGATATGACTCAAAATTTTATTTTTTAGATTAAATGTAACTTTTTAGTTAAAAAACCCGTCACAAATTAAAATCATGAATATTCATTTTTATTGACATGATTAATTAGGAAAATGATCTATAAATTTTTTTAGGTGTATGATTCATTCTCATATCAATATGGTGCACATTATGATGTGTATGACTCGATTTATATTTATTTAGTTTAAAAATTAAATTTTACATAAAAATTATCTATCTCTTTGAAAAATACAATGGCACCAAAGTGTATATATATTTTATAAAAGTTATCCATCAATAATTTTTGATCTGTTTTAATCATGTGCATGTGAATCTAACACAAGGAGTGGATGATTTGAATTACTATGTATATTTTAATTTAAAATATAAATTATTTTCTACAACACATAGTACATGCTTGAAACTGTAAAAATTTACCTGCATTATATATATACATTAATTCCATCATGAATATATAATTTTTGTAATGTGATAATCTTCCAAAAAATAGTATGACATATGAAATTACCAATATAAGTCAATGTGTATTTTTAGTTAATAAGGGACATATTATTAATGTGTTGTATCATATTTATTTCAAATTTAAATTCTTGCAATATTACAATCAAAAAAATTGTGTCATTTAATGGGAAACTGATTTCATTTTTGCATGGGTGGATTTTTTGTTAAATGGTGGAAAAATTATTTTATTTTGTTATGAGGTCCATTTAATTTTTTGAATAAATTGATTATTTAGATAAATAGGATTTTTAATTTAATTTTACATTAAAATTTTTGAAATATTTAACGAATTATGTACTATTTTTTAAGGTAACATAAATTTAAATTAAAATCAATATCTTTTGTGTTCATGTTTTGTAAAATGTAGTAGTACACTACTACAACATGGTTTTTAGCACTATTTATGTTGGTGATATAAATTCCATATCTAAGTGGTAATGTCACGACCCCCTCCCCACAATGTGTACCCTCCTAGGTCGGTAATGTGAGAAGAGAGATAATGACCCTAGAGTCCTTCCTCCAGTAGGCCCCGTGTTGGGGACTAACACCGAGGGTATAATAATCACACAAATGGGAGGTATTACCCTCTTTGAGAACACATGTGGAGGAGAGAGATATGATAGACAATAACCAAATCCAACTCATGATTGAGATAAACGAAACCCATGTGCACATATGTTAGGCCATGAAAAAGTTCTACAAATGAAAGGGGAAAAACTTAAATTACCCAAAATAAAGTAAAAATAGCAGCAACCACAAGCCCGAACTGCTCCTGCAACCACAAGCTAGTAAACACCAGCACTATCTCCAACCAGCTCCAAGTGACCTGAAAAAAAGCTTATATATACATAGGGTGAGTATAACTGTATACTCAGTAGTATCTTCCCTGAAACCTCTTGTGAAAAAGTAAAGAAAGCATGCTAATGTGCAGTGAACAACAAGTGAAACTAAATAATCACCTAAACATGTATACTAAGTTCCCAGCCTCACCATGGAAACTCTCACCAAGCAACGCATACATGAATATATCATATAATAAATAATATCAAGGGTACCCCACTAATACATTCCCACTATTTTCCCACTTTTCTCTAACGCTGCACGTCCTGAGCATCTCCCTCTAAAATGGATTGCCCACAGACACCTGGGCGAAGCAACAAAACATGCACCTCGTGCAACAAAACCACCACATCCATATAAGCAGAGTTACCAGGTAGTTCATTGGATCCACCATAGCCCACATAATGTGTATCATACATCGGGAATTATACCTCAATCCATTACAACTCATACACCGTGTAAGAATCCTCAAGCCATCACAGCCCATATACGTCACAACAGTAGTAGTCCATAGGATACTATATCTAGAATATATGTGTGTGAATTACCACAAGCCATTACAACCCTCTACACAAATATATGGGGAAGACTAACTTTTGTGCCTACTAGCACAAGTAATTACCAATAGAAGAGAGAGGGGCCAAAGGGGGTTGTTAGACATGCATCCTCCCATTGGAATAGTGGGATAAACACCCCCCATGGCTCAAAATCCCCGGGGTGTCAGTTTCCCTTACTAACAGTGTAGAGTACTGTATAGAAAAACAAAAATCTATAGGATATATTATATATGTCAACTGCACTATGGGCATAACCTAGTCTTATACACAACTGCATCTAATGTCACTCAGACTCCGGGCTGCTATATCTAAGAATAGGTATCCTATAAGAACACGACCATTTAAAGCGCTTTATTAGATTACTTAATTCCCTTTTTATCAGTTCCACATTACGTTAATTAATTTTTAAACATTAATGAACCATGAATAATTACACATTAAATTTCATTAGCATCACCCCCAAAGTCCACTAATCCATCAAAATTACAACCTCATCATTATGTTTTAGAAATCTCCAAACCCATGGGTTAACACTATTTATTCAATTAATCATTTTAGAATTACTTTTCCACATTCCCAGTCATTCTAGAAAAACATTTTATGCTACTAAACACAGGGGTTCTCAATATGGTGAGTAGATATACTACTCACCGAGTCTTTTCCACTTATAGTAAGAGCATATACCCATCCTCACTTGAGATGCTAAACATGGAAAGAACATGGAATAGCCCACGTGTATTTTCCTCTTTCAGAAGAAGGGTAAGTAAGAGCCGCTACCTTCAGCAGTGAGGAAAAGTAAAGAAAATAAACAAAAAAAGAAATAGAAAGCATTTAATAGTCACTTCCCTTCCATTCCATCAACCCTGGCATCCTCTCTGACACCAACATGCATAAACGGATACATATTTCCACTCTAGGTGTCATCTACTGCCACAACCAAAAAGGCCTCCATGCCTCCACATATTACCATAGCCATCTAGGCTCACATCAATACACAAGCAGAAGTAAAAAAAACCTCATCACAATTGGGCTCTTGGCCCTTAAACAAACAAGAGGGTAACTCATAACCCTGCCATCAATTATCTTATAACAACCAAAATTTCATTAATCCATCTTAGATTAACTGATTTTTATTCGTTATTTCTAAATTCGGGAAACCTAACAGTAAGCTATCAAAAATAAGCGAACATTCTTGCTACAAAAATTTGACTAATATTAAATTACAAGCAAGATAATATTCATTTACTTGCCTTTTTATATTAATGAAAACAATTATCAATTAATCCTGGTTTATGTTCTTTTTTATTTCCATCAAGAAAAAGCTTAAATATCACACAATATAGAAAAAACAACTGGTAATAACATATGATCGATATAAATTTAAATATTCGGTTAAACTATTTATTATATCAATTCTATTTTCATCCAATGGGATGAAACATGCTATCAATAAAATTTCACGTAAAATATGTGAGAAACAATGAATCCCCTACCTCAAATAGTTCCTCGCGTTCTTTATCCCCACAACAGGCCACAACCTTCCACTCGCGACAACTGCATCCACCCGAGGACACCACGGAACGACCGCACCAACCAAAACCTAATAAAAACCCAATTAGAATCATGGAGTTTTAATGCTATAATATGAAAAGGATAAACAAGAAGAGATGGTCCCTAAAGTAATGATGATAAAACATAACTTATATGGAAGATTGATCAATATAGCTTGAATGCATCAAAACAGAGTGGAACCAATCCCAGCGGTAATGTTTGACTATGCAAATCTTACTGGAAGAAATGAATGGTTCTAGAATATCATAGCTGAGAAAAAAGAGGAAGAAAAAGAGAGGGAGATTCTTGTCCTTTTTGAGAATTTAATGGGGCGACGGTTAAAGATACGCTTAATTCCCCATTAAAAGTATATCACATTAAACCAAGCGTTTGACCAAGTAAAAAAATCCTGAGAAATACGAATAATTAATATAGGATTTATGGCCTTTGAATTGGCCTTAAGAGTCCTTAAAACAAGGCTTGAAATGGATTTTACTTCAATGAAAAATGCTAAAGGGGTGAAACTGTAGGAAGCTGGAAACACTATTCATGAACCTCACTATTAGAACACTATTTATGAACCTCACCGTTAGAACCTCACTGATAGAACAGTGTTCATGAACCTCACCGATAGAACACTATTCATGAACCTCACCATTAAAACACAGTTCACGAACCTCACAGTTAGTACCTCACTGATAAAACACTATTCAATGAACCTCACTGATAGAACACTGTTCACTGAACCTCACTGATAGAACACTGTTAACTGAACCTCACCAATAGAACTGTTCACAAAACCTCACCAATAGAACTGTTCACTGAACCTCACCAATAGAACTATTTACTGAGCCCCACTAGTAGAATTGCTCAAAAAACCTCACCGATAGAAATATTCACAAAACCTCACTGATAGAACTTTTCATTAAACCTC
This sequence comes from Viscum album, assembly GCA_963277665.1. Taxonomy (NCBI): domain Eukaryota; kingdom Viridiplantae; phylum Streptophyta; class Magnoliopsida; order Santalales; family Viscaceae; genus Viscum; species Viscum album. The sequence goes on along the minus strand of OY728146.1, from coordinate 1,629,799,770 downwards.
ACCAATAGAACTGTTCACTGAACCTCACTAATATAACTGTACACTGAACCTCACCAATAAAACTGTTCACTAAACCTCACGATAGAACTGCTCACACAACCTCACCGATAGAACTGTTCACTAAACCTCTCCGATAGAACTGTTCACTAAAAATCACCGATAGAGCTGTTCACAAAACCTCTCCGATAAAACTGTTCACACAACCTCACCGATAGAACTATTCAATGAACCTTGCCGATATAACAGTTCACTGAACCTCACTGATAGAACAATTCACTTAACCACCCCGATAGAACTGTTCATTGAACCTCACCGATAGAAATGTTCACTGAACCACACAGATAGAAGTGTTCATTGAACCTCACCAATAGAAATGTTCAATAAATTGTAAATTTGGCTATGTGTTGGGGATAAGTCACTACGTGAAATATAGATATTTGCGACGGATCATTTGTGAGGGGATCCCGTCGCAAATAGCCATTTGCGACAGGGCCCTGTCGCAAATCGCCCGTTGCAGAAAACGCCCTCGCAACTAATTTTTTTTTGCGATAGGCCCGTCGCAAAAACACTTATTTGCGACGGGAAATTGGCCCATCGCAAATAAGTTTCTGGTTTTTTAAAAAAAAATCTTTTCTGACGGTCCCGTTGCAAATAATTTTTGCGACGGGCCGTATTCCCATCGCAAATGGTTACTTCGAAGCGGGTATTTGTGACGGGCCCATTGCAACTAAGTATTTGCGACGAGAATATATTCTCATAAAAAATAATAATAATAAATTTTAAAAAATTTAAAATTTTATTTACTATTATATAAATCAATAAACCTATTTATATTGATATAAATATAATATTTATTTTTTAAATATGTTTTAGAAAGGAAGAATGAAAATCAAATATGAATGTATAAGATGTTCAGTAAAAGAGGCTTATAAAATAAATTAAAAAATATTTTTAATTAGTAATTATGTAATTGTTATCTATTAATAGTCCTTTAATAACTCTTTGAATATAAAAAAAATAAAAAAATTAATGAAAGATGGAAAATATGTTAAAAATGAAACCCAAACATCAAACGGACCTAACTTTTGATCTGGGACTCCGTTTGAGCTCCACAACATATCATATTGAAGCCTGTGATGAGATATACAGCGCAAAAGATAGGTGGAACCCTTACAAGGTTTTTTCAAGGCCAAAAAAGGCCCAGAAGGCCTCCAAAACTGAGTTTTTAGTCGGGGTACCCCTGTTTTTCACCGTTTAAACAGATATAACTTCTGCTCCCAATGTCCGATAAACCTATACCATATATCATATCGAATATCATTTGACGTTCTTCGATTTGACTGATTGTGGAGCTGAAACGGACTTCTGGATTAGAAGTTATGGTCATTTAAACATTATAATGTCTATAGCATCCAATCCGAATGTCTGTTTGGCCTGTACCGCATATCATATCGAAGATCCTTTCATGTTCTTTGATTTGACTGGTTGTGGAGTTGTAACGGACTTACGGATTAGAAGTTATAGCCATTTTAACATTCTCGGTGGATTTTCACCCCCTCATTCCTATGTATTCATTCATAACTATACATATATATATATGTGTGTGTGTGTGTGTGTATCTATTTTATATATGTATTTATTTATTTATTTATTTATTTATACATATACATAAAACCCATATTTTATAATTGTATTTAAAACTAATCTTATAAATATATATTAATTAATATACAAATAAATATACGAATAAAAACTTATAACTACATATATATATATAGAATATATATATATTAATATATGAATAAATATATATATTTATTTATATAACCAAATATATTTATATTAATATAAATATATATTAATATACGAATAAATATAAATATATATAAATGGATAGATCATTAAATTTATAAAAAATGAAATGGATTAGTTGTAAAGGTTAATGCGCGCATGGGGGAGGTTTATTCCTATTTATTATTAATTATTCTTTTTTATTATTAATTATTTATAATTATTATTAATTACTACTAAGTACCATTAACTATAAAAAATTAATACTAATAATTTAAATTTATTAAATAACAAAACAATATAAACACAATTAAATTACAACTAATTAAAAATAAATAAAACTAATAAAAAATTTAAAATATATATTAAATTAAAAAGAAAATAAATACCTTTAAAATTGATATGAGGTTGATCTCCGATAATTGTTGAAGACATCAATATCAAAAATAGAAATAAAAATTAAACTTAAGAAAATGTGAACTCTAAAAATAGAGTTTTGAGAGAAGTTAGAATGAATGGAAAAAACGGGTGGGGGTATTTATAGGTTAGATTATATGTGACGGGAGTATTTGCGACAGGATACCCGTCAAAAATAGTATTATTTGCGATGGTACCCATCGCAAATAATTGAGCCCACATTTATCATGGTCAATGGTTAAATAATAATTTGCGACAGGTCCCGTCGCAAATATTAAAATGTCGACATACTATTTGCGATGGGGGGTATATTCCCGTTGTAAATAGTTTTTACCGCCGCCGGGTATTTGCGACGGGAATATACCCCGTCACAAATAGTTTTTACTACCGCCGGTTATTTGCGATGGGTGGTAACCACCTGTTGTAAATAAATTTCCTGTGGTTTGGCGCGCTTTGCGCTCCAAGCCTTTTGCGACGAGTGAGATTTCCCCATCGCAAATAAGTTTATTTGCGACGGGATTTATTCCCGTCGCAAATAACCCGTCGGAAAAACCCCTTTTTCCCGTAGTGAGTCACTATGACCTCCCTGAACACCACAAACACCACATTTTCAAAAATTAATGGACCTAATAGGTCTGGGCCATTACATCTGATACCTCTCGAAACATTCTCATCCTCGAGAAGTTAAAACACAGTTAATGAGAAGAAAAAAAGAGAAAAGGGGTCAGAATAACCACCCATCAAGAAACCTATAAAAAAAGGGAAATCCACAAAAGCAACATAGGAAATTCATATTAAACACACGAAAGGACTAACCCAAAAGGGGAAACTATTACATGAAAAGAGAGAAACATCAAACAACTCTGGGTACTGAGGAAGTATATGTGGCTCACGTTCCTAGGTACTCTCTTCCATGTCATCATGCTTCCACAAGACACAAACTAAGGGGATAGAATGCTCTCACAACAACTTCTCCTTGCAGTCTTGGATCTCCACATGTCACTCCTCGAAGGTTGCATCATCATCAAGATCGATCTCTCCCAAATTGATAATGTGAGAGTCATTATGAAGATAACGACATAGCTTTGATACATGGAAAACATTATGTATCCAAATCATCTATAGGGGAAGTGGTACTCGATACGCCACAGCTCCAACATGATCTAACACCTCAAAAGTCCCAACAATCTAGGGAGAATGATTACTTACACAACCAATCCTTCGCAGCCCATGATGGGGAGTCACCATCAGAAACACATGATCCCCTACAATAAAAACTAAGGGTCATCTAATTTGATTAACATTTGATTTTTGATGATCTTGCACTTTCTTCAACCTCGTACAAATCACCTGAACCATCTCTGATTTATCCTACACTAGTTACGGTCTGAGAATTTCTAACTCTCTGACCCTAGTCCAGTACAATGGAGAACCGCATGGTCAACTATACATGGCTTCAAAATGTTCCATATAGATAGTGGAGTGAAATCTATTGTTGAAAGTGAACTCCACCAAGGGAAAGTGAAATATCCATGAGCCTCCAAAATCATGAACACAAGAGCCTAACATGTCTTCAAGAGTATGGATGGTTCGCTCTGTCTGAAAATCCGTTTGAGGATGAAAAGCAGGGCTAAGGAATATTTGTGAACTGAAAGCATGTAGGATTACTCTCCACACCCTGGAGGTAAAACGAGGATCTCAGTCAGAAATGATCATCCTAGGGACTCCATGAGGTCTCACCACCTCCACTAGATATTGTCTCAACATAAAATTCATCGAGCATAACTCCTTGATCAATATTAAGTGGGGAGATTTTGTTAAATAGTCAACTACCACCCAAATAGCATCATGTCCTCCTAGATCTTGATGTAAACCAGTAACATGTCCATTAAGATGTCCTCCCACTTCCACTAAGGAATTTCAAATGGCTGCATAAGACTCCCTAGGAACATTATGTTCAGCCTTCACCTTCTAGCAGACTAAAAATCAAGACACAAACTCCACTACCGCACGATTCAGCCCAGGCCACCAAAACTGACTCCCCAAGGATTTGTACGTCTTTGTCTCTCTAGGATGTACTTCTAAAGGCAAACTATGGAACTATCATAGAACCATCTTGTTCATCATCAAGGGAAAAAAATCCTTCCATGAGACAACACCTGCTGTTGTTCATCCTCCGACCAAACATCAGGGGCCCCACCATAAAAAAAATATGTCTCTCCAAACCTCCACCTCTAGATCACCAAACAGGGACTCTTCCACCATCTGCATCGGGGATGACTGTACAATCATATGAAAATGTCAAACTCTACCCCCAAATTCTTCCATATCAAGATGCAATGATGAATGTTCTTCTATTAATCTCATGTAATTAGTGGATTTACATACAGCATCACTACATGACTTTTGACTCAGTGTATTAGCTACAACATTCCCTTTTGCAGGTGAATACGATATTTCGAGGTCGTATTACTTTAAGAACTCTATCCACTGACGTTGTCGTAATTTCAAGTCACGCTTGGAGAAAACATACCTCAAACTCTTATGATCGGTGAAAACCACAAAGTGCTCACCAATGAGTTAATGTCTCCACAACATCAGAGAAAACACCATGGCTTCTAAATCAAGATCATGGGTGGAATAATTGAATTCATGGGGATGCAACTGCCTATACCCATAAAAAACAACTTTCCTCTACTGCATGAGGACACAGCTAACCACAGATGTGAAGCATCACAGAAAACATCAAACTGAACTCCCTCAGCTGGAAGACAAAGGAATAGATTACTTACTAACTTCCCTATTAGATACTTGACATCTTCCTGAAATTGATCAGTCCATATGAATTCATGATCTTTCCTAGTCAAAGCTATCCGGGGAGTCGCAACTCGTGAGAAATCGTCTATGAACCTCATGTTGTAGCCTGCGATACCAAGGAAACTCCGCACCTCTGACACTGTATTGGGGGCTTCCATGGACACAAATGATTCTATTTTCGAGGGATCCATAGCTACTACCTGTTGGGACACAACATTCCCAAAAAACGGACTCTCGGTCCCAAAAATCACAATTCAACAGCTTCCTGAAAAGCTGTTGTTGGAGAAGAACTAACAAATAGGCTTGTAGATGCTTTGCATTCTCTTCTTTAGATGTGTAGTACACAAGGATTTCAATAATGAAAACTACCATGAGATTGTCCTGGAACTCGAAGAACACATCATTAAACAATCCCATGAATATAGCTAGAACATTCATCACACCAAATGGAATTACAAAGAACTCAAAATTCCCATGAGGATAATAGAAAGCAGTCTTCTGGATATCCTCATCCTTCACACGCATCTGATTATATCCTAGCTAGAAGTTGATCATTGAGAACCAACCTTCTCCCTTTAGTTGATCTAAAAATTCATCAATCCATGGAAGAGGATTGAAATTATTTATTGTCACTTTGTTCTAGCGATGATAATCAACACACAACCGCAAACTACAGTCAGAATTCTTCACGAACATAACGGGTGCACCGTAAGGTGACACACTTGTAGAACAAAACCACGATGTAACAGACCATAAAGATGTATACATAGCTCATGTAACATAGAAGGGGCCATCCTATATGGATACATAGAGATAGGAGAAACTCTTGGATGTAGCTCAATCACAAACTCGATCTCTCACCTAGGTGGTAATGCTACAACCTATTCTGGAAAGACATCAGTATACTCCTCTACGACCCTAGTAAACACCAACTATTCAGCCTTTTAAGAACTAAGCATAATCTCAGCCATCAAGGATGATAAGGATGGAACACACCTATTAGGCATCTGAGGATCTCGCTCACAAAAGAACACCAATTTCTCTGCATCCGCACAAATGAAGATGACCTTCTTCCTGAATAAATCCACTATATCCTACATCAAATATAACCAATCCTTGCTAAGGATGACATCATGTAATTGTATGTGTAAACATAGGAAATCTACCCATGAGCGGTGTTTCCCCGGAACTAGCTCACAGTCTCTATATACATTAAACAAGTAAGGTCGACCTCCAACTAGCGCAGTCAACAACAAGGGCACTGGAAGACACTCTACCACAAGTCCCAAATCATGGACAAGGGTAGCTGATATGAAGGAGTGTGATTCTCCTGAATCAAACATGGAATACAAAAATGCTGAAATCAAGAAAAGGGTACCTCAAACGACGTCTGGATCACCTGGAGCTGGCAACGCTAGAGCATGAAGCTGACCACGACCTCCTCCACGAACTCTTTGGCCTTGATTATGACCACCACCATAGCTGTTCTCTGCTCTCTATGTACATGGAGCATCATGGGTCTGTCCTCTAACTACCCCATATACCCTCTGCTAATCTAAAGATGTTGAAACTTGCTGCTGCTATCTTCCTCAACGGAGGAACCATGAGTGTAGCGCCTGGTGCACGATGACCGCTCTAAAGGGTCAGCCACTCCCGCTGCTGATGGCCACAACCACCATAAGAAAAAAAACTACTTGATCCCTTGGCATAGTCCTGAGAGTTTCTACATCTAGAGAAACGTGATCTGAAGGGCTTGGACCTACCCTTGGCTAAACGGAAACCATTCTACCCTGAATGCCTGGAACCCCAGACCACTACTCCACTTCATGAGGAATCATATCGATTCCCCTCTCGTGATGATTCGGTCCTGGCCAATGTCCTCTCGACAACCTCTGCCCTCACCAGTACCTCATGATATGTTTTCAGCATAAATGGGGTGACCTGGGGATGGATCTCTAAATGAAAAGCAACCTCAAAATGTCTCTCCCATGCCTCCTCATCTGGAAAAAGGTCCAAAGCATGTCGTAAAAGGTTCTTGAAATGGATTCCAAACTCGCGAACACTGAAGATCCCATGTTGAAGGGTAAGAAGATCCTGGAGACTGGATGCCTTCACAGTCAAAGAATGAAAATTGACTCTATAATAGTCTTGGAACTCCTCTCATGAGATCTTTGACTCTTCACAGTACCTGAGGAATAAGAAGAACCACTTCGTCACTTCTCCATGAAACATCATCACATCCGAGGACACCCAGTGCTCTTTCCAAGCATGGATCGATCTAAAGCCGATCTCGACCTCTTATACCCAGTCTTCCTTGACTGCATCTGAAACAGAGCCCTCATTCTTCTACATACTCTGGAGCTGAAACTCTCACTGTGTCTTCCTCCAAGTGTTGTCTTCGTCAACCTCTACCCTATGACGATCTTCGAGAACAGCCTGCTGCACATTTTTTGCGCAAACCTGAAGTGGAAGTCAACATAGAGCCGTACCTGTAAAATGAAAAACCATTAAAGCTCCTAAACATGGAATATGGAATACTCAACAATAATTTAATAATAATTTTTTTTTATTCATTTTATGATAACATATCTCAAGGTCTGCCCATTCAAACATAGGCACAATGAAAAATGATACATGATCTATTACTAGGTCTCTACCTTGTAACTAGTATCACCTTGTTTAGTACCCATTGTAAACATTAAGGTCCGTACATCAGATTATAGGGGGACCTAAATGCCTATGTATTAGCTGGTCTCCAGTGTTTACCTCACTTGTTAAATAGGAATGACATTGTTTCCCTACCAGCCCATGCAACCTCACCTGTGCCTAACTCCAAACTCCATCATATCCTTCAACCAGAACTACGATACCACTATGTCACACCCACTTCCCCACAAAGTGTACCCCTCCTGGGTTGGCAAAGTGAGAAGGGATATAATGACCCCCATGTCCCACCTCCTGTAGGCCCCGGGTTAGAAACTAGCAGTGAGTGTATAATAAACACACAAATGGGAGGTATTACCCTCTAAGAGAACACATACAGAAGAGAGAGATTACATAGACACCTCCCAACTCCAACTCAGAACTGAAATAAAAGAAACCCAAGTTAACATATGTAATGCCCTGAAAAAGTACTAAAACTCAAAGGGGAAAAAATACAGGCACCCAAAAGAAAGTAAAAACAGCAGCAACCACAAGCCAGAACAGCTCCTGCAACCACAAGCGAGTAAACACCAGCCTGATCTTTATCCTTCTCCAAGTAACCTGAAAAATAGATTATATATACATAGGGTGAGTATTACAGTATACTCAGTTGGATCCTCCCCGAAGCCTCTCATGAAATAGAAAAGAAAGAATGAAAAAGCATATTGAACAACAAGTAAAACTAACTCATCACCTAAACAGGTGTACTATGTTCCCAGACTCACCATGGAACCTCTCACCTAGTAATGAATACAAAAATATATCATTTAATAAAAAATATCAAGGGTACCCTGCAACTACATCCCCACCGGTTTCCAATTTTCCATAACGTCGCATGTTCTGAGCATCTTTCTCCAAAAAGGCTTGCCCGCAGACACCTAGGTGAAGCACCACAACGTGCATCTCATTCAAAAATACCACCACGTCCACATATGCCGGGTAACCAGGTGGTTTCTATGAGCCACCACAACCCGCATAATGTGTATCATACATCGGGTATTATACCACCAGCCATTAAAAACCATACTTTGAGTAAGAATCCTCAATCCATCATAGACCATAAACGTTACACCTATAGTAGTCCATAGGATACCATATCCAGAATATATGTGTGTGAATAACCATAAGCCATTACAACCCTCTACATACATATATGAGGAAAACTAACTGTTTTGCCTACCAGCACATGTAACTACCAAGAGAAGAGAGTGGGGCCAAAGGGGGTAGTCATCCATCCATCATCCCACCAGATAGTTGGGGAAAACACCACCCAAGGCTTAGAATCCCGGGGGTGTTAGTTTCCCTTTCTGACTGGGTCGAGTAGCGTATAGAAACACAAAAAAATACAAGATATATTATATCTCACAACCACACTATGGGCATAACCTAGTCTTAGACACAACTGCAGCTAACTTCACACAATCTCTGGCCTGCTACTTCTAAGACTATGTATCATATATGCACAAAACTAATTAAATTTCTTTATTAGATTAATTCATTCCCTTTTTATCAGTTCCAATTTACATTAATTAATTATTTAAACATTAATTAACCATGAAAAAATCCACAGTAAATTTCATTAGAATCACACCCAAAGTCTATTGATCGTTCAAAATTACAACCTCATCATTATGTTCTAGCAAACTCCAACCCCATGGTTTAACACCATTTATTCAATTATTTATTTCAGAAAAACTTTCCGACATTCCAAGGCATTCTAGAAAATCATTCTATACTACTAAACATAGGGGGGATCAACATAGTGAGTAGATGTACTACTTTTTGAGATATTGATGCTTATAGTAAGTGAATATACCCATCCTCCCTTGATAATCTAGACACGGAAAGCATGTGGCATACCCCGCGTGTCATCACCTCTTTCAGAAGAAGGGTAAATTAGACCAGCTGCGTTTTGCAGTGGGGAAAATTATAGAAGATTAAAAATCAATGAAACGGAAAGCATCAGACAATCACATCCATTCCATTCCATCATCCTTGGTTTCCTCCCTAACACCCACATGCATAAACAAATGCTTCTCATCACTCTTGGCGTAATCTGCTCCCACAACCAAAAAGGCCTCCATCCCTCCACAAATTACCACAACCATCCAAGCTCACATCAAAACACAAGCAGTAGTAAAACAAACCTCTTCACAATTGGGATCTTGGCCCTTAAACAAACAAGAGGGTAACTCAGAAACATTCAAGAAATTATCTTTTTATAACCAAAAGTTCTTTAATCCATCTTCATTTAACTGATTTATTATTCATTTGTTCCAAATTTGGGAAACATAACAGTAAGCTATCACAAATAAATGAACATGATTGATGAAAAAATTTGATTACCATCAATTTAAAACGAGAACCAAATTCATTTACATTCCTATTTATATTTATCCAAACAATTATCAATATATCCCGGTTTACGTTCTTCATAGATTTCCATCAAGAACAAGCATAAATATCACACAAAGTAGCAAAAACAAGAGAAAATAACATATGATCGATATCAATTTATTTATCCAGTTCAAATATTTATTATTTCAATTTCATTGTCATACAAAGGGATTTAACAAGATATAAATACAGTTTCATGTTGAATATTAGATAAACAATGAATCCCCTACCTCAAACAGTTCCAATAATTCATTATCCACACAACAGGTCATGATCCTCCTCTCGCGACAACTGCATCAACCCAAGGATTCCACGGTATGACCACACCAACCAAACCCCAAGAAAAACCCCAAGAGAAGCATTGAGATTTCATTATATAATATGTAAAGGAAAAAAAAGAAAAAATGGTCACCAAATTAATGAAGATAAAACATAAATTATATTGAAGATTGATCGATATAACTTGGTTGCATCAAAACAGAGCAGAACTAATCCAAGGGGTAATGTTTGATAGTGAAACTCCTACGGGAAGGATTTAAAGGTTTTACTGTCTCATAGCTGAGAAAATAGAGGAAAAACAAGGTAGGAAGATTATTTTTCCTTTAGAAGATTTAATTGGGTGACCTTTTTTGATACTCTTAATTACCCAATAAAAGTGGATCACATTAAACCGTGCGGTTTGACAAAGTTAAAACATCCCAAAACATTGTAATAATTAATTACGGATTTATGGCCTTTGAATTAACATTAAGAGTCCATAAAACGAGGCTTTAAATTCATTTTACATCAATGGGAAATGCTAATGGGGTGAAACTATAGGAAGATGGAAACACAGTTAATGAACATCACTGTTAGAACACCGTTCATGAACCTCACCATTAGAACCTCACCGATATAACACTGCTCATGAACCTCACTGATAGAACAATGTTTAAGAACCTCGCTATTAGAACACTGTTCACGAACATCAACATTAGATCCTCACCGATAGAACATTGTTCACTGAACCTCACCAATAGAACACTGATCACTGAACCCCACAGATAGAACTATTCACTGAACCTCATTGATAAAACATTCACAAAACCTCACCAATAGAACAATTCACAAAACCTCACTGATAGAACTATTCACAAAACCTCACCGATAGAACTGTTCCCTGAACCTCACAAATTGAACTGTTCACTGAACCTCACCAATAGAACTATTCCCTCAACCTCACCAATAGAACTGTTCATTGAACCTCACTGATAGAACTATTCTCAAAACCTCACTGATAGAACTTTTCACTGAACCTCATCTATAGAACTGTTCACTTAACCTCACTGATAGAACTGTTCACTGAACATCACCTATAGAACAATTCACTGAACCTCACAGATAGAACTATTCATTGAACCTCACAGATTGAACTGTTCAAAACACCTCACCCATTGAACTGTTCACAAAACCTTACCGATAGAACTATTCACTTAACTTCACCGATAGAATTGTTCCCTGAACATTACCGATAAAAATGTTCACTGAACCTCAACGATAGAACTGTTCACTGAACCTCACTGATAGAACTCTTCACTGAACCTCAATGATAGAACTGTTCACTGAACCTTACCAATAGAACTATTCACTGAACCTCACCGATAGAACTTTTCACTAAACCTCACCGATAGAACTGTTCACTAAATTTAAAATTTTTCTATGTGTTTGGTATAAGCCACATTGACCTCCCCAAACACCTCAAACACCACATTTGGACACTGTAATGGACCGGAGAGGTCCAATACATTATAGGAAAAACCCTAAAAGTACTCCCTTTATCTACCCAAAAAGGAAATGATTTTACCCACACAATATCAGAATTTTTTTTAAATATGGAGGGATATTTTATCCACATTATATTTAGAGATAAAAAATGTTCATGTCATTTAATGTTTTTTACAACATCTTCCATTTTATAGCATTGATTAATGAAATTTATACCCCTGATAAATGCCACATCTGCAGTATTGGTTTTAACATAATATTGATCCAATTCATGGTTAATGTATTCATCTCATAAGATACCATTAATAGTGAGCATGTGTTTCTTATTTCTATGCATTTTCTTATTCTTATGATGTAATTTTTGTGTGTGTTATCATTTGTTTTATGCTATGATATTATAATATCATCATCATCATTCTATTCATCCATGTAATTATTCTAGATTATATTTTCTTGATGTTCCTTTTGTATTATATATACCATGTGTATATTAATTTATTCCATATTGGGATTTATATATCACCAACTTATTTATGTATATCTCTTGTTTATTTGGGAATATATTAGAATATTGTCGATAATTTGGTTCCCCGTTCATTGATAAAAAATAATAATGATGTATTTTATATTTTGTATTTATTTTTATAACAATCTTCTAAATAAAATAATCCTCTAGGTCCTTCGTTTTTTAGAATGATTATGTTAAAAACACGGAATAGAGTGGGTATATGGTCATCAAATTATATAGTTGGTAAACCAACAAGGTCATGTTATTTTGGGTATTAATATTATTAAAAAAATTCAAAACCCATTGGACATTAATTTGTATTAAAGAACATCCCAACTATTATTATAGTATGAAATTTGAGGTCTCAATGTAATGAAATATCGAAATATATATTACTAATATATAAGATTCTTACACATATGCCTGAGGGGTAACAATACAAAATGGGATTGTTGGGTATTAAACATATCTTCACTCTATGAATGATAAGTGGAAGTTACTACAAACCAAGGTTGATACTCTTAGGGGATATGCTTTGGTAGATTCTCATGATTCGTGTTAACATTTTTTAAATAAATGATAATAGAAATAAAATTGGAAATTAAAATTTATAATATATATAGAAACATATAAATCCATTAGATAGGGTATACATTATATTATTTATATTTTATATAGCACAACAATTTATATTCATATTTAATCATATATACTCATCCAAATGAATCCATTATTTTAGAAAATATCTTGAAATTTAATATACCATGTCAACAAATCATTCGATTAGGAAATGTGATAACATTCAAAATGAAAATAATAATATTATGGGAGAGGGAGTTGAGAACATCATTTATGTGCTAAAAAACAAACATCAGTTATGTGTAATAGTATGACATAATTGGACTCCATCCCTCTCATACGAAAGAACATGTTATAGATGATTGAGATATGAGACAAAATCCCTTAATGTTTGGTTGATATTTTGATCCCCAATTTATTGAGTAAATAATAATTTAAATTTAGAATATATCAATTGTCCTGATATTCTAAAAAATATAAATGAATACATGTTGATTATTTTTTATGTTGAGAAGAAGACTAGATATCAACACTAATCAAGAATAAATTTCCCAAGGCATGGAGATTTGGAAGAATTAATGAAGATACTTTTCTATTATTATTTCATTTCTCTATCAATAATAAATTAAAAATATGGTTACATTCACTCTTATTAATTGAGATTGGATATATTGGGTAAATATAAGTGAGATTCACATTCCTATCCTGGTATTCCTCTAATATTTTTAATGACCCTAGAAGTAATCATGATAGTTTCATTAGTGTTCCAAAGTGAGTCTTTGAAAATAAATGAATGTCATAAAAATTTATGTATGTGATGAAATTATCCTTCATTTTCCAAATGTTTAGGTAATGATTAGTTATTATTAAAATTCTCATGGGAATCGAGAATAAATTAGGGAAAATAAAGTTTAATGATTCTATATCATCATATAATCCTCATGGGAGAATGATTATCCACATACCCATATGTCATATGTGTTATAAGAAATCTAATTAATGCTATATCAAAGGTACAATGTGGTGTTTTATGTTTGGAACGTAATGAAATTTATCCAGGGAATTAAAAAAAGATATAATGAATACAAAAAATGGTACTTAAAAAATGATGAATCTCATAATTCATTATTCTATGTTATTATGATTAAATTATAAAGAATATGAACACTATAAAAATAATTTATTGAATAAAATGTTTTTTAGGATAACTGTAGGTAATGACCTATATGTCCAAGATATCATAGATTGTATATTTTCATCACTACTTCTATGGTGGACCCAAAAAAGGATGTCCTCAAAATTACAGTTGTAATTAATTCTAGAATAATGATTACAATATTTTAGTCATTATAAAATCATTATACTATTTCAAAATAGTTTAATATAACTATTAAGAAACATCCACTAAATATATGTGTTATGTTATCAGGTAAAAAATATGCAATTATTGAAGCACCATTATATAAATCCTTCGCAGTCATTAATTTATGAAAAATTGTCCTTAAAACCCTTATTTTAATTTCATTATATAATTGATATGTAATAATAGGTTTTGATTGGTTGTCATTATATATTTTAAACCACAATTATCATGAGAGTGAAATAAATTTATGTGTCCCAACTCATCATCAAACCCTATATATGTGTATGGAGAACAATGAATCTACTTTGTATATTAATATCAAGTAGAGATATTACTACAATATGATGAATAATTTCTTTTATAAGTTATTAAGGAAATGGAGGGGACTAATTAGGATGATAATTAAATTTATTGAAAAATGATGTTGTATTATACAATGAAGTGATTATTGATCCACATAATCGAGTGGTTGGGTTCTAAAATGAGCTTATACCAGAAGATTTAACAATTATACAGACTATATATATAATTCCCCCAAATGAACATGAAATGAAAAGAATAAGCTTCAAGTTAATGTTGATACAGGATTTATATGCCAATTTTCTTGACTATAGAGTGAACTAGTCCTCTTATTCATGAAAACAGATGCATCAATGCATCTATAAATTGATTATTGGTAACTAAAAAAATACTAGTAAATAACTATTAACCCCTTCCATAGATTGGAGAATTTTGTGATTATCTAGATGGAACCCAATAAATTAATAATGTTAAATTCATTCAGGATATATTCAATTAAAGGTGATAATTGAGGATATAACTAAAACTATAATTTTTACAACATAATGACACTTTGGGTTCATTGTAATTCCATTCAAAAAAAGAATTTTCATAGAATTAAATAGAGGTATGATCAATATATACTAGATATATTTCCATAAAAAAATGTAGCCTTTATAAATTAAATTTTCATATACTCAAAAATAGACGTGGAATATGTGGAACCATTGAGTAATGTATGAATTAAATTGAAAAAGTATAAATTTCATACCATGTTTAGCAAGTGTAAATTTTGGAATAAAAATATATCTGTCTTGAGAAATATAATCAAAGGTGAGTGAATATATATGAAATCATTGAAATATGATATTGAACAATAGGGATTAATGGAAACTATAATAGATACACTTAGTTTCCATTGATTTGGTCTATATTATAATGGATTTATATGAAAACTATCATACTAATCGATAGAAAATACTATGATAGCCTAGATGTGTGTACTATTATTTTGAGTGATAAATGTGAAGATGAATTCATGGAGTTCCAGAAGATGATACACATTTCTCATGTATAGACACTACCTTCACGTTGTAATGGATTTGTGATCTAATGTGATCTATCATATAAGGGATTGGGATGAATCATCATGCTAAATTATAATGTTATAACTTATGCCTCTCGATAGTTGGAGGTCCATGATAATTATTTTTAATATACAAGATATAGATTTGTCTGTAATAATCGTCTCATTGATTAATTGTTATAATTATCCTTATTTATTATGGTGTGATATATATAAAAATTAAAGGATCCTAAAGTATATATTAACACTATGATAAAACAACATTAAAAATGATGGTGGTTAGAGAAGTTCATGAATTCAGACTACTTAGTCTGTCACCATTTGGCCAGGAAAATAAATTTTATGATTCATTGGGATGACTAGGTCATAAAACATTTTCAATTAAGTGGATTAACTGTTAAAAATTATTATTAATAAGGGATATATTGAACATGGGGATCAACATTGATAAAATTTCACCGTAATTTGATCAAATAATTTCTAAAACAACATTCAATGTGATGATAAAAGATGCTTGAGGATATGATATAGAGATGTTGAAAATGGTTTTGTTATTCTGATGTTATAATTTTATAAATATAAAATTATAATGTTTTGATCCTTGATCTGTGTCACTTAAATAGAAAAAATAAATATAGATATCTCAGATGAAGTAAAAAACCTCATCATTTATTATTCATCCATGGACAACTAAAACAAAAAGTGATCTAAAGAAAAACATTTTGTAGGATACCCTGAAGAGGGGTATTATACGATATGTATCCCAATTCATGACATGTAAAAAATATAAGGATTAACAACATTAGTACAAGTGTTTGTGATGAAACCATTATCCATTACAGTGTGTAAATTAGAGAACAACCCAATGTATTTTTTAATACGACTCTACATGAAATCATAATACAATAACATAATTTGGGATGATGTCAACTTCCTTACAATGGCAATGAATTTCATTTTCTATTAAGGATGATTTTTCTCTTGACTATTAATCATTTTTATACATAATAAAATTGATTAGGGTATATTTATTACCATTCTTTATTGTATCTTATAGATTATAATGGTTTACCTATTGATTTTGGAGAATTAATAAAAAAATCACTAGATATTGAGATAACATTTAGCACAATTCATCACCATTAGATAGATAGATTGTTTTAGACAATTAATTCAATATATCGGGGATATGATGATATAATTTCCAAGGTATTTCCACTTATTTTTTTATCTAAACCTATCCCTATTATAGTTTCCATTCCATAAATCTAGTGGTACCTTATGATTATCAATATAGGAATAAGTGTTGAACTGTAATAATCTCTAATGAAGGTATTCAAAGGATGTTTATGGTACCTAATATTAACCAATACATTGCAATTAAGGTTCAATAAATTTAAAATAATATGAATTTGGAATTTTTTTAGAAATTAAATTCAAAAAATAATAGACAGGAAACAAAATTTAAATGCTCAAAATACTGTAGTTGAACCATTGTTAAATGTGGAATCATGAAAATTTGACGAAGCGATAAATCATAAAAAACCTTATCTTTTAATGGGTATAAAAATAATTTTTAGGGGAAAATATTTATAAGGTGGGATAATATAATCTTTCAAGAATTTATATATTAAACATCAATTATATATGAATATATAAAATATTAAATAATGAATGATTTTATAAAATACAATGAGAAAATGTTAATTCATTATTTACTTAAATTAAAATTACATAAATATTAATTCAATTAAAAAGGAAATTATTATAGTGGGAAAAAAATTAAAAAAAATTGTATATGCTAATTTGTAATATCATGATCATCAAGAAATATCTCAATCATAAAAAAAATTAACTAAAAAAGTAATAATATTAATATAAAAATATTCTTTAAAATGAATAACATTTATCACTTATAGAAATATATATATAACAAATGAGTGTAATTAATTGGATGCATTTATTTGGAGTATGAAACCAATAGGATTATTGGAACCTAACAACTATGAATAGTAACATTACTATTAGAACACTAATTACACCATAGGAATAGAAATTTAATATATTTGTATTGTATAAAATTATATATAATAAAATCGTATCATAAATCTATTAAACAAAAGAGATAACAAGTAAAAATGGATTTACAAAAACAAAACATAAATGTAATTTATAAAAAGAATATATGTATAATTAAAATATAATTTTATTCTAATTTTATCAATTGGGAATAAAATTTACCTTTCTAATTTTATCTTTTAATACAACATATATATTTATATAAATTAAATTAAATATTTATAATGTATCTCAATGATTTTCTATAAGTCATAATTTTTGTTTTCTAAAAAAACTATTACTTTTAAATAAATAAAGATTTCATTTAAATGTAATATTTTTAAATTTATAAATTTACATTATAAAAAATTATATCATTTTTTCAATCACCACATCAAATTTATAATAGTGTGAAGTTTTGGAATTTTTATAAAATGGTTGAATTTTTGTTGAATAGTAAAATATGATAAAACACTCCATTATAAAATATAATTGAATACATGATCAATAAAAAATTAGATGACATAAGAAACCTTTATTTTGTATTAAAATGATAAAATTATTTTATATATTCACAATAACAATCTCGAAAAATTAACTAATGAGTATTACATTCTAAAACTTGCATGCCCCTTCATAAATACTACCCCTTTCCACCCCTTTTCTCCTAAAATTCTTTTTTCATTAGATTGAAAAATATTTATCTAAATCACTCCCAAACTATCCTTCTGAAATAAATCCAACTATGTTAAAAATAAAAGAACTTTCTATGGAGCCTTATGTGGTAGACTAATAGTCAACATCTAATTGAAGAGGTAATACTCTGAATCAAAGTCTATTACATTTATTGCATCTTTTTCCTACTCATATATATTTTATCAATGCTTTAATGAGAAAAAATGATTATCTATGTACTAAATTTTATGTTTTTAATGTCAAATTTCTATTCTAAACTCGATTATTTATTTACAAAATGAAAAGGTAACTCTATGTTTGGTTGTTTAACCATCTCCATGGATGGATATTTTGTTTTCCACCGCAACCTCCATTGATTATTATATTAAAAATATTTTGGTAAAATATGATTATAGTGGGTACATTTGGACATAATTCATTTCATTAATGCAAGAATAATCATTAAATTTAAAAAAAAATATACCAAATTTATGGTTTGTAAATCTTATTAAATGAACTAACTATGTAATGATGACACTTTTAAAAAATGTATAATCCCTATAGAAAAAAACGTATTGATACTTGGGATAATGTTTACATATTTAATTCAATTAATATCATTTTATTTGAATTATGGACTTATAGTATTATTTAATAAGATATTCTTTAATTTTCCACAGACCATAGTTGTGTCGGAATCATGAAACAAACACCCTAGAGAGCCTAAAATACAAGATGTATTAATAAATTTATTTTAAATGAAGAAAAAATAATTTTATTAAATATAATATATTCAAATAAATGTCATGATAAATTATTCAAAAAATTTAATATTATTATTTAGTCATTTTGACAATCATTTTGAATTATTCAATCACATGAGGTAAGTGATCTTTCTAACCACCCACATACTATTGAGGTATGAATAACCTTTTTTTCATTCTCACATTATCTAATAATTTTTTCATGATTATTTTATATTATATATATATATTAAATATTTATATTATTACATTAAATTTCCTTCCATTTATACTGATATAAAATGGATTTTGCATTCGCTTCAAAATTCAATCTTCTAAAAAACTAATTTTAATGTGAATGCATCTAATTCCTATGCCAATTTTTCTATCAATCAATAGATATTTTATTAAAAATTTATGGATTTATAAAACAAATGTTTATTATATATAAAACCATTTATCGTCATATAAATGTTTACAAAAAATATTATTCTCTTACCATATTTTGATGATTATCTGATCTTTTTTGACCCTTATTCAGAATTTCGTATCAAAAAAAATATCCCACAATTTTTTGTATATCATTACATCACGTTAAATTAATTTTCATTTACTTATATTATTTATCAATTATTGTCATATAATAAATATTTAATTACTTCTTTAATGGGAATCATTAGGATATTCCTTTGGAAAGTGCATTATGATATGATTATGTAACCCATTCACTTATCTTATGTTTTTATTATTATTTTTTTCAAAATTTTATTTCCATTTACGAAACATATAATAATTTTAATGACATTTTTATATCTTTTTACCTGATATCACTCAAATTCATCAGGGGTATAGGTTCATCTTATAAAATATAATCTATTATATATGTGCAGTTAGCCCTTCATGCTATGTTTTTTTTGGTCTTAATATTTAAACCTGACATATACATATTTTTTAATGTTTTTTTATTTTAACACATTCCACTTTTTCAAGGATCTATTGATATAAAATTTATCATTCCATGATTCGAGGATATTATTTTATATTATGTAGTCATGATAGTCCTTGGTCACTTTTGTTTCATTCTTATATTAATTGTTCCCTTACTATGATTTATATCTAACCACATTTTCCACGTGCATCCTCTAGTTATCATCGACAGTTTTAGAAGACTAATAAGATTTATGATCCCCTTTAATATATTGATATAATGAAGATATAGTTTTTGTAAATGTTGTTTATTTATGTATGTGATGATCAAAATACAATAGATGTTTGGATTCATGGTTTTTTATTTTATGAACCATTTTTTCTGAAAATAATAATATACAATGTTTACAAGGTGTTGGGTTTTAGAGGAGTAGTCATTGATGAAATATAGTTAAAAATGAGATTGAATTATCATATTCCCTTATCAGAACCCCATTATAGCTCTCACATGTTAAACAAAGGAATTATCGCTCCCTTTCCGATTAAAATTCACTATTAATTAGATGATTAAAAATTTCATAAACATAATAAGATATTTTTTCTTATCATCCTATAATATTCAATACCATAAATACCAAAAAAAATATTACATAAATTACATTATTTATACTATAAATAATGTCCATTTAAAAATGAATTCATTAAACACATAAAAATTTAATTTAACCACACCAATAAAATAATATTTATAAATAAAATTTAACCATAATATAAATTTTTCAAAATATCACCCAAGGGAATACATCATGTCCCAAATCCATCATTATGTAAAAAATCCATTTTTATTCAAGAAAATTCATTTTAACGATCACAAATTTATCATAATTTCAAAAACACCTACCCATAATTGTTTATTATATAAAATTATATAGTTTTTTTTAAAAAGATGTGGAAAACAAGTATTTTAAGATCAAAAAAATAGAATCACCTATAGTAGGAAAATGGTAACGGGATATTCCAGCCGAAACCAAATACCCAAGGCACAAACAACCAAAATAATAAACACCCAAAACCACAAAGATGAAAAACCAAGAAAACAATAAAACCCAAGAAAAAACCAAACCACCACAGCCATAAAAAGCAAATGAGATTGAAAAAAGTGAAAATATGAACCAAGGAAAAATCTATAGCACATGCACTTTCATAATAATCCCATAAAAATGAGAGAGAAAAACCACCAACATGGTATGGAGTGCAATGAATGAAGACCATCTCTCTCCAGTACACAGATTTCGTAGACCCCTAAAACATCCCAGGGCCACTAAACACAACTAGAGATGAACCAGTACCGGGTCTCTATCCAACATCTCTCTGGTGTGATAGTAAGAACATATGAGAAAGAACCAATCCACAACATCCCATCTAACCATAAACCATAAAAACATTAATTGAATCAAAACAATAATAAATGATTAAAGATAAACTAAAAAGTAATCACATTATTTGAAAAATATTCATAAAAAATAAAATAAAAGCCCATAACACTGCTCAAAATAGGAAAACATACTATACTAGAATAAGAAAAAACTGATATAAGCATCTCCCAAAACAAGTAACCACCATTTTAAAGGATGAAAATAAGCCTTTGTTCAAAAGAAACGAGCCCTAATTAAGAATAAGAGACAATAAAACCATGTCAAGATATGTCACATACCCTTTAATAATATCAGAAAAAAAACATCAGGAACATGAAATTGACCAATTGGTTAATATAAATTAACATGGAAACAATCCAAATGAGTCTAAAATAAGGACGAAAAAACATATCCCTTTTGAAAAAGGGATAATATCCTTTAGGATATGATCAGACCAATAATGTTCCCCCACATTAAAATCATTGTTAGTTAGAATATCAACCAAACCATTACCCTCCCTAAAAACATGGTTAATAATGAAGTTACTAGATTAGAGAAACTGTAAATAATTAATCCATCTATTCATAAAACTCCAGATGATTTTATTAGAAGATGTTATAATTGCTTGAACGACTATGGTGGAGTCACACTCCAACCATATCATATTCAAACCCCTATGTTTAAAAAGATCCTGAGAATAAATGACACCAATCATCTTCGCCTCAAGAGAGGAGGAAATACAAGAAGAGGTGAAGGAGCAACCTAAAACATCCACAAAGTTGTTCTTTAAAACAGAAACATAACATCAAGGACCCAAATTTCCTTTGTAAGAGCCAGCAAAATTAATTTTAATCCAACCCAAAAAAAGTGGATATAAAAAACATCCATAATACCCAACAGTGGCCACAAATTACATTTAACCTAAATACTCCTACGAACTGAAAAATCATACACCGAGTTGTGACAATAAGCTTTGTGACAAAGATTTACAAATGTCATGCCTAAAAAATATATATCATGACTGGCTTGGGGATTCATTCCAACTCCTTCATGAAGACACGTGTTTATCTCCATCCACAGGGAATGAACAAGTTTAGTATCATTACTCTCTAAATGACTCAATAACATAATATATAATTTAAGGCATAACATAACTTCTAGAATGTCTTGAATAGTAGAAAAATTATGCATTTGAACCTCACAAATACCATAATGTGCCTTCCATATAGAGGTTGTTGTAGAACAAATCAAAAATATGTGATCTGTGTCCTTATGCTAAAGACTGAGAATACAAACAGATCAAGGAGAAATACTACATTCTTTAAAATATAAGACAATAGGGAATTTTCCAAGAACCAGGTTTGAAATGTCAGGACAAAAATATTCAATAATAGGATCACAAGTCCAATTATTTTTCCAAAACATGATAGAATAATCTTGGGAGACAAACCATCTAGAATCAATTAAAATAAAAGAAAAACAAATTTTAAAGAATACCAAATAGAATAATTCATATAATTTATGTTTTCACCTTTGAGATTAATATGGAACCTATACCTCAAGAAACAATTAGCTTTTGTGTTGTCATGTAGTATTTTCCAAACATAATTTTACGAGATTAATTAAAAAGACTAATATTTTTGATGCCCATACAACCTCTCTCAAATGATTTGCAATACGTATTCCAAGGCATAGTTACAAATATCCTTTCAAAAAATAATATCGGTCCTAATAATGTTTTTTATGGCCACATTAATTTATTTTATAATAGAATAATTCCATTAGTAAACCATAAAGAAATAAAAAAATTTAGAAACAATAACAGTTTTAACCAAAGAGACACGACTAGCCATTAAAATGGATTTTCCATTCTAAGAAGAAAGATTATTCATGATCATATTAATAATCCTAAAAAAATTACATGCCTTCAGATAACCACAGAACATGGAAACCCTAGTATATGTAAAAGGGAGAAAATAATCCCTGATCCCCAAATCAGTGATAACATCTAATTTCGTAATTTGGGACATATTTCAACCAAAGTATATAAAGGACTTATTCCAACTATCATACTTCTGAGAAAAATTCTCATAATGTATATGATATTTCATGATATTCTAGATATCCCCCCTGAGTAAAGAGGATAATATAATCATCATAAAGGAGATGGGTGGGAGCATTTAGACCACGACTAGCACCAATAGACTTCATCTTTCCATTCTTGGATATGATAGAATACTATCTACTAATATAATCTTATGAAATAGAAAAAATAATACCAGAAAGAGGATCACCTTGCCTTACTCCTCTAGAACAATAGAAGTATCCCTATGGGGATCCATTCACATGAACCGAGATTCAAGAAGAAGCAAAATTAATCGAAATCCAATTAGTGAAATGGTGCAGAACACCAATGATGGAAGGGATTTTAAAAATAAAACCTCAATCCATTGTATGAAAATCATTTTTAATGTATAATTTAAGGGAAATTTTCCCACCTTGAACAAGATTTATAAGAAGATTGAAACACTCTGATGCTGTGATAAGACAATCCTTAATGGACCTTTATTTTATGAAACCAAATTGATTAGACAAAAATCTTTTATAGGAAATGGGAGCACGCCTTCTAGGAAGTATATTTGTGACATCTTTGAATAAAGTTCTGGTAAGAGTAACAGGACTGAATAAATGTTTCTCATTATCATATTCCATCATTTGAATTTGGTAAAGGAATTTGAATTTAATCCTTAAAAATGTGGACCCCTTTAGAAACAATAAGAACAAGGACGCAAACATCATCACTATTGATCTCCCAATAATTCTAAAATAAGAAATTACTAAAGCCATTAGAACAAAACAAGTTGTCTGACCTAAGATTAAAAACAACAACAATTATTTTAGGTTCCAATGGAATGGAGACACGTATAATATTATCCTCTTGGTTAACCAATTTTATTATAATACTCTATTTAGGGGGGAGGGGGGTAGATGGACCATTAAAGAGAACATCATAATAAGAAATAATTCTCTCTTAAAGTTCCAGTCTATTGTCCAAAATTTGAACTCCTCTTTTTAGTAATGCAATAGTCCTAGAAATTTTCCAAACACTTTGAAGATTGTTAATGAATTTTTTATTTCAATCCCCATTCAGGAGGCAATTTTTTTTGAAGAATATTTTTGAATTTCATCAGTAATATTGAAAAATTGTTATGTTTAAGAGTCATCTCAAATTTAAATGAAACACCACGTGGAAAATATAAATGGGTACACCACTTCAGGAATCATCGAAGAGAGGCTTTAAGATTATAAATTTCTTTGTCATATTGATTAAACCTATCCTTACTCCAGTGTTTAATATTTCCCTTGAGAATCATTAGTTTTAGAATACAAGAAAAAACATTCCGCACACTACCTACCAAACACCAAACATCCTGAACAAGATTATGTAATTCAGGATGAAGATCCAAATATTTTTTAAATATAAAGGGGAATGTATATTCAATAACATTGACTAAGAGATAAATCCTAATATGTTGATGATGAGGATTAAACCAGGATAAATACATACAAGAAATACAATACTATGAACGCAATGAGTAGTCATTAAAAAATTCCCTATCAATTTCACTATGCAGAATTTCATTATGGTGCATTATATACCAAGTAATCATTTCCCCAAAAAAATTTACATCAATCAACTCATTTTTTTCAATAAAACCTTTAAATTCTATAGAAGAATGAAAAAAAGTAATTTGACCAATTTTTTCATTATAATTATGAACTAAGTTAAAATTATCAATAATGATCCATGGATCAATAATAATACTTTTCAGGTAAACAATTTTCGAACAAATAGATCTTCAATTATGATAACATTTAACTACATAAATGATAGAACAAACTGTATTATTCCCTGATTAAAAAAATTACATGTAACACATTGATTTCTTGAACTGACAAAGAGAGGATCACAAAGAGGGGAATGATACAATACCCAATTCTTATTGGCCTCTGAAAAACTGTTTTTCAGAACTAAAAATTTAAAACCTATATTTTCCAATCTATCCAGTAAATTATAATAAACTGTTTTGGGCTCAACAATCCCAATTAAATAAGGTTTGTTAATCCAAATATGAAACATAATAGACCTTATTGTGGATTCATTTTCCAGGCCATGGAAATTACAAAAAATAATCCTTATTTGTAGCCCGATTTGGTGTGAACCCCTAACTTATTCCCATCCCCCTCATTATTTTTAGTAATTTTTTGATGTCCCCCTTCTTCCGTATTAGGTAAATAAAGAGTTTGAGTTTGACTAGTATTGTCTACAACTGATTTGGACATATATTTTTTCTCTTGTGTAGAAACCGAATCCATCATGTCATTGTTTTCAGATGAAGAAATAATGGAATCCTTTATTTCAGGCAATTATTCCCTAGGATAAAATATTTCCTGATATTTTTTATTAATAAAATAAATTGTTTTCTTTTCATATTCACTAAAACCGTCCTATAATTGCTGGGTAAAATTATTAATAGAGACTAATTATAGAGGAAATGATATTCTCTTCCTTGGATAAGCCTGACAAAGCCTTATCTGTAACGCCCCGACCCCAGTTACCCAGAGTCGGTGCATTATTACATAACATTGGCATGATCACAAGAAAGATCAAATCTTGAAAGACCGATTAGTTTAGTAGCCTTGGAAACACTAGATATATACCTAAGTCTTACATTACATCATAAAAATGAAAACTACAGAAACATATTTTATTCATAGTCCACACTCATATCCCCACATACAATCCCTGCAGGTCATTCATAAATTACTTCTTCACATCCTAGGAAAAATAAAACATTGAAAGGGGTGAGCTCAAATGCCCAGTAAGGATAACAATATAGAAGAAACATTCATAAATAAGAATAAACATTTAAGGCAATGTATAACTAAAACAAAAGCCTTTAAAACATGAACTTCAACATAGTATAGAAAAAATGAAATAATTCCATTTACTTATTCAGATGGATATTCTACAAATCGAATAATAACATGGAATATCAATAACCACTTTCATAATGATGGAATGCATAATGCCATACTATCATAACCACATGGCCAATGCCTCTTGCCAAGACTACGAATAATATTTTTTCAAGGCCTTGTTCCAAGAAACTATTTTTTCACATGAGACCTACTGATGCATCAAGTAGATATAGCGGGCTACACTCGTCACATATTAAGTCCAATGCAATCCCATATGAAAAGGTTTAAACATAACATAAACATTCGTATTAAAACTATCATACAAAATGTATATGTTGGTCAAAGTGGATACTCAAGAGGGGGGTGAATTGAGTTCCAATTAATTTTTTTTGTTAAAAACAATGTTTGTTAAAATCCCCCTATTTCAAAAACAGATTAAACTGTAGTGAATTTATACAGATTATAAAGTTTCAATTAGTTTCTCAAAGATTGATCAGTTCTCAGTTAACTTAATCTTATGATTAAATTAACTTTTGATACTAACATACATGTTTATAATAAATATAAACACTTGCGAGTTTAACTATCAAAGTAGCTTTGAAAATAAATTATATTTCAAAGTAATAGCAGCGGAATATGAAATAAATATGTATAGTATGGATATAGTATGTAGCTACAAACACAGAGAATTAACCAAGAGGTTCAGTCTCAAGCCGATACTTAGTCCTCTCAAAAGTTTATATAAAAATGATCCACACCCTGGATTGGGGTTAACAACAGTGAACACACTGTCCAGGTCACAAGACCTCTACCACAGTTCTGCGTGGGAAAACAAACAACAGCTTAGAGTTGTCCAGTTCTCACACGACCTCTACCACTATCCACATTGGGAAATGAAGTGTAAAAAGGTTTGCTGAGGATTTACAGATCCTCCAGTGAAAGTACAGGAGTCAGTGTGTGTGTTTAATACAGCAGATAACACACAATACTCAAAATGTAAAACAAATGTATCATAGAGCAGAGATGTAGAGTTTAGAAATGGCTCTGGTGATTTCAGTGTAGCTCTGGACTCTTTTGTATTTGGTCAGAATTTATTCTGAGTCCTCTTCTTGTTTTGTTTGAGAAGAAGAGTGTCGTATGCTTCAGGTTCAATGGCAGTGAGATGTAGTCGATGAAGTTCTTCAATGTTCTTTTGTATGCACAGAACTCTTCATGAGTAGGCTTGATTGTGTATAAGGTTCTGTTCTTCTTGGTTCTTCCTCTTCTTTCTTTCATCTATATTCTTCTTGTGGTCTTCTGTCAACTATTTTCATCAGCAGAGTCTTCTTGTATTTATGGCACGTGCTTCGGAAGACAGAAATTGTTTCCTTTCCGCAGGTACGAGGTACGGTTTCCTGAAATCCCACAACCATTATTAATTAATTGACAGAGCATTAAAATATACCTAATATGACCGTTGGTTAGATTAAATAAAGATAAAGATAAAAAATTCAAACAGTTGTTTATGACTATCGATTAGTTCAAGTGATCGGTAGGTCATCAACATTAGTGAGTAATGATCGGTGACTCAGATAGATCAGCATCGGTGAATCAGACTCATCAGCATCGGTCTGTCATCTGATCGGTGAGTCAGATTGATCAGCATCAGTGAGTCATTTGATCGGTGGCTAATTTTGATCAGCATCGGTGAGTCATACGATCAGTGTCTTATCTTGATCAGCATTGGTGTGTCATTGGATCGGTGAGTCATTTGATCGGTGAGTCATTTGCATCGGTGAGTCATTGTCATCTGATCGGTGAGTCAGTTTGATCAGCACCAGTGAGTCATTTGATCGGTGGCTCATTTTGATCAGCATCGGTGAGTCATGCGATCAGTGTCTTATCTTGATCAGCATCGGTGTGTCATTGGATCAGTGAGTCATTTGATCGGTGAGTCAATGTCATCTAATATTGGATCGGTGCTCCCGATGTCTGTTGATATTGAATTGGTGATTCTGATGTCTGTTGATATTGAATGGTGATTCTGATGTCGGTTGATATTGGATCGGTGCTTCCGATGTCTGTTGATATTGGATCGGTGCTTCCGATGTCTGTTGATATTGGATCGGTGCTTCTGATGTCTGTTGATATTGGATTGGTGCTTCCGATGTCTGTTGAATTCAGAAGACTTCCAAAATACTTTGTAAGTCAATAATCATAGACAAAAACATGATAACAGATTGTTATTAAGTTTATGAGAAATCAAACCAGATTAAGAATTAATGGTATGTGATGATTTTTTATTATTAAAACATCAATCATAGACATGAAATCAACAATCTTCCAGAGGGCTCAATAATCTCCCCCTTTTTGATAATCACAAATCTTTATCATAAAATAAAAATAATATGATATATCATCAATAAAAACATAATGAGAATTAAACCATAAATAGAATAAATATATAGAGATATATAAATCTCCCCCTTAATTTAAATTTCTCATATATACTATACAGATTTCTACCCCTGAAATATACTTTTTTTCTCCCCCAGATATCTCTTCCATACATCTTTCTTCTCCTATATATCCCTCTTTTCCCATAAATCTTTCTTTTTCTTCTCCCCCTTTGGGATAATCAAAAAGGAGGGAAAAC
Source organism: Viscum album (assembly GCA_963277665.1). Taxonomy (NCBI): domain Eukaryota; kingdom Viridiplantae; phylum Streptophyta; class Magnoliopsida; order Santalales; family Viscaceae; genus Viscum; species Viscum album. The sequence goes on along the minus strand of OY728146.1, from coordinate 1,629,770,629 downwards.
ATATAAGTGAAAGTAAAAGTAGTCAGCATAGAGTATAGAGAAAAAAAAATATTTTAAAAAGTACAAAATATTACAAGCATCACATTGTTCACCCTATCAAAAACAATACACAACTATTTGTGGGGATACAAAGGAGCTTTGCCTTTGTCTTTGAGATCAATAGTGGGTAAGTTTGAAGGCTTGGAGGCAGGATGAACTTGGCAAATCTGAAGTGGTGGTAGGACAACTTGGGTAGGTGTAGGAGCAGGTGCCACAGAGAGTTGTTGTTGAGAAACAGGAGTTGGTTGAGAATCTTGCTGAGGGACTGGTCTTAACTTAGATAGAGCTTGAGCAACTGATAGCTGATTTGGAGCTACATCAGAGTGACTGAGAGGTTCAGAATTAGGAAGTACTATTTCGGTGGCCTGTGCATTCAAATAGGGCTTCAAAAGATGAATGAAGTCTAGAATGACTTCTGCCCCATACTTCATAGCTTTTCAAAATCATCTTTATTCTCCATGAACTTCTCCAAGGAAGGGGAAAAATCTTGCAACTGATGAACTTGAGTTTTGAAGGCCTGAGTGACTGGAGGTAATTTCAGATTCTCTTCCAACACCTTGAAGTTTGCAGCCATCTCATGTTTTGTATAAATCTTGGAAAAGTAATTATCAACTTTCTCTTTTATCTCTTGCATAGCATTCTTAGCATCTGCTGAATACACCAATGCCATATTATGACCGTTATCGCAGAGCTCTTTCATCTTCCTCAATGCTTCTAAATCAAGAATTTGTCTAACATCAGCTAACTCATCATGCACAACTTCTCTTAGAGCTTCTAGCTCACGGGTAGTGATCTTGGTTACCTTGGCTGTACTGGCTTGGCCAACTATGTGAGTTAACTCACCTTTCAACTTCCTCAGGTCAGACTTGTTGAGATGTTCAATAAAATTTCTCAAAACTTACATCATACCAGAGATGGTTGATCGGAACTCTATTGATAGAGATACCAAGCCTGTGTGAAGATCCTTCATAGTCTGATTCAAAAAGGCGATGTGCCTACCAATAAGTTCACCAGTATTGGTCAGGTCGGGCTTCACAGCATTAGATACTCTTTGTGAGAAGGCTTCCAATGAATTTTCAGAAACTTGTAGAGACACTTGAGTAAGAGCATTAGAAATTTCTTCTCTAACTGTGGCTCTCACAGCGGTTAGCAATTCAATCTTAAACTTATCATGATCAGATTGAGAGATTCCAGAACTAGGTAAATTAAAATTTGTAGGATCAACAGCAGGAACAGACCTTGCTTCTCTTGGGAGGCTCCTCTTCACAACTGTAGCAGATTCTGGCATTTCTTCTTCTTATTCAGAATATTCTAAGCCCAACACAGAATAAACAGGGTAGTCATCCCAAACAGCAGCACACAGGGTGTATTTTGGTTTCTCATAGCTTGTTGTTCCACTGATTTTTGGTGAATCAACCTTGCCACTGATATTTATTTCTTGTACTGACTGAGGTGGTTATATTTGATATAAATAAAGACCATCCACTGGTCTGTTATCACCATCAACAGCAGCCTCAGCATCATCAGCATGTCCATCATCACACTTCTCAGAAGCTTCACTGTGATATTCTTCAGTATCAGAATCTTCTTCATCACCAAGAATAGGTTCTGATTCTGGTAGGGTTAAGGGTGGACTAGCAGGTCCAAATTCTATTCTTCTTTTGGGACTAGCAGTATCAGGATCACTCATATCATCAGGAGATGATATACTTCCTTCCTCAGTCGTAGCTTCCTCTTGATCTTGGGCTTTGGTGGCCTCATCCTTTCCTTCTTCTTGCTCATCATCATCAGAATAAACTGGTTCCTCATCTGGTTTCAAGCCAGGGTCTCTCAAATCATTTGGCCTCTTGCCATGATCTATGGGATTGTAGGATTCATACAATTTATCTTCATCTGCAACCCAGCACTTCTTCCATGGATTCCAATTGATTTTCATCCTCTTGCAGATCTATTTGTTGAGACAGAAGGTATGATCTGTTTCATCAACTTAATCATCTTTATCAACACATTCTAGATTCTTGAGCATGGTAGATATCATCTTTGAATAAAACAAGGCAATGGCTTTCATGGACGGTTTTACCATTCCAGCTATGTACACCAACACATATCTACACAAATTGATCTTCTCATGTGTTTTCAGAAGAAACAATCGGAAAAAATCCTGGTAGTTTACAGCAGGAAAATCTCCTCTCCTAGGGAAAAGTTGGTGCTGAATAAACTTGAAAAGAAGTCTGCATTCACCATCTAATTCTGAAGCTGTGATTCTCCGTGACTCTTTGATTCCAGTCAGAAGATCTAGAGCTAATTCATACGAGAAGTAATTAGATGTTGGAGGAATATTCCCCGCATAATCCTCATACCGAACTTCATGAGGTACATTCATGCACTCAGCCCACTGCTTATATGAGAAGGATATTTTCTTTCCTTTTACCACAGACGACATCCTGGAAGCCTCCACACCATCTAGAGTGATTTTCAGATTCATGTAGAACTCATGTACCAGCTTCAAGTAGTCTATTCGATAGTTGTCTGAAAACCAGTCTATCCATCCTTTCGATTCAAGAACTTGTAGCAACAGTGACATACTTGAAAAAAGCCACGAAGAGCTGACTTCACTTTCTACAGCAACAATCTGAGTTTCCAGGTTCGGATTTACTGATCGTTGAGAGGTACTACTCGACTCGCCTAAAGCACGCTTTGAAGGTACAGGGCTATCTGGTCCTTTTCTCGGTCTCTTTTTCTTAGTCATTCGAAGATTTTGGGAAGGCAGGAGTTCGAAGGTTTGAAATAGAGGGGAAGAGAGGTTGAAAGGTTCGGCGGGAAATGAAAGGTCAAAGGTTTAGGGAAGATAAATAGCCGCGTATCATTTATTTTATCATTTAGGGTTCCCATAAAAAGTATAAAATAAATTTACTAATTAATTGAAATATATAAAAAATAGAAAAATAGATCGGTATGATAGATAGGTTGCACTGATCGGTTTGATAGATCAGTTTTACAGATCGGTTTCACAGATCGGTTTCACAGATCAGTTTCACAGATCGGTTTCAAAGATCGGTTTCACAGATCGGTTTCACAGATCAGTTTCACAGATCGGTTTCACAGATCGGTTTCACAGACTAATCATACACAACTCTTGTTTAATAAATTCCACTCTTTCAGAGCATAAAGGCATTGTGAAGATATCAGCTAATTGATGTTCAGAACTAATAAATTTTAATGAAATATCACCTTTTTGATAATGATCTCTTAGAAAGTGAGGTCTGACATCAATGTGCTTAGTTCTAGAGTGATACATAGGGTTCTTAGATATATTGATTGCACTAGTATTGTCACAGTTAATTGAAACATGTTTAACATCAAATCCATAATCCAATAAAGTGTGTTTCATCCACAGAATTTGTGCACAGCAACTACCAGCAGCTATGTATTCTGCCTCGGCAGTAGACAATTCAACTGAGTTCTGTTTCTTACTACACCATGATACTAGGGATCTTCCAAGAAAATGACATGTTCCAGATGTGCTCTTCCTATCTAACTTACATCCAGCAAAGTTAGCATCTGAATAGCTAGTTAGGTTAAATGATTGTCCTTTTGGATAAAACAAACCTAAATTTACAGTATACTTCAGATACTTAAAAATTCTTTTAACAGCCAGTAAGTGTGATTCTTTAGGATTAGCTTGAAATCTAGCACACATACATACATTGAACCTAATGTCTGGTCGACTAGCAGTAAGATAAAGTAAGCTCCCAATCATACCTCTGTAATTGGTTTGATCCACTGGTTTCCCAGCTTCATCTGTATCCAATTTACAGCTAGTACTCATAGGTGTATCACTTTCCTTAATACTATCCAATCCAAAACGTTTTAAAAGATCCTTTGTATATTTACTTTGATTTAAAATAATTCCATCCTTAGTTTGAAAAATTTGAAAACCAAGAAAATACTTAAGCTCTCCCATTAAGCTCATTTCAAATTCATTTTGCATAACCTTTGAAAAATTAGTACATAAGAAATTTTTAGAAGATCCAAAAATAATATCATAAACATAGATTTGTACTATTAATACATCTTTTGAAATCCGTTTTATAAAAAGAGTGGGATCATCTACTCCTTTTGTAAATCCTTTTGAGATAAGAAAGTTTGAAAACCTTTCATACCAAGCTCTTGGAGCTTGTTTTAAACCATATAAAGCTTTAGAAAGTTTAAAAACATGATTTAGAAAATGAGGATTTAAAAAACCAGGTGGTTGTTCTACAAAAACATATTCAACAATAAAACCATTTATAAAAGCACTTTTGACATCCATTTGATATAGATTGAAATTAAAATGTGATGCATAGGCAAGTAAGATCCTAATAGCCTCTAATCTAGATACAGGTGAAAAGATTTCCTCATAGTCAATTCCTTCTTCTTGATTGTAACCTTGTGCAACTAGCCTAGCTTTATTTTTAATGATGTTTCCAGATTCATCAACTTTGTTTCTAAACACCCCTTTTGTGCCTATGGTCAAAATGTCCTTAGATCTTTCTACTAATTTCCAGACATTGTTTCTTTCAAATTGATTTAGTTATTCTTGCATATCCATTTCCCAAAATTCATCATTGATAGCATCATTGATATTTTTAGGTTCTATCTGTGAATGAAAATCTTGATGTTCAACCTGATTTCTTAGAGAAGCTCTAGTCTGTGTTCCTCTATCTAGATTTTCTACAACAGCATCTAAAGGATGGTTCATTAGAGTCCTAGATGGTCTTGAAAAGATAGGGCTAGAGATTTTAGATTCATATACAGATTGAGGTTCAACAGAAGAAGGTTCTGGAGAATTTCCAGAGCTGGATGTTTTAACTATAGGTACATTGTCTTTATCATTGATATTTTAACCAGAGAGATCATCTTCAAGAGAGATTTTAGGTTCATGTGGATCAGTTTCATCAAATTTGATGTGAACAGATTCTTCCACACATTTGGTTCTTTTATTGAAAACTCTATAGGCTTTACTAGAGATAGAGTAACCTAGGAAAATTCCTTCATCACTCTTGGATGCAAATTTGTCCCGATTGTCTTTAGTATTGAGAATGAAGACTTTGCAGCAAAAAACTTTGAAGTAGTTAACCTTAGGTTTCCTATGGTTCCACAACTCATAAGGGGTCCTCTTAAGAACTGGTCTGATCAAGACTCTATTAATGACATAACAATCTGTATTTATAGCTTCACCCCAAAAGTAAATAGGCATTTCATATTCATTGATCATGGTTCTAGCTATTTCTTGCAGGGTTATATTCCTTCTCTCTACTACACCATTTTGTTGGGGTGTCCTAGGGGCAGAGAAATTGTGACTATAACCATTGTGTGAGCAGTAAGAATCAAACTCATGATTTTCAAACTCACGACCATGATCACTTTTCAGGGTCTTAATCTTGAGTCCACTAAGATTTTCTACAGACTTGGAATATTTAACAAAGTATGAACATGCTTCACTTTTGTGAGCTAGAAAATATACCCAAGTAAATCTAGAAAAGTCATCTACAATAACATAGACATAGTGCTTCCCATTCAAACTAGAAACTCTAGAAGGTCCAAATAAATCCATGTGAACCAACTCGAGAGGTTGAGAAGTTGACACTTCTTTCTTTGATTTAAAAGAAACTTTATGTTTCTTTCCTTTTTGACAGGGATTACAAACTTTGTCTGCTGGAAATTCAAGTTTGGGTAGGTCTCTAACTAAGTTCTTCCTAGAAAGTTTTCTAGGTGAGTGTACATTGCAGTGTCCTAATCTTCTGTGCCAAATCCAATACACTTTATGAAAAGCATTTAAACAAGGAATATTCTGCTTAGCTAAAGAATCTAAATCAACAGAATAAACATTTTCATTTGTTAAAGGAGAAAATACTAAAACATTTTTAGAGTTAAAAACATTGAATGAATCATTTTTAAATTTCACATAAAAACCATCATCACACAACTGAGAAATGCTTAAAAAGTTATATTTAAGTCCATCGACAAATAAAACATCAGAAATCAAGATTGAATCGTTGTTACAAATCTGGACTAAGCCGATGATTTTTTCTTTTGAATTATCACCAAAAGTGACAAAGCCTCCATCAATATTTACTAAGCTCTTCAAACATGAAAAGTCTCCTGACATATTTCTTGAACATCCACTGTCTATGTACCATATCTTCTTGTGATAGCTCTTCAAGCAGGTCTCCTTCAAAACAGATTTAGATGGAAGATGATTTTGGTACCCAGATCTTCTTGGGACCAGACATGTTAGCCAATGATACTTTAGGTATCTTATTTGTCTTATGGGTCTCATATAATTTCTAGAATTAACATTCTTTGAAAGATAAACCTTATTAGATCCATAACTATGAATATAACTGGTTGAGGAATATGAAGTTCCAGAATTAACTATCTTCTGTCCATATTTAGGAATGAATCTAGTTTTGGCAACTTTTCTTTGTCCATGTTGGTATCCTATACCAGTAGTATATCTATGTGCAACTTGCTTTCCTAGCATTTGTGTTAGAGTATTCTTTCCATTTTTGAACTTCTCTAAGTCTTTTATGAGTTGGTCATTATACAATTTTAGTTCAGTATTCTCTTTAAGCAACTGAGCATTCTTTTCTACTTCTATATCCAGATTAGATTTATGCTTAACACTTAAAGCGTACTGTTTCTTTAAACCTTTATATTTATCATTAAGAACATTACAGGTTTTTTCAAGCATATCACAATATTCAAACAGTTCATATTTAGACATGTTATCACATTCAGAATCATCTCCAGAATAATATGAATTTGAAGCAGGAATTTCTGATGTTACCTCAGAAGTGTTTGTCATGAAACACATGTTGGCTCGATTCCTTTCAGAGTCTGAAGATTCAGCTTCACTTGTGCTGTCTTCTGAAGCACTCCAAGTAGCCTTCATGGCATTCTTATACCTGTTATCCTTATATTCCTACTTCTTTCTGTATTTCATCTTTGGACAGTCTGCTTTTATGTGTCATTTTCTTGTACATTCATAACAGACAACTTCATCTGATTTATCAGACTTCTTCCAATCCTTTTCCTGTGTCCTTTGTTATCATACTTGCCTTTGTAGTTTGACTTTCTGAAAAACTTCTTCTTCCTATAGAATTTCTTAAATCTTCTAGCAATGTGAGCCATCTCAGCATCACTGTTAGAATCATTCTCACTTTCCTCACTACTTATACTTTCATTGATAGCTTGAGGCTTTTCCTTATCCTTATTCTTTGAGGTTGTAGTCTTGAAGGTAATAGACTTCATTTTAGGTTCATCATCTTCTTCTTTGTTTACCTTGATTTCTTCTTCATACATCATCAACTTACCAATTAGTTCTTTGACTGGCAGTTCTCTAATGTCACACGATTCTCTAATGGAGACAAAGGTTCCTCTCCATCTTTCAGGTAGACATCTCAAAATTCTCATGATTTGTTCCTTTGCTGGAACATCCTCTCCTAGAGAAGTCATTATGTTGACAGTTTTACATGCAGAAATTCAATTAAATTCCTCATCTCCTAGACCACAGTACAAGGCATTCATAGCTTTACAATTATTATTGTAAGCAATATTTGTAGGTTCATCCCAAGTAGATCTATCAGTACTGGGAATTTTGTATTTAGCTTCAATGGCAGTCGAAATATCAAAGCTCATACTTTCTAAATGAATTTTCATTTTTAACTTCCACTGAGCATAGTTGTTTCCATTAAAGAAAGGTGGCTGGGTAGTAGCAGCACCCTCAAGTCTATTATCCATGAGATCACAAAATGACTTTTAAAGAGATTAAAATTTAGAAATAACAGAAATTTTAAGACCTTTAAAATACAATGAAAATCACAGTTGAAAAATAGAGTACTTTAGAATATATTTTCCAACCTCTTATACCAAATGTTGGTCGGAGTGGATACTCAAGAGGGGGGTGAATTGAGTTCCAATTAAAATTTTCTGTTAAAAACAATGTTTGTTAAAATCCCCCTATTTCAAAAACAGATTAAACTATAGTGAATTTATACAGATTATAAAGGACCAATTAGTTTCTCAAAGCTTGATTAGTTCTCAGTTAACTTTATCTTATGATTAAATTAACTTTTGAAACTAACTTACTAGTTTATAATAAATATAAACACTTGCGAGTTTAACTATCAAAGTAGATTTGAAAATAAATTATATTTCAAAGTAATAGCAGCGGAAAATGAAATAAATATGTATAGTATAGATATAGTATATAGCTACAAACACAGAGAATTAACCAAGAGGTTCAGTCTCAAGCCGAGACTTAGTCCACTCAAAAGTTTATATTAAAATGATCCACACCATGGATTGGTGTTAACAACAGTGAACACACTGTCCAGGTCACAAGACCTCTACCACAGTTCTGCGTGGGAAAACAAACAACAGCTTAGAGCTGTCCAGGTCTCACATGACCTATACCACTATCCACAGTGGGAAATGAAGTGTAAAAAGGTTTGCTGAGGATTTACAGATCTTCCAGTGAAAGTACAGGAGTCAGTGTGTTTATTTAATACAGCAGATAACACACACTGCTCAAAATGTAAAACAAATGTATCACAGAGCATTGATGTAGAGTTTAGAAATGGATCTGGTGATTTCAGTGTAGCTCTGGACTCTTTTGTATTTTGTCAGAATTTATTCTGAGTCCTCTTCTTGTTTTGTTTGAGAAGAAGAGTGCCGTATGCTTCAGGTTCAAAGGCAGTGAGATGTAGTCGATGAAGTTCTTCAATGTTCTTTTGTATGCACAGAACTGTTCTTGAGTAGGCTTGATTGTGTATGAGGTTCTGTTCTTCTTGGTTCTTCCCCTTCTTTCGTTCCTCTATATCCTTCTTGTGTTCTTCTGTCAACTATTTTCTTCATTAGAGTCTTCTTGTATTTATGTCACGTGCTTCAGAAGACAGAAAAAGTTTCATTTCCGCAGGTACGAGGTACGGTTTCCTGACATCCAACAACCTTTATTAATTAACTGACAGAGCATTAAAATATACCTAATATGACCGTTTGTTAGACTAAATAAAGATAAAGAAAAAGAAATTCAAACAGTTGTTTATGACTATCGATTAGTTCAAGTGATCAGTAGTTCATCAACATTAGTGAGTAATGATCGGTGACTCAGATAGATCAGCATCAGTGAATCAGACTGATTAGCATCGGTCTGTCATCTGATCGGTGAGTTAGTTTGACCAGCATTAGTGAGTCATTTGATCGGTGGCTCATTTTGATCAGCATCAGTGAGTCATGCGATCAGTGTCTTATCTTGATCAGCATCGGTGTGTCAATGGATCGGTGAGTCATTTGATCGGTGAGTCATTTGCATCGGTGAGTCATTTTCATCTGATCAGTGTGTCAGTTTGATCAGCATCAGTGAGTCATTTGATCAGTGGCTCATTTTGATCAGCATCAGTGAGTCATGCGATCGGTGTCTTATCTTGATCAGCATCGGTGTGTCATTGGATCAGTGAGTCATTTGATCGGTGAGTCAATGTCATATAATATTGGATCGGTGCTTCCAATGTCTGTTGATATTGAATCGGTGCTTCCGATGTCTGTTGATATTGAATCGGTGCTTCCGATGTCTGTTGATATTGGATCGGTGCTTCCGATGTCTGTTGATATTGGATCGGTGCTTCCGATGTCTGTTGATATTGGATCGGTGCTTCCGATGTCTGTTGATATTGGATCGGTGCTTCCGATGTCTGTTGAATCCATAAGACATCCAAAATACTTTGTAAGTCAATAAGCATAGACAAAAACATGATAACAGATTGTAATTAAGTTTATGAGAAATCAAACCAGATTAAGCATTAATGGTATGTGATGATTTGTGATTATTAAAACATCAATCATAGACATGAAATCAACAATCTTCCAGAGGGCTCAACAGTATATAATTCATCCATAAACCATGAATGGTATAAAAATAACACATCCACAGTCAAACATATCACAAAGCCTCCAATACAATATAGATGTTTTGAATAATAAATCAACTTCAAATAAGCGTAAAATCCATCAAAGGATGTTGACATAGATGAAATCAAAACTCTTTTTAAAGAAATATCTCTTTTTTATTTTGAAATAATTTAAGAGTCATATATTTATAAAGTAAAACATTTTCATTGAAAATATTCTTATAAGCTTGTAAGAGAAGCTTCGAAGATTTTACAACGGCGGAAAATTTCCGCACCCGCCATATAAGTTATAAAAAACATTCTTACCTTAATTCCGTCGAAAAGGTTAAAAGGAACTTATTTGGAAAATGATGGAAATATTACTTTATAAGACACTTATAAAAGTCAACATGGGTATAAATGACTTTAAACCATATTCTAGTAAATAGTAAAAATATTTTGAAATACATTTTTAAGAAACATGGATGTGGATGATAAAGAAGTCCCAGTAGATTATTACGTATAAAAAACCTCGGATAATGAAGTGATTTCGAAATAAACCCTTAGCTTGTACTTTTCCTTGGTTGAGGGTAGGTTAAACTCCCGTATAATGGTGAAATAATTGTTATTAAATTATTCAATAATAATATATTTTAATATGATATCATATATGATCTTTTAACATTGATTTGTTATTAATATTTTAGTATTATCATTGTTTCGTGTGTTAACTTACTCATTTTATTTTGTATGTTTAGTTATGTAAGATATGTTTGTCATGAATAAATTGAATATTATTCTTATCTTGGATGATATCATGTCATTATACATTTTTTTAAATCATAAAATTATAATTATACTTGAATGGATATGAGGGAGAATGAATCTCATCACGTTCGTGGAGACGGTAGTCCATACGCACGCACGAGCGACAATATCATTCTTTTGATATTAAATTAATATATAATTGGATGGTATATAAAATATACAGAATCATTATCATGTTATATTTATTATTTACATGAATTACAAATCATTATTATACCCATCCAAATATTAATATATTGAATAACAATTACACCACGACGTGGATACGATAAGTCGTAGGTACGCACGAATGGTGACATGTCATTCAAAGGATGGATAGAATACTGAATATGGTTGTACCATATTTATAATAATATTATTGTATATAGGATATATTGTATTCATTATTTAAGAATAGAATAACAATGAAAGAAGAAGTTGAAGAAGAAATGAATTTGAAAAAGGGGTGGTGAAAACATTACATCTTCTTTGGGTTACTCCTTTTGATTTGATCAAAAGGGCTTCGTAAGATGGCTTTAAGAACAAACTAAGTCCACTAGGTTGTAGTAAGAGATGTTTAGAGAGTATTTGGGAAGGTTTTGGCCGAACCAAAAGGCTTTGAATGAGTGAATTAGTGAGAAGGGGGAGTTCCCTTTTATAGGAGGGGTGAGGGGTACCTTTGGAAAATCTAGAGATATTATTTTATAATAAATTCATATTCGGTTTCTAATGGATCCAAAGTAGATTATTTAGAGGTTAATGTGGGTATGGGTCGAAAACCACTTAACAAAAAGAATTTAGATAGGTTTGGGTTACTATATTAACCTTATCATTATGTATTAACTCGTAGTTAATTAGTTTCACTTTTACAATTTCTCTTTGTATTTTTATATCATATGCTTAATAAACATAATATATACATCCAAGAGACCCCCAAGTGGTCCATTAATGCTATAAATATCATGATATAAGTCTATTGGCCAAACCATAGGTTTTTAGAAATTTAATATCAATTAATAAAATAATATTTGTTTTAAATACTCTTTTATGTAAATTTTGACACTATTCAATAATGGATTTTTGTAAAATTCATAACAAAATGATTACATCGAAAAAAGTTAATTAAGACAATACTAACATTTCATATTAACCTATAAAATTAGTGTAATTCATAAAAATCTCAAATTATATTTATTTGGGTACTTATAATATCAATTATTTTAATTGTTTCACTATTATGGTAATTGTTGCATCATCATTGTGTCATAAGTAAATTAAATTATTTAATGTCTAAAAATTATAAATAAAATATCATTATGTAGGATATCATTTTATATTTCTAATTATTATTTAAAATCTAATTTATCTTATGTATAACCCTATATTAAAAATGTTTTGATAAATAAACTTTGATTTTAACTCTTTTAACTCTTCTTTGAATTAAATAATAATAAATGTCCCAATCTAATCCAAGTGGACCTAAATGATAATATTTTATTCATAAGGTTGTTTTTGGTCGAGATACACTTGTCCAATAGAATTAGGACATGTGTTATAATAATATTAATATCATTTTACCCTTAATTACCTATTTTCTTTTAACCGTGGCAAATAAAAGAAAAAAGTTACTATTCACCAAAAAAATCATCTCATTGAACCACAATATTCTACTTGATATTAACCGTGTCTCTCAGATTTTTGAAAATCCATTCACAGATGCGGTAAAATTATGTTTTACGAAAAATTTAGTTTTTTTAACTACCACTTAGTGGTTTCACTATTCATCAAAAATTGTAGTTTTTCTGAACAATGCCAAAATTTCACTCTAAGATATAATAGAAATTCCAAATTAAAAAATGATTTCTATTTTTCGAAATTCTAAACATGTAAGATTCATTAATTAATTTTATAATTAATTCTCGCTGTCACAACAAATAGCGTGTTATTAAGAAACCATATATATCAAAAGATTGACAATTTTTTATGTCCAACTTCAAAGTAAAATTAATTCTAATGAACACCATTGGATAAAATGGTAAAAAATATATTCTAATTATTATTTAAGAACACTAAATAATATAAATTATCACTATAAATTATGTTTAATAAAAAATTTGTATTTATGTATTTTTCAATATTCATAAAAATTGGAAGTTCTCAGAAAAATACCAAAAATTCAACATAGGATAATTTTGATATTCCGAATCCAAAAATGAAGTCCATTTTTAAATATAAAATATAGATAATTTCAAAAAGTTCGTATTACTATTCATAACGGCTAGTTTGATTGATGTGGTGTGTTAGAACTCGATGATGCGTACAACACATGCTATCACATTATTAAAAGAGAAGCGTACCGTAGAAGCTTGGGGTGTTAAATTATCCCCTCCTTCAAATAATTTCATCTTCGAAATTTCTAGAATACTACCGCATGAAAATACTTTGGTGGTTCTTCATCATATGTTCCTCGGGATCCCACGTTGCCTCTTCCGTCTTATGGTTTCTCCACAAAACTATTACCAAAGGCATCGTCCAGTTTCTCAATACTTGTTCTCTCGTATCAATAATCTTGACGGGCTCTTCGCAATAAGACAGATCGGGTTCCAGTTCAAATTCCTCATAGGTGAGTACATGCGTTGGTTCAAGCATGTATTTCCTCAATAGAGATACGTGGAACACATCGTGAACATTGGAGAGACTTGGCAGCATTGCCAATCGGTAAGCTACAACCCCAATTCGTTCTAGAATTCCGAAAGGTCCGATGTACCTGAGAATCAATTTACCTTTTTTACCAAAACGTATGACTCCCTTCCATGGAGATACCTTCAGGAAAACATGATCACCGACTTGAAATTCCAAATCCTTCCTTCGATTATCGGCACAACTCTTCTACCTACTTTGAGCTGCTTTGATGTGATTTTGGATTTCCTTCACCTTTTCCATCGTTTCCTTCACCAGTTCTGGGCCTAAAAGTTTTCTTTCACCAACGTTATCCCAACAGGTTGGTGTACGACATCTCTTTCCATATAAAACTTCATATGGTGCCATCTAAATAGTCGAATGGATGCTATTGTTATAGGAAAATTCTAGCAGAGGTAAATATTGATCCCACATACCTGGAAAGTCAAGTGAGAAGGATATCAACATGTCTTCTATTGTTTGAATAGTTCGTTCTAATTGTCCATATATTTGAGGGTTGTAGGAAGTGCTCAAATGATGTTCAGTATCCAAGGATTCTTGAAGACTTTTCCAGAATCCTGATGTAAAACGGAGATCATGATCAAAATAAATCGATAGGGGTACTCCATGAAGTCTCAAAACTTCATCAATATATTGTCTTTATAGAAGTTCTAGTGGTAGATCATCACTTATAGCACGAAAATGTGCTGACTTGGTAAGACGATCAACAATAACCCTTATTGCATCATTCCTTCTAGGAGTCTTTGGTAGTCCCATGACAAAGTCCATCGTGATATTGTCCCATTTCCACTCGGGTATGGGAAGAGGTTGCATGACTCCTCCAGGATATTGCCTTCCAGCTTTCACTTATTGACAAACCATACATCTTGACAGAAAATCAGCAATCTCCCTCTTCATTTTGTCCAACCAAAAATGTTCCTTCAAATCTCTATACATTTTGGTTCTCCCGGGGTGTATAGAAGAAATTGGAACTATGAGCATCATCCAGCAATTCCCTTTTTAGATCAGGTATATCGGGAACACAACGTCTCTTCCCGAATTTCAAAATTCCATCTTCATACACAAAGTCTCTCAATCTCCCATCATTCACAGCTTTAATCTTCTTTTGAAATTCTTCATCATCGGTCTGAGATCTCTTAATTTTTTCTAGTAAAGATGGTTTGGCAACCATTTAAGAAAGCATTGATGTTTCCCCTTCCCTGGTTATTCCCATGTCCATCTTCACTAGATCCATGAAAATTGGATCCCTTTCAATTCTCATATTGTTCAAAACTCCATGGTCTTTTCTGCTCAAAGCATCTGCCACCTTGTTTGCCTTCCCCAGGTGGTGGTGTATCGTGCAATCATAATCCTTGAGTAATTCAAGCCATCTCCTTTGCCTCATGTTGAGTTCTTTTTGTGAGAATATATACTTCAAACTATTGTGATCAGTATAAATCTCACATTTTTCACCATAGAGGTAGTGCCTCCATATCTTCAATGAAAATATCACAGCTGCTAACTCGAGATCATGAGTAGGATAGTTTTGTTCATGAATTTTCAACTGTCGTGATACATAGGCAATAACCCTATCATTTTGCATAAGGACACAACCAAGTCCTTTCTTCGATGCATCACTATGAATAACGAACCCATAATTCCCCAATGGTAGAGTCAATATATGAGCATTGAATAATCTTATATTTAGTTCTTCAAAACATTCATCACAATCTTTTTTGAAAACAAATTTAACCAATTTACATGTGAGCTTCGTTAATGGGTTAGCCAATCAGGCAAAATACTAGACTAAACATCGATAATAACCTGCTAAACCAATAAAACTACATACCTCAGTTATACTCGTAGGTGTTGGCCATTCATGGATTTCCTTGGTCTTAGAAGGATCAAAATTGATTCCATATTTCGAGAAAATATGCCCATGAAAAGAAATTTCATGAATCCAAAATTCACATTTTCTAAACTTCCCATTTAATTCATGTCTTCTCAGTGTCTTCAGGATAATGCGCAAGTGATTTTCATGATCTTCGTAGCTTTTGGAGTATACCAAGATATCATCAATAAATATCACCACAATGTTTTCAATATATTCCTTGAAAACATTATTCATAAGATCCATTAATACAGACGATGAATTAGTCAATCCAAAATCCATTACAGTAAACTCATAATGCCCGTACCTGGTTCGAAATGCTTTATTTGGAATGTCTTCCTTCTTCACACACAACTGATGGTATCCAGACCGAAGTTAAATATTTGATCACTATTGATCTCCATGCAGTTCGACAAATAAATCATCAATGTGAGATAGGGGATACTTGTTCTTTATTGTTATAACATTGATCTCCTTGTAGTCTATACATAACCTCATGGACCCATCTTTCTTTTTAACAAAATGAACAGGGCCTCCCCATGGAGAAACACTAGGGTGATTAAATCCCTTACTACTCAATTCCTATATTTGTTTCTATAGATCAACTAATTCTATAGTGGCCATTCTATGAGGGGTCTTCGATATTGGCCTTGATCCAGGAATTAAATCAATGTAAAACATAACATCTCGTTCTGGAGGATGTCTAGGTAAATATTCTGGAAACACATCTACATATTCATTCGCAGTAGGTACATCCTCTATTTGAACATTCCTTTCCTCACCCACAGTCATTTCATTATCTTCCTCCCCAATAATTGAATTTAGTTGACCTATTGGGGGTGGATATAGATAAGAATTAGGTGGTGACGATTCTTCTCTAAAGATAAGGTGTTCCTTATCATCATCATCAAAAATTGTATCCTCCTTCTTCTTACAATAAATCTTTGCACCATGGTCCATAATCCAATCCATGCCGAGGATTATATCAAACTCAATAATAGGTATGATGATGAGATCAGCGGATAAAGAACATTTATGTGCTCTAATGGGGACTGATTCACAAAACTGTGTTGCAATGATACTTCCCTTAGGAGTTTTAAATGTCAAATCCCTTGTTAAATCAAATTTGAAATATCTAATTTTCTTAGAAAACATTGGCATGATCACAAGAAATATCAAATCTCGAAAGACCGATTAGTTTAGTAGCCTTGGAAACCCTATATATATTCATAAGGCTTACATTAAATTATAAAAATAAAAACTACAACAACAACTTTTCTTCATAGTCCACACTCTTATCCCCACATACTATCCCTGCAGGTCATTTATAAATTACTTCTTCACATCCTTGGAAAAATAAAACATAGAAATGGGTGAGCTCAAATTCCCAGTAAGGATAAAAATAACGTGGAAACTTTCATAAATAAGTATAAACATATGGCCTCCCTCCTTATTATAACATAAAATTTCATTACATTACACAGAACTGGGGATCTTTAGGGTTTAGTGTCTTGGAAACCAGGAACATAATATATGAAAAAAAATCATTATTTTTAAACACATTAAAGGATTCTACTTAAGTTTATCCTAGGTTCATTACTGCATCTCATAACCTAGGAACATACATCAAAAGAAAGGGTGAGCAGAAGGCCGAGTAAGGGAAACAAGAGAAACATTTTACATGTGATCTTGAGATACTTTAATAACATCATGAAAATAACATTAAGGCATGATAAAGAAATCATGAGATATATCGCAATAAAAAAACATTTTTTATAACTTGAAGATGTAGATACAAAATTTAATATTGACAATCATTTCGTTTCACCATGGTCTATCCCCAAGGTTCCATTAAAAATTACCAAGGTTATTCACCAAGGTATCAGTCTAAAAAGTCATCTATAGAGATTAAGTCATTACCCAATGCATTGGAGAGCTATCTGGGTGCACCCATGAAATGCCATTATTATCATGTGATCCAAATATATAATTATAAATCATTTCATAAACAACCCATATAGCATAAAATAAATGGGTTTCATTACATAATCATAACGTTTTAAAAACTTCTTTAATGGCATGATCATTATGTCACTTTAAACCCACTGAAAGGGAAAGCAGGTTTCATGTATGTAAATCCCTATATTTAAAATAGATAATTTTGATATATATGTAAATACCCATGTAGAAATAAGAGATTTGAGTATTCACTTAATAACATAAAATAATTTTGAGAAAAAGAGAGAGGCATTTTGAGATGAAAACTCTGCAGCATAACGGCTACATTACATGGTTTTAGAAAACTTTGAAAAGAGAGGGGACATGGGTCACCCACTCATAAATGATCCATAAAAATATTATAGGGGAAGAATATAAAGGATATGAATCCTGAAAATGAAATTTTAAGGACAATACCATTTGAAATGAAAAACATGGAAGTAAGACAAAAATAAGATTTCCCTTGTAAAAATTCAGCAGCCTAACGGCGTCACTTAAACTTCAATAAAAATGATTTGACAAGATCAAATAGAGTCTCTCATAATATGATCATAATATATCAGTATGATATATATAGAGATCATACCCCAACATAATAAAAAAGATCTTGAAAGACTTGACATGAAAATAGAACTTGAAAAATGAGGAGGGTGAAAGAATCCCTTAAAAATTCGGCAGCCTAACGGCGTTACTTAAAAATTAATAAAACGAAATGATGAGAGTAATAGGATATCTCTCATCATATAAACATGAAAAGGGCAGTTAGAGGAATATAAAATAACATCCTACCACATTTGAATAGGGAGCATAAAAGGAATGGCATAAAAGAGAATAGTTGAAAAGAAAGAGAGAGGTTGGATCCCTTACCTTAAACGTAACTCTAAAAACTCAAAGGTTTGGACCGTGAGGGCTTGGGGGAACCTTGGTGGGACTCCATGGGAGGTTAGGAGACGAGAACGTCTTTGAGGATGGTTTTGGAGTCCAAAGGATGAGAGAATGACTTGGTATTTATAGGGAAAGTGAGGGGACAAGGCATTAATGACCAAGGGACACCTCATAAGTGGGTTTCTCAAAACCATGTGCTCTCCCATGATATTTCCCATGAATTTAGGCCACATGGGGCTCCCAATACAATACTTCATCACCTTAGGTCGGCCAACCATTAAAATATCTCATGAAATCACCATGACACAACTATGATGTCATTAAACATACCGAAACCCTAAAACTCATTTTTTACTATTCACAGAAAATTCATCTTTCTCATAAAAATCCCAAAATTTCACCTTAACAAAATATTGTTGCTCTTATAAAAAATATGAACTCCATTTTATAAAAATAATTTTCTAAATAATTTTAATTTATTTTTTAAATAAAAACACTATTCACCAAAATATAATTTTTTTAGAAAGAACCCCAAAAACTACCACTACATAATATCGGTGCTTTGAGTTCAAAAATAATGTCCATTTTAAAAAAATATTTTTCAAAATATTTTTTATTTAATTTTTATTTAAAAAACACTATTCACACCAAAAAACTAATACTTGACTAATAATTTATGAAATCGTTATTTACCAATTTTATTGAATCACATTACTTAATCTAGGTGTATAAATTATATTAAATCTTTTTTTGAGTGAAATTACTAATCCATTTGGTCATATTACTAATCCTAAATGTAAAATCGCTATTCATAATTTACTATTCATCAAAAATAAGATGATCTTATTGGACTCCAAATTCCTTACTGAACACTTTTGTAGAAGACCATTTTTTTAAAATCATTACACGTCATTAATTTTTTAAGGTTTACATAAATATTATAAAATATCCTTATTTTCAAAATTCATCAATATATACATTCTAAAATTATTCGAACATTGGAAATTTCACAACCATCACTAAAGGAAGAAATCTCAATTCATTCATCCTGATGGATTATACAAAGAAGCTAGGGTCTCGTCACATAGCCCCTTATAACACCGGCATATGACCTAAGTGTAAGGTGTGATATGGTGAGATAATCTGAGGGAGGCTTAGATAAAATTTCCCTAGTAGTAATCTCTACTAACTTGAACTTCTCCTGTAGGCGTTTCTGTTAAAGCTTGACACACCGGAGTTTGGCTTGGGCTTGGTCCAAAGTGAAGCCCAAAGATACCACCTCCTTCCCAAGCTCTGATAAGTGGGCTTCATAAGGTTAGAGTCTACTAGATGAAGCCATCGACTCCTCTTTCTACATTAACCATTAACATCTCTATTAAATCATTAAGAGTAAGTTAATATACTATTCAAAAATTTTGGTTCATTATATTCTCCCCCCCCCCCTAAGAAATTTTGTCCTTGAAATTTATACTTGAGGACTAGTCAAAAAGGTGAGGGTACTTTTGCTTCATCGTTTCCTCAGGCTCCCAAGTCACTTCTTCATACTTATGATTCATCCATATCACTTTCAAAAGATGGGTAGACTTGTTTCGTAAAACCTTGTCTCTATAGTCTAAGATCTCCACTGGCTGCTCCTCATAAGAGAGGTCATGTTCCAGTTGTACCACCTCTTGGTTCAGTACATGCGAAGGGTCGGGTATGTACTTCCTCAAGAGAGATACATGGAAGACATTGTGAACACGAGCTAGGATCGGTGGAAGTTCTAGACGATAGGCCACTGCTCCCATGCGATCAAGGATTTCATAGGGGACAATGTACCTAGGGCTGAGCTTCCCTTTATTCCCAAACCGCATGACTCTCTTCCATGGAGAAATTCGAAGGAAGTCTTTGTCACCAACACCAAACTCCATGTCCCTTCGACGATTGTCAGCATAGCTCTTCTACTGACTCTGAGCAGCCTTTATGTGTTGTTGGATGACATGAACATGTTCTATCATCTCTTGCACAATGTATGGCCCGAGAAGCTTCCTCTCACCAGTTTCATCCCAACAAGTAGGAGTTCTACATCGCTTTCCATACAGAGCTTCATAGGGTGCCATCTAAATACTTTAATGGAAGCTGTTGTTATTGGAGAACTCAACTAATGGGATGTGTTGATCCCATCCACCTTTAAATTTTATTGAGCATAATCTCACCATGTCTTCGAGTGTCTGAATAGTCCTTTCAGATTGTCCATCAGTTTAAGGATGATAGGCCGTACTAAAATTCAATTCAGTATAAATAGCATGTTGAAGACTTCTCCAGAATTTTGATGTGAATCTTGGATCACGATCAGACACGATGGATAGTGGTACCCCATGTAGCCTCACCACTTCTTTTACATATGTCATGGCAAGTTGATCCAGAGAGAAATCTTCCCGAATAGAGATAAAATGGGCAGTCTTGGTGAGACGCTCCACAATAACCCATATCGCGTTGGTTCCTTTGGATGTTTTCGGGAGACTAGTTTCAAAGTTCATAGTGATATTATCCCACTTCCATACTGGTATGGGTAGCGGTTGTAATACCCCCATAGGATGTTGTCATTATGCCTTTACTTGTTGACACACCAGACACCTTGTAGTGTAATCAGAAATCTCCCTCTTCATGTTATCCCACCGATAATGATCACGAAGGTCTCTATACATTTTTGTGCTTCATGGATGTATAGAGAATGTAGAGTTATGAGCTTCATCCACCAGTTATTTCTTTATCTTTGGAATAGATGGAAAAGATAGTCTTGTATGAAATTTCAATACACCTTCTTGATCAATATTGAAATTAGGGAACTTCCCATCTTTTACAGCCTCCATCTTCTCATGTAGCAAAGGATCTTCTTTTTTAGCCTTCCTGATCTTCTCTAGTAATGATGTTTGAGAAATCATTTGGGATAGGGTTGATGATTTCCCTTTCCATAAAATTCCCATGTCCAGTTTTACTAGATCTTTAATCATGGGATCTCCTAGGATCCTCATTTTTGCTATAACAACAGGGTCATTCCTACTTAACGCTTCTGCAACATTCTTTGCTCTTCCAGGGTGATCATTAATTAAACAATCATAGTATTTCATAAGCTCCAACCATCTCCTTTGTCTCATGTTCAATTATTTCTGTGTGAAAATATACTTTAATATTTGGTGGTCAGTGTATATATCACATTTCTCCCCATAAAGTTAGTTTTCCTCTATATCATTAGAGAAAAAACAACTTCCTCTAGCTCTAGATCATGCGTAGGATAATTCTGCTCATGAATCTTCAACTGGAAAGATGCATAAGAAATTACCTTTTCATTTTTCATGAGGACGCACCCAATCCAATTTAGAGGTGCATCACTAAAAATAACGAATCCTTCTCTGATAGATGGTAGTGTTAGCAAAGGTGCAGTAACCAATCTCTTCTTCATCTCTGGGAAAATTTTCTCGCATTCCTTTGTCCAAATGAACGTAACCCCTTTTCTAGTCAACTGGGTTAGTGGATTAGAATGCTGTGAAAAGTTATTCACAAAACTCCTGTAATATCCCTCTAAACCAAGGAAACTATGAATCTCAGTTACTGTTGTTGGTTGAGGCCACTCCTCCACAACCATTGTCTTTGCAGGGTCAACCAAGATTCTTTCATTGGTCACGATGTGCCCCAATAAAGCCATTTTTTGTAACCAAAACTCACACTTGTTGAACTTTACAAAGAGCCTCTCCTTCCGCAGAGTTTTCAAAATAAACCTCAGATAATCTTCATGCTCCTCACCACTTTTTGAATATATCAAAATATCATAAAAAAACTACCACAAAGTTATCAAGGTAGTCTTTAAAGACTCTATTCATCAAATCCAAGAAAATAGCAGGAGAATTTGTTAAGCCGAAAGGCATAACAGTAAACTCATAATGCCCATATCTTGATCGGAAGGTAGTCATTGGAATATCTTCCTTCTTCACCCTCAGTTGATGATAACCAGATCGAAGTTCAATCTTAGAGATGAATTGAGCCCCACGAAGTTGGTCAAATAAATCATCAATTCATGGAAGAGGGTATCTGTTATTCACTATGATCCTGTTTAGTTCCCCATAATCAATGCATAGACGCATTAATCCATCCTTCTTCTTCACAAAGAGATCTGGTTCTCCCCAAGGAGACACACTCGGTCAGACAAACCCCTTCTCCAACAAGTCTTGGAGTTTTTTCATTAAATCTTCTAGCTCCATATTTTCCATTCTATATAGGGTCTTTGATATTGGTTGAGACACAGGTACGAGTTCAATGGAGAACTCTACCTCTCTTTCTGGGGGAGGTCCAGGTAACTCATTAGGTAATACATCCATGTATTTCTGAACAATCAAAACATCTTTAATTTATATGCTCCCTTTTCCTACTTCATCATCACCGATTAACTCCATAAAGAATGCTATGGAAGGTTCTTCCAGATAGGGATCAGTTCAGGATATCTCTCCTTGGAAGATAACTGTAGGAAATTTACTCAAGACTACTATGATTTACTTACTTCTGCATTTGATCTTAGCATTATACTTTGAGAGCCAATTAATCCCTAGTATAACATCAAATTCCCACATGGGAATGACTAATAGATTTGCGATAAGATTGTGCTCACTAAGGTAAACACTAGAGTCTCTAAACACTATTGATGCATGGATAATCCCACTTGGAGTCTTGACTGACATCTCTACCTCTAGTAGTTCAGGGATTGATTCTATATTCTTTGCAAACTAGGACGAAATAATGGAATGCGTAGAACCAGAATCAAACAAAGTAGTTGCTAGTTTTGAGAGGACAACAAGAGTACATTCTACCACATCATTCGGAGCTTCATCTTCAGTTGTTGCGATAGAAAAAGCACGACTTTGCTCCCCTGGCCTTTGTTGAGGTTGATAGTGATTCCCCTCCACTCCCCTTGTATTTGGATAGAGATTAGCATAGTGTCCAAGCTGCCCACACTTGAAGCAATGGACTTCGGGTAAGGCCAGAACCATATTTCCTTTGTCGATAGTGTTGGGGAGTTTAGGCTTCACCTCAATACGACAATTCTGAGCAATATGGCCTCCTCTTCCACACTTGTAGCACTTTCCACTTCCGACCAAGCAGTTCCCCGGATGCTTCTTCCCACATTTATTGCATGTGGTATGTTGGATTTGCTTTCCACCTCTTACCTGATCAAAAGTCTTCCCTAAACTGGGATCCAACGATCTCTTCTTTTCATTTGATTTATGATACCACTGTGTCTCACCAATCTCTAGCTCGACTTTCATTGAACTCCGCACGATATCCTCATAGCTATAGTAGTCCCGGTTGGCTAAATTCATCCGTATATGAGGTCTCAGTCCACCAAAAAATCTATCAACCTTCCCACTTGGATCCATGACAAAGCTAGAGGTATATCGTGAATGTCGGGTGAAGTTCATCTCATAGCTTCCGACAAATTCGTTCTCCTTCTGCTTCAGCTCGAGAAACTCTTTCACCATTCTCGTTCTCATGGAGTGAGGGAAATAGTTATTAAATAATATTCCCCGAAAATCTTCCCACTCCATATCATCCATCTCTCCTATATGCTTCATGTTTTTGACCAGTGACAACCACTGATCAGCTTCTCCCTCTAGGCGGTAAATAGCAAGGGTGACTTTTTCTTGTTCCGAACAAAGGAGTACAGAAAAGATCTTTTCAATGGAGCTTATCCATTCTTCTGCAACCAATGGGTCAGTAGATCCAATGAATGGTGGTGGTCGATGACGCATGAAGGACTCAACAGAATGTTGTTCCCTTCATGGTGAGATCGGCCTCTCAGCTTGATTCAAGTTATTACTCATAACATGAGTCAGTTGGTTCATCATTCGCATGAATGTTTCCATTCCGGCTTCCATCGGAGGGTCGTCAGCACGTGGTGCATTGCGGTCACCATCACCATGGTTCCTCCTATTTCCCACCATTTTCTAAAAGAATAAAACTTTAGTGAGAAACTTATTTCATTTATGAATCTTTTAACTAAGACTTCATTCTTAGACAATTACATTTATCTATAATTCCTTAATATTGATTCATAAAAAGCTTGTGATAATCCAAACATATCCACTGGGAGTGTCGTAACCAAGAGTGCAACAAGGCCTGTTATCGTGCACCAGTTCCAATTCGAGTCTTTCTCAAAGCGGTGTTTTCGGGTTTTACCCCTATGTACATCTATGCCAGAGCTGCCACTACCTGCTCGTATCCAGACAGGGATGTATTTGTTTGATAAATCACTTACTCAATACTTTCAAAAATAACAGGAAGTTTTCCTATATTTAAACTTTTATATAGGGTTCTTCCTAAAGTTTTTATATCCTAATTTCCACAAATAACTAAACCCTCCTTTGATACTAACTATGGAATCCCTCCTTATTATAACATAAAATTTCATTACAATACATGGAACTGAGGATCTTTAGGGTTTAGTTCCTTGGAATCCAGGAACATAATACATGAAAAATACATAAAGCATTCTTCTTAAACACTTGAAGGGATTCTCCTTAAAATCATCCTAGGTTCGTTACTGCATATCATAACCTGGGGACATACATCAAAATGAAGGGTGAGCAGAAGGCCCAGTAAGGGAAACAAGAGAAACATTCAACATGTGATCTTGATATAATTCAATAAGGTCATGAAAAGAACATTAAGGCATGATAAAGAAATCATTAGATATATCATAATAAAAATAATATTTTTCATAACCTGAAGATGTGGCTACACCATTTATTGTTGACAATCATTTCATTTCACCAAGGTCCATCCCCAAGGTGTCATTAAAAATTACCAAGGTTATTCACCAATGTATAAGTCTAAAAAGTCATCTCTTGAGATTAAGTCTTTACCCAATGCATTGGAGAGCTATCTGGGCGCACTGTTGACATGTCTATATTATCATGTGAGCCACATATATCATCATCAATCATTTCATAAACAACCCATATAGCATATAATAATTGTGTTTCATTTCATAATCATAACGTTTTAAAAACCGCTTTAATGACATGATCATTATGTCACTTTAAACCCACGGAATGGGAAAGTGGGTTTCATGTATGTACATCCCAGAATATAAAATAGAGAATTTTGATATATATGTTAATACCCCTATAGAAATAAGAGATTTGAGTATTCACTTAATAACATAAAATAATTTTTAGAAAAGGAGAGAGGCATTTTGAGACGAAAATTCTGCAGCATAACGACTACATTACAGGGTATTAGAAAATGTTGAAAAGAGAGGCGACATGGGTCACCGACTCAAAAATGATCTATAAAAATAATATAGGGACATAATATAAGGGATTTGAATCCTGGAAATAAAATTTGAAGTACAATTCCATTTGAAATGAAAAACATGGAAGTAAGACAAAAATAAGATTTCTCTTATAAAAATTCGGCATCCAAATAATGTCACTTAAACTTCAATAAAAATGCTTTGACAAGATCAAATATGGTCTCTCATAATATTATAATAAGAGATAATTATGATAGATATATAGATAATACCCCAAAATAATAAAAAGGAACTTGAAAGACTTGACATGTAAATAGAACTTGAAAAGTGAGGAGTGTGAAAGAACCCCTTAAAAATTCAGCAGCCTAACAGCGTCACTTAAACATTAATAAAACAAAATGATGAGTGTAAGAGGGGATATCTCATCATATAAACATGAAAAGGGAAGTATGAGGAATATAAAATTACATACTCCCACATAAGAACATTAATCATAAAAGGAATGACATAGAAGATATTACTTGAAAATAAAGAGAGAGGTCAGATCCCTTACCTTAAACGTAACTCTTAAAACTCAATGGTTTGGACCTTGAGGGCTTGGGGGAACCATAGGAGGACTCCTTCGGAGGTAAGGATACCAGAACATCTTTGAATATGGTTTTTGAGTCCAAAGAATGAGATAATGACTGTGTATTTATAGAGAAAGTGAGGGGACAAGGAATTAATGGGCAAGGGACACCTCATAAGTGGGTTTCTCAAAACCATGTGCTCTCCCCAGATATTTCCCATGAAGTTAGGCCACATGGGGCCTCCAATACAATAATTCATCACCTTAGGTCGGAAAACCCTTCAAATATCTCATGACATCACCATGACACAACTATGATATCATTAAACATACAGAAACCCTAAAACTGCATTTTTTACTATTCACTGAAAATTCATCATTCTCAAAAAAATCCCAAAATTTCACCTTAACCAAATATCGATGCTCTTATTATAAATATGAACTCCATTTTATAAAAATAATTTTCTAATTGTTTTTAATTTAATTTTTAAATAAAAACACTATTCACCAAAAATTCATTTTTTTCAGAAAAAAACCCAAAAATTACAATAACATAATATCTGTGCTCTTAGTTCAAAAATAAAGTCCATTTTATAAAAATATTTTTCTAAATAATTTTAATTTATTTTTTTATTAAAAAACACTATTCACCCCAAAAAACTAATACTTGACTAATAATTTATGAAACTGTTATTTACCCATTTTATTGAATAACATTACTTAATCTAGGTGTCTAAATTATATTAAAACATTTTTTTGAGTGAAATTACTAATCCATTTGGTCACATTACTAATCCTAATCGTAAAATCACTATTCATAATTTATTATTCATCAAAATTATGTTAATCTTATTAGACTCCAAATTCCTCACTAAACACTTTTGTAGAAGATCATTTTTTGAAAATCATTACACATCATTAATTATTTAAGGTTTACATAAATATTTTAAAATATCCTTTTTTTAATTCATCAATAAATACATCCTTAAATTAATCGGACATTGGAAATTTCACAAACATCACTAAATGAATAATTATCAATACATTCATCCCAAAGGATTATACAAAGAAGCTAGGGTCTCATCACATATCCCCTCATAACACCGACATATGACCTAAGTGTAAGGTGTGACTATTATGAGAGAATCTGAGGGAGGCTCAGATAACATTTCCCTAGTGGTAATCTCTACTAACTTGAACTTCTCCCGTAGGCGTTTCCATTCAAGCTTGACATGCTGGAGTTCGGCTTGGGCTTGGTCCAAAGCGAAGCCCAAAGATACCACCTCCTTCCCAAGCTCTGATAAGTGGGCTTCATAAGGTTTGCGTCTACTGGATGAAGCCATCGACTCCTCTTTCTGCATTAACAATTTACATCTTTATTAAATCATTAAGAGTAAGTTAATATACTACTAAAAATGTTTGGGTCGTTACAAAACATTTAAGGCATTGTATAACTAAAACAAAACCCTTTTAAACTAGAACTTCAACATAGTATGGAAAAAATGAAATAATTCCATTTAATTATTCACATGGATATTATACTAATCGAATAATCACATGGAATATCAATAACCACTTTCATAATGATGGAATTAATAATGCCAGACTATCATAACAACATAGATAATGCCTCGTGCCAAGACTACAAATATTATTTTGTCAAGGCCTTTTTCTAAGACACTATTTAGTCTCATGAGACCTACCGATGAATCAAGGAGCAATAGCGGGCTCCACCCGTCACATATTAAGTCCAATGCATTCCCATATGAAAAGGATTAAACATAACATAAACATTCGTATTAGAACTAGCATACGGAATGTAAATAAAAATCCATAAACCATGAATGGTATAAAAATAACACATACACAATCAAACATATCACAAAACCTTCAATACAATATAGAAGTTTTTTATAATAAATCAACTTCAAGTAAGAAAAAAATCCCTCAAAGGATGTTGACATAGATGAAATCAAAACTCTTTTTAGAGAAATATCTCTTTTTATTTTGAAATAATTTAAGTGTCATATATTTATAAAATAAAAAATTTTCTTTGAAAATATTCTTATAAGCTTGTAACAGATGCTTCGACGATTTCACAATGGTGGAAATAGCTACACCCACGGTATAAGTTAAAAAAAACATCCTTACCTTAATTCTGTCGAAATGGTTAAAAAGGACCTTGTTTAGAAAATTAGAGAATTATTCTTTTATAAGCCACTTATAAAAGCGAAAAAGGGTATAAATGACATTAAAATATCTTTTATTAAATATTAAAAATGTTTTGAAATACATATTTAAGAAACATGGATGTGGATGATAAAGAAATCCCAGAAGATTATTACGTATAAACAACCTCGAATAATGAAAAGATTGCAAAATAAACCCTTACCTTGTAATTTTCCATGCTTGAGGGTAGTTTACCATCTTGTATAATGGTGAAATAATTGTTATTAAATTATACAATAATCATATATATAAATATGATATCATATATGAACTTTTAACATTCTTTTGTTAATAATATCTTAGTATTATTGTTGTTTCAGGTGTTAACTTACTCATTTTCTTTTGTATGTTTTGTTATGTAAGCCGTGTTTATCATGGATAGTTTGTATCTTATTCATATCCAGGATGATATCATGTACTTAAAAATTATTTTTAAATCATAAAATGATAATTATACTTGAATGGATATGATGGAGAATGAATCTCATCGCGTTCGTGGAGACGGTAGTCCGTACGTACACACTAGCGACAATATCATTCTCTGGATATTAAAATAATATATAATTGCATGATATATCACATATACATAATCATTATCATGTTATATTTAATATTTACATGAATTAATAATCATTATTATACCCATCCAAATAATAATATATTTTATAACAATTACACCACGACGTGGAGATGGGAAGTCGTACGTACGCACGTATGGTGACATGTCATTTAAAAGATGGATAGAATACTGAATATGGTTGTACCATATTTATAATATTATTACAGTATATAGGAGATACTGTATTCATTATTTTATAATGTAATAACAAAGAAAGAAGAAGTTGAAGAAGAAATGAATTTGAAAAAAGGTGGTGAAAACATTACCTCTTCTTCGGGTTCTTTCCTTAGGTAGGCTTTCTGATCAAAATAATTCCTCTAGGATGTAGTGGGGGAAGGTGAGATAGTATTAGGTCTGGGGTTGGACGAACCAAAAGGCTTTGAATGTGTGAATTAGTGAGAAGGGGGAGTGCCCTTTTAAAAGAGGGATGGGGGCACCTTTGGAAAAGCTAGAAATATTTTTTTATAATAAATTCATATTCGGTTTATAATGGCTATAAAAGTGGATTATTTAAATGTTACAGTAGGTATTGGTCGAAAATCACTAAACCAATAGAATTTAGATAGGTTTGGGTAACTATATTAACCATATCATTAAGTATTTACTCTTAGTTAATTAGTTTCACTTTTACAACGTCTCTTTGTATTTTTATATTATATGTTTAATTAACTTACTATATACATCCAATTGACCCCCAAGTGGTCCATTAATGATACACCTAAAATTATATAACTCTCTTTTCCAATAATTTGATTTTTATAACTTTAATATCAATTAATAATATAATATTTGTTTTAAAATCTCTTTTATGTCAATTTTGACACTATTCAATAATTGATTTTTGTAAAAATCATAACAGAATTATTACTTCTAAGAAAGTTAATTAAGTCAATCCTAACATGTCATATTAACCTATAAAATTAGTGTAATTCATAAACATCTCAAATTATATTTATTTGGGTATTTATAATATCAATTATTTTATTTTTTTACTATTATGGTAATTACTGCATCATCATTGTGTCATAAATAAATTAAATTATATAATGTCTAAAAATTATAAATAAAATATCATTATGTATAAAATCATTTTATATTTATAATAAATATTTACTATCTAATTTATCTTATGTATAACCCTATATTAAAAATGTTTTAGTAAATAAACATTGATTTTAACTCTTTTAACTCTTCTTTGAATTAAATAAAAATAAATGTCCTAATCTAATCTAATTGGACCTAAATGATAATATTTTTTTCCTAAGGTTGTTTTTGGTCTACATAAACTTGTCCAATAGAACTAGGACATGTGTTAGGGTAATATTAATATCATGTTCACCCTTAATTACCCTATTTAATTTTAACCGTGGTAAATAAAAGTAAAAAGTTACTATTCATCAAAAATTATTTTCATCTCATTGAACCACATTTTACAACTTGATATTAACCGTGTCTCTTGGATTTTATAAATTCCATTAATAGAAGCGGTAAAATTACGTTTTATGAAAAATTTAGTTTTTTTAACTACCACATAGTGGTTTCACTATTCATAAAAAATTGAATTTTTTCTGAACAATGCCAAAATTTCACCCTAAGCTATAATTGATATTCCAAATTCAAAAATAATTTCTATTTTAAAAAATTCCAAACATATATGTTGCATTAATTAATTTTATAATTAATTCCCACTGTCACAACAAATAGCGTGTTTTTAAGAAACAATATATATCAAAAGATTGACAATTGTTTATGTCCAATTTCAAAGTGAAATTAATTATAATGAACACCATTGGATAAAATGGTAAAAATATATTCTAATTATACATTAAAACCCCTCAATAATATAATTTATCACTATAAATTATTTTGATTATAAAACTTGTTTTTAAGTATTTTTCACTATTCAAAAAAATTGGAAGTTCTCAAAAAAATACAAAAAATTCAACATAGGATAATTTCAATATTTCGAATCCAAAAAATGAAGTCCATTTTGAAACATAAAATATATATAATTTCAAAAAGTAGGTATTACTATTCATAATGACTAGTTTGATTGGTTGTGGTGTGTTATAACTCGATGTTGTGTATAACACACGCTATCGCATTATTCAAAAAGAAGAGTACTGTAGAAGCTTGGGCTGTTACATTATCAGTTATGAGAGTATAACCAACATCTATAATTCTGGAAAAAAAAGTTTCCATGATGAATATTCTACTACAAAGGGAGGCCTAAAGAAAACCTATGAGGTTGAAAACTCAATATAAGATCTATAATATCATTCGAAAAATTATCGGGGATTGATTATTCTTCCAAATTCTGTTGTATTCTATATAAAATTTCATTTATACCATTAGATATCACTATATAAATTAATCTATCATCAATGTCTCCACTATATTCCAGTGGAAAATCGTGTGGGAGGGGATTAGATAGAGAAAAATGTTCTTTATCAACAATATCAGCACAAGTTTATCTAGGGTGACTCTCAAAGATGGAAGGAATAGAATGAGTATCATTCCTCATGGGATTTTTATCAATAACTAACACAGGGGAAGTCCCTTCGTTCTTTCAAGAAATGATATCATCCTTTAAATTATTTACTTTCGTAGGACCCCTAACTTTCATTGTAATCACCCTAAAATATTCAATAAAATTTCATAAAAATAAGCAGAAATCACAGAATGAAGAAATTAACTAAACTCTAACATAACTTCAATTAAACATTCATTTTCAAGTAAGAAAATGGTATTTGGCAGTTTAGAATACAAATTATAGTCCACTATAATTCTAGAATATAGACCTAAATCTCCATCCAATGTTCTTTAATCTATATTTATAGTGGAGACAAAACAAGAAGCAATATCATTTAAAAAAAATTCAATGCCAATAAACTATATTGTGACCATGAATACTGATCCAAATATGTTCATTATACTTATTTAGATTAAATGGATCAAAACTACAAACTCTTTCAAAAATTCTAAATAGACATGTTTTAAGATAAAGACTACCTATAGACTGGGCCATTTTCCTGGTATTTTCATTATTAAAAACAAAAATGGAAATATTCATTACCAATTGAGATGAGTTTAATGCACATATACCTCAACAGATGTAAATTTTATGAATAATGTCAGCATACTACCAAGGCTTATCCCCCCTGGAGTGTATGATTCTTCCTTGAAGCTAGAATTTTTAATAATGGTAACATTGTTTCAATGCATCCAGATCTTCCACCACTGAGAACGACCCATCTTATTATTTTTTGATAGAAGAGGTATTACAGTTATCTGATTATACCAAATCTTGAAAAACTAATAGGGCTTTTTCTAAGGAAACTCAAACCTTTGAAAGTAAAAAAGCATCAACAATACCATTAGAAGAATAACTCGGAGAACCCTTGAAAGAGAACTCCCATTCAGGATGGACTGAAGACTTACTAAAATGATGTTGATGAATCTAAGAAAGACTCCATTACAATGATGATAATCACATCTCTTCACTACTGAACAAGACACAATCTGATCAAATATCTTGTTCAATCATATGTAACCTAATAAAACTATAATCACTATATATATATAAATTATTCATATACATAGACATATAAACCATTTTTCTAAGATATTGAATACATTCATGTGATATTTTATATTTTAATCTCATATTAATAAAATAATATATTATTAATTATCATGAAATAGATTGACCAATATAAATTTGTCATCCCATTTCATTCAACCATATAGATAGGAACCCCACTTTTAACTCTAATAATAATTACGAAGTATTTTGTTAGAGAATTCAATTAATTTTTAAAAAATATTATTATGAAAAACCCATTACAAAATTAGGAAATGACCAACCACCCCCTATTTAGCGTAACCTCAAATATATAATAAAATCAAATTACGAATGATAATATATATGGTAATTTTTTAGCCTTCTGTAATTGAAATAATAATAAATTATATCCCCTTTTTATTCAAAATAAATTCGGATAGTCCATAACGTTATCATTATATCTTGTGAGTGAACTATAATTCTATATATGATCCCCTACACAAGATAATCAAAAAAATTTATCACAACACAATATATACATTAACAAAAAATGGTTATAAACAACTCAGATATTTCAAAAATGAAGTACACTTTCATTCTACAATAATATAATAAATTAATACAATATAAAAAAATTAGGAGAAGTTAGTTTCCATTAATACTAAAAACATTAATCCTTATATAATCCAGAACAATACATTCTTTTTATTAGTTTTTTTATTTTAAAAAATCAGAAACCATTGTTCCTATCCCAAAAATATAAATTATCAATTGACATTTACTACCAATCATATTTCATTTTGCTAATGTTTCTAGGGGATACAATATATTTTCCTAGCTATGTACTTAAAAAAATGCATGATCCCCTGAATTTATTTATCTAATAAATTATTATTTTTGAAGAACATGTTTTCTCTTAATGTGTTGTTTTGATTCCCAATCCTATAAAATAAATTTATATCAATAGAAATAAAACATTATTACATATATTATTTAAGGAACTACACATAAATTAATTATAATATACATAATCCACATAGCTTCAACTATAATATATAATATAAAAATAATCTATTAATCTATTATATAAATGATCATTGATACATTGTAGGAACTATTTTTAATATTAAACATATTTTTTGGAGGGAAATGAAATAT
The DNA here is from genome assembly GCA_963277665.1 of Viscum album. NCBI lineage: Eukaryota > Viridiplantae > Streptophyta > Magnoliopsida > Santalales > Viscaceae > Viscum > Viscum album. Next base: position 1,629,736,974 of record OY728146.1, on the reverse strand, counting down.
ATAAAGATAAATTTAATAATAAATTTCAATATAGATGTTTAAATCAATGTGCGAGATTATAATGATCACTTTCTCAACTATAAATTCTAAGGACACATCATTAGTTATTTTGGAGAACATATTGATATTTTAATAGTTCCGTAGATACATTTAATAAGATTTTATTAGAATCTAATAGAAATGATCAATGAAAATAGAAGCATAGGAATAATTAAAAAATATATAATACATGATTGATATAAGGGACAAGATACACTTTTATGGAAATTTGGGTGTTTCTGACAGTTGTGGAGCTCAAAGGAGGGTCAGAGGACATTTGAAGGAGTTTGGGTGATGAGAACTGGGAGAAATTAACATTCACAGAATGAAATTATGATTCACAGTATTTAGAATAATTTAATTATTTTAAAGTTATTCATGTCATGCAATATTTATTGTTTTAAAAATTAAATTAAAATTGAAAGGTGACGATTTTTTGGTGGAAACACACCTTGAGGAATTACAAGAAGTGAAAGGGGATTACATGAAATGAAATCCCTTGATGTTGTAATGTTTTAAAACATTCTATCCACATTGTTTGTCAATGCAACAACATCTAAATTCCTCCCACTCATCACCAGAAACCAAACAGTCCCCTATTTATCATTTTGAAGATCCCATCAATAAGAATTGATCTTGGGCTTCCATCTTCAATTAGTGGAGACCTCGATAGATAAGAGGTGTGTTTTTCTGCGTTTTTCTAGCTGTTTCTCTATATTTGGATCTTGTATCCTCTATTTTCTTCTTACTATGATATGGAACCCATGGCACAAAAGGTGTTTCTCTCTGTTTTCATTGGTGCGGTGGTGCCGCAGAGTCCTCTATTGAATGCAGTTCCTGTGGGAGAGGTTATTGGAGATCCCTTTCATGGTTATTTCTCATGAAAATAACTCCAATGATATTATTAGGGAGTGGATAAATTATATATATTTATTTAATTTATATAATATATTTATGATGATTTATCCATATAGATCAAAATGAAACTGACCAAATTAAATAATTGAACCGGATTGGAGAATTTATTTCAACTATATAGTGATGTTGATGCTTTACACCATGGTTATTTTTTTTCCTTGTGATTTAATAGATGGTGTGATATCTAATCCTTTAATTTTTTATCATGTTGTTCTTGATGTAAATTAGTATTGAATTTAAATCCAGTAGTAATTTCCAGTTAGTTGGCTAAAAGAAAAAGAGGCATGTTTTGTTAATCTGGTTGTTGTTGTTACAATTTAAAGAGAATAAAATTAATATAGATATTACTGATTAATAGAATTATGTATATTAAATTAATAATGATTATTCTTGTTGAATAATTAATTTAAACATGTTAAATTAATTTTTTAATACATTTATTATAGCTGGAGATAGTTTTTCTGTTAGGATGTCTGTAGTTGGAACCTGTGATTAATGAATCAGTTAATTCATGATAGAATGTATAACTACTTGTGTGATAAAAGATTTTTTATTTTTAGGTGCTTTGTTGGAAACATTATTGTAAAGGTCAAGTGTCTTATTCTATGATGCTATGAGAGATCATTGTCTATGAATGATGGATGATTTTAATTTGGGCCAAGAGCCTGACTTCTATGTTCGTTTCCTGCTGCATGTAATGTGACATGATCCTATAATGGTAGATACTAGATGTATATTTTTGTATAAGTGGATGGGAGGCCCATATGGGATGTATGCATGGGATGACTAATCCTGAAGGGTTGTATTGTTCTGTAGGATGGGGGGAATATACTTGTTGTGGAAACAGTTTATTCTTAGGGTGTTGATATGAATTTGTTTATTTAGGAGTGTGTCATGGAAGTAACTAGAGGTGGTTTAACAACACGATGATGGTCGTAATCATTATGAAAGAGATATTCTTGTTTAATTCTGTTTCATGGATGATTTTTGTGTTTTTTCTATTAACATTACCTTCCCAACTACATGATTTAGACTTATGTGTCTGTTTACACACTTTTCATTAGAGTCTATGTCATGCGGGGTATTCCACATGCTTTTGTTTTTTTATGATTTTGGTTGGATGAGTTTACTCTACTAATATAGGTGGAAAATACTATAATCCTAGTTCATATACTCACTGTTTTGATCCTCTTATGTTTGGGGAGATTAAAATGTTTTCCTAGAGAACCCTGTGATATGGAAAGTAGTGTTTTAAAAACATTAATAAATTTTTTACCCCAGGGGTCGGAGACTACTGGGATGAAATGTTTAGGTAAAAATTATAAAAATTCATTGACTCTATTTACATATTCCTAGATGAAATGGATTATTTTTTAATTGTAATGTGATATGATATATAAATGATCATGATTAATTAATGTATAATAATTAATTAATGTAATGTGTAATAGATATAAATGGTATTCTAATTTAATTTATCTCATTAAATGGTTGTGTGATTATATAAAATAAAGTCTTATTAGTTGAAGTTGGGAATACGAGAGTCTTTAGCTGCAGTTGAGATTTAGACATAGTTATTCCAATTTTATGTTTGTGAGATATATTATATCCTATAATTTTTTGTGTCTCTATGTGGTTCTCCACCTTGTCTGTTAGGGAAACTGAATACCCATGGAATCTAAGCCACAATGGAAATTTTTCCCAAATATCTCAGTAGGATGATGGATGGATTACTACCCACATTGGACTCAATATCTTCTCTTGGTAGTAATTATTGATGGTATTAAAAATATATAATTTTCCCCATGTATATGTGTAGATGGATGTAATGGACTATGGTTATTTCAAATACAAATATTATGAAAATAAATTACTATGGACTACTAATGGTATACTGTTTATAGGTTGTGAAGTATTGGGGACTATTACATGGTGTATGTGATGTGATGGATTGATGTATTTTACCCGAGGTATGATACAAATTATAAAAGTTTTGGTGGATCCCATCAAGTACCTGTTAAATTTTGGTTATGGTGATTTAGTGGTGTGTAACATGACCTTCATGTTGTGGTGCTTCACCAAAGTGTATGTGAGCTAGAATTTCAAGATAGAGATGATGAGAAATACAACATTTGGATAGAGTGGCAAACAATTGTGGAAGAGGTAGGAGATTACGATTGATAATTTTTATTATATTATATGCTCTTGTATTCAATACTTGGTGAGACTGTCCATGGTGACGCTGATAACTTAGTATACCTGTAACGTGATGTATTCGTTCAACTTCTTCTTCATAGTGCTTGAGCGAGATTTCATAGGTTTTTCATGAGAGGATCTAGGGAGGATCATACTGATTGTACTGTTATACTCACACTTTTTATATATAATCTTTTTTTCAGGTTAGTTAGACAAAGTTATAGATTGGGCTTATTACTACTAACTTGGGGTTTTATAAGAGATGGTTGGGCTTCAATGTCACTGTTTTCCTTACTTTATATTAGTATATGAATTTTTTTCATTTAAGTTTTAGTATTTCTTTCTTGATATTACATTTATGTACTTGTTATTTATTTTATATTGTAGTTTGCGAAGTAGTTGGATGGTTTTTATTTGATATACCTCTTTTTCACGTGTTTTTATAGAGGTTGATTCCCTTATTTTTGTGTTTATTATACACTTGGTCTAGTCGCTTACCTGAGGTCTCCTAGAGGCAAGAATTGAGGATCTATTTCTCTCTTATATTATTTCTATCGTAGGAGGGGTAAATTTTATGGGAAGAGGATCATTATAGAGGGTATAAAAGGTAGGTTTGGGGATAGGAAGGAGTTTCTAGTTAGGAATAGGTGAGGCAACATTGGTTGTTAGGGAATGATTGCCAATAAAGTTAGAAAGAACTATAAACATGGTAGACCAGCTGACACATAGTTATTTAGGGCCCCATGTTATTTATTTCATGGAAACTTAAGCTTATAGTTTCTACTAAATGATATGATTCTAGTTTTATGGTAAAAACCTTGGAATGGATTATGAATCATTCTTCCTGTACCTTTTTTTGAATGGGAAGACCTTATGATATGTTAACCTAAAATGAATAAATTAAAATAATAAATAAGTGTAAATCTATTCTTTATATCATGATTAGGGGATCTACCAATTTATTCTATTTTAGGTATATCACTCAAGAGACATCCTCATCGGGTTCATGCACAATATTTTCAGTATGTGGCGCCAAAAGCACATCATATATTAGAGCTCGATTATGATGTCACTTGGTCATGGAAACTCCAACAGTTTCATTTCCATTGTATATAGAGTGTTTATGGATCCATTTTAGATATAGTTATAGAAGACATGTTGGTGGAGGATGAATTATCTTCTTGTCAGATCCATGCATGGAAGGAGAAATGAGTATCATTGGATTTGATGATGTTGTGTGTGAGAAGGAAGCCATTGGTGGTTATTATTCCTCATGTATCATGTGGATTCTTTTGTCTCATGTTTTGAGTGCCATGACTATTTTAGTTCCTTGTTTATTCCTTCGATTGCGAAGGTGTCCATTCTATGGGAGCATCTCACCATTTGTTAGGGGAGCTACATTGTGAATGTGTTTGTAATACATTTCAGGAACCTTATACAATGTTCTTTGGATCAACTTTTAGAAGAGGAGGCCTTGTCACATAATTTAAGGAATGTTTTTTGACCACATAACTAGATATAGGCTACCCAATTTATTCTAAAGATGTATCATATGTGATGGACAGAGAAGTGGTTAATGATGAGTAGTTATCTATAATAGATACATAGTGATAGGAGAGTCAATATGATTCCTCACAAAGAATATATGTTGTCTGTGGTTCCCATTTGATAGCACATAATATATTATGATCATATTAGGATAGGTTTCATCTGTGAATGTCTCATTACTGAGGGGTTGGCGACTCTCAAACCTGTGTAAATATATCAGAAATATATTTTTTCTTGTGGAGGTTGAGGTTATCAGTGGCAAGAATGACTAATCATTCGGAGAATCCAACATGCTCTAGTTGTTTTTCCTCATGATCCTCCTTTGACGAAGCTCCAGCATAGGCAGAAGAAGTAGATATATATAGTTTTAGACTAGTAAATAGTAGATGTGGTATAAAGAGGGAATCCATGGAATGCTCCCCAACATTAGAGAGCTGGTCTAGATGTATATGTGGTCATCATCATGGCCACAATGGTCATGGATTAAGTCATGGAAAGCATCATGCCTTAGCGTTGCCAATTCACGGAGATCCGGAAATCGTTCGAGGTACCCTTACATTTTTTCTACATGTGTTATGATTTGTTTGATCTTGGAGTGACACAATCTTCCATATAACCTTCTGTTTTCCATAATTATGTGAATTAGGTTGAGTGGCTTCCACTCCCTTTAGTGATGACTATGTTACATTGAGGTAGGTCTTACTTGTTTGAATTATGATGAAAATGTGATATAGTGATAGGGAACCACCTATATTGGGTATTTTTTATATGTTTACGAATAAAATAATATGACATCATCCAAAGAGTTCATTGGTTGTATTCATAAAATGCTATTATAAATTTCTTCATGGGGATAGGTTAGTTCTTTGATGCTGATGGAGAGCTACAGTGTTTATTGGTAATTGATTCTATTAAATGTGTTTGAGGCATGTTTCATCTGTGTCATCATTAATTATTAAGAAGATGCTGAGATCTTGAAAGGTTAATAAGTAGAAATTTCTAAGGGTTATTGAAGACTAAAATTATGCATTTTTATATGGGTTTTTTGTGTTAACCCCTCGTTATGTGATTGACTTCTTGAACGACATGCATCCAGGCATATATACAAAAAGTATGTGTCAAATTTGGATGGTGCCTTTGGAGTTTTTGGTGTTGTATATAAAACAAGATGTAATGTTTCATTGTGGTTTTTTTTCATGTGTGTCATTTTTGGGTGTCGTAGTTTTGTTTGTAATGATGGATGACCTTCGTTTTCTATTGTGTATCAATTATCACTGATTTAACCATATTACAATGGTGAAACTATATCCTCTTAGATATATTTATGATTTATTTGATCATATGAAGGGTGAATGTTGGTTATAAAATATTTTTTTGAGTATCATCAGGTGCGATTAAATAACTATTATATCCAAAGACTGATTTAATTTATTGTCACGGGAATTATGAGTTCTTTGTCATGTTTTTTGGTGTGATGAATTCTTTTGACGTGTTTATGGTGTTAACGAATGATGTGTTTAAAGAGTTCCTAGATTATTTATTGGTTGTTTTCATCAAAAAACCCTTATGCACTCTTCTTTTAAGGATGTTAATTTAGAGCATATACATGCCCTCTTAGGAGTTCCTCACTATGAGAAGTTGTTTACTATGTTGATAAAGATTGATTTTGGGGCATGACAAGTCTGTTTCATGGGTCATGTTGTGTCCCATTATGGAGTATATGTAGACCTATCGAAGATAGAAGATATTTATTCTTGGTTATATCCCATTAATGTAGTATAAGAGAAAAGCTACATTGGTCATGTAGACTATTTGTGGAGGTTTTTAGCAAATATATCTCGGTTAATGAATCCTATGAGAAAATTTACTATAAATGATTAGGTGTTCTGGTCGATTGATCATATTGAGGTTGATTTTATGTAACTAAACAATAATTGGGGTTTAAATCCATTTAATTGTTTACATATATATTTAGTTTTCATTGATGTTTTCTATGACACATCACATCTTGGATTGGGTTGTGTTCTGATGAAACATAGATTGGTCATTTCTTATGGATCTCCGTAGTTACATACCCATGAGGATAAAGATGCTACCCAAAATCATGATTTGGCAGTGGTGGGTTTTTCCATGATTTTTTTGAAAACATTACCTCATCCAAAATCACTATGTGGTGAGGAATCCTAGATGGGGGATCATGTGGAGGAGGTGTGGATACATCATATTGTTTTTTTAAGGGCTTGATTGTTGGAATAATGATGGAAAACACTAGGTGTAAATTCAAGGAAGTATTTTCATTCCTTTGGCGACGTGTGAGATATTTCTAAAAGATTTCCATAGTTATCCCATTTCAGTACATCCATGCGTGAAATAGATGTACCAATAAATGAGATGTCAGTTTTGGTTACTTAGTTTGATGTGTCTAGATATAGAGTTTGTGTCTTGTTGTTTAGTCTTCTATAATGTTAAGGTTGTGCACCATGTTCCCCAGAGTATACTCCATCTATTAGTTTTTCCTCAATGGATGTGGGAGGACAAATCTATGGAATTTTCTATATGTTTACAGCAATCTCAGGGAGAATATGATGATATATTGGTGGTAGTATATCATTTAAAAAAATCAACCCACATTATAGTGATCAATGAGTCAAGTATAGTAGAGGTGCTTTCGAGTTAATATATTGAAAAGCTGTTGAGACTCCACATAGTCGAGAGGACAGAAATATCTAATCAAGATCTATATTTTACCACAAGGGTTTGGAAAAGTATTATGAATGATAATCATTCTTAGGTGTTCCATAGAACAACATTTCATTAATATGTGGATGGTTAGACATAGAAGACCATCTAGACTCTTGAAGACGTGTTACGCTTTTATGTCACTGATTTTAGAGGATTGTGGATGAGGTAATTTACCATTTTATAGTACACATAATAGAATATTTTTTCTTACACCATTGGCATGGAGAAATTTGAATCCTTGTATGGTCGACCATTTTATTCTCCACTATGCCAGAATGGGTTCATGGTGTCAATGATTATTTTACCCTAATAGTATAGAATATGAAAGATAATTTTGAGGTGATTAGAGAGAGGATGAAAGTATTTACAGATCATTATAACTACTAATTTGATTATAGGATCAGGCTTCTCGATTTCAATTTTGTTGATCATGTATTCCTGAAGGTGGACTCTCGTTGTGGGAAATGAAGGATTGTTCATGGATGAATGATTTCTCCCTGGGTTGTTTCACTTTTTGAGTTATTGGTCCATATTTTAGTTGTGTATTATCATATAGAAATTCTCCCACTGATGAGATGGGTACATGATGTTTTTTTGGTGTCTGGGCTTTGTTGTTATCTTCATAATGACTCTCACATCATCGATTAAGGTGAGATCAATAACGAAAACAATGAGACCATTAAGGATCATCCTATAGAGATCCACGTCCACAATTAGAAGGTATTTTTTGGGTCTTCATTCAACTTTGATTGTGTCTTGCGGACGCATAGTGACATGGACTATAGAATGTGGGAATATTTTCATAGATATGTGCTTAGTATCCTAATATTTTTGACGTTTAGATCCTTACAAATAATTTTGTTCATTTTAAAGTGGTAGAAATTTCATGTTTTGAGATAGATTCATCTTGTAGAATATTGTTTGATTATATATTTTGAGAGATATATCCCCTAATAGAGTGTTTTGGAGATTCTAGTGGTTGTTGTGTGGTTTTGTGGTGTCTCTCTAAAGGGGTAGTGAGATCATTTGGTGATGATCTCCATGAGAGGTATCTCATGGGGTGGGATGACCCCAATTTTATTTCTTCTCTAGAATGGTATTAATTTCTATACAATTAATATGTTATGAGATGTATCTGATGTAAGAGCTCAGATCCCCAATGATCAACCCATTTCATGTTTCTAATTCTTTAAGAGCTAAGAATAGGCTGAGAGGATGTTTGAAATAGTTATGGTGCTAGGAACTGGGAGTAGGGAACATTCATGGATTAAAAGTGGGTTCCAAATCGTGGAGAATAAATTCACCTCGAGGTAGTGGGATTCACATAATGTAATATTTTTTGTTTTAAAAATAAAATAATTTTTAAATGTTAGAGTTTTTTTGGCAGAAACTAACCTTGATGAATTACACACCATGACAGGGGATTCCATGTCATATAATACCCAAATTATGTAATGTTTTAAAATTTTCCATCTACTTAGGTTGTTAATATTTATGGTTTCTTAATCCCTTATTCTCTTATCTAGAGCCTCGATAGTCCCATAATCGTAATTTTATTTATCCCTTTGAAGGGAATCGATCTTGGGCTTCCATCTTCGATCTGTAGTGACCTAGTTTGACTCATGGTGTTTTGTTCCTCCATTTTATAGTCTTTCCTCGTTTTTTTTATCCCATTTTATCATATATCTTCTAAAAATCCTATAGATATTTCATACCCATTATTCTAATGGGGGGTCTCATGATTTTTTATTCTGCAATGGTGATACTGCATCCTCGAATGGATGTAGTTCTAGCAAGAATGGTGATATGAGATCTTTTATGTGGTCCATTATTATGCAAAGAACGTCAATGACCTTTTAAGAGAGGGGATAATATTTTTTTAATTTTTTTATTTGTAATCACATATTCAGAAATATTTGGACTGTAGTATCATAATAATGTTTTCCTAATTAAATACACGTACTAAATTAATGAATTTATAATGATATAATAGTGATGATTCTTCTTTATACCAAGACAATGGGATTCCCCATGATTTTATAGATAGTGTAAAATAGATTTAATTATTTGTTTAACACATTATTATTTATCAATTATTGGTGTAGAATGTAGATCCATTATTGATTGAGATATAATTGGTTGAAAGGTAAATATTCATGTTTAATTAATCCAGTTGCCGTTACTGAAATTTGATGATAATGTAATTGATGTAGTTATGCATGTTTAATTGATTTGGTTAATGAACTTGTAATTTTTTTTCTTATCGACAAAGGAATTAAATTCATGTATAAATTATTTTATAATTAAATTATAATATATTCAGATATCCTTCTTCTTAGGTAGCCAAAAGTTTGAAAATCTTATTAATAAATAAATTAATTGGAGATGAAATAATGAAGCAGTTGTGTGACAATAGATAATGAATTTTTTAAGTTTAGGATTCATGTATTCTTGTGTAGGCCAAGTGACATATTTGTTTGAGATATGAGAAGACATTTTTTGTGAAGGATAGATGCCTTACTATAGGTAAAAATTCTCGGTTTCTATGTATGTTTACTTATTTTTGTGATGTGACCTCAACCTAGAATATCTGAGACAAGAGGGATGTAATTGTATGATGTCATGGGAGGCCAAGATCTGGTGTGATCCTGGTATGGTTAATCCAAGGGGGATGATTTGGTATGTGGTATGGGGATGCCCAGAATTTTTGGGGTATAAATTAATTCTTGGAGTATTGAGATGCATCGGTTTATCCACAAGGGTGTTTGGGATGACACTAGAGGTGATTGAATCTGTTGAAGATGGGATTACTAATTGTTATGAATGTCAGATGGATATTTGAATCGGTTTCATGGTTGAAGGAAATGTTGATCATTATTTACATTCTTTTCATCAAAAAATTTGGTCTAAATATGTGTTTTATTAATATATTTCAATGTGAGGTGATGAGACGTATTATATTCTACATTTATTTCATGTTTAACTCCTCATGGTTGGATGAGTTTCTTCTCCTAATATAAGTGATAATTAATCGATGTGTAGTTCATCAACAGATTGTGTTGACCCCCCTGTGTTTTTTGAAATTATAATATTTTACAAGAGAACCTTATGATATGGAAATAAATTTTTATAAATAAATGAATAAATCATTAACCCTTGGGATTAGAGAATGTTGGGATGCAATTTTGAGGTAATCATTATGAGAATTCACAGACTTGGTTTTCCTCTTCTTGTGTGGAATGGATATCGATGGAATGGTAATGGGATATGTTATGGAATTTATAAACAATAAATAATTGTTATTAATTATTTAATTTAACTTGTAATTGATAAAAGGAATAATATTAATCAATGAATCCATTAAAATGGATGTCTAGATATATGATATATAATCTTCCCATTGGAATTCAAAAGCCAATGAGGCATTATATAAAGGTGAATCTAATGCTAGGAAATGCCCATATTGTGGTAGTGAGATATATTATGTCATATAATTTTTGTCTTTCTATATGTTTCTCCACCCAGTCATTTATGTAAACTAACACCACGATGATTCTGATCCCAAGAGGGATGTTTTACCAAACCTCCTAGAGGGATGGATGCCTGATTACCCCCTTTGGCCCCAATCACTTCTCTTGGTACATACATGTGTTGGTATCCACAATGGTTATCTTTCTACATATATATGTGTAGAGTGCTATAATGGATTGTGGTTATTTCCCACTCATATATTATGGATATTGTTTTTATGGATTATTATAGGTATAACATATAGAGGTTGTGATTTCATGTTGATTCTTCCTCGGTGAATGGGATATGATGGCTTGAGGTATAACACCGGATATATGATACATATTATATAATTTTTGGTGGATCCAAGAAAATACCTAGATATACATGGTTATATAGATGTGGGGGTGTGTTTTATGGGGTTCATCTTATGGTTCTTCATTCAGGTGTCTGTCAGATCTCCTTTTTAGAGATAGATGCTCAGGACATGAAATTTCGGGGAAGAGTGGAAGACAAGTGACGAAGTGGTAACTAGGTAACCATGATATAATTTATTATATTATATGAGATTTTATATGATACATGGTTTTAGTATCCATGGTGAGGTTCGGAACATGGTATACCTATTAGGTGACAAGTTATTTTCACTTATTGTTCATAGTGATTTTGTATACTTTCTTTCTACTTTCAAAAGAGGCTATGTGGAGGATCATAATGATTATTCTATTATACTCACCGACTGTATCTATAATCAATTTTAAGGTCAGTGGGAGATGGAGTGAGATCAGGTAGGTATAAAAAAGCTTGGTAATTTACAACTGCTGTTTGGGATTTGAGGGCGCAATCGTCATTATTTTCTTTTTGTACATTCAAATTTCCCTTCTAGTTGCAGTAGTTATTTCATGACATTAAATTTGTGTATCTGGGATTTATATTTTTGGAAGTCTTATTAGGTGTTGGTTTTTATATATCATATCTCATTATTTAACATGTTTTTCCTATAGAGGGTAATTCCTCCTATTTTATTGGTTTTTATACACTTAGTGATGGTCTCCATACTGGGGCCTACAAAAAGAGGGACTCAGGGGGTCATTATCTCTATTATCATAATCTCGACCCCTATAATGGTACGCTTTGTTTGTAGGTGTCATGAAAATTGATCATTTCTTCAGTGTGGGAGAAATTAATTTTTTGTGGATCTTTTATAACTCAATAAAAATACAATGAACCATTAAAATAATCTCACAATAAAACTCTATTATAATATATCTCTTCATTATTTCATTAAAAACCCATTATCTCATTGTTCATATATATTATTTAGATCAAACTATGAATATTTTGAAAAGTATACATACATATATAAAAATATATTCAAACTATACTGGCATTGAAATTATACACTGTCATTTATTGTAATGGTGTATCCAATAGAAGACTTTATAGATATAAAAGATAGAACATAACCATTATCCAATAATTTAATAATATATTATTACATTATTCCATCCAAAATATATTAATTTTGAATGATAGAAAACTGTTATATGGATCTTTCAGATTTAATTGGTTGACTCATGTTCCATGCTTAATTCGTGTATAGGGAGACTAATTTTAATTGTATGGCCTTTAATAAATTTTAAAAATCAAAACTCTTGTTTTTTGGAAATGTGGAATGCTCTTTTGTAAAAATGGATCAACATCATTTTACCTCATAATTAATATCTATATGATATTTAAAAATTATACACATCATTTTAGTTTCCTGTGATATATTACTAAGTCAACATTACATAAAACTGTTATGATACAATGCCATATACCATGCCAAAAATAATTTATACTTCTAAATATTGATAAAAGAATAAGTATAATGTTATTCCCATTGGCTTCAAATAAAGATATAATTCCATAATTAATTATATAATATGATCAATAATTTTTTTAAATATTTAATGGTTAAAATGTTAATATATCATTATTTATATATGATATCCAAAAAATAAGAATTTATCCAATTTAAGTCATAATTTAATAGAAATATTATGAGTTTCATAATATTTACAATATAATTTACTAATTTATAAATGAGTACATTTATAGATCTATATATCAAAAATGAATATAAAACCACCTTATATAAAATGTGAAGAATTAGTTATGAAATTTTTAATAAACAATAAATCTATATAGATATATAAAAGACATTTATACTCATTTCCGGTTGAACCATGTCAAATAATATTTCGTTCCTCCGTTAAAATATTGATTTATGAAGGGTTGTATCTATAAATGTGAAATAAAAAAATACACTATCTCTCTGATAAATTTTAAAATCATAACATTAGTATTCTTTAACTCATCATTCTAAAAATATTTGATTAATTTTTCTATTTTTTAATAAATTTTTTACAACCCTAAAAATAAAAAAAAAATGCTTATAAATTTTCATACCATATTTCTATAACAAACAATTATCACATTAATGGTTAAAATGAATATAAAACCATTAATTCCTTTTATACTCATAAGTCTATATAAATCACTATATATTATATTTTATACCCTTCCATGTCATTCACAAATTCCAGAAAAATATGGTCTATGAATTTTCCCAAAAAATATTATATGAATATTACAAATAATATAATAAATGATTACAATAATCAATCTATTTAGAGTATTAATATGTGTTTTTCATATATATTTCCGATATTACAATGAAAAAAATAAAGGTTATTTGGGTGATTCCCTTTGAAGTTCTCAATTTGATAATAAATGAAAACATTATCAATGTGTTTAATTTAAATTCATTTACTGATATTTAATATTCAATTATATATTTCATATTTTTATATAGAATAACCTTTCTAAATATATTGAAAATTATTATTTCATAACGATTTTTTTAATTTACGAAAAATAGAAATCATTTATCTTTTTTTAATAATCTTGATAGTCATCAATCATATGAATTTTCCTAGAAAAAGAAACCATATCTATTTTGAAATCATTTAGAAAAAATATATTGTTCATTTTTATTCTGTTTTTGTGAATGTTTATGAAATCATAAATTTGGGAGGTAGAACTACTTTCTTATACTCATGTTGCAAAATTTTCTAATTTTATATTCATTAAATTCAACAAGTTGTTCTAAAATTTCATCCACGTAGTGGTAAAAAAATAATATTATAACATTAATAATGTATAATATTATAATTCCACTCTAATTAATATATCAATTTCATTATCCTTTTTATTAAATTTAATTTTATCCCATAAAACATGATTTTTTTTACTACGAATCATATTACTCAAAATTATTCAATGAATAATATTATTAAATATACTCCCACTAACTAATTACATCTATCAAAATATGTATTAGAGAGACACTATAACTCTATAACACTAGTAAAAAAATACATTGGCCATTTTATTAAAATGATATACAATAAATAGAGTGAAATTAACAAGATACATCAATTTATAATTAACAATAGAATTGATATATAAAGTATTATTTCCTTTTTATTGAAAATATTATGTTTATTAAATTAATACATGAAAATATATTATTTCTATTTGAAAAACAATAACAAAATTATAGTGGTCTTTATGATTTTTAGTGATCATGGGAAACAATATAAAGGGTTAATATTAGATACATAGTAAAGGGTATTGTACCAAATATGTGATCATAATATAAGAATAGAATAAATAATTTATAAGGATATAAATTAGTTAAACAATCCAATAACAATTGAAACACTGAGAATATTATATTTATATGTAAAAAAATAAAAAAAATCTCATCGATAAAAATAATTTATCTCAAATTAATATATTTCATAATGATTGAAATCACAATAAAAATGATAAGGAAAAATTATAAAATATCCTGATTAAATATTTATATAATGAAAAAAATAGAAAAGTTAGATTTTATCATGAGACCAACCAATGAATACAAGCACTAAATGTATGATCCCGTCTCATCACATAATATAACCAATTCATCCATCATAAGTATAGAATTAAAGAAAAATAATTGTAAAAATCTTCTATAAGGATTCTCATATATATATATACATAGATAAATAATATATATTTTTATTGATAGAAATAATGTATATATATAATTTCAATATTTTCACATTCAATTGAACAATGTGACTACATATATTAATACCTCACACCCAGAAAATAAAAAATAGGATGTTAAAAATGTAAGGTAATATAATCTTATCAAAGCAATGATTAATGGGTTATATTGAAAATTAAATTCATGGTATAATGAAATCATAATTAAATAACAATTTATTATTTTTTGTAGAGATTTTATAAATTTACTAAATCATATCCCAAGAGGTATCAAGACTGATGTGTTGTTATATCCATTAATTTTTCCAATGTGAATATTGATTTTGTAACTAGAAAAAAAATTATAGGTTTATTAACCCCTGATAAATTTGATCTAAATACTAAATCAACATGTTAGGATCTCAATATGAATTTTCCTTCATACAAACAACACATATATTCATTTATGAATGAATTTATGATTACATGTGGAAATGTGAATTATAGATCATTACAATAGCTTATGATGGTTGTATAATTATTGGAGATGGTCATATATTTTTTAAAATATGATATTGAATTTATAATAGAAAAATAAAATCTCTAACTTAAAATAAAATAAAATGGTATGATTTGATAAATAAAAGATTAGAATTGGTTTGGAACTATTATCATGAAAATATACCTCTTATAGAATGAGAAGAAATCCATCGATCCAAAATAAATTCATAGAGACACTTAAAAGTTAAAATGAGAGGGAAATCCTATACAAAATATATGGATTGGTAGACAATGTGGGAGTTTATGTAAAATTATATCCAATGATAAGAATTTTTTTACTAAATTTAAAACATAGGTCGTGGAAATATATTTCATGGAAAATAAAAAACCATTGCCTAAACAATAGTTTAGATATTTTTTTTCTAAATTTAAGAAATGTTTTTTTTTATTTTTTAATTTTTTGGAAAAAAATTACATTAAATCATATCACTTTTTCGATGGGGATACTTTTTATTCCAAAATATAATTTTTCAATCACTGATTTTGATTTAATCAATTATCATATTATTTAGAGATTTCTAAAATCATTTTTTTCCATAATATAAAATATAATTAAAAAATCATTCATGGATTCACTAATATTAATTATTATAGAAACATTTCATAATAATTATACTATAATAAACATTTCATATGATTATTATATTATAATTTTTGGTGAAAATTCTAATATCATAAAAATTATAATAAATATTAACAATTTGATATTTTTTAATTATTATTCTGATTATGTAGTAATTTATATAATAAATTATTTATAGTTGAATTGTTATTTTAAAATAAAACTACTAATTTATATTAAAAAAATTAATAAACCCCAAAAACTAAAAAATTTCCTTTTTTTAAAACTTATATTTATTCAAATTGTTATATATGTTATTACATTAATATTCCTTGATTAATTTTAAAATTTATTAATTATTAATTATAATATTACCAAATGAATTTATTTATTTAATTTTTAACTGTAATGGAATACATTTCAATTACTATTAATACAATCATGTTACCTCATTTATATATTCTCTATTCTAGTATCCAATGATCATTCAGATCCTTAAGAAAATTCTTATACTTCATTTCATATTTCCTTTTTAATTATTTTTAATATTAATTTATATTTTACATTTTTCATCATTATTAGAATATAATCTTCCTAGATCATGATTTTTTTTATTCCCTAAATTTATATTTTTTATACTAGTTTTATTGATTATTTGGAATGTAAATTTTATTTTTATGATTATTTATTTCATATAGCATTATAATGAAAAAAATGAATGTCAATTATGAAATAGTTTCTATGAGGAGGGTTTTATTTACTATAATAGAACATCAGGTATTTCAAACTTGACCTATTTCTGATAATACATTCATTCAAATTTAGTATCATTTCAAAAATATATGTAATTGGGAATATAATTATGTATATTATTCAAATATTATTTTTGGATAGTCATGTCGGGATAACATTCCAACATTTTTATAGTAAATAACATTAACTCCATTCATCCAATTAAAAAAATTATTTGTTACTAACTAACTCACACTCAAAGATCACTATCAGAAATGTTTTCCAATGTTTTATAGAGTTCCACTCCTTATATACATTTATAAATATAATTATTGAGTAGATAATATTTTGGGACACTCATTGGGAATAATGGAAATTTTGGGGATTGTTCACATTTGATAGAATCTAATAAATATAATTTTGATAAGTTTTTAAACATGTAACATATTAAACATTATGTTCTGCACACTAACAATATATATTCATGATTCTGAGGATTTCATTTTTTCATCTCACATCTATAAAAATATTAAAATTTTAAACCACGATATAGTATTTCATTTTATAAAAGTAATTATTTTTACAATGCATCCACTATTTAAATTTTTTTTAAAATTAAATTAATGTTGATATGAATAAAAAGTATTTATTGTATGAAATTATAACATTTAATTAATTAAAAATACATGAATCAGAAATATTACTAAAGAATATTTGAATCTTACAAGGAAAAATTTCAATCATTTTAAACGTTACCATTGAATGAAGTATTCATTGAATATAAAACAACGAAATTTGGGTATTAACCATGTTTAATTTTGTTCTATAGTAAATTTCATTATAGTAATGGTCACCAAATTTTGGTTTTATACATTTAATATCATTCATAATACGACAACACATATTAATTTCTTATTTCACCAAAACTATGATAGAATGAATAAATAATACAGAATATGGATATCTTAAAGATATTTCAAAAGATAATATTTTTTTACACCACTAATTATTAATGGGATATTATTCCACATGTAAAAATTGATTGTAATGTTTCATATTTCATTTATACAATAATATTGTGTATAAATGAATTTGAAAGTCTCTAGAGTCAAATGTTATTCCTTAGAATACTCAATTAATACGCTCGATCCTTAATAAATTTTTAT
Source organism: Viscum album (assembly GCA_963277665.1). Classification (NCBI taxonomy): domain Eukaryota; kingdom Viridiplantae; phylum Streptophyta; class Magnoliopsida; order Santalales; family Viscaceae; genus Viscum; species Viscum album. The sequence continues at coordinate 1,629,718,917 of OY728146.1, read as the reverse complement.
ATATCAAATTTTAGTGGGAATTATTATAATATTTTAGAGGTATTACTTCATAACAAACACATTACATAGTCCGAATATTTATCATAGATGAATATATATCTATATATCTCTTAATGATATGTTAAAATATATGTTCTAAATAAAAATTTCTACAAATATATCCATATAATTCTACAATGATACTATGCATTTTCCTCTAAAACTATGGATAAAAAATATCATTCATAGTGATATATAAAATCATTATCTTTGATATCATTAACAAATAAAAGTTCTTATTCAGGTCTATGACATATATAATATAGGTACTATACATATTATCATGTTATCCATTTTATTCAACAAAGTCATATTTTAAAAAATAAATGTAAAATATTTCAACACTTCACCAATGATTTAAAATTTAAGACACATATTTTTAATAATATAAAACATGAATTATAACATAGGAATCCATATATCTAGTAAAAATACAATATAGTGAAAATAAATTAAGAAAACATTGTGAAGATAAACATTGATATATATTTAATTCAAAGGACATTAATTCATGCAGTTGATGATGATCACATAGAAACAAACGATAGTTTCATACCACTAATGATAATGAACTAGCATAAAATCCCAAATTTTTTTTCCCACATAAAAATTAATAAAATTACCCCACTTGTTTATGAATAATGAAAAGGTGACATATTTTGAAAATATATCTCACACCTGTTTATTTTTCAATTAATCATATAAACTCCATTTGGAAACGAAATGACTAAATTCAACTAAAAAAATCACCTTATATGGGTGAAAGAAATTATAAAAGTGCACTATTTACCTAACAATCCAGATATATTCCATAATTAATTAAATTATATCATTTGGTCATTAATTTAATCCTGAATTCCTAATAAAAATATCATTCATTCCTCCTATAAATATGTATCTACCCATCAATTTTTTGGACATCTAGATCATCAAATAAAAAATATTATAATAATTATACAATAAAATAGATCATAAGAAGTATAAATTACTAAAAAACTCATAAAAATATTTTGATGAATATCAAAAAACAATTCCTCTCCATCCATGAAAACAATTTATCAAAATATGTTTGAGGCATTAGATCGTAATAAAAAATAAATTACAACATTTTCATGGTTCTGAAATACACTCTGAAGATACTAAAGCTTAATGACCCGAGGTTACGACCACCACTAGACCAAAGAATATGATGATAATTAAGATCATCCACCAAATTTTAATTATCAACTACCTTTACAAGCTTTTTCAAAACTATTATTAAATATGACCAAAGTCATATGGTTGGTGTAAGGAAATGTCATGATGGAAACCTCCATAAATCTAGATAATTACATTATAATTCATACTATTTTTTATTGTTTGAAAATAGTATTTTGAAATCCTTTTTTAATATATTATGTAAATCAATTTGAATTAATTTAACAATTATATGTCGAAACATAATATAAATTCATAAAATATTAAAAAAAATTAGGGGTTTATTAAAAAATAAATATCATAGTCTCATTAATTAAATGAATAAAAATAAACTCAAAAGATACAATAAGGGAAATAATATTAATATAGGAAATCAATAACTCAATTTTAAATCATTAAAAACATTATATGAACCACCTTATATTAGGGATCAATATTTTTAATTGTGCTTATATTCATACTGTTAGTGCACTAATTCTAACAGGTCAACTAAACCATTCATTGGTAAAATCTACACTAGAGGATTAATCCTGTTATATTACACACTCACATAAGGAATCCCTTATGTTATAATAATCAAACAGTTATAAAATCTATGAACATAATCCCACCAAAATGGAAACATCACGTACTATGTAATTCCATTCAAAATACAATTTTCAAACACATTTGAAATCATTTCAATCATTAAATAATTTCATAAATTTATTCCTAGTCATTAATATATCTTTCATTGAAATCCATTTATAATTAAATTAAACCTATTATAAATCAAAAGGAGCAAATAAAAATAATATAAGATCTATATATAATTCATAATAACTATAGTAATTAATTTAAACCCAATGAATGATGAATTAATTGATTCGATGAAAACTATAGATTTTGTAGTGATACCTATCGCAAAATAGATGTAAACTCATCCGCTTTACTTGAATCCACAATTGAAGAGAATAATGCATCCTCAATAAACAAAAATTACTGGGAAGTAAATTATGTACAAATTCATAATTACTGTTTTTCACACCGGGACATCACTTTGAGTTATTTTTTTATTTATAATTTTTATTAAATAAGTTTGATTGCATTTTTATATATTTTTTGGAATGTGGGATGAGAAAGAAATTTGTGTTCACTTTTTTCACTGATAGATGAATGATGCCTTGACAATGTGCAACAAGCTTGCAGGGCTCGAATAAAGCTGATCAGCCTGCCTGGTTTGTGGGTGGACCTTTTCATTATTAATGTTTTAAATGCGTAATATATATTTTTAACATCATTGATGTAATTATTATTTTTGAACATTTTATTAATTTATATTTTTAAATTAATTTATCATTTTTATTTATTTATTTCATTATAGGTTTGTTTAGTTAAAAAAATATTTTGGTACCTATTATTCATTTTTTATTTCTATTATTTTTATTTTCCTCTTTCTTATCCTTTCATTTCTATTTATTTTTATTCTCTCTTTTATTTATTCTCTCTCTCACACTCTCTCCCACATGAGGTGCACTATTCATCTATTTATCCTTTTAGATCACACACAATATGCTCTCCCAAGTCCTACCAGTTGTATCTCACATTTCACCGAATTGCCCACGCCCCTGCAACTCTCCTGTCACAAACCTTTTTGGACACACCACTTTCCGTAAAGGTTCCAGCCGACACAATTCTCCTTCTATCACCCACCACCGCAACCAGAAAGCCTCTTGAACCTCTCAAATTTTGTGCAGAGTATCCCAGTTGTGATTTCATCCCTTTGGGTGTTGTTGCGGTAAGGGGTTAATTTGTTTTTTTTATTTGTTATTCATTTGGTTGATACCTTATTTTAGGGATTCTTATAGTCTACGTGAGGCATTATGGTCAGGAAATGACCATTGCACATTGAGTTTATGAAAACATCTACATTTCTGTAGGTGATTCCATGTTTAAGGATTTATTTAATAATTGGGGTTTTTGTTTAATTATTTAAAATAATCATTTATTATTTTCCAATCGGCATAGTCAGTTTTATTTAGAATTAGATTTTGTTTTTAATGTATTTATAAATTATTATTTTCTGTCAAATTTATGAAGTTATTTTTTTAGAATGTACAGGAGTTGCAGTTGTGTTTTTTATGTGTTTTGGTTTGTTTTGTAAATAGGTTCCGATGTGGTTTTTTCTAGAATCATTGCGTCTTCCATATTATATTTTTTAAAACTATTAAATAGATTTTTCTAGTGCTGATTTATTTTAGTTATGCAATTTTATAAATTGTGTTACTGGTTATTTGACTGTGTGGATAATTTATTTTGAGTTTTGAAAAAAATTATTGGTGTTCGTAATGTTTTAAATATGCATTTTTTAACGGGAAGTGTGGTGAAACACTTAGATAATGCGCTATCTTTTTTTCCTTAGTAACACTGTCAAGCAATGTTTTTTATCAACATAATTGAGCACTAAATGGGAAGCATGTATATTAGTTGGGCAGACAAGAACTAGTGTTCCAATGACATGGATGTGGACTTGGCCCGGTTTCACTCAACAGGTTTGATAACTAAAACACTAATAACACTATTTTTTTCATTTTGGGATCACTATGCTATATATGTGTTTCCCTACTAGTTTCATGTTCTCGAGAGAATATATAATTGTGGTTTATACTCCTTTGTTCACCAAGACACGATGTTCTAGTGTCCTTTCTAATGCTAGTACCTATAGAGCCTCTCCCACATTTGTACTCCTGGATTACATTGCACTCACTAATGACATATGGCGTAACTATTGTGTTGTTTCAAAAATAAAAGTGTTTGACATTACTTTTAATTATTTTACCCTTAATGTTTTCATTTTTTGTATGGTTTTATCTGAATTTTTTAATGACTTATATCTATTCCTGGATTAAACATGAAACTGTTTTGGTTAGTTAACCATTACATGTGGAATCTCTTCTTGGTGAAATCCTATTGAGAGTTACATTAAAACCCACATACACCATTGTGTGTAAGTAGATTTGTTTATGGCTGATGTAGGTAAGGGTAACAATTTTGGGAGTGGTGGTTCAGGATCATAGCTGACACCTTGGCATGGTGTTTTGGGGATGGCAGGAGGGTGGTGTCCTCTAGCCAGGGGTGGTTTTTGAGTTGGTGTTTGGACACAATGTTTCGCAGTTGTTTGGCTTTGTTATTGAATTTGTAACTAAATTCTAGGTTTTTGTTAAGGGTCAATTGGTAGTTGCTTTTAGTTTGGAATAGTTTACTTTGTTCATTATTTTGTGTGTGTTTTTCCTAATCGGGTAAATCATTCCCAAAAAAAATATTTTGATACTTGGGCACATGTGCCAAGCCATGGGGATCGGGAATTCCCCTCGGGACTTGTCAACGACCAGGCTGGGCATCTTTTAGAAGGAGACATGATTTTCTTCATGAAAAATTGCTATCAGAGGTTTGTTTTAGGCTATATTTTTATTTTTTTTGGATGAGTCTGGATAGAATGGGTCTCGGATGGCGGGGCGTAGAATTCTAGTTGAGAATAGGGTTCCTGGCCAACACACCTCATGATAGACCCTAGGTAGCCAAGGGGTGTCAGGATGATTGTTTGACTTTTCTTCCATGTGGGCTATGAAGGCTGCAGAATATGCGTGGACATCGGATGCGGAAGAATTTTTTTATACACGAAGTTACTTTTTCATGATTAGTTTACTGAGGATTATTGTCCTTGATGATATTTTTTTCAGACATGATGTGTTAATGTTGTTCTTTTTGTGACTGTTTCTCCCTACAACATGATGCCTCCCCCAATAGCATACATGATGACAAGGAAGGAAGATGGAGATAGTTACCCCATACTTCATGATCATAGATTTCTAGAAGAAGTGGTCTGAGATTTTTAGGCATTAAGACATGGGGCGACTCCTGATCCCGATCCTATTCCATCCAGAAGAGATGAGTCGGGCTCCATGAAGGATGTGGGTCAAGTGTTTCTGAACAATAAACCTCTTTCATTCATAGGTATCTCATAACCTCAAGAGGCATAAGAATGGCTTGATAAGATAGAGTGTATGTTTGAGTTCCTCTACACACCAGTGGAGGTGAGTGTAACATGTGCCTCTTTTCAAATAGAGGGTCCTAGTCACAGATGGTGTGAATCAGTTATCCAAGAATGGAAGCATGAGAAAATGGGATGTAAGAATTTCCAGGTCATCTTAAATGAGTAGTATTGTCTTGTGTTTTTCCTTATGCTAGATCCTGATAGTTCATGGATCTTTCCCCGGGTGATCGAACATTGATTGAGTATGAAAACCGATTTACTAAACTAGTATGGTACTCTCCTTAGATTGATTCTAGTGAATATTGTAAATCTAGGATTTTTAAAAATGGGATTAGACTGGAAATATACTCACAAGTATTTTTATTCAAGATGGGAACATTTGTTGAGGTGTTCGATCAGGCTTTCATGGTCGTGATTGATCAGAGAGGAAAGTTGGGATTTCCTACAGTAGTGTCTGTGTTTGGTTGTAGTAGTTCATCTAAGAATAAGACAAAGTGTGATGAATAAGGGATTAAGGGTGGTGGCAGCTCAGGCCATCCTTTCCAAAAGACATCATCTATGGATCCTAGTATCGGATATGTTGTTTTCCATAAGTGTGGGAAGGCATGGAATATCTGACGTACAAGTCCCACTCCACCCAGACCTTGCCTTCGATGAGGAATTGTGGGTCATGCGAAGCGATTTTTTAGAGTGCACATCATTATCAGAGTGGGGAAAGGTCAGGGGATTCAATGGGAGTACTAGTTCAGTTAAATCCGACCAGGACTACGAGATCTCAGTTTAGTGGTCATGGCAGCACAATTGGATCATCATTCAGATAGATCTTGGTCAAGACAGATCCATTGGTGAGCGGACATTCTCTGGTCGGGACAAGACATCTACATGTTGTCATTTAGGCACGAGTGGTATTTAATTCATGAACATCAAATTTTCAAGGTAAAGTTATTATTTCATCTTCTTTAGCATACATCCTTTTGGATACTGGTGCATCATCCTATTTTATATCATTTATTCTTTTGAACATACTGATCCTTCCAACTGATCTTTTATCTGTTGTAATGGAATTAGTGACATCGTTTGGTAAGAAAAAGTATTAGGGTCTTAGGTTCCCATAATGCACACTTTATGTGTTAGGAGTTGAAATGGTATGGTATTTCATTAGCTTGGATATGGTCTTGATTTATGTGATCCTAGTTATGGACTTGCTGGAGTGCTTCCAAGAATATATTAACTACTATTGGTGCTGAGTCATCTTTATGGCACCAGATGGGAGCCCTCAGTTATTTCATGGATAATGGGATTCTCGTTCGGGTCTCACATGACCTCCACATCCTATGTTAGGTAATCCTGATTATATATTTTCATTACTCTCACTAGAGGATGGTGGTGGTTCTTCTCAAAGTTGGTTACCTCATCTAGTGGATGAGTTTCCAGATGTATTTCCATACAATTTCATAGGCCTTCCCTCGATAGGGTCATGTAGTTCTTGATTGAGTTGGTTAAAGTATATTCCATCATATCGCATGTACACAACTGAAATGAGGGAATTAAGGATATATTTGGACGATTTGGAATCCAACGGATTCATTCACCCAAGCATCTCTCCTTGGTCTGCCCCAGTTTTATTCACGAAAACTGCCAATGGAACCCTCTATTTTTCCATTTGATAACCTAAAATTAAATAATTTTACCATTAAGAATAAATAATCTTTTCCCCAAATTGAAAATTTATTTGGATAACTAATGGGGGAAAAGTGGTTCTCCAAAATTGACATGCATTCATGATACCACCAGCTCAGGGTGAGAGAAGAAGACATCCTGATGATGGCTTTTTGAAACATGTACGAACACTTCAAGTACTTGGTCCTGCATTTCTAATTGGAAAATTCTATAAATATTTCATGGAAATCATGAATTGGGTGTTCCTACAATTTCTTGATTCCATTGTCTTGATTTTTTTGAATAACATCTTGGTAAATTCTATATTTGACGATGAACATGGGAATCACCTCCGCATTGTTTGGGGAGCATTGCATGACCACCACCTATATTCCAATTTCTCAAAGTGAACATTCTGGATTAGGGATGTGATTTTTCTAGGGAATGTAGTCTCAGAACAAGGGGTTTAAATGGATCTTGAAAAAATCAGTGTTGTGCAATCGTGGGAAAATCATGGGGAATGTGTTTGAGATCAAGAGTTATCTTGCCCTGGTAGGTTATTACATGCATTTTGTTCGATATTTCCCATGGATTTCCTCCTCCAATATAGAAATCACATAGAAATGGGAGAGATTTAATGGATCCATCAGTGTGAGCCATCCTATGAGATGTTGATGAAATGGTTGACCACCGCACCAATATTGATCACACTAAGGTCTGGTACGGGTAATGTGGATTATTGTGATGCACCAGGTACATGCCTTGGGTGTGTACTTATGCAGGATAACCATGTGGTGGCTTATGGTTCTCTTTAACTCTAGCTGCATGAGGAGAATTATAAGACTCACAACTTATAGTTGGTAGTAGTGATGCACACCTTGAATACCTGGCGTCTCTATCTCTTCGGAGAGAAATTTGGGGCTTATTTTCACCATAATAGCCTAGCCTATATTTTCTATTATACGGATCTAAATATGATCCAGCACCGCTAGATCGAGTATATTCACGGATATGACATCGACAATGTCTATTCCCCAGTCAAGGGTAATGTGGTGGCTAATTCTATGAGTAGGATGGTACTAGTTCAGAGTTTGAGGAAGTCCAGCGATGAGTGTACATAGATCGGGCCCTTTACACAAATGCATGTGTAGAGCATGGAGCACTGCAACGGTACATTATTGAAAGCATTAAGTTTACTCTGATTATTTTAGAGTTGATTTAGTAGGAGGATCCCTGTGGTGTTTCAGCAATCTATGCAGTTTCATCATTGTGGGGAGACTCCTTCTTATTGGTCTTTGATTCACAAGAGGATCTTGTGCTTCAAGGGTCGTATAGTGATATCATTGTATCTACGGAAGGTTGTGATGTGGGATAACCACCAGTCTCAGTGGGAAATCCATCCCAGTATTACAAAGATATATTATGATGTTTTTCACTAGTTCTGGTGGCCAGGTATGGGAGGGGACATAGCTGACATTATATCGAGATGATATACTTTCCAACAGGTGAATGCATAGCATCAGAGTCCTTCTAGTCTGCTTCATCCATTACACATTCCTAGCTAGAAGTGGGACGAGGTCGTCATGGACTTCGTTGTAATCATTCCTCATACTCCTTGAGGAAGGAATGATATTTGGGTAGTGATTTATAATTTTACCAATTCATATCACTTTATCCCGATCAGAGATACAATGTAGGTGGATGAGCTAGGATGTTTGTATATTAAGGAGGTGTTCATACGTCATGGTGTGTTGTCAGTGTTTGTTTCTGAAAAGGACCCCCACATCACTTATCAGTTATGGGGAGGCCTCTAGAAGGCTTTGTGGATGCAGTCTAGGACTATCACATCATACCTTCCTCAAACGGATCTCTAGAAAGATCATGAAAATCCTATTCTGGTGGACATGCTTCATGATTGTGTGTTGGATTTCGATGGTTCAGGGGATATCCATTTAGGATTGGTTGATTTTTCTTATAATAATATTCAACAATCCTATATTAGAATGTCACCCATTGAGGTGATTAAAATTCATCCCTTTCAGTCTCCAATGTGTAGGGATGAGGTGGGTTTGAACTCAATTTTTGGACCGATCCTTGTTCAGGTGATGTCAAAGAAGTTCAAGTTTATTTGACAGTTGGTGATGATAGATCAGAGTCTCAAAAAATCTTATGCATATAAGAGGTGATTAGACCATTATTTTTTCATGGGTGAGTTGGTTTTCTTGAATGTGGACCCTCTCTTGGGTCATCCATATTTGGGAAATTAGGGGAAGATGACATTGAGGATTGTTGGGCCTTTTGAGATTAATAAGGAGATTGGCATGGTGGCATATAGTTTTGCTTTTCCTTAAAAATTGACAACAATTCAATATGTATTTGATGTCACCCAACTGAAGAATACAATTTAGTTCAGACATATGTGTTGAATTGGTAGGAATTTGAGATTGATCCAGATTTAACAGTTTTTGAGCAGCCAATGAAGATATGGGATTATCAAAAGAAGGTTCATTATGGGAAGTACATTCCTTCAGTTCGTATTCTATAGCATCATGATAATGATTAGCATGAGACTTGGGAGAGAATGTCTTGGGTTGAGCACGGGTAACCATTTATATTCTTTTATTAGGCTTTGAATTTCATTTCAGAGGGCGGAATGATTCCATGGCAGGGATAAATGTCAAACCCAGACCTCTGTTTGAGGTATGTTTTAAATTTTAATTTTTATCACATAATCTTAGTTACCCTTTTATAATTGTAATATAATAATGTAAATAGATAACGAAATTACTATGTGATTGTTTCCCTGATTAATGAATGCTTCCTTCATAATTCCCGACGAGTGGGTAGGGCATGGGTGAAGCAAAGAGGCCTGCCTGGTGTGAGGGTGTACATTTTTATTATTAACATTTTAAACACAAAATTTCATTTCATTAACATCATTAATAATATAATAATTAGTATTTAACCCTTTATTAATTAATATAATAAAATTCTTTTATCATTTTTATGTATCAATATTATTTTAGGTTGGTTAATTTTTGTATCTTTTTTGGTCATATTCCACTTTTTTAAATCTTATTATTTATAGTATCACTATTTTTTAACCTTTCGTTTCTATTTATTTTTTTCCTATATTTTATTTATTCTCTCCCTAAAACTCTCTCTCTCTCTCACGGTGCATTGTTCATCAGTTTCTCCTCATGTTTCACACACAAGAAGCTCTCCTTAACCCTAAAAGATGCAAATAACCTCTCACCAGATCGACTGCGTCGTGCCGCACCCTCCCTCCTTCCTACCGCACCACACATGGCCCCACCTTCCTCCTGCTCTACCCGACCACGCCGACTGCACTTCACCCTCCCACATTTTATTGGCCACACCTCCCCTCTCCCACACCTCCTCTATCACTAGTTGTTCCCCATACATAATTTATGGTCATGACCCTTTATGGACACACCACTTTCTGGTGAGGTTCTAACCGGTTGAATTATCATTCTGGCACCCTCAACCACAACATGCCAACCTCTTGCACCTCTTGCGTTATATTCAGTGTAACCTAGTTTTTATATGTTCTCTTTTATTTGTGTTGATGTTAGGGTTTTGTTTGTGTATGGGTTATTTGATATTCATTTGTGTGATGCCTTGTTTTAGGCTTTATGGTGGTCTGCATGAAGCATGGTGGGCATGCAACGGCCTTTGAGCATCACGTTTGTGAAATCTGCTATATGCAAGTAGGTGAATCCATGGTTATGTATAGATTAATTAATTGGGTTTCATGATTATTTATTTTAACATGTTGATTTATTAGAGTATAATGGTAGTAGTTAGTTTTACTTATAATTTGTAGAATTTTTGGTTTGGTAGTATGTATTTATGAAATATTAGTGTCTGTCAAAATTTTGTAGTTATTTTGTTTAAATGTGAAGGAGTTATAGTTGAGTTTTTGACATGTATCAGGGAATACTGTGTTGTAAATAGGTTCTGATGTGGTTTTTTTACATTTTTAGTCATTCATCTTATATATTTTTTAAATAGTTAAATGGTTTTTTTACAATGTTGAATTCCTATTTGTGACCTATAAAAATTGTGAAACTCGATATTGGACTGTGTAAATAATCTATGTTGAATTTCGAACAAAATTACTAGGGTTTGTAATTCTTTAAAAATGAACATTTTATTGGAAGTGTGGCACAACACATAGATAATGTTCCATGTGATTTGAATATGTAACTTTGTCATGGAATGTGGCATGTTCAACATAATGGAGCACAAAATTGGATGCCATGGTATTATGTGGGTAGACTAGGACATGTTGAGTCAATAAGGTTTTACTTGTGACTTTTTTGTTCCTTCTTTTTTTGAAAATCAGTAACACCTTATCTTAAAGAAAATATGATTTTACCCTATATTTTACTTTTATAAGGAAAATTTCGAACACCAAAGAAATCTACCCTTACCTAGACTTCATTGCTCGAATCATAATTTTTCTTAAGTATTAAAATCAGATTCATATCTAAAAACATGGAATCGTATAATACTTAGACAAGAATCATTTTGTTTTAGGATCCGAATTCTTTTAATGAACTATTATGAAGTTCTACTCTGAATTCCCTGTTACAAACATTTATGAGGTTCAACTCTGAATTCTGATTAAAAACATCTATAAAGTTCTAACTACAAATTCTGATGAGGACTTATGATTATGAATTCTCATTACGAATTCTGATGATGAATTCGGATTACGAATTCTCATTATGTATTCTGATAATGAATTCTGATTACGAATTATCATTACGAATTCTGATAGTGAATTATGATTACAAATTCTCATTATGAATTCTGATGACGAATTCTGATGACGAATTTTGATTTTGAATTCTCATTACAAATTCTGATGATGAATTCTGATTAAAAGTTGTCATTACGAATTCTGATGGTGAATTATGATTACGAATTATCATTACGAATTCTGATGAATAATTATGATTACAAATTCCCTAGAAAAATAGAATCTAAATATCCATGTATTATAGACTCTGAATTCATTTACATACATTCTGAACTATCATATTTGCTTACATTCCGAATTTTAGTTTTTGGTTATACTTTCACTTGTTCTTTTATAAAATGATGTCGTGCCTTCTATTAACAACTTAACATTGTTTGAGTGACACATGTACATGTCCCTCCTAAATTCAAGGAAGAATATGACCATTGGAGGGGGGGGGGGTGTTTCAAACGTTGGAGTTGTGCCTATAAATAGGGGATCGTTTGGAAAATATCAATATACTTGATAACATCTTTGACATCTGTTATTACATGCGGTTTATGTGATTTCTAGAGAGAGATGCTATTATAAACACCCATGCTTTATGCTGAATGTTTTAATGACTTATTAGAAACTTGCATCATGTAGATTGGTTTTGTGCGACTCTGATTTTTTTGGTGTACAATCGTGGGCTTCAAGGGAAAGGAAGACAGAGGTACCGACTACCGGATAGTTGAGGCATTGCGGGGATTGCAAAACAAACTATGATCTTCGAATCAAGGGCTTACCCTGGTGTGGGTAAGACAAGATTTCTTTAATGAATAAATCAAGGGACCTTTGTCCAAGGTTGTTGGAAACCCTTCTCATTGGGTTAGAAGATTTAATAATTGTTACTAGTTTTGTTTCATGCATTCCAATGCATTTTTATTTTTATGGAAAATATCACATTCTTATACTTCCTCTTACTTTTACTCTATTTTAGTATGATTATATTCTCTTTAAGGTAGAATATCATTTATTGTAAACTTTTGTTAAGTTTCATGTCTGGATTCACTTTTCCAGAATCAATCAAGATATTATAACATAGGGGTGTTGAGAATTTTGTTTATACAAAATTTCTTAAGGATTATTAAAGTATACAAATCCCCCCCTCTTGTATTTGAGCATCTCATTACATATTTGATCCTACATTTGGTATTATAGAGTAAATCATACTCACATAAATTCTACCAATTGGTATTAGAGGAATAGGTTCAATTTGAATTAATCTCATGGTTTGATTCAGAAGACTTTCTTCTTCTTATAACTTTCGGAATTGAATTTTCAGATTCATACATAAGGATTCATATTTTTTTTCAAAATCTATTTTTCAGAATCATAGTTCGGATTCAATTTTTCTTAGAGACACTATTGCTATATATTTTCCTTTCATAGGATATTTTCCTTGTTTACAAACTCTTACTACTAAAAAGTTTGTGTGCCAAATATATTTTTAAGAATGGCACTTTTAAATGTTGGTTCTATTGATAACCTAAATCCTACCAGACCTCCAGTTTTTGATAGAAATGATTATGATTACTAGATAGATAAGATGAATAATGTTTTTATCAATACTGGAGTTGATAGCTATCTAATGTTAACTGGAGATTATAAGATTCCAGATAAGGAATTGATAACCTTTACGAATCAGGAGAAAGAAGAATATCAATCAAACATCAGAGTCAGAAATACTTTGTTATATTCTATGACTAGGAACATATATAGTCAAATATCTTCGTGTGAAGCTACAAATAGTATCTAGAAGAAACTTGAAGTTACACATTTTGGATCATCCAAAGTCAAAGAAACCAGAAGAGCTATGTTGAGAGCAGAATACCATAGTTTTAACTTTCCCTATGGAGAACCTATAAGCAATGTACAACAAAGGTTTATAACTATCGTGAATAGCTTTCAATATACATGAGAAAAAGGCTTAGATGATGAGGGTATTGTGGAAAAAATCATAGATATCATTCCAAATGATTGAGATTCCAAGAGGTCAGCTTTTGATGAACACATGAAAGTCACACCTATTTCATTAGATGGGTTATTTGGAACTCTTCTTCAGCATGAATCAATAATGAATAGAGATGCTGAAAATTTCATGAAGAAGAATGGATATGGAGGAGTTTCTTTTACTAACACTTCTAAACATATGAAAGCCAAGACCCCAGAAAGGGTAACTTGATCAAAGAAAAAAAAATCATTATTCAGTCAGAATCTAGTGACATGGAAAATACTGAGAATGAATTAGCTAATCTTGCTTGAAGATTGAACAAGATTGTAGCTCAGAAGAATTGTCAGAATAAATACAAGAATAAATACAACAGATATAAAAAACTATGGAGATGTTATGTGTTATGAATGTAAAAGAATAGTTCATATCAAACTTGATTGTCCCTTGTTAAAAATTAAGGAAAATATGGAAAGGAATTCATAAAATAATGGGATGAAATTCTATCAATCAAATCATAAGAAAAGTCATTACGCCAATGATACTGGATGTGCTAGCTGTGAAGATTATTCAGAAAGTGAATTTTCTGAATATGAATCTTCTGCAAAGAAGAATATGGGTTTCATTTCTACTACGTCTTTCCCCAATACATTTCATATGGCCATGGTACACTCTCCTGAGGCTTTAACAAATTTATCTCTTGATAAGAATTATTATTCCAAAAATAGTACTTCTAATGAAGATACTTCAACCTCAGAAAATGAAGAATTACCTTCATATGAAGAAGTTTCTAGATTTTCCAAGTTACTTGAAGAAAGAAATTGTATAATTTCTAAGAAATTATACAAGGAAAATACTAGGGGAGAAATTCTTACAAAATAGATTTCATATCTTTCTAGGGATCATAGAGATAAAGAAGCGCTTTTAGAAAAACGTTCTAATGACCATAAGATAGAAAATTATGATAAATTAGAACTTTCTATAGATCATAAGAATGTTATTTTAAAGATAAATTTTTTTGAGGAAAAATATAACTCTAAGGAAATGATTCCTGAGGATAGGAATTTTGTCATCAGACTGAAATCTGAAATATTTTTACTTAATAAACTCCTTGAAAAATTTACTTCTGGGAAGTAAAGTTTTGACAATATTTATTCTCAAATTAAACCTCATGGTAACACTACTGTAGTAGGTTATACTAACCAACAACCGGTTTTCAAAAACAAATATTTTGTTTTTTAGAGCCCCTTTTTGTACTATGTGTTAATGTGGTGGGAATTGGATGAAAAATTTCTCCTTAAATATAGTTCAATATCTTCGGTTTCATACAACATATTTTTCTAAACAAATGTAGATACCTAATATTTTTTGGACTATCAATTCCAGTTCAAAGAAAGTTTGCATTCTAAAAATATAACTTATTATTTTTTTCAAGAAAATAGGTAATGTATCAACAAAAAAATGTGGTACACGGATAGTGGATGTTCCCGTCATATGACTTATAACAAAAACTATTTTTGAAATGATTATTATAACGAAAGGAGGAAAATTATCTTTTGGAGATAATGCTCAGGGAGAAATTATTGGTATTGGTAACACCGTTCTTCTTGAAAAAATATTGATTTCAAATGTTTTATTTGTTAAGGGTCTTAAGAACAACCTCATTAACATAAGACAATTATGCAATGAAGGCTAGATTGCGAATTTTAGGAATGATAAGTTCTTAGTACTCAATTCCAAGGAAGAATTTATTAATTCTACCATACGCAAGATAATTTTACACACCAAACATATCAGACCTTAGGAGCCAAGACATACATTTCTTTATTGCAATGGAAGATCATTCTTGGTTATGGAATAGAAGGTTAGGTCACTGTAAACTTATGAACATATGAAAACTCTCTACGAAAGGACTAGTTAAGGATACACCGGAGCTTATATTTTATTCTTCAAAAGTTTTTGATCCTTGTCAATATGGAAAGGAACATAAATCATGTTTTATGTCAGTCAGTGAAGTCTCAACTACTGATTCATTAAAGCTAGTGGATATGGATCTTTTTTGTCAAACACAAACTAGATACATTGAGGGAAAGAATGATGTATTTGTCATAGTACATGATTACACTAGGTATACGTGGGTCTAATTTCTAGAAAGAAATTTTGAAGCTTTTTGTTATTTCAAATGTTTTATATCCCATGTTAAAAATGAGAAAAACCATCTTGTTGATTACTATTCACAGTGATCATGGAGGAGAATTTCAAAATTTGGATTTTGAATCTTTTTGTAGTAGAAAAGGTATTACTCATATCTTTTCAACATCAAGAATACCTCAACAGAATGGTGTTGTTGAAATAAGAAATAAAATTATTCAATAGATTACTATAACCATGTTGAGTGATTATTCTGTAGCTGAACATTTTTGGGCTGAAGCTGTAAATACTTCTTGTAATACTATAAATCATGTTTTAATTACACATTTTCTTAATAATACTCCTTATGAGTTATGGAATGGTGGAAAACATAGACATTCCTACTTTAAGGCTTTTGGTTGCAATTTATTCATTCTGAATACTAATGATTAATTATAAAAATAATCACCAAATTCTGATGAAGGAATTTTCTTAGGCTACTCCACAACTTCTAAAGAATATTGATCTTTCAATAAAAACACTTGTACTATAGAAGAAACAGTACATGTTAAATATGATAAAACTGGACCTATGTATTTTAACAACCCCAACCTACATCCACAGATGTTTTTTCTAAAATTTATTATCAACCATTGATAGAAAATCCTTCTGATAATGAAAAGTTCCAAGAAGATGATTCTAAAACATTTACCCCAGAATATTTCCTACACTATGTTGATGAACATGTTTTACAAAACCCAAATCAGCTGTTTTGGATGAATTATCCTAGTGATTGTATCATTGGTTATATCAATCAACCTATAAGAACAAGAAGTTCTTTAATAAATGAAGTAGAACATCTAGAATTCCTTTCCCAATTAGAACAAAAAGGAAACGATGAATCTTTAGGTGACGGCAATTGGATTAAAGCAATGCAAGATAGACTAAATGAATTCAAAAGGAATAAAGTCTGGACCTTGGTTGAATGACCTAAGAATGCTTCTATTATTGTAGTAAAATCAGTCTTTGGAAATAAGTGTGATGAAAATGGAATCTTTTTTAGAAATAAAGCTAGATTAGTTGATAAAGGCTATAATCAACAAGAAGTAATAGACTATGAATAAACCTAATATCAAGTAACTAGACATGAATCAATTGGTATTTTACCTGAATTTGTAGCATTCTTCAATTTCAATCTTTTACAAATGGATGTGAAATGTACTTTTCTTAATGGTTATGTTCAAGAAGAAGTTTTTGGTGAACAACATCTAGGCATTGAAGAAACAAAACATCATGATCATGATTTTAGACTTACCAAAGCACAGTGTGGACATAAAAAATCCTCTCTAGCATGGTATGAAAGATTTACAAGATTTTTGTTTCAAAATAATTATGTTAAGGGAAATGTAGATTCAAAACTTTTTACAAAGAAATACAAGAAAATTGTTTTAATTATTCAAATTTATGTTGATTACATTATGATTGGTTCAACTCAATAATATTTAAATGATTTCTTCGTGGATGTAATGAAATTATGAGTTTGAAATGAGTATGATGGATGAGTTAACATTTTTCCTTGAAATTCAAATCTCTCAAAAAATAGATGGAATCTATATATCCCAACATAATTATATTAATTATCTTCTTAAAAAGTATGGATATGATAACACTAAGACTATAAGTAATCCTCTCTGTACCTCAAACACACATGATCTTGATAAAGCTAGGAAACCAGTAGATCAATCAAATTTTAGAGGTATGATAGAACGTGTACTTTAAATGAAAACTAGTCGTCCAGACATATTGTTTTCAGTGTGCCTATGTAGCAGATATCAATCGAATCCGAAGAAATCTCATTTTAAAGGTAGTGAAAAGAATTTTTCTCTATTTAATGGTAACAATGGATTTAGGACTATTTTATACGTTTGGAAATTTTTCCTTAAAAAGATTTTCAGATGCTGAATTTGGTGGAGGTAGAATTGATTGAAAGACTACATATTTAACTTTTCATTTCATAGGATATTCATTAGTTTAATGGTCTCACAAGAAGCAACATTCTGTAGTACTCTTCATTACTGAATCCAAATATGTAGCAGCTGGAAGTTGTTGTGCTCAAGTGTTGTGGATGCAACACACACTCACAGACTATGGAATGAGTTTTTCTAAGACTCAAAATTTGTGTGATAAAACAAGTACCATTTCCCTTAATAATATCCCTTCACATCACTCTTGTGAAAAACATATAGATATTAGGCATCACTTTCGTAGGGATCACAAAAAAAAAAATATATCATTCTTCAATTCATAGGAACGCAATATCAACTTGCCGATATTTTCACAAAATCGTTACCTATCGATAGATTTGAATATATTAAATAGAAGTTAGGAAGGATAACCATGAGGTAATCTTCCTCTATTAACGTTCTGTTTAACCAATCTCCTTACTGTAATAAACTCATTTTCATAAGGGGAGTACATTTGTTATTGAAATTTTTTAAAAATTTTCATATTGAAATTTTTTCGTAGTAAGTTTTTCCAATTTTTGTAACTGAAATTTTGTAATAAAATTTACGTAATCAATTTTTGGTACTCAATGTTTTTGTAATAAGACTTTTTGATATTAAATTTTTGTATTAAATTTTTGGTAGTGAGTTTTTCATAGTAATTTTTACGTACTATGATTTTCGATGTCAAATTTTCTTCAAAAAGCATATCACCCATTAAGAAAAATCTTCTCAGCCAATCAGAAAGGTATGAATTCTTTACATACGTTTTCATAATCATTTCTACTTGAGGTTATTTTCTTTTATTATTTCAGATTTATTTCTTCTCAAATCCGAATGTTTTTATTAAAACCTCAAAATATGAGATTCATGATTTCCTTGATAGCATGTTTTCAATTGTCAGATCAGATCAGAGATTTTTTCAATAGTTAGATTGGATTTGGAAGATGAAAGGTCACTTCTATCGCATATATAAAAGAACCCCGAAGGGTTTTCCCACATCAATTTTCAATCCTTTCGCACGCTGAAGCTCTGCTATCCTTCTTAATCCCATTCTGATTCTCTCAATGTTCTTCCAGACTGAATGTCTGTTGATGATTCGTCCTAATAAATGTCTACCGTGAATCCATTCTCAAAATGGCAAGTATAAAGGGAAAGGATGGTTCATATGAACTTTTTCAAGTATGATTTTATCATTTATAAGAATATAATGTTAAATGGATGGGAAAATTTCTATATATCTAATCCATGTATTCGATACTCGGTGTATCTGGATTTACTCATAGAGTTTTATGAGTTTTTGTTCTTCGTTAAGGAAGATGGAAAAGAGATGTTTTCATTAAAGTCTTATAAAAAACCTACAAACATTCTGAGGTCAAGGCTACAAGCTTGGTGGGGCTTGAATATGATGGTGAAGTTGAATTTTTCTCTAAAAAATAACTATAGGTTCAAGGTATTTTTGTAAAGGTAATGGCTTTGGAATGTCTTGGACCTTTTTAAGTCAAGACAACATTGATTTCCCATTTATCTTCTAACAACCAGATCCTTCAACTATGGGTATAATGTTTTTTAGTACTGAGAAAAGTTTACAAAGATACCCTCAAGAAGAGTGTCATATATTTCATAGAAGTCTTGGTAAATCTAAGGAAAATCAATTTGATGAGGCATGTTCTGATTATAATTAAGAACATCAAGAATGGAAATTTAAGAGCCCAAATTATCATGTATCCTTCCTTAAATTCAATGATGATAGTTCAATGTCTTGAATCATTCATGATTGAAGGCAGTTCCAAGATTTGGAATTGCAAAGTTATACTTTTCAGTGATGACTCTCTGAAAAGGAGTGAATATGTGATATTCTAATGAGACAGGAGAGTTCTATGATCTTCTTAAGGATGAGGCATAATCCAATCAGGGAAATGATGAAAAAGATGAACCATAAAAGAATCTAGGAAAGAAAAGAAATTTGGAGGAAGTGGATGAAATAGAAAAACCCCCCAAAGCTAATGAATTCCAATATGCACCTCTTAAACCCATGAAACAAAAATATTATCCAATTGAGGTAGTTTCAAAATGGATGCAGGTTAAAGAAAAGTGGAAAGAAGGGGAGTCAAATTTCGGCTTGGACCCTACTGAAGCTAATTCATTAAGGGATAAGACTACTGTATACCATGAGAAGAAAGAAAAAGAGAAGAAGATGAATAAGAAAATATCTGATCTTGAAGTTGCAAAATCTCCTTTGAAATCCACAGAAGTTGCTTCTGAGAATATTCCAGTGCCGGAAACTATCCTAGTCGAGCCATTACCTAAGACTTCGGGGAAGAATTTCATCACTCCGGAAAAAACTAATGAGAAAGAAGTTATTTTAGAAGTAGAGGAGGTGGAAGTAGAAGAAGAAGAATAATAATATGTAGAAGAATAATGTGGTGATATAGATGATATGTTTAAGCAAGTTGAATAATATCAAGATAAGGCTAACCCATCAGAGAAATTATCACTCCGAACATCTGAGGTTGAGTCCTCGATGATTGTCACTCTTGGAATGGAAGATGATAAAGATGTAAAGAAAGATGTAGACAAGGATGAAGTTGAAGTAAATGAATTATCAATGGATGAAAGTTATGAAAAGAACATTATTGAGGAACGAGCAGAAAAAAGAAAAAATTTGATGAATATAGAGTTGTTTTATTATCTGATATCGACCATAAATCTCCTAATGAGAATGTAATATTGAAGATTGATAAGGGTAAGAAAGTGATTGTTTATTCTCAAAGAAAATCTACAGTGAAGAGGAAGTAAGTTGTATGAACATTAAAATGGAAGCTTGTTGAGATTGAAAAACCACTTTCACCATGTAATGTCTCGGATTCAAAGTCATCATCACTTGGTCAAGATTTTGTGGTGTAGTCTATGAAGAAGCTAGTTGGTTCCATTCCGACTTTTACACGAATAGATTCTAGATGCCAGATGCTCCAAAACACTCTTAATCATAAATCATATTCGGTGTCCTTGGTGATGGAAAAGTGTGTCAAGATAGAATCAGAGATAAAATCTTTTCTTATATGATACGAAGCTCACAGGACGTCATGTAATAAATAGCTATCTGGTCAAATAAATCAATTCAAGAAATGAGTGAGCTTGATTATTTTCAAGATGGAGTAAAGGAAGATTTTGATAAATAAGATGGAAGGATCAAATATCATACAAAATGTTTTGAATAAAAATTGACCTTAGAGAAAAATAATCGGATTCAATAGGGGAAGTATCTTAATGTAAAGCATAACTCTGTTACTCAAAGATGGAAGGGGGAAAGAGATCTCTAGATTGGGTTTGAAGAGAAGCTTGTAAAGGAGGACGAAGTTCTTAAGGTTACGTTTGAGGCTCTTAAGGCTAATGATGACAGGATTAAAGGCTTAGAAAAGCAAGCTGAGGAGGATCACAAAGAGTTAAAGAAGCTAAAAACCTTGCTGAAGAAATTAATACCCATGGAAAAAGAAGGCAAATAGTCTCAATCCAATATTTTGTTAAAATGTCTTTCCATTTAAATATTCATTCAATATTAAATAAAACATTGGATTCTTTTCTTTTGTGTTATCATGCAATAATATTTCAGGTACTTTATTGTTTTCCATTACCTCAAATTATTTTTGAAAATCACAAAGGGGTAGAAGGAAAAAGAATTCTAAATAGGAGAAGGAAAAATGATTTATATGTATAGAAGAAGTATCCCTATGTAAGGGGGGGTTTGTCTAAGGGGGAGTTCTCACTACGCTGATTTCCATATACATAATGAAAATCCCATTTCGGAAATATAGAATACGATCCTTATAGTTCCAAAGACTAAGGGAGATTTAGTCGTATTCACCATTGTCCATGAACAAAGGGATATAATATTTATTTCAAAGTCTAGAAAATCATTCTCTATGTCCTTGTAATATTTTTCAGAAGGAGGTTTCTGCTTTCCAAAAAGTAGGAGATTGTTGAGTCAATAAGGTTTTTCTTTATGACTTTTCCATTCCTTATTGTTTTGAAAATCACAAACACCTTATCTTAAAGCATATCTGATTTTACCCTATATTTTACTTCTATGAGTAAAATTTCCTTAACCAACGAAATCTACCATTACCTATAATTCATTTCTCTAATCATAATTTTTCATAAGTATAAAAATATGATTCATATCTAAAAACACGGAATAATGTAATACATAGTCATGAAGCATTGTGTTTTAGGATCTGAATTCTTGTTACTAACTTTTATGAAGTTATACTTTGAATTCAATGTTATAATTTTTTATGATGTTCGACATTGAATTCTGATTACGAACTTGTATAAACTTCCAACTACGAATTACAATGATAAATTATGATTATGAATTCTCATTACAAATTTTGATGATGAATTCTGATTATGAATTCTCAATACAAATTCTGATGATGAATTTTGATTATGAATTATCATTATGAATTCGGATGGTGAATTCTGATTACAAATTCTGATGAAGAATTCTGATTACGAATTCTGATTACAAATTCTGATGATGAATTATAATTAAAAAATCTCATTACGAATTCTGATGGTGAATACTTATTATGAATTCTCGTTACGAATTCTGATGAAGAATTATGATTATGAATGCTCATTATGAAATCCTTAGTAAAATAGACTCTGAATATCCCTGTATTATAGACCCTGAAAACATTTACCAACATTCTGAACATTCATATTTACTTACATTCCGAATATTAGTTTCTGTTTATGCTTTCACTTGTTCTTTTATAAAATGATTTCATTCCATTAGTTATCAACCTACCATTGTTTGAGTTACACGTGTACAGGTCCCTCTGAAATTCAAGTAAGAATATGACCGTTGAAGGAGGGAGCCAACCGTTGGAGTTGTGCCTATAAATAAAGGTTCATTTGAACAGAGAAATATACTTGACAACATCGTTAACATCTGTGCATACATGCAGTTGAAGTGATTTCTAGAGAGAGAGAGTCTCTTATAAACTCTCAAGTTTCATGTAGAATGTTTTAATTAATTGTTCATACTTTTCTTCGTGCATATTGGCTTCATGTGACTCCAATTGTTTCTATGTAAAATCGAGAGCTTCCTGGGATAAGAAGACAAAAGAGATGACTACCTGATAGTTGAGGGCTTGAGGGGATATCAAGATAGACTCCGATCATCATATCGAGGGCATACCCTGGTGTGGGGAAGAAAAAATTTCTTGAATATAAAAATCTAGGGACTTTTATCCAAGGATGATGGATTCCATTTTCTTTGGGTTAAAATATTTACTACTTGTAACTGGTTTTGTTTCATGTTTTCCGTTTCATTTTGTATTGTTAAAGAAAGTATAAATTTCTTATACTTCCTCTTACTTGTACTCTGTTTTAGTTAAATTCATTACTCATTAAGGTAGAATCTCATTTGTTGTAAACTATTATTAACTTTAATTTTCAGAATCACTTTTTTGGTATCACGAATGATATTTGAACTTAGTGGTGTTGTGAATTTTGGTTGTAAAAAATTTACTTAAGGATTTTTAATGTATACAATCCCCCCCCCCACCTCCTATATTTGAGCATCTCATTACATATTTTATCTTACATTTGGTATTATAGAGTATATCATACTCACATTCTTTCTAACCGTACTAGTGTTCTAGTGGCACGGAAGTGGCCTCATACCGGTTTCACATTGTTGGTTTGATGAATAAAACACTAACAAAACTATGGGTGATGTTTGGGACACCTATTTCATGAATGTGTTTCCCTATTACTAGCTCATGTACAAGAGCGTATATTTTTGTGGTTATTACATCTTTGTTCACCGAGACAAGATATTCTAGGGTCCATTTTTATGATAGTAACTATAGGGCCTCTACTACTATGGTGCCCTTGGATTACATTTCACTAACCAATGACATATGGTATATCCTCTATTGTGATTTAAACATAAAATTATTTTACTTTCTTTTTAAACATTATTCCCTTAATGTTTTCATTCTTAAAAGGGTTTTATTTAAAATTGTTTAAGCACTAATTTCTATTCCTTTGATTAAACATGAAACAATTTAATTCGGGTAATCTTTAAAAGTTGAATATCTTATTGGTGAAATCATATTCAGTGTCATCTCACACCATACTTACACCCTTGGGTGATAGTAGATTTGGTTATGTCTGATTCAGGTAAGGGTAAGTCTTTTGGAAGTGGTGGTTCAAGTTGTCAGCTAACACAATGGAAATGCATTGTAGAGATGGAATGATGGTGATTTCCTCCATCCACTAGTGGTTTTTATAGTTGGTTCTTGGACACCATGTTTGGAAGTTTATTGGTATTGGTGTAGAATAGGAAACTAAAATCTAGGTTTCTGGTAAGGGCCAATTTGTTTGTGACTTTAGTTTGGCATATTTATCAATTTTTTTTGTTTTTGGTTTTTTTGTTTTTTGCATGTTTTTTATAATAGGTTAAATTGTTCCCAATGTTTTATTTTGATACCTGGGAACATCTTCCAACTCGTGGGTATTGGGAATTCCCTTCATTCCTTATCGCAGACTGGGTCAGGTGTTGGTTAGATGGCCACCCGATTTGGTTCTTGACAATGGTTCATCCTCCATGGTAATCTGGAAATTAAATAAAAAACATATATTGAAGATAATAATGATATAAAAATAGGAATAAGAATCCCTGATAGATAATTATTTACCATGAATCGTTTAATTGAATCAAAAATATATTATGAATTATTTTTGGTGAAATTAACTACACACACAAACACACATATATATATTCATTATGAAAATGGTAGGAAACTGGGTTATAAAATATTAAAAAATAAAATAGTAAAGAATAATGTTTCATTTTTTAAAAGGATTCAATATGATGTGGAGACCTCCCTTACTCTATATTAAATGAGATTATGTATAATGTTTTCATTTCATTCCACTCACATTAGGATGTCTACATCATACACTAAGTCCATATCAATTCAACAGATATCATTGAGATGTTGGCCAAAAATAACACTGATACAACCCAAATAGAACCCAAAAATGATGATCTCTTAGTGTTTTAAATAGTAATCCCCCAACATGTACTGTCACATGGGTCATGGAATTGATCTACACATGGTGGAACCCAAAACAGAATACAATCACCCAACAAGGAATTGTGATTTTTATAATATAGTTACTCAACATTTAAATTCTAAATGCTCTTAAAATATTTAAAAATACAAATAGATATCTATCCCTGTAATGATTTATCATTTCACGTGTGAAGGAATTGGCTCGTGTTTTGCATTCATTTCGTTGAACCATAAAATTGGTCAAAAATTCATTTCAGATAGTCAAATATAAATATAAATTGTATTTAATAGAAATTTATATTTTAGAATGGTTTATTTACCGTAGGGATGAAAATTTATGGTATTCCATGTTACATTAATTATTCAGAGTATTGAAAATTTATTAAATAAATATAAATTATATTTTATGGGTGTGATCATTAATATCTACAAAATTAATTTGGATATATACATTACATCATTATTGATTAGTCCATAATGGTGGTTATTTTTAGGATATGTACAATCTTAATTTGAGAATTAAGCATAGTTTTGGATTATTAAATGTGTTTTTGTTTCAAAAATTATAGTTTTCACTAAACAATGAATAATCTATCTCTTCCATTATACATGCTTAGAGTTCCCCTACATAACTATTTTTATGTGACAAAATACATTGGGATGTGATCTAGGAGATGTGCTAGTTGATATACCATAATAGATTGTTTTAATATTTGAATCTATTATTTATTATCATGAAATATAATGGAGAAACAAGCTGTAAAAATGCTGAGACAATCCACTAGGATATATGACTCATTATTTTGTGTCTCTTCTAAGATCTATTATATAATAATTTATTAATTTCATTATATGATAAATATATCATGTGGTTTAAGTTTTGGATTGGTTATGATCAATTTCTAGGTGTTATTAGCGAACATGACTTATTTTCAGGCAACATATTTATTGAAAATCTAACTACATGGAATGTATTCAAAATAATTTGTGCCATGTGATTTGGTTGGGTGTCTTAGATAAAAGGAAAGGTTTGCAAAAAACATTGTTTTTATATATATAAATATAAGACATATAGTACCATATGAAATAAAACATGGGTTATGCACATGTATTAGACCAAAACCATATGTTATACACATATCATAAACAAGTATATGCCAGGATGGGATACACAACCCGAACCTGTTTTGGGACATGACCTAGTAACCATGTATATTTAATCATGTTTATTTTAGGTACACTTATTGTATGATGGTGTTAAAACTGACATGAAAATGTGTACATTCCCAAGGATGGGTGTTTGGGTGTTCATTCCATATACCCATAGTAGACACCCTATACTTGCCTATTTATCTTCTTATTCCATATTCCTTACCCTATTACAAGATTTGTACATTAATTGATGTAATTATATGAGTAGATTATTGTATATTTACATTTTTTGGAAACAACATGATATAAGTGATTATAAGGATTTTATTTTGGGATTTTATTAGGGATAAAAATCCCTTGGTGATGATTATAAAATTTAGATGTTAGAGTAGTGTTGGTTTAAGGGTTGTACACTTCCTGTTTCATAGTCTATCCCATAGAATGGGAAAAAATTTATCTGATGGGATAGATACTCTGTGAGAGTTATTGGAATCATTGGGAATCATAGACAGTTGAGGTTAATTGATATTATGGTTTTTCCATGTTATAACATTACTCTATTCATGAAAAAAATAGTTCAGAAAGTCATTCATAGGTAGAACACACATAATGGAATATATATTTCTCTAAATACTATAATATTGGAATGTGATCTCCTCCCTCCATGTAATTCTAATACATTTTGGCATACCCTTGTTGCATGGTGTACGATTATTTATTAATGATTCGAATCTAGTTGCTATCCCATAGTTATGTGGGGTGTAGAATCTCTTAGAATATATATGAATAACATAGAACCACCAATTTAGAAGATATGGTTACTAAATTATATTTTTATGGTACTTTTCATATTTTATAACACCACTTCTTGAAACATGAGATCATTGATGAATCCATAATGATGGATCATGGTTTTTCAAAACATGAACCTAACAAGGGCTCGAGCCGCAGGTACCACAATACCACCTCTATAGGCAACTAGTTAGATTCCAGATCTAGAGGAATAAATAATAAGGGGGGTTATATTCCCATTTAAAAGTATGAATAGACATACCCATGTCAATGAATATGTTAAAATAAAAACAATTAAAAGATGAAAACCACTAGGGAGTGAACAATGAATGAAAAACATCAAGATAGTACAAGAGTATGATAGTGTAAATTAAATTTAAAGGGGAAAAATAAAATCCCAAAAAGAACGTTGTCCCAATCTACAAAAATAGAAAAATAAAACAATGACATATACCAACTCTGGATCCCCATGATGTGACCAGCTCACATGATCCTTTGTACCAAGTATCTCTATGATCCTCTGAAGTCACCACTAAAATCACTTTCAATAGCATAAGACATGACATGTACATGAAAATACCATTCATGGGTGAGTATATAAATACCCATTATGATACACTATATTCTTAACATGGAGTGGTAAGATATTCATGTTTAATATAATGATTTTAAAATAGTACACGTGATGTAGAAATCATCGAATGGGAACATCTAAATCCAAACCAAGAGATAATAACATCATCCATACACAAGGGTCTCAAAATGGTGTGTTCATGGAATGAAATTATAATTATTCTACCAATATCATGAGCATAAAACCATTATTCCATTTAATGAAATCATAGAAGAGAACATTGTATACACTTCACATCTTCACAACAAATTATATGATATTAAAAAAGTAAAAAGGTTATGGATAAAATTGTATATATATATATGTATATATATTAAGTTAAAAGAAGAATAAACAAAAGTGAAAGGTGATCTCTGAATCATAGATCTGCATGGAATGTAGAGGCATCGATATTTCCAAATGTCCATCAATGATGTCAAACAACACATACATCTTCCCATGATTATATTTCTATGTTAAATGATAAATTTTTACTATGACGCGTAGTCTATAGGACAAAATCACTTTGTATAGGACCCATTCCCTAATACAATATGATAGTTACAATTGGTGTTAGAAGACACATTCTCAACCCAGATGCATGTTTTTACATAATAAGATAGTAAAGAACCCAAAAATGCCAATTTTTAGTGTTCTACACTAAGATTCATCGAGTAACCATGCTTGTCCTAGCGTTAGGGTTCCACGTGACTGGTATATATAAGAACTATTCCCTATGAAAACTATAGATTTCCACTGAAGTCATCAAGTATACATAAATAATAAATGGAGGGTTAGACCTGGAATTCAGGGTTGTACCCATTCACTATCTGATGGGTGGGTTCCACTGTGGTCATCGAGGACCACTAGCCAGCCATGCTCGAGGGTTCAACTTAGATGTTGGTAGAGGACACATACCCTACCCATCAAGATGGTTCCACTATATTGAACAGGGAACCACAAAAATCCGACATATAGGGTTCCCCATGAATGTAGTTGGAGGACTCATGCACCACCTATGAAGAGGGTTCCATTATAAAAGTCATCAATGACCTATGTACATCTCAAATTTTGGGTTCCACTCAAGTTTCCTCTAGTGATCATGTACTATCGATGAATTCATTGATCATTTCATAACCAATATTTATGCCCATGAAATTCTACATAATATTTGAGAATCTAAAAAAGAGGGAACCATCAGTCTCTATAGGAAAAAACACTAAGTTTAGACTACTCACATGCTAAAATCCATGTACCAATGAATGAAATATGGGATATTTTACTTTACAAAAAATGATCCATGGGGTGAATGGTGTGTGGGGGTACCCATATGATGTGTGGTCATGCTCCTTTTCCTGAATGTGTCCCTATAGGTAAACAACTCTCCAACCATGTACGAGTACATGATATATAAGGGATATACATGGTGTGACCATTTTACTCCATTTCCCACCTATGTGATTGTCCATGATCATATATCTAATCCATTCCCATTTAATGTACCCCATTTATGTTTTTTTATGACATTGTTATCGTCAAAACATGGGGTACCTCCCTTGTACTCATGTCATGGCCATGTACCATATAAATTGGAGTGTTTTAGGACATGTACTTTATTACAGGTCACATCCACATAGGGAACGGGGTACCTGACATGTTTTTGGTTGACATGGGATTCCATCCTTACGAGTTCCCAAAACCCTTGACGTTGTTGTCAGGGGCTACACACCATGTCTTTATCACATTATATGGCATGTAGTCGAGGTTTCCTATTATTCTTGATCCATATACCATGCTTTGAATCTAGATTATACATCATATATCATTCCCCATTTAAATATTGAATTAGTATAACTACTACCAATTCATTTTTAATGGCCTTTGTCTTCAAAAAATCAAATTCTTTTTTTCCTCATTGGTTCCTCCGAAAGCACTATATGTCCCAATCCATTTCATCGATGATGATTTATTATGTGATCATAAAAATGGTAATCCAAATATTGATAAAATATCATATATTTTAATAATTCACCCATATTTCCCTCTCGTATCATTGTGTTTCAATTTTGGGGGTCTGACTAGGCATGGTAAGGTCTGGAAATGTCAAATCAAGATCATGTGGTTCAATCAGTGAATAATACAACAAATTTTATGGATGAATGCATATTGATTTTTTTAATTTCACTTACAAAATTACATGACCAATAATTAATAATGGGGACAATAAGGTTAAAAAAGATAATTGATCAAACAATTAAATCGGTACACATGCTTAGGAAAATGAAAAAACTGGCGCATATCAATAAAAGGGATTGATATGCCCCAAAAATTTACTTTTAAAGGAACTAAAAAAGAAATTATTATTTCCAAAATGGGTATTCGATAATTCATTATTGAATAACACACAATCCAATAATCAATTAATTTTATCATATTCACTATGTCCCGTAATTATCTTATCCACCATTTTATCTCCATCTGAGGTGATTCTCTAATAGAAGGAGGGGATGAATCTCTTTAATACACCCATTATTTTTATGTCCTACCCAATATTATATTACTTGATAGTATTATTATATGTATATTTTAGGTGAAAAATTATAAATAATTTAAATAATTAATTTACCGATTAAATTTACAAAAACTGGTCGAGATTTTCAAAAACCCCGTGTCAACATATATGAGGTTGTGTATTGGGTATACAAGGCATTAGTGACTAAAAATGGTCATAAATTTCTAATAAGATAATATTTTTATGATTTATCCAATTTTTTGTTCACAAAACATATGCGAGAAATGTAATTTATGTTTAATTTTTTTATAAAATTAAATTCTACCACAGAAGGTCTAAGAATCAAACAACATCTCAGCAATTGGATCGATAAATATATATAATATTATTTAAAATGATTTACGGAAAGAATAATATCTCTACATAATTCAATCCTTTATTCATTTCATCCACTAAAAAACTAATCTAATAATTTTGGTTAAAAATTAATCACCCAGATCACTACCACCTTGGAACACAACTTCTTGTTCTTTTGATGCCACGATATGTAAACCCAGGTGATTTTCCATCCACACATGGTCCTCTCCTATTGATCCTTAATCTTCATTGGGTTCTCCTTAATGATTCTTATATCCTTGATGTTTAACTATTCCATTAAATATTATTAATGGGTTCATGAATGTATCTCATGGGCTATAACACACAGACGATATCATTTACTCGAACATATTATGGTGGTAGGGAGATGTTAAAATAAACATCTCCAACACTCATCACATTATCCAAAAACCCCGATAAACCTTCAGGATAACATTTATCTCAACTGAAGATCTAAAAATACGCATCATGTGGATACTATCAGGGATTCATGTTCTTAAAGTTTGAACTGCATGTTCATTTAGTGACTGTCATCATAAGCTTTCTCCCATCTATGGTGTATCCTCATCTAGTCATAGATGATCTTGACCTTCTCTATCATTTCCATCCCCAACATTGTAACCAAAATTAATGTCTCTAAAATATATCCCCACCATATTTTTTACCATAATAATCTACTTTACGATGATTTAAAATGGACCATTCCTATTGTGGAGTGGCATTAGAAATTGAACATAAACTATACCAATGTAATGTTATCCACCAAGCTCCATTAAACATCCAACATGAAATTTATCAGCATATCCTCCCACTACTAGGTAGTGTTCTCAGACTCCACATCTATATTGGGGTGAATGGTTGTACTAATCCTCATCTTGGTCTAAAATGACTCATAAATTCCTCTCATAATATATGGTTTAAACCATCTTTTGTAATAAGAGACAATTGGAGAGAAAACCCCATGTTGGTGGATGTTATCCAAAACCGATCACTTCCCAAAAATCACAAATAATATATACTATTTGATTGAAAATAAGTATTCTAACATTGTGATTTAGTCTACTATCAACTAGATATCATAATAGTCATATGTATATTTGTTGACTTCTAGATGAAATCTCTATAAATATTTTATACCACACCCACTATAGGATATCAAGTGGATGAAAATACATACCGAAATATGGTCTCATCCTTCACATATAGAATGTTGATGAATTTAGAGATTAAATAAGTTGTGCTCCATGCCATGTTAAACCCCCCAAACAGAAACTGATAGTAGATGTACATTTTCCCTACACAAGGATGTACTGTTAGGGGTAGAGGTGTGGAATTCAATATTTTTCTCCTCCCCCATCGTTAGTGGTACAACTATCCATACCAGGAAAAGAATGACAAAATTCACCCCATTAGAATATTCATCTATTGAATCCCTCAAGGATATATTGTAAAATAATTACTCAATGTTGATATATCCATAATGGGCATCTCTCACACGATCAAGAAGCAGGGATTCAACACTATCATCAACAAAAAATTTGTATCATCCAACTCCACTATGTTTAGATATAAAAAATAAAACTGCATCAAAGACTCTTACACTGAGAGAACCCGATACTAATTTATAGGATATTATATCATTGGGTATCCCTTCCCAATAATATAGAATATCCCAATATTAGTCCAGCATTAACTCTAACTAGCTTTGCAAACTCATGTTCAAGTCTCTTGATGTGAATATGTACGTAAGACAATTAGGATCTGATTAAACAACAAAGAACTCTATATAGTGTTTTGCCTCCACATACAAAAGTAAAAGACTACTCTTTCCTGATATGGGTCATGGTTTATATAGTTTTCTCATGGGGACTCAACTACCTTAGCCTATATTCCATACCCACCTATCACTTCATCAACACTGAACAGAGCCCATATCATGAGGAATTAAAATACACTACATACTTCATGACCTCATTTGGTTGTATCAACATAATAGAACTCTTATTTGATAGCCTCTGCTCTTCAAAGCCCCCTTGTTACATCCTAATCTAGGTAAAAGGAATCACATTCCATGTAAGAGTAGTCAAATATTTTATGCCTCTACAGAATTTTTACAAGAATCATTTGTAGTACCCTTCAACGAGAAAAAAGCACTATACATATGAAACACAATTGGTTGTCTCCAAATAATTAACTAAATCAATCATCACAGGGTCCACTACTAAACCATTTTAATAAATGAGATTATTTCAAAAGTTAACTTTATGGATCTATAACTCGATCTTCTTTATCATTCAATATATTTGACTCTCTCAAATAAAATATTGAACTATCCTCAAGTTCTCTACATGATCCTCCACTAATTCATTGTATATTAGTATATCATAAATGAAGGAAACCAATATCCATTCCATGTAAGGCTGGAATACCTATCCCATCAAATACACAAAATTTGTTGTGGAATTTTTCAATTCCAAGTAAATCACCATGAACACATAATTTCCACTACAACATCAAAATCATAGACTTGGAATATCAACCATGTGAAACCCCAAATGGTGGTATCCGGATCATGGAACAATCTTTACTAAAAATATCACACCAGAAATAGTTTAAATTGTTCATAAATCCTTCAAAAAATGTACTTTTTTATAATAGTGGACTTCATTAGGTGACAATAATCCATGAAAATTTACAAAATCGCAACCTCTGTTTTCCTAAATATGTGTTGAGACATCCTAGTATACACACTCAGCCTAATGAAATGCTAATCATTATGGTGCATTGACTAAAAATAAATATCATGGATCTCAGTAGTTTCTATTTGATATTTCATAGATGATATCATTTTATTTTGGAGATGTATGTAGATACAAAACTCCCTCTCCCTCTATAGAAGTTTTCCAGAAATTTCATTAATAAATAATTCTATAAAATCCCCCAAAACCAAATAAAACCATGTTCAGGAAGATACTACTTCACCTAATTAAATACATTCCCATGGATGGGTTATGGGATGCAATCTCATTATAAAAGAACCTATTCATCCAACCATGAGATATGTATCACCAAGAAAAGTGAGTCACATGCCATCATCTCGAAGGCATCTGACTAATCATCAGTGAATGTTAATTTATGTTCTGACCATCGATGACCAATCCATACAAAAATTGACATAATAATGTTCCAAATTAATGTCCCAAAGGTTCCATGTGAACCAATCTTTTGCAAGAGATAGAATTCACTACGGAAAAATAAAATATACTGAAGAGGTATTCCATATATATACATCATGTTGAATATATTTTTGATTAAGCATAAACAATGGGATCCATATATCACACCAGTATTATAAGGATGAATTATTTTATAAAACAATTTTCAAATTTACCTCAAGAAATAGTATAATAAAAACACATCACACGCCTAATTACCTCATTCACCACGAGGTTATAAGCCTACCAAGCCTGTTGTATTCAGTAACCCTAAAGAATCACTCCCTAATCCTGACTTGAAAAATGAGGTGGTGGTGGTGGTGGAAGGATATAATAGAATATTCCACCACCAATTTCTCCTCATTCCGTTATCCTAGCTTTTCCTCATTGGCTACCTCTATACCCTCACTTGGGAGATCCCTCATCATGGAACTCCCTCTTCCATGGTGGACTATTAACTACCTACCTATGTACCTCTTTAAATATAGTCATAATGATATGCTCTATATACCCTCTCCTTTAACATTAATTCTAACGAACCTATATTGGATCCTTTGGTTCTCATCCCATTTCTTTTACAACATATCCATGTTCCAATGTATGATAATGAATGGATCCCATACCACAATATTTGACTGATTAGAACCTTGTAAATGACTCATATTATTGATGCCCAATCCTAGATCTGGCTATCTTTTTTTTGTATTACATAAATATCTCTATCACTTGTTACCACCCTAAAACATCGAAAATGGTGTCGATTCACAAGTGAACCACACTTGCAAAAATATCGATATAAACTCCCTGATAAAACTTCCATTCTGGGAAGTGTCCATCATAGATCATGTCTTGGGAGTTAAAGGTATAGTCTTTGAAGATAACTCAGTCGTTTTACACTATCATACCTCCATATTGTAGCACTATATTATAATAAAATTGAATCGAGAACATGAAAGATGTGTACTACAACTCACAAAACAACTGCTGGATTTTGGACCATGAGAGTGTGGACTCGTTGTTCATCATGATGAAAAGAATCCTTTATCACATAAATACATCTTGTAAAATGATAGATGCTTCTGATGCAACCTAATATATTGGTGTCTAGAAGAGCCTACGAACTTATCACAAACTTTAGTTAATCCTATATACTATGAGGATCTAAATTTCCATGGAACATCAGAGGCCATCAATGTTGGAACTCACATATCACATAATACTTGTGAACATCATCATCATGAACTTATGGGATGATCATCTGCATGATAGTTGGTGGTGATGCCTCCTATACACTTAGTGGAAGATTCTCACAGGATGGACAATGATCTAAGGCCTGTTCACTCAAGGAATAATAATCATAATTGGGAACATGCATCATTTATGGATGTCACCATTGAAGCTTCATGAAATTTTAATCATGATGTTCAATAGGAATATGAACTTATATATATGTATAACAATAATGGGGTGCTAATTCAAAAAACTAAATTCAATGATTCATTATGAAATGATGTGTGTACCATTGATCCATACAACAAATGTCTTGGATTTATGATTCAATTAGAATATTTTCATATTACTGATGAATGGATACACTATCCACCCATACTATCCTTGGACTCCATATCCTAATACACACACTTGAATCAATTCAACACTATTTTTTTAATCCCCAAAAAATAATCTATAGTGGCATATTCCAAATATAATCCCAAGGATTGATTAACATCTGATACTAGAATGTCATGACCTGGACCTAACATGGGATCAATCCATAATTACCCCAAGCACACCCCTATAGGCTAGGGGATGGATAGCATCATTATAGGTATAAATAACAAGCGGATGCCTATTAAATTGAACCTGTAATAACAAAAACCACATATATATTAATAAGTGCATGGGAAAAAATATTGAATGGTGAAGAACACTAGGTAAACAACCCTTCACCAAAAGCCTACAAAAATTACAAGAAATATGAATTGTAAACTGAAATTTGAAGGGACGAAATACCCATCAAGCTGGAAATATTTCCTAACATGAAAATATTGGATTTCCAAATGCCTAGAGAACCCAAATTCTGATCTGCAAAATGTTACTACTGTATGCATTTCAAAGTACAAGGTATACTTATGATTCACTAAAGTCTCTAGAAACCCATATTATATCTACAAAAAACATGATACATACTGGAAAATCACATGTTATGGTGATTTTATACAATCCTAGTAGGATTACATGAAATATGAAGGTGTGTAGTATGAGACAAAACATGAATATAAATAAAAAAATAAAAGGGTTATTTAATTTAGTGAAAAATAATAGCTCAACAAAAACCAAGAGATAGATAAAAATC
This sequence comes from Viscum album, assembly GCA_963277665.1. Classification (NCBI taxonomy): domain Eukaryota; kingdom Viridiplantae; phylum Streptophyta; class Magnoliopsida; order Santalales; family Viscaceae; genus Viscum; species Viscum album. Next base: position 1,629,682,983 of record OY728146.1, on the reverse strand, counting down.
ACCCATACATAATGAGATACGCACAGTGAGTATATAAACTCTCTTTTGATTCATTTAATCTCATAGAAGTATAGTAGACACATCAAACCCTATGAATCTAAACACAAAATGAACATGGATTAAACTAGGTGTATTCGAAACCCATAGAAGGTGAGTTACCAAATCCAAAGGGCATAAATACTGATATATATATATATATATATATATATATATTTGTGTGTGTGCATAGTCAACAGATTTCAAATTGAGAGTGAAATGGTATCTCTATCACATTGATCATTCCGTGAAGAAGATTCACCAATAGTTAAAAAATTCCCTCAATAATACCTAGAAACTTATGATTCTTCCACTGAGTATTCATCATAGTAAAACCATACCTCATACGTATTCCACATAGTCAATAAGACATAATATATATTTAGATGATCATTTCCCTTATACAATAGGATGGTTTTATTGAGTGGAAGAGGACCCATGCCTAGCCTAGCTGGGGTGTTTCTTCCCCTATAGTCTATAAGGAACTGATGACCAACCAAGCTATAGGATCCAAATATAGGTGTCATCGAGGGCCCAAGCCGAACCTGGTTGGAGTGTCCCAATTGGGTTGTCTGTAGAGGACCCCTAAACTGGCGAAATAGAAGGGTTCCACTGTAGTCATTAAGGACTCATGCCCAGTCTAGCTGGAGGGTTCCAATTAGATGATAGTAGAAGACCCTTGCCTAGCCCATCAAGAGGGATCCTCATTGGTAATCATGTACCAATGTATAGCCCAACTATAGTGTTCCACCGGGATATAGGTAGAGGAACCATACACTAGAAATATGGAGAGTTCAACTCCAGTCAAAGAGGACCCATGCCCTGTACAAAAGGAAGGTTTCAATCAGAAGATGGAATAAGAAACATACTTATTCAATCTGAAGGGCTTCAATAAAAATGTTTTTGAGAACCCATACATAGACCTAGTGGATGGTTCAACAAAGGATGACTCTTCTAAAACGGTATAATCAAAGTCATAATCATTAATTACTTAAATAAGCGTCATGAAAATAACATTCCACATTATTTCTCAAAATGCAATATTTAGGTAAATATAATTCTCTACATGAAAAAAATATAGGATATACTACTTCCGGGAAGAAATCCATGTAAAAAAAAGGATATATATATTCTTTTAGATTCTACAAAATTAGCCAAGGTGTACACATCATGTGAGGGTGCCCACATGGATTGTGGTCCCACTCATTCTCATGTTCATGTATCTTTAGGTACACAATTCCCCAACGGTATATGTTTATATCACATTTAATGGATATTAATAACATTCCAATATAACATATGGTCTTGACCCTATGATTGGTTGAGATTGTGTGTTGATTCCTTGTATGTTTAGTTTACACCATTTCGGTGTAATTTTGTACATGAAAATCCTATTCACATGGTGTTTCCACATGTGTTATATTCATGCCCATTTACTCAGTCCCCTATAATGATCATAGTTATGTGTTATATCAAACAACATATCCATAAGAGGAAGGGATAACAAAGAATACATGTGGTACACAGAAAATTCCATCCTTATGAGTTCCCAAAACACTATCCTCCATAATCAAGGGGATCCATGCCAACTGATCATTATGATACACAGTGTGTACTTAGGTTTTTTACATTTTTTCATATCCACTTCCATCACATTGAATCCACCTATTCAGAAGAATATATGTTTTCATATCCAATTGTGAATATTGGATCTAGTCCTCAATTTTTTATTCCGGAATTCATTCTCTTGAAATCAGATTTTGTCATTCCTCGATGGTTTTGTCAAACACACCACATGTCCTGATCAATTCCATCAAATATTATGTAATATACGATAATAAAAATGGGTTTCCACATCCTGTAAACTCCCCCAATATGTCCTTTATTCATTGTTTTTTCCATCACATATTATTTTTTAGGATTCCATGGGTCCGATCATGCTCGGTACTGGTCGACATCATCGAAACAATACTTTGGTATCCAACAGGGGATGAATGACCAGAAATTAGGGTAGGATTGTTCAATAACAATGTCTTAAAGATAGTTTCCATGAAATTATCCAAAATATTAGTAATGGGGATAATTATATTTTTAAATTCCACATATTAATTAATAAAATTGGTACATGGGAACAATTCTACACCATAATTAACATAAATAACGTGATGTTATTGATCTTTTAAATTAGTTTAAATAAAAATGGAATAAAACACAAATTGTTATCACTATTTACATTTTTTATTATTTTTCCTTGGAGAACATTATCCATAATAGTTGACGTAAAGTAGATTTTTTCGTTTTGCCTCTATCTATTTCGATGGAATATTTTTTCATCATACTAGGAAATTTTCTACTAAAAGGATTAGAGGATTAAGTAGATTCACATAAAGTTTATGCATCTATACCTAAAGGATTTTATAATTTAGTATTCTTATTAATAATTCATTTCGGTTACACTAATTAATTAATTAATTTATCCACTTATCTTACCACTAATGGATGTTATGTCTAAATTCTAAATAATTTCATATTTTATGCCATTCCTATTTTAACCAACATGTTTTAAACTCAACAGTGGTCTCAGATATTGTACCTAAAAATAAATTTAATTTTAATTCCATTATCATTCAAAAAATGTTCTTACGCAAAATAAATTATAGTTACCATTTTTATAAAATCCATTTTAGTAACACCATGCCACATAATCCAACACCGTCATAGTGCCTAGATCATTAAATATTAACAGAAATATTTCAACATCTTACATGGAAGAAATTGGGTCTCTATAATGTTAAAGTATTGGATCAAAATAAAAATATATGTATCGGGTCTATATCTTCTTAGTTAGGTTGTGTGTACTATCGAGGAATGGGTCTCTTATGATAGCTTCACATTTCACAAATTGTTGTTGATGATAGTGGCAGAATATAAATGATTCATGTGTTCTCATGCTTTTACATTAGTGTGGGACATTATATATTTCTCTCACATTCACCTATCTAGTATGCAGTATGTTTTGTCTATAGATACTCTCTTGATGAATGGCTCTCTTAACCCTTGATTGAATTGAGGACAATATGTTCCCGTATATTGTTATTTTGGATTATGTATGGTTTTATCTTTGGTTTTTTGTTATGTAATCTTATCTATTGTGAGTCAATGTCTCTAAACTCTATCAACTATATAGTTTAGTGGGATTGTTTTTTTGGGAATAAGAGAGATTGTGTTTCACTAGTTTCAATTAATTTCCTTTTTTATATGTAGATGATCAGATGAGGATAGTGTAGTTCTAGGATGGGAGTATCTTAATTGGATTAAGATATATCTACAACCAATATGGTGTGATGATGATGCCTATTTTAGAATATAATCTTCTTTTGGAACATATGAGTTGGAATTTTATGTTATAGATTATGGTGAGGGAGTTTATTTACAAATTGGAACTATAAAAATTCACATGTTCCAATGTTTTAGTTGATTGATAATTTAGACATGACATTGGTCTATCTGTGGGATAGGGTAACTTTTTTGTTAGGGAGTTTATTGAAGTATTCTATATTGGTTGAGTTTGTCTTAGGCCTTATTGGGAGGTCATATGGGTCTACCAAATTTTCATTATGACCTAAGGAAATAATGTACTTTTTCAAGAATCCTATATGGTATTTTTATAGTCATCCATCCACAGGACTTTGTTGAACTCATATTGTGTCAATGCAGCCACATTAAAATTAGTGGCCTTCTGACCCTACTACTTTAGGGATATAGTAGAGTGAATACAAAAATAAAAAACATATAAGTAATAGATAATATATTACATGATGTCATTAACCCGTTATCCAGGACATTTATGATGTATGGGTTCCTTTTGTAAATTTGAGTTTTTTAATATCATGATTACTTTTTCATGATTTTTCAAATTTTCAATATGTATATATTTTTCTATAAGATGTTTAATATATGTAAATTAATTTATTTTATATTAAATTTTGATGATATTATATACCCACTATCATATTAGTGGTAGGAATGGGGTGTCCCATTAGGTTTTTTGTCGATCCAGCCAGTAGACTATAATGTTGGTCTATGTCAATTCTCATACAAAAATAGAAGTTAAAAATAAATAAATTTAGAAACTCTCATTCTAGAAAATGAAATGAGATTCTAATGACTCATAACTATTCAAATTCATTCCTATATAATTTCCTCATGGACTAACTTCTATATATATGTTAGGTAACTTATCTCTTACCAAAGACTCATATTTAATTACTCGCCTAATCCCAATATCGTTGTACATAGTCTAAATTAATTGATTTACCAGACTATAACTTGTCCTAATTATCAATAATATGATCGTAATTCCAAAAAAATGAGTTTCATCACCCGATCAATCCACTAAGTCATAGAGGATTGTAGGAAATGGAAAATCCATATATAAGAGACATGAAACACATCGTGAATAGATGTCACATGTGTTTTTATATAAAACTTTTACTCCACCTACAAAATAAGGACCATTATCTTAAATTTACTAATATAACATGATAAAAGATTACCCAGTATCCCTAGTAAATGATTCCCCGCATGAAGGGAAACCTTAAAAATGATTATATAACAAAAAAATCAGTACTATTACATTTTCTATTTGCCTTTCAATTAAAACAACTATAAGTTGAGGGACAACTATTTAAAATACAGTATGACTTCTCTAACATATATTTTATGAGGATCTTTCAAAGTAATGAGCAATAACACATTTTTCCTAAGAATATGGTTTACTAAAAAGTCTATTTATATAGATCTTTATTGTTAAATATCTACAGTTACTCTTGGTAATTACTATTATATAAAAATTTAAACAACAATAAATAATTATACATAGTTCCATAAAAGTAATATATGAATACACGGATAATATACATAAGGATATGGATGGAATAGATAGTTTAATAATAAATTTAAAGATGACACACCATGCACAAATTTAATGCAGAACAGAAAAAATCTAAAATAATTCTTTAAAACTATATTTTATATTAGGATCTCGATCAGATATGATTTTTAGGGGTACCCCATGGAATCTCATAATAACTCTAACATAAAATATTCCTACTACAACCCACTAGAACAAATATAATATATCATAAATATACAAACATTTTAAATAGATTAAACACCAAATATGTATCATTATTCTTATTTTACTATATGAAAATATTATCATGAATTAAATATAAATATTATCCCAGTTTTATACATATATATGAAGGGGTTCTAATAATATCCCTATATATTAATTTTAATATTTCATCAAATAATATTTGAGTCTAATATATGAAATCTAATTAAATTATATATTCATAGTCTACTAATATGAATATTTTACGAAAGAGAAAATATTTTTTCCATGGTGAATGGTTCAATATAAATATTTCATACTCTTCAGAAACTCCAATAATATTAAAATGAGAATGAGAGTATGATTTTCAATCTAAACGGAAATATCAAGTGAATGGTAACAATAAATTGAGGACTCCCTTCCATTTATAATGTTCCCAATAAACAATTAATTTTAATATGAATCCTTTTGATTATGAATTTGATCATCAAATGAATGGATGGCTTATAAATAATTCCAATGAACCCTCTCACATTTATCTTCCCCATAAAAATTCATATCATTTATCAAATATGTAATAAAAAATTATTTCTTTTTTGTGACACTACATCATATAAATACCTCAAACTCATATATATATCTACTACATTCCATTTTTTTGTTGTTCTTAAAAAATTAAAATCTTATTTCTTGAGATACATCACAAATAACCTCATTAAAATATTTTTATCTCATGGAGAGAATATATCCTTCAAAATCTTAAGGATTGAATAAAAAATCTCCCTAAGAAGGTAGTGATACCCTATATCTAGAGATAAATCATATTCACTTACTCAAATTCATGAATGCAATAATTATATATATTTGGGTATAATTGGTGAGATTCACACACCATAACATGATCAAGATGCACCAACACCCACCCTAATTCAAAATACAAAGCATAAAAATACATCTTATAACCCTTTCCCAATATAGTAATTATTAAAAAAAATGATATAAAGTAAATATATCTTTCAAATCATCCAAATAAATTATCACTATAGTTTAAATTCCCACAGATTCATGTCAATGATGTTATCAAATGTATATTATTAGATAAAAAAATACCCTATGTTCTCTCTAAACATACGGATTCCACTAATTTTGATCAAAATCATAGGTTTAAATTCATTGAAAAATATTATTTTGACCTATAATTATTCCCTTATTTAGATAAAAAATAGTCCTATAAAATTTATATTTAGATATTATTTTAATAACTCAAATTTTCATTAAATTATTTTAAAGAATACTGACATCATCCTCATGCCTCCCTTACATTTTATTTTATAAAATGATGTATTTTAATGACACCTCCTTTTAGGATTATATAAAATGTATTAAAATATTCTTATTATGATGATAGAAATTGTTAGAGAATTGGTAAGGGTAATTAGCATTACCAAATAATCATAGTTTCCATAATTAATCTATAATGTGGTCTTAGGAATTTCAGATTAATGAACACTCAATTGATGATATCCTAGCCTCGTTTTTATCTTTTCAAACAACAATTTCTACTATGATGAACTAATAACTCATCAATTCATGTAAATTGTTATTTATTATTATTAGTCTATAGATTTACTATCTAATAATCTATGAGATGCAAAAGGATTCTTTCTTACAACTTCATAATGGGAAATGGTGATGAATAAAGTGAGACACTAATTGTAGTATATTAATTTCCATCATATCATCTAACAATATCACATAATCCTATTATTAGGGTGAATCCAACCGATAAAAAAGAAAAAAATAATGGGATCACTATATGGAGTAGTGTTATTGATAAATCATCCTTTTACATGGGGGCTACATCCAAAACTCATATATAATGACCTCATGAAAGAATTATACCAAATGTGAATGTTTACCAACTATACTATATAAAATATATTTGATGTGGTAACTATAATACTCTCTTGATATCCAATCATTATATATAATTATTTGTCCTGAACTCGGCTTATTAGGATCACACTCACCCAAAAAGAAGTTAGAATTCCAATCAAGAGAGAGGAACCAGAGAATATTTTGAATGAAAAAAATCATAAACCCAAATACAATAATATAGGCCATTAAAATAATTATATAGATAAATTCATGATTAAAAAAACATAAATCTCAAACATCCACAAAATATCAAATCATAACATAACACTCTATGCAAATAAATTGAAACGTCTTCGTTAAAAATGTGTTTGAATAAAACATCATAAATAGAAAATATAACGATTAACTTCCAAAAGCATTTATATATTTCAAGGATATAAATGAAATATATGATTTTTTATTAAAATATAAAATGTTATAGAAAAATAAATAAACATTTTACCACTCATTGTAGGAATAGTGACATTCAAATCATTATAAACAATGTCCACATTATATAGATACTAAAAATCAATCCCAATATACATCTTCTGAGTCTGAAGAGAATCCCCATTTAGGGAATACATTCCCATTAACTTTTGGTTGTCTAATTTTTTTGATAAATCCAATAGATGGAATATTGTAACCTAATTCTCTATATTGGTCAATTTTAGAATCATTTAATAGGGATTAGACACCCACATTGACGACACACCATTGGATTATTTCTGAACTCTATAATTTTCACCATACATTCCCACACTATAATTATGTCAAAACATTCCACCCTATGAAAAACACTAGTGTAGAATATATAGAAATATGGACCCCCACCATTATTGTGGAAAAATTACTTTTTCATATTTTTCTTGTCCAATAAAAAACTCAGTCTACCACTAACCATGGACGAGGAACCATTGATCTCATTAAAACCTCCATGAAAAATATATCCAAAAAAATACATAAATATTCATATCTGTATTGTTGTAAAAAACAAATATGATTAATACGTGAATATATCTCATACTTAAAACCCATTTCAACAAATATATCCTTAATAAATTATATCTTTGAAATCATTAGAGGAAGATGAAACATATTGAGAAAATTAGTGGAATTATCTATTATAGAAAGACTCCCTTTCACCACATACAAAACTTCAAAGGGTGTTATCGACCCTCATTAGTTTTATATTGAATTAATGATTGATTATATTCTTGAATGCGACCAATGATAGTTCTTAATGTTACATTATTTTTACAATGGAATTTCAACATTTCTAAATATGTCACTACTATATATAGGTGTTTAAGTTTAATTTACAACAATTTGAGGTATTTTATAAATAATAGATATGGATGATTTTTTTTGTCGACACTAAATTCTCCTGATTCCCTTTAAACAAAAGAAACAATTAGTTGATTATACCATGTTAACCGTCAAGAGTGGTCCATTATTTGAGATTAGAATATTCCACCCTCATTCCCTAAATAATTAATGATATGAATGAAATATTTCATAGTGGAAGGGTAGGTTTGATGGTTATCCAATATTTTGTGGCATGTAGATGCATCTATTTATTTCATGGACACCATTCTACATGGTATAGATATATAACATAAGAAATGTCCTCAATAATTAACAAATCATAATTTCAAAATCAGGAATTTTAAAAAAATATTTGATTAATATGTAACAGATACAAAAAATAGTGATAACAAATCCATATATAAATAAATTTAATTCAATGAATATTTATACTCATTTTTCCCATGAATATATTTTTTATCATTTTTAAAACCAGGTTCCAATAGTGAATTGTGTCCCAAGAAGAGATCCAAACATGAACACATGGGTGGTGAGGCATTTTCCTAATTTTAATCCCAAATAATACTGTAATGATTTTTCTCTTTGTTTCATCATGAAACTCCTAATTTTCTTCCACACAACATGAGTTATTTCCAAATCTATTAATCGATATTAAAACATGTCTGGTCTCTTCAAGTAATTATAAAAATATGGTTCAAATCAAAACTAATATTCTTGAACCCTCCTGGTTACTTGAGGATTAATGTCAAAATGATCTGACTTGGAACATCCCAACACCTACCCATCATGCTCTTATTGTCTTATCCAGCTTCTGTAATTTATCTTCCAAATATGAAATCCCTAAATCAATTTTTTAAAATCAAATTTGGTAAAAATCACATTCACCCAACATAATATATCTAAGAATAAATATAGTTTTTAATGTCCTTATTCGAGATAAAATCTACTATATATTAAAATAAATCATTTAGGATTAATCTCACCCTTAAATTAAAAATTAACATATCACATATTACTTTTAGAAATATGACATTACCTATCCATTTATGAAACATCAAAGATACAATTTTTTTTATAAAAATAAATCATGATTTAGACAATAAGTACTCAAAATATCTAAATATATTATAAATAACATGGAATGATTAAAAATAGGTCAACCATATCTATCCATGTTTGAAATAAATCTTTATAATGTTGGGGTTGATGAAGTAGATACCTAATATCTTCAAACATAATCGAGGAACCCCTAAATAATTACATTGATCCAACCTCCTCTTGACCCATATTTACCATTACTAGTAGACAAGGAAAAAGGATGATAATAAAAAATATCAACATAATTTAATGTAACCTTTCTCAATAAAATTTTTCTAAAATACCCAATCAATATATTAATAATATGATACCATCATGGATAAAAATATCTACATTGATATCAATTAAATTAGGAAATAATGGGGAAAAAATTTAGAAAACATTATATTTGAAATGAAGAATTAAATCAAAAGGTATTTATTAAAAAAATTCATTTCATAAAATTATTAAAAATGAAAAGAATGAATAAAAATGTTGGTGAAATTTCATATAAAATTTTAGAATATCAACTATGTAATAGGAAATATAAAACACAACAGAAACACCTTTATCATGACCTATGGATATAAGGAATCTTGGAATACCCAGCAGTAAACTAGTTGTCACAAATAAACCTAATTCACTATCACAGATTTCATAAGTGTCTCAAAATGGTAATAATCAATACAATTTACATTCTCATTCTAACATGGACACTTTTATAGTTGGTGTATAATATACACTATGTGTTTTTTTGTTTCCAACACAAAAAATGTGTAACATGTGCATTATGCAATCCATAATATATGTAATCCATTAATATATTCAAAGAAAAGGAAACATCTTGTATAATGTTAATTCTATTTGAAAAAACTATTGAATGATAAAATGGAATCATTTTATAATTTAATATAATTCATCAATCATATTCTATGAATATTAATGATTTTCATTAAAATCAATTATTAAATTAATTTAAATCCATCACAAGTTAAAAAAATTGAAATCATATTAATAATGAAAATTGTTCACAATAGTAATAATTTATTATTTTACAGTAAAGATGAAATATGTACATTTGTTGTTCTATGGATAATATCCATTAAGTAAAGGAACAAAACTTTTCATTGGGGTATACTCATCAAAATTAAATGAAATAATAATATAGGAGGAAAAAGGATCAAATATAAACCAAAATTACATTGTAATTAAATTAAATTTAGTTTTTACCCCTGGATTGGCCACTATTATAAAATATAGTTCCAATTTTAAATGAAAATGTAACAGAAATATAACACAAGATAAATTAGAACAAACCCCTATATATCATGATTGACCATGAATATATCACATGAATTGAAAAATATTATACGGGGGGTTTATGGGAGGAATAACTCATTTCTTGAGATCCCTTAGTTTCACTAAGGAGAATAAAACATAGGAGTTTAATTATAACATTACTAGGGAATGGATATCAACTTATCATTTCAAAGTCACTTCTCTGGACATCAAAATGGTGTAGTCCAAATAAACTATGATATGGTTCCCCTTCATTAGTGCCATGCTAAACGGGGGACTGGGGGAATTTTTTATAGTCCCCCTTACTAATACTCATAGTGGGTTTCCCACCTCAACATTGACTTGATATATAGAATTTTTTCATCCATGTTATTATAAAAAGTGGCACATATATAAACTAGGTAAGATGAAAACCCGATCCTTTATTGAGTTTTCTAATATGAATAACATATTTTATATATAGCGAGGACCATGTGTAAAAATCCCAATGGTCTAGTAAAAATTTATTATCTATCATACAATAGGTTTGGTGACCTCTATAATGTATGTTTTAATCATATAATATCCCAAAAATGTCAAAATACCCTTTAATACCAATGAAAATCAATACTAATGAAAATTAAAGGGGGAAAAAATAAAAAAATAGATAATGTTATGCCTGTAAATTATATGGGATGTCACACATTCATATATATACATTCTCAACTAATGGTCTTATTTAATTTTGACTATTTTAAAAGTAATCATTAGAAACTCATTCATATAAAAAACTCAATATATGTTTTATAATTATTTTAAAAAATAATATTTATATTACTTAATTTTAAAATATCTTTTATAATTTAATAAATACATGAACACATAAATTATAAGACAATTAATTTTATTTATTACATATATGTTATAAAAATATAGATCCCCTAAAATGTTAATATATAAAATATATTTTCCCCAATGATTGGAATCATGGAAAAAAATTTATTGTAGAACACAATTCAAGATATGATTTAGAATATCTTTTATAAGGATACAATGAAAATATAATAGAAAAATTATTGTAATCAATTAATTAATTTTCTAGTGGTAGTGAATTAAAAAAAATAATCTAATAGTGTTAAACCCCCATGTGAAATTGGAAATTATTAGAACTGTTATTAAAAAACTAATTACAAGAGATTTTTATTCAATCATATAAGATATGAAATAAAATAATTCAGTTCCTGAATTTTGATTAAAAAACCTTTTCATAAAAATGGTTTTATACATTTTTTTAAATAATATAAATATTTAATTTTATTATTTGATCTGTGGTGGAATTTCATATATAGTGAATTTTTACTAGTAATTTATTCTAATAATGGAGTAAAATGTTAGAAATATGATAATATTGGAAGACATGTGGAAAACCACTATAAATAGGATATAGATAATAAATTATGTCAACAAATATTTATAATTATTGTTGAACAAGATATAAAAAATTAAAATCATCCTAATAGGTTTATAATAATGATTTCAAATTCAATAAGTTTATTCAAACATGAATTTTATTGATATATATTATATATGAGAAAGTCCAAATATATAATAAAAAAACTGTGGTATTAGTTTTGGTTTTTATATGGACATGATATATGAAACATATTAGTATTGATATGGATTTTATAAATAATGTTGAATCGGTATAAAAATATTTAGTCTTCCATATTCATAATTTTAAACCAATAAATTTTGATAATAGTTATGTTTATAAATTTGGAAGGAAATTTTTAATAATGGTTGACTAGTGGAATATTAAATTATATTAATTCAAGGTTGTAAAAAATAAAGTATCGTCTTCTATATATATTATATATGGGTTTTTGTTCCATATTCCATAACTAATTTCTTAGATTATATTTTAGGGAACGTAAATTTGGGTGATATCATAATTGAGTCATAAATTCATAAAAAAAGAGGGAATCTATAAATACTAGTATAATAAGAAAAACAATTGAAGATTTATCTTCAATATCATCAAATTTTAAATATTAATTTTATTTTTTATTTATAGTCATCAATACAAATTACTATCAAGAAATAGAATCATAATGTATTGTAAGAAAATAAAAAATAAAAAATTAGAGTATTGTTCATTGTATCTTATTTTATATTAATAGTTATCTCAGAGGGGTATTAGAGTTATTAATTAATATTTAAATTTATATATATAAATATAATCTCTCAAAGACATATTTTATATTTTTTATGTAAAATTAATGAATGTGGTACAATTTTTTATGGATAATATAATTGAAAATTTTAATGAACATACCCAGGTTAACAAGATAAGTAACCATAGTGGGTATACTATGTGGTGAGGTGTAATAATGAATGAAAGGTATCATAGTCAACTGAATATAAAAAATACTACCACTTTGAATAAAATAATAAATTTTTATGATATATAAAAATCCAACACAAAATAGATAAAGAAGAAATGTATAACATTAATAGACCAATAAGTCTCCATGTGAACAACTATAACCCTAAAAACTTATATCTATGATGATGATGGTAATAAAATGTACCAACATGGTACAACATTAACTTACCTATACATGAGTCCTATGAAACAATATATACAATTTAATAATGTATAAAGTAGTGTGTGAGAAAACAATGGTGAATGATTTCATGAATGAATCTATATGATATTTAATAACAATAATCCATTAGTTCTTGATTTAAATCAAATTCGTGTTTTCATTCACGAACATAAGATAATTTTTTTGAAAAATAATCCAATGGTTTTTAAAAAAATAATTTTATATTAACATTAAAATTGATATATTAAACACATAATATATTTCAATAAATCATTATAAACTAACCACAGTTACACCATAAGATAATAACGTGACAAAATAAATATAAGGTAATCTATAATGTGTCAATCCAATCATAAATGAAAAGGTCCAAAATTAACTCTCTAACTAAAATAAATTCTTACTAGGACTAAAGATAATGTATTAATCTAAGTCTGTGGTGGGTCCATGTATTGTAAACTATAGTATAATGTGACACTCTAATGTGACAGAAAACATGTATTGATATTATACACACTATAGTTAAATGTTTAATTCCGCATTCTCCCTAGGATAAACAATTTAAAATGTTTACAAAAATGAATTTATAAAATATGTTAAAAATTTATAAAACATTTTTACATCAATGGTTATAATTCCTTTTGATTAATACTCATGGATATTATATCATTTTAAATGAATATTCATTACAATACATAAACACATAAACAATGAAAATACTATTTTATTTCCATTGGAAACAATGAAATCCTTATTCTTATTCCATGAAACAACATCAAAATCCCTAATGAAGATCTTCCCCTTTAGTAACCATAAATATAAAATTTCATTCTGACCTAGGAAAAAACATAATAAAAGTGTGATCTAAGATGCTCAATGAGGGTGAATCAAGGGATATAACAAAATCATATTATAATAATAAAATGAAAATAAGTTTTGATAATTACATTCTATATATCTATGATCATGATATCACTTCATGGATTAAATAATTAGAGTACATAGTGATTAAAATATCATATTCAATTAAAGAATGACATAAAACATGATATTATGGTATACACATAAGCATTGAAAATAATTTCCATTTTCATTCAAGGAACATTAAAAATACATTAATTGGATGAAAAGTCCCTTATGAAACCAGGTTCAGTCCCAATTACAACCATGTATTTTTAAACCATGTTTACTCATATTCCAGTCCTATATTAATATACTAAGATTACACTCCATCCAGTCATGTATTAATAATCCATGTTCAGTACCCAATCCATTCCTGTCTATATCATGAGATATAAATATTAAACAAATTATTTGAGGGAGAAATATCTCTCAACCCTTACATAATAAAAATCAATCATATATGTCTAGTATGAACATAAATACATCATCATATCTGAACCCATAAAATGAAATGTTATTCAAAAACATCATTCAATCATATCATAACCCATGTAAAAGAAATTGATCTCATAAATATTATTCCATCATAAACTAAAACCATAAATAAATACAATAATAATAGTATCATTGAAGTATTAACCCAATAAAAAATAAGCAACATCATTTAATTTAATCATAGATAGAAAATGATATCTGAGATATCTATTGAATACAATTCTGAACGAAAATTTACCTTCTTCTTTGAATGAGAATTCATTTCTTAAAACTGCATGAAATTTTATAAGATAACATTTCATTTGGAATTATTCTTGTAAGAATGTAATGGAATATTGAAAGCATTAAGTATTCATGATGGTGAGAAATTTCATTGATAATTTCTCAGTTAATAAAATAAACATACATTACATACTTTTATAGAAAATATCATAAAATACTTTGTTTGGAAAATAACATATACCTTTCTGACCATGTATGGAAAAATAAAAATTGGTAAGAGAAAAATTAAAACATTATTATATAATATTAAAAATATTGTTGATAACCTTTTTAGAAAACATGCTAATGAAAAATAATTATTCCCCAATAGAGGCTTAAAAAACTATCCCAAATATTGATGAGATTGGGAAATAAATACGCAGAAATTACTAATTAGAAGTTTATTATTACCAATTAATGAAATAAAAATAAATTAATAATGAAATAACATAATATACAATATATTAATAATAATATATATTCATTTTTAGTATATACACTATGTAATGGAAACATATACTGTATAAGGCATGTGTCCAGTAGAAATAAAAGTGAATCCTAAATCCCTTACCATCTACCTTGAATCTATTAGAATTAATGGAATACTCCTGTATAATATACGTAATTTTATTAAACATATATTGAATAATGTAATTCAATTATATATTATCATATATTCTTTTACTATGGCCATCAATAACCCATTTATTAAAAATTTTAATGTTAGTGATATGTTTCATGTAATAATCACTTTATTTTTTTCATGTTCTTTGAATTGTTATATTTATTGCACTCTAAATTATTTCAATATTATATATTTTCCATAATTTTAACAATGACATAGAAATAAAATATATTAATTACCTAGTAATTTATAATAATTTAGAGAATTTCTAAATGAAATAAACTTTTAATGGATACAGTAGACCATACGTAAGCATGAATGCTATTTTAATTTAATTTTCATATTAACTGATAGAAATTTATATGATATATTATCATTAAGGAATCATATTTATGTTATATTAATATTATATTTTCATAAAATTCATCCTTATTACCATCTATCGGTAATATATATTGTAAACGAATAACATCACATCATAGAGATGGTAAGCCACATGTACACATGAGAGACATTATCATTTCAAAAATGTTTAGATGGTTAAAAGGAAGACATGACAATATAATTAAAAAAATATAATTATTTTTCAAAAATAATATATAAATATAAATCCCATAATAATATCCACTCATTAAATATGTTGACGTAAAATGAATTGTATCTCTACATTGATAAGGTAATTCGTACATACACACAAGCGATACCTTTGATTTTTTCTAGTAGAAAATGGGGATTTAATGTTGTGTGTCTATAATCATAAAAATTTTATATAATACTTATTATGATTATTTTAGTATTTACGATATATATCTATATATTTAATGAAGATATAGAATATTATAAAAATATATTGATCAATTAAAACTACCATCTCTTCATTAAAATGACTCCATTATAGGTCTTTTAATGAACTCAGGAGATGGTATTTTGAGAATAGTAGAACCATTATATTGTGTCTAGGGAAGTGGATAATAAAACTTCATAGTGTAATGTTGAGCTTTGCAGCTCATTGTGATGAGTGGATGTGAAGGAGGAGGTTACCTTTTATAATTAAGGTGTGGGATACTTTTGAAATTTATAAATAAATTAATATTAAATAAATAAAATATAATAAAAATACCCCAAAACATGTATGTATTAGAATATAATATTCTCTAACTAATCAATCTCATTGAAAAATATTTTTTAAAATAGTTTTTTTAAATCCTTATCAATTTATTATTCACGTAGTTTAACCATTTTTCTTTTAATTATTTTAAAAAGTTTTTTAATATTAAAACATTGTAATTTTCTACTTATATAGTGTAAATTGTCAATAAATTTTCAATTAAAGAAATTTTAGAATGTATCAAAATACATAAATATATATATATTTTTTAATTTTAAAAAATCTAAAAATATATTATACTCATATATTATTATGTACATAAATTTTGAGGCAATTCATTACATTTTCTTTTTGAATAACTAAAAACATGATTTCTGAAGAATTTAATTTAATTAACCACTAATATGTCATAATAACCTATAGAATTCGTGAATCACATTAATTAAATACAATTATATTAATTTGAATATTTCTAAAATCATTTATTTGATTTTCTATTGGTTGAATAATTACTATATCATAATTGTATAATTATTTAGTGTATTCAATTATTTACAATAAAAAATAAATAAATTACTTGGAAGAATATAAATAATTTATATTTATAAATATTATTTAGAATTGGATATATATTAATTTAAAAACCAATACTAAAAATATAATTCTTATTAAACACATGAATGTGAAAACATTTACTATACATTAAATAAAATATATTAAATGTCATAATATATTCCATGTGGATTCGAATAGCCATTAATTATACCATTTGATTATTTTTAGTGATATATACCAAATAAAAATAGTTCTTAATGTTTTTTTTGTCTATTAATTGTTAATTTAATTTTTAATAATATCATTATATTAGTTTTTCATCTACATTCGGAAGCATTGCCTCCGTGTTCCATAAATTATAAAGGAAATTATTTCACATATGAAATTTAAAATAATTCAATATAATAAAAAAATAAATAATTATTAATAAAATTATTTATAATCATTCATAAATAAATTTTTCCCTATGTGGACACATAACAGATATTTAAGAAAATTAATGTGACATTTAAGGACTTTTGATGATTTAAATTTTATATTATTCATTTTTTGGGAATGATTCTATTAAAAAAATTAAATTTTGATCATTATGTAATAAGGGCCAATTTATATTCAACAAATAAATTTTTTTAATGTGTTAATGTCATTTTATAGTCTATATCATTTTAGTTTTAATCAAAAATACCCAATTTACTATTTATGGACTTCATATTTTTTACCATGGTTAATATTCATAAATGAAAAAAAATGTGAAATATTAAATTAAATTTGAAATAATAAATAAAAATTATGAAACGATTTATGAAATTTAAAAAAAATATCTTTTTCAAAATTTCATTTAAAATATATCTTGTAGTATTCCATGAAATTTTTTTTGAAAATATTTTTTAGAAAAATATGACATGGTATTATGATAATATCATGAAAAAATAATTTTCAAAAACTATTTTTTTTTCTAAGATAAAATTTGAATAATTAAAATTATAAACTAACTCTGATCATATTTTGTCCTTGTAATGGCTTTAGAGGAAAATTTAATTCTCAATAAAAATCAGAAAATTGATTATTCATCAAAATATGAAACATGTCATAAATATACCAAAAGGTGACTAAAAGTAAATTTTGATATCCCATATCCAATGAATAAGTATATTTTTTAATATATAATCTATAATATTTTCTAAAACAATTATTTTATCAAGTGCACCATCAAATGGGGTGAAACCGACATTTTTAGAAAATTCATCAATTTTGTGTAATATTGAGTTTTTTCAAATATAATTTCTTGAAAAATGATTTTTTAAATAAACATTGATCTAATATATTATATATATTTCATTAAAATAACGTAACATGTGTTATTTTTTTATTTACTTGTAAAAACAGAATTGTGCATAATAACTATTTGTTTCTAAAAAACATTTCATTATAATATAAAAAATGATTTACATTAATTTATAAATAATTGGTCATAGGATTATGTATAAATCAATAAATAATATCTTTATAAGTTATTTAATCAATATATTACCCCCCTTTCAATTGTATAGGTAATAATTGTTTTATTTATGTAATAATAATAATTGACTGAGGATTCCTAGAAACTCACTATTGTGTGTAACATAAGAAAACAAAGGAATCAAATTATTTATAAAAATATCTTTTAAAAAACACATAACATTCAATTATCCCCACTTAAAAATAATTTTCCCTTGAAAATTCATCTTTTTTATATCGGGGTTAATAGTTACATGTTTCCCGTCATAGAAATGCACCTTTTGGAAATGAATCGTAAAACATCATTTTAAAATGTAATGTTGTGGAAATAATTACTACCCAAATATAATCATAAAATGGATTCAACGTAAGATATTATATGTGTAATGTGAAATCATTGACAAATAAGAGAAAAATAATAACCATTTCATGTTTGAGAGTGATAGATATTATTGTTTTTATAAGAGTAATGAACACAAAAAAGTTTACAAAATAAGTCAAGAAATGGAAATTGATATTATCAAAAATTTTGATGATGGGAAAACAATTTTATTAAAATTATATTGAGAGTAAGTACTTACAATTGCTTAAAAAAATTCAATATTCTACTTTGGTTGTGCCTTGATCAATCCCCTCTATATTTATTACCCCATGAAATGATGTAGAAATTTTTTTCTCTAAAGAAATAATGGATCACTACATCCATATTGGGATGATAATTCAATCCTTGAATTTGAAGTTATCATCACAACAAAATGTTTATCACTTGTTTTTCAATATTACTAATTATTAATATTATAAAACCTACATGTTTTTTCAAATTTCATCTTAAAACATTTCATAAATTTTTACCATTATAACCCTTCCAAAAGATTAAAATTAAAACCATAGAAATGAATTTAAAAATAATTAAAAAATAATAATAACATTAACACTACAACCAAATTAATGTATTTCATAATCTTAACACAAATAAATGAGAATAACGTAATCATGTATTCTCTTGAAGCATGGTACTAACTTGAATTACTATAAAAGCATTGTGAAAAATATGCACGATTCAAAAATTAATTATTTCCTCATACCATAAAACAAAAAAATATATATAAAATAAATCCCTATTATCATGGACCACTTTAATATAATATCAGTACATTTATTATCAATATTCTAATTATATAAATATACCATCATCATGAGAATATTAATGGATATCCTTCCCTCATTTACATGATTTACAAAAATATAACATTACCACCTTAATAAAATTTCATGGTTAATAATTTCATTCAACATATAGTTTCAAATTATTATGAAAAAACTACAATGAACTAATATCATAATAATCCTTATTAATATCATTATTTCTCATATTATCATTCTACCCATTTCACCATGGGACGAAAGTTTCATAATTACAATACATTTCAAATTTATATCATTTAAATATTGTTAATGCCCCCATCAACACCATTATATTTGTTCATTTTGCTAAAAAATCCTTTTCCATTGAAATGAATATCATTATTTTCATTATTTACACACCCTACTAATATTATAGTTCCTTATAACAATTCTACATGAAGCATATTCCACATGATTTATAAGGGAAAAATTAAACATTCTTTCCAGTTTGGTCACCATGAAACTACAATATTCCATTTTTAAATAGTTCTAAAAATTCACCAATGTAAATATTATCGATCATATTATGATACTTATGATTATGTATAGTCACAACATCGTTCATTTCAATCATCATTAAATTTTAATTCTTTTTATAAAATTGTCTCTCACCTTAAATGTCAGTCTAGTTCCTTCCCATTCAATCAATTTTCAATAACTAAAGAATAGCAAGTGCAACAAAAATCATACTAAGACAACCATATAATCAAGGTAAATTTAATTAAATATATAAAATAATATTCTTAACACTAGTTTATTATTTATTATTATTAAATAAATTTGATCGTATCCTATAATTAGAATTATCCTTAGAGGTGTCCATAGACATATACTTAAAAATAATTCTAGCGATTTCACTAAAGTTTTATCATAATTGATTCCAAAGGATGAATAATGTTTTCTACTTATACCAACAATAACAACCTTGGATTAACATACATGGATATTAAATAAGTTTATTTGAATATTAATTACATTACCAAACACATGATTGAAGATTATAATAGTTTAGTGCAATTCGGAACTTCGATCACAATGTTCTAATCTGGCGAAAGATCATCAACTTATCCCATAATGTTATTCCACATTATTAATCCTACATAAATAATTTATTTATAACCTTGTGAAAGAAAAATTAAGAGAATAATGTTATCATAATCTCATTAATTGTGAATCAAGGGAGATAAAATAAGCTGAAGTGCATAAAAACATAAATATAAATTTTGAATATTATATCCGGAATATCAACAAACATGATAGATTTTAAGGGAATAAATCATATAAGTGTATAAAATTCTAAAAGAATATTCCATGAGATAATAGAAAAAAAACAAGATATTTTGGTATAGACCTAGGCATATATAATCTTTTCAATATTAGTCATTTCTCATTGCGAATAATAGTATAGTGGACAAAGCCCCCTACTAAACTGGGTTCACTTCCCTTTCCAGCCAAGTATTATTGAATAGAGTTTACTACCATTAGAGTAATTAATTATTGAACACTGTTTACTCCTCTTACACTCATGTATTACTGAACTGAGTTTACTTCTCATTGTTTTCCTCCCTATCTCATGAGAAATAAGACTTTATATAATGGAATGGAGGGTGATATTGGTCCCACCTATAACATAATGAGAACCAAACATCTCTGTTCTACAATAACATAAATAATTAATTATATTTGAACATAATTAATTTGAAGGTGTTCATAATCATTATAAAATCATAACATAAACCATTTTAATGAAATGGATCTCATATATATTTTCCCATCCAAAAAATAAACCATTATTAGAAAGAAAATTAACGGTGGTAATAAATCATACAATTGGTAAAACATAATAAACATCATATAATATTATCATATATGGAAAATCATTTTGATAGATCAATTTAAAAAATTTTAAAGGAAAATTGTCTTTCTTCTTTGAAAACATTTCTATTTTTTAAAATGAGGAACAATTTTAAAAGAAAACATTTTTATTGAAAATATTCTTTAGAATGTTTAAATTATGATTCAATCCCATTAATATTTATCAAGAAAAAAATTATATTTATACCATATAATTTATAAATTATTATTTATTTCATACTTTAGCAAAAATATCCATAAAGTACCATATTTGAAAAATGACAAAAAGATTCCATTCAAATCGTGTACTGAAAAGTAAAAATTGGTAAATATGACCATAAACACCTATAAGAGTATAATAATAATATTTATGAATTCTTATTATAAATCTAGGTAATGGGAGATAATTATTCATGAATATATAGTTGAAAGATAAAAATATAAAATATTGATGAGATAGTGAAATAAATACTCATTATCTAATAATCAATGGAATAATATGACCCATAAAATGTAGAAAACTATATGCATATGAAATTAACATAATATTTTAGATAATAATCATAAAATATTTTCTGGGTTAGTATATACACAATGTTGAAGGAAAACATTAATGTATAATATATGTTCCCTATAGAAAGAATAGTGAGACGTGTATCCATTATCATATGTATTGAATCTCTTCAATCTCATGAAAACTATCATTATAATATATAAATATTTTTTATAAATCTATTAAATAAACTTAATAAATAATATTAAACATATATGATTTTCTTATGGCCTTATGCTATGCATTTATTAACAACTTTCATGAAAATGTTACATTTTGGGTAATAGCTACATTGTATTTCCCATGGGTTTTGATTTTATATAATTTAAGTATTATTAATTATATAATGATTTCATATTTTTAATAATAATAAACATTATATAATTGAAATATATATTTAAAAAATAATTATTTATAATAATCGATAAAATGTAAATTAGAAATACAATATTCATGGATGTAGTAGGTTGTACATACAAATGAATGTTGTTTTTAATTTTCTATTAATTTTAGAAAATGGGAAATTAAATTATATATTATCAATAATGAATAATTTTTATGTTATATATTTCATATATATATTAAATAAACACATATTATTTATCATATTAGTGATATATAGGCTAAAAACGAACAACATCACATCGTGGTGGTTGCCAAAAATACATATGCACAAGAAACATTATCCATTACAAATTGATTAGATTTTAAAACGGTAGATATGATATTATATTTATATAAGTATAATTATTTGATAAATCTATAATATAATAATTTAATGAATCATACTTCGCACTAATAAAATATGTTGATGGGAAATTAATTATCTCTCTACATTGAGATGGTATGTCATATGTATGCTTAAGAAATACTTTCATTTCATGTTTGATGGAAAACATGTTGTATAGTGGTGTGTTTATAATAATAAAAACATTTATAAAAATTTATTATTGTTATTTTATTATTTTATGTTATATATTATAAATTTATAGTTGTATATAAAATATGAGAAGAAGATTGATCGATTAAATCTGTTACCACTTCGTCGAAATGAGTAATTTATATCTTCTTTAATAGAATCTATTGTTGGTATTTTAAGTATAACTGAACAACTAGAATGTTTTTGGGGTTGTTTATAATATAATTTGGTTGATTTTGGTCATGAAAGAATGCTCAATGTGATGTGTAGAAGTGAGGGTGGTGGATCACTTTTTTAACTGATGTGAGGGGTACTTTTGGAATTTCAAAAAATATGTATATATAATAAAACTAAATATCAATAGAAAACCTCAAAATTATATATATTCTTATTTAACATCATATGAGGTTTTAATATAATCATAATCTACATTTTTAACATGTTTTGGTATTTTTATAACGCATATTATTTTAATTAACACATAGCTAAGCCATATTACATTTAGGTATAGTAAATAATTCATTAATATTAAAACACTATATTTATTTTACTTATATGGTGTAATGTTTTCATTAATAGTCAATTAATGAAACATTATAACTTATAATAGTGAAATGGTATTTTTTAATTATTTGTATATTTTTTATATATAATAATAAAATACGATTTTCATAAAATATAATTTGTGTTTATTTTTAAACTATTCATTTAATGGACATTTAAAAAATATAAACCAAAATAAAACCTTTAACAATAAAATTTATTACATCCCTAAAATTTTATATTCACCTATTAAATTAATAGATAATCTTAATTACTTATATTTATATTTATCTTTATATTTAAAAATTAATTTATTAGATTTTTCCATCAGTTAAAAAATCAATGTATCATAATGGTGTAATTAGTTAGGTAAATTATTTATTCAATAAATAATATAAATAATTTACTATAAATAATTTAAATAACTTATATTAATAAATAATATTTATAATCGTATAAATCTTCTGTAGAACCATATATTAAAAATCATATAGCTATTAAAAAAAATTTCTGACAACTTTGACCATACATTAAATAAAATATAATAAATGTCATAAGATTTACCATGTCGCTCCAAATGATAATTAATTTGACCCATTAATTATTATGGTTGATATATAGTCAATTAATAAAGTTTATTGAGGTGTTATTTTCTTTCGTTTTATTGATTTTTCATCGGCTTTCACATGCAAACCATTTGTGTTTTATAAGGGTTAATGGTTACTATTTAATATATAAATTTTTTTATTATCATAGAATTATATAAATTAAACTTTATAAAATTATTTATATTATTTAATAACCTATATTTTTTTATGCGGACCCCTAAAAGTCGTTTAAACTATGAAAATATAATTTACAGAGTTTCTGTCAATTAAATATTATATAAGACATTTTCATTGAATAGATTACCATTAATAACCATAATTTAGATCTATATGTGATAAGGGTAAAAATATACTATTAAATTAAAAAAATGCAGGTGTTAATGTCATTTAATAGTCTTTATAATTTTAGTTTAACCTAAATTACACAATCTACCCATTACCCTGATTACAATAATTACCATGATTACTATTAATATTGAAAAAAATAAAAGGGAACTAATAAATGAATTTTTAAATTTTTAAAAACTATATTTAAAACATTTTTAAATTTAATAAACATATAATATTCATATTTTAATTTAAAAAACATGAAAGCTGTCATTAAAACAATTTTTTTGGAAATATACACTCTTAAAACTTTATATGATTTTATAATTAATTCATTTATAAAATAAATTGAAATATAAATATTTTATTATTCTAAATAAAAATAAACTATAAAAAATTTATATTTAATTATTAACATAATTTTTCTTTAAAATGGATTTAAAATAAATTACAGTTTTTAGTAAAAATAAGCATTTTCACAATTTATCGAAACATGAATCTTCTAAGAAAACAAAAAATGTAACCGAAAGTAAATATTTATATAAAAAGTCTAATGAAATATATTATTCAGTTAAATATAATATATAAAATTTTCCAATACAATATTTATAATATATGTCCTATTAAAAGGTGAAAAATATATCTTTGAAGAAAAATAATTCTTTTATGCACAAAACGGGTTTGTTCTTATATCTTATCTATAAAAATATAATATAAATGTTAAAATTTATATATAATATATCATATATATCATTAATATAATCAAATAATTTTTATTTGTTTATTTATTGGTAGATATAAATCAATTGCACATTAAATATTTTTATATGAAAAAAATTTTGTTTTATTTTTAAAAAAATTTACATTCATTTATAATTACTTTGCCCAAGAATAATATTTACATTAATAAACTGTAATTTTTAAATTTTGATAAACCTATTGATACCCATTATTCACAAATCTAAGTTACAATTATATTGTTTAAATAATTTAAATAATAAAATAATGTTTCATTGAATCATAGTGTTGTGTGTAATACAAGAGAAGTCAATGTTACATGTAATGAAAGGCATTAATGAAATAGAATTATTTAATGAATAATATATATCATAAAAATCTCTAGGTGTTAAAATGGATATATTATTTCAATAATTAAAACCACTTATACAACCAAGCCAGCCATTTAAGTATTTCATCGAACACAGGGTTGAAAAAAAACCATTATAATGAAAACACATTATTAATAAATATTTATAATAAAACATCCACAACCACAAATTAATACATTTCGTGACATTAATGTTATTTAAACAAAGATAAGTAAATTTCATGTTATAAAACATTTTTATATTTAATCCTACCACTGAAAAAGATTGAAAACCAATTACCTAGGAAAAATGAGACTGTGAAATAGAATATTAGGTGTTTATGATCCCTAATCAAGAAGCAAGAACAACAAGACTCCATAAACCCCCCTATATGCATAATTTACAGTCAAATAGTGTTCTAATCAAATATGTGAAGAGTGGATGTATAAAGGAAATAATTAATTGATGGGAATCCTTACAAAAAATACAATATACATTGATTTATCAGTTAAGAATAAATGAAACTTACAATAATCCAAGGGAAGAATCCACATGAAGGGGGATGATTATATCAAGTGTTATAATGATTTTAAAAACATTAGTAATATAAAAATGATAAAAGTATAAGATATATATATCAATATCTTGGAGTGACAAGAATTTTTAGATTTATGGGTTAGTCAAATCATAGTCCAACCATTCAGGGATATTATCCTCTAAATATCTTGGCGCATTGTGTTCTAGATATTGACTACACATATTTTATAAGACACATTCAGACCATGTGACTGCCCTAGACAATCGTAAAGTCCCCACAAAGGTTTTATTGAATGTTTAACAGTTTTAAACCATTCTCGAATCATAAAACAACCTATGTGGCATCAGAACGTAATATTTCACTATTACAATATTTTTAGTTCTAACGATTAACTACGTATATTCTTCAAATTTATTCTCCTAAATTTCACAGTTTCAATAATCATTCCTTGGAAAAAACTATTGTGAACCAAAATAAAAACTAATGTTAATTAAAAAAGAAATCTAATCAAGTGGGTGTTACAATGCTCCCTACAATGAATGTAATCATTCCCTATAAAGTTCCCATGATCTTGGAATAAAAAAATAAAGGCCATTATTTCATCATCAATGAAACCCACTCTCATTTACTATAGATTTCCCATCATCACATATGTAGTAAACATACGAAAGAGAATATTTTTCCTTGTTGTACCATATCATAGAGATAAGTAAATAGAATTGGTTTATTAACCACAGTGGTGTCGGGATAAAGATCAACAATCTCCCATTAGAACTAATGGGAATGATTCAATAGATACCCCCTAATCTGGAAGCCAAGAAACACCTGTAGAATAATTTTCAAATGATTTGTTTGGTCCATTATATATGTAATGATTCCAATTAGATCCATGATATCAAAGGGGATTGGAAACCTTAGTGAAATCATAACGTACTTACACAAATAATTGGGTCCTATAGAATGTTAAATTATATTATCGACGTAATCACCAAAACAAAACACTATAAAATACAATGATAGTCCTCATAATATTTATCATGTATTTTTTCCATGAAAAATCAATCCCATATAAACTTCTCATTTTCTATCATCCCTTGAATGAGGCTTGGTCCAACTAAGGAATTTTCTCCCAATAGTTTCTAACACATGGGAGATCTACATGTTCTCCTATATATAACGTAAAAGTTAAAAATATTTATAAAATACAAATAACCATTTTTTATAAATAATAAATTTTTGGGACATAATAACTGTATGAATCACCAAAATCAATTATTTATTCTTAGAGATTATCCTCTAAAAGATTGATAACTCTATCTATCAATCTACCCAACTACAAAAGATATGTCATGGTAATTTTTAAATGGTATACCATTAATAAATAAAAAACCATCCTATAACATGTATTTTAAGCTTAGTTACCATTATAAAATAATTTATGTGGGAAATACAAGAATCATTCAAATATCTTAGACAAAAAATACTATATCATTTCCTTCCATCATCATCTTCTTGATGGTTAATAAATTATAGTATTCATAATTCCATTAATGAGAACATAAATTTAATCCGTTAAAATAGGAATATCTTATAATAAAATAATGAAATCCATTTAAATATCTTCTTTCTTCCATACTATAAAGAGAAATTGTTGTAAAAATTACATGTCTCTAGTAGTATTTTTTACTTTTTTGACATGTGAGGATCCATGAATAAAAATATGAATTCTATAATCTCACCCCCATCCACCATTTCCAATGACTCAAATCATGATAAATTTTGATATTTATTGGATCTTAAAACAAAAAAAAATGGTTCCCGCTTTATATTATCACCTACCATATATAAATTGGAATAAAAATCCATATTGGCCACACAACACACTGTTATAAGACAACGAAAACACACCTGTGGCCTCCCACCATTGAGTGTTTTAATAAACCACATGAACTCAATGTAAAATATCTGATCAAGAAAAAAATTATAATTATATTATGATTTACCCTTTTATTAAGACAATAATACATTTAAATAATACTCTGATGCCCATATCAGTAAAAAAAATCATCTGAGATCTCACCTAAATTTATGATCTCATGTTTCGGTTACTAATTTCCTATTAATATCTTAATAAATAAAAATTAATTTCACGAGAGTGTATTCAATATTTAAATCAATAGCCTCATGTTACTAATCCTAGAATATATATTTTATCTCAAAATCTCAAGGACTGAAACAATTCATTAGGATCATACGATCAATATATCACATAAATCTATCCCCAAAAAGATAGTTATTCCATGTTTTGATTGAATATATAATGGCTCCCATATCAAGATCATGGTATCGATATATATTTTCACGATTTCACAACTATAAGGATACAAAATCTACAATATGTTTCCACCATACTAGGACACTCACATAACCCATACCATTATAATGTATGAAAACAACATAAACTAAATCTAGTTCAAAGAAAATAAATATTGAATCTGAAGTCCACATAACAATTATTTCCTCAAATGATATCTTAATTTTCCATACCATCTCAAATTTCACATCATAATGGTTCAATGATATGATCAAATACATGACATTATATAATTCAAAAAAAAAAATTATTAACCTACCAAACCTAATAAGCATCAAATCTCAAACAAATATCTAGGATACTCTAATGACACAAATGTTTTTATCATTTCAATATCCAAAAACATTACCCTTTCAAATAAAAAAATACATATATACATTAAATCCTATATATTTGATTTAAATTTATAAATTATCCCATACAAATAATTTTATCTCAATGTTATAAGACCAATACCCAAATGATTCATGTGTTCCTCCTATAAATTATAGTACACGAAACAATCATCTAAAAACATGACCAAAAATGATACCAATAACTGATAAAATATCATATTCTTAAATTAAATTGATACTTTAAAAGTGTTAGTGAGACCACATGAAAGAAATAGAAATTAATAATTTCTATAACAACTCTTTAAAACAGACGTAGGTACGTCCTCATCTCTGAATCATAACAGGTTGTATCATAAAGGAATGATAGTATTTAAAACACATCAAGAACTTATTATTTGATAAAAGAAATAATAAATATTTATAAAGTGATATTTATTAATTACAATGACATGTGTTTAATTTTAATAAATCACACAATGTTAGAGGATTACATCAGTTATTATAGGAAAGAGGACATGTGAAGCCAATGGTGACCTGTTTTCATGAATGAATCCCTTATAATCATGTTACATAAGATGGAATTTATATTCCATTTCATATATAGGTTCAATAAAATATGATGGTATATAAATTGTAATCATTCATGTAATATGTTCAATTAAAAAAATGACCACGCTCTATGGTGGGATACCTAAAAAATCATCACGAATGACGTCGGGTTATTAACACATGTGTACATGAATTTGAAATACAAAATATATATTAGAGAATTAAATAATTTTCTTCTACAAATGACAAGAGATCTCCCTATTAAATCGAATAACATGGAACTCCATTCTAGATATAGACTCGCACTCACGTTGAAAAACATCAGTGACCCTATAAGAATTTAAAAACACATCTCGATTATGAAAATAGTTGATCTAGGTAATGAAACTAAAAATAATGTCAATAATAATAATTAGGTCTATGATATTAATATTTATAACCAATAAGTCCTCCACCACACCAAAAGTGGCTCTTGTCACTTGACATGTAGTATATTTAGATCCACGATTTGGACTTCATTCCCAATGTTGTAGAATTATCCTATAAATATGACAAAACAATCAAACCCAACCCTAAAATTAAACGACAATTAAAGATATAAAATACAATGTATAACCTTTTTAAAGATAATATATCACCATATAATATGAAATAAACATTTTAGCTCTAAAAGTAATCAGCCCTAATCTAGATTCCTCTTATGCATACTCCACCACATAATGACATATGGTCTCAATTACACCTAAAACATTTATCACCACATGAATATGACCATTATCCCAAGGATATGGCATTCCAATTTTGGAATCATTTGTATACACCTAATAACCCTTGGAGATAATGGATCTGAACATACATTCATAGGATATCATCCCAAAAAAGACCTCAAATGTTTATGTTTTCCTTGATTATGAAAAACATTTGGAGTCTCTATATATTATGGTTAGGAATAACCAGTACATCCACATGTACAGTAGAAAAAACAATTCCATCATTATGAATCCCTTGATGTTGGTCTAGAAGATAACTAATAATCATTTCTCTTACTTTTTCTATGTTGAAGACACAACAGGAAAAAAACCACAAATGAATCACCACAAAAAACAATTATCATCGATATTTGTTCTTATTCCATGTAATTTTTTTTTGAAAAACACAAAAATTATAGGAAGTCACTAGTGAATCTGTGTTAACCTTATATCATCTCTCAATCACCTCTCAATCCTCAATGAGTTTAGGTAATCAATGTTAACAAAATCGACCACCCAATGTAGTAACTCAAAAAAATAGGGGAATAGTACTGAATGGAATGCAATTTATAAAAATTAAAATACACAGGTGTATTTTAACCTGAAACATCACTGGATAAAACCTATGGTTTTATTTTTTCTTGAATAAAGACAAGGTAAGACCATCATGAAACATAGATTGTAGAATAAAGTCATTCAACCTCTTTCATAGACCCTCTGGAATTTACATACTGAAAACACAACATAGAGTCCTTATGTGTACTTAGTAATTTAAAGGTAGTATCAACATAATTATGAAACTTTCTATGTACATGGGATCTCTTAACTCTTTGTAATGTCGTTGGATTCTTCTAAGAATTATTTAACCCATGGGTAGTAACTGATCCCATGATTCTAACTTCCACATGACCTAGAGTCTAAATTTTGTGAATTATTGATTCCTCTAATGAATTGTCCACAATATAATTTTCAAATAGAAACTATCTACTGGATTCCCCACTCATATTTTAATTAGATCTTTTATGAGGTGTATTTGAAATAAAACAAGTGAAAGGATAATAAAATTAGTATAAAATTCCCAAAATAAATGGTCCATAATCATGAATCTATATTAATAACTTAAAAAAATTAATTTAATGATCATTATTTCTTTAATGTAACAATAAAACCCTAAAAGTTATTGGTCAATAAAAATGAATCCCATATCCCTTTCATTTAAATGAACTCAAACACAGAGTAACGAGATTACCAATACTTTCCAACTACCTGAGGTAATATGTCTGCAGGCATGGAACTGACCTGGACAAGAACCCTCCTAAACATTCAATGATATTTTTATGGTCCTATATCTAGTATTCAAATGAAA
This sequence comes from Viscum album, assembly GCA_963277665.1. Classification (NCBI taxonomy): domain Eukaryota; kingdom Viridiplantae; phylum Streptophyta; class Magnoliopsida; order Santalales; family Viscaceae; genus Viscum; species Viscum album. Next base: position 1,629,651,186 of record OY728146.1, on the reverse strand, counting down.
TCAAACCAAAACCAATTATATTCACCTAAATATTAGGAGACGTATTCTCTGAAATACTATTTTGTAACAAATTTACCAAGGTCAACAAAAATTTTCACCTGAATGGGTTCATGAAATCTTGAGGTGCAACAAATAAAGACATATACCATGCATGAATAATGATAATATAAAGTAAAAAATATACAAAAACACTAAATTTCAATGATACTTAAAAATACAATCAATATCAAATTAACCCAAAAATTAAACAAATGAAAAGTGAAACCAGTCAATATGGATACTACCATCACCTCAAAAACATACTTCAATGAAAACAACGACGTGAAGAGACATCAAAATGATACATAATTACATTCTCTTCACCCAAGTCCAATAAAAACCTAAATAGTAGAAAATAAAAATTATGTTGTAATGAAAAATCATAGTAGGATTTCTCAAAATAATCTCTACAATTTTGAATTTTATTAATTAAGTAGTTATATCTTTTATGAAAATCTTGTTTTATAATATTTTTCATAAGATAAAATCCTTTAAAAAAACCATTTGTTTCCAAAAAAATCACTCATATATCAAAATAAAATTGATATGAAATGTACATGTGATAATGTTTGAAATCATACTCTCTTGACAATGGATACACCATAAGATAATCATGTGTTAAATGAACCATGTAATAAACCGTCAAATTATATAAAAATCATAAAAATCACACAATTTTGGTTGAACATAATAGTAATATGTAGTAGAAATGAAAAAAAAATCCACAATAAATTCCAAATGTGAATCCATAAAATATAAACTGTAGTGTAACTATAAACACTGATGCGACACAAAACCTCTATCAGAATTACACACACTAACTTATCAGGTCTAATTCCTAAATCACCCAAGGATACATAATGTGATATGTATTCCAAAATAGATTGAAAACTATTATAAATGTTTAAAAAACATAGTCATATTCATGAATATCCATTTTAATTCATAAACTCATTTTGGATCATAAATAAAATTTTCTACATTCATAGAAAAACATATTTTCAGAAAAAAAAATTTAACAACACCCCCCTTCGAAAATGTTAACATTTTCCTATAAAACAACCAAAAACATAAATAATAGATTTCTAATAATAACAAAATGTAATTGGATATAACATATATAGTTTCCCTATGTTATAACCATAGAAAAAAGTCACCAAACTCAAATTCAGAGGAAAAACCGATCACCTTCGAAAAAAGTTAATTGGGTAAGAGCATATCAGGACCTCATAATCCAAGATCCATAAATACAAACAATTAAACTACATAAACTAATTGGATCTAGAAAACACATCCCATTTAGGTTACAAAAAGTTATGGGGAGGATAGACGGAGCCTGAATCAAATAATATATGATTACACCACAATAATAATGGAATATTCCTTTATATATCCATCAGGAACAAATGAAAGGCACGATGAATCCATGGTAATAGACATACAGGTCATTGGATATGGATTATATCGATAATAATGAGATTTAAGATGATGTTAAGAAAAAAACAAATGTGATAATTAATAATTATTAGGTTATTAAATACATTCTTATATGATATTAGAGATTCCATACTCATATATTTTTAATTATTTTCTCAATATTTTATAAGAAAGTAATAAAATCATGTTGAATCAGAAATAATCAAAATATTCATTAAAATTAATCAAATTAATCAATCTTATAGCTAATAAATACATATTTTCATAATTAGGTATTTCATTATAGATGTGACGATGTGTGTTTTGGAATTATTAGTATCAACTAAAAATTATTGTAATCAATATAAGTAATAAAAACCCTTAAAAATAACTTTGAATGAATATAATATCTATGTGAAATGAAAAAATTAAGAACACTTCATTTATAAATATTATTTTGATTATATTTATTAACTTATTAAATTTTATGGGATTGTTGAAGATCATAAAAGTTAGACAAGATTTATACATATTAAATGGGCTCCAAATCGGGGGATTAAAAAAATTCTAGATACTCATGTGAGATTCTCCCAAAACGAATTACATGATATTATTTGTCACAATAATTTTTAAAGAGGAAGAGAATATATTTAGGTAGTGTTTTAGAATAAAATTAATCTTCTCCTTATGTTGTATCCATATGTCAATGTTGAACCAAATGATACTCAACTGTTACTCTACAAAAACACATGAAATATTGGTTCCTCTAATAGAAATGTGTAATGAAGAATAGATCTTGGTTATTGTGACTCATATAATGAAATCAACACCATTTTCATGGAATTAAGCTAATTTAAATTAGACACTAAGAATTATATTAATCGCCTAAAATTTAACCATGAATTACTTAGCATATTAGTAAATATTATTTTGTTATTGTTGTTTATAAACTACAGTACATGAAATCACCAATTAATTCAACATATGAATTTTTTTAATGAAAGATAGTCTATGAAATATTGAAAATTATCCATTAATGTCTGAATTCCATGATAAGGTAGCTGAATGTTTTATAAAAAAACATAATGATATATGATATACCTATGAAACATGTTATGTGCATATATATCATACCATATGATATATTATATAATTACATGTGATATATCAAATATGATTATCATAAATATAGGTTTATAGAATATTATAGTTTCTCGAAAATATTTAATGTTGTCATACCCTTGATTGGTTGGGGATTTTCAATGGTTTCCCCTGATAAATACTTATAACTTGTAGATAGTAACCTCAAAATATTCATAGATGTGACTTATTCTGTATATATATATATATATTATAAACCAATATTAAATAATATTTTACATAATATTAAATAAATTCTTCATTATAAAATTACTCCACCACTCTTATCATTCCATTTTGTAAATAATGGATCTAACAAGAAAAAATTAAATGTGGTAATCCACATATGTTCCACATGACTCATAAAATAATAATTAAGACATTTATTTCTATCATATATGATTCTAACAATTTATATAAACATTCATCGATCATAAAAGGAATTCCTTCAAGGATTAAATGTTTTATTTTATTTCTCTAGGGGACTTGATAAGGTGTAATTTTATTAGTGATATATTTCTATGAGTTCATTATTAAGGGATTAATCTCTTGGTCATGGGAAATATATTATCAATATATTTGTTTTCCAAAAAGTAATCAAAACCAAAAATTTATATATCAGGATTTATATACATAGGTAAATAATTAGTTAATTTAATAAGGCCCAGAACTAATTAATTAATTCTAAATAAATAAGAAATATCAAATAATAACATTATAATCATTTACTTGATGTTTGTATGACATTATGATAATTTTAAGATCATTTATAGAATATATTAAATAATATTTATTTATAGGAAGTTAAATACATAATTTCCGCTATATTATTAACTCTATATATTAATCCTCCACGATATCCTCAAACCATGAGTAATGGAAGTTTATATATATAAAGAAATTACACAAAATTATATAAATAAAAAATATATAAATGTTTTATAATCTAAAACCATGAATAAATTTTTATTCAATATTCAACTAATGTACATACTCTATTAAAATTTATGTGGATTCATATTTGTTCTCAATAAAATAGAAATATATATTATTCCTCAGAACATGTGATTAATAATAATTATTATATAAAATTTATAAAAATCACTGAGGTTCCATATAAACATAGGCTACCTCGTAGAAATATATTCATGAATTATTAATTGATTATATAACACTCATTATCCAACCAACATATTTTACTTTATATTGAGAATGTGCTCAAGAGACCCATCTTTTTCAATCATTACTATTACATAATTTTTATAATAAACAAGATAATATGGAGACAAATCAATGATGAAAAGTTTAGTGTATTGGGATAATTGGTATCATATGTAACATGCACATAAAAATTCAAAATCACTAATCAAAATCCTTATTTTTAATCCTTCATAAATCTAATATTCTTATTATTAAATTTAATTATCTATGTATATAAATAAAAGAAAATGGTGGGCTTAAATCCTAGTAATAGGATGATTAAGGTATATGATTGAATATAACATGGGTTATCATAATAATTACCCTCATGTTACATGAATATGGTCATAATCAATATCATGATTGAAACATGTTATAAGGGAATGTAATTTGAAAATTCATTAAAATGAATCATATGGTCACAGTGTTAAAATAATACCCATAAGTGCGAACCAAGAAAACATTAGGGTCACATATGGAATATGTGAATCACCATGAAATCATTAATATGAAAAAATATATAGCATCATATCTCTGAATATTTCACATCATATCTTGAGAGACGGAAAATTAAGTAATTAAATTGGGGGAATTAAAGTTGTGGTCCCAACCAATGCATTATAATATTTGAATAACAACGAATCCTGTAGGGAACATATAATGATCATTGTCATGAAATATCCTAGGTAATTAAATTGGTTTTATAATGAATTAATAAATTATAAATTAATGAATAAAAATATTCCATTGAAAATATAAAGGGAGATTAATGTTCTGAAAAAAAGATAAATTTTATTTTGATTAGAAACAACACATGAGGTGTCAAATATATTTTTGGTATAAGTATTATTTTTATACAATCAACAAATTTGGATTAAAAATTAATGTGGATAAAATTTATATCCTAGAAACAAATGGGATGTGTAATGAAATTTTATTAAAGGAAAAAAATTGTAATATCCATGCACAATATTTGATAATGTTGAATGACCAATGATAATTATTTTGGTTTGGGAATCCCCTTCCCATAATACCCTCTTTATTTTTAGATTTTTCACCTCCTGAATAATAAACATAGTTGTATTAAATCATTTATGTAAAATTAATATATTTTAATTTCTACCAATTATTAAAAATTGGTTTCATTTTATTATATGTCATAATTTCCTTGGTTATAGGGTAGTCATTTTAATATGATTTTTTACATAAAGAAATTATTCATTTTACTTTATTTCTCTATTTATTGAATACAATTTATAATATATTATAATTAATTCCAAAAAATTGAAATAAATATAATTTTTTGATTATATATTATATAAAATTAATAATACTCATCATTGAGTATAGTTAAAATTTTTGACATTGAGATATCTCTGTATGTGGTTAACCGAGCATTAACAATACATTTTAGGGAGAGATAACGAAGGATATTTGATATATATATATATATATATATTTAATATGATAATTAAAGTAGTTTATAGTCATTAATATAGTGTTATATTTCTACATAATTAATCTTATAATGTATTTTATTTAAATGGTAGTGAAAATGAATGAAAGAGAAAAAGAATATTAAAAAGAAGAAGAGTTGATCAAAAATTACAGAATCATTGGTGTCACTTATCATATATGACACTAAAAAAACATGATGTTTAGAGTAATTTTACTATAGAAGTAATGTTTGTATTATTATATTCATGAGAGATAGGATTTTTGAATATAAGTTTATTTATCAAGAGTGGGTTGATTTTTTTATCAAAGGGAGATGGGTTATTTATACATGAGGGGAGTGGTATTAGTATAGTTAAGTATTGAATAAAATAATATATCAAAGGTAAAAAATATAATAAGAAATAAATTCAATATAAATCATATTTAATTATAATATAATGGTTTTTAATATTTTAACCCATTTATAAATGTTATTAATTGGTATATATATAAATAATTAGGAATAGAAATAAATTTTTTATTTTGTGGAATCACATGTAACATTTGGTATTTGGAAAATTATTTTTTGTTTTGTAATTTAATTTTATATTATATTAATTAATAAATTATGAAAATAAATATAAGATGTCATAACCTCAATTTATAATAATTATTAGTTCATTATTACATCACGAATGATATAATTTATGATTCACCGGTTTCGTGAAAACTATATTATTAATATTCAAATAAAAAATAAATTCTTTTATAAAATTACAAAAAATCACCCTTGGGTAATTTTGAAATTATGATTTCAAAAATGATATTCATTTTTTAAAAATAAATATCTTAAATAGGTCATTTTAATTTATAATAAAAAAATTCTGACTTTTATGAAATATTTTAAAATATTTTTTATTTAAAATTTGATTATTTGTTCACTGAGTTTTTATATTGATATTTAATATTTTTGGAAATAAAAAACTATATATTCTAAAAATAATCATTATTAATATTATGTATTTCAAATTTTTTTAAGTAATTTTTTTATTCCAATAGATATGTTACTTTTCTAAACTACTACGATAGTATTATAAATGGTCAAGTGACTATTAAAATAGCCACATTACAACCTATATATAATTATACATTACATTATACATTATTCAAATCAATTCTTATCAATTTTAAATATTTTTATTTTCATTAATTTTAATTAGTTTAATAATTTTTTTTTACTCTCTACCGTGTTTAGTGTAGGGGTAATTATTCTATTAGATTAGGGATATCTGTAGTTTTCATTTTTATATTTTTTTTATTTTATATATTTTTATCAATTTGAAATGATATTTGTTTTAAATGTTTTATACGTGATTAAATAAATTGTATTTACTCATAAAATGATTTTTTCTTCTGTTTGATTATCTGTATAATTGTATATCGTAACACAAATTAATATCAAGAAAAGAATATAATTTATAAACACGAGGTTGTTAGGTTATTTCCAATATAAAAATTTTATCCATGAAATTTAATTTTTTATTCTTTATTGAGAATATGGGGAGGCACTTCTGTTTTATTATTTTCCTTGGGAACCCACATCCCCTCTTCACGTTTATGGTTTATCCCAAATTTTTTAACATGGTGAGTTACATTGTTGTCTCTAAAATATTTTGTGTAGTCCAATATCATCATAAATTATATTAATATGATTATTCAATCCCCAATTATACAAAATTAGAATTTTTTACATGTGAGTGATAGGGTATGTACCTCCTCAGAAGTGATATGTGAAATAAGTAATGAACACGAGCCATATTTTGTTAATGTAAAAGTTGATAGGCCACTAATCCCATTTCATCATTTATAACAAAGTGTGAATGTACAATGTTCTGGGCTTTATATTATTTCCAAACCACATGGTACTCTTCTAAGTAGATATTCGAAGGAAAACATTCTCCCCAATGTCATACTCCATGTCCCCTATTCAATTTTCAACATATCTCACCTACCATCTCTAAGAAGATTTTATATATTTTTGAATGGATTGAACCTTAACTATTATATATTTAAAAATATCATGCCAAGGAATAATTTATTCACAATCCTCATTCCAATATATTAGAGATCTATATATCTTTCCATTCAAGTTTCACATGGAGTAATTTTAATACTTGGGCCAAAGCTATTTCCATAAGATAACTCAACCTCTTGTATATTTTTCTATAAAAACCTTTTAATTCTATTGTTTTGGATCAATGAATTTCCATGAGCATATAAATACTGATTTTTGACTGGTCACTAGTTTGGGGGTGATAGGCTATGATGAAATTCAGTTGATTACTCAAATTAGGATGAAGATTTATCTAAAATATATAAGTGAAACATGAATCATTATCAAATAGGTTAAAATAAAGAACCTTATGTAGTCTCTATACTTTCACCACATATATCATGGAATATTATTCATTGTAAAAATATTCTACCAGAACCCACCAGAACCTAAATCGCATTGTTTTATTTGGATTTCTCGGGGAGTCTAGTGAAAAAGTCTACAGTGAAATTCTATCACATCCAAGAGTGTATAGGTTGTTGTTTAATCATCCATTGAGATTATTTTCTCTTCAATATATTTATTATATAAAAAACACTATGATACGTACTTCACAATATCCTCTTTATGTTGTCCCACCAGAAGTTCTCTGAAAGATCACATAACATCTTGGAACATTAAGGATGGGTAAATAAAGGTGAAATATGTCAATTATCTAATATATCCATATTTATCTCATGCGATGAAGGAAAAAGTCCTTGTTCAAATACAAATTACACCCTTATCATTGATGTGGAACTCATTTATCCCCACTACCTTTATGGTATTCAACCTTTTTATCTCTATATCATCACTTTTTTCCTCCTAAATCCTTTAATGGTTAGATTTTTGGGAAATAATTTGATCAATGTATTATGTTTTCTCTAACATTATGATATCAATATCCATAAACTTCATATCAATTATGATATGGTTTTCCTAAATTCACAAAATGGTTAAAGTATCCTGATTTTGATTTTATAAGAGCATCATCTACCATATTAGCCTTTCCTGTATGTTATTGAATAGAGAACTAATAGTCTTGTATTTTTTATTTCCATTTTCATTGAGGAAAAATGATTTCATTATATGATAATATATAATTTAGACTCTTATTATTAGTATATAAGGAATATTTTCATAGTATATATTGTACCACCAAATTCCGATAAAAAGGTAACAATCGCTAACTCTTAATCGTGCATTAGGTACCTTGGTTAGATTTATATCACTAAAACTTCTCCACATTTCGGTAGTGTTAGTATTGGAACCCAGATTAGAAACATTTTAATATCTTAAATTTTTTTGTCAGCCTTTTATATTCATATATACTTCACCCCATTACATTTTAACTTAGTTAGTAGTCTAGAAAATGCGGACAAATTTCTCACTAAAATTTGAAATGTACCTAGAGATGTTATGAATCCTAGGTATTTTTGTGAAACTAGTGTGTTAGGTCCATTCCCTCATTTCCTTTTCCTTTTAAGGGTCTATTGAAATTCCATCGCTTATGATCTTGTTCTAGAAGAACATAACATTCTATATAAAAAAGTCCCAATTACTAAACATAGATTATATTTTATCCTATATTTTTATCATAGGCACAATCCTAAAATTGTTGTCATGTTTTTCCATTATCATGGATTATATGAGAATATCAATGACAATACTACCAAAAACGTGTCTATGTAGTCTCTAAATAATGTATTCATCAAATCCTTCAATATTGTATGGGAATTAAAAATCCTAATGGGAATAACTATGAACTCATAGTTCCCATACAATGTATAGAAAGATGTTTTTGTAATATCATCATTATTTATCTTCACATAATTCTTTCTATAATGAATATCCAAATTTCAGAACTACTGAGCTCCTTATATTATGTCGAAAAGACATAAAACATTAGTATAGGATAGTTGTTATATATGTTTATCTTATTAATTTCTTAGAAATTGATTAATATCTGCATTCATCAATATTTTTTTTAAATGTTCAATTTCACACACCATGTTAGTGAACTAGGTCAAATGATTCCTTTTTCCAAATAATCATTAGACACTTTATTACCACTACTAATTTGATAAAGGCAACCAAGTAGGGAAATTCTAAGACATTACATGCCCATTGTTTTGGATCTATTAAGAATTTTACTTCACATTTTATGGTATTTTTGGGTAACCATTCAAGAAATATATCAGTGAATTCCTTAATAATGGTATTTTCCTCATATATTAATCCTTAAATTTAATCTATCAGTTGGGAAAGGTATTCTTATTCATTGGTTCTCAACACCCCACACCATTGATGGATTTTCGAATGGAGAGTCATGATTTTCATTGCAGTTTTATAGGATAATTGGAAGTTTTGTAATATGAAATGGTATTACAATTTATAAATAATTTATTTGTGATATATATAATGAGAGTTGATTCATGCCCAATATAGTGCAAAATTCCACGAACTGATGTATTATAATATCCACTAGAAGAATAATTCAGTATATTCTCATTGAATAAGATTCCAAAACTAGGGTACAAATGATTTTACGAATACATTTTTTATATATATAACAATACATCATATTATTAGTTATTTGATTTTATAATTGTAGACAATTTTCTAGATATAGAGGAATATGTGGAAGAAGAATAAAAAAATTATTTTCCATTCTTGAATTAATTGGATGTATAACATGTATGAATTCAATTGTACACTCACAATCTTCATTAGTGATGGAATTAGATTTCTCTTTTTAATTTTTTGAGGGTTTTCAATGCTAATAACCCACAAGGACACCTAAGTTAGTTCTATAGATTTCCTCATTCCCTTTCTCCTAATAATTAAAGTATAAAACCATGTTCAGTGCATTATAAGAATTCTTCCGTTCCACCATCATGTTTCTCACATACTTCTTCTATTTTTTATATTTATGATCTTATAAGTGATAACTACCATATAGAAATCATTTCTTATCCCATGGATGATATACCCTTGATGGAACTTCCCTAATCTTTAACGTGTGGGTTTTTAGATCATTATACATCTTTATTTGAACAACTAGATTAAAACTACATTTTTATCTTAATAAATTTATAACCATGTGAAAATTTAAAAATTTCATCTATAATTTAGAGTAGGTTGAACATCTTCTTCATAACCCTCTATGTCCTGGATAGCTATAGGCATTCAGAGTGGTGGGTTTAATCCATTGAATAATCTATCCATTTTTCTATCATTATTAATATAAAAACCAAAGGCATATATTTTAAATCCTTTTATTTTTTCTACATAGTATGTTATAGATTATATGTACTCTAGGTGTACCTCTATTAATTCTCTCCCCATATTTGTTAAAATAGTTCAAAGGAAATTACATTTAAGAAATATTTTCATAAAATCTTCTCACTCTATCACTTCCATTTAATACTTCTTCATGGTATTCTTTTTCATTATCCACAATTTTACAGATTATACATATAAATATTAAATGTAATGATTCAACCTCTCCTTCTCTTAAAAAATGGCTCACAAAATATATATTCTCCATCGAGTTAACCCACTATTCTATGAGTAGTGGTTGGATGATCAAAAAAATGATTTTCATTTCTCAAAATTAAATACTCAATGAAATTTTGGTTCTTATTTGTTGATTGGAGACATTTCACATGTTAATGTTATTATTCATATCTTAAGACCACTATATAATAATTTCGATTATTTTATGAATTCTAACCCCCATAGAATTGGGGAAATATTTTAGTAAATCATTTCACTGTCCCACTCATGGATTCATAGCATGGTTTCTGCTATTTCTCACTATATTCTAAAATAGAAATGTCTTGAAAAAATTTATGTAACTATATCCTGAAGAATTTATTCTTTTATAAAATTAAATTTTTTGCGATCAATATTTTTATCCATTTTGAAAAAATATATATTAGATTTTTACATATACATAATATTAACCACAATTTTCTAACTTGTGTTTTATATACCAAAATATCAAATTAACTAAAATTCACACTGATAGCTTCAATATCATCACAAATATTTCATAATCATATATTACTTTTTCATTACAATAACCAAAATAATAGTTATTTTAATCTCGGGTCAAAAGGATATATGTATTTAGGAAATCATAATTATACATATGTTATAAACTATAAAATATAAACATTTCATTATTTAATTATCCTTTTACCTTATAGAATTTCACAATATCCTACATAAAAGTAATTCATTGAAGATATACCTCAAAAAAAGTTGAACTAAAATAGCAATAAGATGATGAATAGGGGATATGATTCAATATAACATGGATTGACATAATGATCCTCATAATATCATTTTAAAAAATCATCTTAAAAATCACGATTGAAATATGTGAAAAAGGAATGGAATGTATAAAATCATAAAAATAAATATGTATGTTATAGTTGTCAAACACCACACAAAGTTGTGAATGATGATAACATCATTTTCACACATAAAATTAATGCTTAATCACTACATCATAATTTGGAAAAAATAAACCAACATGGTTATTCATATTACAAATTATCTCAATAGATAAATCAAATTACCCTATGGATTGGTGGTTTATATATTTATTGAAACACCTTTTTCTTCATAATAATTACATAATCATGCATTCCATATAGAATATATAAAAATATTAGTCTTGAAAAAACAAACGAAATGGAATAGGTTTCATAAAAAGTTTTATGAAGAATACATTTATTAATAATCATTGCGTCCAAAAAAGAAAAATATAAATCATTCATTGGAATAAAAGATAATTTTTCTTTTGAAAAAAATAAAACATGAGGAGTCAATGATTTATTTTGGAATGCATATTCTATTTTGAAAATCATTGTATTTGAGAAAGAAATAAAAGTGGAAAACATGTGTATCCCTAAAATAAAATGTACGATTAAGGAAATTATATATTTTTAATAAAATAGTAATAATCATATTAATGATTTCGTGAATGCGGAATAAAAAAATAAAATTAGTTGGGTATATGAATCCACTTACGATAATTCCAACTTTTTTTCATCAGTTTTTTTCCTCCAAAATAATACACACTTGATAATTGAAAAATGTATTCATAAGTGAATTATTTTAATGAATATCACTATATATAAATTATAATAATTTGGTTATATTTCAAAAATTCCTTTTTTTACTTTGTAGTGATTTGTAAATCAGTTATTACGAAAACATTTCCTATTTTTCCTATATGTCAAAATTTATTAAATTTTACATATAAATAAATATAAAAAATTAAAATTAATAAAATTTATATTATTAAATTAATAAATATCTATTATAATTTAAAATATTCATCCATGATGATGGTTAAAAGTGATTACATGCAAATGTCTCTGTATGTTGTTGTCCATCATTTGATTTGACATAGTCGACAGTGCATGAATTGGATGATGGAAATTTATATGTACAGTAAATATGATATATAAATAATGATTAAATCATTAGATTAATTTAATAATAATTAGAAATTTATATTATAATAATTTTTATGAAATATTTTAAAAAAAAGAGTTATTATAAGAAGAAAAAATATAAAAAAGAAGAGTTCATTGAGATATATGTAATCAAGGGTGTAGTTTATATTGTAAGACACTAAAAATATTGTGATTTTTGTTGTATGTTATAACTAGAACATCCCTATGTATTTTAAGTGGATTGATAGGTATGAATCTGGTATGGGATATGATTTGGTAATTGAGGTATGAATGGTTTTCCATAAGGACGGCGGTTGTTTATATAGGAGTAGTTGGGTATATTTAGAATTAAAAATTGAATAAAACAATATATCCATGGTAAAAGATGTAATATTGAATTTTTGAGAATATAAAGCATATATAAATATCAAATAACGGTGTTTAGAATTTAAGAATCATTATATTTTTATTATTTATGTTTATTAAAAATTAATGTGCAAATAAAGTGAATTTGTTATCTTTCAAAATCACATTGACTTTATATTATTGATAATTATTTTTTACAATTGTAATTTAAGTTTATTTTATATTAATTAGTCATTTTGGAAATTAAATATATCATGGTTGGACCACATGGTATTGATTGGATTTGTTCATTATTAAATCCAAAATAATGTAACATAAGATACAACAATTTTGGGAAAAACTATATTTTAACTAATCACTGGAAAATTAAAATATTATAGAACACTTCCCAAAAATAGAAAATTTTATTATTGTGATTTCAAAAATGATATTAATATTATCAATAAAAAAATATATAATTGTTAATTACAATTTTTATTATAAATATTATTACTTTTAAAAAATACTTTAAAATACAGTTTACTAATAATGTGATTTTTTTGGGTTTATTGTAAATATAATTTATTTTGATTTATAGTATTATTATTTAATTAAATTTAACAATATAATTGTAATTTATTTATATAATTTTATTTTGAGGTATAATTTCTATTCTAATGATGAGGTTTCTATTAAAAATAATTACGATACAATTTCCAATGACAGAGATTTTATTCAATAAAATCTAATTATCTCATATAGATATTTCTACGTTACATTATTTATTATAAAACTAGATTCCTATCATAGTTGTATATTTACTTTTAGGTAATTTTGGTTTTTTACATATATTTCTATACATTTCAAAATTATTTATTTTGGAGGATCGAATTCAAGAAAATTACGGTGATCCATATTTTCACATTATATATTCCCAATTATATATTTTATTCCCAATTATAATGTTTTTTGAATTTTAATTGGTTTCATTACACATTAATATTATAGTGTTTACTAATAAAATAATTTATTCTTAATTTATTACATGTATATAATATTATATTTTAAGACACATTACTTTTAAGAGACAAATATAATTTATAAACATTCAGTTTTCTTATATGTCCTCACAATTTTCCTCAATACATATATGTATGAGACTCAAAATATAAATTATCAATAATTTAATATTTAATGACAAACTCACATGATTATATATTATAATTACCAATAGATGTTAAAAAATTTGGAATCCCTATTGATTGGTTTGTTTTTGTCAACAACACTATTAAAGATCACAATGGGACGAAATCACGAGAGTAAGACTCAATGTATTATGATAATGATACCACTAAAATCATATGAAATTTTTGTAACTTTAAATGGTTCGTTAAATCATATAACACGTGTTTAATAATATTTTTATATCACATCATGGTTTTTACCATAGCAGTGATCTATTATAACATTCTGATGTAAAAATATCTTTAATACATAATAAAATTGAATTTTTAATCTATAAAATATTACCATGTAAAAAGAAATTTATTTATATTCATATAAAATTAATATATAGGAAATAAAGAGTATATATTAGTAGTTTCTAGAGTTCTAAACTTAATAAAATACAATTTTTTCATCATATAACTTCTAAATTTTTTTTATATCTATCAGATGATAGTGATGCTTTTTTGAGCTATGTATTTAGTCAATAGGTCCACCATATTATCATCCTTAAAAATTATACTTTCTATTATATCAAAACATTTTAAAAATTTCTTCAAAGGTGGAAAATTCGAAATTATATTTATCATCAATAAATGTTAACATAGATCAATGGAATAATCCACCACTTTAGTTTTTTCTTTTTATAGTGTGATATGGAAATTAGTCTAATGTAGTGAATCAAGATTAGGGGTGATTTTTTTTCTACACTACTACCTTAGTGGAATATGAATCAATAATACACATATCATATACTATAGAATATGTGATAAAATATTACGTTAAGATGTTATATCTCAAATCTCATCCATTGCTAGTGAAGACATATCATGAGTGTCATTTTTTATCAAACTTGTATATTTATAAACTATAATTTCTAAATAACATGATGAATATGTCATAATCACATCTATATACTATGATTATATTATTAGTATGCAATGGAATCTTATTTACGTTATTGACTATAATCAAACTATATACTTATAGATTGTCATGATCTTAACATACATGATCTAGAAATATGAAATATGGATTCCCAAAATAAAGATAATAGAAATAATAAATTAATCTCACGATTTAAATTATAAATCTCACAAATATTTGAACATCATAAAGACTAATAAATTTCGTGTCTTGGAAATTATCTGCATATGAATCATAATCTATAATATCTTCTCCATAATAGAACACCGCTACACTCCATTATATACTTCCCACTAATTACAGATATGTTAATAACTAGTGAAATGGAAAACAAATGAATGTTGTGCTTCAAATTCATGTTATGGCAAGACATTTTTCCATGTCGTCATCATTTAGATCAAAATGAAACTCGATATCATGGAATGAAAAATAAATTATTATTAAAAATAACAATGTATAATATTATTTGTCCATATATCATGATATAATACATGTAATCTCAAAATTTTAAAACATTTACCATGAATATTTTTTAATATGAAGACAATAAATAATATTAAAGGAGTATAATAATAGGAATATAAAAAATATTTAATTTAATATAATAATACATTTTGGTAGAAACATACTAAAATAGAAATTATACCATTGTTAACATCAAAATTAAAAGAATCAAGAAATTAAAAAAATAATATTATCATGCATCACATTTTGAAAAAAAAATCCACATCTCATTTTGTGAACAAAGAAATGAACATGGTTCATGTTGTAATAAAAAATATACCCAAAATTCATGTAAAAAAATTATCACAATTAACAACCTTTTCACTTGTGATATAAATCATTAACATATTAATTAGAGGTAAATATAATTCCCCACCCATCACCATCCATTAAAATGAGTTCCATTTAAAATATAAACCATAAAATCATCTTAAAACACACATGTAAAAGGAATTGGTTTCGTAAAACATTCAATTACATCATGTATGAAGAACTAAAAAATAATAGGATATTAGAAATGTTATTTTCTAGAATATACCATATCATAATAATAGAGAAAGGGTGATCAAAACATCACATCCTGAAATATATTCTTTATAGGGTAAAAATATTTGAAAATAAAAATAGTTTCATTATTCACTTCAAAACATTGACAAAAATTTGGACCTGGAAATTGAAATAAAAAAAAATCGTTGATTAGGGAAGGATAATAATTTTTTAAAAAATTATTCCAATGATTTCCAAATAATGGATTCTAGAAAATATAAAATATTCCATAAAAGCATAAGTGTGAATACAATAAAAAATAATAGAATAAAAAATAATTAAAATAATTAAAATGTTTTAAAAAATGTTTTCAGTAATAGAAATGGAAATTAATTTTAATAACATTATTTTTAAAAACAATTGTTTACATTGGATCCTTAAAATATATATAATGTTTATCAAAATAAAATTTGGTGTGGATAGTAAAACCTTTTATTTTTAGTGGTTAAATTACCCATTTTGAACATTTTTAAATATAACTTTTAAAAAAGCCACTATAACACCCCAAAATTTATTAAAATTTCATTTTAGATTAATATAATATTTTAAAAAAATTTATTGAACCCAATACAGAATATTGATTTCATTATATTACAATCCATGATAATATTGTGCTATAAAAAAACCCAGCTTTATTGTGGTATATGAAATAATATTCTTGGTTTTTTTATACACAATATCGATTTACTTCAATAGATTTCCTTACATGCAAGACTGCGTATTACTGAACAATAGTATATTATGAAAATATTATAATTTAAAATATATTATGACATAATATAGATGTAAAATTAGAAATATTAAATTATATTAACTAATATATGAAAATATATGTTTTATAATATAAAATCATTGGTTACAAGATAGCTATAAATTAAAATATATACTGATTTATAATAAAATAATTAGCTTTATTTCTATAATTCGAAAAGTATTTTATCTGAGTAGCATAAATTAATTACAATTATTGATTAATATTAATGAAATATATAGTTTTTGTATTAAATAAAATATTTTTTATTAATTCAAACAATTTTATTGGCATCAGAAAATATCCAACCCAATCAAATGCATAAATTACAATATTTTTTATAAAGGTTATTTTATAACCCTTTAATGGTCAAACCATATTAAATATAATTTCTAAACATATAGAATTTATATTAAAAAAACAACATCTTTTAAAAAGTGGTATCGAAATTTTTGTTGGTTATATTTTTTGTTATTTTCTGATATGATATATTTGATGATTAATAGTGAAAAATTACTAAATTTTAATTGAAAACAATGTTTTAATCGAAATAAATTATTGTGATTAATTTAATTTTTTATTGGAATTAAACAATATTTAAATCAAAATTTTATTAATTAACCTAATTTAGGTCATTGTAATCATTTTTCCATGGATTTACATATAAAATTCTTAAATTATTTACATTATTTCACCATAATAATGTGCTTTCTCACCCTGCTAATGATATTCATTGTATATATATTTATTAAAATTAGTTAATTTATTATTGTAAATTGAATTCCATATTTGGAATCATATATTCCTAATTATATAAATACGACCCTTTTTTGACATTATGAAAAGTGTCTTTTTTTAAAAAATACCATAGTTTTGGATAAATTAGGTAATTAAAGGTAAACAAATTTTATATATAATATATAATTACACAATCAATTTTCTTAATTTAATTATATAAGAGTTTGTAGAAGAATATATTCATTTCAATGATTCTATGTCTAGTTGGAGTCACATGAAAGGATTGAACAATTCTATAGTATTATATTAAATGGAAAGACAATTTTTCAATCAAATTTTTTTAACAAGAAAAATATTTTAAATATGGATTTATAAAATAGATTATTTTGTCAATAGATTTTTCTTATAAATACAATTTTTTATACACCATGTACATCTGTTTACAATTTTTAAGAAATTAATAATTAAATTAAATAGAAACACAATGATGATCAAGTAATTGATTAATTAATGGGAGAAGCCAACGAGAATGTTCTTGAGTGGTAGAAGCTTCTTCTTACATCCAATATACATGTGATATAATCTTGATTTGAGGGTAAATGTCTATGGTACTACAAAAGTACTGTAGTAGTAACATAGAAGGTACTGATCAACATAGTAGCGGCTGGTACTATTAGTCTTATTTAGACCTTCGAGCCACTATTTTGGGCCTACGGGTATGAAGGGCATTTGGAAACCTATGGACATTAGGGAACAAAGACATTGGGATATAAGGCCTTTGGGGCATAGGGCTTTTGGGCCATATAAATGTCCCATGAAGTGCATACCACATTGGAACAGGCCTAAAAGAGGGTTATAAAAAAATATCAACCACCAAAGCAGATCTAACCATATTAATATAATGAGAGGTTATGGCAATTGACATCGGGACCAAGAACCATGTAACTCTACATTGTGCAATGTTATATAATCATCCTTTCAATGTGGGGAGCTAGGCACTTTCAAGATACAGATGCAGGGGAGAGACTGTATTAAGCATGTCAATGTCATGGGCTGTTGAGGTTATGTATGGAGATGTGTATGGACTGTGTGCCTTTGGTCGACATGTCATGTAAGCGTTCCCCTTCAACCCTTAAATTCGAGATTAACCAAAAACAAATAAAAATGTAAGACTTTAGGCTATTTGAAGAAATTAATGGGAGAAACTAATAAATGAATACAAATTATTAAAATAAATATTATTTGTTATAAATAATGAAAAACATTATTTTCACAGAATACATTCACATGTTAATGATAAGTAACATTATTTTTTCTAAGATATCATGTTTTGATATTATTTTTTAAAATTCAATTGTTGTATTGTGTTAAAAAAAGAAGTATTGTAAATTTAAAATTAACAATATTATATTAAATCATATAAAATATTAATAAAATTTAATATTTAGAAAAATTGGGATATGTCATAAAACATCATAAATTACTCATTTATGGTTAATTTGGTATATAATATTATCTATATTAACTCGTGAGTAAAAAAACACATGTTTTAACAATAAGAGTTTAAGAAATTCATTAAGGGTTATAGTCAAAAGATATGGGTAATAATATGACATAAACATGTCTAAATATTATTTTATGATAATATTTACATAAATGCACATCGTATATATAAAATAAGTCACTTTGGATCTATTTTTATCTATAAAATAATTTATATTATCATAATATTTTATGAGATTCCACGAGTGACCCTCCCCTCTCATATAAAAGGGAACATATTATAATCTTTTATTCACACAAATAAAGTCCATTATATGTAATAAAACTACCCCATGACTCCTATAGACAATTTGACCATAATAATACAATCCTTAATATGGGTACATATTTAACTAAAATAGTCCTTTTTGAGAAAATCATAATTATATACATAAATAATATGTTATGTTCATCAACATACGTTTTAATTTTTTTCTTCCTTAAAATATTTCAACTATTTTTATTTGATTTTTATATAATAACCCTAGTATACTAACTATTTTGGGTTGAATTTTCTAATGTTTTATACATACACTGACACACAAATCCATCTAATGGGTAACAAACATACCATCCTTATGTATAGTAAACTACCCCCTCCTGAAACACTGTTGTTATTTTTTTCCATTACCACCACATTTAATTTTCCATTAGGATGGGAAATATATTTTTAATTGTCATTTATGATATTAATGATATTTTTTAATTTAAATATAATTTATACCTTTTTCTTCTTTAAAACATTTTGAAAATGATAATGTTGCTCATGTATATGTATGGTTTATTGTCTCCAAAATGTGAAGTGATTCATTATTCTCTTATATTTCATGGATAGTTATATGGATGAATTTTCAGGAAAAATTATTTTTTATATGACAAAAAAATTATTCTTGAATGATAATATATCATATATGTTCCTTTTTCTTACTGGAATATAAAATCAAAACATCTTCCATGCATTCATACAACCATCCATCTCTCCGAACAGTCATTTAATATATCTCTCTATTTTCAATTAATATAAAATAATATATATTGAATATATATGATATATAAGTAATTATTTAAACTATAAAAATATGTAAATCATTATTTAACTAAAAGTCTCATGGATGTTAAGTCCAAACATATACAATAAACAATGTGTCTATTACTTGGAATTATACATTATCCTGATACTTTTTAATAGAATGATAATAGAATGTGAAAAGTAAATCATTTAATTTGTTAATTATTTTAATTATTTTCATTTAAAGAATTATATTGAATTAATATTTAATATAAAATAGGTTTTCACGTGTGTGAATTAATCAATGAATCAATCAATGGAAATTTCATCTCACTTTCTCTCTGTGAGATGTGTTCCATATTCACCCATCAATTTTTTGTGTTGTGTACATATAGACCAATAATATTTTATGTCATTAATTTCCTTTATTTGTTGTAATTAAAATATTTAATATATATTATTATTTTATGGGGTTTATGATACTAAAGTCAACCAAGTAGAAATGTATTATATGTCTCAATTTTATCTCTATGGGACACAAACCATATATAGTACCTATTTGTTTTGAATGGTGTACATATTAGCACTAAATTTATACTATGACCCATATAGTTATGTTTTTTGGTTATTTACATATCCATTTGATGATCTCTCATTCAGGGGGTTTACGACTCAAATGGTCTAACTCGATAAGGTAATTTTGTATCAATTTTCCTTCTTCGAGACACATGTTATCTTATGTAGATATATTCATTTATGAGGTGTATATAAGACCATTTTACATTTTGTATCTTGAATATTGATCATTTATGGATATTATATGTAACATGTAATTTTATTCTCCCATTAGTTAGAAATCTATGTTACTTCATAATAATTTTTTGATAAATATTGGAAGAATTAAAAATTGTATTTATAGATGGAAAAATATTTTCATCGAGAATTATTTCTTATGACCATTTGCTAATAATTTTCCATATATGATAAAATTATATGATGTAAACTATGTTTTATTAAGGTTATTATTCAATGATTGTATTCTTATCCATCCTCTAAATAGTTTAGGTTTATGATGTAATGGTATTTAAGAAACCAATCTTTTTTCATTGTTATGTTATTAATGAATAATGATTTTGAAACACATTTATTTTCATGGGTTATGATATGATAAATAATTTATGTTCTTATGGAAAAAATATTGTTTTCATTATGTGATGGGTGGTACCTATATCTCTCTCTAATGAATTTGGGTAATGATAAATATATTATAAACTCAATGGTTACATGGGAGGGAATCATATGTCTGAACCAAGATGGCACACAAGAGGAAATACTAATGCCAAAACAAGAGGGTATAAGAGAGGGAATCACAAGTGAAAAATGAGAGGGTACATATGAGCTAATTGAAGGCATAAAATAGAGGGTTCGTGGGAGTGAATCCCAATCTCTAAGTAGTTATACATATGGTTAGTGGAATCCAAACATGTTGCAAATGTCTTTGAAGGAATCCTTAAACATTGGGTTTCCTATGCATATGTGTATTCCACAATTCCATGTCTAACTCCTATGTTCTATTTTCATTGATTAATATCTTGATTCCGTTAAGATATATTTTTTTTGAACTAAAAATTATTATTCATTGATTCAAGTTGAAGATGTTTGATATGTAGTATATGATCTTGTAATGATCAAGATAACATTATCATTCCCATATATTCATGATATTCTTATGAATTCTCATTTTTTAACCATAATGAGCATTTTAGATCCCCCCTTTTTTATGTTTCCATTCACTAGGATATGAATTTTGGATTTTATATAGATTTACTAAGGACATAAATCTTTGTGGGATGCATTGATGATATTTCAATGACATAGAAGATTATTTTTCATGTTTCTAAAGGAACTAAACTAATTTGGTCCTTGGGGGTATTGTTTTTAATGTTGTTAGTATTTTGAAAATGTGATTTAATAATTTTTTACATAAAATTTTGGTCTCAATAGTTGGTATTATAGGAAATTTTTAGTCAAAATTTAGAAACAAGGATGATAAATCATTCGTGATATCACAAGGAATGTTTCTATAGATACATCATGGGTTGTCTCAATCGATATTTTTTAAGGATGAGAAAATGAAATGGATTTTTTTAATGAATATAGGTAGTGGTTTCCTACAATTACATATAGGTATAGATATTACATGGTTATGTGGATCTGGAAATGATCTAAAAAGGGGTAGCGACAACGAATATTTGTGTTTGGCCTAACTCCACTGTATCCTAGTACCTGATAATGGGCCATGCTGGACCCATGGTTTGACAATTCTGGAGGATAAGCTTTGGGAACTCACAAAATTTTGATAAACTAACATGATGGATTTAAAAATAAATGTTATATGAATAATCTTGGATAAAACTATGTTGTCATAGATTAAAAAAGTGTTCAAAATTTAACATCTTATTTGTAATTTTTCAATTTTATATGGTCTTTCACAATGATAATCATTTCTCACATTATAATTTATGTATTTTTTCATTGGATGGAACCAGAATGAATTTATTTAACATGTAATGTCAAAAAATATTTCCAGGAAACATTCAAATGAGATGATCATTGTTGAGAATGATATTTTGATTTTTCTAAATCATATATCATGATATATTATTATCAATGTTAGATTTGATGATATTCGAAAAAATTGAAATAAAAATAATATGTAGTTTAATAAACAGTCACATGTTAAGTCACATAGATGGAATATATTTATTTTATTTCCTGTCAATAATAATGGAAGAATATCCTTGAAGAATACATCAAATGGAGAGTAATATATTATCTCTCTTGGAAAAAGGGACATAGAGTGATGAATTTTCATGGAGTTCAATGTATCATCTATAAAGAACCCCTAAATTCCCCAACTCAATTCCCATACCAAATAATTTACTTATAAACCAATGAAGGATCTATTACATTCAAATAATTAATGTCTAATTATTGATGTATTATGTATTTTAGTTCCAAAATCATGAATATGAAGTTACATAATGATAGGTCAGTTAATTTTAACGATATGAATTATCAAGAATATGTTTTGTAGTTCATATGGATATAAAAAGTGATTTAATGGAAAACTGATATTCATGAAAAACAATAGAATAAGTGGTATATACTCATTAATGTGTTCCTAATGTTGAGATAATGATGTTTTTATAAAAGACATGATGGATATAAATAAGTGAATTGGATGGTACTAACTACCTTGTAACTAATAAAATATTGGATGGAATTTTTTATTATTATGATGGATAGTGTTTATAGAATTTTTTTGTATTCAATGAAGATAAACCATTAACGTTTTAATAAAACAAATCATGTTCTCAATAATAATGTATGGTAATTTGGTTTATTACCATGTTTCGTGAAATAAATGATAAACTTATTTAGATGTTTGGAATGTGAAAACCAATATATACAATTCGATACACGGTTGATCAATTTCATGTTTATTTCATGAGCTTATTTCTAATAATTTTTTTATATTATGGAAGGGTTATAAAGATATACATTTATATAAATTTTATTTAAGTGTTTGGATGATGTCTGTGATATTAATGTATTATCTCACCCTATGTTGAATTTTCCATTTCAGATAACCTATAATAAAAATATTTGATTTGTTGTAACTAATGTCATATGGTATGGTTTACCATGGATCTTATGATCTAATATTTCTTTAGGAATGAAAAATTCACTTAATTTTTTTGGATAATGATGTATGAAATAAATGGTGAGATTTTACTGAATAAAGTATATATATCAACTCAATAAAATTATTTAACCCAAGGTAAATGATCATCATAACAAAAAGTTTGTACTAGGACCATATTTTCAGATGAATCAAATGTTCCATTAATTATCATAGATTTACAGCTTTATGACGGTTAACATTCTCCAAACCATGTTTTATATCACTCTCCGTCAGAAACTGATAGTTATTATCCCATACATCTATATGTTTTCACTTTCAACGATTACTCACATATGTGGAAACCTTGTCAGGAGTTACATTGGGTAACCTTTAGGTTTCTAACATTCCTTTTATAAAATTTATTATTAGTATTATTTTTTAGGATGTGGGTTTTTATGAATAGAACATTAAATTACTAAACTACTGATAACACTAATAAATTATTTAGAAGAAAATAATTTTAATTGGACTATAATGTTACACCCTGAGGTATTGTGAAATATTTTTTCTAATTAATATAATCTTTTGAATATTTACCATTGCATTGTATACTGAATATAACTTTTGTTATATGAAAAATCTATGTTTGGATAGTGTTTTATTAAACACTCTGATAATATTCCACTACATAAAACACCAGATTAGTTGGAATAATAGTTTTCACTATACATTTATTCTGTTCCATATATTATAAACATCCTTTGATTGTATGCATTGCACATAAGACTGACTAATATAAAACAATAATATATTGCTAAAATATTATTGTTTAATATATAGTGAGATGTATGCAATTAGTTATATTAGAAATTATTTATAAAATTTAATTTCTTATTGGAATATTTTTTTTATAAAATGAATTCAATTGTTTAAAATTAATTAGAAATGAAAATATATAACAATTTACAATAAATGAAATGTTTTTATTTTTATTCTCCCAATGTAGTTTTTTTTGTTAAAGTAAATTAATTAAAATTATTTAATGATATTAAATAAATATATATGTCATATATTTAATGAATTATTTCATTATTCATCCAATTTTTTTATTACCATATGATATAATTCGGCAAAATCTTATTCATAAAAAACTATATTTTCTAAAAGGGTATTTTAAACAACTTTTAACGGAGAACTCATTTAAAATATTTTTATTTAAATTTGAGAATATATATAATACAAAATATACTTCTTAATAGTAATAAGAGTATGAAAAATTACAAAGGTAATTTTTTTGGTATTGGACTGATAAGATTATTTTTTGATGAATAATGAAATATATTCAATTTTAGTTGAAAATAACATTTTCATCGAAATAATTTATAGTGCTTAATTATTTTTTTATTATCTTTATTGTATAAATAGATCAATTTTTTTATCATTTTACATATTTTATTTAATTTTAATCAATTATATATTTAATTTAGAATCAAATTGTTTCAATATTTTTCTTGTTTTAAAATTAATAACATGTATTTCCCCATTTCAACAAGATTTATTTTAAACTAATTTCGTCCACATCATAGTTTTGGATATGGAAAATGGATTAAATATTTTTTAGTTTATTGTAAATATTATTTAATTAGTTCAACATTAATTTTAAAAATTATTAAATGTAGAATTATTAATATTGTTTTTATTTCCACGGTTAAGGGAAAATGAATTTATTAAAGGTAAAAAAATTTATACGTAAAATATAATTTCCCTAAAACAAGTCCTAATTTCATTAGATTAGTGTGTGTAAACTAAAATATTCCATATGAAAATATTATGTCCTCATGGAGACACATGGAGGACTACAACAATTTTATAGTATTATATTTAAAGGAAAGACAATTTAGTCGGAATGTTGTTTTTAATTAGATAAATATTTTAAATATGGTGTTATGTAATTGGTATGTTTATATTTAAATAGTATTATTAATGATAAATTGTTTTATTAGAATATGGTTTCTTATTTATAATTATTATGAATTTAATAATTACATTAAATGGCAATATAATGATGATTTAGTAATTGGTTCATTAATTAGAGAATAAAATAAATGATATTTAGTATATTAAGATAAAAAATTATCTATAATTAATAATATCCATGGTTTTAATAGATTAATTTTAAATTTTAATTATAATTTAAATGAGTTTTTTTTTTCAGATATCGGTTTGTTATGATATTTTTAATAAGTCAATTAATTAATATTGTCAAAATTTACATAATGGAAACTTTAAAATTAATAAGTTTTTATTAAATGATATAAATTTTCTAAAAGTATAATACTTATCCAAATAAATTGTAAATGTCCTTTAATATCATGAAAACACGTTTTTATTATTTTTTCATTTTATAATAAATATATTAACCAATATGTGGTAAAAAACATTTTTTTATTGTAATAGTTAATTGGATTAATTAAGAGTTAATAAAAAATGATATGGGTAATAAAATGACATAATCATATATAAAAATTATTCTTTGATTAGATTTAAAACTACGAAAAATATATATTTTAAAAAACCCACATTGGTTAATTTTGGAAATGAAAATTTATTAGTATTAATTTAATATTATAAGAGAATACAAGAGTGCCCCTCCCCTCTCTTTTAAATGAAAACCTATCATTCACTTTAATTAAATTTTCTTAAGCCTTTTCCATGGAATAACTATTCACAAATATGTTGAAAATTTTCATCCCATAATCAATGAATCCTTAATGTGGTCAAAAATAAAACCAAATGATTCATTTTGGGAATATAAAATATAGACACCCTAAGAAGAGGTCATGATCATCAAAAAACATTTTTATTTCATTTTATCATTGAACTCCATAAATTACATTTATTTCATTATTTTTTAATAAAAATATAATCATATATTTTATATCATTTTTTTATATTATGGTTTTAATCTACATTCACAATCACTTCTATCTAATAGGTAATGAAGTTACCGTTCATTTGTACGGAGAACTCCTGCCTAAAGAAACTATGTTGTTCTCTTTCTCGTAACCACCACATATGGTTGGTAATTATGATGAAAAAACATTAAATGATATATATGATATTTATAAAATAATTATACATTTTTAATGATAATATCATATCTACCTTTTAACAATGAAATATTTTTTTATCAAATGATAATGCCACTCATGCGTATAGATGTCATACAATCTCCATGACTAGATGTGATTCATTATTCACATATAATTCAAGGATGGTAATAAAGATGACTTATTATGAATATATATTTAATATATGTAATAATAATTATTCTTTAATACTTAAATATAATATACATTCCTTTTGTTTAACCCGACATGAAAATTGAAAATATGATCTTACGTATATACAACATTTCATCTTATGAATGATGTATTCCACTTAATATATATATCTTTTTAATATTAAAATAAGAAAAATATATTTTATATATATGATACATATGTAAAATTTTATGTTATATAAATAATTAAATCATTATTTATGTATGATGGTCAAGAAATGAAACTTCAAAACATGTACAATAAACAAATCAGTTATTACTCAAAATGTGACTTTCATATGGGTCTATATTTATATTTTTTCATTACATATAGTATTTTTTTTATTTTATATTACGATTATTCTATTGAATTGTCTATTAGTTATTGTTTAATATATTGTGAACAAATATCTTTTTTTTAAATATATTTGTAATTTAACATAAACATTATTTAATTACTTTAATGAGATTAAATATAACATATATTATAGAATTCATAGAATTGGGATCTATGAAGCTGATCAGATCTCAATCATTTTCTAAATCAATTTTGAGATATTTTTAGACTCTTTAAATATAATTATTTTTGAGGTCCTATAAATATCCCACATTATAGTTCTATTGGAATAAATATATTAAGTCATGATGAAGTTCCCAAGCATATAATCAAATATGGTTTTAAAACAAACTACAATGTACGATAAAATATTGTGGATAAATTATAATCCCCAAACATTTATGATCTAAATCAGATGACTAGATTTGAAAAGTTATAATGTGAACAATTTGAATTTTTTCAACATCATGAGATGAAATTATTCCAACCATATAAGATGTCGATATGAGAAAACATGGTGAAAATAATGAAAATGATTATGTTGAAAGGGATAAAAAATAGACTAATATTACCACAACTCATTTATATCAGTAATGTGGTACAATGAAAAAATTCGATTTTTAATGTCATTGATTCATGGGAATACAATGTATGTGATTTTTTAATATAAATAGTAATTATAATATTACCTTTATGAAATAAATATATCTATATTAATAACATAGTTACATACACCATCATATATAATGGATGTTAGCTGATGGACATGGATTTCTAAAAATAAAATAATTTCATGTCGAAAAGATTAAAGATTATTTTGAGAGTAAACATTTAAATGAAATGATTGTATAAAATGTGGATGAAGCTGATGGATTCCAAATAATGATTGAACACCATCTCATTTTCTACAAAAAGTAATGTATAAATTTCCTTTGGTTTTAAGACTCCATATTATTCTATTCTTAGATGAAATATCATAAAATATGTGATGACATGATACTGACAGAAAGAATGATATTGATGAATCCATTCAGCCACTAAATGGATTTACATGGTGGCACATTATGATTGATGTCATTATTTATCTTATAAAATTTCTTACTTGAGGTTTGGTTTATCATGTGACGGACATAATCAGTTTTGGATGTCAAATACATCTCACAGCGAATTAAGGATTTTAATACACATTTAAAAAAATCATCCATGGATATGTATGAATATAATAATAAAAAATCATTAGTATACTCACATATATACCTTATAATACAAGAAATTATATTGATGTATATAATAAACCTTTAATAAAAAAGTTGAACCATCATTGGAAAGGGGGTGTGAGCATATACAATACACATTTGAAATATATATTACATTTTTTGGATATTAAGTGGATGATAAATGATTTTACATATTATGAAATTATTTTTGGATTGTGAATGAATTAATAACATTAATGATATATTTTTATTAAGAATAAATGATCTAAAATTCTTAAATATCATCATAGTTTCAATTTTACTATACATTGATGATTCTTTCCATGGAGCATCTATATAAGAATATGATTCATTTTTTTGACTATAAAATGGAGACCGAAAATCAACCAAACTATATGTATGGAATATATGTTCATTATGGTTTTCACGATTTCATTCATCAATCCATAAGGGTTAATTGAAATTTATAAAGAAGATAAATTTTCTATATAAACAAATTATAAATTTATGATGAAAAGTAGATTCCTTGAATTATCTAATTAATCAACCAATTTCATAATTCATTTCTAATAGATAATTCACACTGAAAAATACATATATGTGAAATGTTTCATTAAATTATTATAAATTTAAGGAAAATAGAAAATAAAGATGATTTAAAATATTGAGCTGACTTAGTGGATTATGGTATCATAAAAAATTCCATCCTTTATTTATTATTGAAAATAAATGGTATCTCCTCTGTGATTATTATTAGATGAACTAGTAGAAAAGGTTAATTTCTAGATTTAATAGTGACTATTAATATTCATGACTGATATTAATGAAACATATCACAACAGGTCAACATGAGATAGTCGAAGGTCAAATGTTTATGGACTCATGATTATCACATCCTTGTGCATGAGTAGAATCCAATAGTAATATATAATCTAATATCTGTTAATTTAAGGGTTGTAGTTATTTGGTTATTACATTTTTATATAGATCACAGTGATATGAAATTTTTGAAGAAATCCTTTAATAATAATTAAGATGAAGCATTAATTTAGTGTTGTATATAGAAAATATATCCTCAATAATTTTTAACATTCCTGTTTCATTAAACTGTCAATATTATAACAGTAATACATAGGGGTGGACCTATTTCTTTTCATTGGATGTATCATACTAAATGAAATATATAAAAATTAATATCTTATATCTAAAATTGGAATCATTATAATGTTCCTATAATGAATAGTTACTTGGATCAAGAGTTTATGGTTTTTTTCGATATATTTTTCTAATGTGACTAAAATACATAAAATATTAATTTCAAATGAAGAAAGACATTAGAGATAATTAAACCCAATTATCAATAAAATCCCAAAAAAAGAGGATTCCTAGATAATATTCATTGACTACATTAATCATCAACGTGTAGGATATAGAACAAAATATATTTGGAAACAATGATTTTTTAGATTCCTCCATCATTTATGTAAATTGAACATGAATATATTATCTCATCTCATGTAATTGTATATATCAAGTAAAATATTTCAATTTTTTCTAGTAAAGAAACAATTATTAAAAAGAAATCAAAATTCATTATGTTTGAGAAGGAGGGTTTTTTCCATAGAGATGAGTGTTATTCTTGTTAAAAATATATGGTGTAATTATTTATATAATAAGTGAATAAAATTAATTTTCAGTTAATTTTAATATTAATTTATATTTTAGGTATCAAATTTTTTATATATTTTCTCTCTAAAAAATTAGATTTATATATTTTGGATAAAATATTATGGTTCTTGATTGAAAATATTTTGTGATGAATGATCAAAAATAGTTTATCATATAATAATAATTGAAAATGATTA
Source organism: Viscum album (assembly GCA_963277665.1). Taxonomy (NCBI): domain Eukaryota; kingdom Viridiplantae; phylum Streptophyta; class Magnoliopsida; order Santalales; family Viscaceae; genus Viscum; species Viscum album. The sequence continues at coordinate 1,629,620,373 of OY728146.1, read as the reverse complement.
AAAAAACATGATGGAGTTGGGGTAACATCCTTAATATAATATAATGACAATGGAGGTGATATTAAACCTCTTTTAGAAAATGTATCTTATTATTTAGTCATTTAAAAAAATACTAATATTGGACTACCACTATCATTGTTGAGTCACTATAATTATATGCATATTGATTGATTCAATTATGTGGAATGGAAAATTTATTGATGATTGTTGATTTTGAGTTATTAACAAAACAAGATCTATTTCTACTGATGAGCTATGTATATTGGCCACAATGGAGAAAACTGATTTTAGGTGAAACATCATCTACAACCTGAATTTCATGTCATTATTGAATTAATACAATGATATTTTTTATGATGGTGATAATGAAATTAACACTATTACTAATCTGATTATCCCTATTAAATTTATTACTTATGATGACTCAAATAGTTTATTTTTCATATTTTAAAGTCAACATAATGTTTTGGTATGAAATATATTGAATCATACATATGTGTTCTTAGTAGTTCTGGTTTATATTGACTAGGGTTGTTCAAGTGGGTACTATTTAAATTTCATTAGAATTTACAAAAAGTATTTTTTATCTAATGTGAACATCATATGAATTTCTAATATATAGTAGTTTTATTTGATTATGTTTTTAATTTTATAAAATTTAATTAAATTGTGTTAGAACCTACTAATCCAAACCAAACTAAAATAATTCAAATAGAAAAAAAATTAAAAAATGAATTGAATTGAGACATCTTAATCATATATGACTAAAAATAAAACCTTGTTTAAAGAGTAAACTAACTGATTTTTTTTATGAAAATTACCTAACACAATATATGAACCAAATTACCTATCATAACAAAATATCTAATCATTTAAACAAAATGTCCTATATTTTTTAATGGAATTAGAATTTGATTTAATTTAATATAGAATAATACTATTTCATATCCATGGAAAAAATATTATTTTGTAGTTTTTTTTCTATGTCACATCTATTGTGTTTTGATATTCATATAACTAAACATAATATGATTTTTTATATCACAATGTATCAAATATTTTTCTTATGAATTTTTTTCTATAATCATGTCTTGTATCATTATCTATTTTTTTGTATTTATACATTATCTATGACTTTCAAATAAATTCTATATTTTATCAAATGAATGAAACAAGGAAAATTAAATGATATATGAAAGAATAGTATGAAAAATAATATTCAATGCATGATAGGAATGGTTTTATTCCACTGGATCAAACTGTGAGTTATTTATTTTAAATATATTTAAAAATAAAAGTTTTTTTTCAGTTTTGAATATTTGTATTTAAAATTTATTCATGATCTACTACCCATGAGACAATTATTATTTGATGACATTACTAGTATTTTTGTGCATCCAGAAAATATAAATGGGTGGTTCTAGTTCTATACACACCAATTGATGTAAATGAACACTCCCAATAACATTATCTGATATAAAATCTTGAATAGCTTCTTATCTCATAGTGTCTATAATTGCACACTGGATATTTATGACATCTATATATTCACCATTATTTACATCTCACCCTCCTCACCATGTTTTCCTTTACTCAGTGACAGATCCTATTCCACTTCTGTTTTATAAAATCCCACATATGATTATTCAATCTGTATTCCATTCTACATTATTATCTGTAGGCTTTTCCGCTCAATCTCCATATTATTCTACTCTAACACATTCTAAGCCTCACCATTATACATTGGATTAGTATCCTACTATATATTTTGAAAATAAATCCAATACTATTGATTGAATGTACCCCATTGATCAGACTAAATCATGTTTATTTAGAGTACCCTAGTAAATTTTATTTATGATAACTTAGTTTCATTATATGTTATTTTTATGTAATATTAATTTTTCATTAAACAATTTATCATCCACTTGTCATTGTGGGAGTTCACACATTTTTAAGATGTAGAACCCCCATACTCAAATGATGGTTGTTTAAAACTAGGAAAATAAAATGATTGGAAAAAATTTAAGAAACATAGGATTCTTCTAGCAACACTTCTAAAATACATTGACATCATTCCCAGCAAGACACTCTCCTGGATACACCTTCCGAATGATGTAAATGATAACTCATGGGTGAAAATACATGCATGAAAATTAATTGGATTTGTTTCATATAATTAATTTATTTTTATGAATTAATATATTGGTTCCATATTATTTAAAATTTTATCGATAGTAATGGTATATTGAAAAGATAGATCAATGAATTGGGTGAGTTATGATGATAATATAATCCTGAGTTTTATAGTGGATGGAATTCTAGGGTTGTTATGGAATTCAATTCTATACCTTTCTTGAATGAAGGTCTTGAAGAGAGTTATCCTAAAACTATTTTAAATTGTATGAGTACCGAGTTTAAGGTATTAATAAAATTTGATTTTTTCTAAATGATAATTACTTCAAAATTCATTAAAACCTATATTTTAGTATAAAAAATTAATTTTTTGGAATAAATCAAGAAAAATTAAAAAGGAGATGATAAAAACAAACTCTTATATTTGCGTCCGACTATGACGATGTACCATTAAAGATAAGTAGGTAATAATCTCTTCTATAATTTTTCATTTTAAAAAAATTAGATAAAAAAATATTTTATATATTATAGAATGTAGATTCATTATTTTTTTTCATAACTAAAATGAAGAATAATTAGATAATTTGGGATATGATAATGTTATCTTTATTATTGTGAAGTATAAATGGGGTTCAATATAGAATAAATTCCACTATAATTCTATATAACCTCTTAATTATTCTTATAGGGGAGATATTTATTGGCCATATACTAGGATAGATATTTGAATAAACAAAAGTAAGAATTTAACAAGGCAATTTAAATATTTTTCTCAATAAAATTATTTGAAAAACCACTCTATCTTTAAGAAATACTCATATTTACTTCATAAGAGATACATTATGTATATTTCTAACATGTTTAGTAGTAGAAAATAATGATTTTCTAGATTTATATTTGGTAGTTATGATAATATTAAAAATAGTGTAATTTACAAATAATGAGGTAATTGGAATGTGGTTAGTTTATAATGGTTATTGTAGTTATCAATGAAACCAAACATGTATAATCATTTTAGAAACCTAAACCCAATTAAAAATATAATTCGTTATAAAAATATAATATAAACATAATAACCTGAATACAAGAAACCATCATTACACTAACTGCATACCTGAATGATAGAAAATGATCAGTTAATAGTTACTAATTTGTTCTTTCTTACTAAGGTAATCCTATAGCATTTAAATATTGAAATAACATGATATGGTATTATTTATCTCCAATAACATTCTAGTGTCACATATATAGAATGATATTTAATATGATTTATAATGATTCACTTATTATAACTCAATACACTATAAGCATATCATTAAATGAATCCAAGAAATCCATAATATAAGAAGCATTCATTAATAAATTGTCATATAAAAAAATTAACATATCACAAATTGATTATATAATGAATCCCTATATATAATACATCACTCTAAGTATTACATATTAGATAATATTATATAAATAAATTCCATAAAATTATTATATTCAATTGCCTTATTAGTTTCTTTTTTAGAATTAGTTAGTGTTGGATACACATAGATATTTTAGTTAACATCTATTATTATGTCAATGTAACCATTTACAGTTATTTATCAGTCACCTATAATGACTAATGGTAAATCATTAATTGTTTTTAAGTATGAAATATTTTTACCTTGATCATGACACATTTACAAAATGTTTATTAGTCTAAAATTGTAAGAAGAAAGTAATATAAGAATTAGAGATTAGTATGAATCATGGTATATATTATTGAATATAAAATCAAATGATAAATAATATTGTTTTTATTTATCCTTTATTTCATAGTTAATGTGTATTTATTTGATGAAATCATACACTTTGTGACACTAGTAACAGATTCTACTATTGATAGGGCCAATAGGGGCCTATATACCCTGAGAGGGGGGGTGAATCAGGGTATGGATATTCTTTTTCAAAGTTCTTCCTGCCCCACTGGATCTTGACCTCTTTGTTACAAGGGTCACTTTGTTTGCACTTTTGTGGTTACTGTGATCACGTGTCTCCTTTACCTAATGATGATGCTTTGAATGCAATGCAGGAAAGTAAGCAGGCAGACACAGAGATTTTTACTTGGTTCACCGCTAAGGGCTACGTCCAAGGAGCATACGCCGACAAGTTGCCGGTTCGTACCAAATTCCACTAGACTTCACTAGCTGTGGATTACAATGTTCGGGCTAGATCACTTCTATGCCCAGGCTCACTGCCTATACAAGGTTTAGGGTTAGCTCACTGCTTTCCCAAGGGTCACTCCCTATTTCTCTCTCTCTGGCTCACTGCCGGTGGAGAGGATCACCTTCTTCCTCTTCTTAAGCTCACTGCTCTTGGAAGGGATTCACTCACAGTTTATAGACCTGTAGGTCTCTCCATTTCCATGAAGGAATGCATCTTCCTCTGTATGTAGATGCTCTGTTGAAGTCCAACTTTCACCCGCAGATGAATCTCACTTTGCACCGGATGTACCGGGCAACCTCAATTTTTACGCGCAACCCTTACGGTGACTTGCGCGCAATTTCTATGATTTGCGCGAAATTCCTTTTTCGCGCAACCTCCAAATATTAGGCGCATCCTCGAAACTGCCTTGCGCCCAATTCACTGATTTTGCGCGAAATCCACTTTTCGCGCAATCTTCCTTTTACGCGCCAACACCAACTTTCTGCATAGCCTTTGCTTTTCGCGCAATCTGACTTTACGCGCAAACTTTAAGTTTACGCGCAACACACTTTCTAACTTCAATTTCGCGAACCAGAGCTCGGGTATTTTCTATGTCTTGAACTCCCTTGAATGGAGTAGGGTCACTTCATATTTATAGGCAAAATCGACCCCGCGCGAAAAACCCTCCTTGAGCGCGTAATCCGCTTTGATCTTCCGCGCACAAACATTTTCCGCGCACTGCTCCATAATTTCGCGCACCTCATGCCTTTTCCATTTTACGAGCTTCGGACCTCGTAACACCTCTTGCGCGAAATACTTCATCCGCTATTTCGCGCGCCACTTCAATTTTCCGCGCACGCCTCCAAAATTTCGCGCACCTCATGCCTTTACCGATTTTCAAGCTTTCGGCCTTGAAACATCTTTTGCGCGAAATACAATTTCGCGCAACCCGCTGTTTTGCGCGCCACACTTCAAGATTTCGCGCAACCCTCTAGTTTTGCGCGCCACGCTTGATTTTTCCGCACACCTTCTTCATTTCTCTCTCCTCAACCTTTGCCAACAACATATCACTCCATTTTCCATTGGCGATTTTCAGGCCCAAAAATTTGGCAAACATTGGAAAACGGCGCCACCTTGTACTGCTCTTTTGTACCGCCTCCAGATCATCCTTTCCTTTGTCAAAGTTCTTTGTCAACATGGAATGTCAACAAATTCTCGGGAACTCGACAATTCTTCATGGAAACCTTCTTTGTCAACAAACACAATCAACCCAAAAATGCTGCAATGTTACCTTGAGGGATTTTTGCCCAACAATCTCCCCCTTTGGGTTTGTTGACAACTCTTCACAACTCTGCTCAGAAATATTTTCTGCACTTTGATACCTCACTGAGTCTTCTTCCAACTGCTACCACCATTCGCCTCTTGCGATTATGATAGCGTTCAAGGATTCACTTAACATGTACTCTAAGCCCACATGAGCAATGCTCGGCGTGAGAAACAAGAGTAGTATGAAAAGTTCATCAATGAATCACTTCATGTCAGACCACAGTTGTCGATTCCACCCTGATACCAGTTCTTAAAATAAAACCAGTTGTTGAACCACACTGATACCAATTGGTGAATTCTCAAGTTGATACCAATTGTTGATAGCTGGACACCATCTCTCGCCATTCCAACACCATTGTTCTGCTTTTATCACGATCCTCAGCTGTCGTGATTTCTATGATTTGATCGATCACGTCTAGCATCGTCAGATTTCATACACTCCCCCTTTCTCATTGCTCCCCCTTTCTGGCTGCTCCACCTGTCAGCTTCTCCCCGTAACAAGTATGATTTATCAAATCCGCACTATTTTCTCCCTTGAACAAACACTTTTCTCCCCCTTTGTCAAGCACTTTTCAAGCACTGTTCTCCCCCTTTGTCAACGATCCCAAAGGTCACGCCTTTGTAGTCTGTAACATAGTAGAGAACACATATCAGCACATTAGGGAAAAACACACCATACCTCGGGGAGAGGGGGGGGACCCACATCCACTCTATTTCAAGTGTGGGGAATCGACTGAACTCCCAGAGCCAGTCGATGCCTCTCAAGAGCTTCCTTGGGTAAGGCCTTTGTCAGAATGTCTGCAACCTGTAGCTCTGTAGGCACATACTCCAACTTCACAATTCCCTGCTCAACCTTCTCCTTGATAAAATGATACTTAATCTCAATGTGCTTTGTCCTTGAATGATGGAAGGGATTTTTTCTAAGATTTATAGCACTGGAGTTGTCACACTGGATTCCGATCGGAGACTTCACTTCAACTCCCATATCTTCAAGCTGCTGCTTCATCCACAATAACTGTGTGCATGCTTGAGTGGCCGCAATATACTCAGCTTCTGCGGTGCTCAATGAAATACAATCTTGTTTCATGCTTAGCCAAGAAATACACAATCCACCAAGATAGAATGCACCACCTGACGTTGATTTTCTATCATCGGCTGAACCGGCCCTGTCTGCATCAGTATATCCCAATAACTCTTTCTGAGATTTGTCGTTGTAGGTCAAGCCGAAGTCCACTGTGCCCTTGATATACCGAAGTATTCTTTTCACTGCAAGCATGTGACTTTCCTTGGGATTACTCTGATATCTCACTGCTTGGCATGTGGGGAAAACAATATCAGGCCTTGTTGCGGTTAAGTACAACAGACATCCAATGATTTGCCTGTATTCTGTGATATTAACTGCCCTGCCACTGTCATCTTTTGATGATTTCATCCAGGTAGAAACCGGAGTCTTCATCTCCTTGGAATTTTCCATTCCAAATCATTCCAAAGCATCCTTGGCATACTCGGATTCAGAAATGAATGTTCTATTCCTGCCTTGTGTAACTATGCTTCATCTGATCTTCCAAATATTATGTCTTCTTCCTTGACCAGCCTCACCATCCTTTGATTACTATTATTGTTGAAATAAAGATTGTAATCAAATACCCCCACTGAAAACCAATCTTCTTCAAATACTGATATAGCCTTCAGTACCATTCTCTTGGGGTGTATGCTTTGCACACCAGTCGTGCTTTGTTTTGAATCATTGTGCCATCTTTGTTCGTCTTGTCTAAATAGACCCATTTTGTCCTGATGACGTTTTTATCATCTGGCCTCGAAACAATTTCCCAGGTCTGATTCTTCTCAATTCTGACCTATCTCTTCATTCATGGCATGATCCCAGTTTTCATCTTCAGTTGCATCAGCAAAGCATTTCGACTCAACCTGAGATAGTAATGATGTCTGCTGTAGTGATTTCATTCTCTTTGTCTGAACTGGATCTCACTGATCACTGATGATAGTCTTCCTGTCAATTTCAGCTCGATTCTTTGTATTTTGTGCAGATAAGGATTTTACATCCTTGTACTCATCATCAGTATCTTATTCTGAGTCACCCTCAGCCACTTCATCTCCCCCTGTGTTGCTTTCTTCCTCAACACTTTCGTCAAGAAATTGTTCACTGACTCATTTTTCAGTGGCTTCATTTCTTTCAGCTACTTTTCGCAGCTTCTTGGTATCCTGAAAAACAGTCAGCTGATACCACAATGTTAGATCAAAATAAATAAGCATGAAATTCTTGATCACTACTACTTCTCTCATAGTATGTCTTCTCTCGATAGACAACACTTGTGATGGGTCATCCAATTATTTCCTTGATGAATCTGGCATCTGATTTTGTTTTTGAATGCTCCCCCTGTGTTATGCAACTCTTCATGTTGTTAGGCCCAACAGTTTAGACCCATAACACGTCTTTTCCTCCTGCATCATTTGTTCTCATCTTCCACTCAGATTTGAGCCATTAACAAAATCTCTAAGCCTACTGAGTTGAAACTCGATGTAGGAAACAAGAGACAAAGTTAACAACACAATCACATTCTGTTGTGCTCTGTTGCTCCCTTTCTTCTTCAACTCTCGTACCTGATTTGAATCAATTGAAACTGTAGAGCATATCACATATCCACTTTGCATCCTTAGATGCCACTTCCCCTTGGATCGTATCTCCCTAAAACCTGAAACACAACAATCATCAGTTAATATCATTTATATACATAGGGAGAGGGGTTTATTCCGGACTCCTCAAGATGAGGATTGTGGTTGATCCTGATGGGTCAACCCTTTGATTCTTTCTTGGAGAGCATCACACTCCTTTCTTGCTTCCTCCAACTGCCTAGCCAACTTCAATTGTTCTGGCCATATGACTAGGCATTCATTGCCTACATTCTGAGCCTTTTTCTGATATGAAGATTCTGCAGACTTGGCCTTTCTCACAATCTGGGGTTTAGACCAACTGGTACACATTTCGGTCTTTGATGTTCTACCGAAATTCCATTTCCCTTGATTGTTTCTCGGTGCAGGAATCTCCTTTCTTATCATCTTCCCTGTCTTCTTTGTCCATTGTAGGGATCTGCCTTTTTCTTCCACTTCTCGTTGCGGGGCGAATTTTGCAATGCACTCTTTGCTTATCTGTCTTTTATCAGATTTATGAGTCGCCACCCTATTTTGCATTGGTGGTGGGTCCTCCACTGAACTTTCATTCTTCTTTATCACAACTGGAGTAGATCTCCCCTTAATCTTCCAGGTTTGTTCACATTCTCTCCTTGAGAGCTGTTGTGAGTACGATAGAGGAGGTGACTGATACACCTTTCGTTCAGCTCCATGTGACTTCCCCGAGGCTCTAAGCCTATTCTTCTCCTTACCACTTTGTCTCCCAGTACAGGCTTCTTTCTTGTACACTTCCTGTGGTGGAGAACTTTTTTCTTGTTACTTTCCCTTTCCTGCTTTCTTCTTACTGCAATGTCTCGTCATGTGCCCATAGTGAGAACATATAAAACATTTTCCCTCAAAGGCATACCTCATTTTATCATCTTTCTGCTGAGATGTTGATGCACCTTGAGTTCTTCCTCTGATATTGTTCTCCTGAGCTTCCTGACACATGCTCATGGTGTGTCCCATTATTCCGCAGTAATAACATCTAATATATGCTTTCCTCTGAGAAGATCTTCTTTCTGATTTCTCATGATGCTTCTTCCTGTTCTCAGATTTATTAATGTTTCTCTTTTCACAACCTGAAATGTACTCCAGAGCCTCTGTACAGAAGCTTGATGTCTGTCCATGAACTCCGCAGAAATAACACATATCATCACTCCTTGAACCTATCCTCATAGGCCTATTTCCAGCACCTACAGGATTTTTCATACCTTTGTAACTTTTCACTGCATTTTTCTTATCATCCATAGGAGGGGTTTCAACAAATCCAATACCAGCTTTTCCGAAACTTGCTGGTCTTTGAGCTGAGAAAATATTCTGTTGTTTCTCTTCAGAAATAGCATACTTATTCTTCATTTTATCATCACTTGTCGAAGGATGATCAAATAGCAAGTGTAAGGCATCCTTCATTTTCAGTATTCCTTTAGCATTGGATTTCTCCACATCCTTCTTTACTAATTCTAGATCCTCTTCCAACTTTTTAATCTTCGTCTCCCTTGATTCGAGTTGGACATCCAGTTCTCTCTTGAGAAGCTTCCCATTACTCACCTCATCTTCTAGTTCCTGTGTGAGATTTTCCACCATTTCACTTTGCTTCACTACTTTTAATTTTTCCTCAGAAAAAGATTTAGAGACAGATTCATTCTCTTGTTGTAAGCTTCGATTCTTCTGAACTTCTTCAGACAACTGTGTTGCTAGATCATCATTTCTAGCTTTCAGATTCTCTACTTCATCTGACTTTTGATTCTCTTCACACTTACCAGCCTTTTGTTTTCCTTTTCCTTTAGCCAGCTTCTGTAGTTCCTCACCTTGAGAATCATTCTTCTTTGTTAGGTCAGTAACTATATCAATAAGCCTTTGATTTAAGCCTCATAGCTTGTTGACCTCAGTTTCCAGAGAATGGATCTGTATGCCTTTAGATTTAATTTCTTCAGTGGATTTCTGATCCAATTCCTTAGTCGCATGGACAACTTCCACCTTTTTGTTCAGGCCATCGATCTCTCTTTTCTGTTCTTCAACCTTCAGCTTATACTTACTAACTGATTCTGAGTTCTCTGATGTTGATAACTTAAGTTTCTCAATTTCTCCCATCAGCTCAGACTTCTCTTCTTCCTGCTGCTGCATATAGAGTTTGGCATCGCGAACAATTTTGTTAGCTTTCTTGGTTTTGGCCCTCCAAACATCTATCTCTTCAAGAGCAGCCTCTAACTCAGCTCGCATATCAATTCTTCCTTCAATTTCTTCTTCTTCTTCACCGTCAGTGGTTCCAACGTCACTTGGAAAGTTAGGTTCTTCACTCATTCCATCAGCATCATTGAATGAGTAAGTATTTGTGTGGTATGATTTATCCAAATCATTTTTCTGTTCACTGCATGATTCCTTCAGTAAGCTGTTTGATTCTTTTAGTTGAATCACACTTTTTCCAAAAACACTTCCACACTGAGGGATACCACCTGACTTCTGATTCGTCTTTGAAGATTTTCTTTTTCCCATGGTAGACCGAGATGAGCGCAAACAATATCTTCAACTACACAGATTGACTACACCAAGTTGAAGCAAACAAATCTGATAAAAGCAACCTTCGCTCTGATACCAATTGTTAGGGCCAATAGGGGCCTATATACCCTGAGAGGGGGGGTGAATCAGGGTATGGATATTCTTTTTCAAAGTTCTTCCTGCCCCACTGGATCTTGACCTCTTTGTTACAAGGGTCACTTTGTTTGCACTTTTGTGGTTACTGTGATCACGTGTCTCCTTTACCTAATGATGATGCTTTGAATGCAATGCAGGAAAGTAAGCAGGCAGACACAGAGATTTTTACTTGGTTCACCGCTAAGGGCTACGTCCAAGGAGCATACGCCGACAAGTTGCCGGTTCGTACCAAATTCCACTAGACTTCACTAGCTGTGGATTACAATGTTCGGGCTAGATCACTTCTATGCCCAGGCTCACTGCCTATACAAGGTTTAGGGTTAGATCACTGCTTTCCCAAGGGTCACTCCCTATTTCTCTCTCTCTGGCTCACTGCCGGTGGAGAGGATCACCTTCTTCCTCTTCTTAAGCTCACTGCTCTTGGAAGGGATTCACTCACAGTTTATAGACCTGTAGGTCTCTCCATTTCCATGAAGGAATGCATCTTCCTCTGTATGTAGATGCTCTGTTGAAGTCCAACTTTCACCCGCAGATGAATCTCACTTTGCACCGGATGTACCGGGCAACCTCAATTTTTACGCGCAACCCTTACGGTGACTTGCGCGCAATTTCTATGATTTGCGCGAAATTCCTTTTTCACGCAACCTCCAAATATTAGGCGCATCCTCGAAACTGCCTTGCGCCCAATTCACTGATTTTGCGCGAAATCCACTTTTCGCGCAATCTTCCTTTTACGCGCCAACACCAACTTTCTGCGTAGCCTTTGCTTTTCGCGCAATCTGACTTTACGCGCAAACTTTAAGTTTACGCGCAACACACTTTCTAACTTCAATTTCGCGAACCAGAGCTCGGGTATTTTCTATGTCTTGAACTCCCTTGAATGGAGTAGGGTCACTTCATATTTATAGGCAAAATCGACCCCGCGCGAAAAACCCTCCTTGAGCGCGTAATCCGCTTTGATCTTCCGCGCACAAACATTTTCCGCGCACTGCTCCATAATTTCGCGCACCTCATGCCTTTTCCATTTTACGAGCTTCGGACCTCGTAACACCTCTTGCGCGAAATACTTCATCCGCTATTTCGCGCGCCACTTCAATTTTCCGCGCACGCCTCCAAAATTTCGCGCACCTCATGCCTTTACCGATTTTCAAGCTTTCGGCCTTGAAACATCTTTTGCGCGAAATACAATTTCGCGCAACCCGCTGTTTTGCGCGCCACACTTCAAGATTTCGCGCAACCCTCTAGTTTTGCGCGCCACGCTTGATTTTTCCGCACACCTTCTTCATTTCTCTCTCCTCAACCTTTGCCAACAACATATCACTCCATTTTCCATTGGCGATTTTCAGGCCCAAAAATTTGGCAAACACTGGAAAACGGCGCCACCTTGTACTGCTCTTTTGTACCGCCTCCAGATCATCCTTTCCTTTGTCAAAGTTCTTTGTCAACATGGAATGTCAACAAATTCTCGGGAACTCGACAATTCTTCATGGAAACCTTCTTTGTCAACAAACACAATCAACCCAAAAATGTTGCAATGTTACCTTGAGGGATTTTTGCCCAACAATCTCCCCCTTTGGGTTTGTTGACAACTCTTCACAACTCTGCTCAGAAATATTTTCTGCACTTTGATACCTCACTGAGTCTTCTTCCAACTGCTACCACCATTCGCCTCTTGCGATTATGATAGCGTTCAAGGATTCACTTAACATGTACTCTAAGCCCACATGAGCAATGCTCGGCGTGAGAAACAAGAGTAGTATGAAAAGTTCATCAATGAATCACTTCATGTCAGACCACAGTTGTCGATTCCACCCTGATACCAGTTCTTAAAATAAAACCAGTTGTTGAACCACACTGATACCAATTGGTGAATTCTCAAGTTGATACCAATTGTTGATAGCTGGACACCATCTCTCGCCATTCCAACACCATTGTTCTGCTTTTATCACGATCCTCAGCTATCGTGATTTCTATGATTTGATCGATCACGTCTAGCATCGTCAGATTTCATACACTCCCCCTTTCTCATTGCTCCCCCTTTCTGGCTGCTCCACCTGTCAGCTTCTCCCCGTAACAAGTATGATTTATCAAATCCGCACTATTTTCTCCCTTGAACAAACACTTTTCTCCCCCTTTGTCAAGCACTTTTCAAGCACTGTTCTCCCCCTTTGTCAACGATCCCAAAGGTCACGCCTTTGTAGTCTGTAACATAGTAGAGAACACATATCAGCACATTAGGGAAAAACACACCATACCTCGGGGAGAGGGGGGGGGGACCCACATCCACTCTATTTCAAGTGTGGGGAATCGACTGAACTCCCAGAGCCAGTCGATGCCTCTCAAGAGCTTCCTTGGGTAAGGCCTTTGTCAGAATGTCTGCAACCTGTAGCTCTGTAGGCACATACTCCAACTTCACAATTCCCTGCTCAACCTTCTCCTTGATAAAATGATACTTAATCTCAATGTGCTTTGTCCTTGAATGATGGAAGGGATTTTTGCTAAGATTTATAGCACTGGAGTTGTCACACTGGATTCCGATCGGAGACTTCACTTCAACTCCCATATCTTCAAGCTGCTGCTTCATCCACAATAACTGTGTGCATGCTTGAGTGGCCGCAATATACTCAGCTTCTGCGGTGCTCAATGAAATACAATCTTGTTTCATGCTTAGCCAAGAAATACACAATCCACCAAGATAGAATGCACCACCTGACGTTGATTTTCTATCATCGGCTGAACCGGCCCTGTCTGCATCAGTATATCCCAATAACTCTTTCTGAGATTTGTCGTTGTAGGTCAAGCCGAAGTCCACTGTGCCCTTGATATACCGAAGTATTCTTTTCACTGCAAGCATTTGACTTTCCTTGGGATTACTCTGATATCTCACTGCTTGGCATGTGGCGAAAACAATATCAGGCCTTGTTGCGGTTAAGTACAACAGACATCCAATGATTTGCCTGTATTCTGTGATATTAACTGCCCTGCCACTGTCATCTTTTGATGATTTCATCCAGGTAGAAACCGGAGTCTTCATCTCCTTGGAATTTTCCATTCCAAATCATTCCAAAGCATCCTTGGCATACTCGGATTCAGAAATGAATGTTCTATTCCTGCCTTGTGTAACTATGCTTCATCTGATCTTCCAAATATTATGTCTTCTTCCTTGACCAGCCTCACCATCCTTTGATTACTATTATTGTTGAAATAAAGATTGTAATCAAATACCCCCACTGAAAACCAATCTTCTTCAAATACTGATATAGCCTTCAGTACCATTCTCTTGGGGTGTATGCTTTGCACACCAGTCGTGCTTTGTTTTGAATCATTGTGCCATCTTTGTTCGTCTTGTCTAAATAGACCCATTTTGTCCTGATGACGTTTTTATCATCTGGCCTCGAAACAATTTCCCAGGTCTGATTCTTCTCAATTCTGACCTATCTCTTCATTCATGGCATGATCCCAGTTTTCATCTTCAGTTGCATCAGCAAAGCATTTCGACTCAACCTGAGATAGTAATGATGTCTGCTGTAGTGATTTCATTCTCTTTGTCTGAACTGGATCTCACTGATCACTGATGATAGTCTTCCTGTCAATTTCAGCTCGATTCTTTGTATTTTGTGCAGATAAGGATTTTACATCCTTGTACTCATCATCAGTATCTTATTCTGAGTCACCCTCAGCCACTTCATCTCCCCCTGTGTTGCTTTCTTCCTCAACACTTTCGTCAAGAAATTGTTCACTGACTCATTTTTCAGTGGCTTCATTTCTTTCAGCTACTTTTCGCAGCTTCTTGGTATCCTGAAAAACAGTCAGCTGATACCACAATGTTAGATCAAAATAAATAAGCATGAAATTCTTGATCACTACTACTTCTCTCATAGTATGTCTTCTCTCGATAGACAACACTTGTGATGGGTCATCCAATTATTTCCTTGATGAATCTGGCATCTGATTTTGTTTTTGAATGCTCCCCCTGTGTTATGCAACTCTTCATGTTGTTAGGCCCAACAGTTTAGACCCATAACACGTCTTTTCCTCCTGCATCATTTGTTCTCATCTTCCACTCAGATTTGAGCCATTAACAAAATCTCTAAGCCTACTGAGTTGAAACTCGATGTAGGAAACAAGAGACAAAGTTAACAACACAATCACATTCTGTTGTGCTCTGTTGCTCCCTTTCTTCTTCAACTCTCGTACCTGATTTGAATCAATTGAAACTGTAGAGCATATCACATATCCACTTTGCATCCTTAGATGCCACTTCCCCTTGGATCGTATCTCCCTAAAACCTGAAACACAACAATCATCAGTTAATATCATTTATATACATAGGGAGAGGGGTTTATTCCGGACTCCTCAAGATGAGGATTGTGGTTGATCCTGATGGGTCAACCCTTTGATTCTTTCTTGGAGAGCATCACACTCCTTTCTTGCTTCCTCCAACTGCCTAGCCAACTTCAATTGTTCTGGCCATATGACTAGGCATTCATTGCCTACATTCTGAGCCTTTTTCTGATATGAAGATTCTGCAGACTTGGCCTTTCTCACAATCTGGGGTTTAGACCAACTGGTACACATTTCGGTCTTTGATGTTCTACCGAAATTCCATTTCCCTTGATTGTTTCTCGGTGCAGGAATCTCCTTTCTTATCATCTTCCCTGTCTTCTTTGTCCATTGTAGGGATCTGCCTTTTTCTTCCACTTCTCGTTGCGGGGCGAATTTTGCAATGCACTCTTTGCTTATCTGTCTTTTATCAGATTTATGAGTCGCCACCCTATTTTGCATTGGTGGTGGGTCCTCCACTGAACTTTCATTCTTCTTTATCACAACTGGAGTAGATCTCCCCTTAATCTTCCAGGTTTGTTCACATTCTCTCCTTGAGAGCTGTTGTGAGTACGATAGAGGAGGTGACTGATACACCTTTCGTTCAGCTCCATGTGACTTCCCCGAGGCTCTAAGCCTATTCTTCTCCTTACCACTTTGTCTCCCAGTACAGGCTTCTTTCTTGTACACTTCCTGTGGTGGAGAACTTTTTTCTTGTTCCTTTCCCTTTCCTGCTTTCTTCTTACTGCAATGTCTCGTCATGTGCCCATAGTGAGAACATATAAAACATTTTCCCTCAAAGGCATACCTCATTTTATCATCTTTCTGCTGAGATGTTGATGCACCTTGAGTTCTTCCTCTGATATTGTTCTCCTGAGCTTCCTGACACATGCTCATGGTGTGTCCCATTATTCCGCAGTAATAACATCTAATATATGCTTTCCTCTGAGAAGATCTTCTTTCTGATTTCTCATGATGCTTCTTCTTGTTCTCAGATTTATTAATGTTTCTCTTTTCACAACCTGAAATGTACTCCAGAGCCTCTGTACAGAAGCTTGATGTGTGTCCATGAACTCCGCAGAAATAACACATATCATCACTCCTTGAACCTATCCTCATAGGCCTATTTCCAGCACCTACAGGATTTTTCATACCTTTGTAACTTTTCACTGCATTTTTCTTATCATCCATAGGAGGGGTTTCAACAAATCCAATACCAGCTTTTCCGAAACTTGCTGGTCTTTGAGCTGAGAAAATATTCTGTTGTTTCTCTTCAGAAATAGCATACTTATTCTTCATTTTATCATCACTTGTCGAAGGATGATCAAATAGCAAGTGTAAGGCATCCTTCATTTTCGGTATTCCTTTAGCATTGGATTTCTCCACATCCTTCTTTACTAATTCTAGATCCTCTTCCAACTTTTTAATCTTCGTCTCCCTTGATTCGAGTTGGACATCCAGTTCTCTCTTGAGAAGCTTCCCATTACTCACCTCATCTTCTAGTTCCTGTGTGAGATTTTCCACCATTTCACTTTGCTTCACTACTTTTAATTTTTCCTCAGAAAAAGATTTAGAGACAGATTCATTCTCTTGTTGTAGGCTTCGATTCTTCTGAACTTCTTCAGACAACTGTGTTGCTAGATCATCATTTCTAGCTTTCAGATTCTCTACTTCATCTGACTTTTGATTCTCTTCACACTTACCAGCCTTTTGTTTTCCTTTTCCTTTAGCCAGCTTCTGTAGTTCCTCACCTTGATAATCATTCTTCTTTGTTAGGTCAGTAACTATATCAATAAGCCTTTGATTTAAGCCTATTAGCTTGTTGACCTCAGTTTCCAGAGAATGGATCTGTATGCCTTTAGATTTAATTTCTTCAGTGGATTTCTGATCCAATTCCTTAGTCGCATGGACAACTTCCACCTTTTTGTTCAGGCCATCGATCTCTCTTTTCTGTTCTTCAACCTTCAGCTTATACTTACTAACTGATTCTGAGTTCTCTGATGTTGATAACTTAAGTTTCTCAATTTCTCCCATCAGCTCAGACTTCTCTTCTTCCTGCTGCTGCATATAGAGTTTGGCATCGCGAACAATTTTGTTAGCTTTCTTGGTTTTGGCCCTCCAAACATCTATCTCTTCAAGAGCAGCCTCTAACTCAGCTCGCATATCAATTCTTCCTTCAATTTCTTCTTCTTCTTCACCGTCAGTGGTTCCAACGTCACTTGGAAAGTTAGGTTCTTCACTCATTCCATCAGCATCATTGAATGAGTAAGTATTTGTGTGGTATGATTTATCCAAATCATTTTTCTGTTCACTGCATGATTCCTTCAGTAAGCTGTTTGATTCTTTTAGTTGAATCACACTTTTTCCAAAAACACTTCCACACTGAGGGATACCACCTGACTTCTGATTCGTCTTTGAAGATTTTCTTTTTCCCATGGTAGACCGAGATGAGCGCAAACAATATCTTCAACTACACAGATTGAATACACCAAGTTGAAGCAAACAAATCTGATAAAAGCAACCTTCGCTCTGATACCAATTGTTAGGGCCAATAGGGGCCTATATACCCTGAGAGGGGGGGTGAATCAGGGTATGGATATTCTTTTTCAAAGTTCTTCCTGCCCCACTGGATCTTGACCTCTTTGTTACAAGGGTCACTTTGTTTGCACTTTTGTGGTTACTGTGATCACGTGTCTCCTTTACCTAATGATGATGCTTTGAATGCAATGCAGGAAAGTAAGCAGGCAGACACAGAGATTTTTACTTGGTTCACCGCTAAGGGCAACGTCCAAGGAGCATACGCCGACAAGTTGCCGGTTCGTACCAAATTCCACTAGACTTCACTAGCTGTGGATTACAATGTTCGGGCTAGATCACTTCTATGCCCAGGCTCACTGCCTATACAAGGTTTAGGGTTAGCTCACTGCTTTCCCAAGGGTCACTCCCTATTTCTCTCTCTCTGGCTCACTGCCGGTGGAGAGAATCACCTTCTTCCTCTTCTTAAGCTCACTGCTCTTGGAAGGGATTCACTCACAGTTTATAGACCTGTAGGTCTCTCCATTTCCATGAAGGAATGCATCTTCCTCTGTATGTAGATGCTCTGTTGAAGTCCAACTTTCACCCGCAGATGAATCTCACTTTGCACCGGATGTACCGGGCAACCTCAATTTTTACGCGCAACCCTTACGGTGACTTGCGCGCAATTTCTATGATTTGCGCGAAATTCCTTTTTCGCGCAACCTCCAAATATTACGCGCATCCTCGAAACTGCCTTGCGCGCAATTCACTGATTTTGCGCGAAATCCACTTTTCGCGCAATCTTCCTTTTACGCGCCAACACCAACTTTCTGCGTAGCCTTTGCTTTTCGCGCAATCTGACTTTACGCGCAAACTTTAAGTTTACGCGCAACACACTTTCTAACTTCAATTTCGCGAACCAGAGCTCGGGTATTTTCTATGTCTTGAACTCCCTTGAATGGAGTAGGGTCACTTCATATTTATAGGCAAAATCGACCCCGCGCGAAAAACCCTCCTTGAGCGCGTAATCCGCTTTGATCTTCCGCGCACAAACATTTTCCGCGCACTGCTCCATAATTTCGCGCACCTCATGCCTTTTCCATTTTACGAGCTTCGGACCTCGTAACACCTCTTGCGCGAAATACTTCATCCGCTATTTCGCGCGCCACTTCAATTTTCCGCGCACGCCTCCAAAATTTCGCGCGCCTCATGCCTTTACCGATTTTCAAGCTTTCGGCCTTGAAACATCTTTTGCGCGAAATACAATTTCGCGCAACCCGCTGTTTTGCGCGCCACACTTCAAGATTTCGCGCAACCCTCTAGTTTTGCACGCCACGCTTGATTTTTCCGCACACCTTCTTCATTTCTCTCTCCTCAACCTTTGCCAACAACATATCACTCCATTTTCCATTGGCGATTTTCAGGCCCAAAAATTTGGCAAACACTGGAAAACGGCGCCACCTTGTACTGCTCTTTTGTACCGCCTCCAGATCATCCTTTCCTTTGTCAAAGTTCTTTGTCAACATGGAATGTCAACAAATTCTCGGGAACTCGACAATTCTTCATGGAAACCTTCTTTGTCAACAAACACAATCAACCCAAAAATGCTGCAATGTTACCTTGAGGGATTTTTGCCCAACAATCTCCCCCTTTGGGTTTGTTGACAACTCTTCACAACTCTGCTCAGAAATATTTTCTGCACTTTGATACCTCACTGAGTCTTCTTCCAACTGCTACCACCATTCGCCTCTTGCGATTATGATAGCGTTCAAGGATTCACTTAACATGTACTCTAAGCCCACATGAGCAATGCTCGGCGTGAGAAACAAGAGTAGTATGAAAAGTTCATCAATGAATCACTTCATGTCAGACCACAGTTGTCGATTCCACCCTGATACCAGTTCTTAAAATAAAACCAGTTGTTGAACCACACTGATACCAATTGGTGAATTCTCAAGTTGATACCAATTGTTGATAGCTGGACACCATCTCTCGCCATTCCAACACCATTGTTCTGCTTTTATCACGATCCTCAGCTGTCGTGATTTCTATGATTTGATCGATCACGTCTAGCATCGTCAGATTTCATACACTCCCCCTTTCTCATTGCTCCCCCTTTCTGGCTGCTCCACCTGTCAGCTTCTCCCCGTAACAAGTATGATTTATCAAATCCGCACTATTTTCTCCCTTGAACAAACACTTTTCTCCCCCTTTGTCAAGCACTTTTCAAGCACTGTTCTCCCCCTTTGTCAACGATCCCAAAGGTCACGCCTTTGTAGTCTGTAACATAGTAGAGAACACATATCAGCACATTAGGGAAAAACACACCATACCTCGGGGAGAGGGGGGGGGACCCACATCCACTCTATTTCAAGTGTGGGGAATCGAATGAACTCCCAGAGCCAGTCGATGCCTCTCAAGAGCTTCCTTGGGTAAGGCCTTTGTCAGAATGTCTGCAACCTGTAGCTCTGTAGGCACATACTCCAACTTCACAATTCCCTGCTCAACCTTCTCCTTGATAAAATGATACTTAATCTCAATGTGCTTTGTCCTTGAATGATGGAAGGGATTTTTGCTAAGATTTATAGCACTGGAGTTGTCACACTGGATTCCGATCGGAGACTTCACTTCAACTCCCATATCTTCAAGCTGCTGCTTCATCCACAATAACTGTGTGCATGCTTGAGTGGCCGCAATATACTCAGCTTCTGCGGTGCTCAATGAAATACAATCTTGTTTCAGGCTTAGCCAAGAAATACACAATCCACCAAGATAGAATGCACCACCTGACGTTGATTTTCTATCATCGGCTGAACCGGCCCTGTCTGCATCAGTATATCCCAATAACTCTTTCTGAGATTTGTCGTTGTAGGTCAAGCCGAAGTCCACCGTGCCCTTGATATACCGAAGTATTCTTTTCACTGCAAGCATGTGACTTTCCTTGGGATTACTCTGATATCTCACTGCTTGGCATGTGGCGAAAACAATATCAGGCCTTGTTGCGGTTAAGTACAACAGACATCCAATGATTTGCCTGTATTCTGTGATATTAACTGCCCTGCCACTGTCATCTTTTGATGATTTCATCCAGGTAGAAACCGGAGTCTTCATCTCCTTGGAATTTTCCATTCCAAATCATTCCAAAGCATCCTTGGCATACTCGGATTCAGAAATGAATGTTCTATTCCTGCCTTGTGTAACTATGCTTCATCTGATCTTCCAAATATTATGTCTTCTTCCTTGACCAGCCTCACCATCCTTTGATTACTATTATTGTTGAAATAAAGATTGTAATCAAATACCCCCACTGAAAACCAATCTTCTTCAAATACTGATATAGCCTTCAGTACCATTCTCTTGGGGTGTATGCTTTGCACACCAGTCGTGCTTTGTTTTGAATCATTGTGCCATCTTTGTTCGTCTTGTCTAAATAGACCCATTTTGTCCTGATGACGTTTTTATCATCTGGCCTCGAAACAATTTCCCAGGTCTGATTCTTCTCAATTCTGACCTATCTCTTCATTCATGGCATGATCCCAGTTTTCATCTTCAGTTGCATCAGCAAAGCATTTCGACTCAACATGAGATAGTAATGATGTCTGCTGTAGTGATTTCATTCTCTTTGTCTGAACTGGATCTCACTGATCACTGATGATAGTCTTCCTGTCAATTTCAGCTCGATTCTTTGTATTTTGTGCAGATAAGGATTTTACATCCTTGTACTCATCATCAGTATCTTATTCTGAGTCACCCTCAGCCACTTCATCTCCCCCTGTGTTGCTTTCTTCCTCAACACTTTCGTCAAGAAATTGTTCACTGACTCATTTTTCAGTGGCTTTATTTCTTTCAGCTACTTTTCGCAGCTTCTTGGTATCCTGAAAAACAGTCAGCTGATACCACAATGTTAGATCAAAATAAATAAGCATGAAATTCTTGATCACTACTACTTCTCTCATAGTATGTCTTCTCTCGATAGACAACACTTGTGATGGGTCATCCAATTATTTCCTTGATGAATCTGGCATCTGATTTTGTTTTTGAATGCTCCCCCTGTGTTATGCAACTCTTCATGTTGTTAGGCCCAACAGTTTAGACCCATAACACGTCTTTTCCTCCTGCATCATTTGTTCTCATCTTCCACTCAGATTTGAGCCATTAACAAAATCTCTAAGCCTACTGAGTTGAAACTCGATGTAGGAAACAAGAGACAATGTTAACAACACAATCACATTCTGTTGTGCTCTGTTGCTCCCTTTCTTCTTCAACTCTCGTACCTGATTTGAATCAATTGAAACTGTAGAGCATATCACATATCCACTTTGCATCCTTAGATGCCACTTCCCCTTGGATCGTATCTCCCTAAAACCTGAAACACAACAATCATCAGTTAATATCATTTATATACATATGGAGAGGGGTTTATTCCGGACTCCTCAAGATGAGGATTGTGGTTGATCCTGATGGGTCAACCCTTTGATTCTTTCTTGGAGAGCATCACACTCCTTTCTTGCTTCCTCCAACTGCCTAGCCAACTTCAATTGTTCTGGCCATATGACTAGGCATTCATTGCCTACATTCTGAGCCTTTTTCTGATATGAAGATTCTGCAGACTTGGCCTTTCTCACAATCTGGGGTTTAGACCAACTGGTACACATTTCGGTCTTTGATGTTCTACCGAAATTCCATTTCCCTTGATTGTTTCTCGGTGCAGGAATCTCCTTTCTTATCATCTTCCCTGTCTTCTTTGTCCATTGTAGGGATCTGCCTTTTTCTTCCACTTCTCGTTGCGGGGCGAATTTTTCAATGCACTCTTTGCTTATCTGTCTTTTATCAGATTTATGAGTCGCCACCCTATTTTGCATTGGTGGTGGGTCCTCCACTGAACTTTCATTCTTCTTTATCACAACTGGAGTAGATCTCCCCTTAATCTTCCAGGTTTGTTCACATTCTCTCCTTGAGAGCTGTTGTGAGTACGATAGAGGAGGTGACTGATACACCTTTCGTTCAGCTCCATGTGACTTCCCCGAGGCTCTAAGCCTATTCTTCTCCTTACCACTTTGTCTCCCAGTACAGGCTTCTTTCTTGTACACTTCCTGTGGTGGAGAACTTTTTTCTTGTTCCTTTCCCTTTCCTGCTTTCTTCTTACTGCAATGTCTCGTCATGTGCCCATAGTGAGAACATATAAAACATTTTCCCTCAAAGGCATACCTCATTTTATCATCTTTCTGCTGAGATGTTGATGCACCTTGAGTTCTTCCTCTGATATTGTTCTCCTGAGCTTCCTGACACATGCTCATGGTGTGTCCCATTATTCCGCAGTAATAACATCTAATATATGCTTTCCTCTGAGAAGATCTTCTTTCTGATTTCTCATGATGCTTCTTCCTGTTCTCAGATTTATTAATGTTTCTCTTTTCATAACCTGAAATGTACTCCAGAGCCTCTGTACAGAAGCTTGATGTGTGTCCATGAACTCCGCAGAAATAACACATATCATCACTCCTTGAACCTATCCTCATAGGCCTATCTCCAGCACCTACAGGATTTTTCATACCTTTGTAACTTTTCACTGCATTTTTCTTATCATCCATAGGAGGGGTTTCAACAAATCCAATACCAGCTTTTCCGAAACTTGCTGGTCTTTGAGCTGAGAAAATATTCTGTTGTTTCTCTTCAGAAATAGCATACTTATTCTTCATTTTATCATCACTTGTCGAAGGATGATCAAATAGCAAGTGTAAGGCATCCTTCATTTTCGGTATTCCTTTAGCATTGGATTTCTCCACATCCTTCTTTACTAATTCTAGATCCTCTTCCAACTTTTTAATCTTCGTCTCCCTTGATTCGAGTTGGACATCCAGTTCTCTCTTGAGAAGCTTCCCATTACTCACCTCATCTTCTAGTTCCTGTGTGAGATTTTCCACCATTTCACTTTGCTTCACTACTTTTAATTTTTCCTCAGAAAAAGATTTAGAGACAGATTCATTCTCTTGTTGTAGGCTTCGATTCTTCTGAACTTCTTCAGACAACTGTGTTGCTAGATCATCATTTCTAGCTTTCAGATTCTCTACTTCATCTGACTTTTGATTCTCTTCACACTTACCAGCCTTTTGTTTTCCTTTTCCTTTAGCCAGCTTCTGTAGTTCCTCACCTTGAGAATCATTCTTCTTTGTTAGGTCAGTAACTATATCAATAAGCCTTTGATTTAAGCCTCTTAGCTTGTTGACCTCAGTTTCCAGAGAATGGATCTGTATGCCTTTAGATTTAATTTCTTCAGTGGATTTCTGATCCAATTCCTTAGTCGCATGGACAACTTCCACCTTTTTGTTCAGGCCATCGATCTCTCTTTTCTGTTCTTCAACCTTCAGCTTATACTTACTAACTGATTCTGAGTTCTCTGATGTTGATAACTTAAGTTTCTCAATTTCTCCCATCAGCTCAGACTTCTCTTCTTCCTGCTGCTGCATATAGAGTTTGGCATCGCGAACAATTTTGTTAGCTTTCTTGGTTTTGGCCCTCCAAACATCTATCTCTTCAAGAGCAGCCTCTAACTCAGCTCGCATATCAATTCTTCCTTCAATTTCTTCTTCTTCTTCACCGTCAGTGGTTCCAACGTCACTTGGAAAGTTAGGTTCTTCACTCATACCATCAGCATCATTGAATGAGTAAGTATTTGTGTGGTATGATTTATCCAAATCATTTTTCTGTTCACTGCATGATTCCTTCAGTAAGCTGTTTGATTCTTTTAGTTGAATCACACTTTTTCCAAAAACACTTCCACACTGAGGGATACCACCTGACTTCTGATTCGTCTTTGAAGATTTTCTTTTTCCCATGGTAGACCGAGATGAGCGCAAACAATATCTTCAACTACACAGATTGACTACACCAAGTTGAAGCAAACAAATCTGATAAAAGCAACCTTCGCTCTGATACCAATTGTTAGGGCCAATAGGGGCCTATATACCCTGAGAGGGGGGGTGAATCAGGGTATGGATATTCTTTTTCAAAGTTCTTCCTGCCCCACTGGATCTTGACCTCTTTGTTACAAGGGTCACTTTGTTTGCACTTTTGTGGTTACTGTGATCACGTGTCTCCTTTACCTAATGATGATGCTTTGAATGCAATGCAGGAAAGTAAGCAGGCAGACACAGAGATTTTTACTTGGTTCACCGCTAAGGGCTACGTCCAAGGAGCATACGCCGACAAGTTGCCGGTTCGTACCAAATTCCACTAGACTTCACTAGCTGTGGATTACAATGTTCGGGCTAGATCACTTCTATGCCCAGGCTCACTGCCTATACAAGGTTTAGGGTTAGCTCACTGCTTTCCCAAGGGTCACTCCCTATTTCTCTCTCTCTGGCTCACTGCCGGTGGAGAGGATCACCTTCTTCCTCTTCTTAAGCTCACTGCTCTTGGAAGGGATTCACTCACAGTTTATAGACCTGTAGGTCTCTCCATTTCCATGAAGGAATGCATCTTCCTCTGTATGTAGATGCTCTGTTGAAGTCCAACTTTCACCCGCAGATGAATCTCACTTTGCACCGGATGTACCGGGCAACCTCAATTTTTACGCGCAACCCTTACGGTGACTTGCGCGCAATTTCTATGATTTGCGCGAAATTCCTTTTTCGCGCAACCTCCAAATATTACGCGCATCCTCGAAACTGCCTTGCGCGCAATTCACTGATTTTGCGCGAAATCCACTTTTCGCGCAATCTTCCTTTTACGCGCCAACACCAACTTTCTGCGTAGCCTTTGCTTTTCGCGCAATCTGACTTTACGCGCAAACTTTAAGTTTACGCGCAACACACTTTCTAACTTCAATTTCGCGAACCAGAGCTCGGGTATTTTCTATGTCTTGAACTCCCTTGAATGGAGTAGGGTCACTTCATATTTATAGGCAAAATCGACCCCGCGCGAAAAACCCTCCTTGAGCGCGTAATCCGCTTTGATCTTCCGCGCACAAACATTTTCCGCGCACTGCTCCATAATTTCGCGCACCTCATGCCTTTGCCATTTTACGAGCTTCGGACCTCGTAACACCTCTTGCGCGAAATACTTCATCCGCTATTTCGCGCGCCACTTCAATTTTCCGCGCACGCCTCCAAAATTTCGCGCGCCTCATGCCTTTACCGATTTTCAAGCTTTCGGCCTTGAAACATCTTTTGCGCGAAATACAATTTCGCGCAACCCGCTGTTTTGCGCGCCACACTTCAAGATTTCGCGCAACCCTCTAGTTTTGCGCGCCACGCTTGATTTTTCCGCACACCTTCTTCATTTCTCTCTCCTCAACCTTTGCCAACAACATATCACTCCATTTTCCATTGGCGATTTTCAGGCCCAAAAATTTGGCAAACACTGGAAAACGGCGCCACCTTGTACTGCTCTTTTGTACCGCCTCCAGATCATCCTTTCCTTTGTCAAAGTTCTTTGTCAACATGGAATGTCAACAAATTCTCGGGAACTCGACAATTCTTCATGGAAACCTTCTTTGTCAACAAACACAATCAACCCAAAAATGCTGCAATGTTACCTTGAGGGATTTTTGCCCAACAATCTCCCCCTTTGGGTTTGTTGACAACTCTTCACAACTCTGCTCAGAAATATTTTCTGCACTTTGATACCTCACTGAGTCTTCTTCCAACTGCTACCACCATTCGCCTCTTGCGATTATGATAGCGTTCAAGGATTCACTTAACATGTACTCTAAGCCCACATGAGCAATGCTCGGCGTGAGAAACAAGAGTAGTATGAAAAGTTCATCAATGAATCACTTCATGTCAGACCACAGTTGTCGATTCCACCCTGATACCAGTTCTTAAAATAAAACCAGTTGTTGAACCACACTGATACCAATTGGTGAATTCTCAAGTTGATACCAATTGTTGATAGCTGGACACCATCTCTCGCCATTCCAACACCATTGTTCTGCTTTTATCACGATCCTCAGCTGTCGTGATTTCTATGATTTGATCGATCACGTCTAGCATCGTCAGATTTCATACACTCCCCCTTTCTCATTGCTCCCCCTTTCTGGCTGCTCCACCTGTCAGCTTCTCCCCGTAACAAGTATGATTTATCAAATCCGCACTATTTTCTCCCTTGAACAAACACTTTTCTCCCCCTTTGTCAAGCACTTTTCAAGCACTGTTCTCCCCCTTTGTCAACGATCCCAAAGGTCACGCCTTTGTAGTCTGTAACATAGTAGAGAACACATATCAGCACATTAGGGAAAAACACACCATACCTCGGGGAGAGGGGGGGGGACCCACATCCACTCTATTTCAAGTGTGGGGAATCGACTGAACTCCCAGAGCCAGTCGATGCCTCTCAAGAGCTTCCTTGGGTAAGGCCTTTGTCAGAATGTCTGCAACCTGTAGCTCTGTAGGCACATACTCCAACTTCACAATTCCCTGCTCAACCTTCTCCTTGATAAAATGATACTTAATCTCAATGTGCTTTGTCCTTGAATGATGGAAGGGATTTTTGCTAAGATTTATAGCACTGGAGTTGTCACACTGGATTCCGATCGGAGACTTCACTTCAACTCCCATATCTTCAAGCTGCTGCTTCATCCACAATAACTGTGTGCATGCTTGAGTGGCCGCAATATACTCAGCTTCTGCGGTGCTCAATGAAATACAATCTTGTTTCATGCTTAGCCAAGAAATACACAATCCACCAAGATAGAATGCACCACCTGACGTTGATTTTCTATCATCGGCTGAACCGGCCCTGTCTGCATCAGTATATCCCAATAACTCTTTCTGAGATTTGTCGTTGTAGGTCAAGCCGAAGTCCACCGTGCCCTTGATATACCGAAGTATTCTTTTCACTGCAAGCATGTGACTTTCCTTGGGATTACTCTGATATCTCACTGCTTGGCATGTGGCGAAAACAATATCAGGCCTTGTTGCGGTTAAGTACAACAGACATCCAATGATTTGCCTGTATTCTGTGATATTAACTGCCCTACCACTGTCATCTTTTGATGATTTCATCCAGGTAGAAACCGGAGTCTTCATCTCCTTGGAATTTTCCATTCCAAATCATTCCAAAGCATCCTTGGCATACTCGGATTCAGAAATGAATGTTCTATTCCTGCCTTGTGTAACTATGCTTCATCTGATCTTCCAAATATTATGTCTTCTTCCTTGACCAGCCTCACCATCCTTTGATTACTATTATTGTTGAAATAAAGATTGTAATCAAATACCCCCACTGAAAACCAATCTTCTTCAAATACTGATATAGCCTTCAGTACCATTCTCTTGGGGTGTATGCTTTGCACACCAGTCGTGCTTTGTTTTGAATCATTGTGCCATCTTTGTTCGTCTTGTCTAAATAGACCCATTTTGTCCTGATGACGTTTTTATCATCTGGCCTCGAAACAATTTCCCAGGTCTGATTCTTCTCAATTCTGACCTATCTCTTCATTCATGGCATGATCCCAGTTTTCATCTTCAGTTGCATCAGCAAAGCATTTCGACTCAACCTGAGATAGTAATGATGTCTGCTGTAGTGATTTCATTCTCTTTGTCTGAAATGGATCTCACTGATCACTGATGATAGTCTTCCTGTCAATTTCAGCTCGATTCTTTGTATTTTGTGCAGATAAGGATTTTACATCCTTGTACTCATCATCAGTATCTTATTCTGAGTCACCCTCAGCCACTTCATCTCCCCCTGTGTTGCTTTCTTCCTCAACACTTTCGTCAAGAAATTGTTCACTGACTCATTTTTCAGTGGCTTTATTTCTTTCAGCTACTTTTCGCAGCTTCTTGGTATCCTGAAAAACAGTCAGCTGATACCACAATGTTAGATCAAAATAAATAAGCATGAAATTCTTGATCACTACTACTTCTCTCATAGTATGTCTTCTCTCGATAGACAACACTTGTGATGGGTCATCCAATTATTTCCTTGATGAATCTGGCATCTGATTTTGTTTTTGAATGCTCCCCCTGTGTTATGCAACTCTTCATGTTGTTAGGCCCAACAGTTTAGACCCATAACACGTCTTTTCCTCCTGCATCATTTGTTCTCATCTTCCACTCAGATTTGAGCCATTAACAAAATCTCTAAGCCTACTGAGTTGAAACTCGATGTAGGAAACAAGAGACAAAGTTAACAACACAATCACATTCTGTTGTGCTCTGTTGCTCCCTTTCTTCTTCAACTCTCGTACCTGATTTGAATCAATTGAAACTGTAGAGCATATCACATATCCACTTTGCATCCTTAGATGCCACTTCCCCTTGGATCGTATCTCCCTAAAACCTGAAACACAACAATCATCAGTTAGTATCATTTATATACATATGGAGAGGGGTTTATTCCGGACTCCTCAAGATGAGGATTGTGGTTGATCCTGATGGGTCAACCCTTTGATTCTTTCTTGGAGAGCATCACACTCCTTTCTTGCTTCCTCCAACTTCCTAGCCAACTTCAATTGTTCTGGCCATATGACTAGGCATTCATTGCCTACATTCTGAGCCTTTTTCTGATATGAAGATTCTGCAGACTTGGCCTTTCTCACAATCTGGGGTTTAGACCAACTGGTACACATTTCGGTCTTTGATGTTCTACCGAAATTCCATTTCCCTTGATTGTTTCTCGGTGCAGGAATCTCCTTTCTTATCATCTTCCCTGTCTTCTTTGTCCATTGTAGGGATCTGCCTTTTTCTTCCACTTCTCGTTGCGGGGCGAATTTTTCAATGCACTCTTTGCTTATCTGTCTTTTATCAGATTTATGAGTCGCCACCCTATTTTGCATTGGTGGTGGGTCCTCCACTGAACTTTCATTCTTCTTTATCACAACTGGAGTAGATCTCCCCTTAATCTTCCAGGTTTGTTCACATTCTCTCCTTGAGAGCTGTTGTGAGTACGATAGAGGAGGTGACTGATACACCTTTCGTTCAGCTCCATGTGACTTCCCCGAGGCTCTAAGCCTATTCTTCTCCTTACCACTTTGTCTCCCAGTACAGGCTTCTTTCTTGTACACTTCTTGTGGTGGAGAACTTTTTTCTTGTTCCTTTCCCTTTCCTGCTTTCTTCTTACTGCAATGTCTCGTCATGTGCCCATAGTGAGAACATATAAAACATTTTCCCTCAAAGGCATACCTCATTTTATCATCTTTCTGCTGAGATGTTGATGCACCTTGAGTTCTTCCTCTGATATTGTTCTCCTGAGCTTCCTGACACATGCTCATGGTGTGTCCCATTATTCCGCAGTAATAACATCTAATATATGCTTTCCTCTGAGAAGATCTTCTTTCTGATTTCTCATGATGCTTCTTCCTGTTCTCAGATTTATTAATGTTTCTCTTTTCACAACCTGAAATGTACTCCAGAGCCTCTGTACAGAAGCTTGATGTGTGTCCATGAACTCCGCAGAAATAACACATATCATCACTCCTTGAACCTATCCTCATAGGCCTATCTCCAGCACCTACAGGATTTTTCATACCTTTGTAACTTTTCACTGCATTTTTCTTATCATCCATAGGAGGGGTTTCAACAAATCCAATACCAGCTTTTCCGAAACTTGCTGGTCTTTGAGCTGAGAAAATATTCTGTTGTTTCTCTTCAGAAATAGCATACTTATTCTTCATTTTATCATCACTTGTCGAAGGATGATCAAATAGCAAGTGTAAGGCATCCTTCATTTTCGGTATTCCTTTAGCATTGGATTTCTCCACATCCTTCTTTACTAATTCTAGATCCTCTTCCAACTTTTTAATCTTCGTCTCCCTTGATTCGAGTTGGACATCCAGTTCTCTCTTGAGAAGCTTCCCATTACTCACCTCATCTTCTAGTTCCTGTGTGAGATTTTCCACCATTTCACTTTGCTTCACTACTTTTAATTTTTCCTCAGAAAAAGATTTAGAGACAGATTCATTCTCTTGTTGTAGGCTTCGATTCTTCTGAACTTCTTCAGACAACTGTGTTGCTAGATCATCATTTCTAGCTTTCAGATTCTCTACTTCATCTGACTTTTGATTCTCTTCACACTTACCAGCCTTTTGTTTTCCTTTTCCTTTAGCCAGCTTCTGTAGTTCCTCACCTTGAGAATCATTCTTCTTTGTTAGGTCAGTAACTATATCAATAAGCCTTTGATTTAAGCCTATTAGCTTGTTGACCTCAGTTTCCAGAGAATGGATCTGTATGCCTTTAGATTTAATTTCTTCAGTGGATTTCTGATCCAATTCCTTAGTCGCATGGACAACTTCCACCTTTTTGTTCAGGCCATCGATCTCTCTTTTCTGTTCTTCAACCTTCAGCTTATACTTACTAACTGATTCTGAGTTCTCTGATGTTGATAACTTAATTTTCTCAATTTCTCCCATCAGCTCAGACTTCTCTTCTTCCTGCTGCTGCATATAGAGTTTGGCATCGCGAACAATTTTGTTAGCTTTCTTGGTTTTGGCCCTCCAAACATCTATCTCTTCAAGAGCAGCCTCTAACTCAGCTCGCATATCAATTCTTCCTTCAATTTCTTCTTCTTCTTCACCGTCAGTGGTTCCAACGTCACTTGGAAAGTTAGGTTCTTCACTCATTCCATCAGCATCATTGAATGAGTAAGTATTTGTGTGGTATGATTTATCCAAATCATTTTTCTGTTCACTGCATGATTCCTTCAGTAAGCTGTTTGATTCTTTTAGTTGAATCACACTTTTTCCAAAAACACTTCCACACTGAGGGATACCACCTGACTTCTGATTCGTCTTTGAAGATTTTCTTTTTCCCATGGTAGACCGAGATGAGCGCAAACAATATCTTCAACTACACAGATTGAATACACCAAGTTGAAGCAAACAAATCTGATAAAAGCAACCTTCGCTCTGATACCAATTGTTAGGGCCAATAGGGGCCTATATACCCTGAGAGGGGGGGTGAATCAGGGTATGGATATTCTTTTTCAAAGTTCTTCCTGCCCCACTGGATCTTGACCTCTTTGTTACAAGGGTCACTTTGTTTGCACTTTTGTGGTTACTGTGATCACGTGTCTCCTTTACCTAATGATGATGCTTTGAATGCAATGCAGGAAAGTAAGCAGGCAGACACAGAGATTTTTACTTGGTTCACCGCTAAGGGCAACGTCCAAGGAGCATACGCCGACAAGTTGCCGGTTCGTACCAAATTCCACTAGACTTCACTAGCTGTGGATTACAATGTTCGGGCTAGATCACTTCTATGCCCAGGCTCACTGCCTATACAAGGTTTAGGGTTAGCTCACTGCTTTCCCAAGGGTCACTCCCTATTTCTCTCTCTTTGGCTCACTGCCGGTGGAGAGGATCACCTTCTTCCTCTTCTTAAGCTCACTGCTCTTGGAAGGGATTCACTCACAGTTTATAGACCTGTAGGTCTCTCCATTTCCATGAAGGAATGCATCTTCCTCTGTATGTAGATGCTCTGTTGAAGTCCAACTTTCACCCGCAGATGAATCTCACTTTGCACCGGATGTACCGGGCAACCTCAATTTTTACGCGCAACCCTTACGGTGACTTGCGCGCAATTTCTATGATTTGCGCGAAATTCCTTTTTCGCGCAACCTCCAAATATTACGCGCATCCTCGAAACTGCCTTGCGCGCAATTCACTGATTTTGCGCGAAATCCACTTTTCGCGCAATCTTCCTTTTACGCGCCAACACCAACTTTCTGCGTAGCCTTTGCTTTTCGCGCAATCTGACTTTACGCGCAAACTTTAAGTTTACGCGCAACACACTTTCTAACTTCAATTTCGCGAACCAGAGCTCGGGTATTTTCTATGTCTTGAACTCCCTTGAATGGAGTAGGGTCACTTCATATTTATAGGCAAAATCGACCCCGCGCGAAAAACCCTCCTTGAGCGCGTAATCCGCTTTGATCTTCCGCGCACAAACATTTTCCGCGCACTGCTCCATAATTTCGCGCACCTCATGCCTTTGCCATTTTACGAGCTTCGGACCTCGTAACACCTCTTGCGCGAAATACTTCATCCGCTATTTCGCGCGCCACTTCAATTTTCCGCGCACGCCTCCAAAATTTCGCGCGCCTCATGCCTTTACCGATTTTCAAGCTTTCGGCCTTGAAACATCTTTTGCGCGAAATACAATTTCGCGCAACCCGCTGTTTTGCGCGCCACACTTCAAGATTTCGCGCAACCCTCTAGTTTTGCGCGCCACGCTTGATTTTTCCGCACACCTTCTTCATTTCTCTCTCCTCAACCTTTGCCAACAACATATCACTCCATTTTCCATTGGCGATTTTCAGGCCCAAAAATTTGGCAAACACTGGAAAACGGCGCCACCTTGTACTGCTCTTTTGTACCGCCTCCAGATCATCCTTTCCTTTGTCAAAGTTCTTTGTCAACATGGAATGTCAACAAATTCTCGGGAACTCGACAATTCTTCATGGAAACCTTCTTTGTCAACAAACACAATCAACCCAAAAATGCTGCAATGTTACCTTGAGGGATTTTTTCCCAACAACTATAGTTGAATATTATAAAACATTTTGAAAGAGTATAAATATTTATATTATAACATTAACTAAGAATCAAATTAAATCAATCTATAAATGAACTACCACCACATTAATACAATTTCCTATATATTTAGATAATCCAAACAATTTGGATATATCCCAAAATTATCCTTGGATATTAATTAATTGAAGAATTTAGTTTTCACATCCTATGATTGATTTTGTAATAATAATAATAGACTCTGATTAAAATTGCTCTTAGACATTATGTATTATATCCCATTATATTCCGCCTATAAACTCCCCAAACTGTTTACAAAAAATATTTTTAACACAATGGTGTACCATATTAATTTTTTTAAGATTATTAGATGCAATTAATTTCTTTCCAATATTGATCAATGATAAAAATTCCATACCAATCTCTTATTTAATCCACATATGATGCATAGTTAATAAATCAATAACTCTATTAAAATCCACAGATGATTTATTCACATATACACATCTTAATCTCATGTTTTAATTAAATTCTAGTAGTGCACAGAAGTAATTAAATCCAAAAAATAATATACTTTATGTAAAATTACATTTACACGTATATATTCCACATGATGATTTAATCCGATAATTATTGATCATTGAATATCACTCGTAACTCAAATAAATAAATTAAAATAAATAGTGACACCACATTAATATTTTTTAGTGTTATTAATTCTACAATTGATAACATTATAAAAATCAAACACTATTACCTTCCTTAACATGTTTAAATCAAATGAAAAAATTATTTATTTATTGGTAAAAAAATTGTAACTACATAAATTTAGTATAATAAAATACAATAATACATTTTTTGTACATAAGGCATCTATTAAATAAAAAAAACTAAATTTAATCCATAGAATACTTAATTCCAAAAAATATTAAATGTTATATATAATGAAATTTCCCCCATAGTCTGATTATTAAGATATTGAAAATCATGTTAGCAAATCCAAATTTTAATTATAATATAATTTAATATCAATCAATAAGAATAAAAATAATATTTAATTATGATATTTACTATAATAAACTAGAGTTATGAATTATAAACATCAATAAGTATACGACCACTTACTAGATGGTATGCTATTATTATTCACAAAAGAATTAAAATTATAATTCCTACTCTTATTGCATAATATGGAGAATTAACTACAAAATAAATGAAATACTAGAATTAAAACATAATATATACTATAGAACATTTAATATTATATAAAATTCTTGGGAATAAATATATAAAACATTTAAAAACAAAAAATATGTTGTTAATCTTCATAGAAAGTAAAATTTTAATTTTACATCTTCTCATGATAACATTAAATTATCATTATTGAAATATATAAATAATAAATAAAATTATTTAATTTTCATTTTTAACAAATGAACACTAATAATTACTATAGATTTTTAATCAATTACAGATGAGGAAAATATCTTTTGATTTCCCATACATAACGACATTCAAATTAATTCATAGAAATATAGAAACAACCAAATTAAAATACATATACCATAAATTAAACCTTTTCAATTATATCAAATTATACATATATTTAATACTGATTATATATTTTTTTTTAAAAACCTTCTATTTTGATTATTCTATAACTACAATTCCATTATATTAATGGAAATAATATATAAGAACAATACTCCTAAAATTGTACTTTAATTTAATTTAACAAATCATTATTTAATCAAATTCTAAATTCTATAATTCTATTAAATAAAATCGATTTTATGAACATACTCCCAACATAATATTAAATATAATGAATCATTATAAGAAATCATTTTCCATTATTGAGTATGTACATTTATTTATAGTTATGAAATTAATTATTTGTAAACTATTTTGAATTTATTTCTACCTTAAATATCACTGTATTGAGGGGATATTAATATTTAATTATGTCTTTATCAAGATTTTTTATAGAATGAAGGATATAGATAGAAGTGTGGTAAACGAATAGATACAAAAACATATTTTAATTTTAGTTTATTGATTCCAAATATTAATATCATATTTGAAACTTCATATTCCCTTTATATTGGTAATAGTTTTATTTTGAATAACATGTTTAGCTGAATGTTGAGGAAATTATGCCACCCAATCATTTACATTAGGTTTTAAGAGATGGAAACCCTGTAAGAGTAATATTTTAACTAGGAATATTAGTTTCCCCACTATATATTGTTTCACATGAGATGACCATTGTGATATCACCTGTAACACCCCAAGATTTCATAGTGTGTTATTTCTTCAAAATAATTCAATAACTTGCACTACACGCAACACCGAGTTCAATCACACCATGACTTACAAAAAAAAAAGCCATTCAAAAGAGGTTATGAATATTATTATCTAAATTTTAAACTTTATATAATCCTTATAATTTTAGAATCCATATTATGAGTTTCTTAGATATAATGCAAGAACAAATTCATTTTCAGTATTGCACTTTTATCAACTTTTAACAGTGAACCCTTTTTAAATACAATATTTTAAACTTTTTGACTAAATGGGGACATCAAAAAAAATTTAAAATGAAACATCCCAAGCTTCCACGGTACGCTTTCCTTTGAATAATACAGTAGCGTGTGTTGTACGCAACCTCGAGTTCTAACACACACCACAACTAATTAAACTAGCCATTGTGAATAGTAATACCAACTTTTTGAAATCATATATATTCAATATTTCAAAAATGGACTTCATTTTTAGATTCGGAATATCAAAATTATCCTAGGGTGAAATTTTGGTACATTTCGGATAACTTTCATATTTTGATGAATAGTGAAAATTACTAAATTTTAATTAAAAACAACTTTTTTAATCAAAATAATTAATATTGATAAATTATTAATTTGAGTGGTTTTAAGGTATATTTAGAATATATTTTTACCATTTAATATAATGTTGGTCATTGGACATAATTTTACAATTAAACCGAACATAAACGAGTGTCAATCTTTTGATAGTTATTATCTCTTAAAAACACGCTTTTTGTTTTGACAGCGGGAATTAATTTTAAATTAATTTCTGCCACTTCTGTGTTTTGAATTTAGGAAAATGGATTCCATATTTGGAATCAGTATGTTCAAATTGTGTAAATAGGTAAATTTTATTTTTAGACATTTTGAATAATTACTGCGGTAAATATTTTATTTACCATGGTTAAGGGTAAATCCGTTAAATAAGGGTTAAAAAATAATATTATAATAATACTAAATTACCCTAAAACGTGTCTTAACCCTATTGGTTGATACATGGTCGACCATGGGCATCTTTGGGTCTATTTTGGGACCCCATGGATCCACTTGTAAGTGATAATGACACATTATTTTAATAAAGCTAAAATAAAAATAAAAATGGCATAAGCTTACATCTTTTAGAAGAACAATTTTTACATAGGGTTATACCTGTTGGATTTTCGATTATAAATATTCATTAGAAAGATAAAAAGATTTCCTACATAATGATATTTTATTTATAATTTTTATACATTAAATAATTTATTTTATTTATGACACAATGATGATGCAGTAATTACTAAAATAGTGAAAAATTAAAATAATTGATATTATAAATACCCAAATAAATATAATATGAAACTTTTAATGAATTAAACTAATTTTCTAGGCTAATATGATATATTAGGATTGATTTAATGGACTTTTTTCGAAGTAATCAATCTGTTATGAGTTTCACAAAAATCAACTATTGAATAGTGTCAAAATTGACATAAAAGAGTTCTTAAAAAAAATATTATATTATTAATTGATATTAAATTCCTAAAAATCTATGGTTCGTCAAAGAGACTTATATTATGATAGGTTCCTCATTAATGGACCACTTGGGGGTCGCTTGGATGTATATAGTAAGTTTATTAACCATATTATATAAAAATACAAAGAGACATTGTAAAAGTGAAACTAATTAACTTAGAGTTAATACTTAAAGATAAGGTTAATATAAGTACCCAAACCTGTCTAAATTCTATTGGTTGAGTGGTTTTCGACCTATCCCCACCTCATCCTTTGAATAGTCAACTTTGGAGCCTTTAGAAACCGAATATGAATTTATTATAAATTAATATTTCTAGCTTTTCCAAAGGTGCCCCTCACCCCTCTTATAAAAGGGCACTCCTCCTTCTCATTTCTTCACACCTCTAAAGCCTTTTGGTTCGGCCAAACTCTGCCCAAATACTCTCCCAACATCCCTCACTACAACCTAGAGGCCTTAGTTTGATCAGAAAGCCAACCTAAGGAGCCCTTTTGATCAAATCAAAAGGAAGAACCCAAAGAAGAGGTAATGATTTCACAACCCTTTTCTAAGTTCATTTCTTCTTCCACTTCTTCTTCCTTTGTTCTTACCATTCTGAAATAATAACTCCAGTATCTCACATATACTGTGATGTTATTATAAATATGGTACAATCATATTCAGTATTCTATCCACCCTTTGAATAACATGTCACCATACGTGCGTACGTACGGCTTACCGTCTCCACGTCGTGGTGTAATTGTTATTCAATATAATATTATTTGGATGGGTATAATAATGATGTGTAACTCATGTAAATAATAAATATAACATGTTAATGATTCTGTATATATGATATACCATCCATTTATATATTATTTTAATATCAAAAGAATGATATTGTCGCTCGTGCGTACGTACGGACTACCGTCACCACGAACGCGATGAGATTCATTCTCCATCGTATCCATTCAAGTATAATTATCATTTTATGATTTAAAAATGATGTTTAAGCACTTGATATCATTCTGGATATGAATAAGATACAACAAACATGGCTTATGTAACAAAACATATAAAAGAAAATGAGTAAGTTAACACCCGAAACGATGATAATTCTAAGATATTATTAATAAATCAATGTTAAAAGATCATATATGATATCATATTAATATATATGATTCTTGTATAATTTAATAAGAATTATTTCACCATTATACAGGAGGTTAACCTACCCCAACCAAGGAAAAGTACAAGGTAAGGGTTATTTCACAATCTCTTCATTATCCGAGGTTGTTTATATGTAAAAATCTACTGGGATCTCTTTATCATCCACATTCATGTTTCTTAAAAATGTATTTCAAAACATGTTTACTATTTACAAGAATATGGGTTAAAGTCATTTATACCTTTTTTTGACTTTTTATAAGAGGTTTATAAAGGAATCTTTCCGTCGTTTTCAAAACAAGGTCCTTTTTAACCTTTTTGACAGAATTGAGGTAAGAATGTTTTTTTAACTTATACGGCGGGTGCGGTTATTTTACGCCGTTATAAAATCTTCAAAGCTTTCCTTACAAGATTATAAGAATATTTTCAAAGAAAATGTTTTATTTTATATGGATCTTAAATGATTTCAAAATAAAAGGAGATATTTCATTAAAAAGAATTTTGATTTCATCTATGTCAACATCCTTTGATGGATTTTAAGATTATTTGAAGTTGAATTATTATGATACAAAACTTCTATATTGTATTGAAGGTTTTGTGATATGTTTGACTGTGGATGTGCTATTTTTATACCATTCATAGTTTATTGTGAAAGTATTGACATTTCGTATGCTAGTTTTAATACGAATGTTTATGTTATGTTTAAACCTTTTCATATGGGAATGCATTGGACTTAATAAGTGACGGGTGGAGCCCGCTATAGCTCCTCGATGCATCGGTAGGTCTCATGAGACAAACTAGTGTCTTGGCACAAGGCCTTGACAAAATCTTATTTGTAGTCTTGGCACGAGGCCTTGGCTATGTGGTTATGATAGTCTGGTATTATGCATTCCAACATTATGAAAGTGGTTATTGATTTTTGCATGTGATTATTCGATTAGTAGAATATCCATGTGAACAAGTAAATGGCATTATTTCATTTTACTTTTGCCATACTATGTTGAAGTTCAATTTTAAAAGGCTTTTGTTTTAGTAATTCATTGCCTTAAATGTTTATGCTTATTTTGAATGTTCCGCTATATTGTTATCCTTACTGGGCATTTGAGCTCACCCCTTTTCTATGTTTTATTTTTCCCAGGTAGTGAAGAAGTAAATTATGATTGACTTGCAGGGATATTATGAGGGGTTTATAGTGTGGATTATGGAGACAATTTGTTGTTGTAGTAGTTTTTCGTTTAATGATGTAATGTAAAACTTATGAATATATCTAGTGTTTCCAAGGCTACTAAACCAATCGGTCTTTCGGGATTTGATCTTTCTTGTGATCATGCCAATGTTACGAAGTAATGCACCGACTCTGGGTAGCTGGGGTCGGGGCGTTACAGTTGGTATCAGAGGAAGTTTAGTACAAACCTTGGAAGCTAGATTTAGATAAACTCTGATTAGAGCACGTAGACCTAAGATGAACTTTGAGGATTAGTATAGAAGAACTTCCTAGAATTT
Organism: Viscum album; assembly: GCA_963277665.1. NCBI lineage: Eukaryota > Viridiplantae > Streptophyta > Magnoliopsida > Santalales > Viscaceae > Viscum > Viscum album. The sequence continues at coordinate 1,629,580,592 of OY728146.1, read as the reverse complement.
TGGTATTGTAGAGATTTTGTGAGTTTTCCGAGCAATACATCCCTGTCTGGATACGAGCAGGTAGAGGCGGCTCTGGCACAGATGTACCTAGGGGTAAAACCCGAAAACACCGCTTTGAGCTAGACTCGAACGGGAACTGGTGCACGACAACGGGCCTTGCTGCACTCTTGGTTACGACACTCCCGGGGGATATGCTTAGGATAACTCTCATTTTCTTTACAAATCATTATGAAGGGTTTATGAGTATATACTTCCTCAAAGAAAACATTTTTATGATTATGGATTATATCCATAAATAGTTCAATTTATGTTAAGTGTTTTATAAGTATGGGATTATGTGTTTTGATTCATAAACTGATCTAGTTTATGCCATGGTATAGAAATGGCGCCCAGTAGAAGGAATGAGAACTCCAGAAATGCACATGATCCAAAGAGAAGGAAGGATCATATCTTTCATGGTCTTAAGCTAGAATTTATAAGAGAAATAGTCTCCCATGTATTATCATCATATGAAGAAATAATATCATGTGTTGATAAGATAAGTAAAGAGTTTACTGAGTCCTATGGCTTTGAAGGGAATCAAGAGATGAAAAGGATGGAAGAGAGAAAGATGGATAAAGGGAAAAGGGAAAAGAGGAATTTTCCCATATGTAGTAACTGTGGAAAGAAACACCCTGGAACTTGCCTGAAAGGAATGAGAGTTTGTTATAAGTGTGGAGGAAAAGGGCACAAAGTACGTGACTGCAAGGGTAAGAAAATGGTTTTAAATGTACAATGCTTCATTTGCAAGGAGTTTGGACACTACGCGAACCTATGTCCCAGTCATCAGACTATGCCGCAAATGATGCTATTGGATAATAATCAAGTTATGATACTACCACAGATGAAGAGGAATGATTATAGTTCTTATGTTGATTATGTCAATTGAGTGTTGTATCAACAATGTACTTGTTACAATAATCATGGAGTATATAAGGATTGTACTGCAGTACTATTTCATTAAGGACTTGAGATAGTGTGGAACAAAGAAAAGTGACTCAATAGAAGGATAAATTTTTGGAAAATATATGGTTGAGAGAATGATAAATCATAATATAGTTCTGATACTGAGGTAGTGATTTTGGAATAATATGTGATTGTTTTGGAAAAATTATATTGGATATTCTTGACTACCTTGGAACTGATTAATGATTTGTATATTCCATCATTGTTGGGGTTTAAAACATTTTTGGATTAATGAAGTATATCCAGCATTCTATATAGAATAAGGGAGCATGAATGTAATCAATAAGGAATATGGTAATACATGATGAAGGTATTCATATGCTATTACGGGGTAAAAAGGATCTATATTATGTTTACCTTCCTTATGAATGTTGGACTGTGAGTTTGGACAGAATTATTTTGGATAGTTCTAGTTTGGATTATTTTGGATTGCCATAAAAGGACAACCCGGAGGTCGGGCGGCAACCCGTCGCGTCCGGCAAGGCTGCGAGACTTGAACCCGCAACCGAAGGGCGACAAGGGTGTATCACCTACCACTGGCCCACGAGATGTCCTGGATTAAATAATGTAGTTTTTATTAAAAGATCTTTTAGATGAATTATAAATTCTTTTATTTTGGAACCCTATACGAATAGTGTAAATAGAATTTTTTTTTCTATTAGAGTGAAAGATGAGTTTGTGGTAGAAATTTATTAATGGATAAAAAACTAATTATAAAGTAAGTATATCTCCTTATGATCTTCGCCAATCTCATAAATAAATTCCTCAATATTAAGAAAAGAAACTTAGAACAAAAATGTTGTCCTAGATGGTACCTTAAATCATCACTAATTTATGGCTTTGGGATTGTTGGCCTTTTCATAGCCATGTTCTCTACCACTCTCCATCAGATAATTGATGGTTAGATTTTTCTTCCATATCCATATTTTCCTACATGGAACCCTAGTATGTGTTATTTTCGGTAATCTTCATACTTTCGACTCTTTATTTTAAATAGAGGCCTCATTAATTCATTTTTCGATGTGGGATTTCAACTAGGATATTTTGAAACGTCAAAAATGTGTTATCCTAATACCCTATGTTTTGTTGAACCGATGGTATTTCAAATCATCATAGATTGATGAATTTAAGGACCTCAATTTTATACTTGTTTGTGATTGAGGACCTCAATCACTACCTATAAATATTTACGTTTTTCCTCCAATTATATGTCTCTAAATGCCACCAATGTTCTCCTAATCGAGATCATAATTTGGTGGTGACCCTTTAATTTCTCTTTTCCTCATATTAAGACTAAATTTTAGTAACCCAATTTCCGATGTGGGTTTTCCCACAAATATATTTTCTATTTTCAACCTTTTATTTTCGAAGAACAATTTAAAATTGCGAGGACGCAATTTATTGAAGGAGGGGAGAATGTAACACCCCAAGATTTCATAGTGTGTTATTTCTTCAAAATAATTCAATAACTTGCACTACACGCAACACCGAGTTCAATCACACCATGACTTACAAAAAAAAAAGCCATTAAAAAGAGGTTATGAATAGTATTATCTAAATTTTAAACTTTATATAATCCTTATAATTTTAGAATCCATATTATGAGTTTCTTAGATATAATGCAAGAACAAATTCATTTTCAGTATTGCACTTTTATCAACTTTTAACAGTGAACCCTTTTTAAATACAATATTTTAAACTTTTTGACTAAATGGGGACATCAAAAAAAATTTAAAATGAAACATCCCAAGCTTCCACGGTACGCTTTCCTTTGAATAATACAGCAGCGTGTGTTGTACGCAACCTCGAGTTCTAACACACACCACAACTAATTAAACTAGCCATTATGAATAGTAATACCAACTTTTTGAAATCATATATATTCAATATTTCAAAAATGGACTTCATTTTTAGATTCGGAATATCAAAATTATCCTAGGGTGAAATTTTGGTACATTTCGGATAACTTTCATATTTTGATGAATAGTGAAAATTACTAAATTTTAATTAAAAACAACTTTTTTAATCAAAATAATTAATATTGATAAATTATTAATTTGAGTGGTTTTAAAGTATATTTAGAATATATTTTTACCATTTAATATAATGTTGGTCATTGGACATAATTTTACAATTAAACCAAACATAAACGAGTGTCAATCTTTTGATAGTTATTATCTCTTAAAAACACGCTTTTTGTTTTGACAGCGGGAATTAATTTTAAATTAATTTCTGCCACTTCTGTGTTTTGAATTTAGGAAAATGGATTCCATATTTGGAATCAGTATGTTCAAATTGTGTAAATAGGTAACTTTTATTTTTAGACATTTTGAATAATTACTGCGGTAAATATTTTATTTACCATGGTTAAGGGTAAATCCGGTAAATAAGGGTTAAAAAATAATATTATAATAATACTAAATTACCCTAAAACGTGTCTTAACCCTATTTGTTGATACATGGTCGACCATGGGCATCTTTGGGTCTATTTTGGGACCCCATGGATCCACTTGTAAGTGATAATGACACATTATTTTAATAAAGCTAAAATAAAAATAAAAATGGCATAAGCTTACATCTTTTAGAAGAACAATTTTTACATAGGGTTATACCTGTTGGATTTTCGATTATAAATATTCATTAGAAATATAAAAAGATTTCCTACATAATGATATTTTATTTATAATTTTTAGACATTAAATAATTTATTTTAGTTATGACACAATGATGATGCAGTAATTACTAAAATAGTGAAAAATTAAAATAATTGATATTATAAATACCCAAATAAATATAATATGAAACTTTTAATTAATTAAACTAATTTTCTAGGCTAATATGATATATTAGGATTGATTTAATGGACTTTGTTCGAAGTAATCAATCTGTTATGAGTTTCACAAAAATCAACTATTGAATAGTGTCAAAATTGACATAAAAGAGTTCTTAAAACAAATATTATATTATTAATTGATATTAAATTCCTAAAAATCTAAGGTTCGTCCAAGAGACTTATATTATGATAGGTTCCTCATTAATGGACCACTTGGGGGTCGCTTGGATGTATATAGTAACTTTATTAACCATATTATATAAAAATACAAAGAGACATTGTAAAAGTGAAACTAATTAACTTAGAGTTAATACTTAAAGATAAGGTTAATATAAGTACCCAAACCTGTCTAAATTCTATTGGTTGAGTGGTTTTCGACCTATCCCCACCTCATCCTTTGAATAGTCAACTTTGGAGCCTTTAGAAACCGAATATGAATTTATTATAAATTAATATTTCCAGCTTTTCCAAAGGTGCCCCTCACCCCTCTTATAAAAGGGCACTCCTCCTTCTCATTTCTTCACAACTCTAAAGCCTTTTGGTTCGGCCAAACTCTGCCCAAATACTCTCCCAACATCCTTAACTACAACCTAGAGGCCTTAGTTTGATCAGAAAGCCAACCTAAGGAGCCCTTTTGATCAAATCAAAAGGAAGAACCCAAAGAAGAGGTAATGATTTCACCACCCTTTTCTAAGTTCATTTCTTCTTCCACTTCTTCTTCCTTTGTTCTTACCATTCTGAAATAATAACTCCAGTATCTCACATATACTGTGATGTTATTATAAATATGGTACAATCATATTCAGTATTCTATCCACCCTTTGAATAACATGTCACCATACGTGCGTACGTACGGCTTACCGTCTCCACGTCGTGGTGTAATTGTTATTCAATATAATATTATTTGGATGGGTATAATAATGATGTGTAACTCATGTAAATAATAAATATAACATGTTAATGATTCTGTATATATGATATACCATCTATTTATATATTATTTTAATATCAAAAGAATGATATTGTCGCTCGTGCGTACGTACGGACTACCGTCTCCACGAACGCGATGAGATTCATTCTCCATCGTATCCATTCAAGTATAATTATCATTTTATGATTTAAAAATGATGTTTAAGCACTTGATATCATTCTGGATATGAATAAGATACAACAAACATGGCTTATGTAACAAAACATATAAAAGAAAATGAGTAAGTTAACACCCGAAACGATGATAATTCTAAGATATTATTAATAAATCAATGTTAAAAGATCATATATGATATCATATTAATATATATGATTCTTGTATAATTTAATAACAATTATTTCACCATTATACAGGAGGTTAACCTACCCCAACCAAGGAAAAGTACAAGGTAAGGGTTATTTCACAATCTCTTCATTATCCGAGGTTGTTTATATGTAAAAATCTACTGGGATCTCTTTATCATCCACATTCATGTTTCTTAAAAATGTATTTCAAAAACATTTTTACTATTTACAAGAATATGGGTTAAAGTCATTTATACCTTTTTTTGACTTTTTATAAGAGGTTTATAAAGGAATCTTTCCGTCGTTTTCAAAACAAGGTCCTTTTTAACCTTTTTGACAGAATTGAGGTAAGAATGTTTTTTTTAACTTATACGGCGGGTGCGGTTATTTTACGCCGTTATAAAATCTTCAAAGCTTTCCTTACAAGATTATAAGAATATTTTCAAAGAAAATGTTTTATTTTATATGGATCTTAAATGATTTCAAAATAAAAGGAGATATTTCTTTAAAAAGAATTTTGATTTCATCTATGTCAACATCCTTTGATGGATATTAAGATTATTTGAAGTTGAATTATTATGATACAAAACTTCTATATTGTATTGAAGGTTTTGTGATATGTTTGACTGTGGATGTGCTATTTTTATACCATTCATAGTTTATTGTGAAAGTATTGACATTTCGTATGCTAGTTTTAATACGAATGTTTATGTTATGTTTAAACCTTTTCATATGGGAATGCATTGGACTTAATAAGTGACGGGTGGAGCCCGCTATAGCTCCTCGATGCATCGGTAGGTCTCATGAGACAAACTAGTGTCTTGGCACAAGGCCTTGACAAAATCTTATTTGTAGTCTTGGCACGAGGCCTTGGCTATGTGGTTATGATAGTCTGGCATTATGCATTCCAACATTATGAAAGTGGTTATTGATTTTTGCATGTGATTATTCGATTAGTAGAATATCCATGTGAACAAGTAAATGGCATTATTTCATTTTACTTTTGCCATACTATGTTGAAGTTCAATTTTAAAAGGCTTTTGTTTTAGTAATTCATTGCCTTAAATGTTTATGCTTATTTTGAATGTTCCGCTATATTGTTATCCTTACTGGGCATTTGAGCTCACCCCTTTTCTATGTTTTATTTTTCCCAGGTAGTGAAGAAGTATATTATGATTGACTTGCAGGGATATTATGAGGGGTTTATAGTGTGGATTATGGAGACAATTTGTTGTTGTAGTAGTTTTCCGTTTAATGATGTAATGTAAAACTTATGAATATATCTAGTGTTTCCAAGGCTACTAAACCAATCGGTCTTTCAGGATTTGATCTTTCTTGTGATCATGCCAATGTTACGAAGTAATGCACCGACTCTGGGTAGCTGGGGTCGGGGCGTTACATCACCTAGTTGAAGAAGTCTCATAGAATGGTATAAAAGGATCAAGATGAGTTAGTTATTTCGAAATAATGGTCATACAAGAGTGTGAATGGAATCAAATAGATAATAATGAATTGATAAATATTTTTAAGGTATTATATCCATCACCTCCATTGGATACCTACACATTTTGTTATTTATTTTTATCTATGATTCCTACCTGATTCAGTGCATTGAGTGATGGATTTAGTGGAGTTTGGGATGATGTTATTCCTAGTGTTGGTGGTTGAGATTATGATTGAAATGTTGGTGGTGATGGCGATATCAATGGAAATGATGATGTAGATAAAGATGAAGATGATAATGGAGATGATGATTGTGATGGTGATGTGGAGAATGATATTTGGGAAAATTTTGAGTATAATATAGAGTACGAAATTGTAGATAGTGATGGTGATAGTGATGAGAGAGATATTAAACCATTATATTTTTACTAATATTTCTGACATTTTTTGTTTGATGATTAGTTGTCAATTGATATATGGGATGTTTTAAATTTTTGTAATCATATGATGAATTAATTATTTGTTTTCATGTGTTATAATTGTATATGTATTTTTTGGTTTTGTATAATGATTTTTTTTTCATTTCATCAGTTAATTGGAAATATTTTTGGTGTTTCTACCTTTTTGTTGATTTCTACTGGCTGTTTTGGAATGGTAGGGGTGATGCTACCAAATATTTAATGGAATAACTATAACAATAGTATAAAAACCATTAGTATAATACTATACCAATGATATCATATTACTGTATTTATATCATTTTTATATGTAACCTTATTAAAATAAATTATAAAATGTGGGTATATGGCTTTAGCTGCAGTTTTTCAAACCATTGGTAATTACATATACCAACGATTCAAAACAAAATTGATTCAAACACGATATTTCTGAAGGACTATTTTAATGGTTTACAAAAAATTGTTTATATAGGTCTATACCAAAGACAATTTCATTAATTTTTTTGATAAACAGTATTATTGGATATACCGATAGATCTCCATTTCATTCTAATGGTTTCAAATCATTTGTATATCCCATTTCTCTAATAGTCATTTTTATTTTTTTTACAATCACAATGTTTATTAAAATTTTATTATTTCTTACAAATTAATGTCATTTGGCCTATATATAGCGTATCATATGAAAAAAGTTATATAAAATTGAATTTATTTTAATGAACCACAATCTCATGTCGATATAAGAAACATCGTGCCTAGTATGTAGTGAGAAAAAAATGATTGATCCTATAATGGATATATAAAGAATCTTGATCATCCACTATATATTCTATTTTTTCAAAAGAATATTTTTTTGATATAATTATTACATTTGAAACTATAAAAATCTTTATTTGGTGGTTACATATTTAAAACTATAGTATATGATCAATTTATGTACCCATATTCATTCAAAAATTTCATTTGAATCTATCAATAATGACCATGATCCTTAGAATATGTGTTACTTCAACTAATTCCATCACTTGAAACCATGTATTCCACGACTCCATGACTATTTATGAAACTATTATATCATTTCAAACAAAAATATTGCTTCAAAATATTATTATATAAAAACAATTTCAATGACATTTAATCACTTATATACATAAGGATCTTATTCATCAAATTTGAAACCATATATCCTTACACCATCATCATGAATAATACGTCAACATCAGGCTACATTCTTCATTTTATCAATGGGACTCTAAAATTTTTATCCATTATGGGATACTAATGGACACACAAAACCATATTTTGTTTGTAACATGAAATAATAGAAAATAATTCCAATAAGTAATTTTTTTTGACATCTATCATCCAAATATCTTAAACATGGCATTTTATCGGGATGAAATAATTAAAATTCCTTTTAGTATATAAAATGGTGAAATTTCCTCTCCATATTAAATTTTTTTAACATTTTATAGACCCTTAATCCATTACCAATGTATAAAAAGTTTTCAATTTACCTTTAGTGTAATTATTCCCATTGAATACCCATTTTAACCTAATGTAATATGAATTATGTCAATGATCAATGAAATCGTACCCTATTTATGAAATATGAAATCAGTATTTATATTCATTTTATTTTCCAATATTGTAGATTATAAGATAAATAATACTTATTTAGAGATTAGATGATCATTATTATCAATTAATAATTATTATATTCCATCAATGAATATAAAAATTTTATAGTTTCTAACTTTTAATCCTATTGCATTGCTTGTCTTTTGGATTGGATAGTGCTCTGATGAGGATGGATGTAGTTTGATGAAGTTTGGGGATGCATCAAAACTGATGTAGATTGTCTAAACCATAAAATAGTGTTTATGGTGTAAGGTGGTGTGTTATAGATTGTCATGACCCGTATATATGGATTGTATGTGGTGATGGGTTGGAATAAAAAATATTTTTACTTTGTTTGATAGGAATTTATCATATATGCGAATTATGGACCTAAAATTCATATTTTATTTTGAGGAATTTTATGTTTTTCGAATTTATGTTGTAAAATTGGTTTTAATATTTTAAAACTATAGTATAAAGGTATATAAAGTTTAAACTCATAATTAATGTTGTAATGGTTTAATGTCGAATGTTTTATATCAATATTATTTTGTTAGATTTCAATTCACTTGTCCTCACTTTTCACAATTGATTACTAGAAATACCCTTTGATATTTTGAGATATCCTGTATTCCATAATCGCCTGACTCGACCACTAGGCTCAGTTGCATTCACATTAGTGATCAAGGGTGATTTTCAGTCTTTTAAAATGGATTCCATTTCATTATTCTCCTAGATTTTCACTTTTGTTGTATTTTTAGGATTACGATATGTGTTAGAATGTGTCTCAATTATCATTGATACATTGTTGGTTTGTTTTGGGTATCAGTGTTTAGTTGGGATTTTTGGGATATTTTGTTACCTTTATCTGTGAATCAATGAGATTTAAAATATTCATTATAGTAGTATATTCTCATTCTATTCTTTTTATATGACATGTGTGGAGTATTTAGGATTTCTTTTTCCCTTTTTGGGATAGTAAGGGTCCATATAATGGATATATTAAATATAAATGCTCTGATTAATGGGTTTGAGGAGAAATAATTTTTTTTTCTTTGATATATATTTCTATGGTTGTTGAGCATTATTTTTTCCAATATTAAAAATTATATCATTTGGGAGTTCATTTTTCACTATATATGATATGATATCCTAACCCTTACTATATTGATGTTTGAATACAAATTGAATAAATTATAAATAAAATATATTTGGATATCAAACATTTTTCACATGGATTATGGTTTCTTTGATAATACACATTCAAAATAAATATTTAATTTAATTGAATCCCTTGAATAATTTTTATATGATGGTATGCATGTTGTTCTGTTATGTTTTATTCTATGTTTTTTTACTATAATTTGATGATCTATAGCGATGATGATGAACTATTATGATTTCGATGTGTGTGGTTTGATGTGGTGGATGGTTTTCAATGATTTGATGTAGAAATTTGTGTGTGTTTATGTTGAAATGTTGTGATGTGGTGTTGATTTGCGAAGAGATGTGGTGAATAGTTGTAATAATGTATGGTAGTTTAGTGAGGTTTTTTGGTGTGATGGTTTTGTTGTGAGGGGTGGTTTCAATGTTGTATGTGCGTCTATCATAGTTATAAAAATTGGGAAATGTGGTGTATTATAAATCATGGTTTTGATGTGTAGTTTCTGTGGTGTATGTGAGTTATTTAAAATTGAATTGTGCATAGGTTGTGCTACTTACATTGTTATAAATTAATATAATAAATAGGTTTAATAAATATTAATGGGTGGAATATTTATTTTTGGTAAATAAAATAATAGTATAAATGAATGAATTAAGAGATATGAAATAAAATAGATGTATTGATAAAGGTTGTGGAACATGTAATTGAATGTTGTAAATGTGTTGTGGAATGTGTGGATGTGATTTCATGTATACTTTTGTTGTTTATGTGAACCCATTGTTTGTTTTTTGTGTTCAATCCCTAAATCATTTACTGTTTAATTATTCATATATACATACTAATTGAGTTTGATAATCATTCCAATGATTATAGGATCTATGATTGGGTTTCTTTCCCCAACATTAACAATAGTGGTGATATAAATGTCTAGATAAACCCTCTTTCACCATCAAACAAAAAAAGTGATGGGAGATATGTTTTCGATAGAGATGTGAATTCTGGTGGGGGGTAATTCATGGAGGGATGAGGGTACGAGGATTATTTACCTCACATTCATGATTAGAAACAATTATAGATACATAATAATATTTGGTGTGATAACCAAGGGGACTTTGGCTGATATTTGTTATGATGGAATATGTTTTTTTGATATAAATGATTTGTTGATAACCGATGATAGAACTAGTTCCTAGAACCTGCAAGGATGGTGTATGGATGGATTCATCCATACCCATATCAGGGATGACCTGTGTGTCATAGGGAATGATGTGACATGACTAGTATAAAAGGTAGCAGAGTATAATAAATTCAATTTAGTATCATATGAGTAGAAAATAAATTGAGAAGTGTTTGTAGGGTTCCATTCTTTTTCATGATCTCAATGACATATTATTAAATTGGATGAGTGAGTTAGTTAGGTATACATGGGGGTTTGTGATGGTTACCTGACATGTTTAAGTGGTTATTGGTTCTTTAACATGGTCACATGAACATTAGAAAGCTATTTTCACATGTTCTATTGATACCTTGTTCATTTCTCTACTTAGTATATGTTATATACCCACTATACTTATATTAAATATTTTACAGGTTTCCATGAGGTCTTTGGGGATAGAGCTCGAAATTACTAGTTGTGTTGGAGTTGTTTTAGAGACACTTCTATAGACATGTCTTGGTTATATATTAGATACTTTTACTAATATACAATTTACATTATTCATGAATTGTGGGGAGGATTTGGGATTATTTATATTATCACTTAGATTTTTTTCATATATATTTTCAATTATCCTGGTAATCATTAATTACTATATTCTAATACCACAGATAAATTGATATTTGTATGTCCTTAATTCTAGTCACCAACCATGGGAACAATGGAGGTGGGAATCGGTGGTCATTATCATTCTTATATTACTGTGGAATATTTGGAGGGAGGGGATCATAGAAGTGCGGTATCAAAGGAGGTGTATTATAGATAAAATGGAATATTTGATTTATTTTCCATTATATTTTGATTTTTTGGTAAGGAAGAAGTTCCATCTGACCTTGGTGGATGAAATATGATAGGACAAAAGATTCCCCTGCAATGGGATATATTGCAAAAAATCAGATCTTATTGGACCACAAACTGAGGTAAACCTATTTTTATAGTAAATACCTAAGAGATGTACATTAAAAAGGACTAATTGTGTATTTTTATGAACTTATTTATTGTTCGAAAACAAGATAATATTTTTTATTAACAATTATGTGGTAATGTGGCTAGGATTTTCTCCATTATTTCATGGAATTCCTTTATTCATCATCCATGAGTAGATTATGATGTTTAAGATCACTAGGCTTATATAGTTGATCATCAAAGGGTTTACCCAATTTAGGTAGATGTGGTTTTGAAATAGTGTGTAAATCACATTTAGTGGAAATGATTTTTAATCTCTTGTTTAGAATCTCAGAACTAGAGGTATTGAAATAGTTCAAGGTTTTCCTTATATCTTTCTTATGTAATAGGTTTTGAGACAAAAATATCAGTTAATGTTATTCAGATGTGTATTGATATGAAATATTAGTTGATGTGGATTTATCATTATTACAAGGTGGTAGTTTAGTGTGGCTTGATTTTAATAGGGTGTTCCATATAGAGTTTCATCAATTTATGATGATTTAATGAAAGAGATAAGAGATGATGTCACATCAGTAGTGGAATGTGAGTTTATTATAGTTTTTTATTTGGTTCATGGATCCCATACATGTTTTTTCATATGATTTTCTAGATTAGGAAGACATAGTGTTCCATTTGTATGAAAATTTTCTCTTAGTGATGAGGCATATAGTCACCCTTTTTGTTATCACAGTGTACCTGGTGGTCAAAATAATGGTTATGTAATTTATATACTACATTGTTTTGGACATGATTCCTGAGATAGTGGTTAATAGGGTGTGTTGTGGAGTAGTTTCTTAGTAATTTGATTGTTATCGTTTATTAAATCACGGTACCATCCAATATAATTATTTCTGTGGAAAATATTCCTTGTTTTTCTGGGATATGTGGATTTATAAAAGATAAATGGGGGATTTAATTTTTTTCATTTTGATGGTTATATATCCATTTCATGGATCTATGTTCTACATGTCTATGAGTTTACTCTTATTTGGGTTGTTATGCCCCATTTGTTAGTCACAGTAGTTTCTTATGATATAGTTTCAACACTATTATTTATTTAGAGATCAAGAGATGATGGAGTTGGAATATGGGCTCCTTTTGATTTTCCACGTACATAGGTAACTAGGATTTATCATTTTCATGGTGGTATATCGTAAGTAGGTAGTTGATATTTTCCTTGTCAAAATCACCTCTTAGAGAAGGTAGTGCTGATATAGATGTGCTAAGTTCATTATAATACTAGATTACCATCTACTCTAGATTGTGATTTTTTTAGGGGTTCTCATTGATATGTTTCTCTATATTTCTTCGGTGATTTGAGAATGTACATTAAATGTTCTTCAATTATTGTGTTGTTATCCACATTGGTTGGAAGATAGAATTTTTTATTTTATGGGGTCTGAGGATCTAAACTTGTGATTAGACTTCCCCAATTAATGAGTAACCACATATTATTGCAAATAAAATTATATGATGTAATCCTTGGATAGGTTTCTCTACAATTCATGATTGTAAATCAACATCTACATTTGGAGGAAATATTTTTTATCTAATATTGAAAGCTAGTGAGTTGTGTTTGATAGCGAGAAATAATTTTTGATGTGTGGTAGACAAAAAGAGACAATTTTTTTAGTTGGTATGCATGTCTATTAAATCCTTTATTTATAGGGTTACCATGGTTGTGGTTGTTTTTCAGTATGTTTTACAAGTGATGATTATGACCACACCCTGAGAAACAATATCAGTTTTAGGATATAGTTTCTGATATGATTATTAATAATATCGATAAATTCTTATTAGAATTGTCTTATTGTGGTTATAGTGATGAGTTTGATGTTGGATAGTCAAATAAAAATAGATTTAATCTTACCGAGTGTGTCTCCATGTTGTAATTTGTGTTTTTACAAATCTAGAAGGTGGTATTATGAGGTTCTCTATATACTACTAGAGGTTGAATCTGTTAATGGTCAAGAACCTATTCCCTCTTCAGATGATATAGGTAATTTTGGATCGGTTGATAAGTGCTGCATGGTTTTATAATATTGATAATTATACTTGATATAGTTTTTAGGATAAATATTTATGTTATTCTAAAGACTACCTTCTAGTGTAGGTGTGGGAAATTATTTTTTTATTCATGTCATTCATTGTTATGAACTCACTATTCTTGTTCATGGGTGTTATAAACATAATATTCCATGAGTTCATGTATCTATTAAGGAGGAACATTATATTGATCATAGAGCAGTTTTGAAGGTCCATAAATACCACTAGATCTATTGTAAGGTATCCAAGTATTGTTTTTTGATTTAATATGTTTATTTCATCATAAATGTGGTATCATAGATATGTGTCATATTGGAACTAACAATGATTGAGGCATTTTTTATTTGTAAATATACAAAATTATAGAAGGTGATCCAAATTATATCCATGTTACAATGAATTATTGGAGGATTAAAAAATTTAAACTCCATTTTTAGAAGCTCTATCCACTTTTACCAGGAATGAGAAGAATTTATGTAGAGTTACCGGTTCCAGTTAGTGCTTGGTGACATCAAGGAGAACAGTTAAATCTTCCAGTGATTCATTTCCCTTGGGGGGTGTTGTCTTAGGTTTTTTATGCACCCCATATGTTATTTGGATTAATGTTGATAGATAATATGGAAACTATATCCAATGATCCTAGATAGTAATTTCCACACAAGTGTAAATTTTCCTTCTATGATATGTATTTAGATACAGTCTTGTTAGCAACAAATTTTCAACTAAATTTCCAAAACAATGAGTGTATTATTTGGTTCATAGACCAAAATAGCATAAAATATGTTTCATATATTTGAAATCAAAATCAACACATGTATAATTATATTTTATTTCTTTAGGATAGTGATTCTATGATATCCAACACCCCAAAATTGGGAATGTGGTCAGTAATGTGTTGAGTTGGATTTCTCAAGGAGATGTAGTTCAATAATCTGTTGATGTTTTCAATGGGATGGATAATATTTCAGCAATGTGTCCAAGCACCATAGACAGTAGTTGATGGGGTTTTCAGTATCTGATTACCATGGATAGATCCTTTTTTAAGTTGGTGTATGAGTCACAATGGGGATATTTATAGGTGTAGGATACACATGATCATGTTATCCATGGTGACCCTACTAATAGATGGTCCTATAAATGATAGAATTATGGGTTACTTTTTTGGATATTTTTTGTTCTAAAAGTTATAAAAAATAGAGTTATTTATGAGTTTCACTTGTCAACAGTAGTATCCTATATATTTTTTTTAAAATGAGGTGTCCTTGTTTGAAGAGATTTCTATTTTTTTCATATGATAA
This sequence comes from Viscum album, assembly GCA_963277665.1. Lineage (NCBI taxonomy): Eukaryota > Viridiplantae > Streptophyta > Magnoliopsida > Santalales > Viscaceae > Viscum > Viscum album. Next base: position 1,629,565,285 of record OY728146.1, on the reverse strand, counting down.
AAAGATCACTTGTATAGTTTCTGTAGTGGTATCTAGTTTGTTAGTAGGTGAAAGATAGGAACAAATTTATAAAAGGTATGTTACAATCTCTAGATGTTCCTTAGTGGAAATGAGAGAACATATTTATGAACTTCATCATATGGTTACCCGATAATTGGGTGGCTGTGAATCAATTTAGGTGATAGTCTAGGGACTGTAGAATTTGACTCGATGTCATTCAATCTTTGATTCATATATGATATATGTTTTAATAAGGTGGTATGTTGTTGATGTGGTTATAATTAAAATTATATTATGGACCATCATCTCTTATCAGGATCCTTTATTTACCTCACCATTATGGAGGAAATATATCGTTACTTTGGATCCCAGTTCCTCCTTAGAACTGCATTCCATCACCATAAAAGCGGAAGATGGAGCAAACCATCTAGATGGTAGTTAACATGATGTGATCATGTGTCTTTAACATTTTTGGATTGAGGGCTATATAAATTTTTTTGGTGATGTTTTCATAAAATAATATATATCACTAATAAATTATCATGGCCTCATTTGAGGTGTTTCATGGATGTTTTTTCCATTCTCTATTGTGTTGGATAAAAGTTGGTGAGTCAGTAATTTTTTCATTATGTGGAGAAAAAGGATGAATATGAAAATCATGTGGGTTCAATAACGGTTGAGGGTAGAACAAGATCATCACATGTACATTGATGATAATATGTGTATGACCATATATTTAATGGTTGGAGACCGTGTGTTATTGAGATCTTACATTAGAGTGGGGAGTGGGGGACTAGTAGGGATGGGTATTAGTTATGAATAGTTTTTTGGGACCTTTATATTATTGGGGAATTCCAGTGAGGTGGTTTATCAATTGGGATTAGCTCTATAGATGGGGATGATCCTTTTCCTTTTTTACATGTCTCATTTTTTTGGTATCATTAGGATGAATCCCATCTCATTGACATAGGGGAGTTTGATATTATGGATGTTGAGATGTTAATTAAGTGACTTTTTGAGATTTATTACTATCTATTGATAAATCTATTTGGATATACAATTCACTTGTTTCACATGTGGTATTGGAAATCTTGAATGGAGGAGAGTACCTGGGAGTGTTATACATTGTTTTATTTCTTGTACAGAATGTGGCATTGGGATTTTTCAAATCCATTTTCATTTATTCTTGGATGCAGTGATGTTTGGATCATGAGGTTTTATAGGAATTGATTCATTTTATTGTTTATTTTATATAAAATAAATCATCATAAATATGAGAATACAAGTACCTAAATCCTAATAAAAACATTTTATATTATGAAATTATTATAACCCTCTTGGAAAGTAATTGCTTCACAAGTTGAATAATATGTTGACCTAGAAGATGGAATTCAATGATTTTTATACTCAAAAAAGTTATTTTTATTAGTCATGGAAGTGGTTTGATTGCGATGTGTCAATATTGGGTTTTTATTATAATTGATTAATGTCATGGATATATAGAGAATTTGTGGTGGTGTCACGTACTGAATGTGTGGTGTTGTTCCTAGAAAGATGTGGGGACATGGATTATGTTATATTTTTCTTGGTTATTTTAGTTGGAGGGTTTTTTGGGTGAATCAGTTGTGTTACAAGATCCCTAATAGGTTTCTCGTTGGGTGGATTTTTTATTTCATTCCATTATATGATTGGTTTTTATCCTTCATGGAGTAAATCTTTTGAGAGGTATCAAACGAAACAATTTCTGCTATCATGTATTGTTATAATATAGTTTTTGAGGATATAGATACTCAGAGGTGGATAAAGATGCATCAATGCAGGTTGGAGTAGTAACAAAACAATAACAATATTTTTACACCATATTAATGTCTTAACCATATAATATTGTGGTTTAAAAAATGTGTGGAAAACTTTTTATTAATTAAAACTATCATAGTGTTGGTAAAAAAAGGTTTTTATATTGTAAGATAACAACATACTATGTATGTTAATTCTACCCCGAGACACTTTTTTTTGAAATTGTTGAGAATCCAATATATTTATTACATAAAAATTGGCTTTATAAAGTAATTGGAATAGAAATGTGGAATTTATGACGTAAAATAATAATGTACACATTAAATAAGATATTTTTTGGTTGTTTTCATGTCTTGTTTTTCTGAATCTCAATCCATTCAACAGCTTTTTATCTATTAATTAATATAAAAAACCATTATTATTATTTGGAGGCCTTTAATCCAATCACCTCCACCATGATCCTCCAATTATAGTTATTTGTTATTGGTGATCCCTTGAAAGTTGTTTACCATTTACAAGGTTTTTATTTATATTATTCCCTCTCAGTTTCAACATGGTGGTGAAGTTGTGATCCAAGTATGTGTTGGGAAGTGTTTTGATTACACATCGATGTCGGGGTTCATGATCAGTGCTTTCCCATGAGTGGTTTTATGTTGTGTTCTATTTCATATTCACCCTACAGAGCATATAAATAGTGAAAACATTATTAATATTATGGGATCCTCATCCCCTATTCGTTAAATTGAAGGTGTAGTTATTGAATGAATTTTTGTTCCATTTATTTTATTGTAATGGTTGAAATAATGAATATAAAAAATCAACATAATTGGTTTTGATATCTATGATGATATATCAAATTAATTATTCCATTGATATATATTTTTAAGGTTATTTTTAATGATAGATTCTAATAAAGAATATAACAGATTTGGGAAACTTATTTTAACTCTATATGGTATTTTTGAAAGGAATTTTTTTGTTTTTGTGTGACCGTACAATAAATAATATGACAATTAATTTAAATTTTGATAATAAACTAGTTTCTCTAGGGTTTGTTTTTGTTGAGAATAAATATTATAAATGAATAATATATTTCATGGAAGCCCATGAATAATTTGAGGATGTTGAGATATGTGATGTTTTGTGTATTTTATATCAGTATTTCCTTGTGTGTTTTGATTACAGGTGATATATAGTTTGCATTAATTGATGGGATTTTCAATGTGTGAGTTTATGATGTTTTTAATTTTTGGAATGGATTCAATGTGGGTAGTTGTGTGATGTTGTGAATAAGTGATTCAATGTCTGGTTGAGTTAAAATAATGTGTTGTGTGATATGGTGACGATGTATGGTGGTGTTTTTTGGGTTTTATGTGTTTTATTTGTGTTGTCAAATGTTGTTGGTATTTGAGATCCATGGATGGTGTGATGAGATATTGTGGGGGATGTTTTTCCATAATGATGGTGGATTTGTCGTGTTATTATGTTGATTGATTTTTGTTGGGATAATTATTTTCTCACGTGATTATGTTACTTTCTTGTGTAGCCAATAAATAATTGATGATATATATTTAATATGAATGTGTGACGTTGAAATATGTGATTCTTGTAATAATTAGGTAAATTAACCGGTTTTTTTGTTCTGAAATAAAATTGATAAATGAATAAAAGTGGTTTAATCCACAGTTTAAGGTGGGTAATGTTTTGTGGTTTTGGGGTGGTGGTATGGTGTGAACTAGAGTAGTTTATTTACACTCAAAATAGAGGTGTTGTTTAACATATATTTAGTTTGTAACTTTTGATACTCATATAATTTACCAACATAATTTGTCAAAGGATTCCAACATATAAAGGTTCTACATTCTTAGTATTTTCCCCAACATCATGGATAGTGTTACTTGGATGGATGGTTATCCAATTATTCTTAATATTTGTTAATTATTGATTTCCTAACTGTTTTTTTATTTGATTTTCAGTGGGGGTTATGATTGGTAAGAGGAGCGTATGAGGTTTATTTCATTCCCTTTCATGATAACCTACTTCTCTACATATGTGAATAGATGTGGTGTGATAGACTATGTGTCTTCAAAAGAGATGTGTTGTGATAGACAATGTTTCTTGGTGGTTTTATTTTTTTTCTCATAAAAACTGGTAGAAATATATTGAAGATCATACGATTTAGAGTTAAGTAGGTATGAATTTTGGCCTACATAATATGTGGAATATGTGTATTTGATGAGTATTTGATGGGATGTGATGTTATGTGTATTTAGGGTTGTTTTTATAGGAAAATTAATTTTGAGGAGTGACAATGAAAACTTTTTGGGGAAGTGGTAGCAAGGTGGATTTTTTATCATCATGATGTTATATTACCATATTGGACATGTGATTCTGTGATAGATCATTTTATTACACCTGACATTAGTTAATTAACCGTTAAATTTTTAATTCATTCATATAAATTAATTGGGTTATATTATTGCGGTTTTAATGATTTCTAAAAATTTTATAATGATTTATTTGAGATATATGGTCTGAAAATTGCTAGCCGAAACCATGAAACACCTCCTAAGAAAATGTGCATCTAATAGAGCGGGTAGTGGGTAGGTTTTCAATTAGGCACATAGGTTGTACTATCAATGTGGAAACCCAATAGAAACTCTGTAACGATGTATAGAGGGTTTTAGCATAGATGGTCCACAATTTTTCTAACTATACGATCCAACATTATGAGGATTGTATAGAGGTAGTTTCTAATGCACTCTAAGACAAAAAATTTCTTATTTGTGCACAATTAAATTCTAAATAACGATTTTGTCGGTATATTTTAAATAACCTCTGTAATCCTACATTTTTATATTATATTTTCCGTAACACTAATTGTATTCCTTCCAAATGATTGAGAAACCATTCCTCTTGATTTAGTAGGGATTCTGAGGTGAAATATGGTATATAGATGGCCAGTTTTATTGGTAACAGAACATTTATTGTGGTTGTCCTTAGTTTTTATCTTCTTAGTTGTATTATTTTAATTGATTTAATGCATTATGGTTAGATACATGATTTTTTATTTCAATAATTACCTGATATGATTCATTTGGATGAAATACATTTTTTTGATTTTTTGTGGAATTTTGTAAATTGTCTTGTATTTTTAGAAATGTTCATTTTTTTCATTAATTAAAAATGATTATTTTAAAATTTTTGATTCATTTTGATGCATTGAAAACAATTTGTACATTATTTTATATGAAAACTAATACTATTTAAATGTATTTGAATTATTAATTTTTCATGGTATTATACATAAATTATTGGAATGGTTTCAATTAAATTAACATAACATTGTGGATAGGATTGATCTGTTAGTGAACATGGTAATGGTTACCTTGTGATTACATGACATAGATACTTGAAAATAATCATGATTATTGAATTATCACCTATGCATGACATTTTGGGTTTGTCGATATGTGGAACAAGGTATTTGGTATTCCAAAAAAATTGAGAGATATATTAAAATATGTCTTTGGTTGATATCATATGGAATATACTTGGATTGAAAAAATGTGTTTTTGGGAACACTATTTTCTATTTAATATAAAATGATTTATATTGTTTTGAATGACTAGATATAAATTTGATAATATATTTTATCCATGTGTCATGGGATTGGAAGTCATTTATGAAATCCTATAGAGTTTTATACTCTCCCCATTCATGGAAAAATTAGTTTTTATTCTGATACTATATATCTAGATATATGTAAGGGAAAATAGTCTCATTAGTTTAGTGATTCAATATGATAAATTGGGAATGGAATTTGGATTTGGGGTTTGTAGAAGATTGGAAGTCACTATGATTCTATATTTGGTTTGATTGAGTCTTTTTAGTTTATTTACAATTATACTCTAATATCATTTTATTAGTTAGGTTATTTATTGAGTGCCATTAAATTTTAATCCTTCTTCATACACTTTCTTGTTTTGTTATGGTTATCACCATATTTTGGTTTTATTTTAATTGGGTTATATTATTTCATTTTTGTATTAATCCCTTAGAACTTATTTATATCTTTTTCATTATGGGAATGTCACCCAAGAAATAGTAGCACACTCATCACATTTCCAGATAATGAAGATGTGAATGATGTAACAAATTATATCAGTTTTCTCTATCCAAGAGTTGAATATCATTCTATTTTAGTCATTGAGTTGGGTTGGTTACAAGGAGTGGGATCGTAAAAACATGTAACATAGAGAATAAAAATTCTTTGTTAAACTATTCATAATGAAAATTATGTTACCAGGGATTATGGGTACATGATGGTTTTGAGACATTTCTATGAGTTGTATACTCATCAGCATGGATTTATAAATTCATAAAATCATGAGACGCATTGATATAAATGAACTCCTAATATGATTGTATTTTCCATTTTGTTTAGTGAATTATGATATCATTATAAATTGTTGATTTTTAAAAACAATTGAAAAGGTTTTTGTTTTTTAATAGCTAAGTAAACTATTAAAAATTCATTTCAAAATAGAAAATAAAATAATTTTCATAATCCTTGATGAAATATTTTTGATGTGGAAAATTTTAAATTTATTTTCCCTTATTTGATGAAAGTGACACTAACTGAAAATTTATTTAGGTAATAGAAAATTAAATAAGTTAGCCATTGAAGAAACCAAATTTAAGTGTATACTAAGAATGTATTTTCACCATATCAACATGTGAAGAAACATTTTTATCATACTATTTTCAATAATTTTCATTCAATGGAATGAAGTAATATAATGGATTACACAAGGAAGTTGGATGATTCCATTCACATCTAGATGTTGAATCCTCCCATCATTTGGAATGATTATAAAAGAAAAAATAGAATATGTATTGTTGGATAGGATTATTTGAATCTCCAATTGCTATAAAAAGACTACTAGTTTGAAAGTGATTTTGTATGTATACATGTTAGGGGATCTATAAATACAGTTGTAATAATTAGATTTTCAATAAACATTATACCATTTTATTACATGGGAGAATATTGAATATTTTTTCTACCAAAAAAATTTTCCACACACATTCTGAATTTCTAGAATAATTTAACTATTCATCATGAATTATTAGAATATATCTGTGACAGAGTATGTATTTTAATTCACGAATTTAGATAAATTTTCACTAGAATTTTTTCTAAGTGCATCCTTGAAGGATTTTTGGTTCAATTTATGTTATAGCCAGAAATTCACTCAAATATTTCCATGAATTATATTACAGAGTATAAAAAGATTCTGTATATAGTATGGGTGTTAGAAAATAGTCATCTTAATAAATACATGTAAGGAAATATTGTTGATACGTAACAGAAATGGTGGAAAATCTATTGGATGGAATTAGAGGAACGAGGAATCAAATTTCAAATGTAGTGTAATGACTCAAAATATGATGTTCAGATCAGTGGGTCTTCATCATAAACCAAATATTAAGACTATACACAGTCATTGTGGTTCTTTTGATAACACGACTCAACATTATTTGACACCACTGAGAGCATGTAAAAATTACAACCTGATGGGAGAAACTTAACACTATTTTCTCAGTAATCTTAGATCAGGAAACCAATACCAATTTCATGGTTCATAAAAGTTCTATGAATTATATGGTTGATGTTAGTAGAATTATTATCATTAGAAAATCTGATCTTGACATGGTTATTCTATGATTCACATAACTCCTTGATCAAGGACATATAAATACTATAATAAATATCAATGTTTAGAGATTAATAAACTGGATGGACTTGAGGAAATTATTATGGGTGATCAATATAAACCATAAATATTTATATGTATTTTTTAATTATACTCATATGTATGATTTTATAAAAACAATTACATCTCTTTTGACTATTACATATCATTCTATTGATCTTATGAGGTTGCAGGTTGAGATGATCACATATATTTCTAATTTATAAACTCTTAATTTAAAAGGATAATGTTGAATTATTATGTTAAAATAATGTTCTATAGTTATTGAATGAAAAAATATTGAGTTGGTATTTCCCTATGAATGAGATTGATGTATATGACATAATCTGGGGTATGGATTGGTCAACGAAGTTTAAGGATAATAATAGTAATTATACACATTGTTTTTGTTTTACAATTCATGAAGACCTTGTGAATCATTTTAGTGGAGACTTAAATTTTATGGCATGAGAAATGAGAAAGTTGTATCTATCGGTTGGACAGATCTTGTAACAATTTACAACATTGAAATTTTAATTGATGGATGATATCACGAATAGGAGTTTTCAAATAATCATTGATCAGTTTCCTGATGATCTCTCTAATTATTTTTCCGTGTTTCCACCAATAGATGAATTGTAATATATGATTGATTTCATAAAAAGAAAAAATCATATATCACATCCATATTATCATATGAAACCAATAATGTTGTGGTAATTTAATGACCAATTGGATGATGTGTAAGGCAATGGTTTCATTCATCCTAGTATGTCTTCATGGGAAATAATAGTTCTTTATTAGAAAAAGTACATTGAAACAATTAGATGTTGGGTAAAATATCATAATAATAACAATGTTATAATAGAGAATTTGTATCTACTACTTTAAATTAATTATATATTTGATCAATTGAGGGGATCCCAATGGTTCTCTAAAATTTGCATGTGTTTCAGATATCACTAATTTCCATTCTATAATGAGGATATTTTAATTAAAAAAATCAAAAGTATATATGAACATTTTGAGTATGTAGTGATTTCTTTTAGTCCTTGAAATACAAATAAATATTAAATAATTTTTATATCAAACACATTAGAGGTATCAAAATTCTTTTTGTGGTAGTGTATGTGGGTGACATATCATTGCATACTACATAATTATTTTTGATGTGATATCCATTGGGATTGTGTTGGGTATCTTATGGGAATATCATACATACACCAAAATTTCTGAGAGTGTTTTTGGTTAAATGTTCTTACATATCCGTGAAATCAATGAAAATGGTTGTTTTGTTGATCTAGAAAATATAAGGTATGTCAACTCATAAAAACCACTCAATAATTTCCTTCATACAAATAGTTCTCATTGTATAGATTGTTTTTAATGACATTATGGTTTTAATTTTTAACAACTATCCTTCATAGTGTCATCTTGGGAAAGGAATACTATTACATTATAATGGAACGATGAAATTTCTAATTCTTTCAAGAGAAAAAAGTTCACCTATCATCATTACTAATTATTATATTTCCAGAATTAGTATCGGGTTATGTTGTGTATTAAAAGGATTTGGGAGCTGAGTTGGGGTGTGTTCTCATATAGAGAGGACATGTTATTACTTATGGCTTGTTGTAGTTAATTTTTCATCAGAATATATACACAACAAAAGATTTGAAAAAAGTTCTTATATTTCGTGATTTTAAGAGTTGTTATCATTACCTCATTTATGTGAAATTTCTTGTGTTTACAGATCATAAAAGTACGAAACACATATTCTCAAAAAGATATTTGAATCTGAGACCAACAATATGGATGGATCATCTCAAAATTATTTACATCGAATTGATGTATATATAAGATAAAGGCATTTTAGTAGTGAATTCATTATGAAAGAAGTTGAATAGTCATATTTTGAAAATCAATTCAGAAAAATTGTAGTTGATGTCTGTCATAGGAGACATGGATAGTAATTTTGAATACTAAGTTAGTGTTGTGGTTTTCATTTATGGTTTTTATTAATATTGATTTGGTTTTTAAGGTTAAAATTAACTAAACATCTGATTCTGAATGTGGTTTTATATGGTCAAAACTCAATTTTGTGGAGGACATGGATATATGGAATATTGGAAGGGGATAAATGTTTGTATTTTTGAGATCATATGGTCATACAATTAGCTTGATATTGAAAAATTCATCATTCGTAACACTATTTGAGACTGGTTGTTAAACATGGAATGTTTAATTTGATTGAAGATCTTAAAGTATATTTTTTTATTCCATGAAAATAAAATGATCTATGTATGCTATGATATTCCACACTTACTATTAGTATATGGAGTATCATCCTGAAATCTAGTACGATGCATCATTTACCTGTTCCCATGAGGAAATGTGAGTCTGTATCTATGGCTTTCATAATAGTTCAATAATATTAGGTTCCAAAACATGATTCCAAATGGGTGATAGTGGATTGGATCCCCTATTCATATCATCTAATTCATCTTCGTGAATATCATATAGTGAATGACGTGTCAAAAATCATTTTATAAGATGTTTTATAAAATCATGGAATACCATTTTCGGTAGTATCAGTCATAGAAAACAAGTTTACATATAATTTATAAAAGTCTATATAGTTATCCCTTGGGACAATGTTGACTATGATCACGGTTTATCATCCTAAAAAATAGGCAATCCAAAATGATGATAAAAATATTTGACGACATGTTAATGAATTGTGTAATGGATTTTTGTGGATTAAAGTATGGAACATATCGTAAGTGGATTTCTCATATAAAATAATTATTGGGCCAAGATGTATATGTATTGATCTGAAAAATATCAGGATATTCCTTTTCAATATACTAATTTTTTGGGAGGATATAAGAGATAATTCATTTTATGGACCAATCATATTGCTACAGACAATGGAGAAGATTCAGTTGAACCAAAAAAGAATATAAATGACATAGAGTGATAATAAATCATATTTGTATCATCACGAAAAACCATTATCATTTATTGTGAGTGATCTTGTATTATTTATAATTTCCCAATGTCTTAAAAATCATTATTTTGGAAGTCATAGTGTGTTATCTTCTCAATATATATTCCCTCTTGAGAAACATTAATCGGTTGGTGAGGTGGAATACAAGATTTATTTTCTACCAATTTTCAGTTTCGGGAATAATGTGTTTCATGTATCTAAAATGGAGAAGTATTAAACAGATCTGGACCATGTGAGTAGATGTAATAAAATAGAACTAGAACTTAAAACTATATTGGTTCATGTTCTATTGGAGATTTTTGATATGTATAACAAGGTCCTGTATGGGAAATGAATTGGTCTTATAGTTACCCATGCCTAAAATACATGGATATTGAATTAATTTTTTTGAAAACATCTTAAATTAAAAAATACATTCCAGATGACCATAATAGTCTATTTTTATTGACATCATGGAATCCAAAACATCTATCCTTGTGAAAGATCATCCACATCTTTCATAAAGATCTCCACCATTATTACTTCTACATAAAACAATTATACATAACCAAGGGAAAGGAAACATAATAAAGGGGTGATCATAGATCCCCTGTAAGGTAAATAATGTAAAGACATAAGAATAATATGAATAAAATGGTATCAAAATTTTTCATAACATTTGAAGATAATACCCTAAAATTTTGTGTTTTTAAAAAATATTTTAGATCATATGAAATAAATCTAATGTATATAAATAAAATAGTCCATTAAATCAATAAATATGGAATTAACATTGAATTTTGGAAAACACATAAGAATATAATATTTTTTCTATTATTGGTAAATAATCCTATAACGGCCCGAGTTTTGTGGGGATCCTTTAGTTTGTGAAAATCTCGTGTTGGGTTTTCTAGTCTGGGAATCATGGAGGTGTAGGCCTATCGGTAGCCTTAGCCCACTGGTAGCCTTGGCCTTCTAGTAGCCTTGGTTGACCGGTAGCCTTGGCCTACTGGTCGCCTTGGACGACGGGTGGCCTTGGCCCACCGGTGGCCTTCGCCTACCCGTGGCCTTCGCATACCGGTGGCCTTGGCCTATCGGTGGCCTTGGCCTACTGGTGGCCTTGGCCTACAGGTGGCCTTCACCTACCGGTCTCCTTAGCCTACCGGTAGCCGTCACCCCCCGGTGGCTCTGGACTACCCCCACGGGGTCATTCCAGTGGCGTTCTTTCTTCCGCAATTGGGGTTTTATACCCTATATTGACCTGTTTTAGCATTTTCTAAAGACCCATAACTCCATAAGAGTTTTAATTAAATACTTAAAGATTTAATGAGTCGGTTTAAACTACCTGACCCCAATAATGATGAGTGGGGCCGCGTGGCCAACCCACGACCCCACGCCTCACGCGGTTCTACATTCTTATCTCAACCGTCAGCGACCCTTATACACTAATGGGTTAGGCATGGTTTCTTCTTTCATGGATCACGGCTTTTCACAAACATCTTATGGTGCATCGAGAGAGCTGCATCGTTATTCGTAAGGTTCCGCGCCCGGACGAAGCGTCGATCATCTATCATCAAGTAGGTAATTTCACCTTCATCTCTCTATTTTGTGTATCATGCGGGGTGGGCATGCTTTTGATTCTGTAGAATTGGATAAAACAAACCTAAATAAAGATAATGAATGGATTCTATAAATAAAGAGGGGGGCTGTGATCGTTGATTCTATTTTATATTATGATCATCTTTCTGAATTACGCTGGCTTATGAGTTCTGAAAATCGAGGTCGTTGGTGGTTGTTGTTTGATCATTAATGAACCCCAAGTGGTGTTTTAAATGACTTGTTTTGTAATTGTAAACTCCTTCTGTGAAAATAAATTGGTTAATCACATATAACCTGCTGAATAAATTGAAAGCACAAGGATCAACCCATTTGTGATAACCCTTGGTTAAAACACACGGAAATTGAAATCATGGAGCATGTTAAATTTTTTAAATCTGAAAAAACCCACATGGGCCTATTCCACTTGATGATAGTGGTTTTATTGTTCTTCTTCCACAGTCTAGTTTCTGGAGATGTGGGAGGGGATGGGTTCCCCTGTTTTTACACTCTCTGTGGTTTTGGAATTGGGAATGGGATTCCCTGTTGTTACAGATTTGGTGGTTGTGAGTTTTATGGCCCTGTGGTTACCTCGTTTATATCACGAATTGGGGTGGGATCCTCTGTTGATGAAAAACCGTCATTGGGGGAAAGGACATGAGGCAGTGTCTCGGGGTTGTCTATGGTTCCATTGCTTCGAGGGATCTTTCATTCCATTGTTTTTATGACTTTACAAGAGAATCAGGTGTGGATGCTTAAATTGATGTTTGGCTGGATTCTTTTCCTTGGTTATGATTATGGTGTTAGTTTCCCATTAGTGCATAAACATATTTGAACATTATTAATAAACATGAAAACAATAATTGAACAAATCGGTTTTTTTTTGCCAGAGTTGCGACTCAGACATGAGCGCTGTTGTGATCTGTAGGCTGTCTGAAGAAAAACCTAACTTTGGGTGAGTTCTTGCTACCTATATATATACTTGTAGTTTTGTGTTTCTTATTCGCGCCCCACCCAAGTTGAGCACATAGTTCCAAACACCCCCATTTCATGGGGGAGGGCATTTTTTCCAAAACTATTCTTAGTGACTAGTTATTAGCTCCAATTCTGTTCCCTTTCCTGGATAGCCCAAGTATTTTCGGGCAGGCTGGGATGGCCTGAGGTCCATTATTATCCCAAGAACCTTCGGGTGGGGTAGTGAGGTAGTTGGCCAGGTTTGTGTGGGAGGAGGATTCCCAAGTATCTTCGGGATGAGGCCCAGGTGTCTTCAAGAGTGGTAGTGGATCTTCCAGCCCAGGTGTCTTCGGGCGTGGTGGTGGTTGTTCTGGCCTAGGTGTTTGCAGTTGTGGTTACATGTGACAGTTGAGGGCCAGGTGTTTGTGGGCGGGATCTGGTAGTTGGACTGTGTGTGGTTATGGCCCAGGTGTGTGCAGCCGGGTGCGGCAGTGAGACTGCATTGAGAATGCTAGGATTGGTTCGATGCGTAGGATGTCTCAATAACACGTGGGAACATGGCGCGAGGTACCCAAACATAGATGTGCTATTATTATATATTACTTGACTTGTGTTATTTGGGGAGTGTGCCCTAGTGAGGCTTGGGTGGATGGTTTACCTTGATAAGTGTTTGGATTACTCCTTTTTCACACAGAACGTTAGTACATTCCCCCACTTTTTCAAAGAGAGTCTTTGGTTTTCCCTACTGAGTTTACTTATATGCTAACCCTATGTATTTAAAACTGCTTTCAGGTTTTCAAGGAGGACTTCGGGGATCGCGCAAGACCATGCTACCTCGGAAATTGGGGTAGTTGTAGTTGATGTTTTTCTTTGTTTGGTACTTACCTTTGTGGTCATCTTTTGTACTTTGTGGCTTTTAATTTTGGAACATGCATGTGGGAATGGTTTACTTTTGTCGTTACTTTTCTTTTAGCTTGGTGTTGTTGGGTTTCATCTTCTTAACTCCCGGTCCTATAAAAAAAGGGGTAATGCCTTCCATTTGTGTTAAATTATATACCCTTTTTTCTAGTCGCCACTTTGGGACATATTGAAGGGTGGTCTCAGGGGTAATTATATCTCCTTCAACATAAAGAAGGAAGGGCATGACAATATGCTAACCCTTCCCTCCTTTTGGTGAAGGCGAGTCATGACAGAATGGTTTAAGAGGGAGGTTGAGAGATAGGGTAGAGTCTGGAGTTAGGAACAGTGAGGATTGCTTGGGATGGTAAGGAAACAGTGATGGGTGACCTTGGTTCATGAATTAGGCTAGTGAAGACTCGCTAGGACACGGGAATTTACGGCCCCCTGTGATCCTACGCAAGGACTCTGGACCTACCGAATGACCTAGTGATGCCACGCTGATTGCAGGGTAGGGACCCTAGGAAAGGTACATGCATCATTATGAATTGTGTTCTTTTGTTTCTGGGGTGTTTTGAGAATTAAGAATAAACAAAAAGTTTAAGAATTTTTAAAGACAATAATTTATACTACTTGGGCTTAGGCATTCCTTGTTTACCTTGTAGCTATGGCACCTGGAAGGTGACTACGTGATGTACAGACGATTGAGGCCCCACAGAATACCTTGGACGATCGGAAGAGAGATGACCGAGAAGAGGAGGATGACCAGTGGAAGAGGACACTCCGGGCCTTCCAGTGACAGAACCTCGAGAAGTATGAGGGTAGCACCTCTGACATGAAGATGGAAGGCTGGCTAGAGGAGCTAGTGATAGCTTTCGGCCTGATTCAGGCCCCGACCGAGTATTGGGTTTCTCTGGATGTCATCCAAATGCGGGGGGCGGCGTGATAGTGTTGGAAGCTTTACCTGAGGGAGAGGAGAGAGGCTGAGGTGGATTGGGAGGATTTTGTGAGGGAGTTCCAGGTGTAATTACTCTCTTCGATGATGAAGGTGGAAATGAGACGGGAGCTACTCTCCCTCCAGCATGGGATTATGTCCGTGAGGGGGCTAGGGATCAAGTTCAAGGACCTCCTATGTTTTTCTCCAGGCCTCTTTCCTGATGAGGTGTCTCGGGCAAGATGTTTGGAGGAAGTGCTCCGACCCTCCCTCTAGTATGTTTTTAACCCCTTTACCCTTCTTACGTACATGGAGGTCCAGAAGAAGGCCGAAGTGGTGGAGAGGATGCATGATCTAGGAGGAGTGTCACGAGAGGGGATACAGCTAGGAACAACAAAGGGGAAGGCCGTCAGCACCAGGCCTCCAGCGTCAGGACCCTCCAGGTTCTGACCCATAGGGAGTAGGCCACAACAGTTTCAATTTTGATCCCCTGGTCCTCTCCCTTTTCCTGTGAGCCCGGGGCCGCGGTGCTTCATCTGTGGGAGCCCTGGACATCTCTGGAGTCAGTTCCCTGAATGGGTACAGTACGGCGGTGGCGGACATCCCCACCACCTGCCCCAGTAGAAGCTTCCAGCCAGGCCTTTCCAGTAGCAGCAGTAGGGACAGCGAGCTCCCGCTCCTCTGAGGGTAGACGTAGAAGGAGGAGGCCAACCTCAGGGCACTCCTTAGGGACCTCGACCGGGGTGTGGTCTAGGAGGTGGCTGACAGCCGAGGGGCAGAGAAGCTGGGCATGGATAGTTGCACATCGCAGAGGCATCAGTTCCAGCAGGGCCGGAGGTTGTTCAAGGTACGATCAGTTTGTTTAGTACCCTTGTTTATGTTGTGTTCGATACCGGAGCTTCCCACTCCTTTGTTGCACCCAGTCTAGCCCGTTCCTTTGGTATAGATGCCGAGAGACTTCCAGTGACCCTAGTGTGGATCACACCAGTCGAAGGTCAGACCGACTTGTTGTTTGTTTGTCGGGGATTCAGACAGATGATAGGGCCACATTAGTCAGTTAGGGATCATCTTCTGCTATATATACAACCATATGTTGTCATCCTAGGAATCAACTAGCTATTCTTGGTGTGTGTCGTCATCAAATATTTCCGAAGAAGGGTCGTGTTCTCAGACTTGGGCGGCCAGCGTGTTGTTTTCATTGGTGAGCGGAGCAGTCAGAAGGGCAACAGGCGAGAAAAATCCCTCCTCTCATATTTAGTTGAGCTGTCAGTAGGGTCGGTAGATGCTGAAATTGTGGAAGTTCCAGAGATTGTCCGTGGGTTTATGGATGTCTTCCCTAAGGAGGTGACGACTCTACCCCCTCGACGTGATATCGGGTTCGGGATAGACATGCATCCCGGCACTCATCCGATCTCGATATCTCCGTACCGAATGGCACCATCAGAGCTATGGGAGTTGCGAATCCAAATTGGCGATCTGATGAAGAGGGGATATGTTCGCCCGAGTGCGTCCCTGGGGGGCGCTCCAGTCTTGTTCACAAAGAAGGAATATGGTGTCCATAGCTTGTGCATAGACTATAGGAGGCTTAATCAGGTGACGATTAAGAATCTCTACCCTCTTCCAAGGATATACGATCCTTTCGACCAGCTGAAAGGGGCAGGATGGTTCTCAAAGATCGACCTGCGGTCTGGGTATCACCAGCGTAGGGTGAAGGAGGGAGACATTCTGAAGATGGCCTTCATGTGCAGATATGGACTCTTCATGTTCATATTCATGCCCTTCGGTGTTACGAATGCCCCGCCTGTATTCATATGGCTTATGAACTCCATCTTCCGGGAGTACTAGGATCGGTTTGTGGTTGTGTTCATTGACGATATCCTGATCTTTTCGAGGTTAGAGGAGGACCATGCAGAGCACCTGGGGACAGTTTTGGAGGTCCTCCGATAGCATCAGCTCTATGGGAAGATGTCGAAATGCATGTTCTGGACACGAGAAGTGCACTTCCTCAGGCACGTGGTGTCCGAGCAGGGGGTAGCGCTGGACCCGTTAGAAGTTGAGGCAGTCATTTCTCGGGCTGCACCCAGGAATGTGGCATAGGTCCGTAGTATCCTTTGGCTGGCGGGTTACTATCATAGGTTCGTACCAATATTTTCCCAAGTAGCAGCCCCATTGACAGCCCTTAACAAGAAAGACCAGGTTTTTTTGTGGAGCGAGCAGTGCGAGTCAACCTTCAGCTATCTGAAGGAGATGTTGGTTAGTGCCCGAATGCTGAGATTACCAGAATAAGGGGCGACTTATGAGGAATTATATGATGCTTTAGGATAGGGCCTGGGATGTTTGTGGATGCATAAACAAGGGGTGATCTCTTAAGGGTCCAGGCAGTTACGCCCTCATGAGTGTAATTACGCCACCCACAACTTGTAGCTTGCAGCGGTTGTTTCTGTGCTAAAGTTATGGCGACACTACCTCATTGGAGAACGCTTTATGGTCTTCACGGATCACGAAATATTGAGGTATATCTTCTCCAAATGGAACAAAAACTTGGGACAACAGAGATGGGTGGAGTTCCTCCTGGATTACGATTTCAAGATCTCTTATACTGAGGACAAGGGAAATGTAGTGGCCGATGACATCAGCAGGAGGACACAGAAGGATGTGGTCCGAGAGTTGGAAGATGCCTGGAAGGCGATGGAGGAGTTGGCTGCCTTACACCTTGATGCGAAGATGGATAGCGGTAGAGTTTTCCTATATCAGATGACAGTGCAGTCATCTCTGTTTCAGGCAGAGGATGAGTCTCAGTGGGGAGACCCAGAGTGTGATGTAATGTGTGACCGAGTTGACCAGGGAAATGCTCCGGAAGGATGAACATAGGATGGTCAGAACCGGATTTTTTTCCAGGGAAGTTTGTTTGTTCAGGAGGCGATGTGTGACAAGGTTCTCAGTGAGTTCCAAAAAATACCCCTGGCGGTACACCCAATAGTATCAAAGATATACCAGTGACTAAAGAGGCATTTTTGGTGGCCCGGAGATAAGCGAGTGGTGGTAGAGTTTGTGGCCAAGTGCTTAGTGTGTCAGCAGGTAAAGGCTGAACACAGAGTTCCAGGCGGGCTACTATAGTCTCTAGATGTCCCCGAGTGGAAGTGGGACGACATCTCGATGTATTTTGTCATGGGACTTCCCAAGGTCCAAGGGGAATACGACGCCATCCGGGAGGTAGTGGACCGATTAATGAAATTTTCCCACTTTCTGGAAATCAGGGAGTCAAGTACTATGGATGCTTTGGCATGAAAGTACGTGGATGAGGTAGTGCGGTTTCATAGAGTCCCCAAGTCTATAGTCTCCGATAGGGATGCACGGTTTACCTCCCTGATCTGGAAAGGATTGTAGCATGATTTTGGCACACAGTTATTCCTTAGCACTACTTTCCATTCCGAGACTGATGGAAAAACAGAGCGCACCATCCAGACCTTGGAGGATATGCTGCGAGCGTGTGTTCTGGACTAGGGGATGGGTGTGATACTTGCCCCTGGTAGTTTTTTCCTACTATAATATCTATCACTCTACCATCGGTGTGGCCCCGTTTGATGCTTTGTATGGGAGGCTATGTCGTTCGCCTGTGTGTTGGACCGAAGTAGGAGAGGCAGACATCCTTGGCCTGGAGGTGGTGCAGAGCACGACAGAGAAGGCTCAGCTCCTACGGGAAAGGATGAAGGCGGCCCAGGACCGACAGAAGTCGTATGCTGATATGAGGAGGAGGCCCTTCGAGTTTGAGGTTGGAGACCACGTGTTTTTGAATGTCTCCCCTCGGCGTGGAAAGTGGAAGTTCGGTAAGGGGTGTAAGCTTTCTCCTAGGTTCATCAGACCCTTCTAAGTGTTGCGGCGGGTCGGCGAAATGGATTATCAGCTAGCTTTACCACCGCCGCTACTGAGGATACATGATGTCTTCCATGTGTCCCAGCTCTATCGGTACCTGCATGACGATTCACACATCCTTGATTGGGGTGAGTTGGACATCGAGGACGACGTGACTTTTTCGAGAGACCAGTGATGATCGAGGATCGTATGGAGAAGGTGCTACGTGGGAGAACCATTCCCTTGGTTCGTGTTTTGTGGAGACATGGAGGGCTTGAGGAGAGTATGTGGGAAAGGGAATCACATATGAGTGTCCAATACCCAGAGTTGTTTTGAGTTTTTTCGGTGATGTATCTGTTGTGGTAAATCGTTTTTCCTTGATGAATATGAAATGTACTAGTTTTATTCCTCTGAATGCATGTGAAAATCCCTGGCTATGCGGGAGGAGAGAACCCAACCCCTAATCAAGATGCATTAAGGTGGATGCGATTAAACACATGAAGGCGACTCAGTGCCGCCCAAAGAGGATAATATCTTGACATGGGGAAGGAGACACCCCAACCCACATACCTGGGAAGCTTGGCTTGGTATGTTGGAAGTGTGCGTGGGTTCAGTCCTAAGAGGTACCTTTTGAGGTGGTTTTTCAGACCCCCTATTTTCTTCTGGTTTGTTTTGATTCTCAGGGACGAGAATCGTTTAAGAGGTATCAGATGTAATGACCTGGGTTTTGTGGGGATCCTTTACTTTGTGAAAATCTCGTTTTGGGTTTTATGGTCTGGGAATCAAGGAGGTGTAGGCCTATCAGTAGCCTTAACCTACCGGTAGATGGCCTACAGATAGCCTTGGTCTACCGGTAGCCTTGGTCGACCGGTGGCCTTGGCCTACCGGTGGACTTGGCCTACCTGTAGCCTTAGCCCACCAGTGGCACCAGTGGCCTTGGCCTACCGATGGCCTTGGCCTATCGGTGTCCTTCACCTACCGGTAGCCGTCACCCACTGGTGGCTCTTTCCTACCCCTACGGGTTCTTTCCAGTGGCGTTCCTTCTTGCGCAATTGGGGTTTAAACCCTATTTTTACTTGTTTGAGAGTGTTTTAAAGACTCGTAACCCCATAATATTTTTAATTAAATACTTAATGATTTAATGAGTCATTTTAAACCACTTGACCCCTCAATGACGAGTGGGGCCAGGTGGCCAACCCATGATCCCGCACCTCACGCAGTTTCGTGTTCTTATCTCAACCATCTGCGACCCTTATAAACTAAAGGGTTAGGCATGGATTATTCTTTCTCGGATCACATATTTTCACGATCAACATTTGGTGCATCGGGCGAGCCACATCATTATCCGTAAGGTTTTGCACCCTGCCAAAGCGTCGATCGTCTATCGAAAAGTAAGTAATTACTCTTTTGTCGCTCTATTTTGTGTATCATGCATGGTGGGTGTGCTTTGGATTCTGTAGAATTGGATAAACCAGACCTAAATAAAGATAATGAATTGATTCTATAAATAATTAGGGGGGCTTTGATTGTTGATTCTGTTTTATATTATGATCATATTTTTGAATTGTGCTGGATTACGAGTTCCGAAAATCGAGGCCGTTGGTGGTCGTTGTTTGTTCATTAATGAACCCTGGGGGAGTTTTAAATGACTTGTTTTGAAATTGTAAACTCCCACTGTGAAAAATAAATTGGTTAATCATGTATATCCGGCTGAATAAATTGAAATCACCATGATCAACCCTTCTGTGATACCCCCCAGTTAAAACACATGGAAATTGAAATCATGGAGCATGTAAAATCTTTTAAATCTGAAAATACCCGCATGGGCCTGTTTCGCTTGATGGTAGTGGTTTGATTGTTCTTCTTCCATAGGCTGGTTGCTGGAGATGTGTGTGGGGATGGGTTCCCATATTTTAATACTCTCGGTGGTTGTGGAATTGGGAATGAGATTCCCTGTTGTTACAGATTCGGTGGATGTGAGTTTTATGGCCCGGTGGTTACCTCATTTATATCACGAATTGGGGTGGGATCCTCTTTTGATGGAAAACCTATTTGGGGGAAAGGACACGAGGCAGTGTCTCGGGGTTGCCTTTGTTTCTAGTGCTTTGAGGGATCTTTCTTTCCTTTATTGATATGACTTTACAAGAGAACCGGGTGTGGATGCTTGAATTTACGTTTGGCTGGATTCTTTTCCCTGGTTATTCGTATGGTAGTAGTTTCCCAGTAGTGGATAAACTTATTTGAACATTATTACTGAACATGAAAACAAGAATGTGACAAATGAGTTTTTGTTTGTGAGATTTGTGACTCAGACTTGAGCGCTGTTGTGATCTGTAGGCTATCTGAGAAAAACCTATCTTTGGGTGAGCACTTTATACCTATGTATATATTTTTAGTTTTGTGTTTCTTATTATCACCCCACCCATGTTGACAACTTAGTGCCAAAACCCCCATTTCATGGGGGAGGGTGTTTTTTCCAACACTATTCATAGTGGACAGTTATTGGCTCCTTTTATACTCCCTTTCCTGGATAGCCCAAGTATCTCCGTGCAGGCTATGATGGCATGAGGTCTATTATTAGCACAAAAACCTTCAGTCGGGGTAGAGTGGTAGTTGTCCAGGTGTGTGCGGAAGGTGGTTTCCCAAGTTTCTTTGGGATGAGGCCCGGGTGTCTTTGGGCATGGGAGTGGATCTTCTTGCCCAGGTGTCTTCGGGCATGGTGGTGGTTGTTCTGGCCTAGGTGTTTGAAGGCGTGGTTACGTGTGACAGTTGTGGCCCAGGTGTTTGCGGGCGGGATTCGGCAGTAGGACTGTGTGTGGCTGTGGCCTAGGTGTGTGCGGGCGGGTGTAGTAGTGGGGCTGTGGTGAGAATGGCGAGATTGGTTTGATGCGTAGGATGTCTCAATAACCAGTGGGAAAGTGGTGCAGGGTACCCAAATATCAATGTTCTCTTATTATATATATTACATGACTTGAGTTATTTGGGGAGTGTACCCTGGTGAGGCTTGGGGGGATAGTTTACCTTTATAAGTTTTTGGATTACTCCTTTTCTCATGGGACTTTAGTATATTCCCCCACTTGTGGGTGAGAGTCTTTGGTTTTCCCTACTGAGTGTAATTGTATGCTCACCCTAAATATATAAAACTGCTTTCAGGTTTCCAGGAGGACTTCGGGGATCGTGCAGGACCATACTAGCTCGGACCATGGGGCAGTTACAGTTGTAGTTTTTCATTGTTTGGTACTTACCTTTGTGGTCATATTTTGTACTTTGTGGCTTTTACTTTTGGAACATGCATGTGGGAATGGTTTACTTTTGTATTTAATTTTAAATTACCTTTGTGTTGTTGGGTTTCATCTTATAATATCTCGATCCTATAAAAACAAAAACGGGTAATGCCTTCCATTTGTGTGAAATTCTATACCCTTGGTGTTAGTGGCCACTCCGGGACCTATTGAAGGTGGGACTAATGGGTCATTATAACTCCTTCAACTTAAATAAGGAAGGGCCTATAAATTTGATGACCCTTCCCTCCTTTTGTGAAGGTGGGTCGTGACAAATCCCCTCCAATACGATCTTATCCAAATGGGTTCACTCCCCATGCCATCTTGGTAGTCATGCTTCGCTCCAATGTCCATCTTAGTATCATGATTTCACTCCTTATACCATCTTGGTATTTATTGTTCACTACCATTACTGTCATTGTAGTATATCTTAGCTCTTCATTCCATCTTGGTAGTCATTGTTCATTCATATGTTCATATTTGTTTTCAAGGTTTATTCCAATGAACTTCATAGTAAATATCATTAGATATAAATCTATTAGAAATTAATTGGACAAAGATATAGATCAAACCCATCTGAAAGTGAAATCAAACATACATGTGCCAAAAAATCATATACAATTATATCCTCACTCATAAAATGAAATTGATATCATTAAAATTTAAACATATCATAACCCATGTAAAAATATATACATTTTACAATCATTTAATCGAATGCATTACACATGAAAGAGAAATGTATTTCATAAACACAATAACCACGAATGATAATCATATTTCATAAACATATAACCCATGAAATATAGACGATGTTTATAAAAAACAATTCACTAAGAATGTCCCGATCACTGAATAAATATAAATGAAACCATTAAATCAATTCATATAAGAGAATGAGTAACATAAACAAATTTCATATTAGATAGAAGTTAATTTTATAATATATTTTCAAAACATTTATTAAGGAAAATATCCTTTTTCATTGAAAAAGTATTTTTATTCAATAAACCACTTGAAAATCACATTCTTATAAAATACCATGAAAAATAATAAAAAAACATTAAATCATTTTGAAAACCATTTTCCATGAAATTATATGATAGATTATTGAAAATACATTGAAAAACGTTTTCTTTGAAAACACATTGAAAAAACATAAATAAATCATTAAAAACTTATAAAAAACATTACTTTAGAAATACATTGAAAATATTAAAATGTTTCTTGAAATCACATTGAAAACAATATTCCATAAAATCATATAAAAGAATCTTGATTTTTTTTTGAAAAAAACATTCATTGAGAAAATATAATTGACGTATGAATATGTTTTTAAAACAATATTACTTGAAAATTAATTTTAAAAATATTTTCTCAAAAATAATACATTTGAAATTAAAAATTAGGCTTCAATAAAATGGAGTCGTGTAAATCTCTACTTGTCGTATGACAGAATAAAAAATATTTTAGCATGGTAATAATGTTATAAAATTGTGTTTCTCAGAAAGTGAATATAATTTTAATTTTAAAATATTTTAAGAAGATATAAAGTTGTAAAAAAAATATTTTTAATATTTTTGGATAATATACAAATTTTCTGGGATCCCTTTTTAGAAAACGTATATTGTCGTCTGAAGGGAGCATAATAATGGGCCTTCTTAAAAATAATTTCTTAACACTCTTATATAACCAATGGAATGATGATGGTACCAATATGTTAATTTATCACAAATAAACATATGAGAATATATCTCATTAATTTAATTGTGAGAAGTATTATACTATTTCATCAAAGGAAGCATAAACCAAAACAATATCGAAAAGTGAGATGATTAGTTCAACAAAATCATATTATATCATAATATGGGATAATACTCTCCATTTATAAAATGGAAATATAATTAATCTTAAATTATCATGAAGATAAGAATTTTCATTATATAAAATTTCAAATAGAATATATATAAAACTCACAATATAATTTATGTTCATATCAAAACATGTGTCCCAAATAACGAAAATTGAGAACAAACTACGTTACATATTTGTTATATTTTGATACATAAACACGATGAAGGAAATATCATAAAATGTAAATGCTAATACCATTAAATATAAGTATACTATACATAGAATATCATTTTAGGAAGTACATTATTCACATAAAAGGGAAGAGTGGCGAACAAAACAAGTATGTCACAGAAATAAAAATTGATATGAAATCCCCTTACCTTGTGTTTTGACTATCATATTACTCATTCAAAAAACATTTATAATAAATAAAAATTTATTATAAATATTATAAAAAACAGTATTAATTTATATAATACATTATATTATTTTATTAATACCTTATATTACCCTCTTGTTAACAATGTTATGTAATGGTTACACTTCGTGTAATATTTTAATTATTCTTTTCATGTTTCTTAATATGTTATATCTTCGGTGCTTATATAAATATCATGACATCCATAATTTAATACCTAACATAAATATCATTTACATACTGAATACTTTTATTATAATAATCTATATAGTATATAAGTATGAAACAAAATACACTATTCTGGGTGATGATTGACCATATATATGCAGGAACACAATTTTCATTTAACTGTCATGTTTAAAGATAAGAAATAATCCATATATATATATATATAATTATTAAATTAGATTTATAATATCTTATATATCATATATATTCACTGAACCATACTTAATATAATCCATGTGGTGTATGAATGAGTCATATCGCTTTGAGGTGATGTAGTCCACTCTTCCACATACAAAATTATCATATTAAAATGAAATAATATGTAAAATGATATGTATTGTCCAATAAAGTTAATAAGATTAAATAAAAAAATATAAAATATAAAATAAAAATAATATATTTTTTATCAAAACATCAACCACGAGAGGTGATAAGGAAAAATGGACAATCATCATATAGTGAGGTGGTAGTTCGTTGTACACGTAATCAATATATTCATTACTCATTAGACGGAGGTGTTTTTATTTGTATATTGAACAATAATCACAATTAAATTATACCATTTAATATACTAGTGCATTTATAAAATCCTGGAAAAAATAAATTTTATGTGTGGGGATATTAAATAATGTAAAGGACCGTGATAGAGGATGTTTCTTCTCATTTGGTAACTCCTTTTGGATTGCGGAAAAAAACAATCTAGGGATTTAATTCAACCAAAGTGGAGGAATCTATGAGAAACTAAGGGATGTTGGTAATTTTATCTGATAGATATTGGATAATCTAAATAGGTTTTATAATCATTTAGAAGAGGAAGAGGTTATGACCTTTAATAGAAAAGGAAAAAATACATCTTGGAATTTTCGTAAACAAGTTAGGTGTACACATTTTTTTACCAAAACAAGTTATACCAAACAAACTTAAATCGATAATGAAATGTTTATAACCGAAATATTTTCATAAAAGTGGTTTTGGACAAATGGACAGGTTATTTGGTCATCTAATATAAAATTTTAGTTCTTAATTAACCTTACTTTTACCTTAATCAATATTATTAATTTTATTCACTTTTACTGATCATTTTGCTGAATAATGTCTATCCTATTAGACTAAAAAAATAATATTGATTAAAATATTATATATAGGTTTTCTTTAATTCAATTCAATGATATGGATGAATTAATATTAAAGATAATCCCGTATATGGGATGAAATTAAATTTTTTTTAGGGAAGAAGAAGATCAAACGTGTAAAAACTATTTATATTCATTTAAAGTGAGAAATTTATTATAACAACCTAAATTTTTTTAATAAATTTTCCTTTGATCAAATTTGAACTTTAAAATTTTTAAATATAATTTATCATTAGTAATTATTTATAAAAAAGTATGTTTCTATCTAAATATCATTATTTTTCACTAATCATCTAAAAATATATTTTCAAAAAAAAACACAAAAATCAACCCTAATATAATTTATTCATTATAAATTAAATAAAATTATATAAAAATTAATTTCAATTTTAAGAAAATAATAATAATATTATTTCATAGAATGATATGAAGTGTAGTTCATAGTATATTTAAACATATAAAGACATTCCAAAAAAATTAACTAATTAATTTTTAAAATGTATTATTCCTATAAAACCATTATAGAATACATCATAATATTATTTATTAATATTCATATCAATTTTTTTATTGACTATGTTATAATTATATAATTTAAAAGTAAAAATAAAATGATTATTTATATAACTTGGTGTCACATTTAGTGTAATCCAAGTCGGTTTTGTGATTATAGAATGTTTGAAATAGTTGTTTAACATATATATATATATATATATATATCTACATCAAGTGTCATGTTAAATGAATTATATCAAAAATATAAATATATTTGATAAAAATAATTCACAAATTTTCATGGTGGTCCACTATACACCCCTTAAAATAAATTTCACTTTAGAAATTCATCTTGGTTGTAAAATGATATATACAAGAATGTGTCAATCATATAATCCAAAATAATAAATTTTAATTATTAAATATCTCTTAAATGATAATTTTTCAACCATAAAAGTTAAACAACGTAACCTATAACTAGGATTCCACATTGGACAACATAAGTTGGGAGTGAATATTCGATATAGTGGAAAATAATAAATAATTATAATTACTGAATAAGATCATCAATCCCAAAAAATTAATTGATAAAACAGAAGATGAGTTCCTCAATTTCAAAAATATGTGATGATATAAATGGACATCAGATTAATAAAATTAGGGTATTAGGACAACACATTTTTTTTCATTAACTTAACATTGATAAATTATTTTATTGGCCATGAGTATATATAAATATACTTACTCCATATATTTATATAACAACATTTCATTCATTAGTTGTGATTTAATAAATTTATCATTTATCCATTAAATTATATAATTGATTTATAAAAATTATCTTTTATGCCTGATGTGTTACAATACACTTTTAGGATATCTTAATGCTCATAAACAAATGAAAATTTTAACTATTTATCAAAATAATTAAAAATTAAAAATGTTAATAAATTTATCTACACACTTAAAATGTAAAACTATTATTTCATCATAAATAGTTATTCATAAAAAATAATTATACATTAAAAATGATATCGCCTAGCCTAGTGGAAGGTTTGAAAGACTTATCATCCTTATTTCATGGATTCAAGACTTGCGGCATTCTAGAAATGTTTTCTGTCACTATAAATACATGATTTTTTACTTCTAAACCCATACTAATATAATTTCCAAAATATTATGGACATCCTTGAAAACATTTAATAACTAAATATCCTTTCAGACAAGGTTTTAAACACAATATCACTACATACGTTCTTCATCAAAATTTAAACATAAAAATTTAATTAATTGTTGCTTCTATAACCATTCAGAATTGTGGAAAAATAAAATAATATAAAGAACTCAAAAACACTTCTTAACATTGATCCCTCGTATATCCAAAAGTTATAGTTTCATGTCACATTCCAGATATGTGAATAACCTTATTGATTATTTCCATAAAACATGTTAATACCATTAATTACTATGGATACATTTGGAAAACATGCATGCTTCTTTACTCCAGAGTATATTGGATCTATTCCATGAATTCCAAAATAATTGTATACTTCATCAATGATAGCATAACCCACGTATCAAAAAAGTACATAATTACTTCCAGGAAAATTAGTTCCAAAAATTTTACATATTATTAATAAAATTATTTTACCATAAATAAAATATTACGGAATACCATCCCTTAGTCAAAATATCACCTTATCGTTAAATCACTTCACCAGTCAATCAGAAAAATTCAACCTATCCATGTATATACTAAGAAAAAAATGCATGTAGAACAATAATCATTTGTATAGTCATTAATATAGAATATTTTTATATTTAAATCACCTATAAAATTTGATATATCTACATCATTCTTATGACATTAAAAATTCTACCATCCTATAATAAAATTCCACTTTCCATTCACATTTCAACTCTAGTCACTTAATCCTTAATGATGTAACCTTTACATTCACCACCTTGTTGGTTCCCTTCATGAGATTTCATCTTGGGATAATCAGTTACATAAATATAATTAACTCCACACATTAAACACTTAACATAGAAGATGTCTTAGGGAAGAAAACATTATCATCCACTTTTGTTACCAAACTGTTCATTTATTCGTTGTAGACACATTCTTCGTGTCCTCTATTTCATTAGTGAAAATATCTTCTTCTTCCAATAAGACATTATATTTCGTTATTCTTTACAAATTTATTACCAAAATATAATCAAATATTTTTTTATCTATGGTCCCCATTACAATAACTCTCAGTTAACTCCTTATTTATATTCCAGAGTGTGTTTGATTTTATGTTAAGATACATGAGATTAACAAGGTTTCGTGAAAAATTATTAGATATTATCAAAAAAATGTTAACTACAATGATCACCCAAATTGAATACAGATCATAAAATCATCCATACAATTTAATATTAATCAAATTATTTAAAGTTCTCCCCATTGACTAAAACTAGATACAATGTGTGAGCATTTTTTATCATACCAGAAAACATCATAGTCAAGATAATATATACTTATATGATGTTTAAATAATAACACATTATATAATATAAGAAACACAAGGTTCATCATAGGTTATTCATATACAACTTATATTTAAATAATTAATTAATTTTTATGATGATTTTGTGAATTCATAATGTATATCCCTCAAGAGTGTCAGACCAGGTGTTTAGCAACACCAATTTTCATGTACTAGATTACTATGAGTTAGGATCCAATCATCATGTTGATTTTGTTACCCCTAATTACATATTCTCTATATCCACATCCACACATAGTTCTAGAAAAAGATTAATTTAAAGTAATCCAATCACTCAATCCATTAAAGAAATCAATGGTAATTCTGTAATTGTTAACTAATGACTAAAAATATCTGTAGTGAAATACCTAGACATATCCTTATAAAAATAATTAGGGATCTCATTAATGATTCATCATCTATGATTCTATTGGTTTACTATCCATTTCTTTCTATAGCAACTATAATGACCCTATATTAACATACTAGGATATTACAACATTTTAGATGAATACTCAATACATTACAAAAATATGTGAATGAGGATCTAAGTTGTTTAGTGTCTTCTGAAGCATATATCAAAAATCATCTATCCCAGTGAATTATATTCCACATCCATCATAAATAACTCCCCCTTTATTACTTGTATGTACATCATATCTTTATAACATAGGTAATAGAAACATACGAATGTGGTGAGCTCAAATTATCAATATGATTAATAAAGGAAATGCATATGTATGATATAAACAAAAGGGTATAGAACATGAGAATATCATTCAATGATCATACACAACATATTAGAGATATTAATGATGATTTCTAGTTCAGAAGGAATTAATCATAAGGATATAATGAATGTTATCCATGAATGAATAACATAGGAATAAAACATGGAATTATTGGAAACACATAAGCATATAATATGTTTTTCAAGTATCCAAGGCATCACTTCAACTATAATCTATGTATTTAGGTTCACTCCCCATACCATATTGGTTTTGATGGTTCAATCCAACAACCATTTTAGTAGGAAGGGATCACACCTAATACCATCCTGGTAGTCATAGTTCACTCCCATGGACATCTCAGTAGCATGAGTACATTCCTCATACCATCTTGGTAGTCATGGTTCACTCCCATGGTCATCTTAGAATTCATTGTCTACACCTAAGACCATCTTAGTCGATCTCAGGAGATATTAAACTCTACGCAACTCATTTTAGGGAGATATACATCCCACCTATCTCATAGAGAAAT
This sequence comes from Viscum album, assembly GCA_963277665.1. NCBI lineage: Eukaryota > Viridiplantae > Streptophyta > Magnoliopsida > Santalales > Viscaceae > Viscum > Viscum album. The sequence goes on along the minus strand of OY728146.1, from coordinate 1,629,535,304 downwards.
CATATATATATGTTCCAAAAAATCATAATCAATCATAGTATAACTCATGAAATGATATTTGAATCATAAACATGTAATCATAGAATAAACTATGGAAAAAGATACATGTTTCAAATTCATTTAATTAATATCGAAAATCCATAAATAATAATATATTTTATATTCATTTTTCCCTTAAAACACCAAAGGATTTCATAAACATATTACCCGTGATATATATATGGGTTTCAAAAAAGACCATGTCATTGATAATAACTCATTCATAGAATTAATATGAATTTATCATTTAGTACTTTTCATAGAAGGGAATGATTAACATTAGTAGATACATTATTACATGGAATATAATTTTGAAATATCTTTAAAAAATTCTTGTTCCAAACATCCCTTCTTTGTTAAAATATGATTTTTGAAACAAAAAAAACATTTTAAAACCATTTTCAATGAAAATTCCTTGAAATCATATAAAAAATAATAAATTATTTTGAAATCATTTTCAATGAAAAATACTAAAATTTGTTTAAAAATATTTTAACATAATTTTTCATAGAAGAAACATTAAAAATATAAGTAAATATTAAAAATGGATTGAGAACTATTTATTTAAAAAACATTGAAATAATATAAATAAGGATTGAGAACATTTTGAATAAAAATTTTCATAAAAGCATATAAAATAAAATTGAAAATATATTGAGTAAAATAATCTATGAAATAACATTAAAGATTCATTAAAAAAGTTTTAATTTTTTCCCTTGATAATTACATTTAATAAAATTTTCTAAAACTGTATCCATTTAAAAATGAAATGAAGGATTCAATGAAATTATGTTGGGTAAATCCATACATGTCGTACAAGGTGAATGGAACATTACATTTGAACTGTAAAAAGTTATAAATTTTTTTAGAATGTTATGAGAATATTACATGAATGTATTATTAAAAAAAATAGTTAAAAATCCATTTAACTAATTTTAGGATAATCATAGAATATTGTTAGAAAAATTTATTTAAAACATGGATTTTTGACCATAGATGCGTAAACTCGGGCTTTCTAAGAACCCAATTCATAACTCTCTACTATAAAAAAGAGTGGAAATATTGTAAAAATGTACTAATATATCCTAAATAAGAAGAGGATAATAAATTTATTGAATTTTCTTGAGATAAAGATCATAATAATTTCTCAAATGAAGCAAAAAATGATCTTTAAAATCGATAAGAGTTATTCCATAAACTCTTATATCATGGTAACATAGGATCATAATGTACATGTAAAAAAAATTACATTAGGTGAAGATTAAAATAACATGAAAATAATTAATTTCATGACATGACATATAAAATTTATTTATACAAACCTCCAAAATTAATTTTGGTGCATAACAAAATAGTAGTCTCAAAGAAGGCCAATTGAGACAAAACATTGTTATGTATTTGGTAACTTTTGAAATAGATACCCCATTAAATAAAATTCATATAAATGATATTATAATTAACATAAATTTTATTATAATATAAATCTAATGAAATTTTGTATAGTACATCTGCAACACAAAATGGAAGAGTGGAGAACATATCATCTATCTCACAATATTAAAACATGGGATTAAATCCTTGAACATTGTGTCTTGACTAACATCGTACTTGTTAATAAAATTGGTATAATAAATATAAATTTATTGTAAAAATTTTACATAACCATATTCATAATACTAATACCATATATTTTTTGATTATGACCTTATATGACTAGCTTATTAACAATCCAATGTTAAGGTTTCACTTCGGGTAATATTCATTTAATTTTTCTCATGTGTATTAATTTGTTTTATCATTTGACCCTATACATATATCATGGTTTCAAGAATGTAAAACATGATATAAATTTCATTTATAAATAGTAAATTTTTATTATAAAATCAAATATAATATATAAGTTTGAATCAAAATACACCATTCAAAGAGATGGTATTTCGTACATACAAATGAAGACAATTTCTTTTTAATTGTCATGTTGAACTAAAATAAAAATAATAGAAATATATATGTGTATATACGTATAATTATTAAATTATATTTATGATATCTTATATTTCATATATATAAAATAACAAAATCCTTTACACAATCCATGTAGTGTATAAACGAATCATGTCACTTTGAGGGGTTAATAGTCCACACTTCCTCAAACGAAATTATCTTAATAAAAATAAATTGACAGTTATAATATTTTCCTTGTAAAAATTATTACATAATCATAAAGAAATAATAAATATAATATATTAAATATCATAACATAGTTTCCATCATAATATCCTTCGTGATATGTGTTATGAAAAATGAACAATCGCCATTTAGTGAGGAAGTTGTTCACATTTAACGTAAACAGTATGTTTGTTACAGTTTAGTTGGTGGTGTGTGTATGTATAGGTTATATACACATCATATAAATTTCTTAGTATATTTAAGGCAATTTTTTATTATACATTCATGAATAAAATAAAATTGAGGGGTTGATATATAAAATTAAATAATTTAGCTTGATAGAATACGTTACCTCATTATCGGGTTACTCTTTTTTGTTTATCCGAAAAGGATTTCATGGATTTAATTCATAACAAATTGATTATACTAGAGGAATTTAGGGATTATAATATGTTTATTGGGATGATATAAGCATAATTCATGAGTATTTATAGGTGTGACAAAAATGGAGAGGTGGTGGCCTTTTATTGATAAGTAAAAGGGCTCATGAATAATTTTTTGGAAACAAGTTAATTGAACAAATGTTCTTACATGAAAATGTAACAACTCAGGTAAATAAAGAATATGATATTTTTATATTTACTAAATGTTTTTAAATAAATAATAATTTTAATTAAATGGGTATTCTATATTTAATGGCCTTCCCGACACGTAACAATGGGTTTCTCTAAAATCACATGTTTCCCACTAGGCTGAGTCGTACTGGAAAATAATAATATAATATTATTTTAAATGGTAGTTAAATAATAGTCTTTTTATTGGTTGGAATGAATAGAACTAACTAAAATATGATTCTAAATTTTGTATAATTTTTTTTAGATTTATCAAATAAATATTAGAATCATAAAATAAGAAAAATGTTCAATTGTAAACATAATACTCTAGTATTCTTTAAGAGGTATATTTACCATCTTTTGATGGAGAACTATTTTTAAATATATTTTTGTCTCCTTAATATGTTAAATTTGAAAAAATAATATTTTTATTTAGAATTTGGACATCAAAATTTACATTTTCTGAAATTTTTATAATTTTATAACAATGTTCAGTTTTAATGAGTAGTGAAAATATTGTATTTCAATTCGAAATTGTCTATTAATATAATTTATTTATATGGTTATTTTATATTTTTAATTGGTTTTAAAGTGATATTAGATTACATATTTTCCAAATAATAGAATTTTGTTCATTGTAAGTAATTTCACTTTGAAATTAGAAATAGACAAGTGTCAATATATTGATAGTTATTATTTTTAAAAAATAGGTTTTTTATTATGACAATATTAATTAACATTAAATTAATTTCAGCCACTTTTGTGTTTTGAATTTGAACAAATGGATTCCATATTTAGAATAAGAATGTACAAATTGTGTAAATAGGTATCTTTTATTTTTAGACATTATGAATATTTATTAGTAAAATATTTTATTTACCATGGTTAAAGGGAAAATCTATAAATAAGGGTAATGAAATATTATTCTAATAATATTAAATTGCCCGTAAACATATCTTAACCTTATTTTATGATAAATTTCTTACCATGGTTATCCTTGGTACTTTTAAGAGACCCCATGGATTCAATTGGTAATGATAATGACACTCTATATTAATTAATTTAATGTGAGGACAAATTTATCATAAACGTGGATCTTTTTAATAATTCAATTTTATATGAGGTTATATAAGTTTTAGATTCAACTATAAATTTTATTTTTAAAGATAAAATTATTTCTTCCATCATAGTATTGAATTTTTAAATTTTAGACATCAAATAAATAAAATTATTTATTTCACAGTGGTGATACAGTAATTGCATCATTAATAATGGATTCAAACAAATGATATTATAAATATCATAATAAATTTATTTTGATATGTTTTATGCCATCAAAAAAATTATTGATTAAGATGAATTGTTATATTTAATTTAATGATGTTTTTTCGAAACAATAATGTTTTTATCATTTTTTTAAATGTCAAGATATGAATAGTATAAAAACTGACATAAAAGTGTGTTTAAAACAATAAATATTTTTTAAATGATAATATATTCCTAAAAATATATTATTACTAAAAATGACATATATTATGTTAAAAATTTTATTAATGGTGCATTTTGGGTCACTTTCCATTTTATATTAAACATATTAACCATATAGTATTAATATACTAGAGGACATGGCAAAAGTTACATAATTTAACAATGGGTTAAATAAAAAATATAAAGAATAAAAAAAATAAAAAACAAGTCTAATTATTATTGGATGAATTTATTTCAACTTATATACACCTTATATTCTAATTAAATGTATTTGGGACCTTTATAAATAAAAAATAAATATATAATAAAATAATATCTCCATACATTCTAAAAGAGCCCCTCCTCCCCCTTATAAAAGGTTGTCACCTTTGACCCATAAAACAGATATATAATGTAACTTGACTCTTACAAAATTGGCCCAAATAAGCTATAAAGATCCATATATTCCATATAGAATCCTTACCATTGATAGAAATCACTTCAAGTAATCATTATTGTTCAAACTAAAAGAAGATACCCGATTTAAAGGTAACATCTTCCCTGATGTTCTCTTCTTTTATTTTACATATTCACTCCCTATGATCCTATTATTATTTTATATAAAAAACAGTATCTCCAATATAATAGGTTTTTGTTATGAGAATGATTCAAACTAAACTAACACACTCTTCAATTTAATGGATACAAACATTTTCTTTGTGTACGTCGAACTGCTGCTCCACGAAATGATGATTGGTCAGTTCTCTCCTACCGCATCTCATGGTGGCCATTATAATGAAAATGTATTTATATTTCAGATATATAATATTTATATTGTCTATATTCTTCTTTATATTTCATTTATTCAATACCTTTTTGGCTTCCATAAAGGTTAAATAAGATAATTTCATTTGTGAAATGTTGACGACCACCCCATCAAAGTGATATGACTCGTTCATTCCATACATAGAACATGTAAAGGACAGATTTATTGAAAATTTATATGATATTATTCTGGAATTATAATATACCAATGTATAATAACATTTTTATTCAATTAAATACAAAATATAAGTAAAACATCTTTCTTGTGTACATACGGCTTACCGTCTCCATGAACGGTGCATTTCATTTATTACCTCATAATGTTATGTACTATTATAAATACATATAAATTTTTGATATATATGATATATATAATATCTAAATCCTGAAAATAATTTGGTAGATAAAGGAATTTAGACCACAAGGAAAACATTTAATTATAGGAAGTTCATTTTTTACTCAAGTACCAAATATCGACAAAATGACCATTAATAAGATGAATGATTAAGAAATGTTTTTAAGATGGTAATAAGTAATATAAAAGGAATAATAAAGTTAATTTTTTTTAATCATTTATAAAATAGTTTTGGTTTATTATTTATGAGATTAATGAATGAACGAGTCAATTCAGACACGACATAAGAGACTTCATTTCAATCTACATTCATTGAGGCATATATTCATTTATACACGAATTTATTTTATACAGTGTATAAACACATTTGTCTTTTAATTTCATTAAATGGTAATCATTTTTTACATATAATTTTACTAAAAGAGAAATGGAATGTTTCTTTTTAACATATGTGGTGAAAACGACCTTTCTTCCACTACTCACGTTATTTCATTTTTTGATTCATTAACAGGCAATAATGTTATTAAAATGAAAATATATACCATATAATCTTTTGCATATTAGGTTATTAAAAGGGTTTTGATAATTGATTAGTTATGTAAATATATTTAAAAAATATATTGTGATTGAAATATGTAAATTATATCTTTCTATTATGCTTATGTTTTCTGTTTTGATTATGTTATGGTTAATGAAAATTGTTTATGTATATGTGTGGTTATATGATAAACCTAGGGTGGGTGAGCCTGAGATAGTTTTCCCTTGCATTGGGAAGCATGAAGGTGGTAAACATGAATGTTTATCCTAAGAGATTTGGGGAAAATAATATTATGGGTTTTCAAAATGAAACTCCCTAGGAAGATATAAAAGATACAACGTATATATGTTATGGAGGCTAGAAGATACCATTCAGATTTAGTTTTTTTATGTGTTATTAAAAATAATTATGATTTCATGAGGTATGTTAAAATCATATGTTCTGATGGGCTAAGGATTTATTTGTTTTTTATAACCTTTACTGAGGTTTTATGCTCATCCCATGTTTTGACAAGTTTTTCAGAGTATATAAAGATGAATAGGGTCAAGGATGAGATCATGTAAAAGTCATGTTGTCTAAAATATGAAACTAGAAATGAATATTTTCTCAGGAGTTTCTATTTTATGAAAAAATAGAAACTGGGTAGATGTGTGTACATTGTAATTTTATAGATGTAATGTAATAGTTATGGCCTAATTCTCTAAAACGTTATACTTGAAAAGATCATAATGTAAAGAATTCATCTAATTCCATACAATGAAATGTTTTTAGGCTGGGTCCTTAAAGAGTGTATTAGAGTTCAGTTTACACAAATTTAGGAGTTAGGGTATTGTTAAATTAATATCCATAAATTAATTTATGTTAATATTGATTGGATATATAATTTACAGATTACAATGTTTCTTTGCCTAAAAGTTTTCTATTTTCCGAATGGTTTTCCGCATAGGAAACAAGGCTGCTATCATGGGATCACATCAACAAAAAGACAAACTTCCAAACCAGTAACAATAGAAGGTCGTAATCAGAACTGGAAAGTTGGTGGCGTTAATGGCCATATTGCCTCAGGTTATAAATTATGGTGGTATCGACTAGTACCAAAACAATTTTTAACGTCACCATTATACAATTTGGTTTTTTAGAACAGATGTGAAAATATTTAAAAACCAATTTATCACATAAATTATTATATAACCTATGTGTTAATTCATTCTCATTGATTTCCCACATCAGTTATATAAGAACTAATGACAAAAATCTATTTTCCATATTTTTTCACATTGGTTCTAAATAACAGACGTAAAGAATAAATTTTTATGTCTTTTTTACATCATATATTTAATAACCAATTAAAATATGTTTACAATCATGTAGTTCATTTCCCATGATTGGATTTGATAGATCACAGAGCTCAAATAGAGTTACGGATAATATGTTTTGGGTATAGGAAATTGATCATCTCTAAATGAAGTCTTAGAGAAGGGAAATTTCTGAAGGCCATAACATTTGATCCGTAACTCAATTTGTGTTCTATGACTTATCAAATAGATGAATGGGAAATGAAATACATGTTTTTTAAACATTTTATATGAAAGTTATTAAATATCCAACATGTAAATTGTTTAAAAACATTTATTTTATTTCACAAGATTCGATTGGATAGGTCACATAGCACAAATGTAGTTACAGAACATAAGTAATGAGCATTAGAAGTTGATCATCTCTATGTGAAGTCTTATGGAAGGCCATTTTTTGTAAGGCCATAACTTTTAATCTGTAACTCCGATTGAGCTATGTCGCCTATAATATCAATGATTGAGAAATTAACTACAACTTTGTTAACCTTTTTAACGTCATCTATGAAATATCCAATGTGAAAAATAACAATTAACGTCGGTTATTTAAAAACTGAGCAGAAAAGAAGTGATAATTTTAATATCTATTTATAAAAGTTATAATAAAAGTGATGTGAAAGATAATTTTAATATCCTTCCAATGTGAAATTTTTATTTTTTTACACCCTGGCATCAAAATTTCATATTTCTTCCTTAAATATTTAATACCTCATTTTCATTAATCTTCTCAATTAAATATTTTCTTTATACACATATTCTAATTGAACGATCATTTCTTTTAACCATCATCGTTCCTCAAACTACATACAGTTGTTCTCCAACATGAATCAAATATTTCATCTTTCTATGATCTCTTCAAGGTATTTTTAATTATTTTCCAGGATTTATGGTTTTTATGATTTGTATTTATAATTGATATACCATTTAACAATATTTTCGTTCAACCATCATCTTTCCACTAACTGAACATGTTTGATTTTCCATGTGAATCGACTATTTCTTCTTTCTGTGTTCTCGTTAGGGTATTTGTAATTATTTTTAGATGATTTATATTTTTTTGAGTAGTTTTTTTATTGATATACCATTTAATGATTATTATATTTTTATAATGAGGTATAATTCATTATATAATGATAAACTACAAATCCTACTTCGAATTATTAAATTTTATTTATTAAGAAGCTACGGTTGGCTCATACGATCTTTCCCCAAAAGAAAAATATTTCCAAATTCTGATGATCAAAACTTATGATCCGTAACTACATTTGAGCTCTACGACCAATCAAATCAAACTTATGAAATAGTCTATAATATTGAAAATATTTTTTACACCGGTTATTTTCATAGTCGACGTTAAAAAGGAATTGGTAACATTTCTTATTAAATAAATCATGTAAAAATTTCCTTTTCACGTGGTTTTTAGAAAACCAACGCTTAAATTGATTTTGAACGTTATTCCTAGAATTTATTTCATGTATATTTTTTAAAAACTGACATGAAATCCCATAAAAACTCATATTTAATGCTTTTTATTAAATAATAGAGGAAAAATAATATTTTTTACATCGCTCAATATTTTTTTCCTCAAAACTAATAATGAAAAGGATTTTTTAGTTGTTATCCATACACAAGATCATCACGATCTACCACAGACGAACAAGTTAGTTGTGTAGCATTTTATTAGACAATATCCCCCATCACTCATCAAATCACCTGACTTTTTACTAGATGAAGGGTGGATTAAAGCACTAGAAAATATTTTCTATGTCATGGGGTGTTCATAACATCAAAAGGTTAGTATTTTTGTTTACTATTTTGAATGTGAAACCGATTATTATTGATTAATGGTGAAAAATATCTAGGATAGTGAGAATATTGATGCTCTTTATTGGGATGAATTGAAAGATATGTATCCTGAAAAATATCTTCCTAAGGTGGTTAATCTTATGATTGAAAAACAATTCTCAGAACTGATATAGTAAGATGGCTATGTGGCTAATTATGAATTACAATCAACTTGACTAGAAAGGTATGCCACAAAATACATACGAGATCTTGATAGTAAAATAAATTTTTCTTTTCTTAGGATTAAATCCAATTCATTTAAGGGCTATAGCTTCTCGTGAGATACAAATTTATTAAAAACATGTTCAATGTATGTAGAAGGTGGAAATGGTGTTTTATGATGATCAGGTGTTCTATAAATAACAACATAACATGAGGTCTAGGAGGCAGAAGAAAGGGATGAAATCTTCAAAATGACTGATGGTAAGAAACTTTTAATTTCAGTTTGTGATAATTGTGTCAAAAATCACGCTGGGGAATATATTTTGAATTTGGGAATGTGAAAATTATGTGGTAAAATGTTTCATAATTCTTATATTTGAACTGAAAAAGATCAGGGTAATTGTAAGATATAATTGGATTTACAATCAGTAAAATGTTTTAAGTGTAATGAAATATGTCATTATAAAAAAGATTGTCTGATGAAAAAATCAACTAAGGGAAAGTATCCAGACTACAAGTAGAAAGGGGTGGTGAAATCCTTTGCAACTACTTCAAAATATGATGGGAAATCGATTAATGCAGTATCAGGTATACTTTTCGTGTTTTCAGATTATGCCAATGTGTTGTTTGATTTAGGGTATACACTCTCTTTCATTTTTGATAAGTCTTCAAGTAAATTATTAGTTCCATCTCATGATATGAATATTGAAAAAATGGTTAAAACATCAGGAGGAAATGTTGAGACAAAAAGAAATTATAAAATCCTTCCTATGCTTGTTTGTGGATAGAATCTTCCTTTGAACCTTATTTTTTTGCCTCTAGTTGAGTTTGACGTTATTTTTGGTATGGATTGGATTTTTGTTTTCCATGATAATATTGACAGAAGAGCTAATGATGTTTCATTTATGAAAACATTTCAGTTTGTGTACAAGAATGAACCCTTACTTTTGATAACATATCAGGAAGCTAAGATACTACTAAAAAATGGAAATGAATGCTACGTTTCACATATTGTTGAAAACAATGGAAATGTTGAGATTAATTATGTTCTATTGGTAAATGAGAATATTGATATTTTTCAAATGAGTTTCGTAGTATAATATAAGATCTTGATGTTGAATTTATTGTTGACTGAGTTCTTGATGCTAAGATAATTTCAAAACCCCCTTATCAAATGTCCCATATATAACATTTTTAGTTAAATAAGAAATTGTAGGAGTTATTAGATAAATGTTTCATTCAACCTATCGCATCACCATGGGGTTCTCTTGTCATGTTTGTTAAACATAATGATGGTTAAATGAGACATTTCATTGATTATAGAGCCTTGAATAACATCACTATTATGAACAATTATCCCTTGCCTCACATAGATGATTTTTTAAATAAAATCTAGGGAACTCAGTATTTTTCAAAAAATCACTAGAGGTCGGGGTACCATCTGTTCAAATTAAATAATTCATACATTCCAAAGACCTAATTTTATACTAGATATGGAAATTATTAATTTTTTGTTCGGCCTATGGGGTTAACCAATGAAAAAATTGTATTCATGGATATTATTAGTATAATTTTTTGTGGGATATTAGATAAGTTTGAGGTTGTGTTTATTGATGATATATTTGTTTATTCCAAAAATATAGTGGGACGTGAAATTCATTTAAGTGTTCTATTTTAAAACATAAAAGAAAAGAAAAGGTATGGTAAATTTAGAAAGTGTGAGTTTTGGTTAACATAAATTGCATTCTTAGGTCACATTGTTCAAAAAATTGAATAATTATTGATCCATATAAAATTATAGTTGTTAAAGAATGGTAAAGTCCTTAAAATATCATAGAGAACTATAGTTTTCATTGTTTATCAGTTTATTTTGGAGGATTTATGAATTTGTTTCACTGTTATCTACCTAATGACTATGTTAATGAGATAAGGTGTTATGTTTATCTGGACAAAAGAATGTGATGATTATTTCAAATAATTTCAAAGATGATTAGTGAACGCTCCAGTTTTATTACTGCCTTCCAGAAATAGGTGAATGTTTATCTACTATGTTGCATCATTTAAAAGACATGGTTGTGTCCTAATTCATAATGATTTGGTAATTTCATATGATTCACATTAGTTGAAACCTAATGGGTAAAATTACCATACACATGATTTGGAATTAACAGCTTTTATTTTTTTTTCTTTAAAAATTTTGAGGACTCATATTTATAGAGTAACATTTGAAATATATACTGACCACAAAATATTTGATGTATACCTTTAATCAGAATTAATTGAACAAGACACAAGGGAGATGGATGGAATTAACAATGGATTGTAATTGCACGATCCATTACCATACAGGAAAGGAAACTAAAGTGGGTGATTCTTTGAGTTGAAAGAGTAATTATACATTAACCATGATACATTTAGAACATGATTTTTTTAATAATGATTTGATGAACTTTGGAATAAATGTTTTTGGTGGAGGAAATACCTTTCATGGTCTTAGGTGTCTTTGAAATCATCTCTGCCAGACAAAATTATGTAAGCACAGAAGGAAGAAAATTACTTGCAGAAAAGGGTATTATTGGTTCAGAATGGTATGTTTATGGAATTTAATATTGATAATGATTGTGTTTCGAGGTTTGGGAAGTGATTATGTATTCACTAGGAATCACAGTTAATGAATGAGTTATTATATGAGCTCATAGTTCTCCATTTTCAATTCATCATTGATGTACTAAGATGTACATAAACATAGAGAGTATTACTAGTGTGATGGAATAAAAAGTTTTATTGCCGACATTACTGTGATGTTTTTAACAAGTCAACATGTTAAAGAAGAATGGTTGTTTCTAAAAGGGATGCTTCATCCATTACTAGCTTCAGAGTAGAAAAGGGAAAATATTTCCACGGACTTCATTGTGGGATTAACAAAGATATCTCGAGGTTACAATGAAATATGGGTTATTATTGATCAATTGACTAAATATTCTCATTTTAATCCTATTATAGATACTTTGTCTCAAGTTCAAATTTATAGGTTGAATGTTAAAGAGATAGTCAGTTAGTTGCCCTCTCCATAGTATCTGATTATGATCCCAGGATTACTTCTAACATTTGGAAGGGACATCAGAAGACATTGGGTACTAACTCAGACCTTGGAGGATATGTTACATGCATGATCAGTGGATTACCAGGGTAGTTGTGACCAACATATTTCATTGGGTGAATTTTTATAGAATAATAGTTTTCATTCTATTATATAGTTGGCTCCGTTGGATGAATTATATTGAAAGCGATGTCGAAATATAGCTTTTGGGATGAATTATGTGAAAGAAAGTTCATAAGACCATAATTTGTAGTGGATATTGTAATAAAATTTTATTTGATTCATAAGAACATGGGAACAGCTCAAAGTAGGAAGAAGCGTAATGTGGATAACCGGAGGAAGGATCATTCATTCAAGGTAGGTGATCATGTCTTTCTCATAGTTTGTCCATGGAAAACATTGATGCATTTTAGAAAGAAGGAGAAGTTGATTTTGAGGTTCATGGGACCCTAGGAAATCCAATAGAATGATGGATCAGTTGTGTATACTGTTGGTTTACCACTATGTTTATCCCAGTTAAATAATGTATTTATTGTTTCAATGTTTAGAAAATATATGACAGATTTATATCAAGTTTTGAATCTATATGTAGTTCAGTTGGAAGACAATATTTCTTATGAGTAATAGCCAGTCTAGATTGAAGACCATAGAGAGAAAGTGTTGCAGAATCAGGTAATTTATCAGGTAATGGTTTTGTGGAAAACCTTTATGGTTCAAGAGGTAAAATGGGAATCCGAAATTCAATTAAGGATAAATACCCCCACTTATTTGATAAGGGAATAGAATTATGGGGATGGAATTACCAGAAGGGGGGAGGATGTAATATCCCATGTAAATAATGAATATGATATTTTCATTTTTATTAATATTTTTTAATTAACTGTTAATTTTACATTAAAGGGGATTCTATTTTTGATGGCATACCTGACACGCAATAATTGGTTTCTCTAAAACATCATGTTGCTCACAAGTCTGAGTCATAATGAAAAATAATAATATAATATTTTATTAAATAGTAGATAACTAATATACGTGTATTGGTGGGAATGAATAGAAATAAATATAATATGATTATACATGTTTGTAAATTTTTTTCTCATTTATCCAATAAATCTGAGATGCTTAATGTATGAAAGAATTCAATTTTAATCATAAATACTATAATATTCATAACAGGTTCGATTTACCGCCTTTTGATGGATAACTATTTTTAAAAATTATTTTCACTTTTAAATTTTCTATTTGAAAAAATAATATTATTTTTAGAATCATGGCATCATAATTTTCATTGGATGACATTTTTTTATTTTTTTAATATTGATCATTTTTCATTAATAGTAAAGAATACCATATTTTAATTCCAAACTACCTTTAAATTTAATTTATTTATATGGATATATTATCTTTTTAATGAGTTTTAAATTGTAATTAGATTATTTTTTTACATTTTAATCCAATTTTCATCATTGGAAGTAATTTTACATTGAAATTGGTCTTTAATAAATGTCAATCTTTTGATAGTCATTATTTATTAAAAACACACAATTTTATAGAAAAATAATTAATTTTAAATTAATTACTGCATTTATTGTGATTTTAATATGAAAAAATGGATTCTATATTTTGAATCAGGAGGTCCAAATTGTGTAAATATGTAACATTTATTTTTAGACACTATGAATATTTACTTGAGTAAATATTTTATTTACCATGATTAAAGTATATGTTTGGTAAATAAGGGTAAAAAAATATTATTTTAATACTGTTAAGTTACCCTTACACTAGTCCTAATCCTATTTGATGATACATTGATGACAATAGTCATCCATAGGTCGATTTGCGGACACCATGGAGCCACTTGGGTGTGATAATGACACATTATATTGATTAATTTAAATTAGGGAAAAAATAACATACACAAGAATCAATTTACAAAAACTATCTTTATATGGGGTTAGATAAGTTATCTCGTGGACTATAAATATTATGTTTAATGATAAAAAGATTTTCTACATCCTTGTATTTTATTTATAATTTTTATATATCAGATAAATTAAATTATTTATGACACAATAGTGATGCAATAATTCCTTCATTAATAATGGATTCAAATAAATGATATTATAAATATTAAAATAATTTTTTTTTAATCTTTTTTATGAGATAAAAACTAATGTTAATTTCTACTTGTTATATTTTAAATAATTATGGTTTTTTGGTAATAAGTAATATAAAAATAATAAAAAAGATGAGAATGATTTTTAAGCAAGTAGAAATTAACATTAGTTTTTTATTGAGATGATTAAAAAATGAACGAGTCATGTAAGACATGAGGTATGGGACTTCATCTAAAACTCCTCTAATTAGGGCATGTTTTGATATATAAATGATATTGTTTTATACAGAAACCTCATTGACATTTCATTTCATTCAAGAGTTATCTTTTTATAAGTATCATTTTACTAAATAAAAATGGAAATTTTTCTTTTTAACGCAAGAGGTGACAATGAATTTTCCGCCGTTGTAGGCATTATTTGATATTGGGAATCCTTAACAAGCTGTAATGATTCTAAATGGAAAATCAATACTGTATACTCTTTTACGTATTATGGTATTGAAAATGGTTTTGATAATGGATTGGTTATGTCAATATATTTAAATGATATATTGTTATTTAAATTTGGAAATGTTATCTTTTCTTTATTCTTATGTTTAATGTTATGATAATGTTAGGGTTCTTGGGAAATTTTTATTGTTGGTAAGAGTGGATACTCAAGAGGGGGGTGAATTGAGTTCCAATTAAAATTTTTGTAAAAAACTTTTAGGATTAAAATCCTCCAAATTAAAACGTCCCAGTTAATTAAGGAAGTAGAGATATAAGTGACTTATTACTCTAGAGGTTTCTGAAAGGTTGATTACTCCTTAGTTGAATAAGTGTGAGAACTAATTCCAATTTTGAAATAATTTTAATAAACTAATCACATATACAAAATAACGAGAACTAATTATTAGAGTGAATGTAAAAAATAGATTTATGTCTTTGCTAATATAAGCACAGCGGAGAAGTGTAAAACTAATTAAGTGAAAAATAAACACTACAAATTAAAAAAGAGGTTCAGTCTTAAGTCAATTCCTAGTCCTCTCCACTTGGTGATCACCTGTCACTAAGAAATTATATTAAAAAGTGATACACAGCCTATATCAGGCTTTACAATAGTTTTCACAAACTATCCATGTTTTGCAGCCTCTACCATATTTATACGTGGGAAAAAATATACTACCAAGCCACAGTAGGCTTCTTCCACAGTTATACATGGGAAAGAAATGTAAAAAGATTTTTTTATGGGTATTTTCTATATCCATTAGTTAAAGAACAAGAGTAAGTGTGTGTAACACAGACACACTAATCACAAATGTAAGATCCTTAAACACAGAAGATCTAAAGATAGTAGGGATAAGTTTAGAATTCTCTCTTGTGTTGGAAGATCCGCTCTGGACTCGTTGGAATGAAGGAAATGATGTTTTGTTCCTTCTATGAACGTTGCTTAAAAAACAGAGTGTCACAACTTCCAGGTTCTGACATTCATATGTAGAGATGATCAACTTCTGGGGTTTGATGCTCTTTTTAGAACACCACCACATCTTGAAAAGGTTCTTTCAATAGATCATCATGAATATCTGTGTTTTTCAGAATGGGTACTTGAGTATTCGTTTTCAGATGTTGTATGTCTCTCTCTTATGTGTGTATATTCAATATGTGCATACCATATTTTTTTATTTATGACTCTACATATACATATATACACTTTTTAGTTCAGATTTTTCTTATTTGGTTCAGCAGGGGCCGACAATAGAAATGTTTAAACCACGTGTGGTCTTCCTCGTACATCGTACTGTCTCCTGATATGCCTGCAAATAAGATTAAATAATTTTAGGTGCATTAATTTGTACAGACATTTCCATTATGATATTATAAATAAAATTGGTAAAATAAATAATAGAATATCATTATATTGGTATCAGATGCATGTCACACGGTAGACATTAAGGGTAGTCTCTCCAAATGTGAACTTCATTGGTTGGATATTCAACTGTGAACTTCATCGGTATGCTCTCTGTCTGTAGGATTGTAATGGTGTACTTTGTGTTAGTGGATTTCTTGTAACGGTAGTTGTTGCTATATGTACCAGTAGCACCTCATTAGTGAACTTCATCGATAGGTTTGTAGCATCAGACTATTACAACAGTGACCTTTCCACTGGTAGACTTATCTCATTAGGTAATTTCATTAATAGTGGAATATGTCCATCAGAAGACTTTGAACAAAAGTTGACTATCTCATTAGTAGGAGTTGTCTAGCAGTATCCTTTTACTAACGGTAGACATGTCCAACTGTAGACTTGAACAGTAAAGCTCTCAACAGAATACTAAAGAAAGAGTCTGACAGTGACCTTCTAACAGAAGCCCTGTCACAGTAGTGACCTTGTGATGGAGACTCTTTATATGTGAGCTTTGATAAGCAGATCAACAATAGACTAGTGATAGTGACCTTGTAGATATTTCAATAGTATCCTTCTAGGATCAGTAAACTAGTGTAACAGTGATCTATAACGGTGAATTTGAATAGAATGCTCTTACCAGTATCCTTTAACAGTGAACTTATATATATATAAATATAAACTATAAGCTGATGCAACAATGTTATGAGACTAAAAATAAAAATTGTGCAGGATTGAGAATATAAATATAGATTAAAAATGGTTAGAAAATGGATTAATATATCATGGTCAATATTTAAACTTGATTTGGGATTATCAAAACAGGTGATTCCAACAATCTACCCCTTTTGATAATCACAAATTATGCCAGTATGTATTAATGATAGATATCATATAAAATACAATTACTAAACCTAGATACAAAATGTCACTAGTATCATAGATTAATTAGAGTGTAAAACCAGAAAATATTGGTACATGTTATCAGAGAGAAGGGTAGAAAAGATTCAACATAGGATCATATTAGTATATTAGCATATTTCTCCCCGATAACATGATTAATCTAGAATTAGAAGAATATATAAATATTTCTCCCCCTCTAGGATTAGCATAAGCCCTATCAAAACACATAAACAGACTCAATCCACATCATCCGTAGGTTTTTGTTCTTTAACATTAGAAGAAGAAGATAGAGGATGAGCGGGTGGATCAGCAGGTTTAGAAATTGCTGAAGGAATGACTGGAGGGGCAGCAATAGAAGCTCATGTGGGTCTGTAGTGGGTATATCGCTGAGGTATCAGTGGATTGAGGCTTATGATAGATTCAGTAGGAGTCATTGTAGAAGAACCACTGGGTTGAGATGTAGGTAAGGCATGAGGGAAGATGACATGGGTGCAGTCCATATGGAGAAAGGCTAGAAGAAGGTTTCTGAACTCCATAATAATGCATCCTCCTCTTTCTATAGCAGTTAAAAAATCATCTTTATTTTCCAAAAATTTATCTAAATCTGGGGCCAATTCTCTCAGTTTTCTGACCATCTCCTGGAATTCCAAATTCACTGGAGGTAGCTTCATATTCTCTACCATAAGCTTGAAGTGTCTAGTCATTTGGTGCTTGGTAAAAATCATATCAAAGTAAGAATCTACCATATTTTTAATGGCTTCTGAGTAGCAGTAGCTACTCGGAATTGTTCACGAGCATAACTATTTACATCCCTAGGGGTAGGAATTACCTGGGAATCAGAGGTTCCACTGGTACTGGCCTTAGCATGCTCTTCCTGGATCAAATTTCAGATATGTTCAATGTTCTCAATGGTGGAAGATGATGGAAGGGGTTTGACCGAGAAATCTATTGTCTCTTTGAATGATAGAGTCAAATTACCAATAACCTTCAGAACTAGTGCATCCTAACAGTTCATATGATCTTTGACTTATATCTTAAAATCCTCGAAAACTTCCAAAAACTTCTTGACTACCTCAATGATGTATCGAATCTCAGCATTCACATGGTTTTGAGAACTGCTCAAGGAGGTCACTGAAGCAACCGATTGTCTCAGAGAAACGACAACTCATGTCCCGCTTTTAGTTTGAGTATGAAACACTTCAATCTCATTAAGAATTTCATTAACTGTACTAGACACAGAACATCCCAGCGATAGCTCCAGGGATTTCTCCACACTCCTCAATTCTTCAACAAGGATATTCTTCAAATCTGCCACTGATTCTCGTAGGACCTCTTTCATTTCATCCTTTAAGGATTCAAGGTCCTCCTTGGTTGAAAAGTTGTCACCTAATGTAATACTTTCAGGTAGGACAATAGAATCCCTCTAAGGCTCGTCTTCCTCATAATAATCTCCATAATTTAGTCCAATTACCATGTACCTTGGATGAGATGACCAACACTCTATGTCATATAGCACAGAAACTGAACGAAGGGAAACAGGTTGCTCCCCATCACTTAGATCTCTCTCTTGAGAAATCTCCTCTATCTCTTTTTCTCCAGTTAATTTCACAACCTCCTCTGTAACTCCAGCAGATTCAATAACAGTTTTATCTATTGTTTCACCAGTGGGGTGAGTCTCATCCTCCACTAAGTTATCAAAGACTTTCATATCAATGGAAGTAGATTCCACCTATGCTTCCTGACCAGACACTATCATGTCTGTATTATCTATCAGAGGGCTCAAACTGAGCTTCTCTTCTTCATTGTCCTCATAATCAGCTTTGGAAATAGTATCCATTCCATCATTCTTATCACAAGCCTCCTCTACCTCATGAGCAGAATGGTTTGACTTGGTAGCCTCATCCTCTTCAGAGGTGTCCTTGAAAATATTATGAGATGCTTATTCTTCTTCAGTGGTCTCAGTATCACTGTCCTTCAAGACAACCTCTCTTCTTGGATGTTCTTATGGAGGGCTAGTTGCTCTGAAAGATACTATACTTACATGAATTTTAGGAAAATGAAAATCACTCCCATCATCAATGGGGGTGTTCACTCTTTCAAGGTCTACGTCACCTTCATCATCCTACTCATCATCTGAATAAGCTGGTTCTGTCTCATCAGGCTTCAATCCTGGATCACTCTTGTCTTTTGGAAAACATTGGTGAGTAGTAGGGTAAATTTTTTCATATACCTTTCCTTCATAATTCACCCATGCCTTCTTCCAGGGATTCCAGCTAATTTTCATGAATTTTCAATTGACCATGGAGATACAAACACTATTCTTGGCCTCTATCATCTATTCTTGATTTCCTTCCACACCCTTTACCTTTATCATTACTGATATTAGCTTGGCATGGAATAGGGAATTGGATTTTGAGCTTGTCTTAGTCATATCCTCCAATTGTGCCATCAGTAACCTACGTAGGTTAATCTTCTTTCCATGCTTTGGTATGTACATCAGGAATATGTCCTGGTACATCAGAACTGCAAAATCTCCTATCCTGGGACTAATTACATGCTTAATGAATTTGAACAAATGCATGTCATCTCCATTCATCTCATCTTCAATGATCTTACTTGATTTTCCATTTCCTATTAGTTCTTCCAGGGCTTTTTCATAATCAAAAACATCACTTTCTATAGGAGCCACTCCAGAGTAGTAATCATATACTCCTTCCTGAGGAACTCTCAAACAAGCAGCCCAGTCAGCAGACGAGAAGCTGACTTTATTGCCATTGACTCTGGATATAAGCCTATGCACATCATCTTCCTCACTGAACTTCAGATATTTATATAATTCTTTCACAAGCTTCGGGTTGTATGGTCCATTGTTTTTGGAAAAACATTAGGTCCATCCATGGGAATCTAGTGCATAAAACACTAATGAATTTATCGCCAATAGATATTCTTCACTTAACTCCTTCTCAGCAATGATTTCTCTATTGGTGTGATATTGGTTGATAGGTACCATTGGGGTATTGCTGGTGCCACTGGATTTGGCTCGAGTTCTTTTTGGCCTTGGCTTATCCTCGTTGATAGTCAGGGGTTTCGTGGTTCTAGCCATAAAGGATGAGAGAGGCTTGAGGGTTCAAGTGAAGAGTTAGGGTTTTGGAATTTCGAGAAAAACGATAGATATTGAGAGAGGAAGGTGCATTGAGATATGTTAATTGCCTTCAGTTTGATCATTTAGGGATTACAACAAAATAAAATAGAAATAATAAAAAGGATTAAAAAAGGTTCTAATTCCGGCAAAAATAAAGACAAATAGAGAGGTATCCAATAGTGAGATGTACCAGTGGGGTACACCAGTGAGGTGCAATAGTGAGGTGTAACAGTTAGGTTTATCAGTGAGGTCCAACGGTGTGGTCCAATAGTGAGGTATAACTGTGAGGTCCAACTGTGAGTTCCAACAGTGAGGTCTAACTGTGAGCTATAACTGTGAGGTCCAACTGTGTGGTCCAACTTTGAGGTCCAACGGTGAGGTCTAACAGTGAGTCCTAACTGTGAGGTCCAACAGTGTGGTCCAACAGTGAGTTTTTTACAGTGTGTTATAACAGTGAGTTCTAACAGTGAGGTCTAAATGTGAGATTTCATATGCTGAAATTAATCATTCCTAACTCATGTTTTATGTAGTTTATCCTCTCAAAATTCAATGGACTTGGGAATATATCAACCAATTTATGTTCAGTTCCAATGAATTCAAGAATGATATCACCATTTTGATAATGATCTCTCAAAAAGTGATGTCTCACATCAATATGCTTTGTCCTAGCATGAGATAATGGATTTTTGGAAATGTTAATAGCACTTTTATTGTTACACATTATAGAGAAATGTTTGAACTGATATCTATAGTCCAGTAAAGTGTGTTTCATTAACATAATTTTAGCGCAACAACTACCAGCAGCTATGTACTTAGCTTCGATAGTAGATAATACAACAGTGTTCTGCTTCTTACTACACCAAGATACTAGTGACTTGCATAAAATGTGATGTGTCCCAGAGGTTCTTTTTCTATCTAACTTGCAACCAGAAAAATCAGCATCAGAATAACTCAATAAATCAAATGATTGTCCTTTTGGATAAAATAGTCCTATGTTGGGAGTATGTTTGAGATATTTAAAAATCATTTTAACAGTAGTTAAATGAGATTCTTTTGGATTGGCTTGAAAGTGAGCACACATGCATACACTAAACACGTTGTCAGGTCTGCTAGCTGTATGATAGAGTGGACTCCCAATCATACCTCTGAAGTTGGTTTGATCCACTTGTTCTTGAGCTTCATCAGTATCCAACTTACAAATGGTACTCCAAGGTGTGTCACTACCTTTACTACCATCAAATGAAAAACATTTTAAAATATAATTAATATATTTACATTGATTAAACACAATGCTATTTTTATTTTGGAAGATCTGAAATCCAAGGACGAATTTGAGTTATCCCAATAAACTCATTTCAAAATCATTTTTTTTATTTTTGAAAAAGCAATACATAATGGATTTTTAGAAGATACAAAAATAATATCATCCACATAAATTTGTAATATCAAAACATCTTTAGAAATCTATTAAATGAAAATAGTAGGATCGGTTATACCTTATGTAAAACCTTTTGAAATAAGAAAAGAGATGAGCCTATCTTAACATGCTCTTGGAGCTTGTTTTAAGCCATACAAATCTTTTGATAGTTTAAAAACATGATTGGAAAAATGGGGATTTCTAAAACCAGGAGGTTCTCCAAAAAATAAATCCCCAACTATATACCCATTTCCAGAAGCACTTTTGACATCCATTTGATGATGTTTTAAATTCATATGAGCTGCATATGAATGCAGTATCCTAATGGCTTCTAGTCCATCTACATGTGCAATGGTTTCTTTATAGTCTATTCATTCTTCGTGGATGTATCCTTGTGCATCTAACCTGGCCTTATTTATAACTATATTTCCAGACTCACCAAAATTGTTCCTAAACACCCATTTAGTGACTTTGGTCATAGTGTCCTTAGGTCTTTCCACTAATTCCCAAACATTGTTTCATTTGAACTGATTTAGTTCTTCTTGAATATCCATTACCCGAAATTTGTCAAAGATAGAATCATTAATATTTTTGGGTTCAAGCTGTGAAAGAAAAGCTTGATGTTCAACATGCTTTCTTAGATAAGCACTAGTTTGTATTCCGA
Source organism: Viscum album (assembly GCA_963277665.1). NCBI lineage: Eukaryota > Viridiplantae > Streptophyta > Magnoliopsida > Santalales > Viscaceae > Viscum > Viscum album. Next base: position 1,629,512,714 of record OY728146.1, on the reverse strand, counting down.
TATTTAAATAGCCTCCAACAACATCTAGAGGATGATTCTTAAGATTCCTAATACCTCTTGGAAGGATTAAACTAGCTTCTTCATTATTGTATGTTGGTTCGGAATCAGTAGGAGCAAATTATAGAAAATTTCTAGAATTGGATACTTTTACAGGGGATTCACTATCTTTATCATTAATGTTCAGAATTGACATATCTTCTTCCAGATGTTCAACAGAGGTGTTAGGATCATTTGGATCAGTCTCATATAATTTGACATGAACTGATTCTTCCACAAATTTGGTTTTCTTATTGAACACTCTATAGGATTTACTTAAGATAGAATAACCTAGGAAAATTCCTTCATTGCTTTTGGAAGAAAATTTGCCAAGATTATCATTAGTATTAAGAATAACGACATTTCAACCAAAAAATCTAAAGTAATTAACCTTAGGATTCCTATTATTCCAAAGCTCATAAGGGTTTCTTTTTAGAACAGGTCTAATTAAAACTCTATTGATAACATAACAAGCTGTATTTACAGCTTCATCCCAAAAATAAATAGGTAAGTCATACTCATTAAGAATTGTTCTAGAAATTTCTAGAAGGGTCCTATTTATTATTTCTACAACTCCATTTGCATGAGGTGTCCTAGGGGAAGAAAAGTTGTCACTATAGCCATTATGTGAGCAGTAGGATTCAATCATATGATTTTCAAACTCACGGCCATGATCACTTCTCAAGGTCTTAATTCTATATCCACTACGATTTTCTACAGATTTGGAATATTTAAAAATATAGGAACAAGCTTCACTTTTGTGGGCCAGGAAGTATACCCAAGTATACCTAGAAAATTCATCTACAAGAACATAAACATAGTGCGTCCCATTTAAACTTTAAAATCATGATGGTCCAAACAAATCCATGTGAACCAAATCATGTGGTTGATAAGTTGAAACTAATTTTTTTGGTTTGAATGTAACATTGTATTGTTTTCCCTTTTGATAGGGAATAAACACTTTATCAATTAGGAATTATAATTTAGTTAAGTCTCTAACTAAACATGAAATGCCCCGACCCCAGTTACCCACAGTCGGTGCATTATTGCGTAACATTGGCATGATCACAACAGATCATGTCTTGAAAAACCAATTAGTTTAGTAGCCTTGGTAACAGTAGATACATTCATAAAAGTTACATTATATCATAAAGTGAAAAACTAAAATAACATGGTCTCCATAGTCCACACTCATATCCCCTTATGACTATCCCTGCAGGTCATTCATAAAATACTTCTTCACATCATGGAAAATACTAAAACATTGAAAGGGGTGAGCTCAGTTGCTCAGTAAGGATAACAATATTATGGAAGATTTCATAAATAAACATAAACATATAAGGAAATGTATTACTAAAACAAAATAATTTTAAACTCGAACTTCAGTGTAATATGGAAAAAGTAAAATGAAATAATGCCATTTACTTATTCACATGGATATTCTACTAGTCGAATAATCAAATGGTATGTCAATAACCACTTTCCTAATGATGGAATGCATAATGCTAGACTATCATACCCACGTATCTAAGGCTTCATGCCAAGACTACAAATAAGATTTTGTCAAGGCCTCGTGCCAAGAAACTAGTTTGTCTCATGAGACCTACTGATGCATCGAGGAGCTATAGCAGGCTCCACCCATCACATATTAAGTCCAATGCATTCCTCATATGAACAGGTTTGAACATACCATAAACCATAACATAATCGAATGACATAGAACATGCATAAATGAAACATAAAATTTCAACATTTCAATCACAAGAGATCAATACAACTCATTGATATAATAAAACCATTTTCAAAAAAAATAAATGTAAAACGTGGTATTTATTTTTCTTTTAAAAAAATGTTAAGGCTTGTAGAGGAAGCTGAAACTCAAATAATGGTCACGGCAGCGGAGAAGTCGTTGTTGCCGCATACGTATGACCAAAAAAACTATCCCTTTTGTTGTTTAGTAAAATGCTTTGTATAAAAAAGATTCCTTTTGAATAAAAGTAAAATTCAAAGGGATTTATACACCGTATAAAAGAAAGTTGTGTATAAAACCAAATATGCCTCAATGAATGGAAATTGAGATGATCTCCCTTACAAAGACAATTTTTTTTTAAAATATAATAGATCTATTATGTGTGTTCACTATAAGTACACATTAATAATGTAGAAATAAAATATAGTACATAATATTATCCTGACATAATTTGAAAGTAGGAGATTAACTCAAAGAACAGAAATTTGGTTAAGAAGTTCCCTTACCTCGTGTCCGTCTTGAATCCACCATTCTTTAACCTCCTGAATAATAAACTAGATTACATTTGTAATTTCCAAAGAAAATTTTTCAAGTTAATTATTCCTTTTATATCACTTGTTACCATGTTATGAACATTAAGTAATTATTTATGTTAATAACGGTCGTTTTGTTGATCTTTGTTTCTTGAGTCAAAAATAAACTTCTTATAATTACAAGTTGTTCATGTGGTGAAATATCGATTATAACCAGAATTATATTCATGATGTAGATATCATATATATCATATATATCCCGTATATACATTTATTCATAATATTACGTAACATTTAGAGGTATGAAATGAAATGCATCGTTCATGGAGACAATAAGCCGTACGTACGCATGAACACTACTTTAATTTCTATTTCATATTTAATGGAATGAAATCATAATGATATAATTGTGAATTATAATTCCAGTATAATATCATATATAATATCATTTTCTCCATCCTTTAATCATCACACATATGGATTTAATGATTCAAATAACTATTAGGGGGGCGGTAGTCCGCACTTCCTAAAATGAAATTATCGCATTTACCCATAATGGAAGTCATAATGGTATGCCATAAATGAAAAATACAGAATAATAAAGAATAAATAAACATAATATATATCATATATAATGATAGTGTCATCATAATGGCCACCATGAGATGTGTTAAAAGAATATTAAACAATAATCGTTTCGTGAGGCAGTAATTTGCCACCCACAAGAACATTATGGTCTTTAACCATTAGACGAAGGTTTGTGTAAGTGTAAATAAAATCATTCACATAAAAACACACTAGTATATTTAATATACTGGTTTTGTTACAAATTAAATGAATAATAAGAGTTTAAGGTGTTGGAGAAGCAAAATTGAACAAAAGAACATATGAGAAAACATTACCTTTAAATCGGGTAACTCCCCTCGGTTTGAACAAAAATGGTTTCTTGAAGATCTTTCTGCCTAAGATAAGGCATCTAGGATGAAGGGAAGAATGTTGAGAGAGTATTGGAGTAGATATTTTCAGAGCCAAATGGCTTTAAAGGTGTGAATCAGGTGGTAGAGGTGGGGGGACTTTTATAAGAGGAGAGGAGGGGAACTCTTGGAATGTAATGAAAGGTTACATTATTATGAAGTACTTTTCAGATTTCAAAGGTCACAAAATTATATATATCGAGGATAAGGAGTTAAGGGATTAAAATCTACCAATTGAATATGTTTTTGACAAGTGTATGTCTTATATTTGACAAGATATTTTCATTTCATTTTAATCGTTAATAAATGAGGTAATCACTGCATCATCATGGTGTCATAGAACATTTAATTTATTTAAAGTCTAAAAATTATAAAAAAAATCATGATGTAGGAAATATTTTTAAATTTCCAATGAATACTTATAGTCTAAATGTTAACTTATATAACCGCATGTAATAATTGTTTTATTAAAACAACACATGTTTGTGACAATTTTATTTTTACTTTTAATAAAAAGTTATTAATGTAATTTTCTTACCCAAGTGCCTCCATGGGGTCCCCAAGTTGACCGATGGATTGTCTCGGTCGGCAATAAATCATCCAATAAGGGTAGGGCAAGTGTCAAGAATTTTTCATATTTTTATAATATCATTTTTACCTTACATTTCACTAATTTCCTTTAATTGTGATTAATAGAACATAAAAGTTACTATTCACTGAAAATTATTTTAATCACATTGAAAAAAATTTTACTTCCTAATGAAAATGATGTATGTAAGATTTTTGAAATTCATTACACAGAAGTGGTAATAATTTGTTTACATGAAAAATTAGTTTTTAAACTACCACATAGTGGTTTTACTATTCATCAAAAATTAAAGTTTTTCAGAAAAATACCCAAAATTCACCCTAATCTATATTTGATATTCCAAATTTAAAAATGATTTCTATTTTACAAAATTCAAAACATATAAGTTGTATTAATTAATTTAATAATTAATTCCCATTGTCCCAACAAATAGCATGTTTTTAAGAAACAATATATATCAAAAGATTGACAATTATTAATGTATAATTTCAAAGTGAAATTAATTATAATGACCACCATTGGATAAAATGGTAAAATTATATTATAATTATACATTAAAACCACTCAATATTACAATTTATCAATATTAATTATTTTGATTAAAAAAGTTGTTTTTAATTAAAATTTAGTAATTTTCAATATTCATCAAAATATTAAAGTTATCCAAAAAGTTCCAAAATTTCACCCTAGGATAAATTCGATACTCCAAATCCAAAAATGAAGATCATTTTGAAATATAAAATTTATATAATTTCAAAAAGTGGGTATTACTATTCATAATGACTACTTTTATTGGTCACAGTGTGTTAGAACTCGAGGTTGCGTACAACGCACACTGCTCTATTATACAAAGAGAAGTGTACCATGGAAGCTTGGGGTGTTACATTCTCCCCTCCTTTAATAAATTGTGTCCTCGTAATTTGAAAATTTTCTTAGAAAAAAGGTTGAAAAATAGAAGATACCTTTGTGGAAAACCCACATCGGAAATAAGGTTAATAAAAATATAACTTTAAAAGAAATAAAGAGAAGTAAAAAGGTCACCCGAGATATCCCATACAAGGATTCTATGAAAACATAGATATAGAGGAAACATAAACCATCAAGGTCTGTTGGAGAGTTGTCGAAAATAGGACCAGGAGAATGTTAATTACAAGAAAATCACAAACTTGTGATTGGTTAAACAGTCATTGATTCCACCATTGGAAAATTTAACTGACAACATTTTTGTTTTGAGTTACCTTTCATAAAGATTAGGAATTTATTTAAGAGATTTAATAAGAAGGTAAGGAAATATACTTACTTGTCATGTAGACTTTCATTCATTAATAAATTTTTTACCACAAACCCATCTTTCACTCCAAAAGGTAATATATCTCAAAAATATTATATTTATCCTAATAGTACATTGTTATAAATATTAACACATACCATTTAGATTACAAAAACTATTTTGTAATAACCAGCGACTTACTGTAGGCTAGTGGTAGGTAATAAAGGCTTGTCCCACTATGGTTGTGGGTTCGATTCCTGCAGCTTTGTCTTACGAGACGTGTTATCCACCAACCTGCAGGTTGTCCTTTTCCTAAAACTATAGTATTATAACATTCCAAAAATAATCTTTAGAAATGTTTTAACCTTAATCAATACTATCCTAAGTTAAACTTAATCCATTCCAACCTTTATAGTAATCCAAAATACTTCTGTCCAGGCTTTCTCTAAAAGGTGTCGAAATTCCAAAATCTTATGTAACATCAGATTCCCCAAAAAAAGTAAAGGTTTTCTTATTGTCACATACTAAAAATACGATTGCCTTTATCATATTAATACCTTAATGAAAACAACAAGTATTGCAGTACAGTCCTTATATATATCACATTATTCTCATAACCATAATATAGTTCTTGAGTCCAAAATCACACATACAATAATGATTCAACATCATCTGTACTAACAAGATAAGCTTGGCCTTGATCCCTTGGCTTTTTTTGAGGTATGTTTCCCAGATGCTTAGGACATTCATTTGCATAATGCCCTATTTCTCTACAATTGTTGCATTCAACATTGATAGCCTCTTTCATTCCCTTCCAATCATGAGCCTGGTGACCTTTTTCTCCACATTTATAAGAAACTCCCATTCATTTTAGGCAATTACCAGTGTGATTCTTCCTACAATTATCTCATAATAGAAAATCCTTCTTTCCCTTTTTCCCTTTTTCTATCTCTTGTTCCACCGTTATCTTCTTCTCTTTCTTTTCTTTGTTGTCATAATACTTAGAGAATTCTTTTTCTGTCTTGATATTACACGAGATTATATCATCATATGTTGAGAAAGATTGTGATTCTAAAACTTGAAGGAGAAATGGTTTTAACCCGTCAAATAAACGATCAATCTTACTTCTTGGGTTACATATATAATCTGCAGTTTACCTCGAAAACCTTGTAAAGTTCTCCTCATACTTTGAGACATTGTCATCCACCTTTTGTCTTAGACACAGAAATTGCCTTTCCATATGTGCTCGATGGTCATGAGTAATGTATTTTTTTACGAAAAGCTCTTTGAACTCCCTCCATTCCATATTTGATACTTAATCATCTTTCTTTCTGTTTTGAATCAATGAACACCATTGATCGGCTTTTCTAGTGAGGCAGTAAGCTGCCATGACAAACTTATCCCTTTCTCTACACCCAAAGGCATGGAATATTTTCTCTAAGCAGTTTATTCATTGCTCACCTACTAATGGATTTGTACCCAAATTAAATGTTGGTGGTTGTTGCCTCATGAAGCAGTCTATCATTTAACCTCAACGTTGCCGATCAGGGTGCTCCATACGAGTATGTTTATTATTCATAACCTGAGTGAGTTTTCCTAGTATGGTGATATGTTGATCAGCACAAGTTGTATTACCATCTCTATTATAATTATCTTGAGCAGGAGGGAAATCCATACATGGAGTGCATGCATTGATACGGTTTCCATTCCTTCCACTATGCGCCATTTCTAAACAATGTCATGAACAATGTTAGTTTATGAATCGAAATACATAATTCCCTACTTGTAAAACACTTAACATAAATTGAACTATTTATGTATATAATCCATAATCATTAAAAAGAAATGTTTTCTTTAAGGAAGTATATACTCATAAAACCTTCATAATGGTTTTTAAAGAAAATGATAATTATCCTATGCATATCGCCCTGGAGTGTCATAACCAAGAGTGCAGCAAGCCCCGTTGTGGTGAACCAGTTCCCATTCGAGTCTAGCTCAATGTGATGTTTTCAGGTTTTACACCTAGGTACATCTGTTCCAGAGCCGCCTCTACCTGCTTGTATTTAGAAAGGGATGTATTTCTCGAAAAACTCACAAAATCTCTATAATACCAAAATTCTATGAAGTTCTTATATACTAATCCTAAAAGTTTATCATAGGTCTATGTTCTCTAATCAGAGTTTATCTAAATATATTTTCCAAGGTTAGTACTAAACTGTCTCTGATACCAACTGTAACGTCCCGACCCCAGTTACCCAGAGTCGGTGCATTACTGCGTAACATTGGCCTGATCACAAAAGAACAAGTCTCGAAATACCGATTAGTATAGTAGCATTGAGAACACTAGATACATTCATAAAAGTTACATTACATCAAAAAGTGAAAAACTGCAATAACACGGTCTCCATAGTCCACACTCATATCCCCTTCTGACTATCCCTACAGGTCATTCATAAAATACTTCCTCACATCCAAGAAAATATGAAAACATTTAAAGGGGTGATCTCGGATGCTTAGTAAGGATAACAATATTTCATAATCTTTCATAAATAAACATAATCATTTAAGGCAATGTATAACTAAAACAAAAGCCTTTTAAACATGAACTTCAGCGTTATATGGAAAAAGTAAAATTTAATAATTCCATTTACTTATTCACATGGATATTATACTCATCGAATAATCACATGCAATATCAATAACCACTTTCATAATGATGAAATGTATAATTCCAGACTATCATAACCACGTAGCCAAGGCCTCATGCCAAGAATAAAAATAAGATTTTGCCAATGCCTCGTGCCAAGACACTAGTTTGTCCCATGAGACCTATAGATGCATCGAGGAGCTATCGCGTGCTCCACCCGTCAATATTAAGTCCAATGCATTCCTTATATGAACAGTTTTGAACATATCATAACCCATATCATAATCGTATCACATAAAACATGCATAAAGGAATCATAACATTTCAACATTTCAATCACAAGATATCAATGCAACACATTGATATAATAAAACCATTTTCAATAAAAGAAAAGTAAAAAATGGTATTTATTTTTCATTTAAAAAATGTTATGGCTTGTAGAGGAAGCCGAAACTCAAATAATGGTCACGACGGTGGAGAAGTTGTTGTCGCTGCATACGGCCGGCAAAAAAACATTCCCTTTTGTCATTTAGTAAAACTCTTCATATAAAAAAGATTCATTTTCAATAAAAGTAAAAGTCAAAGGGGTTTATACACCATATAAAATAAAGATATGTATAAAACCAAATATGCCTCAATGAAAGGATATTGAGACGAAGTCCCTTACAAAGATCATTTTTTTATATAAAATATATATATTTTTTGTATTCACTATAAAAACACATAAATAAAATACAAATAAAAGATAGTACATAATAATATCATGATATAATTTGAAATTATGAGATTAACCCAAAGAACAGAAATTGTGTTAAGAAGTTCCCTTACCTCGTGTCCATCATGACTCGACCGTTCTTTAACCTCATTAATAATAAACTAGAGTTAATTTATCATTTCATAAGATACATTTTCATGTTTATTATTCCTTTTATATCACTTATTACCATGTTATGAACATTATGTAATTATTTATGTTAATAACGGTCGTTTTGTCGATCTTTGGTACTTGTGTCAAAAATAAACATCTTATAATTACAAGTTGTTCATGTGGTAAAATATCCATTATATACATAATTGGATTCATGATGTAGATATCATATATATCATATATATCCAGTATATACATTCATTCATAATATTACATAAAATTTAGAGGTAAGAAATAAAATGCACCGTTCGTGGCGACGGTAAGCCGTACGTACGCTTGAACCTTACATTCATTTATATTTCGTATTTAATGGAATGAAATCATAATGATATAATGGTGTATTATAATTCTAGAATAATATCATATATAATATCATTTAATCCATACTTTATATGTCCCTCATATGGAATTAATGATTCAAATCACTTTGAGGGGGCGATAGTCTGCACTTCCAAAAATGAAATTATCGTGTTTACCCATAATGGAAGCCATAAAGGTATTCCATAAATGAAAAATACAGAACCATAAGGAATAAATAAACATAATATATATCATATATAAAAACAGTTTCATCATAATGGCCTCCATGAGAGGTGTTAAAATAATATTGAACAATCATCGTTTCGTGAGGTAGTAATTCGCCACCCACGGAAACAATATGTTCTTTAACCATTAGACGAAGGTGTGTGTAATTGTAAATAAAATACTTATAATAACAACATACTAGTATATTGAAGATAATTTTGTTGTTACAAATGATTGGAATAAATATTGTTTATGGGGTTGGAGAAGAAAAATAAAACAAAAGAACATAAGAGAAGACATTACCTTTAAATCGGGTAACTCCCCTCAGTTTGAACCAAAATGATTTCTTGAAGTGCTTTCTGTCTAAGGTAAGGATTCTAGGATGAAGGGAGGAATTTTGAGAGAGTATTTGGATAGATTTTGGCCGAGCCAAATGGATTTTAAGGTGTGAATAAGGTTGTAGAGGTGGGGGCCTTTTATAATAGGAGAGGAGGGGCACTCTTGGAATTTAATGAAATGTTACATTATTATGAAGTAATTTTCGGATTTCAAAGGTCCCAAAATTATATATTTCTAGGATAATGTGATAAGGGTTCTAAATAGACCCATAAAATAGGTTTTTTACAAGTTTAAAACTTAGATTTTTCATTATCATTTCATTTTATTTAAATCGTTAATTAATGAGGTAATCGCTGCATCATCATGGTGTCATAAAAAATTTAATTTATTCAATGTCTAAAAATTACAAAAAAATATCATGATGTAGGAAATATTTTTATCATTAAAATGAATATTTATAGTCTAAATTTTACCTTATGTAACCCTATGTAATAATTTTTTTAGTAAAACAACACATGTTTGTGACAATTTTATTTTTACTTTAAATAAAAAGTTATTAATGTCATTTTCATACCCAAATGGCTCCATGAGGTCCCCAAGCTGACACATGGATTGACATGGTCGTCCATGACTCATAAAATAAGGGTAGTACAAGTGTCAAGATATTTTCATATTTTTATAATATCATTTTTTAACTTTAATTTCACCAATTACCTTTAATTGCGATTAATAGAACTTAAAAGTTACTATTCACTGAAAGATATTTTAATCCCATTGAACCACATATTAAATCATGATGATAACCATGTATGTCAGATTTTTTAAATTCATTAAATAGAAGTGGTAGTGATTCATTTACACAAAAAATTAGTTTTTAAACTACCACTTAGTGGTTTCACTATTCATCAAAAATTGAAGTTTTTCAGAAAAATTCCAAAAATTCACCCTAAGCTATATTTGATATTCCAAATTCAAAAATTATGTCTATTTTACAAAATTCAAAAACATTTAAGTTGAATTAATTAATTTAATAATTAATTCCCGCTTTCACATCAAATAGCGTGTTTTTAAGAAACAATATATATCAAAAGATTGAAAATTGTTAATGTCCAATTTCAAAGTTAAATTAATTATAATGAACACCATTGGATAAAATTATAAAATTATATTCTAATTATAATTTAAGACCAATCAGTAGTATAATTTATTACTATTAATTAATTTTATTAAAAAAGCGGGTTTTAATTAAAATTTAGTAATTTTCACTATTCATCAAATTATAAAAGTTATCAGAAATGTTCCAAAATTTCAAGCTAGGCTAAATTTGATATTCCGAATCCAAGAATGAATCCCATTTTTAAATATAAAATTTATATAATTTCAAAAAGTGGGTATTACTATTCATAACGACTACATTGATTGGTCGCGATGTGTTAGAACTCGAGGTTTCGTTCAACACATGCTGCTCTATTATTCAAAGAGAAGCATACCATAGAAGCTTGGGGTGTTACAAAACATTTCGTAGATAGCTTCCCAAGTGAGTGCACATTATAGTGTCCTAACATTCTATGCCACAACCAAGACAATTTATGAAAATCATTAAGAAGGAAACATTTCGTTTGGCTAAGGAATTTAAATCAACATCATATACATTCTCATTTCTACATGCAGGGAAAACTAGATAATTTTTTGAATTAAAAACATGGAATGCATCATTTTCAAAATTAACATTAAATCTATTATCACCGAACCAGGATATTCTTAGTATACTGTATTTTAATCCATCAACAAAAACTAATTTATATATTAATATTGTATCGGGGTTACCAATCTGGCCTAAGATGACGATTTTTCTTTTTGTATCGCCAAAAAAGGTGACATGCTCGCCATTAAAATTAATTAGACTCTTGAATAATGAATAGTCTCATTTCATATGTCTTGATCATCCACTTTCCATGTACAATTGTGTCTTACAGGAACTCTTTTAGCAATTACCCTGTAAAATAGACTAAACCTGGGGTAATTTTGGTACCCAAATCTTCATGGGTCTAGAGAGGTTAGCTAGTAAAACTTTGGAAACCAATATTTTCATTATAGGTTTTCTAAAATCAAAAAACATATTTTGAGACAAAAATAACTTGTTAGGTCCTTTAAAAAATTTGTTTATCAATAGATGGTCTAGAATTAGAAGTGAATTGTCCAGATTTTGGAACAAATTTGGTTTTTCTAATTTTTCTCTGTTTAGGATGATATCCTAGACCAGTTGTATATTTAAGAGAAATATGATTTTCTAGAAACTGTGTCTAGGTATCCCTACCTGTAGTGAACTTCTAAATATCATTTCTTAATTGTTCATTAAATAATTTGAGTTTAGTGTTTTCTTTCATCAGTTGAGCATTATTTTCTTTCTCTAAACTTAGATATGTTTTAACATTACTAGGAAAAGAATACTATTTCTTCAAAGATTTATATTTATCTTCTAGTTCATTAATGGTATCTTCCAGTATATTAAAATATTCAAATAGTTCATCCTCAGACATATTTTAATCATTATCTGAGTCAATGTTATTTCCAGATTAATAATCATTTAGAATAGGGGAAACAATTACCTTGGATATGTTAGTCATGAAGCACATGATGGCATGATTATTTTCAGAATCAGTAGCTTCTGATTCACTTGTTCTCTCTTCCGAAGCACTATAGGTTTTTTCATGACTTTCTTGTACTTCTTGTCCTTATAATCATATTTCTTTTTTAATTTTAACTTCGTACAATCTTCCATGATGTGTCCATTACTCATGTATTCATAAAAGACTATTTCATATAATTTATCATATTTCTTCCAATCCTTCTTCCAAAAACCATGTTGATCATACATACCCTTGTAGTTTGGATTTTTTGAAAAACTTATTCTTACTATAGATCTTCTTAAATATCCTAGCTATTTGAGCCATTTCTTCATCACTGTTTGAATCTGAATCTTCACTGGTTGAGCTTTCAGTAGGTACATGTATTTTCTCCGTGTATTTTATCTTTGAAGCAGTAGACTTGAATTCCATGGATTTTCTCTTGGGTTCATCATCTTCTTATTTGTTCACCTTCAGTTCTTCTCCATACATAATTTGTTTACCAATCAACTCCTTAAAAGGTAGCTTACTGATGTCACATGACTCTCGGATAGACACAGAAGTGCCTCCCCATCTTTCTGGGAAACATCTCAATATTCTCATGATCTTCTCCTTCTCTGGAATAGATTTTCCCAGTGAACTCATATTGTTGACAATCTCATTAAACCTGAGGAACATGTCAGAAATTTGTTCCTTTGGTCTCATCTTAAAATTATCAAATTTAATAGTATAAGTATTTAATCATATTTCCTTCTAGTTGGTTTTTCCTTCATGAGAAAAAGCCAAGGTTTCCCAGATTTAATGAGATTTTTTACATGCAAACATTCGGTTAAATTCCTCATCTCTTAAATAGATGTAAAGGGAATTCATAGCTTAATAGTTATTGTTATATTCATACATTGTAGCATCATCCCAGGTAGATATAGTAGTTTTGGGGATCTCATATTTTTATTATATACAGACCAAATATCAAAACCAATACTTTCTAAATGAATTTTCATTTTAATTTTCCATTGAGCATAACTCTCACAATTAAAGAAAAGTGGCATGTTAGTAGTATCACCATCTAGTCTATTGTCCATAACTATATTTTATAAAATATATTAAAGAGATAAAATTTTGAACTAACAGAAAATTATGATATTTGAGATAAAACTAAAATCAATGTTTGAAAACAGAGGGTTTGAAAACTTTTTAAATTTTTTTTTCCTCTGATACCAAATGTTGGTCAGAGTGGATACTCACGAGGGGGTGAATTGAGTTCTAATTAAAATTTATATTAAAATCATTTATTATTAAAATCCCCCAAATAAAACAGCCCTATTAATTAAGTAAATAGAGATATAAGTGACTTATTATTCAACTTGATTCTCAAAGGTTGATTACTCCTCAGTTGAATCAGTATGAGAACTACTTCCACTTTTGAAACAAGTTTACTAAAGGAATCACATATACATACTATGTAGAACAAACTAATAGAGTGAATGTAAAAACAAATTTCTGTCTGTGATAATATAAACACAACAGATAATTGTAAAACTGATTTAGTGAAAGATGAACACAACAAATTAAACAAGAGGTTCAGTCTTAAGTCAAGACCTAGTCCACTCCACTTGGTGATCACCTTCCATAATAAAATTATATTAAAAAGTGATACACATCAACTATCGGGCTGTACAATAGTTTTCACAAACTGCCCAGGTTTTTCGACCTCTACCAAAGTTATACGTGGGTTAAAATAAACTACTATGCCACACAAGGCTTCTTCCACAGTTATACGTTGGAAAAAAATGTAAAAAGAATTTGGTATGGGGATTTCCAGTATCCCTCAGTTCAAGCACATGTTTCAGAGTGTGTATCAAAGAAATGCTGATAAAAATTGTAATATACTTTAATGTAATAGAGATAAATACATTAGGGATAATTTTAGAATGCTCTATTGTGTTGTTAGATCAGGTTTGGACTCATTTGAATGAAGGAAATGAAGTTTTGGTCCTTCTCTGTAAGTTTCCTCTAAAATTTAGTGTCACAACTTCCATTTTATGACTTCTAGATGTAGAGATGATCAGCTTATTGGGTCCAAGGCTCTATTTAGTACACCACCATGGCTTGAGAAGGTTCTTTCAGTAGATCATTGTGAATATCTATGTTCGTCATAATTGGTGCTTGAGTGTTCTTCTTCAGAAGTTGTATGTCTCTCTCTTATGTGTGTAAATTAAATATGTCCATACCATATATTTTATGTCTAGCTCTACATATACATATATACACATTTCAGCTCAGCTTTTTCATATTTGGTTCGGCAGGGTCCGACAATAGAAATGCTTCAACCACATGTGGTCTTCCTCGTACATCATACTATCTCCTGATATGACTGCAAATAACATTAAATAATGTCATGTGCATTAATTTTTCCAGACATGACCGTTATGATAGTATATAAAAAATTGGTAAAACAAATAATATAATATCATTAGATTGGTAGCAGATGCATGTCACATAGTAGACATTAAATGTAGTCTCTCCAATTGTGAACTTCATCAGTAGGATATTAAATTGTGAGCTTCATCGATAGGATCTCTATCTGTAGGCTTGTAACAGTGGACTTTGTGTTAGTGGACGTCTTGTAATGGTAATTTTTACTCTATGTAACAGTATCTCCTCATCAGTGCACTTCATCGGTAGGTCTGTAATATCAGACTATTGCAATAATGACCTTTCCACTGGTATAATTATCTCAACAGGTAATTTCCATAACATTGGAATATGTTCATCAGTAGACTTTGAACAACAGTCGACTATCATGACAGTATGAGTTTTCTAGCGGTAGACTTCTACTAATGGTAGACATGTCCAACTGTAGACTTGAACAGTGAAGCTCTCAACAAAATACTTAAACAAGTGTTTGAGAGTGAACTTCTATCAGAATCCATGTCACAGTAGTGACCTTGTAACGGTGAATCTTTGTATGTGATCTTTGATAAGAAGATCAACGGTAGACTTGTGATAATGACCGTGTAGATCTTTCAACAGTAACATTCTAGGAAAAATAACCTAGTGTAATAGTGAGATATACCGATCACCTTGAATATAAGGCTATTACCAGTATCCTTTAACAGTGAATTTATATTTAGAAAAATGTAAACTGTAAGCTGATGCAAGAAATTCATGAGATTAAGAATAAAAATTGTTCAGGATAAACAATATAAATACATATTAAAAAGGGTTAGCAAATGGCTTAATATATCACGGTCAATATTTAAACATGCTTTGGGATTATCAAAATAGGTGAGTCCAACATTTACGTATACGAGTAGTTCCATGATAAACCTAGGGTGGGTGAGCCCCAGGTATCTTTCCAATGCATTGTGTAATGTGAAGAAGGTAAACATAAATGTTTCACCTAATTGATTTATGGAATATAGTGTGATGGGTATTCCAAATGTAACTCCCTTTATAGCTATGAAATCTACAATGTAAGAATGTTATGGATGCCCCAAGTTACCATTAAGATTTCTGTTTTCTCTGTGTTATTCATAAATAATATGATTTCATGAGGTTTGTAAAAAATCTTATAGTTTTATGGAATAATGTTTTATTTTTTTATTTTATAACCCCTACTGAACTTTTTTATGCTCATCCCATGTTTTGAAAAAAATTTCACATGACATAAAGATGAATAGGTCGAGGTTGGGATCTAGGAAATGTCATGTTGTCTAAAACATGGAACTTGGGATGAATTTTTTCTCCAATGTATTATTTTTATGAAAAAATGGAAACTGATTATAAGTGTCTAATTTGTAATTATTGAGATGTAATTTTATAGTTATGGACTAATTCTCTAAAACACTAAACCTGAAAAGAGCCTTAATGTGAATTATTCACTTAATTCATGATTATGAAATTTTTTAAGGCTGGGTCATTATAAAAAATTTCATAAAATATATAAATAATTTAATAATTTAAGTTTTATCACTTAATTATGGCCATAAAATGGGTTTTATACAATTTTATAGGTTATTTGTCCCTCTTAGATTATGGATTATTCCCTAATTAAGCTTTATTTGACCTTAACATGTGTGATTAGTTTAATAAAATTTTACTAATAATTTTGTGAAAAATTAAATTAATACTACTTTAATATAAATAATATAATTATTAAACTGGGTTATGATGTTTTTTTTGAAATTCAATTGATAGACACATAAAAATTATGAAAAATTCTAATCCCACAACTGAGATAAAATTATTATGTTTTAAGGTAGATAGATATTCAAAATTTTATTTTGATTTAATATTAAATTTAAAATTAAAATTGAGAATAATGACATAAATTGTATTCATATAAATATAACAGATTTGATATTACATTATAAACTTTTAATTATAAAATTTTAATACTAATTATTTATATGAAAATGTAGTTTTTAATTAAAATGCATTATTTTTCATTATTCATCCAAAATGATGTTTCGTAGAAAAATAAAAAAAATAACCTTAATATAGTTTAGGAATTATAAATTAAAAATGTAGTTTCTTTAAAAAAATTAAATGTTTATATAGGTCTGAAATTAATTTTATTGATTTTCATAGAATAACATGAATTGTAGTTCATAGTATTTTTAAACATATAAGGACTTCAGAAATTAATTATATTTTTTATTATCAATATGTTTTATTTCATAAAACCATTATAAAAATATTTGAAAAGTTGTTATTAATATTTATATAAATATATTTAATGATTAGTTTAAATTTATATTATTTAAAAAAATTTAATAAAATAATTTTTTTTAGAAATTCGGTTTTATGTTTAGCATAAGCCTTGTCGGTTCAGTGGGAATGGGATGTTTGACATAGTGTATTAATATATATATATATATATAAATATTTATATATTTTCATTAAATAAAAAATATAAAAAATAGTCACAAATTTTTAAAAACTAATTCATAAAATCTCGGGGTGTTATAGGCCCAGTGCGGGTTTTAGGGCATCATTTTTTAATATAAGAAGAAATGTAGGAACACGATGTTAAAATTGTAGTGAAATAGAAAAAACTATTTATAGCCAATTTAAGATTTCAAATTTCAAATTTTGGATATAGTAATGGTGGGAAGAATATAATACACTCGGTTTTAGATAATTAATCATTAATTTATGTATTTTAGTTGTATATTGAAATTTGGGAATGTTTCATGAGGTTTATACGTGTTTTGTAATTTTTTGGGACATTAATAAGTTCCAATGTTTGATAATGGTAATATGAATCATAAAAAAACCCCTCCCTAGAAATTCTGTAACTGGAATATAGGGAATTGTTTAGGCTCATGGTTAACCATACCATTTTTCCAAACCGTGCGACCATCCAAGAGAAAGCATGGGATGTTACAAATACGGGTTTATAATGGTTATTTTCTATTTTTTACAACCATGTGATCCAATCATCCATGCGGTATTTGGAGGATGTGGCTAATCCATGATAATCATACAGTTTTCCAATCTGTGCACCCAAATCATGCCCTATTAAATTTCCAATCCAAATATTATAGATATAATTAAAATTACCACCTTAACACCTCTTTTTCAAAATTATAGTATAAAACATTATTTAATTTCCTTAAATGATATAGAAATACCATTCCACTTGATCCCATAATGATTCAGAGGTAAATCTAGGCACTATATAGGCCAATTTTGTGGGTAAGTGATTGTTCTTGGTGGATTTCCATAGTTTTTTTCTTTTCCATATCTTGTATTAATGATTTTATCCAAATTGGGATATATTCATTTTTTATGTTATTCAAGATGGGATGTAATTTTTGGGTGATATAAAACATGATATAATATAGGATTTGGGAGATATATGCCATGATTTTAGAGTTTTTGGTTCTTCTCTGGTTCTACTAGTGGTTGTGAGGTAGGTGAATTCACCATAAAATCCCCCATTATAAAAATTGAATATTTTATTTCTAATTGAACTAATTTACAGAATTAAATTTTTTAATATATGTGTTCTTTGATGGATGAAATATTTTGTGTTGTTTTTTTTCTAAATTTTATAAACTTTATAGTATTTTTAAATATGCTTATGGTATATTATTTTTAATTGATTATTTTAGAATCATATCATGGTATTTATATAGAGAAAAAAATTTAGAAATTAGATCTATAAATGATATTTCATCTTCATATGGATTGTCTTGGGTTGTTTGGAATTGAATTTTACATAAATGTTTGGGTTGTGTTCATTTTCCTTAATGTGACCCTATGGGAGGGGGTGTTTAATAGAAGATAATTTTAATGATTATAGTTTGATTACATTGTGTATACATGGGAGACATCTCATTAATATGTTAAATTCACAAGGGGATGCATGTTTGGGTGTGTGGATATGTGGAACCATGTCATGAATATGATAATAGATTTAATAAATTCATTAAAATACTTGTTAGGAATCATTTCATGGTATACTATTTGTATTATAAAACAACATTGTTTGTAATACTATTTTTCCTTAAACATAAACTACTATAATTTTTCTTATTATTTTTGATAGAAATGATATAAAATGTTTTGTCCTAGTGTTATGATTTTGTAGTTCTTTAGGGATGTCCTATATATTTTTATACTCTCCCATTTCATATGCCCTTTTGTGTGTTTGATGATGTAGTATATCAACACATATGTAAAGAAAAAGTTATGTATTTTAAATAATCATACATCATGATACCATGGGGATGGATTTTGGAGTTATAGTTCAGAGATGGTTGTGAGTTTCTGAGTGGGTATCATTGATTTCTTTGAGACATGTTATTTTTAGTCTCTGGTATTCTACTCTTATATTTCATTTATTTGTTTAGTTATATTTTATATTATATCACATATTCATCATGAATGATATTTTTTATTTTGATTGGTATGGTTATATTCTTTTGGTTAATTTTTTAAATGTTATAATCATCCACATTTTGGGTATGAATCCCTTATAATTTCTTGTTAGCATTTTTTTTCAAGGGGATTATACCTATGGACTAGAAGCAAACCTTTCACATATAAAGAAAATGGGAGTGGGGTTTAATATTCACGGTGAGGATGGGATGGTTATTTATCCTCTTAAGTTTTTTTGTTGACTAGAGAATTATCTTGTTTTCTAACATATTCACTAATGAACATTGTTCTGCGCATTCCCACTATATCAGTTATGCACAACATATGTTTTGAAAATATTGTTTCATTTTTCTAGAAGTACTTTGGGTAAGACGATTGAAATTAGTTGTTGGATTTGGACATTTTTTGAATTACTACCACAAACTATTATATAGTATATTCTTTAGGCTATGTCCTATATTAGTTCTATAATATTTATGCTTCTTTGGATTATTTTTGGTTTATTTTATATTATATACTAGATATTTTGTGTGGTTTTATCCAGTATATCAATTCTATTTTATTTATAGAGGGAAATTACTCCCCTATAAGTATATTTTTACACAATTTGTGTTAGTCCCTAACATGGGGCCTACTAGAGGTGGGTCTCTATGCTTATTATCTCTCATGCTTCATTTAGACATATTTATATGAAGGGAATGACAAAAAAACATATATATCTAGTTTTATAACTTCTATAGAGTTATTAAGTTTTATTAGTGGAACTATAATGACCAAAAACAAATTGTTTTAGGGGAATTAAGTGATATTATAACTCCTTTGTATCTTGAGAATTAATATTATCGACATAAATCATTTTCCAATTATCTCTTTTGTTGATGTCAAATCTATGATGTAATATAACAGATTAATGAAATATTATGTTCTTATTTTAGGCTTCATACAGATAATTTACCACGATCTCTAAAGTATATTATAAAAATATAAATTTCATGACCCATTGAAATAATTTTTTTATTGAGTCATCCAAAACATTTTCCATGAAACCTATACATGGGTGTGAGACAAAAGGTGTTTATTTTTAATAAGGGAATGAAATAGAATTTCATTTTTTCATTATTTTTTAATTTTTTTTGTGTAAAACTCTATATATATATATTTTATTCCCAGAAGGAAAATTATTAATCAATATGACTCATAATTTACCTCAACACATTCTTCATGGAGAAGTTCCTCCTTTCAATCACAATTTTCAAATAACAAAAAAAAGGAATTACCTACAGTAAAATATATTCTCATAGAATAATCTATTTTTTATTACCATTTGGAGTCATAATGAAGAATAATTTAAAATATTTTATTTTCCTCAACACTAAATATATTGTATCATTACTATCCAGTCATATATCATACCATTATTAATATTATCATTGAACATTAGTTTTTGTTAATGATTACATTATATATTATAAAATCATTATGGATCATGTGATAAGATATATATTATAAATCAAGAATATGATTGTTATGGTAATAAAAAGTACCATTATCTTTTTTATAGTGAACCAAATATAACTCATATACCAATCTATGTCCCACATCTAGTAAATCCTTATATGATTTGTTTCATTTTTATGTTAGATTGTTTTATATAGAATTACACGATAAAATATAACAAAAAAGCCTTTTTTATATAATAAGAACCTCATTTCAATAATAATATTCTACATAACTAGGTATGTTATCTTATTAAATACCTTTTTATACACATATGTAATTACCTTTTGATATACACTAAATCAGTCTTAGAGAGAAAATATATAAAATATATATATATATATTCTAATTATTTATAAAATTAATTAATTGTGAGTTCACACCTCTATATTTACCTCAAAAACATCAACATACATATATATTCCCCAAATAAATAACTTCAAGGTCCCATTCATCATACCACAAAAAAATTATGGTTTAGTCATTTTACATTTAAAACATGAGTTACATGAGACAATGTTTTTTAGGTAATAATAATAATAATACGATTCTTTATAGAAATTTTTCATGTAGATATAAATTACAATAAAATTTTTGTTATGTAACAAATTGGTGGGATATGATTCCTTAATCATTTATTTTATGTCAATTTCATTAAATTTTTTAATATTAAAGGGTGTGAGGTCCATTATTAAGGTCTTTATTATAAAAATATTGGGTCTTCATAATAATAATAAAATTATTCATTATATTTTATATAAATACCACTATATATTATAATCGAAAATATATAATGTATTTGGTAAATCTAGGATGATAAAAATAATTCATCAAAACTAGAATTAATCATGTTGTCAATGAAAGGTTGTAGTCTCTTACAACAACGTCATCTCAAATTAATCCATTAATAGCTTAATGTTACATATAACAAATGGAATACTATATATATATATACTTAGATAATTTTTTTTTCATAAATGTGAGAACCATAATCTATAAAGAATACCAAAATTGTATTTATTTAATTATAATAGTCAAAAAAATTCATTTATTGGTTATCATATTTCATTATAGTGGTGCATTCAATTTTTTAATGGACCATATTGACATTTAAATAATGTTAAATATTGTATTCCCTTTAATACCATTTTATATTACTATTATTTTAGATTGATACATAGTATTCATAGTCATGATGTGAATTTCGGGTCCCTCTGCTTATCCCTTCATGTTGTTAACCATAAGGATTGTATTTTTTAATGACCAATATGGCCATCTACTTAAAAAGTTATATGATTTTGTTTTAGGAGTTTCTTATGATTGTTTTTAATAGTTATATTCATAAAAAATTAAAATATTTTAAGGGATGATGAAATTATGTGATACGTGTATTAAATATCAAACAGATGAAGGAAAATATGTCTAGATGCAAAATACAGAAAATAATATTTACTAAATATGGTCTTTCTAGAAAAATTTCTTCATTATGTCTTGTGAAATGTCCCATGGATATCTATTAACATTTATTTTTATCCAATCCCTTATTTTAATAATGTATTTGAAAATATATGGTTTATGCATCCTTGTTTAAAAGTAGCATCTGGAGCTCAATAGACAATAAAGACAACATCAGACATTGGATATCTAGTGTATCATCAAAATGAATCATGTTGAGTATGAGTTCTTTATCACATACCTCTTCATATTTACATTCAATAATATAGGAATCATAAAAATATGACTTCCACTCATGGGGATGTTCTGTGAATTTGGGCATATATCACTCCATGAATTTTCTAGTTGTTATGATAATTTATTTCTCCAATATGAATTTACATCTATATTACCAATATACAATGTCATAATATGATTTATTAGTCTACCACAATATTATTAAATTAGAATATCCCTTTCAGTTAGATTAATAATATCATGAGACATATACATTCTAGTTCAAATGATCCATATTTCCCTTCTCAGAACCTTGACATATTTCATAAATGATAATTAAATATATTTTTGTATGGAAATATTTCCATTTTTAAGATATAAATCTCATTTATATTCTATGTAGACTCAACATCCCTAAAATTAATTTTTTTATTTTCACAATATATTCCACCAAGTTGCACATAGTCACAAATATGTTTTTAACCCTTAATTTGGACTAAGATAAGTTAAACCTAATAAGAAGATAAATATTTTGTAAAACTAAATGCATCCTGACATTTCCAGATAATAATTGTTTATCAGGGATATATTTCAACTCCTATAATGAATTACTATACTTTTTCTGAATAATTTTAATCATATTTTTTAAATATTTTTAATTTTATGCTTTTACATGACTATTAATATAATAATAAATTTTTTATGTGATATTAAATTTTTAAAATTCTTTTCCATATTCCATTTATTTTATTCCAGCTTGTATACTTGTTAATTTGTTTATTTTTGGTGATCCAGATAAATTATCCAATTAACATAAATAACTAATCCTAGATTAGATAAAAAATAATATAAATAAATTCTCAATAATCATGATAATTCCATGTGTTCGTTTTATCATGAAAATGATTAATTAGAAATAACTTTTGGAATAACTCTATAAACCAAAAATTGTTTCATGTGATGAATTCCAGTTATATAACTATGTATCTATTTTTTTGATTCAACTCATCTTTTAACATAAAATAATTTCACAAGCCTGCGAGCTCCATATTTTAAATTATATTTACTCACATGCAAGTGAGGGGAACAAGGGGTTTGATGATATGATAAATAAAAATTTAAAATATATACCCATACATAAAAAAGAGCAGGAGATGATACAATGATCCTCATTATAATTTTATTATAAATATTTTAGCAAATTATTTTGTAATAATTAAATTAAAATAAATAAACATGATATATAATTCCTTGAATATTATTATCATCCATGCATGTAATGAATAAACAATTGAAACACTATATAAAAATCATTTCCATTAATTATTTATTAATGTTAAAACATGTAATAAATAAATTTATTATGTTATTAAATAATATATTCATTTAACTAAGATATAGAAAACAAATCATAGATGTTAACAATAATAGAAATATTAGATAGAGTAAATAATTAAATTTTTATTTTATAATTAACAACGTACATGAATGATACATAAAAAAACATTGCATGTAAAACATCGGACTAACCTATTTTTTGAATATTCCAATACATATATGATGTTTTTACATTTTATGTAGCCTATAAAACATATAATTATATTGAATTATATGTAGTTATATGTGTCAATGCATCTAGTCAACTCAGTGTGTTTGAAACAGAACATGCATTTCTACATGTGTCTTATAGTACATTAAATTCTCACATGAAGTACACAACATGTATGAAGAACACATATGATGTGTAGTTATTAAGAGAACATCAGAATTATTTGGTTAATAAATATTCTATAAAACAATGTCAAATGATGTATTAAACATTATATTTCATTGTTTATAGATTAATATTTTTATTAATTATTCTTATAATTAATCATTTACCATAATTAATGACTAGATTGGTATGTAATTTTTTGTAGAAAATATGAATTAAACAGAATATACCCAAATCTATATATCATGTATTATGTTTTAATCCCATCCAAACTATAAATGTAAGGACTTTGTGTTTTTTCAAGTGATCATTTATTTGTTACATAGTGTGTACTAGATTTATATTTTATATAGTCACAAAAATACTAGGATACATTAATTTATGTCTTTACAAGGTTTATAATACACACAAGCCATATAATTTGACTACATTAGTCATAAACATGTGTGGTTAGATGGTGTGTATGCAAACAATATTCCTTGTGTCCCCTAAACCAATGTTCAATCCAACCGGTAAAAATGTGGTTTGTAATAAAACCACATAAAAATATCCTTGAAATCATGGAATAAATTATGTTTCTCATTGAGGTGTGGTTTGTATTGGTATATGATGTTTAAATTTTAATAACTAACCTTGAATCCATTTTATTCATCAAGAAAAATTTAAACATCTAGACGAGATCATTGAATATACTATATTTATTCATTGAATTTTCATTCTCTATGAATGAATAAATCATAATATATTGACATTAATATTAATTAATTCTTAAACAATAAATCAAAAACTAACCATAAATTCATAATTCGATCATTTTAAAATAATTAAATATAAATTAACTCATGTCCACTCAAGTACAAAAATGATGGTATTTGTGTGAAGTATAAGAATGTATAAAAATTATTAATAATGTGTCCTCAATAATTTACAAGGGTAAATACCTAATAAAACCAAATTGAAACCCTAGAATATTCCTAGATATTATATTTTTAAATTTATTTAATAACTACATTTTGTAAATTTGAAATTACATTTTTATACAATTCATTATAATTTTATGAATCAGTTTACCAGTCATTTCATAGCTTCATTTTGATAAAGGATCAACATGTAGAATCATTTTTGAGGTAACAAACACATGCTCTAGGAAGCTCAAAATATCTCTATATAATGATAATCTACATGCACAAATTAATCTCACCTCTTGAATCATTCTTCTTTCATCACATCACTAGTCACATTGATAATTGGAGGATTTTATATACATTACATTACAACCTGAGAGGGATGAATAGGAACATATATATTCTAACAAGTTAAAATTAATAATATATTTATCTCCAGGTGTTTAGATAATTATCTCTATATAATTTTTTGAAAATAGCCATCTAAACTTGAAAAATAACATGATTTATTTATTTAGGTCAGGAATGAGAAAAATAGTAATGAAACTTATAAAACAATAAAATTCAAAAAAAAAATATAGCATTTATTTATTTTATCATTATTATTATTATTTCTTTATCACACACAATTCTTAGGGATAATTATAATGTCATTTTTTCAAAATTTATATTAATATTTATTTCATGTATATTAAATATATCATTCCCACCACAAAGTTAACTTCATCCATTAATCATCATTGGTATTTTTTGAATGTTAAATAATGAATATTTTTCCAAATTAATTAATACCACGTCATTTTTACTTTATTAAATAATTTAATAAACATTAAATTCACTTATCTCATGTATTAGTGTTTGGTTAATATTAAAAAGTAGATATATATTATATTGAATGACTTGTGGATGAATAATTACAATAAAAATAGTATAATAATAATTTTTCCTTCTAAAATGAGAATAATAAATATTAAAATGTTAATTTGAAATAGAATTTAAATGATGGTCTTGATACACATAGTATGTGACTCTCCAGGCCTCCATCACATTACAATTAGACTAACTCAAATATAGTTCTGAATTATTTCCTATAAACAAGTTAAGGTACACATAGGGAAAGAAGTTATATTTCATAATGAGAATCACCTCCTAAGAATTCATAATGTATTATATAAGGACTTAGAATTGATATCTTATTAAATATCATACATCACATGTGTCATCAGCCTATATTATCATCTTATCGTTCACTAACATTCTGGAAAAAACATGTAAAAAAATCTTCAAGTGACCGGAATTTAGTCTGATTGTTCCATCTCCATCAATGAGCCTATGATATCAACTAACATGAACATAGAACATACATTAAATTTATAGGATTATTCATTTATTCCAATTAATTGGAGACTTACCCATCATTTAGTAACTCACAATGAGCATATGTCATAATCATTTTCATCAATACATTTAAGTATGATACTATAGATATTAATCAATAATAATATTAAGTATAAGTACCAATACACACACATATATATATAATAATATCTAATTACACATAAGATAAGTGAAATTATTATGGTTGGATGAATTAAAAACATCTTATATGAAATATTACCAATGGTGAACTTGATGAGAATAAATGTAAATGTTTTTCGAAACTCATCCCACTAATATCACATATCATATGTGTATATTAATATGATTTCAACCATCTAAATAAAATTTATTTACATATTTTTTCATAGAAACTCATGGTTGTCATAATAATCCAGAGATACTATAACATATCAGTGAAACTAATATGCTAGAGACATTATATCATCATATATTGTAGACAAGAATAGTTACCATTTGATTTAATATATTTCTGTATCCAATGAAATGAAAATATAAATATTAAAATTATTAAGAAGATACTTTATGGAAAAATTCCAATTCATATCCCTATCAATCTCCCACTTTCACAATATCTACATAGAATTTGGGGAATATAACAATATATTTTTTCATCTAAAATAACATATTAAACCATTTTAAGATATCGTAGAAAAAAAATTTAAAAATATATTCAAATTCACAAAGTATCATATCATTTCCAATGCCATTTCAATACCCAAAAAAATCATTTTCTATAAAATCTTAAAAATAGATAATAACTCTATATAAAACTAAATCAACATTTAGTAATAAAAATGTGTGACCCCACTTGAAGTTTTTAGTTTTTAAATCATATATGACATAACATATCCAAAAACTGAAGATAAATATGGCCACTATGAAATTTCCCTTTCTAACGATGCAATAAATAATTCAATATATATATATATATATCACACACATGTATCATTATACTTTTTTCTATAAACTTTATAATATAAATTTATAAATTTTCATTTGATACATTATTCCATTTAATCAAGTTACCAAATGACATTGAGTATGTATATCCTATTTATAAACCCTTTATATTTTCAATTATCTTAATATATATTATACAAGTTAGTTAATATATTATATTTCATTCTCCATTATTTATAGCACATCACATGACCCTCAATGTGATATATATGTGCATCATATGTTCTATCTTGGTATGACATTACACAACATATTCATATTACAATCATGTATCCATATTTCATACATATAATATAATTGTAAACACCATATACTGGGTTTTCTCCCATGGATTATGTGTTTAGAAATATTCCATTCCCCCCAATTAACTATACCTCAAGGATTATATATGATAGGTATCAATTTATTATGGTTCTCATTCTTGGTTTCATACAAACCTCAGGTATAAGGGACTCATAATATGAAATATACACCCATAGTTTACAAATAATATACTATATAACCCTCTATTTTGTATATTTAATGGGTCTGATGATGCAAAACACATATCAAGACCTCATGTCCATATTTTATATAATTATATGAAAATATTACTCTTTATAACAATTAAAATTAATTATAATAAAAATTACCTTGTGGATGAAATTGGTATGGGGTAACATAAATTCATAAATGGTGAGGTCGATAATCATACCACTTTATGATATATAAAATATTTTGTGTGTGTGTGTTCAACCCATATGAAATTATAGTAAAGTAGATATTTTTTTATAACATGATTTACATAATATAAATTATCATATGTTGGAATACATTAAAAAAATACATATGTTCCTATATAAGATATCATATATAATACGATTCCAAATAAGATTTGTGTGTGTTCAACCATCAGGGGTTTAGATCAACTATTTACATATCTGTGTAATTCATTACACATCTCTATGTGACCATATAATAAAACATAGTTACTATAATAATTATTATGTAGTTAATATGAACAAGTCTTGATTTTATATTGGTTATACTTTGGAATTGTATTCTTAATGATAAACTCCATGAACACAATCTAACTCCTCAAATATACAATATAAAATGCTATAATGTTAATAAAATCATTATTTTGATTAAAATCCTTTCTATGTACACCAAAATTATTAAAATAACCCATTAAATTAAATCATGTATTGAAATGTCATATTTAACTTTGTGTTTAGACATATATAATATTTTATTTATTAAAAATGGCGTTTTAAGGTCTAAATGAACTTCAAATGACCTCATAGACATTATTGTATTTAAAATATATTTCTTTGTTATAAAAACATTTTTTTGATAGAAAATAATGCTTAATTCCATCAGTTTAAATATTTTACACATAAAATATTTATTATGTATAAATTTTTTATTATATGTTTATGGAATAGTTATATGAAAATATTACATTAAAATTTCAAATATTTTACTCATGGTACAATAATAAAATACCTATTTTTTAAACATAGATTATGAGAAAAAATTTAATAATATGTATTTTGTTAACTTTGTTTAATTCCAAAAACGCATTATTTCTTTTTACAAGTCATATACAATTTTTATAAGATCCATTTTATCATGTTGTTTATAATAAAAGTTTCTTAGTAATCAATATCTATAATGAAATAAGATAAATTATATAATGTAACACATCAATTACATATATCAAACCAAGAATGATAATTGTCATTGCATTCAAGTACCTAATGGAGAAATCCATTTAATAATCCTCTGAATAAATATATTAAATCATCACTTATTTTTTTCATGATTTTTAATTCATAAATGATCTATATTTAATTATTATTTATATTTTGTATCATATACCGTTAAGAACAAAAAAATGATTTATCAAACCCATACAACCGAATAAATGTTAACTTTCACAAACCAATTTTGGAATTATAAATAACTATATAATATAAAAATGGAAATTCGCGTTCTTGATAGAACTATGTTTCAATGACACTGAATTTATTCTTGAGTGAGACTTTTTTCTATTTTCAACTAACATTTATTATTTCGGTTTTCACTATTTTCCACTTATACAATCAATATAAACCTAAAATCACGGAATCTTGCCCACAGTACATATAACCCCATCATGTTAAGAAAACTGAGATAAATTTCCTTGGACAAAATTATATTTTCATACCATTTATAATGATTATAAAATAATGATTATCATTTCCTGAACATGGCATAATGAAACCTCTAGTCCCTCTATAAAATTAATTTATACAATTATATTGAATATATTAGATAAGATTAAAATTTATTTGTCTATTTTTCATATAATGAATTTGAAAACTTAGTTAAATCAATAAATAATTATCATAACAATATATTCATTTATTGAATAACTTCCTCATTTTGTTTCTCTATAAATTCACTACACTAACAAATTGAATTTTTCAAATCATAATTTGTTTCTATTATATATTTATAACAATATAAAATGTTTTTTATATTAAGTATATAATATTACATGATTTATCTCATATGTAATATATATGATGACTACTGAACGTATATTTTATTTTATATGTTTAATTTTATATATTTATTTAATAAAAGCAATTATCAAAATGAACCACCAATAAAATGGATTTCTTCTTCGAATTCAATTTATCTATTCATGGAAAAATATATATATTTTAATATGAAATAATTTGTATTTGGAATTACACTCATCTCATGGTTATGTTGGTAGAATATTTTTCCAATCATATCATGTATTAATTTTTCATTTCTAAATGAATTTTACTTTTCCCTTACAATTATATGTATAATATAATCATTGTTCCTCTATTATGAAAACTTTTAGGTATTCCCTTGAAAATATAAACAAAAATATCATATTGTGTTATGTTTTATAACTATTAAGGTTATACATTTCCATGATTCATTAAAAAATATAATCCATGTTTGACATATATAGGCAAAACCAACGGGGTTGAATGATCAACATATTTACTATTTTTGTTTTGGAAGAAATATAAAACATATTATTTTACAATGATATTTAATATTACAGTCCCAACTCATGTATCAACTTTATATCACAATGGTTTTATTCTTTTAGTTATGAAATAATATTTCTCCCACCATTTATTCCTGTTAAATCAATGATAATCTTCACCTCTGTATAGAAATCACAGACGATCTTGAGATAATACAAATGAAAAATATATCAGTCCCCAGACATAGAATTTATATATCTAGATCAATATATACAAATTTATAAAATAATCTTAATTATTTAAAATAATTCATGCATAATTTCATAATATAAAAATTATATCTATTAATAATAATAAAATTAATTCAATGAATAAATAAAAAATTAATAAATTAATAAATGAAATAAGATATTATGAAAATTTTATATATTTATTTAATTATGAAAATTTTGTAATTAATCAATTCTTAATGTAAATATAATAATCTATAAATACAATCATGTTATAATTATCCTACGTTTAATAATATAAAAAGAATTTATTATATAAAATATACATTGAAATATATGATAATAAATGAAATATATACATGTTATATTAAAAATAATTTATCAAAATAATTTATGTAATCTGAATATCAAATATTTACTACTACATAAACACCAATCATATGAATGATAAAACCACATTTTCATTTGGTTTATAATGATTATCATATATAGATTATAATTTGAAAAATTGAAAATAAATATTATGAACAATTCATAATATTAAATATAAGCACATTTAAATTCAACACATATATATTAATTTATAATATAATTATATATTATAATTATAATTTCTACATAAAACATTATTTTAGAATTATTTCTTATGTTATTTAATTTTTTATTGTATGTATAATATTAAAAACAAATTTTATGAATATTTGTTATTAAATGAATAATAAAAATTATATTAAATATTTATAAATAGTTTAAATTTATTTAACTTTTTAATATATTTATTTTGTAATTTTAATCCTAAAATACCTCTATTTAATAATTCTAAATAATGGATCAAACATATGATTGAACTCATAATTGAAATTTTGGGAAAAAATTATTCACATATCATTTCTTATTTTACACATTAAATAATATTATTTGATTTGTTATGTGAGAATGATAATGATGGGATTATCTAACACAACACGTGATATTTATTATATGCCATGCATAATGAGAACCTAGTTTACACAAAAGACATAATAACCAAAAATATTATCAGGCATAGGCTATTATAAGATATGACACGAGGACTACGAAATATTAATCACTTACACAATTTCCATTCATTTAGGATGACATAGTTATGTGATCAATACATCTAGAGGGATATGTATCTATAGCTTTCCATTTAAATGTTATTAATTACCGCATAACTTTTTTTATAATAAATCACTTAATAACATTATTTTTAATAAATTTTTCACTGAAATATAATATGTTTTAAATTATTTTAATCTACAGTATGGATGCATATTACCTAAATTATTGGATCTTCATTTCCCACACACACAAAACTCATCATTTATTACATCAATAATTATATAAGGAATTATATATATATATTACACTTATAATCACTATCACCTACCCATTCAAAACAAGGACAATGTTTTTTAATAAATAAATAAACATTTTTAAGAATTTGCAGTAGAGTAATCATGAATCCCAAATAGTATATATAATATTGATATACTTCTATATCTATTTATAACTTATTAACACTGGGTTCATCAATTCTCACAATTCTGTTTTAAATTTTCGAGAACATTATGAAACACTGCTCTATATTTTTTTAAATAAACAAAAAATTTACATGATTTTGTTTTCATACACTGAATATAAAAATTATTCCACATCTTCCCATCAATCCTCTAATATTCTAGGTTAACAAAACTCATTTAAACTAACCATCCCTAATATCTACACAAGTCCTGATTATTAATGCCTTCATGATATACATAATTATCCAAAAAAACATTATTATTCTAACTTTATGAGAATAAATTTTTGGTAAAAAATATTGCTAGTGTGAAAGATATTATCTTTATATTGACTGATATATCTTATTAAAACATCATAAACTAATTTTTATAATCATGATTATTACTATAATGATGTTAATTAGGTTACAAGATACAGTCTATTCTTTAACACATTTAAAAAACATAAATTATCACAATTTTAAAACATTGAAATAGTTACATTTATTTTCTAATCTCTCAAAATTCCTTTTGTAACTGTTTTGATACGGAATTCACCATAGAATATGAGTATACGAGTCTTATTAATTAAATTTTTATCATTAAATATAATTTTTATCTTCTAATATATTATATAAACAAATTATTTCACTCATACATACTCTAAAATAGATTAGAATAACCATTATGTATGAGATCACTTCAAATACATATGAGTTGAAATCTGTTACAAATGTGATGGATAACCATTAATTATCATATTGTGTGTAATGAATCATCCTTACACATTTAATATACTATTTTATCTAGGCTAGAATTCATTTCAATTAATTTCAAATGTTCTTTTCCATTTATTTTTTTAATATAATTACTTTAGAAATAATAAATAACATTCTAATATATTTTACAGTCGATAAATCTACTCGGTATACTTTTTATAATAATATTATAATTTTAAATATAATTTAAAATTTATTTAATGTTAAATATACATGACATTCATCTTAAGGTCTTCCTTTTAAATATAAGTCCTTAAACCTTATGAAATAATTTTTAAAATAAGGAACATGATAAAAAACAATATAATGGGGCATTAAATATAAATAAATATGTTATTCTCATGAAGAACATGAAAATCTAGGGACATAAATTTCTTAAACAACAAATTATATTACATTAAAAGGGCAATAATTTTCAATTAAAAAGAGAAATGAATTACCTTTTAAAAAAATCAATTAATATTCATTAGAAAAAATAGAATAGAAATTTAGGATCCTTAGGAAGTCATCATTATATAAACCATATAGAAATATTACAAGAATCCATAATTTTTTTCAAGCAATAAAGAAATCATCAAATATAATCTAATTAAGAATATAATATTCATCCAATTAGTTTGAGGTGTATTTAGGAACACCCTTCGTATAAGGTAAATTAAGCTCTCTAATGAGTTAAAAAGTTGTTAAATATTTTATAAAATCTTTATTCCTATCATTCATCAGCTATAATGGAGTTTAATCCCTTAGAAATATTTTCCAAATACCCTATCAAAAATAAAACTTTTGAAAATATCTTTTTAACAAGTATGAAGATAACCTTATGGATTAAACGAACCATTTAGTTTAAAGAAAATCAAAAACATTAATACCATGCAAAAATTGAAAAAATGGTTATTATTTTTTATATAAATTAAATGATTTTAAGTGGATAGAATCATTAAATAATGGATATGGTGGTTTGAAAATACATTATTCTTTTAAATATAAAAAACACTTTGTTTTTCTTTGGTAAATAAATTCAAAACAATCATTAAAATGATTACTTTTGAAAAACATTCAAATAAAGTCAATTTAAAAATAAAATTCCTTAAATAGCACATTGAGGTCCAAAAAAATAATCAAAAAACACATTTTCACTATATGGTTATGGATGATAATGAGTTGTAAAGACAAAATTTAAAGGAGGTTAATTTTTACATAATGTCCCTTACCTTGGGATCAACTTCTCACATGAATTCAACATATTTTTAATTAATAAAATTATGTTAATTTTTTAATTTATTGAGATATTTAATTTTTATTTTTCCTTTTATTTCATTCCCTATCATGTTATATAAAATTACATAAATAAATAGATCAATGTTGGTTTCATTCCATATATATATCTAAAATTCCATTTGTAAGATTATTATGGTTAACGAAATAAATATAAAATCATATTAAAAATAATAATTATTTCAAAATTATCACATTTAGAAATAAATGATACATTGAAATCCCACTATAAAATATGTTCATGGGAAATGAACAAAATTATAATCTTGGAGATGGTAGGTCGTACATATTCTTATATAACATTTCCATTTTCCAGTAATCATTAGGGATATAACGTATGTATTATCATATAATTAGATAAAATTCATTCTATAATAAATATTAAATTAATTATTTTAACAAAATTAAATATGAAATCAATGTGTTATGGTGGAAAAAAGATAATCACATCTCTTTGTAGAGGTCATAGTTGCATTCATGCCTGAATAATGATATCAATATGATGTGAATGAAAATGTATGAAAGTAATTGATATATTTTCTTTTATGAGTGGAAAATATATCATCAATATAATATACATATATTTTTTTGTTACATAATTTTAACCAACCATGATATACAATAATGAAGGATGAATTAAATCAGTTCGAGAGCTGGTAATCCAATTTAATTATGAATTTTAGTTTTATTTAACCTTTTATTGAAGAGGAGGTTGATAAAGTTTTTTATCCTAAAAAATAAAATCGATATTTATGGGTAATATCAATGTGTAAAAATTTCTTCATGTGTGAATAGTATTTTATGTTAATAGATAATAAGTAGTACAAAAACACATGATTAATAACTATACATATTTTTTCTACAAAATAATTTCATACATATTAGTAGATATAAGGTTGGTATTCTACCACAGATTTGGCCTATAAGACGTGGAAATTAATGTAATTAATGGATCAGGATACATATATTTCAATCTAGTGATTTTTTATGTGTGAATAATCTTGAGGATGGGGTGCTTTTAAATAAGAGATGGGTGAGGTAATATTTGAATTTCTTAATGTATTGAATTAATATAAATTTATTTCGATGTCAAAAATAGATATGAATATATAATATCAAAATATAAGTTGATAACTAGTTAAAATACAATTATATAAAAAAACTGATAAGATATTTCATCAAATAATTACCCTGGACATTTTGTTTCATCTCTTCCTACCTATTATGATAATTATGGAAATAACAATGTTTTTTACAATTAACTTGTCAATGTAGATACTCTAGAAGGAAAATAGTTAATTAATTGGCCAAAAATTGTTTCAAAACCATCATGATTATATTTTTAGGGATTATGTATTATTTTTTTAAATTTTATTTGTTATAAAATATCAGTAGTGACAATTTTTGAAGTATTCAATCAATTTTATTCAAAAAACTATAATACAATAATGTAATTTGAATTAAATTTCTATACTCTTATATAATATTCTATTTTTTTTAAATATACTCACTGAACACATATATATAAATTCAAATAATGTCAATTTCTATCTTTTTTGACCCTAGATATTAAATTTATCAACACATTAATTAATTGATGCATCAACATGGAATAATATTTTTATGAAATTAAGAATTCACATATAATTAAAAAATTGTCTTAATAAAATAAAATTATTGTATATTAATTTGTACAGTTAAAAACAAAAAAAATAATTGGTTTAACTCCACTATGAAAATGATATTTTTATTAAAAGAATGGTTTCTTGATTTTTTTCATTATATTCACTAAAATTTTATAAATGGTCCAAATCATTATAAATTAACAAAAATTCCAAATATTATAGTTTTCTTTATGGAAAATATATTCTCATATAGTAAAACTAGGACTATAGTTATGGTCATTTTTATTCCATATCATCTTATTTTTTACCTTCATTAACTTGTTTACCCTTTACCGCAGTGAACATAAACTATTAATGTTGTTAATCATAATGTCAAGAAATAAAAATGAACTATTTAATAAATATATACCCCATGATTCCAAATAAGAGATCCATGTTTCTATATTCTTAAATCATATATGGGAGAATATAATTAAAAATAAAATTAGCCAAATGCAATCAAATATATATTTTTTAAATCATTTTTAAAGGTCAAAAAAGATTTTATAATGTAATAAAGAATAAAATTAATTTTGATAACTCAAATTAGATTATGTATAATAAAAAAGACACAAATAATTATTTTGAAAATTTGTCTAATAGATTTATAATTATTAAATTAAAAAAAATAAAAATTGTTTTTCAATGATAAAATTTATTTTTTCAATGTTCACTGAAAAATAAATATTTTTAAAAAATTCTCAAAAAGTCAGATGATATTTTTTGACATTATGAATAAATAAACTACATTATTTCTTTTCAAACAATAATTTAATTATTTTAAAATTTATCTTCTAGAAAATCCTTATATGATTTTTTTAAGATAAGAATTGTGTTTTTTATTCATAAATGTCATATTAAATTTTTAATGAATATAACTGTCTATATTATGACTAAAATTAAGTAAGGAAAATATTTATTCTATAATTACCTAGGTATTCACATTATTCCCCATTTTGGAAATTATCGTCTCAAAATATAATTCACTTTTTAAATAAGTGGGATACTTTTTTCCCATAGAAATTAAGACTCACATGTTTCTTCATATTCCATATAGTCATTCCAAATATGCATAAATAGATGAATCACCATATTCTATGACACTTTCTCTCTATGGTTTTGAATTTGAATAGTCGATTCTACATAAATATTTTTCTCTTCAATCTAACCAACTTCAAGCGTTAAAAAATGAGATAAATCATAAACATATTTTCTTAACATTGAAATATGAAATATGCATTATACCTTGTATAAACTCAATAGAAATGAAAATTGGTGGGAAACATTTAATTTCCCACATATGATGTGAATATCAATTATTGTAATTATTTTTAGTCATTATTTTGAGTTTTAGTTGTCATTAAGTCAAATTAGGAATTTTTGAATGGTTAGCCTGCATGGTTTGGTGTACCCATGTGGTGCTAGTGTGGGTGCCTTGGTGGGTGTGAGTTGTGGAACATGACATTCACATGATATTTCAAACCATACAACATGAATTTTTTTGGATATATAAGTGGGAAATTCAATGTGTCAATGTTTGACATTATTTTCTCAAATGTGAAAATGCTTACATGAAAATGTTCAGGGGTGCTTGGCCTTGTCAGTGCCGACTGCACAGTTATCCCATGGTTTAGAAACCGTCCACAAATTGTGTTCCTAGACAGTATTAAAAATAAATTAATTATAAAAAAAATGTATTTTTTTTATTTTTTAAATAATAATAATGATAATACTTTTATTAATATTGTTAATATGTTATTACTATTTTTTAGTTATATTTTAAATAAACACGTAAAAGGGGACTCCCACGATTTTCCTCCCCTATTTATACAAGGTTTCCCCCTTACCTTCACTTCTCATGTAACCCAGCCCCTTCCTCTTCTCTTCAA
This sequence comes from Viscum album, assembly GCA_963277665.1. Taxonomy (NCBI): domain Eukaryota; kingdom Viridiplantae; phylum Streptophyta; class Magnoliopsida; order Santalales; family Viscaceae; genus Viscum; species Viscum album. The sequence goes on along the minus strand of OY728146.1, from coordinate 1,629,475,098 downwards.
TTTTGTGTGCCACCTACTAGATCAAGATAACTCTTCTATGGTGTTTCCTCGTGATTTAATTGGGATTATTTTTCGACTCATCAGGGTAAGCCCCTCACTTCATTGATATTTAATTTTTTTTCTTAATCATTTACCAATAGAGAATAGTTGAATTTTAAGGTTTCCAAAGATCTTATTTTTTTGTGTTTCCCTCAACAATATGATTTTTGATAGGTTTTTTGGGCCTCTTTCAGGCATGTTTAGGTGACATCCAGTGAAGGTGAGGAAATTTTGATGATTTTGTTCTTCTATCCATTATTTTCTATTAGGGTTCTCTATTATATCTCATTTTTTATTTCTTAATTATTTGGGATTTGTGATTTCTGAGTTTGTCGGTGTGTTTTCATTAGGAAGTGGACATTGTTGATATAATTTTTAGCTACCTCTTATTAGGATTCCTAGTGTGAATGTGAAGGGTTATAAAATATATATATAAACACTTTTTAAATGTCCTCTCAATGTGAGGGAAAAATGTGGAATGCATTTGGTGGAAATTATATCTTAATATATATATAAATGAATGTGTGTGGATGTGAAAAATGGTGGATTTGAGTGGTCATAATCAGAAGTGTCATGTTTGATACAAGATTCTATGCATTGTCCTTTATATTAATGAATGGTTTATTTATTTCATTTCACAAAAAGTTTTTAAATTAATTAATGATACTAAATTGGTAGTAAATTTTTTTTGTCTTGAATTAGAGTTTTATTATTCTATTAATGTAAATGGTTTGATGGAGTTTTTTCACATAATGATCTATTTTAAATTACCCATTGGAATTTAAAAATATTTTATATATTTAAAATATAGAACGGGATTTCTTGAATGGGCACTTAAGTGGATTTTTCTATTTGTAATGTGGAATTTGTTCATTATTTTAAAAATTGTTTGGTGTTTAATTGTTGGTTAAGTACCATATTTAATTTTTTGGTAATAAATTAATGTGAAACCTTTTTTGGGATTAACCTATTTACTATATATATGTTTATAGGAATCAGTGGTCCTCGAAAGGGACATCCGATGTTATACGATTGTCGGTCTAATGATGGGTAAATCCCTACAGTGATTCTAGGGTGACTATTGTTCATGGTACTTGTGTCCAATGCATGTATATGTGATTAATTGAATGTTTGGGTTTGTTGTGTCACCCCCTTTTAAATATGAACATGGGAACCTATTATACAGAGTGAATTTTTAGTTAATGTTTGTTCACTAGATTAGATTACATAATGGATGATGTCCCTAATTAAGGATCTTTCACTAATTTTGGATTGTGTCCCTCAGTTACGCTAGGTAGGGTAAGAACTATGCATTCGGGCATTATGGTTTTATTAGGTAAAAGAATGCCTTCATGAAAAGTAACATGTATAGTATGTTCTATATTATACATAGGCTCCCAGGTTCTTCCATGTATATCAGATCTTATTTTTCAATGACTGATGACTAAGGTTCCTTGTTTTTCTAGTTACTCATCTGCTCTATTTTGCATTTCCCTAAGTATGTGATTATTGTTCCTGTATTCATTTGTGTTGTATTTTTTTTTAATGTTATAGGTTGGTTTTCAAATGATTGATGGAAACTAACATTGAATATTTTATACATTTTTTCTTCTATTTTTGAATATAAACATTGTTTTTATCACATCCCCTTGTTTCCTAAGAAAATTTCCGAACATCATGTTTTTAATGAAATATATTTAAAATATAAAGGGAATACGACATTAATTTGTTTTTAAAATTGAGTGTAAGAAACACATAATTTTATAAATTTTATTTTTAACCTAAAATTTAAGGATTTTTTATTTAATGGAAATTTACGTCATCTTATTTTGATTAGGCACACCTACTACATTTTAATACTAACGCATAATGATTTATCATATTTTTCAATTATTGCTTCATACTCAAATTTAGTCATCATAGTGTGATATTGGATTGACATCGGTGGTGAGCCACAAGGTCTCAAGAAGGCATGTGCAACTATATATTCTTTCTACTACTAGTTTTTTTATTATTATGTTTATTAGTATTTTTGTATTTTTTATTTTCCACATCATTCCCTCATGATTTCATCTTATGACCCATTGTAGTTTCCCTCCTCGGAGGATCGAGAACACCTCTAAGGCCGTGTTATGGGATGACTTTTTTTCAAGTTTATGGTCAACCCAGGATGGTTCATGAAAAAATAGTACCATTGGAGGACCATGTTATGTAGGGTGTTAGGTAAATTATAGATTTAGACTATCCAGACTCAAGAGGTAGGTGTGGGAGGGAAGTTATGAGACCATTCTCATCATAAGCCTCATGTTCCCATTAATATTCTTGGATTTGAATTTTTACTTTTCTAGGTATGTTTAGATAATGGATGAAAATGGGAGTGATTCATTTTTACCCAATGATATTACATGGAATAGTGACCCATGTCTAGACTATGTGAATGTTTCAACATACTTCCTGTGGTTAATTCTCACTCAGATCAGGGTCCTCAATGACATGTTAAATGGATAAACCCAACCATTGGTTTTTTATTATTGATGATTGGATGCAATTTAAATTTTTTAATAGTCATTTATGGCTTGATTGGGTATCAAGAATAAAAATTATTTTAGGAAAAGTGTTATCAATGAAAAAATATCATCATTATAGTCGAAATTTTTTTAGAAATGAAGGGGAATTTATGGAAATGGATTTCATTAGTAAGATGACATGTTTCAAGGGGGGAAATAATAGGTGTTTTAGAAATCAATTTTGGATTATGAACAAATATTTTTGTAATTTAAAATGAATGATTTTTGAAAATTTGGAAATCTATTTCATTAATGAAAGTTCTACCTTCATATTTGTTTGAAATTTCGGCTTTAAGTGGAATGATTTATTTTTAAAATTATAAATGTTTTAACATGACTATTTTTGTTTATATGAATGATCACATATATGGTTGGAAGCTTGTAGAATGTGTATAATTGGTGAAATATTTTGATGTATTCTTGATCTATGACATGGGTATACACACACAGACAAAGACACACACATATATATATGAGAGAATTTATTGGCTTCCGATAGTGGAAATTTATATAGTATTAGTTTCTGAAAAAATTATTTCAAAATGGGAAATTTAAATATATAAAAATGTTATTGAGGAATAAATTTTTGATTATTTCCTAATTTGAATCCATTTTTATGCGGTTATGTTATTTACAAGATGGAAAAGTCTCTAGAATATATATTTTAGTTTGTATTTTGGTCTTCGATTGACGTATGAAATTTTGGATCATGATACACATTGATTCTTATTCGTTCCACTTTTTTTTTGTATTTTCCCCAGAAAATCCAAATGGGGAGTGTAAAATCAGAAACATTTATTCCATCCTCCATGTATATGTGATGGTCTATTTCTATAATTATTTTCATTCATTGTTAATGGTTTGAACATGCCAAATTGATGTGGTTAGTTTTTTTGAGGAAATTTTGGATAAATATTTCTCTATGCATTCTCACTAGAAACTCATTGTAGACTATAAATTGAGTGGTGCGGTTGGAGACTTTCATGAACATGGCCACAAATAATCCTTATTGGTTTGTCTCCCATATTTTTTAGATGAAAAGTAGAAGAGTATATCATTCATAGGTGAATTTTTTAAAACTCCCTTGGTTCATTTGCAGGGGGATTATAATTTGTTTAACTAAAAGAGTAATTTTATGTGGTTAATCATCAACTCCTAAATATGGGGTAGTATATGATTCAAGGAATTATTTGTCTAGCCATCAATCTATATGTAATGATTTTCATGCTGAACAGAATATCTGCTTGTGGTGGACCTTGGCCAAGAATTTTTCTAATTTTGAAATTGGTACAGTTAGTGTTTCTATGTCTTCCCTTCTTTATCATCTAAGTATTCCTTTTGTTGATAAATGCTTATAAGTATAGCTTCCATGTAGTCATATTTTTCTGAAATTATTTCATTTGATATTATAGGCATGGTGCCTATGTATCCTTTTAACCCACTAAAGTAGTGGTCATGCCTAATGAAAACATTCCCTTAAATGATTTTCTAAATGGGTATGTGAGTCTCTGAACGGTTGTCCTTGTGTGGTTGGACTTTGAGGACCAGTTATTGTTTTTTCACTAGATTGTGATCATTTTGGAGATTCAATTTTTTTATAGAGGTGATGTATTATGGTTTGTTTTGATATAGGGATTGGAGTTTTATTAAGGACCCCTTTCTGGTGGGGTTTGGACCATGGTGGAGTTATGTGGTTGGTCTATGTTAGGGGTTCCCAAACCAGTTCATGTTGGATGTTATAGAGTTGTCTTGTGCTAGAAGTTAAAATGTTTGTCTATGTTATTCGGTAATTAAATAGTGTGGGGACCCACTATGGATCTCATTGTGGTTTATTTTTTTCATTGTCCAAAAAAAGAATATTTCTTAGTTTGGGGAGAAAAATACCCTTTTGCCAATTATTTTTATCATTGTGTGCTCACATAATGATGGTTGGGTGTGGCTGGTTGAATAAAAGGGCACACCAAGTTCATGGTTTTATTGATCTTTTTCAATTTTGATATTTACATTGATACCTAATTTGACTCGGTGACTATCTATGTGAAAAAAGTAATTGTGGTGGAGAGAATTTTCACACCATAACATTGAATATTGATTATTATAATTATTTCAATTATTTTATTTATTTTATTGAAATTTAGTCATTGTTTTTAGTTTTAGAAGTCAGTGGATCAAATTTTTAATTATTTCATAGTTATCCTACACAATTAGATGTAACCATGCAGTTCCTAGGTGGGTATTTGTTGTAATGTGTGGATTTCACAAGGTTAATTAAACAGTTCCACAAGACTATAGATCATCTCTATAAGTGGGAAATGTTGAGTGTAATCATTTGATCATAGTTTTCAGAACCAAACATCTTCCTGCAAGTAACTATGTGAGTAGTTCATCACCATGGCAGTGGCCAGTGCATAGTTATTGAATTTTTTAGTAAACAATATGGATTCCCACTATTCAGAATAAAAAAATTAAATGAATATAAATTGACAAATAAATAAAATAATTATAAAAAAGAATATGTTTATATGATAATATTGATAAAAATGATGTTGTTATTATTATTAAGTTGTCAATTTTTTTGGGTACAGCTTTATTAAAACATTATATGAGGAATCTCCACCCTTTTCCTTCACATCTCCATGTGTGTTTGACCCCTCCCCCTTCCAATAACTATTCATCCGACCCATCCACCTTTTCCTCTCCTCCATGGCATGCACAACATACTCAGTCCAGCTCCCTATCCAGTAGTGTTTCCCGTGGATTTCATCGGGATTCTTGGTCTTCTCATTAGGTAATACACTCTCTCTCTCTTGATTTTGAGTTATATTTCATTCCTCGTCACCCTACCAATCTCAGATGAACCCTAGGGTTTTTAGCAATCTAATTTTTGGTTTTTTTCTCTACAATAGGATGTTTGATGGGTCTTTTGGTCCTCAGTCAAGGGTGTTTTATTGTTCCCCACTGAAGGAAAATAACATCAGACCATTTTGTTCTATCATACGTTATTTTGTGTGTTTTTAAATTATTTCACTTTGTTTAATTGTTAGTTTAAGGTTTTTGTGATTTATGAGTTTTTATAAATTTTCTAGAGTATTTGGACATTGTTTATGTAATTTTGAGCTTCCTCAACCAAGGATAATTTATACACCAGTGAATTTTAATAGATATATATATTCCATCTTTGTACATATTCCCTCAAATATAAGGTAATGTGGTAAATGAAATTAGGGTTATATATATATATATACCAATATGTATAAATGCATTTACATATAAGTGAATAAGATTGATTCGAGTGGACATCGTAAAAAGTGACGTGTTTGTTGTAGGATCACATCAAATGGAACATTATATTTAGAAATATTTTATTTACTTAATTTTTCAGCATGTAATTTTATTAGTTATTGATATAAAATTTTTAGTAAAATTACTTCACTATAATTGGAGTGGTTTCTTTCTCATAAATTATTGCAATAATGGGTTTGTATTCGTTTTTCACATCCAGTGCTTAATGAAATCCCAAATCATCTATTATAATTTTTTTTATATTAAAATTGGTGACAAGGGTTTATTAAATGGGTGTCTATGTGGATTTGTGGTTGTGAATGTGGGCGTGTGTCAGTTCATTTGATAATAGGTTGGTGTTTAATGGTTGGTTTAGTCTCATTTAGTAATTTTATAATATAATTTACATTGAATTATCTCTATGGGATGGACCTCATTCATTATTAGATATTTATGGGAATGGGTGGTACTCTGGTGGGACAAACCTCATGTGTTAATGGTTAATGGAAAATGGGGTTAAATTTGATTGACTTATTTAGGGGTGGTTGTTGGGTGTGTTTATTTTGTGTGATGTATGTATATGTGATGAATTGATTTTTTTTATATAGTTGGCTCACCCAATATTAAGACAGAACATGGGAACTACTATAGATAATGAATCTCAAGTGAACATTTCTACACAAGTTTATATTTCACCTAGGAAATTGGCTATTATTATGGATCATCATCTACTTTGGGACTGTTCCCCCAGGTTAGGCCAGGTAGGGTATGAAACCAATCATTAGGTGTTATAACATCATTATGTAAAATCATGGTTTTTGGATGAGTCACATTTATAGTATGTTCTTGATTATTCATAATTTAAAAGTGTTTATAACATAGTTCAACACATAGTTGGCTTTCTTGGATGATTTAGGTGCATTACTTGGATAGATACTCGTGTGATCTATTTTCCATTGTCCTTATTGTGTGATAGTTGTTCGTAAGAACCTATGTTGTGTATGTATGTTTACAAATTTATGGGTTGGTTTCTAAAGGTTTAATTAAAAATGAATTTGAAAATGATTTACATTAATTCATCCCTTATTGGATAAAACCCATGTTTTCAATTCCTCTACTATTATTCTGTAAAATTATAAAACCTATTATTTGGAACGAATCCTATTTAAAATAGAAAGGGAAATGGCCCTCGATATTTTTTTAATGTTTATAAGAAAACCATACATTTGTACATTGAATTTCAAAATTCAAAATGATGGACACTCGATTTAATTGAATTTTAAATTGGAATAGATTTTTTGGGATTTCCTATAAAGTTGAAATATTTACCCTATAGATTAATCATTGTTTTTAGCATCATGTGATGCTTCTAGCTGGGATTCAGTCACCATAATGTGAAGATGGTTTGAGTTTGGTGGTGACTCATATGGTCATAAGCATTTATGTGTATTTTTTTCTATTCATTACTAGTTTTCATTTTAACTCTTCAAGTAATATTTATATGCTTGCAGATTTTATGAGCCAAATTGTTCTCATATGCTTTATTTTGATGCCTGAGACCATTTACTGGCCCTGGAGAATTGAGTTGCCTCTTGGCCCATTTTGTGTGATAGATAAGGTGACTGGTTCTGGGTTACTCATGTTGTTTTGTGATATATCCTACGATCTCATGTAATTCATATAGTGAAATTAAGAACATTCTTAAATACCAATTATTTCATCAAAGGTAAAAAAAATTACATTGGCCAACCTATATAATGAAATCACAATCTTCCTTGAATGAATGATCTATTGTCCAATTATTTGAATAATTTTTATTCTATGTCTAAGTCATCCTCACATATTGTTGAATCATCTTCTCCTTCTCAGTCTTTTACCCTGGTGACTATGAAAACATTGTCTTTATTTCTCCAACATCATACCAAAAAGCATGAGCATGTGACCATTTTATTGATATATATTCAAAATTCATCATCTATATATTAGAATGGAAATTATTGCAATAGTAAAACTCAACTAATAAAAGATATTGATCCTTATAACCCTGTTAATATATTGGATAAGCATGAATCCTTTTCTCCATGGTACAAATATATCCCTGACTACCCATCATATTGTGGATAAAAAACAATAATAAAATTTAATTCAGTACCCAACTACTTATAAAGTCCATTACAAAAATTTGGTGTGATAATAAGATAATTTTTATATATAACTGTGAAAGAAACTTGAAATAACCTGAAAATATTATTAATATATAGTTAATAAAATTTAAATAAATAATTATTTTCATGAATGATATGAAAATTATGTAATTTCTATAATTGATCAATAATTAATTCAAATCACATTTTTACACGTATAAGTATTTTGAAATACTAAAATTAAATCAATGAATATATTTGTTATTTCCACTCCATTTCATCAAATGGTTGAAGCACCGCCATTGCTAATTGTGGATTTGGTAGATTTTTTTTTAAATCAATCATTTCATGGAAAGATAAACAATAACTCATTTCAATAGGAAACACCAATAATACACATAATGGTCTATTCACATGTTAGTGTTATGTTGATTAATTTAAAATAGGGAACTATGAGAATCACTTAATAATTATCTCTTCTAATAGGATTCACATGACTTACATAATATTATTCCAAATCTGATTACACCATATTCAGGAAAATTAAACTTGGGAAACTTACCCATCATAATAGATTTTACCTTTCCAATATCAAACTTTATAACTTATATGCTTGATTAACTCTATAAAATAACGTCATTTTCATTGAAACCAAAATTAAAATTGAGGAAGTTCCTACATCTTGAAATGCTAGACCAAAATTCATCAAATCATTAACTAATGGGTTATTCCTGAAACATAACATGGTTACTATATAATTATTTTTTGGGCTAAATGTATCAGTTACTATGTTTGATTTTACCTTATTTTAATGAATCACGTAATTATAATGCTTCATCATTTCTATCCAAATTCATTACCGTATATTAAACTCTTTCTAATTAAATATATACATAAATTGTTTTAATATAATATATATCACATTGGACTCCAAACAAATGGTTCCAATAAATTATTATTGAAAAATATTAACAAATAATATGTGATAATGTGAATGATAATTTAGCATATGAGGATTTAGTTTTCCCAAAGCATAAGAAATTACATGATAATTATATAATTGAATGCATCCATGTCCCTTATTGATCCTCATGTTTTTTATAATATACCATAATATCATCAATAAAATTACAACAAACATATCTATGAATTCATGGACAACACTATTCATAAGGTCCATAATTATTTCTTTTAAATTGGATAACCAAAAGGGAATAACAAAAGTATGATATTTCAATTATCTATTCTGACCCAAATTTATTGTAATATCATTCTCCTTCACATTCACTAATGGTATTTAATATAATATCAATCATCAAAAAATTCTACAAACCCAAAGTATAATTAAAAAATTCATCAATTTGAGGTAATGGATACATGTTATTTATATTGATGTTTTTAAAGTGCATATGATCAATTTAAAACCTCATGGAATGATATATATTATAAATAAAAAGATTAAGCATCACCCTATGGGGAAGGGCAAGGATTAATAAAAGTATCATCAATATATTCCTACAATTTCATTTTTAATTCCAAAAGACCTACTTATTCTATTATGTATATGGGTTTTGTAATAGAATATTTTTAATGTACTAAATAATTAATAAAACTCAACATCCTTTTTATGAATGAAACAAGGAACATTATCCTGATATACATCAACATATTCATTTACTACATTGATGTCACAAATTTAATCAATTAATTTCATTTAGGAAAAATGAGAATAAATATAATATTGACATCCATCACTAATCAATTACTCATTATTGGGGTAGTTTATAAAATGTTTAAAATAACATGATGAATATTTTTTAGCTATCTAATATCTATTATCATGATAAAATGATTTAAAATAAATATCCAAAAAATACTAAACTCTATAATGGAATGTTTAAAATAATTTTAAGGAAATACAATCAAACTAATTAATATTGTAACATTACAAAAAATGTTTTTTATTAATATTTCCAAATGGATTTTTCATCAATTAATCTATATTTTTTTAATCGTGGGATATTTCTAATTTGAAAATTTCTCAGAAATAATGGTCTGTAATGATCTAGTGTCAAACTGGGCATTGAAATAATTTAAATAATCATGTATCTGTCATTCCACAATATCATTTGATGTCCCAACATCAACCATAGTAGTTCCAATTTATTTTTTCATACCTCTTCCGTAGATGATGATGATTTCCATCTAGAGTAGCTAACGTTGGAAACACTTTTGGAAAACATCCAATCTCATTACAACTAAATCATATCACAAATGGATAGTCATAGATAAACCATTGTTTGATTATACTGGATGTTTTCCCTCGAATTGATGATCTTTATGACCAAACAAACCACTGAAGTAACTTTTCCTATATTCTACAAGAAATCATCGTAGATGGTTTTTACAACACTTATCACAAGATTTAAAGATTATTTTCTTACACCAATATTATATTGAAAAACTCTTCCCAATTTCATACCATCAAGATATTGTCATACTGTTGTAATATCATGGATCCTCGGTGTAAGAAGTATTAAAATTGTAATTAACATGGTCAAATTGATCATATATTTTAATGTCACATGACTACAGGGGTCCCCAAAAACATAGTCTCAATCCAAATTAAAATATATTAATTTTTTTTGTAGTTTTTCATAATAAAATATAATACATTCCTATAATTGTTTTATGTTGGATTCATATAGAACAATAGAATTCTAATTTTATCCCTTATCATTAAAAAGATATTCCCCATCATATGATAAACAAAAATAGGAAATATATTTCACATTGATGAAACTCTTAATGGATTCCAATAACATGGTATCCATATCATCTCTCTCTTTGGTAACCATGGAACACCATCGATTATGATCAAATTTAAAATTTTTAAAAATAATTGCCATTTAAAATTATGAAAACCCAATGAAATCCAATTTAATTTCCAATAAATTGATCCCTTACTTATCTACAAATATCATAAAATATCCATTAAATAATGGATACTTTTTTCTCAAAAAATTAAACAATATTTTCATGGTCACCTATTATGAAAATGGTTTCTCTCTAACCTAGATGCAACCACCATTTAAAGCCCTTGATAACAATGAATCACTATAAAAAATCATTTTATTCTAATTCCAATCCATTTATATTTCTGATTTATATGGATACATCTCCTCGATGAATTACTAATTCATCTTCCCTATTTTGTTTTTGGAAACCCATTTCTTACTCGACATAGTTTTTATGAAGCAACATGGCGATCAGAAAAAATAATATCATTTTAATCATATTTATAAAATAAAATATTTTAATGATATTAATTTAATATTTTCATATCCCTTTATTTATCTAATCTATTAATCGATACTATTTATATGTCCCTAACCATATACAATACATATCATAGTATCCTAATTCTATATTTACTTTTCATTCACTATGAATGATGTTTCAAGTTTATAGAATTATATAATTACCTAATTAGTGTTACATGGGAAGAAGATATATTAAAATTTTGATATATCTTCATTAAATACATTTTCCCCATTTAAAAATTAGTTTTTTAAAATATATAATTTCTTATGCTGAATATTATTCATGACTTTCAACATGAATATTTCATTTCCCTTACTTATCATTAAACACATTGAAATACATTATAAATCATGGGATGAACTCAAAAATAGTAGTAAAGGGCATAATAGGAATTAAAACATTTTTCTTTATAATGAAACAAAAACAAATTGAAAACCCATTTTCAAATCATATAATTTTACTAGAATATAGATTCAGGTTTTCTTTAAAAATATCATTATATTACCATTGGATTTCAAATTATTTCCATGAAAATTGTTTATCAACCATATAAAAGTCATATAGATCCCTTTGGACATCATCCTCCTAGAAAAAATATGCAATCCTTATAAAAACCATTAAAATATTGATTAAATTTTGGATAAATCCTAGAATAATTAAATATAGATAATAATTATTTATCAATGTGTTGGATCACTATCTAGGTTAACCCATATTATAAATTATAATGAGATAAATCATGAGCAATAATGTAGCTAGAAAAATATTATAGTATATATTATCCTCAGCATTAAACTATAATGTTGCTTATCCCATAATAAATAGTGTCCATGGACTATGACATCAATAAATCACTTGAAAAACACTTCTCAACCTGTTTTCAAAAAAATTGGTTGTTGAAATACTAATCCATTTTTAAAACCCCAATTTTCAAATCATAAATAACCTAAACTAAATAGAATGGATAATTTTTATTCTGAATAATATAGGATATCCTAAAATGGAATTCAAATATCAAATAATTGTTACATTGGAATGAAAATTCATTTTCACCATATAAATTAAAATACAATATTAATTGTATTATTTATAAAAAATTTAAATCCATTCATACCAATATTATTTTTGAAACCATTTATATAAATATAAAAAATATATTATTTTCTTATGAACATATAAATCCACCAATAATATCTAAATGAATATATTTATAGAAGATAAATAATTTGAAAGGGATACATTAAAGTAGGGGGTTTTTAAAATAATATCTATTTCATTGTTCCTGATTTTCCATATTCATTCTTTATGACACAAAATTATAAAATTTTGATACTTCACATTTTATAGATACTTATTCACATTTACTATTAATTTCATTTCATTTACCACAATGTTATATTAAATTAATTAATCAATTATGTCCATATTGGGTGTTTTGGGGATATTACAGTTTTATGTTCACAATGAAATATTTTGGTGACTATAATCAATGAAGTTATAATTCCATAATCTAATAAAACAAAAATAATAACACCTTTTATATATTATTTATATATTTATATATAACTGTAAAATATTGTTAGGAATATTAAATACATTATTATCATAGTTATGTTAATCCGTATATATGCATGAGTAATGTTTCTAATATTAAATGGTCATTATTGAAAAAGGTTTTGTGTCAATAATTATGCTTCACACATTTACTTCTTTTACTATTGTAAATTGAAAAACCATATTAATAATTTTTTAATATCTTTTTATGTCCTATGTGTTTTAGCATATTTTTTGTGAAAAAAGTTTATTTTTTCATTCATTAAACAAGTACTAATCTACTAAGATGATTTACATTACATATATTCTTTTTCAATTATCATAATTAGTATGTGCCTAAAAATTAGAATCACCATTATTAGACCAAAACATATACTTTAGTCATGTATTTTTTAATTATAATATGTCTTGACAATCAGACTAATTATGGTACAAATACATTTAGACTAAAACATATATATATTATCATAATGTAAATTGTAAATAACTCATTAAGACCGATTTAATATTATAATATTAATTGGAAGAATTATTTATGATGTAAGGAATATTTTTAACAATATAATGGTTTTAATAAATACACCATTAGACTTTCGGTTATGATGATCATTCAAGATCTAGGAGTCCAATACTGTTAAAAAAAACTCAAAAAGATAATCTTTGTGTGACTAATCTAAGGATTACTATAAATATAGAGTAAATAGAAGTGTTTTGAGTAGGTTTATTACATACACTCTCAAATTTTCCAAACAATCAATAGTGTGAATAGTTCATTTCAAGTCATTATATTTCATTTCGGAGTTTTATTCCTATGTAGTCCTAGTCATGTTGTCATCAAAAAAACATTTGTAAATATAACATTTTTCAAGTAATTGTTATTATCAAGGGATTTGGGAATAGGAAAACGGAGAATATGGTCGTTGGATTGAGGGATTATAGGGATAGTAAGACATAACCAATTCATTATCTCATAGACATTCAGAAATAGAAAGATAGATGTGATCATCATATTGAGGGATTTAGAGGAATCGACGATAGAGGCTATTAGATCTTCATACTGAGGCATTTCCAAGAATGAAGGGACCAATATTATAGTATGTTTAAAATAATTAATATTTATAGTAATGATTATTGACTACCATACTCTTAATGTCAAAATAGTTATTTTCTAAAAAAATATTTGAAGTTTTTATTACTGTTACATTACTATTGATTTTGTTGTTGTTACCATTGTTTAGTCCACTACAATGTCAATAGAATGTGAGTCATCAATTTCATGTTACTATTCGGTGTTCTATCAATATTATTCTTATTATGAAAATAAAAATACTTCAATTAATTTAATCAATAGAAATTTTATTATTCACTGTAAGATAATCATACAACTATGATTATGATAATGTGACATTGTTAATCAAACTGAGTCTATGTCTGATAACCATACATAATGAGGCATTGAGTTTGTATAGATTAATTCTTATAAATGATGTTTTTACCTACAATATCCCTCACATGAAATTTTATTCATTATAAGATTAATTTTTCCAGTCATATAATTAGTATTTATGAAATAATGATCATATAATTTATATTATAGTAGGATTCAATTTCTCAAGAACATGAAATGTTTTTACTTTCATCATTATTGAATGTATTTAAAGAATTTTTAATTTTTAATTAATTATTATACACTCACATTTATGTGATGAAACTAGTAATATTATTAGTTTTTATAGTAGACCATTACTGATATTTATTCAATATATAATACAAATATAATTTGAGAAACTATAATTGATAGTTCTAGTAATGAGTACTTAAGATATTGGAGAAGACATTTTTAATTAACAATAGATGTGATAATTTTGCAATGTGAATTTTATTGTATAAAATTATTCATAAAGAAGTTATTATTTTTAGCAAAGAAATTTATAATATCTGTTAAATTATTGAGTAAATAATACATTGTCATACCTCATGACATGATGTATATGTAGTCAAATATCATAATTGTATGCTACGATCCGTATCCATAAAAATAGTTAAGTAAAACATTTTATAACCTATATGGTTGTTGGTTCTAGGAGAGATATGCATAGATAAATCAATCAGAAATCCTATTTTATTCCATAAGGACCAGTTTCGATGATGTACCATAGATTTATGACCATTATAAATAGATTGATTTTTAATAGATAAAAATTATTTGACGATGAAATTATTGTGGAAAATATTTTATATATATACCCAAGGAATTTGGATAAAACAACTTAATTTTATAAGAAAATCATGTTAAATAATATTACATTAGATGATATCATTAGTAATATTATACAATATGAGGTTAGATTCAAAATAGATGTTGAGAAGAATAAAATGAAAATGGTAGTATTAACTTCTCTACAAAATCTACATTACATAATGAACATCAATTTCTAAAGACAGTTGTGAAATATTCTTAAAAATAATAATTCAATTATTCAGTCCAATTCAAGTACATTTAAATAGTTTGAAAATAGTTTTGTAAATCATTATAGAAGGATGAAGAAGATATTGTAAAATAAAGAATTTCCTTATCATTATAAAAAAAATCATAAGGATAAATATGAAAAGAATGATGGTTACTCTTCTTATGAATATAATATCTATGGAAAATTAATCCCAAATATTCAGAAGATAAAAAATATATATATAAGGAACTAGAATTCATAAATTAAAAAATAATGAGAAAGACTTTAAAGAAAAAAAATATATTCAAATGATCTAACACAAGGTGTTAAAGTAGTGATGATTCTTCTAATAATTCTTCTAATAATAATTGTCCTAGACATAGATTCTTAATTCATTTTTCTAGTGTACCCCATGTTAATTAATACTTCAATTGTAAGATAAAAATTGTTAAATCAATCAAAAACCTGACCTTGTGTTCTAATTATCCTAATGATAGAAATCAAACATCATTGGATGATGAATCTTCCCCAGCCAATGATTATAATTACTAACCTTTTCATGTTGTTGTTTCTAAATTTTAAAAAGAATTCGGAAATAAAAATTGTAAATGTTAAAAAAAAACATGATTATGCTATGAAAAAAATTTAAGTATGGCTTAATAATAAATGTTTTGACTAATGAGATATCAGTTCTCTCAAAAGATATTGATATAAAAAATTCCCAAAATGAACTATTTAATTAGAGTAAGGAAAATTAATTTCTGAGAGATATAGTATAAAAACTATATTTAAATATATTATTTCCATAACTGTTACACATGAAGATTATAATTAAAAAAAACTAATATCCGAACCTTATTCTTTGAGGGAATTTTTATCAAAATATAACGCAGGTAAATAAAATCGAGATAAATTTAATAAAAAAAATTCATCAATTATGTATTTTTGGAATGGGGTTTTATTTCAAAAAACATGTTTTCAATAAAAAAAATTCTTGAATAGTGTAAAAATTCACACCAAGTGTAAATGTTGAAGTCATTGAAAAAATGGATTATTAATTAAAATATTATTAATTTCTAGATTTTCACAAAGTGATCATTTATAAAAAATTGTGGATTTATACTTTTTTATTTTATGGCATTACCAGAACTAGGAAGGATTTGGTTACAAATATCTAATATTTTAGTTTTTTTAAAACCAAGGTCATACCATAACATTTTTTAAAAGTTACATGGATAGTGTCATTTCTAATCATATAACTCGAAAGATAGACTTCTTCAAAAATTTTAATAATGGTGAGATGTGTTTATGTAACATTTAGATATTATGATAAATGTTAGATTATCAAAAAATGTATCATTGTTCTTCATTAAAAGGACTTATTTCAAATGTTTTTATTTTGTTAATGGTTTTATAAAAAACCATATAATCATATGAAAATTAGTCGAGAATGGATACCTTGTAATATTTAGTAATGAAAATTTTTCTTTACATTGTTCCAAGGATACATTTATTCATTCTACCAATCGACATGAGGATTTTTATACCCTCGATGTAGAAGACATAAGGAGACAACATTACCTTTATTTTTGAAAAGTAATATCATTGATGGTTTTGTAAACGAAGTTTCAGAAATTGTATCTTAGAAACATAGCTAAGATGGTTATTAAAGGGATTGTTATGAATATACCATAATTTAGATTTGATACTTACATAGTCCATAGACCCTTTCGATATAGTAAGTTACATAATCCATTTTTTAAATCATTTAGTGATGTATCCCCATATTATTCTTCATATTTAGTGTCAAATAACTTTTTAGTCCTACAAAAAAATTAATTTTGAAACAAACATGGAATATGTAAGTGTTGTTATTAAAATAAATATACACAGGATGATTTTAAAAAAAAATATATGATGCCTTTATTTATCTTAAATTTATTTTTCATGGGCTAAAAAAGTAAAAAACCTATCATTAATAACTATTCATAGTGATTTCCATGGATAACTTTTACATTGATTTTTTAAAAAATATTATTATATCAAAGATATAGAATATAATTTTTTAACTCCTAGACCACCCCCTAATGTTGTAGTTAATAGATGGAATATAATTATTCAAGAAATAACTAGAACCATCTCGACTGAATAAATATATGTTAAAATTATATTGTGTGAAGTGTTTAGAAAATCATACTAAAATATAAATTTATTTTTAATTAGACATTATGTTAATAAATCTCTTCATGAGTCGTGGAAGCGATGAATCCAGAAGGCTTATGCTTCAGTATTTTTTGTTGCAATGTACTCAGATTGAAATATAAAAATAATTTTCAAATATTTAAACCAAAATATGATGAATTAATATTTTTTGTTAATTCCAATTCATCAATATTGTATAGATTTTATTAAAAAAAATCATGTACTATTGAGATAACAGTCCATGTTATGATTCTTGGAATAATACCTTTGGTTTTCAAAAAAACCACAACCAAATTTCTCAGATGTTATTTGTAAAACCCATTTTCTACCATTATGAGAGGTTTCTTCTCCAAAAGAAACTACTCAATAATCATTTTCTGAATTTATCCCTCAATAATGGTGTCTTCCAATTATTGAAGAACATACTTTTCAAAAAACATAAAGTTATTTGTTACACTAGAATAATCTTACTGAATATATCATTTGTGATGTTGATCATCTAGTTCGGACTAGATGTGACATAAGCAATGAAATTGAACATGTATCTTTATTATCCCAATTATAACCTAAAAATATTGTTGATGCTTTAGGTGTAAAGTAATGGAGTAATGAAATTAGATATTACCTCATTGATATTTACAGAAACCTAGTTGGTACATTAGTTAAATAAAGTTCCAAAACATTTATAATTAGAGTAAAATGGTATCTAGAATAATTTTGGTGAATATAGCATAATTGTAGGAAATAATTAAAGAAAAGTTTCTAAGGGGTCTTATTAATAAGAGGGAATATATTCTGAAAAACCATATCAAGAGTTTAAATACTTGAACATAATCAATTAATTTTAGCATTTACAACATTCTTTAATAAAATAAATTTTTAAATAAATGTGGAGTGAGATTTTATTGATAGATATATTGATGATAACATTTTAATTGAACAAACCATAGTTTAGAAAATAAAAAATATCCTAAATATTTTTTATAGATAACAATTATTTATATTGTTTTATAGAAGAGGATAGATCCTACTATGATAGGTTAGTAAGAATTTTGATAATGGATGTTTTTATCATACTCTTTTTATAAAACAATTAAAAAAATTTGTATTTGAAATTTTTTATGTAGATGAAATTTTATTTTCCCAAACTCAATAATCATTAATAGATTTCTTTATAGATCTCACGAAAAATGAAATTTAAATGACTTTGAGTGGTGAATTACCAAATTTTATTTGTTTACAAATATCAAAAAAAAACTATATTTATATTTTATATATCAGCATATATTTTTAAAATATCTTCTTAATATATTCATATACGAAAATAATAAATATTTTTTCACTCTTATTGGTACCTCCAATACCCTTGATCATGATGAGTCTAATAATCCTATTGATCAAAATATTTTTTTTTAAATTATGATAGTATATTTACATTACATAACTAATAGTAATCCAAATTTAAAGATTCATTGTATTCTTATGTGCAATATATCAAGAAAATATAAAAAATTCCAATTTTCAAATTGTATAATGATGTTTTTTCATAATGAAACTATTGATTTAGGAGTATTCAATTCATCAGGAATATTTTTGGAAATAATATGTTATAAAGATAAAAAAATTTGTGTATGTAGAATGGTAATGAAAGGAATATCCATAATATTTTATTTCAAAAGGGATTTTATTTTTTCTTGTTATTGTAAGAAGAAACACTAAATATAAATTTCTATTACTAAAGATGAATATGTGGCATCATTAGGTTTTTTCATTCAATTTTGTGGTTTGAAACACACACTCACTAACTATAAAAATAATATTATGAAAACTCAAATTCAATTTAATAATTATAGTGACATTTATTTAAGTAAAAATACAGATAATCACTGACATACTAATAGCATGGCAATAAGAGACTATTTTCTTCAAGATCACACATTATTAAGAGAAATAATTTTACAATTAATCAGAATAAAATTAAAACCAGCGGAAATTTTTATAGAATATCTATTTTTGGATAGATTTAAATATGTCACAATTCAATATGATGTTCCATCCAACCCGACAAATGACCTAGTACGTGGAAAGGCCTGAAATGGTGTTTTTGATCCCCGTGGGCTGGAATCTACTGTATTTGTATCAATAATACAATATGATAATGATTTCACCTAAGTACATAAACATAATCAAAAAATAAAAATAAATAAACCAAAACATCATAATAAAAACCTATCAATTAATGAAAACGTTAATATTCCTGTTTACAATATTTAACCTAATCCTAATCGAGCTACCAAAAATGGAAACCAGACAATATCCCAAAATAACTACTGAAAAAGAAGAGTATCGTCCTAAATCTACCTCTACAACACCAAATAGGGGAAACAACTAGATTCATATACCACCATCACCAAAAACATTACAATTACCTATGAAAAACATATACCCAGAAACATAAACATAAAGGTGAATGTATCGTGTATTCCAAAGTATAGTATAATTCCACCCAAAAATATATTACATAGTATAAAATTTATATGATCAATAAACATATTGGTTTTATAAAAAAGGAAAGTTGGTAAATTTTTATGGAAAACATCTTTAATAGAGTAACATTAAAATAAGACATGATTTATTTGAAATATCCAACCATGTGTATCATATACATATGGTATATAGAGTTTCACCATAGAGAACTAAGTCATAGGGAAACCTTCTACGAATTAACTAGAAATAGAACACTATGTGCACTGTATCTTAGTGAAATGTGGAATAGAAACCATGTTTAACACCATTCTCATGATCAAGACACTAGTAGGGGAAACCCCATGGGTTGAGTGGTTTCCAAACATCAATATCATGTATCTAGTGTTGTATCACTTATCCTGTTTTATGAATATATAATGAACCACATCCGTGTCATTGAGAATAATTATCCTACTATACAAACCTAGTTACCCATGTTTATCGTTATGGTTAGTCATGTTTTGAATATCAAATAAAACATCACATTCGCAATACAGAAGAAAACCAATGCAACAAAAAAATATTACACCGCATCAACAACCAAAAACAACTTTCAAAAATAAATCATGATAAGTAAATTGAAAAATATTTGTCGCATCACTATCAATATTAATGAAAAATGTTGATCAATTTATAATGAACATTATATATAAACAAAAAGGTATTAGACAAGAAATAAAAAAAATTTCATTTATAAAAATCCATTTTCAAAACACATTCATATAAAATCCCTTAAAAAACTTTTTTATACAAGACAATAAAATTATATAAAACATTTAGACACATATGAAAGAATATTAAATTTGTTAAATAGTGTTTAATAATAGAACAACTTCTTTTGATGAAGAAAGATCTTTAAAAATGTTTGAAACATAAACCTCATATCAATCACACTCTAAAGAGGAATTATCAATCCCAAAACATAACTATTAAACCCACAAGAATAATATTGAACCTAAAAACCAACAACCACACCGTTAGATAAGTGAAACCCTAATGGAGGAGGGATAAAGCACTAAAACATAGGAGAAAAAATAAGAGATAATGATCTTATTTAATATGTGGGGATAAGTCACACAATAAAGTCCATCAAAATGGATCCTATATTAGAGGAGAGGAAGGGGAGTTACACCATGCGTAGAAATCATGAAAGGGGGATAGAAATACAGGTTAGGAGGTCAAAATTGGGGGTATAAAAAATGCAAATGTATATTTTTAATGACCAGGATAGGAAGCATAGTTTTTTTACACAGTTTTTCAACCCATTCGATGACAGTGATCCCCTTATTATCCAAGAAGAACCTACATCAGTATTATCCTACGTGGTTTGAATACCACGTGCATGACATGTAGTAGTTACTGCCCCAACCTACCACAAACAACATAGTTACCTGGGTATGAGTTCATGTTTTCTATTAATCGTGCACTGACAATGCATCAACCTTAAACAAAGTTGCTTCCTCTATAATTTTGTAACATTTAACCACGAACTCAAAAGAAACCAAATGGAAAAGGGTATATGTAATATAAAAAAATAAAAAATACTCATGGAAAAACTTGTATATGAAATAAATCATTTAATAGAATATTGTAATTATAAATGTAACATAATTATTTCTATCTACTTATAGTTCACCAATATCTTTAGATTTTGTTACACCTTTTCATAAGGGTAGTAGATATGTTTTTCATTTTTTATAAAAATTTGTTCTATGAAATGAATAGTTTTTCTAAAATTTTCATCATAGGTGTATCCGAGAATCAAATTATTTTTATAAAATTTTCATACATAGAACACTCTAAACGGTTATCAAATTAGATTATATTATAATATTTTGATAAATATATTTTATTTCAATTATTCAGAACCAAATTTTTTATATTAATTTTTTTTTCAAAACTAGTTTTACTTCATAAAACTATCTTAATTGGTTTTTGTACGGAATATATCACATTCATTAGTTTTAAAATAGTTCTAATCTGTTAGTTTACTAAAATCATGAAGAAATATTTAATCATACCAATAAAAAATTTTACACCAAAATGTACGATTCTATTATTTTCGTTTTTGCACCATAATATTGTAAATAGTTTTATAGTTGTGGTTGTTATAATTTTAATAATATATTTTTTAATGTTTTCAATAAATATTTAAATCATACTCAACACTATTATAATAAAACTCTAAAAACTACAATATTTAAAATATTTTTTTATATTTCATTTAATTTATCATGACTTTTATATAAATGATGTTTTCCTCTCAACCATTTGATTAATTATTGACGAAATATATCAAATTTAGTGACAATATAAATGAGGGAGAACCCACATCCCACATATATTTTTTATCAATTTTTATCTGGAGTTGGTTTCCTACTCATATTTCACAGTTCCAGAAGTTTTCTTTTCATCTATTCATTAATTTTTTGTTTCCAAATATGACAGAGTAAAATTATGTTTATGAAAGTTTTGTGTTTTTATGGATATATTTTCTAAATAATATTTTTAGAAAAGTGTTATTAAATCATTAAGAAATTAATTTAATTTCATATTTCAGAATCAATTTCATTTTAGAAACTGGATATGTACATATTTTTATAATATACTAATGTGGTACTTGGGTTTCTATGATCCAGATAGGTTTTTCATAGAAGATGAGAATGAAAAACATTAATGTAAGATGTATGGGTTATATTAAAGGATGAATTATAACAAAGATGATGATTTATTTGGAGAATATAACAACCCCACTCTTTATTACATATATATAAATGATTTATTACATAAACATACTCATTTTAAAACTCTTTTGATTGAGAGTTCGTGTGTATTGGGAAATTAAGAGCCTTAAATAATAACCTAAAACATAAAATATAAAATATTTTTTGAAAAAATATATTTCATTACCATTAAAATATTTTATACACAACATTTATTGGGATAACATGAGTACATACATAACAAAAGGTTGTTCTATAAAGCCAAATAAGGGAGTAGAAAAGGCACAAACTAAATAATAAAATACATTTTTAGAAATAGTAATATTAATGGAGTGGAAGAAAAACATAAACATAAAATAATCATATAGAATGATTATCACAACATGGAAATTTCTTACAACTTACAACATGATATTATCATGATATAATGCTCATTTCACATGGATTAGTATCAGAAAACCCTCATTGCACATGAATTGTCTTGAGTAAATCCTCATTTCACATGAATTAGAATGTGAAAACACTAATTGAACATGAATTATCATAACTAAAACCTAATTTCATATGGATTATGTTGATTTTAATCATTAACTAATTCATTGGATAAATATTAGGGTACACCCTTTATAAAAATTTCATTTGTTGCATAAGTGTTCACCATGGATCATTTAACATGGAATCATTCGATATAATTAGTAATTCCATGATTCGGGAATGTGGAATAAATAGATCTACATACCATTAAATAAGTATAATTAGATATTTTTGAATAACCTTGATATAAAAATGGGTATGGTATTCAATACACAATGAATTTGGATTGCAATAACATGGTGTAATTTCAGTAGCAAAATAGTGTGACTTAAAAAACCATAAAAAATGTTTAATGATAGATGAATGGCTATCTCATAATATTTACATGAAATTTAAAATAACAGGGCCATATATATACATTTCCCAAAACAGGGGATTCAGTAAAAGAAAGATTATTATAATAAAGAAACTTGAAGAAAGAAGAGAAATGGAATAACTCTTACAAAATTTCAACACTGAAACAGGTGTACACCGGATGGATTAATGAGAGAGAAATAAGTCTATAATAATTAAAAAATATGGAGGGATGAACAGGAGAGG
Organism: Viscum album; assembly: GCA_963277665.1. Lineage (NCBI taxonomy): Eukaryota > Viridiplantae > Streptophyta > Magnoliopsida > Santalales > Viscaceae > Viscum > Viscum album. Next base: position 1,629,451,153 of record OY728146.1, on the reverse strand, counting down.
TTAAAAATAATACCCTAACATTTTTATGTAAAAATAAAATGGTATAAAAACATTAAGATAGTAGGACAATAATGACTAAAGGATGAAAACACTTACAAAATTTTGGCATAGTAACAGGTTAGGTAAGGGTCAAAATGACGTAGGGTAAATAATATCTATTTAAAATAACATCAAATTGATAGTAATATAATTATTTTAAATGAATAAAATTTTAACCATATGAAATTAAAAGAACTAATTTTAAATGAGATGCTTTATTTTGAATGGGGGAGAAGAAGGTCAGGATCCCTCACTTAGAAGTGTGATAGTGAAGGCTTGGGTGAGGTTTTTTGGGATAATGGTGGTGACTTTGGAGGACTCTACGGAGTATGGGCCAGATTTTGGTCAATATATTAATGATTTTTGTGAAGTGGAATAAGAGGTTGGGTGGATTTATAGAAGAAATGAGTGGGAATCCTTTATTATTTTGGTTTTGGGCACTACACATTAAACTAATCAAAACCACAAACCATCCCATTTTATTCCCTTTGTTTCTACCATGGGGGAGTGTAATACAATAATTTATATCACCATGGTATTAACATATTAAAATATTAGTCTTTCTTATGTGGTGGTGAGTCACACCCCTTAGAAAATGATATTAAAATGTATAAATATTTTATAAGTCATAGATGGTCCACTATGGAAATATAAAATTATTCATAAAAATTCAACATAAAATTATTTAAAATTTAAAACATATTTTTTATAATATCCATTTTATATTAATCTAGTGCATCATTATTTGGTCATTATGATGTCATAAAACTAAATATATATTTATTCAGTATTTAATTTTTACCCAAAAATTCAATTGTCTCTAAAAATTCTAAACAATTATCCAGTAGATAGTTTTGATATTATGATTCCAAAAACAATATTTATTTTATTTAAATTATTTTCTAATAAATAAAATTTTACTCTAAATATAAATATTCACATTTACTAAAAGTTGACGTATTTTGAAAAAAAACAATTTTTAAACATAATGAAAATTAAATTTGACAGCAAAAAATTTATATATTCATTTATTATTCATAAAAGTAATTTGAAAATAATATTTTACTAAAATAATAACTATTTCATTATTTCATTATTTCATTAAAATAAATTCTTTAATTAAAAATATAATTTTTATTTTTACTTATTAAAATATAAGTATTATCAAACTGAATACATAATCTTTTATAGATTAAAAACAAATTAATATAGAAATAATTTATAGTGAAAAGGATTGTTTTGTTACACTATTATAATAAAATTTTCAATAAACTCTATGATGAATATAATATTTATATATTTCTAAAAAGTACTATTTTAACCAGAAAGTCTATTTCTCTAATACATTATATTTTAAAAAAACAATAAACTCATAATGTAACTGGTAGAATAAGAATTTTATTAATAAAAGTTATTACACAAAAAGAAAGCAATACCATGTAAAATAACCCATTATAACATCTTCATGAGACCAAAGGGTGAGGTGTGCCAATATGATAGACTCTTGGGGTGGCTCAGATAACATTGATCTGGAGGTAATCACTATTAACTTATACTACTCCCAAAGGTTATTAAATTCAAGATTAACATGTTGAATTTTGACTTATAATTCATTAAGAGAAAATCCCAGTGATGCTACCTATTTCCCTATCTCCAACAAATGAGATTCGTATGACATGAGTCTACTAGAAGAGACCATCCTCTCCTTTTTCTATGTGGAAAAAATTCTTCTTAAACCCATTACCTTATACTAGTTTTTTGATCATTGTTAAATGACTGTATTATTAATGTTTATGATGATTAATGGACATTAAAACATAAATTGAGAAAACATAATAAAAATGCATGTGTTTTCAATATACATAAGAAATTTTATTATATAAAATAAATTGTATTTTATTTATTTATTTTTGGGTCGTTACATCCCTCTCCCCATAATAAATTTCACACCGAAATTTATCATTTCTCATATGAAAAAATATTAGGGTAACTTTTCCTCAACACTTCCTCTGAATCCTAAATTACTTATTCAAACATATGGTTTCTCCAAAACATTGTGTTGAGGGGATTAGTCTTATTTAATAGAACTTTTTACATATGATCTATGATCTTCAACAGATTTTCCTCATATTATAGGTCATTAATTAATGGTACCACCTCAAGATTGAGTACTTGTAATGGGTACTGTATTTACTAGATCATGGGTGATACATGGAATACATAATTTACTTGAGGCTTGTTCTGTGGGAGTTCTAGTCGATATGTCATAACTCCAATGCGATCAATGATCTCAAATGGACCTATATATCTTATACTAAGATATAACATCATCCAATATCATAAATCAATTCCAAAGTGATATGTAGAGGAATACCATGTTTCCAAAATCAAAATCTAGGTCTCATTGATGATTATCAGTATAACTCTTTTGTCGACTCTAAGTAGCTTTGATGTGATTCTAGATAGTCTTAACCTTTTCCAAATTTTCATCATCAATTTCTCGACCTTGTTAATTTTTATCCCCAACTTCATCCCAAAATGTCAGTGTTCTGCACCAAGTCCCACAAATGGCTTCATAAAGAGTAATATGGATGCTTTATTGGAAGATGTTATTATAAGAGAAATCAACTAGAGTAAGATATTGTTTCCATCCAATTTTGATGTCCATTAAGAATTCCATCAACATGCCTTCGTGTGTTTATATTTTCTACTCAAATTGGACATATGTATGAGGATGATAAGTCATATTGATGATCGGCTCAGTATTCAGTGCATGTTAGAGGATCGTCCAGAACATATAGGTGAATCTTGGATCTTGATTGGATATAATCGATAGTGGTACTTCATTCAACCTTATATCTTATCTGATGTATTTTCAAGCCAGTTTATCAAATGAAAATCACCTCGAATTTCAATGAAGTGTGAAGTATTTTTATAATGATCCAGAATAACCAATATCACATTTTTTCCATTAGAATTCATCAGAAGTCTAGTGAAAATTTTTGTGGTGATGTTCTCACATTTCCATGTTAGTATGGTTAATGGTTTCATCATCCCCTTAGAATTATTCCCCTCATCCTTCTATTTTTGACATACCAGGAACATTGATCTATACTCATTGATCTCATTCTTCATGTTATGTCACCAATAATACTCTTGGAGATCTCGATATATCATTTTTTCCTAGGTGAATGGAGAAATTCGAACTATGTGCATCATCCAAACGATATTTCTTTTACTATGGAATTGATGGAACTCATAGTCTTAACCTGAAAATCAAAGTTCCATCTCCATTAACATTGATCTCTGAGGATTTACCTTTAATGATAAATTCCACTTTCTTTTGAATTCCCTCATCATCCTTTTGAGAATCATTTAACAGTACTAAAAGAAATGGTTGAATAATTATTTTTTAAAGGATTGATAATGATCCCTAATTTATGATTCCCATGACCATCTTCCTCAAATATAATAATATTGGGTCCTTTTCAATTCATTTAAATGATAGAATCGTTGGGTCCATTGTACTTAGAGATTCTTCCACCATGTTCACATTCCTAGGGTAGTAATGGATTTAGCAGTCATAGTCTTTGATCAGATTTAACCATCTTTATTTTTTCTATCTTCATATCTTTATATGTGAATATATAGTTTAGGATTTTTTGATATTTATATGTTTCACACATCTCCCCAAAGAGATAATGCCCCTTATTTTAAATGCTACGATCACTCCTTACAACTATTGATCATGCATGGGAATGTTTTTCTCATTAATTTCCAAAAGTCTTATGGCATTTGCAATGAAATTTTCATTTTTCCTTATATTTAATCAAATAGAGACTTTTTAAATTTTCAAGAAGAACATTTCCATAAAAATCAACATGTGATACATCACTTAAATATGTATTTCCAAAAATATTAAATATAATTAATAATGGGGAATCAATCTATATATAAAACAAATAATATATTCTTATAGGATATCGATTAAAATACATTACGACGTACACAACTTTAAAGTAGTTGTTACATGTGATCTATTCATCATTATCCATTTTATGAAAATACATATTGTGATCCCTTGATCCTAATGATTGTTTATGCTCATCATGGTTCTTCTTTCCTTGGAATTGATGATTTTCTTTGGTAATGTCCAAATTCTCCCCATTTATTCCATAAAACTATATAAGATTACTTTAATAAAACTTTGGTTCTATTCATAACATTATCCATTATTTCATGGAAATTTTATACTTTGTGCCCTTCCATTACACTCTTTAAACATCTCATATCCCCTTGTGATATTTCCCTCCTTTCATCATTTATCAATTATTGAACGATGTAAATTGGTCCGTATTCCCATTTTAAACACATGAAGGTGGACTTTCATGAGATTTAAAATTCCTCATCCATGATTTTTTGGGGAATTCATCAAAGTTTGAATTTTTAATTGGGTTTTTTGATAGCTGGTTTGGCATTATCATGATATATCATTATTGAGCTCCCATTTGACTGGGATTCTCATTCGTAAATTAATCACATTTCCCTTTTCATCGGTTTTATTCCATATTCTTCATATTAATAGCAATTATCTAGACAAAAAATATTATGCATGAGTATATTAAAAAATTTTACAAATATAAGGGAATATGATGAAATTAACAGGATAACTATTGATTTACATTTATCTACATAACATATAAATTCCTAGGCTTAAATATGTGTTATCCAAGACCAAAAATCCAACATATATGCTTAGTGGGAAGTTTTTATTCCCTTAATAATGTTTCATACTAATCATATGAATATACCAAACCATATCCATTAGGAGTGTCGAACCAAGACTGCAGGAAGGCCCATTGTCATGCACCTGTTCTCATTGCAGTCTAGCTCAATGCGTTGTTTTCATCTTTTACACCTAGATACATTTGTTCCAAATCGACCTCTATTAGTTCGTATATATACAGAGATATATTTTGTTTATGAAAAATTTACTCTATACTATAAAAAATATTTGGATTTTTCTTATACATAATATTATACATAAGGATTTATATATAGTTTAATAACCCTAGTAAAAAAATAACTAAACCATTCATTTGATACCAAATATAACAAACCTACTCTTTATAACATATTTAAACATGAATTATTACATAAATATGCAATGAAAATACCTCCTAGGATCGAGCAGTCAATTGTCTTGGGAAATTAATAACATTAAATAATAACTTCAAACATAAAATATAATCTCTTTATTGAAATATTCTTTTACATGACCACTACATTCAATATTACAGATCATTTTATTGTATAACATGGGGGCATACATAAAAAATGGTGATCTATAAAGCCCAATAAAGTAGTTAACATGGCATAAAATGAAGAATAAAGTAAATTCCAGTCAGTAAGAATATCAATGGAGAACTAGAGAAACATGAAAAAAGGCATGGTATAGTGTGATTATCATGACACAGAAATGTGGAAACAACATATAACAACATATTATAATGATCCAAGAATCATTGCACATGGATTAACATGAGTAAACATTCATTGAACATAAATTATCATGTGTAATCCCTCATGGGAAATGAACTAGAACAATCAATCCCTAAATGAACATGAATTTTCATGGGTAAACATCATAACACATTCTGTATCATGATACAAAACATTAATTAATGAATTTGGTAGATATCAGGGCTCACCCATTATAGACATTTCATTTCATGCATAGGTGTGCCGCATGATCATATAACGTGGAATTATTAAACTATAGATGTTATTCAACAATTATATATTGAGGAATAAATACATGTAATTACCATTCAATATATATATGTGCATAAAGGTGAATACCCTTGACAGCGAAATGTGTACGGTATTCACTAAATAATTATTTTGGTTTGGAAAATCACGGTACATTTTCGACAGCATAAATACATGTCATAAAAATTCATAAAAATGATTGTTTATGAAAGGTACATGGGTATCTCATCATATGTAAATGAAATAATAATTATGATGATCATATAGATATTTGTCCTACCACATGGAATTCAGAAATATCAGGCATAACATAATAAAGAAACATGAAGAAAGATTAGAAATGGAATAACTCTTATGAAATTTCAGCCTAGAAACAAGTGTACATGGGAGGTAATAAGGAGAGGGAAATATGGATATAATCATTAAAAAATAATAAGTTTTGTATGGGGTAGGTTTGAAATCATACCTCAACATTAATAATTTTAAATAAAAATGTATAATAACATAATTAAACATGGAAAAAAATGAGAATGGAAGAAATACCATAAAATTTTGGGCATTGTAACAGCATATATAATGGTCAAAATGAGGGATGATAAATAATAATAAATTAAAATAACATAAAATCAATTGTAATACAACAATTATAAATAAAATAAAATTATAACCATTTGAAATTACAAGAACTACATTTAAATAAGATGCTAGAATTTGAAAGGGGGAGAAAAAAGTGGGCATCCCTTACAAGAAAGTGGTACCACAAAGGCTTGGGAGAGACTTATTGGGATCATGGGGCACATTTGATGATATTTATGGAAAATGGTTTAGAGTTTGTTCAATATTCAAAAGGTTTTATTGAAGAGGAATGGGTGGTTGGGTAGGGTTTTCTAGGAATTGATAGGAAATTAGTTATTATATAGTTTTTTAAAATTGTGCCTTTAAATAATCAAAAAACATAAACCATCTCATGGTTTCTACCAAAGGGGAGTGGTATAAAATAATTTATAAGGCCAGTAGCCAAAAATATTAATATAATATGTTGGCTTATTTGAAGGTGGGTCACACTCTAATGAAAATATTTTTAAAATGTTACAATATTTTTTATGTTCTGGTGGGTCCCTAAAGGCATTATAAAATTAATAAATCAATTATAAAATCAAATTATTTTAAAGATAAAACATATATTTTCTGAATATCCATTTTATAGTATTTTATTACAAAACGATAGGGTCATTATGATGTCATAAAACACTATACATATTTATTTGGTATTCATGTTTTACCAAAAATTTGACTATATAAGAAAATAATGAAAAACACACCGTTGGATAGTTACAACTTATTAATTTCAAAAATATTATTTATTTTGTCTTAATAGTTTCTAAATAGGTGAATTTTCACATTAAAAATAAAATCTGAGATTTTTTGAAAATTGAAGAGTAAAAAAATAGTTTTAAACCATAATAATAATAACAGTTTACAACATAAAAATTATATACTAATTAATTATTAATATGATTAATTAAATAATAATGTTTTATTTAAATATTATTTAATTAAAAATTTCATTAATTCATCAAAATAAATTCTTTATTTAAAAATAAAATTTCTGTTTTATCGTATAAAAATAATATTTTTATCAAACAAAATTCCTAATATTTTATAGAGTAAAACAATAAATATAAACATAATTTATAATTAAAAGTATTGTTATTATATCCCAATTATAAAAAAATTATTAATATAATAATAGTTTTATATAAGTATTTTTATATTTATGAAAAGAACACTTATACCTGAAAAGTCAATTTTTCTAATTCATTATATTATCAAGAAAAACTATTCTCATGAAGGGATTGATAGAATATGAATTTTATTTATAAAATGGATTACAAAAAGAGAGACTAATAATTTGTTATGAGGCCATCATCTCCTTTGTCAATGTCGTAAAAATTTATTTTAAAAACCACAAATTTATACTTTCCATGTGATCATTTTTTAATGTATATATTATAAATTGTAATGATACAGAACGTTCATTTGAACTCAATTGGAATATATAAATAAAATTAAATTGATTAGTATATCTATAAATAATTTAATTAACTAAATTAAACTGAATTTTTTTATGAATGTTTGCGTCGTTACAGCGAACCTACAGAGGGAGAAATGTATTTTTCATCTCAGAAGCATCCAAATGATATTTGTACCATTAACAAATATTTTACTAAATATTAATGGTTTACTCCTTAGGACAATGCCAATTAGGTATCCCACCCAACTCTAGGAATTTTTTTTAGTTATAGATATAAGGTTTCCTCATTCCAATAAAGGGTGATAAACTCATAATAATTATATATTCTGTTCTTGAATTAAACTTTTTTGTAAACATGAGAATCATTTATCTTGCTATGTTTATCATTATCTCCCTACAAAACATCTAAAAAATCTCAATAAAATCCATGATCATTATGTTCCCGGCCATTTTATGTAAAATAGTTGTTGAAAATATAAAATTTTTCAATGTATCCAAAAAATCTTATGTGATCATAATGATTAATTAGTTAATCAGTGAAGATACAACTAATAGAATAATACATGTCTATGGTATTAAACCAATAAATTTTATGTTGAAATTGGGTGATACTTCATCATAGATATTGATATCATGGATGCAAAAAAATGTATAAAGGAAAAATGAATGAAATGGAGTGACTGCTCCACAGTAGAAGAGGAAGAATGAAATGAATGACCCAAAATATGATTTCAAATTATTATTAAAAAATCAATCTGATATGAAAACATTAAATCAAGAAATATGACCTATTTCAGAAAAGGCTAGGGAATTAATAATTCACGACCCTAAATACTTAGAAGAAAAATCCAAGATTATGAAAAACATAGATTTGTATTACCTCAAATTTTAGAGATTCATTTGAATGGATTATATATGGAATATGATAAAATTGTTCTTCCAACATCTCAAACCTATCATGTTAGCCTGAATTTTGGGATATTTCTTGATGTAAACACTATAGTCCATGTAGAAAATATTTTTTCCAAAAATTAATAAAAATATAAAGTGGTCAATGATAAATTTGTCCTAATCAACCCTGGAAATTAATTAGATCATGATCCATCTGAAAAAGTAACTCTAAGAAAAACTAGATGTATTGTTGAAGTGTTAGAAATCAAATGTAATTAACTAGATGATGGGGAAGGAAAATAATAAATATATAGAGATGTAGAAATAGAAAAAGGAGAATATTAATACGTTGAAGAGATAATTAAAGAATAAATATATAATGTAGATGATGATAATGAGGATGTAGTCACTCAACCCCATATTGATGAAAGTAAGTGTCTGTTATCAATAATATTGGAATGATTTCAAGGAATGATGCCATGATAGACTGATCAATTCCGTAGTCATGGTAATCAAAATACAAAAATAAATATTGCATTTTAAATGAATAAACTATTTAGAATTTTTTTTGTAAAAATAATACATCGAGGATGATCTCTAATCCATCTAGTATATTCCACTATATAATAAATTACATGATTCTGGGATTCCTACGGAAAAAAACAGAATAAGTGTGAGACCAAATTCATAGTAAATACAAAATATAGAAGATGAAATAATGAATAAATAAGAGTAATAATTATGGAATGGTAAATAATTATCCATACATACCTTGTAATAAAAGAAATGTTAAGGATCTGAATAAAAAATAAAGAAAGGTAATAACTAGAAATACATTCCATTCAAATAACTGGATAAGAAAAATTAAATATGGAAATGTGTAGAACTAAAACACATTCCATTAATTAATGAAATGAAATGAAATGTTTTTATATATATTTTGATGCATAATATCATGGGTGAAAAATAAATCAAATTAGTATAAAAAATTTATTTCATAATGGATGTCATGTACATGGAATATGTGGACCTATTATCACCAACACCATTCACAAAAAAGGTTAAAATGTATATTAGAAACCCATTTGTGCAAGTATTTATCTCATGATAACATGTTGATTCCTCAAGGAGCTATATAATGTTCGAGCTCCACCCATCATTGTCAGTTCAAATATGTTAAAATAAATAATAAAAAAATATTCCTTATCAGAAAACCATATTTAATTATTAATAAGGATTTCACAGTAATTCTACAATTAATCAAATAACTATCAAGTAGGCACCATTTGTATAATGGTATACAGTTTAGAATATATCAATATCCATTTAAAATGAAATGGAAAACAATAGGAAGTTAAATGTTTGATGATCATAAAAGATTATATATTTCTAGAAGACTAAAAAATCAATGATCTGAATTTGAATACCATCCATAGACAGATCAATAATAAACAATCAAGAGGATGAATAAGGATGGTATCAATACAAAAAATCGCAATTGGGGTAAAATAGAGGGTTGTTTTCCGTGATGAAATAAATGAATAACTATAAAAAAATTCATGAAGAAAATATCATTATTTTAAAACCAAATGAAATTATTTTTCATTGAATGTCCCATTTAATGAATTTATTTAGAAAATAAACAATTTAATCCAGAAAAAGGTGTTTTTAAATAAATGGCAGCAGATATGTATGTTATTGTCATATAGTGTAAAAAGAATATCAAATTTTTCAGAAAAATGTTAATAAAAAATTCCTTGTTCTGAAGGTGAAAATAAGATTCAATAGAAAAAAAAATTTAAAATAAAAAAGGGATAAAATTTCATTACCAAATAATTTTAAGATAAAGAAGGTATGTAGAAGAAAATTTCTTCTCAGACTACTGATAGAAATAAAGTTAGGTATTCATAAAGAATTTTATAAAACATATTTGTACAAAAGATTAAAGAAATGCTACTGAAACATGAAAATGGTCTTGATTAAACATATAATAATGAATGAGTTCCATTAATGTTTTTTATGTAATTTCATCTAATGGATATTACTTTGAAATAACATTCGGATTAGTCTTGAGCAAAATAATATTAAAACATCCCAAAGTGTCCCATACAACACTGAATCATTTTAAATAATTACCAAACGAGGGATAATAATTTAATGAATTTCACATAATAATGATATTAAGGAGGTTAATTATATACAATATCAATCAAAATATATAAACCATCTAAATGAAACTAGTTTCATAATAATACAATATACCTCAATGAAATGATTATGATATGAGATCCCATACACATGAATCGAAAGATCCAAAAGTGATTATAATCAAATGAAAGATCCAATGAACATGAAAATAAATTTATTCATGATATAATATATCAAAATTTCTAGTAGTTTCACCACACAAAATAATTTAGTGGATAATATTAACCATTATATTGTTTATAATATCATATATAAATTTTTTGGATCATCGTTATACTATTGCATAATGGTTTAAAATAAGTAAATAAAAAATAATATAACCATTATATTGTTTATAATATCATATATAAATTTTTTAATATATTTTATTAACCATTTGTTAGCTGTGTCTCATTAATTTAACTATTTCAGTTGTAAATTGCCTAGTTTTTTGAAGCACTTTTTGTGTTATTATTCGGTGATCTTATTAAATAAATACTTGTTTAATAAAATATAAAATTTAAACAATGACGTAATATTCATATATAATCATTAAATATGTATTTAAAATACTCTATAATATTTGGAGATTATAAATGAAGTGCACCGTTCATTGAGATAGTAGGTCGTACGTATACAAGAATGCCACCTTCAGTTTGTTATTGTATTAAAAGAATCAAAATTTAATGATAGATTAGTATATTATAATTTAAATATCACATATATGTTATATATGTGAATAATGGTTTTCAAAACTAACATTTATACATTCCATGTATGGCATGAATGAGTCATATCACTTTGAGGGGCTGGTAGTCCACACCATCTCATATAAAATTATCATAGTTACAAAACACGGAAATTATAAAGGTATTTTATAATAATAAATTACATAATAATTTAGATAATATAAATATAGTATATATCATATTTAAATATATTTCCTATTAAAATGTCCACCATGAGAGTTTATACATGCAAATTGAACAATCATTATTTCGTGAAACAAAAGTTTATCGTACACAGAAACAGTATGTTCATTACCATTAGACAGGGGTGTGTGTATGTTTATTTAGAATTATTATCATAAAAAGTATCCTAGTAAATTTAGTATATTGTTTTTTTATTTAATTACATAGTAATAATAATATATGGAGTGTAGAATGGATATGAATATAGAAAGCATTAGAGAACGAAATACCTCTTTTTCAGGTAACCTCTTTTGGTTTATACCAAAAGGATTCCTAGGGAAGATTTATAACCTAAGTGAGGATTCTAGTATTTTTTAAGGGATTATTAGAATAATTTTTTTATAGGGACAGAATGAACCAACCTGATTTGCGATTTTATGGAAATGAAAGGAATGTGTTTCTTTTTATAATAGTGTGGAGGGGCACTTTTGGAATGCATTATATTATTAATTTAATATAAATTAATTATTTTTTTCGAAATGGATCCAAATTTAGATATCTATAATATAATATTACTATATTTATATATCCCCAACTAAAATAATTTTTATAAATTTAATTTCGATTATATTTAACCTTATCTTTTCAGTTTACCCTTAATTATACACTTTAAATTTTAAAAATAGTAACGTATTTTTAATTATCACGAAGATATTACATTTATTAATATGGGTTAAATTTCCCATTAATGTAATAATAATGAATTTTTTGACCATATCATAGTCACTTTTTTATTTTCAAATATTTTTATAATATTAAAACAATTTAATAAATTATTATTTTTATAAAACATCAATTTTGTAAAATTTACACTATTTAATTTATTGAATTTATAAAAATATTAAAATTGAGATATTTTTAATCCAAACCATTGAATACTATTCTATCATGTCACATTCACATAGAAAAAATTGTGTATGACCTAAATAATCTAAAATAATTCTTATTTTAATATTTATAATATCATTTATTATAATCATTCATTATTAATTAAATCCCAACATCAACATTGTGTCATAAATAAATTTATTTATTTAATTCCGAAAAATTATAAATATAATAAATTAATGTAGGAAATATTTTTATCTATCAAATTATTATAAATATTTTAATATATAATTTATCTGAACCCATATTAATATTTTTTTGAGTAAAAAGATAGATGTTTATAACAAGTTTTCCATTTTTTGAAATTAATTGTTTTCTGTGTCATAATCACACCCAAGTTGATTCCATAGGGAAATTTTCACCCCAATGGTTATAATGGCCATAAATATCTCATATAATTTTTTTTAATATATTTTTAAGTGGTTTTATAATATTATAATAATATTTGTACAATTATTTACAGGATTTACTTGTTACAGTGCTTAAAAAATTAGTGAAGTTGTTATTCATAACATCAGAAAATAAAAAAAAATCCATTTTAATTTGGACCTTAGGATTTAAAATATAGATTTCCTTTTTCATAATTCATAATAATAAATTGGATGAAATTATTTTAAATATAATTCATGTTGTGAAAATGAGAAAGGGTGCTTTCAAAAATAAAAAATAAAAAAAGAATGACATGTGATTATATCAAATTCTAAAGTGAAAATACTTCAAATAACCACCATTGGAATAAATGATAAAAACTAATATCATTATACATAATTTAATTAAATGTGTAATTTAACTATATAATAATTTAGATGAAAATGCAGTCTTGAATTAAAATGTAGTGTATTTTCACTATTCTTTAAAAATGAAATATTTTCCGAAAATTATATAGAAGTTACCGAAATAGTTTTGATGTTCTTAATTAAAGTATTATTTCAATTTTACCGAATAATTTTTATATATGTGTCTAAAGTTAATTTTTTTCACAATATGACATAATTAGTATTTCTTTTAATAAAATATTAGTTTTTATCATATAAAGACATTACAAAACATATATTTTTCATTATTGAAACCATTATAAATAATATTTGAAAATTATTTATTCATATTAAATGTTTAACAGATTTATTTTAATTATATTATGTAAATAATTATAATTGTAACATTTTGTTTCGAAGAAACATGATCTTGCGTATAATGAAATCTAATCAATAAGGAAACTCTTATGTATAACAAGCATGAACTGAGAGTTTCTTGAATAGAATTACAATGAATATATTTTCAATAGTAAATATATTATAATATATTCAGATATTATATTTCCTTATGATATTGGTGGTCTGTTTCATAAAATCTATAGAATAGAAGGTTCTACTTTAGTTTTACGTGGCAATATAGAGGAGGCAGATAACAATGAAAAAGTTAAATTTGAAATGAAGTCATTAGATTCATCATCATCAACAACATCAAATATAATATAAAAAAAATTCAAGGTTATTAAGGTTGTTTGGTATAAATAATAAGAATCATAATCTAAAGAAAAAATCAAATCATTATCCAAAAATGAAAAATAATATCAAAAATTAAAAACAAATGTTTAGGATAATGTTGAAAATAGTGATGTGGATAGAATATAAAATAATGATAACAATGTTACTATATATGGTTAAAAGTACATTTCAAAGAAAGAAAATAATAATGGAATGGATGATAAAGTCGATATAAGAGGAATATAACATCATCATGCACATCAAGATCAACCAAAATCTATAATAACCATAAAAATTGAATGAGTTGGCTATATTTTTTCTTGTGTTAAAGAGACTAGATGGAAGAATTCCTTATTTCCCAATACATGAGGTTAGAGTTCACATTATTAAAGATATTTTTGATCCAAAATCTCAATTGATAAATGATTTACCATAGTAGGTGATCTGTATTGAAGGCCAATTTAAAGTGTTTTGAGAAAGTATTTAGACTCATAGAAAGGAATATAAAGATTTATTGTGATTGTTTCATCAGATATATTAATTTATTAAAACTCATGTGGAATATGTTTAATGGATAATGAGGTTGTGGTTATATTAAATGGGTTATTTTAATCTGTTATTAAAAGACCTGGAAAACAGTGGTATGTTTCCAGATGAATTCAGGTATACTACGAATGATTATATTGATCAGGTGAATGTTTTAAAAACAATATTCTATATATAAAGATATTTTTGACCCACATCTTATATTGTGATTAATAAATCCTTAAAAAGAGGAATCAAAATGAGAAACTATCAGAGGATTTGAAGAAGTTAAAGAAATTGGATGAGAAATTTTACGAGCTGAGGAAAGACCGAAAGGTGTTAAGAAAAATAATGGCCTTTATGGAGACCTGGTTGAATAAATAAATAATTTTTTATTTTGAACTTCTGTTTTATTTGTTTTGAAACTACATTTCAATTTTTTGTAAATAAAGATGTAACTTTTAATCTAAATCTCATTACATAGAATATCTTCCAACTACAATTAGTTGAATGTTCTTTCATACATTATCAGGATGTTATGTAATTCATTTATTGTTCCATATGTTTGTTTTTTTAAAATATCATGAAAATATGAACACATATCCATTCATTTATTGAAAACCAAAAAGGGGGAGAATTTTATAGAACATTGGAAAAATATTTATTAATGGAATATTTCATTATAAATAGGGAGCTATAATAAAAAATGAGATGTTGTTATATTAATGGAATAATAGGAACATAGGGTGGTGATATTCTCCTAAGGGGTAGTTCATCAAATTAAACATCATAATCTACATCATAATCAGAAGTGTTACAAAAATAGGGGAGTTAGGATTTTTAAAATAACTCTAAATATAATGTTGTTAGATAAAATGGGATCTATGTTTTTCATGGTAATTTTTTATTAATGTCTTGGGGTGTGTGCTACCCAAAAGGGTGATATTATTGAGTAATAAGTTATTCATCATACTATTACATTCATTTAGATTGCTAAATAAGAAACACATTCTAATACATTATTACTAATATTTTATGCCCCATGTGTTTTAGAAAGTTATTATAGAAAACGTTATATTTTATGACAGATACAATAAGTTTTATTGTACTTCGAATATAAAAATTATAATTTTTCAATAAGATTATCTTATTAAGTATGTGTATGATAAATTGTACTCACCATTATCATTAATGATGTAAGAAATTTATTCATGTATTTAACACCGCCAAAACAAATTGATGATCAGACTGATACTCATACTAATACAATCAAACT
The DNA here is from genome assembly GCA_963277665.1 of Viscum album. Classification (NCBI taxonomy): domain Eukaryota; kingdom Viridiplantae; phylum Streptophyta; class Magnoliopsida; order Santalales; family Viscaceae; genus Viscum; species Viscum album. The sequence continues at coordinate 1,629,435,082 of OY728146.1, read as the reverse complement.
AACACTCATAAATATTATCGTAATGACTATAATTTATAATTACATAGGACTATCTGATGTTAATAATAATATTCAAATTACATATTTATAATTTAAGGAATATAAGTAACACTATAAATATGTTATTTATTATGATCCTTGACAATCAATTATAATGCGCTATTATGTTTCATGTCTCTAAGGCCATTGAAAAAAGCTAAAAAAATATGAATATTACGTGATCTTTGGTTGGATTCATAATAACTAGAAAATCATTTGATGAGTTGGGTGTTTTTTTCTTAAATTATCTTATGAATTTTTAAAATAATACTTAGCTTAAACAGCTCATTCCAAGACATTGTATAATTTTAGATATTTATCTTCCTATTGTAACAATGATAGGATGTCTCCTTAAAAACTTCTGTAGTTGTAACTCGCATCTATTCATTATTACAATCGAGGTACATCAAGGATAGGAAGAGAGTGAATATAAACATTAAATTGAGTTCTTATAAATATACTAATATAGTGTAAACCCAATAGATCGTGGGATTTATTAGCAAGGAATACAAATACAACCCACATATCCAGGGATTCCATGAATAAGAAGACTGAGCGAATCTGATCTTTCAAACGAATGAATTCATGGAAGGAAATGAAATACATTATTATATTTATAAAAAATGGATACCTTTATTCAAGGTTATTTAATACCATATTCATAAGGATAAAAGGGTTATATTTTTAATAATAGTATGTATATATTTCTTACGATTACATTTTTATTTGTTTTTCTTTTGATTTCAAGTGATCATTACACTAAAAATTTAACATATAGTGCGTCATATTATTAATCTTTATATTATATTTTGTTTTTATCATTACTATTCTGATTACGACAATAAAAAAACTATGATAAATTGGATCTATAGTGATTACGATAAATAAATTAATATAATCATACATACTATGATTCAATTTAATGAATTTCATAATCATATTGAATCTCAATAAAATAACCATACATAAATTGGATCTTGTTTTTTATTATAATTATATTAAAATATGTTTTTTAACTAGAAATCACCCATGAACCTCTAGTAATTATTTCCATTATAATCTAATTATTAAGATCCTATAGTCATTATTATATATATAATGAACCTAGAATTAAGAAAGTATTAATATATCATTATGGAATGAAAATAACATCATAAATAACACATGAACTCTTTAAATATACATATATATTATACATGTTAGGTGGTGATTAAAAATGAATATAAAGCATTGTGGAGGAGGTGGACCACACTTTCAAAGTAACAGAAATAACAGTTTTTGTGAATAAAAAAGTTTGAAAATTGATAAATTGTCATTTTGGAATTATTAATCTATCATGATTATGATATATATTTATATATTAAAAAATAATAACTATTCTTATGTTACCATGATAAGAAAAATTGCATCATTTCATGTGCCATTAATCTCCTATACACATGAATGATTGTATCAATTTCCATTTTATTTAAAAGGGTATGGATATTGGTTGCTCTATAAAACATTAATACACATCATTATACTTAATATAATATTTTTTTATCATGGATAAAAAATATTTGAAGGTGGAATAAGAAAATAAAATAGCCAGTTAATAAACGCACCCATTAATCAGCCAACCCCATTTTCATTACTCCATTAGATCTATAAGGTTGCTATGTTATCCTAAAAAAGGACTATAGCATCAATATAGTTATTTTGTATTTGGATTTGAGTACTTATTTTTAAAATCATGTTTTTTAGGTTTTATGAAATTAGATGAATAAGTGACCATTTATAAGAGATTGGATGGACTCTTTTCAACTTGTATAACATGTTAAATTAATAAAAATAAATCTTGATGTAAAAATTGACCCCAATTTATAAAATTATAATATTAAATGGGGGTGTGACTAAATTATCTCTTAAAATAATATCTGAAAATAATTTTATTACATTCCAAAAATTATTGTTTTTTTTAACACATCAGCAACATTTTTAACAATTATAATGATATCAATGTTCTATATTATTAAGGTGTTAGTATGATTTATAATATATAAAACAGATCCTTTAAATAGATAATGATTAAATTTTCCAACCATATATGATTCACAAGATTGATGATAAGTTATTTTTTTAATTCTTAATCATTTGATAAGATATGTATTACTATAAAATTTAATTAATATCACCATTGGAACTATTCATTTAATGGTACTTTTAAAAATATATAAAAATAATTAAAATAAAAAAATGCCTCAAAACTACATTAATATTTCTATTGTATAAAAAAATATCATGGTTCAATAATGTTAATTGAAATAATTTTTTAAAAAATATATTACCTTTTTTTATTAATTTAATAACTACATCAAAATTGAATATGTTTTAATGGAATTACTACTTTTCTAAAAACAAAAAATAAATAATGATAAATATAAATATTGAATTAAAAATTATATTTAAAAGAAAATAAATTTTTATTTTATCACTCTGTTAATAATATGATATATATTAAATCATATTGGTGGATTTTATTGGATTTATATTCCCATAACGTTTATAGAGGTAAAATAATGTCGAAATGGAAAAAATCCCAAATAGTAAACATCATTGTGAGTTTATATGACTTATACTCATTTATTAAAATTAATTCATGTTTAATGTAATTTTATAGTCCTTGTAATTTTTTATATAAACCCAGAAACATGATTTATCATTTAAAAATTTATCTAATAATTACTAATGTTACTATCCATAATGTTGAAAAATAAATGTGACATATTTGTTGAATTTTTACCTCCTTATTCCAAATATGGAATTAATTGTTTTTGTTTCAAAAAACTTAATTGGATGGATTTCATTTAATATTTTCAATGGAAAATATGACGAATAATGATTTATGAAAGATGTATTTTTGTATGGACACAAATGGATTTACAATGAATTCATGCATCCAAAAATTAAAAAACTATATTTAGATTGTTTTTAAAAAAATATCTAATAATACCTTATAAATGATTTAAAATACAATTTTAATTAATAAATACCTAAAAAAATATAGTTTTCAATAAAAATGTGTGTTATTAACTATTCATTGAAAACTCAATATTTCTAGATAATACCAAAAATTAATAATAACAATAATTTTAAATGATTACTTCAGAAATGAAATTAATATTTTCAAATTAAATTTAATAAAATTTTAAAATGAATATTTCAAATAAAAATTTTTAAATTATATTTTAATAAAAATATTTGGTTTTTGATTAATAAATTAATTAATGAATCTATGATGAATATAACTATCTATTTAGTGATTTAAAAAATATATGAAAGGATATTAATTCAAAAAAATAGTGGGTTTTAAAAGTGTTCATAGGTATATTTTTTAATTATTTTTTTACAGTTTAGACAACTCCTTCAAATTGACTTTTCCACATATATATCTATATAAACTCTTATGTATGACAAGAAAATTATTATTGAATCTTCCATACAAATTATTTTATCATATATAACATAGTATGAAAATATAAAACTTTTATAGATCATATATTTTCCTATAAAATCGTGTAAAAATGTTCTCATCCACATAAATTAATTGTTAATAACGCAAAATGATTCCATGAAATTAATTGGTCATCATGAAAAACTCCTTATATGTCTGAATAACATTTTAGCATGATCCAATTCAATTTATTGTTCCTTAATACTATACAATTAATTTAGAAGATATGACATATTAAACATAGACTAATCAAATCCTCATAAATAAATACTTGTAGAAAATATAACATCATAATCTAATTGGATTTGTCACACCCATGAAGTTTTTGTAAATTCATTATTCATTTAATTTCCATTCCGGATTTGTTTTGGGGGTTTACCACTCATTTTTGTGAAAATGGTGAGTTTTGATAATTTGGGCTAAATCATGAGTCCAATTCTAGATTTTAAAAAAAATTAGTTTCTTCAATAACTCCTTATATTTTTACTATTTTATACCCATTCCACATTCCCATTGGCTTATCCTGATATATTAAAATCACAATATCCCTTTGGACCACACAAAAATCCAAAATCATGATGGATATAGGTTTTTGATTAATGTAATTGTCCTGCCTGTAAGCCCATTTCCTAATTTAAATTATTATTTTTAAATATTTTATATCTCATTCATTGTTTACTATTTTCCCGTGATTCCACCTCCCTCTCAATGCCAATATCCCATAGATCACACCCATTTTCATTTTAGCAATTTTGGAGAAAAAGTGAACCTCGAATTAGAGAGATCTTTCATTCCCTTTATTTATTTGATTTCTCCACTTTTCTCTGGGTTTCATCCCTCGCTCTTTATGTTCCAATGTGTCCATGACGTAAGGAACATACCTAGGGGTTATCCATGAGTCTGTTTGGTGAAATTTTGTTGTCTTGGGCTGGATTTATCATCCTTGTGGTGTTGGGTTGTTGCGATTGATGTTTCGCAGCATGTTTTGAGGGATTCGACAATTTCGGTAGGTTATTCCGTGGGTAACCATTTAATAATGAGTTAGTTTTCTTGATTAAATAATTTTTAAGGTTCATTAAATTATTTTAATTTTGAGAAAACCATTTTTGGTAGCAATAGTAAATCAGTTGGTATTAATGTTACATTTTTAACTGAAATGTGTATTTTTCAAATGTATTTCGTGTGTTATCTCTTGTGGTAGTTTTGTAAAAAGTGGAAGTGATTTATTTGTTGTTGAAAGGGGCTGCCATTTTTGGTTGGGTAATGATATAGTGTCATGTGGGCCTAAAAATGCAGGTCTTTGAATAGGTTTTATGTGTATAACCTGGTTAGACTCCTTGAAAGTGTTTTATGGATTTGTGTGATCTCATGGGTATCTTTTGGGATATTGTTCAAGGTGACTATATAGTAATTAAAAGAATATTATTACATGTTGATTGTGTTTCCAATTCTTTTTTGGTAGGGTCTTGGTGTGATTTTGGCTTAAAATGATGTTTTTGAAATGGGTTTTATGTGTAAAGCTTGGGTATACTCCTTATAATTGTTTTATCAAAGTTTTGAATGGTTTATTGAGTTTTGTACATGGTGAAACTATATCAGAAAACTATTTTGGTAGGAGTATATTTTTAAATGTTCAATTTAATTTTGGAAAAGGCAGTTATGTCATATGTATCATCTTTGAAATATTTTATTAAATTGTTTGATGGAGATATTGATGTGTAAAAGTGATTTGAATTTGATATGGACTATTTTGTGTGAGTGTGATCTGAAAAATTTAAATTTTTATTATGAAAGGAGTTTTATGTGCCATGTGTGTGGGATTTTATATGTGTTAAAATGTCTTATGATTTTTTTATAAAATTGTTTAATGGTTTTGTTGAAGTGTTGAAGATATGTGAAATGTACTATGGGTTATTTTTATGTGAGTCGGATTTCAAAATCATTTTGAATGAAAAATGGACTTTTGTGACTTCTGTGGTATAGATATGGTCTTTTGGGTGAATATTTGATGTCAAAATTATATTTTCATGTTCAATGTATATTTCTTGACTTGTTGAACTTGTTTGAGAACAAGGGGAAAACTTGGGTATCTTGGTGAGTGGACATGTACTAGTATGCTGGTGAATCTGTGGGGTTTGGCCTCAGTTTTACTTAGCAAGATTGACACCTACAACTCCAGCTAAACTATGATGACGATGATTAGGGACCACTATGTTGTGGGTATGTTCCCTACTAGTAAATCGTGCATGGGAATGGATATTTGTGATGGTTACTCTCATCGATATACGAGGTACCTGGGACCCACAGGTAGCAAGTGCCTAGGGGTTATTTCCTACTGATTGTGCTCATTAGTTACTTTATTCATATAGTCGGAATACGGTACATTTGGATGGAAAATTCAGTATCATTGTTTTATTTTTTTTTAAATGTGTTTATCCTTTAAAATAGCCAACTTGAAAACTATTCTTATTCAAAGTTTCACCTTTTAGAAATTGTAATTTGCTTTTCATGTTTTTGAAAACATGCTGGATTTTCATCCTTAAATGATTATCATATGGAATCATTTAGTGGTGGTATCCTACTAGGATTTGTATCACCCCATAATTACAACATTGGGTGTGAGTAGACATTCTTATATTGTGCCATAGGTTTGGGTACATGTTTTATGCAATTGGTTCAGGATTTTAGCAGTCCATCGTGATGCAGTGTTGTGGATATGGGTGGAGGGTGGTGCCTCTTTAAATGTGGAGGTTATTGGGATGTCATTTCAGGATTTTTTTACCTTTGTAATGGTCTTCAAATTTTTTTAAAAAATTGTGTAATTCAGTTCTGAATTTGAGTGGAAGATGTTTTCGTTTGAAAAATCCAGATTTGATTTCTGGGATTCAGTAGTTGTTTTAAGTATACAAACTTAGGTAAATACTTCCCAATTTACTATTTTTGATTCCCAGGAACATGTCCCATCCCATGGGGATCGGGAATGACATTCAAGACTTTCAACGGGTTAGTTCAGTTGCTAGTTTTGGCGGCGACAAGATTCGGTTCATGACAAAATTGTATCAGAGGAGGTTCTCTCAATTTATGTCATGTTATTTGGGAAATTTTCAAGATAGTCTGGATTTAAGATTCTTAGGAAATGAAATTCTGGTTATGGGTAGTGTGCTTAATCACCACACCTCATTTCGGGATTCAAGTCGCCAGGGGATGTCGGGTTTTACATATGCTTTTATTTTCATGGTTTGATGATGATTAGGGAAAATGAAAAGATAGTTAGGTTAATGGTCTCAGTGAGCTCGCAGGGTCTGGAAAGCCATGTGGAGACGAGGATGTTCCCTAGAACACACTTTTTGATGGTGAAGGTATTGGTGTATGGCTGCCAACCATTTGTCCAAGTCACCCACTGAAACTAGTTTCCTCTCGCATTGTTTTGTGCTTCAGTTTTGAAATCATGGAACTTTGGTTTTAAAGTGACTTGGTTTTACGAAACATAAAGTTCTTGTGAAATTATTTTCAAATAAAGAGGGAATGGTTCGGTTTATGAAATGGTGGATCTTAATTTTCAGAATTTTTTTCAAATGGAAAATAGTGTGCTTACAACACTTTTGAAATCAGGAACCTTATTGATGTTGGTTCTCAAAAGTGTTTCCAATATAGTTTTCTAAAAATTAAAGGGTGTTTTAACGGGATGATATGTTTTCAAATTGATGTTAATAACTTCAAAGTGAGTTCTTTTCTAAATGGTTGTGTCCTTATGAAAATTTTTATAAGAAGTGAATTGGGATTTTTATCTCATTGTTAGGAGTTTTGAGAAAAAGAATGGGTTAGTTGACCGTTTTGTTTTTGAAAAGTGGAAAGAATTTTTGTTTTATCCTTTGGTATTGCAATGAGATACCACATGCATGGGGTTATGTGGTATTGTGGATGTATTATGGAAAGATTGGATGAGTTCCTGTACGAATATGAGGAGGGTGGCTGGTGTGGCACAAAAACATGCATGTGTGAGGTCCATGGGGTACCATTGGTGGATATGCTAACTACTGAATTGTTGGTTTTCAATGAAATGTTTTTAAATAAAAACATATTGTCTTGATGAATTTTTTAGGATGTTATATTGTGTGTTTTTGGAAAATTTGGATGATGTGGGATGTTTTGAGTCTAAGAACCCCTCCTGTATGAACTGTGTTTTCGGTTTGTGTTTGGTCGGTAAGCTGGTTATAAGGAATGGTTTGTAGTCTCCTATGAGATATGTTTCCAAGAACCATAATGGTGGTTCCATTAATGTGTTTGGATATATTTTGTTGAATTTTTTTAACAATGGAACAACTTGGTTGGGTCATTGGGTTCCCTCGTTGGAAAGGGTATGCCCCCATTAAGGGTTTGTGCCCAACTGAAGTGAAACCCGGATTGTTTCGCTGTTGGAAAATCCTCCAGTTGATCAATGTAAGGAATATTTTAATGAGATTTGTAGAATGAGCCTAAAAAATTTACATTCTTGGTTTTTTAAGATCCTCTTGTTGTGGAAGAGTTCTCGTGGATGGTTGGAAGAGACCGTAGTTTCTTAAACTACATGATTCGTCAATGATGGAAGTTGTCTAGGGTTGTCAGTATGGATAGTGTATAAGGGGGCCTTTGATTCCTTCATAGTCTTTTCGAAGAAGGGGTTTATGTTAGACCACCTGTGTGGGAAATCTGGCCATGAGAGGCTATTATGGACACATTCAAGGATATGCTGTGAGATTTGGGGATTTTGTATAAGGCACCATCCTTTTATTATTTCTATGAGTCGCTTTGGTAATGTTTGGTGACGCGTTGTGATGTCACATGCTCATTTTATTTTAAAGGTTAAATTGTACAATATTTTGTGAGTATTTTTTTATATTTTTTTCTCCCATTAGGATATCTTTACATCCTCTATATTAGAGGAAGGTGTTTATATGTGTCCTTTATTTCGGTTGTTTCTCACCCGAAGAAACAAGTTGTGATTTGAGTGCATCCTATAAACCCTTATTTCAGTAAAAATACATGTTAGGGTCAAGTGAGTTCTAGAGTGTGTTTTTTCTTTGTGAAACCATCTGGGATTGAATGTTGTTGTTTGTTTCATCGAAAGAATAAATTCAATTTGTGGGTTTCTGAATCCTAACTGCGAGGCCGATGAAGCTTCAATCATTCCAGCTCTATCCATAGGTCCCGGAGTGATGATGACAGGTTGTAAGAGGAAATCCTAGTGTATTTTTCACCTATTATAAAGAACTGTTATCTGTATGAGATATGGGAATAGTTTAAATATTTTTTGTTGTCATCTTGCTTCTTTTGTTCCCGTTCGGTGGAAAGAGGTGGAGGGCCTCATCCCCATGTTGTCTCCCAATGAATTTATTTTCCCCTTTGGTTTCATTTAGGTTTTGGGGAAAGGTTTTTTATTTGTCTAGACATGTTGAGTGAACATGTAGTAGTAACCATTCCCCAGAAAACCATGTAAGTATAAGGATCCACATGGTTAGCGCACAATTTCCCAAATTGTGTGGGATAACCATGTGGCCATCCCAACTCTTTATGATTTGGGGTTTTTCTGTGTCATTCCATATTGGTCAGTTATAATGGTTGGTTATTATGGTAGGGATACCCAATATGAGTGTCATGTATATTATTTTGAAAATTCATAATGGGATTCTACCCCTTGAATTGGGGAGTATGTTCGAGGCCCCCTGTTATTGTCTTGATTCTATCTCGGGAAAAAAAATTAAGTTGCCTCCTACGTTTGGGGAGCCCATATGTGTATCCTTGTACCAGTAACTCACTTTTGTACATGATCTTGGCTTGGAAGTGGGTAGTCTCGTTTGAATCTATATAACCACCTACATCTTCCATGGGTAAACATTGGGATTGGAGAGTTCCCAATGATTTATTTATATCAAGGTAAGTGTAACCTTGTTCGATGTTCTTGTTTGTTTGGGTAAATTGCTTGAGCCTTGTTCAGATAGTGTTTGTGGAGTTTTCTTTTAGGTTAAATCCTGAATGTTCTTGATCATTTCAGAAAATAGGTGTATGTTTTGGTTGTAAAGTATTCCGTCCTTAATTGATCACTGGAAGTGTTTTGGCCTTTGGGGGAGAAGTTTAGAAAAATAGTCTATTTCTGCCTTTCAGTTTGGTTTAGATTTTTCTTTGTCCTTGATGTGGATTTCTGAGGGCGGAAAGTTTTATGGTGGCGAGAATTGTCACACCGATGACCTTTTTTTAAATTAATTATTCATTTAATTTCCATTTCTGATTTGTTTTGGGGTTTTACTACTCATTTTGGTAAAAATGATGGGTTTAGAAAATTTGGGCCAAACCGTGAGCCAAATTCCAGATTTAAAAACAAATTTCGTTTCTTCTATAAATCCTTCAATTTTTAATATTTTATACCCATTCCACTTCCTATTTTTCACACCAAGATATATTAAAATAACCATATCCCTTTGGACCATATAGAAATCCCAAATCATGATCGATATGGGTTTTTGAATAAGGTAATGGGCATGCCCGTAAGCCCATTTCCTTCTTTAATTTTTTTAAATTTTCCATATCTCATTCATTGATTACTGTTTTCTCATGATTCCACCTCCATCGCAAATCCAATATCACGTGGATCACCCCCATTATCGTTTTAGAAATTTTTTAGCTCAGGTGAACCTCTAATTAGGGAGATCATTCAAACTCTTTCTCTATTATATTTCTCCTCTTCTATTAGGGTTTAATCCCTCTTTCTTGGTGTTCCAAAGTTTCCAGAACCAAGGGTTCATACCTAGGGTTTAACCATGAGTATTTTTGGAAAAATTTGTTGTCTAGGGATGGATTTATCATCCTTCTACTGCCATGTTGGTGTTGTTGATGTTTCACACCATGTTTTTAGGTATTCTAAAATTTCGGTAGGTGATTTCATGGGTAACCATTTAATGATGAGTTAGTTTAATTGATTAAATAATTTTTTATGTTCTTTATATTCTTTGAATTATGCAAAACCCATTTTTTGTTTCAATAGTAAATCATTTGGTATTAATGTTACATTTTTTTTTGAAGTGTGTATTTTTCAAATATATTTCATGTTTTATCTCATGTGGTAGTTATGTAAAATGTGGAAGTGATATATTAGTTGTGAAAGGGGCTGAAAATTTTTGTTGGGTAATGATATATTGTCATGTGGGCCTAAAACTGGGGGTCTTTGAATAGGTTTTATGTATATAACCTAGTTGTACTCCTTGAAAGTGTTTTATGTATTTTTGTGTTCTCATTGGTTTTGTTTGTGATATTATTCACGTTGACTATATAACATTTGAAAGTATATTATTACATGTTTATTGGGCTGCCAATTATTTTTTGGTAGGGGCTTGTAGTGTATTTTTCTTAAAAAGACATTTTTGTAATGGGTATAATGTGTAAAGCTTGCGTATACTCCTTATAATTGTTTTATGAAAATTTTGAATGGTTTATTGAGTTGTGTAAGTGGTGAAACTATATCAGAAAAATGTTTTGGTAGGAGTATATATTCAAAAGTTCCATTTAATTTTTGAAAATGCTGTTATGTCATTTTTATAATCTTGGAAATATTTTATTAAATAGTTTGAAGGAGATATTGAGGTATAAAAGTGATGTGAATGTGAAGTGGATTGTTTTGTGTGAGTGTGATGTGAAAAATTGAAATTTTTATTATGTAAGGAGTGTAATCTGACATGTGTGTGGGTTTTTATATGAGTTTCAATTTCTTATATTTGTTTTATAAAATTGATTAATGGTTTTGTGGAAGTGTTGATGAAATGTGAAATTTGTTGTGGGTTATTTTGGTGTGAGTCAGATTTAAAAATCATTTTGAATGAAAGATGGACTTTTGTTACTTGTGTGGAATATATATGGGCTATTGGGAGAATATGTGATGTGGAAATGATATTTTCATGTTCAATGTATATTTCATGACTTGTTGAACTTGTTTGAGAAGATGGGGAAAACCTAGGTGTCTAGATGGGTGGACGTGTACTAGAATTCTAGTGAATCCGTGAGGTTTAGCCTCAGTTTCACATAACATGATTGACACATACAGCTCTATCTAAACTATAATGACGATGATTGGGGACCACTATGATATGGGTATATTCCCTACAAGTTGCTCGTGCACGGTAATGGATAGTTGTGATGGTTATTCTCATCAAGATACGAGGTACCTGAGACCCATAGCTAGCTAGTGCCTAGGGGTTATTTCATTTTTCTTGTGCTAATTAGTAACTTTATACATACCATCGGCTTATAGTACATTTGGTTGGAAAATTCAGTAGCTTTGGTGTATATTTTAAATGTTTTAATCCTTTAAAATTTCTCAGTTTAAAACTTTTCTTATTCAATGTTGCAACTTCTAGAAATTGTAACTAGATTTTCATGTTTTTGAAAACATGCATGATTTTCGTTATTAATTGTTTATCATATGGTATCAGTTAGTGGTGGTATCCAACTGGGCTTTGTCTCACACCCTACATACCCCATTGGGTGTAAGTAGACTTTCTTATTTTGTGCCACAGGTTTGGGTATAGGTTTTATGCCATTTGTTAAGGTTTGTAACGGTCCATCGTGAAGCAATGTTGTGGAGATGGGTTGAGGGTGGTGCCTCTTTCAATGTAGAGGTTCTTGGGATGTCATTTCATGAGTTTGTCCCTTTTTAATGGTCTTCAAACATTGTTTAAATTTTTTTAATTCAGTTCTGAATTTTAGTAAATGATGTTTTGGTTTGAAAAATCCAGATTTGATTTCTTGGATTCATTAGTTGTTTTAAGTATACAAACTCAGGTAAATTGTTCCCAATTCGTAGTTTTTGAAACCTAGGAACTTGTTCCAACCCGTAGGGATCGGGAACACCCTTCGGGACTTGCCACGGGTCGGGTCAGGTGTCAGTTTTGGTGATGACCAGATTTGGTTCATGAAAAGATTAATAATATCTCCCATTAATTTTTTTAGAGATATTAAAAAAAATTATTTAATTTCAAATGAAAAATAGTGTCCCCTAAAATTTTAACTTGAAACAAACAATTGAACCCTCTATTATCAATTTATTTTGTATTAATAATAATTTTTTTGTGAAATATGTTCTATAGACATGTTTAATGTAATTTTGAATGAAAAAATTAAATTTAATTATATATAACATAGATCAATATAGAATATATGATTTATTAATTCGATCATCACTGTAATAGAGAAATGTTTCAATTTGAGATAAAAACATATAGTTTAGTATAATGAATTTAAAAACTAGGTTTCAATAACTTTTTCGATGTAACGTTAAAAATGAATAATAAATTTACGGGAAAATTGGATTCCTCTCCTATTGATTACATACTTCGACCAATTAAAATACACAAATCACAATTTGAAGAGGATATTAAAAAATCATACCCAAATGATGTCAAATTTTATGAAGTCCCATGTCATTCCATATTTTCTAAACCCAATCAATTAAATGTGGTATTATTATAATATAAACAATCAAATCCTTGGATGAAGAAACTAAAATATTCAATATTCTTTTAAAAATATAGTCATTTATAAAATGATACATAATATTAAGGTACTTTGATATGAAATGTTGGAATAGATTAAGAGAGTTGTTTGTTAAAATTGGTTTTCACGTCTAATGACATGTTGATATCTGACTACAACAAAAATCTGTTCATGTTGAGTCATCAACCAAATCATATACCCAGATTTTTCAGATATAAAAACATACTACGCCTTTATTGAAATTATTAAGATAGATGGTCATCATTTAGGATTAAATGTCACACATCTCCCACACTGGATGAATTATAAAACTGATAATTCATTAAATAATTAATGTTACTATCATTTTTAGCAATATTGAAGACTCAAATGTGTAGAAATTTTTTTCCTACAATAGAGTATAATCCAATGTTATTATGTTGTATCTAAAAATTTTATTTTCTATTAAGAGATATAAATTTCCAGGATTTCATTGATATTAGGTACAAAGAGTAACAACACAATATTAACTACCCTTTAAGTATGATAATACAATAGACTTCTATTATATTTTATGTATACCATTTCATTCAAAGTTCCCCCATCATCACATTTACTCATTTTAGTTTCAAATTGTATTGGGGTTGAAAATAAACTTGATTAATATAGACCAAACATCTTCAATAACTATTGAGAATTTTTTTTATTAAATGAAAACATGTTTTCCTTCTTAGTTGATTTGTAAGCCAATAAAATTTTCATTTCCCCTTAACAATACATTTCCAATGATTTCTTCATCTGTAAAAAAACATACTCCCATAAATTATATTTATTAGTAAAAATGATAATATAATGTCCATGTCCTCTCCTATTCATTATTTTGTTGGAATATAGTGTTTGGGGTGTTTGACGACGTCGAGGTGGTATATTCCATCCACTATCCCAAATTCCCAGTTTTATGAATAGTGTTTTCATGATGGTATCTCATTGAATGGTGGTGGTATATCATAAAATGATAGCAGTGACTAAACCTATAGTAGAGATGCCTCTTCCAATGGTGGTGGTGGCTAATCCAATAGAAAAAGTTTCCCATCCAATGCTGGTGATAGCTCATCCAATGGTGGTTGTATCTCATTCAATGGTGGTAGTAGCTTATCCAATAGTAGTGGTGATTTATCCAACGGTGGTGTTATCTTGTCTAACGGTGGATGAAACACATCCAACGGAGGTTGTGACTCAACCAATGGTGATCGTAGCTCTTCCAATGGTTCAGTATCTCTTTTAAAGGTAGATGTTACTCATCCGACAGTGATAGTCCCTCATCCCAATGACAATGGAGACTCATCCAATGGTGATGATAAGTCTTTCTAACAGTGGAAGCGACTCATGTATAATTTTCCCACCATACTAAACATTATCTCTATTGACAATTTAATTGATGTAAAATGGATTCAAATCCTTTTTTGAAGTATTAAGAGCTAATTCAAAGCCCATAACTGATATAATAAAATCCCTATGGGACTCAATTTTATTTCACGGTCATTACATGTTGGTTGTTGATATCCACTATTAGTGGATATTCAACTGTTTAACCTTCCGTGACTCTCAGATTAGATCCTTCTAATTTGGGGGATTTCCCTTTATTCTATAATTCTCCTTCATCTAGGTAAGAGGCACCCAAAACAATTATTTGTTTAGAAGACATGTGGTTTGTGTGTGGAACGTGGATCATGTTTTCCTTGTATCTTTTCATATAGCATGAACTACCCCAGTTTTGGTGGAACTAGGATTTTCCATTCCATATTCAATATAAGTTTATTTATACCTCTGTTCTTTTGGGTTTTGAAATCTATTTTCTCATTATTCTATTTTTCATGTGATGGGATGTGATATTCATCTTTCTATGGATCTTTATTGGATGTCAATTGATGTTGTAGTTCTCTGTTGGATACAGTTGATGCATGAGAGGTGGTCATGATCCATTGTTATTCTCATGTAACTAAAATGAAGAACCTTTTGAGGTAGGGGATTTATGGATTCTATGTTTCTATTTAAATTCAATAGTAGAGTTAGAATGATTTAACCTACTAAATAAAAAAACAATTGACTTAACAATTTTTTTAATGGGGATTATAGAATTTGTATCGATCGTATGTTGTTTCCACATTATTTTCATGACTGTGTGATTTCAATGACTTGTTATTCAACATGATTTTATATATGAAATATGTAAATAATTTATATCCAAGATTATTTATAAATTAATTGTCCAAAGATAAATAGGTATATAAATCAGTCTAGTTGTTGTAGTCATAATTTGATGATAATAAAATCGATTTAGTAATTCCTTTTTAAATGAATCATATAATTAAATATAGAATAAATATCTATTTTTTGATAATGATAATTCCTTAAAGGGTTCAGAGTTATCCATTTGCTGGTAAAGTCCTACCATCTTATGTTATGGATCTCTTAGTGCTCATTGTGTGTGAAGGGTGAATGCCTTGTTTGGTCCAAGAGCCTAGCTGCATTGTGGATTGTTTACTACTGGTTATTTTTTGGGGTGAACCATGGATTTCTATGACATAAGTGATATTATGCTAAGTGGTGATAAGGAGTCCTAGTGGTTGTGGCATTAGTAGACACATAGAGTGGCAAGATATATCAGTTTCTGATTGTGGGTGTCGGGGAGGACATCATGAATGATGTAACAGGATGAAGTTAGGCTTACCCGTTAATATGATAGTTGTTTTCCTTGAATATATTGTTTTTTACCCTTCTTTTCCTTGACCAATAATCAAGGGAGGCGATCCTTATTACCCTTCTTCCAATAGTTTCAATGATGCAGTGGTTTGGAACATGGATTCCATGTTCAGCTTCTCGAGGATTGAAGGTTATGTGATCTTCCTATATGTTGAAGTGTCATGACTGTTAGTTCATCAACTCCATTTTTTCAACACATTACATATTATAAAATAAAATACAATAACAGAATTACTTGAGTTATGGATGAGTGATAATTATATTAATAAATTATTAAATAATTGATGTTGAACACATTGTGTTAGAGCTTTCTGGGATGCAGTGTTAAGGTTTTACTTCTGAGAATCGATGGACATGGTTGGGTTATGCTGGGAGGTCTTGTAGCTTTTTTGTGAAGATAATGAAATGTAATGGGGAAATTTATATTGGTTAATTAATGTTTAAATAATTTATTAAAGTAATTTGAAATAGACGACAAAGGGATAATGTAACTTTTTGTATCTATTTAAACATTTTTGTGCTTATATTGTTTTTGTTTCTATACTCTTATCCACTCTATTAGATAGAAAAAATAACACCCTAGAGATTCTAAGCTCGGGGGGGGGGGGGGGGGGTTCCCCCAACATCCGGATGGGGGGATTGATGGATTACTACCCCATTGGCCCCACTACCTTCTTTTAGTAGTTACTAGAGTTTGTTTGCATGACAGTTAGTTTTCCCCGTATATGTTTATACAGTGTTGTAATGTCTTGTGGTTATTTCACACCCATAAATTCAGGATACAATTTCATTGTTACAACTACTGATATAACATTTATTGGTTGTGATGGATTTAGGATCATTACTCAGTGTATGGGCTGTAATGGATTGATGTATAATTCTTGAAGTATGATGCACGTTAGGTGGGATGTGGTGGATCCCGGGAAATAATTAGTAACTTTTTTAGTGTTGATGGTGTCATGATTCTCCCTAGTGTATTTTAGAAAGCCTTTGTGTTTCATGAGGTGCATGTAGTTGTGATATGCCAATGTATATTTGGTCCCACCAATTTAGGGAGATATTCTAATGATGTGAGACATTTGGGAAAAGTGGAAAACTAGTTGGGAAGTGATAGTTGGTTAACCTTGAAGTTTTTTATTTTATAATATAATATGGTATGAAATACAAGGTGAGTTTTTCCATAGTGATGTTTGGAACTCAGCATAAATGTTTAGGTGATGATTTATTGTCGCTTGTTTTTCACATTGTTTTAGCATGATCTTTGGGGGTGGCGTCCAGATGACTCGTGCCAGGGGATCATGTGGTTGTTTTTCATGTAAATTCTGAGGTCATCTGTAGTGAGAGTGTTAGACCATCCAGTTCAATTAGTGTGCACCAATATTCCACTTTAGGATCCTCCATTGAGGTTATTCATGCCAAGGGAGCATTAGTAGTTCGCACCCGCATTGGATCCTCAGATAGATGATGGCGTATGAAGAGGACATCCTCAAGTGCTCCCCATCCTTAGATAGCAGAGCACGACCATGGTGGTGTACGTCATCAAGGTCATAGAGTGCACAGAGCTAGTCATGGTGCTGGTTATGGTCATCATAATTCTATATCGTTTCTAGCTATGGGTGATCCAGATGACATTCATGATACCCTTTTTTATTATCAGCATCAGTGTATACCTTGTTTGATTCTGGTTCTACACACTCAATAATATCACCTTTCCATGACCATGCTTTAGGACTCTTGGTATAAATAATTCCCATGTGATTCGAGTTGACTACACCAATTGAAGGCTGAACTAACTTTTTTGATGTCTGTAGATACAATGAAAGAGTGTTGGGGAATCAATGCTCGTGGAGATTTGTTACTGTATAGGATGTCACCTTTTGGTTTGCGGGATATTCCTATTGAACTCATTGTTTTGTGATAATATTGTTTTTCTTGTATAGGGTGTCACCTTTGGGTAAATTAGATTGGTTCATGAACATGGAATATGGTAGTTTGTGGATTTCCATCAATTATCATCACTTGAAAAAAGTGAAAATATTGAACCAATATCTGCTTTACATATTGATGAGGTGTTTGACCAGCTAAAGGGTGCATGTTGGTTCTAGAAGATTGAATTGTGGTTAAGATATCATCAGAATCATGTAATGGATGGGGATATCCCAAACAAATCTTTTCTTTGTTGTCATGGAAATATCGAGTTCATGGTGACTCAATTAGGCATGACGAATGCTCTAGCTATGTTCATGGGGATGATAAACGATGTGTTCAATGAGTACATGGATATGTTTTTAGTGGTTTTCATTGATGACATCCTTGTAAACTCCATGTCTGAGGAGGAGCATTTGGAGCATCTGTATGATGTTTTTTGAGTTCATTTCCATGAGCTGCATTTTGGAAAGTTGTTGAAGTGTGATTTTTTGGGCTCGAGAACTCTGTTTATTGGGACATGTTATATCCTAGTTGGATGTAGTTTGGGATATGAATTAGAAAGAATCACTTGTACCTTTGACTTCCCACAAGATAATAACATAGTATAATCATTTCCGTTAATGATATTAAAAAAGGTTCATAATCGATTTCTCATATGTTGTGACTCCTTTAACAGAATTAAACATGATGTATTAATCATTCGTATGGGCTGATCAATGTAAAGAATCATTTTTGTATCTGAAAGAGAAGTTTTTTAGTGCTCTAATTCATTTTCTTATTTAATAAAGAGTTTAGTTTTCTGTTTTACTTTATGATTCACATCTATTGATAAGCTATATAGTGATGTACTTGATAATGGTGTTTTATTAGGGGTTCTGGTAGTTATGTCCCCATGAACATAACTATTACACACAGGATCTTGACCTTTTGTTAGAACCATTGGATGGAGTTCTTGTAGGATTCCAATTTGTAATTTCTTAAAAACATATAAAAGGAAATATTGTTGCTGATGCAATAAGTAAGAAGTTGCACAGTTATGTGGTTCTCAAATATGGTGATTACTGGACGGTGATGGAATAACATTTAGTGTTGCATCTAAATATGGAATAATTTGGGAGAAGATGTTTCATTTTTTAGATGGTTTTGTAGTCATCTCTTGTGCAGCATTATGAAGATTTCACATTAGTAGATATTAATGTGGTGTTCTAGAGAGACTGAGTTATTTTTATTGAGGTCCCTAATGGTTGGTATAAGGATGAACAACATAGAGTTTTCTTTCAAGGAATGTTCTTCATTCATTTTTCGACATAGGAGAATATTTTTAAATACTTACATAGTTATCCTTTCGTTGTACATCTGAGTGTAACAAAAAATTTACCAATATTTAAGAATACATTTTTTTGGCTTGGGTAGATGCTTGACGTTGTAGATTTTTGCCTTGATTCTTGGTCTTCCATAGGGTGATGGTTGATCGCCTTGTTCCTTGTAATTTTCACCAGCAATTAGATTTTCCTCAGTTGAAGTTAGAGGATATCTCGATGGAAATTTTCTCTGATTTACCTCGAGTTTATAGAGGCTTTGATTAATTATGGGTAGTAGTGTATTATATAAAAAATCAGCCCACATTATAACGATCAAGGAGTTGAGCACATTGGAGGTTTTATCAAAGAATTATCTAGTGGAGGTGTTGAGAATAAACAGAGTTTTGAGGAAGAAAATTTCCGATTGAGATCCCAATTTTACCTCAAGGGTGTGGAGTTATCTCAAGCATGATTTTGGTTATTAGATTTTCATTATCCCTACATTACATCCATAGATGGACGGTCAGATAGAAAAGAACATCCAGACTCTTGAGGACACATTTTTCTCATATGTCCTAGATTTTGGAGGTTCTGGGATGAGTCAACTACCCTTGATAGAGTTCCATTGAAATAATATTTTCACTCCACTATCTATATGGATCCATTCAAATAGTTGTATGTTGGAACGTTCTATTCTCCATTTTTCTGGGATGGGGTCTGAGATCCAACAACACGATGTCTGAAACTGGTACAAAACATGAAAGAGATGGTTCATGTTATTCATAAGTGGATGAAGGCTATACAGGGTTATCATAAATTCTATTAAAATCATAGGAGGATTCCTTTGGAGTTTAACATTGGAGATCACTTGTTTTTAAAGGTGGCTCCCCCCACAGGAAGCGATGTTTTTGTCATGAGAGTAAGCTTTCTTGTCTTTCTTTGTTCCCTTAGAGGTGTTGGATCGTGTCAAAGTCAAAGTGTATTGGGAAACACTTACCACATTTATGAGCAGAATACATTATGTTTTTCACATGTTTTTTCTCCATAGTTATCTTCATGATGACACTAACAGCATCGATTGGGGAATGATCATTGTTGACGATAATGCATCCTTTGAGGAAAATTCAATAGAGTTATAGGACCACAAAAATAAGGTGTTTCACAAGAATTATATTCCATTATTTCATGTCTAGTGGATGAATTGTGGAATTGAGGAGAGTACATTGGAATGTGACTTATATATACATGCTCATTACCCAAGGTTTTTTAATGTTTATCACTTTCTTATAACGCTATTTATTCAGTGGTTAATATATTTTCCATTAGTGGGATGGATTTATTTCATTTCTCATTGTGGAATTCCCTTTTTGATTGGTATATCCCTAGGATACTATTTATTAGATGGTTATATTTTTTCCATCATTTATTATTTTTTCCTTTTATGAAGTTGTTGATCTCTTTTTGTGGTGAAAACATTGAGTAGAATCTCTAAGGGGGTTTGTTCTGGCCCCTTTTAATATATCCTATCTAGGGTGGTTTTGAATTATCATAGAAGATAATGTCTTCAATTGTATCTATTATAATGGTCATGACATCTTTGATCCACTACATTGATGAAATCTACTATTTGGGGTGTTTTGTTATGTCATAGTGGCATATTCCAACATGTTTCCAGCTATTTTGGTTTTATGAACAGTGTTTCCAGAATGGTAGATTGTCTAATTTTGGTGGTAGCTCATCAAATGATGTAAGTGTCTCATCCAATTGTGGTGGTGACTCATTAAATGTTGGTGTTAGATCATCCAACAGTTGTCGTAGACTGTCAAACGGTGGAGATAGACCATCCAACGGTGGCACTGACTCGTCTAACTGTGGAATTTGCTCATCTAGCAGTGGCATTAGCTCATCCAACGGTGGTGATGAATCATCCAACGGTGGAATTAGCTCATCCAACTATGGTTTTAGCTCGTTCAAAAGTGGAGTTTACTTATCCAATTGTGATTTTATCTTATCCAAATGGAATCATTGACTCATTCAACAATGATGGAAGCTCATTCCAATAGGGGAGATGACTCATGAAATTTGTTTCTTGCGTCCTATAATTTCGATCCTTTGCTGGATTCCTAGGCATAAAACACTTTCAAATCATTCTTTTGAGATATTTAATGATTATTAAAATTAAATAACTCATATAATTAAATCCACAAGGTCCAAGAGGATTTCATATAGTCAAAACATGTGGTGTGTTGAGGTCTGACATTAATAAGAATTCATCTATTTCTCTTTTCACGAGTCTCGGATATGATCTTTCTAAGATAAGGTCCTTACCATTGTTAATTTATTTTATATGATCTATGTATGAGGTGACTAGAACCATTTTTTCACAAGGATATGTGCGAATTTTTTGTAGACCTTGGGTTATGTATTCCCTCGAGTTCTTCCTACAACATGTTCACCCCCTATATTGGTGCAACCAGAAAATATCGATCTTTCATCAATATATGGTATGTTATACATCTTCTATTATAAGTTAATTAATATATTTCATCATTTTTCTCCTTCCCAAGTGATGGCATGTGATATTTATCTTCCTAAAGGATCATTCATGGATGTTGGTTGATATCAGTGTCCGCTGGTGGATGTAGTTGTGGCAGTAGAGGTGGTTCTGATCTACTGTTTTGGCATGTTCTCATGTAAATAACCATCAAAACATTTTTATGTAGGGGATTCATTTCTTTAGTATTTATATTTACATGAATTATTATAGTCATCATGATTTATCCCAACAAACCACAATGGAATTGAAATAAAATAATATTTAATCTTGATTAATGAATTGGTATTTATCATATGTTGTTGCCCCATTATTTGATAGATATTTTTATATCTATGATGATCTATATGTCATGTTACACATAATGGATATTGGTAAGTAATCTAAAGTCAGAATTAATTGTTGATTAATTGGAAAAAAATAAAGAGTCATGTAATTGAATCTGGTCGTTGTTGTAATTTGATAATAATCAAATGGATTTAGTTATGCATGTTTACGTGAATCAGTTATTAAATATAAAATATATATCCAGTTATTTGATATTGATAATTCCAGGAAGGTTTATGAGTTACCCTCTTGCCTATAAATCCCATGCGCTTAATTCTTTATAGGTGTGAGTGCCTGTTGGGTGTGGAGGCTGATTGTCTTGTTTAGGGCCATAAGCCCTGTTTTTATGTGGGATCTTTTTTATCATGTGTTTTGATGTGATATAAGGATGGATAATCCGGTAAGACTATTGGGGTATGTTTTTCCATGGAATACCAGTTGTGGTGGTGGTATAAGATTCCAAGAGTTTATTTATGCCTCATTATATGCATGTGGATGTCGGGGAGGACATCAGGGATGATGAAACATGTTAAAGCTGGGATTACCCATAGATATTAATGTGGTTTTAATTAAATATGTTGTGTTTTACCAACATTACCTTCCCCACTGCTCGATGTAAATGGTATTTCTTACAGTCCTTCTAAATGAGGCGATGACATGTGGGGTATGCCACATGGTTACAATGTATATATTTTAATGGAATGATGTATAAGATTTCTTGATATAAGTGTAAAAGACATGATGGGTAGTTTATATACTCATCATGCAGAGCCCCTTGCATTTTATATCGTTGAATGCTTTCATAGAATACTCGAAATTATGGATATACTAGCTTGGGATTATTTACACACATAAATTTTGGATATTGTTTCCAATGGAATACAATATGTATAAAAGGAATAGGCTATTATTTCATGATGATCCATTCTCATCATATTAGATATAATGGCTTGAGGTAAAAGACTTGATGTTCGATACACATTATGAGGGGAATGGTGGATCCTGGGAAATTCTTGGTTACCCTATTTGTGTGGATGGTGTGTCAGTTTCCCAAGATGTCTTTGAGAAATCCATTATGTTTAATGAGGTGCATGTTGTGGTGTTACGCCCTGGTTTCTTCAGTCCAGTCCTTTTGGAGTTAGATACTTGTGAGGAGTGATGTTTGGGTATAGTGTTAAACAAGTGGGGAAGTGGTAGCATGGTACACTCTCCTTTTTTTATTATATTTTATACTCCTTTATGAATTAATTAGTGATAGTAGCCAAGGTGAGGTTGGAAACATAGTATACATATGGAGGTAAGGATTTTTCATCACTTGTTGTTCACTACGAGTTTTCATTCTTTCATTACTTTTTCATGAGAGTCTTTAGAGAGGATACTAGTGAATAAACTATTATACTCACCATACATTATATATAATTTTTTAGGAACTCATATCTGGATGTAGATCAAGTTGGTTACAACTAGCATGGGGTATCATGAGTTGTTTGGACATTGTGTTCACTACTGTTTTTAAATTATCATGGTACTTTCAGTTTTCCCCATAAAGTTGTAGTAGATTTCTAATGAAATTACATATGTGTACATTGGATATATTTAATATTTTTGTTTAAAATGAAGTTGGTTTTTGTCATAATTATCTATCTCTTTATCATGTGTTTTCTTAGAGGTTAATGAATCCCATATGTGTTTTTAGAATAATCTTAGTGCTAGTACCCAAATCCGGGCCTACAGGATGTGGGACTTGTGTGTCTTTATCTCTCTTCTCACATTTCCATCTAAGAAAGGGAAAAATCTATGTGGAGGGGGTCGTGACAGACATTATTATAAATATACATAATCAAAATCATGGTGTTCCTCAATATAATCACATTATCTCCCCTTGAGTTAATGAAATATATTTTCTGAATAAATATTATTTCATTAATAGTTTGTGTTACATACAACACCATGATTAAGAAAACTAATGTATCTAATTAATAATTTAAATTAAACATGAATGTTATAAACTAGAATTTAAACATGGTATTTTGTATAATAACAATCACTTATAAAAAATTATGTAAAATGGATTTATGTCAATAATAAAAATTAATAAAAAGAACATCATTTTTTGGTATACATTTTAGGATTCAAATATACTATTTATTAAAAATATTATTAATTTGTGTGAAAAAAATAATAGAATAAATTTTTTAAAACATTGGAAAATTTATTTGGAACATTAAATTTAATTTTTTATTTCATCATATCAAAAATAACTTATGTTTACATTTTGGGAATTTTTTTCAAAATAGTAATATTTGGACGGGTAGTGAAAATAACGAGATTTATTAAAAGATCAATTTTATTATAAATTATTTAATAATATAAATATTTTATAAAACTGTTTTCATGGTTAAATTAGAGAAAATATGTTATAATTTATCTAATTTATGGTATTGTTCTCAACTTTTTGATGTTTTTTATATTTAAATAACCTTGACTTATAAAAAGTTTCTCTTTATAAATTTTCAATTTCATTTCTCCTATGGTTTTAATTTTAAATTAAAATTATCCACATAATTAAAATTATATGAATAAAAGAATTCAATTTTTAAAATCAGATTAATTTAAATCATATTATATTTTTCATTTTATTTTTCATCCAAATAATTAGTAAAAATGCTAAAAATTAGTTACAGTAGATAAGGTTAAAATGGGATTGTTGTGGGTAAAACAAAACTGGAAATGGTTAAAATCAGCCAAATAATGAAAACATCTATTTTATGTACAAAATTCTAATAATATTTCAATTTACAACATTTTTATGTGATTTTTGACACATTTATATGAATGTGAAAAATATAACGATTTATGTAAAGAAAAAAGGCAGAATGCCACCATCATATTGTAAAAATTAATTATGTGTTAACATAGTGATACGATAATGATATTAATTAATATGGATTCTAAATATTAGAATAATGAATTTACAATCAAATGGGAAATTTTCTAATTTTTATTTATCATAAAATTACTTCAAATGCTTATGAAATATTAATGCAATAATAATTTAACTAATATGAAAAAGAATTAAAAATAAAAAATGATTAAAAAAGAGGTTAATTGAATTTATTATTGTGTTAAATGAGTTTTTAGGTAATTATAATAATATATATTGATATAAAAAAATAATAAATTTGAAATTCAAACTATTTCTTTATGCTTTTATAGTCAAATAATATTTTTATTACCAAATTAATAATCAATTTCATTTAAAATAAATAATATTCTTTGTAAATAATTTTTAACACCATGTTACCCACTTTTAGGTATTTCTACTCTCACATTTTCATTTAATTATTTATTTTCATGTGGTATGGCACTCCCGAGGAGAGAGAAATGTTTCTAGGGAAAATAACATAAAATTTGAGGTTTTTTGATCATTTTTCTTAATAGAGTCCAATTATTAACATATCAGAGGAAATTATGTTTTCACCTTAGTTCAATGAACATTTAAGTTGTTTTAGGGATTTTGAGATGAAACTATTATTTTTTATATATTCTAGGGAAAGACATACCATGGATAGTTTTTATAGGATATGTATTTGTTTTCAGGAAGAAGCTGTGAACTGGTACTGAGAATGAATAATAAAAATCATTAATATATTTTACAAACCATGAAAATGTAAAAATATAATTATCCTAAAAGGTGATGGGTTTTCCAACATACATGGTAATCCTAAATATATTTTACAAACCCTAAAAATATAAAAATTAACTTATCAAAAAAGTTGATGGGTTTTTCATCTAACTTATGAATCATGACTTACAGTATATTAAATGGGGTTTCATGCCATGAATGTTTATATTTTTAGATTTTATAGATGTATTGGATTGATTTATATTTCCATTCACTCAAAAGATTCTTTCATCTCATCCGAGAGTATATTTTGGAGATTTTGTAGATTTCCAAACCTTTCAATTAGTCTCATTCCTCATTTGATCATTATTGTAATTTTAGTGGGTTTCATTAGTGATTGTTCCTCAAAAAATTTCATTCTATTTCACCTTGGTATCCTCATTGAACTAATGTTTATTATCCACTATTCTATAGTGTTGATTCATCTTAATCATTTTAATATCAATCATGATATCTTCCCCCTACGCTAAACGATGTTTTAGTTGTGGTGTGTCATATGTTTTTCTTATTTTATAGGTTGTTAATTTTTTCCTATCAACAATTCTTCTTGATGAAATTATTCTATGACGTGAGGATTGATTATAGGGATCCATTATCATGTTTTTGTTATTCAATGTTGTTGGATACCATTGTGATATTGTGTGAACATATTTGAGGTAGGTTGTTTTGTTTCTATGCTATTTTACATGGAAATAAATACTATAGATTTGAAAAATAATAATAAAATAAATGAAATTATTTATTGATGGATTTCTTCCTGTGGAAAATGGGTTTCTAAAAAAAAGTTATCTTTTCCCTTTGTTTTGGTGAACAAAAAGGTAATTTACAATGCATTGATAAATTGATTTATATAATTATTTTTTAATCAAAAATTTTATTAAATGATTCTGAAAATAGTGAACATTTTATGATTTGGGTACATGGGTGGATGTTTTATAATATGGAATCATCCTTGTATTATCATGGGGGATCACTCATACGGTGTCCCTCTATACCCTAGGTCAATTTTTATATATAATTTATTTTATCATTATTAGGGGATTCATAAATATTGTGTCATATAATCTATATCCTTTTTATACGGAATTTATTCTCAAGTAGTCGTTTATTATAGAATTAGGGGTCTGCTTTCTTGAATTTTAGTGATCCTTGGAATAATATTACATATGCTTTGGTCTTGTACTATTTTTTCTAGTACTTACCTTGCTTGATATTAATTATTATACATTCATTACAATGACTGTAATTTGATGACTAATGAAAATGAAATTCTTGGAAACTATTTTACATTGTATTATTTGGAAATGTACTATATTGGAAAATAAAATGTTTTTTCAAGCTTTTGATATAATATTTTTAATTCTCTATTATGTCTTATTTTTTTAATGTTTGGTATGTTTTTATTGTTGTATGAATCCTTCACATGGAACATTAGGTTGTGATCCTACTGAGCTCACTAGTTCACACCCTATTCAACCCTTCAACATTTTGTAGAACGTTATATGTATTTAGAAATAGTGAAAGGAAAGGAACCACATGGATGTCCATAGAGATTCTTTCAAATGGGTCAGTGTAGATTGATGAAACATTGTGGTATATCTTCCACACTATCACATGGAGTATTTAGTTTCCTATGTTATTAGTCATTTGATGTTGTAAATTAAATTGGTATATGGTGACTATTTTTGAGTTGTATCATTTTTCTTATATTCTATTAGTTATTAACTATGTTTATCTTATCAGATTATTCTCTATATTATGTATATATACACTGTTTTTTTATGTTAGTATAAATAAATACCTATTGTTAATTTTATTGTATGGTTAAATGGTTTCATTCCATTGGTATGGGTAATTCTATTAGTGTATATTGAAATTCATGTCAGTTACATGTTCTTGAGTTTATTTTAGTGGGGTTTTCCATAGTTTGGTATCAGAGGTCAGGTTTTTCTCTTCAGTAATTTTCATGGATGTGTGGTAGACTGAAGACTAGATTCTCTAGATTGGATTGGTAGGTTGTGGTGAGTTCAGGACTAGCTCTTTTCATGATGAGACGCAACTTTCTATATTATTTAGGGATGTGTGTCTCATGTATTTATTTCTTCATCCTATTATTATTTTTATACTATGGTTTTTAAATATAGATTATTTTTTGTTTGATTTTCATATATTTTGTTGAGAAATTGTATGCCTCTGAAACATGTTTTTGGGTTCATAAGTTGGTGATGGAGGTGATCCATAGAGGAATCCTCCTATTGATCATAAACTTTTCAATGTTATCATGAGTATATTTTTTTAATTTATTCTTGATTGTATCATAGTTCTTGAAAATAATTGTTGAATTTGAATCAAGAAGTTAAAGTGAAAAGGATTGGTTATGATTGTTCTTGTGTGAGAATACATCATCCATTAAAGGTATGAATGAGACTAAAATGAATATTAATAGCTAGAATAGGTGGATCAGATCATTGAATTTCTAGTTATAGTTGAGCGTATCAAGGTGAAATGTGAACCATTCATTCTTGTTGGTCCTAGTAGGTTCTGTTGGGATTCCATGGTGCATGCATTTATGCATGTGGAAAGGAAACTAGAGTTTCAATAATCCCTTATTCTTGTTGTTTTATAAATAGTATGTGTTGATGGATAATTCTCTTGTGTTCCTATCATTATAGTAGGGAGATATATCGGTGTTTCCATACACCAATACATTTTATGGATGTACTTATCATTTCTCCATAGGTAGTAAATTATGACCATAAGATGTATTATAAGTACCTGTAATGATTGTGATCAGATAAAAGATCCTATTTGTTTATGTAGAAATATTTTGGCCAATGTAGAGATAATAGAGAAATTGATGGAAGAATATATGAATGTGGTAAGAATATTTGGTTAATATACCCCTTCGCTTTAACCAAGTGGCACATTTACTGGTGCATAAGTTAAGAAGTTGAAGTTGATTGAACATTGTAGGAGTGGGTTTGTGGTTCTTAGTTGCGTGCCTCCTCTTCACCATCAGTTATATCTATCATTTTTTCCTTTTACTATATTACATTGTCGAAAGGTGGAACATAACCAATATTATTGAATTGTGCAAGCGAAAGAGTGTAAAAATTTTAGACATTGTAGTCATCTACATCATTTATATCATGATATGTTTATTAATGAATATAGTAATGGACCATAGAATCCAATGGGTACTACAACATAGTCATTTTATTTAATTACTAATAGTATTTGACTATAATTATGTGGAATAAAGAACCTCTACATAGTATATTTATTTTTGGAAGTGGTGGATGCGAATCTAGCTTTTGTGATTGGTACCATCCTTATGTCATATTCAATAGTGAATTCCTTATTAGATACTAGTTCATCTCACTCATTTTTATGTGTCTGTTTTACTAATATTGTTAAAATTTCAACAGAACTCATGTCCCTTATTACACAGATAGATTCTCCTATTTGGAAGAGAACAAAATAGTGTTTTTAGTATCCTCTATTCTCGATATGGACAACTAATGCATAATCCGTCTGAAAATTACTAATTCTTAGTTATAATCAATTTTATTTCACTATCAAGATTGATTGATTGTTTCACAATGTGATGAGGATGATTGTTACAATTGGAATGTATTGTTTCATATGGATGATGGGAGGTCATGGGTGTTTCATGTAGAGTGTGATGTTAGTTCTAATGTGAAGTTCCTTCCCACCATGGTCTATGGAAATTGTTGTCTATTGTAGTTATTGAGTTGGATGATTTTTTTTTCTTCCCTCTATTATTCATGAATTTTCTAATGTTTTACTAGATGATTTATATAGTATTCCACAAGAGGAGGATTTAGTGTTTACAGATCTACCTATTCAAAGTACACAACCAATTTTGAAACCATAATACCGTATAGATCTAATAGATATTAGATGGATAAAGAATCAATTGGATAATTTGTTGAAAAAATGTTTTTCTATCCCTAGTGTTTACACTAATGAATATTATATAAACGTTTCCATGATGGAAGATGATTTACTCTAATATTTTATATAATATTAGATGTAAAATAGGGTAATTGTTATGAAATAAGTATATTTTTTTGTACTGGATTATTTTTTTGTCAGTTTAATGGTAAACATGGTATTGACAGATGAATCTTAAGTCATGTTATCTTCATCTCATAGTTTGAGAGTATGATATATAGAATCTGAATTTCAGGATTCAGTATATCCATTATGAATATTTCGGGATTCCATTTGGTAATAATAATGAAAATAACTCTTGATTAAATTTATAAATAATATATTCCATTTTTATCTCAAAAAATATTCGATAGATTTCATGGATTATATTTTGGTTTATTTACGATTTGATCATGAGAATGGTCACCAATAGAGTTTAGTTACGGAAATCACGGGGAGTCACTATTTATATGCAATAATTTAGAAATAAACTATTACTATTCAATATGTAATGTTAATAGAAAATTTGATTGAAATGGTGTCTAATTATTTGATGATGAGAATGTGTAATATGATTTTTTTTGGAATAGCCACGAACTAGAATTTAGATTTAGAGCATTAATGGTCTTGATAGATATTATCAATTGATCAGACCAAATTTTTAAAAGTTGTTTTCACCATTGAATTTTTTTACATGGAAATGGGATAAATTAATATATTATGTAAAGTGTATGTCTTACTTCCATGTGATGAAATGATATCTTACATCCGCACTTATTTTGATATTACTAGAGACCAATAAGTGGTATTTTGTTTTCTGTGATACATTTGATTATGATTTTCTTTTTTTATTATGAATTATGATTTTGTGGGGCATTATAGCTCTATCCATATTTGAATAAGTGTGTAAAATTAATCCACTAATGATTTATAAATTTCCATGATTATTCATCCACTTAATTATTTGTGAAACTACCATTTAGGGAATTGTTAAAAATATTTTATATCAAGAAATTTTGTTGATATATTTTTTATCAGAATGAATTGAATCTCAAACCAAGGCTATGGGTGGAATTCCTTAATATGTTTAACATCAACATCACTTACACCCTAGGGAGTGGGAATGTTGTTGAAAATGATCCAATTTTAAAATTACCATTGGAGACTATTAAGGAATCAAAGGGGTAATGGAACGTTATGGGAATATTTTGTTAGTTACACATCAATGCATTAGAGTATGCTTAAGGTATGGGTCTGACCAATGTTCTGTTATCATAATATTTCATTGAGAATATTTAGAAGAGTTAAAATTATTTTGATGTTTATAGAGGAATTTGAGAAACAATTTATTACGGGGAGACTAATTCAAATTGGTCTGTCACATCATATGGTATACTCTATTTTTGGAATCAAATTTTAAGCCAAGGATATGTGTGGAGATCATTTATGTTGGATTATAAATGGTCTCCATGTCTATTAATATCGGAACAAGAAATATGTATTATTACTCAAGATGGAAATTATATTCATCATGGTTGAAGCATGAAAATTTCAATTTTTTTTCCCAATACTAATCCTAAAAATCGATAATGACATTGAATATGAAGGAAAATATTTTTATTTAATCAATTTTGGTATAGATTTGGTAATTGGGTGATGTATAGGTAAATTATTTTTATTACAATAGAATCATTAGGAGTGGTATTCTACCTGAGAGGTGGTTTAATTGATATGATATTAGGCTCATTTCGTTCCAGTAAGGGATACAAAATTTTTTAATGACATAGGTATGCTATATATGTATGAGATATTTTGGTTACATGGGTTTAATTATTTCGCTGTTTTTAGACAGATCCTAGGATTACATTGCATTTCTGAAGGATTCTAAAAGGGGTGGTGCAGAATCGGATCAGGATGAGTACAAGTTATCATCGACAATAAATGGTCAGATATTCCATCTTATTCAAATCCTGTAATTTTTTTTTGTTCTGGTGCCTTTTATTTTAGTGGAGAATTAAGTAACCTTCTGCTGTTTTTTGGTTTTTTGTGAAACAAAATTTATTTTTCTTCAATAATAATGGATCCCTTTTATTCATAGTCTGTTCACCCATGTAGGTCAAAACTTTTTTGGACAAATGTGGGGGATTAGTATTTAGTTCGACTTAATAGCATTTAGGATACATCAATGGTGATTGAGGATTTTCATTAAATTATGGTAACAAATCATATTCGATAGAAATATTATACATAAAAGTGATATCATATATTACAGTTTACAATTGGTGACTAGGTATTCATAAATTTCTATCCTTGGTTGGGTCACTATTGAATTGGAAATTAGGGAAAGTTCAATTCAAGTTATATTGGATAGTTTAGGTAACTAATTATCTTTGGTTAGTTTATTATTAGTTTTATATTCAAATTCATTTAAAAGGAATTCAAAACAAATAATATATCACACTAGAGGAAATACATTCCTGATCTCTACCATATCATGATTTGGGAAGATATTTACTTATAGGATGAAAATTTTCGTATGAATATGGAATAATAAATCATTGATTCACATGTTATTATTCATCATAGGTGGTAGATTTAACTATTCAGAGTGTTAGGAATTGGATGGATTGTATTCAATTGATTTTTGGGAGTGTGATTCATTGGTGAGGGAGAAATGTCACCACCACATTCAATTAAATAATTCTTCCATATCACTTCATAGAGCTGATAATTCATAGGTGAATGAAGAGATTCTGTAACATCCCATTTCACACATTTAGGTATTTATTTCCTCACATTTTTTCCCTTTTAAGAGATGTGTATTTTCAGAATTATGAGGATGTGGATAATTTTCTTGAGGAAAATAACCAAATGTTTGAGGGATACATTTTTCACTAAATTATTAGAGTTCATCTATAAATGTATTAAATTAATTTCAGGGTTTCCATGAGATCAAATAACTATAGAAATTTTTTTTATTATATTTTAATATCGGGATTTGTAATGACTATATAGGTGAGAGGGTTAATGAAATGTGTTTAATTACTATGTTTTGGTCACATGATAGAAGTCGTTAATGAGTACTGGTAATGTAGAATAATACTTTTGAATATATTTAACACAAATTGTAAATATAAAACATAGGTTTTCGAAAAGATACATAGGGTTTTTCATCATACTATGACTTCATAGGATACATGATATGAAAAGGTGTTTTAGGGAATGTATATCTCATGGTTTGGGATTTTAGGGCACCATACGATTGATTTCATATTTTATTCACTTATATGATTATTCCCTAATGACTTCTTGTAGAGACCCGAAGCCTGACGTACATGGACATTACATTACAATTGCGGAATACTTAGTACATAACAAAAACACACACACAAGGATCGTAATAGTTTAGTGTCTTTGGAAACTTGGAACGTAATCTTGTAATCGTGGTGAATGATCTTCAACATATCCTATAAAGATCTTCCCTCTTTTTTTTAACCTAAAAACTTTTTTTATATCCTGGGGAAAAGAAAACATAAATGGGTGAGCTCAAATGCTCAGTAAGGGTAAACAAAAGAAATATCAATCACATCGTATTCATAAGAACATAACATTTTGGAAATCTTAACCTGCAAAAGAGAGCATAATTTCATAACATGGGATAAATCATAGTAGTGAAATATAATCACAATAATCATAACTTAAAACATGAAAATTTGTGGCATACACAGATAATCATAGAGAATCATTTCTTGTTAGTCAAGACTCATTTCCAAGACTATCTTAGTGGACAAAGTCCCTTTCTGAATCGAGTAACCCTGGTTTCAGTCCTGTTTCACTGAACCGGTATAACCTACCGTTCCAGCCCTGTCTATCTCATGAGATATAAAATCTTTACCCAAAGCATTGGAGGGAGATATAGGTCCCACCCATCTCATAATGATACCATTCTTATGTGTGCCACAAAATCATCAATCATACATCATTGCATAACCCATGTAATACAAATGGGAATCTTAAACATCATGAGATCATAAAACAATTCATATAAGATAAAGGAATTCATAAAAATAATTCCATCACAACATGATAAAATCAATGTAACAATAGGGATAAAAACAGAACCCGTTATTATCTTAGATGGAAAATAATTTTGATAAAACACTTGAACTCCATTCTTGAGGAAAATATCATTTCTACTTCAAAAACAATTTTCTTTTAATAACATGTTATACAATTATAAACTAAAAGAAGTTGATTAAAAATAAACATTAAAACTTGTAAAGGAATCTTCTTGGAAATAATTTTTTAAAAATCCATTCATGCTGTATAAGTTAAAAAAACATTCTTCGTACTTTTGTCGGAAAATTCAAAAAGTACCTCGTACGAAAAAATGACAAAAGATTCCTTTCATATTCTTTACTAAAAACTCACCGAAGGGTAAAAATGGATTTAATCAATTGTAGGTGGATGGAAATAATATTACATATTGATAAAACATGGATGTGGATGATAAAATACACCCCAGTAAATACTAAAGTATAAACAACCTCAGATAAAAATGAGATTGTGATATTTCCCTTACCTTAGGTCCGATTTTCTTCGTATGTGTCTGAACCTCCTGTATAATGATTTAAATAACGTCATTGACTTATTACGGAATCATATTCATTGTTATGATATCATATATGGTTCACTTATGACATTATATTACTCGTTCTTTTGTAAATTCCATGTTAAAGAAGTGTTTTGGGTAAAATCATTTCATTTATCGTAGGTGTTTTGACTTGTTGTTCTTGACATTATTATTACTTATATCATGATTTACTTACTTCCAGAATATAAAATATGATTTATATATCATATATATTCAGTATATATATATATATAATAGATAGATAAATGAAATGAAAAACACCGTTCATGGAGACGGTAGTCCGTACGTACGTATGAACGCTGTTTTCCTTTCCTTATTGTCTTGAATGGATGTAAGTAGATGACATACATATATATATATACATAAATCCAGTAGCTTTATAATGTCATATATTTCATTATTATTTCTTATATATACTTTATAATCATTCTTAAATGGTTAACATGGAGAATGAATCTCATCGCGTCGTGGAGACGGTAGTCCGTACGTACGCACGAGCGATGATATCATTTCCATAAATATTGAATTGAATTGGACTGTATTATACAATATATCAGAATAAATATGATGTTGTAATAACTATGTATAGTTATTCTTTACACCATTATAACCATCCATGTAAGGTGGTGGTGGAAAATAGATTACACCACGGCGTGGAGACGGTATTCCGTATGTACGCACGCGCGGTGATTTCTTTTTCCGTAGGATGGCTAGATGGTGAAATAGGGTTGATTTATACTTATAATAACATATCAGTATATTAGTGATACTGATGTTATTACTTCATAATGAAACAACCAAAGAAGAAGAAGTGGAAGAAGAAATAATGATGAAAGAATTGGTAACGGTAATTACCTCTTTTTGAAGCGCCTCTTTGAGACCTCCTCTTAGGGCACTAAAATTGGTATTTGAGGAAGACCAGAACCTCTAGGATGTTTCTAGGGAAGTGGAGAAGAGATTTTGTCAGGGGTTGGCCGAGCTTGAGTGCTCAAATTGGTGTGAGGAGGAGGGGGAGGAGCTGTCCTTTTATAAGGGAGGAGAGGGGCACCTTAGGAATACCTCAAAATATTATTTTTTATTAATGTCAAAATCGGTTTATAATGGTTCCAAAGGGTCTTATTTCGAAGCTAAAGTGGGGATGGGTCTAAATCCTACCAACCAACAGGATTTAGACATGTTTAGGATATTATTTTAACCTTATCAATTAGATTTAACTCTAAGTTAAATAATTTAACTTTTACCGTGTCTTTTTTTTTCTTTCACTATATGGTTAATACACTTACTATAACATGCCAAAAGAACCCCAAATTGTATATTATTAATACATATATCCTTATCTTAGTCATTTGGCCGAAACTTAGATTTTTATGAATAAAATAACAATTAATAATATAATATTTGATTTAAAAACTATTTTGTGTCAATTTTGACACTATTTGATATATGATTTTTTTGAAAGTCATAACAGAATTATATGTTCGAAAAAAATTGATTAAATCAACAATAATATATCATAGTAACCTATAAAATTAGTTTAATTCATAAAAAGTCTCAAATTACATTCATTTGAGCATTTATAACATCAATTATGTTAATATTTCCTTAAAAGGGTAATTACTGCATCATCGTTGTGTCGTAAATAAATTAATTTATTTAAGGTCTAAAAATTATAAATAAAATATCATTATGTAGGAAATATTGTTATCTTTCTAATGAATATTTATAGTCTAATTTATCTTATGTATAACCCCATATTAAAATTTTTTTAGTTATTAAACTTTGATTTTAACTATTTTATCTATTCATTAAATAAAATAATATTAAATGTCATAATCTAATCCAAGTGGACCTAAATGGTCATATTATATTCATAAGGTTGTTTTTGGTCGAATTAAACTTATCCAATAGAATTAGGAAATGTGTTAGGGTAATAGTAATATCATATTTACCCTATTTACTATTAACCATGGTAAATAAAAGTAAAAAGTTACTATTCACCAAAAATTATTTTCATCTCATTGAACAACATTTTACTTACTGAAATCAACCGTGTCTCTCGGATTTTTGAAATTCCATTCACAGAAGCGGTAAAATTATGTTTTATGAAAAGTTCAATTTTTTAACTACCACTTAGTAGTTTCACTATTCATCAAAAATTGATGTTTTTCAAAACAATGTCAAAAATTCATCCTAAGCTATATTTCATATTCCGAATTCAAAAATGAAGTATATTTTACCAAATTCATAACATATAAGTTGCATTAATTAATTTTATAATTAAATCCCGCTGTTAAAACAAATAGCATGCTTTTAAGAAACAATATCTATCAAAAGATTGACACTTGTTTATGTCTGGTTTAAATGTGAAATTACATACAATGACCAACATTGTATTAAATTGTAATAATATATTCTAAATATACTTTAAAACCACTCAAATTAATAATTTATCACTATTAATTATTTTGATTAAAAAAGTTGTTTTTAATTATAATTTAGTAATTTTCACTATTCATCAGAATATGAAAGTTATCCGAAAGGTACCAAAATTTCACCTTAGGCTAAATTCGATATTCCGAATCCAAAAATGAAGTCCATTTTGAGAGCTAAAATTTCTAAAATTTAAAAAATGGTTATTACGATTCAAAATGGCTAGTTTTAATAATATTTTAATAGCATATCGTTGTTTCGTGAAACTCAGTATTGCGTACTACACACGCTATCGAGGAAGGTTGCGATTGCGTGTAATGCAAGGCAAGTCAAGGGTGCGTGTTGTGCAAGCTCCTTTTGGTGAAGCGTACAACACAAGACATTAGTGAAATTAAAAAAGGATATTTTTCATAAAATCTTGGGCTGTTACATTCTACCCCCCTTAAAATGAATTTCGCCCTCGAAATTCGTTAGGGTTATAAATGGTTTACTATTTGAAAGTTTCTTTAATAGAACCCCACATCGTAAAAAGGAATACCAAAACCAATATTTAAATACAAAAGTATGAAACTTAACTGTTACCCAAATAAACTAATCACTGGGTTTCCACATAGATGAAAATATGGATATGGAAGAAAAATCTAACCATCATGTTCTGATGGAGAGTGGTAGAGAACATGGCTATGGAAAATCCAACAATCACAAATCCATAAATTTGTGACGATCTAAGGTACCATCCGATTAATCAGATATAAGATCACTAGGACAACATTTTTTTGGTTTTCAAGATCGTTTCCCTAAAGTTGAAGAATTTGAATTAGAATAAATACTTACTTTATTTTGGTACAGTCGCACTATTGTTCGTGCCTTGATCAATTTCCACTTCATCTCTTAAATAAATGAAGTTGAATTTGTTATTCGTGAAGTGTTAGCAGATCATGTGATAGAATGACGGGTCATTCCATCTGTCTCAAACAAAAGGTTAGCAAAAATTATATACATAAGTCGATCTATAGTGATATTAACCATATATGGTTCCTAAAATGGACTTATACTTCATATGTCATACTGCTTAATATAATAAAACTAGTTTATACTAAACAGGGACTTCCTGTAGGCCAGTGGTAGGCGATAAAGGCCAGTCGCATTTCGGTTGTGGGTTCGATTCCCACAGCCTTGTCCGACGCGATGGGCTGTCGCCCGTCCTGCATTTTGTCCTTTTTCTAAAAAAAAACTTCTATCCTTAAACAATACTAACTTATGATCAACATAATCCATTCCAATCTTTAGGCTTACCCATAATACTACAGTCCACTCTCATAATATAGTGAAAACAATTACCAGAGATTTAATACCATCTTTGATCCCCATATATCATAAGATATGGCTTGTTTGTCACATTCTAAACATTCAAAGTCCTTAATCATGTATTCTCTTGAATACCCATTGAACCTTTGTGAAAACATGAATGCAGTTAAACGTTAACACTTTCCACATACCAAAATCCTCAAAATTCTATATACTCAAACCATGATATCACATAGTCCTTATATCAATCATGAGCTCATGAATACTATTAAACATTTCATTTTCTCGTTTTCCCTTCATTATGCGCATATCATCTTATTTCCAAAAAATATCTCAATCACTTTGAATACCACATCAATAAATATTGCAATACTCAATGATACAACATTATGTTTGAATCCCATTACATAAAAACTTAATCATTCCACCACATCGTTGTCATTGCCAATAGTGATTGCATGTGACTTCCCTTTGTCCTTTGCCTTCAGTGGTTGCTCATGTTGATCATCACTAACCCTTGGATTAGGGCATTTATTAGCATAATGCCCCATTTCCTTGCACATGAATCATTGAAGTGTTGGTGGTGCGTTCTCTGCAGTGTTTTCTTTATTCACATCATTAGAAACCCTTTTTCCATTACTTCGACACTCAGCTGCTCGATGACCTTCTTTTCCACACTTAAAACATTTTCTAGTCCCTTTAAGACAATCTCCACCATGCTTTTTTACACACTTTGTGCATAAGGAAACATTCATCTTCTTTTCACCATTATTCTGAGATTTCTCCTTGAACTCCATCTTTCGTTTCTTGTCAAAACCATGAGATGGATATGTAACACCAACTTCCATTTCTACCTTGATAGCACAACGCACAATTTCTTCATAGCTACTGAAGTCTCTTATAGCTAATTCCCTTCGAAGACTTGGTTTTAAGCCACTGAAAAATCGATCAACTTTACATTCAGGTTGGATGATAATGCCAGATGCATACCTTGCAAGTCTTTTAAAATTCTCTTCGTATATACCAACAGATTCATCATCCTTTTGCTTTAGTTCAAGAAACTCCTTCTCCATCTTTGTTCGAAGAATATGAGGGAAGTAATTATTGAAAAATAAGTTCTTGAACTCGTCCCATTCCATGGACTCAATTTCATCTCTTTGCCTTGTATTCTTGATAAGATTCCACCATTGATCAGCTTCACCTTCCAAACGATATACTGCTAAGATGACTTTATCATGTTCAGAACATTGAAGAACTGAAAATATCTTTTCAGTGGTACTGATCCATTGTTCAGCAACAAGTGGATCAGAAGTCCCACTGAAAGAAGGTGGACGTTGCCTCATGAAGGACTCAATAGAATATTGTTCCCTTCTCTGCTCATTTGGAAGTCCAGAATGATTCATAGCTTGTGTAAGTATAGAAATAAGATTTTGCACTCCATCTCCCATAACATTTGTTTGTTCAGGAGGAAAATCATTGCATTGTCCATTGCATTGATCAACACGGTTCCTTCGGGTTCCATCCATCGTCTAAAACCCAAAAAGAATAGTGTGAGAGGCAAAAATCATGCTAGGGAAAACAACATAATAAAGGGGGAGTACCTTCAATATCTAACATCTTAGGTTTAATTATATGATCATTAGCGTAGTTCTAGTACTATAACCTATACGTATACTTAACCTTAGGGACATCCCTAGACATACCGTAGAAATATCTCTAGGGATCTCACTAACGTTTTCGCATCCTAGTTTCCAAAGGTTGACTAAACCTTTCCTCTGATACCAACTGTAGAGACCTGAAGCCTGACGTACATGGACATTACATTACATTTGCGGAATACTTAGTATATAACAAAAACACAGACACAAGGATCGTAATAGTTTAGTGTCATTGGAAACTCGGAACGTAATCTTGTAATCGTGGTGAAAGATCTTCAACATCTCCTATAAAGATATTCCCTCTTTTTTTTACCTAAAAACTTTTTTTATATCCTGGGGAAAAGAAAACATAAATGGGTGAGCTCAAATGCTCAGTAAGGGTAAACAAAAGAAATATCAATCACATCGTATTCATAAGAACATAACATTTTGGAAATCATAACCTGCAAAAGAGAGCATAATTTCATAACATGGGATAAATCATGGCAGTGAAATGTAATCACAATAATCATAACTTAAAACATGAAAATTTGTGGCATACACACATAATCATAGAGAATCATTTCTTGTTAGTCAAGACTCATTGCCAAGACTATCATAGTGGACAAAGTCCCTTTCTGAATCGAGTAACCCTCATTTCAGTCCTGTTTCACTGAACCGGTATAACCTACCGTTCCAGCCCTGTCTATCTCATGAGATATAAAATCTTTACCCAATTCATTGGAGGGAGATATAGGTCCCACCCATCTCATAATGATACCATTCTTATGTGTGCCACAAAATCATCAATAATACATAATTGCATAACCCATGTAATACAAATGGGAATCTTAAACATCATGAGATCATAAAACAATTCATATAAGATAAAGGAATTCATAAAAATAATTCCATCACAACATGATAAAATCAATGTAATAATAGGGATAAAAACAGAACCCTTTATTATCTTAGATGGAAAATAATTTTGATAAAACACTTGAACTCCATTCTTGAGGAAAATATCATTTCTACTTCAAAAACAATTTTCTTTTCATAACATGTCATACAATTATAAACTAAAAGAAGTTGATTAAAAATAAACATTAAAACTTGTAAAGGAATCTTCTTGGATATAATTTTTTAAAAATCCATTCTTGCTGTATAAGTTAAAAAAACATTCTTCGTACTTTTGTCGGAAAATTCAAAAAGTACCTCGTACGAAAAAAACGACAAAAGATTCCTTTCATATTCTTTACTAAAAACTCACCGAAGGGTAAAAATGGATTTAATCAATTGTAGGTGGATGGAAATAATTTTACATATTGATGAAACATGGATGTGGATGATAAAATACACCCCAGTAAATACTAAAGTATAAACAACCTCGTATAAAAATGAGATTGTGATATTTCTCTTACCTTAGGTTTGATTTGCTTCGTATGTGTCCGAACCTCCTGTATAATGATTTAAATAATGACATTGACTTATTACAGAATAATATTCATTGTTATTATATCATATATGGTTCACTTAGGACATTATATTACCCGTTGTTTTGTAAATTCCTTGTTAAAGAAGATTTTTGGGTAAAATCGTTTCATTTATCGTAGGTGTTTTGACTTGTTGTTCTTGACATTATTATTACTTATATCTTGATTTAATTTCTTCCAGAATATAAAATATGATTTATATATCATATATATTCAGTATATATATATATATAATAGATAGATAAATGAAATGAAAAACACCGTTCATGGAGACGGTAGTCCGTATGTACGCATGAACGCTGTTTTCCTTTCCTTATTGTCTTGAATGGAAGTAAGTAGATGACATAAATATATATATATATATATACATAAATCCAGTATCTTTATAATGTCATATATTTCATTATTATTTCTTATATATACTTTATAATCATTCTTAAATGGTTAACATGGAGAATGAATCTCATCGCGTCGTGGAGACGGTAGTCCGTACGTACACACGAGCGATGATATCATTTCCATAAATATTGAATTGAATTGGAGTGGATAATACAATATATAAGAATCAATATGATGTTGTAATAACTATGTATAGTTATTCTTTAAACCATTATACCCATCCATGTAAGGTGGTGGTGGAAAATAGATTACACCACGGCGTGGAGACGGTATTCCGTACGTACGCACGCGCGGTGATTTCTTTTTTCGTAGGATGGATAGATGGTGAAATAGGGTTGTTTAAAACTTATAATAACATATCAGTATATTAGTGATACTGATGTTATTACTTCATAATGAAACAACCTAAGAAGATGAAGTGGAAGAAGAAATAAAGATGAAAGAATTGGTAACGGTAATTACCTCTTCTTTGAAGCGCCTCTTTGAGACATCCTCTTAGGGAATTAAAATTGGTCTTTGAGGAAGACCAGAACCTCTAGGATGTTTCTAGGGAAGTGGATAAGAGATTTTGTCAGGGGTTGGCCGAGCTAGAGTGCTCAAATTGGTGTGAGGAGGAGGGGGAGGAGGTGTCCTTTTATAAGGGAGGAGAGGGGCACCTTAGGAATACCTCAAAATATTATTTTATATTAATGTCAAAATAGGTTTATAATGGTTCCAAAGGGTCTTATTTCGAAGCCAAAGTGGGGATGGGTCGAAATCCTATCAACCAATAGGATTTAGACAAGTTTAGGGTATTATTTTAACCTTATCAATTAGATTTAACTCTAAGTTAAATAATTTAACTTTTACCGTGTCTTTTTTTTTCTTTCACTATATGGTTAATACACTTACTATAACATGCAAAAAGAACCCCAAATTGTATATTATTAATACATATATCCTTATCTTAGTCATTTGGCCGAACCTTAGATTTTTAGGAATAAAATAACAATTATTAATATAATATTTGATTTGAAAACTATTTTGTGTCAATTTTGACACTATTTGATATATGATTTTTTTGAAAGTCATAACAGAATTATATATTCGAACCAAATTGATTAAATCAACAATAATATATCATATTAACCTATAAAATTATTTTAATTCATAAAAAGTCTCATATTAAATTCATTTGATCATTTATAACATCA
Source organism: Viscum album (assembly GCA_963277665.1). Classification (NCBI taxonomy): domain Eukaryota; kingdom Viridiplantae; phylum Streptophyta; class Magnoliopsida; order Santalales; family Viscaceae; genus Viscum; species Viscum album. Next base: position 1,629,392,422 of record OY728146.1, on the reverse strand, counting down.
ATTATGTTAATATTTCCTTAAAAGGGTAATTACTGCATCATCGTTGTGTCATAAATAAATTAATTTATTTAAGGTCTAAAAATTATAAATAAAATATAATTATGTAGGAAATATTTTTAGCTTTCTAATGAGTATTTATAGTCGAATTTATACTATGTATAACCCCATATTAAAAATGTTTTAGTTATTAAACTTTGATTTTAACTATTTTAACTATTCATTAAATAAAATAATATTAAATGTCATAATCTAATCCAAGTGGACCTAAATGGTCATATTATATTCATAAGGTTGTTTTTGGTCGAATTACACTTATCCAATAGAATTAGGACATGTGTTAGGGTAATAGTAATATCATATTTACCCTTAGTTACCCTATTTACTATTAACTGTGGTAAATAAAAGTAAAAAGTTACTATTCACCAAAAATTATTTTCATCTCATTGAACCACATTTTACTTACTGACATCAACCGTGTCTCTCGGATTTTTGAAATTCCATTCACAGAAGCGGTAAAATTATGTTTTATGAAAAGTTCAATTTTTTAACTACCACTTAGTAGTTTCACTATTCATCAAAAATTGATGTTTTTCAGAACAATGTCAAAATTTCATCCTAATCTATATTTCATATTCCGAATTCAAAAATGAAGTCTATTTTACAAAATTCATAACATATAAGTTGCATTAATTAATTTTATAATTAAATCCCGCTGTTAAAACAAATAGCGTGTTTTTAAGAAACAATATCTATCAAAAGATTGACACTTGTTTATGTCTGGTTTAAATGTGAAATTACATCCAATGACCAACATTGTATTAAATTGTAAATATATATTCTAAATATACTTTAAAACCACACAAATTAATAATTTATCACTATTAAATATTTTGATTAAAAAAGTTGTTTTTAATTATAATTTAGTAATTTTCACTATTCATCAGAATATGAAAGTTATCCGAAAGGTACCAAAATTTCACCTTAGGCTAAATTCGATATTCCGAATCCAAAAATGAAGTCTATTTTGAGATCTAAAATTTCTAAAATTTAAAAAGTGGTTATTACTATTCAAAATGGCTAGTTTTAATAATATTTTAATAGCATATCGTTGTTTCGTGAAACTCAGTATTGCGTACTACACACGCTATCGAGGAAGGTTGCGATTGCGTGTAATTCAAGGAAAGTCAAGGATACGTGTTGTTCAAGCTCCTTTTGGTGAAGCGTACAACACACGACATTAGTGAAATTAAAAAAGTATATTTTTCATAAAATCTTGGGTTGTTACACTTATAGGCTCTCATGATTTATTTTGGATCCCTCTAGCCATTCAAAATAATTTCATTCAATGATGGGTTATTTTATAGTTATGGTTTATTTCATTGGTTGAGAATTTAATCGATATCATCTTTTTCTTCCATCACAGTATCCCTTTTGTGAAACTATTATGGATTTATAAAACATATGTGTTGATTATTCTTGATACTTTTTGGATAATACATGAGATAGTCATCCATAGGATTGTCATAGTTTCCTTTGTGGTTCAATGTCTGATTTTAATGAGGAATGGGTCATTTATTCTTCTTTTATAACCATTAATCATTAGAATTGATTCTTATATATGAGGATTTACTCTTGGATATAAATTTTTATTGATGTGTTTTTTTATTTTAGTGGATCATTATATGAGTGTTTGAAAACCATGATTGATGTAGGTGGTTTATTGTCAAGATTTTTCAGATGAAATCCATTTCTCTAGATATGATACAATGTATTACAACAAAAAATTAATGATTTAGTAATGGATTTTTGTGTGTTGAAAAAAATCTTTTGAAAAGGTATGGGTTTTCCCATTATTTTGCTAATCTAAAATGGTAATTCTAAATTTATTTTCAAATAGATTTCTAATATGGATTTCATTGTATGGAGTAGTTTATTTTTTTCCAAATCTAGATCATGGGAATCCATTTGAACTTCGGAGGAATGTTTTTCTATGTACCATCCTCCATTCATTATCGGGGGGTCACCCCTGGGGTGTTCTTTTATTCGGTATGCCCACTGTTCAAGGGAATTGATATTCACATTGTTGGGGGATTCACTCATGGGGTATTTCTCCCCTCCTTCTATCAAGGTAATAAGAACACAATTGTTCACTAGGAATTCATTTTTTAATGAGTACTCTATAATCAAAATATATAGTGATTCTTAGCACGATGTAACTTATAAATACGGATTATAATATTTTATCTTCTACTACAATTTTTTGATATGATATGAGATTTAGGATTTTCATTTATTGGATTTTACTTCTCTATATAATTGAATTTATTTTAATTTTTTTACCAATTTTCATATATAAATGTGAAATAAGGGAAAATAAAATACTTTTCATTGTTTTTATATAAAAACCCATTTAACTAGTTATCGTGGCTTGTTTTATTTAATGATTATCATGTTAATATTATTATAATATACTTATTATAGATAACATGAGTGGGATCTATATCATCCACTTATCTCACACCATTCTCACACCTTCGGTGGTGCATAGACCTTTTTATGTATTTTGATTCTAGGAAAGGAATGTTGTTCCAGTAAGTTAGTGACGTTTTCTATCCGTTGGGTCTGTAGAGGTGGGGGTGAGTTGGTTGTATTTTTTCCATGAAATCACATGGAGTTCATAGATGCCTATTTTATTATTTTGTAAATTTTTTAATTTTACTAGGGTTATTATTAGAGGTTTTCAGTTGTATCATTTCAACTCACTACTTTTATTAATTTTATATTTTTTTATTATTTTCCCCAATTTCTCTCTATTATTTGTGTATATATTCAATGTTTTTTATTTAGGCTATAGAAAATCATAACCTCTTACTTTTTTCGATTTATGGGTGCTAGTCTGTAGCCCATGAAGATCATTATTTCCAACTGGGGATGTGTGAATATTGTCCGGGTACCCAGATGAGAGGGCATTTAGGTCAGGTTTGTCACATGATTTAAAATTATAAAAAATCATATCATAAACCATGTTATCGGTATATGTATAACCACTTCAACCATAGTAAATTCATTATCTAATTGAACTTCTTTAATAATTATATTTCCCCTAAATAGTGAAATGTTTTTTATCATGAAAAAAGATTATATTATGATTTATGTGCTACCTAAAAATGTATTAAAATTAATTTTCCAAGAAAAATATACTATTTATAATATATATTATAATTAATAAATAGATAAATTGTCAAAAATTATCTATTTAAGATAATTTATGTAAACAATTAAATGAATAATTACAAAGGTAAAATGAAATGGTACCACAGTGAAAACTTATAAGGACCCAACCATAAAACATTACTTAATCTTGAATTAAATGAATAATTCACATTGGGGGTCTTTTCAGGTTTAGAGTTTTAGAAAATTAGATCATAACTATTATATCTCAAAAGTTACAAAGTAGACACATCTACTCAATTTCTATTTTTTTAATAAAATAAAAACTCTTGAAAAAAATAGTCATGTCTGGTTCCATGTTTTAGACAGCATGACATTCCTTGATCTCATCCTTGACCCTATTCCACATTATGTCATGTGAAAAACATTTTGAAAACATGGCATGAGTATAAAATGCTTAGTAAGGAACACACAAAAAAGGAAATAGTTAGTTTTTCTAAACATCATATAAACCATGAATACCCAATCATAAGTAATAATTTACCCTATATGAAGTAGTAAATACTATTCATTGAAAAATAATCATTTCTTACCCTTTTGTGACCAAAATATCACCGTAAAACCCATATAAAGAACGCATAACATATAAAGGTAACCTGGAACATAAACATACATAAATTGAATAAACATACGGTTTACATCCACACATATCACTAAATTGAATATCTATATGACCGACTTACATACCCAATGCATTGTAGCTTATAATGTAACCACCCATCATTTGGCTTACCATGTAACAACCTGTCAAATGTCTATGTACCATTATAAAATCATAGCACTTACAATAATATAAAGGAAAAAAACATTCCACATTTCAATCTAAGTATATAAATAAAATGTATTGATATAAAAAATCAATTTTCAAAACCATTTTCAATTCCAATATACATAATATAGTATATTGTATTTATTTTTTCCTTTTAAAAACATTACTGTTTTTTAAGGAAGCCAAAAATCAAGTAATACTTGTGGTCGCAGAAAGGTAGTTGTCACCACATACGTTAAAAGAAACATTCCTTTTTTTCATCTAGTAAAACACTTCGTAGAAAAATATTCCCTTTGAATGAAATGAAAAGTAAAATGTGTTTATACAGCGTATAAAAGAAAGTCTTGTATTGAAACAAAATATGCCTCAATGATAGGAGACTGAGACGAAGTTCGTTAACTCGTGTCTGACTTGACTCGATCGTTCATTAATCTATTGAATAATAAACTAAAGATAATTTCTACTTGATTAAGAACCTTTTTCATGTTCATTATTCATTTTATATCACTTATTATCATGTTATGAACATTTTGTAATCATTAATGTTAATAACAGCCGTTTTGTCGATATTTGGTACTTGAGTCAAAAAATAACTTCTTATAATTATAAGTTGTTTATGTGGTAAAAAATAAATTATCTCTAGAATTATATTCATGATTTATATATCATTTATATCAAATATATTCAGTATATACATGAATTTATAATATTACCTAACATTTAGAGGTAAGAAATGAAATGCACCGTTCATGGAGTCGGTAAGCCGTTCGTACGCATTGTGCTATATTCATGTCTAATTCACATTTAATGGAATAAAAACATTATTATATAGAGATATATTATAATTCTAGTATAATATAATATATAATATTAGTAACACCATCCTTTATACATCCCACATATGGAATTAACGATTCAAATAACTTTTAGGGGGTGGTGGTCTGCACATCCTAAAATAAAATTATTGTGTTTATCCATTATGGAATCCATAAAGGTATGATATAAATGAAAAATACAGAAGAATAAGAAAAACATAAACATAATATATATCATATATAAATATAGTGAAATCTTTATGTCCACCATGAGAGGCGGTGGGAGATAATTGAACAATCATCATTTCATGAGGCTGTAGTTTTCCGTCCAGAGAAACGGTATGTTATTCACCCATTATGTAGAGGTTTGTGTTAGTCTATCTATAATAATTCTCCTATAAACATACTATTATAATTAAGATATTTTTTTGGTTACAAAATAATGTAATAAAAAGAGTTTATGTGTTTGGAGAAGAAAAATAAAACCAAAGAACAGAAGATAACATTTACCTTTAAATCGGGTAACTGTCCTTGGTTTCAACCAAAAGGGTTTCTTGAAAAGTTTTCTGCCAAAGTTAAGGCTTCTAAGATGAATATAGGGATATTTGGAGCTTATTGAATTAGAGTTTTGAATATCCAAATTGATTTAGAAGTGTGTGAATGGGGTGGGAAGTGGGGTCTTTTTAAAAGGGAGTGGAAGTGCTCTTTTGGAAATCTTGAAAAGTTTATTTTATTATATAATGATTTTCGGTTTCTAAAGGTCCAAAAATAATTTAATTCGATAATATGTTGTACCATGTTCTAAATAAAATCATCCAATAAAAATTTGACAAGTGATGGATATTATTTTAAACATTATCTTCTTATTTATTTAAATTATTCATTAATGACGTAAACACTGCATCATCATTGTGTTACAAAAAAATTTATTTATTTGATGTATAAAAATTATAAAACAATTACCATGATGTTTTAAATATTTCTAGACTTCAAATTAATATTTATAGTCAAATATACCAATTATATAACCCCATGAAAAATTGTTTTAGTAAAACAGTACATGTTTGTGACATTTTTATTTTTACATTAAATAAAAGTCATTAATGTCATTATCTTAAACATGTGGCTACAAGGTGTACCAAAAATTGACCAATGGATTTTTATGGTCTTCCATGACACTTAAAATAATGGTAGGATTTGTGAAAGGTAATTTCATATTATTATAACATTATTTTTACCTTTAATTACACTAATTACATTTAATCACGGTTAATAAAACATAGCTGTTACTATTAACCAAAAATTATTTTCATCCGATTGAACCAAATTTTACTTACTAATGATAACTATGTATGTTGGATTTTTTAAATTCACTTCACAGAAGTGGAAAAATTTCATTTAAACGAATAATTAGTTTTTTTAACTAACACTTAGTGGATTCACTATTCACAAAAAATTAATGTTTTTCAAAAAAATACAAAAAATTCACCCTAAGCTATATTTGATATTCCGTATTCAAAAAATATGTCTATTTTACAAAATTAAAAACATATATGTTGAATAATTGAATTTTATAATTAATTCTCATTGTCATATCAAATAGCATGTTTTTAAGAAACAATATATATCAAGAGATTGACACATGTTTAAGTTCAATTTCAAAGAGTAATTAATTACAATGTCCACTATTGGATTAAATGGTAAACATATATTATAATTGAACATTAAAAAAATTAAAAAGATAATCTAACTATCTAAATAAATTAGATTATATGTTGCTTTTGAATTAAAATACAACATTTTTCACTATTCATTAAATAATGAACTTTATCGGAAAAATAACAAAAACATACACAAATTATATTTTGTTGTCTAGTTTCTAAATAAGGACTTTATTTGGTCCAATAGAATGTATAAGAGTGTCCAAAACTATATTTAAATATCGTTCTCTATCAAAAGGTGATAAATCGACCCTTTAGTTAATATTAGAGTATTTATGCCTAAAATTAAATTATTTTCTTATTTTAAGCCTTTAACTTTTATTGGATAAATGTAAAAACATATAAAAAACATATATAATAATATTTTTTGTTATTTCTATTCCATCCCGCTAATACAAAGGCTAGGTGTTAACAACCATTTATAAGAATATTATACTATTATTATTGTGCAACGTAAGGTTTAAAAGAAACCTGTTGTTGTGTTTTGGGTATTCCATCGAACATAGCAACCAATTTAAATAAAATTAATATTTAATCAAATTTTTTTAATAAATATGAAAATATGTTATTCTTTATTTACCTGGGATGTTACATCCTTTCCCCCTTTTGGAAATTGCATCCTTGCAATTTTATTTACTTATCAAATAAATGGGGGTATTTATCCCTTAGAGAATTTTTAGATTCCCACGTCGTCTCTTCATCCATATGGGGTTTTCACAAAACATTCACCAGATGAATTACCTTATTCCGCAACACTTTCTCTCTATGGTCAAAAATCTGGACCAGTTGTTCCTCAAAAGAGAGATTCTCTTGCAACTGAACTATGTCTGGGCTCATAACATGAGATGGATCTGGTATATACTTTCTCGACATTGAAACATGAATAACATTGTGTACCTGGGACAAACATGGAGGTAATGCCACTCTGTATGCAACTGATCCAACTTTCTACCGAATTTAAAAAGGTCTAATGAACCTCAAACTCAACTTTCAATTCTTTCCAAAAATGCATCACACTTTTCGATGGAGAAACATTGAGAAAAACATTATCACCAACCTCAATTGAAATATCCTTCCTCCGGTTATCCGCATAACATTTCTGCTGACTCTAAAATGTTTTTATCTGCCACTGAATCAACAGAACATTTTCTGCCATCTCTTCTTCCAATTATATTCCCATCAGCTTCTTTTCCCCTACTTTATCCCAAAAGCATTAGTTCGACACTGTTTTTCATATAAATCCTCAAACGGAGCCATCTATATACTAGAATGAGAACTGTTATTATAAGAAAACTCGACTAAAAAATATGTTGGTCCCAACATCCCTAGTAATCCATCATGAAATCAAGTAACATATCCTCCAATGTTGGAAATTTTTGTTCTGACTGACCATGTTATTGTAGATGAAAAGCTATACTAAAATTTATTTCTGTACCCAACAAATTCTGAAGGAATTTCCAAAAGTTATAAGAAAAAATTGGTTCACGATGATATACAATGGAGAGGGGAACACCATGTAACATGACTATCTCTTTAACAAACAACCAAGAAAGTTGATCTATAGAGAAAGTGTCTCGAATAGGATGAAAATGAGAAGATTTAGTCAATCAATAAACAATAACCCAGATTGCATTATTACGTCGAGATGACTTTGGTATTCCCACAACGAAGTCCATGGATATATTTTTCCATTTTCACTATGGCACCGATAATGACTGATGCATCCCATTCAATATCTTCTACTCTGCTTTAACCTGCTGACAAGTCAAACAATTCACAGTAAAATCAGAAAGATCTCTTTTCATTCCATCCCACCAGTAATACTCCATCAGATCTCTGTACATCTTAGTACTATCAGGATGAACTGGAAACGGGGAACTATGAGGCTCACATAACAACTCATTCATCAACTGTGAATCACAAGGCACACATAATCTCTTACAAAACCTCAAAACACAATCATTATCAATGATAAATTTAGGAAACATACCCTTCTAAACTAGCTCTAGCTTTTTTTGCAACTCACTATCGTTATTTTGTGCTTGCTTAATTCTGTCTGAAAAAATAGAAGAACTACCTACACCAATAACTTCTATGCCAAAGTTCATCAAATCAAAAACCAAAGGATCTCTTTCTAAACATAGCATGGTTAATGAAGCATTTATTTTTTTGACTCAATGGATCGGCCACTTTATTTTCTTTTCCCATATGGTAATGAATTTTAAAATCGTAATCTATGATTAATTCCAGCAATCTCCTCTCTCTCAGGTTTATTCTTTCTGAGTGAATATATACAGTAAACTTTTGTTATCAGTATATATTTCACACTTTACTCTATACAGTTGATGCCTCCAAATTTTTAAAGAAAATACAACAGCATCTAATTCCAAATCATGTGTAGGGTAATTTAACTCATGAGTTTTCAACAAACGTGAAGCATAGGAAATTACCGGATCATTCTGTATAAGTACACAACCAAGTCCCTTCAACGGAGAATCCCTATAGATAACAAACTCAACATTTCTAGAAGGTAGTTCCAAAATTTGTGCATTCACCAATCTTCTTTTCAATTCCAGAAAAAAATCATCACAATCTATTTTCCAATTGAACTTAACACCATTTCGAGTTAACTTAGTCATTGTACTAGATAATCGTGAAACATTTTCGACAAACCTTTGGTAATACCCATCGAAACCCAGAAAACTATGGATCTACATTATATTTGTGGGTCTTGGACATTCTTCAACAACTTTTGTTTTAGCAGGTTCAACAGTTATGAAATTTATTGAAATAATGTGACCAAGGAATGAATTTATTTAACCAAAACTCACACATACTGACCATACAATTTCATTTCTTTTAAGGTTTTCAAGATAACCCGTAAATGACTTTCATGTTCTTCTTTACATTCGGAATAAACCAAAATATCATCAATGAACACAACCACAAACATATCCAATAACTCATGGAAAATTCAATTCATTAGATCCATGAATACAATAAGTGCATTGGTTAACCAAAAAGGCATAAATAAAAATTCATAATGGCCATATCTAGTACAAAACATGGTCTTCAGAAATTCTTCTTCTTTTACTTTCAACTAATAGTACCCTGACCTCAAGTCAATCTTCAAAAAATACTGAGCTCCCTAGAGATGATCAAACAAATCATTGATATGAGGAAAAGGATACTTGTTCTTAACATTGATGTTATTCAATGCTCTATAATCAATGAATAGTCTAATTGAACCATTTTTATTTTTAACAAACAAAAGAGAAGTGATCAATGGTGATGTGTTAGATCGAATGACACATTTATCTAATAAATCCTGTATTTGTTTCTTTAACAATAAAATTTCAACTTGATCCATTGGATAACGGGGTTTTGAAACTGGATTAGAATTAGGAACTATGTCCACAGTAAATTCAACTTCCCGATCATGTATAATACCTGGAAACTCACCAAGAAAAACATCAATGTACATATTTACCACTGGTGCATCATTAATTTGAATAGTTTCTTTGTTATCAACAATATGTGCAAGGTAAAATTCATTTCCATCTTTGACTTGTTTCTCAGCATCCTGATATGTTATCAAATGTAAGGGTTCATTCTTGTACATAAATATAAAATCATTATGAAAAAAACCTCTTTAGCTCTACAGTAAATATTAGCATGATAAACAGAAATCCAATCCATTCCCAAAATAACATCTAACTGTACTTGAGGCAATAAAATATGGTTTTCAATTAGATTATTTCCTCAAACAAGGATAGGAAGGTTCTTATAATTTCATTTTGTCTCAATGTTTCCTCTGGGTGTTTTTACTATAAGTTCAGAATTCATATCTAGAGATAGAATTCCCAATTTTTAGAAAACTTCTCAAAAAATAAAGAATGTGTAGACACTGAATCATACAAAATATTGGCATAATCAGAGAAAAAAAATAGTGTACTTGATACTACTTCATTTGATGGCCCAACATCTGCTGAAGTAGTTGCAAAGGATTTCACCACCCCTTTCTTCCTGTAGTCTTTCTGCTTTCCCTCATTTGAGTTCTTCGTTAGACACACATTTGAATAATAACCCATTTCATTACACTTAAAACATCTTACCTCTGGTTTTCATTGCCCGCTTGACCATCATCCTTATAGTTACGAGCAATATGACCAGACCTATCATACAGAAATCACTATCTAGACGTGGATAATCATTCTCCAAGATTCATTTTTCCACAATTCTAATAGGATGGATATTTGATTTTTTACCTCCACGATTCTTTGATGAAATCATTCCCTTTTCCTGCTAACTAGACCACCTATTCTATTGTCTGTCAAAGAAGACATGATCATCAGCAAACTCCATTTCAACCTTCTCCGCACATCGAACAAGTTTTTCATATATTTTGAACTGGCGAGAAACTAAAGACCTTCGATACGTTGGCGTTAACCCTGAGTAAAAATGGTTGATTTTACTATAAAGGTATTGTATGAAATTTCGAGCATACCTTGCCAGTCATGTGAACTGTGCTTCATAAGCAACCACTGAGTCATCCTCCTGCCTCAATTATAGGATTTTTTTCTATCCTATGACAAACCACCTTAGGAAAATATTTCTTCCAGAAACATAATGTTGTATTCATCCCTGTCAAGATCATCAATCTCCACATTATCCTAGATGTTTTTCAACATCGACTACCACTGATCATCTTCACCTTAAAAATGGTAAATATCGAGACTAACCTTTTGATGTTCTGAACACCCCATGACATAAAAATTATTCTCTCGTGATCTAATCCACCCTTCTTCTAGAACAGTGTCAGATGATCCTCTGAATGATGGGGGATATAGCCTCATAAAATGATCCACTACTGACATGTTCAACTGTGGTTGATCCAGATGATCTCTTTATGGATACCACCACAATTTATAGCCTGAATCAACTATTCCATCACTGCAACAAACTGTTCTTTTCCAATTCTAACCGTCTCAGGTTGCAGATTTGGAAGGTTGTTTTCCTCCTCTTGTCATCCCAACATAGTCACCCTATTTACTCTATGAAAAACCATTCTGAATACATAAATATCTTAAACGATGTAACATGGTAATGTTAAATGCTATATCATTTCAATAATTCAATAAAATAATTTATGGACATGAATTTAACAATATTCTAACTCCTAAAGATGTCCAAACCGACCTATGATACAAACTATAAAGACCCATACTTAAAACATTACATAATCTTGAAATAAATGAATAATTCACTTTTATGATCTTTTTAGGATTAGAGTTTTATAGAATTAGATCATAACTATTACATATCAAAAGTTACAAAGTAGAGACTTCTACTATGTTTCTATTTTTTTCATAAAATAAAAACTCTTGAAAAAAAGTGTCATGTCCAGTTCCATGTTTTAGACATCATGACATTCCCTGATCCCATCCTTGACCCTATTCCACTTTATGTCCTGTGAAAAACATTTCATAAACATTGGATGAGCCTAAAAAGATCATTAAAGAACACACAAATAAATAAACTATTAGTTTTTCAAAACAACAATTAAACCCTGAATAACTAATAATAAGTAATAACATTCACCTATATGAAGTAGTAAATACTCATAACTGAATAAAATATCATTTCATACCCTTTTGTAACCAAAAGATCACTGTAAATCCCATATAAAAAACACATAATATAAATTCGTAACTTGGAACAGAAACATACATAATGGAATAACAATATGGTCAACTTCCACACATGTCACTAAATGGAATATCCATACGGATGACTTCCATACCCAATTCGTTAGAGGTTATAATGTAACCACCCATCATGTATTATCACGGCACAACCCGTCATTTGGTTTATCAAGTAACCAACTATCAAATGTCCAAGTACCATTATAAAATCATAACACATACAAAAAATAGAAAGGAAATAAAACATTTCCACATTTCATTCACATTATTTCACATAAAAATATTGACATAACAAATGCATTATCAAAACCAATTTCAATACCAAAATAAATAATATAGTATATGGTATTTATTTTTCCTTTTAGAAACATTACGGCTTGTTAAGGAAGCTAAAGATCAAGTAATACTCGGGGCAGCGGAATGGACGTTGTCACCGCGTACATTAAAAGAAACATTCCTTTTTGTCATTTATTAAAACGATTTATATAAAATTATTTTCTTTGAATGAAATTAATATTAAAAGTTGATTATACAGAGTATAAAATAATGTATTGTATTAAAACAGAATATCCCTAAATGAAAGGACATTTAGACGCAGTCCCTTACCTCAGGTCCGACGTGAATCGATTGTTCTTTAATGTCTTGAATAATAAAAAAAATATTAATTTCAACTATATAATGAAACTTTTTCATGTTTGTTATTCGTTTTATATGACTTATTACCATGTTATTACCATTTTGAAATCATTTAAGTTAACAACGATCATTTTGTCGATATTTGGTACTTGAGTAAAAAATAAACTTCTTATAATTAAAAGTTGTTCATGTGGTAAAATATATATTATCTAAAAAATTATATTCATGATGTAGATATCATATATATCATATATATCTAGTATATACATGAATTTATAATATTAAATAACATTTAAAGGTATGGAATGGAATGCACCCCTCATGGAGACGGTAAGTCGTATGTACATATGAACGCTACATTCATTTTTATTTCACAGTTAATGGAATGAAAACATTATGATATAGAGGTGTATTATAATTTCATTATAATATAATATATAATATAATTAAATCCATCATTTATACATCCCATATATGGCATTAATGATTAAAATCACTTTGAGGGGGCGGTAGTCCGCACTTCCTAAAATGAAATTATCACGTTTATCCAATATGGAAACCTTAAAGGTATGTAATAAATTAAAAATACAGAAGAATAAGGAAACAATAAACATAATATATAGATCATATAAATACGGTTACATCTTAATATCCACCATGAGAGGCGGTAGGAGATAATTGAACATTCATCGTTTCGTGAGGCAGTAGTTTGTCATCCACAGAAACACTATGTTCTTCACCCATAATATGGAGGTTTGTGTAAGTTTAGCTCGAATAAATATCATAACAACAACCTAGTATATTTATGATATAGGTTCTGTTACAAATTAATGTAATAAAAAGAGTTTATGTGGTTGTAGAAGAAAAATAAATCAAAAGAACATAAGAGAATACATTACCTTTAAATTGGGTAACTCTCTTAGGTTTGAACCAAATGGTTTTCTTGAAGAGATCTTTGACTGAGTTAAGGATTCTATGAGTAAGAGAGTGACCTTGGGAGAATATTCGAGTATAGTTTGGATGGGCCAAAGGGCTTGGAATGTGTGAGAATGGGGTAGGAAGTGGGGAATTGTTATAAGGGAGTGGAGGGGCTCTTTTAGAATGCTTGAAAATATTATTTTATTATATAATGATTTTCAGTTTCTTAGGGTCCAAAAATCATTAAAGTTTAAGATAAGGTATCCAATGTTCTAAATAAAATCATCCAATAATAATTGGACAAGTTTTTGATATTATTTTAAACTTTATATTCTTATTTATTTAAATCATTCATTAATGATGTAAACACGGCATCATAATTTTTTCATAAATAATTTTATATATATGATATCAAAAAATTATAAAAAAATTAACATGATATAGGAAATATTTATATCTTTATAATTAACAATTATAGTAAAATATATCAATTTTATAACCCCATGAAATAATTGTTTTAGTAAAATAATACTTGTTTGGGACATTTTTATTTTTACTTTAAATAAAAAGTATTCATGTCATTATCTTACCCAAGTGGCCCTATGGGGTACCAAAAATTGACCCACAGATTTTCCTAGTCAGAAATGACATATCCAATAAGGGTAGGACAAGTGTAAAGGTAATTTAATATTATTATAACATTATTTTGACGTTTAAGTACACTAATTACCTTTAATCGCGGTTAATAAAACTTAAATGTCACTATTCACTAAAAAATATTGTCGACCCATTGAAACACATTTTAAATAATAATGATAACCATGTATGTCATATTTTTGAAATTCAATTCAGAGATGTGGAAAATTTTCATTTAAACATGAAATCTGTTTTTAACTAAAAGTTAGTGGTTTCGCTATTCACCCAAAATTAATGTTTTTCAGAAAAATACCAAAAATTTACCATAAGCTATATTTGATATTCTGAATTAAAAAATGATGTATATTTTTTAGTACCAATAAGGGCATATACACCCTGAGAGGTGGGTAAATCAGGGTATGGATATTCTTTTTCAATGTTTTTCTTGCCCCACTAGATCTTGAAGTCTTTATTACAAGGGTCACTTTGTTTGCACATGTGTGTTAATTATGGTAACTTATTTTCTTCTTTAGCTGAAGATGATGCTTGCAATGAAATGTAGGGATGTAACCATGCTGACATAGATATATTTACTTGCTTCACCCTCACTGGGCTACATCCATGGAGCCTATGCCGGCAAGTTTCCGGTGGTACCAAATTCCACTAATCTTCACTAGATGTGGATACAATGTCCGGGCACAATAACTCTATCCTAGGCTCACATCCTTTACATGGTTTAGGGAAAGATCACTTCTTTACCAAGGTTCACTCCCTATTTCTCTCTCTCAAGCTCACTACCAGTGTAGAGGATCACCTTCTTCCTTTTTCTTCGCTCACTGCTCTCGAAAGGATCCACTCACAGTTTATAGACCTGTAAGTCTCTTCATTTGAATGAAGGAATGCATCTTATTATATATATATATATATGAAATTTTGAAATCCATATTTCACCCATAGATGAATCACACTTTGCACTGAAGGTATTGGAAAATCATATAGCTTTCACGCAGCCCGACATAACCGTGGTGAATCAACCCTTAGTTGGTGCGCAGGTCTAACCCGGCGCCCATGTCTCAGCTTGCAAGTCAAAATTGGTGCGAAAGTCCACCTCAGACACCTACACGAAAGAATATTCTTCAACTCCAAACATTCATGACAAACTTTCCTTTATTCCCAAAACAATATTGGCATGCAACATTAACAATCGCCCTTCATAAAATCTAGCACGCAAGTCCCACTTGCGCGACACACCACCGCTTCGGCGACCACCACACTCGCGTGACGGGAGCTCTGATTCATCAAAGTGTTGAACTCTGTTAAAAATGAGGAGGGGTGCTATAATATTTATAGTAAAATTGACCACCTTGTGCGATGGCACGCTTTCCTCCCTTCGACGTGCAAGTCTCGGCGCGCAGTTCTCTTCCTCTGCAAGTCACTTGCGCGGCACACTTCCATTCATGCGCGAACCTCTTTCCTTTTCCATATTTTGAAGTTCCGATCTTGGAAAACATATGGCGCACAAGTTTCCAATCCTCCTAGGCACCAGTGCACAAGTCCTTTCTCATGGCGTCCTAGTCACCTAAGTGACCAACTCAATACTTGCACGACCCTTTTCCCTTTTCCATATTTTGATGCTCTGAACTTGAAAAACATATGGTGCGCAAGTTTCCAAGCCATCAAGTACATGGTGCACAAGTCCCTCTTCTGAAAACACTAGAGAATGACACCACCATGTATATTTTCTTTTTTGTACCACCTCCAGATTATCCATTCCTTTGTCGATGTTCTTGAATAAAACATGGATCGTTGACCACAACTCTGGAACTCGACATTCCACCATGAAATCCCCTTTGTCAACAAATTTGTATGTCATTGTTTTGCTTTGTCAACAATCACCATACTGATGTCCACTTTGTCGACAAACAGAATCACAAAAAAAATAATTCAATGATACCTTGAGAGATTTTTTCCCAGCCCAAGTTTACAAAATTGAAATAATACAAGTTAAATCAACGAATGTTATAATTAATTCCCGTTGTCAAATCAAATAGCGTAATTTTAAGAAAACATTGTATATCAACAGATTGACACTTTTTAAGTTCAATTTCAATGTGAAATTAATTCCAATGTCCACCATTGAATTAAATAGAAGTAATATATTCAAATTGCACATTAAAACCAACAAAAAATATAATCTGACCATATAAATAAATTAGATTAAAAGGTGCTTTTGAATTAATATTCAATATTTTTCACTATTCATTAAAAAAGAACTTTATCTAAAAAATAACTAAAACACACACAAAGTAAATTTTGATGTCCCGATTATAAAGAAGGTTTTTATTTAGTCCAATAGAATGTATAAGAGTGACAAAAAATAATATTAAATAGGGTTCTCCATTAAAAGATAATAAATAGACTCTTTAGTGAATATTGGAGTATTCATTCCTAAAAATGAATTCTTTTCTTATTTTAAGAATTTATATTTTATTGGATAAATGTAAAAACATTTAACAAACATGTATAATAATAGTTTATATATTTATATTCATTCCCTCAAATACAACGTCTAGGTGTTAACTACAATTTAAAATAATATTATTATATTATTAGTGTACAACGTAAGGTTTCAAAGAAACCTGTTGTTGCATATCGGGTACGCCGTCGAACATAGAAACACTTTCAAAGTAAAATTAATATTTAATCAAAAATGTTTAATAAATATGAAAATTCATTATTCTTCATTTACCTGGGATGTTACAAAACTGATATAGTAAAAGTAAGGAATCATTAAATTCAGTAAACAACATTTTTATAACATCATTGTTTTTTATCATAGATGTCTGAATTAAACATATATTCCATAACCTACTTCAATTATAATTTTTTGAGTCACTTCTGGTGAGTATGAAGTCCCATTATTTAAAAGTTTTTGGTATTTACCAATATGTGACTCATCTATAATTATAAATCATAACTTTTTTCCTTGACTTATTCACACATATTGATCCATTTGGATTGATAAAATACTATAAAAATCTGTCAAAAAATTCACAAATACATTATAGAGTTAATATTAATCAAAAATTTCCAATACTTGGATTCATAAATTACGTTTCTTAAAGTGAAGGAAAATGGAAGCATTACACTCTTCCAATTTTAATTATTCTCTAACCACATTATTTCATGTACTAATAATCCCAATATAATAACACGAGTATATGTCATATTATATGATGTTACAATTTTTATGGAATAAAATATATTTTTATTCTCTTCATTCAAATGATATATTAAATAGTTTATTTTTTGTATGGGATACTACTACCACATGATGTAATGTAATTTATTTTACATCACAACCTACTAATGATTGATATAATGATGTATTTGATTTTTATATATAATATTTTTATTTTTATTTTTAATTTTCAATTATAATTTCTATTATAACATATTAATTTCAATTCCTTAGGAATATGATAATGCTACTCATGTCTACAATGTACTACGTGCTCACAGTGTAATCAAATTAAATTTTCAATTAAGATATAAATGGATGTTAATGATGATATATTTAAATCATATATTTTATATATATCAAAAAATCAAGATTATATAAATGTATTTTAAAATATAATTTTCATTCATAACATCCTTTGAGAAAACGGAAGAACAATAATAAGTATGTATGGCCTATAGTCACTATGAGTGACGTATTTCATTTTTTATCTCTATATTTCATGTATTAAAATTAATTTATATTTACAAAATGAAAAGTTATAATATTAATATCATGGTGGACATTTTTTGATGGTGGAACCATGATAAATGAAATTGTTTTGAAAATACCCATTCAGTACTAAAATGAAAAAGAAATCATTTATTTCTAAAAATTTTATTTTAACAAGGAATTATTAATTAATAGGTAATAAAATGTGATATTTAATTATATAAGGTATGATATCTCTGGGTAAGGTTCTATATATTTTTCTAATAAACCTATATTTATTTAAAAGTAGATTTTATCCTGTTTTGAGGTTTTCAAGACTTATTATAATGAAATTTTATATCAAATTCTCTATATTTGGACATAGGTTTTTTATGCACTTATATTCTTTTATAGTCTATATATATATCAAATTGAAATGATATATTTTTAATTTATTTAAAATAATGATATTCAATGATTTATTATAATAAATTATTTCATGGGACTTGTGATTCAAAATATAACTCAGTGGTAATGGTTTAATGTTACCATATTTTTATTTACATGGATTTGTTATTTTTATTCTTATAATAATGAGATATTATGATCTACCTCTCAAGAAACACATGATATATATTCTAATATCTTAATTTCTATTGAAAACATTTATTCTAGAATGTTTATTGCATTAATTCATTAAATAGTCTAAAATATTGTTCTTATTAAAAATCATGTTTATTTTTTTACTTAGATATAAAACTATATTTCATTAATATAAATGATTTATAAAAATTTTTAAATGTTTTTTTATATAATTTTCTACTAATTTTAAATTAATTTTATGCTAATGATATTTTATTTATAAAAACTAAATGCATTCAACTTATATTTGGTAAAATAAGGTCAACGAACCAAGATCATTTTTTCAGGTATGTGTTTTTCATTTATAGTGTTTTTTGTGGAAAAGCGGAGAATCTAGAAATATATGGTGTAAACATCGAGTGCCCATTTTTCATGGGTTACTGTAAACTGACCGTGTAATGACCGAGTAAAAGGCTGTGTGGGGTGACTGGGAGTCCTTCTAAAGCAGAGGTCAGTTAATGCATGTACACACTAGTTATTTTTAAAGAACATGTCATGTGATTTCATTATTAATAGTTATATTGGACAAGGGAGATGTCTAATCAAAAGAACACCCTTCTTCTAGGTCCATATAATCCAAGAGCGACAGAAACCCAGAATCTTCTCCAGGCCTCTGACTCACCATACTTTCTTAGAATTGAACTCCGTCAGTAGAATTAGATTTGTATCAGTGAGTTCTTCCTTCATCTAGAGCTTCATCTCTTATTTTCTATTCTCATATGACATATTATTAGATGTAATTTTTAAAAAAAATTAGTAGATCTACAAAATTTTAGATCTATTCAAGTTATGACATTAGAGTATATCGATCGTACAACACTGAGGTAAGTTGTTTGTGCCTTTCTGTAGATAGTATTTTAATATTGTTTGCAGAAGTGCCCAATACGCATAAAAATGGTTTTTCATGTTTAGGTATTTTAGACCTATTAATTCCTATTATTTCTTGTGTTCTTGAGTACAGGCTCATTGATTGTTAATAGAATTTATCCATGATATGTATGTGATACCTATGTTTATTTTTATATTGACCATTTTAGTTTCTTTTCCTATTAGGGTGCTTGCTTTCCATGCATAGTATTGTTTGGATGGAGTGATTTTATCTAATGTAGTAGTATTACATATATTTATTTAGCCATTTATTACATTTAGGTTAACATTGGAAACTAAACATCATTGTCCATGATTACATTACACATGGATATGGGAAACCAGTTTAGTGAGACCATATGGGGAATTGATGTTATGGAATTCCCAAAGTATATGTTTTTTTCATCTACGAGACCATAGCTGGGGTGGACATCTAGTGCTCCATCAGAGTGTCTATAGTTACCTTCACGAGACCAAATGGAGAATTGAAATTGAGTGCTTACTCATAGTGTTTGATGTTTATTAAAAAAAATTTATATGGGGAATGTATGGTTAATGCTTCATCAATGAGTATTTGTTTGCATGAGACCATGGGGGTTAGACTGTGAGAGCTACCCAGGTGGTCATTATATCCATGTATAAGTTGAACTTGAGGGTTTAGGCTGTGAGAACCTACCTAGAGGGTTACATTAGATTTTTGGTTATTCCAGTGGGGATAGGCTTTGGAGTACAACCCAGAGGGTTACATTTTTTGATTAGCTGCTGACATGTATATGAAAATGAATGCAACTAAAAATGTATGATTGATTATTTTTTTTAATAATTTCTTATTTACTGTTTCATTTTACTTATTGCATTATATATATATATATACATATTCAGTGATTGTTAGGAACATAACACTGGTTTGTTGCCTACTAGGGTTTGTCTCACGACCTGTTTAGGTCAGGATTTTGGGCTCAAACTGATTATATTTTTCAAGTTATTAATACGGTAAATCACCCTTTAATTTCAGTTATATGACTGCTATAGAGCAAGAGATAATGAGTCCATGATGAGGCTTTTGATGCTTTTGGATTTGATTTATTTTCCATGAACATTGGATTTGTACAGTATTCCATCATTGTGGCGTGTATGGATGTTTTACTAGACATATATATCTTGCCTCATTTATATATGTGCTATTATTGTTTATTTCTATCAGTATTAGTCTGTTTACAACTATATTGTATTTTTATTTCTTGTGCTACTATTATCTGCTTCGTTCTGCTTCATTACTATGCTAATGAGGGCATAGATTCCCCACTATCACCCCCATGTCCCTTGCTACTAGTCAGAAACCACTGGTGTTTGGGAAAATGTTATTGACTCTATGAGACCCATTTAGTATGGGGCACCTCTGGGCGGCACTCAGAACCGGGAGATTACAATGTGGTATAAAAGGATTCATTTCCATTGTTTTTGACTTAATATTTGGAACCTACAATTCGGGATATGATTGAATACGAACTTTTTAATAATATTTTCCTAGTAAAAGTTTAACTATGTGTAAGGAAAATCCAATTTACATCTTATATTACTAATTTTTTAGTTTTTCAATTATTACGGTTGGTTTTATATCCCCATTGGATGATTCACATGTTTTGTTTTTTTAGTGTTGATATTATTGAGGTTGTATTTTTGATTCATCCCAATGATGTTAGGGTAGTTCATCTCATGCATCATATTTTCACTTGTTAGAGATAACATGTAATGCATTCTTTCCAGGCCATTTAGGGTCAATTAATAATTTAATGTTGTTATGATAGGGGTTTTTCAAGATATAAATGTACTTTTGATCGAAGCCTTGATAAAATTTCTACTATTTGATAGGGTACAAAATTTTGTAAGGTTTCGTTTGATTGAATGACAAACCATGGTTCTTGAGCTATTATGGGGCCCCATGGACATCAATTTGGTGGATTATTACACTATTATGTTTTTATATGACTTATAAAAGATTTCATGCTTTTATTATCCGGTAGTATCATCCTTCATAGATCAGAATTGAAACTTTTTTTTGTTAATTTCTGTGTTTTTCTGGGTTTCATAGTAGATTATGAGGCTTACTGTCTAGGAGAACCTAAAATACATGGTGAGCATTGCAAAATAAATGTGATGTGTCCTTCTATTTGGGAAGGAACTTCTTTTCTTATTTACATGCCATGTACTGTATGTACACAAAATTTTGTCTCTAACAGTATCACTGGCTATGTGGCCAGAGACACGAGTATGGGAAATCCTTGGTGGAACATGTCGTGTACCAGACGTACACACCGTGTGTATAGACCATGTGTCTAATGGTGTGACCAATGACATGGGTGTATTTTGGGTAGTTAGTAAATGTTGTTTATGGAACAAAAACATTGTGTAAAATTAGTGGTGTAACCATCCATGTGACTAACAGCAATGGTTGGGGATGTTGTTCTAGTACACATTTTGTCGTGCACAAACTTTCTGTGAGGTCTTTTTCTAGGATAATAGTGTTGGTTAGTCATTTTGGAGAGCTCGATTAGGGGAAGAGGATCCATGTACATGTCGTGTGTTATGACAACATGTCATGTGTATGTGGTGATACCCGACCAGGGTTGGTAAGAGTACATGACCATGTGAAGGATTAATGGAACATGTCATGTAGGGGACATACACACCACGAATCTATGTTTTCATGTTCTTGAACGCTTTCCATTCCCTTATTTCTTTATTGAACTTTTACGTTTCTATACTAGAAAATATTGAACTGAGCTATGTGCTTGTCCTTGTAATGTCTGGTCACCAAAACATCATCCAATTGGATGCCAGTTACTGGGAAGTGACCAGATACCGGGTGTGGCATATCTGGGATTACCTGCAGACCATATCGTTGTACCTTTCATGTCACAAGACATCATTCTATATATAGGTGTGGACACACAGTTCGTAGAAGGCTTCATGTGGTTTAGTAGACCATCCATGGGACAATGCATCCTACCACATCTATAGCAGAGTTGATCCGAGGTTTTCTGTAGCAATATCCTCCCACATTCTCAGGGGATGGATGACCTGAAGCTGCTGAGTCATGTTTAGAATCCATTATATCTATCTTTGAGCATATGGAGACGCCATTACAGAGGAGGGTGAATCTATCTTTGTACATGATATGGGATTCCTCCATGAGATGTAGGTATATTATTTTACAGGTGGGACAACAACATGTTAGGGATTGGAATGAGTTTCAGCATACCTTCAGAAATTACATCTACCTGGAGACTTTGAGGGACAATCAAGCCCAAGAGTTTTGGAGAATGGAGTAGGGTACTCTTTCAGTTATGGATTATTATTCTCTTCTTAGAGTATTTCAGATCATTAAACCCATCCTAGGAGGTGATGATTTATTTTTGGTGAAGAATATTGAGGATGGTCTCAAAAATGACATATGATATCAGTTGAACATCATCAGGTTGACAAAAATATCTTATATTGTAAAACAAGTGCTCAGCATAGAGTGCAACATGAGGGATTCTAGAGAGGTTTTCTAGGGTGGTTTGACCTTCAGAGTTATTTCTTTTATGGTTGATAGAAGGAATAACCACAAGGACAATTCACGTGCAGACCTGAGTAGGTGGGATAAACCATTAGGTTCCTAGGTGGTATGCTAGTAGTGGGGGAATAGTGGGCATACGAGGCATCATTGCCTCCGAGACCCAGTCGATTATAGATATTGTGGAAATATGGTCCCTCATCAATAGTTCTTTAAGTTTTTTCCATAAGAAGATTTTTATTGGAGTTCTTCTATAACCAAGCTTTATGGAGAATCTCCATCGATTTCTCTTCAATCTAGGAACTGGAGTTCTCTTAGCGGTTTTGGTTGAGGTGGAAGTTGCAGTTGTGGTAGCCCTTCGGCTAGATTTCAGTGTAAATTGGGTGGATTGGCTCAGGGTGATTAGGAAGCTTCACATGGTCGCCATACATGCCAGAATTTTACAGTGGAGAAGACATAGCAAGAGAAGGATCCAGACCGTCTATAGTTCATAGTACAATCCAAGTTACCATAGTTTTAGATTCTTCACTTTTTGATATTGAGGATTCCCATAAATTCATATCTAATTTTTTTGTGGAGATCCTTAGGCTCTGTATCTGTACTTTTTCTAATATCATGACACTAGAAACATATACATGAAAGAGATTGACTAGTGTACATCAGTGTAAGGGGTTTCCCCTTGAGGTTGGTGGGTGTCACTTCTCATGGGACCTTTATATCTTTGAAATGATATGATATGAAATAATTCTCAGGATTTAATGGTTAGCGACCTTCGGAAAAATTGTCGATTGTATTCATTATAGGGTGAGTTTCACACCACCATAGGGTTGATGGTATTTTCACAAGGTAGAATAGGATTTCCATGTGAGTAAAGCTTGACCTGAGCATCATGGGTTGGTAGGGGTTACAGCCCAGATAGCTAGTCATTATCTAGATGACCAGGGGATATCACTGTTAGATTTTCCTCCATTGGTGGATCGTTTTAGGTATGTATTTCCATGGACTTTTTAGGTTTTCCTCCAAATCAAGTGGTAGACTTTTGTATTGAGCTTATTCCAGGAGCGGAACCAGTATCCATTCCTCCTTAGAGGATGGATAGACTGATGTTACTGGAGCTGATGATGTAGTTGGAGGTGTTTTAGGAAAAGGTTTTCATCAGACCCACTAATGTATGCATAGAAGGCAGATGATACCCTCAGAACATGTGTGGATTATTTGAAGTTAAAACAGTTGACGGTCAAAATCCGATATACCTTCTTGAGGATTTATTATCTCCTTGATTTTTTTCATGGAGACCGAGTGTTCCCAAAGATTCACTTGAGATCCAGTTATCATTAGTTTCATGTTAGACCATATGATATATCTCTTACAACATTTTGGAGCAGGAATGGTCTTTATGATTATGTTGTTATGTTGTTTGGTCACAAAAATGCACCTATAGTTTTCTTGGCACTGATGAACCATGCCTTCCATCTACACATGGATTATTTCATACTAGTCTTTATGGATGATATCTTGGTGTACTTTCACACTCCACATGACCTTTCCACACATATTGAGATCTTTTTTAGTACACTGAGAGAGAATCAGTTACATGCATAGCTCTCAAAATGCCACTTTTGGATGCACCAGATTCTCTTCATGGGTCATGTTATCTCAGTGACAAGAGTGTCAATAGACCTATAGAAACTGATAGTAGTAGTGTTCTTGGTGCAACAGGAGAACTCCATTGCGGTATGATGTTTTCTACGGCTAGGTAGATACTAAAGATGTTTCATACATGACATATAATACATAGTAGTGCCACTGATGGACCTCACTTTGTAGGGTGTGTTATTTTTGTGGACTGATTCCTCTGAGTCAGCCTTCTAAGAGGTGAAAGGGAGGGTAATATCAGCGCAGATACTCGTTTTTCCAGTGCCAGGAAAAATATATACATTAAATTGTGATTCATCAGTTATCAGTCTTTGGGAAGTTCTTATACAGTGAGAAGGTGTCCTTGTTTATGGATCTCGGCTATTGTGGCCACATGAGAAGAATTACCAGACACATGATCTTGAATTGCCTTCAGTTGTTAATGCATTAAGTTGTTGGAGACATTATCTTTTGGGAGAGAATTTTGTGGTAGTCACTGATCAAAAAAGACTCAAATATATTTTTATGTATTGTGATCTAGATTTGAGACAATGAAGGTGTGTTGAGTACCTTCAGTAAATTAACGCTGAACATGCCTACACACCTTGGAAAGGCAATGCTATAGTTGATGCATTGAGCAGAAGGGCATAGCTACATGTAGTTCAAGAGGCCAGAAGTGAGTGTTAGCTTATTGCTATGTTCTCTATGATTAATTTGGAGGTGCACGACAGACATGGTAAGATGTTCCCTTCTACTGTAGATATTACCTCTACACTACTTGATTGTGTGCGAATGAGGAATCAATCAGATTCGGATGGCCTAGTCATATGAATGAGTGTGTCCGGAGAGGACCCTATTTTTGGATGAACTGTAGGCAGGGATGAGATCTTTTATTTTCATTGGGCGTGTGTGGGTTGTAGCATACATACATGAGTAGTTGATGCAGGACATTCATTCATTAGATTTTGAAGTTCATCCTGGTGCACCAAGGTGTTTTAAGATCAGCACCGTCTGTAATGTTGTCTAGGTATGAAGAGATATGTTGGTGGGTTTGTTAATAGTTGTTCCACGTGTCAACAAGTGAGGGCGGAGCACCATCAACCAGAATAGATTTTCCAGAAATTAACTACTCCTGACTAGAAGTGTAATGATGTCTCAATGGACATTGTGCTGGGTTTAAAAAGGCCACCTTGAAAGAGTGATGCAGTTTGTGATGTCATTGACAGACTCATGAAGTTTTCACTCATATTACGGATCTAGGAGATTATCTGTGTTAATGAGCTGAGAATGTTGTCTATCCAAGAGATTATACATTTACCTGAGGTTCCACACTCTATTGATTCAGACAAGGATGCACATTTTACTTCTCAAGTCTAGAAGAAATTAAAGGGGGATTTGTGTACACAGTTACATCTGAGTACAACTTACCACCCCCAGACAAGTGGCTAGTTCGATCCTACAATTTAGGTGATGGAGGACATGCTTCGATCATGTGTCCTATATTTTGTAGGTTCATGGGAGAACACATACCTCTTGTGGAGTTTTCCTACATCAATATTTTAAATGAATCTATTTATATTAAACCTTATGAGGCATTGTACGATAGGCCAAGCCGATCACCACTATAATTGTTGAAGGTAGGAGAGGAAGGTATTATTGGACTTCGTCTTTTCTAAGAGACCATATAGATGGTTGAGTTGATTAAGTTGAATATTTCTACTACATTGTCATGTTAGAGTATTATTTTGGTCGAAGGAGATGACCTTTGGATTTAGTTATTGTAGATCAGGCTTTTCTATATGTTACACTGAAGTTCGGACACATGGGATTAGGAGACATGGTAAGCTTTAGCTGAGATATGTTGGGCCATTTTTGGTTTTGGAGACAGTCTTGCTGGTTTCCTATCGGTAGGAGTTAACTCAGATGTATTAGTCTATGCATGAAGTTTTCCATGTTTCTCAGGTACAATGTTTCTTCTCAGACTCGTCTCTGGTCTTTCAACCAAAGGAGGTTTATAAAGACGTAGACACATCATTCGAGGAGAATTCTATACATATTGTTGATCATAGTGTGATGGTTCTATGTGTATAGCTTGTTCCTCTGATATGAGTGCTATGGTAGCACATGCTGGTATAAGATGAGACTTGAGAGAGGGAGGCTGATGTACGATCGCATTGGCCAGAGCTGTTTGAGGATTATTTTTCTACTCTGCCTTTCTCAGGAAATTCGTGAAGTAATTTCTTTATTGGGAGAGTTTTTAAGAACCTGGATCTTCATTTATGGTATGGGTGATTCTTTTATAGTGTTTTTTTGGAAATGGAGATAATTTGGAAATATAAGGAGTACATGCCATGTACTTTGGAGAACACGTTGTGTACCCGAATACCATGAGTGACCATGTATAGATCATGTAATAGCCGAGTACATGGCCGTGTGGGGTGACCTGGAGTCTTCATAAAGAGGAGGTTGGATAAGGAATTTACAAGTCATGTACTTTTAAATAAAACATCATGTACATTTCTATTTAATGGATATATCGGACCAGGGTCACGTATTATTGTAAGAACACCCATCTTCAATGTACATCACGTCCAGGAGAAACAAACACCAATGAATCTTCTTCGGGCCTCTGACTTTCCATCTGTTCTCCAATTCAAACTTTTTATGTTGAGTTGGAATCACATCTGTATCATCTTCCTTCTTCTAGAGATTCATCTATTGATTTCTCCTATCTCATGTGATATACTCGGTTGACCATTTGATACATTTTTTTAGATCTACCACGTTCTAGATCATTTCATGTGCCGAAATCGGATTATATCGTTCATACAACATTGAGGTAGGTGTTTTGTGCCATCTCGGAGTTAGTATCTGAATATTATGTGCATAAGCGACCAATACCCTAGAACGAGGTATTGCGTGTTTAGGGATTGAAGCCATGTTAATGCCACCAATGCCTTGTGTGTCTTAGTAGAGGTTGTCTGATCGTGAATATGGTTTATATGTTCTATATATGTGTTCCCCATGCTTGTTTTGATATTGAACTTTTGGTCTAGCATTGCCTGTTAGGCTGCTTGTATTTCCTGGCTAGTATTGTTAGGATAGAGTGATTTTTTAATATTGTATTATTCCTTGTAGATATTTTTCCAAGTAAGACAATTAGGTTTACTTTGTCTTATGAACCTAGTTGTGAATTATTGATTTACATAGGGCTATAGAAAAAAACCTGGTGTCGTGAGACCACAAGGGGAATTGACATTGAGGGATTCCCCAGAGTGTTTGTTTTTTTCACACTGTCAGATCATTGGGGGGTGACATTGAGTGCTCCCTCAGAGTGTCTATAGTCACCATCATGAGACCAAATAGGTAATTTAAGTTTATTTACTTTTTAGAGTGTTTTTAGTTAATCTTTAAAATACTTTAGGGGGAATTGGCGGTGAGTGATTACTCATAGAGTCTTTCTATTCATGAGACCAAGGGGGTTACACCATGTTAGCTACCCAAGAGGTTGTTATATCCTTGTATAAGTCAAACTAGAGGGGTTAGGCTGTGAGAACATATCCAGAGGATTACTTGAGATTGTTAGTTGAACCCTAGGGGATAGGTTGTGAGTTCTTCTCAAAGGGTTACTTGTTTTTATTAGCTTCTTAAGGGTATATGAAAATGAATGCAACTAAATATATTGTATTGATTACTTTTGAGTACATATTTTTTTACTGTTTCATTTTTCTTATTTCCTACCATATATATATTCACAGACTATTGGGTCTAGAAATTTGGGTGGATTACTATTGGGATTTGTCTCATACCCTGTTTGGGTCATTCCTTTAAGGCTAAACAGTTTATATTATTGCAGGTATAAATAATGGAAGGCTCCCTTCAATGTTAGGTACTTGACTATTGTGGAGTTGGAGGGCATGGAACCATGTTGAGGCTTGCGATGCTATTAGAGTTTATTTTGTTTTCTTGTAAATTATATTAGTACTATATTCCTACATTGTGACTTGTTTGTATGTTTTCCTAGATGTATGTATCATGCATTATTTATATATATTCTACAGTTGTTTATTTAATTCAGTCATCCGTTATTTACTACTGTATGGTATTATTGTTGCTTATTCTACTATTATCTACTTCATTCTACTGCATTACTCTTCCAATGAGGTAATAGTTTCCCCACTAATTCACACAAAGCCATTGCTGATAGTTAAAAACCTCTGGTGTTTGGGGAAATGTGAATGAGTCCATGTGACCCACTGGGTACTGGGCATCTCTGGCCAGCACTCGGAACCCTGACGTCACAGAAGCCCCTTTTGGATTTTTTCTGAAATAGTGATAGAAATATTTGATTAATGTTAATGACAAGAATAGATTGCTAAACAATCATGAATAGTAAAAGGTTTTAATTATTCATCTATATGGTTTCAATTTTACTTTCAATGAATATGATTTTAAAAATGGTTTATGAATTATTTGTTTCAAAATTTTATTTCCATAGTGGAAATGATATTTTCCCTAAGAAAAGTTCCATATGATGTATAAAAACAATTTAACATATATTATGAATTAATTTGATGATACATATATTTCAATGGGGATATTATTCAACATTAGAATCCTTATTATATCCTTATAGGTTTTATGGTAATGATGATAATATTTTATTGAAACTCATTACTTTTCAATGATTTTTTCGCACATGAGCCCCAGCCCAGTTGGTGAGGTATCCTTAAGTGAATCCACAAGACCCAGGTTCAAAACCAGGTAGAGGCATATTTCTGGTACTATAACAGTACTGTAGCATGAACTGTAGCAGTACTGTACACTGTGTGGGTACTGTAGAAGAACTGTACACTGTACAGGTACTATAGTAGGAACTATTCACCATTGGCTACCAGTTTGGTCTTAGAGTCCTTAAGGCTTTCGATACACCCAGTCCTTCGGGTCAGTATGGGCTTTCGAGACACATTTGAGGCCCTCAGGCCACCTCAAGGCCTTCAGGCAACATGCAGTTTCCTCATACACACTACAAAAAAGGAGCATCCCTAGATGAGTTTTCAGAGCAGGTGAACTCACCAGAGTAGAACCAAATGGATTGTCAGAATGAATGGTTATGGCTATGCCATCGGTACCATATTGTGCTTGCATGGGAAGCCTAGCCAGATGACCATGCAAAGGTGGAGAGCTACGATCATGACGCAGAAGCTGGGGAGGGGAAGTTCCTTCTAGATAGTCTGGATAAATTCCTTAAGACCTTCGGGTCATGTAATTCCCTAAGCCTACGGGCCCTGTAATTTCTGAGCCTGTGGGCCTTGAATGCCCCCCCCCCCCTCAGATATTTTTTCTTATGTTGAAATGATGAAATTTTTATTAAATCCATTTTGTTTCAATGGTTATGATATTATTTATATTTTAGGATATTTTGTAAAAAATATAAGGTTTTTATGATGGTTAGGACATATAACTCCATCCAATGTATTTGATACATAATATTTTATTATTATCTTAGTGGTTATATGTTTGGATATTTGAAGAATGAAATATGGTATATAGAAGGTTATTCCAAGAACAAATAAGGGTATAAAAGAGGTTATTTGAATTCTAAAATATGAAAAAAATGGTTATCAATCACCTAAGATGTTATGAATGATTTTGTGGGTATCCTTGATATAAAATTTTTCATTTTTCAATGTCACCCAAAAACCAATATCTTAGTCCATTGTTATGATAACATGAAACATATACCTTTCATCATTTATGATTATTATTTTAAGAACTATCATGATTTTTTCAATTGCTCAATATTATGATATATATGATATTATGGTTATGTGTCTTAAATTTTTATATGAACGTTCTCATACTATTATTATAAATTTATATTGAAATCTCAATTTTTCACTTACTGAGCAACTAGGATCACAATTTATTATTTTTTATTTCCCCAAGATATAAATACATTTTTTAATTTTTGAGACAATATAGCATAAAACATATATGAGCACATTTTTTATATGTTTATGTTTCCTATGGTGGTGGGCCTAAATGATTGTATCATATATCATTATGTTATATAATGAATAAAAATCTATAAATTGAAATACATACAGATGAATATTTTTGTTCACTAATCATTTCAATGATTTATATTTCAAATTTTTTAAGCTATTAATTAATTTTTGGATCCCAATGTTGTTTCCTAAAAACATCATCAATAGTTTGGTGATCAATATTTCAACCGACTAGTGTTGTAAGTTTCCCTGATTTATTTACTTCCATAAAACCTATATTCTAATACCCAATTATAATCTCAGAATCCCAATATTTATTTATACTTTTAAATAATTCTATTGGATATATATTTTTAGTATCATCACTAAAGTAATTATAATAATCCTATGTATAATAAATATGAGTATATAATTTGTTTTTCACTTGGTTTTGAATTAAATACATGATCCTCATCACAAACATGATTTAATTTTTTGATCTCCCCCATAATCGCCATTAATATTACATTAGTAAATTCAATTACCGTATAATATTTATTATTTTATAACTTATATGATTATTATTTATTGTAAATATAATTATTTTTAATCCATCATCCAATATCATCAATCATTCCATAATTTTTTTTTGTTTCATCTTAATCAAAATTGGAATTTCGAAAATGTAAATATTGTTTGATAATTATCTTCATCTTGATCCACATTTCATATATATTCATATCAACATTTATCTTACAATTAATTTTTTTCTAATGATTATACCAGTGGTAATTTCATGTATATAAAAACATAATGATGTGTTGGGCTCAGTTAGAATAGTTCAATCCATATCAACATGGTCAATATTCATGCATTAAACAACACAATTTTCTAGGATTATTTTTTGAATAGAACATGTGAATTATTTGTTATTTTATTATTACTTTACAAAAAGTGTATGTAGAATATTGAATCCCATTTTTTGTTCCCTATCACAACAAAGGATAAAAAATTATAATAATCAAGACCCACTATTATTTTAAACATGCTTAAGAATTGATATTAATGATAAATAATAGTTGCACATGTAATTATAGGGTATTCATCAATAAATACTATAAAGTACATATCTCTCTACATTTATTTCATAGTTATGGGTCCACAATCATTAGAGTGTATCAGCTCTAATGGTCATATACTTTGGATCTCAACCCCCCTTTGACATTTAATCACTATCTTTATTTTATGAATTTCTATCATCTGATGATTGTGACGTCATTAAAACAATAAAATATCACAATCAATATTATATAATTAATTTCATATTATTATTTTATGTGATATTTCCATGATTTCATTTCCACAAAATATTTTTAGTTACCATAATCTTTTAGAAACCAATTTTGGCTTCTTCGACATGAAAAAAACTTCAATGACTTCTAAACCCTCTCATTATTAGGGATCAATATTTTAATATCTTCACCAAACAAATATAAATTATAATAATCACAAAATTAATCATTTCCACATCCAAATATAGTATTTCAAGAACAATATTGAATTGATTATTCTTATAATAATAATTCATGATACGTAAATTTTCATATTTTATCTTTTTAATATCATTTAATAACATCTTGATCTTTATTCTCATGGGGTAATATTTGGATTATTCTTCTTCTAATTTTATAAAATTAACTATTAGATTTTGAGAAAATGTATAACAAATCAATATATTCTTCTTATGATTATATAAAATCGTTTTTCAATGTATCTTTTTGTTTATAATCAATATTAAAATTCTCATAACTTTCTGAAATTTCTCTTAAAAAATTAAAATTCGCTGTAAACAACTTGGATAAAATTTTATTCATTAATCTTGATTATGGATACATTTTATTGAAAGAATATCATTTCTAATATTACTTCATAAAAAATCATTATGTCTATTTCCACTATATATTTATTTAAAAACATACTAATAAATTGAATATTCATTTAATTGTTAGATAAATTAAAAGGAAAGTTTCCTTATGCAAATTTTTTTCATTTTATGAAGATTGTTGGAATCTAGGATATGGTTTCTAAAAATCTTCTTTAACATATTCTTCATCAAAATCTCTATGATATCATTAAATATTATCATTCATTATGGATTCGAAATAAATTTCTCTCTCTTTCTTGACTTTACTCTGGAGAGTAGCATCACTTCTCAACTCATAATTAATCAAAGTGGTATATAGTATATCAATATTTATATCATTAAAATGGTTACCATCTTGTATTAATATATTTACATTAAATTTTTTGTATATGATATCATGACTTTCCAAACCACTATAAAGTATTCTACTATTTATCTATAAATATACATCATAAAGAAAATCACATTAACATGAGTAAAAAATATCCAGAAAATAATCTTCTTTCATTCATAAATAATGAAATAGAATTGAAATAAGTTTTGACTTTGTATAAAATAATATACTCTATCCCATTAATATTAAATATTGTTAATTCTAAATCTAATTATAATATTTTTGATGCCATTATTTTTAGAAACAACTATTTATACAGGGAAAAATCAATTAATTCATGTCTTATCCATCAACTTAAAAAAATTCATTTCATTTCGAGACCAAGATATATTACTCTAAGACACTATCATAGCCCAATTCATTTAGACCTTCATTATATTTTCATGAATAATACTATAGGTTGAATTTATTTATATCTCTTTGGTTATATAATATAATATCATTTTATCATATGAAATGGTTTACTAATTATAAAAATTGTAGGATAAATTTGATATAAACCATTAATGTCTTTCTAATATAATGAGGACAAAGAAATTATTGTGTTATGAATTATCTAAAAGATATTAATTAAAAAAATGATTATTTAAAGAATATGATAATATAAGTCCTTTTATATCATAACATTTGATAGAGAAAACATACAATAAATAGATGATATTTTTTGGAATATTATAATTACTATGAGAAATCACCACTAACCCCAATATAAATTGATTGATAAATATATAAACCAATTCATGAAGCATCATATAAATTTAAACATTAACACAAATAGGTGAATTAGTGAAAAAATTTAAACAATTGAAATATGTATCTGAGTCTTTCAATGTAAAATATTGTAATTAACCTTCCCAATGTCACATTTATAAACACATCTAGTTTAAATAACCAATTTGACAACCCCACTATAATGTATAATATTTTTAATGTTAATTGGTTTTATTTTTTATCTATAAAAATTAAATTTTTTTATACATGTACATATAATCCTTTTATTTTATGTTTCTTACTATAAGTAGTATTATATATATAACTAAAAAATTATTTTTATATTGAAAACATCTCTTTGTAAAATCATGATAAAAAAAATAATGTTATTATTAGTACCAGTCACATAGTGATGTTTACAGAATATAATAATCATTATAATAGGTAAATTGGGATGGTATCGTTGTACACATAAGATAAGAAGTATAAATCCATTAAAAGTTCAACAATCCAATTCTTATCAAAAAAAAAATATGAATATACTTAGTTATTCTATTTATATCTAACATATTTGTTTAAATTTTTTATGTGAAAACCTTTATAGAGTTAGTGTAAAAATATAACGACCAACACATTAATAAAAATTGAATAGGCAGAAAATCAATGTTTTATAATAATATTTTGATTGTCCATTTACATGTAAATGTATTATCCTTAAAATTCCTGTGTATTTTCCCCCTCGATGGAATACATTAATTAAATATTATAAATAATTTATTTAGAATAAAGTTTTTCATTAATTGACTTTTGTCACAACTACATCAAATTACCATTTTATAGATCCTCTTCCAAACTAGTCAATTTAAAATGATTATAAAAATTGAAAAAAAAATATAAATTTTAATGGGGGGAAGATGAATTAATGTCGAACTAATCAACATCTTAATAATGGGAGTAAAAAATACATAGTTAGTGTATTTAAGGGTGGGATATGAGACAATATAGCGATTCATTCTTTATTATACCTGTATAATAATAACAATAACATACCATATGTATTCATGAGAAACCAAACAATGGTATAAATTAAAACACATAGTATTCTAGAGTAATATGAATCATTCTCATGAAATCTTACACAACCATTATGATTCAAATATTATATATATTTTTTACAAACTATATTTAAAATATTCCAATTTTTTATTAAAATTTTATTTTTTTGCTACTATTTATTCATTAAGATCAAGGGAATTGACTACCCCTTCTTAAATTTTTTTGATGAAATTATAGCCAAATCATAGATCTGATCATACACCACCTTGTTGGGAATCATGGTTTATATATGTATTTTTAATACTATACAAATCTTTTTTCTCCATCAATATCTCTTGTCCTTTCTATTATTAAATTCAATCCTAAAATATATTATTGTGTATATCATGATTTAGCAAGGTTTCTAATTAAAATACCATACATGAGATGGTGTGGGAAATTAATGTGGTATAACATTCTATGTTTAGTATTTATTTATTATTGATCCACTAAAATGAATAACATGTGATTAATAAGCTATAAATTTAGTTCCTCAAATGAATTTAGAGGAGTTTTATTCTTTAAAAATTACAAATTATGACCCACCACTGAACAAGAATTCCATTGGGAAGGATAAATTTCTGCATACACAAATATGTGATATTTTATAGAATAATTTCCCTCCCCAAAAGATTGATAATAAAAAAATATAGAATCTATTAGAGGATCATTATCACTATCCAGAGTAGAATGAAGCTCATGATCCCTTTACATCTATAGATAAAACAACATGCATTCATAGACAATTATATCCCCTTGTTACACTTGGAAAAATAATATCAATAAATTTAATATTTGGATGAAAAATATTTACATTACTTAATATTTTGATCAATTTTATCCCAATAGTTGACTATAATAATCATGCATATGAATACGATGGTGAGTATTATAATTCTAAAATCACTAAATAATTTCACATCAATAGGATTATCTGTAACATCCCAAGTAATTAATGAATAATTGATATTTTTATCTATGTATATTAATGAATTATATAGTGTTTTAGAGGCTTAAAATGAAAATAAATCCAATCTTAACCATGGAATACACTAATATTTTTAAAAGATTGTTTGACTGCCTTTTAATGGAAAACCATTTTTAAATCTATCTTTTGACAATTTTATAAGCTATGTCTGTCAAAATAATCTTATTCTTTATGATTGGGACATCAAAATTTATTTGTGTGAATTTTTGGTATTTTTCTGACAATGTTCATTTTTTAATGAATAGTGAAAAATACTGCATTTTACATCAAAACTGATTTTTAATATAGTTTATTTATATGATTATATTATATTTTGAATTGTTTTTAAAGTGAAATTAGAATATATTTTTACCATTTAATACAATAGTAGTCATTGGAATTTATTTCACTTCGAAATTGGACTTAAACTAGTGTCAATCTTTTGATAATTATTGGTTCATAAAAACACGCTATTTGTCATGACAGCGGGAATTAATTATTAAATAAATTATTTTAACTTATATGATTTGAATTTTGTAAAATAGAAATCATTTTTTAATTCGGAATATCAAACATAGCTTAGGGTGAAGTTTTGGTATTTTTCTGAAAAACTTCAATTTTTGATGAATAGTGAAACCACTAAGTGGTAGTTAAAGAAACTAATTTTTCATTTAAAAGAAACTTTTCCACTTCTGCAATTTGATTTTTAAAAATCTGACATAAATGGTTGTCATTAAGAAGTAAAATGTGGTTCAATGAGATTAAAATAATTTTTTGGTGAATAGTAACTTTTAAGTTCTTAATCGCGATTAGAGGTAATTAGTGTACTTTAAGTTAAAAATAATGTTTTAATAATATGAGTTGAGCTTGAAACATGTCCTACCCTTATTTTATGTTTCATGGCCAACCAAGAAAATTCATTGGTCAACTTGGGGACCCCATGGAGCCACTTTGGTTGGGAAATGACATTAATAACGTTTTATTTAATGTAAAAGTAAAAATGACACAAACATGAGTTATTTTACTAAACAATTTTTACATGGGTTTATACAAGTCATATTTTTTATTATAAATAGTCATTTGAAAGCTAAAAAGATATCCTACATCATAGTATTTTTTTATAATTTTTAGACTTTATATAAATGAAATTATTTATGACATCAGGATGATGCAGCGATTACCTCATTAATAAAGGATTTAAATAAAATGAAATGATAATGTTCAATCTATGACCTAAACATGTCTAAAACCTATTTTATGGGTGTATTTCAAAACCTTATCACCTTAAACTAGAATTATATCAATGTGGGTCCTTTTGAATCCAAAACTCATTTTAAAATAAAGTAACATTTCTTTACATTCCAAGAGTTCCCTTAATCTCCTCTTATAAAAGGCCCCGACCTCTACCTCCTTACCCACACTTCCAAAGCCTTTGGCTCAGCCAACACCTGCACATTTTGTCTCTCCACAACCCTCTTTTACTCCTTGAAGCCTCACTTTGGGTAGAAGTCTTCCCAAGGAAGGCTTTGAGCTCAAATCAAAGGGAGTTACCCGATTTTAGGGTAATGTCTTCATTTGAGTCCTTTTGTTTTATTTTAATTCTCCAACCCAATAAACTCTTTTTATTCATTTCTTTTGTAACAAATACAATATATTAAATATACTATGATGTTTTTATAAGAATTATTCGAGCTAAACATACACACGCCTACATCTAATGGTTAAATAACATACTGTTTCCGTGGATGGCGAATTTCAGCCTCCCGAAACGATGATTGTTAAAAATTATTTTAACAACTTCAAAGGTGGACATTAAGATAACACTATATTTATATATGATATAAAATATGTTTATGATTTCCTTACAATTCTGTATTTTTCATTTTGGGAATACCTTTATGGTTTCCATTATGGGAAAACGTGATATCTTTATTTAAGGAAGTAGAGACTACCACCCCCTTAAAGTGATTTGATTCGATAAATACCATATGTGGGGCGTATAAAGGATGGAGTTATGATATTACATATGAAATTAAACTGGAATTATAATATACTTTTATATCATTATGATTCCATTCTATAAAATACGAAATAGATATGAAAGTAGCGTTCATGCGTACGTACGGCTTACCGTCTCCATGTACGATACATTTAATTTCTTACCTCTAAATGATTATGTAATATTATAAATGCATGTATATACTGTATATATATGAAATATATTATATATAAATCATGATTATAATTCTGGATATAATCGATACTTGAACAACTTGTAATTATAAAGGGTTTATTTTTGACTCAAGTACCAATGATCGTTAAAACAAATGTTATTCTCTTAAATAATTACATAGTGGTCATGACATGGCAATAAGTGATATAAAAGGAATAATTAACTTGAAAAAGGTTCTTAAACAAGTAGAAATTAACTCACGTTTATTATTCAGGAGACTAAAGAACGACCGAGTCAAGTCGGACCCGAGGTATGGGACTTCGTCTCAATCTCCTTTCATTGAGGCATATTCTATTTTATACACAACCTTCATTTATACGTTGTATAATCCTCTATGAATTCTACGTTTATTAAAAAACAATCTTTTTTATATGAATCGTTTACTAAACGACAAAAGGGAATGTTTTTGTCATACGTATGCGGCGACAATGACTTCTCTGTCATCGTGACCATTATTTGAGTTTTGGCTTCCTCTACAAGCCATACATTTTTTAAAATAAAAATCAATACCATGTTTTAATTTTCTTTTATTTTGGTATTGAAAATGGTTTTCATAATGTTTTTATTATATCAATGTGTTTTATTTATATCTAGTGATTGAAAGGTGGAAATGTTATGTTTCCATTATGAATGTTTTATGTGATATGATTATGTTGAGATTCTTGGGAATTATTATGAAGATGGGTGGTTCCGTGACAAAATAATGGCAGGTGAGCCCGATATAGCTATCCAATGCATTGGGTAACGGGAAGGAGTGAAACGTTAGGGTTTCTTCGAAGAGATTTAGTGAATATACTGTGATGGGTATTCCAAATGTAACCAAGAGGGTTACCCTCTACGTAAGAATGTTATGAATGCCTCAGTTACCTTTATGTCTTATGATTTATATGATTTATTCATGATTTGATGAGATATATTAAAGTTCTTTTGTTTTATGGGTAAAGTATGATTTCATTCTTATGTATATATGAACGTATGTTTCCTTTCCATGTTTTTATAACCCATACTGAGCTTTTTATGCTCATCCAAAGTTTTTTTTTGAAATGTTTTTCACAGGTCAAGGGAATGGTACATGATATGATGATAGTGTCAAGGAAGTGTCATGAATTAATCCATGTTTATTTTAAATATGTTTCCATTGATGGGAAAAATTAATACTATCTTTATGTAACCACTTTATTTATATGTGGAATGTACTGCATGTTTTATGTTCTAATTCTCTAAAACTCTAATCCTGAAATGATCCTCAATGTGTAATCTTGTAATAACTCAAGATTAAGAATGGTTTAAGGATGGGGCCTTATAGTTGGTAACAAAGGTCGGTTTAGATAACATTAGGATTTATAATTCTATTAAATGATTATCCAATTTTTTTTGGAAATGATATAGCATTTGAAGATTACTATGTGGCTTCATCTAAGACATGTTTGTTTAGAATGGTTTTCCGTATAGGAAATAGGGAAGCAGTGTGAGGAATGCATACAGAAGGGAATAACCTTCCGAATCAGCTTCCTGAGATGTTCGGAATTGGAACTGAACAGTTTTTTGCAGTAATGGTGTAGTTGACTCAAGCGATAAATGGTGGTGGTATCCATGCACGAGATCAGCCAGATCAAACGCAGAGGAACATGTTAGTGGTGGAGCATTTCATGAGGCAACATCCCCCATCATTCAGAGTATCATCTGACCCTGTGTTAGCTGAAGGGTGGATTAAAGCACTGTAGAAGATGTTTTATGTCATGGGGTGTTCAGACAAACAAAATATTAGTCTTTATATTTAACATTTGGTGGGTGAAGCAGATCAGTGGTGGTCGATGGTTAAAAATATCAGGGACAACGATGAGATTGATTCTCTTGACTGGGATGAATTTAAAGGTATGTTTCTTGAGAAGTATTTTCCTAAGGCTGTTCAACATAGGATGGAAAATATATTCCTAGAATTTAGGAAAGAGGAAGACTCAGTGGCTACCTATGAAGAAAGGTTTACTCGATTGGCAAGGTATGCTCCAAATTTTATCCGAGACCTTGATAGTAAAATCAATCATTTTTACTCAAGATTAAAGCCAAAATATAGAAGGTCATTAGCTTCTCGTGAGTTTAAATGTTATGAAAATCTTTTTCGATGTGCTGAGAAGGTGGAAATGGCGTTTGCCGATGATCAAGTGTTCTATAACAACCAACAGAAGAAGAGACTGAGGTGGTAGGAGAAAGGGAAGAATTCTTCAAAAAATTATGATGGTAAGAAAACTAAGTTTCCAGTTTGTGATAAATGTGGGAAAAGGCATGCTGGGGAATGTCTTCTGAATTCTAGAAAGTTCTACCTATGCAGTAATATGGGACATAAGGCTCGTGATTGAACTGAAAAAGAGAAGGGTGATGGTAAGACCATATTTGATTTTCAGTTAGTGAAATGTTTTAAGTGTAATGAGATGGGTCACTATGCAAATGAGTGTCCGACAAAGAGCTTGAGTGGCGGGAAGCAGTTAGACTACAAGAAGAAAGGGGTGTTGAAATCCTTTGCAACAACTTTAGCAGATGTCAAGCTATCAAATAAAGTTGTATCAGGTAATTTGTTTGTTTTTTCAGATTATGCCAGTGTGTTTTTTGATTCGGAGTCTACACATTCTTTCATCTCTGAAACCTTTTCTAGTAAAATGGGAATACCATCTCAAGAAATGACTCTTGAAATTTTGGGAAAACACCTGGGGGAAATGTTGAGGAAAAAATAATTTATATGAATCTTCCTATCCTTATCTGTGGAAAGAACCTACTTGGAAACCTTATTGTTCTACCTCTATTAGAGTTTGATGTTATCCTGGTTATGGATTGGCTCTCTATTTACCATGCTGTGATTGACTGTAGAGCTAAAGAAGTTTCTTTTTAGAAAGACATTCAGTTTGTGTACAAGAATGAACTCTTACTGTTGATAACATATCAAGAGGCCGAGAAACTTGTAAAAGATGGAAATGAATGTTACCTTGCACACATCTTTGAAAATAAAGGAACTGTCCAGATTAAAGATGTGCCGGTGGTAAATGAGTATCCTGATGTTTTTCTTGATGAGTTGCCTGGAATAATACCAGATCGGGAAGTTGAGTTTACTGTTGACTTAGTTCCTGATGCTAAGCCAATTTTAAAACCCCCTTATTGAATGGCTCAAATTTAACTTTTAGAGTTGAAGGAGCAATTGCAAGATTTATTAGATAAAGGTTTCATTCGACCTAGCACGTCACCATGGGGTGATCCTGTTTTATTTGTTAAAAAGAAAGATGGTTCTATGAGACTTTGCATTGATTATAAATCCTTGAATAACATCACTGTTAAGAACAAATATCCTTTGCCACATATCGATGATTTTTTTTATCAGCTCCAGGGAGTTCAATTTTTTTTCAAAGATTGACCTGAGATCAGGGTACCATCAGCTGAAGGTAAAGGAAGTAGATGTTCTGAAGACTGTGTTTTGTACAATATATGTCCATTATGATTTTGTATTAATGCCTTTTGGGCTAATCAATTTACCTGATGTATTCATGGACTTAATGAATAGAATTTTCCATGAGTTCTTGGATAAGTTTGTGGTGGTTTTCATTGATGATATTTTGGTGTTTTCTAAAAGTAAAGAGGAGCATGGAAGACATTTATGGGTTATTTTTCAAACCTTAAAAGAAAAGAAATTGTATGGGATATTTAGCAAGTGTGTGATTTGGTTGCAACAAATTTCATTCCTTGGTCACATTGTTTCAAAAGATGGGATAACTATTGATCCTGCAAAAACAAAGGTTGTGGAAGAATGGCCAAGACCCACAAATGTAACAGATATTTGTAGTTTACTTGGATTGGCAGGCTATTACCGAAGGTTTGTTAGAAATTTTTCACGGTTATCTAGTCCAATGACTAAGCTATCTCGGAAGGCTGTTAAGTTTATCTGAACAAAAGAATGTGATAGTTGTTTTCAGGAATTGAAAAGAAGATTGGTGAATGATCCAGTTTTGGCACTACCTTCTAGGAATGGGGAGTTTTTTATCTACAGTGATGCTTCATTGAAAGGACATGGTTGTGTCCTAATGCAGAATGATCAGGTAATTGCTTATGCTTCACGACAGTTGAAAACTCATTAGGTAAATTACCCTACACATGATTTGGAATTAGCTGTTGTTGTTTTCACTTTAAAAATTTGGAGGCATCATTTGTATCGAGTAAAGTGTGAAATATATACCGATCACAAAAGTTTAAAGTATATATTCAATCATAAATAATTTAACATGAGACATAGGATATGGCTATAATTAATCAAGTATTATGATTGTACAATTCATTACCATCTGGGAAAAGCAAATAAAGTGGCTAATGCTTTGAGTCGAAAAAGTAATGCTTCATTAACAATGTTGTGTTTGGAACGTGATCCTTTGGTTAAGGATTTGATAAACTTTGGAATAGAAGTTTTTGGTGCAGGATGTTCTTCTGTTTTGTTTCTGGTATCAGTGTGATCATCTCTATCAGACAGAATCAAGAAAGCACAGATGCAAGATAGTCAGTTGAAGAAAAAGATAGAGCTGGTTCAGAAGGGTAGGTTGCCTGAATTCAACATTGATAATGATTGTGTTTTGAGATTTAGTAAGAGATTGTGTGTGCCTTGTGATTCACAGTTGAAGAGAGAGTTGTTATGTGAAGCTCATAGTTCTCCGTTTTCAGTTCATCCTACCAGTACTAAGATGTACAGAGATCTGTGGGAGTATTACTGGAGGGATGGAATAAAAAGAGACATTGCTGATTTTACTGTGAAGTGTTTGACATGACAATAGGTCATAGTAGAGAGGAAGTTACCGAAAGGGATGCTTCAGCCCTTACCAGTGCCAGAGTGAAAATTGGTGAATATATCCATCGACTTTGTTGTGGGATTACCGAAGGCATCTCGAGGTAATAATGCAATCTGGGTTATTGTTGATCACTTGACTAAATCTGCTCATTTCCTTGCTATACAAGATAATTTCTCTCTAGATCAACATTCTCGTTTGTATCTTAAAGAGATAGTAAGGTTACATGGAGTTCCTCTCTACATTGTATCTGATCGTGATCACAGGTTTACTTCTAACTTTTGGAAGGGCCTTCAGAAGTCGTTGGGTAATGAATTAAAATTTAGTACAACATTTCATCCTCAATCAGATGGGTAGTCAAAACGAACAATTCAAACATTGGAGGATATGATATGTTCTTGTTCTATGGATTATCAGGGAAGTTGGGACCAACATCTTAATTTGGTTGAATTTTCATATAATAACAGTTTTCATTCCAGTATACAGATGGCACCATTTGAGGCATTATATGGGAAGCGGTGTCGAACACCATCTTTCTGGTATGAAGTGGGTGAAAGGAAGTTGATGGGACCAAAATTGGTAGAAGAGATGGAAGAAAAAGTTCAACTGATTCTGAAACATATGAGAACAGCTAAGAGAAGGTAGAAGAGTTATGCGGACAATAGGAGGAAGGATCTATCATTTGAGTAAGGTGATCATGTTTTTCTCAAAGTATCACCATGGAAAAGTGTGATGCGATTTTGTAAGAAAGAAAAGCAGAGTACAAGGTTCATTGGACCATATGAAATTCTGGAGAGAGTCGGATCAGTTGCTTACAGAGTGGATTTACCTCCTTGTTTATCTCAGGTACACAATGTTTTTCACGTTTTGATGTTGAGAAAGTATATGCTAGATCCATCTCATGTTTTGAGTCCAGAGGTAGTTCAGCTGGAAGAGAACCTATCTTGTGAGGAACAACCGGTCCAGATTCTTGACCATAGGGAGAAAGTATTAGGGAATATGGTGATTAATTAGGTAAAGGTTTTGTGGAAAAACTACATGATGGAAGAGGAAACATGAGAATCTGAAAATGCAATGAGGGATAAGTACCCCCATTTATTCGATAAGTAAATAAATTACGGGGACACAATTTTCTTAAGGGGGGAAGGATGTAACATCCCAAGTAAGTAATGAATAATTGATATTTTTATCTTTGTCTATTAATGAATTAGATAGTGTTCTAGAGGATTAAAATGAAAATAAATCCAATCTCAAGCATGGAATACACTAATATTTTTCAAAGATTGTTTTAATGCCTTTTAATAGAAAACCATTTTTAAATATATCTTTTGAAAATTTTATAAGATATGTTTGTCAAAATAAACTTATTATTTATGATTGGGACATCAAAATTTACATTGTGTGAATTTTTTGTATGAAACTGACAATGTACATTTTTAATGAATAGTGAAAAATACTGCATTTTACATCAAAACTTCTTTTTAATCTAATTTATTTATATTATTAGATTATCTTTTGAATTTCTTTTAAAGTTAAATTAAAATATATTTTTACCATTTAATCCAATAGTGGTCATTGGAATTAATTTCACTTTGAATTTGGACTTAAAGTAGTGTCAATCTTCTGATAATTATTGTTTCATAAAAACACGCTATTTGTGATGACAGAGGGAATTAATTATTATATAAATTAATGTAACATATATGATTTTAATTTTTTAAAATAGATATCATTTTTGAATTTAGAATATCAAATATATCTTAGGGTGAAGTTTTGGTATTTTTCTAAAAAAACATCAATTTTTGATGAATAGTGAAACCCTTAAGTGGTAGTTAAAGAAACTGATTTTTCATTTAAATGAAACTTTTCACTTCTGCGATTTGATTTTCAAAAATCAGACATACATGGTTTTCATTAATAATTAAAATTTCGTTCAATGAGATTAAAATAATT
Source organism: Viscum album (assembly GCA_963277665.1). Classification (NCBI taxonomy): domain Eukaryota; kingdom Viridiplantae; phylum Streptophyta; class Magnoliopsida; order Santalales; family Viscaceae; genus Viscum; species Viscum album. The sequence continues at coordinate 1,629,347,495 of OY728146.1, read as the reverse complement.
TTTTCGTTAATAGTAACTTTTAAGTTCTTAATCGCGATTAGAGGTAAATAGTGTAGTTTAAGGAAAAAATAATGTTTTAATAATATGAGATGAGCTTGACAGATGTCCTACCAATATTGTATGTGTCATGGACGACCAAGAAAATCCATGGGTCAACTTGGTGACCCCATGGAGCCACTTTGGTTGGGAAATGACATAAATATATTTTTATTTAATGTAAAAGTAAAAATGACACAAACATGCGTTATTTTACTAAAACAACTTTTAAATGGAGTTATACAAGTCAGATTTTTTATTATAAATATTCATTGGAAAGATAAATAGATTTCATACATCATAGTATTATTCTTATAATTTTTATACTTGAAATAAATTAAATTATTTATGACATCATGATGATGCAGTGATTACCTCATTAATAAAGGATTTAAATAAAATGAAATGATAATGTAAAATTTATGACCTACACATGTCCAAAACATATTGGATGGGTGGATTTATAACCCTTATCACCATACCCTCGAATTATATCAATGTGGGTCCTTTTGAATCCGAGACTCATTTTAAAATAAAGTAACATTTCTTTACTTTCCAAGAGTGCCCCTCCTCTCCTCTTATAAAAGGCCCCCACCTGTACCTCCTTACCCACATTTCCAAAGCCTTTGGCTCGGACAAACCCATCCCATTTTCTCTCTTCACTTCCCTCTCTTACTCCTTGAAGCCTCACATTGTGCATAAGTCTTCCCTAAGGAAGCCTTTGATCTCAAACCAAAGGGAGTTACCCGATTTTAAGGTAACGTCTTCACTTGAGTCCTTTTGTTTTATTTTACTTCTCCAACCCCCTAAACACTTTTTATTCATTTATTTTGTAACAACTACAGTATCTTCAATATACTAGGATTTTTTATAAGAAGTATTCAAGCTACACTTACACACAACTATATGTAATGGTTAAAGAATATACTGTTTCTGTGGATGGAGAATTTCGGCCTCCCGAAACGATGATTGTTCAACATTCTTTTAACACCTTCAAAGGTGGCCATTAAGATGACACTATATTTATATATGATATATAATATGTTTATGTTTTCCTTCAGATTCTGTATTTTTCATTTTGGGCATACATTTATGGTTTCCATTATGGGTAAACGCGATATCTTCATTTAAGGAAGTGCGGACTACCGCCCCTCAAAGTGATTTGATTCGTTAAATACCATATGTGGGACATATAAAGGATGGATTTATGATAATATATATGAAATTACACTAGAATTATAATATAGATTTATATCATTATGATTCCATTCTATAAAATATGAAATATAAATGAAAGTAGCGTTCATGCGTACGTACGGCTTACGGTCTCAACGAACGGTGCATTTCATTTCTTACCTCTAAATGATTATGTAATATTATAAATGCATGTATATACTGGATATATATGATATATATGATATATAAATCATGATTATAATTCTGGATATAATGGGTACATGAAAAAATTGTAATTATAAAGGGTTTATTTTTGACTCAAGTATCAATGATCGTTAAAACGACCGTTATTAACTTAAATAATTACATAGTGTTCATGACATGGAAATAAGTGATATAAAAGGAATAATGAACTTGAAAAAGGTTCTTAAACAAGTAAAAATTATCTCAAGTATATTATTCCGGAGATTAAAGAATGAATGATTCAAGTCGGACCCGAGGTATGGGACTTCGTCTCAATATCCTTTTATTGAGGCATATTCTGTTTTATACACAACCTTCTTTTATACTGTGTATAAACCCATTTGACTTTTATGTTTATTCAAAAGGAATATTTTTTATACGAAGCATTTACTAAATGAAAAAGGGAATGTTTTTGTCGTACGTATGATGTGACAATGACTTCTCCGCCGCCATGACCATTATTTGAGTTTCAGCTTCCTCTACAAGCCATACTTTTTTTAAAAGAAAAATAAATACCATGTTTTACTTTTATTTTATTTTGGTATTGAAAATGGTTTTCATAATGTTTTTATTATATCAATGTGTTTTATTGATATATTGTGATTGAAAGGTTTAAATGATATGTTTCCTTTATGCATGTTTTATGTCATAAGATTATGTTGAGGTTCTTGGGCATTATTATGATGACGGGTAGTTCCATGATAAACTAAGGGCGGGTGATCCCGATATAGCTCTCCAATGCATTGGATTATGCAAAAGAGTGTAACATTAAGGTTTCTCCAAAGATATTAAGGGAATATATTGTGATGGGTATTCCAAACTTAACCCATAGGGTTACTCCCTACATAAGAATGTTATGAATGCCTCAAGTTACCTTTATGTATTATGATTTCTATTAATTATTCAGGATTTGATGAGGTATGTTAAAGTGCTTCTGTTTTATGGGTAAATTAGGATTTCATTCTTATGTATATATGAACTTATGTTTCCTTTCCATGTTTTTATAACCCATATTGAGCTTTTTATGCTCATCTCATGTTTTTTTTGAAATGTTTTTCACAGGTCAATGGAAAGGTACATGATATGATTATAGTGTCAAGGAAGTGTCATGAATGAATCCATGTTTTATTTTAAATATGTTTCCATTGATGGGAAAAATGAATACTATCTTTATGTAACAACATTATTTATATCTGGAATGTAATGAAAGTTTTATGTTCTAATTCTCTAAAACACTAAACCCGAAAAGATCCTCAATGTGTAATCTTGTAATAACTCAAGATTAAGTAAGGTTTATGGGTGGGGCCTTATATTATCGATAAAATTAATCATTTTATCATTATAAAAATAATTTCTGTGATAGTTAATGATAATTTATAAGATTTTTGTATTATAGAAAGTGATTCATTGACTTAAATATGGAAATAAACTATTTTATTGTTTAATTATCCACACGAATATTAGATTATTAATAATGGTGATGAAAACAAAAATAGACAAATAATATTTAAACTATAGACTACGCAGTCACTAAATACTCTTTATTAGAGTGGAATTGAAGTTTGTGAAAAGGACACACTAAAGTTACTAATGATACAAATATACAATACAAAGGAATCATATTTACATAGGGCCACATTTTAATAGTACTAAAAATAACTTAAAAATAGGGTAACAATTTTGTGCTAAAAAAGCTATGCTAAAATGTACATGTATCCATGCTAAATAAAGACATGATAAAATTACCCATTTATTAGTTATTTTTTCCACTATTATGGAGTCTATTTATCAGTTCTTTTCTTAGTTCTAATAAATGTTATATATCTTAAAAAAATATTTATCATAAAAAATAAATTTTTTATATTTGAATATATATATATTGGTATAAAGATAACTTATTTTATAACATATGATTCATGTGTCGGTAATTACTCATTAAAACATAATATATATGATATTTTCTGATAATTTATTATAATGTAATATTTAGAAATAATATTAACTAATAATTTTTTAATTATTATCGAGTTATAGTCATTTAATAACAATTTAATGATATAAAATACAAGGAAATTAATAAAATATCTAAATTAATTTGAAAATGTGACTCAAAAAGAAAACAACATTAAAATTTGACCAGAATGTCCATTTGGACACTACCATATAATATATTAAATCCAAAAATGTGATATAAAATATTATGATAAGGGGTCTATATCTACTATTTTTTAGAGGCCAAAATGATGTAGAAGCCCTCTAAAATAGGGATTTAGACAGGTACCCATATTTTTCAACATTCGAGGGACATTTAACCTTATTTATGGGGGTCTAATTATATTTTTTCGATTGAAAATAAATTTATTTGAATGGATTATTCTAAAAAGAATATAATTATTCTAAAATTTTTTCTTCTTTAATAATATACTATTATTTATAATTACATATTCACACACACATATATTTTTTCATATTTTTTAGTTAAAATTATTTATTTTAAATAGAAATATGTAATCATATTTAGCAATATAATATCATAATAAATACATAAACCATATCCATATAAAATAATACTGTTCATTATATTTATAATAAAAAATATTAGAATATTTATATACCTATATAATGTGTGTGTTTGTGAATTTGTGTTTTTCTATATTAAAATATTGATATATATTATCTATATATTATAGTATATGTATTGAAATATTAATAATATATATATGTATATAGAAAATTATGTATAAATACATTTGTGGATACACATATATTATATATGTGTGTATCTTGTATATATGATTGTATTTATTTATTTCTTTCTTTATAAAAACCAATTTACAAAAACATATTTTTTAATATATTTAAAAATGATCATATAAATATATATTAATATATGAATATATATATATATATATATTACTAGATATTTCTGTGTCTGTGTGATTGTGTGTGTGTGTGCCATAAACTAGAATACAACGAAACATTGAAGAGTGGCAATGGTACATGCATGGAAGAGAGATGTCTCAAGTTTGAATTTAGGGGAGGCATCAGAGCATGTGTGGGTTGGTTATTGGGGGTGCCTAGTGCTATTGAATGTGGTGGTGCACTTTGATATGTTAAATGGGTGATATAATTGTTAAAGTGGAGTTAGAATATTGATGGGGGCCTATCACCACTAAATGTGATTTTATTTTTTATATTTTTATTAATTGACTTTTATCATTTATTTTTTTGGAAACTAATAAATGTGTTATTTTATCAGTACTAACATAAAATGTTGAAAAATGTCCCTTTTTCTCAGCTCTTTTTTAGGGATCATAAAATACCCCTTTTATCAGTACATTTTAATCAATGATAGAAGGCTAATTTATCAGCTTTTATTGAACAGAAAAATGGGTACCCCTTGTTAAATCAATTTAATTAGTTGCACTGCTTGCATCACCGAGTTTAGCGCACCATGATCTATCAAACCAACCATTTAGAATTGGATATGAATAGTAAAAACCCAATTATTAAATTTATAAATATAATTTTTCCAAATAGACTTCATTTTATAAATAATAATATAAAAATTATCTCAGGTTGAAATTTTATTATTTTTCTGAAAATATTTAATTTCTGATGAATTGGGAATATTAGTATATTGTTGATAGAAACAAACATTTACATTTAAATAATTTTTATAATTAGATTTTATTTTAAACTATCCATATAGAAATAATACATATATTAACCATATATTGTTCATTTGAGTCATTTGAAGAATATATATATATTATAGTTACATTTATATATTTATTTGACCATTTGAAAGTCCCTTTTACATGCCTTCTCCCCACATCATTTGAATCTGAATTTATAGTAATTTTTTTTATTTAGATGAATTTAATTTCTAAATTTTATCATAAATAGTGGTAATTAGTATGAATATTTTTATATAATAAGATAAACATTGTATATTTGCGAATAATAAATTTTCTAAATTTTTATTTATTTACACTGGTAAGAGATAATCATGTAATTAATGATAAAAAATCAATATGATATTATAATAAGATTAACCTAACATTTTCTCCATTTCATTGAATATGTTTTTTTCTTGTAAAACAAACAATATGAATAAAATATGATCCCTTTTTAGCCATTATTTTTATATTATTTTATTTAATATATTTTATTGAAATAAGAGTTACAAATGTCATAATGAAAATTAAAAAACTATAATATTTATTAATATAAGGTAATATTAGTGATAGGGTCGACTATAAATATTACTTGGAATGAAAAAATGTTTATCTATAGCATAGAAATTTATTTTTAATTTGATAAAATAATTTATTAAATTAAAAGATGTAACAGTAATGATGGTGTAATTGATTTATCAGAGAAAATATCAAATATTGCTTGTTAAAAATATAGATATAAATAAAAAATTATAATTAAGGTCATAAATAAATTTTATTGATAAATTAGACATTTTATTGACATATTTAATTATTTTATTCTATGTTATCATATTGTTATGATATTTTTCAAAATAAAAATAATAAATAGTTTCTACATTGACAAAAATTATACATTAAAATAAATTATAACTAATTTAATGTATATTTTTAAATACATATTTCATAAAAAGTATATGAATAATTTTAAATATGTAAAAAATTATCCAATTGGAATTATTTAGACATTTATACTAACTATATTTACAAAATAGTGTAAAAAGTCATGATCTCATAGTAATAGTTAAATTGTTTAACTAAGGGTTAATAACCAAGGATAAGGATAATTTTTTAACCTAAAAATGTATAAAAATAATTGGATGAGATGATTTTTAAACATACTAATTATATATTTGAAATAAAACATCTTGGTGCTTTTTTACATCAATAATAAATGTATAATAAATTAATAGTTTTTGAGATTCCCAAATTGATCCTCCAACTATTATAGAATGGAACATTTCTTTTTCTTTTTTTACATCCATAAAGCCCTTTATTTTGGCCACCCCTACCAAATTATCATACAAATATCTTCCAATTAACTATGGAATCCATACTTTGGACATAAAGGAATCTGATAATGTCATTTTGTTCAAATCCAATGGAGATACTCAATGAAGTGTTAATTGTTTTACCAATTCAATTAAATTTATTATATACTCCTACATCATATTACTACTATGTTTCCATAAAAATAACAAATAAAGTATCATATATATGTTTTTATGTTATTACTATTTTAGGATAACCATATTCCAACTTTTATCCATCCTATGAATAACAATATCATTGTGCATATGTATGACATATCATCTCCACACCGTGGTGTAATTTTTCATTCAATAATACTCTATTTAGATGGGATTATTAAATATTTTAATGGATATAAATAATTAATGATAAATTATAATGATATATTTGTATTTATTATTCCATCTAATTCCATTTCATTTAACCATTAATGGAATAATATCATCGCGCGTGCATACATATGATCTACCCACTCCATAATGTTATGAGATTCACCATCCACTACAATCATTTAATAACGACTGTGAAAATAAATTTAATCAATGAATATAATATTAATTAATTCAAAATAATTTTTCATATTATGAATATATATATGATTTGTAAGAAACAATACATACATGAAAAAATAAACATCATAAAATAATGCAGTTCTCTCACAAAATAATGCTAATAATAAAAAATATTACAAAAAAGATATATAAGGATCATATAGATTATCATAAATTTATGATATAGTTCATTAATAAATTAATAACATTATTTAATAACTATTCATGATGTTATATTACCCTCAACTAAAGGAGAGTATTCAGAAATGCTTCGGTTCATTATATCTTCATTATCTGTGATTGATTTTATATATGACTTTACAGAGATATATTTATAACACATATATGTGTTTATTAAAAATGTATTTAAAAACATTACAAATTTTAATTTAATATTTTCTAAATTGATTTTTCAATTGTTTTATTTTATAAAATGAATGTTTCCTTTTCATTTTCATTATGAGGTTCTTTGTTTAATTTTTTCGATATAGTATGAGTGTATTGTTTATAACGAATACAATGTGAGTGAATTTTCCATACTTCATGATGACATAAGTTTTTGAAGATTCTATAAAGTTCATAGAATATTTTTTTCAATGAAAATATTTCGTTTAAATTGTAAGGAATTTTAAATAACAGTTTTCAATAAAATGGTTATTTCCCTAAATAAATTTCTATTCATTATATTAAAATATTTTTAATCTAAATAAATATCATTTATTAGATCATATATTTAATTTACGATAAATTCTTATTATATAAACTTTCATATAGTATTTAACGTATTATGAATATTTTGACTGTGGATATGTTAATTTTATACCACAGATGGTTTATGGATATTTTATTAATATTTTGTAAACTATTTTTAAATATGACTATTTATGATGGTAATGTGTTCCCCTTTTAATTATTAGAATGAAATGGAAATGGTGTGTGATGTGTTTGTCATATTATGGTGCCTAGATAATCGGTAGGTCTCATGTGGCAAACTATTTTGGGTTTTTGACTATTTATGTATTGTAGTGGAATAAGGGATTGAAGGTTTAGTTATGATTTCTAAAATTATTTATTGTATCATAATAAGAGTAGATATTGTTATATCATGTGATTATTCATATTTTAGAATATCCATGTAAATTTTTGATGGTATTATATTATTAATTCCATCCAAATTATATTCAATATTATGTTTAAAATTCTAGTGTTTTAGTTTTATGCATTTCCAAAAAGAGTTTTTCTTATTTATCAAATCATCCAATATATTGTTTGTCTTTATAGGGAATCTGATTTAAACCATTTATTAGGATTTATTTTTCCCCATGTTTCGAAGTGGTATACTATGTCAAACCTATATGGATAATCTAAGGGATATGAGGGTTTTCAATGGTGATACTATGTTTTTTCATTTCATGATGTAATGCATAACTTATGTTTTTATATAGTTCTTCTAGAGTTACTAAACTGATCATTGTTTTGGGAAGTGATTTGTTATTATCATTCCAATGTAATTATATAATACACCTACTCCATGATTTTGGGTTAGGACATTACAATATTTTTGTAAAATAAAACAGGATCTCTAAACAGATTGGCGTAAAATGGGGATCCTATCCATTTAATATCATTGGTGTGCCACTATTTTGGTGTACATTTAAAGGGATTGTTACTTAGTGGAATATGTTTTAGAATCACTAATAATCCTAATAAATGGAAATGGATATAAATTTCTCTAGATGGGATGGTTTTTCTTTTTAATAAGTTCCTCATGTCTAAATTGTTCTATTCATTTTCTATTTAATGGTTTCCATGATGTTTAATCAAAGAGGTACAAGGAAGGATCATAAATTTTATATTAATTGGGTCCATTCATGAATGTAATATTATTTATCTCTCTTGGAAGGAATGTATCAGGCCCATTGAAAAAGTGGGACTAGGAATCCAGGATAATAGAGTTTTTAATGATGTTGGAATAGGAAAATTCACAAGGAATATCTTATCAAATGATTATTTCTCTTGTTATTTCATATCAACATGGTTAAAAATAAGATTTTTGGATGGGTACCCATAGTATATTGGGACATATGAATGGACCTCTATCAGGAACACATTAATGAAATCTTGGGGAACAACATTTGGATGTCTAGAAATAAATCTGAACTCAAATGTTGGGATACTTTTTGTCTTGATAGATCTCTTTGAGAATGACTTATCATATCCCCTAAAAATTTAGAGATGATAATTAATCAATTGTTATCACAGTATTGCAGCTTTGATTTTGTGGCCGTGAATGGTTGGATGGAAATTTAAAGGCATGATTTTGTGTATGTTAACACACTAATTTGGAAAACGAAGATCAGTCAAAATTTCAACTTCAAGGAGTAATACAAAAAAGAATATGATTGATCCACCATGTAACCATTGTGGATATCCAAAATAAACGTAATGTTTAACCATACCACAAGATATATTATTGTATGAAGAATCTAGAAAAATCGATTACCAAGGCTTGAACAATGAAGAAGGCTATCTAGTAAATTTGTTTCTGTATGTCAGAACAGATTTAGAGCTGATGAACAAATGCAACAAATTTTTGCATCTGTTATTATCCAAGGCCACTATTGAAGTATTCAAGTCATTAGTTTATCCATAATATGGATGAAGGTATTTTATTGGATTTGTTTATGGAATTTATTAACAATATTTTGAACGGTGTTTATCTTGATCACTTTATCATGGAATCCACAACATCAATTTTTTCCTTAATCTCGATTGCATAGAATGCATTAATTTTTTAGTAACAGGTTCCATTCATTCACATTTGAGTATTATAATTTTATAAATATGTCTATGCAACAACAATGTTGCAAGTGGGTGAATTGAAACTCAAAATGAGGCATAAAATTATACTAATGTAATTGGGTGTTTATGGAATATCTTTTAATAAACTTATGGTAAAATATTTTTGATGGATTCCCTTAATTGATTTCAAGATAATGGTAAATGTTGGTAGTGAAACATCATTCTTTCTAGGGTCATCATGTTGTGGAATTATTTTTAACCCACTGTGTATTTTTTAATGCTTGGCTCCGTCACTACATTGGAATTGTAATTTCTTATGATGTTGAGTTGTGGGAAATGATGTATGATATTAGACATGACACTCAAACCATGTTGATTTTGATTAGGATTGAATCTGGCTTTAAATCTTCAGTCATGGACTTAAAAATGAGAACTAGGAGTGACCCATGGAATCATTGAAATCATTGGATTTAGTAAAATAAAAAAATCACTCATCTTTGTTTGGTTTTCTCACATGCATATAGGGAATCCAACTAGGTCATGGTCATTTTGACAAAGAGTGAGATCATTGAAACAATCATTTTTGGTCCTTTCATTCTCTTGATTATAGTTCATCATTATAGATGATAACCTAATAGGTCTTTTTCACTCCCATTTTTGTAAACACCCTTTAATATATTGAGTTGACTATTTACTTTTTAAAAAATAATTTTTTAGGACTTTATTTTTCTGGATTTTTAATCTTCTGGGAAACTATTTTCAACAATTTTTCTAGGATGGGTTAGATTAATTAATGGTTTAACAAAAAATTAGCTATAATTTTATAATTTTATTATAATTTAAATGTTTTTTGACATTAGTAATCTTTACATCACAATAAGTGATGTCAAAATAAATCCTAATGATTGACGTTATTAAAGCATATATTCATTCAATAAACTAAACCCTTGACTATTAAATTTTGGAAATCCTTTTTTGTTGGTGGTATTTATAATTTCCATAAATATAAAAATATTAAATTCAAATAATATTAATCAAATCAGATTCATATGAATATCCTGAATCAAAAAATTTAAACCAAATATTATTTTGAAACATATTTTTGAACCCGTCACATAGAAATAAATTGCTTGTTCCTATAAAATAATATAATAATTTCCTAAATAGAAGCACTACCTGATATTGATTAATAGTCCATAATGAATGATTAATGACAATTAAGATGAAGGAGAATAAATTGTCTCCAAAATCATGTCACTGTCAAAAAAATATCTCTATACCAACAGAAGAATATGATTAATTAATGAAACTATGTTGCTATAATGAATGATTGAGAGTGAGAATGAATGACCAAGGAAAATGATATTTCTTTATTTTTTCACATAATATATTTTACCAATTTCATAATCTTTTGTTCTTGTATTTTGAGATATTATTTCCCATGATCTTATATTATTATCAATAAGGAATAATGAAATCAAGTAGAATGTTTTCATTCAACTATATGTATTAAAATTATAAAAAACTTTTTACAAGTTTTTCAGCTAATTATTGTCATCCTCATGTTATTATATGTTAGATAATGTTTAAAAATTCATTTTTATCCTCAAAAAGGAATAAAACTTCCCAGGAATGATCATTTAAATTTTATGTTTGATAAAAAATCAACATAACTTTTCATAGAAAACAAATACATGTTGGATGTTTTAAATGAAAGAGAGTATCTAGTTTAAACCATATCAATTTTTTGAAAATATAAATTTTTCCAATAAATAGAAAAATATTTTTTATTCCCAAATCATATAGTTTACTCTATGAAAAACATTGCAATATTGATAATGAATTTGTTCCCCATTCATTATATTGAATAACTCCACTTCATTCCAATATAGCGAGAATTAATGTTTTCCATAAACAATATTATATTATTTTGTAACACCATGATATTATAAAAGAGGAAAATTGTAGTATATAGTGTATGTGACATGAAATGATGATATTAATGAACCGAGGAAATATATTTCATTAAATTTATTTTCATTGATAGCACGTTGAACATTCATCCTCATGTCTAAATATATCATAATATATTATACCATTATAATAATTTCATTAAATAAAAGATAATAAATAATTAAAAAATAACATATTAATAAAAAATTGGTTATTAATGAGATAAAAATATTTGGTTATATATTTATTAAAATTAAATAATATTCATGAAAAATCATTTCTAGGAAAGCATTATTTTTTCTATAAATTTGTTTAGTTGTTCTTCGGGGAATAAAATTATAATATTTTTACCATTATTGGTAAAATTATTTAATAAAATTAAATAAAATTTATAAATTATAAAATAGAAAGTTTCTTAGGTTCAATTTAATTAATGTTTCCAAAATGTATCATTTCTTAATAAATAGTGACAATATCATCTTATTTATGAAAAAAAAATTTATTTAAAAAATTTACAATGATTAATTTATATTTTTAACTGGGTATAAATTAAATAAGGATCAATAATATATCTAGTTATAAAATATAGGGTTTTTATATAATTTTTATATTTTATTTTAATTAAAAAACATTCTAAATCATTAAATATTTTCTCTTTGAATATATGTTGTATCATCACCTCAACATCATTAAATATAAATTAAAATTATTTCCACTTCAATGACTTGAATATTAAAAATTCATTCCATATTTGGAATAAATATATTTTATAGTTTCTAATGATAACCAAATAATCTTATTTACCATAATTAATAGTGAATAAAATTAAATATTAATTATCTTGGTTAAGGTAAAAAATTGTATTAGAAAGGTTTTAAACTAAAAAGAAAAGGGTTAAAAAGACCTAAAACTCATATAAACTCAATTTCATGTAAATGTTTAATCTTATAATTTAAATTCTAAAAAATTATATAATTTTAAATATTTTATTAATTAAAAAACATGGTCACAAACTATTTATTTCAAAACATTTAAGGGTGCCATTCACCTCACTTATAAATAGCTACCTCATGTCCTCTCAAATGAAAAACATAAAACCCATTTTGTTTGGAAAATAAATACCCAAATAACATCATAAATTCCATAATAACATTTTATAATCCTTGGGGTTTTTAGAATCCCATTCCTCTAATACATTAGGTATAATCCCAATATGGTTTTCTAGTAGGATCTCAAATTCTTAACTATTCATGATTATATTAATTCTTATTCCACCTCATTAAAATATTCTTCAATTTAGTATTTAAAATAACACAATTATGTATCATATAATTATATGTTATAATTTTTAGTACATCCCCTCTTTTCCAGAATGGGAAATGATAACATCACTCGTATGTGTGGTAGAATTCTACCTCGCAAACAGTTGTAAAATGTTTTCCATCATGAACTCTATTAGTTGGGTAATTTTATGGCTCTAAATAATATAAATGTTATTTATGTAAAAAATACCTCTTAATTAATTATATCATTTTTTTAATTTCAATTAAAAATTGGATACGTTAATGTCACTCATGTGGGCAGTGGACTACCGCCTTGCAAAGCAATGAATTTTGTTTTTCAATAATTCTTCACATGAGAGGTAATATGAATATAGTTTAAAAATATAACATATATACGTATTGTAATTATTATAATAATAAAATATTTATAATTACTAGATTATAATATATGATTTTATTTTCCCCCTTTTGACTCATTGAAAGATGATACTGTCTTTCATATATGTTTGGACTACCGTTTTCACAAAGCAATGTGGCTCTAATTTCATCATCAAAACACACAGATTATATATATATAAGTATATTTAATAAAATAATATTGTATTTATAATATAAGTATTAATCCCTAAATAGAAAACATTACTTTCCTCATTTTTATAATGATCATAAAATGGAAATGGTACTCATGCATATGTATGGCCAATCATCTCGACGATCATAACATTATTAATTTCTCAAAAAACAATTTCATAATTTTTATGAAAAATATAATAGATGTATAAATATGAAAATTATTTCATGATATTTATTCTTGAAATGATTTAACTATTTAATATGCACAAGAACCAAAGGATTCATGATAAATCATGAATGATAAAACAAGGAAATTAATATCTGAAACAAAAAATATAATGAAAAATTATTAATGAATAGATGAGAAAATTATAGAAAATGATAATGCATCGAATTATAAATATAAATATGTTTATTTTATAATTTAGTAACTTTTTGGAAGGAATTATATTAAATTATAATACTTGTTCAAAAAAATAAGCATGCAGTAAAAGAGTGAATCTCAATTTATCCTCATTGAGTAATATTATAATGTTATAAACCTAATATATTTGATATGGAATATATATGGCCCTATTTAAATTTAATATCTGGATTAATCAATAATTCATGTTATTTTGAATTTACTATGATAATTATTTTATCCAATATTATTATGACTTATAAGACACCATGTTCTAACCAATTTCATAACTCAATTTAATTTTATTGCATTATATTACTTCTTCACTGTATTTGAAATTATAATATTATATTTTTAAATACTCATGAATATTTTATTTTATATTTCAACTAGTGATATGTGGTTTTAAATTTTATACACATAATTCAGTAATTGGTTAATTCACACTTCAACATTATGACCCTTGTAATGTTTTATTTAACATTCTATTTATATGTTGGATTATTTTTAATACAATTTCCAATAAAAGAAATTAATCCTTTTATTTAATCCTTTCAATATAATATCTATTAATTTTAATATCATATTGTTAATAATATACTTATTGATTCAACATTTCATTTATTCCACACTTGGTTACCTAAAGGGGGGGATATGATTTTTATAAAAATTCAACTTCATTTACCTCTTTAAAAGAAAATATAGTTTCATAAAAATAGATATCTTCTAGAAAATCCATTTTTTACATTTTTTTAATTTAATTTAAAATAAAATATTTTATAATGTTTGATTCTTTGTACAGAAAAAAATTATGGTCTTCATTATTTCATCTTCCAAAAAAATCCAATTTGACATTATGAGAAAATTGAAAGGAATTGTTTTAATAAAATTATGTCATGTCATGGATTTCATACCATTTTGACCACAAATTATTTTAATGGGTCTTTTATATTGTCAAAATTTACTGTTCGATGAGAACTACTTTCAATTATTTTCCAAATTTAGTATTGACATGTGATTTTAAAAAATGAATAAAAAGTCATTGTTAATGATTCTGATTATCTTTTTATGGTATTTATATTGATCAATAATTAAAACAATTTATTTTAATATAATTCTCTAGGGATATTTTTTATTCACTACATCAATTATCTTCATCAAGAAGGTCTATGATTCTTTACCATGGATTTTATAGAAATTCACGTCCATTAATCATTCTTGTTTTCATTACCATTACTATTATTTATTCAATTTCTTATGATCAATAGAAATTTAATTTTCCCTAAATATCAACCTTGTTAATAATATATATTATTAATTCATAAAAATTATATCATTTAAAAATATCATGTATTTCATTGATTTTTACATTATTGTATCAGTAAATATTTAGAACATCAATTCATTCATAAATAAATATATTTACTAGTAGTGCATATTGTTCCAATACAGAACCATTTAATTAATGTATGAGGTATTTTTTGGACCATAAAATATTAGTGGGGCTAGGTTCAATGTATCCCATTGTTGAATCAATAGTATTATGTGGAAAATCAATAATCATGAATTTTAATAAATCATACTTATAGTTTTAAACCATATTATGAATTATCATTAGGGTTCTGGTATCATATTCTTGAGAACAGTACCTATAATGATTAAGTATAAACTTCATTAAGAATTCAATAATTTTTATCCACGATATTATATTAGCTATATTAATTTTAGAATAATTTCATTCTTAGTTATTTATCAAAAGGAATTTTTTTACATTTATTTACCTTTTTATATTGATTATTATTTATCTTTTTATCATAGTGGTTATATTGATTAATGAATTATTTGGTTATATATAATTACCTATTGATTATAATTGTATTATTATTTAAATGACATTTGTGATCAGTTGTTTCCCTTTCAATGTAAATTATTATTATTTATTCTTGATATATTTCTTTGTATAGATCCTTTAATGAGTATTTGAGATCACACATTTTTTCCATTCTGAGAAATCCATGAACAATATGATGATTAATATTAAAGGATATTCTATATGGAATAAAAATATTCCAAAAAACATATGTTTTAATTAATGTCTTCGAATTTATTTTGGGAATCATTTAGGAATCATGTTTACTTGGACTAATAGTCTATTTTGTCTTTCTTTATGTTATTACTTATATCTTATGCCAATGAAATAAAGTAGACATTGGGTTAGGGTTAATATAGTAAGGGTCACTATAGTGGGTGCTACATGAATATTAGTAGAATACATTTGAGCTAGCTCATGGAGAACATATATCAGGGATCATAACCTTGTGTTAAGCATTGTGGGTATGTGCAGAAGAATATTCTTATCTTTTTTTAAGAATGAGGTATTGTAGTTTTTAACAAGAAAAAAATAATAGTCTAAATACTAGAACTAGATATGGTTTTTAAAAAGTTTTTCGTGGGTTTAGTAACATTGAAAAGTTGTATTGGGATAAAACAAATTTTTACTTATTACATGAATACCACCATTACTCTGCATATATTTTGACATCCCTATTGGATGAGGTTTAGATTATTCGCATTTTCCATAAAAACCAATATAATGTATTTTTACAGAATATGATAATGATTGATTAAGATTAAAAAAAAGTTATATTATATTCAAAATATTTTTTCATTTTTTATATAACCTATTATTGATTATAAGGTTTTCACACAACTATTACTTTTTTTACACTATGAATTTACCTTTTAGAAAATATTTGGATGTCACAGGAATCATGCTAACAATGAACATGAAGGACCATGTGGTGACTATTAGAAACCAAATGTGATGATGATAGGATTAAAAGTTATTATGACTATAAAAAATATGTCATCCCAAAATACGGTAAGAATATATACAATATCAAAACCTGAGACTCACCAATGAAAGAAAAAATATTGTTTTTTAATATCTCATGTTGCCGAGGAAATGGAGTAACAAAGGATTGATTTCAATCAGTTAGGAAATATGGAATGATAAAATTATGAATATGTCCCAATATAGAAAGAAAATTTTCTATAAATCTGGAACTATTGCATAAATACATGAATTTCAAATGAAATTTTAGTATTATGAAATAAGGAAATAAATCACATCTTAGGGATCCAATTATAAATCATTAAATTATATGTGGAGATCATGGGAATTATAAATCAATAACCTCTCATAATTTCCATCCCTAAATCATTTAAGTCCAATTTTGAAATAAAATTGATTCTATATTTATGTATTAGGAATTAATAATTTAATTTTAGAAGTATATTTAAAAATGTTATTTTCGTTATAATAATAATGAATCATAATATAATTGTTTTGACGTTTAGAATAAATTATATCTTCATTATCACAAGGGTTATATATATATATATATATCATTTGATTTTGATTTTAAGGTTGATCAAATGTTTAAATTCATACGCATACCATTTTATGATTTTTTGCTAGTTTTTTTAAAATATTAGGTATCTTTAATGAAAATATTCATGGTAATACAACTTATACGTTTCATTCATGAAATAATTATAAGAAGAGTAATAACATTATATTATTTAAATATGTTAATTGTATTAGAAACTTTTATGTTTATTCTCATATTAGAAGTTTTAGTAATTATGGGATATCATAATTTGGAAACCTTATATGAATTATATTAAAATTGATTTCAAAAAAGTTAAACGTATTGCATCCAATTATGGATGTGGTTTTTGAACACAAACCTAAATGATGATAAGGGTTTAGTGTGTACCACTAGACTATGATATATCCATGTCAATATGAAGTCAATTTTGTTAATATATTGGGAAATTATTTATTAATGATGATTCAATAGTGTTATTGTTGAGGATTATATATTAATGTGTTATATTTGATAATGTGTGATAACCACAATGGTTTTGGGAAATTGATAGAGACAAAAGGCAATGACTTCCAATATTTTAATCATCTTATGACCATGAAAAATAGAGTATTAGTTCTTTGGGATTAAAAAATTAATTTTCCCAATATTCATTTACCTATGTAATCATTGAAATTTAAATTGATTGAAGCACGACCAATGGATGAAATTGTCATTATGGAATACAAATTTATTAATTTTTCATTATTACTTATATCCATAGATCATAAAAGAATAAAAAAATATTAATAATATACTCTTTAAAAAATACTTCCAATTACATTAATATATGATGAGTCAAATGGATATTTATATTATCTACGATTTAAGAATTCCAGGTACATTACATTAAATTTATAATTGGAATAAATTTGATCAATGTCCTCTATCATTCTCAGTATTTATTTATTTATTTAATCCATATTAATATTTTCGCATGCATTCATTGTTCCCATACATATAATCATATTTCTGTTTTATTAAATATGAAATTTTTACACCCCTTTATCTCTTATTAATATGATGCTTTATTAACTATTTTAATGAAATGTGTTTTTATCAATGTAATCCTCAAATATCAACTCATTGATTTTTTAGTGGAAGATAAAATCGTGAAAATGAATTTATTTAGAATGGGGAGAATATCATTCCATGAAATAATAAAATAAGAAAATTGTATTATGTAGATAATGTTACACAAAACAATGAATTTAAAAAACACATGAAATATGTTTCTTTAAAATAAATCCCTTGGATTGCTTGCAGACTACACAAACCTGATTCTAAAATAATTGTAATATATAATGTCATTATAACTAAGTCATTAAATTATATGATATGAATATTAATTATAAATTATGAAAATTTTATGGTTTAAAAAAGTAGTAAAATTAATAGTATATATATATGATTATAAATTAAATAATTAAATATAAATGAAAATAAAATATTTAAAAAAAGAATTTTCACTAAAAGGCAATAGATTCATTATTTGGGAACATAATTTAAAATATAATTTAACAATATTAGTAAAAATTATTTGAAAAAATCATATTAATATTTTAAATCGGAATATATAAGTTAAATTAAGGTGATTTTTTGTATTTCCTTGAACACATTCATATTTCGATAAATTGTGAAAAATATTATTCTAATTGAAAACAAAATAATCATTTAATTAATTGATAATGATATATTTCAATTAATATTGGTTTTAAAGTAATATTATATAATTTATATATATATTAATAAAATTTAATTAATTTTATTCATATTGATTATTAATTTTTATATAGAACCATTATAAACGTTTGAGTATTTTCTCTCTGAAAAAACTATTTTTTCATTGTGTCATTTTGATGAATTTTAAATTAAATATTTTATCCAAATTGAATTTAATTTGGAAACATTGGCTAAATATTTTGGATGAAATATAATTTATGTTTTATAATATGTTAATATTAATTTTTGATTTTAAATAATATTAGAAATAGAAAAAATTAATTACTATTGTTATGGAAAAACTGTGTTCCTTGTGAGGTTAAAATAAATATATAAGTGTTAAAATGGTATGAAAACCAGTATAAAATATATGTTATGGACATATTTCTGTGTTATTTTATATAATTATATTGTATACACTATTTTTTAACATTTTCTAATGTGAAAACGTGAGTATAACTTTTTCTTTTCAAAAATTAAAAGCATACAACTCAAATCACTTTTACATAGCCACCCCTCTATTCTCATTATAACACCATTAAACCCTGTTATTTGAAAAAAAAATATTTAAAAAACATGTATATCCTAATCATATAAGACTTATTTCATTTATAAATTAATTATATTTATACATAAGGAATATTCCCAAAGGGGATTTATAAGATGTTGTAAAATTCATAACTATGAATGTTTTTATTTATTATTCTTCCAAATCCATAAAATATACCTAATTTATCATTACAAAAAACAGATGTATAATTTATATATCATGTTTTATGTTTTCATGTGAATGACCTATTTTAATATCATCTTCTCTTAAATGGGAAATGATAATGTTTCTAGTGTATAAGACGGACTACCGCATTATGAATCGATGAGACATGTTTTCCATCAAAACCTCTCGTGGTTGGGTATTAAGAAATATATAATATAGATATATTATATTTAGGACATTTATATAAAACATTATCATTTATATAATATATATATTCTTTACAATATATTCCATAGGTGATACCAGAACGTCGATAGTGTGTACGGTAGTATACTACCTAGAGAAGCGGTGTGATTAGATTTTCAATAATGCTTTACATGTAATATAATAAGGATATATTTAATGAATATGAGTGATATACATGAATAATATTATTTTTACTGAAAACCATATCATTTTTATAAAAAATATATCATTTTAATTATTCCCTTTCCACATTTGGAATGATGAAAACATCCTTCATTTAGATGTGGACTCATGATTTCACGAAGAAAGGCAACTCTCCATTCAACCCCACATTAGATAAATGATATATATAATTATATTTAAATAAATAACATGTTTTTGGTTATATTATAATAATTCTAGGATATTAGTAAACTACATACCACTTTACCATAATGATCATTGACAAATAGAAATGTTACTCAATCATTTTTATGAATTTCCATCTCCTTGATCGTATTGAATAAAATTTATCAAAAGAGTATTTAATGACAATAAATAAATTTATAATTGATGTATAAATAATATAATTATTTTATGATTATTATCATATATATTACATTACTATATAGTATGATTACGAACCTAAACCATCATTAGAAATTACAAATGAGAAAGCAATGAGATGTACATTTGAAACAATGAAAATAATAAAAAATTACTAGCAAAGGTATGATAAGATGTTATAAAAAATAATATGTGATATTATAAATATTAAAATGGTTGTGTTTTTAGTTGATAACATATTTAAATCTAGTATTTAAGTAGTTAAATCGCTTTCTTCCGAAAGGAGGCATGAGTAAATTTAATTTCTCTACATTTCATTTCAATTGGCAATATTGTAATGGAATCCATATATTATCATTTATAGGGTGTATGTATTGTCCCTTTAACATGTAATATAAAAATTACAAAATGATTCATTTTATTTTCATATTCAATTTTATATAGTTTATCTAACAACATTTTTAATTAATTGTTACCCATTGGTAAAGAATATCCAAACTCAGTTCTATTATAATGTTTGATGATACATATTCATTTTCATTGACATTTGATTCTTATGTGTGGGAATACATTTGAAAAAATTATTTTTACCTTCTGTTGTTTTATATTTGTTTACATTTTATACACACAATAGATTCATTGAATAATCGTCACTTAAATGTTATTATCTTTTAAATAGTTTATTTCATAATCTGATTTTTATCTGGAAAATTTTTACATTATTATAAATAAAAGTAAATAAGAAGATAGTATTATTATAAAAACCATTACATTTATTATCATATAGTTATTCATGATCGTTTTCATGTAATATTAAAAAATTTACACACTTTGTTACTCAAATATATTTAGAAAATATATCTAATAAAATTTCATTTCATTTCTCTCTCTAGTCAAAAATTATTTTAATTTCAATATGATTTATAAAAAGTTATTTCGAAAATAATATTTCTATGTTTTTAAAAATTATTTATTGAATAATATTTTACCAGTTATTACTTATTACAAAAATCACTAAATGGATTTTCATGTTGTTTCAATACAATTCTCATTTTTATATTATAAAAAAGAGAGTTTAATAATTGTTTTAATGTATACATATTGTATCAAATTATTGTAACTCTTACCACTCAATGATTCATAAATTAAATTCTATATTTGAAAGGTAATATTGAAAATTTAGTTTTTAATAAATATATTAAATTTCAGTTTTAATAGGCGATTTTCAAAGTGAAAAGTAAACTTTCCTCAATAATTTTTTATGTAATGGATTAGGGTATTTCTATTTGTTAATGAGAAAAACCAATATATTACGAATAATTTACTAAGTATATATTTTAATCAAAAAATATCATTTCTTCAACTTTATAGATTTTGACAGTTTTTACTAAGGATAATATAGAATTCCACTTCATTGAATAATTTTTGTAGTTACTAACATTCCTTTGAAATATTCACATTCCAATAATGATTAGATAATAATTGTCCCCTAAATATCTATATTATTTTTCATGGAGATTCTTATTAATTACCTCATATATCATTTATATATATATATTGTGTTATTTTATAAATTTTTTAATTTATTTGTGAAATGATTATAATCCAAATTTGTTCTTCAATGTGGATGTAGGGTCCTGAAAAATCCCCAAAGGAGAATAATAATATCCTTAATTCAAGATAGGATTCTACCCAATTTCCCCCAAGGAATTGGGAAATAATTTGAAAAATACTAAAAGGTTAGAAAAAGAAGAACAGGTCTGCATACCAGTCCAATATTGACGGTATGTGGTCGGTTCAACAAAGCCACCCCCTCTACGGACCACTTTTGTTCATGGAATAGAGGCAGCGACTCTTCGCCGGCGTGATGCAGGATGGGCACCAGGCCGGTCCACCGTCACGAACTGCCCCAGCTGTGAACTATGTCAATCGGCTCAGACCGCGTGCGTCGTCCTTCATGGAACAGAGGCGGAGCCTTGCATGGCCGCGAAGCACTACCCGAACTAGATTGGTTTGCGGGGAAGTTGCATTCAATGCCCCCCGCGAGTTACGGATTGCCCAAGTCATCCGTAAAGCGGGGTTCATGTTAAGGGCCTCCACAAAAGGTGCAACATTACCACATATACAGTTCTTTCCCCACTATATAAAAAGTGATCGATGGGGAGAAGAAAGGGATCGATCATATTCGGGTTAAATATTTTGAAGGAAGGATCTGGGGATTTCACAAGCTGCGAAGTTCCATTTCACGAAACCGAACATGTGTGAAACTGAAAACCAATTAATAAGGAATCAACAAACGCATAACAAATTGGTGAACCATGAACTTAAAATAAAAAGAAAAAGATGACCACGAGCCATGGTCCCTCTGCGGATGTACTCCGTGGGGATCAGGGTGTTTATGCCCCTTTTTTGATCTGACGCACCGCGTATCACCCTTCTGCATGGGGAAGCCCTGACCGATGAACCCCCGACTGGCGTCTCCCATGTCTTCCATTGCTCGTGCAGACTTCGTGGTGTACCGACCTAGAACGTGGGCCGAACCTGAAGTCACATACCACCTTGGTACATGGGATTCCTACTAGTCTGTGCACCACCCTAGTACGTGGATGGCCTCTCCAGCCACGTAGCACCACCCTACATGAAGGGTGCCACTCCTCATACATCATTGTGGCCCGCCAACTCCTTTGGTGTTCTTATTCACTGAGTTTGATAAAATCATCCATTGCAGCCTGATCTTTCGCAACCCCCCTCATTAGACTATTCATCATCCTCGAACTGAGGCCTTTACTGAAGCCACCTGATTTATATGACGTAACCTTCAGGTGCATCAGCACACTGCTTTGAGTTCACATACCCATAGTAGGCAATGGAAAAGGGGTTTCCCTGGCCCTTGAGTGGGTTGCCAAAGAATTCCTGGGATCACATACCCACGGTAGTGCTGGGTCCGAGCCCGGGAGTCCCTTTCTGCATCTCCACTCACTAGGAGTGGGGGACCCCACTTGCGTTTCCTTTCGATGCCAGCGGTGAGTAATTCTCCCCTCTTCTAAGAGTTACAGGGAAACATCCTTGGTGTAATCCCCTAGCCTTTCTTGCAGGAGGTAGCACCCATGCACCTCCGTACTTCCCCAGTGTCAAGGACCAATAGGGGAGATAGACACAGGGGTTTTCATTACACTTTCCCTCTCCCACTGGGCATTGTAACAATCGGGCCTCCATCCTGGAGTAAGTCCCAATCTCCATTCCTATGGGCCGCTCCATGCATAAGACCCACTCTGTGTCCCATGGACACACCTTTCACGATGTGATAGTCAGGTCTTTTCTGCCTCTTGTTTCTCACACTGAGCATAACTCATATGGGATTAGAGTAAGCACTGACCATAACCCCAACCTCCTGTGAACTACGAGGACTTTCATCTATATCAAGTCACGGTACGTAGGAAGACTCCATGAGGTTCAAGCTCACCACCCGGTCGTTCTGACCCATTCAAGATGCTCCACCAACACTATGGGTTGCCTTAGAGTTTAATCCCCATCAACCATCTCATTGGGAAACCTCAGAATGTAAGCCCTGATCCTTCGTCCTGAATGACGTTAAACTGAACTATCGAACTACGTGGATTCTAATTCCTCTCATGAGGATATGTAGAAATCCCGTATCATGGGTTCGATCCAATTGATCAAGTCGTTATCTGTCCCCCCTTGATGACAATAATCTCCATAGAGCCCAGTTATGAGGCTTTAAATTAGTGTCATCTCAATGACTCAAATCTACTTTGAGTCATTAATCTAATGAGGGATGGTAAACCTCAGGCCTAAATGATTTGGAATCCCTATGTTTAGCTGACCATTACCAACCAAGAATAATCACTGGATACTATGATTGGGTATAATCCACAGATTCACAAATATATGAATACATCTTTAATATATAAGAGAGTCCCGGAACTGGAAATAATTCTCCCCATAAATGGGTGCGATGAGTCCGAGTTCCCATCCTGACGACCAATGTGAGTTCTTAAGCATCGCTGGCCAAATAACCTAGCGAACGCCTACCTTTGGAAAGAAGGTCAACATATCATTAGATATAGAACTGTTGGGTTTTTTGAAACGAAAACCAATATATCTGATCGGAGGGATTGAGCATAGCTAATCCCTCTGTAAGATCAACAGTTTTGTGCATCGGTCCTCTCCATCCAATTCATTTAAAAACAAAAAAAATGGTGAACCCGACGTGAATATTTAAACAATCATGACAGATTTAACGTAATCTCACTTGATGCCCCATTACATTCACAATGAGGGCCATGCAACTTCATTAATTTCACATGGGATCATGAGATTCTACTTTGATGGGTTTGTTGTTTGTATTTGTAATAATATTTTATAGGTACCACTCAAAACTCCCTTCGCTCCAGTAGAATCACGGATGAACTCATTGGTGTGTGTTTCAAACAACGCAATGACCATACGTCCTCACCAACAATGGACCTCGTCACCTACTCTGTGTCTTCAATGCGGGTCTCAGATGCATTGATTCGAGATTACCACTTGAACGGTACTCTCCCACCGGCTTCCTTACTAGGAGAGGCCACAAAAGAATATCTAGCCGACTCTTGTTGCTGTATCAAATAGTTTCACGAGTCTATCTCCGGAACGAGACAAAGAATACCTCCCTTATCATAGAGAGGTATATGAGGTCATCATTGAGGAATTCATCATCGCTGAATGAGGGTTCCACTCTAAGGCCCGCACTGGAAGATGTTGTCGCCGTTACGCCATGACTCATTATCCTCATGCTATGGAGGAGGTTGCCCCGAGGATCCATTCCCATGGTCCCCGATCTCTTGCCCCTTGGACCGCCCGACCTGGGCGGAAAACTTACAACCAGGGACCAGTCATCACCCTTGTCCCTAAGGAGGAGCTCTGCTGCCCTGTCACGGAGAGGCATCATGAGCAAGATCATATACATGTTTGCTCCTCCATTGTATGGTATCCAGATATGGATGCATCAAACGAGAAGGCATGCATCCCCACAAAGCTCCATCAAGCTCGTCACTCATGCATGATGGCACCTACCAAGCAGGCACCTTTCTTTTCCCAGGGTCATGAAGCCCACCAACCAGACGTGGTGGCAACCCAGCGCTTGTAGGCCCAGTTCCTAGCAGATGATCCTGACTCCTACCATCCTGATATGGTGGCAATCAGAAAATCTTGCCATCCAGATGTGGAGGCAATTAATATGTAGGCACGTCTCCCTTCCAGCAAAGGACACCGACTCGATATAGTGGGAAACAAACATATTCAGGGCCAACTCCCTGAGGATGCAAGTAAATCCTCCATCTCAATATGGTGGAAAATGGAAAGATAAACCGGAATATCTCGAGATAGGGGTAGATTCGTTCACCTCCCTGACAGAGGAGAATTGTCAGTACCCACTGACCACTAGAGGACCAGAGTAGGATCATCCTACTCTGATACCGGAATGGGCCTTTATACCCATTCCAGTCAAATATGTCTCTCTGCATATCATGGAAATAATGGGGGAGCAGGTATCGATCCTAGATCATATCTTGCAGTCTTGCCAGAATGTAATTGCATCAGTGACAACAGCAAGGACTCGGGCATGTGAGACCATCTCTCCAATTGGAGTGACTCATCTAAGAGACAAGATAGCCTCCGCAGAGCAAATCTGAATCCAAGGTTCCACACAGGAGGGTAGTCGGCCATATTCCATGATACAAGGGAAACTAGATCGAGCAACTTCACTCGTTCCAACTGGGGGACGCCCATCCAACACGGTGGATTCTCCAGAACATGAATATATCCCTGATTAAAGACAAGATATTTGTTGGCTATCCCCAAAGAACACAGGACCCAATTAGAAATGTTCCAAAGGTGAAGGTCGTTATCAACAGTAGACGGTCCCCATTGCCCACATAAAAGAGCCCAGAACACGCCGAAGGTAGCTAGAAAATAAAGAGTGGGTTCATGACTCCGCTCTACTAGAATCTCGAGTTCCCAATAACACTAAGCACATATCAAAAGCCCAGAACCCTGCCCACCCATTACCATATTATGGGAGTGGCGGTAGCAGTTGAGAAGGCCCTCCCCACAATGTCGCTACCAGTAGCTCTGAAGGTCCTCCGCAGAGCACCCACGGGGGACTCCCCCAAGGGAATATAATGACCGATCATGAGATCATCTCTTTTTATGAGAGTCACTATAGCCCTCTCCGTGACCAGATGATCAAGCATCAAGAAGACCCTCCACTTGCAGTGGTCCACCATGAAGGTCCTTCCTGGGGTATACACTGCAAACACTCTCCATGCAGTAGGACCACAGATTATGATAGTATTCATCGATATCATAGTTTCAACATGCAGAGCCTCTTCATGTAGGGACATCTCATCATGACAAGAAGGCCCTCCCATTATCGTGGACTGCCCTGAAGATCCTCCCTAGGGGTTATGTTGCAACGACACTTCGCGCAGCCAGGCATCAAGTCATGGTGGTAGTCCTCACCACCCTGATAAATATGGTCCGCCCCGTAGATATGTCAAGAAATGAGAAGTCCCTCCCCTCATTGAGGTTCATTCTAAAGGCCCTGCCCAAGGGGTACCCCGCAGACATTCTCCCTATGGCAGTTGTGATGGTAGTCCTCGCCATTGTGGTCACTGCGATGATATTCCTCACCACCACGACCTCCATTGTGATGGTCCTCCCCGTAATGGCCATAAGCAACAAGAAATTCATCCCATTATCGCAGTGTGTCTTAAATGTCCTCCCTAGGATACACATCGAATGTCCAACCATGATGGTCATACTCACCATGATGGCAGTTGTTGGGAAGGCCCTCCTCGTAACAATGGTACACAGCTAGACGGTCCTCCCCTCACTGCGATACGCCTTGGAGGTCCTCACCAGGGTATGCAATGCAAAATTCCTCTATGCATTGAGGCGTCATGTAGTAATTATAGCCCTCACCATTACAGCATGGATAGAAGAGGCAATCCTCGTCTTGAAACTGATCAATAAGAAGGCTCTCCCCTCACTACAGTACATTATGAACGCCCTCCCTAGGGTGTACCCCGCAACTTCTCTCCTTGCGGAAGCTGTAATGGTAGTCCTCACCATTCTGACATCCATTGCGAAGGTCCTGCCTCAGAGACATATCATATCGATAAGAAGGTCCTCCCTCTTCCAAATCAAGTGCAGAAAAGACCTCGTCGGCCGAGACACTCATAAGGACATGATCGATCACGTATGATTCCCAGCTAGTCACTAATGACACCATTCTTCAATCAGGAGACTGTCCGGGGCCACATTCATCTTCTAAATTACCTCGAAATTGACCATATGATAATTAACCTCCTACCGGCCCCATAATCTCTTACCACACTATCTTTGGGTGTCTCATTTGGACAGACCATGTAGAGGAATCACTAGTGGAGGAGTTTGCCGACGTGTTGCACCTAAGTAAATGACTGGCCAGAGATGATATATGAGTTATGTTTTAGCCCATGACCACCTCTCAATTCGACATACCTCGAATGTTGTCTAAAGAATGTGCTCATGAAATCCACTCCAATATATGGACAACCCCCACGATAAAAAAGCAGGCTTCCTATCCTACGATGGGTATGCAGACCATGTCATGATAATAGGAGACCTCCTATGTCACGTCGACCTGGATGCTCTTCCTCCAGCGTGGCAACCGCGGCCTAAGAGGCTTAAGAGAAACATTGAGTTGGTCTGCCTCCATGCACTACACCTGTTTTGTAGCCTCATTGGTGACACTCTGACAGGAGTCCATATCAGATGATGGGGAGAATATGGAGCTCTTAATTTCACTCAACTCCCCGCCTAGAAGAACTTGTTCGGTGTAATATCATGCAACGCCATCTCTTCAAGTCAAAGATCGAGTGGTCTCCCAATTCGCGAAAGGTAACACACCCAAAAAAGACATTGCTTGAGTAAGTCCCATAAGTGTTAGGCCTGATGGGAACAAGCCATTCATGAACTCCTAAATCAGGACACTGAAATAATAAGACATGCATCCTGCCTATGAGAGGCCAATCAATAATCATTGCTTGCCTCCCCGGAGGGGATTTATTCACAGGTGAAGTATGAATTAGATCCATTCCACCCCTAAATGGGGGCACCCAAGATCAGGAAAATAGGGATAGCAGTAGTTGCAGCTGCAATCCGGGGTCAACCCCAGCATACAGGGCTGGGGGAATTATTAACTAAAAAATGACCCCATAAGACCAATAAAAATTGGAAGAGTCTCAACATAGAGAGAACAGAGCCAACCCTAGCCCTCCGGGCTGGGGGAATTTTTACCACCTCAACAACAACCTCCCCCGTGAGAATCATTATTCTCTCGTCTCGGGAGGACATTTAAATGAGGTGGTTCCTATCCTTTCCCGTCTTTTCAATCACCATCCCCTTAAAGAGGGAGGCGTACCGTGAGGTCGCATAAAGGAACTATCCACGTCTCCCTTGGTCGGGGAGTTCAAAAGCAATCCCATGACAGGAATGGCAGGATAAGTAAAAGGTGCGAGAGATCCTCTTACTATTTGGATGATGACATCTCCTCTACCCCATGACATACATTCGTCTATGACATAGAGTATAACCCCATGGGTGACACCGGAGATGATTCAATATTGAATGGATCGGGAGACGATGATTCG
Organism: Viscum album; assembly: GCA_963277665.1. Classification (NCBI taxonomy): domain Eukaryota; kingdom Viridiplantae; phylum Streptophyta; class Magnoliopsida; order Santalales; family Viscaceae; genus Viscum; species Viscum album. The sequence continues at coordinate 1,629,318,089 of OY728146.1, read as the reverse complement.
GGTCCGGCTTTGACTCTCAAAGAACAACTAGGTTGAAATACCTGGAACTAGAGGGCCACCCTAAATATGGCCTCCCTTCCAGCTAACCCTCCTCCGCTAACCCTATGAGCTTCATACAAGGATAATAAAAAAGGAATGGTTACCCTTAACCTGCCTCCCCATCTTGATAAAAACGAGCCACATATGCTTGAAGAGATATTCTCTCGATAGGAAGAGAAAATGAAAGAATTGAGGTGGCTTAACGCCGAACTACTCCAGAGGAATGGTCTTATTGAATGAGCATCCCATGAAGATCCAAACCTTGAACTCCCACCAAGTGCACCTGAAAGTCTGATGTTTGCCCTGCCCATGAGGCACCCGGTCCGTCCAACTTCCTGAACATGGATTCGGATGAATACCAAGAATTCTACCCACTCAGGAAGCAACCAGAGCAATTATGTATAAACCCTCCAAAGGTGTCACAAATGGCATATGCACCCTTGGTTCCGATCGAGCCAGATCCTCATTCAATTCCTCGGGCTACACCTTCCCATGATCGGAACCAACATGATGTAAACCAGGGACTCAGCAACACCATCGAGACACTGATAGCTCGATTGGAAGAAATGGAAGGTCGACATGCTCCGATACAACCAGAGTAGAAGCCCTACCCATATTGGGTGAGTAACATGCCTCATCCACCAAATTTTGGGAGCCATGTATTACCTATTTTCAATGGATCAGGCGATCCAGAACAACACATGATGCACTACGCATCTTATTGCGACCCTGTGATGGGAACTCTAGAACAAAAAGAAGTAGTGAAACTTAGATGATTTGTGTGGAAATTGCAAGGATATTCTTTCATCTGCTATATGAATCTACCATCTATGTCTATAAAGAGGGGGGAAGACATTCAGTAATAGTTCATGTTCCACTTTAGCTCAACAATACCTAAAACTATAGTCAGCGATCTCCTGAATTGAAAACAGAGAGAGAATGTGAGGGTCTCAGATATCATCACCAGATGGAAGGGTCTGACCTACTCTTTGAACATGCCAATTCCCCAAGATGATATGATGTCCATATGCATCGAAAAACATAAATATGAGCAGACAACACTGCTCATACTAGTAGAGTGCACCACTGGATTCCGCAATCTCTCTTTCATTGCACAGAGAATTGAAGAATCCCTACAACCGACCAATCTGAAGTCCTAAATAGCCTCATAGGCTCCTACAAAGTGAACAGTTAGAGCTGAAGCATCCTCTGTCATGATCAAGCCATCCCATGCAACTGCTCCACTGCCTAGGCCCTCACTAAATCGTCAAGGGCCCCTGGTATATCATCAGCCACCTCCACCCAAGCATGATGATTAGATAGGATCAAAGAGAAACTAGTTCGGGGAATGTAGGCACAATGTATAATCATTTCGAGTGGACCAAGTCTATGACTACTACATCGCCAACATGAATTGCAACTTGCTCCACCCCCCAGAGCCAAGGAATCCAGAAGAAGTCTGCCATAATGACATGCCATATTACAGTCCCTACCACTGAATGTTAGGTCGCAATATCTAGGAATGATTCGTCTTTAATGACCTCCCCCAATGGATGGTAGACTCCAGTCAGGTCAAGCTGGGACCACCCCCATCACATGTGATGTACATTTCTACCACTAAATCCGACAAAGTGGAGGGGTGGCAGGAAGTCACCAGCAAGAAGAGGCAGAAATTTAAGGACTGGATGACTCATTAGAATGTCATCCGAGCTCATGGCATACTCCGAGATCAACTACGGTATCCGGTGTTGCAGCCAACAGCCCTTAATGCTGCACATCCGACACTATCGGCCTCACAACCCCCCATGAGCTGGTCATCCAGGCGTAATAGAGAATGGTAGAGACAAGAACAAGAGGATCAGTCCTAAACGAGGATGACGTTAGCCCTGACACTGTCAGATTTTATGCCCCCAAACATGGAACCATGGGCACCGACCTGCCAAACGACACCATTAGGGACAACCGACCAGGATGACCTATTATGGGACAATGAGATAATCTTTGGTTCCATCAACGTCATACATCTAATGGAATCATTTCTTGATGAAGGGTATGGCTACAAACCTGAGTTCCCAACCCATGTGGCTGGGAGGAGGAATCGCAAAATAAGGGGATACCAAGGGAGACACAGTCGCAGCCAAATCCAACCCTATGGTTTTACCCCGGCCCAAACTGTTAATATCACAGAAACCCATGGGAGGGCCCTTCAATGGACTTAACATGATAAAGAATATCCCTCCACATCCACAAGTGGTCCCTTTGGCCCCATCGTTCTATTATACCCCTTAAAGGAGGAACAAGTGTCTAGCCACCTTTTGCGCACAAACAGACCAGCCGGGCCGAGCCCCCTGAATGTGGGAACACCGTCGACATCCGACTTTGCGGCTGGTCCCTCCTCATCACGTATTCCAGCTCCAAAGCTGCCTGATAAGACTCTCCTACAAGTAGTGAAGCATCTACCATTGGACAAAAAATATGATATCCTTAAGAAGCTGGCATCATTAGTAGTCAAACTGTCAATCCTGGATGCCATGAGTTTCTCACTAGAACTCCAGGAGGCACTGATAGAATCCTTGCTCAGACCCTAGGAGTTTCAACCCAAAGTTGCTGCCACCGAGATTTACCGGATGGAGACTGTTCTGGCTGAATGCAATGCGGTGATTTCCTTCACTGACCAGGATAAATATGCAATCATAAAAGGACACATCAAACAACTATATGTGTCTGTAACACTAAATGATGCTGAGATTTGTAAAGCCTTTATTGACAATGGCTCTGGAGTTAACCTCCTTACCCTATGGACAGTACATAGGTTGTGATACAGTGAGGATAACCTAGTACCCTCATCCACAACTCTGTTGGGTTACGACAAGAGTGAATATAAGCCAATGGGACAAATCAAGATAGAAACCCATTTTAGAGACCTTGTGGCCTACTAGGAATTTCTAGTTGTCTGGAAGAACACATCATTTAATTCCCCACTTGGAAGGTTATGTCACTATAAGCACATGACCATTCCTTTATCGTACCACCAGTGAAACAATTATTATTTTAATGGACAATGTGGGACATTACATGCTGATAGGACCCCATTCAAGCTCTCCGAGTCACACTACATTGATGCCAGGTTATATGAGAAAAGGAAAAATAATCCTTTTCTGGATGTATTGATTGTATCCCTGCTCCAAATGGTCTGGAAATGGTTCTAGATGACCACCTCAAGCAGCTCAGCAGAGACTATGTTGAGTGAGGGAATTCATGCTCGGACACACACTCAATTGTCCTCATGACTTCAACTATAATGACCAAGTGTGACAATGTGGAAATGACCACTAACCCTCAATTTGGGGATGAATATTTGAGAAACGATGCCCATGATGCCTCGCCTTCAGACCCCTAAAATCTCGTGCTAGGAACTCCCCCCCCCCCTCGTCAGATCAAGAATTTGAGAATTTTGGGGAAGAAGAAGAGGATGATCTCAGGGATGCACCTCCCAAATTTGAGGAAGGTATCTCGACCACTACGGAAAAGCTCGGGGAAATAAACCTAGGTACCGAGGAATACCTGAGGCCCACTCTCAATAGTACGGCCAAGTCTTATGAGGTTCACAAGTTGTATACATCTTTCCTAAGGAATCATTGAGATGTTTTTTCCTGGAATTACATGGATATTCTAGGACTTGATCCCGAAGTGGCAACACACCACATAGGTCTGCGAGAATACAACCGAGGCTATAAAAAAGCCACCAAAAGGACACAACCCTCACATACTACCGAAATAGAGGATGAATTTGATAATCTCATTAATGCAGAATTCATTTGGGAGGTCCAATACCCCATATGGTTGGCCAAAATTTTCCTTTTTATGAAAAAGAATAGAACAATCCACATCGGCATCAATTTCGGTGATCTCAATCGACATTGTGCGAAAGATGATATCTCGGTCCTGATTAACGTGTTATTAATAGACGCAACGGATGGGTATGAGGTTCTCTCCTTCATGGAATGTTATTCTGTGTATAATAAAATCCAAATTTACCCAGATGATGAAGAATCCACTACCTTCCAATCCCCTCAAGTAATATTATGTTACAGGGTTATTCCCTTTGGTCTCAAGAACACTGGTGCCACATATCATCATGTCATTCATCATATCTTTAAACAATTCATGGGAATATTGGTCGAATGCTACGTGGATGACTTTGTGGTAAAATCAAGAAAGCACTTAGATCACCTATCAGATGTTGAAACCATCTTCATAAACTTCGAAAACATAGTCTGATGATGAATTCCATGAAATGCGCCTTCGGGTTTACCTCAGGAAAATTACTTGGTTTCGTCATACGCCGTCGTGGAATTGAAGTAGACCCAGAAAAGACAAATGATATCCTCAGCCTACCACCTCCCCACAATCTCACTGAGTTATGAGGATTTCAAGGACTCCTGGCCAACATTAGGCAGTTCATAGCCAACATGGTGGCCAAATGTTTTCCCTTCACCAGGTTAATTAAAAACGGGGTTACGTACCAATGGACAGATGAGTTCTAAGAGGAATTCGACAGCATAAATAAGTACCTCTTAATCCCACTGATGCTCATGCCCCCCGATTGAATGGAGACGTCATATCATATACGTGATGTCCTAAGAGTGGTGGCTGGGAGCCATCCTCGAGGAGAAAAATGACACTGACATGGAAAACATTCTCTATTACCTCATCCGAACCATGATCGATGCTGAAAATAAATACTTAAACATCGAGAAGAGTTGTTTGGACTTTTCCTTCATAGAATAAAAATTGTGACAATATCTACAGCATCATGAATTCCATTTGCTCTTGCGTAGTAACCCGCTCATGTACATCATCAGCCGCCCAATGCTGATCGGGCACCTATCCCGATGGGAAGTCATCCAACAACAGTTTGACATCCGGTTTGTACCTTAGAAAGCCATCAAACGCTAGGAATTAGTAGATTTTCTGGCAGATCACCCCTCAACAGGGACCACTGCACCATACATTGAGCTACCTGAAGTAGACATATTCTCGGTTGAAGAGTAGCTCCCAACATGGGAAATGTACTTTGACGGTACATCCCGAAGCCCGATAGAGAAAAGGATGGAGGATCCCAAATTTAGCATGGTGGGTTTGGGGATCATACTCTTGTCCCCAAAAAATTTAGTCTTTTCGTATTCCTTCCTCCCGTCATAAGGATGTAGAAACAATGAGGCGTAGTATCAAGCAATCATTTCAGGCCTGGAGCTCACACTCCAGACACAAGTACATCTCCTTAAGGTTAAAGGTGACTCGGAACTGGTCATCAAGCATGTAAACATTGATTATGATATTAAAAAGGAGGATCTAGTTCGCTTATTTGACCACGTCCACAGGTAATGGCGGAATTCCCCACAGAACCAACATTGACTTATATTCCTCTGTCTCAGAGTGCCGAGGATGATGCATTAGCTAATGAGATCGCAACCCTAGATGAATGAGATCAGGTTGATCAATTATTAGAATTTCCCATCATCAAATGGTCTTGAAGTTTGTTCCGAATTATATAGAAGAAATCAAAAAATTTAGTCCTTTACCTAAGCCATATTTTCATGTCACCAGCTCGATGAACCCCATTGCAAACTACCTTCAAATGAGAGAACTCCCTTCAGACAGGGCTGAACGATAGCAAATACGAATAAGGGAAATTAACATTGTCCTATATGGCGGCACAGGTCAGCAAAAGGTCCTCTACAGATGAGTCCTCGACGAAGTCCTCCTCAGATGCATTGATGGAGAAGAAATTTATTCCATCATGATTGATGTGCGTGCCAGATTATGTAGAGCACACCATTCCGGGTCTAAGATTTTCCATCTGGTTCGAAGGATTTGGTACTGTTGGCCCACCATGGAACGAGAATGCGATCACTTTACCGCAAAATTCCACTCATGCCAAATTCATGACAACTTCATATACTAACCCCCAGAGTTACTTCATCAAGCTATGTACTCCTGGTCGTTTTCCATCTAGGGAATGGATATCGTGGGACCATATCCTCCTACCATATCCAAACAACTGAAGTATATCCTTAGAACAACTAACTTCTTTTCCAAATGGGCAGAAGCTATACCCCTTAATGAATTCGGGGCAAGAAACATTGTCAGATTTGTGAAAAACATTATCATCACTAGATTTGGTGTCCCTCATACCATACTGATGGATAACGTCACCAACTTATGCTTGGAATAATTGGGAAAACTGTACCATGAATATGGATTCAAGGCTTACCACTCATCTCGCTACCATGTAGTGGCCAACGGAAAGATTAGGGCTTTCAACAAGACCCTGTCCAAAATTCTCCAGAAAATGGTGGAAAAAGACATGAAGTCATGGCCGAATAAACTTATTCATGCAATGTGGTCTTATCGATCCACAATCTGCACCACTACTCGGGGTACTACGTACTCGTTATTGTACGGAACAGAAGCAGTCCTTCCTATTGAGATCCAATTTCCCTCAAAATGTGTTTCCATTTTTGATTAGTTATCCATCAATGAGCAATCTTAAAAACAGCTCGGTGAATTGGAACAGCTATGTGAGAAGCGGTTGCACACATTTCACCACTCGGAGGTATATCATAACATGATCTCTTGATCCTTCAATAAAAATGTATGTCTTCGGTGTTTCATGGAAGGAGAATTGGTGTTGGTCCTTCGGACCCCAATGATAATCAGAAGGAAGCCTCCAATGTAGGAGCCCAAGTTGGAGGGAATATATGTTATACCCACGTTATACTGCAACAGAGCACATGCCCTGATCACCCTGGATGAGAAATTCACTGCCGCTCCTACAAATGCGAGATTTCTGAAGAAGTATTTTGCATAATCAAATGTAGTTATCGTCCGAGATGCATGATGTTAAACTGCCAAGACCCAACAGTCGAAACTCTTTGACCCTAAACTAAGAGTATTTATTTCTCACCAAACAATGTTAAACTGCATGGATTTTAGTGAAGTACATATTGCTTGATTCCTACCTTCGCATGATACGTATCGATGCCAGGGTCCCCAATCCTTGCCGATCCATCCCCGAATAAAGTTGAAAATGACCTCTTCCCCTTTGTGCGAACTATCCCTGCACAGGGTGTATCCCTTTCAGAGAACTATGTATGGCTTGATTCATACCCACAAGTGATACGTAGTGAAACCAGGGTCCCACATCCTAGCCCAGCCATCCCCAAATAAAGTAAAAAATTCCCTTTTCCACCGTGTATGGACCAACCCTGCATGTGTTGTATTCCTTATCCTTACCACATGACGTTATACTGCATGGATAAGGATTGAAAATTCCTTTTCCCCCGTGTATGAACCAGAACTGCATGTTGTGTATTATCTTATAAAAGAACTACATACGGCTTGATTCTTGCCCTTGTAGGATACGTAGTGATGCTATAATTTCACATCCTAGACCAGCCACACCCAAATGAAATAATAAAATGCGTCTTTCCCCCCTTATAAGGACCAGACCTGCACGTGGTGTATTATCTTTTAAAGAACTGTGTAAAACGTGATTCCTGCCCTCGTAAAATACATAATGATGCCAGAATTTAACATCTTGGACCAGCCACCCTAAATAAAGCTATAAAATACCCCCTTTCCCCCATACGGACTAGACCCGTACATGGTGTATTCCCCAAAAAGAACTATGTGAGGCGTGATTCCTGCCCTTGAAGGATATGTAGTGACGCCAGGATCTTAGCTACTAGACCATCCACAAATAAAATAAAACACATCTATATATACCCCTCGTCCTTATCGCATGATGATAAACTGCACGGAATCCCATTTTCCTGTCAGTTCACCTTCGTCCTCACTACATGATGTTATAACTGCACGAACTTCGTCCTCACTGCAGGATATTAAAACTGCACGGACATCATCGTCGCCACACGATGATAAAACTGAATAGACTTTGTCACTACCCACCCATGATATACAGTGAAACGAAATGGGAATACTCATTGCGAATTTGGATGCATCCTCTACATACATCAGACTCCACGACCCAGATAATTACGGAGATTCATAATCATTCATGGCCTTCGGAAGTGGAATGTTATCAACCCGTGGACACCATTTCATGACTATGCATCCCATGCCCTCAGCAGCTCTGCATATTGATATTCTCGGGCCCATCCAACAATGGTAAGATATCCTCAGGCGGTACTCTTTCTATCTATGTATGCTTATCGGCCTTAGGGCACCCATATCATATGTCCCGATCCAATAATTTATAGAGCAGTGGTTTAAAAGTTTGTTCCCCTATCACATCGATACATTGTCAGGGTATCACTACCTGGTTAGACTATGTATTCTCTTGAGGTTAACTTGACGATCTACATCTATAATCATCAAGTTACGGCTAGGGTACATTGACTCGATGGTAAATTGTGGTGAAGATATTCATTGTATGCTTGGATGTAATTATACCTATATGATGAACTCTATACTGTTAGAAATCCCGGATTTTCATAATCATCCATGTCTATCAGAAGTGGAAAGTCATCTACCTGTGGAAACCATTGCATGATTATGCACACCATGCCCTCAGCAGATCTACATATTGATAGCCCTTGGCTAGTATACCAATGTCATGATTTCCTCGGGTGGTACTCTTCCTAGCCCCGTATGCTTCCCAGCCTCAGATCCCCAATACCATACCTCATGATCCAGGAAACCCCAGATTTACAGTTTACACACTCATCCCCTCACACTTGTTCAATGTATACTAGAGCTTCTTAACTCAGTTTCCTTCCGGGTAAATGTAGAAATAGTAACCCAATGGTCCGAATTCTATGACTGTTAATCAAAGAGTACTTCTTCCTTACAGCATGATGTTAATCATATTGGTGTAAAGGTATACCCCATGCACAAGAGAAATCAGCGTGGTGAAATCTTTGAGTTTTAACAGCAACCAGGAACGAACATCCCCTGCATGTGTAGATATTTCCTTTCCAAATGACAAACATTGTGGCCCAGTCAATCGTGGATCCTCATAATCATTCATGGACATCGTATGTGGAACGTTATTAACCCATAGAAAACTTTTCATGACTATACATACAATGCCCTCAGTGGCTCTACATATAGATAGCCCCTATCCCATCTACCAAAGGCATGATTCCCCCAGGTGGTACTATTCATAGCCCCATATGTTTACCGGCCTCAGAGCCCCAATATTATCTCTCCTGGACTAATAATCCCCGGAACCACGATTTATACCATCAACCCCACTCCACGTCTTGGACATGCCCATATATTCAATCCCATTTACATTCTAATCAAGAATGTCCTTTGAAACAATGTCCTTACCGCATAGGGATTAAAACTAAAGGGAACATGATATTTCCACCCTGCGTGAAGCTGGAAAGACCAAGCATTAAACATCTAAGTAAATGCCTCGAACTAGAAGAATTTTCACAGGTTTAAATATGCCCCATGTCCTCGTTGCACGATGTTAAACTGCACAACATCTTAAAAAATTCCTCTTGTCCTCGCTGCATGACGTTAAACTTCCAAACATCTTCACAAATTCTCCCTATCCTCACTGCATGACATTAAACTACACAGAATTTAAAATGCCCTCTGTCCTTGCCACATGACGTAAAATGCATGGTTGAACCTGTCATGAGTTCAGTCAGGAATGGAGGCTTTCCTCTATCCCACAGTGCATGGGCTAGACCTGCACAAACCACTGTCTCACACCAGCATGAGAAGGGATGGGTTCACCCATTCCCATGATGTTTAGCCTACATGTTTTTCCCGTATTCAGGTACCCTCTTCTCGTAAACCACACTATGTACCAAGAAGTAACCGAACCCTTGTAAGACACCCCTGGTGGTCCTGAATCTCAACTTCTCTGATGATGGTTGGATATCGGGAGAATACAATCATTGACCTAAGTTAATATTTGCATGACAATGCATATCATGCCCTCAGCGGCTCTGCATATTGATCACCATGGGCCTATCAACCAAATTCAATATTTACTTAGGCAATGATTTTCTCCATATGTCTCTTGGCCTATGATCCACCATATCCACCCCAGGATTAGGAAACCATCTAAGCTACAATTTTCTAACCTCTTTCACAACCCGTCTTGAATACATTGGAACGTCTCTGATGACATTATCGAGAACCAGGAGAGGATATTCCATTTTAATGAATGTCCCAGCTGCATGACTTTAAACTTCCCTAAACTCCAACCATCCTCTACTCTAACTAAATCCGTAGGATAGGGACCCTGTGTCCACTCTCATGATTAACACAGATGTTGCCAAACCCTTTCAGACATTACACACCCTTTCCTAGACACCCCTGGTGGTTTTCATATTCTCCAAGAAACCCATGGTGGTATCCATAAGCATGACATCTAGGAAGTCGTCAGGACATCATAAATGTATATTCATTTACTTTAGGACACCTTTTCATGACTATGTATACCATGCCCTCAGCATCTCTTCATATTGATCACCCATTTTCTGTATAACAAAGTCAAGTCTTCCTTAGGTGATGCTTTTCCTACCTATGCACGCTAATTCTGCTCCCATTCCTTGATACATGCCCTGTATGTTATTCAAATATATACATGTTTCCCCCACATGTTTCTGAAGGGTATTGAGACATATTTTAATCAACAAAACCTCATTGGATTCATTACCCCACCACATCTAGTCAATGATGTTCTACCTAAAACATCAGTAATGATAGTCTTGTCTCCAGGACTTTAAACTGCTCACCGAAAGAGGCGCAAAGCCCGTTAGGCCGAAAACCCGAGAAGGGAGACCTATGAAAAAACATATCCATACCCACTGGGTCCACAGAAAATGGGCCTAGGAAAAATTAGGGTATTAATAGAAACGACAAAATGTTAGTGGGGTTTTTCTACAAAACCCTAGAAATAGTCAAACTATGCTCGCTGGATACCATGGTCTAGGAAAAAATTAGAGCTTGTTTCTATTTTATCTATTGTATTGAAATATAATTATTCTACATTCATTCATTTACCATATACAGCAATCATGTCAAATAATTTATATCATAGGTGAAGACAACAAGAGCACTATGGAGAAACATCTCTTTGTTCCATAACAAAGTTGATGAGAAGGGCATCCACAATCCGGATCCTCCTCGGGCATGAAAGTTTATTACATGATATTTTAAATGGATTAACATAGTTTTATCGGGATCTGATGATAATCCTCGATTGCTTGATAGATATTCTGTAGCAAGGTTGTCTCAGCTTCTGCACCAGCCCACAGTGCTTCTGCCTCCTATGCCGCCTTTGAGCTCGCCCTCATCTCCTCCTCCATCTTCCACTCCCCATCTTCAATAATTGTTATGACCTTAGTCTCGTCCTACTGCAGCTGTTGTATGTCACTCCTCAGCACCTCTATTCGAAAATGCTTCTTAATTAATTCTCCCTAAAGTCTCGCGACCACCTCGGCATGATCATGAGATTCTGTTAGGAAAATCTATCAGGTCACGGAAAGGACAGCTTCAGATTGAGCGGCAGAAAGGTGAGATTCAAAACCACAAAGACTCTCCCAGTTTGAAACCACCTACTGAATATATCATAAACACCATGGTAGTCAATGCAATCATATCGAAGCAACGTAAACAGATTGCGCAGCTTCATCAATTTAGTCGGCATCTAGGCCAGGGGCGTTTGAGAAGTCGGCTTCCAAATTTTCTCCCATTCCCTTGGGTGAGAAGGTAAAAGACAAAAATAGACTCATTTATTAGTCATTTAGTCACTCCTAGAAAAATATAAATACTATGTGATGAATTTCACCATGGAGGGACCTGATACGGCCTCACCCGCAAGATTTAACGCCGCGATAACATCGTAACAGGCGGTTTTGGTCACGGGTATGATAGTATCTGACGACACAATCTCCAGCGCCGAAAGTCGTGGTCCTAAAGCCCAAAAGTCGATAGGACAGAAACGTATCCTTAATAAGAAGAGGGAAGAGAAATTAGTTAGTGGAAAGAGATTGAGAAGCTTACCCCTGATCATCAAGGCGTCAGTTCCCTCAAGCTCTATGCCGCCGCTGCCGCTCACGAAAGACGCTACATCATCGAGAGGCAAGGGAGTCCTAGGAACCCCCAGAGGTGTCCCAGACCTATGTCCAAACCCAAGGCTAGAAACTCCCAAATATATCCCAAAGCATTTGTATATGGAGATCATGCTCGGGTAAATTACTCCCCCAATAAACAGGATGATGGCCCGCTCTAGCTTTCTGACAGCTGGCCTGATGACAGGCTCTTCCTCTATCTCCATGGGATCCATCGAGTATGAGGCAGCTGACCCCATCGGATCTAGGGCCTCCTAGGTAATCACAGGTGCCCCATCATCCCCCAAAATTATAGAGGTTGTATGATCAACAATTTTATCGGCTTTCGGCTATTCCTCCTCTAACAAATCATTTATTGATGAATACAGAAGGAAAGCGTCCATATCACTAGCCCCTTCAGCGGGGCCCACCATCTTGTCACGCTCAGGTATGGCCGTAGGTGGTCCCTTAGATAATAAAGAGGCATATGGTACGACCTCTTTGGCAGCCACAACCAGGTCTCCGATTGGCCCTACACCATGTAGCCAAAACAGTTAATAACTGTTAGAATCAGAATATATGACTTGGTAATCAAGGAAACAGTTTTAATGATTACCCGATGCACCCTTTCTGAGCCGTTACAATAATTGGGATTCCCATTGACGTCTCTGGATCTTCCCAGGGTACAATTCTCCACTGAGAACGCTGGGAGGATCTTGAGGAGGAAAGAACCTAGTTGTGTTCGCAATGGTCGCTTCAATGTTCTCAGCTACATGAGGAGACCCCTCTTCGATTACCCCCATAGTCGAAAGCGCCTGTTCTCCTACTGTGGTACCACATGGAGTATACTCTGGGGATGGAATTACCCCATGGAATTCCTGAGCACACTGCATGAAGGGAAGAAAATTTAGAACCTACACAGTAAAGGGGGAAGAATTCCAGAACTGATGAGCAAGGCAACCTCTTCTTCGGGATCGGATGATTCGGGATGTTTAATCATCATAGACACCCAATTAGACCCATAATTCCGGTTTCAGAGTGAGTGTATGTATGTTTCCATATCCTTCAATGAGGTAACTATTTCATCCAGATTATCATCTAACATCAAGTGAGGCAGAGAGAAGATAGTCCCAATACCCGAAATCTTGAGAGAGGTAATTTGGAGTAACACCAAAACCTCTCCATTTGATCCACTGACACTCGGGTCATCCGAAATCCTCCACGCATCTAGAAATGTGGTCGTAACATGAACAAATAGTTTGGGGATCGACCTGAGATGGTCAGGCAGCGGTAGGGGCTGGTGTGGGGGATGATAGTCGTGTCTATTCTCTAAATCTCGCCACCGCCCTGGAACTCTCAGGAGCTACTTGTGGGCAGGACCTCATGGGTAGGGAGGAATTTCCTTGCCTCAGCCGTAGTAGGGGAACCAGTGGAATCATCACCCCCTGAAGAGTTATCGCTCTCTTCCTCATCCTCATCAGTCTCCAATGGTAACAAATCCTGGACTCAGTGAGTTAACACCACATAAGCATGGCATGCATGAATGTAGGACTCAAGGTCCTGGATATACCGATCGACACTCTCTGGGTCCACATCATAAAGGATTTTTGCAACAGAATATATGTATTCTAGTCCATCGAATTCCATTTTTGATTACGGGAGATTCTTCCAAAAAGAAGATGGGTACTGGCTGTGAAAGGATGGCTAGCCATTGAATTATTCCATTGGCCCTAGGCCGTCGCGAAGGAAGTATCTACATGAATGAATAATTCTCTTCGGGTAGCTTCGAGGGCATGTGAGAAGAACCTCTGTCCGTTAAAACCTTCAACGGAATCTTGAGACCAAAAGGGTTACGGATGGCCTTTCCCAGCCTGGTTAGGGCATTATCCCCCTTCCACTTCCTCTTCATCTTCGATGGATTAGGACTTGAGATTGTGGGCACCCACAGCCCTAACTGACCATTCTGGTACAATTGTATCCAGGAGTCAGCATAGCTTTTGGATAAGAAATGTATGGAGTCTGCAAGCGCAGGGGTCATAACCTCACAGCCAGTATCCTCCCGGGTGAACATTAACCACAATTGTCTGGCCACCATTGGATGGTGGTTCCTGCGGGCACCATTGATTGCATGAGGACAAAACGCCTGCACACAACCAAATTGATGTCCGAATCGGCATGGCACATACCCCTTGCAGATCAGTTCCCCGCCGATACGAGTCACTAGAGTTCCTTATCGGAGGGAAATGAGGTAGCCCCACTTTCTAAATTCCTCTAATATGGTGTTCGTGATTGCACCATTCTGGGAGGGATATGGTAGGAAACTTAAATGATCATAACTCGATATCCAGCTCAATAACAGAAGCATATTCTAAACCGTCAGTTTTCCATACTTCTCTTAGGCCACCCACTCCTAGAGCATAAACCCCGCTAGTTAGATGAAAATACGGTCGGAATACAATACCCTGAATCTAAAAAGGATTGGTGAATGTATAGTACTTCATAATATGTGTTCCCAACTATCCATAGAGAATTTGAAAGGGCCGACTACCCGGTTTGGCTGAATCCCCTCCATAATATTACCATGAAACCGATAAATCCTAGACAATACTTGGACAACCAAGTTGATGACATTGCCAGTGGCCAGCTGTGCCGCCATAAAAAAAGTAGCGACCTGCATGCCACCAATATCACCTACGGGCAATAGCCAGCCACTCAAGAACATGGCCAAAAATGCCACCAGATGGAGCAGCCGATCAACGTCCAGAACAAGTTCCCATCCCCAGTTGTTATACTGGCCTTCATCCAGGATCAACCAATAGATTCCCCTCTGCCTTCAAAACTATATCATAGGATAAGTTGTGGGCCTGTTTGGAAGAGTCGTGGACTTGATCCTTTTAGAAAAATACTTGATCCATTCATGATATGGGAAAAGCTGTTTATGAGATATATCCTTAGAATTATCCCAGTCCTAACAATAAGCTACTTCACTTAGGGAGGTGTCCTCTCTTCATCATCCCACGGAGAAGGGGGAGGGAGGAATTCATCACACATTCCTCCAACAATGGGGACCCCTGAAATCTGGAAGACGTCCCAAAGACTGATACCCACCTCCCCATGGAGCATATTGAAATGTGTTGGTATCCGGACTCTAACGGCTCATAAGTTGCTTCGAAAGGGCATGGGGCCGATGGGTATAGGTTTGGGACACCCAGGCAGCTTCATATAATCTTACGACTCGCAATTCTGCTTCAATATCCACAGAGCTCTGGTTAACCCAGAAGGGCCACCCCCAATCCAATGACTTAAATGCCCCTCCGGGCCAGAGGTCCTGGTCCGATGACCATCCATGTTGGTTTTTTACCATAGCATTATGGGAAATGCTCCAGTAACAGTGAATTTACCCCTCCTGTGGACGTTGTTCTCATGTCGGGTACACAGGAAGGTGATTCAGCACAGAACTGGCAGTTGTATCCTTTGGGGTAGGCTACCCTCTGAATGATATCAAAACTCGAGGGATAATACCAGTAAATATCCATGCTTCAAGATTGTTGTCACGAGATGGTACCATAATCGGTGCATCAGACAGTAAACCAAACCCATAGGTAAAAAGGCTGTTGGAAAAGGGGTACTCCGACTGTCACTCGGAGAGGAATCTATCAAAAAAGTGGTACAGTTGGTAGTGGTAGATTCCATCATGAACGGAGCTGGCCACATCCTTTAGGCATTGTCCACCAATTAGAAGAGGCTCCACAGTAGGCTTGGGTGTAGGTCAAGGAGGAATCATATTTTCTCCCTGCATTATAAAAAAACCAGGAAAATGGTTAGTCTAGAATAATAAAATCTGCAAAAAACAAAATAGAAAATATATGGAAATGGATTCCATCAAGGGTCCATGATGAGGACCGAGAGTAGGACTCAAAAGTTGGTTCATGATGGATGCATCCCACAAACCAACCCTACGTGGAAGAAGTCCGTTGTACTCTTGCCCGCGGAGAATCATCCATAAAACTGCATATTAGGTTGCTCCATAGAATCTCAATCATGGATTTAATTGTTTATGTTCAGAAGACTTTAGAAATTTTCAAAGTCTTGAAAATTTCAGTTCGCGGACCATCAAAACCATGTAGCGAGTTCCTACGCAGCCCGTTGTATCTTACTTTTTAGTTGATTAAAAGTGTTAGTTCGCAGCTAGTAGATTGGTCCACAGTTGAAGGAAGGGACGAATGAGGGAGGAATGGTTCGCAGAAATGTATGCTGGTTCACGGACGAGGAGTTTCGCCAAGGAGATATCATGTGGAGATGAAAATCAAGATCACCGTGTTCGCGTGTAATCTGGTAAAAGACAAAGGGAAGGGCCCCGTATTTATAGGTGTGGTCCCTTACCAGGTCCACTATCTTACCGAAAACTACCCAAGTTTTAGGACCACTCTATATCATAATATTATCCTCTTCATTTGGATTGGACCCCATTCCGATGGGGGGAATTTCTAGGGTCCTGAAAAATAGAAAAGCAGAATAAGAATCCCCTTAATTAAAGAGATGATTCTACCTAATTTCCCTCGAGGAATTGGGGGAAAATGTGAAGAATACTCAAAGGCTGAAAAAAGACAAAGCGGTCTATGTACCATTACAATATTGATGGTAGATAGATAGTTCAGCAAGCCACCCCCTCCACGGACCACTGTTGTTCGTAGAACAGAGGAAGGGACCATTCGTGTGTGCGAAGCAGGATGAGCGCCAGGTCGGCCTAGCATCACGAACCACGGAAGCCACTAACCACATCAAACGACTCAGACCGTGTGCCCTATCATTTATGGAATAGAGGCAAAGCCATGAGTGGCCGAGAATCACTCCCGGAACTCGTTTGGTTCATGGGGATGGTGCATTCAATGCCCCCCACGAGTTGCGGATTGACCAAGTCACCCGTAAAATGGGTTTCCGGTCATGGGCCTCCGTAAATGGTGCCACATGACCCCATATACATATTTTTCCCCACTCTATAAAAGGATATCAAGGGGGAGGTGAAAGGGATCGATCAGATTCAGGTGGAAGGATTTCAAAGGAAGGAGCTTCGGATTTCGCAAACAGTGAAGTTACAATTTGAGAACCAGAACAGGTATGAAACTAGAAACGAATTAATAAAGAACCGGAAAACACATAACAAATTGGTGAACCAAGAACATAAAATAAAAGGAAAAAAGAAGATTGCGGGCCATGGCCCCTATGTGGATTTACTCCACGTAGACCACGGAGTTTATGCCCCTTTTTCTATTTGACGCACCGCATAATACCCTCCTGCACGGGCGAATCCGTTACTAAAGAACCCTTGACCGACATAGCCCATGGCTGCCATTGCTCGCACAGACTCTGTCGCGTACGAACATGGTATAATGGCCGAACCTGAAGCCACATACCACCCTGGTACGCAGGATGCCTACCAGTCCGTGCACCACCCTGGTACACAGAGGGCCTCTCATGCCGCATAGCACCCCCTACACGAAGGGAGCCACTCCTCATACACCCATGTTTTCCCCCAAATCCTTCAGTGTGCTCATTCACCGAGTCAAATAAAATCCTTCCAATCCAGCATGATACTTCGCAATCCCCTCATTGGCCTATTCATCATCCTTGAGCAGAGGCCTTCACCGATGCCATAGAATCCGTATGATGTAACCTTTAGACGCATCAGCGTGCTGCTTTCAGTTCACAAACCCATGGTAGGTGAGGGAAAAGGGGTCGATCTGGCCCTTGGGTGGGTTCCCAAAAAATTTATGTGATCACATAGCCACTGTAGTGCAGGGTCCGAGAACGGGATTCCCCTTTCTGCCTCTCCACTCTCTAGGAGTGGGGGACCTCGATTGAGTTTCCTTTTGATGCTAGTAGTGAGTAATTATCCCCTCTTCTGAGAGTGGCAAGGCAACCTCCTTGTTGTAAGCCCCTAGCCTTTCTTGCAGGAGGTAGCACCCATGCACCTCTGAACTTCACTGGTTCCAATGGCCAAGAGGGGATATGGACACAAGGGTTTTCATTACCCTTTCCCTCTCCCACTTGTCTTTGTCAACATCGGGCCTCCATCCTGGAGAAAGTCCCAATCTCCATTTCTCTGGGACACTCCATGCGTAATCCCCACTCTGCTTCCCAGGGACGAACATTTCGCGACGTGATAGTCAGGTCTTTGCTACCTCTTGTTTCCCACACTGAGCATGAATCACAAGGGTTTAGAGTAAGCACTGACCCTAAACCCCACCTCTTGTTAACTAAGAGAAATTTGATTAATGTCAAGGCATGGTATGTAGGAAGTATCCATGAGGTTAAATCCCACCACTCCGTCGTTTTGATCCCTTTACGATGGTCTACCAACTCTAGGGGCTGCCTGAGAGTGTAAGCCCCATCCACTATCTCATTGGGCCACCTCAGAGTGTAATCCCCAATCCATCATCCCATATGACGTTAAGCTACAGTACCGAACTATGTGGATTCTAATTCCTCTCACGAGGATACGTAGCAAGCCCGTATCACGGGGTTGATCCAAATGCTCTGGTCGTTATCAGTCCCACTGGATGACAATAAACTCTAGAGCGCCATGTTATGAGGCTTAAAATTAGTGTCATCTCAAAGAGTCCAAACTCCTCTGATTCATTAATCCAACGAGGGATGGTAAACCTCAGGCCAAAATGATTCTGAATCCTTGCCTTTTTGCTAACCATTTCCAACTAGGAGTAATCCGTGGATACTATGCTTCGGTATAAATCAATGATTCACGAACATATGAATACGTCTTTTGTCTATAAGAGAGTCCTGGAACATGCAATAATTCCCCCCCCATAAGAGGATGTGATGAGCCAGAATTCCCATCCCCTCGACCAATGTGAGTTCTTAAGAATCACTGGCCAAATCACCTAGAGAACGCTTGCCTTTGGATAACAAGTCCACGTATCGTTGGATACGGAACCGTTGGGTGTTTCGAAATGAAGACCGATGTACCCGATCTGAGCGATTGTGTGTAGCTCAGTCCTCCGTAAGATCGTAAGTCAGGTGCGTCAGACCACTCCATCTGATTCGTTGCAAAACAATGGATATTTTGTTGAAAGGATTATAATTCATAAACTAAATCGATTAATCAAATTTTAAAGAGTAATTTAGTCATGCTAATACCGATGGGGTTAGTGTATTGAGATCCACTGAATACATTAGTAGTCTCATGTAATGAATTAGTAAGCCATCTATAAATAGGATTATACCAATATTTTTTTTCCATCCCGTGACTGGTATTCAATGTAGAGGTATTATGTGTCTAATAAAAAACATATTATGAATTTGATTTTATTCATAGAAAATTCGATCATTATTATATATGATATTTTAAAAAAGATATTATATCTGGATGCCTTTCATTCTCAACTACTGGTTCAATGGTATGGTACATCAGTTATTTACATACCAAAATGATTATTCCTAGTTCATTTATAATAATCTTGTTATAGCATAAGTGGAATGTTTTTCATATATTTTCCATTCTATATTGTTGATTATTGATATTTTGTTTAAATATAAATTATGTTTAGATATTTAACGTTTTATGTGGATTGTTGTAATATATTTATGAGAGATTTCATTTTACATATCCCTTATTATGAATTTGAGATCACCATTTTTTATTCCATTCATAGGAATCCAAGAAGTTTACATTGATTTATAAACAATCATATAATTTATGTAATAATTATATATTCATAAAAAAATTCATGTGTTCAAATGAAATTTAGGAATCATGTATGTATCTAATTTACAATAAATTCTAAACTATTCCGTCATTTTTGATTTTATTCCTTTTATTATATTCAATTGTAATAAAGAATATACCAGCACTAGGTTATAGGAGTTGGGACACTAAAATCTATTGGAAACAAATTGATTTGATTCATTGTATTTATATTAAGAATCTTATTAATTATATAATATAATAATCATGAAATCCATTACATTAAGGTCAATCCCAAAACATGTCTTGGCTTCTTACATCCTTCTTATAGACCAAAAATAAACGATGACCTCTAAAATATACATTATCAATTACTATTACAATATAATTTAACAATAAAATAAATAAAACATTTTTTTATAAAATACATGGAATTGATTTTGTTTAATTTGATATTATTCATTTATGTTCAACTCACCCACCTACAATTTATCTTACTGAAATTAATGAGATTTTTTTCTAAAAAAATAAAAAATTTAGTCACAAAACAAATTATAATAAATATTCTGCAGAAACTATTTATAGGAAGATTCCTGTAATAGAGTCATGTAAAAAAACATTATTGGATTTAATATTTTTTTAAGTGATATAAATTCCCTAATTTAATGAAAAATTCTATATTCACCTTGTATTAATTTATGTTATCATAGATATCCCTTTGGTATGTCAATTAATTTTGGATCATTAAACTTCTATGACAAAAAATATATCATAATCATTTAAAAATTATCAAAATAAAATTAATAGTAAAACGAATCGTTTCTAATTTATTATATAGATTCACAAATAAATTTGTTAAACTATCCATATTACATCACAAAATTCATTTCATATATTTAATTTTATTAATCCATTACTGATTAAAAATTCATGAAAATATAGATTCAATTATTAACAATCCATGCATTAGGAAAACATAAATCACTAATAAAAAAAATAAAAGTATACCAGACACATATATTTTCTATATTAACAAAAATAATACATTAACAACCCAGTAAACACAATCAAACAACATTAGTATTTTTGGAAACAAATTCATTGATGTACCAAATCTAATACAACCATAAGATGGACATTTAATGTGATTCATTCACCATGAACACATGTTTAACCGCTATATAAATCCATAAATCAAAAAATCATTTCATCGAATAAATAAAATATCCAGACTGTAGGAAAACAACACATATAGATTGAATTTTTTAAGTAGTTGTCCCTGTATAACTAGGGAACGATGGTGAATCATCTTATAAATTATAATGAACATCCCAATATCAAGATGATAAAAACAGTATTATAGGGTAATTATGAACACATGGTTTATTATCCTACCATATAATTAAATGGATGCGGTAACTAGTGGGAATTTGAAAAGATCAATATTTTTGATAGTTCATAGACAATATTTCTAGTTTAAAAAACTAGTATCTAGTAAATTTGAAACCCCTTATTCTTAAGATATATATTGGGGTATTATCCGTATAATACTATAGTATTTCCTTATCGGCCTATTTTGTTGGGATCATACTAACGTTTATTTTTTTTAGTGACCTAAAAAATTATTATGTGGGTACCATTTTATGTTATCCTAATCACCTTATAAGATTATGAGTATGATAAACATCTCAAAATTAGACCATCATACCCCAATCGTCACTTAGGTAAAAACATTCTCTCATATCTCCATCACAATTAAAACATTAAATAAATTAATAACTAACGAGAAGGACTAAAAAACAAGAAACAAATATCTTTAAAATTATAACATAATACCATATATATTTAATAAATGCACTCAGGAGAATACAAGTTTTAAAAATAAATCACAAGTACCATGTCATTAAAATAGATGTGAATTATAATGAATAGTTTCAGACTTGATAAACCAACCAAATGCCTCTAAATGCAAATGAAATTTTCACTAAATTTTACACTCATATAAAATCCTAGCTATTGAAAAAACTTTGACATTACCCATATCTTTATTCATTTATTTCACATAAATATAATGTGTACATATTCAGAGAGTTATAGTTATTTATTTTTCAAATAAATTTAAACCCAAAATACCTTATTTAGACTATTATGATTATATTGAAATTGTACAAATATATTAAATATTTTAACTATATAATATAAGAAATTAGTTTCCGTTATAATGATCCAACAATTTACCTAAGAAAATATATATATTCATTATCTAATTTAATTGAAATTTATAATCATAAACTAGTGAATAGTGTATTCAAAAACACAAATTATTTAATATTATACCAAATCTAATTAATATAATATAATATCTACCGAAAAATAAGGACTTAAAAAAATATGGATCATTTCTCATCATCTTGAGTCATAACATAACCCTAGGCACCTTGTAAATTACCATATTTCACTTTTTCTTGTAATAGGCTAGATAAAATATAATAGGACAATAAAAAAATATAACATAGAACAAAAATACACCATTAAAACTATTTTTTTGTATAATATATTAATTTACATTTTAAATTCTCATTTTGACATAAAATTTCCAAATATACTATTTATATATTAATATTAAAGTCATATAAGATATTTTATCTGTAAAATAAATATTTTAGACCATTAAATTCATATATTTATATTTGATGATCAATAACCATAATTTATAAAAAAAATCTATTTAAATTTATCCCAAATGAAAATATTGGTTTGTAATAATCATTTTGCAGAATAGAAACAGTATTGTTAAATTAATAAAACTTTTTATTAATTTTTATAACTGATTATCATATATGTAAACACTTATTACAGCAGGTAATCAAAATTATATATATTCTTTCAAATAATGTATTCTGAATAAATCATTATAATTAAAAAAACATTTCTATGAATTTATATTGAAAACAACGAACAATAGAAAAGAAACTGCAAGGTACAATTTTATGTACGGAAAATTAATTAATATATTTTTTGTTATAGAAGAATCTGAATATAAATATTTAATAAAAAAATTTATAATTTAATCGAAATTTTTATACAACTAAATTTACATTTATTGACATTAATCATAAATATAAACTATTTATTAATCTTAAAAATCATTTTACTCAGTATTTTTCATCTAAAATAAATTTTCAACTCATTATGTTTTCAAAAACCATTAAATAATAATATAATTTCATAATTTATATATAATTATTCCACTTAAATACAATGAAATAAAATTGGTTTCATACCACTTAATAAAATAAAGATCAAATACAAGAATTAAGGCATAATTCAATTATAGTCACTAATATGTCATAAAATATTTTATAGGGTATATAAGAAAATTGTAATTTACCCAAAATAAAACTAATATTCTATTTTATAAAGAGATAATTGATTAAATAAAACATTATTTATAATTACAATTCCACTAAAAGATCATAATAGTTTTTAGAATTTAATAATAAATATTCCAAATATGCTACAGTAAATTAGCGATAAATTAATGATAAAAATTAAGTGTATTTTTCCTAAGGTATTTATAATTACAGATATATTATTAAATCCCATAACAAATATATTACATAAATTCTCCTATTATAAACATTTTCAATCAATATATAGATCATCTGGTGGACACCAACAAAAACCTGGTGACCAATTATGCTTATGGTTCTGATCAACAATCTAATATTAGTAGTTTCTTAGGATAAATCCATTACAAATAAAAATTGGGGATATTTCACAAATGTATAAATTTATTTTCTAGTGATGAATGTTTTTAATAATACTTATTAATATCTATAAAATTTCATCCACATTCACTGGTAAATAATTAAATTTAATTAGTTAAATTAAATCTCAATGAAAGATGATGTAATGCAGAAAAAATACCTTAAATAATATATTTATTACACAGACTACATTTTTCTTTATTAGATATGTAGAACATATATTTAAATACTATTTAGGACAATGGATTTAACAAAAAGTGTGAAAGTTGTTTGTGTTTTATGGGAAAATAGAGAAAGATTGGAGTTAAGTATAAGGATTGAGTTTGGTTTTCATGGTCATTTTGTTTTTTTGTTTTTTATATAATATATAAAGTTATAAAAAAATAGAATCTCTATTGGGATGTATGAAACAATGTTGAATGTTTATTTATTCATTATTATCATAATGTTTGTTATTTAAATTGAATAATTTCAACATTAAATATATTAATATAAAGTGATTTTCATGATAATTGTTTTTATTAATTACCAATTATTTTAATTTAGGATATTAACATTATATTATCCACTAATATTTTTATTCAACCATATCTACTAGTCTAAAACCATATTCATATCAAGAGTCAAAGGTAAAGACATCTAACAAATAAGCTTATATTATAGAATGGTTATATGGACATGGAAATTAAAATGTTTTATCAAATACATTTATATCATTTTTATTTAAATTTTGGGTAAAATGAATAGATATATGATTGTTTTAAAATGGATTTGTATGTCTTATGTATTCCTGCATATAAAAATTATGGGAAATAATATAAGTTTCTACTCAATTAGGTTGGTTTTTTTTAATTTTTATTATTATATTTTTTATTATTTTATTAGTATTTATGTTATAGTAATTTGTTATTATTGAATCGTTTCATGAGGTTTTAATAGGACTTCATTCTTTCATTGTACATGGAATATAGTTTCTCATGAAATCATTATTCTAGTGTTTGATTTTAAAACAGATTCCAATGAAGTAAATTTGTTTAATTTTTATTATGAATAAATTAAAACTTGTACGGTGTATGTAAAATAATGTACTTGTGTAACCCTATGTAAATAATACAATATATGATTACCATATAAATATGAATCACTGGATGGATATGTCATTGATTTAATAGTATATGTGATGAAGTCTCTATATAATTGTATTATGACAATGGAATATTACTAGTGATAACGATAAAATCGATTGGATCCACTTTCATATGTATTTAATTGAGTTTTAATGTGGATTCAAAGATGCTACATCGATAATAGAGGCCTATATGGGGTTATGGTTCATATACTAGCTATAAGAGTATTATTTTAATGATATATAACTCAAAATTATAGTATTATTTATGGGTTATTAGATTAAAAAAGATTATTTTTCTATAAATAATCGAGATTGGTTATGATAATTGATGGTAACCTATGAGGTAGGAGTTATCCCATAAAATTGAATACCATTATAGATATTAAAATGTGAAAATTGTAGTTAATAGGTTTTATAGGTGAATAATGTATGATTTTGTGATTAGTATAATAAATAAAATTATCATGGGTTTTTGTTGGGTATGATAGAACACATGGTGTTTCTTTTTAGGGTTGTAACAATCATTCTGGGAATTAATGGTAAATTATACAATCATTTAAGTATAATATTTAATGGTCATGTCCTATAATGGAATGAATTTAGTTATAATGAACGGGATCACTAGGTTGTATTCCAACCTTTGAGAGAGATACGATAAATAATTATGATAACATTATAATGCTGTGAGGATTATTGTGATCATACTCATTTCACGAAAGTTGGAGTGTATTAGTTTAATAATATATGTGTTATGAGGTATTGAATAACCTAATATATTCCTTGGGATTATATTCATATAGATGACATGTCTGAGATAATCCTAGGATAAAATTTAGGACACATTAATCATTGGATTTTGAAAAGTATCTATAATATTGAGATTTAGTGTGTGGCTTCCATGAATATAATTTAAAAGACAATATAATGACCAAAGATAAATTATAGTGTCTTGAATCACTTCTTAGTTTGTGGGTTGGACAATGTTGGGATTAAAGAACAATTCCTTCATGAACTGTAAGAGACCTAAGACCATGAAATGCTCATATTATTGGGGAATAAGAAAATTTATAATTATTTTTTGATATAATGGAATCTAGTTGTTGGATTTTAATAAGTTATTATTAATAACAACAAGTTCAGATTTATAGTTTTATTTATGACAAGTTTAATCTGGTTAGATAACATTTCAAGACTATAAAATTACAAATGGATAAACGTATAAAACTATATGATATTTGTGAGAAAGAGTAAGATAATTATGCTAATGGTTGAGTGTATTATAGTTAGTGAGGAATTTTACAGTTAAGTATGATCATCATTGGAGATGATGTCGCTCTAGGTATATTCTTGAATAACCATAGGTATATGATAATCCTGATTAAATTATTCTAGATAACTCATTTGTTTGATGAGATATGACATCTCAGATGAATAAAATTAATGTAAGACGACTCATGGATGATATATAATGTCTACGAGATTAGTGACGGAAAAATTAATATTCACAAAAAATGAATTTTTTTATGATATATGGACATTGTAATTAATAATATTATTAAAATTAATGTAGGATAATTTTTATTCTTCTAAAATCTAATATTTTTAGGATATTTATAAGATACTAGGGATTTTCACCATGAAATATATCAATTATGGCATTGTTATTTCAATGATGGATCATTATTTAATAGATGTTGTTTTAGAATAGATGAATACTCAAATTGTAGATCCTTCAGTGAGGATTGGGGGATGAGACTATCATTTTATGATAAGAACATATAATTATTCACAATATTTTTTAAATGATGAAATTTGAATAATATGGTGTTTATAGATGATGGATAACAATAATATTAAGGTGTGGCTCAAACCATGGAAATACAATGGGTATAACCCTTGATTTCGAATGTAGGAATAAATATCAATGGTTAGGCTTGAAATAACACAAATAGTGTCTCTTATGGTTTCATTACATCACATGGATTTAAGAAGGCTATAAATGTCAACATTGCAGTGGAACATAAGACTTATATTTTGAATTATTATGATAAAATGAATTTATTATATTTTGTTGGTAAATTTTTGTAGATATACTAATTTTAGGACTGATATAGAGAATTTCTATAAATATTGGAGATTATGATTATCATATATACTAAATAAGGTTTTTATGAATGAAAAATTATTCAATAAGACACATTGTTTTTTTGGATAGATCATAATATCCTCATTAGAAATTTTAGCGAGAAGTTGTTTTTGATGAATATAAAAACTGATTAAAGTAGTACACTATTGATGATGGGTATCTCAATATCTTAAATAATAAATGAAAATATTAATGTTGTTAATAATCTTATTTATCTTAATAATGATCAATATAATTTTTTTAAAGAGGTTGGTGTATTAATTTATTAATTTTAGTGCTTAGAAGTCAAAGTTGAGTCAATAAGGTTTTCCTTATGACTTTTCCATTCCTTCTTGTTTTGAAAATAAAAAACACATTATCTTTAAGAAAGTTTCTTTTATAAGAAAAATTGATTTTATAAGGAAAATTTCTTTTATAAGGAAAATCACGTTTGTATGAAAAATTATCCTTATCATATTTTCATCCATATTTTTCTGATGTATAAAATTCAGATTCATTTCTATTTTCTTGGAATTGTTTTAAACTCTGATATGAAGTATTCAGTTTTAGGATCCGAATTCTGGATAAGAACTATAATAATGTTTCACTCCGAAATCCAGATGAGAATTGTGATAGAGTTTCATTCTGAACTCCGGATACGAACTCTGATTAAGTTCGATTCCAGATTCAGGATACGAATCCTTATGAAGTTCGACAACGAATTCTCATTACGAATTCTAATGAGGAATTCTCATTACGAATTCTAATGACGAATTCTCATTACGAATTCTGATGAGGAATTCTCATTAAGAATTCTGATGATGAATTCTCATTCCGAATTCTCATTCCGAATTCACCTATTAAACAAAATTTGATCAACTTTTTTTATTCACTCCGAATTTATTTAGACTCTGAATATTATTTTTGGTTAGACTTCAAACTTTAATATTTCTTAAGTTGTTATAATCTATCTACTCTTTAATATATTTTCTCACTCCGAACATGGACTCTGAACTTTTGAGTTACATTTTAAACGGTGTCGTACATTTTGTTTCACTTATTTTGTTATAAAACGATGTCGTCTATTCTATTATAAAACTAACCGTTGGCTAAGTGACATGTGTATAGGTCCCTCCCATTTTTAAGGAAAATATGACAGTTTGAATGGAGGCCATCCTTAACTATAAATAGGAGCTTATTTAAAAGAGCTTAGAGCTGAAATGCTGACTGATCTTCGAATCATGTGATTACATGCTTGAAGGGATTTCTAGAGAGAGGGGCTCTTATTAACTCTCAGAGATTTGTGCCACTCTGAATGTTGTTGATTATATTCGAGGACTTCTGGGGATAGGAAGACAGAGGTTTCCAACACCTTGAAGTTGAGGGCTTCCTTGTTGAGGAAGATAGAGGTTGCCAACTACCTTGAAGTTGAGGGCTTGCGGGGATAGCAAAACAGAGACTCCGATTTTCCTATCGAGGGCTTACCCTGGGGTGGGTAAGACAGACTTTCTTGAAAGTATAAATCAATGGATCTTTATCCATGGTTGTTGGATACCCTTCTCTTTGGGTTAAAAGACTTATATCTTGTTACTTGTAGTTCAACTACTTGTTTATATTCCGCTGCATATTGTATTGTAAGGAATGCATAACTTTCTTATACTTTCTTATTTGTACTTTGTTTCATTTAGAATCTATACGCTTTAACGTAGAATCTCATATTGTAATATTTTGTTAAGTTTCAATTTCCGTAACCATATTTTCAGAACCTACTTTCAGAATCTCTTTCCAAGTTTTCATTCGGTGTTAGAGGTGTTGTGAATTTTCTTACTGTAACTTTGTTAAACTTAGCCCTTTCCTTTTCTTAAAGAAAATATAGATATTCGTAAATATCATTAATGTTTCCAAAGGAATTTTTAAAGTGTACAATTCACCCCCCCCCCCTCTTGTATATTGAGCATCTACATCATTATTTTGATCCTACAATTGGTATTAGAGCAAGGTGTCTGAAATACTTATACTCACGTATAAGTTTTTCGTGATCATTTTTCATTTTGAACTTTTCATTCCGAACTTTTCCATTCCGAACATTGTTATTATGATTCTTTTCTACTAACAAGTTTGTGTGCTAAAGGTTATTATAAGTATGGCAGGAATTAATGTTGGTTCTATTGATGATCTAAATCCTACAAGACCACCAATCTTTGATGGTAATGACTATGAATACTAGATAGATCGAATGAAGACTTTTGTTATCAATACTGGAGTGGATAACGTTGTTATGCTTACTGGTGATTATAAAATTCCTGATAAGGAAGTTAGAACTTTCACTAACCATGAAAAGCAAGAATATCAACTCAATTATAAGGTACGCAATACTTTACTTTGTTCAATGACTAGAAATATATATATCCAAATTTCTTCTTGTAAATCATCTAATTGTATCTAGAAGAATTTAGAGGATACACACTTTGGGACTTCTAAGGTGATTGAGACTAGGAGAGCTATGCTTAGAGATGAATATCATGGCTTCAACTTTACTTATGGTGAACCAATCTATAAAGTTCAATAGAGATTCATGACTATAGTCAACAACCTACAATCTATGGGAGAGAAAGGTTTAGATGATGAAGCTCTTGTGGACAAAATAATTGATATCATGCCAAATGAGTGGTAATCCAAAAGAAATGATATAGATGAGAACATGAAGGTCACTCAAATTACTCTTGATGAGCTATTTGGAACTCTTCTACAACATGAGACCAGAATGAAGAGAGATACTGACAACATCAAAAAGAAAAATGGAAATGGTACTGTTGCATTTAAAACAACATCAAATTAGGTGAAAGTTAAGACTCCTGGGAGAGTAACCAGATCTATGTATAAGAAAGTTATTTTTCAATATGAATCTAGTGAGAGTTAAGTCTTTGAAAATGAGTTAGAAAATCATGATTATAGGATGAAAAAGATAGATGGAAAAAAAGTTTCCAATCTAAGTCTAAGAAAAAGGAAAGGAAAGATAGGAAAGATGTAGAAGTTAATTTTTATTAATGCAAGAGAGCTAGACATATTAGATCAGACTGCCCTTTGCTAAAAAAGGAAGAAAGGAAAGAAAGGCATTCAGACAGGAACAGATAAAAGTATTATAAAGCCAAAGCTAAGAATGTTCTGAAAGCTAATGATACCTAGAGTTCCAGTGGTGGTGACTCTTTAGATGAATCTTCTGATTATGAATCTTTAGGACAGAAGAATCTTGGTCTAATAGCCAGATTACCTATTGAAAATAATTGTTTTATGGCTATTGTACGAAATGCTGAATCATTGACCAATGTTTCTTTAAATTTTAATGATAGTAAGTATTATAACTCTTCTGAAGAAGAATCCTCTTCTGATGAATAAAATACTTTACCTACTTATGAAGAAGTCTCTAGGTTTGCTGAACTTCTTCAGATTGAGGATTCCAAACACAATAACAAACATGATAAGGAAAACTATAGGAATTCAATTCTTACAAAAGAGATTTCAGATCTTTCTAAGGATCTTGATAGAAAAAATGATGATTTGGAAAGTATTTCAAAAAATCTTGAGGATGTAAGTTCTGAGAAGAATAAACATTCTAAAGAATTAGAAAAAGTAATTTCTATGAAAAATGTTTTCGGGCCTAGCTCTAGTTCTAAAACTAATGATTTTGAGGATAAAAACATGGTTATAAAACTCAACTTCAAAATTTTTTCCTTAAAGAAGTTTTTATCAAACTTTACCCATGGTAAGGAAAATTTTGATAAAATGTATTCCCAAACACGACCTTTAAGAAAAAAATCCAGATTTGGTTATACCCATGAAAAACCAGTTTTTAGTAACAATTATTTTGTTCCTCAAAGTGCCCCATTTTGTACCAAGTGTCAATGTGGTGGTCACTGGACAAAGAATTGTTCCTTAAAAAATCCCAATCTCCAGGATTTCATAAAGCTTATTTCTCTAAGAAGATGTGGGTACCTAAAATTTTTCTATCTAGAAATCTCAGATCCAAACAAGTTTGGTTTCCGAAAGTCTAATTCTCTTCTAGATTTCAGGAAAACAAAGAGAGTACCAGCAACAAAACATGGTACATGGATAGTGGATGTTCCCAACACATGACTGGTAACAAAATCTATTTTGAAAAGATTATCAAAATGAAAGAGGAAAGGTAAATTTCGGAGATAATTCTAATTGAGAAAATTTTGGTATTGGTAATATTGTTTTTCTTGGTAAAACCATGATTTCAAATGTTCTTTTTGTTAAGGGTCTTAAGCACAATCTCATTAGCATATGTCAGTTATGTGATGAAGGTTACCTTGTGAATTTTAGGAATGATTAGTTCTTAGTTCACAACACTAAGGAAGAATTTATTATCTCAGCCAATAGGCAAAATAATGATTTCACATTGAACCTATATGACCTTAGAAGCCAAGATTTACTTTTCCTGAGTGCAATGGATGATCATTCCTTTTTTTGGCCAGGAAGACTAGGTCATTGTAATCATAGGAACCTATGTAAACTCTCTAAGAAGAAACTAGTTAAGGATCTACAGGAGCATAGATTTGGTTCAGCTAAAGATTGTGATCCTTGTCAATATAGAAAGCAACATAAATCTAGTTTTAAATCAATCGTTGAAGTCTCAAAAACCCATGCATTACAGTTAGTGCAAATGGATATTTTTGGTCCAACACAAACTGGAAGTATTGGAGGAAAATACTATGTGTTTGTTCTAGTTAATGATTGCACTAGATTTACTTGGGTCTATTTTATAGCAAAGAAGTATGAAGCTTTTTCCTATTTCAAAAGTTTTAGAGATCCAGTTAAAAATGAGAAAAACCGTCCATTGAAAACTATTCATAATGATCATGGAGGAGAATTTCAAAATTCTGATTTTGAAAATTTTTGTAGTAGAAAAGGTATTACTCACAATTTTTCAGCACCTAAAACTCCTCAACAATATAGTGTAGTTGAGAGAAGAAATAAAATTCTTTAAGAAATAACTAGAACTATGTTGAGTGAATATTCTATAGCTAGACATTTTTGGGCTGAAGCTATAAGTACCACTTGCTATACTATAAATCGAGTTTTGATTATACATCTTCTTAAAAAAACTCTTTATGAGTTATGGAATGGTAGAAAACTAAGACTATCCTACTTCAAGGTTTTTTGTCGCAAAGTATTCATTGTGAAAACTAAAGATAATCTATATAAATTCGCACCAAAATATGATGAAGGGATTTTTTAGGCTATTCCACAACTTCTAAGGCTTATAGATTTTTTAATAAAAATACTTGTACTATTGAAAAATAGTACATGTAAAATTTGATGAGTCAGATCCTTTTTTTTAAACCACCTCAACCTACATCCTCGGATGTGTTTTTAAAAACTGAATGTCATCCTTTGATAGAAGAACCTTCTGATAAGGAAAATGTTCAAGAAGATACTTCTGAAACATTTACCCCAGAAGACTTTCTACCCTATGTTGATGAAAAGGTTTTACAAAACACAAATCAGGTGTTTCTTAAGAATCATCCCAGTGATAGTATCATTGGTGATGTAAATCAACCTGTATGGACTAGAAGTTCCTTAATAAATAAAGTATAAAATCTAGAATTTCTTTCCCAATTAGAACCTAAAAGAACTGGTGAAGCATTAGGTGATGATGATTGGATCAAAGCCATGCATGATGAACTAAATGAATTCGAAAGGAATAAAGTTTGGACCTTGGATGAAAGACCTAAGGAGACTTCTGTTATTGGAGTAAAATGGGTTTTCAGAAATAAATGTGATGAAAAAGGACTCATAGTTAGAAATAAAGATAGACTTGTTGCTAAAGGCTATAATCAACAAGAGGGAATAGACTATGAAGAAACCTATGCTCCCGTATCTAGACTTGAATCTATCCATATTCTACTTTCCTTCACATAATTATTTAATTTCAAAATTTTCCAAATGGATGTGAAATGTTCTTTTCTTAATGGTTATGTTCAAGAGGAAGTTTTTGTTGAACAACCTCCTAGTTTTGAAGATACAAAACATCATGATCATGTTTTTAGACTTACCAAAGATTTGTATGGTCTTAAACAAGCCCCATGATCCTGGTATGATAGACTCACTAGATTTTTGCTTCAAAATATCTATGTTAAGGGAAATTCAGATCCAACCCTTTTTATAAAGAAAGATAAGAAAAATGTTTTGATTGTTCAAATTTATGTTGATGACATCATATTTGGTTCAACTCAGAAATCTCTGACCGAATCTTTTTCAATTCTAATGAAACCTGAGTTCGAAATGAGTATGATGGGTGAGTTAACTTTTTTCCTTGGTTTTCAAATTTCTCAAAAACCAGAAAGAACCTACATATCTCAAAATAAGTATATTAAAGATCTTCTCAAAAATTATTATTATGACAACACTAAGAGTATAAGTACTCATATTGGTACCTCAAACTCTTTAGATATTGATGAAGCTGGGAAACCATTAGATCAAACATCCTTTAGTGGTATGATAGGAAGTCTACTATACTTAATAGCTAGTTGACTAGACTTAATGTTCGAAGAATGATTTTGTGCAATATATCAATCCAATCCTAAGAAATCAAACTTAAAGGTAGTTAAAAAAAATTTCGCTACCTTAAGGGAACCATGGATCTAGGATTATTATATACATCTGGAAATGATTTTATCCTAAAAAGCTTTTCTACTGCGGACTTTGGTGGATGTAGAATGGATAGAAAAAGTACATCCGGAAATTTTCATTTCTTAGGAGATTCATTAGTTTCTTGGTCTTGCAAGAAGCAACATTCTGTTGCACTCTCCACTGCTGAAGCTGATTATGTATCAGCTGGATGTTGTTGTGCTCAAGTGTTGTGGATTCAACACACACTCACAGATTATGGCTTCAGTTTTACTAAAACTCAAATTTTGTGTTATAACACAAGTACCATTGGACTTAGTAAGAAACATGCAAATCACTCTCATGCAAAACACATAGATATTAGGCATCAATTTCTTAGGGATCACAAACATAAAAGAGATAATATTCTTCAGTTTATTGGAACTCAAGATCAACTTGCTGATATTTTCACAAAATCATTGCCTTCTGATTTATTTGAATACATTAAACAGATGTTAGGAATGATAATCGTAAGGTAATCCTACTTAATTAACTTTCTGTTGAAAAGGTCTCCTTACAACAATAAACTCCATTTTATAGGGGGAGTACATTTGATTGTTAGAGTTACTAAATTATTTTTTCAAAGTTTTTCAAAATTTGTTTTCAAACATTTCGGAACTAAAATTCCGGAATTGAATTTCCGGAACTAATATTTTCAAGAATGGATATTTTTGTATACAAAACTTCTGAAATGGAAATTTTTGTATTGAAAACTTCCGGAATGGAAAATTTCGTACTAGTATTTTCGTAACGGGGTTTTCATACCGAATATTTCATAAATATTTTTTCGTTTTCGAATTTTGTAAATGAAATTTTTCATACTGAGTTTTTCGTACTGAGTTTGTTTTTCGTAGTGAGTTTTTTGAACTATGTCATTTCATAATAATGATATTTCATAGTTAATTTTTTTATATTATCCATTACGAATAATCATCCTAAGCCAATCCGAAAGGTATGATTTCCTTACACAAGTTTTCGTAGTCATACTTTACTTGCTGGAATTTTCTTACATTTTGTTTTCAGATGATAATTTTCTTAATTCTTTGTTTTAATAAAAACCTCAAAAGGTCGGATTCAAGTTTTCTTGAGAATTGGTTTTCAACAATCCGATCTGATCTCAGCTTATCACAACTGTTCGATCACCTGAGGAAGTCGAACCGTCGTCTCATTTCCTATATAAAGGGGACCCAAATAGTTTTCCCACATCGGTTTTCAAGCTCCAGCGTCTCAAAGCTCTTCCTCTATATTTTAAATCCGTTCCGAACATCAGTTTTCTTCATTACGAACTTCTCAAAGGTCTTCAAATTCGAATGTCTGCAGAAGCAGCTTCTCAAGACATGTCTTCCTCTAAGCCAATTTCGATGTGGTTAGTATATAGAGAGAGGCTGGTTCATACAAATTTCGTCAACAAGTATGATTCTATTATTTCCAAGAATATCAAGCTTAATGGATGGGAAGATGTTGCGGTGTCAAAACCTGGGAATGAAGATGAAGTGTATTCAGATTTTCTTATAGAGTTCTATGAAACAGTCTCCTTTCTTATGGAATATGGAAGGGAGAATTTGTATTTTAAGTCATATGGTAAGACTTATAAACATTCATATGCCAAGGTAGCCAGCATGGTAGGGCTGAATAATGAAGGTGAAGCTGAATTCATATCTCATGTGTTTCCAGATTCAAAGGGTAGCTTCGACAAGGAAAAATCATTAGAAACTCTCGGACTGGAAGAGGACAAGGTTCCGAAAATTGCTAGTTTATCTACGAATTTCCAGATTCTAGAGTTATGGGTAAAAGGCCTTATCGTACCGAGAAATGGTGAAATTGATAGCTTAAAGAAGAGTGAGATCTACATACTAGATTTTCTGATAAATCTGAGGAAGTTTAACCTGATGAAGCACATTCTCATTACTCTTGAGAATGTTAAGAAAGGGAATCTGAGAGCTCAGATTATAATGTATCCAGCAATCCTCTCCAAGCTGATAGTTTGGTGCCTTGAGTATTTCAAGGAGGCATGCAAGTCTAAGCCCAGAGATTGCAAAATTGTGCTGGTGAGTGATGGTACACTCAAAAGTATGGATATAGCCTTCGACAAGGAGTCTGAATAGTTTATTGATCTACCTGCTCAAGGAGAAACAGTTCTGAAAGTTGCTGATCCGGAATCCTCTAAGCCAGTAAGGAAGAGAAAGTAGAAAGAAGTTGAAGTAGAAGCAGAGAATCCTAAGTCTATGGAAGTTCATTCCGCACCTCCAAAAACAAATAAGAAGAAATCTTACCCATATGAGGTTGTTTCTAAATGGAGGGAGATGAAAGAGAAGAGAGTGCAAGGGGAGCCTCAGTTTGGCTTGGATCCTACAGAGGCTACGGACTTGAAGGAATGAACTGCGGATGAGCTTGAAAAACAAGAAAAAGAAAAGAAGATCAAGAAAAAGATGTTTGATGCTGAGGTAGCTCAGGCCTTGTTGAAGTTCAATGAGATGGTTTCTGCGAACATCCCTATTCCGAGATCATTTTCATTGGAATCTCTACCTGAGACTCCAGGAAGAGACTTTCGTGTTCCGGAACAGTCAGTAACTAAGCCTGTTGAGCAAGGTGAGCACATTGAGCAAGTAGTAGAAGAAGAAGAACATGCTGCTGAATGAAGTGGTGAAACCAGAGATGTGTTGAAACAAGTAGATGATTATAAGGGGACACCTTCGAAACACTTATCGCTCCAAACCTCAGAAGATGAATCTTCGAAGATAGTTACTCCATCAATGGAAGATGAAAAAGGAGAAGAAGAAGTAGCTTACCATGGAGGGGAATAACAACTTCTACAAGATATTTCTCAAACGGAGAATGTAGAGGTTGGTGCTCAGGAAGTTGCTGATGAGGAAGACAATGTTGCCAATGTTTCTGATAGTGAGAAGAGAACTCCAGAACAACATTCTATTCTGAAAAAGGACAAGGTAAAGAAAATTTTTGATGATACTCTGAGCTCAGCAGTGGTGAAGAGAAAGGAAGTTGTTAGTTATTCAAAGAGAAAGCTTGATCAAGTTGAATAAGAAACTTCTCCAAGAAAAGTTTCGGATTCGGAGTCATCTTCGTTGGGGCATGAATTTGTTGTTCAGTCTTTAAAGAAGTTGGTGGGTACTATTCCAACTTTCTCATGTATTGATTCACAATTCCTGATGCTCCAACATGCATTGAATCAGAAATCAGACTATGTATCTATGGTTATGGACAAGTGTGTTGAAATAGAGGCTCAGTTCAAAACATTCATTTTCGGCTATGAATCCCATATATTATCTTGCAAGAGGAAGACAAATTGGTCGAGGAAGACTGTGGAAGAGATGAGGCTCTTTGATGAATTCCAATACAATATGAAGGATTCCTTTGAGACAGACGACATGAAGTTAAATGAGCTGACTTCTTCAATTGAAGAGAAGCTGATAGATGAAAAGAACTTCCGGATTCAAAAAGTCAGAGATCTGAATGGGAATCTGAATTCTGTTTCTCAAAACTGGAAGTTTGAAAGAGATCATCGAATTGAGTTTGAAGAGAAATTAAAGGCTCAGGAAAAAAAGTTTAAGGCTCAGGAAGAAAAGATTAAAGTCCAGGAAGAAAAGATTGAAGCTCAAAGTGGAAGAATAGTGGTCATGGAGAAGCAAGCCGAAGAAGACCATAAATACTTGAAAAAAATAAAGACTATTCTTAAGGGTCTCATGGCGAAGGAAAAAGATCCCAAATAGACAGATCTAAATATTTGGTGTATCTAAATTTATTTGTTGTTGAGATTTTCAAACTTAATGAAAATTTGTGCTTTCTCGTTTCTTTTTTTGATACTAATTTTTCAGGTACTTTTTTATATTTTCCATTACCTTGTATTATTTTTGAAAATCACAAAGGGGGAGAAGGAAAATAATTCTACTTATAGGGAAAAAGAATCCTAAAAAAGGTTGTGAAAGAAAACAAACTCTAATAAGATTTTATCTAAGGGGGAGTTTTTCATTAAATAAGACTTTCTTATTCGTAATGAATTGTCATTCCGGAAATCTAGAATACGATTCTTAGAGTTTCAAAGCCTAAGGGGGAGTTAATCGTATTCATCAATATCCTTAAATCCATAGAAGATAAGCCTTAATTTTTTTTCATTCTTCTTAGAATTTCTTTTTTGTAAGGATGTTTGTGCTTTCAAAAAAAAGGGGGAGATTGTTGAGTCAATAAGGTTTTCCTTATGACTTTTCCATTCCTTCTTGTTTTGAATATCACAAACACCTTATCTTTGGGAAAGTTGATTTTATAAGAAAAATTCCTTTTATAAGGAAATTTTATTTTATAAGGAAAATCTCTATTGTAAGAAAAATTATCCTTATCTTATTTTCATCCATATTTTTCTTAAGTATAAAATTCAGATTCATTTATATTTTCTCGGAATTGTTTTAAACATTGATATGAAGTATTCTATTTTAGGATCCGAATTATGGATAAGAACTGTAATAAAGTTTCCCTCTGAAATATAGATGAGAACTGTGATAGAGTTTCATTCCGAACTCCGGATACGAACTCTGATTACGTTCAATTCCAAATTCAGGATACGAATCCTTATGAAGTTCGAGAACGAATTCTCATTACGAATTCTGCTGAGGAATTCTCATTACGAATTATAATGATGAATTCTCATTTCGAATTCTGATGATGAATTCTCATTACGAATTCTGATGAGGAATTATCATTATGAATTCTGATGACAAATTCTCATTATGAATTCTAATGAGGAATTCTCATTATGAATTCTAATGATGAATTCTCATTCTGAATTCTCATTCCAAATTCACCTATTAAACATAATCTGATCATCTTTGTTTTATTCACTCCAAATTTATTTATACTCCGAAAATTATTTTTGGTTAGACTTCGAACTTTCATCATTCTTATGTTGTTATAATATGTCTACTCTTTAATATTTTTTCTCACTCTGAACATTCACTACGAATATTCACTCCGATCTTTTGAGTAAGATTTTAAACGTTGTGGTACATTATGTTACACTTGTTTTATTATAAAATGATGTCGTATATTATGTTATAAAACTAACCATTGGCTAAGTGACACGTGTATAGGTCCCTCCGATTTTTAAGGAAAATATGACCGTTGGAAAGGAGGCTGACCTTACCTATAAATAAGAGCTCATTTGAAAGAGCTTAGAGCTGAAATGATGACTGATCTTCGACTCATGTGATAACATGCTTGAAGTGATTTCTAGAGGGAGAGCCTTTTATTAACTCTCAAAGCTTTATGAGACTCCGAATGTTGGTGATTACATTCGAGGACTTCTGGGTATAGGAAGACAAAGGTTTCCAACACCTTGAAGTTGAGGGCTTCCTTGTTGAGGAAGACAGAGATTGCCAACTACCTTGAAGTTGAGGGCTTGCGAGGACAGCAAGACAGAGTCTCCGATCTTCTTATCGAGGGATTACCCTGGTGTGGGTAAGACAGACTTGCTTGAAAGTATAAATCAAGGGACCTTTATCCAAGGTTGTTGGATACCCTTCTCTTTGGGTTAAAATACTTATATCTTGTTACTTATAGTTCTACTACTTGTTTATATTCCGCTGCATATTTTATTGTAAGGAAAGTATAACTTTCATACATTTCAATATTTGTACCCTGTTTCATTTAGATTCTATACGCTTTAAGGTAGAATCTCATATTGTAATATTTTGTTAGGTTTCAATTTCCAGAACCATATTTCAGGAACGTACTTTCAGAATCTCTTTCCAAGTTTATATTCTGTGTTAGAGGTGTTGTGAATTTTCTTAGTGGAAATTTGTTAAACTTAGCCCTTTCCTTTGCTTAAGGAAAATATAGTTATTCGTAACTAACATTACTGGTTCCAAAGGAATTTTTAAAGTGTACAATTCACCACCCCTCTTGTATATTGAGCATCTACATCATTATTTCGATCCTACAGTCTAGAGCCGGTACATTATTTTATTACATTTTCCGGATTATATGGAATCAAATAATAATTGACCGATCAATTTAGTAGTTTTGGACAGCTATATTACAATCATGATAAACAAAATACATTGGGAAATAAAATATAAAATCATGTTAAATAATAAAATGAAATAAATATATTTCATGAAAATTATTCACAGGATACATCTTCATAGCCTTTGGAAGGGAAACATAATAACAGTTAGTTAAAATGATCATTGAGTTTATATCATGTAGAAGAAATAATGAATCGATGAGAATAAAAATTATGGAAATGTAAATATGTGATAAAAATTACAATAAATTGAAAATGAAAAATCAATATAGAAATATAAGAAACTTCAACTCATGGAAGATAATTAATTATATTAAAATAAAATGAATATATAAATATGTTGATGCAAAATCTCAAGGATAGAAATGATAACTAAAATGAAGGAAATTATATTAATATTGGATTTCATATATCTAGTAGGTGAACCTCTATACTATCAAAATATATTTTCAATATATTTTAATTATTTCTAAATTCTCCAACTAATTTTTCTAATGAGGCTACCAATTCATCTATGAGCTATTAATAACTAGGTCCCTTTAATATATCATTGTCTAAAGCATTACTCATATATAGAATAATAAATTTAATTATGAAAAGATATTCAATATAAAAAAAATCATATCGAAAAATGGATACATGTTTATAAATAGTCTTCTACTATAATATATGTGTCAAAAATGTTTTTTGATAATCAAAAACTCCATTTAAAGACCATTAAAACATTATTGAAAAAAATAATCATAAAAAATTCAATGTGTCCCATACCAGATTAAAAAATTTCAATCACAATACGGATTAATGATTAACATTAAATTAAATTTATACTATCATGATAATAATGATATTAATTATATAACATTTGAAATGGATATCTACTATACAAAGTGATTTAGTTCCAAACATCTATATGTATAAATGGAATGTAAATTCAAATAAAATTCCTTACCTTGAGTTTTTATTTTCATGTGTGTCTTTATATTCTCTAATTATAACCTTATATTAATTATCTTTATTCTATAGAACCATTTTAAATTTTCAGGATAAATTTACTTCATCTATTTAAATGTGTTAAATAACTACTTAAACAACTATGTTTACATAAGGTGTTTTGACTATAATCAGATTATGTGTCAAAAACATATTGGTAGATCAAATATAGAAATAGGGGTAAATATATACATATTATCAAAATAATTATCATGATATAGTTTTTATATTTATTTATATATTATACATTCCAAACAAATAATGAATTATTTTTTATGGAAAATGAAGCAACATAACAATCATTGAGATGGTAGGTCATAAATACACATGAGTACTGTTCCCGTTTTTTTGTGATAAATTCAGTATGATGATTATTAAAAAAATATATTTGTATAATTATAATTAAATAATAAATTACATTTTTTATTCAATTATACATATATGTAGGACTCCTGTGATATAAGATGAATCACATCATATCGAGGAGGCATTAGTCCACACATCCACAATTGACATTATCACTTATGTGTGTGTGAAAAGTGTAAAAAAATGAAATACTATATTTAAAGATATTTAATTATGTAATTAAATTCATAAATTTTTTACTTCAATTACATAATTTTAATTAAAACTATCTTTTATATGTTCCATGTATAGTTGAAATGGATCACTTCTCTTTCAAGAGGTGGTAGTCCACCCTTCCACAAACGATGTTTTTGCCATCGCACAAAATAGATGGTATAAGGGAATTGGTTATAAAATGAATAAAGAAACATAAATAAATAATAAATAT
Organism: Viscum album; assembly: GCA_963277665.1. Taxonomy (NCBI): domain Eukaryota; kingdom Viridiplantae; phylum Streptophyta; class Magnoliopsida; order Santalales; family Viscaceae; genus Viscum; species Viscum album. Next base: position 1,629,276,713 of record OY728146.1, on the reverse strand, counting down.
CATAAATAGAATATATAAATAGAGTGTCTATAATAATCCCTATAAATGAATTTTTCTAAAAAAATAACAATCATCATTTCATGGGATGGTAGTTCACCGTACACATAAACAATATGTCTGTTACACATTATATGGATGTGTGTGTGAGTATAGGACAAAAAATTATAATAAAAAACTATTAGTCAATTTTTTATATAGTTATTCATGTATAATACTAGAATAATATGATTTTAGGTGGTGGATAATGGAAATAAACTAATGATTATAAGGAAGCTTGTTACCTATTCATTGGTAAACCATTTTTTGTTTTCACCATAGAGTATTCGTGGATTGATTTTTTAAAAGGTGGAGGATTATAGAATAAGGTGAGTTAATTTTAGCATATATTTATGAGGAACATAGTCAGGAAAATGAGTCTTGGGAGGTTTTGAGGATGTGGGATGATAGTAGGACTTTTTATAGGGGAGGAGGAGTGGAACTCTTCTAAATACCAAAAGATAGACATTATTGGGAGGTATAATGTACCTAATGTGACACTAAAATGGAATAATAATGTATTATGTGGACGTAGTTGATGATAAAAACATCCAATGCAAAAATAGTTTTCATTTATATAATTTTGTTATTTATTTTCTATGATTCTCAAATTTTATCAATTTGGTTTTTGTTAAATTATCCTATATTCTAACCTTTGTAATATCAACAAGATGACTAAATTAAAGTGATATTTATTATAAAATATATATCAAATATATTAAAAATATTATATATAATTTATAACATAATAATACAATGTGAGTTGGAAATTAATTTTGAAATAAGCCCATGATACTTGCAAGAACAATACATTAATCCAGACTATTCTAAAATTGTTTTGAAAAACAACGGGTTAGTATGATGATAAAAAATTCCCATTGTTCCATAAATGGAAATATTTATTATTTATTTATATTTAAAAATTAATTTGTGTAATATAGTACATTTTATTAATATTAAATCAGTTTATAAAATATAATTTATTATAAAAAACATTACCGTTATTTTTTTAATTATTTATATAATTTGAATTAAAATATATTTAAAAAATAGTCAAATTAAAATATATAAATTTCATAGCTATGTAACATTATATATTAAGAATAAAAAATAATTAGATACAATAATTTAATCATTTTTCTTCACATTAAATATTATAGTTTCATTTATTTTACTTTATTATTAACTAAATAAACACTCCTTTAGAATTTCTATATTATTTTAAATGACTAATAAATACATAAAAATTAATGATATATTTTTATAATAAAAATAATATTTTTACCATTGAAAAATGTTTTTATAAAAAATAATATGATGTTTTGTACATGATTATATTTTTATAAATGATAGAGGCAAGGAAGGATCCCTATTTTCCTTTTTCCATACTTAACATATCATGTAGAGTGAAGACATAAAGTATTATATTATTACACTCTCATATTTGAAACAAAAAAGAATGTGGTCAAAGTATTGATTCCCATTTTTGTTTGAAAATGGGTTTCAGTTATTTTAACTCTTATAATTATGGATTCTCCCCTTATTATGATTAATTTTACCTTAAGCACCGTAGTTAATTTTAATCACTCTCACTAATATTTTGGGTCATAAACTATGATTATATTATTAGGGAAAAAATAATACATATTAAAACTATTTATTTATTTTTCTCAAAATTCAATTCACATAGGTGGGTAAATTAATTCTAATGCAAATCAAGCAGACATTGATTGAAAGCATTTTGTTAAGTAAAAGTGTTTGGATGTTAAATAAATTTTGGTAAACATTTTAAATATAACATTGATTCTAATGACCTAAATTTGATTACTATATGTATAATTGTTCTATTTATACATTTGAAACTAATATATAATATCATTTTATATAAATTATTAGTTAAACAACCATGCATATTGTTAAATAAAATGGATTATATTTCAATATTCATAAAAAAATTAAACATCTCATAAAAATAACAAGAAATCATCTAAATCTAATTTTGAAATTTCAAAAAAAAATTCTTTCTAGATTGCAAAATGATATTTTTTAAGATATGAAAATATATAATCAAATAGGTTTTCTTTTTGAGGGTAGTAAAAATCATTATGTGTGTAATGTATGATAAATAAGTGTCATATGTAATATAACCATAACAAGGTGTTTCATATAATTAAATCTAACATAAAAATTAATTTATTAAAAAATTAAAATATATTAAATTATTTTGATGTTACATTCTTCTCAATTTACTTAAACTATTTTCTCAAAATTTTAAATTGATATTAATAATCAAGATATTTATATTTAAAAATAAATTATTACTAAAAAACAATATCATAAATAGGGATAATATAACATATTAATAATAAAAAATTTTTATATAACTATGTTACCTAGTCTGAGAACATAGTTGGTAAATTGAAACATTGATATGAAACAAACATTTAACAATCAACTTCTGATGGATGGTGATATAAACATGGTTAGGTTAAACATAAAATTAACAAACCCATTAATTTTATTTTATATAACGAGCCATTTGATTCATATAAAATGAAAATACTATGAATTTTTTTTGGTTTCAAGATAATTTTTACTATAGTGGAGAAATTATTTCACTCCACCAGAATATAAGTAATTTTTTTTTACTTGGTATGTATCTATAAAAACAATATTATTATTCGGTAATTCTATGAATTAATTCTCTTTAATTTCATAAAATAGGTTTAATCATATAGTTATTTAATAAAGAAATATTAAAAACATCATCCTCTAACCTACTTAATCAATTTCATAAAATGTTAAATTTTCAAAAATATTCTTATCACCTAATTTGGATAGAAGGTACTGTTATTTCCAAAAATTTACTTACCATTAGTATTCAATCAACATGATGGGTCTATTTAATCATCATATATTGAACATGTGAATACCTTCATCTTGTGTTCTCATGAAAAATGTTAATAAAATTATCTAACATAAATCATTAAGGGAAATATTCATTCTTCATTATTTGTTAAGAAAAAACTTGTAATCATATATACTATAGAATTAGAAAAGTGTCTTAATCTCTATCAATGATAATATAAACCAATTGTTTTAAAAAATCATTAATATGTTCTAATATATTCATCACATATCAAAATCAATAAATAATTTATCCGTACATAATTGTCTCAAAATTTTGAATATATTAAAGATTATCTTTCCCTCAACCAAGTATTTTTCAAAAAACATTAATTGATACTAAATCACCATTCATAAATATCATTCTAAATATCTGCAGGGCTTTGAAATCCATGATGAAAATATTATAGAGAAAATTCCTTACATATTTCATAATTCATAATTCCTGAATCCAAATACATTTAAACATTGTTTATTCTACTACAACCATAATCCATTAAAAAGGATACCTCATCCTAATACTATAGACCTATTTTCATTCACATTTGACCTGTAATATCATCATTATTAGAAATATAAAAATTATCTGCACAACTGTTTTGATTTTATTCATGATTTTTCCACTTGAAAAGTTAATTTTATTAATTATGATTCATTCCAAACATAAACCATTAATCATTTGATGATTTTGTAGGGAAACCAATATTCCTATCCATTTCATTAACCTAATCTTTATATATCTTTTGTAGTTACATGATTTGTTCAATTTTTACACAGTTAATATATCTTTTTCCATATTGTACATTCACTAGTCTGATTTTTACGAAATTATTTACATAGTAGAAACGGAATATTTATTTATCCATGGTCCTTTTTTACTAAACTCTCCAAGAAATCCTTCTTCATCTTCATTAGAGATTCTAAGAGTTGGTTAATGTACACAATTATAATCATGTTCCATGAAATATTATTTTGAATGATAATAACATACTTCACTAATATGACCATTACATTTAACTTCTCATCACTAAACATTCAATAACTTTTAATATTAAAAATGTTCCCTCTGGTTCCCACTATTGGATAAAATGAGAATCAATTTTGTGAGAAACACTTATCAAAACATCATACATCATAATCATGAAAAAATAATTATAATATTCCTAAATCTCAGTTCTTAATCATATAATTGATGACACCTTAGGTTTATACAATGTTATTCATGGAAATATTCTACTTGAATCCTTCATGATGGATCATAATAAAAAATTAAAATTATTTGATGAATATCCCATGGGAGTGTCAAATCTTCAGTGTAGTGTGGACGATTGTCATATGATAGGTTATGTCGAGTAAGGAATGAAACACCATTTTAATGTTCTTACTCCTAGGTATATTTGTCCAAAATCTACATCAAAATATAATAAATATAAATAATTATTTCTACGAATTAAATTATAATATCTACATTCCAAAAATTATATGATTCTCTTCTATAGTTATCCTAAATTTATATCGTAATGTTATATTCCTTATTCCATGTTTTAACAATCTAGTTTCCAAAGATTCAGCTAAACATCGTATGTTACCAACTGTAATGCCCTAACCCTAGAATCTAATATAAATTGAATTATTTCATTACATTGTTATGATTACATGGAATCAAAAATATAAGGACTGATTATTTTAGACATTTTAGAAATATTGATTACATATATTATACACATAATACACAAGAAAAAAAATATAACCATGATAAATTATAAAATGAAATGAAGAGGAACCTTGAAACTTATTGATATGAAACATCATCATAAAATTTGGAAAGGAAACACAATACGGGTGTGCAAAAATTCTTATTAAGGGTATGTAATGGGAATAAAATAATGAATCCATGAAAATAATAATTATTTAATTTGAAATAACTCATAAAACATTACATTACAATAACATTATACGTTAGTTTCAATATGTAATGGTAAGAAACTAAAACACAAACAATTTTATCAAAGTACTAAGAATGAATTTTATCCATACATATGTTGAATCAAAATATCATGGATAAAAATAATAATTGAAATAAAGGAAATGTCTTAAATATTGAAAGTCATTTATTTGGAACATGAACCACTATATATTGAAAATATATTCTCAAAACATTTTAAAATATTCTAATTTTTCAAAATAATTAATATCTTGAGACTACCAATGCATCGAGGGGCTATATATAACCTAGATCTGCCTGTATCTACCAATCCAAAGCATTCCTCACATATCAATTAATAAATATAATACTTAAAAATTCCCCTTATCATAAAATATATGTATTTATTATAGGATATATTTTTATCATTAACTCCCCAGTAGAGGATAATAAACAATATGGTTTTATGACAATGATGATTTCTAATACTATTTAGAGATAATTAAATCATTTTTGAGGAAAATTAATCATTGAAAAATCCAAAGTGTCCCATACCAATTTGAAATAACAATAAAATAATCCCAATAACGTAATAGAAATAAATTAAACATTAAATATCATTAGAATAAGTAGATTCATTTTATAACATGTTAAAGTGATGTATATAGACCATATAAAACATAATTGGTGCATAACTCAAATAAGTCATAATGCAAATTTTATTGAGACAGAATCCCATTACTTGAGTCTGTCTTGTCAGATGTGTATCTATATTCAATAGTATTAAACATATATTAATTATTTACGTTATTTATATCCTTTTTAATGTTTATTATTACTTTTACGTTATTCATTTCAGTTTTTATTCAACTATTTTTATGTTAGTTGGATTGAACAAATTTAGTTTATGTATCATAAATTAATTTGGTAGATCATACATTGTAAAAGTGTAAATTATATAAGCAAATATGGAATATCCATCATGTTATAATATCACATATATACAAAAATTATAAGTTTAAATCTAATCATGAAATTTGGTTATGAAAAACTAACCCGCATAACAATCTTGTAGATTATAGGTTATACGTATATAAAAGTAACATTAAAATTTTTCATTGATAGCTATGGAATGAAAGTAAGTAACCAAATATCAATCCATAATAATCATACTATTATAAATACAACATTATTTAATCATATATTCTTATAAATAGGATAAATGTGATGTAAAAATAATCACATTGTGTCTAAGAGGCGGTAGTCCACACATCCAAGACTCATGTTATCAATTTTTATTGTGAGAAAAGGGTAATAGATATAATGAAATATTAAATTTAAATAGTTTTTCATATGTCATAAATATCATATCCACATCATTTATCTTAAATATTTTTATTTAAAATCTACAATTATATGTTCAATGTATATGGTGAAATAATCACATCGCTTTGTGGAGGTGGTAGTCCACAAATCCACAAATGATGTTATTGAATTTATACAAAATATAATGTATAAGGGACTATTTATCATAATGTAAAAAACATTATGTAATAATAAATTTAAAATATAACCTATATAAATATAGTTTCCATAATTATACCCATACATTAAAGGTGGTAAATGAATAAATGAACAATTATTGTTCCATGATGTTGTTGTTCATCACACACATAAACATTAGGTTTTATAGCCATTAGATGGATTTGTGTGTTAGTGTGTATGATAAATACTTCACCAAAACAAACTAGTATATTTAGGATATTGTTTTTTATATAATCATAGAATAAGGAAATTTGTTAGGTGGAGAATGGAAATAAAAGTAATGTGCATAAAGATATATGGGACATCTCCTTTGGGTAACACATTTATGATTTCACCAATGGTATTCCTCGGATTGTTTTACCAAAAAATGACACTTATAGGAGAGTAGATAGACTATTATGTGATTTTTGGGCATATATTGGTCGACAAAATGTTGATATAGAGGTGTGAGGTAGTTGGAGGAAAGGGGTCCTTTATAGAGTAGGAGGAGTGACACTTCTGTCAATACAAGAGTTTATACATTATTAAGAGGTCAATTGTATAAAATTTTCCTCCCGAATAAATAGATAATTCATTAAGGTAAACTAATGGAAATTAAAATCTCTAAAAATCAAAAATAAGTGAATATTTATGAATTTCATCTATTAACTTCTACAATTCCCAAATTTATCAATCTGGTTTCTATTAAATTATATTGTTTATTATCCTTTTTAATTTAACCATTAAGAAAAAATTAAAGTTGGATTTATTGAAAAACATAGATAAAATTTATTATAAATATTATTTATAATTTATAGAATAAAAATACAATGTTTGATGAATATTAATTTCTGAATAAGCACTTGAAACATGCAAGAACATTACAATAATCCAAATTCATCCAACAACGTTTTTATAATCATTGGGTCTATAGGTTAATTATAAAATGTCAATTGGTCCATAAAATGAACAAATTTAATATTTACTAACACTTAAAAATAAATTTTCAGAATATCTTTTTTAATTTATTTTAAATCATTTAATAATTAAAATTTATTACAGAATAACATTAATATCACTTTTGACATTTTTTAATTAATTTAAAATTTAAAATATAAAAAAAATATAGAAACTAAAATATATTATGTTAATAGATGTGTAAAATTATATTTGCATCTAAAAATTATTTAATGAAAATAAATAAAAATTTTTTTATAACTTTTAATATTTATAGTGACATTTATATCCATTGATTATTAACTAAATAATCACTACATTAGTTTTTCATCAATATTTTAATTAATTAATTCATATCTAAAAATTAATTATAAATTATTCTTATATGAATAACCGATTTATCTATCAAAATGTTATATATAATGGAAAATATAATTTTTTATCATATGTAAATGTTTTATTAATGTTTAATATAGGAAAGGTTCCCTTTTTTCCATTTTCATTACATAAATTATCGTGTAAATAACATTCATGAATTTTTTCCCATTACAACAAAAAATTAGAAAAAATATGGGATACATTATAACTACTTAAATAAAATGAATTTTGGAATAGTTTCTAGGTATTTTGTGTCTTAACATTAACATGTATACCATTATAAATCTTAAATTTACCTTAATCACCATAAATAATTTTAATCAATTTCACTCATATTTTAGGTTAAAAAATTAAGTTTATCTTATTAGGACACAAATATGATATTGGATAAAACATTATGCATATATTTTATAATATTCAAATCACATATGTTGGAAAATTATGTTCATCGCAAATCCTTCCAATACGGTGAGGAAACATGTATTTAATGTAAGATGTTTAGAAATTCAATAAGTTTATATGTCAAATTTTAGTATATAAATTATTCTATTGATACCAAATTTATTAATATATATATAATTGATTAAAATTAAATTTAAAAACATATTTATAATATTGTTTATCATTAAAAAATAATTAAAAAAACAATCAATTTTTAACCAAACTCGATTATTCATAACTATTTATCAAAAAATGACACTTTTTTGAAACATAAAAAAGTTACAAAAATATAAGATTAAATTTAGATATTAAAAAATTATGTTTATATTAAAAAATAATGATTTTAAAATTATCAATATTAGATTTAAAATAGGATCTCCATTAAGTGGAATCAAAAATCTGTCATCGGAGTAACATAAACTAACTAAGAAATATGTTTAGTGGAAAATTAACATGTTTTTAATATAAATAAATCAAGAAACAAAATTCATTTTATTTTGAAATGAAATTATTTTGAGTTCATGGGGTTTTCACTTATACAACAGATATACAGATAATTTAGTGGCATGTTCTGAACTCGGTGTATACATCCGACCATAGTGGACAACAAGGATTTTAGGTGCTATATAAGGATCCATATCATAGATAAAATTTTATATGTGTGGTATTTTGTTGTAAATTTTGGGTTAATTCGTAAAACCAAATGTCGAATCAGTTATTGTGGTGGTACTATCTAGGGAAGTAGACACTACTAGGTACATTTTAGTGATATACTGTGTACCTATAAGGATCTAGTTGTTCAAAAATATATAAATACCACCATCAGGTACTATATGGATCTGTAAAAGGTACATGGTGGGTTATACAAAATGGTGATTCACATTGATATTCCACTAGTTATCAAGTGAGAGTTTTTTTTAGAACATGGTAATTTGGTGGACAATATTTTAAAATGGTGTAAATATTATATTTCAAAATTTTTCAATAACTCATCTTTTATGATTAATTTTTTCAATCCATCCATTAGAAGGAATATTTGATTCTCCTTCCCTTTTATCCTAATAGTTTTTATTCAGGGGTATTAAGTGTTTGTGATTTATTTTTTGGTTATTATATTTTTCATAAGCTACATCATTCATTAAAATTTCTTCTTATCCCCTTCAATTAGGTTTAGTGTGGCTATATTTTAGATTTAGAATATTGTTGCTCTACATAATGGTGGATTCATATCATGATCATAATAATTTTTTAATTAAATTATATTAGAGATATAGATAGGTTGATTTTATCAATTTGAGACTATTTATATAGACATAAGTGGACTGAATATTTTATTTTTGTATTTTTCTATAATTATATTTCCATTTTATAAAAAAATTATTTATTATATTAGTTTATTTGGCAATATATAGATTAGAGGTGTATGATGGGTCATGTAACGCCGTTAAATAATTTTATAATTTATGTATATCATGTAGTATGTTTTACCCTACTCTAAATAATTGAGTCCAATGTGTATCATTTTTATATATTATTTATAAATGGTTTATATAAAATTGTGTAAGATCCTTATTCAAGACAGTGGCTCATGGATGGGAATGTTGTTTGGTTTTGGCATATATGATCTTATTTGGAAGAGAGATATTATAAAATGTTGTAACCTTTTTATCTATTTATATGAAACCTAATCTCAACTCTTTTATATGTAATTTTATATGTTTTACCATGATTGTAGGGGGTAAGTATACATGGACTTCCTAATATGGAAAAAAATAATGATATAGTGTTTTTGGTGATACTATTCTGATTTATTATGCTCATAAATGGTTCATCATGGAGTATTTATTGATCAAAAATCCAATATGTTCAATTGTTTCTAGTAGAGGGACTTTATTTGAGTGAATAATGAACAATGGAGGGTGGTCCACCTTGGAAAATGACATTATTAAACTTAACTAGTCCTATATTCTTGGTTTTAGTGTTCTCCTTGTGTGTTTTGATAGTGGTTAACACAATTCAACATTATATAGGTAACAATGTGAATTTATATTCTTTAGAGTGAAAACCATTGTTATTTAATGAAAACTAATGTGATGGATAAATATTTTTAATGGAAATGTGAATGATCTATGGTAAAATATGGGATTGATAAACTTTTGGAAAATTTTATTAAGTTGTTATTGTGTCTCTTGTTTTATAAAAATAATAATTGTATATATGAATAGGTAAGAGTTGAAAATGGATATAGGTATGATAACATGGATTTCACTAATTATAAGAATATGGCATTATAAGGGATCACTTTTAGATGGTGGTGTATCATATGTTTTTAAATGTTGAGTATTAGGACTTTGGAAAAAATGTTGTGATTTTTATATTATTTAACTATGGGATGTTTTCAATGAAAAAACATCTACAATACAATAATAATCTATGAGTCAAAAATTGGTATTCCACCTTATTACGATGGTGGAATTACCTTGGTTACGTGTGGTGCTATATATTTTATTTTAGGGAATATATTTTCATGTTCTATTTTTCTCCAAACCTATAACAAAGATGTGTTATAGGTTATATTAATCCCTATTAACATCTTTTTCAAGAAGATTATGTCTCGGAGGGAATAATATCCTCTATTGGTAGAGTATGATTATGATTTGTGAACTTACATACTATATATATAAAAATATATAAAAATACAACCCCAAGATATGGATTATGATTATGAGGGATTCATTGGCCTCTCTCATTAGTATTTTTTAGTGGGATTCACATCCCCCATAGACAGATTTTAATTGTGAGGTATTTCAAACAATAGCTGATGAATTTTTTAAGGTTGGATACCTAATACCTTATAAAAAATAATGATAATTATTGTTTCACTTTATTTTGAACAAGTATGTATATGTGGATTGCAATCCTCCATGTGAATTTGCATCTTCTTGTAGGATGATTTCCCCTCATAAGATTTATTGAGAATAGCTAGGTTTTAAACAAATCCAATATATATAATAGAGAGTTATTATTATGTTCATGTTCTTGGAAAACCATTATCAGTCTCGAGAATACTCACTTTTTTATCATGGAAAATATATGGGGAAAATTGAGCACACATTTATTGGTACAGTCTGTAAAATCTAAGTACACCCGAACTTATCATGGACAATTATAAACCACTCTCAGGATTTGTATTGTGGAAACCTAGGTAATATTAATAATATAAAAATTTTATTCCTTATTTATATTAATGAATTTTATATTAATGATCTATATGCATTATAATAATTTCAGGTAATTGTTCAGTCAAAATAAAAATTGATTAATTATATCTAATTTAGATTCATGAATTATATAGTTTAACCCAAAAGTTTAATTTCAAAATTATATAATATTTTATTGTCAAAATGAAATTAATTTTTTTAATCATCATGTAAAGCATAATATTGACTTCTGTTTTATAATTTCTTACAATAGTTTTTTTTCGGGATAGTATCAAAAAATACAATCTTTTTTTAATAAAATATTTTATTTTATATATATTCAATGTAAATTTCTATTTTTTATTGGTATAAAAAATAAATTAGTTCCTTTTAATTAAACTAATACAATAAATTTATTCAAATCAACATCATACTTTATTTTTGTCTAAAAAATTTTATAAATAAAATTAATTTATTCAGAAAACTATTTTTAATAGGTTTTCTGTTATGATTTTGAAATAAATTTATATTAAATTTTGAGAATTATCTATTTGAAATATGTATATTATGTTTAATTATTATCCTATTATCTTGAATACATTTTAACTTTATATTTGGTCATTATTTATAGTAACATTATTGAAATTATTTTATTTTAAAGTTATTTATATCTCCATGGTTTCAGTAATTCATAAAATACTTTAATATTAAGAAAAATTCTAATTTTGAACATTTTCACACATATTATAGGAAATACCTCCCCTATTATATCCACACATTAAGATATTCTTAGATATTGTAATAATATCCAAAAATATTCCTAAAATCCATACCCAAATACAAAAGTGCATTTTTTTGTTATAATACAATATTTTGAATGCATCTGTCTTAAACATATAGATGTTGCCCAAGGACGTTGTATATTTATTAATCTACTTTTTTCCTTGTATTTATTTTTTCCACCATATATAATATCTCAAATATTATCAAACAATAACAAAAATATATTTTATATTGAAAAATTATATTGTGTTTATATAATGACAATTATTCATTTACCTAACCATCTAATTAAAAGAAAAAACATCAGTTTTCTATACATGCATTGTAAAACCATGTGAGATAATGTATTTAATTTTTCATCACTAAATATTAGGGTAGGTATTAATGATGAATCTAAGTGTAAATGTATGCTATATATAATATAAATTTTATTCTATAATACTAAATATATAATAAATTTAGTTCATTATCATTTAGTTGAAAATATAATCATAACTCGTGTATACGTGTAGAAAACCATGTCGTGAACCAATGCATTTTATTTTTATGCGTGCCTCATATGAATGGTATATATAAGTATTTTAAAAGAAAAAAAATATTAATGATAAAATTATCATTGCTGAAAGATAAAATAAAAAAATTATTCTTTCCCTTCTATTTGATTAAAATTGGAATTGTTATATGTGAATACGTATGAACTACCATCTCTATATTTTAATGTACATAATTTTTCATAATAATATTAAATATTTGGTCAAAAAATTATAATTAATGCATAAAAATAAAAATTATTACATTATTAATAATCTATAAATGAAATAATCATGAACCATTGGAATACTTTCAACATACCTATATTATTTTGACTTTATGAATAAAAAGTCCTCAAAATATTCAACGTAAGATACATTAATTCATTTATTTTATTTGAATTTTTTTAATTGATATAAAATAAATAATAAAATTGTAATTTATTCAAACACTCTTCTGAATTAATTAAAAATTTAACATTAATTTATCATTCATGATGATACATAATGTAGATTATAACTTGGTCTTGAGGAATTACATTTTTCTTCATAAAATTTAGTTTCATAATGTTTTTATGATTACATTATCTGACATTTCTTTCATATACAAAATTTTTAATGGATTTTTAAAACATTACATCAATAAATTAAAAGTATATCTTATATATTCATTTAATATTTTAAAATGGAATTTGAATGGAATCATTTGGTGTAATTTTTACTGAGTGTTTTTATTTATTAACATATTAAAAATTTAGTTTTTTAACATATATATTTGATTATTTATTTTCCCACATCCCCAAAGATTTTTTTAGATGGTTTATTATAAATTTTTTAAGGAATTATCCAAATTAATGCAGTTATTTATTTATTTTTAGGAATTTTATAGTTTAAATTTGTGATTTTATAGGAAAAAGATATATGAATATTCAAAAATAAAGTACTTATGGAATAAAAAGATAATTTTTATAATATTAATGTTAGAAATGAAATATTTAATATGGTAATTGTTTTTTATGGTCGTCAGAATTTTTTAATTATGGTGGTTGAAATATATATATTTCATTAATAAATTGGGTAATGAATATTTTTTAGATAATTATGATTGAATTAAATATTTGGTTTTTCAATATTTAAATGTTCTTATAATAATTATACAATGATATTATCCTGAAACCCCATATGAATTTTCTATTCTTGCTAATTATTATTCATCTAAATAGTATTATTGGAAAATTTTAGGTAAATATATTTTTTAATGGTTTGATTATGCCCCTTTATGAGTAAAACACAATTTTTTAGAAAATTATTTTCTTGGGTTTTCATGTTTCATAACAAAACATAATTATTATGATTTTACATTTATGTTTTAATATAAAATATTTCTCATAAACATTTCATATTAATGATGATTTCATTGGTCAATAAATGATAATTTTAAAAAATTATATTAAATGAAAATTAATATATATGATTTCATGGTCATAAAATAGAATAAAAGGTCTATTTTAATATGTTTTTATGGGCATCACTATTTTTATTATGATAACAACAAATTATAATATGTTTTTACATTGGGATTATGGATGAGTACAAATAATATTAAATTATAGTTTATAATCAAGAATATTTTTTTAAAAGTAAATGTGCTTCATATTAAAATATTGTATTGTTTAAAAAATTTAATCTTTTTATAATTTACCTATTATTAATTAATGAGATTTTTTTAAGAGTTATGAAATAATTCCCTAAAACTAAAATCCTCAAAATTTCTTTATTAATGAAATAAATGTAAATGATTGTTTTATAAAAAAATTATGTTTTTAATAATGACTTGGAATTTATAATCGCTATTAGAGAATATTGTATATAACATTAGAGAGTGAGATAGTGCTTGTTATTACCATTAATATATTATAATTTATGCATATCAGAAGAAATATTTTTAATATTTCCAGATAAATTCATATAATATTTGTTAATTTAGAATGGTTCTATAATGATGAAATAAAGTGATTTTGTATGATGGAACCAGAAGGAATATATAATTATAAATCAACAACTTGAAATAGATGGAAATTTAAATGAGTATTTTCTTTCAATGATTAAAAAGATAACATAGGATGTTATTAATTTTGGAATAAATGTTTTAGTGAAACCAATTAACTAAAGAGGAACATGTATTTAGAATATCATTTCAGGATACATCACCCTAATAAGTCAATGCATGCTAAAACCAATTTGTATATGATGGATTGAGTAATACCATATAGAACATAATTGATATAGTGGGTTGTTGGGAGAATTTGAATTTAATTATATTTAGTTACCACATTAATTTGAAGCTAATTAGTTCTTGAAAATTACAATTATTACTTTGGGAATAGAAGAGGTTATTCCAATGAAATGAACGAATTTATAAATATTTTCCACGTGAAATATTTTCAAATGGATATTTTTCATTGGATAGAAAATCAATAATTATAATCGAGGGATAAGTTGAATTATTTGGTGTCCATGTATAATGAAAACCCCTTATGATTTGTATGCTGTAAATGAACATTTATATGATATCATTGTAGAAAATTTTATCGGTTTTACTCAGGATTGAATATACTCTATTTAAGGGGAATGAATTCTAGTGAATTTTAAAGAAATGATGACTTTTTTTATTTTCCAAGAAGGTAGAAATGGAGTTTTTTATCATGTATACTATGATGTTAGGCATAAAAACCAGTCTATATTTTAGTTATTGTGGATCTATCCATCAAGTAAGTATAATGATAATCAAATCAAGAATCGATATTTTCAAAAATGTTTTAAAATAACTATAGATAATGTTTTATAAAATATTATATGTAATAATTGTAAAAACCCAGGTAAATAAAGAATATGACATCTTTATATTTATCTATATTTGTGAATAAAATATTATTATTACTTTAATGGGGATTCTATGCTCGATGGTGTACCCAGTACGCAACAATGAGTTTCTTGGGAATCTTACGTTGCACACTAATAATAAAATAATATTATTTTAAATGGTAGTTACCACCTAGACGTTGTAATGGCGGGAATGAATAGAAATAACTAAAAAATGATTATATATGTTTGTCAAATATTTTTAATCTTTACAATAAATGTTAGAGGATTAAAAATGCAAATGAATCCAGTTTTTAAGTGTAAACATTCAAATATTCTTTAAAAGGTCGATTAACCGCCTTTTGATGGAGAACCCCTTTTAAATACACTTTTGACAATTTTATAAGCTTTATTTTTCAAAATAAAAATATTATTTATGATTGGGATATTGAAATATATCTTGGGTTAATTTTTGGTATTTTTCTGACAATGTTCATTTTTCCATGAATAGTGAAAAATACAGCATTTTACATCAAAACTGCTTTTTCATATAATTTAATTATATGGTTATATTATCTTTTTAATTTGGTTTAAAGTGTAATTCGAATATATTTTTACCATGTAATTCAATGATGGGAATTTGTATTATTTTCAGTTTGGAATTAGGCATAAACAAGTAACAAACTTTTAATAAATATTGTTGCAAAAAAACCCGCTATTTGTTTTTACAACGGGATGTTTTTTTAATTAATTATTGAAATTTATGTGTTTGGAATTTGGTAAAATGAATTAAATATTTGGAATCAAAAGGTCCAAATTATGTAATTAAGACTCTTGTTTTTGGACATTATGAATAGTAACGACGATAATTATCTTTAATTATCTTGATTAATGAGTAATCGGGTACTTAAAGAAAATAAAATAATATCATAATAATAAAAAATGACCAAAAAATGTGTCCTAAGGCTAATTTTTGTCTCATGGACGACCATGGGTTGCCTTGTGCCAATCTTGGGGGCCCCATGGAATCAATGTTGTGAGAAAGTGACTTTTTATCTTTTTATTTTTAAATAATGCTAAATGTAACAAAGAATGTATCACCTAAGTAAAATATTTTTAATTTTGTTTAAATAAATTATCTTTTGGACTTTAAATATTCATTGGAAAGAAAAAAATATTTCCTACATCATAGTATTTTTTTTCTAATTTTTAGACATTAAATATATTAAATTATTTATGACATCATGATGATGCAGCGATGACCTCATTATTTAACGATTTAAATAAATGGAAATATAATGTAAAATATAAGTCCTACACAAGTACAAAACCTATTGGATGGGTGGATTTATAACCCTTATCACCTTATCCTCTAAACACATCAATTTGGGACCATTAAAATCCTAAACTCATTTGAAAATAAAGTTACATTTTATACCTTTCCAAGAAAGCCCCTCCTCTCCTCTAATAAAAGGCCCCCACCTCTACCTCCTTACCCACACTTCCAAAGTCTTTTTCTCAGAAAACCCCTGCCCATTTTGTCTCTCCACATCCCTCTATAACTCCTTAAAGCCTCACTATGGGCATAAGTCTTCCCAAGGAAGCCTTTGAGCTCAAACCAAAGGGAGTTACCCGATTTTAGGGTAATGACTTCACTTTTGTTATTTTGTTTTATTTTGCTTCTCCAACACCCTAAACTCTTTTTATAAATTTATTTTGTAACAACTCCAGTATCATAAATATACTAGGATGTTGTTATATGAAGAATTATAGCTATACTTATACACACCTACATCAAATGGTTAAAGAACATACTATTTTTGTGGATGGCGAATTTCTGTCTCAGGAAACGATGATTGTTCAACACTCATATAACACATTAAAAGTGTGAAATTAAGATGTAACTATATTTATATATGATATATAATATGTTTATGTTTCTGTATTTTTCTTTTTTAGCATACCTTTATGGTTTCCATTGTGGGTAAACACGATAATTTCATTTTAGGAAGTGCGGACTACCGCCCCCTCAAAGTGATTTGATTTGTTAATGCCATATGTGGGATGTATAATGGATGGATTTAAAGTTATTATATATGATTTATGTTACATATAAATGATGATTATAATTATGGATTTAAAATATACATATCTCTCATTTGTTTTTAATTCCATTAATATGACATAGAAATGAAAGTAGCGTTCATGCGTACGTACGGCTTACCGTATCCATGAACGGTGCATTTCATTTCTTACCTATAAATGATTATGTAATATTATAAATACATGTATATTATGGATATATATGATATATATGATATCCAAATCATGAATATAATTATGGATATAATGAACATTTGACCACACGAACAACATGTAATTTTAAGAAGTCCACATTCGACTTAAGAACCAAATATCGACAAAACAAACATTATTAACTTAAATGATTAAATAATGTTTATAACATGGAAATAAGTGATATAAATGTAATAATGAACTATAGAAAGGTTCTTAATAAAGTGGAAATTAACTCATGTTTATTATTCAGGACGTTAAAGAACGATCGAGTCAAGTCGGACCCAAGGTAAGGGATCATACTCCTCTCTTTCTTTTTAAGTACACTATTTTATTTAATTCCTTCTAAGATCATATTTCTTGTTATTGGTATGTTATTTTATATTACTATTACTGTAATTTTTAGGTTCATATGATGAGAGACCCTATTCTCCCTCATCAATCCATTTTGGAAGTTTTGAGTGGCGCCGTTAGGCTGCCGAATTTTCGTAAGAGATCTAACCTCTCTCTTTGTCTTTATGTACTCTCCTTTATGTCACTTCTTTTAAGCTCCTCTTTGTTATGATGGGGGATGTTATTTTATATTCCTATTTCTGTAAATTTTATTTTAATGTGATGAGATATCCTATTTGATATCATCAATCCATTTTTGGATGTTTTAAGTGGGTCCGTTAGGCTGCCGAGTTTTCGTAAGGGATTTTTCATCTCACTTTTATTCCCGTGAGATTTATGCTACATTTCCCACAATTTCCATTGAGTGGTTTATGTACGGACCATTATTTTACTCATTTTGTAAAATTATTTCATTTATTAGTATTTACATCAATGTTTTATTATCCTTCCTTCACGAGGCATATCTTTCGAAAGATACCCATGTTTGTAAGGGAATCTTTCACCCTCCTCTTTTTAAAAGACTTCTTTTGTTATGTCTTTTAATTCACATAATGTTATTTTGGGATATGTTCTTCTATATCCTTATTGATGTAAATTTTATGTTCAAGTGATGAGATACCCTTTTTATCTCTCATCAACTCTTTTTCTGAATTTTGAAGTGACGTCGTTTGGCTGTCGATTTTTTGCAAGGGAACTTCTTAACCCAATTTCGATTCTTTGGGATAAACTTGTACACCTTGAATATGTCGTTCTATGATTATGTGTGAATGTCCTATGATTTTTTTACACTTAATACCCACTTATATTTCGTGTATTCGTTTGTCACATATAGTTATGTAACTGATTTATCCTTAATCAAGGATACCGTCATTGTATGGGACTCCATCTCAATCTCCTTTCATCGAGTCATATTTTGTTTTATACACAACGTTCCTTTATACGGTGTATAAACGCCTTTGACTTTTACGTTTATCCAAAAGGAATCTTTTTATACGAAGCGTTTTACTAAATGACAAAAGGGAATGTTTTTGTCGTACGTATGCGGCGAAAACGACTTCTCCGCCACCGTGACCATTATTTGAGTTTCGGATTCCTCTACAAGCCATAAATTCTTTTTAAATGAAATATAAATAACATGTTTTAATTTTCTTTTATTTTGGTATTGAAAATGGTTTTCATAATGTATTTATATCAATGTGTTGTATTGATATCTTGTTATTGAAAGGTGGAAATGTTATGTTTCCTTTATGTATGTTTTATGTGATAAGATTATGTTATGGTTCTTGGGCACTGTTATGAAGATGGGTGGTTCCGTGACAAACGAAGGGCGGGTGAGCCCGATATAGCTCTCCAATTCAATGGGTAACGCGGAGGAGTGAAATGTTAAGGTTTCTCCGAAGAGATTTAGGGAATATAATGTGGTGGGTATTCCAAACGTAACCAAGAGGGTTACTCCCTACGTAATATTGTTCTGAATGCCTCAAGTTACCTTTATATCTTATGATTTCTATGTTTTAGTCATGAGTTTATGAGGTATGGTAAAGTGATTATGTTTTATGGGTAATGTATTATTTCATTCTTATGTATACATGTACTCATGATTCCTTTCCATATTTTATATCCCTTACTGAGCTTTTTATGCTCATCCGAAGTTTTTGAAATGTTTTTCACTGGTCAAGGGATGGGTACATGATATGATGATATTGTCAAGGAAGTGTCAAGAAAGAATCCATGTTTTATTTTAAATATGTTTCCATTGATGGGAAAAATAAATACTATCTTTTATGTATCCACTTTGTTTAAATGTGGAATATAATGCATGTTTTATGATCTAATTCTCTAAAACTATAACCCTGAAAAGATCCTCAATGTTTAATCTTGTAGTAACTCAAGATTAAGTAAGGTTTAAGGCTGGGGCCTTGTAGTTGGTATCAAAGGTCGGTTTAGATAACTTTAGAGGTTAGGGTATTCTTTAAGAATAAGTGAAATTACCATAATGGTTTAGAATTCAGAAAGAGTCCTAGTTTTAAATAAAGTGAAGGAGTAAGTATATATTAGTTTTTATCTTCCTCATTAGTACATGATGGTTTTGTTGATATACTCACACTGACCTTTTTGGTTTTAGTAAATTGCTGGATCTTACAGGCACCAAAGTAAAAGTGGATGTGAAGGAAACTGTGACAGTTTTTTGAGCAAGCAACTGAATGATATGGGAGCTGCAATGAGAACTCTTGTGGTTATCCTCAACCATCTATATAGAGTCATGATTGACCACCTAAACCTTGGTGATTTCTCTAAGGCATCATATATACGAGATACAAATCCCTACTGAACTACAGGTAATAAGCAAAAAGGTATGTGTGTTCAAAAACCTATGTGTCAAAAATGTGGAAAGAAACACCAAGTAAAATGTTTCAAAGGGACAGAAATATGCTCTAGATGTGGAAATGAAGGTCATAAAACAAGAACCTTCCATGGAAAAAGGAAGCATCCAGTTGACTCGAGGAAAGGGAAAAAAGTTCTTTCTGAGGGATCAATTGAATGTTTTAAATGTGGTGTGCATGGTCATTATGCAAACACATGTCCTATGAAAAAGTTTCGTGAATGGGAACACCAAGATCGTACAAATGTTCGTTTACCAATACCTATTTCCATTCCGATTGAGGATGAAGAAACTAAAAATGACCAATCAAAGGTATGGATTATTTCATAACTATTGTTTTCCTATTTTGGAATATTAGGATATGATTCATGAATTTTTTTGTAGGAAAGAAGTATTTCAGAATAAGATGGAAAGGAATGGTTAATGGGTCATGAAGAATGTTGAATGAGAAAGATGTCAACATATAAGGGCATGAAGAGTAATGGTTAAATTCTTAAGAGTATTAGGTCTCTTTTGATGATGGGTTTACATTAGAAGACATTGTATAGTATGTGTAACCCTGATGTTTAATATATAATAATTTTATTTAAGTAATAGTTATATGTTCTTTTGTGGACATAGTTATAAAGAACCATTTGGGTTTATACGATCCTTACTTTTGAGGTAATTATGGGTTACTATATGTTATGATGGAAGTAAAAGGATTTAGATAAAATTGAGGTTAAATTATGTTATGGTTATTTTTGATGATTTTATCTCTTTTTGGGGAATGATTTGAGAATTATATAGTTTTGGAAAAACGACAACACGCAGACTGTGTGACAACCCGTCGCGTTGGACAAAGCTGAGGGAATCGAACCCACAACAAAAGTGCAACTGGTATTTATCGCCTACCACTGGACTACGTGAAGTCCCTAGTTATTTTTACTGATTCTTTTTAGTTAGATGATTTTAGGAATTAAGAGTAATTTGATTTTGGGTTATCTATGGATACTTATTAACCTATCATGGAGGATATGTGATTAGGTTAATTACTATTCAATACGAGACATTAAGAGAAACTGATGTTGTTGGGAGATAAATGTTACGATTTATCATGGAACACTATGTGACTAAATCTTTCAAATGTTTGGGTTTCAATCTTAGTTTGGTTTACTTTGAATAATTTTATGGAAAAATTTATTATTGAATTGTCCTCGTTGAACTTTTGGTTTTGTTGGACAAATTTTAGAGATTAAGAATAGATTTTCTTTTTATAAAGGGTTATCCTTTTCTGGATTATCTGATCTTGTACTAACATTTTTTGTTTTAGTTTTGGGTAAAGTATAAAAACATGCGAAGTATATAGTTCTCTTTTGTGGATTAGGTGATTCCCTAGAAGTTGATTATAGTACTCATAATTTGAACAAGTCTTCCTAAATACTCGTCTTTTGAAGAAAATATAAGTTTGTGTAAGGAATCTAATAGAAGTTGAAAGTCAACATGATAAGTTATTATGTTTCCTTATGAATAAATTCCTCAATAAAAAGTAACTTAAAACAAAAATGTTGTCTATTAAATTTTCCTAATGCGGAATCGAATACCGTTTAACCCATCACAAGTATGTGATTTTCTTGTGGTTAACTTTCTCCTAAACATGTTTTCTATCACTCTCCATCAGAACATGATCCATTATTTTTTTCCTCCATGTCCATATTTTCATACTTGGAATCCTAGTATGGGTTAACTAGGGTGACCATTGTACTTATCTTTCTTTATTTTAAAGTGATTGTTTTACCGACTGTTGTTCCGATGTGGGACTTTAAAGGATGTTTCCAAGCCCTATTTTAAAATTGCGAGGACGCAATTCTCAAAAAGGGGGGAAGGATGTAACACCCCAGGTAAATAATGAATGTGACATCTTTATATTTATACATATTTTTGAATTAAATATTAATATTAATTTAAAGGGGATTCTATGCTTGATTGTGTACCCAAGACGCAACAATGAGTTTCTTGGGAATCTTGCATTGCATTCTAATAATAAAATAATATTATTTTAGATCGCAGTTAACGCCTAGTCGTTTTAATGGTGTAAATGAACCAAACTAACTAAAAAATGATTATATATGTTTGTCAAATATATTTACTCTTTAAAATTAATGTTAGAGGACTAAAAATGCACATGAATCCAGTTTTTAAGCATAAACATTCAAATATTCTTTAAAAGGTCGATTAACCACCTTTTGATGGAGAACCCCCTTTAAATCCACTTTTTGACAATTTTATAAGCTCTATTTTTCAAAATAATCATATTATTTATTATTGGGACATTGAAATTTACCTTGGGTAAATTTTTGGTATTTTTCTGACAATGTACATTTTTTAATGAATAGTGAAAAATACTGCATTTTACATCAAAACTGCTTTTTCATATAATTTAATTATATGGTTATATTATCTTTTTAATTTGTTTTAAAGTGTAATTAGAATATATTTTTACCATGTAATTCAATTATGGTCATTGGGATAAATTTCACTTTGGAATTAGGCATAAACAAGTACCAAACTTTTCATAAATATTGTTGCAAAAAACCCGTTATTTGTTTTGACAACGGGAAGTTTTTTTAAAAGTAATTATTGAAATTTATGTGTTTAGAATTTGGTAAAATGAATTAAATATTTGGAATCAGAAGTTCCAAATTATGTAATTAAGACTCTTTTGTTTTTGGACATTATGAATAGTAATGACGGTAATTATCTTTAATTATCTTGATTAATGAGTAATCGGGTAGTTAAAGAAAATAAAATAATATCATAATAATAAAAAAAATGACCATAAAATGTGTCCTAAGGATACTGGTTGTCTCATGTCCGAACATGGGATGCCTTGGGACAATCTTGGGGGCCCCATGGAATCACTTTTGTGAGAAAGGGACTTTATCTTTTTTTTTTTAAAAAATGTTAAATGTAACAAAGAATGTATCACCTAAGTAAAATATTTATAATTTTGTCTACATAAATTATCTTTTGGACTATAAATATTCATTAGAAATTTAAAAAGATTTCATACATCATAGTATTTTTTTTATAATTTTTATACATTAAATAAATTAAATTATTTATGACATCATGATGATGCAGCGATGACCTCATTATTTAACGATTTAAATAAAATGGAACGATAATGTAAAATCTAAGACCTAAACATGTCCAAAACCTATTGTATGGGTGGATTTAGAACCCTTATCACCTTATACTCGAAACAAATCAATTTTGGACCATTAAAATCCTAAAATCATTTGAAAATAAAGTTACATTTTATACCTTTCCTAGAGTGCCCCTCCTCTCCTCTTATAAAAGGCCCCCACCTCTAGCTCCTTACCCACACTTCCAAAGGCTTTGTCTCGGCCAACCCCTGCCCATTTTGTCTCTTCACATACCTATATAACTCCTTGAAGCCTGAATATGGGATGAAGGCTTCCCAAGGAAGCCTTTGAGCTCAAACTAAAGGGAGTTACCCGATTTTAAGGTAATGTCTTCAGTTGTGTTATTTTGTTTTATTTTGCTTCTCAAACCCCCTAAAATATTTTTATTAATTTATTTTTTAACAACTACTGTATATTCAATATACTATGATGTTGTTATAAGAATAATTTGAGCTACACTTACACACACCTACATCAAATTCTTAAATAACATACTGTTTCTGTGGATGGTGAATTTCAGCCTCACGAAACGATGATTGTTCAACACTCATATAACACTTTAAAAGTTGGCCATTAAGATGTCACTATATTTATATATGATATATAATATGTTTATGTTTCTGAATTTTTCTTTTGTGGCATACCTTTATGGTTTCCATTGTGGGTAGACACGATAATTTATTTTTAGGAAGTGGGGACTAACGCCCCCTCAAAGAGATTTGATTCGTTAATGCCATATGTAGGATGTATAAAGGATGGATTTAAAGTTATTATATATGATGTATGTTACATATAAATGATGAATATAATTATTTAATTAAAATATACATACCTATCATTTGATTTTAATTCCATTAATATGACATAGAAATGAAAGTAGCATTCATGCGTACGTACGGCTTACTGTCTCCATGAACGGTGCATTTCATTTCTTACCTCTAAATGATTATGTAATATTATAAATACATGTATATTCTGGATATATATGATATATATGATATCCAAATCATGAATATAATTCTGGATATAATGAACATTTGACCACACGAACAACATGTAATTGTAAGAATTCAACTTTCGACTTAAGAACCAAATATCGACAAAACAATCATTATTAACTTAAATGATTACATAATGTTTATAACATTGAAATAAGTGATATAAAAGGAATAATGAACTATAAAAATGTTCTTAATAAAGTTGAAATTAATTCATGTTTATTATTCAGGACGTTAAAGAATGATCGAGTCAAGTCGGACCTGAGGTAAGGGATCCTACTCCTCTCTTTCTTTTTTATGTACACTCTTTTATGTCATTCCTTCTAAGCACATCTTTCTTGTTATTGGAATGTTCATTTATATTACTCTTACTGTAATTTTTATGTTCATATTATGAGAGACCCTATTCTCTCTCATCAATCCATTTTGGATGTTTTGAGTGGCGCCGTTAGGCTGCCGAATTTTCGTAAGAGATCTAACCTCTCTCTTTCTCTTTAAGTACTCTCCTTTATGTCACTTCTTTTAAGCTCTTCTTTGTTATGATTGGGGATATTCTTTTATATTACTCTTTCTATACATTTTATTTTAATGTGATTAGATAACCTATTTGATCTCATCAATCCATTTTTGGATGTTTTAAGTGGTGCTGTTAGACTGGCGAGTTTTCGTAAGGTATTTTTCATCTCACTTTTATACCTGTGAGATTTATGCTACATTTGCCACAAATTCCTTTGAGTGGTGTATGTAATGACCATTATTTAACTCATTGTGTAATATTCTTTCATTTATGAGTATTTACATCAATGTTGTATTGTCCTTCTTTCACGGGGCGTATGTTTTGAAAGATACCCATGTTGGTAAGGGAACCTTTCACCCTACTCTTTTTAAAAGACTTATTTTGGTATGTATTTTAGTTCACATAATGTTATTTTGTGATATGTTCTTATATATCCTTATTGATGAAAATTTTATGTCCAAGAGATGAGATACCCTTTTTATCTCTCATCAACTCTTTTTCGGAATTTTGATGTGACGCCGTTAGGCTGTCAAATTTTTGCAAGGGAACTTCTTAACCCAATATAGATTCTTTGGGATAAACTTGTACACCTTTAATATGTCATTATATGATTATGTGTGAATGTCCTTAGATTGTTTTACAATTAATACCCACTTATATTGCGTGTATTCATTTGTCACACATAGTTATGTAACTGATTTATCCTTAATCAAAGGATACTGTCTTTGTATGGGACTTCGTCTCAATCTCCTTTCATTGAGGCATATTTTGTTTTATACAAAACATTCATGTATACTGTGTATAAAACCATTTTACATTTACGTTTATCCATAAGGAATATTTTTATACGAAACATTTTACTAAACGACAAAAGGGAATGTTTTTGTCTTACGTATGCGGTGACAACGACTTCTCCACCGCCGTGACCATTATTTGAGTTTCGGCTTCCTCTAAAAGTCATACCTTCTTTTTTTTAAGAAAATACCATGTTTTACTTTTCATTTATTTTGGTATTGAAAATGGTTTTCATAATGTATTTATATCAATGTGTTGTATTGATATCTTGTTATTGAAAGGTGGAAATGTTATGTTTCTTTTATGCATGTTTTATGGGATAAGATTATGTTATGGTTCTGGGGAATTGTTATGAAGACGGGTGGTTCCATGATAAACTAAGGGTGGGTGAGCCCGATATAGCTCTCCAATGCATTCGGTAACGTGATGCAGTGAAACGTTATGGTTTCTCCGAAGAGATTAAGGGAATATACTATGGTGGGTATTTCAAACGTAACCAAGAGGGTTACTACCTACGTAAGAATGTTATGAATGCCTCAAGTTACCTTTATATCTTATGATTTCTATGTTTATTCATGATTTTATGTGGTATGTTAAAGTGCTTATGTTTTATGGGTAAAGTATGATTTCATTCTTATGTATACATGTACTCATGTTTCCTTTCCATATTTTTATATCCCTTACTGAGATTTTTATGCTCATCCCATGTTTTGGAAATGTTTTTCACAAGTCACGGGAAGTGTACATGATATGATGATAGTGTCAAGGAAGTGTCAAGAAAGAATCCATGTTTTATTTTAAATATGTTTCCATTGATGGAAAAAATGAATACTATCTTTTATGTAACCACTTTGTTTAAATGTGGAATGTAATGCAAGTTTTATGATCTAATTCTCTATAACTCTAAACCTGAAAAGATCCTCAATGTGTAATCTTGTAGTAACTCAAGATTAAGTAAGGTTTAAGGCTGGGGCCTTATAATAATGGTGTATTATGTTTGTAAATGTTGATCATGACTAAAATCAAAACAGTTTCCATAATTATAGGAAATGAAATAATAATTTGGTTGGAAGTTGATTTGATTTTAATTAAAAAGTTCATTGTACAAGATCTTGTTCGATGATAGGAAAATAGATAGAATATTAAATTATTTCAGGAATAATGGTGTGTGAAAATTATTTGTGAGTACATTAATATATGTTTTACCATCCAATGTTGTGGAGTCATGTAAATTAATTGCCTATTGAAATTAAGCCAATGTTTATTTGGATTTGGGTTCTACATATTCATTCAATTTCTAAATCATTATAAGTAAATAAAAAAGGAAAACTCACATAATTAATCCATTACATTTACTAAAATATTATGAAGTTATATAAAGGGGAAAAAATTTCTAATAATATTATTTCATTTTTTTGTAGAAATTATTTACACAAATTCATTGCTTATTTTCCCATTATATAGTATGTTGTTATTTTTTTGTATGTATTAGATTTATGTTTATAATTATTTGATAGGTTATTGAGCTAATAAATTTATATTCAATGATTTCATACACATGATAACATATAAAAAATAATTATAATTTGATAAAAAAATTTAGTTATATTTACCTAGAATATATTGATAAAAATAATTAAACTATTCAAATTGGTTTTGTCATGGTAGTAAATGAATATCAAGATGTAATTATGATGAATTTACAAGAATAAAATATGATCGAGACATTTAATGTTTTGGAGACTTAGTTCATATTGTTATACCAATATTAAAATCTCCTTGTTGAATAGATCATGGAGATATTTAGGAATGGAATATGTAGTTACATTAGATTCCTAGTAAAGTATTTATTCATCCAACCACATCGCAATGGGAAAATATAAATACACTAAATTTGGGTTATTTATTACACACATGTCACCCTTTCATTAATTATCTTCTATTTACATATTTATTTCCAATTTCACTCTGAATAAAAGTACATTCTCCCACATGCGATCCCATTTCATTCCATGTTTAGAACCAACTAAAACAACCTGAACCCACTCTCACATTCCATACCACTAACCAAGGATAATCATTGATTCAATACTCATCTCTCATTGACTATGATTACCATTTCTTCTTTAAAAACATTCTTCCCTGATGTCTAGCACCACTGTCAGGTAGCACGAGAAACTCAATTCCTCCGTCATGAGCTCTGTTTTTTTGTGTTTCCTAAACCACCATCTACTTCAATTTCTTTGATCCCTTTCAAGTTTCTGGGGAAACCCAAATCCTCCATCATCACCTATGATTAAATCTGAATCATCGATCTTATCTCCAGCTATGTCTAGCATTTCACTATTTTTCTGGAAACCCGTCTAGTGTAGCTCGCAACTTCCCTAGAATTCATCTTTGGTACCCCTTTTGTAAAAAATTTATGTTTGGCATCACCATAAACCGGTGTGTAGGTCTCCATCAAACCCCACTATGAACCCATGTATTTACATAGATAATTACATTATTTCCACCAATAATTTTTTATTGTTCACCATCATCCTTCATGGAGGTTGCCAGCCGTCATCATCATTGACCTATTTTCCATATCAGATACATTATTCAAATAACTTTTGAAGATCTCCAGAGTTGGCATGTTTTCCAAGTATCATGGATTTTACATTCTTTGTATCTACCAATGTTCTATTAATGATACACACTATTAAGTAAGATATTAATACTCTATATGTGGTAATATGGTGCTTCAAATACTCGATGTACTACTTCAACTAGTCTATTGTTTTATTGAACATAAATCTAACTGATACATATATTGAATTCATATATTACATCAGAGTATTCTACAAATCATGTATATGTCACTAACATCATTAAATAATTAATATATCTGGTTTAATTCCTATTAATTCCATGTGAATATTATTCATGCATGTGTAACTGTATATGATTACATGCAAAGTTGAGTTATTATATTACTCTACTAGACCAATAACATGTTCTCTAATAATAATAGTTCATAACCTGATTATGTTAAACTCATTTCCCATATCATAAAAAGATAAATAATACAATCATTTAATCCCCATCTATATCTAGAGAGTTGAGGATTCAAAGTAGACTAATTAGGAAACAATAGAAAATAGTTTATCATATTTTTATTATCATCTCTTGAAGAGTGTTACATTATTTATAATTAAACAAGTATATATTTTTACATTATTTAAAAATTTACAAGAATAAGATCTCTTGACAATAATGTTGCAACTGAACATCTAACACCAATAGGAATCACACAAAGAAGAACATGCATCCCATTAATTGATCTATCCATGAATGGTTATTTCCATAAAATATAAACGTAAAAAATTACATTGATTTCATAATTAAAATAAAATAACCATATATCAGTGGAATTTATCATCTCTCAATTTGATCGTGAATCTACAATGTTCTAATCTATAAACATTATCCTCTAAAACAAAAAAGAGAATACAAAAAATGAATAACATGAAACAACATTGTAATTCATTCTGTGATCATTTTTTCATTTTAACATCATGAAATTAATGTTTTTGTCTTATTATTTTGTTTAACAATAAATTCTTCTTCATTAATCAAACCAGTTATGATTGAATATTCTAATATTTTTTAGACTTAACCCGTGCATCCTCTTCAATGTATTCATCAATTAATCCATTACACATTATGTTCAAATCGTTTCAATATTATATATTATGAATATAATTTATAATATCAATTGTTCTCCATACTCTACAATTGAAAACTACAACATTTTAACTCATATTGTGAGAATGTTTTCGTGGAAATATATTAAAAAAATGGTTCTCATATTTGTTTTTTATTTAACAATAAACATATTCTTCAATAATTATACCAGGTATGACTAAAAATTATAACAATTTATCCAACTTTATCCTTGACTCAACATCACAATAAGCATAAAACAATATGGTACACATTAATTTCTCTACCATTTCAATATTAATTCTCATGAATTTTATTTATAATATTAATAGTTCATCTTATAATGGTATTTGATACATAAATTACTTTTAGAACAACGGTATAATATAAATTAAACATGAAATATCACAGTTTATTTGAGTATATATATATGTATATTGATTATAATATATAATAACATCGATCACTATATTTTCATTCAAATTAGTTACTAGTAAGAATTAATGTTATAATGAATATCTAGATGTTCAAAATTCACTGAATCTAATATTATCAGAGAGTAATATAACAAAAAATTATATTGTAGTAAACTATACTAGTTTTACAGGTCTCTCAAAAAAACATTATCTATTTTAAATAATTAGTTAATTTATTTTTTAAAATTTTACAAAATTTACAACACTAATATATAACAGAAAATTGTGGGATGCAGACATTTCATTGAAACTTAAATACCCCACAATCACAATATGGTTGGAAATAATTTTTGATTAAGTTAATATTTTTGAATTGTTGTAGTGAAACTTATATTTAAATCATTTTGAGTTTTCATTCAGATTATGGGATGATTTGTATTTTAGTAATGTTGGATTTTCTAGAAATTTTGGTGATGCAATCTAAATTCTACTTGGATAGATGATTATTATCCTAGAAAATAATTTGTAGAGGAATGTGTTTCAAGGGAACTGGAATTCATGTATAAGAGTTCTTCCCCACTGACTTCTCTATATGGTTTTACATAGTATGTAAATTTAGTTCAAATAGAGAGCAGTTTGATGAACATATATTCACTGGGAACTGAAATTTACATAATTGATTACAATTTTTTGAAACATAATTTTTTCAAAATTATTTATATGTAATTTAATTCCTATTACTCAGACATATATATTTTTGGAGTTACTATTGAGGTGTTTCCTGGTTGTTCATACATACTGTTTTTTATAGATTTATTATACAGATGTATAGATTTTTTTCTTTACATTCTTTTATATTAATCATACATTGTATGTGTAAATATTTTCATACATTATTGTATCTTCATTTAAAAATTTTATATGAATGTATAGGTGATCAGCTCTAGGCATATTACATCTTATTGAACCGATATAACTACTTCTCATATAAAAAAAACTAGGTTTAAAAATAATATTTTTTTCATGAAATGTTTTAAAAAAATTTATAAAGACATTAACATCAAAAAAAATTTGGTTACTTATATTTCTACTAATTATGTCAATACACGTTTTATAGAATTTGATAAATTTTTACCGTTGTGGGTATTGTATTTTTTTTATTAGTGGATAATTTCTTCTATTTTTGTACAGGATAATTTTTAGGGTGGTGGAACAAGTTTTCACTTTGCGCATAAGAATCATTAATTTTGTTTGGGAGGTGGATTAGGAAATATGTTTTATCTATGGATCATGTTTTTTATTAGATAAATGGATCATTTTTACGTATAGTGTATCATGTCTTTTAGAGAATCTAGTAATGTATTTTATAGCAGATGATCGTGTATTTAAGAAATGAATAATTATATTTTTTTATCTAAATATGAATTAACAATTTCTAGATCAATGGATCATTTTATTCTATTTTATTTTAGATAATAAATTATTTTAGATGAGTGGAGAATGTTTTAATTTTTGATATACTTATACCAATCATATTTTGTATCTCATCATTATTACTGATATCTACTATATTAATGATTTATCCTTGTTTTAGAGTTTTGGTTCATTTTTCCTTGATAGAGTTTTTATTTGGCTTTATTCAATGACTTAGTTTCACAATCATGGTCATGAATAATTTCATCCATTGAACTGCAACTTTCTATTCAATTCAAATCACAGAAATATTTTTTTTCCATAAAACATATTATGAGAATTGAAACATTTGATCTTTTTATTTGAAACATTTTACATGATTCATATTCAATTAAAATATCATTTTATAAATATGTACATAAAAAGTTTTAATTTGATGATGTTTTTCTTTCCCATCAAAAATTATAATACATTAAGAAAGGGATCAAATGATTAACACTAAAATAGTTGGAATATTAGTTTATATTGAATGAATTATTTCCATTTTACTATCATGTACTTATTAGTAACATCGTTTGAATGAATTCTTCTTCCACATATCTTTTCTTGGGTACTGGTTGTTTGGATATGAATGGAGGTATCTTCGAGGGGGTCTTACACATGGTTATGATTATGATGGGATCAATAAAATACACCATCATACTGAAACACAAATCATTCATCGTCATTTTCATCAAATTCATGAGTAACATATCATAGTAATAGAGAGAATATATATATTTCTTCACCCTCTAAATAAACTACTCTCACTTATTTAAAGTGATTTAGAAAACTCATTTATTATTATAAGAAGATTGAAAAAAACAAGTGTTTTAATATCTTGATTAAAACAATGCAGACAGATTCCACTGAGATAGTGCCCCTAAAATACTACCACGACTTTGGGATATCTGGTCCCCTTCTATGGTACCTTCTTTGATCCTGGATTAAAATAATTTTGGCAGAATACTTTATCATCAATGAGAGAAATTTGGTGTATAATGAATCTAATCATGACCTATACAAGTCAATTCTTATTGACTACCCAATACCACCATTTCTGTATCTTCTATTACATAATTATGAATTTTTCATTTTTTGCATATTCTCAACATTAATATGAATTATTAATTTTGAAAAAAAGGTATCTTGTTATAAATAATAAAAATTGATTTATAATTTCATGTTAATGTAGAATTAAATAACTAGTTTATTGAAATGAAAATTGTTCCATGTGTCTTACCATGGATTATAATGATCTCAATAAAATCTCTATTAAGAAGAAATATCGTTTTACACACATAAAAGAATTGTTATTTCAGGAATAGGTTTAATTAGTTTAAGGTAATGTAGGATTAAATTTTGATGGTTTCATTTTGGATTAGGTAAGTAATTTATTATGTTATTGTTTTTTCTTTTGGTTTGGAAAATTGTATAGATGGATTTATGGTCCATATTTATAGAATATACTATGGGAAATTATAGAAATATAAAGTTGTTTTAATTGATGGAATCCTATGAAATTCAAAATTTTATGATGATCATAATAAATAGTTTAGTTTAGTTATTAAAATCATAATAAGAAATTAATTGTTTTGAAAAATTATTAAATATGAATCTGGGTTGATAAAAATTTCATTCCTTGAAAATATTATAAATAAATATTGTATAATTTTTTAACCAAAAAAAATTAATTGTTAAAATGGTTACCATGAAAATTATATGTAACAAACTTTTGTATAATTCTATGGTTGTTGGTTCATTATTGATAGTTATTTATATTGATATCTGATATATTTAACATGCTAAAAAAAGTTATAAAAAAGGTGCTAAATTCATTTTAATAGAAGAGTGTGATTAATGATTCCATAAAATGAATCTAATATTATTACATTCTCCAATTTAGGACCTCGTATGAAGAAATTGTGAATTTATAATTGGTAATGACAATTCATTATGGGAACATAGTTTTTTCTGAATAATGATTTGTTCATTTATTATGTTTACATAAAATTGAAACCATATGATATAAATTGTAGGATGCATAACCACGAACCAGTTTAGGTAGTGTTTAATTTAGAAATATAGGAACATCATTTATGTGTGGAAAATTTGAAATATATATAGAACATAGTTTTTTTATGAATAAATTCACACCAAAATAATAGAACCTGAGATAAATATAATGGAGTGATGTGATTAAGTATTGTTATTACTTGATTGATTACCATCCACATGAAAACCCATATATTTTATAAACATAATTGGATATATTAATATATAAATATACCCATAATAAAACAAAAAATGATATTGTTTTCAATTTTATTTGTGAAATATAGATATATAGAACATTTACATTATACATTTATATGAATATTCAAATTAAACTAATCATAATGTTCCCTTAAAATCCACTTCTGTAAAAATATCGCACACGATATCCTGGGAATGTACATGAGAATGTTGTTTGCTATAATACCCATTAATAAAATAATTAGATCATAAAAATATTAATATAACAAATGTGTGTCAAGTGGCTTATACATATTTTATTAAACAATGATAATCATAATCATTAACATCAAACCATGATATAAGATGATAATATCAAGTAAATATATTAATGTTGAAACATTGATTAATATGAAATAATTGGAATATATCAATGGTATTCACATTGATATCATAAAATATTGTTCTTAGAATATCCTCTCATTGACAATACATTTAATATCATGAGAAGAAAACATTACCCAATACATTAGAGGGATATATAATTTGTGGTCACCTATCACATTCATTTTCTGTAAATGAATTTGAGAGCCACAAAGATAATAAAATATAGTAGTGGCTTCAATAAAATTTAATAACATTATTAAATGGTTTGGGTTACTAATTTGGGAGTTCCAAAAAATAAAAGATAGTTACCTCTATGTGAATACCCCCGAGTAGAATTTTGTATGTGTTTTCCAAACTTAAATTTTTGTCAATGAAAATCATGGGAAAATTTTGGAAACACAACATTATACCTACAGTTTCATGGAATGGTTTAATGAGTGTTTAAGTTTGTACATCATTAATTTTCAATCATATGTATAGTAAAGTGATGTGTAAAAAAATATTCCAACATGGGAATTTGGAAATCAAAAAGTATAATATAAATAAAGTATATCAATAAAGTGGGGTATGAGAACCTCTTACACTATGAGGGAACATAAAAATTATTTGGTATAGAATTTTGTGATATATTGAACACATTAGAATGTATTTAGGGAGGTATAGAGGTATAATATTAGTGATTAATGTGTTTAGCGTGAATTGGAGTGAGAGGATATGTGGGTTTCTAATGTCAAACAAATCGAAATTCATTATGAATTATTAAACAGGGGTTTTTGACTATATATAATAAAATAATCAAAAAAATTCGAATGTTTTTCTGATTTTTCATTCAAATATAATTGGATTGTAATATTTTATATCTATGAGATGAAAATATAAAAACAACTAATACTCACACTTTCGTTTTCATGGTGATATAAAACAATGATATAAATGATGATCCACTAATAAATTTAAAAAATGATCCAATTCTCAAATAAAATACATTTTCTAATGATATAAAAGGAAATCTACATCTTGACATAAAATTCTCATCCAATATTGAGATATTTTACGTGATCAAATTTTGAAATACATGTATCAAAAGAGATATATTGTAAAACTAGATGAAAATAAAAACGTAGACAAAAGAAAATGATCCACTACTCAGGAATTCCCCCAAAACATTTTTGTTGCATTATATTTTATAACTCAAAAATCAAGTTATAGTAAACTATATCACATTGTATAATGGATTGAAACAATAAATTAATATGAATATATATAATATTTGGAAAAAATAAATTACCTATAAAGAATATAGAAATAAATGTCAACTCTTAATATGAAGAAAATTATTATCGTAGAAATCATAAAGGATAAATACCTTATACATATTTTGTGAATCTTCACATTGATTATCTTCCAACAATAGAAAAAAATCCATATATAACAATTGAAATATTAAAAAAACAATATATAGAGGACATATCAAATTTATTCAATTTTAAATGTATAATTTCAATACAATATCTATTTTTATACATGTTCTGTATAGTATCTATAAAATTTAAGTTTTTGTACATGCTTTGTACAATATCTATTGTTATAAAATATCTTTAATTTATCAATTAATATAACTTTATACTTGTAAAATTTCACTACAAAATATATACTATAAGGTTATATAGTAATAAAATATTACAACAATAATAAATATCATTCCTGTGGATAGTGTAATATATTCATAAAAGTATGAATTATTTTATGTACATAATAATTGAAATATTACAATAACAATATATAATGTAATTTTCATATTTATTAATCTATTTGTGTACATGTTTTGTATAATAAATTTAATTGTACACGTTCTATACATTATCTATAAAATTTATGTTATTATACATTTTTTTGTACAATATCATTTGTGGTATAATTTATGACCAATATCTTTTTTTGTAAAACTATTACTGTAAAAGTTATTTATAAAATCTCTACAATATGGTTTATTTTTAATGAAATAATACAATAATATATATAGTTAAGCTAGATGTTGTTATACATGCTTCAAAATTTGAATAATATTTCTATCATTCCATACATCTATACTAATCAACGTCGACAGTGAAGGCATGGTTCAGAATAGATTTAGCCATTAAGAGTAAAATGAAATTTTTTTTATTGAGAAGCATTGATTTAATCTAGTCATTCAGAGACTTTTTTTCCTATAGACTACCATGTAAAATAAGATAACATAAGAAATAATAGTCTTAAACATCATATAAAGTTACAAAACAAATATTTTGGAATGTAAATGATGAAATATATTATGGGAGCACAAAATAGATTCAATATATTTAGGATTCAAGACATATGACCCCATAAAACATAACATATTGATCTAAAATGAAGTATATAGAACATAGGTCATAAATATGCCTTTGTAGAGGTTCAATCACATAATAGTGAAAATTTATTCAATTTTATATTATATTGAATTTATATAAATATTTACTTTTTATGTGATTATTTATTTAAAAAAAGTAGAAAATAATGGAAAGAGTAAAATTTTAGTATTACCTTTATTTTGTAGTATAAAATTTTAGTCATTCTTTTTTAATTTTGTTTTTTTAACTTTTACTTCATTCAGAGTTCATATTTTCTTGTATGGCTTGTTCCAACCATGCTACATAGAAATAATATATGATTATGATTCACAATATTCTCGGTAAAAAAACCATCCAATATGTTTTTTTCATAGAGAATGTCGTTAAATGATTGAGTAGTCACAGAAGCTATAATTGAATTCATAGAATAAAATATTTCAATTTCCTGAATATGTATTTCAAAAGATGAGAATAATTTTATTATTTATAAATTTAAAAAATACTACAATTAAAAATATACATAAATGTGTAGTTAAAATATTATAATTTAAGTACAACATATGGAAGATTACATTAATATGCTAATATTGTTGAAAAATAAATAGGTAATTTTAGAAATCCTGTGAAAATTTTCAAACTATTTTAAAAAGATCAATTACATTTATGTTAATATTATAGAAGTAGAAAAGAAATAATCTAATTAGCCGATATTTACTTGCTGAAAAAATAGAATAAATTAAAAATAGTTTTCCATGATTTAGTTCAATCTCCATACATACTCATGAACACCCACTACTCTGATAACCATCCAAAAAGCTTATAAAAAGAATGATTTTTTCTAGTTCATATACTTAAATGAATTTGCTAATATTTAATATTTAGATTCTGATTGTCTTCAAATACATAATTGATATTACTGATGTGGTTTAAAAATTTTCTAATGAAATGTTCATTGTATGTGTTTTATTCAGTTGAATGTTGAACATTTTTAATATTTAATTTTGATACATCAATGGGAAAAAATTGTTGATTTTATAATATTTAAATTTGTAAGAATACATTAATCATTATTAAACAAATTTCAAATAGAAAATAAATGTCATTTTAAGAAATATATATATATATATATATAAATATATTTTTCATATATGAATGTGAGTTGTTATAATTGTATCAAAGAATCTCTCAAAAATGATTTTGATTTTCTTAAAAATTTCCTGACTTGTTTACCAAGTATAAATACTGAAATGGAGTTAGTGATATCAGTCAGAAGAAGCTGCTCTGTAAACTAGCTGGAGTCAAAAATCAGAATAATAAGTGATATATGTTAAATAATAAAATTTTATATTTAAAAAATATTCTTTCAATAATATAATATTATATAAAATAAATTATTAGAACCGAGGAATAATAATATTTGGAGATATTTTGAAATTTATCCACCAATGTTGTCTATCGATACTAGGAAGATTATTTATGAAAGAGTTCCATGATTCGTAAAAAAGGTTATGGATTCATTTCATATTTTTATATTTTGGAAGAAATGAAGAACATCGTAAGCAATGAAAGACTGATAATATATTATTATTTTGAATAGAGTAGTATAGTTTTCAACATTACACCGTAGTGCATAATGAAATTTCTAATTTTACAATATATTACATACCTCTTAGAACATTTTGACTTTAGAAATTGTTTTTTTATTCTAGTAAATCATTGATATAGATGAACTAATGTGATATGTTTCTGATTTAATATGTTTCATAGATTAAATTATCAACCCTCAACTGATTAATGAAAAAGTCAATCTATATAATTAACATATTTTTTACATTATAGATATAGTATATAGTGAATAAGTGGTTAAGAATTCAGAGGAAATATTAGTAAATATAGAACATGTTTCTAAAATTTTCAAACACTTGAATATCATAGAAGAGAAGAATTTTTTTTCTTATTAATGATACATTTGACAATAATAGAGTCTTAAAGTAGTTTTGAAATAAAATTATTGAGATTAGTGTTTTATTATGTTATATATGTTTTGAGAAATAGATCTTGAAAAAAATAGAACATTCTTATTAGAATAGAATACTGTTAAATTTCATCAACCTGAAAAGATATAATATTAAAATAGTATATGGATCATTATTTCCATCCATGTAGTGTGAAATCTATTTTACATATTCACACATTAAACATCAGTTCACATTTTTCCTTCTATAACAAAATAAATAAACAATAATATTAAATCTCATCTTCCGGTCATATAAATTAAAAATATATAATGGATGACAATTCATCCAATAAGACAATTTGCATCATGAAGTTTTAATAACCCTATCAAATCAAGAGGATGTCAACAATATATGTGTCTAAATATTTATAAAACAACGAAACAGGAAAAAATGGTTTATAATTAATATCAGAATTATTTCAAAGACACTTTCAATCCTAATTTAATAAATTATTGTGAATAAAAATAAAACATTAAACTATATGTGTTTAATTATAACATGGTAGAATAATGAATATTTATTAATATGTTATAGATCTCACCTTCTAAAAAATAAGAATTTTTTTCCACAACATCAAAAAATTGTACCTATTAAATATCTAACATGAAAATCAATTATAATAATATGTTCAAAAGAATGAAAATAAAACCTAAATGTGGAATCTATGTGTCATGTGGTAGAACATGCATTGTTGATCTGAACTATATTTGACAAACATATCTAGTTTCTGTAACAGCCCAAGATTTTATAAAAAATATTCTTTTTAATTTTATTAATGTCTTGTGTTGTACGCTACACCGAAAGGAGCTTGCACAACACACATCCTTGACTTGACTTGCATTACATGCAATCACGACCTTCCTCGATAGCGTGTGTAGTACGCAATACTGAGTTTCACTAAACAACGATATGCTATAAAAATATTATTAAAACTACCCGTTATGAATAGTAATAACCACTTTTTAAAATTCTATAAATCTTATTTTTCAAAATGAACTTCATTTTTGGATTCGGAATATGAAATATAGCTTGGGATGAAATTTTGGCATTGTTCTGAAAAACATCAATTTTTGATGAATAGTGAAACTACTAAGTGGTAGGTTAAAAACTGAATTTTGCATAAAACTTAATTTTACCGCTTCTGTGAATGGAATTTCGAAAATCCGAGAGACACGGTTAATATCAAGGACTAAAATGTGGTTCAATGAGATGAAAATAATTTTTTGGTGAATAGTAACTTTTTACTTTTTTTTACCACGGTTAATAGTAAATAGGGTAACTAAGGGTAAATATGATATTAATATTACCCTAACACATGTCCTAATTCTATTGGACAAGTGTAATTCGACCAAAAACAAACTTAGGAATAAAATATGACCATTTAGGCCCACTTGGATTAGATTAGGACATTTATTATGAATTTATTTAAAGAAGGGTTAAAATAGTTAAAATCAAAGTTTAATAAGTAAATCATTTTTAATATGGGGTTATACATAAGATAAATTCGATTGTAAATACTCATTAGAAAGCTAAAACGATTTCCTACATGATGGTAGTTTATTTGTAATTTTTAGACATCAAATAATTTAATTTATTTATGACACAACGATGATGCAGTAATTATCTTATTAATGAAATATTGACTTAATTGATGTTATTAACACCAAAATAAATGTAATTTGAGATTTTTTATGAATTCCACTAATTTTCTAGGTTACTATGATATATTAATGTTGATTTAATCAACTTGGTTCGAACATATAATTCTGTTATGACTTTCACAAAAATCATATATCAAATAGTGTCAAAATTGACACAAAATAGTTCTTAAATCAAATATTATATTATTAATTGTTATTTTATTCCTAAAAATCTAAGGTTCGGCCAAATGACTTAGATAAGGATATATATATTAATAATAAACAATTTGTGGTTCGTTTGGCATGTTATAGTAAGTTTATTAACCATATAGTGAAAGAAAACAAAAAGACACGGTAAAAGTTAAATTATTTTACTTAGAGTTAAATATAATTGATAAGGTTTAAAATAATATCCAAACATGTCTAAATTTGATTGGTTGATGAGATTACAACCCTATCTCATCTAATCTTAGAATATGAGTCATTTTTGGAGGTTTTTAAGTGGGGTTAGATTTATTATAAATTAATATTTTTAAGAATTCCTAAGGTGCCCCTCTCCTCCCTTATAAAAGGACACCTCCTCCCCCTCCTCCTCACACCAATTTTGAGCACTCAAGCTCGGCCAACCCCTGCCAAAATCCCTTCTACACTTCCCTAGAAACATCCTAGAGGTTCTGGTATTCCTCAAAGACCAATTCTAGTGCCCTAAGAGGAGGTCTCAAAGAGGCACTTCAAAGAAGAGGTAATTACCGTTACCAATTCTTTCATCTTTATTTCTTCTTCCACTTCTTCTTCTTAGGTTGTTTCATTATGAAGTAATAACATCAGTATCACTCATATACTGATATGTTATTATAAGTATGAAACAACCCTATTTCACCATCTATCCATCCTACGGAAAAAGAAATCACCGCGCGTGCGTACGTACGGAATACCGTCTCCACGCCGTGGTGTAATCTATTTTCCACCATCACCTTACAAGGATGGGTATAATGGTGTAATGAGTAACTACATATGATTATTATGAAGTAATATTGATACTGAAATAATATATATATACTCCAATACAATTCCACGATCATAGGAATGATATCATCACTCGTGCGTACGTACGGAATACCGTCTCCACGATGTGATGCGACTCGTTCTACATGATCTTCATTTCATAATGATAATATAAATGAATTGAATGAATGAATATGGTATATACTACACTAATACCATTCTGGAAATGAATTATCTATAACCTAAAGATAAGAATAAGAATTTATTCGACAAAACACGCATAAGAACAAAAAGTTATAAAGACCCGAGTAACAAGTAACAATGAAATATTACTAACAAGAAGCTAATAATATGACCATATATGATATCATATAAATATGTATGATTCTGGAGTAAGTCAATAACATTATTTAAACCATTATACAGGAGCTTCGGACACGTACAAAGCTAATCGGACCTAAGGTAAGGGAAATATCACAATCTCATTTTTATCCGAGATTGTTTATTCGTAAGTATTTACTGGGGTGTATTTTATCATCCACATCCATGTTCCCTCAATATGTAATATTATTTCCATCCACCTACAATTGTTTAAATCCAATTTTACCCTTCTATGAGTTTTTAGTAAAGGATATTAAAGGAATCTTTTTTCGTTTTTCGTACGAGGTACTTTTTGACTTTTCCGACAAAAGTACGAAGAATGTTTTTTTTAACTTATACGGCACGAACGGATTTATACTGTTTTATAAAGCCTTATTTTCATGAAGCTTCCTCTAAAAGATTTCATGACTATTTTCAATAAAATCTCTTTCTTTTAAAATTGCATGATGTTTTGTAAAAGAAATTGATTTTGAAGAAGAAAGGATATTTTCCTCAAGAATTCAATTCAAGTGTTTTATCAAAATTATTTTCCATATAAGATAATAAAGGGTTCTGTTTCTATCCATATTTTTACATTGATTTGACTATGTTGTGATGAAATTATGTTTATGAATTCCTTTATCTTATATGAATGGTTTTATGATGTCATGTTGTTTAAGAATCCCATTTTTATTACATGGGTTATGCAATGATGTATGATTTATTATTTTGTGGCACACATAAGAAATAATTCATTAAGAGATGGGTGGGACCTATATCTCCCTCCAATGCATTGGGTAAAGATTTGATATCTCATGAGATAGACATGGCTGGAACGGAAGGTTATTTCCGTTCAGTGATACAGGACTGAAACGAGGAGTGAACTCGGTTCAGAAAGGGACTTTGTCCACTAAGATAGTCTTGGCAATGAGTCATGACTAACAAGAAATGATTTTCCATGATTATGTGTGCATGCCACAAAGTTTCAAGTTTCATGTTATGATTATGGGGATCTCATTTTCACTTCTATGATTTGTTCCATGTTAAGATATTATGATCTCTTTTGCAGGTTGTGATTTTCAAAAAGATATGATATGATTTTTATTTCTTTTGTATACCCTTACTGAGCATTTGAGCTCACCCTTTTATGTTTTCTTTTCCCCAGGATATAAAGAAAGGTTTTAGGTAAAAAAAATGGAAGATCTTTACGGGAG
This sequence comes from Viscum album, assembly GCA_963277665.1. NCBI lineage: Eukaryota > Viridiplantae > Streptophyta > Magnoliopsida > Santalales > Viscaceae > Viscum > Viscum album. The sequence goes on along the minus strand of OY728146.1, from coordinate 1,629,233,801 downwards.
ATATTGAAGATCTTTCACCAGGATTAGAAGATTATGTTCCGAGTTTCCAAAGACACTAAACTATTACGATCCTTTAGTGTGTGTTTTTGTTATGTACTAAGTATTCCGCAAATGTAATGTAATGTCCATGTACGTCAGGCTACGGGTCTCTACAGTTGGTATCAGAGGAAAGGATTAGTCAACCTTTGGAAACTAGGATGCGAAAACGTTAGTGAGATCCCTAGAGATATTTCTAAGGTATGTCTAGGGATGTCCCTAGGGATAAGTATACGTATAGGTTATAGTAATAGAATTACGCTAACGATCATAGAATTAAACCTAAGATGTTGGATATTGAAGGTACTCCCCCTTTATTATGTTGTTTTCCCTAGCATGATTTTTGCCTCTCACACTATTCTTTTTGGGTTTTAGACGATGGCTGGAACCCGAAGGAACCGTGTTGATCAATGCAATGGACAATGCAATGATTGCCCTCCTGAACAAACAAATGTTATGGGAGATGGAGTGCAAAATCTTATTGCTATACTTACACAAGCTATGAATCATTCTGGACTTCCAAATGAGCAGAGAAGGGAACAATATTCTATTGAGTCCTTCATGAGGAAACGTCCACCTTCTTTCAGTGGGACTTCCGATCCACTTGTTGCTGAACAATGGATCAGTACCACTGAAAAGATATTTTCAGTTCTTCAATGTTCTGAACATGATAAAGTCATCTTAGCAGTATATCGTTTGGAAGGTGAAGCTGATCAATGGTGGAATCTTATCAAGAATACGAGGCCAAGGGATGAAATTGAGTCCATGGAATGGGACGAGTTCAAGAACTTGTTTTTCAGTAAGTACTTCCCTCGTATTCTTCGAACAAAGATGGAAAAGGAGTTTATTGAGCTGAAGCAGAAGGATGATGAATCTGTTGGTATATATGAAGCGAATTTTACAAGACTTGCAAGGTATGCATCTGGCATTATCATCCAACCTGAAAGTAATGTTGATCAATTTTTCAGTGGCTTAAAACCAAGTCTTCGAAGGGCATTAGCTATAAGAGACTTCAGTAGCTATGAAGAAATTGTGCGTTGTGCTATCAAGGTAGAAATGGAAGTTGGTGTTACATATCCATCTCATGGTTTTGACAAGAAACGAAAGATAGAGTTCAAGGAGAAATCTCAGAATAATGGTGAAAAGAAGATGAATGTTTCCTTATGCACAAAGTGTGGAAAGAAGCATGGTGGAGATTGTCTAAAAGGGACTACAAAATGTTTTAAGTGTGGAAAAGAAGGTCATCGAGCAGCTGAGTGTCGAAGTAATGGAAAAAGGGTTTCTAATGATGTGAATAAAGCAAACACTGCAGAGAACTCACCGCCAACACTTCAATTCTTCAAGTGCAAGGAAATGGGGCATTATGCTAATAATTGCCCTAATCCAAGGGTTAGTGATGATCAACATGAGCAACCACTGAAGGCAAAGGACAAAGGGAAATCACATGCGATCACTATTGGCAATGTTGAATATGACAACGATGTGGTGGAATGATTAAGTGTTTATGTAATGGGATTCCAAAATAATGTTGTATCATGGAGTATTGGAATATTTATGTATTGGTTTAATGTGATATTCAAAGTGATTGAGATATTTTTGGAAATAAGATGATATGCGCATAATGAAGACGAGAAAATGAAATGTTTAATAGTATTCATGAGCTCATGACTGATATAAGGACTAAGTGATATCATGGATTGAGTATATAGAATTTTGAGGATTTTGGTATGTGGAAAGTGTTAACTTTTAACTGCATTCATGTTTTCACTAAGGTATTCAAGAGAATACATGATTAAGGACTTTGAATGTTTAGAATGTGACCAACAAAACATATCTTATGATATGTGGGGATCAACGACAGTATTAAATCTCTGGTAATCGTTGTCACTATATTATGAGAGTGGACTGCAGTATTATAAGCCTAAAGATTAGACTGGATTATGTTGGACATATGTTAGTATTGTTTAAGGATAGAAGATTTTCGATTTTATTGATGGGATGTTATAGTAACGTAATTTTAGAAAAAGGGACAACCTGCAGGACGGGCGACAACCCATCGTTTCGGACAAGGCAGTAGGAATCGAACCCACAACCAAAGTGCGACTGGCCTTTATCGCCTACCACTGGCCTACAGGAAGTCCCTGTTTAGTAGAAACTAGTTTTATTATATTAAGCAGTATGATATATGAAGTATAAGTCCATTTTAGGAACTATATATGATTAATATCACTATAGAATGAATTATATATATTTAATAACTTTTGCATACCTTTTGTTTGAGACAGATGGAATGACCCGTCATTCTATCACATGATCTTCTAACACTTCACGAATAACAAATTCAACTTCATTTATTTAAGAGATGAAGTGGAAATTGTTCAAGGCACGAACAACAGTGAGATTGTACCAAAATAAAGTAAGTATTTATTCTAATTCAAATTTTCAACTTTAGGGAAATGATCTTGAAAACCAAAAATGTTGTCCTAGTGATCTTATACCTGATGAATCAGATGGTACCTTAGATCGTCACAAATTTATGGATTTGTGATTACTGGATTTTCCATAGCCATGTTCTCTACCACTCTCCATCAGAACATGATGGTTAGATTTCTCTTCCATATCCATATTTTCACCTATGTGGAAACCCAGTGATTAGTTTATTTGGGTAATCGTTACATTTCATACTTTAGTTTTTAAAGCCAGGTTTTGGTATTCCCTTTTACGATGTGGGTTTCTATTAAAGAAACTTTCAAATAGTAAACCATTTGTAACCCCGACGAATTTCGAGGGCGAAATTCATTTTAAGGGGGGTAGAATGTAACAGCCCAAGATTTTATAAAAAATATTCTTTTTAATTTTATTAATGTCTTGTGTTGTACGCTACACCGAAAGGAGCTTGCACAACACACATCCTTGACTTGACTTGCATTACACGCAATCGCGACCTTCCTCGATAGCGTGTGTAGTACGCAATACTGAGTTTCACTAAACAACGATATGCTATAAAAATATTATTAAAACTACCCATTATGAATAGTAATAACCACTTTTTAAAATTCTATAAATCTTATTTTTCAAAATGAACTTCATTTTTGGATTCGGAATATGAAATATAGCTTGGGATGAAATTTTGGCATTGTTCTGAAAAACATCAATTTTTGATGAATAGTGAAACTACCAAGTGGTAGGTTAAAAACTGAATTTTGCATAAAACTTAATTTTACCGCTTCTGTGAATGGAATTTCGAAAATCCGAGAGACACAGTTAATATCAAGGACTAAAATGTGGTTCAATGAGATGAAAATAATTTTTTTGGTGAATAGTAACTTTTTACTTTTTTTACCACGGTTAATAGTAAATAGGGTAACTAAGGGTAAATATGATATTAATATTACCCTAACACATGTCCTAATTCTATTGGACAAGTGTAATTCGACCAAAAACAAACTTAGGAATAAAATATGACCATTTAGGCCCACTTGGATTAGATTAGGACATTTATTATGAATTTATTTAAAGAAGGGTTAAAATAGTTAAAATCAAAGTTTAAAAAGTAAATCATTTTTAATATGGGGATATACATAAGATAAATTCGATTGTAAATATTCATTAGAAAGCTAAAACGATTTCCTACATGATGGTATTTTATTTGTAATTTTTAGACATCAAATAATTTAATTTATTTATGACACAACGATGATGCAGTAATTATCTTATTAATGAAATATTGACATAATTGATGTTATAAACACCAAAATAAATGTAATTTGAGATTTTTTATTAATTCCACTACTTTTCTAGGTTACTATGATATATTAATGTTGATTTAATCAACTTGGTTCGAACATATAATTCTGTTATGACTTTCACAAAAATCATATATCAAATAGTGTCAAAATTGACACAAAATAGTTTTTAAATCAAATATTATATTATTAATTGTTATTTTATTCCTAAAAATCTAAGGTTCGGCCAAATGACTTAGATAAGGATATATATATTAATAATAAACAATTTGTGGTTCGTTTGGCATGTTATAGTAAGTTTATTAACCATATAGTGAAAGAAAACAAAAAGACACGGTAAAAGTTAAATTATTTAACTTAGAGTTCAATATAATTGATAAGGTTTAAAATAATATCCAAACGTGTCTAAATTTGATTGGTTGATGAGATTACAACCCTATCTCATCTAATCTTCGAATATGAGTCATTTTTGGAGGGTTTTAAGTGGGGTTTGATTTATTATAAATTAATATTTTTAAGAATTCCTAAGGTGCCCCTCTCCTCCCTTATAAAAGGACACCTCCTCCCCCTCCTCCTCACATCAATTTTGAGCACTCAAGCTCGGCAAACCCCTGCCAAAATCCCTTATACACTTCCCTAGAAACATCCTAGAGGTTCTGGTCTTCCTCAAAGACCAATTCTAGTGCCCTAAGAGGAGGTCTCAAAGAGGCACTTCAAAGAAGAGGTAATTACCGTTACCAATTCTTTCATCTTTATTTCTTCTTCCACTTCTTCTTCTTAGGTTGTTTCATTATGAAGTAATAACATCAGTATCACTCATATACTGATATTTTATTATAAGTATGAAACAACCCTATTTCACCATCTATCCATCCTACGGAAAAAGAAATCACCACGCGTGCGTACGTACGGAATACCGTCTCCACGCCGTGGTGTAATCTATTTTCCACCATCACCTTACAAGGATGGGTATAATGGTGTAATGTGTAACTACATATGATTATTATGAAGTAATATTGATACTGAAATAATATATATATACTCCAATACAATTCCACGATCATAGGAACGATATCATCACTCGTGCGTACGTACGGAATACCGTCTCCACGATGTGATGCGACTCGTACTACATGATCTTCATTTCATAATGATTATATAAATGAATTGAATGAATGAATATGGTATATACTACACTAATACCATTCTGGAAATGAATTATCTATAACCTAAAGATAAGAATAAGAATTTATTCGACAAAACACGCATAAGAACAAAAAGTTATAAAGACCCGAGTAACAAGTAACAATGAAATATTACTAACAAGAAGCTAATAATATGACCATATATGATATCATATAAATATTTATGATTCTGGAGTAAGTCAATAACATTATTTAAACCATTATACAGGAGCTTCGGACACGTACAAAGCTAATCGGACCTAAGGTAAGGGAAATATCACAATCTCATTTTTATCCGAGATTGTTTATTCGTAAGTATTTACTGGGGTGTATTTTATCATCCACATCCATGTTCCCTCAATATGTAATATTATTTCCATCCACCTACAATTGTTTAAATCCAGATTTACCCTTCTATGAGTTTTTAGTAAAGGATATGAAAGGAATCTTTTTTCGTTTTTCGTACGAGGTACTTTTTGACTTTTCCGACAAAAGTACGAAGAATGTTTTTTTTAACTTATACGGCACGAACGGATTTATACTGTTTTATAAAGCCTTATTTTCATGAAGCTTCCTCTAAAAGATTTCATGACTATTTTCAATAAAATCTCTTTCTTTTAAAATTGCATGATGTTTTGTAAAAGAAATTGATTTTGAAGAAGAAAGGATATTTTCCTCAATAATTCAATTCAAGTGTTTTATCAAAATTATTTTCCATATAAGATAATAAAGGGTTCTGTTTCTATCCATATTTTTACATTGATTTGACTATGTTGTGATGAAATTATGTTTATGAATTCCTTTATCTTATATGAATGGTTTTATGATGTCATGTTGTTTAAGAATCCCATTTTTATTACATGGGTTATGCAATGATGTATGATTTATGATTTTGTGGCACACATAAGAAAGGATTCATTAAGAGATGGGTGGGACCTATATCTCCCTCCAATGCATTGGGTAAAGATTTTATATCTCATGAGATAGACATGGCTGGAACAGAAGGTTATTTCGGTTCAGTGATACAGGACTGAAACGAGGAGTGAACTCGGTTCAGAAAGGGACTTTGTCCACTAAGATAGTCTTGGCAATGAGTCATGACTAACAAGAAATGATTTTCCATGATTATGTGTGCATGCCACAAAGTTTCAAGTTTCATGTTATGATTATGGGGATCTCATTTTCACTTCTATGATTTGTTCCATGTTAAGATATTATGATCTCTTTTGCAGGTTGTGATTTTCAAAAAGATATGATATGATTTTTATTTCTTTTTTATACCCTTACTGAGCATTTGAGCTCACCCTTTTATGTTTTCTTTTCCCCATGATATAAAGAAAGGTTTTAGGTAAAAAAAATGGAAGATCTTTACGGGATATATTGAAGATCTTTCACCAGGATTAGAAGATTATGTTCCAAGTTTCCAAAGACACTAAACTATTACGATCCTTTAGTGTGTGTTTTTGTTATGTACTAAGTATTCCGCAAATGTAATGTAATGTCCATGTACGTCAGGCTACGGGTCTCTACAGTTTCCATCTTGTTTCCTTGATTTGCAACTATTTGGATATTTTGAATGAAATAGAATAATCTTTCATGAAACAAATATTTTTATTGAGATATAATTTGATGGCTTGTAATAGTTCCTTAAATCATTTTTCCTTGTATAATATATTTTTAATTAATGATTAAAATTTCAAAAAAAATGTATTACTCTAAAAATGTTATTTTTTTCTCTAATGAAGTATGAAGACATGATAATACAACATTTCAAAAAAAATTAAATTTTTTTGAAAACTCACATGTTCATATCCACAAATCAGATCAATGGAAATGATGAGATTAGAGTACCATGGTGATTAATTACAGAACATATTAAAATTAATAATTCGTATCCTTAGTGTTTTATTAGCCTCATGTGTAATATCATTCAATTGGGTTATTGTTTGGGAAATTTTTTGAATGGTGTAATATATGAATTTATGTACAATGAAAACATGATCAGTCAATATAATGTTCACATATATTAAATGGTAATCCCCATTTAAATTTATGAATTTTAATTTAAAATACACTTGAAAAAATTTATCTAATATTTCTTTATAGATAAAATTCTTTTGAGTCATATACTATAAAATTTTCATCATCCACTTCTATTTTAAAACCATTTAGTGATGTGACCGTAGATACATTAACATATAGTTGACCATGTTAAAAGATATGTTTTTGTTGATATAACTAAAATAGGTGGAAACTATCCTTGACTTTTTCAATAGTCATGTCATATGAAACAAACAATGGATATTGTCTTCCTTGTAATTTTAAAGGCCATCATCCATCATAGTGTGTAATATTTATTCATGGAATGAATACATGATTCCCAAAATAAAAGACACATAAAATTTGTTCCCCAATGACATGTTCACCCAAGTGTGTAACAATCAAAAGTTTACCATTACATAATCAAACATATTTTTACACATTTCGAAGAAACATAATGGGTTCCCCAATCACGAGTGTATGTTAATGGGAATCCAACTAATAAATGTTAATACCATTTAACATATCATATGCATGGATATTCTATGGAATGTTTGTATCAAATCATGCATTGAAAACTAAATCTGAGTTGAAGTAATCTTTTTTCCATTAAAACTTGTGAGATACAACATGTACTCATTTAATTCCTGACCAATATTATGAGTTAGAGTTCTGATATTTCCACCTTTCAGATAACTAAAGTATGCATAGTTTCAACTGAAATTGGTCTATGTATAATCAACCATTGTAGAAATTAGATCTATAGTAATAGAAATAAGATTGGTTGAAGGATCATTAATGACTTCAGAATTTTCATTAGTCTCTCCAATGCTACATTCACTAATATCTAATGTCCAATTAGAAAACTCATTCCCTTCTTCTCAATTATCTTAAAATGACGAATGTAATATCATTTTTTTCAATGTTAAACCATATGTTATGATTCTATACATGAAAACAATATATCATTTATGTTACCACCTGGTACTACATGTCGTATTTTAAAGAAATCCCAATCAATGACTATAAGTAGACCACCAAATCGTAAATTTTAATAATTTACACTTTTTACTAAAATTATCTATTTTAATGTATGATATACTTACTCAAAAATAACTTATGAATAATAGGTGCCTCATCCAAAATAATCACCTTTGTTAATTGTATATGTTCTACAAAATCACTCAAATTTTTAATATTGTAAACTGATTAGACAAAAATAGATATAGGAATACTAAATATAATTTTTTTCCTCCCTTCAAGAATGATTAATAACGTTATTCCAATGGAAGCAACTTCTAGAAAATTATTATTTCCAAAACAAATAAGAGATGTCAATATTTTCCAAATTAATTTATTGCATATCAATCCTTGTAAATTCATGGAAAATAAACCACCATCACCAAAAGATAATGAATAAATAATAAGAGTCGTTACCTATTTCTATTAATTAGTAACATTGGTTTGTAAAGTTATGTACCCATTCTGAAGGAGTTATCATTTAAAATGTAGTTTATCAAAAACTAACTGATTTCATTTAGAATAAATTATAGAATATAGAAATAGAAATTGGGGATATGAAAGAATATATCAACCTTTCAGTTATATTTTTTTTTTCTATTTGAACAAAATCTAACATTTGTCTTTGATGAACAGTAACTATCAAATCTCATAGATTTAGTAATGTTATAGTCATATTAGAATATTTTACGTCTTTAATTTCCATTATAAAGAAAAACATATTCATAGGTATGAAGTTATAAAATGAACAAAATTGATTGAGTTTAGTAATTTTTCAATAATGAATTATGATAAAATCCATGAATTACCTGACAGTCTTATCATTGTAAAAAAAACAGAATTAATCAATGATTGTGGAATTAAAAATAAATTAAATAATATCTTAAATTGATTTTATTTTAGATTCCATCATTAATCTGTATTGTTGATAGTAAAAAGACTACATTTATTATTTGATATAGAATACAGTAGTTATAATTGTGGTTTACACTATTTATTATTAATGTTAAGGAAATATACAATATGATAACATCTCCTGCATATTTTTTTTACTCTATGAAGTAATACTAAATATGATATATTACCATTTACCCTTGTTAAATTTAACAACGTAGGTAACAAGTTAGTGAATTAAAACTTTAGATATAGTTTATAAATATTCAAAAATTCAGTAGAGTGGTATGATGTGAATAACCTCGTACCCATATCATTTCAAATAGAACTTAATTAATTAGTGATTATAGATTTAAAAATAATATAGTTTATATTAGAAAATTATCAAATTTCAGATTCCAACAGTAATATGTATTGTGAATTGTAGTAATCGTATATGTATAATTTTATATATAGTACCGTAGTGATAATAGTTGTTCAACACCCTTTATTATTTTTGTTCCAAAAAAATGAAATAATATAAGATCTCTTACATTAATTTTTTCTCTAGGAAGAAATAATTTCAATGATATATTTCCATTTCCCTATGAAATATATACCAATGTAAGAGTAATATTATATATCAAATTTTTGATAGTTATCATTTTTATATTTTGAAATATAGAATAAATTTAAACAATTAATTTTATAGTCCAATGTAGTATATGGATAACCAAAAGTAGATTGATATTGTCCATAATTATTTTTACCTATAGATTCCTATAATATTATTATATGGATATGAAATATACTATGATATGTAAAATATTTAGTAATTAAATTTTCATAGTATATGATATAAAAAATGTAGTAAATATATTAAAGATCTATATTTATATACTATAATGTATTTTATCTATTGAACCATTGAAAAAATAAATTAATTAAAAATGAATTTGAATCATCCATCGTTTTTCATTGAGAATGTATTCAGTTAGTATATTCTACATTTCATGTAATACAATATCCGGTTGAGATATATTCTTTGAGAATAACATGATGTCAAATAGATTTCATAGATACTATCCCATAGACCATATTGAGACAATATTTATATCTTCAATAAATTCATAATCATTAGAAAGAAGTCCTAATAAAGAACACACATCTAAAAAAGTACCATTGTCAATGTTGTTCACACTTTCATTATTTTCATATGATGTTTGACCTATGATATTTTTATAGAATATCAGCATGTAATATATTTCTCCATTTGTTGGAGGTACATAGTATAGTCAACCAATAAAGAACCCCTATTGTCTAGGATAATCTTTTTTATCTCTATAGAAGAATAAACATCCCATTAAAAATTCTACATATGCTATAGTTATGGATTTTTTTAAGTGACATTAGATTCAAACAAAATTATGGGAATATTATTTTCAAAATGTGTCCCTAACTCACAATATCATTAATATTATCATTGCCACTGCATGTGACCCTATATCATCCTGAAAAATGGAAATGAATACTTTTTACTAGGGGATATATATAATGTATATCATAATATTAAATCCCCTATGATGACTCACAATGAGTGATATACCATCAATCATAATATATTCTATCTCATCTATATTGTTTTTTGATAGCTCCCTATTGTGGTCCAGATACAATGTTGTTGTAACACCAACATGACATTTTCTTATATTATGAAAATAATATTTGACATAATTATATTTATTTCAAATATCAATACTGATACGGATTTCAAGATTCAATAAGAAACTTAGTATTTTATAGTAAAACTCACTTATTATCAAAAGGAACATAATTTTTAAGTTTCAGGCTTCCATCATTACGTCTTTGGACTCCAATATACCCATATTCATCATCTATTATATTATCAATAATATTTTTTATATAAAATTTAGTATATTTACCATTATTCATAAATGGTGATCTACGATTAGAATCCCCATAATCCCCATGGAACGTAATGTTTTTAACAACATCATGAATATTTGAGAATATAAATTTTTTTATAACTTTAGCAGAGAAATTTTTTTCAACGTATGCCAAAATATTGATTTTTATTCCATGACAATGAAATAAGAAATTGTGTACCTAACGCAAGACACATTTTTGATACTCCATATCTTGAACAAATAAATGGAAAAGATAGATATTAATGATATATAATAGTAAACAAAATATTTGATAAGAACATGTTTTACTTGATGAAAAATAGCTACAAATTTATCTATCAGCTCGTGACATCCCAAATAAGCATCCTTATCATAATTCATTCATTTAAAAATCGACTGGAATTTTAAAAACACTTGATACTATATGTGGGATGTCTGATGGAAAGATAATTTTACCTCTAACAAATATTGTAATTTCAAGACTCGTTGGATTGTATGTAAATGATAAAAACAAATATTGATAGCATGCCTAATTATATAATGAAATAACATCATGGTAGTTATTAATCACATATATGGAGCCACTAGTAAATTTATAAGGTTAATTGATATGATTCTCTCATGAAGAACCACCACAGTCACATCAAACGAATGCATATTTGAACCCATTATACAGTCCTACTCTATATTTTTTTTATTCAGCAAATAAAAGAAATTCATTGAGACACTATATTGTATATGTGTCGAAAATAAATTGTTTTAACATAAATCTTGAATATAGTAACATTGATGCATCACTGGAATGGAACTTCATGTGATTGAATAATTACTGTCTCATTATATCCTTTTGAATATTTTCAGTTGTACAGAATGATGTAGTGTGATGAAATATGTTGTTAACTTGTACCTTAGGGTTCATTTACGGTATTTTTTTGAAATGTTTCATTTATTGATAGATATTGAAAAATGAATAATGTTAATCGACAAAAAAATATATTGTTTAATATATTTATAAAGTTAAATTATATATTAAATTTATCTTAACGATAAATTAGATCAACTATATATATTTTAATATAATATAGGAAATTAAAATAAATTTTATATTGATATTAGATATAAAAATAATATAATATTTTGAAAATTTTCTCTTTGAAAAAATTATTTATCATTGAGTCAGTGGGATTAATTGAGAATTAAAATTTTCCACATATGATAACGATATTTAGAAAAAATATATTTCGTATTTTGAATCATAAAAGATTATATTTTATAATATTGATAAAATAAATTTTAAACTATATGTATAATGAGAAAATTAAATACTAATTACTATGGTTATGTGATTAAATGTTTTAAATGGGGGATAAACTAGAATGATAAGGATTAAAATGACGTATAAAATTTAATGAAATTAGTTTTACTAACAAATTTTTACCTATTGTTTTCTAAATATTTAATTTGATCCATTCTTATTATTTAGGGATGTGGAAATCATGACTACACAATTTCTATTCAGAAAATTAATATTATTCCACTCACATTACGTATATATAGACACCCCATATCATACCTTCATGAAATCATGAAACCATTATTTGCAAATAATTTACCTAATAAATTCCAAAAATACCCTAACACCATCCTGTATTATTTATTATTTTAAATAAATCTATCCTATGTTGGTTTAGGTGAAAACCTATACACGGTACCATAGAAGAGGTAATGATCCTCAATAATAATTTTTATTCCCTTTCATCTTCTACCTAAATCAATTATTGTTATAACATGATGATAAATTAACATATGTATATTTTTTCTACTAACATTTTGTTATAGTATGGGTATTACCTACATCCATCTCTATTCACATCAAATGTGTTATGAAATTATTGATAATGTGTACGGAACACTACCACATGACGAAATGATGTCATTCAGTTTCCACTACCACCTCTCACTATGTTAAATAAAAAAATAATTATTTTTAAAAATTTTTATTTATGATATTATTATTCATTTGCAATTTTTATATCTCATATAATTTTATAATATCTATTGTTTAGAGTATGATTATAGTAGTTATTCAAATGATACACAACCACCATAAGAAGGGAGGTTATTCTTTCACACATTACATAGAAGGTAATAAAGCTGATTTTAATGTAAATATGTTATATATATGTAATAAAAATTATTATTAAATATTAATATAAAATTTACCTTTCTATATTTCAATCTTGTAAGAAAATGTTATCAACGTTCATGCATTTGTACAACCTACCATATCCATAAATGGTAGATTTAATCTTCTATCACTATATTTTATTGATTCAAACAAATAAATATATGAAAAATATATATGAAATTTATATGATGGTAAAAATTCTAGATATTATGAAATAATGATCAATTTAAGATTAAAATAATAACAATTCAAATCTTATATTAAAAAGCAGGTATTTCTTAAAACATGACATTAAGATGAATTTTTTTGTAAATGGAAAACAAAAGGTTATAAGTAAATCATATATGGAATGATGCCTATATTAAAGGTTCTATATTATATTTACTATAAAATTATATTTATTATATTTTGATTTTTTTATGTGTATGAATTCCATTGTTAATGAATGATATTTCTAGTTTCTCTTTTATTTAGGGGCTATATATCCCAATTCACCACATGTTTATTTTTTAGTGTATATAATTACCCTTTAAAATGTAAACTCATTAATATAAATATTATAATTATATTGAATGTTTCGTTTAATTTTATATTTAAGCGTGTCTTATAATTCAAAATATTTCTAAAATTGAAATGGACTTATATGTCTCATTTTTTATTTTATGAGACACATTCCATATTCACAGGTAATTTAATTTTTTTGGTGTATATAAGTCAAATAAGTATACTATTAGATTATTAAACATACTATAATTGAGATATGTATTTCTATTTTAGTATCACTCTTATATTATTTTTACAGCAAAAAGGTGTAATGGATTTTTTTATCACAATATTCCATGTTTAAGAGATATGGTTATGTTAAGAACTAATATTCATTTATTTGGAATCTATACATCCACATTTAAATATAATATCATAAATTTATTTATCCTCATGATATTTTATTTCATTTTAATTAAATTACATTATAAAAAATATGATTCGATGTTATACAAATGATAAATATTTCTTCTTAAAACTAATAATTTATCATGATTGTTTATAAATTTAATTTCAATGATGAAATTTTATGATCCATATATCAAGAAACTCATTTATGTTATTATCCTTATATTATGTCTTGATAATAATATTTTTCTTTTAATTTTCCAGCCATTATTTACTAAAGAGTTCAAAAAAAAAATTTAATAAAATTATTCATTTATGTCAATTTTTTTTCTAAACCCATTTTTTAGAAAAAAGATATAAAAATTATTTTCATCATTTTTTAAATGATTTTATAAAGAAATTATTACCCTTTTATTCCTTTTATTTATTTTAAAGAAATCATCATGAGATTTTACAAACAACTACAATTTAATTTTTATCAAAAATGTGACAAGTATATATTATTATAACATACATGTCATGAATAGTATTTATCATTGTCACGAACAATAAATTTTTTCAACATCCATTTAAATTTTTATAAATTTATTTTCAAAGAAATATTTTTCCTTAATATATATAAAATTTTAAATTTTAAATAATGGACTTCAAAATGAAATTTCTTTCAAGAACATAAAATGTTTAAAAATTTTCATTTCATATAGGAAATTATATTTTTTTCACAAAATATTTTAATTGATTCCTAAAAAACATTTTTATATTTTTAAGAATATAATATTTTAAAATTATTTAAAAAATATTTTACAATCATTTTTTAAATATTGGTTTTTAAAGAAATGTTATTTTCCATATGAAATTATCGTAATACAAAATTCAATAAAAATTTGTATCCATCTAAGATGACAAAATTTAATGTTACTCAAGATTTAATATTGTTGTGACCTAGAGATACAATTCATATTATTTATGTTAATCCAATTTGTTATGATTACAAAATTCATTGGAATCCTATTTCACTTCCAATGGTTATACCATGGTAAAATTATCAAGAATCGTGCTTCATTGTCCAATTTTTATTCTATAATTAAATGATTAAATGATTATTAAAACCTTACATTTTCAATAGGATATGATAATATGAAATGATTATGAAAAAATTTCATTTAATTGTTTATGATATGGGGGATCTTATATGATCATTTGTAATACATGTGTAGGATTTTAATTATATGATGAGTGGGACTGATATATCACTTTAATTCATTGGATAATGATAAACATTATATGATCATAGATGGTACATGGATTTCAAGACCTATCCCAAAACAAGGGTCCACAGGTGGTTAGCCCAATCCTAAAAATAGTGTACATTGGTGGTTGGTGCAATCCTAGAGGTGCTACATTGGTGGTTATCCAAAGATTAAAATGATACAAATCTCATGGGGTTGATTATGGACATAATATTTTTAATTACTATGGTAATGAATTGAATATATGTCTTATTCCCATTTTATAATCTTATAGATAATGTTACTTTATTTCCATCTGTTCAATGTATTATGAACATCCAATATTTATGTCACGATCAAGGATTATAATCATTGATACACAATGTATAGTTTTCAAATGCAATGAACATGTTTTTATAGACTTACTATCAATATTATATTATGCTTCTCTATTTTTTACTCTTAATGATCATCTTATTTAACCTATTTTTATATTTCATTTCCCCATGTTATTAATAATTGTTTTTAACTATGAATACTTAATGGGATGATCTTTATGGGAGACATTAATGATCATTCAGGAATTCAGATGACTGCATTCCTTGTTTCCAAGGACACAAACCAATTATTTCCATCATGCATGTTTTTTTTTAATTTAAGACTATTCATATGAAAAGATTTAAAATTAATGTATGGGAAAAATGTAAATCTATAGTGACGTAAGAAGTTATTTCGCCGGGATAATTAATAGGTCTTCTAATGTTCCACTATTCTCCTCATAAATAATAAAACGTTTCTATGTTAAATTTTGTGTCTAATTAACGTTTTTTAGATTAAAATAATTCATTGAGGACCTTTTCTTTGTAATATTTTTTCTCATAGTGATCATGGATCATGTGTTCTTAGAATCTATGATGAGTAAACGTTTTTCACTACCTTGATTCTGAAGATATGATTTTTGAGTAAATTGGTTGAGCATAATTTTTTCCCAATAATCATGATATTTTATATTTAATGTGGTGTAAATAGGTAATGATTTTTCAAAAAACAAAAATAGGAATATTGTTCGGTAGGAATCTCTCAATGTGAATTTATATTTTTTTGTGTTGATTGAGTTAGTTGAAAATGAATGTTGAAATGGTCACAAGGTAAGTTACATTATGATTATTAACATGGTATGTTGACAAAGATATCATATAGATATATGGTAGCTCTAGATAGGGATAAAGAATTTATGTCCACATGGTTCTGATGTTTCAATGTCTATTGCAATATTTAGGGCATAGCAATTTTTAGAAAGGGAAATTTTAAATGAACAATAGAGTTCCAAGACAATATAATGAAAATATGAATACATAATAAATTTCATAAAAGACTAGATTATTTTATGAATGTGTATGTATCAGAGGTGGTTTTATTCACGAAAGAGGTTATCTATGAGAATAATCCATGTATTTTATAATCATTCATTAATATATGTCATCTAATAAATTTTTCGAGGATGGACATTTTTACGCAACATTGAAGAGTTTTGAAAAAATTCCATATAAGAAAATAATTTTCATGAAGGTGAAAAATGAATATAAATAGGTGGATACCTACCCCTTTTCACATGGTAATCATTAATTAAGACACAAATACTATAAATTCATTAAATTTTTTCCAATTTCTATTTAATGTGTGAAGAATTCTTAAAATAATTAGTTCCATGAAAATAATCTATGTAAATACAACTATGGTAGTTATATAAATTCATAGAGTGTTTTATAAAGGGTTATCAATTTTTATAAATAGTAAATTTTCATTTATAATTGGATTATTTCATGAATATTTTTAATTTTTTTGTATATAAAAATAAATCTTATACATCCCAAAAGGAATTACCTAGAGATTATGTGGTAATGTTGAAATCATAGTATGGATGAAATCTGAGCTTCATGATGTACTATGTGAGGTGTAAAAATTATTCATTCAAATGATCAATATAGTAATATACTGATTGAAAAATTCGAACACATTATGTGAGGAAAATTATTTCTTTTATATTGTGATTTGTAATGAACCAAGATGGCTAGTATGCCGACTCTAAACCTAGTAATTAAAGTTCACAATAGTGGACTCAAGACATTGTAAAATTACTTTTTTTTCTCTATGGACTATCCTTGATAATTATATACCATGTTTATTGTTTTTTATTATTATTTTATTATTATTTTCTCATAAATTTCAATAATAAGGGGAATTATTTTTATTTTAAATGATAAAACATGATCTAACTGGATTGTAAATCTTTGATTCCATAATTGAACCTCCTCTTCAAACAGGGTATTTGACCTATTATACTGAAACATATATATAAGGGTTTTTATAATCCATATATTTGTCAAAATTCTCCACAATGTTATAATGTATTAAAATATATAATGTGAATGTCACTACATTCAATTCATAATATTTTGTTTTATAGTATTTCTCATATATATTTAATCTAAATGAATCATATACAATTTGATATTTATCTCTTGTGAGTACATTACTCATGAATTTTTAATATTCAACATTGTAGATAAAAAACACCTTGATAAATTTTGGGTAATTTGAGAAATGGTACTGATATTAGCCTCTTGATGAGAAAATTAATTATTTTCTTTTTATCAATTAATAAATACAATGTTCAGTTGATTATGAGTTATCCTAGTCTATTGGTTTCAAATTAATGGGATGTTTCTCAAAAAATTAATATAAAACAGAGATATTCTGAGGAAAAATGGTTATAATTAACATATATTATTGTGGGAAATCATTCAATTGCATAAATGTTTTATGGATCTATTGATACAACCTTTTTGGTGATAACAATCCCTAGGAATGATATATACACCCTCCTAAACTCATAAAAACCCATATTTTAAAACATATTATTACATCATTTATTAAATAATGTTAACCATAATATAATCTCATAAGATTAACAAGCCTGATTTATTTTGGGATATATGTTACATAGTATGTTTACATGATTATTTTATATAATTTTTTATTTACAAACACTATAACATTCCCTTAAAGACCATTAATTGTCTAACAGTACATGATATAATTTTGAATTTACATAATAAAACGGTGGGATATAAATCCAATTAAGATAATAATAAAATAATAACGTGAAGAATGTAATAAATGTGAGTCAATGATCCAATCAATATGGAATAAAATGTTAAAAACCATAACCATGAACTCCAAATCATTATTTTAATGATAACATCAATGAAAAATAATAATGTTAATGAAATATATTACATGAAATCATATGAATATTTCAAGGTTAAAAATAGAGAAATAAAAACATAGTATAATTAGGACAACCACTCATTCACCATAAATGTTTCTCATGACATAAAAACATTACACAATTTATTGGATGTATGTATAATAATGGGACCTCATATAATATTCGTATAATATACCTAGATTTGTGTTCCATCTAGATCATAAAATATAATAATACCTTACATAACATCTAATACAATAATTAATGAGTGTTTGTTAAATAAATAAGAGTCCAAAAATAATTCGAGGATTATTATATCTTTGGAAATATCCTTGACTTGGAGTGGGTATGGGCATACATAACACAAATCACTGACATAGAAAATTCGGGTCAAATTTTATCATTATAATAGGTGCACTAAATGGTTCGTAGAATGTTTTTATGAGAGTTAATGGTGGAAAATAATTACATGGTAATCATAAGGATTGTATGTCGATGTGTAAAAACCAATAAAACATGAAAAATTTGAAATCATAATGTATAATACAAATAATTTATTGAATAATGAAAAGGAAGGAGAGAATCCCACACATCGATATGGTGCCTCTTTAATCATTACATATCTTTTTAAGAGTATAAGAACTCTGGGGGAGGCATTTATATAGTGGTAGGGGGAGAAAATAAATACTAAATGGGTTTTTTCTAAATTGAATTTAGGCATTGGTATGATATTATAGAAAAAGAGTGGATAATTTTTTTTATTAATTTCTTGAATTTAGTTTTTGACTCTATAAAATAAAATAATAGACAAAATAAAACATACTATATTGGTTTAAAATGAATTATACTAGAGAGAAGAGGTACTCAATATTTTATAATTTGGTAAATATAAAATATAAAAATTATATGATTGTTGATATGGGAGTGACTCGTGTTCATAGAAAATATATATTAAAATATTATAATATATATTTTTGTTTTGGTGGGTTCATTATAAATTTTAAGAATTAATAATAAATTTGAAACACATTATTTTAAATTAGATATTTTTGGATACCCATTATAGAATTTATTACATCACATTAGGGATATTAGTTTTTAATAATAGATACATAATATTTATACAATAATTCTTTTATAACCACAATATTTAATATCATAGAATCTTATGATAAATATACTATTTTATTAATGAGAAATGTAGATTTAAAAAATTAAAATTTTACATATCAAAATATTTTTCTAATTATTAGATTTTTCTATTAAAAATATACATCCTTATAGAATGAATGGTGCTTTTTTATAATACTAATATCTATTTCACAATAACAAAAATATTATTAGATTACATGAAGTTATTC
The DNA here is from genome assembly GCA_963277665.1 of Viscum album. Lineage (NCBI taxonomy): Eukaryota > Viridiplantae > Streptophyta > Magnoliopsida > Santalales > Viscaceae > Viscum > Viscum album. Next base: position 1,629,214,034 of record OY728146.1, on the reverse strand, counting down.
AATTATTTAAAAATATGATTATTTTATGAAAATATTATTTACTACAAAATATATTGAATATATATAAAAATATTTTTTTATTTGAAACTATATATTTCACAAAAATAGAATTTTGATTTATTTAAATATAAATATTATTTATATTAAACTATATATATAATAATTTAAAATTTTAAAAAAGGATACATAACAAAATTATTTAATAAAAATGAAATGAAAAATAAATAAAATCACTAGGATCAATATATATAAACCCTTGTTAAAAAAGTATGAACCCTTAGGGTATGTTTTGTTACGATGGTTCTTTATTTGTATGGATTAAAAAACATGGTGTGGGTGGTGATATTGATAATCATTAACTTATCAGGTATATGGTTTCTCTGGATCCTGAATTAATATATATAAACATGGGTTTGGATAAGAGAAAATAAAATTATTCCATCTTCATTAGAATCTCTAAAAAATGTTCTTCAAAAGGTTTTATCCTAACATTCATGGAAATCTATTCTTATTTCCATGCTAATTAGACAATATCATAGCCCTTTATATGTATTAATCATAATGATATTGGTAAAATAGATATATTATATAATGTTTGGATTCTTAATGTATATTTGAAAATGATCAGTATATTTTTTTGTCCTGAATAACCATTTTAGTGCATGAATATTATATAAATACAATACTTAGTAAAAAATTTGTTAATTTTAAAGATAATTTAATTTTTAATATACATGGATTTTATAATCTAATTTGAGTAAAAAAACTATTTTGGCCATAATTTTTCAAACATAATGCATCATTAACTATATTAATAATTTAAAAATAACCCTTTTGTTAAATATTTAATTAATGTTGATCGATATATTGGACATTGTGAATCGTATTCTATTTTGGACGAGGTATTAGTGGAGTCATCATTGTGGGCATAATAAATAAATATCATAAAAATATTATGTTTTAATATAAAATGTATTATTGGTCAGTAAAGTTAAGTTACCTAAAAATATCATTTAAAAAGAAGGGGTTTTTTATTCAATGAAAATATTAGCAGTTCTTTGTGAATACCAATTGAACAAATATTTGTTTAATAATTCTCATAGCCCTCTGTTTTTAATCATATATATATAACTAAAATTTATAGAGACCATTAAGAATATTTTACATGATATGAATAGAAAAGATTTATTTTTTACGTTGTAGTGAAATGTATTACTTTTCAATAGTTTAAATTGGAATGAAATTTATAAAATTGGATGCTTTATCGAATTATAGTTATGTAGTGTAAATTGGAAAATATATCAATGGATATCATGTTGGATTATGAAATGCATCTAATTGAAATTATTCAAAATGTGTTATTGTTGACCATTTTACTAAATCTATGAATATTCATCCAATTCCAGATAATATGTTTTTAGATAAAATTATTATACATTATATTAATGAGATAATTAGATTTCATGGAGTACCTTTTTATATTTTATGGAATTGTGATAAATTATTTTCCTATAATTTTAGGAAAATATTGTAAATGTCATTGCATAAAAAATTAATTTCATTACACATTTTCATCCTCATTTAATAAAGATTCATATCAAGTATGTAATAACTTGTAGGCTATCCTTATATCATGTACAATAGATTATCAGGGATATTGGGATCAATATCATTCACTTGATAAATAATTTTATATAAATAATTTTAAAAACAATATATTTTTGTCACATTTTGATGTAATAATAAGAAATAAGTTTCTAAATTCATTATGTTGGTATGATGTCACTAAATGATGTTTTCAGAAATTAAAATTGGAGGTGTACATTTTTTAGAGTGAGATAGTGATTTTTTATCATATAATAGATTATAATATATGGAATAATATATATTTGGATATATAGAGATATTATCATTCATTCATGGATTTTGATCGTTTTGTTCTTAAATTAAAAATATTTAAAAGTGTCTACCATTATTGTACGAAAGGGATCATTTTTCCACGGTTCATTGGGCCAATTGTAATTAAAGATAATATTGGCATAATTTTTAATCTATTGAAATTAACTCCTTGTCCATGATAGGTACATAATGAGTTTAACGACTCATTCTTATTGAAGTATGCGTCATATATATCTCGTGTATTGACTCTGAAATTAGTTCATTTTTTGGAGATAATTTTTTGATGAATAGAATATAAATAATATTTAATTTATAAACCATATTTTATGGATTAAGGTCATTTACTAGGTTATGATTTTGTGGAAAACTATTATGACTAATTATGTAACATGAAAATATAAAAACTTTATGAATAATAAATATACCCTTTTATTAAATAAGTGAATAAAATTATAAGTAAACTTTTTAAGAAGGTTTAAATAAGTTTAAATAATCATTGATATTATTAAACGGTAGATTTTTTCACTTATTCATATTTATTAATTATATTTACTATGTAGAGACCCAAAACATGACGTACATGGACATTACATTACTTTCGCGGAATACTTAATACATAAGAAAAATAGACACACAAGGATCGTAATAGTTTATTGTCTTTGGAAACATGGAACGTAATCTTCTAATCACGGTGAAAGATCTTCAACATCTCCCATAAAGATCTTCCCCTTTTTTTCTTACCTAAACCCTTTCTTTATATCCTTGGGAAAAGAAAACATAAAAAGGGTGAGCTCAAATGCTCATAAAGGGTAAGAATGTATAAGATAAAACATACCATATACATTTGAACATAAAAACATGAACATAATGTTTGAACATCAAAAGCATGAGCAATGATATAAAACATGGAAGTACGTAATGCATAGATCATAAAGAAACATTAATAATGATAAAATAGAATGGTAATAAAACATGTAATTGTGGCATCCAATCAGCGCATGTCATGATTTCCATAGTAGCCAAGGCATTGCTGCCATACCCATCTTAGTGGACAAAGTCCCTTTCTGAATCGAGTTCGCACCTTGTTTCAGTCCTGTAACACTGAACCAGATTAACTTACCATTCCAGCCATGTATATCTCATGATATATAAATCATTACCCAATGCATTGGAGGTAGATATAGTTCCCACCCATCTCATAATTAAATCATTCTTTCGTGTGCCACAAAATCATAAATCATACATCAAAGCATAACCCATGTAATAAAATGGGATTCTTAAACATCATTCCATCATAACATAATCCATAAAAGTTTGATATCATTTCATCATAAGAAAATTGAAACCATTTAAATCATAAAGACATATTACTTGAATCATATACAAATTAAATAATGTCATCTTAGATGGAAAATAGTTTTGGCAAAACACTTGAAATGAAATCTTGGGGAAAATATCCTTTCTTCTTTAAAATCATTTTCTTTTAACAAAATTCCACGAAATTTTAAAGGAAAAGGATTATGTTGAAAATATTCATGAAATATTTTGTAGGAGACTTCATGAAAATAAGGCTTTATAAAACCGTAAAAATCCTTTCATGCCATATAAGTGAAAAATAACATTCTTCTTGAACTTTTGTCGGAAAAGTCAAAAAGCACCTCGTATGGTAAAAAAACGATTCCATGAATACCATGTATTAAAAGTCAAAAATGGGTAAAAAGGACTTTAAACATACATGAATACACTTTTATAAAACATGTACATGGATAAAAACAATAACCCCAGTAAATACTCACGAATAAACAATCTCGGATAAGAATGAGATTGGAATATTTATCCCTTACCTTATGACCGATATGTTTTGTACGTATCCGAACCTCCTGTATAATGATTTAAATAATTTCATTGTCTTATTAAAGAACCATATTCTTTTTTATGATATCATATATGGTTTACTTATGACATTATATTACCCGTTCTTTTGTAAATTTCATGTTTTGGGTAAAATCTTTTCATTTGTCATCCGTGTTTTGACTTGTAATTATTCATATGATTACTTAGATCATGATTACTAAATTATAGAATATAAAACATGATTTATATATAATATATATTCAGAATATACATATATATAATAGATCGATAAATGGAAAGAAATACACCGTTCAAGGAGACGGTAGGCGGTACGTACGCATGAACGTTGTTTTCGTTTCCTTATTGAGTTGAATGGATTTAAGTAGATTACATACATAAATATATATATACATAAATAAAGTATATTTATAATTTCATATATTTCATTATTATTTCTTATATATACTTTATAATCACTCTTAAATGGTTAACATGGAGAATGAATATCATCGCGTCGTGGAGACGGTAGTCCGTACGTACGCACAAGCGATGATATCATTCCCATAATTATTGAATTGAATTGGATAAGATGATACAATATATCATAATCATTATGGTGTTATAATAACTATGTATAGTTATTCATTACACCATTATACCCATCCAAGTATGCTGGTGTTGGTAAAACAGATTACACCACGGCGTGGAGACGGTATTCTGTACGTACGCACGCGTGGTGATTTCGTTTTCCATAGGATGGATAGATGGTTAAATAGGGTTGTTTCATACTTATAATAACATATATTTATATGAGTGATACTTATGTTATTACTTCATAATGAAACAACCAAAGAAGAAGAAGTAGAAGAAGAAATAAAGTTGAAAGAATCGTTAACGGACATTACCTCTTCTTTGAAGTGCCTCTTTGAGACCTCCACTTATGGCACTAAAATTGGTCTTTGATGAAGACCAGAACCCCTAGAAAATTTATATGGAAGGGTAGAAGAGAATTTTTCAGGGTTTGGCGGAGCTTGAAGTCTCAATGTGGTGCGAGGAAGAGAGGGAGGAGGTGCCCTTTTATAAGGGAGGAGAGAGGCACCTTTCGAAAAACTAATAATATTATTTTATTATAAAGACATATTCCGTTTTAAATAGCTCCAAACTGATTTATAGAAATGATAAGGTGGGGATGGGTCGAAATCCTATCATACAATAGAATTTAGACAAGTTTATGTTCCTATTTTAACCTTATCATTTATATTTAACTTTAAGATAGATAATTTTACTTTTACCGTGTCTTTTTGTGTTCTTACACTTTAAGGTTAATAAACTCACTATAACAAGATAAACGAACCCCAAGTTGTTTATTATTAATATATATAACCTTATATAAGTCATTTGGCCGAACCATAGATTTTTAGTAATAAAATAATAGTTAATAATATAATATTTGTTTTAAAAACTATTTTATGTCAATTTTGTAACTATTTAGCAATTGATTTTTGTGAAATTTATAACAGAATGATTAGTTCGAAAAAAGTTAATTAAATCAATAATAACATGTAATTTTATAATATAAAATTAGTGTAATACCTAAAAAGTCTCAAATTACATGTTTTTTTGGGTCTTTATAACATCAATTATGTCAATATTTCATTAATAAGATAATTACTGCATCATGTTTGTGTCATAAATAAATTAGATTATATAATGTCTAAAAATTACAAATAAAATACCAATATATAGGAAATATGTTTATATTTATAATTATTATTTATAGTCTAATTTATCTTATGTATAAACCTATATTAAAAATGATTTAGTTATTAAACTGTGATTTTAACTATTTTTACCCTACTTTAAATAAATTAATAATAAATGTCCTAATCTAATCCAAGTGGGCCTAAATGGTCATATTTTATACCTAAGGTTGTTTATGGCCGAATTACACTTATCCAATATAATTAGGACATGTGTTAGGGTAATAATAAAATCATTTTTACCCTTAATTACCCTTTTTACTTTTAACCGTGGTAAAAAAAGTAAAAGTTACTATTCACCAAAAATTATTTTCATCTCATTGAACCACATTTTAATCCTTGATATTAAACATGTTTCTCGGATTTTTGATATTCCACTCACAGAAGCGGTAAAATTATGTTTTTTGAAAAATTCAGTTTTTTTAACTACTACTTAGTGGTTTCACTATTCATGAAAAAATGAATGTTTCTAGAAAAATAACAAAAATTATGCCCAAGCTATATTTGATATTATGAATTCAAAAATGATTTCTATTTTACCAAATTCAAAACATATTAGTTGCATTAATTAATTTAAAAAATTAGTTCTCGTCGTCAAAACAAATAGCGTGTTCTTATGAGATAATAACTACCAAAAGATTGACACTTGTTTATGTCTGTTTTAAATGTGAAATTACATCCATTGACCAACATTGTATTAAATTGTAAAAATATATTTTTAATATACTTTAAAACCACTCAAATTAATAATTTATCACAATTAATTTTTTCGATTAAAATAGTTGTTTTTAAATAAAATTTAGTAACTTCCACTATTTATCAGAATATGAAAGTTATTAGAAAAGTACCAAAATTTCACCATAAGCTAATTTCGATATTTAGAATCAAAATATGATGTATATTTTGAAAGATAAAATTTATAAAATTTCAAAAATTGGGTATTACTATTCATAACGGCTAGTTCATAATAATATTATAATAAAATCTCATTTAGTGAAACTTGGTATTGCGTACTTCACACGCTATCGAGGAAGGTCGCGATTGCGTGTAATGCAGCCAAGCTAGGGTTGCGTGTTTTGAATGAATCCTTCATTGTTTCGTATAACATAATCCAACCATATTTCATTTATACATTGAATATATATATATACACTCAATTTTGTGTAGAATGACTATTATAAAACGAACTTGAAATTGTGTGTAACACAATCTAAGAATAGTGTTGTGTATAATTCAGGATAATACAGTGTGGCGTATAGAACAATATAATCTTGTTGTAGAATAAACCACATGAAATCAAATAAATTAAAAAGAATACTTATCATAAAATATCGTGTTGTTACATTCTACCCACCTTAAAATGAATTTCGCCCTCAAAATTCGTTGGGGTTATAAATGGTTTACTACACGAAAGTTTCATTAATAGAAACCGACATCATAAAAAGAAATACCAAAAGATGGATTTAAAAACTAAAGTATGAAACGTAACGGTTACCCAAATTAACTCATCACAGGGATTCCAAATAGGAGAACATAGGTGAAAATATGGATATGGAAGAAAAATCTAACCATCATGTTCTGATGGAATGTGGTAGAGAACATGGCTATGATAAATCCATAAATAAAAAAGCCATATATTTGTGATGATATAAGGTACCATTTGATTCATCGGATATAATGGAACTAGGGCAACATTTTTTTCAAGATAATTTCCCTAAAGTTGATGAATTTGGAAATAAAAGAAATACTTTTGGAATTTTGGTACAGTCTCACCGTTGTTCATTCTTTGGACAATTTCCACTTCATCTCTTAATGAAATGAAGTTGAATTTGTCATTTGTGAAGTGTTAGTAGATCATGTGATAGAATGATGGGTCATTCCATCTATTTTAAACAAAAGGTTAGAAAAAGTTATCAACTATACATAAGTCCATCTATGTTGAGGTTAATCGTATACGATTCCAAAAATGAACTTATAATTCATATATCATATCGTGTAATAAAATAAAAATAGTTTATACTAACCAGGGACTTCCTGTAGTCCAGTGGTAGGCGATATAGGCCAGTCGCACTTCGGTTGTGGGTTCGATTCCCACATCCTTGTCTGACGTGATGGGTTGTCGCCCGTCCTGTAGGTTGTCCTTTTTTCTAAAATAATATTGAAAAAAATCAAACCTAAAACAATACTAACTTATGTCCAACATAATTCATTCCAATTTTTAGGCTTATCTAAAATACTTCAGTCCAATCTCATTGTATAAAGAAAATGATTACTTGAAATGTCACATAACAATCACGTGAATGCCATCATTTATCCCCCATATATGATATGATATATCTTGTTAATCAAATTACAAACATGTGAATACCATAATCATGTATTCTCTTGAAAAATGAATACCCATAGAACCTTAGTGATAACATGAATGCAATTAAAAGTTAACACTTTACACATACCAAAATCCAAAAATTCTATATAATCAAACCATAATATCACTTAGTCCTCATATCATTCATAAGCTCATGAATACAACCAAACATCTCATTATCTTCTTATCCCTTCATTATGCGCATATAATCTTCTTTCCAAAAATATCTCAATCACTTTCCAAGGTTACCGGTACCATTAAATTATTGAAAACCACAATAGAACAATACATAAATATTCCAATATTCCATGATACTATACACAACATTATTTTGGAATCCATTGCATATACACTTAATCATTCCACCACATCGTTGTCATATTCAACATCACCAATAGTGCTCACATGTGACTTCCCTTTGTCCTTCTCCGTAAGAGGTTGCTCATGTCGATCATTATTAACCATTGGATTAGGGAATTGATTAGCATAATGCTCCATTTCATTGCACTTGAAGCATTGAAGTGTTGGTGGTGTTATCTCTACAGTCTTTTCTTTATTCACATCATTAGAAACCCTTTTTCCATTACTTCGACACTCAGCTACTCGATGAACTTCTTTTCGACACTTAAAACATTTTATAGTACCTTTTAGGCAATTTCTAACAAGCTTCCTTCCACACTTTGAGCATAATGAAACATTCATCTTCTTTTAACCATTGTTCTAAGATTTCTCCTTGAACTCCATCTTTCGTTTCATGTCAAATCCATGAGATGGATATGTTACACTAACTTCCAGTTCTACCTTGATAGCACAACACTCAATTTATTCATAGCTACTGAAGTCTCTTATAGCTAATGCCCTTCGAAGACTTGGTTTTAAGCCACTCAAAATAGATCAACTTTACTTTCAGGTTGGATGATAACGCCAGATGCATACCTTGCAAGTCTAGTAAAATTCGCTTCTTATACACCAACAGATTCATCATCCTTCTGCTTAAGCTCAAGAAACCCTTTTTCCATCTTTTTGCGAAGAATACGAGGGAAGTACTTACTGAAAAAAAAAGTTCTTGAACTCGTCCCATTCCATGTCCTCAATTTCATATCATTGCCTTGTATTCTTGATAGGATTCAACCATTGAACATCATGACCTTCCAAACGATATACTGCTAAGATGACATTATCATTCGCAGAACATTGTAGAACTGAAAAGATCTTTTCAGTAGTACTGATCCATTGTTCAGCCACTAAGGGATCAGAAGACCCGCTGAATGAAGGCGGACGCTCCCTCATGAAGGATTCAACAGAATGTTTCTCCTTTCTCTACTCATTTTAAAATCCATAATGATTCATAGCTTCTGTTAGTATAGAAATATGATTTTTCACTCCATATCCCATGAAATTGGTTTGTTCAGGAGGACAATCATTGCATTTTCCATTACATTGATCAACACGGTTCTTTAGGGTTCTAGTCATCGTCTAGAACCCAAAAATAATAGTATGAGAGGCAAATACCATACTAGGGAAAACAACATAATAAAGGGGGAGTACCATCAATATCTAATATCTTATGTTTAATTCTTATATCGTTAGCGCAATTCTAGGACTATAACCTATACGTATACTTAACCCTAGGGACATCCCTAGACATACATTAGAAATATCTCTAGGGATATCACTAATGTTATCGAATCCTAGTTTCCAATGCTTGACTAATCCTTTTCTCTGATACCAACTGTAGAGACCCGAAATTTGATGTACATGGAAATTACATTACTTTAGCGGAATAATTAATACATAATAAAAAAATACACAAAAGGACCATAATAGTTTAGTGTCTTTGGAAACTTGGAACTTAATCTTAAAATCATGGTGAAAGATCTTCAACATATCCCATAAAGATCTTCCCCTTTTTTCTTACGTAAAACCATTCTTTATATCCTGGGGAAAAGAAAACATAAAAAGGCTGACCTCAAATGCTCAGTAAGGGTAAGCATGGATAAAATAAAACATACCACATACATTTGAACTTAAAAACATAAACATAATGTTTAAACATAAAAATCTTGAGAAATGACATAAAACAAGGAAGTACGTAAGGAATAGATCCTAAAGAAAAATTAATAATGATAAAATAGCATGGGAATAAAACATGTAATTGTTGAAACCATTCAGCACATGTCATGATTTTCATAGTAGCCAAGACATTGCCGCCAAAACCATCTTAGTGGACAAAGTCCCTTTCTGAATCGAGTTCACTCCTCGTTTCAGTCCTGTAACACTGAACCGGATTAACATACCATTCCAGCCATGTCTATCTCATGAGATATAAATATTTACCCAATCCATTGGAGGGATATATAGGTCCCACCCATCTCATAATGAAATCATTCTTTCGTGTGCCACAAAATCATAAATCATACATCATAGCATAACCCATGTAATAAAATGGGATTCTTAAACATCATGCCATCATAACATAATCCATAAAATTTTAATATCATTTCATCATAAGAAAATTGAATCCATTTAAATCATAGATACATATTACTTGAAACATGCACATATGAAATAATGTCATCTTAGATGGAAAATAGTTTTGGCAAAACACTTGAAATGAATTCGTGAGGAAAATATCATTTCTTCTTTAAAGTCATTTTATTTTCATAAAATTCCATGCAATTTTAAAATAAAAGGATTTTGTAGAAAATATTCATGAAATATTTTGGGGGGAAGCTTCATGAAAAAAAAAGGCTTCATAAAACTGTAAAAAACCTTTCATGCCGTATAAGTTAAAAATAACATTCTTCTCATATTTTTGTCAGAAAAGTAAAAAAGTACATCGTATTGTAAACAAAAAAAAAGATTCCTTGCATACCATGCAGTAAAATTAAAAAATGGGTAAAAATGTATTTAAACATACATGATTACACTTTTATAAAACATGTACATGGATAATAACAATAACCATAGTAAATACATACGAATAAACAATCTCAGATAAGAATGAGATTGGAATATTTATCCCTTACCTAAGGTCTGATATGCTTCGAATGTATCCAAACCTACTATATAATGATTTAAATAATGTCATTGACTTATTAAAGAATCATATTCATTGTTATAATATCATATATGGTTTACTTATGACATTATATTACCCGTTCTTTTGTAAATTCCATGTTTTGTGTAAAATCGTTTCATTTGTTGTTCGTGTTTTGACTTGTAATTATTCATATAATTACATAGATCATGATTAATTAATTCAATAATATAAAACATGATTTATATATAATATATTTTCAGAATATACATATATCTAAAAGATCTATAAATGGAATGAAATACACCGTTCATGGAGACGGTAGGCCGTACGTACGCATTAACGCTCTTTTCGTTTAATTATTGAATTGAATTGAATTAAGTATATGACATACATATATATATATACATAAATCCAGTAGCATTATAATGTCATATATTTCATTATTATTGCTTATATATACTTTATAATCATTTTTAAATGGTTAACATGGAGAATGAATCTCATCGCGTCGTGGAGACGGTAGTCCGTACGTACGCACGAGTGATGATATCGTTCCCATAATTATTGAATTGAATTGGATAGGATGATACAATATATCATAATCAGTATGATGTTATAATAACTATGTATTTTTATTCTTTAAAACATTATACCAATCCACGTAAGGTGGTGTTGGAAAAAAAGATTACACCACGGCGTGGAGACGGTATTCCATACGTATGCACACGTGGTGATTTCATTTTCCGTAGGTTGGATAGATGGTGAAATAGGATTAATTCATACATATAATAACATTTCATTATATGTGTGATACTGATGTTATTACTTCATAATGAAACAACTAAATAAGAAGAAGTTGAAGAAGAAATAATGTTGAAAGAATCGGTAACGGACATTACCTCTTCTTTGAAGCGCCTCTTTGAGACCTCCACATAGGGCACTAAAATTAGACTTTGAAGAAGACCAGAACCCCTAGGATGTTTCTATAGAAGTGGATAAGATAATTTTGCAGGGGTTGTCCGAGCATGAAGGCTCAAAATGGTGTGAGGAAGAGAGGGAGGAGGTGACCTTTTATAAGGGAGGAGAGGGGCACCTTTGGAAAAACAAAAAATATTATTTTATTATAAAGACATATTCGGTTTTAAATAGATCCAAATTGATTTATTTAGAAGCTAAGGTGGGTATGGGTCTAAATCCTCACATCCAATAGAATTTATACAAGTTTATGTTCTATTGTAACCTTATCATTTATATTCAACTTTAAGTTAGATAATTTTACTTTTACTGTGTCTTTCTGTGTTCTTACACTATAAGGTTAACAAACTGACTGTAAAAGACAAAATAACCCCATGTTGTTTATTATTAATATATATAACCTTATATAAGTCATTTGGACGAACCTAGGATTTTTAGGAATAAAATAATAGTTAATAATATAATATTTGTTTTAAAAACTATTTTATGTCAATTTTGACACTATTTAGTAATTGATTTTTGTGAAAATCTTAACAGAATGATTATTTGGAACAATGTTAATTAAATCAATACTAACATGTAATATTAAGCTATAAAATTATTGGAATACATAAAAAGTCTCAAATTACATTTATTTGGGTATATATAACATCAATTATGTCACTATTTCATTAATAAGATAATTACTGCATCATCTTTGTGTCATAAATAAATTAAATTATATAATGTCTAAAAATTAAAAATAAAATACCATTATGTAGGAAATCATTTTATATTAGTAATGAATATTTATAGTCGAATTTTTCGTATGTATAAACCTATATTAAAAATGATTTAGTTATTAAACTTTGATTTTATCTATTTTAACACTTCTTTAGATAAATTAATAATAAATGTCATAATCTAATACAAGTGGGCCTAAATTGTCATATTTTATACCTAAGGTTGTTTTTGGCCTAATTACACTTATCTAATAGAATTAGGACATGTGTTAGGGTAATAATAATATCATTTTTACCGTTAATTACCCTATTTACTTTTAACCGTGGTAAAAAAAAGTAAAAAGTTACTATTCACCAAAAATTATTTCCATCTCATTGAACCACATTTTAGTCATTGATATTAACCGTGTCTCTCGGAGTTTCGAAATTCCACTCACAAAAGCGGTAAAATTATGTTTAATGAAAAATTCAATTTTTTTAACTTCCACTTAGTGGTTTCACTATTCATCAAAAAATGAAAGTTTCCAGAAAAATACCAAAAATTAGGCCTGAGCTATATTTGATATTATAAATTAAAAAATGATGTCTATTTTACCAAATTCAAAACATATTAGTTGAGTTAATTAATTTAAAAATTAGTTCCCATGGTCAAAACAAATAGCGTGTTCTTAAGAGATAATAACTATAAAAAGATTGGCACTTGTTTATGTCTGGTTTAAATGTGAAATTACATCCAATTACCAACATTGTATTAAATTGTAAAAATATATTCAAAATATACTTTAAAACCACTCAAATTAATATTTTATCACTATTAATTATTTCAATTAAAAAAGCTGTTTTTAATTAAAATTTAGTAATTTCCACTATTCATCAGAATATGAAAGTTATCCGAAGAGTACCAAAATTTCACCCTAATCTAATTTTGATATTACGAATCCAAAAATAATGTCTATTTTGAATGATAAAATTTATAAAATTTCAAAAAGCGGGTATTACTATTCATAACGGCTAGTTCATAATAATATTATAATAATATCTCGTTCAGTGAAACTCGGTATTGCGTACTACACACGCTATCGAGGAAGGTCGTGATTGCGTGTAATGTGGACAAGTTAGGGTTTCTTGTTGTGAAAGAATCCTTCTTTGTTTCATATAACAGAATACAACCATATTTCATTTATACATTGAATATATATGTATATATACACTCAATGTTGCGTAGAATGGCTATTATAAAATGAACTTGAAATTGTGAGTAACACAATCTAAGAATAGTGTTGTGTATAATTCATGATAATATAGTGTGGTGTATAGAAGAAGATAATCTTGTTGTAGCATAAAACAGGTGACATCAAATAAATTAAAAAGAATACTTATCATAAAATATCGGGTTGTTACATACTAAGTTGATTTTTATTAAAATAATAATATGTAATTTCTTAATGAAAAAATAAAATAGATTTCATCTAGAAAAAATGAGTGTAATGCATTAAATTATTTTATTAAATGTTTTAATTTAAATGTTTTATATTATTTATTTTACAAATATAATTATTTTATGAAATAATTATGTCAAAATTAGATTGGTGTAATTTTTTTTAGAATATAGTGAAAATTAATTTATTGGTGAATTGTAGAGAATATTAATTTTCAGAAAACATGTAATTTTTTTTCTTTTATTTACCAATCAAAATTATATTATATATATTTCTTTTATAATATAATATAGGAATTTTATTAATCATAATCAAATTAATTCAATTTTATTTATCATTACAGTTCAATTTTTTTTTTAAAAAACACTACAAACCTAAAATGAATCTTATTAAAAAAACGTTTTATAATTGAATACACGATTATATTAAATGTAATTTTTTACTAATTGTAGATATTTTAAATTTAAAAATGTATTTATTATTTTTAATTAAAATGGTAAAAAAATTTAATGCATCAATATCATGTTTTTCAATTATGTTTTGTATGTTTTTAAAAAACAATTATTACCAATTTAAAAGTTAAAACATGTTCAATGGTCTAAAGAAAAAATGTTAAGAATACAAATGATTTTTATAGTTGTAATAATCCAACTCTATTGTTATATATTTGCCCAATGTTTTCTATTTTCTTAAAATGATTCGTTTTGGAGGTACTTGGTTTGTGATATACATTAAAATATATTAATATTTCAAAAAATTCCATGTGTGTACTCTTCTTAAGTTCTAATCTTACACACCAACCCATCATTTTTCAATACATCAAGAGCCTCTTATTTTTGAAATATATAGAAAATACATTCATATAATCCTTCCCACATCCTAGAGGTCCTGGTTTGATCAAAACACCATCCTATAAGGGATTTAGTTATAAGCATATTAAGGTAACTAGAAGAAGATGTTTAATTACTATGTGTTTGTTTATTTATTATCTCGTAGTTTTTATGATTCAAAACAATGTGAACCATGTCAATATTATAATAATATTATATATAATTAAATATTTTTTTTATTTATGGGGTTTCCCCTTTTCGTCAACCTAAATATATGACAAAAAATAAATACATCACTCATGGATGCATATAGACTACCTCCTTATATGACAATGTTTTAAAATTTTTATCAACAAAACATTTTCATTTTTATAATGATGGGTAAAAATGAATTAATATTATATATATAATAAAAAACGTTTTTAGGTTTAAATAAAAACCTTAATTCATGATTTACCATTAAAAAAATTGGTGCATCGCTCAGCTGTACATATGGATTAACACGGCAAGAATCAATGTATTTTATTTTTCATCACTGGATCAAATGGATTGGATATACAAGTTAATTAAAAAATTATTTTATTTACTCTTAATTTTCATTATTTAAAATGAAAATATAAATTATATTTATTCACTTCTGTGTGTTGGAAAAAATGAAATGTTAATCATTCATTCAGAAGAAGTATTTTCACCATGTTGTAAGATAATTAATTTCATAAAACCATTTTATAGAATTGTTTCTAAAATATAATTAATAAAAGTAATTATTAATAATATTATGATTAATATTCTAAAAATGATATAATAATGTTATATTTGACTGTATTAACCATAATAATTTCATTTTGGACTTATAGACCAAACATTGTCAAGACAATTGAAGATAAACTAATCAATTAAATTATTATGTATGACATGGTTGTAAGAAAAAAATAAAATCAAATAATAAAATGATCTTGATAAATATTCTTCAAAATGTAAATAACTGAAACATTATTATTATTTATGAATATAAATAACACACGTGAATATTTGGTCTCAAGTTATAGAATTATAATTCATAAAAACCTCTTTAAAAAATATATTGATGATTTATGTAAAATATTTTTCATGAATGTATAAATAATTTTATAGATGTGTTAATTTTTAGATAAAAGATATATTTTTTTAGTTTATATCTTTTTATACATTCATATAAAATTCATCAAATAGAATATATTTTTGTATTATTGATGAAATGTTTGACTTTATTTATAGTATAAAAATTAATTTTATTTTTATATATTACATCAAATACTTCCGAAAATGAAAAAAAATAAATGTTATAAATATTTAATTACAAGATTCTACATTTTATTCAAACAAATCCTCCTTCCAATTTTTCTATGTATTATTGTTTTGAATTTTTTTTAATAGAATGTGATGTATAAATATTTGGAAAAAATTAAATTTTGGGATTAAATGTCTATTTTGATGAGATTGATTACTAAAATTAAGTATTATATGTGTTTCATGTATGTTATTTTAATTTTAAAATGTTTATCATGATGGTTGATCCTAATATAGTGCTCCAAATTAATAGTTAAGGTTTTTTTTTCAAAAATTTATTTTGGAATTTTCTGAATATGTTACTCTATATTTACGAATTCTTGTAATGATTCTATGAAGATGTTGTACCAAGGAAACTACAAGACATTTATATGATTTATAGTTAGTAATAAAAGGAATATTTTGGTTTCATAATTTAATAAAATACATTTATTAATAAATATTAATCCCTTTTATTTGTAAATTTATATTATTTTATGAAAATTATTTTAATTAATTTGCATATAATCAATGACAAAATTTTCATTATGATGATTATTTATGTATTCTAATAAACTGTTTTCAGAGGCATATTGGGCATTGAATTTTATTTCAACTATATGTAAAATATTTATATGGTAAATGAAAACACTCATGTTTGATTTCAATTATTTTTAATATAATATTGAGTTTATTTTTTCATGTACCTTACTTATATTTTGGTGATAATCATACATTTTTTGTTGTTTTTCATTTGGTTTCACGATAAGTGAAAGAATGATGAGCTCATGTTGAAAATCATTCACATTTATCATGAAAAGTGAAATATTATTTTTAAAATGTATTATATTGTAAAAAATTTACACTTAGTGGATGTTGAAACATTTTAATAAATGGGTTTATTATAGAAGAGTTATCATTAAAATTCTCAAATATTTTAAACATAATATGTTGTTATAGAATGTAATAAAATTATTTATAATTTATAAACTAAATTTTTGATTGAAGAATGATCTAGTCCTTATATTCACATTAATAAACTTAATATGAAATGAGTATTTGATATTATAGACATTACTAGGCTATGGAATCACTACCTAAATACATTCTCAATATTCAATGCACATAACCACACTATGAAAATACTATATTATTCAACTAAATCTATGAATTCTTGTGAATGTTTTTGTAAAATAGGTGTATTCATGTTACGTTTGAAAAATTCAACTCAATGTTTTCATTAATGAATAATTATTTTAGTAATTTTTAAGAGAACAGTTTGTGGGATCCTACAATGTTTTATGCTCGCACCATTGGTATTGCCCTTTTGAGAATAAAAAATTATTTATATATATATAGGTTATAGTTATGAAACCAGTTCATGATGAGTGGATTTGATAATCTCCCTCAAGATATAAATATAAGTTTGAGGAAATTATAAAGATAGATTTTGGGGCTCATTTATTTAATTTTTAGGCACCATCATTCTTTTATTTCATCCACCCTCTAGTTTATTTATATTATAATGTAACATTAAATGTCCTATATGGGTTTTATTCATAATTATTATTATGTTTGTTTTTTACATGTAATTCATTCCACTATAATTATATAATAACAATTAATTGTTTATATGTTATATATTTTTTCATCATTTACGATTTTACCATCAATGATACTGAGGGTAAAATTCCACCATAATATGTATTTAACCATAACCAATAATTTAAAAGGTGTGGAATGTTAGAATACATTATTGATGTTATTTAACATTCTTAATCTAGAAATATAAGTTTTCTATAGGGTAATGATGATATATGGAATGAGATTCCTATGTAATGTGAGTTCGCAAACCTATAACCTCTGATATATTAATGCGATAAAATATTATGATATGTATTTATGAAAAATATATTTATTTTTGGATCACCACTATGTAAAAACTGGTTTTGTGTTTCTATAGAATTTGAACTAATATCATCGCACTGGAGGTCATTATATTCTATGATTATAGGGAGATATACCTTCTTGAATTCTTCAGAAGGATCCATCTGAACTCATCACTTTATGATACAACTATTAGGATCTGGAGGATTATGTTTCTAGGTTTCATTGAAGATGATATCTATAAAATATTATACTTCCCAATGAACAATATTTTTATAAAAAGACTAGAAATTATAAAATTACTTATAAAGGATAAAAAATTCACAAGGTAATTAAAAGTTTCATTAAAAAAATCAAAAGTAATAATGATGTCAATTTATTATCCTTATTCATTTAAGGTAAAATAATTTAAATGATCGTTTATTTTATTGCATTAATCCGTAATTATTAGAAATATATTAATTATTTCAATGAATTTATAATTCTATTTCAAAATAACGCTGTTATGGAAACTTTTGTCGAATAACGGCTTTAGGATGCCATTATAAGATAATATGTTGTACTTCATAAATTTCACTATGAAATCCCACCAATGGGTCTATCATCATAAATAATAAAGGTAACCAATATTATCTTATACAACTAAATTGTATATATATTCTCAAAATAAATATTTATATTTAAAATCCATTACTCTTCCTCATATAGGGTGAAATAACATTGAATTTTTTAGGTTGATGACATCAAAAGTATTTGTATAAGTTCAATATAGTGTCATTTCTGATGTCTCAATTAGACATGTAATACAATATAGAACCTATGGATCTACAGTATACCAAATAAGTGTAGAATTATTTTTATAGAATTATTTTTTTTATTTAGGTTGCTCTCATGGTAGAATTTTATATATTTATATATAAAATCACATAGATCCCCCTTCAATGAATGAAATCCTTTATTAAATTTATTATTACATAGTTGAGTTCCAGAGAAAACTATTATTCTCCCTAAATTATTCCCCATTATAATATTCTTACATACATTAAATCGGGCTTTAAAATCTTTTCACAAATATTACATTAGAAATTATAAATAAATGTCCAGTTAAAAATGATAATATTATGTAATTATTTATCAAATGAAAATATAAATATTTATATTCACATAAGATCCGAAATAAATATATATCAAATAAGTATTTAATTATAATATTTATTTTAATTTATTTAAATCACTAATTTAATCAAATAAATAATTAAATAATAACAGATGAAAATGTAATTTCTTGAGAAAAGTGACAACATTCTAGAAACTAGTAATAATGCTTGTTACAAAATGGAATATGTTTAAAATGAACATTAAAGTAAAAAAATTGATCTCATATTATCATATAAACTCATTATTATACAATATTTACAATAGATAGGTATATATATGAATTATATTTTATTGGCTAAGGTGAGGGTTGGACAACCTAAAGTGGAGTTGAATTAGACTTTTCTTAAACCCACTCATAAATTTCTCTACCATTATTTTTACATTATATAGATATTTATAACGATGATGCAATGATGAAATAACGATAAATAAAGATTACAAATGACCCTAGGATGGATTAAATGTTCACCAAATAGTGTTATAAAGAATATAATCCCCAATTTTCTATATATGTTTTTCCTAATACCTTTTTTCCAATTATATTTTCAATAATAATAAGGATAATATAAATAATATTACTATAAACATTTATGTATAAGAATGAATTAATTGAATACTTGACTCAAATTATCATCATTTCTCAAACATTAACTTCCTCTAATAATTGGAACTAATGTGAAATGATTTTCTTCTCTATATATATCATCCAATCCATCAATGGAATTAACTCAACAATAAATTTTTTTCTAACTCAATGTTTTTTCACAAACACTTTTAAAGATTTTTTAATTCATGAATCCTCAAATTTTTTGAATATGTAAGAGCTATGGTTTGAATATCTTCCTTAAATAATGATCTTATATTTGATCAGACGGAAACTAATTTAAAAATATCCTTTGGCATCATAGAAGTTTGGAAGGATAAATTATAATAATCAATATATATGTGTTTATATTTCACAACATCTTGAGGAGTCTAATTATAATATAGAAAGGCATATTAAGGTGTAATTTATTATTCTCCTCTTATCTAGTTATCTCGATTTTTCCATAGAATGAAACCTGTTTCATGATCTTCCTTGATGAAATGAAAGAATTATATATATTTTAGGAGATAATGTGGATTCCCAAAATCATAACCCTTAAAATGCATTTCCTCATAACTGTGATGTGACCACTCTTCAAAATACATTAGTAAATTTATAATGACATGTTTTTATACTTTGGCATTCTCTTCATTAATTAACCATATTCATGGTGTAATAAATACAGATATAGTTTATATACCTAAAAGGAAGTAAGTATCATTATTAGTAACACTCTATTAATAAAACAATTTTATCCTTCACACCATGATGGGATTTAAATCAGTAAACCATCATACCTATAGATATTATCTCTACATTATTTGGACTCTAAATATTTGATTTCAAAAAATATAAGATGAATAATCTTTAAAAAATATTTAATTAATTGCCTTGTTATTTTATTTCTTGAATTACATTAATTTTAATATTCTCTACACAACACACTAAAAGTTAAAATTGTCCTTGTGATATTTCTCAAACTCATTGTTTTGTATCAATGAAATTTAAACCATATATCAATTGAGATCAAATTAAACCTATATATTGTCTGTTTTTACAGGAAACTGCAGACATTTTCCCACTTTGGTAGTGGAAGGATAATATATGGCTACCTGATTCCACCGTAATAGTCCTAGGGCTGGTAAGATGAATCCTGAAAGAATATCTAAAATGAGTGGCAATTTACTAATTTAACTGTAAAAAATCACATATCTCAAATCATAAACAATGTTGAATAGTAAATGATATGATTATAATGATTTAATATATATATATATATAATCCCAAAATCAATAAGATTCATGATGTACTATAGGAAATAAATATTGGACAAATAAAAGAAAACTAAAATAGTGAAAATGAATTATATCTTGCTCTGGTGGTGATTACTATCAAAAAAACACTAAAATACACCACATTGTGTCTATCCCAAAATAATATGCACAATATCTTAGTCCTAAAATTACTCGTTAATATGGTATATAGAATTCATAATACATTATGTTTGTGGGAAAATTCCTTGGAGGGGTGAGTTTAAAAATGCCTCATAGGACCCCCTAAATTCACCAAGCATAAAGCATCAAGATTAGTAAAATCGCTAAACATATGTAGGTCAATCAAGATATGAGACCAAACTATAACTAAGTATATCCAAAATGTACTCATAAAATTATTCATGTTTTAAAAGGTATCAACCATTGATAGACATATATATTCTCCAGGATTCAAGCTTCTTGTAGGAACAACTCCCTAAGTTATACTTCAACTAATGAAACTCATCCCATAGGTCATGCTTTTCTATGGGAAAGTACTCCCGACATAAGAATATTCACATAAGAAACTCAATGTTTTTATTTGATATACACTATCCATTGATCTAATACCACATAAAAAATAGTAGATATAAAAAAAGGTAGGGTGTCAATTCTTATGGATCACTATATAGACACCGTACCGTAATAAAAATATCCTCCTATATAGGGGACTGATTTCTATGTATGATATATTCTTTCCAATTCAAAAAACACTACCTATTGAAAACCAATGTACATGAGGATCACACTAGACCTCTTATAGAGACACATTATCAATGTCACTGATAGTTCTATTTTGTGATGGTTGGGAAAAGATGTCCTAATAACTCCCATATAAGCAGACAAAGATAACACATTCTAGAATAAGGGAACTCTCTCAAATATACATGACCATCGACAAGATATAGAGGGTTAACCATCCTATGATAAGGTTGAGATTATGCAATGAACCCTCAAAATAATATAACAATGGAACAATCTCAACTGGAAATAGTCAAATGAAGCACAAAGAAGCTCACAACATAACATAACTAATAAAAAAGTGGAATCCAACCCATCGTCAAATAAGTACTTGGTGTGTCCCTAGTGGTATAAGACATGACTCCCAACTCCTAGAGTTAAACATGTCTTTCACTCACATTTTATTTACTTTTCAACAATACAATATGTGACCAAAATGTAAAAAGTGTGTAGATGATTCCTTTTTACTTAGAATTCTATCTTCTATTATCATTTATCACATTATGTATGAGTACACAGGTCCTCCCGTGTACTCATACCAACCCATGTACTTTCCATGTAGATAACTAATGGGGAAACATGACCACCCATGTAATGGCCCAGACCCTCATGATCCATCCCATTGCCAAATTCAATGATCCAAAGGGGTCACACATCATCGGTGCAACCGATCAACGCGACCGATCGGCGTGACTGATTGGTGTGACCGATCGGTGGGACCGATTGGTCCGACCCACCGATCGATGATACTGATTGGTGTTATCTAGCCCTGTCATGTTTTCCTTCTAAATTTTTTTCCATAACACCTCTTTTAGGCCCTTTTGACCTTTTAAGGCATTTCAAGTATGTTTTTAACCCATAATTGATATCTAAAATTCATAGTAACCTCCCTATTAAAGAAAAATTATTTTAGTCGTGTGTAACCAACCAACCGTGTGGTAATACCACGATCTGACATCCAAGGCGTTCAAATTTCTTATCCCATAACTTTGGGATCTCATCTTTTTATCACTCTGGATTTTCTTCTCCTTCCTCTTCGCTAGTCTCCTACTTTTCCTTGTTCGATCGATATCCTTTCTTTACCGAAGAAAGTGGTGCACCTGTGCGGGAGCCCTGCGAGTCACGCATCCCTTGTTTTGGCGTGTGGTGAAAAAAATTTGATCTTTGATCAAATATGTAGGGATTTTCTCCTTCATCTCTCTTTTCTGTGTATCATGCTGTGTGGGAATTCTTTTGCCTATGTGGAAATTGATGAAACCGAACTTAATGAGGATAATGAATGGACCTTTATTGAACGAAAAGGGGGCGTGTGATCGATATTATGCTGAACTCTTTATGTTTTTATGTATTGTGAATTGTACGGGCCTATGATCACTGAAAATCATGGCTATCAGTGGTGTTTCTCTATGACCTATTGGATCATGGTGCTCCTAGATGTTTAAATAACTGTAACATAGAATTGATTAATTACGTATACATGGTTAAATAAATTGAAAGCACCAGGATCAACCCTTTTATGTGATATCCCTGGTTAAACCACAGTAGAATTGAAACCATGGGGTCTGTTAAATATTTTAAATCTTAAAATACATGCATGGGCCTGCCTTGTGTTGGTTGTAGTGGTTTAATGGTTTCTACACGGGCTAATTTCTGGGGTGATACGGGTGGGGATGGGATCCCCTCTTGTTGTACTTTTGCTGGTTGTGAAATTGATGCAGTGTGGTTACTCTTCTTATATGAAGAATTTGGGTGGAATCCTCTGTTGTTGAGAAACCATTGGCTCCTAGATCATGGGAACATGGGGTTGTATCTCGGGGTTTTATTGGGTTCTAGTACATCGAGGGATCTCACTTATCCCTTTGTTTTTGTGACATTGCAAGAAAACCTGGTGTGAATGCTTAAATTGCGGTTTGGTTATTCCATTCCTTTTGGATTGTGGTTATTCAAGTTAGTTTCCTGGAAGTGAAGAATTCACAATAATGGGATCACTTGAACATGAAAACAATAATGGTTGACTGGGGAATTAGTTTGGAATGAGTTGTGACTTAGCCGCGATGTCGTGAAATATTTTGTGAATGAAAATTAACAAGGGTGTTTGTGCTTAGGACTTGGAAACCATAGGTTGGGATGAGTGTTTGTTAACTATACATATTACTGTAGATTTTATGTTTCTTTTTCGCGCCCCACCCAAGTTGGGAACTTCATGACGAACACCCCATTTTATGGGGAGGGTGTTTTCCCAAACACTCCTATGAGTGGATGGTTATTAGATCCTTTTCTGCTCCCTTCCCCAAATATCCCAAGAATCCTCGGGTAGGCTATGATGGCCTGAGGTCCATTATTATACCATTAATCATCGGGCGGGGTGGTTGTGGTGGTTGGTCCAGGTGTTTACGGGTAGCTTGTTTCCCATATATCGTCGGGATGAGGTCCCGGTGTCTTCAGGCGTGATGGTAGCTTTCTGGACCAGGTGTCTTCGGGCATGGCAGTGGTAGTATTGGCCTAGGTTTTTCTGGGCATGGTTATGTGAGGTTATTATAGCCCAGGTGTCTGCGGGCGGGATGTGTGGTTGTGGCCCAGGTGTTTGCGGGCGGGATGTGCGGTTGTGGCCCAGGTGTGTGCGGGCGGGTGTGGCAGTGGGACTGCAGTGAGAATAGCGGTATTGGATCAATGTGTAAGATGTCTTCAAAAACCAATGGGAAAGCGGCGTGGTGTACCCAAACATCAATGCGCTATTACTATATTTTACTTGACTTGTGTTATTTGGGGAGTGTTCCTTGGTGAGGCTTAGGTGGATAGTTACCTTGGTAGGTGTTTGGTTATATCTTTTTCCACAGGTAATTAGAATGTCTCCTAACTTGTGCACAAGAGTATTTGGTTTTCCCCACTGAGTGTACTTTTATGATCAACCTATGTATAAAAAAATTGTTTTCAGGTTTCCAGGAGGATTTCGGGGATTGCGCGGGACCGTACTAGCGCGGAATTTGGGGCAGTTGCTGTTGACGTTTTCATTTTTTTCATGGTACCTTACCTTTGGAGTTTTGTGTCTTGTATCTTCTACTTTTTAACAGGAATATGAGAATGTTTCACCTTTGATGTTTCATTTACTTTCAACTTAGGTATTGTTGGGGTTGCTATCTTATCTCTCGATCCTATAAAAAAAGGGGTAATGCATTCCATTTTGTGTGAGATTATATACCCTTGGCGATGGTCGCCACTTAGGGACCTATTGAAGGTGGGTTTCAGGGGTCATTATCTCTCCTTCAAATTAATGATCGAAGGGCTCGGAAATCTGCTGACCCTACCCTCCTTTTGGTGATGGCGGGTCATGAAAGAATGGTATAAGAGCCTGCAGGTTAAGAGATAGGATGGAGTCTAGAGTTAGGCATAGTGACGATTGCATTGGAAGGTAGGGAAACAGTGTTGGGTGACCTTGGTGTGTGAGTTAAGCCTGGGAATACCGGCTAGGACATGGGATTTTAGGGTCCCCCCGTGATCTGATGCAAGGACTCTAGACCTACCGCACAACCAGGTGAGGCTACACTGATTGCACGGTAGATACCCTAGGAAAGGTACATTCATCATAATGAATTTTTTTCTCGTGTTTTTGGGGTGTTTGGGGATTAAAATAAATATTAATTTTATGAAAATTTAGGAACAATATTCGGCACTACATGGGCTTAGGCATTCCTTTTTTACCTGGTACCTATGGAACCTGGGAGATGACTATGAGTGGTGCGGGTGATCGGGGCCCAGGAGGTTGACATGGCCGATCGGCCGAGGGCTAATCAATAGGAGGAGGATGAACAGTGGCAGGGGATGCTTCGAGCCTTCCAGTGAGAGACGCTCTAAATGTATGAGGGCAACACCTCTGACATGAAGACAGATAGATGGCTAGGGGAGCTGGTGATAGCTTTTGGCTTGATCCGGGCTCCTAGAGAGTACTCGATTCTTCTATCCATGAGCCAGATGCGGGGTGTAGTGCGTTAGTGGTGGACGCTCTACATGGGGGTAGAAGAGAGAGGCTGAGGTGGCATGGGATGATTTCGAGAAGGAGTTCCGGGCGGAATTCCTCTCTTTTATGATAAATGCTGAGAAGAGGCAGGTGTTACTCTCCCTCTAGCAGGGGAGTATGTCAGTATGGGAGCTGGGGATCAAGTTAAAGGATCTATTCCTCTTTTCTCCAGACCTCTTTCCGGATGAAGAGTCTCGGGCGAGACCTTTAGAGGAGGAGCTCTGACCTTCCCTCCAATACGCTGTTACACCATTCACCTTTCCGACATACATGGAGGTCTAGAAGAAGGAAGAGGTTGTGGGGAGGATGCACAAACTGGGAGGTGTGTCACGAGAGCGGATCCTGCAGGGATCATCAAAAGGGAAGACCATCATCCCCAGGCCTCCAGCATTAGGGCCCTCTAGGTTTCGACCGGTAGGGTGTAGGCCCCAGCCATTCCAGTTCTGACCACACAGCCCTCGCCCTTTCTCTTCGAGATCAGGGCCGAGATTCTATGTCTATGGGAGCCATGGGCACCTCCAGAATCAGTGCCTGGATAGAGTGCAGTACGGCGGTGGCGGGTAGGTTCAGCACCCACCTCAGCAACCGTAGTATCTAGTGAGGCCTTTCCATCCGCAGCAGTAGGGTCAGTGAGCTCCCGCTCCCCCGAGGGTAGATGTTGTAGGTGGAGGCCGACCTCATGGCGCTCCTCAGGGTCCTCGACATGGGCGTGGTCGTGGAGGTGGCTGACAGCAGAGGGGTAGAGGAGCCAAGAGTGGGCAGTTGCCCGCCACTGACACAACAGTTTGAGTACGACAGGAGGTCGTTCGAGGTATGATCAGTTTTTTCACTACCCTTGCCTATGGCTTGTTCGATACAGGAGCTTCACGCTCCGTTGTTACACCCATTCTAGCCCATGCTTTGGGTCTAGATTCTAAGAGACTTCCACTTCCCCTAGTGCTGAGCACACCAGTCGGAGGTCAGACAGACTTGATATATATTTGTCGATGATGCAGACTGATGATAGGGCCACATCAGTCAGTCATGGACCTCCTGCTATTGCAGATACAGCCATAGGATTTCATCCTAGGCATTGACTGGTTGTTCTCTGTATGTGCCGTCATCGACTGCTTCCATGGAAGGGTCGTTTTTTCAGACATAGGAGGCCGACATGTTAATTTCACCAGCGAGCGGGGTGGACAGAAGGGAAGAATGTGAGAGGAACCCGTCCTCTCCTTGTTAGTCGAGCTATTAGTGGAGTCGGAAGATGTAGAGATGGTGGAGGTACCGGGGATTGTAAGTGAGTTTATAGATGTCTTCCCTGAGGAGGGTAAAACTCTACCCCCTCAATGCGATGTCGTGTTTGGGATATACTTTTAGCTTGGTGCTCATTCGATTTTGTTGGTTCCCTACTGAATGGCACCTTCGCAGCTATGGGTGTTGCAGATTCAGATTGATGATCTGATGAAGAAGGGGTTTTTTCGACCGATTTCGTCATTGTGGGGTCCTCCTATGTTGTTTGTGAAGAATTCGGATGGTGGTCTAAGGTTGTGCATTGACTACAGGAGACTGAATCAGGTAACAGTCAATAATCGCTACACTTTTCCAAGGATAGATGATCACTTTGACCAGTTGAAAGGGGAAGGATGGTTCTTGAAGATCGACCTACGGTTTGGATATCGCCAGTTGAGGGTGAAGTAGGGAAACATCCCGAAGACGGACTTTAGGTGCAGATATGGGCACTTCAAGTTTGTTGTCATGACATTCAACATTACAAACGCTCCAACTGTGTTCATGGGGCTTATGAACTCCGTCTTCTGGGAGTACATGGATCGGTTTGTAGTCGTGTTCATCGACGACATCCTGATCTACTCAAGATCAAAGGAGGATCATGCTAAGCACTTGAGGATGGTTTTGGAGGTCCTTCGATAGTACCATCTCTATGGGAAGTTGTCCAAGTGCTTGTTCTGGACACGAGAAGTGCACTTCCTTGGACACGTGGTGTCTGAGCGGGGGATAGGAGTGGACCCGTCAAAGGTTGATGCAATTGTTTCTTGGTCAGTACCCAAGAATGAGGTAGAGGTCTGTAGCATCCTTGGATTGTTAGGTTACTACCAGAGGTTCATACCCATCTTTTCCCAAGTTGCATCACCTTTGACATCCTTGACGAAGAAGGACTGGGCTTTCATATGGGATGAGCAGTGTGGGGAATCATTCAGCTATCTAAAGGGGAAATTAGTGAGGGCCCTAGTGCAGATGTTTCCAGAAGAAGGGGCGGCGTATGAGGTGTATTGTGATGCCTCAGGACAAGGCCTTGGTTTTGTGCTGATGCAATGACAAAGAGTGATCTCCTATGGATCTTGACAGCTACACCCCCAACAGCGTAATTATCCCACCCACGATCTAGAGCTCGTAGCGGTCGTTTTTTCACTAAAGTTGTTGCATCATTACCTCATCGGAGAGCACATTGTGGTCTTCACGGACCACAAAAGCTTGAAATATATATTCCACTAACGAGACTTGAACCTATGACAACAAAGGTGGATGGAGTTCCTCCAGGATTATGATATCGATATATTCTACACCTTAGATAAAGGAAACGTTGTGGTTGATTCCTTGAGCAGAAGGTCATAGATGGATGCAGTCCAAGAGTCAGAAGACGCTTAGAGGGGGATGGAGGAGTTGGCTGCCCTACACCTGGATGGGAGGATGGATAGTGGAAGGGGTTTCCTGTACCAGATGACAGTATAGTCTTATTTTTTATGTCAGGTGGAGGAGTCACAGTGGGGATACCCAGAGAGTGAAGTGATGCGTGACCTGGTCAGCCATTGCAATGCTCTAGAAGGTTGAACATAGGATGGTGAGAACTAGATGCTTTTCCGGGGGAGAATATTTGATTTGAAGGTGATGCGTGAGAGGGACCATGGAGAGTTCCAAAGCTCACCCATGACATTTCATCCAAGAGATTCCAAGATGGACCAGGGTCTGAGGGGACAGTTTTGGTGGCCCGGGGTAAAGCGTGCAGTGGAAAAGTTTATGGCCACGTGCTTAGTGTGCCAGCAGGTGAAGGCTGAGCACCATGTTCCAGGTGGTTTGTTCCTTAGATTTCGCTGAGTGGAAGTGGGATGATATCTCGATGGATTTCGTCATGGAGCTACCCAAGGATCAATGAAGATATGATGCCATCTAGGCAGTAGTAGACTGGATGATGAAGTCGACTCACATTCTGGCGATCAGGGAGTCGAGTGCGGTGGAAACTCTAGCAAGGAGGTATGTGGAAAAGGGGGTGTGGTTGCATGGATTGCCAAGGTCCATAGTCTTGGATAGGGATTCACGTTTTACCTAAAATGTCTTGTGGTGTTTTCAGTATGCTTTTGGCACCTAGATGCACCTTAGCACTTCTTTCCACCCCCAGACATATGGGAAGACAAAGCGCACCATCTATACTTTAGAGGATATGTTGCGAGCATGCGTCATGGACTTCGGAGGATCATGGGTGCTACCCTTTCCTCTGGTAGAGTTCGCCTAAAACAATTTATACCACTCTAACATTGGCACAGCTACATTCAAAGCTTTGTACGAGAGGCCGTGTCGCTCACCCATGTGCTGGACAGAAGTCGGGGAGGTGGGTGCTCTTATCCCAGAGGTGGTATAGAGCACAACCGAGAAGGTTCAGATTATACGAGAGAGGATGAAGGCGGCTCAGGACTGGCAGAAGTCATATGTGGATGATAGAAAAAGGCCCTTGGAGTTCGAGGTTGGGGACCACGAGTTCATGATGGTCTCCCCTCGGCGTGGGTAGCAGAGGTTTGGCAAGGGATGTAATCTCTCTCCTAGATTCGTCGGACCCTTCGAGGTGTTGCACCAGGTCGATGATGTGTCTTATCAACTGGCGTTTCCACCATAGCTATAAAGGGTGCATGATGTATTCCTTGTGTCCCAGCTTCGTCAGTATCTACACGATGATTTGCACGTGCTCGATTGTGGAGAGATAGAAAACGAAGATGATGCAACCTTCATGTAACGACTAGTGATGATCAAGGGTCGTGGGGAGAAGGTGATTCATGGATGAACCATCTCATTGGTTCGCGTGTTATGGAGGCATGGTGGGCTTGAGGAGAGTACCTGGGATAGGGAAGCGCATATGTGTTCCCAGTACCCAGATTTTTTTTGAGTTTTATCCTGTTACTTCAATAATTGTTTTCTATGAAATGCTTTACCTTGTTGACTATGGGATGCACAGTTTCCTTGTTTCTATGAATGTGTGTGAAATGTCCAAAATGATGGGGATGGGATGACCTGATTCCATGTTAAGATGCATTAAATTGGATGCACCTAAACCCATGCGGTCGAGTTAGTGTCGCCCAAAGCGGATAGTATCTAAACACGGAGGAAGGGAAATCCCTCTCCCCCATGGCCAGACGGTTATAGTCTGTTGTTTTGCATGGTTTCACGGGGAATGGAGAGGTAGGGCGTCAATGATTTTTTTTTCAGGAGATATGGTGTTCCTCCATAATAGAGGCCCACTCTTGAGAGGTATATTCTGGGGGTTTGTTCGAACCCCCCTTCCCTTCAGGTCTGGTTCTGGATTCTCGAGGGCGAGAATAGTTTTAGTGGTATCTGATGTAATGTCCCAAATCTTCATGATCCACCCCTTTGCCAAATTCTGGGATCCTAAGGGGTGGCACCACATCTGTGTGACCGATCAGTGCTACCGATCGGCCTGACCGACCGATCGGTGTGACTTATTGGTGTTATCCAGCCTTGTCGGGTTTTCCTTCTACAATTTTTTCCGTAATTCCTCTTTTAGGCCCCTTTTGACATTTTAAGGCGTTTCAAGTCCGTTTTTAACCCATAATTAATATCTAAAAATTCCATGATACCTCACTAATAAAAAACATTTATTTTAGTCATTTGTAACCACCCAACAGTGTGGTATAACCACGGTCCGACTTCCAAGGCGTTCAAATTTCTTATCCCGTAACTTTGGGATCTAATATTTTTATCACAGTGGGTTTTATTCTCCTTCCACATGGCTAGAAAACACCTTTTCCTTGTGCGTTAAAATTCCTTTCTTTCCATAGGCAAGTTTTTCTCCTGTGTGGGAGCCCTACGAGTCGCGCTTCCCCTATTTCGGTGCATGGTGTAAAACATCAATCATTGATCGGCCCTGTAGTGATTTTCTTGTTCGTTTATCCTTTATTTGTATAATGCAGGGTGGGAATGGTTTTTCCTATGTGGAAATTGATGAAACCAAACTTAATGAGGATAATGATTGGACCATTAATGAATGAAAATGGGGGTGTGATCGATGTTCTTCTATACTCTTTTTGCTGTTATGTGTTGTGAATTTTACGGGCCTATGCTCACTGTATATCATGGTCGATGGTGGTATTTCTATGTGCACTATTGGACCTTGGGGCTCATGGATTTTTAAATAACTGTAACATGGAATTGGTTAATTACATAAACATGGTTAAATAAATTGAAATCACGAGGATCAACCCTTTTCTGTGATAACCCCTATTAAAGAACGGTGGAATTGATACAATGGAGTGTGATAAATCTTTTAAATCTAAAAATACTTGAATGGGCCTGCCTTGTGTTGTTGGTAGTGGTTTGGTTGTTTCTTCATGAGCCGATTTCTGGGGTGATATGGGTGGGGATGGGATCCCCAGTTTTTGTACTTTTTCTAGTTGTGATATTGAGGTTGTGTGGTTACTCTGCTTATATCACGAATTGGGATGGAATCCTCTATTGTTGAGAAACCATTGGCTCCAGGATCTTGGGAACATGGGTCTGTATCTCGGGGTTTTCTTTCGTTCCCGTACATCTAGGGATCTCACTTATTACTTTTATGTAGTGACTTTGTAGGAGAACCTGGTGTGAATGCTTAAATTGTTGCTTGGATATTATTTTAATTTTACCTTGTGGTTATGCAAGTAAGTTACCTGGTAGTGAAGCATTCATGCTAATGGGATCACATGAACATGAAAACAAGAATTGTTGAGTGGAGAATTAGTTTGGGAATGAGTTGTGACTCGGCTGCAAGTGTGTGACTTCTTTTGTGAACGAAAAGTAACAAGGGTGTTTGTGCTTAGGTCTTCAAACCCCTCAGTTGGGATGAGTGTTTGTTACCTATAAATACAACTGTATCTTTTATGTATCTTATTCACGCCCCACCCAAGTTGAGCACTTCGTGCCGAATGTCCCATTTTATGGGGAGGGTGTTTTTCCCTACACTCATATGAGTGGATGGATATTAGCTCCTTTTCTGTTCCATTTCTTGAATAGCCCAAGACACTTCGGGCAGGATGTGATGGACTGAGGTCCATTATTATCCCATGAATCCTCAGGCGAGGTGGTTGTGGTGGTTGACCAAGGTGTTTACAGGAAGGTTGTTTCCCAAGTATCTTCGGGATGAGGCCAAGGTGTCTTTGGGTGTGACGGTAACTATCTGGCCCAGGTGTCTTCGGGCGTGGTAGGGGTTGTTCTGACCTAGGTGTTTGAAGGCATGGTTATGTGATGTTTTTGTGGCCCAGGTGTCTACGGGCAGGATGTGTGGTCGTGGTCCAGGTGTTTGCTCGCGGGATGTGTGGTTGTGGCCCAGGTGTGTGCGGGCAGGTGTGGTAGTGGGACTGCGGTGAGAATGGCAGGATTGGTTCTATGCAAAGGATGTCTTCAATAACCAGTGGTAAAGTGGTGCTGGGTGCCGAGAAATCGATATGCTATTACTATATTTTACATGACTTGCGTTATTTGGGGAGTTTGCAATGATTAAGCTTGGGTGGATAGTTACCTTGTTAGGTGTTTGGTTATCTCTTTTCCCATGGGGCATTAGAATGTCTCCTCACTTGTGCACAAGAGTCTTTTTCCCCCTACTGAGTGTACTTGTTTGCTCAGCCTACGTATGTAAAACTATTTTCAGGTTTCCAAGGGGACTTCAGGGATCACACGGGACCGTACTAACGCGAAGATTGGGTTAGTTGATGTTGTCATTTTCCTTTTTTTCTTGGTACCTTACCTTTCAAGTTTTGTGGCCTGTATCATATACTTTTGAACATGCATATGGGAATGTTTTACCTTTGGCTATACCATTACTTTCAGATTTGGTATTTTTTGCATTTCTATCTTTTATCTTGATCCTATAAAAAAATGGGGGGCAATGCCTTCAATTTTCTGTGAGATTCTATACCCTGGGTGCTGGTCACCACTCCGGTTCCTATTGAAGGCGGGTTTTGGGGGTCACTATCTCTCCTTCAACATAAATAAGGAAGGGCTTGGAAATTAGTTGACCCTTCCCTTCTTTTTGGTGAAGGCGGGTTGTGAAAACCCAATCCAATTATAATTCTACATTCCCATAAATTATCCATGTTCTACATGTCATGTCAGTTAGAAAACAAATCATTTAACACTAAAGAAATACAGGTTGCGTAAATCCACTACAGGTAAAACATTTTGGAAAAGTATTTTATATCATGTGATTATTAATCAAGCTTGTAAATAATGGTGGACCACATATGGGACTAATATAAATGTGGTAATATTACTACATTCCATATAGTGGGGTTATTTATAGAACACGTATGATTATTCCAATATGAATCTCTACATCTAATAACCCATTGATTCCACCATGATTTAACCTATGGAACTATGATATGGTCCAATATGGTCCTTGAATCTCTTTATTTCCTTATTCCAACCACCAAATCATTGAAGTCTTACAACCCATGACGTATCATTACTAAGACATGAATAACCACAGACAATGAACTTAGAATCGAATCTATTCCATTTTTTTCCATTAAGAGCGGATTCCAAATATTTTTCAATTATAGTTTTTAAAATGAGTCATGATGTACATATGTATGAGAACATCCCCATATTTAGAACTAGTTATACAAATGTGGTATTTTATCTTGACCCTTATGTTGGAGGCTCCAACGGATAGGATCAGTTATTTCACACTTCTGAAAATACTGATACCTATCTATATGATGTGAGATAGATTTGTATGAATTTTCCTCATAGTAGTGATGATACCCTACGGTTCATTCCACAGTATTGACTATATTCCTATAATTAATACATATATTTTCTACACTAGTGAGGATGGACATGTTTTTTTAATTATTGGGTATGTGTTTCATCCTTTTGTAAGAAATGATCTCATAAAGATAAAGATGTAATCATTACTAGGATATTAGACGATGTGTTACCCTTTTATATCATATCAATGTGTACATGGTGTATATGCACAGTAAGACATGTAGGGAAGAAAATTTTTTATTCCACGTCACATTCCATGTAGAGCATGGTTTACGACATGGTCTACACATGGAGTACACACCTAGGGGAACATGTGACCCAATAGTTCATGTACATAATGATTCTATGGGACGGTCATAGTACACAAGAAGAGCATAATCCTCAGAAAAATCCATGTACACAACCATATCTTGGTGTACATACGTCTATACACTATATACCCCTTGGACATGTCATATATTTTGGAACATTTAATTTTTTGTGATCACAAGGAACATGTAATTTCAGTCGCTATTAGACATTCCTCATACCCCTATGGCCATGAGGTGTGCTCTGTTGAGGACAGGTTGGAGTCCTATAAATGTTAATTTTCTCTTTTTTGTAAGAATATGTGTACTTCATTTTAACCTTTATTGGTTTATTTTGTTACCTTGGATTATTTCAATAAGTGTTTGGTGTAACATCATATCCTCATTAAATATAGTGACCCTATAGTGATTCGTGATGAAAAAGGAAAATTTGGTTGAGTTCTCTTTTTTTACAGTGAGTTTTATCAGTCCACATCAATATATTTTTATACTGAATATAGTCTCATGATTCAAACCAGTAAACCCTTACTGACATTAATTTTGTATCCCTCTGAGAGGCCTGGAGAGAACCTCATTTTATCTATGCTTTCCTTATGACGGGTTTTTGCAATTTGAATGACTAATAATGAAAGATGAATTGATCCCCTTTGTATGATGATATTTCTGATTGGATCTTTTAAACCCTACTAGGCCTTAGGAATTGAACCCTTATATTTGTATGAAAATATGATCACTATTATGTGGTCATAATTTGATGTAGTGTGTATCATAATTTAAGACTCCAAGATTTATCTGCTTATCTTTTCATATTAGGTATTGGTTTATCCTTGTTTATTGTACCCTTTTCGAAGGTTGTTTTCAATGGAAGTATAGAACGTGGAGTTGTTCCTCATGGATGAGTGATAATTTGGAACCTCAAGAGTATCAATTGCTGGAAGTGGATGTGAATTTTTTTTACTTGGATACATTTATGAGTAAATATATGTCACCTATGGTTATCATTATGTCTTGTATATTGAATTTCATATATTTTTTAATAAGAATTATACTCTTGATATTTTCTAGTTATTGATTTCATCGTATACAAATGGGTACTTTTGTAGTCATCCCTTTATTTTCTCTTTCCAAACATGAAATATCTTTTTCATAACAGAATAACTTTTATAGAGTCCTAGGAGGACTAGGTGCATGAGGATCTTTGTTTGAGATAGAAATACTATGATGTAAACTAGTGTTTCATTTGATAGTAGTCCTCATCTTATGATCATTTGAGGATTTATTTTTCCTATTTTGGTTGGGCTTTTATTAAACAAATATTTATGAATTTTGTTATATTAAATCATAATACAATTGATGTATTTTTGAAAAATACATTTATTATTATCAGTTGTTTTACATATCACCAGTGCATGGGCATCAAGATGTGGGAATGCATATAGGTACATTTGTAAAAGGCCATTCAAGTTAGATATTCCTTATCGTGATTGTCTCTAACACATTTCCTATAGAGGGGGGATTTGGGAAGTGGCTTCTTGGACTTCTGTCACCAATGTGGGATCTAGTAGGATACTTAATGATAGAGATACAAAAATATTTAAATCAATATATATGAAATAATGGACACCTAGTATTACCTAGATATAATCATAAAAAACATTGAGTCACACAATGTCTTGAAATCCTCAATTCGTTATTCTAGTCCAGGATTTTAGGTAATTCTTATTCATAGGGAAATACCCCCAGAGCTGTACTACCACATTCAATGCCCATCCTAGAGGTCACACTCACACAGATGAAACCACTCCGCCATGATAGGAAGAAAAAATTAAGAAGATGAGAGGTTTTATCCTAGAAACCCGTTCAATTATATTAACACCTCATAAGAAATAGTATTTCATGATATATAGATGGGGTTCCAATGCATAACACTCACTGGTCGAAAACTAGAACCATCTATAAAAATCCTCCTAGATT
This sequence comes from Viscum album, assembly GCA_963277665.1. Lineage (NCBI taxonomy): Eukaryota > Viridiplantae > Streptophyta > Magnoliopsida > Santalales > Viscaceae > Viscum > Viscum album. Next base: position 1,629,177,823 of record OY728146.1, on the reverse strand, counting down.
GGGGATCAAAACATGTGTATGTGTTCATAATTTGAATGCCAATAAACCCTCATAAGGTGAACACACTGTGTATGAAGTTCTCTCTGAACCTTTAATAGTCATACAAACTCTATATCGCTAAGGTGTCTATGAGATGAAGCTATGAAACATATATCGTATGTTCCACCATATATGTAGATTTAGAAAACTCACATAACATGAATGGAACTCTCTGAAACTACCTTTATCATCCTGATGCTATAGAGGGTCACTATCCTTGATGAAAACAAGTTATTATACTGAACCAACATAGGAATTTATCAAGGGAAAAAAATCAAAAGAAAATAGTCTACAGAAGATCCAAAAAGTTAAAAAAGAAGTTGAACTGAGAATAAAGTGAATCCGAACTTGTCCTCGATGTTTTAAGTCAAATTTATTTAGTGGTATATAGTGTGTCTCACTAAATATAGAACTTCCTGGGTCTCATGATTACATGTCATCATAATTGACACACTAAATGAAATTTACAAGGGTTTAATGGGATGTACATGTCACCCTAGAACATAGGGTGACATCTTTCCATTCGTGTGTACACTGAGATGTTCTCATGAACATGATTGTGTATTATTACATGACTCTTTCCTAGTAAACTAGCCATATTATGTAGTTCCAATGTACACGGCATGTTGGGGCACATGGGAACCAAGATTTGTACTCAATATACATGAAAATATATCCTCTGTGTGCCACGTGGAATTTGAAATGGCACTAATGTGGTTTTAAAATACATTTATTCCAATGAAATTAAACAATTTACTTGCCAAGGTAGTCTGAAACGGGTCACACAATATATGATACTTATCAAAGCCTGGATACAACCATAAAGTATAAGTGAATTAATGAAATATGCTCATAGGACTAACAGACTGTGTAGATGGATTTCTAAAAGAGCCCTACAAATTCTTCATTCTTCTTCCTCTACACATGTAGTCACATTGAACTAGAATCAATTTATCCTATTGAACATGGATATGGTTAGACCAACACCCAACATTCCCAACTCACTGGATTTCACTAATTGAATCCTAAATGTAGAAAATCCTATCAACAATCACCATCGGGACATGAAATCCCATGAATTAGGGTCTTTTATCCACACCACATTCCTTATCATTTCTATAAAGGCATGATTTCGTACATAGATCAAGAATACGACCTCATAAAAAATAAATGTTATGCCAAATATCGAACACACAGTAACTTGGTTTTGGGTATTTGTTGAACAACAAGACAAAATAAATTCCAATGATGAACACATTGAAAAGAAGATATAGATCCAAAAAACAAAATATGTGGAATGAACCTCAATTTTATTCATATATGAATTAACCCATTATATTTATAATTACAACGAATATAAAAAATTGAAGATCAAAATAATTTTTATCCCCCAAATCGAAGATAATCAAATCTAGTCCCAATAAATGACCAATTTGTGAATAAATCTATTTGAAAATGGACTATTATTATTACAAGGATATAAAAAATGGAAATTAATAAACACAAAAATTTACCATGTATTTGATTGATAAATGATAGTGGATATTATCATTACATTTATCATGGTGAGGAATACAATTTTCATAGTCATTGGAATTCATTATTGTATTTTGATCAACTATCCATGTTGCTAAATCCCATAAATATTCCATAATACATTCCTTTCAATTATTATGTTCAGAAAGCGTACCCTGAGAATTGTTTATACGGTCATATTTTTTTATGAAAAACTACGTCTCTCTGTCAACTTAAAAAAAATAAATGACTTTTTTTTATTTCATTACATGCGCCCATGATGGCATTTAATTGAACACTGATTTTTAAAACATAATATGTTAAGCCTATGATAAACCCAAAATTTTTAACTAAATGGTGGTCCCATATTTTTTATCCAATAAAATTCATGGGATTTACTATAAATTTTCTTGAAAAATAAATTCCAATGACATTAATATATTATTTGTAATGAAAATATCTATTTGGGGGTCACTGAGTCTTTAAATCACATGTAATCATAGTTTCTATATCAAAATATTTTCTTAAATACGATTAAATGTCTTACAAAGAAGAACAGGATTTCCAAAAGTTACCTTTATAGGGTTTATTCTATCCTATAACACTCATCAAATTATAATTAACCTTATTGTTACACAAACACCTAAATGTAAATTAATCATTATATATGTCAATTTTTTCTTGATCCCTTACTTTTTTCTTCCATGTTTCTTATTTATTCTAGATTGTTCTTGTGGGTGAATATGTTTAGTTTAGGATTTATTACTGATAACATATATATTTTGGATGATAATATTGTGGTTAGTGGTGGGGTATAGCTGTGCTAATGGAAGTCTAACATTTTTTTTGTGTTTTTTAATGTTGGGGTAAGAAAGTTCCATTTTTTGTGATTTATAAAAACTATTTATGTGGATATGCAATATTTTTACTCATTTAATAACATATATTACAAAAACAATATTGGTCATATAACTATATAAATGGGTAATGTGGAAATTCACATTTATATCACTAATATGATTTTATATTATGATATTGTGTGATGATATGAATTTTTTTATTATGATTTCATTGATTTATTCAATTTTTATAGTTAAAAGTGAGCGATCCAAATATCATCATTATCATGAATTGTGGGTACATTGAAAAGTACTATTACATTTTCATTCACACTGCATCTGTAGAGCTGTCAAATGCATATTTGGGGAGTAAAATTACAATATAATTAGTATTAAAATTAAGTATTTTTAGACGCATGGTTTTAAAATATTACTTTGACCATATCCACCATGCCATAGTGAGATTATAATAAATTAATAGTGCAGAAAATATAATTTAAATTGATACCTTCTCCATTGCACTTTTCTATTTTACTCATAATTTATTCCTTATAAACCCTCAACAATCTAGGGACATAAATTGTACTATGTAATAAATTAATAATTTCAATTCTAATCACCTATATTTTAGGGATTTTATCTTACAATCCAATTTTATTTCTCATAATCTTTTTTATTCAACTTTATTAATTTTATTGAGTATTTAAATGAATAGTTGTGTTTTGTTTTGGAGGTCTGTGGATAGATTTTTTATTTAGGATAGTGTATTATAGGATATAGTTATGATTCATGAGTGTTTTTAATATTTAATATTTGGGTTAATTAAGTTGTCTTAGCATAACTAATCTTTATTCTTCACTAGTGTATTAAAATTTAGAAATGACTTTTATCATATGGGTATAGATGATTTTTTTGTATCGTTGTATCTATATTTATGATACATATTTAGGTTTTCTGTTTTTATATTTTCTCTTCACGAACCTATTACCTACATTTTATTCATTTTGATATTTTTTGTGGGATATTATTTAAGTTTTATATTCATGGACTTTGGGGTCTGAATACAGTATGTAAGATCACTTAATTAATAGAGGGTTAATAATTATTAATCATTAATTACAGTCACCATTATCTTTTATAGTTTTTATAGTAATTTTTTATATAATGAGTTACAATATATCATTTAAAAGTATCATTAGAACAAGGTATTATTAATAGTTGTTTATAAATATACCCAAGCTACAAATGAATAAAATAATACATTTATCTAATGATTTAAATGATATATATTATAAAAATTCACATAAACCAATGACCAAAATGTTTTGTTCTTATGATATAAGGAGTATAAAATAATAATTATATAATACATGCAATCATTTCTATATAATTTTTCTCCAATAAACCCTATTCTAGTTGTCTCACACATGATACTAATCTAAAAAACCTAGGGGGGTTGGAATCATAAGAAATGGGTGGGCAGAAATTCCCACCGAAGGAAATAATTATCATAGTGTAATAGATCATATGAATGGAGGAGAATATTGGTAAGTCCTAAATATAATTAAAATGATCAAACGACCATAGATTATAATCATAATACATGTTATAGAAACCTGTATTCATAAAAGGATAACTATAGATACACAAAAGATAAATCATATTACACGAGGAAAAATATTCCCATATTTCATCGAAAAATATTCTAATGAATTGTACATAACTAATGAAATTACTCTTAGATATTTATCAGCACATAAATAATAAAATATAAATTTTACAAGACCATAAATATAGAAAAATATTCCAATGAAATATTTATGAATCGTGTTCAAAAAATAACATGTGAAAAAATATTATGGCATCCCATTCACAAAAATAACTTTAGAACAATGAATTACAAATATCATTCATAAAATAGTCTTGTGATGAAGAATATTCTCATTTGTCATCGATACAAAATTTCATAATATTAGGTTATATGATACCTTAAATAGTGAACTAGAGGGTTATACAGTTCCCACCTATCATCTACCATACATAATTATGTCGTTCAGAATCAATAATAAAAAATTCTATTCAACCAATAGAATAAAGTATGTGTTTCTCAAACATTTCAAAAGAAATATCACATGGACTTAAATAATATCATTGTATAAATATGTATCAACTTTAAAATTGAATCATATCATAATAAAATATCAAAGTTTATTCAAATTCCGCATCATATAAAATTAACCATAGAGGGAACATAGATGTGAAAATAAAAAAAATGTTTTCACGAAATATTTTTATAACATTGGAGTACAGATTAAATTCAACAATGTTTTTAATAGGGGAAGATAAGAATTTTTATAACTATATAAATATGATTACCTAATAAAAGGTCCATGAAAAGATATATTGGTTTAAAAACAAAGGTGAAAATACATTGATAACATTTATTTTAAAATTAATTATTATTAGTGGATCCTAGGACACAACCAAAAATTTTTTTATAATAAAATATTGAGTGGTTGATAAAAATTTATATTTTTAAAGGAAAGAAAAACCTTTTGAATATTTGGAAATAACTATCCTGGATACCCAAATCATTAAATTTATGATGAAATATTTATTTTAAACTAAATAAATGGGTGAAAAGGATAATTATAGATAAAAAAGTGTGTTTACCAAAGATAATTGAGAGAAATTGTGGGATGTGAAAACAAATATATAATGAAAAACATAATTAAAAAATCGGAATCATTACTCAAAAATTCATTTATACAGTACATTAGACCATGTCCTAATGATGACAATATTATATGAAAAACCCATTCATTGATTTACTTGTTAGTTTATTACAATCTATCCCCATTAAAGAAATTCTATTTCGCGGGAATAATCCATTGAATGTAGTGGATGATGATAAATTATATTGGCCCGCAAATATAGGTTGTTTGATTTCATATTGGTGGGATAAAAATGGAAGTGTTTTAGAAGTAAATAGATGGGTATGTGTATTATTTTATAAGGTAGGAAAATGAAATTTTTTAGAAACACTCATTATATACAATAATTAAATGTCTCTATTCTATGTACAATGTATACAATGATTCTAAATAATGAAGTGTGGTGTGTGGTTGTGCTGATTAAGACATATAAAATTTTTTCCATTCTTGTTTTAAATATCTTATATAGTTTTCCCCTTACATTTTTACATTGTACTCTTTTAATTTTAAACTAGGTTACTATTATAAAACTAAATGTTTTTTTATTTTTTTAAAAAAATGTAATACAATTTGGTTTTTATGTAACTAAATTTTACATTAAATTAATTCAATTCATTTTATTTTTTTATAAAAGTAAAATTTACATAAAAATATATAATATGTGTATGAACAAATTATATTGAAAAATAAAATACTTATCATTATATATTTGTAAACATAATTAGTATATACTACCAATTAAATGATTTTTTATCTATTTATATTAGTTTTTATTAAATATATTACATCCCTTATTAAAAGGATATTAGTTATATTCATTAGATATAAATTCCAAGAGATTAATTAAAAAATATTTTTTAATATAACGTTTTCCCCAATATCATAGTATTTATCCTTAATCTAAAGCATCAAATATTTATACCTAAAACATAATTTATTGATATTGAATAATAAGAAATTTTTTATCTAAAATATATGAATCATCTAAATAAATTAACATTCTATGTGATGTAAATTTTATTTTAATTTTAACACATGTAATATGTGAAACACCAAATCAAAAAAATTATTTTTAAGCATAGTTTTTTATGTATATGAAATTAATGATGAGTCTTATTGATTAAATTTATATTTAATTTTTTTTGTTTTTTAAAGGATAGTTATTCGATATAAAATCAAATGAAAAATTATTTTCCAATATGGAAATATAATTAAATAAATTTCAAAAAAAAATCATAATTTATTTTTTAAATGATATTCATGGAATTAATAAACTCAAAATAGTGTATTGAAATGATCGGTCTTATATTATAAATATATATTTTGAATAAATAAAATATTTCAAAATGATCTATGTCATATAAATTTGATGATTTTAGTAAAATTTGTATTTTTCACAATACATCTTAAAACAATTAATTTAGAAAAATAAAAAAATACAGATATATTTAATACGTTTGTGATAAATTAAAAAATATATTTTTAGTCATTAAATATAACTTATAGAATTTATACTTTTATGTTTTTAAATGAAAATATGAAATTAAAATAAAATTTCATTTATTGAAAATAACTTTTAAAATATTAAATCCAATAAATTAATTTTTTAATAAAGGTAATAATAATCAATTGTATACCATCATAGTGTTTATTATATCTATATAAATAATATCTTCTTAATTTGTTTTGTTATTTTGTGCATTTAGTGTCATAATATATATTAAATAATGAATATGTTCATCGAGAATCCCAAATCATTGGTCCATGTCGTTCAAGTTTTGATCAAGGAAGTGGGAAAAATTAATTGTAACATATGGGGGTTGTATTCAAATTATTCTATGGATATTTTGGTTAGTCGTGATATATAATATAAAATTTCTTTGTTTTTTATATTGAAAATGTTGAACTTGGTGGTGGAGATTTTTGATAGAATAAAATATAATGTCTGTAAGAAAATTGTGTATATATTACCATTATATATTTTTAAGTGAATTTATAACCACGCATTGAGAATTACTAGATGTTTGAATCATTTATATATTTTATATTATTTTGGGGATTGGAAATCAGTCATCTTATAAAGATATATGTAATGGTTCATGGTGACAAGTCATTTGGGAGCTATGGGAAGTAGTTTTTTTGCTGGAAGAGGTTTTTTATTTGAATGATTGATTTAGTTTCTCTCATTGATGTTTGAAAACATACATTGTGATAGTTGTCTATTCACATTTTCTATTATTATACGAAATTCTGTTTTGGATATATGGATAGAGAGGATGAATTATAGAATGACTTGGAAGATAATGGATTAATGATATAGTATGTGATTATATATGGATGTTGTGGGGAAATAAATATATTTGGGTGGTCATGAGCTTGATACACATTATGTATATATTCGTTTACATTATGTGTCAAATTAAATGGTATGATATGTCTTGAATTTATACGATATTTATCCTAGTTCTTGATGGTATTGTAAATGAATATAGTATGTTACAAAGTAGATATCATTTTCGATTTGTCTTCTACCCTGATCAGGTTTTTCATGTAAGGAAACTGTAATGATGTTATGATTGTGTAATTTTATTGTGAATATATATAACAAGGTATATAATATTGAGTTATAATGTATCATGGTTCATTATGGCATGTTTTTTTTATTAAGATATTTTATATATGTTAATTGGGGTGGTACATTTTTGAATCTATATATAGTTGGGAGCTAGAAATTCCTCATAATTGAGTGGAAATATCATTAAAAATATTATATAAACATTTCCTTTTTTTACAACAATAATTTTAGATTTATAATCATGTTTCTGTTGTAATTAATTTTCATTTAATTTATTATGTTTCGATGAAATATGTCATAGGTATTTCATTAGAATAAATATTACTGAAGTTGATTAATGGAATCTAAAAACATTTCCCTCTAAACATTACATAGAATTGTTTGACATTACAAATAATTCCATTATTATTGTAATCATTTTTTATTTCTTGATTTTTTTAGTTGATATCAATTATTTATACTCTTGTATATTTATTTCACATGGATGTTGATATATATATGAAAATTATAATTTTAAGTAATATTATTTGATGATCCCCCTTCATTTGTAGTTTTCCGTCATAGATTTACACATTAATTCAAAAATGATCGGGGAGATAGTGTTCGAGTTTCTTAGGTGGATTCTTAGGAGGTTCTCCCTTAGTCTTCTATTTATGAATTTTTTATATTAATAGAGAGTGATAATTTTTCCATTATAATTTTTCTAATTTTATTATCATCAATTAGTTTATTTGTGGTTTCTTTTTTATATTTTTTTCACGGTAATATACCTCCAATAGCAGTTTTATATCCTAGGTTCTTTCCCCCAAGATGAGGCCTATTTGAGTTGGGATCTGGGTACCTCAATTAGAATTTTTAAATGTACAACATGGATTTTAGTGGGTACTTTTAGTAAAATGTGGTGTGGTATATAGGGTTGATATATATGTTTGACAATGGATTTGGTCATATGACAGTAATTTAATGGTTTTATAGAAAACAAATATCATTTGAACATTGCTTGTTTCATTACCTTGGGAGGATGGCAAGAAATATTCTTATAAATGTACTTATATATTTCTAAATTTTATTATTGGGTTATGGAATCTTTCATATCTCTTTATTTATATTTTCATTTTGATTTATCCTTGATACATAATTATTTTTTATTATTTCTTGTTAGAATCAATATAACATAGAGACTATCTTAACACCTTGTTTTATTCCCCCATTCATAATGAAAATATATTTCATGTGTTTTATAGGATGTATAATTGGTATGTGTCGGATTTAAATAATTTTATAATAAAATTTCATTATGTTCATTAAATAAATAATTACTATTTTTTTAATTAATTCATAAATTCTACTAGGATGAATTATATAATGTATATAAAAATATAATTTTTATCAATATAGATAATGTGTAATGATAAAATATATAAAATATTATAGAAATTATTTGTTATAATGAATTGCCGTTTATGTCACTTGTGACATACGCTCGCATAAATATATGACATGTGAGATATTTTTAACAAATAACATTCCTTTCAAGTTATTTTTCACATTATATTGGATTTATTTGAAATATTCCATAAAAAATTCAAAATGATTAAAAGTTATAATATTCCCCCTCTATAATGTTGTGTTTAATGATTAAAACCCCAAGGGATAACTGTAATGAATGTATTTCAAATGAATATCAATAATGGTATATTAGATTAGGGTATACAAATTTTTCATTTAATAATTCAAATATCATTGTAAAATCATGTTATTAATATGAATGTTGTAGTGACTTAATTGAATATATTATTGTAATAAATTTCAGTATACAATTTATGATTCATAAAGAGTGAGATGATACATTTATTCATTGTTGTAATTATCTATTTACTAGATTTATTGGTGATATTTTTAATGATATTCATGTTTATAAAAATATATATTAATTTAAATAGATTCATATAATGAAATTTATCCATTAAATATATAAGGTTTTATGTTAAAATTGGTGTGATGTGATTTGTTTAAAAAAATTTTTTTTTGATATTTCAAGATGAGACTTGGTTTTTTTGTTATATAGAAGCTTTGGATGACTAGGACAAGGTATTTCCTTTTTAGAAGATTACATGGGGTGGATGGTTTTATAATTTGTGATATTGGTAGTGAAGAAGTGTCTATTTCGTGGAAGTGTTATTTAGATGGTTTGGTATAGAATAGTAGTAGTTAGTATGATATGTTGATGTGCATACTTATGGGTATTTTTATTCCCTATGACTCAAATTTAATTTTTTCTGTTTTATACTTTATTATTTATATGTTGAATTTAATAATTTTCACAAAATATTTATCATGGTGTTTGGAACAATAATAACAAATGGGAATAATGTTATAAGAGTTTTGGATCTTTTAGTGGTAATTAGTATCAAGTATCCATAATGGATAATAGATTTATTAGGTTAATTAATGGTTAGGTGAAATAGTTGATGGATTTTAGTTGTTAAATTCCCTCAGTCAATTTCATGTTCCCTTATATATTGGTTTATTTTTGAATGTCCCTCAAATATTATGGAGGATAATGAATGGAAACCCAAATTTGATGACATGGAAAAATTTCCCCATTTTTTTTTATGATGGACATCATTTCATAAATTAATATAGATGATTAGACGAATAATTTTAAGGAAACGATCTATGGTAATGATTGTAAATATTTTATTGGAACTAATTTTAATAGATTTTCTTAGTCAAATTGAAACATTTTTCCATTATTGAGGAGTGAGAGTATAATTTTTGTCATCTTTGAGGATGTTGATTCAATGATCCATCATATTTTTTTAGTTATTTTCTTATTGGTAGTTGATGTGTTGATAAAATATCCTATAGAAGATATTTTCCATGATATTTTCTTCCAGAGAACATATCTCTACATTTTTTGAAAGGGATTATATGAATTCCCTATGTCATAGATATCACGATATATGATAGATGTTAGTGCTGTGATATTGAATATTTGAGAAAAAAATAAGAATATTTTTAGTAGTTTTCGGTCCCTTTTGTTAGTTGAGTCAGTCTATTTGTATTTAAATAATTTATAGCAATGTGAATAAAAATTTCTTAATCCTTAATGTTTCTATTATTTTTTCATTTTTTGTTAGTCATTGTTTGAGTATATCGAAGTTTGATAATCCAAATAATTCAATTAATACAACTATGTTAGGTTGGATGTTTTATTTGGACATTTGTATAAATTTTTTCATTAATTATTTTTCTGAAGATCAAAATATGTTAATTTACATTATTAAATACATGTGTCTATTTTCTAAAATTTTTAAGGGGTAATTACTTCAAATTTATAAAAAAACTCATTGGTGAATTTGAATATGTAAAAAATGAATCATTGTTTCATTATGATCAAATAATAGTTAATGGGATATTATTCATAATTCAAGGGTGTTGGAACTATTTTTATTAACTGTTTCATGCTCTCTTCAAATTTGAAATTATCATTTGAGAGGTACCTGCCACAGTTTTATGGATTTCATTGGTGGCATTTTTGATACAGTTTAGAGTTATATCATGTCCTTTTGTATTAAATTATTAATTGTTGAAATTCATCCTTTTTAAGTGGAATCTTCCATAGTATCTATATTTTAGGGTTTTTCTAGAATCTACCTTAGGTTTTTTTAATGTAATCATAATTCTATTGAAATTTATCTAATATAATGTAATTTGTTTTGAAAATTGGGTATTTGATTTTTTTTAATTGATAAATTTTCATAGAGAGTGTATGGATAAAAAAGTTGAGATTTGTATTTCAAAGGGTCATAACACACTTTTTTAATGGGTTTATTATATTATGGATGGCATGGTTTTTCTATAGGCATGGTTCTTGATAAATTTAAGTTTATTTCACGATTCTGGTTCTAATATTATAAATTATTAGAAACATTATATCATAGTGATGGTATTTTGATTTTCTTCTACATATTTTGGTGGTTTATTTGTAGTAAGTAGTATGAAGAAACTCACATAAGATATAAATAGTGGTAGATTAAATATTATTGTTCTCATGGTGATCTAATTCCATGTTATTGGGGTCTCTACTACGTATCCATATTGTGATGCATTTTATATTTTTATGTTTAAAAGACCATTGTGGGGGGATCCAATTCTGGGGTTGTCTAGGATTTTAGGGGAGGTCAATGGTGCTACACTATGGCAATTCAAGTTACACTATAGTGTTTGTAAAATTTTCATTCAAGGGGTGAAATTAATTTGGGATATCTATAAAGATAAATAATTATAGGATTCACAGTTTTAATATATTGGAATTATAATATATTTTTATGTCCAGGTGAAACTCTCATCAATTCATGGTGGGGTTACCTAAATTTAATTCTATATTTATCAATCCATTTAACACATTACCATTATTAATAATCATTCTAAAAACCCTTGGTATTTATTTTCATTACTTTGATAAAAATTTATCTCCCTATAATGGTTTATTGACAACTATCATTGTGGTTTGCTCTCTTTTATTCCAAGGTACATTCTCATTCTCATTAAATAAATATTCCTTAGTTATTCCTCTAGAACGTTAGAAAAAATAGGATTGAATGGATTTGGTGGTACATGAAATTTTTTTGATGGTGTCTGGTTCGTTATAAGATGATTAAAGTATTATTGAAGGAATTTTAGAGTATAAATTTTTAATTTTTTTCAATGTATATGATGTTTTATGAAGCATTGTCGACGGAATAAACTTCTCATCAATTATATAACATTGAATTTGATACATGATATGGATAAATTTGTTTTCTTTTATTTTTCTCTTTATATGTTCTATTTAAATTGAAAATTAATACTTATTTTTTAATGGATTGATGAAGGTAATTATCCTAATATGATAAAAAATTAGAAATTACTATAGGAGTAAAATGTGTGCTATTATTATTTCCCTTTCTCTCAAGCTATCATAATTATTTTAATATCTATGGTGTTGTTATATATTGTGTAAAAACGTTTAATACTATTCTTTATTAATATATAGTAACTTTTATAGTTGGTTAAAGTACCAGTATATAATAATTGGATTATCTGTTTTTATGGGAATATGATAGCTTATTTTTTCAATTCCTCTTTTTATGGATACAATAATATTTACATCTAATTTTAATCTTAGTTTTTTTGATGTTAATTATTAAATTTCAATTATTAATATGTTAAATGGGTTAAAAATGATAATATGTTTTTTATTATAAATCATGGATTTTAATTTATTTTTATATTATATATAAATTACTGATGAAGCATGAGTTTTTTAGGTTGAATGTTTGTTATTTTGATTGGATAAGGTTGATAAATTAATGTATATTTGGTTAAAATCTTCTTTTTTTGTATGAGTTGAGTTATTTTGGTGTTAAGATCCTATTTATTAATAACTTATTATTATCTGGTATAATCATGGGATACAATGGAAACCATATTTATATTGGACTTCATTCCATATTATGGTGTTTAGAGTCGCTAAATGTAGAGAGTTTTTATTTTGACCCTCCATCCTTATGGTCTATTATTTTATGATATATTCATATATTATGGAGTATAATGTTATGTAATATAATCTCATGAAGACATGTTTTCATATTTTAAATTCTATACACTTAATGTTTTTATTAATAGTACTATAATAATGTTAATAAGACATTGCTATTTGAAAAACGGAGAATCAGTGGATTTTTATTTATCTTATCTTGAAGAATTTATTTTTTGGATTAGTATTTTAATAATGATATATAATTTTTCTAATAATATGAAAAGGATAAATGGTTTATAATATCTCTATATTTATGAATTTTTTAGTTCTAGGGATAAAATTTCTATTGAGATCCAAGGTATGATATCATAAAAGTTTATCTTTATTATTTGTGATATTTAAGGAGTAATGATTATTTATTGGTGGTGTCTGGATATTAAGATTATAAAGGATTGATGTTGATATGGTAGTTATCATTGGATAATTTTTTGAGTCTTTTGGGATCCATGGTAAATCGGTTAATATTTAAATGATATGTGATAATTAAATGATTTCTTGATTATGTCACCTTATTGTGTGATTGTATAATCAATGTATGATTTTTAGGAATATTTTATCTACTATCACTTAATGAAATGTTTCATTAGTATTGTGAGTGATGATAAATGGTTGAACGAAATGTTTTATAATATATTGAGTTCATGGTATGTGATAATGTTTTGATATAGTGTGGATGTACATAGAAATGAGAGGTCATGAGGTTGATACTTTTATATTTACATTCTGTACCATTATGTGACATGGGTAACTAGTATTGGGGGCTTGAAGTTATATAATTATGATTAGAAGCATAGATTTATCATACATGGAAGAGTGTGTGAATGATGATGACATCCTCTACGATTATGTACTATAATTTGATGGGTTGGTGACTTGTGGATATATTTTTATTAGGTTAATTTCATAGTATAAGAGTATATTGATACATGATGCAAAAAATTTGATTGAGGTGATTAAAAATGTATTTTAGTATATTCATTTTATATTCTACCATTTCTGTTTAGTTGGCAAGATATTGTCTTTCAAAAGATTTCTACCTAGAACGGAGTTGGTGTGGGCCCTGAGCTTGCATATTTGATTAGTGATAAATTTATATCCCATATTTTCATTTTTCTTGATTTTTATTATTTTGATTATGATTATATTCTAGTTATTATTATTTTTATTTGTGGTGTACCAAATAATACTGAAATTAGTAATTGAATTGAACGATTTGGTTGAAAGTGAGGAATGGAATTGAAGATATTGTTTACTAATGATACAATTTGTTATTTTAAGACATTATATGTTACACTTAATATTTATTAGTTTAAATTTAACACCCATAATTCTATTTTGAATTTTTATATCTCAAATACAAAATATTTAATTTTTATTTGACTTTAATAGTTATCTATTTTAGAAGATCATCTAATTGAGTTGTCCAATGTTCTCACCCTCCATATAGATTAGTTAAATTTTTATAAATGATTGATCCGAAGAGATTATGGATTTATTGTCTAGTGGATTTATTTTAGTCTGTTAACATTTCAATATATTTATATGTATTTTTTTTATAAAAATTGAGATTTAGTGGTTATTTGGGAGTAGGAAATAATATATATTTACTAAATTATTTCAGTTTATTTTTTTCTATAATTTAATAATAGTAATTACTCCCATATTTTTGTTTAAAAAAATGTTCTTGGGTCTAATATATGTCCATTTAGAAGAGGGATATGAGGGTATCACTCAGTTTCCCAATTATCCAGGAGGGAAACCAGTTTGAATGAGTCATAGAACAAATCCCAGGTATTGAATATCTTATTTATTAGAAAATCATAATCCAAAATATGATATAAGTTCATTAATAAAATTTTATATGACATGGTCAGCTACCAATGTGTCTTTCCTAAATAGCAACAATACATTCAGTATAACACTCTATTACATTATCAAATAATAAATATGACTTAAATTTTAAGGATTTATTATTTGTATATTCAAATGTACTATTTATATAAGGGTTTTAGTGAATTAGAAAAAACACTACATAAAAAACATATACATTTATATACATTATATTTTTTCAATTAAAAAATGGGATTTATATTCATAGCCAGGTTTTAATCAAGACCCTTTTTATTCTATTAAATTGAGTCCAATGAAATTTTTTAACATTTCTATAGTTTATACACAAACAATTATCATTTGAAAATGATTAAAAATGTTAGATAAGCACAAAAACCCCATTATTGAACATAAATATATTCTCCTTATTATAGTGAATGAAATTACAAACCATGAAAATATTTACTTCTTTTAAAATTAAACAGAATGTAAATAAATAAGAAACATCATCATATAAAAAAACCAGTACTCGTTGACGATCATTGAAACTCATAACAATCATATTAAATCCTTTAATGCATCTTGAAAAACATGGAAACTCAAGGAGAAATTTCTTTGATAAGAGACTATCAACTTTTAAATGATCATAAAATTTCATTTCTCAAGAAATAAAAATAATTCAGTAACAATTATTTTAGGAAATGTACTAGGTATTTCGAGGTCATATATTAATTAATGATGTTCAATCATCTATAAATAGCATTATAATAATCAATACTATGTTTTGTCTATTGGTGTAACCAATCTTTTAATTCACCTCCTTTTAAATTTTGAAGATTTAATGATTATGCTAAACATTCCAAATATATATTAGCAATATCCATCATAATATATAATTATAATTTAAAATATCCTGAATAAAATATTTTTAGTCTATCACTTGTTCATATTAAAACACTAGAAATACTCTTTTGAAAACATAATAATGGAACATTATATTTCCACATAAACATTTGAAGAAGAATAAATTTTCATTCAAAAACATAAAATTGAAAAATTCATATATTTTATTGAAAATAATA
Source organism: Viscum album (assembly GCA_963277665.1). Classification (NCBI taxonomy): domain Eukaryota; kingdom Viridiplantae; phylum Streptophyta; class Magnoliopsida; order Santalales; family Viscaceae; genus Viscum; species Viscum album. Next base: position 1,629,161,642 of record OY728146.1, on the reverse strand, counting down.
TATTTTGTTAATAATTTAAAAATTAACACTAATAATTTTATTTAATAATTACTCTAATGATGTGAAAATGCTTGAAGGGTGAATATGTATGAAAAATACGCCTTTTACTCTTTCATAAAAAGTTGATAAATAATCCATGTTGATAAAATTGAAATGATTCCTTTAAAATACATAAATTATATTAAAAAATAGTAAAAACTATATTTATAAAGATTTTATGAACAAATAATATCATTGATGAAAAATTTAAATAACATCAATGTTGAAAAAAATGTGTTGTAAATAAAAGTTTAAAAATTGGATGCAAATAATAGTCCTTTACATTATGTCCATTATAGTTTCATATATAATATAAACCATGAATATTAAAATTAAATTAGTTTTTTACTTTCATAGGAACCATTTTAATGTTAATTTAATTGAAAATATTTAATTTATTTCAATGTTTTAGAAAATTATTATATGAGTTATGATTATGTCATATGTTTTGATGACATTTACAGTTAAATTATTAAAACAACGTTTATGTTCTCACATTAGTAAATATTTTAGGGATTTACAATCATATAATTACTTATATAATCATTAAGTAAAAATTTTAATCCATCAATAAAAGGTAATCATGAAAATTTTATCACATCATGTCATGGAGACTGTAGTTTTTATATATGAATGAATGATGTTTGCATTTTTCTATGAGATGAAAATGAAATAGAATGTATTATTATTGAATATTCCTTATTAATATTAATGATATAATAATGATATCCATTAAATATATATGACTTTATAACTATCATTGTAATGGATAAATGAAAGCAGAATCTTATAATGTTGTGGAGTTCACAGTTCCAACGTACAAATGAGTAGTATTATCAATTCTAATAACATGGGTTTTGAAGAAGGTATATTGTATATTATATTTATAGAACCATATTTATGAGATAAATATCATATAAATATATTAATTGTATCATAGCAACCTTCCATGTGATGTGTAGATTAAAAATTAAACCCATCACTTCATGGTTTTCATAGTGAACTTGTATGCATTAGTGATGTATTTATTCCATATAGGATGGGAAAACAAAACAAAGTTATACCTATAGTGAACCAATACTTTTAAACATATTATTTGATATTTTTAACATAAAAATCCATTATTTACAACCCATTAAATATTAATCACTATGTTTTTTAATGTCAAGGTTCATAATACATCAATGTATTAAAAAAATTAAAACTATTATTTTATGATCCACAATGAAATACTAAATTTATTTTAAACACAAAATAACATAGCATAAATTTTGGAATACGTTAAATAAATGGTGATCTGAAAATTCCAATAATGTAACAAACATGAGAAGTTAGCATAACATGGGATTCAAAGGCATAAAAAGATATCATAAAAAGGGAATGTACATAATCTCAGGGAAAAATAACATAATTAAAATGGTATCTTGATATCATTGATGAAAACAAGTTTTGGAGGAAAAATAAAACATGACATAAACCTTAGTCATTTATAAATTTAAGATTTCTTCACCTAGTGGACAAAGTCATAATATGTATTAAGATCACTTAATCTTATATATGAAATCTCATGAACTTAATACATTATTAAATTTATTTGAGGTATATATAATTTCGGATGCAACCATAACATTAATATCATGTAACGTGAATATATTTCCAACATTAGGAAACCAATTCTAATGAATAAACATTTGAATTTTCCATGTAAATAAAATGGATTGCATAATATTGTCACATATTATAATTAATGTATTTTATAAATGAAGGAATTTAAGAGATATACATAAGAAATTTATTGTCTCATAAATATAAGGGATGATATTCAAATTATTGATGTGAGATACACATATAAATAATTTAGAAGTGATATATAATATTAATTGGATTCCAAATTAAATAAAATGTCATTAAATGATTAAATAGAATATTAATTGTGAAAAATACCATTTTCACATTGAATACAACATATTAATATGACAAAAAAATAAAAATATTTTAGGAACAAATTTCATTATAATTAACTATCTAAAAATAAAAGGTAATATTCAATAAAATTAGTGGTCATAAATGAGGTTAATTACGTATATTTCATATAACATTAAAACAATTCCATCCATAATCATATTAAATGGTTTAAAATTTCATCATTACGAAAAAAATATTCCTTTAAAACAATTTTTAAAAATTCTAAATAAATTAAAATTTAATATTTTTTAAAATGTTAGAAATATCCGTGAAAATATTTATACAACACAAGGATATAGAAGAAATGTGTTTATAATCAAATATATAAATGAGGTCAGTTTATATAAAGACATTATACCAATCATTTTTTTAACAATGAGATTGAAATGGTACTGTTATTTGGAAATTTAATTAATGAGGACAATATAATAAAATTTATTATTTTTATTATAAAATGATCAAATATTTTCCTGAAAACATATATTTATTCATGAACAATCATGAATAAAATAATATTGACAAATAAACCATTATTGATATGGTAATATTATAGTCATAACTACTAGGAAATAAGTAAATGAATTATGATGAACTAAATCATGAAGTATGAAGTATTCATAATATAAAACTAAAATATTCTATATATAAACTATGTAAAATAAATTAGGTTCATCAAAGATCATGTGTATCAATGAAAAAAAATTAAAGATGAAATCCTTAGAAACTTAGTATCTTTTTTATCATAACCCCATTTAAATAAGTAACATAAATTGAATATTCTACACACTATGAAAATAATTGCATTAAATATATCACATTAAACAGGTATGTATTTCCACCACAAATGATAAATAATTGGTTAATGTTTCATAAGTCTCACAAAAGTAAAGTTTATATGTGTAATACAATACCTAAAATCTAGACTTTTCATGTATCTATTTTATGTATAGTATAATATAATTTTAATAAATATTTATTTTTACAAAAATCCCTTGTTTTAATAACACATACATAAAACATTTTATTTATTTATTTCAATTATATATTTTATTAATTATTCATTTATTTCCACATCAGGTGTTTTGGGGGCGTTTACTGTATACATTTAAAATAGAATAATTGCATTACATATGGTCAAAGAGGAAATTTATATATTGTATGTAAAAAAATAATCATGAAATAATTAAAAAATTTATAAAAAATTTATACTTTGTATAATAAAAATGAAATATGGTAATGAAAAATGAATGTTGTTATTTTCTTAGAGATAGTAGGTCATACATACAGATGAGTATTCTTTTAATTTCAAAATAATAATGATGAAAATAATCTAATTGTTATTTTATGTCTAAAAATGATAATTATATTACAAAGATATAATTTATTTTAAAAAGCATACATATAGCATCCTTGTGATTTGATTTTATAAATTGAAATATTGTTCTTCATGAGATGGTAATCCGTCAAAAAAATGAACATTGTTATAATTTTTCAATTAATTGTAAGATAAATAGATATATTATATGTTAATTTTCTAATTATATTAATATTTTATGAATATAAATTATAAAATTAAATCTTTCATCCTGAAAAACAATAATTGGAGGTAATAGAAAATAAATTATATTCGTTAATATAGAAGTATTATGTCATGCACACTAATGGCGGTTTCTCATCCCAATTGATGGAAGAGGAGATAGATAAATTTTATTTCATAAGAATAACAAAAACTAAATATATATTTTATATTGGTGTTATTATATTGTAATATATATTTCATAATTATGTTTGGTTAACTAAGAAGTAATAAAAGGCACTCGATAATGTTGATTACTATCTTTTTTAGAAATATTTTCTAGATATCTTATTAAGGATATTGAGGTTTTTATTTCTCGAATAGTATAATATCTATAATGTTATTATGGATTTTTTAGAGTGATATTTGAAATATTTTTAATCTATATGTCTTGAGGGGTGTCAATAAGTTTGGGGACTCGTTCCCTTTTATAATTTTGGAGGAGTCACATTTTTAAGTATTCAATAATGGGAAGTCAAATTAATATTAATGAAATAAATAATTGAAAAATAATTTATTGACTGATTTTTAAGGCTTATAAAAATATCAACCAATAAAATAAACATTTTATTTCATTTACCTCTATAGCTACTCACTTTTACTATTTTAATTTTGTTTACCACATTAACTTATTTTCATTTCTATTTTTAGTTTTCATTATGAAAAAAAGTATATTGAAATTTTTATATTATATAAATTATTATTATTATAAATATGGAATCAATTTTATCACCTTCAATTAATAGAAGTGTATTAATTTAATATAAAATAAATCCCATAAGTTTGATGAATTAAAGGTTTCCAGATAAATAACTTTTCAAGAAATATATGATCTTACATTATATCAATGTCCTGTAGTATTTTATTTTTTAAATAAAACTAATAAATATAGATAAATATTATATAAATTCTAAATAAAATATTCTTAATCATGATTTTTAGTTAATTTAAATCGAGAGACATTATTTTATCACATTTTATATTTTGATGGTGTTTGGTTCTTTATAGGATGATAAAAGTATTATTGAATTAATTTTAAAGTATAATTTTCTAATTTTTGTCAGATTGTATGATGTTTTATGAAGCATTGTTGAGGGAATAAATTTCTCATCACTTATATGACATTTAATTTGACACATGATTTGGATAAATTTTTTTCTTTTATGTTTCTCTTTATATTTTATATTTAAATTAAAAAATAATTATTTAGATATTAATGGATTGATTAAGGTAATTAACCTAATATGATAATAAATTAGAAATTACAATAGGAGTAAAATTTGTGCTATTATTATTTCTCTTTCTCTCATGTTATCATAATTTTTTAATATCTATGGTACTGTTATATATTGTGTAAAAACATTTACTATTGTGATTTATTAATATATAGTAACTTTTATAGTTAGTTAAAAACCCAGTATATAATAATTGGAATATCTGTTTTGATGTGAAGAGGATAACTTATTTTCTGAATTCCTCTTTTTATGGTTTCAATAATATTTACATCTGATTTTAATCTTAGTTTTTTTTATGTTAATTATTAAATTTCATTTATTAATCTGGTAAGTGGGTTAGAAATGATAATATGTTTTTATTAGAAATCATGGATTTTAATTTATTTTTCTATGATATATAAATTATTGATGAAGCATGATTTTTTCAGGTGGAATGTTTGTTATTTTGATTGGATAGGGTTGTTAAATTAATGTATATTTGGTTAATATCTTCTTTTTTTGTATGAGTTGAGTTATTTTGGTGTTAAGATCATATTTATGAATAACTTATTATTGTCTAGTATGATCACAGGATACAATTGAAACCATATTTATATTGGACTTTATTCCATATTATGGTGTTTAGAGTCGCTAAATATAGAGAGTTTTTATTTTGACCCTCCATCCTTGTGGTCTATTATTTTATGATAGATTAATATATTATGGATTATAATGTTATGTACATTAATCTCATGAAGACATGTTTTCATATTTTTAATTCCATACTCTTAATGTTTTTTTTATTAGTGCTATAATAATGTTAATAAGACATGGCTATTTGAAAAACGGAGAATCAGTGGATTTTTATTTATCTTCTCTTGAAGAATTTATTTTTGAATTAGTATTTTAATAATGATATATAATGTTTCTAATAATATGAAAAGGATAAATGGTTTATAATATATCTATATTTATGTCATTGTTAGTTCTAGGGATAAAATTTCTATTGAGATCCAAGGTATGATTTCATAAATGTTTATTTTTATAATTAGTGATATTTAAAGAGTAATGATTATTTATGGGTGGTGTGTGGATATTAAGATTATAAAGGAATAATTTTGATATGGTAGTTATAATGTGATAATTTTTTTGAGTGTTTTTTGATCCATGGTTAATCGGTTAATATTTAAATGATGTGTGATAATTAAATGATTTCTTGATTATGTCACCTTATTGTGTGAATGGATAATCAATTTTAGATTTTCATGAATATGTTATCTATTGTCACTAAATGAAATGTTTCATCAGTATTGTGATTGATGATAAATGGTTTAATGAAATGTTTTATAATATATTGAGTTCATGGTATGTGATAATGTTTTGATATAGTGTGTATGTACATAGAAATGAGAGGTCATGAGGATGATTCTATTATATTTATATTCTGTACTATTATTTTACATGGGTAACTAGTTTTGGGGGCATGAAGTTATATAATTTTTATTAGACACATATATTCAGCATACATAGAAGAGGGTGTGAATGATGATGACATCCTATACGATTATGTACTATAATATTATGGGTTGGTGACTTGTTGATATATTTTTATTAGGTTAATTTCATAGAATAAGAGGATATTGATACTTGATGCATAAGATGTGATTGAGGTGATTAAAAAATGTTTTTTAGTAGATTCATTTTTATTCTACCATTTTTGTTTAGTTGGTAAGAGATTATCATTCAACAGATTACTAACTTGATCGGAGTTGGTGTGGGCCCTGAGCAAGCATATTTGATTAGTGATAAATTTATATCCCCTATTTTTATTTTTCTTCAATTTCATTTTTTGATTATGATTCTATTCTGGTTTTTATTATTTTATTTTTTTGGTGTACCAAATAATTCTAGAATTAGTAATTGAATTGAATGATTTGGTTGAAAGTGATGAATGGAACTGAAGATATTGTTTACTAATGATACAATTTGTTATTTTAAGACATTATATGTTCCACTTCATATTTATGAGTTTTAATTTCAAATCCATGATTCTATTTTGAATTTTTATATCACAAATACAAACTATTTAATTTTTATATAATGTTAAAAGTTATCTATTAATAAAGATGATCTAATTGAGTAGTCTAATGTTCTCACCCTCCACATAGAATTGTTAAATTTTTATAAATGATTGATCCGAAAGAGACTATGGATTTCTTGTCCAGCGGATTTATTATAGTCTGTGAGCTTTTCAATATATTTATATATATTTGTTTTATAAATATTTAGATTTAGTGGTTATTTGGGTGTAGGAGTTAATATATATTTACTCAATTATTTCAGTTTATATTTGTCTATAATTTAATAATAGTAATTACTCCCATATTTTTGTTTTAAAAAAATGTTCTTGGGTTTAATGTGTGTCCATTTAGAGGAGGGATATGAGGGTATCACTCAGTTTCCCAACGATCCAGGTGGGAAACCAGTTTGAATGAGTCATAGAACAAATCCCAGGTATTGAATATCTTATTTATTAGAAAATCTTAATCCCAAATACCATATAAGTTCTTTAATAAAATATTATGACATGGTCAGCTACCAATGTGTCTTTCCTAAATAGCCACAATAAATTCTATATAACACTATATTACTTTATCAAATTTTAAATATGACTTATATTTTAAGGATTTAATATTTTTATATTAAAATGAACTATTTATATAATGGTTTTAGGGAATTAGAAAAAAACACTACATAAAAACATATAATTTTATATACATTGTTTTTTTTTTCAATTAAAAAATGGGGTTTATATTCACACCCATGTTTTATTCAAGGCCCTTTTTATTCTATTAAATTAATTCCAATGAAATTTTTTAACATTTCTATAGTTTATACACAACCAAATATCATGTGAAAATTAATAAAAAATGTTGGATAAGCACAAAAACCCCATTATAAGACATAAAAATATACTCATTATTATAGTGAATGAAATTACAAACCATGAAAATATTTACTTCTTCTAAAATTAAACACAATGTAAATAAATAAGAAACATCAACATATAAAAAACCTAGTACTCATAGAAGATCATTGAAACTCATAACAATCATATTAAAACATTTAATGCATCTTGAGAAACATTGAAACCCATGGAGAAATTTTTTTGATAAGATACTATCAACTTTTAAATGATCGTAAACTTTCATTCCTCAAGAAATAAAAACATTTCAGTAACAAGTATTTTAAGAAATGTAATAGGTATTTCGAGGTCATATATTAATTAATGATGTTAAATCATCTCTAACTTGCATTATAATAATCAATAATAGGTTTTTCCTATTGGTGTAACCTATCATGTAATTGACCTCATTTTAAATTTTAAAATGTAATCATTAAGGATAACATTCCAAATATATATTAGTAATATCCATCATAATATATAATTATAATTTAAAATATAATGAATAAAATATTTTTAATCTATCACATGTTCATCATAAAACCCGTGAAATACTCTTTTGAAACCATAATAATGGAACATTCTATTTCCACATAAACATTTGAAGAAGAATAAATTTTCATTCAAAAACATAAAATTGAAAAATTCATATATGTTATTGAAAATATTTTATTTGGATAATTATTTGAAATTGAACACTAATCATTTTATTTAATAATTACTCTTATGGAGTGAAAATTCTTGAAGGTTTAATATGTATGAAAAATACCTCTTTTACTCTTTTATAAAAAGTCGTTAAATAATGAATGTCGATAAAATTAAAATGATTACTTTAAAATAAATAAATTATATGAAAAAATAGTACAAAATATATTTATAAACATTTTATGAACAAATAATATCATTGATGAAACATTTTAAATAACATCAATGTTGAAGAAAATGTATTGTAAATAAAATATTAAAACTAGGATTCAAAGAATAGTCCTTTACATTATGTCTATTCCAGTTTCATATATTATTTAAACCCTGAATATTAAAATTAAAAAGTTATTTACTTTCATAGTAACCATTTTAATGTTAAATAAATTGAAATTATTTCATTTAATTCAATGTTTTATAAAATTATTATCTGAATTATGTTTACGTCAAATGTTTTGATGACATTTACAGTTAAATTATTAAATCAAATTTTATGTTCTGACTTTAGTAAATATTTTTGGTATTCGCAATCATATAATTACTTATATAAACATTAAGTACAAATTTAAATCCATCAATAAAATGTAATCATGGAAATTGTATCACATCATGTCATGGAGACTGTAGTTTTTATATATGAATGAATGATGTTTTCATTTTTCTATGAGATGAAAATGAAATAGAATATATAATTATTAACAATTCCATTTTAATATTAATAATATAATTATTATATCCATGTAATATATATTTCTTTAGAACTATCATTGTAATGGATAAATGAAAGTAGAATCTTATAATGTTGTGGAGTTCACAGTTCCAACGCACAAATGAGTAATATAATCAATTCTAATAAGATGTGTTTTGAAGAAGGTATATATTATTCTATATTTATAAAACTATATTTATGAGATAAATATCATATAAATATATTGAGTTCATGGTATGTGATAATGTTTTGATATAGTGTGTATGTACATAGAAATGAGAGGTCATGAGGATGATTCTATTATATTTATATTCTGTACTATTATTTTACATGGGTAACTAGTTTTGGGGGCATGAAGTTATATAATTTTTATTAGACACATATATTCAGCATACATAGAAGAGGGTGTGAATGATGATGACATCCTATACGATTATGTACTATAATATTATGGGTTGGTGACTTGTTGATATATTTTTATTAGGTTAATTTCATAGAATAAGAGGATATTGATACTTGATGCATAAGATGTGATTGAGGTGATTAAAAAATGTTTTTTAGTAGATTCATTTTTATTCTACCATTTTTGTTTAGTTGGTAAGAGATTATCATTCAGCAGATTACTAACTTGATCGGAGTTGGTGTGGGCCCTGAGCAAGCATATTTGATTAGTGATAAATTTATATCCCCTATTTTTATTTTTCTTCAATTTCATTTTTTGATTATGATTCTATTCTGGTTTTTATTATTTTATTTTTTTGGTGTACCAAATAATTCTAGAATTAGTAATTGAATTGAATGATTTGGTTGAAAGTGATGAATGGAACTGAAGATATTGTTTACTAATGATACAATTTGTTATTTTAAGACATTATATGGTCCACTTCATATTTATGAGTTTTAATTTCAAATCCATGATTCTATTTTGAATTTTTATATCACAAATACAAACTATTTAATTTTTATATAATGTTAAAAGTTATCTATTAATAAAGATGATCTAATTGAGTAGTCTAATGTTCTCACCCTCCACATAGAATTGTTAAATTTTTATAAATGATTGATCCGAAAGAGACTATGGATTTCTTGTCCAGCGGATTTATTATAGTCTGTGAGATTTTCAATATATTTATATATATTTGTTTTATAAATATTTAGATTTAGTGGTTAATTGGGTGTAGGAGTTAATATATATTTACTCAATTATTTCAGTTTATATTTGTCTATAATTTAATAATAGTAATTACTCCCATATTTTTGTTTTAAAAAAATGTTCTTGGGTTTAATGTGTGTCCATTTAGAGGAGGGATATGAGGGTATCACTCAGTTTCCCAACGATCCAGGTGGGAAACCAGTTTGAATGAGTCATAGAACAAATCCCAGGTATTGAATATCTTATTTATTAGAAAATCTTAATCCCAAATACCATATAAGTTCTTTAATAAAATATTATGACATGGTCAGCTACCAATGTGTCTTTCCTAAATAGCCACAATAAATTCTATATAACACTATATTACTTTATCAAATTTTAAATATGACTTATATTTTAAGGATTTAATATTTTTATATTAAAATGAACTATTTATATAATGGTTTTAGGGAATTAGAAAAAAACACTACATAAAAACATATAATTTTATATACATTGTTTTTTTTCAATTAAAAAATGGGGTTTATATTCACACCCATGTTTTATTCAAGGCCCTTTTTATTCTATTAAATTAATTCCAATGAATTTTTTTAACATTTCTATAGTTTATACACAACCAAATATCATGTGAAAATTAATAAAAAACGTTGGATAAGCACAAAAACCCCATTATAAGACATAAAAATATACTCATTATTATAGTGAATGAAATTACAAACCATGAAAATATTTACTTCTTCTAAAATTAAACACAATGTAAATAAATAAGAAACATCAACATATAAAAAACCTAGTACTCATAGAAGATCATTGAAACTCATAACAATCATATTAAAACATTTAATGCATCTTGAGAAACATTGAAACCCATGGAGAAATTTTTTTGATAAGATACTATCAACTTTTAAATGATCGTAAACTTTCATTCCTCAAGAAATAAAAACATTTCAGTAACAAGTATTTTAAGAAATGTAATAGGTATTTCGAGGTCATATATTAATTAATGATGTTAAATCATCTCTAACTTGCATTATAATAATCAATAATAGGTTTTTCCTATTGGTGTAACCTATCATGTAATTGACCTCATTTTAAATTTTAAAATGTAATCATTAAGGATAACATTCCAAATATATATTAGTAATATCCATCATAATATATAATTATAATTTAAAATATAATGAATAAAATATTTTTAATCTATCACATGTTCATCATAAAACCCGTGAAATACTCTTTTGAAACCATAATAATGGAACATTCTATTTCCACATAAACATTTGAAGAAGAATAAATTTTCATTCAAAAACATAAAATTGAAAAATTCATATATGTTATTGAAAATATTTTATTTGGATAATTATTTGAAATTGAACACTAATCATTTTATTTAATAATTACTCTTATGGAGTGAAAATTCTTGAAGGTTTAATATGTATGAAAAATACCTCTTTTACTCTTTTATAAAAAGTCGTTAAATAATGAATGTCGATAAAATTAAAATGATTACTTTAAAATAAATAAATTATATGAAAAAATAGTACAAAATATATTTATAAACATTTTATGAACAAATAATATCATTGATGAAACATTTTAAATAACATCAATGTTGAAGAAAATGTATTGTAAATAAAATATTCAAACTAGGATTCAAAGAATAGTCCTTTACATTATGTCTATTCCAGTTTCATATATTATTTAAACCCTGAATATTAAAATTAAAAAGTTATTTACTTTCATAGTAACCATTTTAATGTTAAATAAATTGAAATTATTTCATTTAATTCAATGTTTTATAAAATTATTATCTGAATTATGTTTACGTCAAATGTTTTGATGACATTTACAGTTAAATTATTAAATCAAATTTTATGTTCTGACTTTAGTAAATATTTTTGGTATTCACAATCATATAATTACTTATATAAACATTAAGTACAAATTTAAATCCATCAATAAAATGTAATCATGGAAATTGTATCACATCTTGTCATGGAGACTGTAGTTTTTATATATGAATGAATGATGTTTTCATTTTTCTATGAGATGAAAATGAAATACAATATATAATTATTAACAATTCCATTTTAATATTAATAATATAATTATTGTATCCATGTAATATATATGTCTTTAGAACAATCATTGTAATGGATAAATGAAAGTAGAATCTTATAATGTTGTGGAGTTCACAGTTCCAACGCACAAATGAGTAATATAATCAATTATAATAAGATGTGTTTTGAAGAAGGTATATATTATTCTATATTTATAAAACTATATTTATGAGATAAATATCATATAAATATATTGAGTTCATGGTATGTGATAATGTTTTGATATAGTGTGTATGTACATAGAAATGAGAGGTCATGAGGATGATTCTATTATATTTATATTCTGTACTATTATTTTACATGGGTAACTAGTTTTGGGGGCATGAAGTTATATAATTTTTATTAGACACATATATTCAGCATACATAGAAGAGGGTGTGAATGATGATGACATCCTATACGATTATGTACTATAATATTATGGGTTGGTGACTTGTTGATATATTTTTATTAGGTTAATTTCATAGAATAAGAGGATATTGATACTTGATGCATAAGATGTGATTGAGGTGATTAAAAAATGTTTTTTAGTAGATTCATTTTTATTCTACCATTTTTGTTTAGTTGGTAAGAGATTATCATTCAACAGATTACTAACTTGATCGGAGTTGGTGTGGGCCCTGAGCAAGCATATTTGATTAGTGATAAATTTATATCCCCTATTTTTATTTTTCTTCAATTTCATTTTTTGATTATGATTCTATTCTGGTTTTTATTATTTTATTTTTTTGGTGTACCAAATAATTCTAGAATTAGTAATTGAATTGAATGATTTGGTTGAAAGTGATGAATGGAACTGAAGATATTGTTTACTAATGATACAATTTGTTATTTTAAGACATTATATGGTCCACTTCATATTTATGAGTTTTAATTTCAAATCCATGATTCTATTTTGAATTTTTATATCACAAATACAAACTATTTAATTTTTATATAATGTTAAAAGTTATCTATTAATAAAGATGATCTAATTGAGTAGTCTAATGTTCTCACCCTCCACATAGAATTGTTAAATTTTTATAAATGATTGATCCGAAAGAGACTATGGATTTCTTGTCCAGCGGATTTATTATAGTCTGTGAGCTTTTCAATATATTTATATATATTTGTTTTATAAATATTTAGATTTAGTGGTTATTTGGGTGTAGGAGTTAATATATATTTACTCAATTATTTCAGTTTATATTTGTCTATAATTTAATAATAGTAATTACTCCCATATTTTTGTTTTAAAAAAATGTTCTTGGGTTTAATGTGTGTCCATTTAGAGGAGGGATATGAGGGTATCACTCAGTTTCCCAACGATCCAGGTGGGAAACCAGTTTGAATGAGTCATAGAACAAATCCCAGGTATTGAATATCTTATTTATTAGAAAATCTTAATCCCAAATACCATATAAGTTCTTTAATAAAATATTATGACATGGTCAGCTACCAATGTGTCTTTCCTAAATAGCCACAATAAATTCTATATAACACTATATTACTTTATCAAATTTTAAATATGACTTATATTTTAAGGATTTAATATTTTTATATTAAAATGAACTATTTATATAATGGTTTTAGGGAATTAGAAAAAAACACTACATAAAAACATATAATTTTATATACATTGTTTTTTTTTTCAATTAAAAAATGGAGTTTATATTCACACCCATGTTTTATTCAAGGCCATTTTTATTCTATTAAATTAATTCCAATGAAATTTTTTAACATTTCTATAGTTTATACACAACCAAATATCATGTGAAAATTAATAAAAAATGTTGGATAAGCACAAAAACCCCATTATAAGACATAAAAATATACTCATTATTATAGTGAATGAAATTACAAACCATGAAAATATTTACTTCTTCTAAAATTAAACACAATGTAAATAAATAAGAAACATCAACATATAAAAAACCTAGTACTCATAGAAGATCATTGAAACTCATAACAATCATATTAAAACATTTAATGCATCTTGAGAAACATTGAAACCCATGGAGAAATTTTTTTGATAAGATACTATCAACTTTTAAATGATCGTAAACTTTCATTCCTCAAGAAATAAAAACATTTCAGTAACAAGTATTTTAAGAAATGTAATAGGTATTTCGAGGTCATATATTAATTAATGATGTTAAATCATCTCTAACTTGCATTATAATAATCAATAATAGGTTTTTCCTATTGGTGTAACCTATCATGTAATTGACCTCATTTTAAATTTTAAAATGTAATCATTAAGGATAACATTCCAAATATATATTAGTAATATCCATCATAATATATAATTATAATTTAAAATATAATGAATAAAATATTTTTAATCTATCACATGTTCATCATAAAACCCGTGAAATACTCTTTTGAAACCATAATAATGGAACATTCTATTTCCACATAAACATTTGAAGAAGAATAAATTTTCATTCAAAAACATAAAATTGAAAAATTCATATATGTTATTGAAAATATTTTATTTGGATAATTTTTTGAAATTGAACACTAATCATTTTATTTAATAATTACTCTTATGGAGTGAAAATTCTTGAAGGTTTAATATGTATGAAAAATACCTCTTTTACTCTTTTATAAAAAGTCGTTAAATAATGAATGTCGATAAAATTAAAATGATTACTTTAAAATAAATAAATTATATGAAAAAATAGTACAAAATATATTTATAAACATTTTATGAACAAATAATATCATTGATGAAAAATTTTAAATAACATCAATGTTGAAGAAAATGTATTGTAAATAAAATATTAAAACTAGGATTCAAAGAATAGTCCTTTACATTATGTCTATTCCAGTTTCATATATTATTTAAACCCTGAATATTAAAATTAAAAAGTTATTTACTTTCATAGTAACCATTTTAATGTTAAATAAATTGAAATTATTTCATTTAATTCAATGTTTTATAAAATTATTATCTGAATTATGTTTACGTCAAATGTTTTGATGACATTTACAGTTAAATTATTAAATCAAATTTTATGTTCTGACTTTAGTAAATATTTTTGGTATTCACAATCATATAATTACTTATATAAACATTAAGTACAAATTTAAATCCATCAATAAAATCTAATCATGGAAATTGTATCACATCATGTCATGGAGACTGTAGTTTTTATATATGAATGAATGATGTTTTCATTTTTCTATGAGATGAAAATGAAATAGAATATATAATTATTAACAATTCCATTTTAATATTAATAATATAATTATTATATCCATGTAATATATATGTCTTTAGAACTATCATTGTAATGGATAAATGAAAGTAGAATCTTATAATGTTGTGGAGTTCACAGTTCCAACGCACAAATGAGTAATATAATCAATTCTAATAAGATGTGTTTTGAAGAAGGTATATATTATTCTATATTTATAAAACTATATTTATGAGATAAATATCAGATAAATATATCAATTTTAGCATAATAACCTTCCATGTGATGTGTATATTAAAAATTAAACACCCCACTTCATGGTTTTCATAGTGAACTTGTATGCATTAGTGATGTATTTATTCCATACAGGATGGTAATACAATCCAATGTTATACCTGTAGTGAACCAATACTTTTAAACATATTATTTGAATATTTTTAACATAAAAATCCATTATTTACAACAAATTAAATATTAATAACAATGTTTTTTTATGTCAAGGGTCATAATACATCAATGTACTAAAAAAATTAAAACCATTATTTTATGATCCACAATGAGATACTAAATTTATTTTAAAAGTCAAAACAACATATCAGAAATTTTGGAAGACATAAAATAAACGGTGATCTAAAAATTCCTATAATGTAACAAACATGAAAAGTTAGCATAACATGGGATTCAAAGGTATAAAAATATATCATAAAAAGGGAATGTACAAAATCTCAGTGAAAATTAACTTAATTAAATTGGTATCTTGATATCATTGATGAAAACAAGTTTTGGAGGAAAAATAAAACATGATATAATCCTAATTCATTTATAAATTTGAGATTTCATCACCTGGTGGACAAAGTCCCAATGTGTATCAAGATCACTCAATCTTATATATGAAATATCATGAATTTAATACATTATTAAATTTATTACAGGTATATATAATTTTGGATGCAACCATTACATTAATATCATGTAACGTGAATATATTTCCAACATTAGGAAACCAATTATAATGAATAGACATTTGAATATTCCATGTAAATAAAATCGATTGCATAATATTGACACATATTATTATTAATGTAATTTTATAAATGAGGGAATTTAAGAGATATACAAATGATATTTATTGTCTCATAAATATAAGGGATGATATTCAAATTATTGATGTGAGATACACATATACATAATTTAGAAGTGATACATAATATTAATTGTATTCTATATTGAATAAAATGTCATTAAATGATTTAATAGAATATTAATTGTGAAAAATACAATTTTCACATTGAATACACTAAATTAAATTCATAAAAAAATCAAAATATTTTAGAAACAAATTTCATTATAAATAACTATGTAAAAATAAAAGGAAATATAACATAAAATTAGTGGTCATAAATGAGGTTAATTAGGTTTATTTCATATAACATAAAAACAATTCCATCAATAATCACATTAAATGGTCTAAAATTTCATCATTAGGAAATAAATATTCCATTAAAACAATTTTTTAATATTTCTAAATAAAATAAAATTTAATATTTTTTAAAATGTTAAAAATATTATTGAAAATATTTATAAAAAACATGGATATGGAATAAAGGTGTTTACAATCAAAGACATAAATGAGGTTAGTTTATATAAAGACATTTTACAAATTTTTTTTTGTAAAAATGACATTGAAATGATACTATTATTTGGAAATTTAATTAATGAGGAAAATATAATAAAAATTATTATTTTTATTATAAAATGATCAAATATTTCCATAAAAACATATTTTTATTCATGAACAATCATGAATAAAATAATATTGACAGATAAACCCTTATTGATTTGGTAATATTAGAGTCATAACTACTAGGAAATAAGTAAATGAATTATGATGATATAAATCATGAAGTATGAAGTAATCATAATATAAAACTAAAATATTCTATATATAAAATATGTAAAATAAATTAGGTTCATAAAAGAACATTTGTCTCAAATAAAAAAAATAGAGATGAAACCCTTAGAAACTTTGTATCTTTTTAATCATAACCCCAATTAAATAAATAACATAAATTGAATATTCTACACACCATGAAAATAATTGAATTAAATATATAACATTAAACATGTATGTATTTCCACCACAAATGATAAATAATTGGTGATAGTTTCATAAGTCTCACAAAAGTAAAATTTATATGTGTAATAAAATTCCAAAAATATAGACTTGTCATGTATGTATTTTATGTATAGTATAATATAATCTTAATAAATATTTATTTTTAGAAAAATCCTTGGTTTTAATAACACATACATAAAACAATTTATTTATTAATTTCAATTATATATTTAATTAATTATTCATTTATTCCCACATCACGTGTTTTGGGAACGATTACTTTATACATTTAAAATTGAATAATTGCATTAGATATGGTGAAAGTGGAAATTTATCTATCATATGTAAAAAAATAATAATGAAATAACTAAAAAATTAATACAGAATTTATACTTATTATAAAAAATATGAAATATGGTAATGAAAAATGAATGTTGTTGTTGTCATAGAGATAGTAGGCCATACATACACCTGGGTAATGTTTTAATTTCCAAATAATAATGATAAAAATAATATAATTGTTATTTTATGTCTAAAAATGATATTTATATTACAATGATATAATTTATTTAAATAAGAATACATATAGCATCCTTGTGATTTGATTATATAAACTGAATTATTGTTCTTCATGAGATGGTAATCGGTCAAAAAATGAACATTGTTATAATTTTTCAACTAATTGTAAGATAAATAGATATATTATATCTTAATTTTCTAATTTTATTAATATTTCATGAATATAAATTATAAAATTAAATCTTTCATCTTGAAAAACAATAATTGGAGTTAATAGAAAAAAATTATATTGGTTCACATAGAAGTATTAAGTCATGCACACTAATGGCGGTTTCACATCCCAATTGATTGAAGAGGAGATTGAAATTTTTTTTTTCATATTAATAATAAAAACTAATTATATATTTTATATTGGTGTTATTATATTGTAATATATATGTCATAATTATTTTTGGATAAATACGAAGTAATAAAAGGCACTCGATGAGGATGATTACTTTTTTTAGAAGGATTTTCTAGATATCTTATTAAGGATATTGAGGTTTTCATTTCTTAAATAACATAATATCTATAATGTTATTATGGATTTTTTTAGAGTGATATTTGAAGGATTTTTAATCTAATTGTTTTAAGAGCTTTCAATAAGTTAGGGGACTCTTTTCCCTTTTATTATTTTGGAGGAGTCACATTTTTAAGTATTCAATAATGGGAAGTCACAATAAAACTAATGGAATAAATAATTGAAAAATAAATTATTGAATGATTTTTTAGGCTTATAAAAATATCATCAAATAAAATAAACATTTTATTTCATTTACCTCTATGGTTACTCACTTTTACTATTTTAATTTTGTTTACCACCTTAGCTTATTTTCATTTCTATTTTGACTTTTCATTATGAAAAAAAGTATATTTAAATTTTTATATAATATAAATTATTATTATTATAAATATGGAATCAATTTTATCACATTAAATTCATAGAAGTTTAATAATGTAATATAAAATAAAACAAATAAGTTTGGTAAATTAAAGGTTTTCTAATAAATAACTTTTCAAGGAAGATATGATCTTACATTATGTCAATGTTCTGTAGTATTTTATATTTTAATTAAAACTAATAAATATAGATAAATATTATATAAATTCTAAATAAAATAGTCTTAATCATGATTTTTAATTAATTTAAACATAGATACATTATTCACTTTAAAACAGTTTAAAAATAATATGATTTTTAAAAAAGAATAAACTTATAGTAAAATATTGAATAAAGATGATCCTATATAATTATTTCTTTAACACATAACTATATTATAATAATTTTACGTTCATATAAATTTAAAATAATAATTATAAAATTAAATTAATTGTTTAATTAAAATAATGATAGTTTTAAAATAAATATTATATTCATTGTTAATTGAAAAATTAATATTTTCATAAAATATTTCAAAAATTACGCCCACTAACTTTTAAAATGATGTTTAAAAAATTATTTTTCTTTTTTAAAATAATAATTCTAAATGTTCAATATATTATTTATAATTCTCATCATGAAAAATATAAAAAACATCTTTGAAGGAAATGTATTTTTGAAGAATAAAATAATTTTTTTAGATTTTGAGTGACTATTAAGAATTAATAAATAAATTTATATTATATATATATATATATATATATTAGTAATTAATATGATATTAATCATACCCACCCATTTAATGTCTATGTTGAATTTTCACATTTATATAATATTATTTTAATATTTTATGACAATATGTTTAAACTCAATTTTTTTGTTGAATATTCTATCAACTATATTGTTATTCTACAATCTCAATGTGTAAAATTATACATTCATAAATAAATTAATTTAGTATAGTTTTTACTTTTACCCAAAACCAATGGTTTTAATTTATAAAAATCCATTTTTGAGAATCCAACATTTTAAAAGGGTTTAAAAAAATTCTCTTAAAAGATCGAAATTGAAATATTATGATCATCTAAGATAAAACATGACATGGTTTACATTTAAGTGTATATTAGAGGGATGTGAAAAATATTGACATGAAGAAATGAATACTTAATTATTGAGATTGATAGTGATTATTGATCTCAACAGAATAACTTTCTAAGAGAATATTATCAAAATAAAAACCATAAATATAAAATAAATTAATATTCTATTCAGTAATTTTATATAAAAGTAATATGAAATTAATATTTTTCAATATTCCTTTCACTAGGTTTTTGGATTCTTTTACCAACATTATTTTCATCACCATAAAATATAAATATGTGTTATATTTTAATTTATAGAATACAATTTCATTCAATCATTTTCTAATTAACCTCTTTCTATAAAGATTGTATCTTAAAAATAAATTTTTTATTTCAGAAGCACTAAAATTTTCTTTTTACAGATCATAATATTACTAAAATAGTGACAATGTATGAATCCTATATTAATTAAATAACACATTTTTAATTTAATTTAATAAAAGACCCAAAATGAAAATAAATATATGAATATCAATAATTCGATAACAATTATGAATATTTAACATTGATCGTTCAATAAATAAATAAATTATATATGCCAAATATCATCAATAACCGCAATGAGAATGATGTTTTTTTCTTTGAGGGCCATTTGATCGAAGTTATCTTTTGTCTATAAATAACTTGATAGAGTTCTTCACAAATAATCCTTAACATTTACCGTTGTGGTTATACATTCAATTTAACCAAAAAAGACTTCCAAAAATATCATGATTCACCTCAGTATTTGTTTTTTAAAAAAATGTTCTTCTATTAGGATTCGGAAAATAAATTTAATAAAATATACAAAATAAATTCTGAATAAATAGTTTTATACTAAAAGATAATCACTTGGGCCAGTGGTAGGAAAATCTCCCTTAACACCTTTAGATTTTGTGTTCAATCCCTTTAGCCTTTACATTTGTAATGAGATATTTATCGACATATAGGTTTGAATTTTTTAAAAAACATATTTTTATAATTCCAATAAAATTACAAAAAATATTATTTTATCAAAAAAAATATATTATTCCTCAAATCAAGTTTTAACCGTTGAACCCCTTTATATAGTATTTTGCTACACAACTAATTATATATCATTGACAATGTTTTCCTTAACATTTTTCACATAACATGTATTAAATTTTACTCAATCATTTATTTCTATAAAATAACACCATACAATTAAATTATTATTATATGTCATTAATACTATTCAACATATTTTTTCACATCCTCAATGAAAAACTATATTCGAAAATTACTCAAAAGTTTAATCATTCCTATATTTAAAATACCATTGATGAAAATATATAAAAAACATTATTCATGTGTTATAATAATAAAATCAATCATTATACATAAAAGAATTTTATAAAATAACTAAAAAATAATTAATCCATGGATTTGGGTATGGAATCAATTAATGTCTATGTTCTAAACAATTTAAATTTTCTACTTTTAGTGGTTCATTAGGTATATATTTATTTCAATTTATCATATTAATAAAATATTACATTATTCTTCAAACAATATCTACTTTGTGGACTTATTTAACACACATAATGAATTATTTAGTTCTTTTAATTAATTTTTAATGGTTCCCATTCAAACAATGTTTTTATGGATGAAATTGAATATTCATTTCTTTTTCATCATTATCTCTTCTTCTTCTATAAGATGTTATCAGTTTATTCTTATATGTTTTTAGAAATATAACTATTAATTATTTACTAATAATAATTATAGATATCTCATATGGCATGTTACTATTATTCTTAACAATTATTCCCACTATGTTAGGCATGTCAGTAGGGTATTCATTACCATTCCCATCACATTATAATTTTTTATTATTTCTATTATTTCCCAAATATAATTTACAAAATTAAAATAATATAGATGATAATTTTTTAAGAAGGAAATCATTTAATCATAAATGTAATTACATAAAAATGAAAAATTTATATGGAATTATGAGTCACTAGTTTTTAATCATGATTGTTTATAGAAATGATTTCTATTAGGGCTTCAAAACTAATTTGTTTTTGTTAACCATAATAATTTTAGGATAGTTATTTGAGTATCAAAAGCATATAATTCAGGAGTGTCGACCTATGAGTTCACCAAAAATGCTAGGGTCAAGCCACGTTGTTATGGAAAGAAAAATACTATACAAACTCCCTTTTAAACTGGGTAGGAGAAAACCATTACACGCAATAGTTCCAAAGGGATCAACCAACTCCAAAGCCCAATACTGCTGCTCGAATGCTTAAAAATAACCCATCAAATGACCAAAGACTAGAAAAACAAAATCCTATACACAAGTCCCACAATCAAGACCATTCCACACCGCCGTATACATCTTCATCCCACCAGTACCGATTCTGACGAGATATGTTATTCTGATCAATATCTAAATTTGTGAAGGTAGACCGCCACACTTCCGACATGCATCCATAGAGAACAATCACAACAATGATGCTACCATCATTGGTGAACCCTCTACTTTTCTCCACTTAAAAATGAAAGACACGCCAAATTGTGATATAACGGAGATCTGGCACAGATATTGAGTGGTATTCACAACAATATATGTTCCCTATATCCACTGAAAACTGTAAGTAATCTGATACATGATATCATCACATATGAAAATATAGTTGCCGCCCTGATTGAGCTGGCATCACGAAGACATGAGCCGAGCCGAGATCAGGACCACTAAGCAAGGAAGGCATAGAAGCAAGAGTTGGCTTCCAGAACCGTCGACGCAGTGACCACCATTTCCACCACTGAAATCCGCAGGATGAGATGAGATCCATTACCTAAAGACCCAAGCCAAGCCAAGGAACAGATGGCCGCTTGGAGAAGGGATCTGAAGTAGAATATGAAGCCACTGTCTACTTCCACCTTGGATCTGTACCTCCAAAACCCCTTGCACTCTAATTAAATGTGCCGCTAGGAAGGCATTTGAAACCCTAGGGATCTCCTAAGAGCGGATCTCCCAAGAGTTCCCCTTCATTTATACCACATATGAGATTAAGAAATCATGATATTATGAATTAGGTAAAAATTAAGTCCATACAAATTATCTTTTTCAAGGTCACTATAAAAAAATATTATTTTTCTAGATCCCCGTCAACATGTTTTATTTAGATGGGGTTGTAATTTCTTTTATAAGACTCACAATATCATTCAATTAAATTCTATAATAGTTTCTTATACATAGAAATATCATTATATTTATTCATAGGTATCTCACTAATTTTTTATTATCCAGGATTCCAATGGAGAAATAAAACATTTCATTGATAAAAACAATAGATATCCATGTTATTTTACAAAATTAATATTTTATTTTTGACATAAACATCAAATAATTACAAAATAAATAATATGATTCTTATTATTTTAGGAATACTGGGTTCATAATATATCAATGTCAGACTAAAATAAGACATATTGATTACTTTCTCTTTAATACAATCCCAAATAAATTTCAGATTTTAAAAATTTATAGGAAAACATGATGAATACATAAAACAATGAGGTGTGATGAAAATCCGCGAAAGGGAATAAACATGATAACGAAACATAACATGTCAGTTAAAGTAATAACATGAAATCATGATGGATAAGCCTCATGTGTAATCACATGGGATTATAAAATAAAAAAATGGTATCATTAGATCATGGAAACATAGTAAATGTTAGAAAAATATAAAACATGACATAATTTTTTTTAGGATAACTAATGTGACAACATCACCTAAGGGATGTAGTTTCATAATTTATTTGGTTTACGCTATAATCTCATACATGGAATCTCATGAGACTAAAATGTTACCCTATTCATTAGAGTTTTATATAATTCTGGGACCACCCATCATATTTATATCCTGTTCAAGAATATGTAGTATACATAAGGAAATAAAATATGTTGAATAAACATAATATTTTACCATGAAAATTAAATTGGTTTCAAAATCATTTCTTATATAATAATTAATGGAAATTACACAATGATTATATTTGAGATATGAACATAATGATTTTTCACCCATTCATTATATGAGATAATAGGATACATAGTCATGTAATAGAAATATATAAATAATTTAGAACAAATATGAAACATTAAATGATTTTATCTTGGATGAAAATTTTAGTAAACGAATATGTGGATTATTTATTGTCAAAAAATAACATTTTCATTTGAATGAACATCTTAAAAACATGAAAATTTAAAAAATGTAATTGGAATTTTTTTATCTCAAAATTCCCATGTAATATTATAATGGAATCTTCAAATAATATGTGGTCATGATGGTGGTTATTTTTATACATGTCATAAATATAAAACCCCAGCCTTAAACCTTAAATAATCTTGAGTTACTACAATATTACACATTGAGGATCTTTTCAGGTTTAGAGTTTAAGAGAATTAGATCATAAAACTTGCATTACATTCCACATTTAAACAAAGTGGTTACATAAAAGATAGTATTCATTTTTCCCATCAATGGAAACATATATAAAATAAAACATGGATTCTTTCTTAACACTTCCTTGACACTATCATCATATCAATTACCCTTCCCTTGACCTGTGAAAAACATTTAAAAAACTTGGGATGAGCATAAAAAGCACAGTAAGGGATATAAAAATATGGAAAGGCAACATGACTACATTTATACATAAGAATGAAATCATACATTACCCATAAAACATAAGCACTATAACATACCATATAAAATCATGAATAAATCAAATAAATCATAATACATAAAGGTAACTTGAGGCATTGATAACATTATTACGTAGGGAGTAACCCTCTTGGTTATGTTTGGAATACCCACCATAGTATATTCCCTAAATCTCTTTGGAGAAACCATAACGTTTCACTCCTTCGTGTTACCCAATGCATTGGAGAGCTATATCTGGCTCACCTTCCCTTTATTTTATCACGAACCACCCCTCTTAATAACAATGCCCAAGAACCATAACATAATCTTATCACATATAACATTCATAAATGAAACATAACATTTCAACCCTTCAATAACAAGATATCAATAAAACACATTGATATAAATACATTATGAAAACCATTTTCAATACCAAAATAAAAGAAAAGTAAAACATGATATTTATTTTTCATTTAAAAATATGGTATGGCTTGTAGAGGAAGCCGAAACTCAAATAATGGTCACGGCGGCGGAGAAGTCGTTTTCACCGCATACGTACGACAAAAACATTCCCTTTTTCATTTAGTAAAATGCTTTGTATAAAAAGATTCCTTTTCGATAAACGTAAAAGTCAAAGGGGTTTATACACCATATAAAAGAAAGTTGTGTATAAAACAAAATATGCCTCAATGAAAGGAGATTGAGATAAAGTCCCATAAAAAGACGGTATCCTTGGATTAATGATAAATCAGTTACATAACTATGAGTGACAAAAGAATACACGAAATATAAGTGGGTATTAAGTGTAAAAAATCAGAGTACATTTACACATAATCATATAACGACATATTCAAGGTGTACAAGTTTATCCCAAAGAATCAAAATTGGGTTAAAAAGTTCCCTTGCAAAAATTCGACAGCCTAACAGCGTCACTTCAAAATTCAGAAAAAGAGTTGATGAGAGATAAAAAGGGTATCTCATCACTTGGACATATAATTTTCATCAATAAGGATATAGAAGTACATATCCCAAAATAACATTATGTGAATTAAAAGACATAACAAAATAATTCTTTTAAAAAGAGGAGGGTGAAAGGTTCCCTTACCGACATGGGTATCATTCGAAACAAACGCCCCGTGAAAGAAGGACAATACATCATTGATGTAAATACTCATAAATGAAATAATTTTACACAATGAGTAAAATAATGGTCAGTACATACACCACTCAAAAGAAATTGTGGCAAATGTATCATAAATCTCACGGGAATAAAAGTGATATGAAAAATCCATTACGAAAACTCAGCAGCCTAACGTCGCCACTTAAAACATCCAAAAATGGATTGATGAGATCAAATAGGGTATCTCATCACATTACAATAAAATTTACAGAAAGATGAATATAAAATAACATCCCCCATCATAACAAATAGGAGCTTAAAAGAAGTGACATAAAGGAGAGTACTTAAAGAGAAAGAGAGAGGTTAGAACTCTTATGAAAATTCGGCAGCCTAACAGCGCCACTCAAAACTTCCAAAATGGATTGATGAGAGAGAATAGGGTCTCTCATCATATGAACATAAAAAATGCAGTAATAGTGATATAAAATAAGATCCCAATAACAAGAAAGATAATCTTAGAAGTAATGACTAAAAGAGTGTACTTAAAAAGAAAGAGAGGAGTAGGATTCCTTACCTCGGGTCCGACTTGACTCGATCATTCTTTAACATCCTGAATAATAAAATTGAGTTAATTTAAAATATATTAAGAACCTTTTTCTAGATCATTATTCCTTTTATATCACTTATTTCCATGTTATAAACATTATTTAATCATTTAAGTTAATAATGTTTGTTTTGTCGATATTTGGTTCTGAAGTCGAAAGTGGACTTCTTACAATTACATGTTGTTTGTGTGGTCAAATGTTCATTATATCCAGAAATATATTCATGATTTGGATATCATATATATCATATATATCCAGAATATACATGTATTTATAATATTACATAATCATTTAGAGGTAATAAAGGAAATGCACGGTTCATGGAGACGGTAAGCTATACGTACGCATGAACGCTACTTTCATTTCTATGTCATATTAATGTAATAAAACCAAATGAGAGGCATTTATATTTTAATTCCAGAATTATAATCATCATTTATATGTAACATAAATCATATATAATAACTTTAAATCCATCCTATATACATCCCACATATGGCATTAACGAATCAAATCACTTTGAGGGGGCGGTAGTCCGCACTTCCTAAAATGAAATTATCATGATTACCCACAATGGAAACCATAAAGGTATGCCACAAAAGAAAAATACAGAAACAGAAACATTTTATATATCATATATAAATATAGTGACATCATAATGGCCACCTTTTAATGTGTTATATATGTGTTGAACAATCATCGTTTCGTGAGGCAGAAATCCGCCATCCACAGAAACCGTATGTTCTTTAACCATTTCATATAGGTGTGTGTAAGTGTAGCTCGAATGATTCTTATAACATCATCATAGTATATTTCAGATACTGTATTTTTTACAAAATAAATGAATAAAAATATTTTAGGGGGTTGGAGAAGCAAAATAAAACAATATAACACAAGTGAAGACATTACCTTAGAATCAGGTAACTCCCTTTGGTTTGAGCTCAAAGGCTTCCTTGGGAAGCCTTCTGCCCAATGTGAGGTTTCTAGGAGTTATAGAGGGATGTGGAGAGGAAATATGGGAAGGTTTTGGCCGAGCCAAAGCCTTTGAAAGTGTGGGTAAGGAGGAAGAGGTGGGGGCATTTTATAAGAGGAGAGGAGGGGCACTCTTGGAAAGGTATAAAATGTAACTTTATTTTCAAATGAGTTTCGGATTTTAATGGTCCCACATTGATGTGTTTCAATGATAAGGTGATAAGTGTTCTAAATCCACCCATCCAATAGGTTTTGGACATTTTTAGGTCTTAGATTTTATATTATCTTACCATTTTATTTAAAACATTAAATAATGAGGTCTTCGCTGCATCATCATGATGTCATAAATAATTTAATTTATTTAATGTCTAAAAATTATAAAAAAAATAATATGATGTAGTAAATATTTTTATCATTTCAATTAATATTTATAGTCCAAAATATCATTTATGTAGTCAAAATTAAAAATATTTTACTTAGGTGATACATTCTTTGTTACATCTTTAAAAATAAAAATATAAAAAGTCACTTTCTCACAAAAGTGATTCCATGGGGCCCCAAAAATTGGCACAAGGCATACCATGGTCGTCCATGAGACAAAAAGTAGACTTAGGACACATTTTGTGGTCATTTTCTATTATTATGATATTATGATATTTTCTTTAACTACCCGATTACTCATTAATCAAATAATTAAAGATAATTACCGTCATTACTATTCATAAAGTCCAAAAACAAAAGAGTCTTCATTAAATAATTTGGAACTTCTGATTCCAAATATGTAATTCATTTTACCAAATTCGAGAGACAAAAATTGCAATAATTAATTTAAAAAAAACTTCACGTAGTCAAAAAAAATAGCGGGTTTTTTTTGCAACAATGTTTATGAAAAGTTTGGTACTTGTTTATGCTGAATTCCAACGTGAAATTAATCCCAATGACCATAATTTAATTAAATGGTAAAAATATATTATAATTATACTTTAAAACAAATTAAAAAGATAATATAAACATATAATTAAATTATATGAAAAAGCAATTTTGATGTAAAATGCAGTATTTTTCACTATTCATTGAAAAATGAATATTGTCATAAAAATACCAAAAATTAACCCAAGGTAAATTTCAATGTCCCAATCATAAATAATATGTTTATTTTGAAAAATAGAGCTTATAAAATTGTCATAATGTGGATTTGAAAGGGGTTCTCCATCAAAAGGCGGTTAATCGACCTTTTAAAGAATATTTGAATGTTTACACTTAAAAACTGGATTCATTTGCATTTTTAATCCACTATCATTTATTGTAAAGAGTAAAAATATTTGACAAACATATATAATCATTTTGTAGTTAGTTCTGTTCATTTCCGCCATTACAACGGCTAGGTGTTAACTACCATTTCAAATAATATTATTTTATTATTAGAGTGCAACGTATGATTCCCAAGAAACTCGTTGTTGCTTATTGGGTATGCCATCAAGCATAGCATCCCCTTTAAAGTAATATTAATATTTTATTCACAAATATAGATAAATATAAAGATGTAAAAATTTTTATTTACGTGGGGTGTTACATCCTTCCCCTCTTTTTGGGAATTGCGTCCTCGTAATTTTAAAATTGGTCTTGGAAACATCCTTGAATGTCCCACATCGGAACAGGAGTCGGTAAAACAATCACTTTAAAATAAAGAAAGATAAGTACAATGGTCACCCGATTTAACCCATACTAGGATTCCAAGTATGAAAATATGGACATGGAGGAAAAAAACAAAGGGTCATGTTCTGATGGAGAGTGATAGAAATCATGTTTAGGAGAAAGTTAATCACAAGAAAATCACAAACTTGTGATGGGTTAAACAGTATTAGATTCCCCAGTAGGAAAAGTTAATAGACAACATTTTTGTTTTAAGTTACTTTTTATTAAGGAATTTATTCATAAGTGAACATAATCACTTATCATGTTGACTTTCAACTTTTATTAGATTCCTTACGCAAACTCATATTTTCTCCAAAAGACGAGTATTTAGGAAGACTTGTTCACATTAAGAGTACGATAATCAAATTCTATAGAATCACCTAATCCACAAAAGAGAACTATAAAATTCCCATGTCATTAGACATTAACCAAAAACAAAACCAAAAAGCTTAGTAAAAGATCAGATAATCCAGAAAAGGATAACCCTTTATAAAAAGAAAATCTATTCTTAATCTCCAAAATTTGTCCAAAAAATCCCAAAGTTCAATGAAGACCATTATATAATCAATTTGTCCATAAAATTATTCAATGTATACCAAACTAAGATTGAAAACCAAACATTTTAAGGATTTAGTCACATAGTCTTCCAAGTTAAATCGTTAAATTTATCTCCAAACAAAATCAGTTGCTCTTAATGACTCGAATTGAAACGTAATTAACCTAATCACATATCATCCATGATAGGTTACTAAATATCCATAGATAACCCAAAATCAACATACTCTTAATTCATAAAATCATCTAACTAAAAAGAATCAGTCAAACTAACCAGGGACTGCATGTAGTCCAGTGGTAGGCGATAAATACCAGTTGCACTTTGATTGTGGGTTCGATTACCGCAGCTTTGTCCGACGCGACGGGTTGTCACACGGTCTGCGTGTTGTCCTTTTTCCAAAACTATATAATTCTCAAATCATTCCCCAAGAAGATATAAAATCATCAAAAATAACCATAACATAATTTAACCTCAATTTATCTCAAGCCTTTCACTTCCATCATAACATATAGTTAACCATAATTACCTCAAAAGTAAGGATCATATAAACCCAAATAGTTCTTTATAACTATGTCCACAAAAGAACAGATAACTATTCCTTGAATAAAATTTTCATATATTAAACATCAGGGTTACACATACTATAAAAAGTCTTCTAATGTAACCCCATCATCCCAAGAGACTTAATGCTCTTAAGAATTTCACCATAACTCTTGAAGCCATTATATGTTGACATCTTACTCATTCAACATTCTTCATGACCCATTAACCATTCCTTTCCAACATATTCTGAAATACTTCTTTCCTACAATCAAAATCATGAATCATATCATAAGATTCCAAAATTGGAAAACAATAGTTATGAAATAATCCATACCTTTGATTGGTCATTTTCAGTTTCTTCATCCTCAATCGGAATGGCATTAGGTATTGGTAAACGAACATTTGTACGATCTTGGTGATCCCATTGATGAAACTTCTTCATTGGACATGTGTTTGCATAATGACCATGCACAACACATTTAAAACATTCAATTGATCCCTCAGAAATAACTTGTTTCCCTTTCCTTGAGTCAACTGGATGCTTCCATTTTCCATGGGAGGTTCTTGCTTTATGACCTTCATTTCCACATCTATAGAATATTTATGTCCCATTGAAACATTTTCCTAGGTTTTTCTTTCCACATTTTTGACACATAGGTTTTTGAACACACTTACCTTTATGATTATTACATATAGTTTCGTAGGGATTTGTTTCTCGGAAATATGATTCCTTAGAGAAATCACCAAGGTTTAGGTGGTCAATCATGACTCCAGATAGTTGGTTGTGGATAGTCATAAGAGTTCTCATTGTAGCTCCCATATCATTCAGTTTCTTGCTCAAAAAACAGTCACAGTTTCCTTCACATCCACTGTTACTTTGGTGCCTGCTAGATCCAGCCATTTACTAAAACCAAAAAGGTCAGTTTGAGTTTATCAAAAAACCATCATGTACTAATGAGGAAGATAAACACTAAGATATACTTACTCATTCACTTTATCAAAAACTCGGACTCTTTCTGAAATCTTAACCATTATGGTAATGTCACTTATGCTTAAAGAATACCCTAACCTCTAAAGTTATCTAAAACGACCTTTGATACCAACCATAAGGCCCCAGCTTTAAACCTTAGTTAATCATGAGTTACTAAATGATTACACATTGAGGATCTTTTCAGGTTTAGAGTTTTTGAGAATTAGATCATAAAACATGCATTACATTACACATTTAAACAAATTGGTTACATAAAAGATAGTATTCATTTTTCCCATCAATGGAAACATATTTAAAATAAAACATGGATTCTTTCTTGACACTTCCTTGACACTATCATCATATCATTTAACCTTCCCTTGACCTGTGAAAAACATTTCAAATACTTGGGATGAGCATAAAAAGCTCAGTAAGGGATATGAAAATATGGAAAGGAAACTTGAGTACATGTATACATAAGAATGAAATCATACTTTACCCATAATACATAATCACATTAACATACCTCATAAAATTATGAATAAATCATTGAAATCATAAGATATAAAGGTAACTTGAGGCATTCATAACATTCTTACGTGGGGAGTAACCCTCTTGGTTACGTTTGGAATACCCACCACAGTATATTCCGTAAATCCCATTAGATAAACCTTAACGTTTCACTCCTTCACGTTACCCAATGAATTGGAGAGCTATATCGGGCTCACCCGCCCTTAGTTTATCATGGAACCTCCCGTCTTCACAACAATGCCCAAGAACCATAACATAATCTTATCACATAAAACATGCATAAAGGAAACATAACATTTCCACCTTTCAATAACAAGATATCAATACAACACATTGATATAAATACATTATGAAAAACATTTTCAATACCAAAATAAAAAAAAGTAAATCATGGTATTTATTTTTCTTTTAAAAAGAAGGTATGGCTTTTAGAGGAATCCAAAACTCATATAATGGTCACGACGGCGGAGAAGTCGTTGTCGCCGCACACGTACTACAAAAACATTCCCTTTTGTCGTTTAGTAAAACGCTTCATATAAAAATATTCCTTTTCGATAAACGTAAAATTCAAAGGGGTTTATACACGATATAAATGAATGTTGTGTATAAAGTAATATATGCCTCAATGAAAGGAGATTGAGACGAAGTCCCATACAAAGATGATATCCTTGGATTAAGGATAAATCAGTAACATAACTATTTGTGACAAACGAATACACGAAATATAAGTGGGTATTAACTATAAAACAATCAGAGGACATTCACACATAATCATAGAACGACATATTCATGGTGTACAAGTTTATCCCAAACAATTGAAATGGGGTTAAGACGTTCCCATGCAAATATTCGACAGCCTAACAGCGGCACTTCAAAATTCAGAAAAAGAGTTGATGAGAGATAAAAAGGGTATCTCCTCACATGGAAATAAAATTTATATCAATAAGGATATTGAAGAACATATCCCAAAATAACATTATGTGAATTAAAAGACATAACAAAATAAGTCTTTTAAAAAGATTAGTGTGAAAGGTTCCCTTACCGACATGGGTATCTTTCGAAACATACGCCCTGTGAAAGAAGGACAATACAACATTGATTTAAATACTCATAAATGAAAGAATATTACACAATGAGTAAAATAATGGTCAGTACATACACCAATAAAAGCAAATTGTGGAAAATGTTGCATAAATCTCATGGAAATAAAAGTGAGATGAAAAATCCCTTACGAAAACTCAGCAGCCTAACGACGCCACTTAAAACTTCTAAAAATGGATTGCTGAGATCAAATAGGGTATCTCATCACATTAAAATAAAATGTACAGAAAGATGAATATAAAAGAACAACCCTCATCATAACAAACAGGAGCTTAAAAGAAGTGACATAAAGGAGAGTACATAAAGAGAAAGAGAGTGGTTAGATCTCTTACGAAAATTTGGCAGCCTAACGACGCCACTCAAAACATACAAAATGGATTGATGATAGAGAATAGGGTCTCTCATCATATGAACATAAAAATTATAGTAAGAGTAATATAAAATAACATCCCAATAACAAGAAAGATGAGCTTAGAAGGAATGACATAAAAGAGTGTACATAAAAAGTAAGAGAGGAGTAGGATCCCTTACCTCGGGTCCGACATGACTCGATAGTTCTTTAACATCCTGAATAATAAACTTGAGTTAATTTAAACTTTATTAAGAACATTTTTCTAGTTCATTATTCCTTTTATATCACTTATTTGCATGTTATAAACATTATGTAATCATTTATGTTAATAATGTTTGTTTTGTCGATATTTGGTTCTTAAGTCGAAAGAGGACTTCTTACATTTACATGTTGTTCATGTGGTCAAATGTTCATTATATCCAGAATTATATTCATGATTTGGATATCATATATATCCAGAATATACATGTATTTATAATATTACCTAATCATTTAGAGGTAATAAATGAAATGAACCGTTCATGTAGACGGTAAGCAGTACGTACGCATGAACGCTACTTTCATTTCTATGTCATATTAATGGAATTAAAACCAAATTAGAGGTATGTATATTTCAATTCCAGAATTATATTCATCATTTATATGTAACATAAATCATATATAATAAATTTAAACCCATCATTTATACATCCCACATATGGCATTAACGAATCAAATCACTTTGAGGGGGAGGTAGTCCGCACTTCCTAAAATGAAATTATCGTGTTTACCCACAATGGAAACCATAAAGGTATGACACAAAAGAAAAATACAGAAACATAATCATATTATATATCATATATAAATATAGTGACATCTTAATGGCCACCTTTTAATGTGTTATATTAGTGTTGAACAATCATCGTTTCGTGAGGCAGAAATTCGCCATCCACAGAAACAGTATGTTCTTTAACCATTTGATGAAGGTGTGTGTAAGTGTAGCTCGAATGATTCTTATAAAAAAATCCTAGTATATTTATGATACTGGATTTGTTACAAAATAATTGAATAAAAAGAGTTTAGGGGGTTGGAAAAGCAAAATAAAATAAAAAAAAAAGTGAAGACATTACCTTAAAATCGGGTAACTCCCTTTGGTTTGAGATGAAAGGCTTCCTTGGGAAGCCTTATGCCCAAATTGAGGCTTCAAGGAATTATAGTGGGATGTGGAGAGACAAAATGGGTAGGGTTTGGATGAGCCAAAGCCTTTTGAAGTGTGGGTAAGGAGGTAGAGGTGGGGGCCTATTATAAGAGGAGAGGAGGGGCACTCTTGGAAGGGTATAAAATGTAACTTTATATTCAAATGAGTTTTAGACTTTAATGGTCCCACGTTGATATGTTTCTAGGATAAGGTGATAAGGGTTCGAAATCCACCCATCCAATAGGTTTTGGACATGTTTAGGTCTTAGATTTTACATTTTCTTTCCATTTTATTTAAATCGTTAAAAAATGAGGTCATCGCTGCATCATCATGATGTCATAAATAATTTAATTTATTTAATGTCTAAATATTATAAAAAAATACTATGATGTAGAAAATCGTTTTAGATTTCCAATGAATATTTATATTCCAAAATATCATTTATTTAGACAAAATTAAAAATATTTTACTTAGGTGATACATTCTTTGTTACATTTAATATTCATTAAAAATAAAAAGATAAAATTCACTTTCTCACCAAAGTGATTCCATGGGGCCCCCAAGTTTGGCACAAGGAATCCCATGGTAGGCCATGAGACAACCAGTATCCTTAGGACATATTTTGTGGTCATTATTTATTATTATGATATTATATTTTTTTCATTAACTACCCGATTACTCATTAATCAAGATAATTAAAGATAATTACCATCGTTACTATTCATAATGTCCAAAAAACAAAAGAGTCTTAATTACATAATTTGTACCTTCTGATTACAAATATGTAATTAATTTTACCAAATTCCAAACACATAAATTTCAATAATTAATTTTAAAAAAACTTCCCTTTCTCAAAACAAATAGCGGGTTTTTTGCAACAATATTTATGAAAAGTTTGGTACTTGTTTATGCCTAATTCCAAAGTGAAATTAATCCCAATGACCATAATTGAATTAAATGTTAAAAATATATTCTAATTAAACTTTAAAACAAATTAAAAAGATAATATAACCATATAATTAAATTATATGAAAAAGCAGTTTTGATGTAAAATGCAGTACTTTTCACTATTCATTGAAAAATGAACATTGTCAGAAAAATACCAAAAATTAACCCAAGGTAAATTTCAATGTCCCAATCATAAATAATATGTGTATTTTGAAAAATAGAACTTATAAAATTGTCAAAAAGTGGTTTTAAAAGGGGTTACCCATCAAAAGGTGTTTAATCAACCTTTTAAAAAATATTAGAATGTTTACGCTTAAAAACTAGATTCATTGGCATTTTTAATCCTCTAAAATTTATTGTAAAGACTAAAAATATTTGAGAAAAATATATAATCATTTTTTAGTTAGTTCTGTTCATTCCCGCCATTACAACGGCTAGGCATTAAGTACCATTTAAAATAATATTATTTTATTATTAGAGTGCAACGTAAGATTCCCAAGAAACTTGTTGTTGCGTATTGGGTATGCCATCGAGCATAGCATCCCCTTTAAAGTAATATTAAAATTTTATTCACAAATATGGATAAATATAAAGATTTCATATTCTCTATTTACCTAGGGTGTTACAGTAAAATTTAGAAAAACATTCCTTTCATGCTATTGTAAAAACGATAAAATAACCCTCTTTTAAAATGAACAAATTAATTCATTCAAACCATTTTATACGAATCCAAACATTGATGAAAATTTATTTTGTAAATAATTTGAATAATATTAAATATATATGTTAAATAATATTCAAAAAATATGAATATTGAATAAAACTGATTTCCATAAAAAGAGATAGATGAATTCATCATTTAAAAAAACAATTATTCATTCATTTTAGATACCAAAGGGTAGAACATGGTAATATTAATTGAAAATTTTATAAACTTTTCTTTGGGTAAATTATTTAATTTAATTACTATATAATGGTTAAATAATATCTTAAATCGCTAACTAATGATTGAATAAACTCAATTAAAAAGATATTTAATATTATACAATAATAATTTGGTTAAATTTTGAGTCATAACTCCCATGAATGATGTAAATTAATTTGAACATAAAATATAATGGTGTATCAAGGAATAATGATATAATATGTATATGGTAACTATATAAACAATTTTATATAAATTTTATTCTAATGAGAACATGTGTCTCAATGAAAGGTGTTTTGAGATAAAACCCATAAAACCATGTTAAATTTTCCATCATAATCCCCATGAATTAAGTAAAAAATAAAACAATTATTTTCCATTAATATAAATTCATTAATAATATAAAAATATATAGTGATTTATATACACTACAATATTTAATTAAGTTGTCAATGTGTTATTTTACACATAGATTAAAAAGTGTGTCAATAAATCCCTAACCATTAGTGAAGAACAATCATGTATTTATTTTATATCCTATATAAAATAAATATATGAAATATTTATTTTTTAATGAAAATATTATAGGATTAATCTATTATACTTATATTATTTTCTTAAATTTTTTCTAATATATTTTTTACATATAAATTTATATGCATGCATGTGTTTTGTGGATGCTTATTTCATATTTTTAATGATTTATTAGTATTGTTTATTGTGATCAAGGGGTAATTTTCCAATTATTTTAAGAATAATAATCAATGAATTATTAAATTTTTTTTACATAAATTAGTATTTTAAAAATAATAATGAAATTTGGTCATAAAAATGAACTTTATTGCAATCTTGGAGATGGTAGGTTGTACGTAATCATGAGTAATGTAATCATTTATAACCGATCATGATGGATAGAATTTGAAAATATTTTATATTTATAAATTTATAATTATATAAAGTATATCATATACTATATTTATACTAACTTATATATATCATACATGTTATTCGATAATATGTAATGAAACCCATGACTTTTAGAGATGGTAAGCTGATGAACAGATAATCAATGATATCATTTTTCAATTAAGGGTAGTGAAGTAGGTAGTTTATATGAAAATTTGAAACATTGATTAATGTATCAAGAATATTATATATAAACATTAAATCAATAAACATTAATATATAGTATAGTTGATGAAGAAAAAAAGTATACTGATTCGGTTTTCAATAGTCTTTTATAAAAAAGCTATGGATTTGTGTCCCATTATATACCAGAGGATACTGATAAATATTATTCCAATGAGATTAGTTATATAGTATATACTATATATAAAAAATATAAAACCATACAATATAACTAAATATTCTAAAAGAAGAAGTAAAAAATGAAGGGTCATTGTGAAAAAAAATACCTTTCTGTAGATGAAACTCCTTAGGATATATTCTTAAGGATGCAATGGCTGGTATTTTGGAAAATGAAAAGCAACATAATGTTGAAAAATATTATTGGTAAAAAATGTAAAATCCCTATCAAATGATCTACTAAACAGGTTCCCTGAGCGGAGTCGTGACATGACATCAAGCGTGCCTCCAAATAAACAAGAGGATGCTGACTAGGAGTGAGGGTCTAATTCGATATGTGTGGAGACTATACCCTCTTTACCAGAGTAATCAACAATATAAAAAAACTAAAATATAGAAATAACCAATAACATTCATAAATATTCCACTCATATGTTAGGTATAAAACAAATCCAATAGTAAACATGTCATTCCATGTTATAGTGTTATATAATCAACACCCGAAAGAAAGACAACCAGTTGAATCCCCAAAACTATTCTGGCTCCAAGTACCTTATGCATTAGTGCATATACAGAACCCAACTCACATCCCAAACATATTTCTCTTCCCCTATACATGACCTACAACCGTGACATATTATAGATAATTCCCTTCGAATATTTGGTTTTAAGCCACTGAAGAATTGATCGATCATACTCTCAGGTTGGATAATAATACCAGAAGCATACCTTGAAAGTCTTGTATAATTTGCTTCCTAAGTACCAACAAATTCATCATCCTTTTTCTTCAGTTCATGAAACCCATTCTCCATCTTTGTTCGGAGAATAAGAGGGAAGTACTTATTGAAAAATAAGTTCTTGAACTCATCTCATTCTGTGGAATCAATTTCGTCCCTTGGCCTCATATTCTTAATAAGATTCCACCATTGATCAGAATCTCCTCCCAAATGATACACTATAGGATGAATTTATCATGTTTAGAACATTGAAGAATTGAAAATATCTTTTCAGTAGTACTAATCTGTGAAGACCCAGAACCCCCTTGGTCCCTTCCTTTGCCAAAAATCTGGTTTCCTTGCGGGGTACCGATCGGTGAGACCGATCGGTGAGCCCGATCGGTGAGACCGATCGGTGAGACCGATCGGCGAGACCGATCGGTGACACCGATCGGTGAGACCGACCGGTGAGACCGATCGGTGACACCGATCGGTGAGACCGATCGGTGAGACCGGCCCTGCCAAGTTGTTCCAGTAATGTTCCTTTTTCGCAAATAGGGTTTTAAAACCCTATTCTTCCTTGCTAAAAATATCTTGGAAATCCGAAACGCGCGCAAAGGTCTTAATTAAATGCTTCATTAATTCATGGGTCAGTTAAAACCACCCAGCGCCATTAATGATGAGTCAAGCCACGTGGTCAACCCACGACTCCCTCGTCTTCCGTGGTTTTGTGTTTTCATCTCAACCGTCCCCAGCCCTTATAATTAAGGGTTAGGCCGTGGTTTTCCCCCTTCTTCGATCGTGACTCTTCTGGTGCATCGGGACCGCCGCGTCGTTATCCGTAAAGTTCCGCGCCCCCGGCCTAAACGTCGATCATCCATCAACAAGTAGGGAATTTCTCTCGTCTCTCACTTTTGTGTATCATGCGGGGTGGGCGTTACTTTTGTTCCTATCAAATTGGTTGAACCAAACCCTAATGAAGATACTAAACGAAGTTCTAAAGAAAGAAGGGGAAGGGGTTGTGATCGTTGTTTATGCTTTATCTTGTGATCATCCCTTTTGTTGTACTGGTCTATGTTTTCTGAAAATTGAGGCCGTTGGTGGTCGTGTGTGTGCACTTGAATCCCCTCGTGATGTTTTAAATGGGTTGCTGAAATTGTGAACTCCTGCTGTGAAATTGGTTAATCACGTATACCCGGCTGAATAGTTTGAAAGCACCAGGATCAACCCTTCTGTGATAACTAACGGATAGAACACATGGAATTTTGAAATCATGGAGTGTGTTAAGTCGTTTAAATCTGAAAATCCCTGACTCGTGTTGGTAGTGGTTGTTGGTTGTTTTCCCTTCGGGCCGTTTGCTGGAAATGTGGGAGGGGATGGGATCCCCCGTTCTTTTTATACTCTCGGCGGCTGTGTGAATTTGGGGGATGGGATCTCCTGTTGGCATGGTTTCAGTGGTTGTGGGTTTTTATCACAAACTGGGGAGAGATCCTCTGTTGGCAGAACCGGGTGTGGGTGTTTTGGTTGATCTATGCTTGACGTTTTCCTTGGTTATGCTTATGGTAGTTGCCCAGTAGTGCTTAAAATTAATTGAACAATTGACTGAACGTGAAACAAGAATGGGACAAATGGTTTTGTGGGCAAGGGTCGCGAATTGTGACTCGGGCGTTGTGGTATTGTGTCCTGTAGGTTGGCTAGGAAAACCTAAGTTTTGGGTGAGTGTTTGTTACCTATATCTATACTTGTAGCTTTGTGTTTCTTATTCGCGCCCCACCCAAGTTGAGCACTTAGTGCCGAACACCCCCATTTATGGGGGAAGGGTGTTTTTCCCAACACTATACTTAGTGGCTGGTTATTAGCTCCTTTTCTGCTACCTTTCCCGGATAGCCCAAGTACCTTCGGGCAGGCTGTGATGGCCTGAAGTCCATTATTAGCCCAAGAACCATCGGGCAGGGTGTTGTGGTGGTTGGCCAGGTGTGTGCGGCAGGTGGTTTCCCAAGTGTCTTCGGGATGAGGCCCAGGTGTTTTTCGGGCGTGGTAGTGGATTCTTTAGCCCAGGTGTCTTCGGGCGTAGCGGTGGTTGTTCTGGCCTAGGTGTTTGCAGGCATGGTTACTTGTGACAGTTGAGGCCCAGGTGTGTGCGGGCGGGATTTGGCAGTGGGACTGCGTGGGGTTGTGGCCCAGGTGTGTGCGGGCGGGATTTGGCAGTGGGACTGCGTGTGGTTGTGGCCCAGGTGTGTGCGGGCGGGTGTGGCAGTGGGACTGCGGTGAGAATGGCGGGATTGGTCTGATGCGTAGGATGTCTCAATAACCAGTGGGAAAGTGGCGCGGGGTACCCAAACATCGATGTGCTCTTATATATATATTACTTGACTTGCGTTATTTGGGGAGCGAACCTTGGTGACGCTTGGGATGGATAGTTGCCTTGTTAGGTGTTTGGTTTACTCTTTCACACGGGACTTTAGTACGTTTCCCCACTTGTGCACGAGAGTCTTGGTTTTCCCTACTGAGTGTACTTGTATGCTCACCCTACGTTTACTTTCAGGTTTCCAGGAGGACTACCAGGGCTGCGCGGGACCCTATTAGTCGGACAGTTGGAGTTGTCGCTGTTGTCGTACCTTTGTTTTCTTTTGGTATTGTACTTGAGAGCTTCTTTTTCTGTTGTACTTGTACTTAGTTGTAAACTGTTTAAACATACATGTGGGAATGGTTTACTTTTGGCTTTACTTTTCTTTCTATCTTGGTGTTGTTGGGTTTTCTCCTCCTTATCTTTCGATCCTATAAAATAAAAAGGGTAATGCCTTCCATTTGTGAGAACTTCCTATACCCTTGGTGCTAGTCGCCACTCCGGGGCCTATTGAAGGCGGGTTTCGGGGGGGGGGGTCATTATCTCTCCTTCAACTCGAAGAAGGAAGGGCCTGGCAACCTGCTGACCCTTCCCTCCTTTTGGTGAAGGCGGGTCGTGACAGAATGGTATCAGAGGAAGGTTGAGAGATAGGACGGAGTCTGGAGTTAGGCACAGTGAGGATTTCATGGGATGGTAAGGCAACAGCGTTGGGTGACCTTGGTGCGTGAAATAGGCCAGGGAGGACCGGCTAGGACACGGGATTTTAGGGCCCCCCGTGATCCGATGCAAGGACTCTGGACCTACCGAACGACCAAGTGAAGCCACACTGATTGCAGGGTAGAGACCCTAGGAAAGGTACATGCATCATAAATGACTTGTGTTCTTGTGTTTCTGGGATGTCTTGGGAAATTAAGAATAAATTAAATCTTAATAAGTTTTGAGAACGGTTTTCTTTGCACTACTGGGCTTAGGTATTCCTTGGTTACCTTGCAGCTATGGCACCTGGAAGGCGACCACGTGTGGTACATGCGATCGAGACTCCTGAGACTACCTTGGCCAATCAGCAGAGAGCTGATCGGGAGGAAGAGGACGACCGGTGGCAGAAGACTCTTCGAGCCTTTCAGCGACAGGCCCTCGAGAAATATGAGGGCAGCACCTCCGACATGAAGACGGAAGGCTGGCTGGAGGAGCTAGTCATAGCCTTCGGCCTGATTCGGGCCCCGACAGAGTACTGGGTTCCTCTGGCTGTTAGCCAGATGCGAGGAGCGTCACGTCAGTGGTGGATGCTTCACCTGGGGAGTAGGAAAGAGTCTGAGGTTGCTTGGGCGGAATTCGAGAAGGAGTTCCGGGCGGAGTTTCTCTCCTCGACAATGAAGGCGGAGAAGAGACAGGAGCTACTCTCCCTCCAGCAGGGGAGCATGTCCGTGAGGGAACTTGGAATCAAGTTCAAGGACCTCCTGCGTTTTGCTCCAGACCTCTTTCCCGATGAGGAGTCTCGGGCAAGACGTTTGGAGGAGGCGCTCCGACCCTCCCTCCAGTATGCTGTTACTCCCTTTACCCTTCCGACATACTTAGAGGTTCAGAAGAAGGCCGAAGTGGTGGAAAGGATGCACACTCTAGGCGGACTGTCACGAGAAGGGATCCAGCTGGGACCATCGAAGGGGAAGGCCGTCAGCACCAGGCCCCCAGCATCGGGACCCTCCAGGTTCCGACCCGCAGGGAGCAGGCCGCAGCAGTTTCAGTTTCGATCCCCTGGCCCACGTTCTTTCCCTTCGGGCTCGGGACCACGGTGCTTCATCTGCGGGAGCCCTGGACATCTTCGGAGTCAGTGCCCCGATCGGGTGCAGTACAGCAGTGGCAGTCATCCCCAGCATCCGCCACAGCAGCAGCAGTTCCCAGCCAGACCCTTCCAGCAGCAGCAGCAGGGACAGCGAGCTCCCGCTCCTCCGCAGACAGACATAGGAGGGGGAGGCCGACCTCAGGGCGCTCCCCAGGGACCTCGACCAGGGCGTGGTCGGGGAGGTGGCCGACAGCCGAGGGGTAGGGGAGCTGGGCGTGGACAGTTACACGCCGCAGAAGCAACAGTTCCAGCAGGGCCAGAGGTTGTTCGAGGTACGATCAGTGTGTTTAGCACTCTTGCTTATGCTTTGTTCGATACCGGAGCTTCGCACTCCTTTGTTGCACCCAGTCTAGCCCGCGCCTTGGGTCTAGATGCCGAGAGACTTCCAGTGCCCCTGGTGTTGAGCACACCAGTTGGAGGTCAGATCGACTTGCTGTTCGTTTGTCGGGGATGTAGACTGATGTTGGGGCCACAATAGTCGGTTAAAGACCTCCTTCTGCTACAGATTCGGCCGTACGATGTCATCCTAGGCATCGACTGGCTATTTTCTGTGTGCGCCGTCATCGACTGTTTCCAAAGGAGGGTGGTGTTCTCCGGTTTGGACGGCCGGCGTGTTACTTTCACCGGCGAGCGGAGCTGTCCGAAGGGAAACAGGAGGGAGGAACCTCTCCTCTCCTTGTTGACCGAACTGACGATAGAATCAACAGATGCGGAAATGGTGGAAGTACCAGAGATCGTTCGTGAATTTATGGACGTCTTTCCTGAGGAGGTGACGACTCTACCCCCTCGACGTGATATCGAGTTCGGGATAGACCTGCAGCCCGGCTCTCGACCAATCTCGATGGCTCCTTACCGGATGGCACCTTCGGAGCTACGGGAGTTGCAGATACAGATTGACGATCTGATGAAGAGGGGTTATGTTCGTCCAAGTGCATCACCGTGGGGTGCCCCAGTCTTGTTTGCGAAGAAGGCAGATGGTGGCCTCAGGTTATGCATTGATTACAGGAGGCTGAATCAGGTAACAATCAAGAACCGCTACCCTCTTCCGAGGATAGATGATCTTTTCGACCAGCTGAAGGGGGCAGGATGGTTCTCGAAGATCGACCTGCGATCCGGGTACCACCAGCTGAGGGTGAAGGATAGCGACGTCCCGAAGACGGCGTTCAGGTGCAGGTATGGGCACTTCGAGTTCGTGGTCATGCCCTTTGGTGTTACGAACGCCCCGGCCGTGTTCATGGGGCTTATGAACTCCATCTTTCGGGAGTACCTGGATCGGTTTGTGGTGGTGTTCATCGACGATATCCTGATCTATTCAAAGTCAGAAGAGGACCATGCAGAGCACCTGAGGACAGTTTTGGAGGTCCTACGACAGCACCAGCTCTATGGGAAGTTGTCAAAGTGCAAGTTCTGGGCGCGAGAAGTGCACTTCCTTGGACATGTAGTGTCTGAGCAGGGAGTAGCAGTCGACCCATCAAAGGTTGAGGCAATTGTTTCTTGGGCAGCACCCAAGAATGTGGCGGATGTTCGGAGTTTCCTTGGACTGGCAGGCTACTACCGGAGATTCGTACCCAACTTCTCCCGGGTAGCAGCCCCTTTGACGGCTTTGACCAAGAAGGACCAAGTTTTCATGTGGAGCGAGCAATGTGAGTCGTCCTTCAGCTACCTAAAAGAAAAACTGGTTAGTGCCCCAGTGTTGAGGTTGCCAGAAGAAGGGATGGCCTATGAGGTATTCTGTGATGCTTCAGGACAGGGCCTGGGGTGCGTATTGATGCAGCGACAAGGGGTGATCTCCTACGGGTCCAGGCAGCTACGCCCCCATGAGCGGAACTATGCCACCCATGACCTGGAGCTTGCAGCGGTGGTGTTCGCATTAAAGCTGTGGCGACATTACCTCTTTGGGGAGCGCTTTGTGGTCTTCACCGACCACAAAAGCTTGCGCTATATCTTCTCCCAGCGTGACTTGAACTTGCGACAGCGGAGGTGGGTCGAGTTTCTCCAGGACTACGACTTTGAGATCTCATACACTGAAGGTAAGGGAAACGTTGTGGCTGATGCCCTGAGCAGGAAGCCGCATCAGGAGGTGGTTCGGGAATCTGCTGATGCTTGGAAGGCAATGGGGGAGTTGGCTGCCTTGCACTTGG
This sequence comes from Viscum album, assembly GCA_963277665.1. Classification (NCBI taxonomy): domain Eukaryota; kingdom Viridiplantae; phylum Streptophyta; class Magnoliopsida; order Santalales; family Viscaceae; genus Viscum; species Viscum album. The sequence continues at coordinate 1,629,116,810 of OY728146.1, read as the reverse complement.
ATGCAAGGGTGGAAGGTACTAGAGGTTGTTTGTTTCAGATGACGGTACAGTCCTCCTTGTTGCAGCAAGTGGAAGAGTCTCAGTGGGGAGATCCTGAGGTAGAAGTGTTGCGGGATCGTGTCGATCAGGGGAACGCCCCGGAAGGATGGTCGGAGGACAGCCGACATCGGATGCTCTTTCATCGGAGGTTGTTTGTTCCAGAGGTGATGCGTGATGAAGTCCTTCATGAGTTCCATAGCTCAGCCTTGGCGGTACATCCGGGTGTTTCGAAAATGTACCGAGGCCTGAGGGGACAGTTTTGGTGGCCCGGGGTGAAACGGGCAGTGGCAGAGTTCGTGGCTAAATGCCTGGTGTGTCAGCAGGTGAAGGCTGAACACCGTGTTCCTAGTGGTCTGTTGCATCCTCTAGATGTTCCCGAGTGGAAGTGGGACGACGTCTCAATGGACTTCGTCACGGGACTACCCAGAGCTCAGGGCGGGCATGATGCTATCTGGGTAGTGGTGGATCGATTGACAAAATCTGCTCACTTCTTGGCTATCAAGGAGTCGGGACCCGTGAGTACCTTAGCACAGAGGTACGTGGATGAGGTGGTGCGTTTGCATGGAGTTCCGAAAACGATCGTCTCGGATCGGGACACTCGATTCACCTCACGAGTCTGGAAGGGGTTACAGCATGCTTTTGGCACCCAACTACGCCTTAGCACTGCTTTTCACCCTCAGACTGATGGGCAGACAGAGCGGACTATCCAGACTTTGGAGGACATGCTGCGAGCATGTGTTCTGGATTTCGGGGGATCATGGGTACGACACTTGCCTTTAGTAGAGTTTGCCTACAACAACAGTTTTCACTCTACTATCGGCATGGCTCCTTTTGAGGCTTTGTATGGAAGACCATGTCGTTCACCCTTATGTTGGGCAGAGGTTGGTGAGACTGGTACTCTTGGACCAGAAGTAGTGCAGAGCACCACGGAGAAAGTCCAGCTAGTGCGGGAGAGGATGAAAGCAGCTCAGGATCGGCAGAAATCTTATGCTGATCGTCGGAGGAGGCCCCTGAAGTTCGAGGTGGGAGATCATGTGTTTTTGAAGGTTTCCCCTCGACGGGGGCAGCGGAGGTTCAGAAAGGGGAGTAAGCTCTCCCCTAGGTTCATCGGACCTTTCGAGGTGCTGAGGCGAGTTGGCGAGGTGGCATATCAGCTGGCCCTACCACCTCAGTTGGAGAGGGTCCATGACGTCTTCCATGTCTCCCAGCTTCGGCAGTACTTACATGATGACTCTCATGTCATCAACTGGGGAGAGCTAGACGTGGGAGGAGACGCGACCTTCGAGGAACGGCCAGTCAGAATCGAGGATCGCAAGGAGAAAGTGCTCCGTGGACGAACCGTCGGCCTGGTTCGTGTGTTGTGGAGACATGGCGGCCTCGAAGAGAGTACGTGGGAGAGGGAAGCACAGATGCGTGCCCAATACCCCGAGTTGTTCTGAGTTTTGAACCCTTGGTGCCTGTTGTGACAGAACGTTTGACCTTTTTGGCTATGAAATGTGCTAGGTTCCTTCCCTCTGTTTTGTGTGGGAAGCCCCGGTTGAAGGGAAGGGGAAACCCGACCCCTAATCAGGACGCATTAAGGAGGATGTGATTAAACCCGTGCGGGCGAGTCAGTGCCGCCCAAAGCGGATAATATCTTGACATGGGGGAGGGGAACTCCCCAAACCCACATGACCGGGCGGTTTGGCGTGGTGTGATGCTTGGTTCTTGACAGGGAGTATTTCCAACTAGCGGGGGTCCACTCCTAAGAGGTATCTTCGAAGATGGTTGTTCGGATCCTCTCTTTCCTTCTAGTTTGTTTGATTCTCGAGGACGAGAATCGTTTAATAGGTATCTGATGTGAAGACCCAGAACCCCCTTGGTCCCTTCCTTTGCCAAAAATCCGGTTTCCTTGCGGGGTACCGATCGGTGAGACCGAGTTGAAGGGAAGGGGAAACCCGACCCCTAATCAGGACGCATTAAGGTGGATGCGATTAAACCCGTGCGGGCGAGTCAGTGCCGCCCAAAGCGGATAATATCTTGACATGGGGGAGGGGAACTCCCCAAACCCACATGACCGGGCGGTTTGGCGTGGTGTGATGCTTGGTTCTTGACAGGGAGTATTTCCAACTAGCGGGGGTCCACTCCTAAGAGGTATCTTCGAAGATGGTTGTTCGGATCCTCTCTTTCCTTCTAGTTTGTTTGATTCTCGAGGACGAGAATCGTTTAAGAGGTATCTGATGTGAAGACCCAGAACCCCCTTGGTCCCTTCCTTTGCCAAAAATCCGGTTTCCTTGCGGGGTACCGATCGGTGAGACCGAGCGGTGAGACCGATCGGCGAGACCGATCGGTGAGACCGATCGGTGAGACCGATCGGCGAGACCGATCGGTGACACCGATCGGTGAGACCAGCCCTGCCAAGTTGTTCCAGTAATGTTCCTTTTTCGCAAATAGGGTTTTAAAACCCTATTCTTCCTTGCTAAAAATATCTTGGAAATCCGAAACGCGCGCAAAGGTCTTAATTAAATGCTTCATTAATTCATGGGTCAGTTAAAACCACCCAGCGCCATTAATGATGAGTCAAGCCACGTGGTCAACCCACGACTCCCTCGTCTTCCGTGGTTTTGTGTTTTCATCTCAACCGTCCCCAGCCCTTATAATTAAGGGTTAGGCCGTGGTTTTCCCCCTTCTTCGATCGTGACTCTTCTGGTGCATCGGGACCGCCGCGTCGTTATCCGTAAAGTTCCGCGCCCCCGGCCTAAACGTCGATCATCCATCAACAAGTAGGGAATTTCTCTCATCTCTCACTTTTGTGTATCATGCGGGGTGGGCGTTACTTTTGTTCCTATCAAATTGGTTGAACCAAACCCTAATGAAGATACTAAACGAAGTTCTAAAGAAAGAAGGGGAAGGGGTTGTGATCGTTGTTTATGCTTTATCTTGTGATCATCCCTTTTGTTGTACTGGTCTATGTTTTCTGAAAATTGAGGCCGTTGGTGGTCGTGTGTGTGCACTTGAATCCCCTCGTGATGTTTTAAATGGGTTGCTGAAATTGTGAACTCCTGCTGTGAAATTGGTTAATCACGTATACCCGGCTGAATAGTTTGAAAGCACCAGGATCAACCCTTCTGTGATAACTAACGGATAGAACACATGGAATTTTGAAATCATGGAGTGTGTTAAGTCGTTTAAATCTGAAAATCCCTGACTCGTGTTGGTAGTGGTTGTTGGTTGTTTTCCCTTCGGGCCGTTTGCTGGAAATGTGGGAGGGGATGGGATCCCCCGTTCTTTTTATACTCTCGGCGGCTGTGTGAATTTGGGGGATGGGATCTCCTGTTGGCATGGTTTCAGTGGTTGTGGGTTTTTATCACAAACTGGGGAGAGATCCTCTGTTGGCAGAACCGGGTGTGGGTGTTTTGGTTGATCTATGCTTGACGTTTTCCTTGGTTATGCTTATGGTAGTTGCCCAGTAGTGCTTAAAATTAATTGAACAATTGACTGAACGTGAAACAAGAATGGGACAAATGGTTTTGTGGGCAAGGGTCGCGAATTGTGACTCGGGCGTTGTGGTATTGTGTCCTGTAGGTTGGCTAGGAAAACCTAAGTTTTGGGTGAGTGTTTGTTACCTATATCTATACTTGTAGCTTTGTGTTTCTTATTCGCGCCCCACCCAAGTTGAGCACTTAGTGCCGAACACCCCCATTTATGGGGGAAGGGTGTTTTTCCCAACACTATACTTAGTGGCTGGTTATTAGCTCCTTTTCTGCTCCCTTTCCCGGATAGCCCAAGTACCTTCGGGCAGGCTGTGATGGCCTGAAGTCCATTATTAGCCCAAGAACCATCGGGCAGGGTGTTGTGGTGGTTGGCCAGGTGTGTGCGGCAGGTGGTTTCCCAAGTGTCTTCGGGATGAGGCCCAGGTGTTTTTCGGGCGTGGTAGTGGATTCTTTAGCCCAGGTGTCTTCGGGCGTAGCGGTGGTTGTTCTGGCCTAGGTGTTTGCAGGCATGGTTACTTGTGACAGTTGAGGCCCAGGTGTGTGCGGGCGGGATTTGGCAGTGGGACTGCGTGTGGTTGTGGCCCAGGTGTGTGCGGGCGGGATTTGGCAGTGGGACTGCGTGTGGTTGTGGCCCAGGTGTGTGCGGGCGGGTGTGGCAGTGGGACTGCGGTGAGAATGGCGGGATTGGTCTGATGCGTAGGATGTCTCAATAACCAGTGGGAAAGTGGCGCGGGGTACCCAAACATCGATGTGCTCTTATATATATATTACTTGACTTGCGTTATTTGGGGAGCGAACCTTGGTGAGGCTTGGGATGGATAGTTGCCTTGTTAGGTGTTTGGTTTACTCTTTCTCACGGGACTTTAGTACGTTTCCCCACTTGTGCACGAGAGTCTTGGTTTTCCCTACTGAGTGTACTTGTATGCTCACCCTACGTTTACTTTCAGGTTTCCAGGAGGACTACCAGGGCTGCGCGGGACCCTATTAGTCGGACAGTTGGAGTTGTCGCTGTTGTCGTACCTTTGTTTTCTTTTGGTATTGTACTTGAGAGCTTCTTTTTCTTTTGTACTTGTACTTTGTTGTAAACTGTTTAAACATACATGTGGGAATGGTTTACTTTTGGCTTTACTTTTCTTTCTATCTTGGTGTTGTTGGGTTTTCTCCTCCTTATCTTTCGATCCTATAAAATAAAAAGGGTAATGCCTTCCATTTGTGAGAACTTCCTATACCCTTGGTGCTAGTCGCCACTCCGGGACCTATTGAAGGCGGGTTTCGGGGGGGGTCATTATCTCTCCTTCAACTCGAAGAAGGAAGGGCCTGGCAACCTGCTGACCCTTCCCTCCTTTTGGTGAAGGCGGGTCGTGACATAATCCATTGTTCAGCAAGTAATGGATCAGTAGACCCGTTGAATGAAGGTCGACGCTAGCTCATGAAGGACTCAATAGAATATTGTTCCCTTCTCTGCTCATTTGGATGTCCAAAATGATTAATAGCTTGTGTAAGTATAGAAATAATATTTTTCACTCAATCTCCTATAAAATTTGTTTGTTCAGGAGGACAATCATTTCATTGTCCAATGCATTGATCAACACGGTTCATTCGGGTTCCAGCCATGATCTAAAACCCAAAAAGAATAGTGTGAGAGGCAAAAATCATGTTAGGGATAAAAAAATAGTAAAGGGGGAGCACCCTCAATATCTAACATCATAGGCTAAATTCTAAGATTGTTAACATAGTTCTAGGAGTATATCCTATTCATATACGTATCCTTAGGGACATCCCTAGACATACGATAGAAATATCTCTAGGGATTCCACTAATGTTTTCGCATCCTAGTTTCCAAAGGTTGACTAAACCTTTCCTCTAATACCAACTGTAGAGACCCAAAGCTTGAAATACATGGACATTACATTACTTTTATGGAATACTTAATACATAACAAAAACAGACACACAAGGATCGTAATAGTTTAGTGTCTTTGGAAACTCGTAATATAATCTTCTAATCGTGGTGAAAGATCTTCAACATCTCCCATAAGATCTTCCACTTTTTGTTTCCTTACCTAAAACCTTTATTTTAATCTTGGGGAAAATAAATCATAAAAAGGGTGAGCTCAAATTCTCAGTAAGGGTATGCATGGATAAAATAAAACATACCATATACATTTGAACGTAAAAACATGAACATAATGTTTAAACATCAAAATCTTGTGTAAATACATAAATCGTGGAAGTACATAAGGCATATATCATAATGGATCATAAATCATGATAACATAACATGGGAATAGAACATGTAATTGTGGAATCCATTAAGAACATGTAATGATTTCCATAGTATCCAAGGTATTGCTTCCAAAACCATCTTAGTGGACAAAGTCCCATTCTGAATCGATCTCACTCCTCGTTTCAGTCTTGTAACACTGAACTGGATTAACTTACCATTCCAGCCATGTCTATCTCATGAGATATAAAATCTTTACCCAATTCATAGGAAGTACATATAGGTCCCACCCATATCATAATGAAATCATTCTTACGTGTGCCACAAAATAAACATACATCATTCATAAAAACCCAATAAATAAAATGGGTTTCATAAACATCATCCCATTATCACATAATCTATATAAAAGAAATTGATATAATTTCATAATAAGAAAACTAAAACCATGTAAATCATAGAGAAATTATACCTAAAACATACACATATGAAATAATGTCATTTTAGATGAAAAATGTTTTTGATAAAACACATGAAATGAATTCTTGAAGAAAATATCCTTCTTTATTCAAAATCATATTCTCTTCACAAAATGTCTTGAAATTTTAAAAGAAAAGTATTTTGTTGAAAATAGTCATGAAATATTTTTGGGGGAGATTCATGAAAATAAGGCTTTATAATACTGTAAAAATCCACTCGTGCCGTATAAGTTAAAAAAACATTCTTCTCATACTTTTGTCGGAAAGTCAAAAATTACTTCGTATGAAAAATGACAAAAGATTCCTTTCATATCCTTTACTAAAAACTCACCGAAGGGTAAAATTGGATTTTAAAAATTGTAGGTGGATGGAAACAATATTACATATTGAGGGAACATGAATGTGGATGATAACATACACCCTAGAAAATAACAAAGTATAAACAATCTCGGATAAAAATGAGATTGTGATATTTTCCCTTACATTAGGTCTGATATGCTTCGTATGGATCTGAATCTCCTGTATAATGATTTAAATAATTTCATTGACTTATTAAATAATCATATTCATTGTTATGATATCATATATGTTTCACATATGACTTTATATTACCCGTTATTTTGTAAAATCCATGTTAAAGTAGCGTTTTGGGTAAAATCATTTCATTTATCATATGTGTTTCGACTTGTCGTTGTTGATATTATTACTTATATCATGATTTAAATAATTACAGAATGTAAAACATGATTTATATATAATATATATTCATCGTATACATGTATATTATAGGTCGATAAAAGGAATGAAATATACCGTTCATGGAGACGGTAGTCCGTACGTAAGCATGAACGCTGTTTTCGTTTCCTTATTTAATTGAATGGAATTTAGTAGATGAAATATATATATATATATATGTATACATAAATCCAGTAGCTTAATTATGTCATATATTTCATTATTATTCATTATATATACTTTATAATCATTCATGAATGTCCGTACGTACGCACGAGCGATGATATCATTCCCAAGATAGTGGAATTGTATTAAAGTGTATGTATAATATTACAGAATCAATATCACTTTAAAATAATCATATATATTCATTACTTTCACCCTTATACCCATCCATGTAAGGTGGCGGTGGAAAATAGATTACACCAAAGCGTGGAGACGGTATTCCATACGTACGCACGTGTGGTGAATTCATTTTCCGTAGGATGGATAGATAATGAAATAAGGTTGTTTCATACTTATAATAACATATTAGTATATGAGTGATACTGATGTTATTACTTCAAAATGAAACAACTAAAGAAGAATAAGGGGATGAGGAAATAAAGATGAAAAAATCGGTAACGGGCATTACCTCTTCTTTGAAGCGCCTCTTTGAGACCTCCTCTTAGGGCACTAAAACTGGTATTTGAAGAATACCAATACCTCTACGATGTTTATAGGGATGTGGAGAGGAGATATTTTCCGGGTTTGGACGAGCTTCAAAGCTCAAAGTTGTGTGAGGAAGAGAGGGAGTAGGTGCCCTTTTTAGAGGGAGGAGAGGGGCACCTTTAAAATAACTAAAAATATTATTATATTATAAAGTCAAATTCGGTTTTTAATATCTCCAAATTGATATATGTCGTAGCTAAGGTGGGGATGGGTCAAAATCCTCCCATCCAATAGAATTAGGACAATTTTAGGTATCAATTTTAACCTTATCATTTAGATTTAACTTTATGTTAGATAATTTAACTTTTATTGTGTCTTCTTGTTTTCTTACACTATAAGGTTAACAAACATACTATATCAAGCCAAACGAACCCCAAGTTGTTTATTACTAATTTATATAACCTTATCTAATTAATTTGTTCGAAACTTATATTTTTAGGAATAAAATAACAATTAATAATATAGTATTTGTTTTAAATACTATTTTATGTCAATTTTGACACTATTTGGTAATTTATTTTTGTGAAAATCATAACAGAATGATTAGTTAGATAAACATTATTTAAATAAATACTAACATGTCATATTAACATACAAAATTATTGGAATTCATAAAAAGTCTCAAATTACATTTATTTGGGTATTGATAACATCAATTTTGTAAATATTTCATTAATAAGATAATTACTACATCATCATTGTATCATAAATAAAATAAATTATTTTAAGTCTAAAATTAGAAATAAATTACAATTATTTAGGAAATATTTTATCTTTCTAATGAATATTTATAGTCTAATTTATCTTATGTATAACCCTAAATTAAAAATGCTTTAGTTATTAAACATTGATTTTAACTATTTTAACCCTTCTTTAAATAAATTGATAGTAAATGTCCTAATCTAATCCAAGTGGGCCTAAATGGTCATATATTATTCGTAAGGTTGTTTTTGGTCGAATTACACTTATCCAATATAATTAGGACATGTTTTGGGTAATAATAATAACACTTTTACCCTTAATTACCCTATTTACTTTTAACCGTTGGAAAAAAAAGTAAAAAGTTACTATTCACCAAAAATTATTTTCAACTCATTGAACCACATTTTAGTCCTTGATATTAACCGTGTCTCTCAGATTTTTGAAATCTCACTCACAGAAGCGGTAAAATTGTGTTTTATGAAAAATTCAGTTTTTTAACCACCACTTAGTGATTTCACTATTCATCAAAAAATGAAAGTTTCCAGAAAAATACCAAAAATTAGGCCTAAGATATATTTGATATTATGAATTCAAAAATGATATCTATTTTATCACATTAAAAACATATCAGTTACATTAAATAAATTAAAAATTAATTCTCGTCGTCAAAACAAATAGCCTGTTTTTAAGAGATAATAACTATCAAAAGTTTGACACTTGTTTATATCTGGTTTAAATGTGAAATTACATCAAATGAACAAAATTGTATTAAATTGTAAAAATATATTCTAAATATAATTTAAAACCACTCAAATTAATAATTTATCACTATTAAATATTTCAATTAAAAAGGTTGTTTTTAATTAAAATGTAGTAATTTTCACTATTAATCAGAAAATGAAAGTTATTCGAAAAGTACCAAAATTTCACCCTTAGGTAATTTTGATATTCATAATCCAAAAATGAAGTCCATTTAAAAATAAAAAATTTATAAAATTTCAAAAAGTGGGTATTACTATTCATAACGGCTAGTTTATAATAATATTATAATAATATCTCATTTAGTGAAACTCGGTATTGCGTACTACACACGCTATCGTGGAAGGTTGCAATTGCATGTAATGCAAGCCAAGTACGGGATGTGTGTAGTGAAAGCTCCTTTTGGTTTATCATACAACATAAGACATCAATAAAATTAAAAAGAATACTTTCCATAAAATATCGGGGAGTTACACAAATAATCTCTCTCTTATAGTGTTATTAAATAACCATACTTCAAAAACCAAAACACTCTCCAAATTATTATAATTACATTGTGAATTAAAATTTAATTTTAAATTTATTATACATTTAACCATTTTGATTTAAATAAAATTTATTAGAGTTAAATTTTTGAACACCTTTAGATAAAAAAAATATAAATATAATGATTATACTAAATAAAAAATATAAATTTTATAATTCAAAATTAAATCCTGACTACAAAAATTTTAATAAATTTTATAGTTTTTTACAAAATTTTACCTAATTGTTTTTAGTAGGAATATGTTTATAATATTTATCACCATTAATACATGATCCCTAGGAAAATAAAATATAACATCTAAGTGTATTGTTCGAGAGAGTTGAAGTTGGTTTTGAAATTGAAATAACACATGAATTATCCAGGAAAAATGAAATTTTTTTAATCAATATTTAAAATACTTTAGTTTTTATATAATAAATAAAATCTAGTAACAAATAATAGAAAACAAATTATATTCATCCTCAGCCATTGATAAAGGTAAAAATAAATATTTTTAGAACACCTTGAAAATAAAATATCTACTAAATAATGACAAATATCTATTGCCCACATCTTATGAAATCTAAAATCTAAATATTAAAAATAATAGTAAGATTATAAATAAAAAATATTATAATTATAATAAACTAATGGAATATAATATTCATAGCCCATTTTCAGTCATTTTAAACCATGGTAGAATAGCTATTTTCTAATGCACGTTATAAGCGGAAAAGTTTAATATCACACATTTTCATTATAACCCCTTAAGAACTAATCCTAACCCATAAGAAAATCAATTTTTATCTTCACAAAAAAATAAAAAATAATTATAATGTTTTGTTGAAAACATATAAATCATACAAAATCATGGAAGATGAGTAATATTATATTCCTTAAAACCTTGTTTAATCATATTGAGTAATCACAAAAATTAATAATGAATATATTGATGTGGAATATTTTTCATGTGTTATTCGTTAAAAACTAATTCTTTTTTCCCTTTAATAAAAATTAAAAAAATTAAAGATATAAAAAACTATTAAAATATTCATTTTTAAAAGTCATTATATATTTTTATAAATGATTTCCTTTATCTACTGTTTATGAATAAATATTATAATTATTCAGTGATTTAAAATATTTTTGATATGGATGAAATATAGTTGGGAAGAAATATTTAAATCATGGTTTAAAAGAAAAAATCACATCCCTAATACCATTTATAGCATTATATTTTTTATAAATCCTAAATAATAAATTTAAATTTCTTATTTAATTTATTAAAAACCAATTACATGTATATTCGGTTATCGATATTAATTTTATTTCATTTATTACATTTATTTATTTATTTATCGAATAAGTTATGTTTAATTTGGGAATTTTGTGGCCCTTTGGTATTAAATTTTTAAACAATCCATCATTGGTTGATCATGGTCAAGTGGTTAGGATTTTTTATTTATATAATTGTAATATTTATACATTAAATAAAATTTTAAAACAGAAAATTTATGGTGGTCTTTACAAATGAATTATTTCCTTTCATCGATTATTAAGTTTGTACATATGCATGAACAAAATTTTAATGATTCATATGGATTAGAATAAAAATAATATATTTGAATTATTATATTTATTGGATATTAATCATATTATAAATATCATATTTATTTATTATATTTATCCATATGATCATAATTGTGTGGAAGAAATGAAAAATTAGTCTCATTTCACTGTGGAGGTGGTATTCCACCAATACCAACAAAAAACACTATCATTTTCCAATGGATTGATCTGTATGTTTGATGAAATTAACATATTATTTCAAATACATAATTAATTCATACATATAATTTTTTTATTAATGCCACTATATTAACCACCAATATGCAATAAGTGTGAAAAATGAAACATATCATTTCATGGAGGTGGTAGTCCACACAAAATAATGAGTATTGTCTTCCTCAAATATTTGTTGGTAAAGGAGATGAAAATAGTTGTAACATAAAAATAATAACACTTTAACATATTATAGATATAAATATAATTATATCATCAATTTTATGATAGGTTTCTTGGAGTTTGAAGAAGAGATAAACATGAAATAACACATTAATGGGTTATACCTATTCTTTTGAAAACATCAATTTGAATAAAAATTATGACTTCTAGGACAATATTTTGGAGGGAAATAAACCCGTTGGATTTTGGGGAGTATAGTTAGATGGTATTTCGTTTTCATTTTTTCCATTATAGTGTTAATTTTTTTTTAATTATTGAGAAGAGTATTTGTAAAATTTAAAGTGAGGGGAGTGACATAATTTTTGTGGTTGTTATCCTTTAATTTTCATAAATTTAATACATAAAGATATTTTTATATAAAATAAAAAAATTACATTATAATGTTCATGGTTTGAAATAAAATTCTCTAATAAGATTTTATATGATATTTTGGGACAACATCCAAAAGAAATAACCTGTATTTACTTGTCTAACACTATAAAAAGGTGATAAAAATATATTCTGGTCACCATTCCATATGGATAAAAATGAATTTGACCAATTCAGTCAATTGAATATCTTTATTCTAGATTTGAAATATATTTTTTAATTTTCAATACACATACATAATATAAGTTAATTTCAATTAAATAACAAAAAATCCAATCAAAAATAATTTTTATGAAAAATATTTATTAGAATGAAAAGAATTTACACCAAAATAAATTATAATGAAGGCCATAATATAATTAATTGGAATATATGTATCCAACGGAGAATAATTTTAATTTCAAAATTATCAAAAACAGAATAATATGTTAGTGTAAATAATATTAATTTTACGTCATTATACATAATTTTATATTTAATATTCAATAAAAAATATATCTATTCAGAACTATAAAAAAGACACCGTATGATAAATTGGAATTATTAAATAAAAATGAATTAAATTTTTTGATTTTTTTTATATTTAGAAAAGTAATATCTATATAAAAAATATAAAAGATGGATAAAACAATAGATAAAATAATAATATTTATTTTTTTTAAAACATCATATAAAATTATCTATAAAACCATGATGCCTACAAATCCCTAAAATGAGTAATTGTAAATCATATTTTTTATTTATTCATATAATTATCTAGGTTTTCAAATGATGTGTTCGTAATAATTTCTAATGGCTAGCATAAACATATATGAAAATTCAGGATGATGTGGGATGTGAGTTTTCTAATTTTTGATTTCTTATCAAAATAAATGGAATAAATTGGGAAATAGATATTACCCCTATTTGTAAAAAGATTTTATATTGATTGAAAACCATTCTTCTAATGATAAATATCATTTATGTACTGTGATACAATAAATAACTTTTATGTATACACTCCTGAAATAAAATAAATTCCAAAAAACATAGTAAAGTAAAAAAAATAATAAAATGTTTTTATAAATAAATTTCCAAAAATTAAACAAAAAAATTCCAAATAGAAGAAAATCTACACAAATAAAATTTATCTAAAAAAGGAAAACCCAAATCAATCTCAAAGGTGTAATTCATTGATATGTTTATCGTTGTTTATAAAAAATTTACCATCGACCCCTTAATAATGTCTAAATAAACCTACTCCTATAGTTATATTTTAGAACATTTTTAATATAAAAAATGTTCTAGACTCGTCCTAAGAGGATATAGGTTGGGTGTGTGTACTTCATTCCTAGATGTAGGTCACTACTCGACCCCATGAAATATTCCATAAGAATAAGATTATGTAGTCTAAACATAATGTTTTCTGGTATGGGATACATTTATATATAAAATATATTATATATGTAGAAGTGTTATCTAATTTTAGAATACATGGGAAATGGTATTAAAATTATGGAACATCATCCAAGAGAAGTGGTAGGATATGAAAGAACATGGGAGTTCCTTTGATATAATATACCCTAAAAATATAAATGAATGGAATAAAAATAAATACTTATTTATAAAAAGACAAAATTAATTTATTATTATAAAACAAGTCATCAACCTGTCATGTATATAGTGAGGGGACCTACATTCCAATGATTAAAAGGTAATGATTGATAATCCCTCTGGTAGTATAAATTTTAGCGACAATCAACTAAAAGTCACATGAGATGCAAATTATCACCAACTACATGAACACTAGGTACCCATTGATAATTTTTCATTAGAAACCATCTGTTATTTCATTTCATATATAATCAATTCATTCACAAAACCCATTATATATCAATTAAAATTTTATTATTTGTTATATTACTGAAAAAATGAATATACACTCCTAAGATGATATAGTTAATCCAAAATATTATAATATTTTTATGTGTGGAAGGATTTCATTATATTAAAAAAATTCCTATAAAAAATATTTAGTGGTTAAAGAATGATTAAAACAATCAACCAAATCTTAAGAGGAATAGCGATTATACTTTCTTAATTACCAATATTTTATAAATGTTTTTCTTTTTAGTGGTGACAAATGTGAATTCATAACACACTATAAAGAAAAAATATTCATAATAAGTGACCAGTAAATATTATTATGTGTTGTTATATAAATTTGATGCTTATAAATCTACCATGGACCCCTTTATACAACATTTATTTTTTATTTTATATCATCCTTAAAAATTAATAACCATATTTAGGAAATAATAAAAATTCTTGTTTGTCATCATGAACTATCATATTATTATGTTTACTCTTCATTAATATAACAATGGAATATTAAATATTTTCAATTAGTGTTTAAAAATATTTATATAACTATAATCTATAATTCATATCCTTAGATAACTCTTTCCCTCTCATATATGATAGATAAAAAATAGATTATATAATATCCATAGTACTACGTAAATTCAAAAATAGAGAAACATTAAAATCCAATGAGACATTTCTATTACACAAAATAAAATATGTTATTTATTATTAAATAATCACATTAAATATATTATTAAATACTTAGACTATGAAATCATAACTACATGTATGGAAATAAACTAAGTCCCTACACTCAATATGATAATACCCATTTTCTAAATCATTATACCATTGTCGAGTCTCTATAGCTTCCCCATGGTCGTCCTCTTTAACATTCAATCCATGATGAGATTATAGTCATCCTCATTTATATATGCCTCAATATCACAATAAAAATATTAAATTACTTCTACTATGATAAAAAAATTCCTAGATAACGACATCATAAATTCCTCGAGTGTCCTATATCTTAATATCATTGATTTTATCAATGAACATAGTGAATCCTAGTTATAAACAAAAAATATTCATTAATTGTTTAGTTTTATTCTCTATTATAAACAAAACCTATAATATACCAATTGTTATTTAAATACAAGAGGGATTAATATCATAACCACTTATGGTCCCTACATCGTCTTATTTGAATGTTACATGTATGTCCATGAAATAGTGACATGTATGATTTGGTTGAAAAATGATGTGTTTTTATATATGGATGAAAAATTATTCCATAGATGAAGAAAAAAATATTCTAAAATATTAATAATTTAATTTTTCATAATATATATATATATATAATCATTAAAAACAACATTATTTACATACATGTCATCAATAATTTCCAATAAAATTCATATTTTTTAAATGTTTTATCCAAATGGATCCATTTAGAATTTATAAGATTCATTCAATCATATGTATAAGTGTCACAAATAATCCTTCGGAAAGAATTAATAGTTAAAAATGTATGTCCAAGATATAGTGGATTTCACTAGACATAGTCAATTCATGTTTGAACCATGGAATTGTGAAAGTTATTATATATTCCTGTAAGGAATATTGCTAAAATAATTGTTCTATAAAACTTATATTAATGGGATTATTTTACTCAAAATTCCATTTATCAATTTGATTCATTATATAATGATGGTTATAGGATTGTGAACATCTATTAATGATTGTTTATGAATTAAAAATCCCTTAAAGCCTTGAATAGTATGTTTTGATGAGAATTAAAATTTTATCATTTTA
Source organism: Viscum album (assembly GCA_963277665.1). Classification (NCBI taxonomy): domain Eukaryota; kingdom Viridiplantae; phylum Streptophyta; class Magnoliopsida; order Santalales; family Viscaceae; genus Viscum; species Viscum album. Next base: position 1,629,101,109 of record OY728146.1, on the reverse strand, counting down.
ATAATATATTCCTAAAAATGGATGATTTATTATTGGATTAAATATCGTATTTAGATGTCAATATTAGTTTTTATATCCCATTGGTTTGTTAGTGTTAAATTTTTCTGTGTTGGGACACAAATGTTATTGAGTACTATCATAGTAAGGTAGATCTCTACACACCATTAGAGGATTTATAAAACACATGGATCACCTTGGATGGATTATCCCACTGGATAATTCTTAAAAATAAATCTAAAACTGATTTATTGTGCTCAAATCAACCCATTAATGTTATAAAATTCATTTTTATTTTTTATTTATTACAAATATATATATAAATTTATATATATCCTTGTTTTATTCGAATTGAATAGTTATTAATAACAATGTGTTTTATTATATTCATCTCTATTAAACCATTAATTATTATTATAGATATTTCTACCTAAGGCATTATTTATTTTATAAGGAATATAGAATACTATAAAAAATAATATCATATGTACCATAACATATCTAATTTAAAAACACATGTTTTTCATGAGTTTCTTGAAAACAATAACAAAATATTTATTCAATATTTTCATGTTCTCATAATGTCTAGAAGTCAATGAAATTATTCACTAGAAATAGTGGTAGAATAGTTTTATGAAAAAAAATATTCAATTATTGGATTCACTAAATCAAGGGGCCTTTCACCATCCTAACTAATAATGATATAGTTAATATTACCAACATATATTGTGAAATCCATATTTATTCTTGAAATATACATTCTTTGAAAAAGAAATGAATAAAATATATTATTATTATTAAAAAAGAACCCAAAATGACCATGATTTATTGTGTGAGAATTTAATCAAAAGGGGGTGTTCTATTTCATGGTTCCAGTTCACCATGTTTATAATTTTTAATAAAAATATTATTTCACTTAAAACACTCAAAACCCATCATTTTTATGGGAATAGAGGGCTCTCACTGAATGAAGTGAAAGGTATGATAAACCAATGCCAACATGTTTTGGTAATATTGATTTATGTCTAATAATTTTTACATGGTGAATAATTTTTAAAATGGTTGTAATATAAAGCATCACACAATATAAAAGTGTTATTTTTATTTTAATAAAAAGTTTAGAAATAAAAATATAAAATTTAAATATTGAATTACAATATTTTTAAAAATTATTTAATTCATTATAAATGTATTTTTTGGATTCATTGATCAATTATTCAAATAATTTTTTCTATTATATATTTCGATTTTGTTAAACAACAATATATAATATGAAATGATAAATTATTTTTCAAAATTTTAATAAAATATCTCATTATTTTTTTATAATGGAATTTATCTTCCTTGAAATATCAATTTATAAATTTAAAAAATTCATATTATTGTTGATAAAAAAGATTTATTTATATATTATTGTTCGCTAGTAGGAATATTTATAATTTTAGTTATTCAAAATATTCTATTTATTTTTTCTAAAAAAAATTTATTACATTTATAAATTTATGAATTTTTCATTTATATGGGCTTATTTCATGAATTATTATTAATAAATATAAATTTCTATATTATTTATCAATCTATTATTTAGTTTAATTGGTTGATACTTGTGACACCATAACACAAGTTCCACAAAATCGGTTCCCCAATCGGGTTCATCACAAAGACTCAAACATTCCTCCCCAAATTCCAAAGGCTACCAACTGACAATGAGGTCCTTAGGTCTATTTTTTGGGAGACTAAGTGTCGAAATAGGAGTAAGTTAAAAATAGAAATATCCTATAACAGTCATTTGCAATAAATAATCATATTGAGGATAAAATAAAAAAAACATATAGTATTAAAATTTAATTCAATAATGACCAGAATTTTTTTTACATACAACACTGATCACCCACTAGGATGATCAAATATATAAGAGTATATAAAATAAACTGAAATAATATTATATGGATATATATATTCTCTCATATGAACAACATACCCAGTCTGCTTGAAAATTTTTAGATGTTGTTGACCAATCATAATAATCCAAATTATTGTCTCCACTTGATTATAGAATAGTAGACCCCTAACTATATATCATGTATTTTTTCCAAGCCTGAAATAAAACACAATATATTCACAGATAATAATAATCGTAGACGTGGTTAAAGATATAAATAAAAATTGGGAACTCCCAAAACGGATCATATAATCTTATTCTATATGTTAATGCTCATGTAATATACTCATCCAAGCCATGAAGCCAACAAAAAAAATAGATAAATTAAATACCAGGAAGTGAACATAGCTGTTGATGCTCTTGCCATCATGGGAATTGATAATGACACTACCTCAAGAGATGATCTTCCCTGGAGTTCCTTCCTCTTTATATGCGGGTTGTAAACAAAATGCCTTCCTTTAGACTTGTGTAACCCTTTTTCTATTATATAATAAATTTTGTGTTTTGGTCTTTGACCAGAACACTACATTTTAAAAAAATAGATAAATTAAATAGATACACTATGGATCCTTGGGTCTAGGATCCCAATCAAAACATAACTTCTTAATAATAATCCAAATTGGATGAGAACATTTTCTATCATATATATAGATATATATCAATATATATATATATGAGTTTATGTTCGGTCCCATGGTATTAGTTAAAGGTATCCTAATATAACAGGGGAATTTAAGAGAGCCACATAATAGTCAATAATAAAATTAATAATTCCATCAATTCTATGAGCCCTTCCAAGGTATTACATATAAGGAATGAATATTCCACCATATTCATTTCATCATATTCATAGAGTGCCACATAAAATGTGAATACCTATGAAAAACAATCGTAATAATATCTATGTAACCCATGTTCATGATTGATAATCATGTTACTATTATCAATCATATCACTATAGAACCTAATTTCCTCTAATATAAATAAAAAAAATGGAATTACAGGTCCTTAATATCAATCAACTAACTATGTACTTCTTGTACACTAACATTAATAAAAACACAACTGCTTGTAATATATACTAATATCAATCATTTCACTATAGAATGTCATTTAAATTATTATATATAAATGATGAGGAATTTGATGTCTTTCATTAAATTAATTAATTATTATAAGAATAATCCCTAAAAAAATTCTCTGAACATCACTATGATAAATATAAACTAATCTAAAAGGATCAAAATTTGGAACCTAAAAAGTACATCTCAAATCCCAATAACAGATCGCCTCACATCAGGAACATCATCCAAATTCTAGTATGAATATCTATAAATTATAGCATTATCAATAATAAATAGGTCAGTTAATAAATACACATGTATAGGGGAAAAAATGCCTAAACCCTGCTCTACTACAATTATCCCTCATACGTACATTTTTTGTAAAGGTTCTAAGGTGATTCTCACTACCATCTCACCAAAAAACTATAATACTTTAGGTTAAGGTTACTCAAACACTAGAAAATCCACTAGGTCTAATAAATCAATCAATGTATATACATTATACTTGGGATTGACGTGATACAGAAATATGATACTGCATTATCTTAGTAGACTCCAAGGCTGCGTGTAGGTAAAGTTATCCCTTTGGATATCCTCTGAATTTCTATGAAATTTTTTGCATCCTTCTCAAGATCCATAGAAAGTGAAATTAAATAGTGGAATCCCTTATATAATTCTCAAAATGAATATGTAGAGGCATCCCTCATTGGATCTTCTATGCTAAAATACTAGCAGATGCACCCAATAAGGGATCCATGATAAAAATAAGCCATCATGTAACCCATCCCACAACCCTATCTTTTGAATTTTATGGACTCATAGTCAATAAGGGAATTTCTCCCAATCTAGATGTCCTATGAGTAAAATATATGTAAGAATAATTCATTAGAGATGTCACATGACTCATCATAGATCAATATCCCAGTGTATATTTTTTGGAAACTCAAATATATATTATCAATAGGTAACATCTTGGTATTGTTGATCTTGAATGTTTTGTTTTTTATTAAATGTGTGCCATAGAGAAGTCATATGATGTCCACTAACCATTAATCGCTACTCTAAAAAGGGTATCAACCCTTTTATAACCCTAGTGTGAAAACTGAATTTAATTACTTGCAAAATAACCAATCCATGATTTCTATCCCCCAATTTTATTTTGTAATGCCACAAAATTCCCTATCGGTTCAAATATCATGAGATGCATGGAAACATTCTCAACATTGACTACACATGGGTCTAATTATGATCTCATGGATTCAAAACAAAAAAACCCATGAAAAGGGTACCAAGGGAAAAAGTCTAGTATACCATATTACATATTATTTACTCTCAAAGTGCCACTTGGACATGCAATCCATCTTAAAATGGAATGTAAATTCCATGTCAAATCATGAAAAATAAGAAAATAGAATGTAAACTTTGTGGGTTAACTACTCATGTACAAAACAAGGAATGGCCATGTGGTTCTTCTTTATCAGGCACTTATATAGGGTGTCTAAAACACATAGGGTCTATTCATGTATCCAACATTATCATGTTCCCCTACTTTGGATATCCGACCATATACTTAGTTACATGGATGAGTAAAACTACATGAAGTGTACTCTTATTAAAAGACATGTAATATCAAAAATACATTTTTCCCGCAATATTATGAATAAACATAGTGTTTTCGGAAGTACATGTTGTGTGATTGGAGTTCCCAGATAGGAAACCAATGGGAATGGTCTGAATGCTCATTTCCCTCTTAAATAATATCCAATAGACCCAATATGGGTGCCTATCATACCTAAAATTATATAAACTATAAATATATGAATCTACATGTGTTTACAACATGAACATAAAAAATTACTACCATTTGTACGAATCCTATAATGCTTTAATTGTATTAGTGCTTCACTGCTACCACAGGACACACCAACTTCGCTCATGCTCCATAGTAAAATATCTCATCTTACTTATATCTCTCCTTCTACCTCTCTCCCAATATATCTACCCATCAACCTTTTCTCTTCTAGTTTCATAAACCAGGAGGCCCAAGGGGTTGTATGAAATTTTCCAGGTGAGGAGATAAATGAAAATTGGAAAATATAAGGATGAAAAAAATATAAAAAAGTTTAGCGAACATATACAAGATTCCACACACATGTGTATGATTAACTAATTAAAACTCATCCTTTCTTACTCATATATAGAGAAAAATATATGAATCTGAAACTCAGTTCAATATTTATTTCTGAACAAACTACTCCCCCTACATGAAAAAGATACAAATGTGACCAATCTAATAACCCAACCATAAGATTATCCTAATAGTCACCTCACAACTAGGCTCTATTCATATTGTCCCACAATCTATCCATAAATAAAATTTATTAAATATAGAGGCTAAAACACTCATTACCAAGCACCAACATGTGACAACAAAGCATCACATATTCCTTCATCACAACAATGTTTCTTAAAAAACTAAATTTAAACTTATATTGAGGATCACCATTGTAAAATTACTAATAGTTCAATCCCCATAGTGTATGATATCTTATAATTAACCTCATGGGTAATATTCAAGTACATATTCCATCAAACTTGAAATGATAAATAAAAAAACTCATTTTATAACTACAAATCTCTCATAATAAATAGGATGATTTCATCATAGATGGATTGTTCATCAATAATGTAATAATACAGTTTGATTCCATTGATTAGTAACATCTCTCTCCCTAATCCACGATGAAATAAAACTATGCTATATATTCCATTAAAAAACTCTTGATTCCATATCTCTAGAAAATATGTGTCAATGAACAATGATGATTAAAACACTATGTGACACCCACTATATTTTAACAATATCTCATATAGCAGGGGACTTCCATTTAATATTACCAAAATAATATAGACTTCATTACCAAGATATTTTATTTAAACCCTTCTATCCCTGACACGAACATGGACACTCACATATTTATGATCTATATTCTAAGACAAACAACCAATGCATAACATTATAACTCGACTCATGCTCTGGTGAGTCATACATTACCACCCTATAGACTGCATCTATATCATTAATCTAGATAATTAATTTTAACTACTCTATATGATAATACATTTTACATGTTCCATGATTTATTCTATACCCACCCATTGTACAACATCGTTTTCAATAATTAATGTGAAAAACAAAAAATTTCTGGTCAATCAGTCTAGGATCATAAATAGGCCACCAAGGGAGAGGTAGTATCAATTCCGAAATATTCTTGGTTATTCCTCATAATCCAAAATCATCATAATTCACATATCATAAAACTCGGGCACCTCGTGAAAATCAGTCGCTACAAAAGGGTACTAAAAAGATCACTTCCTCATAAGGGGTCCATTGACATGGGATAACCCCTCTCACTGGTTTCTCTAGATCAACATAGACATTGATTTATGAGGTTTTGAGTCACAAATGAGGTTATCTTGGACATCCACCAATACCAAACAAATTAAATCTCATAAAAGGGATGCTAGGTCCTACTATCTAGACCATAGGTCAAACCTATTACCAAGGTCACAACAAATGATGTATCATCAAAAGAAATATCTATACTAGAGTCATCAATGGTTCCTATTAGCCCTAAAAATTGGATTTAATGATAATATGACATTCATGTTAAAAATACCATCTATACGGGTTCAAGTATAAATATATATATTTCCAAATGTATATAGGAAAACACCCTAGAAGCAGTAATTGGAAAACCATTTCTGGGAAACCCATTACGAACTACTAATATAAGGAATGAACTAAAATTGAATAACAATGCACACATCATCCTACCATGCACTGATCCACATTTATTATCCACTTAAGTTACTATACCCTAAAATATCATGATATGAACGCAGAAATGATAATTATTTGTCACTCAAGGTGCAGCCACATATGGTAATACCCACTCAAGGTCTTTGTAATCTATAAATGATCCATTAACTATCAACACAACATTAGGCGATTCTACAAGATAACCTAAGTTCAGTTAAGGAATATATCATATAAATCAATGAGGGGAAACTCTATGTATGTTTCTATGAGTCATTTATATACTTAACCTTAAATTCACACAATATTTGGGTCTATAAAAAGGTACTAATTAAATTATTGGCCAAGTAGGGTAAAATTCATCTTCCATTCACAACGACTAAGTCATTAAAATAACTATTGATCACTTCTCCACATATCGAAATATGTTAAAATCATAAATAAATATATATATATATATATAAATGTCGATATAATTTTAGGGAAAACCACAAATAAAATATATGGGAATTATAAAATCTGGATTTTGTAGAACATTTATACATTTGACTTTTATAATTAGTGTTAATAACACACTATCAGTCTTTGATCATGCGGAAAATATTTTCAATATATGATTCATGAAATTCCTATTTTCATTGCTTCAAATGTGTATAAAAATAACTAGCTTGTTACCAATGCTCCAAGATCAATAAATACATAACTAATAAAAAAGTCGACACAAAATTTCTATTAATCAACATAAATTTCTTATAAAAATATAACATCAGATCTAATTAATAGAAACATCATATCCATGGAAACAATGAAATCTCATCAGAACATTTTTATTTGATGCCCTACTATTAATCCCATTATCAGTTCTAGTAAATTCATAACACTCTTAACTACTGTATCACATATTTTTATAAAATTGAAATGAATAATCTATGATAACAATTTTTACATTTCAACATGAGTTTCATTAAAACATTTCCCAAATCTGGTTTTCCACATGGAAACAATAATGAATCACCATATCCTAGGGACTAATAATCTGTAGTGAGGTCTAAGAGTTTATTATTGGTAGGGGATAATATTCTCTAATATTTGATTAAGAAAATAGATTAAATGATATAACATAATCGAGAGAAGTAAATAATCTTAGATCAGATCAAAATAATATATATAGGGATATAAAAATAAAATTAACTGTAGAAAAACCTTGAAAGGTAATTTCATGAAAAAACTATCAATCATACAATGACTGGGTAATATATATATGTGTAAGTAAAATAAATTAAAATTAAATTAAATATATCTAATGGTAACACTATAACAAACCAAATACGAAATCTCTGTGAAAATTTAGAGTTCCTGTAGTACCCCCAGTTTCAGATATGTATCCGTTATGTGGTTCTTTTAATTAACGAGTTATTTTTTGGAGAGTTGGGTAAACTATAAAAATGTTATTGGGGGATAAAGTATATGTACAAGGGATGTGCACAATTTGTATAAACAGTGTGGATATCATGGGAGAATCCATGCATAGTTGTTGTTCTAAAGAAGTATTATTATATCGGTCTGAGCAAAATTAGGGATATGATATGAGGAGTCTTCACAATGGTCTCATTTAGATAGTAGCTAATGCATAGTTAATGTGCAGTTTGACAAACCATGTGGTCAAATTGTTCTTTGGGAAAAAAATATGACCCTAATTTTTAGCATCTGAATCATTTTTCACCTACATGATATTTTTTCACCCAAATTGACTCAATTTGATATTTCTACCAATTATGGTTTGTGAAACCTCTCTCAAGAGTTTTGTAAAGGATCAGGTGTCCTCATTTTATGTTTTCATGCACAATTCTCAGAGTAGGTGTTGTTCTTCACTATTCTTGTCTTATTTATTATATCTACATATGTATACTTCTTCTCTTGTATTTCATTTTCATAAATACTCGTTTATGGGTATGTCAATGTTGGGGGTGGAAAAAATGATGAGATTGGAGTTTTTTATTGCCGTAGAAGATATCAATGTCCATTTCTCATTGAATCGACCCGAATTCTTGTCTGTTCTTCCTCTGTTATTGAGTTTCATCGAAACCTTTGAGTTAAGTTAATTCACTATCATATCCAATTTTTAGATTATATTTTATTAGTTTCAAATTTATTAAATTAAATTAAATTTATTTTTAATTATTGGTTAAATTCATGTAATAAATCTTCTTTAGTAATGATTAATCATTTTTGTAAAATTGTGTAATCTTTGTGAATTACTTGGAAAATTTATTTTAGATTCTGGAATGTAAAATGGTAGTATTAAATTATAGAGTTTCTTCCATTTCAAAATATTTTAATGGAATGGTGGTTTTAAAAAATATCTGTTTCATTAAAATGGTTAGGAATTATAATGGATTTTATGAAAGTGTTTTTCAAAAAAATTGTGTTTTTGTTGAAAGAGTTATTTGGATGATCCATGTAAATATTGGTGTCTGTGTGTTCATATTTAATGTTTGAGGCTTGGTTGAAATATGAAATACTAAATGTTTTAAAATTCAACTGGAACATGGAATATAATTACCTTTTCACGACATGGTAGATCGACCAAAAACCAATCGTGGTTATAGAACATTCATTGTTTAGCATGCTTGGTTGGTTGTGTGGATGTGCGGAAATGATTGGTTGTATGAATGGAATATTGAGAAAGGGGATTAAAGAATTTATTAGTTATATTTCATTGTAAAAATAAATTTCATGGTATTTGTTTTCAATTTCACTTGTATACATTTGCTTTAAAATGGTTTTGAAAACCTGTTAACATTAAGTTAAAAACTATTTTTTGAAATTATTTTAGATAAAATATTTTAATTGAATGTTCCTAATACATTTATTATTGTTTAATGAGATGGGAAGTCATTAGGGAAATCTTATTGAGTCTATATACACCCATTCATTGTCACTTTAGTTATTTTACTGATGTTATCTTCTAGGACAATGGGAAAGGTAACATTTTATATGTTTTTAGAACCTCTAGGTGATACTAAAGATGTTTGGAGATCTTGGAGCATAGATCTTATGGAGCAAGGGGTCCTATAGTATTCAGGGGTTCAATATTTTTCCTTGAAATATTTACTTTGATAGTTGGTATGTGTTTTTCTACTTCACACTGTAATATTGTTTAATCATGGATAAATTCAATGAATTTTTCTTCATTGTTCATGCAGCATATAGTGAGTTGTCTTGTTAGGTGTTGCTGAGTTTATGTTTTTATTTATTAAAGGGTACATTTTCCCCCATATGTATTTTAAAAACATAGGCATTTATTTCTCACTTTTGGAATCTTTTTCATGTCGCATAAGGCCAAATAATGACTCGTTGTACTCTGAAGCCAATGTTAAATAGCAGTTCATTTCAAATGGCACCAATGGCTTAAGTCCTTACCTAAGAAGTAGTTTTCAGTTACGTGGTCTTGGATTTGAATTCACCATTATCTATTCGAGGGTTTGTGATCATTAAACCAATTTGGATTGTTGAATCATGAAAGGTATATCATAAAAGGGAGATTCATATGAGTTTATTTTCAACTACAAGTAACTGTTGTGTTCAGTATATAAGCGTTTAGAGAAACTTTTAGGAATTTGAAATCTAATTATCATGGATATTACCAATGGGATGATCATTCAATACATTAGAGGACTGAATTCCAACAATGAGTGTATACATCATTTTTAGTAATGATTTAGTTTTTAAAAAAAGTGCTGATTTTTAACAAGTATAGAACTATTTTCGCAAGAATATATGTTGAAAAAGAATATGGTTGTGGAATTTTTAAAATGGGTTGATTTTCAAATGGAATTTTTTTTAAATGGATGAATGTGGAAAAAAATTTATTAGGGTAAAAAAAATTTGATTGTTTATGTGATTGAGTTTGAAATACAAAGACATTAGTTTCTAGAGAGTGAGACTTATATAGTTTTTTTTTTGTTTAGAAAACGGTTATTAGAAGGTGTTTTTAGGTACTAATCAGAATAAGTTGCGTAGAATGTGGGTGTGCCTGAGCTACTTGTGAAGCAAGAACTGGTTCATTATATCATTCAAGACTTTCAAGCTATGGACATGAAGAACTCGTGGGATGATCCAAGTAACATTGATCATTTCATACACTTTGTGATGAAGAATCCTCCCATCTTCTAGGGTTATTATCAACCATATATTGTGGATATGTGGCTAAATTGGATGAATCATATCTTTAAATTTATCAGCACTTTTGGAGGTCATGGTCATGATGGCACAATAAATTGTTAAGGATCTTTCACAACAGTGGTGGGAACTAGTTCTCATGCTAAAGAGGATTAAGGAATTAAATGGGAGAATTTTTAGAATTAGTCACTAATATATTCTATCCTCACACGTTCACAATATAGAATTTGTTAAGCATCTTTATCCTAATGTAAAAGAATCTCTCTATCATGGAAAATTTGGATAAATCCAGGAATGTAGTGCAATTTTCACTAGATTTTGTGGCACATGTTTTCTTGAAGGCATGCATGTTTAAATTATGGATAAGAAACAAAATTTCATCATAGATCAACTTGAAATATATTACTAATTATATAGAGATGTTGAATAAAGAAACAATGTCTAATAGATACATATATGGATCTATGGGAGGTGGAGGTATGAAGATCCCTATGGAAAATGGTAGAAACTCTAATCCTGGGATCAAGAGAATGAGAAACAACAATTCCCAAGGTATGAGATGAAATCATAATCAGATATTTGGATACATGATTCTTCTTCCAGGAATAAAAATTCAAGTGGGATTCTAAAAATGTGTTTCCTTTGACAAAATAACGTTGTTGTGTACATCTCCACCAATGGAATTTTTAACACCCCAGGATTTCCTTGTATGTTATTTTATTTAATTTAATTCAATAGCTTGCGCTACACACAACACCGAGTTAAAGCCCACCATGACTTACCATTCTAGCCATTCAAAATATGGATATGATTATTATTAACATTATTTAGAATTATATATACTCCATTTAACAACCCGAACCCAAACATCCACCCAATCAATGCTAAAAAAATCAAGTGTTACTTCCTTAGGCGCCCCTCCCCGAACGGAAAAGGCTTGTGACTAGCAGTGAGGCTCTAATATGTACATTGGTTTGGATATAACCTCTTGGGGGATGATAATAATTTTACTGGTCTGAGTATAAAAATAAATATGTAGAGGAATAAATGACTCAGTATACATGAACCAGATCTGTAGAGTGGAAGCACATTCAATATCAATAAATAGAAAGAGTAATAAATATAAACAACAACAACAAAAATAAACCCAAAACATGTTGATCACATGTAACTACCACTAATCAAAAAAACATGCATCCAAAGAAGGTCATACATATATAAATAAAAAAGGGTGCCAATGTCTATCCAACTATAGCTAAAAATAGAATGTTTATACTTGAAATAATGAAAAAAAAAATATCCAGCAAGGCAAGACCTCAAGTTCCATATCATCTCCATGAAATGGAAAATTCATCATAGATCCTGAAACAGTCCTCCTTACTGCACATAAATCCAAAAAGTCTGCACACATCCCAAAGGGCCTGTGCAAGATGTAAGACAAATCTCAGTAGCATACCACCCAATGGTGCATACCTAATATAATTTTTTAACAAGGTATGCAATTATATGGTAATCCATAAGCAGTACGATGCACAAAAAACACAAACTCCACCGGTTCTCAGCAGCCACCATGGAGTGTCACCTGCTTCGGCCAACACTGGAATCTCTATCATGTAATGCGGCACCATGTTCTCCCTTACAGCACTTATCTCATGTACCGATGTCGCGAAGGAACACCCTAGAAACTGTAACCCTGTGGAACTGCGATGCTGGTCCTCAATATGTAACTGGAGGGACATTGATAATTGTCCTCAAAATAAGTATCTAGAAGTTTCGTGATGTCTACCCACAAAATAATGTATACAGATGGACAATGATATGTTCCCTAAAATAACGAAAAGCCTCTACCCCATACTCGATAGCCACAATGCTATCCCTTGAAGGCTCCTCACCATCTTTGTGGCTTCCTTTGCATGAACCCCCAAACTGATAGTACAAAAACTGCAACTAACGGGGACCTCTACCCACATGAGTAGTCAAAACCACCTCATCACCGAGTCTCTCTATGTGCACACTACTCATATTTTCCTGATGGGTGGTAATCACCAAAATAGTACCCAAGCCACAACTCCTCTGAAAACTTGTGTCCTTGCGACCTTTCTATGCAAGTCTGATGGTCTCTCCATCCTAGTAACTCGGTCCATTCCCCACTGGACAGTTATCATTTCTCATACTAACCCCCATTATGCACTATCACGTGCTCAAAACTACCCAACTTAACCAGGGCCCAACCCAACCTATGATCAACCTCAGTCTACATTAACCAGGCCATGCCTGGAACAACCTGAAGGTTCCAACATATGAAATATCACAGATCTGATATATAATAACAAGCGTAAATATTAAACATGAAAGACAATGAAATAGTTGAAATAAATTATCAAGGTGTTGTCCCATACCAGCACTGAGGTCCTAAGAGCCTCTAGGAATTCATATCAAGGTTTAATAAACTAAATATATCAGATAAAACATTCGACTCCAATCATAACCATGTTTGCTTCCCCTGGAAAAAATTCCCCTATTGAGAAACAATCCCTCGTCTGGACCCGCTCAAGAAAACCAGGAAAATGGAATACCCAAAGACATCCCACGGGTCTAATGAACAATTTAATATGATATATTCTATAAAACTAGGTCATGCTAAATATACCCAAAAACGTTCTGAAGGTTGTTCCACCCAAATGACCATGAAAACACACAAAAAAGGTATGCACCAGCTACAAGAGACTCATACGTTTCTACTCATCCGATAAGAGCCTCCCATTAGGTTTAAAACCTGGTAGATCTACAAAATAATCAAAACCACTCAAACACATATAACTCATTCGAGAGCAGAAATCAAGAAGAACGGCTCAAGAATAATCAAGGCCTTACAAATGGAGTTCCAATGGATCAAACGTTGTTCGAATCAGTGTTCAGATGAAGAAACATGATCAAATTGATGTCTAGGTTGCTTGTTTCTCGAGGGTTATGTCTAGAACCTGAGAATCGAGGATACGACCTATTTTTAATTGAAAACAAACAAACTACACGGAATGTAGCTTATGACTCCATGCCCTATAGGTTAATTTACTATTCATATGGCGACCACTTTTCCATTTACATACCTTCCAGATCCAATTGTCATGAGTACACGACGTGTACTAGGTTTCCCAACATGTGTACTTAGTTTCTATTCTCTTCTCCACCGAAATAACTACACACCATGTATATCCCTCATACGTGGCTAGCCTACACAGTGTATCAAAGGGGGACATGGTTTTTACATGATTAAAGGATCCTACCAAGCCAATAAGCCTACACACCTTGTATGGCATCCACAGGGTCATAGGTACAAGGTGTGTCGATAACTACATGTCGTGTAGTGAGAAATTTTTACACAGTAATCACATGACATGTACTAGGTGGCACATGGCCAGTGCTCGCCCAACCCATAAATGGTGTGTACTCTAAAGTTCATGGCTTGTAGTCCTGAAAATTCTAGAATATCACCAATTTTCTCAGTTTCCTATGGAACAAGTCAAAAATTCAAACAACGTCGGGATTTTTGACCCGTTCTAAAAACTAAGGTTCTTACGATATCCACACCTTAATATAGATCGTCACCGAGAAATCAATCAAAACCCAGAGATGTCACCAAACATACCACCCCAATTAAATTATCCCAGACTACCTTGGTCTCAAGGTTTCTGGATAAATTCCTGAAGCGGATCCCCACCTAAGGAATCTCCAAAATCAGTCCCAACATGACAAAACTCAAAACAAGAAAAGGTTCACTAACCTGTTTTCTAGTCGCATAGTCATTACGGGAGGCAACATCACCCCTACACCCCATTGGTGCTTATAAGTCATTCCTGACACCCAATGTATCCCGCACCGCATTGGTGTCTGCGTCCATGAGGTCCCACATTCCATGGACTCTCAAAAACGATCCCGGTGCCTATCACATCAAGTATATTGCCTCCTCGATTCCCTAATTCCTACAACACCTCAAGTAACTGGAATCCTCAATGACCACGATACTATTCATTTCAAATAACCCGCATCATCAATGCCTATGATGCTACACATCTAATATATATATATATATATATATATATATATATATCATTAACCCAATATGGTGCCAATCCCACTGACTAGTATCTACTTAGTCCACATATATATCATGCATCACATGTACTCAAAATGGACACGCCTCTACAGGTCATCCAAAAAAGGAAACATGGAAATCACGGCCACACCTGTGGTGTACCTCTATCCATCGTTAGCTCACCAGCCTGCTCAGCCTCTGGATGCTCCACATCGTGCACCTGGCATGAAGTACAACTTCCTGATGCCTGACATCCCTGTGGTGATGCTCCAGCCACCAGCTGCTAACCCCTCAGCTGGATCCCGATGTATCATCCATGTCCTCCATGTGCAGCTGAACCACTTCTACACTCTCCTAGTACCTAACCTAAACCAACTCGAGATGCAACCGTCTATCATAGTCCCTGCATGTAGGTTGTTTGAGAGGGTTTCCAAAAGAACCTCTCAAGATATCCGACCTATCCACATGCGCGACACTTCTTTGGAGGCCTATCACACTACATTCGAACATGTCATGATTGTCAACACTGAAATCAAACAACTGAAGAACTCTTATGAGGTGGTCTAGAGGAGTACTTGGCCTGACTGCCCTACTGATACTCATCCCTATCTCGCTTCCTATTGTCCGAACCCTCACCTGAAGTCGTTGTCTGGATAACATAGGGCATATCCCTCTGTTTGCCATATCATATGAGCACCTAATTAACCACCTATGAAAAGAACCCATCCTGAAGATATTCACATGGATCCGAATGGCGTGTCGTAAGCCATCCGCGAAGCACCTCACCCTAGCCACGTCATCACATATATACCAGGTGCAATGTGTGACAACTCAGTGAAAGTAGCTGCATAGTCCATGAATGACATGTCACCATGTTGAAGACTTAATAACTCCTTAGCTCTATTTGATCTCATTGTCTCTGAGTAATAGTTCTCAAAGAACCGGTCCTCAATGTCCTTCAATGTTAGTCCATAGTTCCTGTGACCCTGAACCTGCACATCCCACCAATGTTTTGCAGGTCCTTGCAGCATGTATGTCAAAATCTTGACCCTTCCCCTTGAAGGCATCTCGAGCTGCACAAAGGTCATCTGCATGATCTATATCTATTTATCAGCTGCCTGCGGACCACCCTCACCCTGAAAAAGTGACAGGTGCTACATCTAGAACTCTCACATTAGATATGCCATAGATAGCTATATACCATGTGCACCTCTGTCGATCCCCTTCAAGACACGCACCATACTTGTTCGGATCTGCTCATCGAGCCATGGTCCGAATGCTGCCAAACACAGCTGATGTCCTGCCTGCACTGGATCCTAGACCAGAACATGTCCCTAATCCTCTACCTGTGGTTCCTACTCTTCCTGTACCGAATCCTAAACATGATCATGAACCTAAGGCACTATACCATCACCCGCCTGACGCTCCATCAATATATTTAATAGGAACCGGCTAAATCCATAAATGGTTAGACATCACATATGTATATATAAAACGATATGTATATTCAACGCTTATATGGAAAGCCATAAAAGGCAACAACCTACTACCACCCTTACTATCCCCCACTGCAATCATGCCCCACAACATCCCGACCTCATGGACTTCTAACACACCCCTCAACAGAGCCAAGTATCAAAAGTACCTCGGGTTGCCTATCCCGACAACCAATGTTGCCTCAAACCGTCAACCGAATCATTCAATCATAGGGATCAAAATCATCTCATCCAATAGTACATGTCTCCTCGTACAAGAGCCATACCCAAATACCCTGTCACATAAAATTATACAAATATAAAAAACATGGCATACACATTGATACAAACAAAAAATGATAACAGGAATTTCTCCTTTTCACATTTCAGGATTTCAAGTCATGGAAATTGATTTCTTTAACAAGACATTATCACATCACAAAGCATACATGCAGTTATTAATTTGAAATACCCTAAAATGTGCTAATAAAAAGACAAGCTAAAAGAATTTCCATACAAAGACAATGTCTAATCCTCCATTACTGCACTGGGTCAAGGTTTACATATCACAGTCACTAACATCCACCACCAAGTGAGCCGCTGAGGTGGAAATCATGTAAAATATAATCTCAGAAAAAGAAGAATAGAAATTCCCACCCATGGAAACTTGGTCCATCCCTCATACCTGGGGATGCATGCCCCCAAGAACACGCATGAAACCCAGTTCCAATAACAACCTATCTCTAGTATACCATATCCCAAATAGTAAAAATAAAAAAATAGATTTCTTAATCTCATTATTAGCCTATAAAACACTACTACTAAATCGCTATCATGAAATCCTCGGATACCACATTATTACAACCGAAACCCGAACAGCCACCCAAACAGTGCTAAACGGGTCAAGTGTTACTACCTTAGGCAATCCTCCCTGAATTCGAATGGCTGCCAACTAGCAACGAGGGTCTTATTGTTACATTGGGGAGTCTATACCCTCTTGAAGGATGATTATAATGGTACTAGTCTTTGTATAACAATATAGATTTATCTGAATAAAAGACTCAATAGACTCGAACCAGACCTGCAGAGTGGAAGCATAATCAATATCAATAAACTATGGAGGTAATTAATATAAACAACAGTAGAAGAAATAAACACAACAACATGCTGATCACTTGTATCTACCACTGAACAACAAAACATGCATCCAATGAAGGTCAAACATATATTAATGTTAATGGGAAGTAACAGATATCCAACTGTAGCTACAAATAGGAATGAAGATGCATGAAAGAA
Organism: Viscum album; assembly: GCA_963277665.1. Classification (NCBI taxonomy): domain Eukaryota; kingdom Viridiplantae; phylum Streptophyta; class Magnoliopsida; order Santalales; family Viscaceae; genus Viscum; species Viscum album. The sequence goes on along the minus strand of OY728146.1, from coordinate 1,629,083,240 downwards.
CGAATAAAAAACTAATCTCCATTTAGTCAGTACCTTAAGGTCTATACCATATCCATGCATAGCTAATGCAGACTATCTTCTAAAATTGGCCTTTTTCCTGCACGTAAATCTATAAACTCTGCACGCGTCCTGGAGGTCCCATGTAGGGTGTGAGATGAATCTCAGTAGCATACCCCCAATGATGCGTACATTTTATAAGTGTTTTAGTAGGAATGAATTTATAATTTAAACAGTAAACTTTAAGATGAAAAAATTAAAACAATCTCCCATGGTTCTCAGCATCCACCATGAAGTGTCACATGCTTTGGCTAATGCTGGAATCTCTCTCATGTTACTCGAACCATGTGCCCCCTGACACTGTGTGTCTCATGTACCGGAGTCCCGAAGCCACACCTGAGAAACAGTAACCTGGAGGAACAACGATGCCTATCCTCAATATGGAACTGGAGGGACAACGAGGTCTACCCTCAAAATAAGTAGCCGGAGGGATAACAATACCTACCCTCAAAATAAAGTATCCCGAGGGACAATGATATCTGCCCTCAAATAATGGAGAGCCTCTTCCCAAAACCCAATAGTTTCAATGCTATCCCTTGAAACCTCCTCACCATCCATGTGGATTCCTACATCAAGAAACCCCAAACCAATAGTACATAAACTGCACCTAACTGGGACCACTACCCACACAAGTGGTAAAAACCACCTCATCACAGAGTCCCTCTGTGTGAACACCATTAAATGTTTCCAGGTGATAGTTAATCACAAAAACAGTATCCAAGCCACAACATATCTAACACCTCGTGTCCCTACGACCATACCGCTCAAGACTGATAGTCTCTCCATCCCAGTAACTCAGGCCACGCCCATCTGGACATTCATCCTTCCATAAACTGAAACCCATGACGCCCAATCCCATGGTCAGAACCACCCAATGTAACCAAGCCCTAGCCCAACCTATTGTCATCATCTTTCTACAGTACCCATTCAATGCCTTTCACTACCGGAATGTTCCAGTATATGCAATATCAACCTTCACATATATTGAAAAAATGGATAACATTAAACAGGAAAGACAAAGAAATAGTTGAATTACACCTACAAGGTGTTGTCCCATACCATCATTGAGGTCTTGAGAGCCTCTAACAATTCATATCAAGGCTTAAAAAACTAAAAATATCATATAAAACTTTATAGTATAGTCAAAAATATTTTGGGTTCCCGCGACCAAAATTCCCTAATTGAGTAACGACCCTTCACTCAGCCATGCTCAAGAAAAATTGGTAAAGGGCATACCCAAAGGCATCCCATGGGTCAAATAAACAATTTAATATGCAATATCAGATAAAACTAGGTTCTGCTGAAAATACCCGAAAACGTGTCGAAGGTCGAGCCACCCAAATGTCCACGAAAACCCAAAAGGTGGTATGAACCACCTACTTAAGACTCATACGATGCTACTGCTCCGATAACATCCTCCAATTATTTCTAAAACATGGTAGATCTACAAAAAAACAAATCCTCTCAAACCCCTATAACTAATTATAGAACATAAATCCAGAAGAACGGTTCAAGAGGAATGAACGCCATACCGAGTGGGTTCAAACGGAAAAACGGTGTTCGAATCATGGCTCAGATGAAGAAACAAGATGAAATTGAAGTCACGACCACATGTTTCTCAAGGGTTCTATCCAGAACCTGAAAAACGAGTCTACTCCTTGTTTTATGTTAAAAAGGAAAGTACACAGTGTGTAATTTATGAATACACGCTGTGTAGGTTCATTTACTGTTCATATGGCGACCAATGTTCCATCAACATACTTTCTAGAACCTCCCGACATGAGTACATTGTGTGTACTAGGTGGCACGTGATGTGTACTTATTTTTTGTTCTCCTCCCCACTAACATACCAGCACACCATGTGTATCCCTCATACATGGATAGCCTACACGACATGTCCAAGGAGGACACGAGGTGTAATTGTTTAAATGGTCCTACTGGTCTAATAGGCCTACATTCCATTTATGGCCTCCACAAGGTCATGGGAACTCGACGTGTTGATAACTGCATGTCGTGTAGTAAGAAATTCCTACCCAGTCAACACATAACATGTACTCGGCAACACACTTTCGGTGCTCGCCCAACAAATACACAGTGTGTACTCTAGAGTACACTACATATAGTCTTGAAAATCATAGAATTTTAGTGATTTTCCCAGTTTCCTCATGAACATGTCAAAAATTCAAACAGGGTCAGGATTTTGGAACTGTTCTAAAAAACCAGGTTCATACAATCTCCACACCTTAATATTGCTCATCCTCGAGCTATCATAGGAAACCTGAATATGGCACCGAACATACCAGCCTGATCAATGTAACCCAGACTACCCTAGTCATAATGGTTATGGATAAAATATTCAAGGGTCTCCTCACCTTAGGAATCGCCTAACTCAGTCTCAACATGACAAAACTCAAAACAAGCAAAGGTTCACTAACCTATTTTTCAGACGTAATGTCCTTCTGTGACGCATCGTCACCCCTATGCCTCATTGATTCTTTTGTGTCATTCCTGGCACCAAATGTATTCTGCACGAAATTAGTTTCCACCTCCACGAGGTCCTGTATTCAAAGGACACTAAAAAACGAACCTGGTGCCTAGCACCTCAACAACCCACATCCCTAGTTCCCTGATACACAGGACACCAAATGTAACCCGCATCTTCAATACCCCTGATGCTACGCATCTCATATTACCTGCATCTTCGATTCCATTGATGCTACACATCTCATACATATATAAATATATATATATATATATATATATATACATATCATTCACCTGTTATGCTTCCAATCCCACAGACTAGTATCTAGTAAGTCCACATAGATCATGTGCATCACATGCACTCAAAATGGGCATGCCTTTATAGGTCATGCCAAAATGGAAACATTGAAATCACGACTTCACCCGTGGTGTACCTATAACTATCATCGGCTCACCAGCATGATCAACCTTTGGTAGCTCCACGACATGCACCTAGCCTGAAGTACAACTGCCAAATGCCTAATCTCCCTACGGTTTTTTTCCAAGCACCAGCCACTGACACCTCAGATGGATCTCGCTTTCTCTATCATGCCCTCTATGTGCAACTGAGCTTCAAATACCCTCTCCTGGTACCGAACATGAACCAAATCCAGATGCCACCTTCTGTCCTTGTCCATTCCTGCTGGCTGTTTGAGAGGGCAGCCTACAAAACCTCTCATGATGTTTGACCTGTCCACATGCTCTTCACTCCTTTGGTGGCCTACCACACAAATTCAAAACTTGTCCAGTTCGTCCACACAGAATGCAAGACATTGAGGAACTACTACGAGGTGGTCTAACCAAGTCATTGTCCTGTCTACCCTACCGATACTCATCCCTTACTCACTTCCAGCTGTCTAAACCCTAACCTGAAGCCTTTGTCCAGCCAACCTGGGGACTTTCCCTCTGGTTTCCCTCCACTATGAGTGCCAGATTCACCGATTCTGAAAAGGAACCCAGCCTGAAGATATTCATCAAGATCCGAATGGTTTTTCATACACCATCCCTGATATGCCTCAACCTAGCTGAATCATCACTTACCATACAAGGAGAAAAGTGGGACAAATATGTTAAAGTAGTTTCATAATCCATGACGGACATGTCTCCCTGGTAAAGACTCATGAACTCTCGTTCTCTCTCTACTCTCAGTGTCTCTGGTTAATTGATCTCAAATTCCATTTCCTCGAAGTCCTTCCTTGTTATTACCTCATGTCTGTGAGCCTGAACATGCAAATCCTACCAACGCTTTTCAGGTCCTCACAACATATATGTCGCCAGCTTGACCCTCCACCCTGGAGGTGCCCTGAGATTTTCAAAGATCATCTCCATGATCTCTATCGTGTTATCACCCGCATGCAGACCACCCTCACCCGGAAAAAGCAGTGGGTTCTACGACTGGATCTCCCATGTCAGAAATGCCATATTAGCTCCGTACTCTACGAGCCTCTATCGATCCTCTACTGGACACACACCAGTCTAGATGGGATTTTCTCATCTAGCCATGGTCTGAACACTACCAAACCCAGCTGTTGTCCTGCCTGCAATAGATCCGAGACATGATCCTATCCATGAGGCTGTACATGTGGCTCCTGCTCTGCCTGCACTAGATCCTGAACCCGATTCTGCACATGCGGCACTCTACCATTACCCATCTAATGCTCCATTGAGACTTATAAGAGGAACCCACTGAATACCATAAATGGTCATACAACCCAAACATATATATATATATATATATATAACGATATATATTCAACGAACATAAGGAAAGAAGTAAAAGGAAGAACACAACTACCACCCTTACTCTCCCACATTACAACCATGCCCCACGTCATCCTGGCCTCCTGGTCTCCTTACCCACCCCTCAAAAGAGCCAAGTAGGGAAAGCACCACCAGCCATGCTCGTCCCAACAACCAAAGTTGCCTCAAAAAATGACGACTGATTCACCCAATCATGGTGATCAAAATCACCTCAACCGATAGTACATGCCTTCTCGAAAAAGAGCCAATCCCAAATACACTATCACATGAAATTCTACAAATATATAAAGTAATACATACAAATTACAATAAATAATCTTTTTAGGAATATAACCTTTTCACATTTCAAGAATACAGATCATGGAAATTGATAACATTCACATGACATTATCACTTCACAAACAATAAGTACAATTATAAAATTGAAATAACCTAAAAATATTCCTATCAAAAGCCAAGAAAACAAACCTTTCCATACCGATCCAATGTACAATCCTCTCTTACAACACCGGGTCAAGGTTTATATACCAAATTCATTAACATAACACACCAAGTAATCCATCGAGGTGGAAATCATGTAAACTGTAATATGAGCAATAGAAAAATAGCAATTTCCACACATGGAAACTAGGTCTATCCCTCATACCTGGGGCAGCTGGCACACAATAACAAGCTAGAAACCTAGAGCAAGTAACAAACTATCTTCATTCTACCATATCCCAAATTGTAAAACTAGAAAAACAACGATAAGCCACCATCACATTAGTAGTCAGCAAAACACAGCTTCAAAATCCCTTTCAAGAACTCCTATGATACCACTTTGTAACGACCCAAACCCAAACATCCACCCAAACAATGCAAAATGGGTCAGGTGTTACTACCATAGGCGCACCTCCCCGAACGCCAAAGGATTGCGAATTGCAGTGAGGGACATATAGGTATTGTGGGGAGGATATACCCTCTCGGAGGATGATAATAATGGTACTAGTCTGAGTATAATAATAAGGATGCAGCGGAATAAATGACTCTATAAACTCAAACCATAACCGCAAAGCAGATGCACAATCAATATCAATAAACAATGTAAGTTATAAATATAAACAACAGTAGGAGAATAAACAAAAAACAAGCTGATCAATTGTATCTACAATTGAATAACAAAAAATGCATCCAAATACGGTCATACATATATATATAAGGGCGACAATGGATATCCAACTATAGTGACAAACAAGCATGAAGATAGAAGAAATAATGAAAAACATAATAATATCTAGCAAGATTAGACCTCAAGGTCCATACAATCTTCATGCGACAGCTAATGTAGCCCAGCTCCTAAAGTTTCCCTCTTTCCTACGTGTAAATCCATAAAGTCTACATGCATCCTGAAGGGTTCATCTAGGGTGTGATATTAATTACAAAAGGATACCACCAAACGGTGTGTAACTAATATATGTGTTTAAGCAGGCATGCATTTATAAGGTAAATAGTAAATAGTACGATGCACAAATAAACACAAACTCCAATGGTGCTGAGCAGCCCCCATGGAGTGTCACCTACTCCAGCCAATTCTAGAATCTCTATCTTCTATCCCGAAACCATGTGCCCCCCGACATCATGTGTCTCAAGTACCGACGTCTCGAAGGCACACCCAAGAAATAGTAACATGGAGGAATAGTGATGTATTTCCCCAATAAGTAACCCTAGGGATAGCTATGTCTATTTTTAAAATAAGTAGTTGGAGGGACACTGATGTATGCCCTCTAAATAAAGTATACAGGTGGACAACGATATCATCCCTCATATAATGGTGAGCCTCTTCCCCCAACCCAATAGCATCAATACTATCCCCTGAAGGCTACTCACCTTCAATGTGGCTTCCTACGACAAGCACCCCCAAACTAACAGTACATAAACCACAACAAACGGGGGCCTCTACCAACACGATTGGTCATAACAACCTCATCACAATGTCTCTCTTTGTGCACACTACTCAATTTTTATGCGTGAGTGGTAATCACCAAAACCGTACCAATTCCTCAAAACCACTAACAACACATGTCCCATCGACCATGCCGCTCAATTATTATGTTCTGGCCATCCCAATAACCCTGGCCATGCCCAACCTAACTGTAAGCCTACCTCATATAGGCGCCCATGATTCCCAATATAGTGTTCAGAACCACCAAACGTATTCGGGGCCAAGCCCAACCTGTGATCAACATCACTCAACAATACCCAGGCCATTCCTAGAACATGTTGAAGGTTTCTATATATGCAATATCACACATCACATATATAATCACAATGGAAAACATTAAATCAGCAAGATGAAAAACATTATAATTACACTATCATGGTGATATCTCTTACAAGAACTAAGGTCTTGAGAGCCCTTAAAAATTCATATCAAGGCATTATAAACTAAGAATATTAGATAAAACATTCCAGTTCAATAATATCCATTTTGGCTTCCCCTGGCCAAAATGACCAAATAGAGTAACAACCCCTCACCTAGACCCACTCATGAAAAACAGGTAAAGGGAATACCCAAAGATATCCCATAGGTCTAATTGACAATTTAATATGAAATATTTATAAAACTGGGCTGCACAAAAAATACCTGGAAACACACTGAAGGCCACGCTACACAAATGAAAAAGAAATCACATCAAGTGGTATACAACACTTACCTGAGACTCGTACGATGCTACTCCTTCGATAACAGCCTACAATTATGTCTAAAACACTGTATATCTACAAATGAATCAAAACCACTCACACCATAATAACTCATTCTAGAAAAAATATAAAGAAGAACAACTCAAGGGAAATCATGTCCTTACTGAGGGGTTTTCAGCGGATCAAACGGTGTTTGAATCGGGGTATATATGAAGAAACATGATCAAATTGAAGTCTCGACCGCCTGTTTCTCAAGGGTTCTGTCCAGAACCTGAAAAACGAGGCTACTACACCTTTTTAGCATAAATAAAAGAAACTAAACGATGTGTAATTTATGAATACACACTATGATGGTTCATTTAATATTCATATGGAAGCCACTTTCCCACTGACATACTTTTTAGAGCCTTCGGACATGAGTAAATGGTGTGTACTAGGTAGCACACGATCTGTATTTAGTTTATATTCTCTTCCCTTCCAAAATACCCACATGCCATATATATCCCTCATACATGACTAGCCAACACGGAGTGTCCAAGGAGTACATGGTGTGTTCTTAGTTAAATGATCCTACCTAGCCAACATGCCAACATGCCATGTATGGCCTCCACACGGTCACGAGTACACGACGTGTCGATTACTACACGTCGTGTAGTATGATATTCCACCACAGTCATCACATGACATATATTCAGCGGTACACGACTGGTGCTCTCCCAACCCATACATGACGTCTACTCTAGAGTACATGGTGTGTGGTCTGGAAAATTCTAGAATATCACCTATATTCCCAGTTTTCACAGGAACAAGTAAAATATTAAAACAGGGTTGGTATTTTTGCCCCATTTTAAAAAACTGTATTCTTATAATCTCCGCAACATAATATAGATCATCCCTAAGCTATCAAACAAAACCCGGAGATGGCACCGAATAGACCACGCCGATCAGTGTAACCCAAACTACCCTAATCTCAAGGGGTCTGGCTAAATTCTTCAATGGGCACCCCACCTAAGGAATCACCTAACTTAGTCTCAATACGACAATAATCCTAACAAGAAAAGGCACATTAACATCTTTTCTGGATGCATAGTCCTTCCATGACAAATATTCACCCTTGCACCTCATTGGTGCTCATGTGTCATTCCCAACACCCAACCTATCCCACACAGCATCAGTGTCTGCCTCCACGAGGTCCTGCATTCAATGGATGTTGAAAAATTAACCTAGTTCCTAGCACCTCAATTAACCCGCACCCTCGATGCCCCGATGCCCACGACACCCCAGGTAACCCGCATACTTGATGCCCCTAATGTTAGGCATATCATGTAACATACATGATTGTTTAACCTAATGCTTCTCATCTCATACATAAATATTAAATATATCACGTACCTGATATGGTGGAAATCCAACTAACTAACATCTAGTCTGTCCACATAGATCATGTGCATCACATGAACTCAAAAAGGACATTCCTCTATTGGTCATGCCAAGAAGGAAACATGTAAATCACGGACATACCTGTGTTGTACCTCTACCCATCCTCAGCTCAATAGCCTACTCAGCATCTCGCAGCTCCACAGCGTGCACCTCGCCTGATGTAAGAGTACATGATGCTTGACCCCCATGCGGTGCTGCTCCATCCATCATCCAATGACCCCTCAACTGGATATCGATGTATAAGTCTATCCTCCACATGTAGTTGAACCTCATCTTCCATCTCCTGGTACCGATCCTCAACAAACTCCAGATGCCACCATCTGTTCTGGTCACTGCCTGTTGGGTGTCAGAGAGGGCTACCTACTAATCATCCCAAGATGTCTGACTATTTCACATGCTTGGAAATCCTTTGGAGGACCATCACATGGAGTATGTACATTTCATGGCCTTCCACACTAAAAGAAAACAACTAAAGAACTACTACGAGGTGGTCTAGTTGAGTCCTCGGCCAGACTGCCCTGTTGAAACTCATCCCTTCTTCGCTTCCAACTATTTGAACCCTCACCTGAATCTGTCGTCCATCCAACCTAGGGCCTATCCCTCTGATTTATTTCTTCTATGAGTGCTTGATTCACCACCTCTAAAAAAGATTTCATCTTAAAGATATTCACCTGGATCCTAATGGCATGTCGTAATCCATCATCGGAGAGCCTCACCATAGTTGTGTCATCCCTTACCATACTTGGTGCAAAGCGGGTGAACTCAATGAATGTAGTAGCATATTCCATGACTGGCATGTCTCCCGGATAAAGACTCAAGAACTCCCACGCTCTCTCTTCTCTCACTATCTCTAGAATAAAGTGCCCAATGAACTTGTCCTCTAAGTCCTTCCATGCCAGTCCCTCGTGCCTACGAGCCTGAACATGAACATACCACCAATGCATTGCCAGTCCTCACAACTTGTATTTCCCCAACTTGATCATCCGCCCTAGAGGCATCTCAAACTTCTCAAAGAACATTTTTATGCTCCCTATCCAGTTATCAGCTGCCTACAGAACACCCTCTCTCTGAAAAAGTGGTGAGTTCTGCGACTAGAACTCCTGCATTTGATATTCCATTGATGTATTTGTACCCAGCACGCCTATGTCTATCCCCTTCAAGGCATGCACCAGGCTAGCTCAGAGCTGCTCATCCAACCAAGGTCCGAATGCTGCCAAACCCAACTGTTTTCCTTCCTGCACTGGATCCTGGACCAGATCTTATCCCAGAGCCTATACCTGTGGTTCCTGCTCTACCTACACTTGATCTTAAACCTGATCCTGCACCTGTGGCACTATAAAATCAACCGCTTGACACTCCATCGAGACGTAAAATAGGAACCCACTGAATACCATAAATGGTCAGACAAATCATATATATTTATAACGATATATATTCAACACAGATAAGGAGATCAGTAAAATGAAGCACACAACATCCTCCCTTACTCATCCCCACCACAACCATGCCCCATGGCATCCCGGCCTCATGGCCTCCTTACCCACCCCTCAACAGATCCATGTATCAAATGAACCTTGGGCCATTCCCATCATGACACCCAACGATTCCTCAAATCGATGACTGAGTTTCCCAATCCTGGTGATCAAAATCACCGAAACTGATTCTACCTGCCTACTAATACAAGTTCAAGACCCAATAACCCTATCACATGCAATTATACAATTATATAATGCATGGAATACACATTGAAACAAACAAGAAATTCTATTAGGAATTACACCTTTTCACATTTCAAGAATAAAAATCAGGGAAATTGATATCATTAAAATTGCATTATCACTTCACAAATCATATGCGTAGTTCTGATATTTAAATACCCTAAAATTGTGCCTATAAAATGCCATGAAAACAAGCCTTCCCATACCAAGACAATATCCAATCCTCCCTTACCGCACCAGGTAAAGGATTACATATCACAATCATCAACATCACACAAGACGGGAGAAACTGAGGTGGGAATCATGTAAAAATTAATCATAGAAAAATAAAACCAACAATTCTCATCCATCGCAACTAGGTCAATCCCTCATACCCAGGGCAGTAGGCACCCAATCATATGCTTGAAACCCAGTTCTAGTAACAACCTATCTCCAATCTACCATATCCCAAATAGTAAAAACAAAAAAATAGAAGCCTCAATCTCATTAGTAACCAGTAAAACACTGCTACTAATTCCCAGTCAAGAACCCCTCTGATACCACTTTGTAACGACCTAGAACCAAATATCCAGCCGAACATTGTTAAATGGGTCAGGTGCTACTACCTTTGGCTCACCTCCCCAAATGCCAAATGATGCCGACAAGCAGCGATGGTCTTATATGTATAGGGGGGAGGCTATACCCTCTCGGATGATGATAATAATGGTACTGATCTGAGTATAATAATAATGATTTAGTGGAATAAACGACTCAATGGACCCAAAAATAATCAATATCAATAAACAATAGAAGCAATAAATTTCAACTAAAGCAGTGAAAATAAACACAACAACATGTTGATCACTTGTAACTACCACTTAACAACAAAACATGAATCCAATGCAGGTCATACATATATAAATGGATAATGGAACCAATTGCTTTCCAACTATAGCTACAAACAACAATGATGATACATGAATGAAAGAAAAAAATAATAACCTCAAGATATCCAAGACCTCAAGGTCTATACCATCTCCATGAAAGAGGTAAGGCAGCCCAGCTCTTGATGTTGGCCTCTTTCGTGCACATTAATCCATAAAGTGTACATTCCTCCTGAAGGGCCAATATAGGGTTTGAGACGAATCTCAGTAGGGTACCACCCTACGGTGCGTACCTAATATATGTGTTCACGGAGGCATGCATTTATAAGGTAAACAGTTATCAGTACGATGCAAAAATAAACAAAACTCTACTGGCCCTCAGCAGCCACCATGTTGTGTCACCTGCTTCTGGCAGTGCCAGAATCTCTATCATGTAACCCAACACCATGTACCCACTAAAACCATGTGTCTCAAGTACTAATGTCTCAAAGTCATCACCAAGAAATATTAACCCATAGGAATAGCGATTCATGTTCTCAATATGTAACTGATGGGAAAACGATGTCTTCCCTCAAAATAAGTAGTCAGGGTGACAGCGATGACGGCCCTAAAAATAATGTATCTATAGAGACATCGATATCTGCCCTCAAATAATAGTGAGCCTCTGCCCCCAAACCTGATACCCTCAATGATATTCCAAAATAGATCCTCACCTTCCATGTGGAATCTTATGGTAAGCACCCACAAACCAATAGTACCTAAACCAAAAATAACGGGGACCTCTACCAACATGATTGGTCAAATCCACGTCATCATAGAGTCTCTCTCTGTGAACACTACTCAATGTTTCTGGTTGAGTGGTAATCACCAAAATAGACCCATGCCATAACACCTTTAACACCTCATGTCCCTATGACCATGCCAATCAAGTCTCATGGTCTCAACGTCCTAGTAACCCAAGCCATTCCCAACATGATAGTCATCCTACCTCTAATCGACACACATGATGCCCAATCCTGTGGTCAGAATAACCCAACGTAACCCTAGCCAAGAACAACCTATGATCAAAGTCATTGAAAAATACACAGGTTGTGCCTAGAATAACCTGATGGTTCTAACATATGCAATATCACACATAACATATATAATAACAATAGAAAACATTAAATAGGAAAGAAAATGAAACAGATGAATTACACAAGCAAGATGTTGTCCCACACCAGTATTGAGGTCTTGAGAGCCTCTAACAATTCATATCAAGACATAATAAACTATACATATTCGATAAAACATTCCTGTTCAAGAATAACCATTTGGCATCCCTCTGCCAAAATGCCCTAATTGAGCAATGACCCCTCGCCTGGCCCTGCTCAAGCAAAACAGAAAAAGTGCATACCCAAATTCATTCCACAGGTCTAATGAAAAATTCAATATGAAATATCAGATAAAACATTTCCCCACTCAAAATACTTGAAAATGCGTCGAAGGTCGCACCACCCAAATGACCATGATACACAAAAAGTGGTATGTACCACATAACTATGACTCGTACGATGCTACTCCTCTGATAACAACCTCCAATTAGGTTTAAACGCAGTAGATCTACAAAAGAAAAAAATTCTCAAACCCCTATAACTCATTATAGAACATAAATCAAGAAGAACGTGTCAAGTGGAATCAAGGCCTTACCGAGGGGGTTCTAATGGATCAAATATTGTTTGAATTCGGGTTCAGATGCAGAAACATGGATAAATTGAAGTCATGCCCGCCTATTTTTGAAGGGTTCTTTCCAGAACCAAAGAAACGAATCTACTGCCCTTTTTAGGAGAAAAAAGAAACTACACAACATTGAATTTATGACTATATACCATAAAGGTTCATTTACTGTTCATATAGAGGCCAATTTTCCATCGACATACTTTACATAACCAGCCGACATGAGTACACGACATGTACTAGGGATAAAACTACATTTACGGTTTTTCCTTATCATCCTTGTCAACTTACCCACACACCATGTATATACCTCATTCATAGAAAGCATAAACATCATGTCCAACAAATACATGATGTGTAATTGGTTAAATGATCCTACCTAGCCAACATGTCTACACACCATGTATGGCCTCCACACGGTCATGGGTACATAGCTTGTCGATAACTACATGCCATGTAGTAAGAAATTATTACACGGTCATCACATGGCATGTACTCAGCGGTAGACCTCTAGTGCTCACCCAACCCATACATAGTGGGTACTCTAGAGTACACGGTGTGTAGTATGAAAAATTCCAGAATATCACAGATTTTTCTAGTTTCCTTAGGAAAAAGTCAAAAATTCAAATAGGGTCTGGATTATTACACTGTTCTAAAAACATAGGTTATTACAATCTAACCACCTTAATATTTCTCATCCCCGAGCTATCAAACAAAACCCGGAGGTGGCACCAAACATTCCACCCCAATCAAAGTAACCCAGACTACCGTGTTCTCAAAGGTTCTGGATAAATACAGCAATGGGATCCCCACCATTGTGATCACCTAAATCAGTCTCAACACAACAAAACTCAAAACAAGCAAAGGACCACTAACTTGTTTTCCAAATGCATAGTCCTTCCATGACGCATCATCACCCCTGTGCCTCATTAGTGCTCCAGTGTCATTCCTAACACCAAACGTATCCCTCACCGTATCGGCGCCAACCTCCACGAGGTCCTTCATTCCCTGGACACTCAAAAATGATCCTAGTTCCTAGAACCTCATGTAAACTACATCCTTGATCCCCTGATACCCACATCACCCCAAGTAACCCACATCCTCGATGCCCCTGATTCAATGCATCTCATGTATCTTTTATCCTTGATGCCTCTGATGCTATCCATCTCTTGAATATAATCATATTAATATATCATGCTCTCGATATGGTTCCAATCCCACAAACTATAATCTAGTCAGTACACATATATTTTTGGCATCACGTGCAATCAAAACGGACATGCCTCTACATGTAATGCCAAAAGGGAATCATGGAAATCACGGCCACATACATGGTGTACCTCTAACCGTCATCAGCTCACACGCATGCTCACCATCTGAAAGCTTTATGACATTCACCTAGCCTAATGTACGACTGCATGATTCCTAACCTCCCTGTGGTGCCGCTCCAGCCACCGGCCACTGAACCCTCAGCTAGATCATGTTGTCTCTGCCACGTCCTCCACTTACAGGTGAACCTCAACTACCCACTCCTGGTACCAAACCTGAACCAACTCTAGATTCCACCATCTGTGATGGTCCCTACCTGCCGGATATCTGAGAGGGATGCCTATAGATCCTCTCACGATTTCCAACCAGTCCACATTCTCAACACTGCTTTGGAGGCCTATCACACTAAGTCCAAACATGTCCTGCCTTTCCACACTGAAAGAAAACCATTGAAGAACTACTATGATGTGGTCCAGCTGAGTCCTTGGCCTCGGTTCCCTATAGAAACTCATCCCTTCCGCACTTCATGCTATATTAACCCTCACTTGAAGCCTTCATCCGGACAACCTGGGGTCTATCCCTCTAGTTTCCCTCCGCTATGAGTTTCTGATTCAACGCCACTGAAAATGAACCCAACAAGAAGATATTCACCTAGATTCGAATGGCGTGTCGTATGCAATCCATGAAGTGCCTCACCCTAGATGCATCATCGATTAGAATACCGGGTGAAAATTAGTACAACTCAGTGAAAGTGTCTGCATAGTCCATGACATACATGTATCCTTACTAAATACTCTGGAACACCTGAGCTATCTCTTATATTAGTGTCTCTAGGTAAAAGTTCACAATGAACCTATCCTCGATGTCCTTCCATGCCAGTCCCTCACGCATGCAAGCATGACCCTGCACATCTCACCAATGCTTTGCTAGTCCTCGCAACAATTATGCCGCGAGCTTGACCCTCTGTCCTGGAGGCATCTCGAGCTCCTTATATATGATCTGCATTCTCTATATCCACTTCTTAGCCGCCTGCGGACCACCCTGACCCTCAAAAAGTGGTAGGTGTTTCCACTGGAAGTCCCACCTCAGATATTCAATAGATGGATCTGTACCTGTCACGCCTCCATCCATCCCCTGCATGAAACCCACTAGGCTAGCATGGAGAAGATCATCGAGCCATGGTCTGATCGCTGCCAAACCCTGCTATTGTCCAGCCTGTACTAGATCCTAGACCCGATCTTGTCCCAGAGCCTGTACCTGCGGCTCCTGCTGTACCCACACTAGATGCAGAACCTGATCCTACACCTGCATCACTGTTCCATCACCTACCCGAGGCTCCATCGATACATATAAGAGGAACTTTCTGATTGCATAAATGGCCAGACATCCCATATATATATGTATGTATAATGACATATATTCAACATAGATAAGGAATGCAGTAAAAGGAAAAACACAACAACCACCCTTACTCTCCCCACTAAAACCATGCACCACAGCATCCCGACCTCATGGCCTCCTTACCCAACCCTCAACAGAGCCAAGTATCAAAAGTACCTCCGGCCATGCCTGTCCCGACAATAACATGCTGATCAATTGTAACTAGCATTGAACAACAAAACATGAATCCAACGTAGGCCATACATATATAAATGTAAAAGGGTGCCAATGGATATCCAACTATAGCTACATAAAATCATACTAATGAAGCAAAGAATGAAAAAAAATAATCTCCATTTAGGAAATACCTCAAGGTCTATACCATCACCATAAAATAGCTAATGCATCCCATCTCCTGATGTTGGCCTCTTTCATACACGTAAATCCATAATGTTTGCACATGGCCCGAAGGGCAAATGTAGGGTGTAAGATGAATCTCAGTATGATAATATCCAAAGGTGCGTACATAATATATGTTTTTAAGAAGGTGTTCATTAATAAGGTAAATATTAAATAGTATGATACATAAAAAAACACAAACTCCACTTGTTCACAGCAGCCACCAGGGAGTGCCCCCTGCTTCAGCCAATGTTGGAATCTCTATCATGTAACCTGGCACTATGTGCCCCTGACACCACGTGTCTCAAGTACTGACGTCCTGAAGGCATGCCAGAAAAATAGTAACCCGGATGAATGGAAATGACTATCATCAATAAGTAACTATAGGGATAGAGATGTATACCCTCAAAATAAGTATCCAGAGGGATAGTAATGTCTGCCCTAAAAATAATGTATCAAGTTGGACTGCAATATCTTCCCTAAAATAACAGCGAGCTTATTCCCCCAACCTGATAGCCTCAATGATATTCCATGAAGGCTCCTCACCATCCACGTGGCATCCAAAAACAAGAACCCCCAAACAAATAATACCTAAACCACAACTAACGGGGGACTCTACCCACACGAGTGGTCAAAAACACCTCATCATGGAGTCCCTCTATGTGCGCACTATCAATGTTTCCGGGTGAGAAGTAATCACCAAAATAGTACCCAGGACAAAACACCTATGACACCTCGTGTCCCTACGACCATACCGCTCATGTCTGATGGTCTCACCGTCCTAGTAACTCGGTCCATGCCTAACCATACAGTCGTCTTGCCTCCAACTAACACCCATGACTCCCAATCCCATGGTCATAACCACCCAATGTAACTCTGGCTGAGCCCAACCTGTGATCAACATCACTCAACAATACCTGGGCCATGTGTAGCAACACCCGAAGGTTCCAGCATATGCAATATCACACATCACATATATAATCACAATGGAAAACTATTAATAGGAATGATAACAAAACAGTCAAATTACAATAGCATGGTGTTGTCCCATACCATCACTGAGGACTTAAAAGCCTCTAACAATTCATATCAAGGCTTAATAAATTAAAATATCAGATAAAACATTCCAGTTCAATCATAACCATTTTGGCATCCCCCAACCAAAATGCCCCAATTGAGTAATGATTCCTCTCCCGACCCCGCTCAAGAAAAAAAAGTAAAGGCCCTACCCAAATGCACCGCACTGGTCTAATGAACAACTTAATATGAAATATCAGAGAAAACAGGGCCCACATAAAATATACGAAAACCAACTGAAGGACACACCACCCAAATGACCACGAAAACCGAAAAAATGTAGGCACCACCTACTTGAGACTCAGACGATGGTACACCTCTGATAATAGCCTTTAATTAGGTTTAAAAATCAGTAGATCTAAAAAAGAAACAAAACCTCCCAAACACCTATAACTCATTCTAGAATAGAAATCAAGAGTAATGGATCTAGAGGAATCAAGGCCTTACTATGTGGGTTCTAATGGATCATATGGTTTTCGAATTGTGGTACGTATGAATAAAAAAGGTCATATAGAAGTATCGACCACATGTTTCTTGAGTGGTCTGTCCCGAACCTGAGAAATGAGGCTACTACCCATTTTATGTGAAATAAAGAAACTAAAAAATGAGTAATTTATGACTACATGTCGTGTAGGTTCGTTTACTATTCATATGGTAGACACTTTTCCACCGACATACTTTCTAGAACATACCGACATGACTACACGACATGTCCTAGGTAGCCCACAATGTGTACAATGTTTTTCTTATCTTCCTTGCCAACTTACCCACATTCCATGTATATCCCTCATACCGGGATAGCCTACACGACGTGTCCATGTAGGACACGGTGTGAACTTGGTTAAATAATCCATCCTGGCCAACATGCCTGCACGCCATGTATGCCCTCCACATGATCACGTGTACACGGCGGGTTGATAAATACATTTCGTATAGTAAGAAATTCCTACATGGTCATCACATGACATATACTTTGTGTCACACAGCTAGTGCTCTCCAAACCCATACACGGTGGTTTCTCTAGATTACACGGCGTGTAAACTAGAAAATTCCAGAATACCACATCCGAGATTCCTCAGGAACAAGTCAAAAATTGAAACAGGGTTGGGATTTTTGACCCCTTATAAAAACCAGAGTTCTTACATTCCATATAATTGTAACATCCATATTATGTGATTTTTAGTCACAATATAAGAACAAATTAAATTTTTTGGATAAAAGAAATCTTTTTCAAAAATTAAAATTTTAGTTCCTTTTAATGACAAACTCTTTTAAAAAAACAATATTTTATAATTTTATAATTTCAAATTCAGAAAAAAAAACTTCTTCTATAAATAGGTACATAAATAATTATTTTGGATAAATTTTTTGGGCTTTTCTAATAACATTCATATTTTGATGAATATTTAAAAATACTCAATTTTAATTAAAAACTACTTTTTTAATCAAAATAATTTTTAGTGTTTAATTTTACATTTGATTTATTTTTATGAATAATTAGATTATATTTTTATCATTTAATCCAATCTTGGTCTTTGGAAGTAATTTTACAGTTAAATTGGAGATAAAAAGATATCAATCTGTTGATAGTTTTTACTTCTAAAAAACCCTCTTTCTGGTTTTCACACTGAGAATATTTTTTAAATTAACTTATTCAATATATATGTTTTGAATTTGGTAAAATAGACATAATTTTTGAATTTGGAATATCAAAGTTATATTTTATTGAATTTTTTTTATTTTTCTTAAAACCTTCAATTTTTTGAGGAATAATGAAAAACATTGTGTTATTATTTAAAACCGAGTTTTATTTAAATTATTATTAATTTTACAAGTATTTATTTTAAAGTAAAAAAAGATACATAATTCCTATATTTGTCCAATGTAATTCATTCAAGTTATTTTATAATAATATATTATATATATAATTTTATTGAAGTTTCTAACGTCATTTATACATCTTCTAGGAACATTTTCAAATTTGGCTAAAATGTAATTTTACCACTTCTGTGAATTGACTTTCAAAAATCCTAGAAACATGGTTTACATCAATATATAAATTTTGGTTCAATAGGATGAAAATAATTTTAGGTGAATAATATCTTTTGAATTTTAATCAGCAGTTAAAAGTAAATAGGGCAATAAAAGGTAAAAATGATATTATAATTATCCAAAAATAAGTACTAAGTATATTTTATAAGTATATTTCGACCTAAAAAAACATTTAGAATAAAATATGATCCTATTGATCCACTTCGATTAGATTAGGACATTTATTTTTATTTTATTTAAGGAAGAGTTAAATGTGTTAAATTCAAATTTAATAACAAATCCATTTTTAATATAGGTTTATACATATTATAAATTCAAATATAAATATTAATTAAAAGATAATTATATTTCATACATCATGGTATTTTATTTATACTTATTACACAATAAATAATTAATTAAATTTATGACACAATGATGATGCAATAATTTTTTTATTAATGATAGATTAAAATAACTAATATTATAGATATCAAAATAAATGTCAATTGAGAATTTTTATGAATTCCAATTATTTTCTAAGTTAATATGAAATTTGAGGGTTTATTTCATGTATTTTTTTTGTTTTAATCATGTTTTGTTGACTTTTAAAAATCCCAATACTAAATAATGTCAAAATTAAAAAAATGAGTATTTAAAACAAATACAATATTATTAAATGATATAATATTCATAAAAATATATTGTTTGTCAAAAAGTCTAATATAATTATATATATTTCATTAGTGAACAACTTTAGGTTTTCTTGGAATTTTATATATAGTTTTATTACTCTTGTAATATAAAAATACAAGAAGACAAGGTAAAAGTAAAACTATTTAAATATAAATTAAATCTAAATATATGTTTAATATGGTCACCTAAACGTTTATAAAACCAATTGTTTGAGATTAGTTCGACTCATCCCCAACTTATACTCGAAATAAATCCATTTTATGCAATTAAAAACTGAAAATTATGTTATAATAAAATAATATTATATACATTTCCTATTGAGACCATCACCTCTCTTATAAAGGTGTATTCTTCTATCATTTAATTACATTCCTCCCAATACTTTTGACATAAAGAAACCCTAATAAAATATCCTCTCAACTAACCTATCTTAAATCTAGATGCCTTACGTTGTCGATAAATCCAGCTTAAAGATCCCTTTTGGTCAAATCAAAAGGAAGAACCTGAAGATGAGGTAATTATTTTATCACTTCGTACAATGTTCTTTTCTTCTTCATATTCCCCTTTGTTTGATGTTTCCACATCATAATAAAAACTCCAGTATCTTTTATTTTTTTTTTGTTATTATTAATATGGTAAAACAATACTCATTATTCTTTCAATTATACGAATGAAAAAGTCAGTATATGTGCGTACGTACGACATACCGTCTCAACTTCGTGGCGTAGTTTGTTATTCAACACTTAAATTTTTAAGAGTATAATAATGATGTATAATTTATGTAAATAATAAATATAACATGTTAATGATTATTTATATATGTTATACCATCCAATTACATACAATTTCACAATCAATAGAATGACATTGTTGCTTATGCGTACGTATGGATTTCCATCTCCACGACGCGATGAGATTTCATTCCCCATTATAACAATTGAAGAATAATATTCATTTTATGATTAAAAATAATCTTTAGGAAATTAATATCACTCAATATATGAATCAAATAAATCCTTTCCATATCAAACAATTCATATGTTACAAAACATATAAAGGAAAACAAATCAGTTAACACCAAAAACAATGATACTACTAAAATATCATTAACAAATTAATATTATAAGATTATATATGATATAATATTTGTCTATTTTTTCGTTTATAATTTAATAAAATTTATTTCACTATTAAAGAGGATGATATACAACCATCTAATAAGGAAAATTACAAGGTAAGGGGTTATCATCGTAATTATTATTCCAGTGAGATTCATGGTATATTTGCCAATATTTACTTTTTATAGTGTATGTATTTCCCACGATTGTATTAATTGTGTGATATAATTTAATTTATGGGTATTTAAAACATCATTTTATGACCCTTCTTTTCTGGGGTGTATGTTTCATAAGCTACCCAATCGGTAATGGAATTATGAATTTCAATTTCCACTCATTGGGTTTTACAATAACTTCATTGATTATTTTACTCCTAGATTATGTATGAAATAACTATTTACTTATTTATGTATTAATTTACACTCTTATTTGTGTTGATATAAATTGAATACAGATAATCACTACATTGATAAATTTTCTAGTCATCGATACGAACATGATAAGAGAAATCTTAACACAATTTTCATCTACTGACATAAAAATCCTAGTCATTTGGGTTGTTTTTATAATAATATGTGTGAATGTTATCTGAATGATTTACACTAAATATCACATAATATTTTGTGCATTTATATTTGTCACACATAATTATTTCATTGATTTATCTTTAACCTAAGGATATGGTCTTTATAAGGGATTTCATCTCAATTTTCATTCCATTGAGGCTTCTTTATTTTTAGGTAGCAATTCACTTTTATATGGTGTATATATAGTATTTTGAGATAATGTATCATTAATACCTTTATAAACATGATATTATAAGGTATTCATTACCTCAATTTTTTTGTATTCAATCATCTATCATTTAGAGAGGAACTCTAAATGAAATATCAATTAAAATGTTGTAATGATTTATTATTCTAAATAGTTCTCAATAATGTACATGTGATTAAAAATAGTGTTATGGATTTATTTATATATACATGAATGTTTTAAAATAAAAATTCCTTTTAAAAGTTTCAAATTGTTTTTGGGCACATTGATTAAAATATCTATTTTTAATAGCTTCTTGATAAATACTAATATTTTTAAATGTTTTATAGAAAAAGGGGATATTTCACTCAAATATTATTATTGATTATATTCATGTATGTCAATTTCTATAAGTTTTTTTATTATATTTGATTCATTAGGATAAATTCTTACATATTGTGTTGATGTTATTGTGATATGTATGAACATGGATGTGTTATTTTTATAACAATGATTGTTTATGGTTAAACTATTAACATTTATTATTTCATTTTAAATCGAATGATTACGTTACGGTTTAATATTTTCATATGTGGAATGAATTGGACTTAGTAAGTGATGGGTGGAACCCTATATAGCTCCTTGATTAATCGGTAGGTCTCATGAGACAAACTAGAGTCTTGGCTAAAGGCCATGCCAAAATATTATTTTTAGTCTTGGAACAAGGCCTTGATATGTGGTTATGATGTCTGGAATTATGCATTCCATCATTATGAAATTATCTATTAATATTATAGTTTATTATTTTACTAGTATATTATCTTTGTGAATATGTATTGGAATTATTTTATTTTTATTTTCCATATTTTATTGATGTTTATGTTTAAAAGGATTGTGTTTTAGTCTAATACACTGGAATACATGTTTATGCATATTTATGATAGCTTATTGTATATTGTTATCCTTACTGAGAATCTGAGATCACCCATTTATTATATTTTTTTTATAAGGATTTGAAGAAATATATTATGATTAACCTGCATGGATAGGCCAACGGTTATGAGTCTATTCAAAAGGGACACAATGTTGTTTTTTAATTTCATGATTCAATGTTAAACTTATATATGCATCTAGTACTTCTATGTATACTAAATTAATATCCCTTTCAAGACATGATATGTTGTAATCATTCCAATGTTTTGAAATATTGCATCGAATTTGTGTAACTAGGGTTAGGGCATTATGGTTCTTATCAGTGTAATTTTAGTACAAACAGTGGAAACTAAATATAGATATACTCCGATTAGTGAACATTACATTAAGAACGAATTTGATGATTAGTGTATAAGAACATCCAAAACAATTTGTCATGTAAATATTATGTGGGTTTTCCATGAAATACATCCCTATATGAATATGAGTAGGTAGAGGTGGCAATTCCATAGATGTACCTAGTGGTAAAAATCAAAAACACTGCATTGAAATAGACTCAAACAGGAACTGGTGCACGACCACTGGAATTACTGCACTCTGGGTTATGACACTCCCAGGGGATATGATTAATATAATTCAAATTTTCATAAAAACAAAATCTTATGTATTTAAATATAAGATGATAATACATAATCATGGTTAATACTAAGGTGTTTTAGATTTAATATAACATGTCATGATATTCTCTAAATGATTTTATTACTATTTTTACTCACACTATGCTTTCTATAATCAGTCAATAGTTAGATTCCAAAGAAGTCATAGAAACATTTAACATGATGTATAATGTGTGATCGATGGTGGAAATAAGAAACTAAATGGAATGTGGATAGGTGAAAAATATATCTTTATCATATTGAAGAAGGTTTCCAAAATTATGATCAACAATATATACATTAACCAAATCCCAAAATAAACAATGAAGAGAAAGGAAGATAATGATAATATCTCCCGCAGTGGAGACTGTGGAAAAAGAATGGTCAATTTCCCTCATGCTAGAAATGTGGAAGGAGACACCCAGGAAAGTGTCTCAATGGAACAAGGAATTGCTTTATGCGTGGGAAATAAAGACACAAAGTAATGAATTTCTAGGAAAAAAATGAAGAGTACTATGGAAGAAAATAAAAATGATCCAAAGATTCCATTTAAAGTCATTTTCCATAAAAGTATTGGACCATGGCATTACTCGAGTCAATTCCCTATTCTATAGGAGAACCACCTGGTCATAGACAAACCTATGTGGAAATAAGTGGATGTCGAAATGTTTAAAAGTATTAATACTCTTTTTTTATGGGATTACATAGGATGACTTTTCTCTTTTATTTGTTAACCTACATTTTTTATTTGAAAATTCATTTTGAGATGAATTATCTTTTTTTTTGTGGAAATAGTTATAAAAAAAATTTAAGTGTATATGATCCTTGAATTTGATGTATTTACAAGTTAATATGTTTTGGGATTAAAATGTGAGGTATGAGATAAAATTTGTTGTTAAATTATGTTATGGTTATTTTGAATATTTTATCTCATTTTGGGATTATTATAAAATATTTTTTTTTAAAATGGACAACAAACAGACCGTGTGACAACCTATCACATCAGACCAAGATGCGGAATCAAACCCACAACCAAAGTGCGACCAAGATTTATCACCTACCACTAATCTTTGTAAATTCCCTGGTTAGTGTGACAAATTATTTTTAGTTAAATTATTTTATTTATCAATAATAAGTTGATTTGGGATCTTAGGTTTTATCAAATAAATATCCTTAGTATTAGGAAATGATTTGGGGATTAAGTGATAAATGTTATTGTGGATGACATTTGCTCTGTTGGGAACACTATATACCTAAGGAAAATAGAATACCATGGGATTTAATTTGACGAATAGTGGTTATTTTTTGGAAGAATCTATTTTTTTAATATAGATTCCATTTTTTAATGGAAATTATTAACCTATCATAGAAAATATGTGATTTGGTTAATTACTATTCTGTATGAGACATTAAGAGTAGTTTATATCATTGGAGATAAATGTAAATAGTTAATATGAAAGTAGATGTGATTAAATTCTTATGTGTTTTTGGTTTCAATATAATATGGATTATTTAGAAGTAATTTAAGGAAAATTGTTTATTAAATGGTCTTTATTGAATTTTTGGTATTATTTGTTTAAATTTTTAAATTAAAATTTGTTTTTCTTTCAATAAAAAATTATTCATTTTAGGGATAATATGATCTTTTACTAACCATTTGGTTTTGGATAATATCTATAGACAAGAAAAATATATAGTTCTTCCATTGTAGATTATTTGATTCTTTAGAAGTTGATTCTTGTGCATTACATGTGACCAAGTTATCATGAATTCTCATTTTTTTGAGAAAATATGAGTTAGTTGTAGAAATTTATTAAAGAATGAAACTCTATTTAAAAATTAAGTATATGTCATTATGTTCATATTCAATCTCATAAATAAATTCATCAACTTTATGAAATGGAATATAAAACATAAAAACATTGTCCGTTAACTTTTCCTATTGTGGAAATAATGACTGTTTACCCATCACATGTTTGTTGTTTTTTTTTAATTTTAGCTTTATTCGTACCATGTTTTATATCACTCTCCATCAGAACTTGACACACCAATATTTCATAGTAGTTTACATTCCATAATGTAATTCAATATCTTGTGCTACACGCAACACTGATTTCAAGAACACCACGACTTACCAAACTAACCGTTCAAAAAACAAATATGAATAGTATTAACATACTATTGAATTTTATATACTCTATATAATTTTATCAATAATATTATGTGTTTCTCATACATAATATAAAAAGAAATTCAAATTTTCAAATAAAAGAAGTATTTTTCTAAAATAACAATTTTACCTCCATTTTATAGAGAATCCTTTTTAAATCCAATATTTGACACTTATATATTCAATTTGACAAAATAAAATTCTTCATTAGAATAGGTACTAAAAAATTTAGTTTGGATAAATTTTCTGTGCTTTTCGGATAACTTTCAAATTTTGATGAATAATGAAAAATAATAAATTTTAATTGAAAACAACTTTTTTAAACAAAAAAATTAATAGTGTTAAATTATAAATTATAATGGTTTTGATGTATAATTAGATTATATTTTAATCATTTAATCCAATTTTGGTCATTTGAAGTGATTATAAATTTAAATAGGATGTAAACACATATCAATCATTTTACAGGTTTAACGTCTCGAAAACCTGCTTTCTAGTGATAACAACATGAAGAAAAATAAAATTAATTAATAAAATTTATATGATTTTAATTTGGTAAAATAAAAATAATTTTTTAATTTGTAATGTCAAAATTATCTTTGGGTGAAATTTTGGTATTTTTATAAAAACATTCAATTTTTTAAGAATCGTGAAAAACACCGTGTTATTTTTCAAAACCAACATTCCTTTAAATAATTATTATTTATTACATAAAATTATTTTAATGTAATAATAGATACATAATAACTATGTTATTACAGTGTAATTCATTGGATTCATTTTAATATAATATTAGATAGATAAAAGTTCATTTACATTTTAACATCTTTTACCCATCATCTATGAACATTTGAAAATTTGAAAAAAATGTAATTTTACAACTCCTGTGAATTTAATTTCAAAACAATGAGAGACATGGTTGACATCAGTATATAACATTTGGTTTAATATGATGTAAATAATAATTTGTGAATAGTAACTGTTGATTTTTTTAACAAAGTTAAAAGTAAATAAGGTAACTATATGTAAAATGATATTATAATTACCCTAAAACATGTCCAAATTATATTGGATATGTGTGTATAAATTATAATAAACTATAGGATTAAAATATGATCAATTTTATCAACTTGGATTAGAGTATGACATTTATTATTATTTTATTTTATGAAGAGTTTAAAGTGTTAAATTATATGTTTAATAACTAAAAATTTTTTATAAGGTCATTCATAATATAAATTTTACTATAAATATTCAAAATAAATATAAAAATATTTCCTACATCATGGTATTTTATTTATAATTTTTAGACATTAAATAATTAAAATTATTTGTAAAACAATGATGACACTATAATTACATTTTTAATGAATGATAAAAATAAATGATATTATAAATATCAAAAGAAATTTAAATTGAGACTTTTGATGAATTACGCTAATTTTCAGGGATAATATGAAATTTTAGGATTGATTTGATTTTTTTTAGTAATAATGTATATGGAATTTTCACAAAAAATCAACAACTAAGTAGGGTCCAAATTTACATGAATGAGTATTTAAATCAAATACTATATAATTAAATGAGATAATATTCCTAAACATATATGGTTCAACCAAAAAACATATATGTTGATATATATTTCATTATTGAACCACTTGAGGTTCATTTGATGTTTTATAGATTGTTTGTTAACTATGTAATATAAAAATACAAGAAGACATGGTAAAAGTTAAACTGTTTAACTAAGAATTAAATCTAAAAATTAAGGTTACTATGGTGACATAAAAAAGTATACAACCTATTGGTTGATATAACTTCTTCCCTTACCCACCATATCCAAGAAATTAATCCATTTGAAGCGATTATAAAATTAAAAATATTTTATAATAAAATAAGATTTCAAGATTTTCTTAAAGTGACACTCACCTCTCTTGTATAGGTGTACTTCACATTCTCTTAATTTAACACCTCCAAAGCCAATTGGCTTGCCCAAACCCTGCTAAAATATCTTCCCAACTACCTACACTTCAATCTAGAAGATTTACATTTATCATAATTCCAACTTATGGAGCCCTTTTGATCAAATAAAAAGGAACCACCCGATGAAGGTGTAATTATTTCATCACCTCATTCAAAGTTCTTTTCTTCTTCCACTTTTTCATTATTTGATGATTCCATACAAAAAATAATAATTCCATTAAATTCTACATATTTTTATTTTATTATTAATATGATACCACAATATTCATTATTCTATCTATCCTATGAATGTCAATGTCACCATAAGTGCGTACGTACGGATTACCGTCACCATGTCATGGTTTAGTTTTTTATTCAACACTTTATTATTTGGATGGAGATAATAATGATGTAAAATTTATTAAATAATAAATATAACATGTTAATTATTTTTTATATATGATATAACATTCAATTACATACAATTTCACTATCAATAGAATGATATTGTCGCACGTGCGTATGTAAGGATTACCATCTCCACGACGCGATGAGATTTCATTCCCCATCGTAACCATTAAAGAATAATTTTCACTTTGTGATTAAAAATAATTTTTATGAAATTAATATAATTCTATATATGATAAAAGTATATCATATCAAAAACTAACATGACTTGCATAAAAAAAATATAAATGACAAACGAATCAGTTAACACCCAAAACTATGATACTACTGAAATATCATTAACAAATGAATATTATATGATCATATATGATATCATATTTATATTTGTGGTTTATTTATAATTTAATAACAATGATTTCACAATTAAATAAGATGTTAACCTACACTCTACTATTGAATAGTACATGGTACGGTGTTTTCATCTCACCATTTAATCTCGTGATATTAATGTTATATTTCACAGTATTTGATTTTTTTGCTGTATGTGAATCCAATGATTGAATTATTTGAGTAATATAATTTAATTTAAGTGTACATAAAACATCATTGTATGACCCTTCATTCATTTTTTGTATGTTTCGTAAGTTACCAAATCAGTACAGAAATTTCCAATTTCAATTTCCTCGCATTGGTTTTACACAAACTTCCGTGATTATTTCAATCCAAAATTATGTTTTAAATCACTATTTATTTATTTATTTATTAATTTTCACTCCACTTTGTGTGGATATAATTTTTATACACATAATCACTACATTGATAAATTTTCAATTCATCGATATGAATGTGATAGGATTAATCTTAACTCAATTTCCATCCATTGAATTAAACATCCTAGACATTGATGTTGTTTTTAAAAGAATATTGGAAAATGTTCCCTAATTTATTTACACTGAATATCCAATCATATTGAGTGTTTTTATATTTTTCACACACAATTATTTTATTGATTTAATCTATACCTAAGGATATGGTCTTTATAAGGGATTTTATCTCAATTTTCATTCCATTGAGGCTTCTTTTTTGTTATACACCAATTCACTTTTATATGGTGTATATACTGTACAAGGACATAATATATCATGAATCCCTTTATTCTCATGTTATTATAATGTTTTTATAACCTTAATTTTTTTTTGTATCCAAGCGTCTCTCATTTGGTTTGGAACTCCAACTAAAATATCATTTTAAATGTTTGAAATATTCATATTTCGAAATCATTCTAATTAATTTCAATGTGTTTAAAAATTGTGTTATGGAATTATTTTTAGGGACATAAATGTTCTGAAGTTAAAATTCATTCTTAAATATCCCAAGTGTTATGAGTAAAATTTATTCAAACATTTATTTTTAATATTTTATTGATAAATAGTAAGAATTTTAAATGTTTTTAATAAAAAAGGGGATATTTCACTCAAATAGTTTTATTGATTATATTCAACTATTTCAATATCCTTAATTATTCATGATTAAGGTTTATTTATTACGATACAATATTCCAGATTGTATTTTAGGTTTTGTGATATGTTTGACTGTAGGTGGGTTATTTTTATACCATTAACAGTTTATGGTTATAGTATTAATATTTTTTATGACTTTTTTGAGATAAATGTTTTTATTATGTTTCAATCTACTCATATGAGGAATGAATTGGACTTAGTATGTGATGGGTGGAGGCTTCTATAACTCATCAATGAATCGATAGGTATTAGGATACAAACTAGAGTCTTGGCACAAGGCCTTGATAAAAATTATTTGTGTTCTGGGCATGATGACTTGAATATGTGGTTATGATGTCTTGAATTATGATTTATGTCATTATGAAATTAGTTAGTGGTCTTAGATGTGATTATTCGACTAGAATAATATACATGTGAAAAAGTAAATGTAATTATTTGATTAAAATTTTTCATATTATGTTGAAGTTTATGTTTAAAAGGCTTGAGTTTTAGTCTTATACATTTATTTAAATGTCTATGCTTAATTATGATAGTTTCCGCAATATTTTTATCCATACTGAGTATCTATTCTCTCCCATTTTTTATGTTTTCTTTTTCCCTCAATGTGACGAAATATATTTTTATTAAAATTATGGGATATTCCAAAGGATATTAGTGTGTTCAAAAGGGACACAATTTTGTTTTTTTATTTCTTGACGTATTGTAAAAATTGTGTATGTATATACTACTTCGAAGGATAAAAAACTAATTTGTCTTTTGAGACTTGATCTATTATTATCATTCCAATTTTTTGCAGTAATTCATAGACTCTGGGTGACTAGGTTCCTCCCATTTCAGTATTACATAATTATGACAAGATGGGTCACCTAAAGAACTTTTTTCATGGTGATCCTAGGTCGGGTACTCTAAAAACATATCTGGTGTCAATGGAGACGTATGCATTGACATGGTGAGAATAGTATATTCTTACTCATCAATAGTGCTGAGATATCCTTGGTGATTCTTAGCCTACGATGACTCCTTAGCAACAAAAATAACCATAAGGGAATAAAGAGAGAGTGCAGTGGCAATGAAATTGTATAGAGTTGAGCATATTGTTGTCAATGATTAAGTTGGACCGTTTATTGTGAGTGGTACAATTCATTTGAATTATAAATTGGTGCATGTTATTTTTATACTGATGCGCCTCATTCCTTTATTTTTTGGCATAATATTGATTTTATGCTCTTAAAATTGGAAATGATGCCTTCTAGGATAAATCTGAAACTCCCCTTAGTGCTAGACAATGTCAATCATTTATGTGTAGAGAATGTGAAATAACTATTAATGTATCTAAGCTAAAATGGGGCTTCTTGATGTTAAAAATTGATTTCTATGATGTAATCATCTGTTTTTATTTGATGATTGTGTTCAAGGCAAAAACAAATTATTATAGATAAATGGTTCTTTTCCCATCTGAGGACATCATCAAGCCTCTCTTAAATAAAGATAAGGTTGTGGGGAATGGTGATAGATATGGATTTCTATGATGTAATCATGGGTATGTATTGGTTTATAGTTTTTAAGGCTCAAAATTAATTTTATATATGAATGGTTAGTTACACATCTGATGACAGCATCGAGCCTCTCTTCAGAGGCTTGATGGTTGTGAGGAAAGGTGCAATGGAATTGTTGGCAGCAACTTTGGGAATGATCACTTATCAGTTGGTGGCATTAACTATGGAATAAATGGAAGATATCCAAGATGTTAGTTTTCTAGTAGTGTTTCTAGAAATCAACCCCGATATGTTCTCTGGGTTACAACATATTGGGGAAGGAAAGTTTATGATTGATCTCCTTTCAAAGATGAGTAATATTTCCCCTCTTCATTATTAGATAGAACCATTCGAGTTAAAGGAAATGAATGTGCAGTTGGATGATATGGAAAGAAAGGGATTTATTCTTTCAATAATGTCCCCATGGGAAGCAATAGTCATTTTCATGAGGAAATTAGATAGAACTCATTAGTTGTGCGTCTATTATCATATTCTTAATGAAGATGCGATAAAAAATCAGTATCCAATCCTATGAATTGATGACCTATTTGATTGATTTAGGGGAGCTATGTTGTGCTACAAAATTAACTTGCCATCAAGATATAACCAATTTCATGTTAAGAATGAATAAATTATATTTTTATCCATAAAATTAATATTTGGGCACTAAGAATATGTAGTCATTCATTTCGGTCTAAGAAATGAACCCAAAAACCTCATGGATTCGATGAATTGGATATTTCAGTGATATCTTTATTCTTTTTTTTATTTTGACGACATCTTGGTGTATTCAAAGACAAAGGATAAACATGAGAAGCAGTTGGAAAATATGTTTGGAATCATGAGACATCACTGTTTATATGAAATATTATCTTAGTATGATTTTTTAATACATGTGGAACCCTTTCTTGGATATGTGATTTTTGAAAATGATGTTTAAGTAGATCGTGAAAATATGGATGTTGATTTCTAGTGGAAACCACCGAAAAATTTCATTGATATATGGAGTTTTATTGATCTAGTTTTATACAAATGGTTCTTTTTGTTTGGGTTCTCTTGACTGTCCTCATCAATAATAGCTCTATAAAAGAAGAATGATCCATTATAATGGACTAAGAAATTCCAGAAGTCATTCCAAGAGTAGAAAGTTCATCTTACTTCATCATCTATCATGATTTTTCCAAAACCTGGATAGGTTTCTGTGGTCTACTATGATTGTTAAGAACTGTGGTTGGGTTGTGTTCTTATGAAAGGAGATCATGTTGCGGATTATATTTCAAGGAAGCTGAGGGATCATGTGAATAAATTATAAAACTCTTGATTTGGAGTTATCTGCATTCATCCATGCATTGACATTATGGAGTCGCTATCTCTTGTGTGAAAATTTTACTTCATTTAAAGCGCAAAAAATCACGAAACATATTTTTTATTAATGAGATTTAAATATGAGGAAAAGTAGATGGATGAAGTATCTCCAAATTTTTGACTTTTACAAGATGTTTACATCTGGAATATGGAATTATGTGGTAGATACATAGAGAATAAATTCAAATTTTCAGTTGTCTAAACGAGCATCAGATGAATTATAGTTGATATCGGTTCTAGTTTTCATGCATATGGAATGTGAATACCGAGGTGATATTTCTATTTTATTTTTAGTTATTCATTTTCCAAATTTTGAAATGATTGTCAAAGAGGCACTAATATATGACGCAAAAATCAT
This sequence comes from Viscum album, assembly GCA_963277665.1. Lineage (NCBI taxonomy): Eukaryota > Viridiplantae > Streptophyta > Magnoliopsida > Santalales > Viscaceae > Viscum > Viscum album. The sequence continues at coordinate 1,629,050,850 of OY728146.1, read as the reverse complement.
GGTTATGAGTTCCAAACTCAATTTTGGGGAGACAATTAAGGGTTGGAAACAATATGAATGTTTAGATTTCTGTTTCATAGATCGTATTGTCGTACCTATAACATGTTAGGAAAAAAATCCTTCATTATGACCACCAATATAGATGTTTTATAAAAGCTTGCACACATAAGTTGTATAATGCATTGAAGGCATAATTTTGGACGAGCGGCATGAAATAAATGCTGGTAGAGTTTGTACGGCTGTGATTAACTTGTCAGCTGGTTAAATTAGATAACTAGAGATCAGCAAGTATGTTTCATCCTTTATCGATAACACTGCAGAAAGGAGATCATATTACTATGGATGTTATCACACGTCTTCGTAGAGCAGTCTGGAAACACGATGCCATGTGGGTGATAGTGGATTTATCTAAACAAGTTCCCTATTTCATCACTATTTGTGAAACTCATATGGTGATGGATCTATGCCAATTCTAAATACTAGGGGTAGTAAAAAGGCTTGGAGTACTAGGGAGAATAGTCTCAGACAGGGATCTAAGGTTCATTCCTAGTCTATATAAATCCTTACTGAAATACCATTGTACTCGGTTGAATATAGGTATTGTGTATCAATGTCATTTGGATGGTTAATCAGAAAAGAAGATACAATAATTGGAAAATAGGTTGCAATATTATGTAATATATATTGGTGGATCATGGGATGAGAACTTATCTTTTCTGATTTGTCTTATAAAAATAGACATCATGCTTCAATATATATGGCTCCATTTTTGTGTTGTATGGGTGTCCTTTTACTTCTCTAATATACTAGGTGGAAAGAGGTGAGACTTAACTATTTTCACATAGTATTGTCTAAGAAATAATGGTTAATATTTAGTCGATCATATAGAGAAGGAATATTTCTCAATGTCTTTAAAAAACATATTTGGATCGTCATCGATGGTCATTGTCCTTTTTAATATGTGAGCATGTTTTATTAACGATATATCCAAGGCTTAAAATAATCATTTTGGGAAGTCCGTAATGTATTCTCCTTGATACATAGGCCCAGTTTAGATATTGGAATGGGTTAGAGAGGTGGAATATTTGTTGGAATTAAAAAAATGTTTAGTTTTGGTTCATAATGTGTTCTATGAATCCCACTTGAAAAAGTATCAGCCTGATCATTACCATGTGATCAGATGGGATCACTTGGACCTAGATACAGATGCTTTGTTGGTATATATCCTGGTGAAGATTGTGGATATGCTAGAGATATTATTTTGGGGAAATTTTATCGGTCTATTGTGGGTTTATGGTGACATGGCCATATTTTGAAAGATACATGGGAATACGAGATGGAAATGAATGATCTATTGTCGGAACTCCTTCATAGATGTGACAGTTTCCTACTTACTATGGGTGTAAAGAACAAATTTGGGGAGATTACAATAATCCCAATTTTTTTTAGAAAACCCTTACATTATGATTTTACTATAAGGTTGAAGGTTGGGAGATTTGGGAAAAAATTTAATAAGTTTTTGGGAATAATGTAGTTGCATACGTGATGCACAGAGTTAGCCTAAACAATGAAGATGTCCTAGAAGAAACCATGTGTAGTTTTAGTTCTAAAGAAGTATATTTAGAACGGATTGAGCATTTTTTGGGATACCATCCAAGGATTTTATGTAGGAGTTTACATAAGGTAGTATCTAATGCATGGTTAGCAATTAGTTTTTTTAACTGTGTGTTCTAATAGTGCGTTGGGGAAATGTATGATCATATTTTTTAAGATCATACTCATTTCTTATATTTTTTGTATTTTATTACTCCTAATTGGCCCTAATTTGGTATTTATCTTCATTGAAGGTTGGGGATCCTCTTGAAAGAGTTCAAGAACCAATCAGGTGAACCCCTTTGGCATTTTCAAGCTCTATTTTAATGGTAATTGATGTTACTCACTGTTCCTATCTCATTCCATAGATCTACCTAGATCTACATCTCATATACTCTTTATTTTTCAGATATATGCCTTTTAGGAATAGTTTTTTATTTTGGGATGCCAAATATGATTACATTTGTGTTCATTTATGGTAGGATAATAGATCTATGTTCATTTCATAGATAATAAACCCGAATTCAAGTGTGTTCTTCATCTGTTGTCGAGTATTGTCATAACCTTTGAGGTATGTGCTTTCAATCCCATATGATATTGATCAAATCTGTTGGAATAGTTTCAAATTATTTAATCTAATGAAATTGATTCTTAAATCTTGGTTTTGTTCATCAAAAAAATATTTTTTGGTGGGGATTTATCATTTCTGAGAAATTGTATAATCTCAATGAACTATAGTGAAAATTAACTTTGTTTACTAAATTCTAAATGGCGATTTGAAATTATAGAATTATTAGAATTTATAAGTGGTTTGATTGAAAATTTAGTTTAAAAAAAGGTGTTTTATTGAAATAGTCTGGCAATGAAATGGTTTTGATGGAAATGGTTTTCAATAAAAAAAAATTTATTGAGATTGTTCTTAGAATGATCCTTAGGGATAATGGTGTATCTGTTCATATTTCATTTTTCAGACTTGGTTGAAATATTGTCTTACTCTAAGTTCCAAAATTCAATTTTCACGTTGGATATAATTAACATGTGATGACATGGTAGGTCAAAGAGAATCCTCTCATGACTATGGAATAGTAATCATGTAACAATCATGCTTGGTTTTGTGGAAGTGTGGAATGGATTGGATATGCCAAAGGAATATTGATAAATGTTTTTAAAGCTTTTATTTGTTATTTTATGGTTAAATTACATGTTTTATAATTTGTTTCAAATGAACTTTAATTATTTTGATTAAAAATTATTATAAAACTCACTTTTTTTATGATATAAACTGTTTTAAAATATTGTTTTATATAAACCTTTTAATATAATTATTTATAACTCTTTTATCGATGCAATTTGAGTGGGGTAGTCATTTGGAAAATACTATTATGTTTATACTAACCCCAACATTGGAATTTTGGTGCTTTTTCATATACTATCTTTCAGGACAAGGGAATAGGTAACGTTTCACACATTTTTAGCACCACTTAATGACACTCAGGTTGATTGGTAATCTTAGGGCATGGATCAAGGGGAACATGGTTTTGTTTAGTCTTCTAGGATACTTTATTTTTCCTGCATCTATTTACTTTTATAGTTTTTTTCCACTATAGCCCACTTTGATGTTGTTTTATCATTGATAATGTGGATGAATTGTCTTTTAGTGTTCATGAACTATATAGTGAGGTTTGTCGTTATGGGTTGTTGTTTTTATGGTTTTATTTCATAATTGGTAAATCATCACCCACATGTAATTGAATATAATCATTTATACCTAGGTGTTGGGATCATGGGGATGTCACTTGAGGAAAAGTGATAACTCGTTGTACTCTCAAAATCATTAGAATTAACGGGTCATTAATGTTCTTATATCTGAATCATAATAATAATAAAAGGTCATATTCTATATCATCAAACTATTTGATATATCTATCCATTATATATATATATTTGATCAACATATGATAATACACATGTTATTCAGTCACCATATGGTGAACACCCATGGGGTCTTAGATAAATCTCTCTAGGGGACCCCATTACTGAACATATAATGTTATGAAATAAGTACACACAGATATAGTCTGCTCATCATGGTAGAGAAACACAAAAATAAATAAAAAAATAAAAAATATTCACTATAAGTATTTGGGATTGGGATACCAATTGACCTTATATTATTAAAACAAAGATCAAATTTTTTAGTGCATATTCCATAATATATATATTTATATACATATATTTGTTAGTGCCTATGAGTACCATTGAGGACCTAAGTCATTTTATGATGGAACCCTTGTATAAAAAGGGAATATAAAATATCCATAAAAAATTAAATCATACCATAAAAATCACATTAATTCTATAATCCCATCCACGGTATTCCATATAAACAGTTCATGTAATTATGAAATAATAAACTCATTTTTTCACAATTATTGAACATTGTGTCCAATTTCGATCCCCATTCGCACTGATCATAATCATATCTATTGAAATCCTTATCCACGATGGAACATCATGTCCTATAATATCAATACTATCAATATGGAATGTTAGGTACAATAATATCAATCTAAATACTATAGAATATCAAGAACACAGATATAAATAATATTAATATGTTACATCATGTTCATTACAATAAATCAAAACAAAATTAAACACCATGCCCACTAATATAAATCATATCAATATGGAATGAAATTTACACTAATATAAAAAATTATGAATATAACCATGCCCATTATCCCATTATGTATGGCCGATAATAAATATACTATGAAGTACCTCAAGGAAACCCGGACATAAATATCAACTAATAAAAAATGCTCCAAATTAAGTCCCCATGAAGTATTACTTGGAATCATGATCATACATCACATTGTGTTGGGGTCATCATCTAATATTCGAGAGGATCATATGGAATTGTATTTCATCAATAATAATTATATCAATTAATAAATACATGAGAGAGGGTGGATGAATGCCTAAACCCACCAGTAATTTTGTTTCCCCTTGGGCTTTTGTTTTCTGTAGGGGTTCTATGGTGACACTAACTACCATCACTACCCTATCCCGTAACACCCAAGCTCTTCGTAGGAAAAAATATAGGTCACCCATGAGATTTCTTGAATGAAACATATGAGATTGATCCAAGATTATTTAATCATTGAACACAAATAATAGAACATATCCCTCTTGGAGTCCTATACGTCATCTTGTATGATGATAAAAACCTTATGGGATCCTCAGAATTGGTATGTATAGGAATCATAATTGGTATCCGTATAAATAGTATTTAATCATTTGAATACAACTTATGATACATATAAAGAGTAAAAGGATGTATATTAGATGTGATCATCTCCGTTGACATGTAAGATGGGGAATCCTTCATGGGTTCCTCAGCCTCGAAATGCTATCTAGTAAACACATTCAACAACCCCATATCAAACATCTGATGAACTCTTGTGTCAGAATGACACATCTGAGAAAGGATATTTCTTCATTGGAAATGGTTTGTTAGAATAGTACAAGGGATAATACTCAGGGACCAACTTTTGACAACATCACACTCACGGTGGTTTGAAAACCCATCCAAAATAGTATTATCATGTTACTTCTAAATGAAACTAACTAGGAACATTCTCAGATACAATAAATTATAATATTTTAAAACATAATCAAATTCCAATAAACACCAATCATAACCCCAATATGTGTCTGATTCCATGTATCACCATCCAGAGACAACTAATTCAATTATTGGTGTGAACACCTATCAATGATCTTTATCACCCCAGAACAAATTTACAAATTCCCCAAAGTACCCAATGGTTTCCACTATATTGGAAAATGTGGAAATAAAGATCGAAATGTTCTAATAATTCTTACAATTATAATTTTTGGGAATCATAACCCTAAAATCCTCAAAATGGTATCATTGGAATTATAAAAAGCATGAATACTCTATTATATGTTGTGTACTCCCAAATACAAAATATGGGAATTTACATGACGTTATTAATATTTTATTAACTTTTTATCTACCAATATTTACATATTTTCAATGAATGGATAATATTAGTGTGAAATAACCATGTTTTAGTACTAAATACATTTTTTACCATTACTTGAATTAATACATATTTGAGTGAGTTTACATAAATATTTATAATTATAACCCTTCTTATACAAATCTGGTTATTAATAATTTTTAGGGTTCATAATTCAATTTTCTTATAATTATTCAATTGCAACTTTAGAAAATTATAGAATTTAAATTGTCATATAGACTACACAATAACGGCCACAAATTCAATCAGGAAAACTAGATATGCCTTAATGATTGAATTTCAGGGCAAAATCCAGAATCCCAAATTTGATGAAACACTCATAAATATTATAGGATATCATACACTATATTTTACAAAAATTTAAATGTATATATTAACCAAAAAGGACCACTTGATTTGTGAAATTCTATCCCAATATTTTATATGGGATTTGGAAACAACCCATAATTTTTGACTTTCTTCATAATGAAATAGACACATTGAGTTTATATTTTTTTGTGATAAAGAAAATATTTATCCAATAAAGTTATTATATGAAATATTTCTAATTTAATGGAATAATCGAAGATATAAATGCATTCAAATTTAGATCATGGAAAATATAAACTCAAAACTGGATAGTAGCACAATGTTTTTGAAAACAATGATAACTTTTCATCCAAAATACATGTAGAAAAAAATAATAAGAAAGTACACTAAATCTATATATATATATAACATTTAGTGATAAAATTATATATATTTTTCTCTCAGAAGAAATTTTTTTTGATCCAACTAGAAGGGTAGTTTTAGAAGGAAAACAGTCCCCCACTGTGGGCTATAAAATCATTCCACTCTTCTTCTTATAAGAAGTCAAAATTATTGGGAATAATAGGACATGTAGGAAAAAAAATATACTTTCAAATTTCGTTTCATGACCTGAGAAAATAAGTTTCTACTTGATATTCATCACATACTCTCATTATTTTCATGTTCATTTTGGTTTGTTTTTAGTTTTTTTACAAGTTATTATTTTGTAATTATTTATAAATATTAATTATAATCTCTTAATGATATATAATCATCATCACCAATATCTAGTGTAATATTTAATAATTTAAAATTTATTATATCATGTTTGAAACCAATTTATTCAATCACTTTTTAATTCAATCAAATGTCCATGTTTAATTTTCTTCTTCCTCTGTGTGTGAGTTTGTTGCACTATTATTATCTTACCCTATTCTTCTATTAAATTTTTAACTAAACCACCTAAAAAAATAATACATATAAATTTTCATCTCAATTTATGAGTAATTATTTAATTATTGTGATTCATAATTTAGAGATATCATTTTGGTGAGATTTTGTTGTTGTTAACTATTCTTTTTCTTAACATTGTGTATGTTAAACATAAAATTTCATGAATTAATGGCTTGTTCTGTTTAACATTTGGATTCAATTTATCATGTAAAAAATATGTGAATGCGTATAAACAATCTCTGATTGATATTATTACACTAGTTAACCTATGTCTTTGATTAATACCTCAACAGTTGGTAGTTCCGATCAAATTCTTCTTATGAAGTAGGTGTTAATTTAATGTAATTTCATGCAAGGATAATGGATATCATAAGAATAAATCCACCATAATGACTTCACTCTAGTCATTATAAATTGATTAAATAAAACATTCTCCTTTAATTGATACATTGATTTCTATAAGAAAGCCCCTATTAGAAAGAAAAATAAATTGACTATTATAAAAGTAACTTATATGAGGATTCAACTATTGTACCATTGTAAACATTATCATAGGAATAGGAAAACGAACGGTCAATAAAATTTAATATTCCATGATTACAATGGAATTATTGTTAGGAATGAAGAATTATAGAGTTTCTAGTTTTTCAATTTTTTTTTAAAAAGATTGAAAATCAACAAAAATAACAAGAAAAAATCACAGTGAAAACATGTCTTAAAATAAAAAAAACATAATCATAAAAAACCCTCCTTATTCATCCAAAAAAAAAATATAATAATACCAAATATCCTAAAAAATTACGTTATATTTATTTTACATGAAAATTGAGTGAAATATTTTCCAATCAAGTAAGAACATTATTGAAAATAAAATCACAAATTCCGTATTGATTACATAACAAATTAAACAATATATATGAAACCGTACTGAAAAATACCTCAAGGAAATCTCTTCCAATTATATGAATTATCACCTCTTTAGTATTCCGAATCCAAACAATGAGGGTTATTTCATACTAAAATCATGTTAGAATCTTCTTCTGCATCATATTCATGGGCTAGCTAATGAATACCGACACCTTAACTTCAAAGAGATTTAATTTGTGTTCGCATCCATAATGACTCATGGGTTTAAAGGAGAAAAAATAAAACATTAAGCATTCCCTTTGTCCAAAGATAACTCTTCCAAGTCACTTCTATATTATGTCCCACCTAGTTCCATAAACACAATGAATTAGATAAATCTTATCTTTTTATAATAATAAATCCCATTTTCTTAAACTGATTATTTCTTAAAATAAATAAGTTATATCAATCAACTCCATAAAGAATAATCCAATTAGTATTGAAAGAGGTTTAATTATATTTTGGAAGCTTTTCAACATCACCAAATCTATAACAAACTATTTATCGAATACCTCTATGAGGGGATAATGTCTATAGAACAAACTCCCATCAAATCCACAAGTGGTGGGACTCTTCCGAACCAATCTATAACTTATTTAATAGATTTAAAATGAAAAATGTCTTGAAGCACGAAACAATTACATACTCGAGCTCATTCTCTTGTAAGATAATTCATAGAGAAGAAATCCATAGAGCCTAACAAGATTATTGTGAGGGTGATTGAGCTTTCTGTTACTATGCATCCACTGTATTTTGATTCAAAATCATCATCCTCATCTCCTAAATAATAATTTTTCTCCAGACCTATCAAAAATTACGGATTCTATAGCATAGGAGCTCATCCAATAGATACATCTCCAGAACAACGATATAATCTGTTAGATTTAGCCGGGACAGTACATCTCAATTAATCATATCTGAATAAGAACACCCACTATCAACTATCAAGTTATTTACCGAACCCATACATGAGTCCTTATCATCTATATATAACTCCTACATGAGGTATTGTAAAAAAATCTATCATCCCCCACAATTACATAATCAAAATCCAAACCAAATCCATTGTGCTTATGGTGGTGGTTACTTTCAATAACCATATTATTTTATTTCCCGACATAAAAGTATAAATCCTCCTCATGATCTCCCTAGCTTCCCATATCCAAGTGGGCCTTCCCAATTATCTATAAAATAAAATTCATTTACAAATAACCAAAAAAAATATAATAACAATGAAGAAAATTCCACTTCTTCCATGATACGCTAAAAAATTAATGTATAAGATCTTTCCTCATTCAAAAATTGTAACACTAAAAACATTTAAAATAAAATTGGTCAACATTCATCAAACCTAATCTATCAGAAACAATCAAAATCATCTCATCTCACAGATAAGTCATTTTAAATAAGTAATGGAAATGTTACTTTAATTTCACCAATAACAGAAATGAAATTCTAGATGAATATTTTTGAATATATTAAATCCCATTTAAATGATGATTTGTAAAAATTAAATAAAAATCTTATTGGAAACACAAATACACCCTCTCACCTCCTTCCATTCATATAAGGAACAAAATTCTATTTCCTTAATCCACATCTATGAATAAGAATCAATTTAATCATTTAATTGAAATGATTGAAATGTTTATACTTGTTGAAGTTAACATTACCTTTTAAGATTACATCAAACAAATACCCAATTATAAAATATTTCTTTAATAAGTTTTCACTACTAAGAAACAACATAAAACCATTTATTGTGTTTCAACCCATTAATCCATTTACATAATGTTCCATGATCACAGGGCCAATTCATTTTTTTGTCAAATAAGGAGTTAAAACATTGATGATTCACTCATAGACCAAAGATCCTTCATTAATTTCAATCTAAAAAACATATTCTCCATCCATAGTTCTGGATTCATTCACCTAACAAGTGTTTTCATTCAGTTTTTCAATCAAATCATATCCAGTATTGATAGAATAATTAATGATGTCCTTTTTTGGTTCAATGTTCATATCTTCATATGTGATTTCTAAATCATTTACATGTATGGTGAGTAAATTTTTTTCCATTATCCTATTATTCTTAGAATATATTTCCTTATGAAATCTAGATCCAAAATAGATATCTATGATGTAATATTATCCATGATATTTTTTGACCAACTAATCATGTTCAATATGTTCCAATCCATTTGAACCCCTATCACAGAATAACTTTGTATTGTCACTATATTTTGTTGAAATTAGGTTAAATTAGGTGTTGAACCTGGATTCCGCATGTTTATCTTGTTCTAAATATAGAGCAGTTTGTGAATATTGAATCCTCATTAATCAATTTATAAGTAGAGAAGTTGATTTTTACCTTTACCCATTAAACAAAATCAATATAAAGGATCATGAATACTAGTTGTAATACCATATCACCTCTAATATCTACATCTCCAAATTGGATTATGAAGTGGAAATTGAACTAGGAATACTCACGTACTTATTCAAATAACATTATCTAGAAATCATCATTTTTTATCATTGATTCTAGAAATTATATTAAATCTTAGGTGAACCCTAATAAAATGTAGTTATCTTATCCCAATGGGAGTGATGATTGTTTTATTTTATCAATAATTAATAAAGTCATCATTGGTGATATTTAAACTGACAATTTATTTAGGAACAATAATGATATTATTAATCAGTGAAAATTTATTCAACCTAATGTTCTCGTTTATCTTCATTACTACACATTGTAAAATAATGAAAAAAAATGTGAAAAAATAACTATAATTTAATAATAGGATTTATTATTATTTGAACCTCACATAAACAATACAGAAAAATTGAATCATAGTACTAAATTTATAGGAATAGAAAACCACTAGTTTTTTGATAGCGTCATTATTCATTTTTAAGAACAAAGGGTGGCTACCCACATTCCCATTCCATGATCATTGAATTAAACTAACACCAAAATAGAATAAATGACGTTAACCAATAATAAATGGTTCATCCCAAGGGATAATTTTTACAGAAGAAAACTGGAGTTGATATAATACATTGGCCACCCTGAGACTTTGGGTTTTCCACTACATCTATTCAGCTGTATACAAAATGAAAAAAAATCTTTTCATAGAAAGCCCATGTTTTCTGTTACGTTTTTGAAATTTTATCTAAAATTAATTTTTTAAAAATTAATACATAATTCTCATTAATATTTAATTTACATTTTCTAAATCCCCATAATTGATGAAAAATTTTCCATCAATAACATATACTTCCACTGACCCACCACTAGAAGAAGGATGTGACCCACAGAATCCATACCAAGGGGACCTCTTTCCCATTAACCCTCTCTCCCTCTACCCCACTTAATTTCTTCCTTATATCTTCGTCTCTCATTCTCATCTTTTCCCAGTTTCATTATCAAACCCTTTTCCCATCTTTCTCTTTTGTATTGGTGAGTATATAGAATTTTATTTAATAAAATGTGTAATAATTAAGGATCATTAAATTTTAAAAAAAATTCCAACCATTTTAGGGAGCCAAAAATCATGTTTTTTCATCAAAAAATATGTTTTTTCATCATAAATTTGGATACAATAGTGTTTTTCCAGACCAATATATTTTGAATACCCAATTTTTTATCTATAAAATTATTTTTCTCTAACCATGAAGAACCCCATTAAAAATACATCCAAGGTCACCTATGACTATATTTTTATATTGTTTGTTCATTATCCCCAAATGTGTCTATATTGTATGTGGACCTCTGGGTACAATTTCATACATTAGTGTATATAAATTTTAATGAGGTTGTTTATAAACCACATGAGAATAAACATAGTGAAATGTCCATCCATTACACATACATTGACCATAATTTTGAAATCCCTTTCATCCTTAAGAAAATAATTTTTTTATATTATTATTACAAATATGAAATCATGTCACACATAAATATTACATGTATTTACATTTAAAAAAATTATATAAATTTAAGTGTGGGGGAATGGATTTCATTTTTGGTATTATTTCCCTGAATTTCAATGTGTCATTATATACATGAGGGAACGAATCCATTTTATGGGTGGGGATATGTTTTCATTTTTTGATTTTTTTGGAATGTATTTATTTTTCTAACATAATGAACAAAATATATTGAAATTGTTTCAAATAATTGAAAGAAACAAAACAAAAAGAATTGGTTATGTCTTTTGAGTTTAAAAATTTATCTTATTCATCATTTTATCTTTTATTAACTATTAAAATTATTATATTGTGGGGATAAATAATTATTGGGAGATGGGTGTGATAATTTTTTCAAGTTCAACATTTGAATAATCGAAAAAATGACACTTGCATCAACTTTTCTTGTGTCATTGGTATAAGATTTTTGTTGTTAACTTATTTTATCATTTAATCCCAATAAAATTTCTCCATATACTACCTTCCTTAAAAAATTCATAACCTTGTAAATATGCCTTTTTATTTCATTAAATATCTCATTTTAAAAAAATTGTGCATTTCTTTTTGCATATTGGATTTTTACTATTTTTTTGGCATCTTTTTTCCATTATATTCTAACCGTACCATAGACAATAAAAAATCACTAAAAATATCTATTTATTCATGGGAAATTTAAAATTGGGAGTAAAAATTGGTACCTATATTATGCTCAAATATTTTAAATTTTGATAGGTTAATGAGTAAACAACCATACTTAATTTTTTCAACTTGAGAGGAGTGTGTTCAGAGTTCCCAGCATTTTCATTCCTAGTTTTGAGCATGAAAAATATATATTTTTTATATCATTGATTTGAAAAAAAATTCAGATTAATTACGGAGGAGTGAAAATTATAGATCTCCCTATTTGGATAAAACCATATTTTAAAAATTATTGTTGAGTAAAAATGATTTAGTAATGTTTTTAAATTTATCTACTATAGGAAATTCACAAGACTATATGTGGGTGAGTATTTGTTGTTATTTTATTATTAACCATGTATCTACTCCTATTTACTTACATTCTATGAAAATCGAATAATAGGTGTAAAATACCCATGTTTTTGTATGAAATATAATTTTTAGCAATATTTTAATTAATATATAATCGATTCAGTTTAATATTTTAATGATAAATATCCCCAAAATTATATGAATTGTGATATTATTTTCTTATTTTTCATAATTTATTGCACTATAAATCATGAAATTGATGCATTGGATAATTCTGTCATATAATGATTCATATGGACAATAGAAGATGGCCCATAAAATCTATGGGGAACATATGAACATCCATGATGATTAAATTCTGGGAACAATCCAGAAACATAAATTTTAAAAAACTCTATAATATGTTATGGGATATCATATCCAAAATTTGACAAAAATTTCATGTCCCAACAATACAAAAAAGGTCCCAATCCAAGCATAAAATTCTTACCAATAGTTTTATATGGGATTTGAAAATAAACCATCATTAGTGAAATTCCTCCAAATCCATTCAACTGAGAGAGATGGAATTTTATGGTAATAAATTTTGTATATAATATGCAAAATTTTTATAAGATGTTTATTGGATTTGATGGAATATTAATGATAATAAATTCATTCTCATTTAGGATATGGGACAACTCTACAGAAAAAAGATCCACAAAAAAAGGTTTGAAAAAACATCCATAACGTTGGATCGAAATGTCCAATGTCCTCCATCATTGGATATTCTAAATTAAACATCAAAATTTTGTACTTTTAAGAAAATATTTTTCCATTTTTGGATGTGTAAAATGTATATTTTTCCATGTAACAGGAGGTGCACTTTAAGAAGGCAAGAATTCCACCACATTGAGATATCAAATTATCCACTTATTCTCCATGAAATGCGTGGGAATTTTAGATCATATTAATACAAATTTTTATGACTAAATACCTTCCATTGGCCTGATTTTACTTTCCAAACACAATTTTATACTTTAGATACCATTTCACAGCTCTTTGTTTTCTAGGCCATTTCTTTTCTCTTTCATTTGTAATATCATAATTTTTGTGTTGAATTTTTGTTTAAATATTAATGAAAGTACATTAATTGATTTTTTTCATCATAAAAATTATGTATTTTAATATTAATATTCTTAAAATTGTTTATATATGCTTTCAACCCATTACATTCATTAACTTTCTCATTTAATCAAGAGATCTTTTTTATTTGCATCATCATTCATCTGTTTGTTTCGAAAAATAATCATATATTTTCCAATTACATAAATTTTTAACTCAACACAATTAAAATAATAAAAATTATTAAGAAACTAAATTTGTAATAAATATCGCATTGTGTTTTTTCATGATTTGGTGATGTTATGCTATTGATATCTTTTCTCATTAAATGTTAATCATAAAATGTCATCGACTAATGAAATATTTTTTTAACATGTGCATACCATGGATTATTAAAAACATAAATAATCTACCAAAAAATTCTAATATATATTATAACCATAGTTATTTTATGTATTTGATTAAATCATGAAAAATTAATAATTCGGATAAAAATATTCTTGTGAAATAGATGTTGATTTAATGCAATGTCATACAATGTACTAGGATACTGTATGATAAAATAAAAAATAATTAAATCACCCAAATCATTATCAAATGGTTAAATCAGACCTAACCCATTATTCAATTAATTAATCTATATTAAAACCCCCAAAAATATACCAATAAGAGATAATCAACTATTCAAAATAATATCATCATTGAGTAATCAACCCTAGTGCGTATATTCACATTAATCGTGCACTATAACTATGAATGGTAAATAGGAGATAATATTCCATGCACTAGAACTCCATAATAACATTTCATATAAATTACACATTTATATTGTGTAAAATGTTTACATATTATTCACCATGCATGGTGTGCCTGACTCTGTTCCTTAAAATATCATAACATCTTCAATAGCATGGTCATGTAATTTTACATGCTTTGTATCCAGCATGGGGCCTATTATAATATAATATATAGTTGAGTTCCCCAAAGAGATCTATAGGGCCACATAATAGGATACCAGGGCAAGTATGAAATCACAATGTTTGCTCTTTATATATAGTTTTTACCCAATAAAAAGAATATTACTAAAAATGAATGGACACACGTTATTTTTTTCTAATCTATATATTTTTTGATCATTGTTTATGAATGTGAAACCCATGTGAATATGTAACGTATGGTTCGGAAGCCACCCAGAGGTTCCCTGTACCCGGTTGGTCACATGGCCTCAAGCGCATTTCCACGAATGCCAGAGAATGTGGACTAGCAGCGAGGGCCTTGGGTGTGATAATGGGGAAACTATGCCCTCATTGGCAGAGTACACATCGGAAGTAAACAACACATATCATAACAAAAGTAGTAAATATTCAACAACAGTAATTAGAGGAAGACTAAAATAATAAACAACTAGAGCACACACATATATATGAAATTATGCATAGTACATATGTCTAAGAAAGCATCCAAACAAGTCACAATTCTGGAAATACAATAGTGATAACCAAAGTACAAAATAAAGGTAAATAGATAATCTCCTCAGCATAGCAAGCAATAGATTTATCTCATGCTCCCCTGATCCACATCAAGTCATGTACCAGAAGGAGAGAGACACTTTCCCATGTCTATACCTGCAGCTATATAATCTGTTTGGGCCCAAAAGCATGGCCCAAATATGGTGTGAGACTAAATCCCATTAGGTAACCACCTAAAGATCTGTACCTAATAGTCAGTGAGTATATGGCAGCTAAATCACAGTAAATAGTAAAAGTAAACAGTAAACAAGATAATACACAGCAGTAAACAACCCACAGATCAAACAAGCAATAGTAATGTAACCAGCTAACCACAAAATGGAATCCCTCTGGAAAGTACTCACAACCATCCCATCTAGTCCTATCTAAGAAGTACCAGCAACCCTCTGGGTAGTACACTTAGTCTAACCCCTCTAGTTTGGTCATACGATATTATGAGACTCTCTGAGAAAACTCACTCAGTCAATTCCCCTTATAGTCTAAGGTAGTCAAGGACCCTCTAAGGAATACCATGCGGTCAATTCCCCTTATAGCCAAAAGGTCTAGAGACTCTCTGAGGAAGCTCAATCGGTCAATTCCACTTATATACTCATGTCAATCATAGACTCTTGGAGGACGCTCACTCAGTCAATTCCTCTTATAACCTGGAGTGGTTTAAGGAAATTCGAACAAAACAATGACTCTCTGAGGAAGCTAAGTTGGTCTATCCCCTTATTGTATTTAAAGCTCAAGAGTCTCTGAGTAAGCTCACTCATTCTATCGTTTTATTGTTTATAATATCCCGGACTCTCTGGGAAGCTCAATCAATCTATCCCATATAGTCTATAATGTCCAAGACTCTCTGAGAAAGCTCACTCGGTCTATCCCCTTATAGTCTATTGCACCAGGTTCTAATAGACTCGTGCCATTTATTGAATAATAATTTTATATGGCCAAAGTAAACCTATTGAGCTACTTTCCTATTCAGTCTATAGTATCTCAAACATGTCAGGGAACAACTCTCTATCCTATGGTCACAAGGCATGGAAAATAGGTATAACGGCCAATAGGCTGAACAATACCAAAAGATAGTAAATAGAACAAGGCATGGGAAAAATATCCAAGCATAGAAATTATCTTTATAGATAGCCGAATCTCCATTACACAGGCATACAATCAAGGCCAGAAAACAACATGGGTAAAATAGTAAACATGCAATACCCCTTCGCCGGTATTGGTGGAATTTGCAAGTAAAACTCAAAGAATATGAAAAGAAAGGCACAAACCACCTACCTTGACGCTAGGAGATCAATATAAATTATCCATAAAGCTTGAATCTACTTAGATGGTCGTATATCTACGAAAACACACTAAACGTTCAGCCCACGATAACATGAAAATGAATAGTAATTGGAAAACGATGCTCTAGAAGAAGGAAGAGGTTAACGCTGCGGTTCCAACTCAGTCTACTATTGTGGATTTAGAGCACAGACAGAGGTTCGGGGGCTCGGAGAAGTTATACGGCCGTGTGGCTTCTCTCGGTCGAAAGATACCTAGAAGAAGATGATTATAGAGATCTGACGCGAGCCTGGTCGAATTAATGAAAAAAAATAAAGTACAACATGTAATTTTTTACTACACGACATGAACTATACTTTTCAGTACTCCGCTTTAAGCAGCCTCCACATCACCCAACACGATCGTGTGTGTTTCTTGGACATGGCCAGCACACGGCCTCACATGGAAATGAAGTACATGGTGTGTGCTTAAAATGTACAGGACGTGTACTTCAGAAATTTCCAGAAACTCCCCTTTTGTCAATAACTCTAGAAAAAGGAAAAACATTCCAGAAAAGAAGGTTATGGTTCTCACAAACATCCCCCCTTAAAGAAATTATTCCTAAATTTCCTGAGCAAGGCGTAGAAAATGAACCCCCAAACAGCTCCAGCCACTGCGATCAAACATCGGCCTCCCTCTCCCATATCTCGTCTTGTACTCACCTGTACATCCATAGCACCCGAACACGATGAATAGACCGGCCATGGATAACCTTCATAATGTGATCGAAAATCTAGATAGGATGCTCCTCAGATGATGCATCTGCTTCGATCTCAACCTACTCAGGTTGAAAGGCTTTAGACGGGTCTCAAAAGTAATGTCGGATCTAAGAAACATGGAATATGTCGTGCATTGCCCAATACCTATGAGGTAACTGCAACTGATAGGAAACCAGCCCAACTCTCTCCAACACCTCAAAAGACCTGACGTACCGTAGAGAAAGAATAACCTATCTCCAACTCCAATTGTATCCCAACCTTGGTGCGACATGTAGGAAAACCTGATCACCGACCTCAAAATCTAGAGGTCTTCTTTACTGATCATCATAAGACTTATGTGGATACTGTGTAGTTTCCATCCTGTTCCAAATAATATCTATCTACTCTGAGGTATCTTGAACAATTCAAGATCCCAGCAAAGCTGCCTCTCCTATCTCCAGTCAGCATAAAGGTGATCAGCATGGCTTACTATACAAATCCTCATAAGGTTCCATCTAAATAGTTTCCATAAAACTGTTGTTATAAGAAAACTCCAGAAGGGCTATATGCTTCTCCTAAGAACCTCCAAAGTCCCAGATGCATTCTCAAAGCATATCCACTAGAACCGTAATCGTACACTCGGACTGGACATCATGTATGGGGTTGGTATGATGTACTGGAAAGTACATTAGTACCCAAAGACTTCTGAATCCCCTACCAGAACCGAGAAGAAAAATGTGCATCCCTTTTTGAATTATTTGAGTGTGGAACTCCATGTAGACATATAGTCTCTAAGATGTACAACCACCCCAGCTCATCAACACCTATGGTATCCTTCATCAGTAAGAAGTGAGTAACATTTGTGATTCTGTCAATGAAAACCCAAACTGTGTCTTTCCTTCAAGGAGACCTCAAAAAACCAGTCACGAAGTCCATCATGACATCATTCCACTTACCATGGGAATGGGTAACTGCTGTAAAATCCCTGATGGTCACTGATTCTCTGCCTTCACATACTGACAAGTGGAACACCTCATGATTGAACCAGTAACATCTCTCTTCATACCTTGCCACCAATACTAATGGTGTAGATCGCGGTACTTATCGGTGAGGCCAGGATAAACATCCCAAACTGAGGAATGAATGTCCCACATCAACTCCTCATGTATGTCTGCTGGCACCCATACACGTCTCTGAAACCACAGGATCTCATCCTCAACTATGGTCTACCCAGAAACAGGTTCCTCTCCTGGCACTCATTCCAATAGCACTAGGCCTTCAAAATATGACACCTGCTTCATTTGTACTCAATAAAGAAGAGTAGAGGTTACAACTATAGATGAAATAAATGTAAGCCCCATACTATCGTGCACCTCCAAATGCATATCGGGGAACAGAACCATAAGCTTCCACTCACAGCTGGCCTCCTGAACTGACTATAACTGAGTCTTCATGATCAGTGAATTAGCCACAAAATTTCCCTTCCCAGGCGTGTAGGCAAGATCAAAGTCAAAATACTGAAGGTGCTCAACCAACCTTCACTATATCAAATTCAGATCACACTGAGTGAAGATGTACTTGATACTCTTGTGGTCGGTAAACACGAAAAAGTGATCTTCAATAAGGTAATTTCTCCAACAACGTAGGGCATGAACAACAGCTTCGAACTCCAGATCATGCATCGGGTTATTCCCCTCATGTGGCCTTAACTGCTGAGACCTGTATGCAATGACTCCATCTCCCAGAATTAGTACAACTCCATACCTGATACCTAATGCATCGCAGTAAATAGTATATATCCTTCCTGCCTCTAGAAATAATTGTATCAGTGATGTATTCAACCTCCCCTTCAGCTCCGAAAAGGCTGGCTCACAAGAATTTGACAATAAGAACTTTGCCCCATTCTTGGTCAGTCCTATTGGTGGTGCTTCTAGGCATAAAAATCATGAATGAATTGTCGGTAGTATCCTTACAAACATAGAAAAATCCACACCTCAAAGAAATTATTCAGATTCTCCCATGAAACTACAGCTCTCATTTTCTATGGTTCTACTGATACTCCTGTCTCTGAGATGACATGACCCATGAAGTTAATCGTGTCCATCCAAAAGTGGCATTTTGAGAGCTTAACATATAACTGAATGTCCATTAGTGTACTCAAAATGATCTCAAGATGGGTATCATGGTCATGTAGAGGGTGATAGTACACCAAGATATCATCCACGAAAACAACCACAGTGGAATCCATATATGAATGGAACACTCGGTTCATCATTTCCATGAAAACTGCAGGAATGTTCGTGAGACTGAATGGCATAACCATATACATGTATAGACCATACATGCTTCTGAAGGCTGTAAGAGATATATTAAATGGTCTAACATGCAACAGATGATAACCGGATCTCAAATAAATCTTCAAGAACACCTGAGCTCCTCGAAACCCATCAAAGAGATCAGCGATCCTTGATAAGGGATATTAGTTGATGATCATCAACAATTTAAAATTCTTATAGTCAACACAAAGCCTGAGGGTACCATCTACCTTCTTAGAAAACAGGAAAGGAGAACCCCAAGGAGATGTACAGGGTCAGATGAAAACCTTCTCCATTAACTCCTCCAATAGCTTCTTGATCTACTGCAACTCAGGTGTGGCCATTATATAAGGAGGAATGGACACCAGTGCAGGTCCTGGCATGAGCTAAATCGAGAGGTATACCTCACACTCAGGAGGCTACCCTGGAAAGTCCTCTGGAAATACATCTCTGAAACGATCCAACAATGGAGGAAAGTCTCACTGTGAAGTCCCACGGTCATCCAGATAAAGACTAGAGATCTAGGCTGATACTCCTCAAAAAACAAGATTCTCGGGGCCCCCTCTGCTCACCTGGACATCCCATTCACCTCTATTAAGAAACTATCCCCCCTTAGGTGATACGAAACTCACCCTATGGTGATAACAGTCGATGACTGCCTTGAAGGGAACTAGCTAGTACATTCAGTGAATGACATCATACCTAGTCATCTCTAGGAAATAGAGGTCCCATAAGAAGTGACACCCTGCAGCCTCAAGAGGGAAATATTGACACTGGCATATACTAATTGTTCTAGTCCCCAACGTTGTGTCTAGAGTCAATGTATCAGTAGAGTTGAAGAAGAAGAGCCCAAGGCTCCCCAAAATAGAAACATAGATAATGCTATGGTAATCCCCTGTATCAAAATGATCGGATGATAAAACTAACGCTACTAAGATCATTCCTCGAACTGTAGAGGGTCCGAGATCCTGCTCCTGATAGGTCTTCTCCACTAAAAATGTCTGGGTTGCTCTATGGCCCTGTGACCCTGCCTGACTACTATGAGTTAACCCACACTATTTTCCCTAGTAGCCTAGTGACTGACCACCATGGTCGTGACCTCCAACTCAGCCCAAATGGTAGGAATAACTCTAGTTCCTAGACTGTTGAGAAACTGGTTATGCATCACCGGAACGTGGGGTCATAGAAGAACCCACTCCACCCAATTTAGGTGAGAAGATCTGACAGAAACACTGATGATGGACTATCATTCCACAAGATCTGCACTCTATTTGGTCTCTCCATCACTGGGGCCTAGTATTCCCGCACCCCTACATTGGTATCATACTACCTGGCCACCCAAAGATAGATTCCACCTACTCTAATATCATCTATTAGACTCCCTGTGGTGATTCCTGCTATCAGTAGGAGGAACACTAACTCTAGATGTTGAACCGCCCTGACTCACTGCTCTAGAATCCCTCAGGTTGTGCTCAGTGATCAGCGCCTGGTTGACGATAGAGGATATAGAAGTCAACCTGAATATGTTAACTTATGATCGGATGTCGTGCCTCAGACGATCCTCGAACATTCGTGCAAGGAACAACTCATCCACTCCTATGAGAGGCGTGAAATGCTGCAGATCAGTAAAGTGATATGATTACTCTATAACCGAAAGAGTATCGTGCTTCAAACTCATAAAATTTTGGGCTTTATCAGCCATCAAGTTATCTGGGTAGATGTAATCATAAAAGATATGCCGAAAATCATCCCAACTCATACTCTGCTGGTGTACCAACAGTGAGATCACCACCCACCTCCTCTTGGCGGAGTCTCTGAGCATATAGGTTGCAAGCTTAACCCTCTTCTCTGGAGGAATCTCTAGATGCCTAGAAATTTTTAATAGGGCCTCTAGACATGAATCTACAGCCTAAGGTTGTCCTTCCCCAGTGAAGGTGGGAGGATGATGTTGCTGGGAAACCCGCATAAATTCAGACATCGATGCGGCGGGAGGCGGAGCTCCCTAGAAGGCCTCTATCATCCTTATAAAACCTTCCCTAAACTATGAATCAGCACCTATAACTTGTATAACTGTTGGTGCTAAGGCTGGTACAGCAGGAGGATGTGCAAGAGGTCCCTGATCAGCCATATCCAGTGTCTGATCACCATCTGGTAGCTGACGTACAACCGGAGGACCTCTATGTGGCATAACACTGAAAGGATAAATGCACACCTTAGATCTAGATTATCAAAGATTGAGAACACAAGAGTAAAAGAGGGGAACCAGAGAATAAAATATTCCAGTTTTATAAAACATGACTACATTGCATGTATAAAATCTACACGGTGTGTTCTCTTAAGCCATTCACATAGGTGTGTACTTCTGCCACAACTATCATGTAACACCCCAAATACACGGCATGTTGTCCCCACACACTGTATGTACTTGAACTATATTCCCCTTCCAGAGTCTCTTTACAAGGATAACCCACATGGCCCTCTTAATACTAGACTACACGACATGTATGACCACCACAAAACATGTACTAGACCTGGTTTCAATGACCTGTGTTGGTAGTTTCATGGCCGGCTACACGGTTCACTCTACACAGCATGCTCCTTGTGCACACGGCATGTACATGAAGGTTTTCCCTGAACCATGTTGTTCATGACACAACTGATACTTAGGTTACATGGCACATTGTGTGACAATAGGATTCGGCATTTATAGTCGAAGATTCATCCATCCATGTTGTTAGTCACACGGGTAGACGCATGATCACTACAACACCGCGTGTAGTCACCGTACACGACGTGTTCCCGAAGATTTTTCACAACCCCGTGACTCTTCCCACATAGTTAGTGACAAGGTTTAAAAGCTATACAGTTTGTATTCATAATTTACACACTGTGTATTCTGGGTTTTTCCAGGAAGTAGCCTCAGAACTACTCTGGAGCCCATAAAACATAGAAAACAAGCATTATGGTGACCAATTCCAATCCGTGAGGGCCCATACTCTTCAAAAATCATATCATGGTATCTCATATATATCATATACAAGGGAAACAATCAATGTGCACCATATTCCGATTCATGAGGGTCCATAACACGTCTAGAATCAAAATTTGGTGTTCATCCAAACAATACCTTACATATAGAAATCCTATTAAAAACAGGTATTCTACCAAGCATTTATCACAACATCATGAATATTTTACACATCATCTATCACAACAAAATTCAACCACTAATGCATCTTAGATGGCATGGAAAAAATGAATGACATGTGATTTCTAGAAAGTGAATATATGATGAATGAGGTGGCATACCCTCATATCATCAGGATGCTATAGAAATAGAACCTCAATAATACCAATAGTAACAACACAAATCATGTGGGTCACTAAAGGTGAAATAAAATCAACATTAAATATTTAAAAATGTGAAAAAAATTCAACAAACAAGGTAAATTAGATTTTACCTGTATGCTTGTTAGGTATTCCCAGGAACAACATATTATCAAGTACTTATTCGGTCGTATCCCTGGCTATAGTATCCATACAGTAAGTTAAGGGAAAATAATTACACTAATACAA
The DNA here is from genome assembly GCA_963277665.1 of Viscum album. NCBI lineage: Eukaryota > Viridiplantae > Streptophyta > Magnoliopsida > Santalales > Viscaceae > Viscum > Viscum album. The sequence goes on along the minus strand of OY728146.1, from coordinate 1,629,027,535 downwards.
CTTTATAACGTCCCAGTTCAGGAAGCCGCCCAAAGGCACCCTATACCCGGTTGGCCACATGGCCTCAAGCGTATTTTACCAAACGCCAAAGGGTACCGACTAGAAGTGAGGGCCTTGGGTGTGATAATGGGGAAACCATGCCCTTATTGGCAGAGACCAAAACTGTTGTAAATAACACACACAATAGATGAAGAGTAATTATCCAATAATAGTAAACAGTAGAAGACTAAAATAATAAACATCTCGAACACACACACAAATATATATATATATGAAATGATGCATAATAAATATGTCTACGAAAGCATCGAAACATGTCACAATGCTAGAAATAAAATAGTGCTAACCTAAGTACAAAAGAAAGGTAGACAGATAAAATCCTCTGCATCACAATCCATAGCTTGGTCCCATGCTCTCCATCTCCACAGCAAGTCACGTACCTGAAGTAGAAGGGTGCTTTCCCTTGTCTATACCAGCAACAATATAATATGATTGGTCCTAAAAGTGTGGCCTAAACAGGGTGTGAGGATAAATCCAAGTAGGCAACCACCCGAAGACTTGTACCTAATTATTAGTGAGTATATATCAGGTAAAGTACAGTAAACAGTAACATTAAGCAGTAAACAGGATAATACACAGTAGTAAACAACCCATTGACCAAACAAGCAATAGTGAAGCAACCAGCTAACCACAAACAGGAATCCCTCTGGGAAGTAATCAATCCCATCCCCTATGGTCCTATCCAAGAAGTACCAACAACTCTCTGGGCAATACACAAAGCCTAAACCCTATGGTTTGGTTATACGATATTATAAGACTCTCGGAAGAAGCTCACTAAGTCAATTCTCCTTATAGTCTAACGTAGTCAAGGACTCTCCAAGGAATATCACGATGTCAATTCCAAATATAGCCCCATGGTCTAGAGACTCTATTAGGAATCTCACTCGGTCAATTCCTCTTATAGCCTTTTCATGATAATAGACTCTCTAAGGAAGCTCACTCGGTCTGTTCCTCCTATATCCTGGAGTGGTTTGAGGATATTCAAACAAAACAAAGAATTTTGAGGAAGCTCACTCGGTCTATCCCCTTATAGTCTATAAAGCTGCAGACTCTCAAAGGAACCTCACTAGGTCTATCCTCCTATAGTCTATAATATCCATCATTCTCTGGGAAGCTCACACGGCCTATCCCTTATAGTCTATAATTTCCAAGACTCTCTCAGGAAGCTCATGCGGTCTATCACCTTATAGTCTATAGCACTAGGTTATCATGGGTCCAAGCCAGTCAGTGCATAATAATGCATTATGGCTATAGTAAACCTATAGAGCTACATGGATAACCAGTCTAGAGCATCTCAAATCATGTCATGGAACAACACTCCGTCCTACGGTCAAAAGGCATTGAAAATAGGTATAATGACTAATAGGATGAATAAGACAAAAAGGTCTTTAACAGAACAAGGCATGGAAAAAACACCCAAGAATAGATATTATCCTTAAACATATCCAAATTACATCTAAACAAGCATACAAGAAAGGTAGGAGAACAACAAGGGTAAAACTGTAAACATGTAATACCACGTTCAAGGATATTGGTGGAATTTGCACATAATACTTAAAGACTCTAAACAGAATGACACAAACCACCTACCATGATGCTAGGAGATTGTTATACTTGAACCAAATGGCTTGAATCTTCTTATAATGGTGTAGATCTACGAAAACGCACAAACTTTTCAACCCACGATAACATTAATAAGATGAGGAATTGGAAAACGATGCTCTAGAACAAGAGCTTACCGATGCGGTTCCAACGCAATCGACGATAGTCAATTCGGAGCATAGAAGGAGGTTCGGGGGATCAGAGAAGTTTTGTAGCCGTACAAATTCTCTCGGTTGAACGATTCCTAAAAGAAGACTTTTATGGTGATCAGATGTGAATTCCATTTAATGAAATAAAAATAAAGTACACGGTTTGTACTATTTGAGTACATGACCTGAACTTTTGGGGTACACGACATGTACTGGCCTTTTCCGTACTCCTCTTTAAGAGGCATTTGCCTCACCCCACACGACAATGTGTGTGGCCCACACATGGCCAGCAAACAGCCTCATGAGGCAACAAAGTACACGAAGTGTACTTAAAAAATTTCTAGAAACTCCTCTTTTCTAAAAAACTCTAGAAAAATGAAAAATATGCTAGAAAAGAAGGTTCGAGTTATTACAGAATAGTCCAAAACATTCTTTTTCTCATAAGTATTCATTCGTCGACCAAAAATGTCTCCAAATCCATCATAAAAAATCTTTTAATGTGTAAAAAATAAATCTATATAGATTTAAAAGATAAAATTAAAAAAACATAAATATTAGTGGAATAAAAGAAATATTACCCAATATTCATGTTCCACTATATCCACACAATTCTTCATCTCTTATTAAAATCTATTGTAATATCACTATTCTAATTATCTCCCACACAAATTCTGTATCTCTCTATATTTCTCCATATAGCCTTTATCTAAATAGAGAATATGTGAGAATATATTATGAGGATAAGAAATAACAATCCAATGTTAATTGAAGAAAAATAAAAGAGAAATAAAAATGGGGCTCAGGATATACTTAGTAACGACATGAGTTTATGCTGCACCTTGGAAAATCCCCTATTTCATTATCAATAAATTGGATGGAATCTAAAAAAGTTTCACTATTAAAATTATATTGTGAATAGAATTCATATGAATGAAATCATATTTAGTTAATAAAATATTCAATTCTAATTGTTCCTTGAATATTATAATTTTTCATATTTCCCCCAAATACCATTACTAGGGTAAATACCACATTCTAGTACTAATATAGTGATAAAAATTCACCGTAGATCACATTCTTAGGGAGAATACTATTTTACAACTTTCGAGTATTTAAAATAAACATTTATAATTTTTACAGTATTATAATGTCATGAAAAACATGGATTGTAACAATTACACTTTTATAAATTATCCTTCATTAATTTTTGGAGTGACATGATATATATGATAATTTATTTATATTTTTCGTCCTATGATTTGGATTGTACTAGGTTATGCGATATCATTAAGTAGTTAACTATAGTTTTTTTCTTATTTGGTATAAAAAAGGATATGATTAATGTATTTAATGATTGATTATATAATGGAAAAATGAAATTAATTTATATCTCATTTTATCTAAGGGTTTAGAGTCTATCAATAGGATTGGGGTATGTATATCTATAAAATTAATATATAAATTTTTCAAAATTTTATGGTTCATATTATTTTAATACATTTATGAAAGTGTTTTATATACCTTATTTACTTCAATCATTTTTATATGTGTATATCTTGATGGATTTTATGTTATCCCAGTAACAAAAACTATGAGTTATATAATGAGTTAAACAACAATATGGTTTGTACATATTGATTTGGTGAACGCAATACGTATTGAAAAATAAATCAGTATGAATATGCATATATATAAAAGGAATGAATTATATAAACATCTGAGATAAAAAACTCCATTTAAAATTCTATGTGTTTGATTTCTCAAAATTGGAAAACATTCATGACCTAATTAACCCAATTATATTGGTTAATCTAAATCTAGGTGACCATGGATTATTAATTATTGGATAATAACATAGTAGATGGTCCTTGTAATATTAGGATCTTATTTTGGGCATCTTATTGTGTTATGATGTTACCTAGGTACCACTCACATGCGATCCTAGGATGTTACATGACCTGGTCTGACTGTAATTTTAATCCCCAATGGCTATAATATTTTCTTGGGAAACCAGTTATGCACATATTCGAAGGATTCATCATAAATAATAATTGAACGAAATGGGACTTAATCGATGACCCAAAATTAACTATCTATATGTTGGAGTGTCATTCTATAATGTAACGATGGAATAAAAAAATATAATCACATTCTATAACTAAAAAAGACATAAACCAAAACATAATAAAAATATATAAATAAATAATCACAATAATATGTCCCACAGTTTATGAGAATGGGGAATTAGATGGAATGATGTGTATGATCTACAAGGATATATATCTATATATATATATATTAAAAATGACCCATATATCTAGAAATGATCAAAGGGATCAACTACCAATCTCCATTTAACTTGATGAAATCCTCCAACTACGTCCCCTCTATAACTGATTAAGGATAACCATAAAACATTCCACCTCCAAGAGACACCTTATATATTCTCGAATCAGACACAATATGGTATGCATACAACTATTGCCATATGAAGGGTGTGATAATATCACCACTAATATGATTTGTTCATGTGTCCATATAAAACCATTGTTAAATAAACCAAACTATAAGATATTGAATATATATAAGAATATAATCATTGGCCAAAATTATTTTTGGAAATCATGCAGAACATATACATTTCATTTATTAAACAATATACATAAAAGTTTCATAAATGGTTTCATTTTTAATAAGTAGTGTAGTGAACCCTATATTTAAAAAACATGGAATGTACTATAAAGTAACCATACATGTTAGGGATACACCATAAATGATCATTTAATGACAAATGACTTCACTAGGAAAGGGATACACCATAAATGTTACTTCACTATTCAGGGTGACATACAAAACTAGATGAAAGGTCCTTATTTGATCTAGGTTAACATATTTATGAACTAAGGGTTTCCCATGATTTATAGTAAATATAAACAAATATTAATAAAAAAAATTAAATACCAAAATGTTCATAGGCATTCTTAAATCTTTAAACACTAATCTTATATGACCATTATGATGGAAAATAGATGGGAAATACTAATAATGATGTATTATATATAAATTAATCCTAAAATATTTTTCCAAAATCAATCATAAGATAATATAAATTTATTTTAAATTTGAGTAATCAATGGTTCAGTTAAAAAAGGAATAATAGGAAGGATTGACCATTAATATTTATGTCCAGCTTTATTAGTAATGAATAGCATAAAAAATCGAAGTGGGATACACGATTAATTAAAAACTGAAAATATTAATTATGACATAAATTTAATATAGAATTCTCCCCAGGGCTCAATGAACTCATAGATTAATTAAAACCAATGAAAAAAAGGTTTATAATCAATGTAGGATAATTAATCCCTTATCGTAATGATCCCCTTATGATCTTTATTGAAAACCCACAAAATAATGTTATGGGTGATAAGAAGATTTTGCTATTCAAATGCGGATAAGGGACCAAAAATTGGGAGAAAATAGTGGGTGGGGTGCTATATTTACCATGGGTGGTTTAGTATTTTAATGGTTTTGATATTTTGGGAAGGGATCATGATTTTGATATAATATTTTTCTAAGCCTATCCCCAAAATAAATGTAGTACTAAACACACCAATTGAGTTTTATAGTTTGGATTCACATTTGGTGAACCATGTTCTAACAATTAAAATATACAATACCATGAATTTTAACCTTATTCATGGATTTCTTAAGGTTAATCATAACTATTCTAGAACAATGTGTTTTTCATCTTCCATCATTCTACAAAAAAAATTAGAATGACTCAAGAATATAACATTCAAATTAAAAAAATAATATAATATAATTTAGATATTAAAATGGATTTGGGAGTGTTAAATCCCACCCCCCATGTCACATTATTCTCCTGTAATTGCATCATAAAGAATGATATGAATAAAAATAAGGAATTTCACTATCATGAGTACTTCACGATCATATTTTTCATGTGATTCAATTCGATACTACAACAAGAGTCAATAGACTAAACATGCTTCACACAATGAACGTTGACATAGAATTCAACCAACTGAAATGGATTATTTGTGATCAAGTTATCTTGTTCCAATTAAATCTCATAATAGTTTAATTGATGATAATAATCATGATGATACACCTTAAACTATGAAACATGAAACACCCCAAAAATTGATGTCAATGAGAGTGGAAAAACCCATCTATAGGAAACCATTCCAATAAATTTTAGAACCTAAATGGTTTCCAATGAACACATGGAATGTTTATGTTTTTTTTCTAATCATTGGGAATCAAAATATTGAGATACAATAAAAATTACCAGTCTCCCATTACAAATTCATATATCAGATGATAATTATTAATGTAACACATAAAAGGGAGATATATTATTTCCAAATGTAACAAAATAATCATGGTATTCCACTTAATCTCAAATACAGGACTCATCCCAACCAGGATATTTTCATAAAAAATTGTTTATAATAAACCATAGTTTCATTATCTGCCATATAAATCAACAAATGGATCCATTTACATAGATAACCATTAAGTATTATTATGGGAAAATCATGTTAGTCCCAAATTGTGTACGATGAACCTCCAATGTCTAGAACATGTTCTCGAAGAATATCTAATAAAATATATAAATGTTAATATAAAATTCCATTTTTATGATGATGGAAATTTATAATTATCTTATCTAAGAATACTATCCCAACTACGAGTCTTCTACAAAATAGAAAGGTGAAAAGTGGTTCTCATTATGTGATAATAATAAAATATACACCATGAAACCTTAGAGTCTAATATACATGAAATTTTACATAATATTGAACCTTCATTTTATCCCTGATCAATATAAAATGGGACGACATAGTCAAATCATCAATCAAAACAATTTTTTTTCCTTCCATTTGGGATAAAACATAGATCTATGAGATAATCCATAGACTTGTTGTCCCATTTCCATGTAGAAACATGAAGATGATGGAGTAGACTAGATGGATTTTAATGTTCATCCTTGACTTAATGACAAGTATATTGATAAAAAATAATATTAATGCTTCCCCAACATATTATCAACAATTAGGTTTTATTTCTCGTAGTCTAGATTTTTTTGAAATTGGGAATAATATCCCATAAAGTGTAGTAGAATTCAACTATCATTATCTTCCACTCAGATATAAGACCAATAAATAAAACTGTAATGATAACATTTACCAATGATGTAAGATACCAATCTTGGGTGGTCTCCGTGTCATATATATTCTCTAGGATTTTGTCAAATTAATTACCTCATATTTTCCCAAAATAATTTTTTTAAATTAGATAAAGAGTGATCTCTCTATTATCTACGAACAAACCCCCATTGTATATATTTACATCCAGATTAAATTATGAAAAATAATCATTTGGTTCTAATAATTTGATTCCTCAAGAGTATGAGATTTAATTTATCCAAAGATATTTTTAGTGACTGAATTCCACATACACGAAATATATGTGATATTTAAATAAAATTTATTGAGTTATTACATAAACATACATGTTTTGAATGATTAAAATAATTTGGAGAACAATATTTCACACATTATTGTGATCAATGTAACATTGAGAATCTCACAAAATAAATAATGTTCCAAAAACATATATGCCTAAATTATGGAAACCTATTCAAATCATTCATGTGATTATTATCCTTAATCAGTTAGAGTTTTTGAGAGCCATAATATAGCACATTATTTCCTTGTATGAGAATGTATGTCAAAATTATACCTATTACATCACCAAAACCCATGTAAACCTATACATCCTTTTGAAGGATAAATATCAATAAAGTGGAAAAATATTTCTTCAATACATAAAATGATTATTTTAATTTCAAATTTCAATAAAAAAATCACTCCATTCTATAAAAAAATATTGAATATTGGTGCTATCACTGATGAATCTCTAATAAAACATAATAAATTTAATATTTATTAAAATAATATTCATTCCTCAAATAAATTTTTCATATCCAACCAAAACATTATAACCCTTAACTAATCTAGGTGGATTGAAATTCCTTATTTAGATACTAAATTTCCAAAAAAGTTATCTTATTAAATCCATAATAAAATCATATATAACTTGGTGAAGATGTGATTGTCATAATTAATTCTCAGGATGATCCTGAAATACAATTCATGAACCTTATCATTAATAGAGTAACTAAAAATATAATAAATGAATTAAATGATAAGGAAATTTAGATACCAATGAAATATATTGTTTAAAATTTTCATAAATATATAATGAACATGTTTCAATCCAAATGGAATTAAAATATAATCTTATATATCATAACTTCTTGAAAAAATAATTTTACGAATATCATCTTTATTCGACCTAGTTAGGTGAGTTCCTGACAGAATCGCAGTTTTAGATAACCATATCCCCCCATTCAACATATCAATTAAGTAATGAATATTGGGAATGTGGTATTTATATTTTATCTTGATATAGTTTATCATTTTATAGTCAAAACATAAAAAATTTAAAAATATATCTTATTGAGAAAGAGAACCACTGAATTCCATGGCGATAACCATATCCAAATATAACCTATTTCTAATAAATCATTATTATCAGTTATCAAATCCATTGAATATTCTACAATAACAAGATGTGATGAAATACATATCAGTTTCATCCTTAGAACTACATTAATAAAACAATTCCACATCATGTTTATAGTAATATCATGAGAAATCATCTTGAAATTAATTGAAGAAATATTCAACTATATAATGTACAGAACACTCAGTATTCCCCTTGTATACTTCTTCAAATAATTATGAAACATAAATTATTATTATACTAAGTTAAGGAAAGGGATGTCCCACCCAGCCAGATCAGGCATTCCACTCAATAGTAAACATGTCCACACCCATCTGGGCTAGTAAATGAAAATTTTCCATAGTTAAAATAAATATACAACATGCAGGTGATAATATAGTCCATTAAAATTATATTATCAAATGCTTCCATTTCTATGAAAAATAATACCTAATTTGATCCCATTTCAAGTATGGAGTTGATTCAAGATGGGAATTGAAATCCTTGGTCCTTCTATATTCCATGGGTAGTCAATTGATAAAAAATAAGGCTAAAGTGATAATGTATTTTTATGTAGATCTGTGGTACATAAATATATTAATGAGTGAGGAGTTATGGTTTCAAATAGAGAATCAACCACATAATAGAAAATTATTCATGTACATATAAATTTTTACAATCCCGGTACTAATTCCACTGCATCATTTCTACCACAAGAAACTACCTACACTCAACCAAGAGCTATGGATTAACACTATCATAAAGAAATAATATATACATAGAATTATTCATGAGATAATCCAAATATGTATATATATACACTCCTAATAATATGTCCAAACATATTCAGTATAATCATAATGTATATGTTATTATTTTGTATTTGGGGTTCTAACATCCCTCCAAACTATAATAATAGTCTTATAAATTTTTTTTAGTTGTCCCTCACTCCCACACAGATAGATAAATATTCAATCCTCTTGTAAAAATTTATTTATACGCAGTAATATTACACAAAAGTGAAAAAGGAGTCCATATCCCTATTCGATAAAAAGTAGTTCGGTTAGCCAGATTAAATAAAATACTTCTACTTCCCCTTCTTGGTTCATATTATTTTAATTTCTTATGGAAGACATACCCTCACTACTAATCAAGGGGATATATAATCAAAAAATATTATATATATTACAGTAATAAGTATATACCATTATATCTCAATATAACAACTTTGAATATAGAGATATAATATTAACATGCATATATATGAAATCATATTAGATTAATATTCTTCCAATTACACAAATATATCATGGAGGAAGGTAATAGATTAGTGTATTTTGAAATTTAGAAACATAATATTATATCATGGTAAAATATATTCAAAATTTCCCTTAAATATATTCCCCTTTAGTACTCCTACATGAAACCTTTATTGATAACCCAGGGAAAGAAAATATAATAAATTGGTGAGCTCGGATGTTTGGAAAGGATAAAAATGGAGATATGTAAACATAATCTAGAGTATAAGGGTATGAGAACATGATTATAAAATTAAATGATCATAACCATCATATCTCTGGCCATAATACCTATTCATATAATAAATACTGGTAATTCAAAATGAAAAAACATAAGTTAATTAAGAGAACATTCCATGTAATCTTAAAATGTGAATAATACATTGAATTATTGCCGAAACATAAGTATCTAGATACCATTTCAATAAGTCAACACTCATTTCTGAAACATAACATAAAACAACATGGGGAATACACATTATATATGGGACAAAGCACCATCCCTAGTCACATCCCTTTCCTTATAGTGGAACGAGATCACTCCCAAAACTATCTTAGTAGTCATGGTTCACTCTAATGTCTATATGAGTAGTCGTGGTTTATTCCCTATACAATTTTTCCAAACAAAGTCAATTACTAAACTGAATTCACTCCAAGTTTTATCCATGTATGTCTCATGAGATATAAATAATTACGAAATGAAATAGAGAGATATAAAGGGATCACCAAACTCTATTTGGGACTCTCATTCGAATAATCAATAACAGACATACCTAGTGAGATTAGAGCCACCCCATTAATTAGCTATAACAGGACTACCCAAAATAAAATTTTACCACCTCATTGTATAAGAATTATCCGATGACCATAATATGAATACTGTATAAAGTTATTTTATATAATTATAAAATTCATAAAAATTATTAATCTGTCATAAATTTATTATCACTATAAAAATGAATGGGTATAATGTGAATATCTTTGAAACGTGATTTTCCCATTTAAAAGAAGCAAGATAATAACAATCCCATTGAATCATGAATGATCATCGTAATATGAACATGTCCCATAAAAGTTATTCCAAAAAATCATAAACCATTAAGATAAAATAATATTAATTTTATATAGGGATGATGTTAATAGTAAATCATAATCAGCCTTTATGTTAATCATCTTATATGGTGATGGATTTTGAATGATCACTTGGAAGCTAAACTTTCTAAGAAAGAAATATTTTTAAAACATATACTACTTTAAAAATGATTTTTCATTAAAACCCACATTGAAACCATATAAATGACCATTAAAATTATTTTAAAACATATCATGAAAAAAATATCATTTCCCCTTTAATTTTTTTAAACAATAATCCCTTTGATAATAGATTCATTTTATAATAGCCAATATAACATATCAATAAGTAATTGAAAAAAAATCATATCATTTATTAAAACATTCAAAAAATATAAAATATTATAATATTAAACTAAACAGAAATAGTCATTTAAAAAAAGATAAACATTTTTAGAAAACAATTTTCAAAGAATTCATATTTCCTCTATAGAGAGATATAATGTTAGATTTAATTAAAAGCACTTACCTAATTGACTAATGTACTATTGATTGGAAATGTTGTGACATTAATTTAATATAACCTGAATAAAAAGGGAGAAGAAATGTAATTTTTTTCTTGAGATATGAATCCAAAGATTCTATTAATGGAATCATAATGATAAACTATCCTTATAAATGATAATATTGTAGCAAAAAATTAATACCCATTTGGTAAAATTGTATCATAATCCCCATAAAATAAAAAAATTAAGAATAATATATCATTGATTAAGTATATTAATGATAATACATGTCAAATGGTAGTATATATATACCTCAATTAATAACATAGGTGCATAAAATGGCATTTTTCTCAACAAAATAAAATGGAGACAAAATTACATTACCAATTTGGAATCTTTTGCTCCATAAACCCAAAGAAAATATTTCATAAAATTAAATTTTAAGTACCCATAAATTTAAGGATATTAATCAATTAATATATTCATGGTATTTATATACACCACACAAAATAAATTATTTCTGAATATGGAATTTTTCTCGCAGATATAAATGTGACTATATAAACCCCCTTACTATATGAGTAACTTTCGAGTAACAAGATCCCTGTAAGTATAACATCAATTATACTTTTAATAAAATTTAAAAAATAAAATTAATGATACATCATGTAATTGTAAATTATATGCCCCACACAACATGAATATGTGGTTAATATCAAATATATTACAGAAATATATTTAATATGAATGAAACCCTTACAATAAGTCTTAACTCTCATCATTCTTTATCAAACCATTTTTTTTTGAACTTATCATTATTACAAATATACAAATGAACCAGAATATTATATATCACACCATATATTAATTTATTATAACATATTATTTCATGTTTAATAACAATTTAATGTTAATGTTATGTTTCAAGTAATAACCGATTTGTTTTCGTAGTTGCTACATCATTTCCTTCATATTTATCATATATAGAAAAATATTTAAGTATTTACTGAATTGATAAAATGATATATATATATATATATATATATTATATTTCATTATATATATATATTTATAATAATACGTAAAATATAGAAATAGTAAATGAAATACACAGTTCACTGAAACTGTATGTCATACATATTCTTGAATGTTGTTTCAATTTTCTTATAGTGTTGAATGAAATACAATTAAATGATACATGTTTGTGTGTGTGTGTGTATTACAATTCATATTTAATAGGTATTTCATATAAAATACATATTTTTATAAAACCCATTGTCAATATATTCAATGTAATGTTGGAATTAATCACATCCCTTTGAGAAGGTGGTAGTCAACATGTCCACAATTGACGTTATCGTATTCCCAGAAAATGGAAATCATGAATTTATGTGATATATAATGAATTAAAAATAATAATACATTATAAATATAATATATATATTTTATTAATAATATTTCAATGATTATTCCCAACATTGATAATTCGTATTGACTTGACAAATGATATCAGTTTGTGAGGCGAAGGTATTTCATACACAGGAATGATGATTGTGTATCTTATTTCATGGAACTGTGTGGTAGTGTAGTTTTTATCCATGAAATAAAAAATCTAATTATACATTTGATTTTATTGTTATTATATAATATTATAATAGAACTTATTTTGGTGGTGGATTAAGAAAACAAATCTTTTTGAATGAATTTGCCTCTTCATTGGGTAACTCCTTTTGGTTTTAAACAAATATATTCCTTGGTTGGATTTATAAATAATGCGAGTCTTATAGGATTAATTAATATAATTTCAGATCTTTATTATGTAGCTTATTTATAGAAAAATCTTGAAATTTGTAAATATGTAAGGGGATGAGTTCCCATTTATCGTGGACGTAGAGTGGGCTTATGGTAAATATAAAAAATTCCACACTATTAAGAGGTCTCTATTATATCATGTTCTAAAAATAGTGATCCATATTTGATAAAATTATATATGGTATATATATAGTTAAAAAATTATTATTTTACATGTTTCAATATTATTTTTCCCCTTAAGATATTGTTTAAGCACTAAGTAAACTTTTTTTACTTTAATTGATATAATCGATTTTAAATATGTTCAATGATTTTTGGGTTTAAAACAGATTTTACCTTAAAATATATTATATATTTTGAGAATTAAAAATAATTAGTTTTTTTCAAAATTATAATAACCAATGTGGTAGACATTAATTTCAAATTCATTAAATAGATGGGATGAGACAACAACATATTAATGTAAGAATTGTCAAATGTTTTGAAGGATTATATATGAAATTTAATTTTGGAATTTATTATAATGTCCTAAATTGTATTAATAAATGTATATTTTATGTAACTATACTTTTAAGACATTATAATATATAATATAACTCTATAAATAAAATATAATAAAATATATTTTTCATTTATAATTCATTAAAATTCACTTTTCATTAAAAATGAAGCATCTCAAAACCAAAAATAAAAAATCACCATAATATAATATTATATTTGAAAAATAAAAAAGGATTACTATTTTATCATATAAAATTTATAAATGATTAGAAAATTAATTTTAAAATAGGATCACCAATTAAAAGTGGTAAAATTACCTTTTATAAAAATATATTTCATTATGAGTAAAATTGATTTTATTCATATCAGTTGTCTGGTAAACACATAAGATATGTTCCGAATTGTTTATTTAATATATAATTTATTAATTTCAATAAAAACATTCATCAATTTTATTAAATTGATTTATTTATATAAATTTAGTCGGATTTTATAAATATCATTTTCCAACAAATGGTTTTTTTTATATTCAAGATGATTTATTTTTCATTCCACATGAACTTGTCACTAAATAAATACTCTTATAAAAATTTATTAAAAATATTTCAATAATTTAATTTATCTTATTCATATCATTAATTTAAATAGACAGGTGAAAAATATAATAATAGTGCATTTTAGTTTGTTAAAACTATGTATTTCATTCCACACAAGTTCTCAAAGGAAATAAATATATTGTGTAGCATAGTCTAAACGTTGTATTTTTGTGTACCCCTAGCTAATATATGTGGTTCATGTAGATTAATATCGACATGGTGTTTCATATAGAGTAAGAATAAGTTGATGCCTTCAAATATCACAATATATATTATAGATTGCATGAAAATTTAATATTTTAAATATACAAAATTAATTCAAAATAATTTAAACAATCATATGGGGTAATATTAAATCCCCACAGTAAATTTATTTGACCCTAAAAATTATTCTAGGGTAGAAAATGTGTAATACATGAATGTTTATTTCATATAACCCCAAATCATCGCAATAAATATGAAAACATCCATTATAAATGAATGTAGGAACAATAAATGTTTCTAAAAGTAACCCATATAAATTATTCCATGTAAAATAACATAGGTTGGAAGTAAATATTGGTCATGTAAAAACACATAAAATAATTAGAGAGAGTGATAAAGATAATTTATTATAACAAAATTTAATTTTCAATAGATAGTTAAGGTCCACAATATCATATTCGTTTGACGATTTATAAGACCATCGATTAAATAAAATTAATGGTATTAGGATTAATATTTTTCAAAATCCTTTTCAAAGAGTTATAGAAATTTTCACAAAAATATATGGTTACATGATTCCGTTACATTCCATATGCACAATCTTAACCTTTGGTTGTTCTTTTATCAATTCCCACTTCATCGCATACTTTTAGAAAAGGAAATCAATTTTCCATTCCTGATGAAATATGTGGTCATGATATCCATGAATATAATGATATGTCATTCCATAAATCTTTAGTTAACAAAATAGATAAAAATGATAAAAATGGGTTATTTAATAATCATTAATAGTAGTATTGAGATATATAAAATTAATCACTAAAACAACATCTAATGTTTAACATAAACAATTCCCTGAATGGTTACCTTAAAAATCATTGCAATGATTAAAATAAAAACATTAAAAATGATTTACAAATTAATTTTCAATATAATCATACCATTTCTCTCCAATATATAATAAATTATCTCTTGGTTATATCATAACAAGTCACAAACAATTTTGTATACCCTTGTAACCCAATAAAAGAGACGACCATTACATAGCACATAGGGTGTTCCCGATCACCACAGGTTGGAAACTTGATCCTGGAATCACACATCATGAAAGTGGGAATGATTTTTTCACCAACAATGTAGAAGAAAATAAATGAAATAGTATTCATAATGAAAAGAGACACCACTAGGACATATATTCCAAAAGTTAACAGGGAATAAACCATCCCAAATCACTATAACTAAATTATTAAATGGGAAAACAGGCCCAAGGTACCTAAGGGCACAACTCACCAACACCAAAGATAACAGCTTGATCCACCTCCAAGAGACACCATCCATTCACTAGAACCTGAAAATATAAAGTATACAAACACCCAAAGGAAATAGTATGGTGTGAGCCTAAGCCTAGTGGGATACCACCAAATATTCCATAACATATTACAAATATATATTGTCCAAATAAAATCTTTAAAATTAAAAATAAATAGTTCTGGAAATTCAAATGCATATTTAAACCAAAACATACTATATATTTTCAAATGATGGAAATAAATATTGTAAGAAATGATTTCATAAATTATGGAATATTTCTAAAAAAATGATTGTTTAAAAAATTATATAAAATAGTTTATATAAATTTAGAAGTCATTCATTTTGTTTATTACAACATTGGCCTACATTTATATCCAAAATATAAATAATCAAGCGAGTAACATGGTAATCTACAAAATTTTAATATTTTATTAAATAGTTATTGGATTTAATACTATCTATGTGAACCCAGCTTCATGTGTATACACATTTCCCTACAACACAGTCCAAAGGAGAATATTTACCAAACTGATGAGTATTTGACCCACCGAATGTATGTTTTGAAACATTTTCATATAATAGAGTGTATATAAATAACTAACTAATTACCTATGTCTTTCCTGAGATCTTACTTGATAGTTGAACTATTTAAGACTGATTAAAAAATAAAAATCAATCCTATTATTCCATTTCAAATGTGCCAATTTCTTTCCATTTATAACCAAAATAGGTTTTATTCCATAACATGAATTTTTCACAAGATAAAACCATTGGGTTTCTATCAAATAATTTTCATCCATTTTCATGCGTCTCAAACCCATTTAAAACAAATTCCATCATTACAAAATTTATTTCCACAATTAAATTCAAAATTTTAATTGATATCATTTCTATAAAATCCATAATTTAATTAAACAATTTAAATCATCCAATTTTTATAAACACACTAAATTCAATTGGATAGAGGTTTTTCCAAATTTACATGATCAAACCATTTCTAAAATCTTGATTCACCAAAATTGTGTTTTTATCAATTAAATTGAATAAATATTTGTGAAATTTAATTGAAATCAACAATTGAAATAAATCATGCAATTCAATGATAATCATTTTGGATAATCAAAAACAACACCACCAATCTCAAGGTGTCTAATGTTAGAAACAATAATAATCCACATAGTGTCGTTCAATACACCTCCTCACAAAATTTTTATCAAAACCATCAACACACAAATTCTTCACACTCATTAAGTGTTGCTAGAACCAAAAAAATCTAATTTATTTTATAATGAAGTAAAATTTTACAGGGGATTACATTTTCTCTCTCCAAGATGACCTCTAGTTTATCATTTTATGTTAACCCATGAAATAACATAAAATAACTATAAAAGTAATTATAAAAGACATTTGATAATTATATCCCTTAATTTAATTTCTTATGGAAATAAAATATTACATGTGATTACATTTTCTCTCTCTTGCATATTCAATGGATTATAATTTTATGATAATGCATCATATATCTAGAAATATCAATAATAATAATTAAACACCTCATTTGATAATTTTATCCCTCTATTTTATTTCTCAGGGAAATAAAATATTACATGCGATTACATTTTCTATCTCTTTGATTATCTCTGGATTATCATTTTTAATTAGCACATGCGATGATAAATTATCTCACAAGGATAAGTTTCAATATATATATATATATATGTGTGTGTGTTATCAGATGCGATTATATTTATCTTTCATGGAAAATTTCTAGTTTATCATTATATCAACACATTATATTGCGATTATCGATCAAAATAATTATCATTGATAAACACACAATTATCGATTTAATAATATTAACAAATAACTTCTGATAGGCATGATATTATCATTTAATTATTATATTAATTATACTTTGATAATATATGTAAATAATATATTTGATATTTCCATGCAATTGATCATTAATAATTATTTTCAATTATCATTTGATAATTCTTTAGAATTATCTTAAAATAAATTCACAATATATATATAATTTTTAATATTTCATATGATAACTTGATAAAAAACCTTTGATAATTTTATTAAAAATTCATTTGATAATCTATTGTGTAACACCCCAAGCTTCTATGTTATGCTTCTCCTTGAATAATGCAATAGCGTGTGTTGTACGCAACATCGAGTCCTAACACACCACAACCAATCAAACTAGATGTTAAGAATAGTAATACAAACTTTTTGAAATTATATATATTTTATATTTCAAAATGGACTTCATTTTTGGATTCGTAATATTGACATTATCCTAAGTTTAATTTTTGGTATTTTTCTGGGAACTTCCAATTTTTATGAATAGTGAAAAATACATAAAAAAAACTATTTTAATAAAAATAAAATATATAGATAAACTATATTATTGAGTGGTTTTAAAGAATAATTAGAATATATTTTTAACATTTTATCCAATGGTGTTCATTAGAATTAATTTCACTTTGAAATTGGACATAAACAATTGTCAATCCTTTGATATATATTGATTCTTAAAAACACTCTATTTGTTGTGACAGTGGGAATTAATTATAAAATTAATTAATTCAACTTATATTTTTTGAATTTTTAAAAAATAGACATCATTTTTTAATTTGGAATATCAATTGTAGCTTAAGGTGAAATTTTGGCATTTTTCAGAAAAACCTCTATTTTTGATGAATAGTGAAACCACTAAGTGGTAGTTAAAAAAATGATTTTTTTTATAAAACTTAATTTAACTGCTTTTTTGAATGGAATTTCGAAAATCCGAGAGACACAGTTAATATTAAGTAGTAAAATGTGGTTCAATGAGATGAAAATAATTTTCGGTGAATAGTAACTTTTTACTTTTATTTACCACGGTTAAAAGTAAATAGGGTAATTAAGGATAAAAATGATATTTATATTTCCCTAACACATGTCCTAATTCTATTGGACAAATTTATCTAGACCAAGAACAACCTTAGGAATAAAATATTATCATTTAGGCCCACTTGGATTAGATTAAGACATTTATTATTATTTAATTCAAAGAAGAGTTAAAAGAGTTAAAATAAACTTTTATTTACTAAAAAATTATTAATATAGGGTTATACATAAGATAAATTCGATTGTAAATATTCATTAGAATGATAAAATGATTTCTTACATACTGATATTTTATTTATATTTTTTAGACATTAAATAATTTAGTTTATTTATGACTCAATGATGATGCAGTAATTACCATAATAGTGAAAAAATTAAAATAATTGATATTATAAATACCCAAATAAATATAGTTTGACACTTTTTTGGAATTAAACTAATTTTATATGTTAATATGACATGTTAGGATTGACTTAAGAAAATTTTTCGAAGTAATCATTATTTATGATTTTCACAAAAATCAATTATTGAATAGTGTCAAAACAGACATAAAAGAGTTTTTAAAACAAATATTATATTATTAATTGATATTAAATTCATAAATAATATATGGTTAGTCCAAGAGGCTTATCTAATTATATGTGTATCATTAATGGACCACTTGTGGGTCTCTTGGATGTATATAGTATGTTTATTAACCATATAATATATAAATACGAAGAGACATTGTAAAAGTTAAACTAATTAACTAAGAGTTAATACTTAATGATAAGGTTAATATAGTAACCAAAACCTGTCTAAATTCTATTGGATGAGTGGTTTTCGACCCATACCCACATTACCATTTAAATAATCCAATTTTGAGCCATTTTAATTTGAATAGGAATTTATTATAAAATATTATTTCTAGCTTTTCCAAAGGTGCCCTCTCACCCCTCTTATAAAAGGGCTCTCCCCCTTCTAACTAATTCACACTTTCAAAGTCTTTTGGTTCGGCATACCCCTGAACAAATACTCCCTCAACTTCCCTCACTACAACATAGAGGCCTTAGTTTAATCAGAAAGCCAACTTATGGAGCCCTTTTGATCAAATCATAAGGAAGAACCCAAAGAAGAGGTAATGTTTTCACCACCCTTTTTCAAATTCGTTTCTTCTTCAACTTCATCCTTCTTTGTTATTACCATTCTAAAATAATAACTCCAGTATATTATGTATACTATGATGTTATTATAAATATGGTACAACCATATTCAGTATTCTATCCATCCTTTGAATGACATTTCACCATACGTGCGTATGTACGACTTACCATCTCCATGTCGTGGTGTAATTGTTATTCAATAAATTATTATTTGGATGGGTATAATAATGATATGTAACACATGTAAATAATAAATATAACATGATAATTATTCTGTAAATATTATATACCATCCAATTATATATTATTTTAATATCAAAATAATGATATTGTCGCTCGTGCGTTCGTACGGACTACCGTCTCCACGAACGCGATGATATTCATTCTCCATAGTATCCATTCAAGTATAATTATCATTTTATGATTTAAAAAAAATGTTAAAGGACTTGATATAATCCTGGATATGAATAAGATAAACCCTATCCATGACAAACATGGCTTATGTAACAAAACATAAAAAATAAAACGAGTAAGTTAACACCCGAAACAATGATAATACTAAGATATTATTAAAAAATCAATGTTAAAAGATCATATATGATATCATATTAATGTATATGATTCATGTATAATTTAATAAGAATTATTTCACCAATATAAAAGAGGTTAACCTACCCCAACCAAGTAAAAGTACAAGGTAAGGGTTTATTTCGCAATCTCTTTATTATCCGAGGTTGTTTATAAGTAATAATCTACTGGGATCTCTTCACCATCCACATCAATGTTTTTTAAAAATGTATTTCAAAACATATTTACTATTTACATGAATATGGTTTAATGTCATTTATAACCTTGTTTGAATTTTTATAAGAGGTTTATAAAGGAATCATTCCGTCATTTTCCAAACAAGGTGCTTTTTAACCTTTTCAATAGAATTAAGGTAAGAATGTTTTTTTAACTTATACGGTGGGTGCGGCTATCTTATGCCGTTATAAAATCTTCAAATCATCCCATACAAGATTATAAGAATACTTTCCAAGAAAATGTTTTATTTTATAAATATATGATTTCATAATAGAAAGATATATTTCTCTAAAAATAGATTGATTTCATCTATGTCAACATCCTTTGATGGATTTTACACTTATTTGAAGTTGATTTATTTTGATACAAAACTTATATATTGTATTGAAGGTTTTGTGATATGTTTTAATGTGGATGTGTTATTTTTATATCATTCACTATTTATGGATGAAGTATTTACATTTCGTATGATAGTTTTAATACGAATGTTTATGTTATGTTTAATCCTTTTCATATTGGAATGCATTGGACTTAATATGTGACGGGTGGAGCCTGCTATAGCTTCTCAATGCATCGGTAGGTCTCATGAGACAAACTAGTGTCTTCGCACAAGGCCTTGGAAAAATCTTATTTGTAGTCTTGGCACGAGGCCTTGGCTATGTGGTTATGATAGTCTGGAATTATGTATTCCATCATTATGAAAGTGGTTATTGATATTTCATGTGATTATTCGATTAGTAGAATATCAATGTGAATAAGTAAAAGGAATTATATCATTTTATTTTTTCCATAATATGTTGAACTTCATGATTAAAAGTCTTTTGTGTTAGTTATGCATTGCCTTAAATGTTTATTCTTATTTATGAATGATTCCTCTATATTGTTATCCTTACTGGGCATTTGAGCTCACCCCTTTCAATGTTTTATTTTTTCTAGGATGTGAATAAGTAATTTATGAATGACCTGCATGGATAGTATGTGGGGATATGAGTGTGGACTATGAAGAAAATATATTGTTGTAGTTTTCACTTTTATGATTTAATGTAAGACTTATGAA
This sequence comes from Viscum album, assembly GCA_963277665.1. Classification (NCBI taxonomy): domain Eukaryota; kingdom Viridiplantae; phylum Streptophyta; class Magnoliopsida; order Santalales; family Viscaceae; genus Viscum; species Viscum album. The sequence continues at coordinate 1,629,005,924 of OY728146.1, read as the reverse complement.
TATATCTAGTGTTTCAAAGGCTACTAAACTAATCAGTCTTTCGAGATTTGATCTTTCTTGTGATAATGAAAATGTTATGTAATAATGCACCGACATTGGGTAACGGGGGTCGGGGCATTACAGTTGGTATCAGAGTAAGTTTAGTACAAACCTTGGAAGCTAGATTTAGATAAACTTTGATTAGAGCACATATATTTAAGATAGACTTTGACGATTAGTATAGAAAAACTTCCTAGATTTTTGGTATTGTAGAGATTTTGGGAGTTTTCCGAGAAATACATCCATGTCTGGATACGAGCAGGTAGAGGCGGCTCTGGCACAAATGTTCCTAGGGGTAAAACCTGAAAACACCAATTTGAGCTAGACTCGAACGGGAACTGGTGCACGACAACGGGCCTTGCTTCACTCTTGGTTACGACACTCCCGTGGGATATTCTTAGGATAACTCTCATTTTCATTACAAATCATTATGTAGGGTTTATGAGTATATACTTCCTCAAAGAAAATATTTTTATGATTTTTGATTATATCCATAAATAGTTCAATTTATGTTAAGTGTTCTATAAGTATGGAATTATGTATTTTGATTCATAAACTGATCTAGTTTATGCCATTGTTTAGAAATGTCGCCTAGTGGAAGAAATGGAAACTGTAACAATGCACGCAATCTATTTAGGGATTTTCGTCCTGCTCAAGATAATTATAGTGGAGCTGGTGATGCAACTGGTGCGGATCAGCTAATCACCATACTGGGACAAGTCACTCAGGTTATGAATAATAACCTTACCCATATGGAGCACCCTGATCGGCAGCGTGGAGGATCAATGTTAGATCGATTCATGAGGAAAAAACCACCAACGTTCAATGGGAGTACAAATCCCTTAGTAGCTGAGCAATGGATAAATTTCCTAGAGAAAATATTTCAGGCTTTGGGGAGTAGTGAAAGAGAAAAAGTTATCATGGCAGTTTACCGCCTCACTGGAGATGCTGATCAATGGTGGTCATTGATTCAAAACATGAAGGAAGATGCTGAAGTATCAAATATGGAATGGTGGGAGTTGAATGATCTGTTTTTAGAAAAATACATTCCTCGTGACCATCGAGGAGATATGGAAAGGCAATTTCTGAGTCTGAGACCAAAGGAATATGAGAATGTTACAAAGTATGAGGCTATCTTTACAAGTTTAGCAAGGTATTCTAGAGATTATATACGTAACCCAAGAAGTAATATTGATCATTTCTTTGATGGGATAAAAACATTTCTCCATCGGGAATTAGTCTCACAATCCTTCTCGTCCTACGAAGACATTATCTCATGTGCTATCAAGAATGAAAATGAATTCTCACTATCATATGAAATTAAAGCAAAGCAAGAGAAGAAGAGATCTAATAATCAATATGATAATGGAAATAATGGGAAGAAGGGAAAGGTTAAATATACATCCTGTGGTAAATGTGGCAAGAAATACCTCGGTACTTGCTTGAAGGGAATGAGTGTCTGTTATAAGTGTGGTGAAAAAGGCCACCATGCTCGTGATTGCATATGGAAGAAGGAAGCTACCAATGTTCAGTGCTACAATTGTAGGGAGATGGGACATTATGCAAATGAATGTCCTAATCGTCAATGTAACTTACCTCAGAAAAGGCCAAGGGATCAAGGCCAAGCTTTTTCTATAACTACTGCTGAGGTAGAAGCTCCAAAAGACATGACGGTAGTAATTTAATGGTTTCCTCAAGTTTAGAAAATGCATTATTTGATTATGGATCATCAAATTGTTTCATATATTTCTAGTTTGATATGAAAATTAGATATTTCCAATTTTATTTAACAAGGGAGTTGTCAATTAAAACTCTTAAGGGAAGTATCATTGAAACAAAGTTTTGTGAATCAGTCCATATTAGAGAACATAAATATTCTTTATCTGCGGATCAAATCGTCATACATATGATTGATTTTGATATAATCCTCGGTATGGACTGGATTTCGGATTACGATGAGAAGATTTATTGTAAGAAGAAGGAGGATACGATTTTTGATGATGACGATAAGGAACACCCTGTCTTTAGAGCAGAATCGTCACAACCTAATTCTTATCTAGATCCACCCCCAGTAGCTCAACCAAATTCCACTATTGGGGAGAAAGAGAATTAAATGACTGTGGGTGAGGAAAGAAATGTTCAAATAGAAGATGTACCTATTATGAAAGAATATGGAGATGTGTTTCCGGAAGATTTATCTGGACATCCTCTAGAACAAGAAGTCAAGTTTTCCATTGATTTAATTCCTCGATCAAGGCCTATATCGAAGACCCCTTATAGAATGGCCACTGTAGATTTATTTTAACTAAATAAAGAACTAGAGGAATTGAGTAATAAATGATTTATTCACCCTAGTTTTTCTCCATCGGGATCTCATGTCCTTTTTGTTAAAAATAAAGATGGATATATGAGGTTTTGTATCAATATAGGGAGATCAATGCTATAACAATAAATAACAAGTATCCCCTACCTCACATTGATGATTTATTTGAACATCTGCATGGATCTCAATAATTTTAAAAGATTGACCTTCGATCTGGATACCAACAATTGTGTGTAATGAAGGAATACATTCAGAAGACAACATTTCAAACTAGGTACGGGCATTACGAGTTTACTGTAAAGCCTTTTGGATTGACTAATGCACCCTCTGTATTCATGGATCTGATGTATAGAGTTTTCAAGGAATATGATGATGAATTTGTGGTTCCATTTATTGATGATAACATGGTATACTCTAAATGCTACGAAGATCATGAAAGTCACTTGCGCATTATCCTGAAGACTCGGAGAAGACATGAATTATATGGGATGTTTAGCAAGTGTGAATTCTGGATTCATAAGATTTCTTTTATTTGCCATATTTTCTATATAGATGGAATCTTTGTTGATCCTTATAAGACCAAGGCAATCAAATAATGGCCAGCACCTATGAGTATAACTAAGGTATGCATTTTTATTGGTTTGGTAGGTTATTATCAACATTTCGTCCAGAATTTTGCCTATTGGCTAACCCATTAATGAAGCTCACACGTAAATGGGATAAATTTGTTTGGGCAAAAGAGTGTGAAGATTTTTTCAAATAACTGAAGAGAAAATTATTCAATTCTCTTATATTGAATCTACCATCGGGGAATAATGGGTTCGTTATTTATAGTGATGCATTGAAGAAAGGACATGGTTGTGTGTTTATGCAGAATGATAGGGTTATTGCCTATGCATCATGGCAGTTGGAAATTCATGAGAAAAACTATCCTACTCATGATCTCGAGTTAGAAGCCGTGATCTTTTCTTTGACAATATAGAGGCACTACCTCTAGGGTGAAAAATGTGAGATTTATACTGATCACAAGAGTTTGAAGTATATTTTCTCACAAAAAGTACTCAACATGAGGCAAAGTAGATGTATTGAATTACTCATGGATGATGATTGTATGATACACTACCACCCTAGGAAAGAAAACAAGTTGTAGATGATTTGAGAAGAAAAGATCATGGAGTTTTGAACAATATGAGAATTGAAAGGGATCCAATTTTCATGGATCTAGTGAAGATAGACATGGGAATAACCATGGAAGGTGAAACATCAATTCTTTTTCAAATGGTTGCCAAACCATCTTTACTAGAAAGGATTAAGAATTTTCATACTGATGATGAGGAATTTCAAAATAATATTAAAGTTATGAATGATGGGAGATTGATAGAATTTGTGAATGAAGATTGAATTTTGAAATTCGGGAAGAGACTTTGTGTTCCCGATATACCCAATCTAAAAAGGGAATTGATGGAAGATGCTCATAGTTACAATTTCTCAGTACACCCCGGGAGCACCAAAATGTATAGATATTTGAAGGAACATTTTTAGTGGGACATCTTGAAGAGGGAGATTTCTGATTTTGTGTCAAGATGTATGGTTTGTCAACAAGTGAAAGCTGGAAGGCAACATCCAGGAGGAGTCATGAAACCTCTTCCCATACCAGAGTGGAAATGGGACAATATTACCCCTATCAATTGTTTCTGATCGTGATCCTCATTTTACTTCAAGATTATGGAAAAGTATCCAGAAATCCTTGGATACTAAACATTATTTGAGCACTACCTACCACCCTCAAACAGATGGACAATCAGAATGAACTATTCAAACCATTGAAGACTTGCTGAGGTCCTGCTCACTTGACTTTCAGGGTATGTGGGATCAATATTTACCTCTGGTAGAATTTACCTATATCAATAGCTTCCATTAGAGTATTCATATGGCACCATATGAAGCGTTATATGGAAAGAGATGTCGCACACCAACGTTTTGGGATGACATTGGTGAATGAAAACTTGTAGGCCCAGAACTGGTGGAGGAAACAATGGAAAAGTTGAAGGTAATCCAAAATCACATCAAAGCAGCTCAAAGTAGGAAGAAGAGTTATGCCGATAATAAAAGGAAGTATTTGGAATTTCAAGTCAGTGATCAGGTTTTCCTGAAGGTATCTCCATGGAAGGGAGTCATACGTTTTGGTAAGAAAGGTAAATTGAGTCCTAGGTACATCGGACCTTTCGAAATTCGAGAACGAATTGGGGCTGTAGCTTACTGATTGGAAATGCCGCCAAGTCTCTCCAAAGATCAATATGTTTTCCACATATCTATACTGAGGAAATACATGCCTGACCCAACGCATGGACTCACCTATGAGGAATTAGAACTAGAACTCGATCTGCCTTATTGCGAAGAGCCCGACAGGATTCTTGATATGAGAGAACAATTACTGAGAAACTGGATGACGGGTCTGGTAAAAGTTTTTTGGAGAAACCATAATATGGAAGAGGCAACGTGGAACCAAGGGTACATATGATGAAGAACCACCCGAGTCTTTTCATGTGGTAGTATTCTAGAAATTTTGAGGACGAAATTATTTGAAGGAGGGGAGAATGTAACACCCCAATCATCTAAGATACGCTCCTCTATGAATAATGTGATAGCGTGTGTTGTACGCAACATCGAGTTCTAACACACCACAACCAATCAAACTAGCAGTAATGAATAGTAATACCTAATTTCTGAAATTATATATATATTATATTTCAAAATGGACTTCATTTTTGGATTCAGAATATCGAAATTATCCTAAGTTGAACTTTTTGTATTTTTCTGAGAACTTACAATTTTTATGAATAGTGAAAAATACATAAAAACAACTTTATTAATTAATATAATTTATAGTGAAAAACTATATTATTGAGTGTTTTTAATGTATAATTAGAATATATTTTTACCATTTTATCCAATGGTGTTCATTATAATTAATTTTACATTGAAATTGGACACAAACAATTGTCAATCTTTTGATATATATTGTTTCTTAAAAACACGCTATTTGTTGTGACAGTGGGAAATAATTATAAAATTAATTAATGCAACTTATATGTCTGGAATTTTTTAAAATAGACATCATTTTTGAATTTGTAATATCAAATATAACTTAGGGTGAAATTTTGGCATTGTTCAGAAAAACCTCAACTTTTGATGAATAGTGAAACCACTACGTGGTAGTTAAAAAACTGAAGTTTTTCATAAAACTTAATTTTCCCGCTTTTGTGAATGGAATTTAGAAAATCCAAGACACACGGTTAATATAAATTAGTAAAATGTGGTTCAATGAGATGAAAATAATTTTCAGTAAATAGTAACTTTTTACTTTTATTTACCACGGTTAAAAGTAAATCAGGTAATAAAGGGTAAAAATGATATTAATATTACCCTAACACATGTCCAAATTCTATTGGACAAGTTTATCACGACCAAAAACAACCTTAGAAATAAAATATTATCATTTAGGACCACTTGGAATAGATAAGGACATTTATTATTATTTAATTCAATGAAGAGTCAAAAGTGTTAAAATTAATGTTTATTTTGTAAAAAAAATTTAATATAGGGTTATACATAAGATAAATTAGATTGTAAATATTCAATATAAAGATAAAATTACTTCCTCCATAATGATTTTTAATTTATAATTTTTAGACATTAAACAATTTAATTTATTTATGGCACAATGATGATGTAGTAGTTACCATAATAGTGAAAACATTAAAATAATTGATATTATAAATACCCAAATAAATATAATTTGATACATTTTATGAATTAAAATAATTTTCTATGTTAATATGACATGTTAGGATTCACTTAAGTATCTTTTTTCAAAGTAATAATTCTGTTATGATTTTCACCAAAATCAATTATTGAATTGTGTCAAAATTGACCTAAAAGAGTTTTTAAAACAAATATTATATTATTAATTGATATTAAATTCCTAATAATCTAACGGTGGCCCAAGAGACATATATCATGATAGGTGTATCATTAATGGACCACTTTTGGGTCTCTTGGATATATATAGTAAGTTTCTAGACCATATAATATAAAAATACAAAGACACATTGTAAAAGTGAAACTAATTAACTAAGAGTTAATACTTAATGATAAGGTTAATATAGTAACCCAAACCTATCTAAATTCTATTGGTTGAGTGTTTTTAAACCCATACCCTCCTTAAATTTTAAATAATCAACTTTGGATCCATTAGAAACCGAATATGAATTTATTATAAAATAATATTTCTAGCTTTTCCAAAGGTGCCTCTCAACTCTCTTATAAAAGGTCACTCCCCGTTATCACTAATTCAAACATTAAAAGCCTTTTGGTTCGACCAAACCCCACCAAAATACTCTATAACATCCCTACCTACAACCTAGATGCCTTAGTTTGATCATAAAGCCATCCTAAGGAGGCCTTTTGATCAAATCAAAAGGAAAACCCCGATGAAGAGGTAATGTTTTCACCACCATTTTTCAAATTCATTTTTTCTTCAAATTATTCCTTCTTTGTTATTAACGTTCTAAAATAATTACTAAAGTATGTTATATATAATGTGATTTTATTATAAATATGGTTAAACAATATTCAGTATTTTATCCATCCTTTGAATGACATGTCACCATTACTGCGTACGTATGGCTTACCGTCTCCACATCGTGGTGTAATTGTTGATCAATAAATTATTATTTGTATGGGTATAATAATGATGTGTAACTCTTATAAATAATAAATATAACATGATAATTATTCTTTATATATGATATACCATCCAATTATATATTATATTAATATCAAAAGAATGATATTGTCGCTCGTGCGTACGTACGGACTACCGTGTCCACGAACGCGATGTGATTCATTCTCCATTGTATCCATTCAAGTATAATTATTATTTAATGATTTAAAAATATTGTTTAAGGACATGATATCATCTTGTATATGAATAAGATACAACCTATCCATGGAAAACACGGCTTACGTAACAAAACTTACAAAATAAAACGAGTATGTTAATACCCGAAACAACGATAATACGAAGATATTATTAACAAATCAATGTTAAAAGATCATATATGATATCATATTAATGAATATTATTCATGAATAATTTAGTGAAAATTATTTCACCATTATATAGGATATTAAACTACCCCAACCAAGGAGAAGTACAAGGTAAGGTTTTATTTCTCAATCTCTTCATTATCCGAGGTTGTTTATACGTAATAATCTACTGGGATCTCTTTATCATCCACATCCATGTTTCTTAAAAATGTATTTCAAAACATTTTTAATATTTACAATAATATGGGTTAAATTCATTTATACCCTTTGTTTGACTTTTTATAAGAGGTTTATAAAGGAATCATTCTGTTGTTTTCCAAACATGGTGCTTTTTAACCTTTTTGACAGAATTAAGGTAAGAATGTTTTTTTAACTTATACGGCGGGTGTGACTATTTTCCACCATTATAAAATCTTCGATGCATCCATTACAAGCTTATAGAAATAGTTTCAAAGAAAATGTTTTAATTTATAAATTTATTATTTCAAAATAGAAAGAGATATTTCTCCAGAAAGAGTTTGATTTATCTATGTCAACATCCTTTGATGGATTTTACACTTATTTGAAGTTGATTTATTATGATACAAATGTTTTATATTGTATTGAAGGTTTTGTGATATTTTATAAATTGGATGTGTTATTTTTATACCATTCATGGTTTATAGATGAAGTATTTACATTTCGTATGCTAGTTTTAAAACGAATGTTTATGTTATGTTTAATCCTTTTCATATGGGAATGCATTGGACTTAATATGTGACCAATGGAGCCCACTATAGCTCCTCGATGCATCGGTAGGTCTCATGAGACAAACTAGTGTATTTGTAGAAGGCCTTGGAAAAATCTATTTTGAAGTCTTGGCACGAGGCCTTGGTTATGTGGTTATGATAGTCTGGCATTATGCATTCTATCATTATGAAAGTGGTTATTGATATTTCATGTGATTATTCGTTTAGTAGAATATCCATGTGAATAAGTAAATGGCGTTATTTCATTTTATTTTTTCCATACTCTATGAAGTTCATGTTTAAAAGGCTTTTGTTTTAGTTATACATTTCCTTAAATGTTTAATCTTATTTATGAATGTTTCAGCTATATTGTTATCCTTACTGGGAATTTGAGCTCACCCCTTTCAATGTTTTATTTTTTCCCAAGATGTGAAGAAGTAATTTATGAATGACATGCAGGGATAGTATGTGGGGATATGAGTGTGGACTATGAAAAAAAAGATACAGTTGTAGTTTTCATTTTTATGATGTAATGTAAGACTTATGATTATATCTAGTGTTTCCAAGGCTACTAAACTAATTGGTCTTTCGAGATTTGATCTTTCTTATGATCATGCCAATATTATGTAATAATTCACCAACTCTGGCTAACTGGGGCCGGGGTGTTACATATTGGGATTATCATTGATAGTTAAATGATATTATTATTTAAAAAATATGATAAGTGTCATTTGATAAAACATGTAATTATCCCATGATAATTTTGATAAACTTCGTCATGTGATAATTAAATTATAATTATAATTTAATTATTTTTATAATTATATTCTAAAAAAATCGTTTATAATTTATTTATTTATAATTGTTTTGTGATAATTTTTCATAAATTATACATTTATAATGGAAAATTTGTCTATTGATAAATTTATTACAAAAATCCAATAAAAAGTGAAAAATTGGATTGAGGATTGCCTGGCTGCCTTCAAAACAAAAAAAAATATTATTTTTACTCTACTCGTCAAGATGAATTCAACAGTATCAATGACGTATATTTAATACTGACAACGGAAAATTAATAGAAGAGAGAATATTTTGGGAATAATAAAAAATATAAGGAAATAAAATAAAATAAAATCAATTAAAATTACATTCGATGAACAAACCATCACACTCGGCACACAGAGACCTGGTTGATGCTTGATGAGAGTGGATCTGATTAGATCAACCATGATTTATAGATTTCATGCAAGTGAGATGCATGATCTCTTGGACTCGAGAGATTTAACCCATGGTAAATATAATCATTCATCTATTATATATCGAGTATGTTTGAGGTTCCATAATATTATGAATTTGAAATAACATATTTAATCTATCTTACTACCCAATCTTGAGGACAGACACATTAATTTAACCATATGAATGCATTTCAATAGAAACTATTCAAATTGGTTAAGAAACGAATGATTTAAAAACCTTTAATAGTAAAAAATGGGGTTAGGGGTATTTTATGATGAAATAATAATAACATTAATTTTTTAATATTTAAATTAATTAATTAAAAATATTTATTTAATTTAATTAATTAAAACATTAATTAATCAACGATGATATCAAATTCTTGTTTCAAAGGAATATTATACCCCTAATATAGTAAAAACCATGTTCTGAACCCATGGGTGGTCTCAAATTTTTATACGATGCACCATTTGGGAGATATTAATTATTTGTTATTTATAAATCAGAAAAAAAAAATCATTTGAAATAAAAATGGTTGTTTTTGTGTGTGACGATTCCAAATGCCTGACACATAAATATGGAGTACCCTGTATAGGGTAAACCCCTCATTCTGAACCCATAAGTGATCTCAAATTTACCATATGATGCACCATTTACATGATATTTAATTATTTTTAATAATATAATTTATAAAATTTTATTTAATAACATTAACTCACCATCGAACCATCCAGATGTCCGGAACCATCCAATGTTGTACCCCTACTTGTCTAAATGCAATATTTCAGACATAATAGTGGACTCAGATTTCTCAAATGATGCATAATTTTAGAGTTATTCAAATATTTTGTTATTAATAACAGTGCACATAATATATTCTATTAAATTAATTTAATTAACCTTTGCTGAGACTTCATAAGACTCATAATATCACACTAACTCTGTATCAAACTACAAAAATATTTTATTAAACACTCCATGATGTTAACTGGAATTTTTGGTCTTTAAAATATTTATAAAAATATCCCTGATATATCATTTTTTCTAGTTATGATATTAATTATAGAATACAATTTTTTTCTGAATACCTAAAATAGTAACGAGATGTTACATTTTCACACCATGGGATCTTTTTGTCCCTAGAAGCATAAAATGAATCCTCTACATAAAAAATATGAGTCCACTGGTCTCTCATCAATGTCATTTTTTCCAACATTTAATGTGAAAAAGAACAATGCTGCAATAACACATGGATCATAGGTATCGTCATCCCATGAAGAGCCTTTGGTCTCAGAATCAATAATAGTGACTGGAGATTCAATCACATAAATACTCGGTTCCACTTCAAGATCATTCCAACTCAGAACATGATATATGTTAGATAAATAATTTCAATGTAGAGATACATGAAACACACTATGTATCGATGTTAGATTTAGTGGTAGTTCAAAATGATATGAAACATTTCCCACCTAATCAAAAACCTCAAAATGTCCCACAAAATGAGGAGAATTCTCCCCTTACCTCTAAGGTAGTCAATGACCACAACAGGGGTGAATCCATTAAGAACACTTTGTAACCAAGTAAGAACATAAAAGGACTATGGTGATGATAGAAATAAGAATTACATTGGCTATAGATCGTTAACATTCCCTAATGAAACAAATGAATCACAGTTATCGTCTCTTGGACCACACTCTGTCCAACCTAGAATATTAACTAACCTCTAACTAACACAATAAATATTTACAAGACAACAACAACACCCCTCAAAATGATTCATTTTGATCATGGACTGGAAATTTTTGTTGTTAGAAAACTAATTAAAACCCAAATGATCATCCCTAGAGCCACCGAAGTTGAGAACCCATTGTTCAAGAATATCCTTATGAAAAAAATCAAACTGTAACTTTAACTCATTTATTTAATATATAGTTATACAGTGAGGTAAAATAGAAATTTTTTGGGTACCATGCATTAGGACAAAAAAACAAAACCCCCCATATAGGTAGAAACCATAGAAGGAAGAAGGGAACATATCGAGAAAATCAATGATGACTGGAGGTAGATCACCACTCATTGAATCTTAATACAAATAAATTGTAAACATTGATATCACATTCCACAACACTGAATAAGAAGGTCCAACTCCACATGACCTTGGGTAAAAAAATTTTTGAAGGAAAATAGGCCCACCAATTGGTGTAGTAATGTAGGTCCATCAAAGATAACAATTAGTTTGGCTTTTATTGGCAATGTAACAATCCATCCTGAATATGAAATCTAGAGATTTCATTTCAAGTACTATAAAACTCCATGAATGTGTGATATTTAATAGAGATAAGATACAATAAGGACTATGGATGTCGTACTCTACCTTCATACTAAGGGGTGTATTAATATCCATTGAACAAGATAAAATATCCATATGAAGATTAAGAATATTAACATTATGGGTTGAAAAAAAGGCCTGAGATGAACCAAAATCAAATAGAATAGTCACTAAAGGATAAGTTATAGTATTTATACCTATCATGGTTTCCGAAACTGTATTATCTTATTTTGATTAAACATCTACAACATGAGTAATCTTCGTTCTGGATTCATGTGGAAGGCACCCTTTGATACGTGAAACATTTTATTCCCCATAGTATTTTAAGGTTCTGATGATCACTCATAAACTAGAATCAGATCGACAACATGATTCGATCACTAAGGTTCAATAGTAGCCTCCACTTAGATCTAATTCTCTAGCCTTCTCGGGGGAATAATGTTACCGAATATCATCTATCAATAGGGGAAAATTCAATTAACACTCAGACAGAGTAACAAGAGAAATTATTATCAATTGAAATAATAAACAATATTTCAATTTAACTCTATCCAAATCAAAATAGGGATAATATTGTAACAACATGACAAAAATACATTACCTAACCTCCCTGTGGTGTCTTAAAGTTCATTGTGGTGAGAGCTATCCAAGCACTCAATCGTAACATCTCCAATGTCCCGACAAGATTTTTCATTTTCATTTTAACTTTAAGAAAATGACTTGATCCTCCCTCTGATAGCATTTTTGCATGAACAATCATGACATACCTAGTAACTCGATAACTGATCAGGCCCTAACATAACATGAATAGATTTATGGATCCCCACGAGTTAGCTACTAGCACCTGACATCACATAACATGCAAGTGGGAACTATTTTTTCACCAACAATGTGGATGAAATGAAACAACAATGTATGCATAAAAATGAAACTCGACTGTGATTAATGTACTAGAAGTCAAGAAAGCATAACCCAACCTATATCACAACAGCCAAAGCAATTAAATTATAACACACCCCCATGTTCATTAATAAAACAACTCACCAACACCAAATCTCAATAGTTGGATCAACCTCTAATAGGTCCTTTCCCTTTTCTCGAACCTAGAAGAATATTTTTTGAAAACACCCAAATGAAAAAGACTGGTGTAAGACTAATCCCATTTGGATACCACCAAAGATTCCAAAACAGGTTACAAATATATATTATCTAAATAAAATCATTCAATTTTTAAATAAAATTGATTGAGAATTCAAAATCATATTTTATCTACACAAGCTATTAATTTTCTATTGATGGAAACAAATACATTATGAAATGATATTATAAATGATGGAATATTTCTAAAATAATGGATTCTGTAAAAAATTATTAAAAAATATTTTATATAAGTTTAATACCTATACCAAGAGTTCAATGAAATATTGGAATATATTTAGATGTCAAATATAAATATACAAGCAATGAACATGGTTATCTGCCAGATGGTATGATAGTATTAAACAGTTATAGGATTCTTCACCCTCTATGTGATCATAGTAAAATGTGTATACACATGTCCCTATGATATTGGACAAATAAGACTCATCACCAACCTATTGGGGATGTGACCCACCACAAGTATGGTTTAGAACATTGTTATATCATAGAGTATATCGAAATAACTCACTAACTACCTAAGCCTTTCATGCACTCTTACATGATAGGTGACCAATTTTAGGACAACATAAAAATAAGATCAATCTCATTCATCCAATTTAATAGTGAAAAATTCATTCTATTTAAAACCAATACAAGTTTGATTCAAAAACAATCATTTTCAAATGATAAAACCACTTGGTTTCTATCCAATAATTTTAATCCATTTTCATCCATTTAAAATCCATTCAAAATCAATTCTATCATTGCACAATTTATTTTCACAATTAAATTCAAAATTTTAATTGAAATAATTTCCATGAAATCCAGAATTAAAAATAAACCATTGAAATCAGAAAATTTCCATTAACACACCCAATTCAATAGAATTGAGGGTTTTCCTAATTTCCATTCAAAAACCCTTTCAAATTTACTGATTCACAAGAATCCGGATTTTATAATTTTAATTGAATGAAAAATTGAGAAACTATATTTAAATCATCAATTGAAATAAATAATTAAATACAAGGATATTAAATTTGGATAATCAAAATAGAATAACCTTCCTTATAGTAGATGATGTTAGTAGAAATGATAATCTACCCAGTGTGGTACAATACACCTCCTCACATAATTTTTATCGTATGCATCGACAAACCAATTATCAACACTCATTAATGGTTCCTATAACAAATATATATATTTTTTCATAAGGATGTAAAATATTACATGTGATTACCGGTTTCCTCTCATTGTTATTCTCCATATAATTGTTTTATGTAAAATCCTAAAATCACAAGAATTATTAATAAGAATAATTATAATCCTCATTTGATAATTATATCCCTCTATATTATTTCTCAATGAAATAAAATGTTACATGTTGTTTCATTTTCACTCTCGAGGATAAAATCTAGATTATAATTTTATGTTAATCCATGCAATAACATTAAATATCCATAAGAATAATTATAAAACTCATTTGATAAAAATATCCCTATTTTTTATTGCTCAATGAAATAAAATATTAAAGTCGATTACATTTAATCTCACCTAAAAAATATATAGACTATCATTTTAAGTTATCACATTCCATAGTAATTTATCAAACCAGGATAAGTTTCAATATAAATATATATATATATTATCACATGCGATAATATTTATCTTTCATTGAAAATTTCTAGTTTATCGTTATATCAATTCAAGCACTTTTGATTATCCATCAGAATAATTATCTTTGATAAAATCAAAATTATCTATTTAAGAATATTAATTATTAACCTTTTATAATCTCAATATTATCATTATATTATTATAATAATTATCTTTTGATAATATATGTCAAAAATATCATTGATAGTTCCATGAATTTATCTGTGATAATTCATTTCAATTATCATTCGATAAATCTTAACAATTATCCTTTGATAAATTGAAAATATTTATCCTTCAGAATATTACATACAATAAACTGATAAAAAACATTTGATAATTTTATTTAAAAATTCATTTGATAATATGAGGGGGATTATCATAGATTATTATACGATATTATTTTTTGAAAAATATGATAATTTTTAATTTATAAAACTAGTAATTATACCATGACAATTTTGACAAAATACATGATTTGATAATTACCTTATAATTATACTTTAATAATTTTTATAATTATATTCTAATAAATTATTTTACATCTTATCCTTTTATATATATTTTATGATAATTTTTAAGAAATTTTCCAGGTATAATATAAAATTTATCCTTCGATTAATTATTTTCAATGATCCAATAAAAAGTGAAAAATAAATTGAGGAATACCTTCCTGCCTTTGAAAAAAAATACTATTTTGAATATTATTATCAATATGAAATAAATGATACCAACGATGGAAATTTCTGATCAAAAATGAAAAAGGTATCATACATAGAAGATTAGAAGAATAAAAGAAAATTGAATGAAATTTAATAAAATAAAATCAATTAAAATAACCATCGAAGAACAGACCCTCATGCTCAGCACACAGGGTCCTGATTTATGGATTTATTGACTGCATCTGAATCATATCTACCAAGGTTTATTGATTGCCTGAATGTGAGATACTGGATCACATGAACTCGACAAATTAAACCCAGGGTGACCAAAATCATTTGTGTATTGTATAACGAGTATGTTAGAGGTTTCATAAAATATTGAATTGGAAACAACATATTTAATCCGTCTTAACACCTAATAATGATGAAATACACGTTAATTTTAGAATATTAATGTGTTCCAATTGATACAATTATAAACCGTTATGAAATGGAGGATTTGGAAATCATGATTGGTAAAAATAGGGTTACAACTTTATTAAAGTTGAATTATTTGTAACATCCATTTGTTAATAATTAAATTAAATTAATATAATTAATTATTTAATGTAATTATTATAAACATCAATTAATTAGTTAAGCGACCAAACTCCCATTTCTGATGAATGTTATACACTCTTAGGTTAAAAACCCTCTTCCAGACCAATGAAATGTCTCAGATTTCACATACGATGCTCCGTTTGAAAGATATTACTGATTTATTATTTAAAAATCTGTATAAATAATTAATTAATGAAAAGGGGTTATTTTTTAGATAAATCCATCCTAACTCCCATTGCATACAAATTTCATACCCCATATAGGGTAAAACCCTCCTTCTGGATCCATCGGTGGTCTCATATTTACTATACGATTCACAGTTTACAAGATATTTAATTATTTTAAAAAAATCATATTTTAAAAATTATTTAATAATCGTATCTCAAAAGTGAGTAATCAAAATATATGGAGCCTTCAAATTTGATACCCCTCTTAGGGTAAACACTATATTTCGGAATAATGTGCTACCATATTTCAAAAACGAATCACTATATTGCAGTTATTCAAATATTTTTGAATGAAAAGTGTGCTCTAAATAGATTCTATATAACATACCTTCTTTTTATTAAACAATTAAACATGATTTATTACATAAAAATTCCCATAAGACAACTCTAAGGATCCAGAGGACAAGTGTATTGAAAAATTTGGAACATTACATAATAATGCATTATATAAAACCAAAATCTTTATTGAAAACATCTTTTACATTGCCACAAAATTCCATCATACATTAAATTGCATTCTATAACCAGAGGACAAGCATAAGAAATGGTTGAGTTATAAAGTGCATTAATGGAGTAAACAAGACATAAAATGAAGAATATAGTACATGTTAGGCTATATTCTTATCAATTGAGCACAAGAGAAACATGAACATAAATGCATGATATAACATGATTAACATAACATGGAAATTTGGCAACAACATTTAACATGATATTAGCATGAGACAAGGCTCGTTGCACAGGGAGAATGAGTAAACCATCATTGAAAATTAATTTGCATGAGTATAAATTCATTGAACATGAATTATAATGATTTAACCCTCATTGCACTTGATGTATCATGATACTAATCATTACCTAATGAATTAGAGCGCTATCAGGGAACACACTTATTAATAATTTCATTTCTTACATAAGTGTGCCTCATAGATCATACAACATAGATTCATTAAAAATAATCATTTATTCCATGATAAATTAATTTTTAATTCATACATAAACCACTATAATAAATAAGTTAATATGATTGAAGGTGAATAACATTGGTAGTGAAATGGGCATGGTATTTACTACATAATGACTTTGGTTTGGAAAATCATAGTGCAATTTCAGAAGCATAATGACATGACATAAGAATTAATTAAAAAAGGTTGATGAGTGATAAAGTAGTATATCATCATATTTACATGAAATGGGAAATAAGTTGGTTATATAGATAAATTTCCCAATATATGTAATCGAATTTAGATGCATAATATAAAATAATTAATTGAATTTATATGAGAATAGAGAAATTAATTATGGAATTTCGGCAAGGTAACAGGTTTGCATCAGTGGCATTAATGAGATAGAAATATGTCTCTCGTCATTCGAAAATAAAGAGGAATGTATGGGGAAGGTGAAAAACCATACACTAACATTTTTAATTGAAAAAAAGTTTATTAAAATATAATTATATTTAGACAAAATGAGAAAAGAAGAAATCCATTATTCGGAAGTGTTATCACAAAGTGTTGGGAGAGGATTGAGAGAGGATTCAAGGGAGCATGAGGCATCTTGGGAGGATTCTATTAATAGTAGGAAATAGGGTGTTTGAGCTCCAAATGTTTTTAGTGAAGAGGAGTGGGATATTGAGTGGGATTCTATTGGAAAAAGCGATAATTATTTATTATTTATGTTTTGGACACCACATTAATCAAAACCACAAACCACCCCATGGAATTTCCCATCTTTTTTAACAATGGGGACTAGATGACATAATTTTATAAGGCCAATGGATGAAATTATTAATATATTAGGCTTTCTTATATGGAGGTGATAAAAACTCTCAATGAAATCATTTTAAAAATCTAAAATATATTATAAGTCTTGTAGGATCAACTAAGGCACCTTAAATTTAATAAAAATAAATAAATTCCCATTATTTTAAAGACAAAACATTTATTGGATGAACAACCATTTTATCCTATTATATTACATCACTATTGGGTCATTATGACATTATAATAACATCATATATTTAAACAATATTTATTTTTCACTTAAAAAATCGACTATCTCAGAAACATATGAAAAATTCATCATTAGATAATAAAAACTTCCTGATTCCCATTTTATCAAAATATTTTTCAAAATAAATTAATTTTTAATTTTTATAAAAAAACGTGAATTTATTGAAAATTCACGGGTATTGACAAAAACTATTTTTAAACCTTCAAAAAATTACAATTTTATTGATGAAAAATAAACAATTATTTATATTCAATAGATAGTTATTTTGTAATAATATTTTACTAAAATATTTATTATTTTGAAAATCCATTAATTCATCAGAATAGATTTTATAATTGAATAATAACTAAAAATACTATTTGTGATTTAAAAAACATTTAAAAAGTGATAATAATAAAATCAATGAATAATAATTATTTTATAAAAAACTAATGAATATAATCTTAGTGATAGGGTATCATTACATAACCCCTCATAACACCTTTATAATACCTACGCGTAAAGAGTGAAATGGTGACTGACTCCCGGGGTGGCTCAAATAACAATGCTCGGGTGGTAATGTCTATCAAAATTCACTTCTCCTGTTGGTGTTGTTTTTCATTCTTTACGTGTTAAAGCTTATCTTTTGATTTGTCAAGATCAAAGCCCAGTGATTCCACCTCCTGTTTGATCTCTGACAAATGGGCATTGTATGGTGCAATTATACTAGATGTGGCCATCACATCCTTTTTTTGTGACTAAAATGGAATTTTATATCCTTATATTTATATTAACCAAGTGATAACTGTTCAATGGATATATTATAAATGGAATTAATTATAAAAATTATTTTAATATCCTATAAAATTAATACAAAAGAAGTGATAATTCTTCATATAACCATTTTATATAATAATACATTTAAGCAGATCAAGGGGAATTTTAATTAGTAAAATTTTTGGTCGATACAATATTTCCCCTATAAGAATATTCACCCTCAAAATTTCCTTTTCCCACACTTCAAATGATGAGGGTTAATTTTCTTCATCACTTTCACTAGTTGCCACATTTCTTCTTCAAACTAGCTCTTTCGCCACCACACCATGACGTGGGGCATTATCTTATTTCATAGAACTTTTTTTCTATGATCTATAATATTCACAAGATTATCTTTATAGGATAAGTCATTCATCAATTAATCCACTTCTATATTGAGTACATGCAATGGTATGGGTATGTGCTTCTTCAAGAGTTATACATAGAATATATCATGTACATGCGACATGTTCGTTGGGAGTTCCAGTTGATGGGCCACTGCTCCATTGCGATCAATGATCTCTGAAGGGACAACATACAATGGACTAAGATTTCCCTTATAACAAAAAATCATAACTCTTTTACAAGATGATAAGTAGATGGAGACAATGTATAAAACACTATACTCAAGGTCTCATCGATGATTATTAGCATATCTCTTTTGATGACATTGATCAACATTAATGAGTTATTAGATGGTCTTAACCTTCTCCACCATTTCTTCAACAATTTTTGGACCTTTGAGTTTTCACTCCCCAACTTCATCCCAACATGCTAGTGTTCTTCACATCTTCCAATAATGATATTTAGAATAAACCATTTGGATTATTGATTGGAAACATTTTTCATAATAGAACTCAACCAAAGGATATTGATCCCGACTTCCATTGATGTTCACTGAGGATTCAATCAAAATGTGCTTATGTTTTGGGATATTCTGCTCATATTGGCAATCATTTTGAGGATGATAAGACATATTAAAGTTCAGTTCAGTATTCAGATCATGTTTAAGAATCTTCCAGAATATAAAGGTTAATATTAAATATCTAAATGTTTCAATAGATACTGGTAATCTATGAATATTTACCACTTCTCTGATATATATTTGTTCCATTTCATCCAATGATAAATCCTCTCGAATTTCAATGAAGTGTGCAGTCTTGGTAAGATGTTCCACAACAACCTCTATAGCATTTTTTCCTTTGGATGTCCTCAAATTTCTAGTGACAATGTCCATGGTGATGTTCTTCAATTTCCATGATGGTATGGGTAATGGTTGAATCATCCCCTTAGACTTATGACTCTCATCCTTCACATACTCACATACCATGCACATTGATGTATAATCAATGATATCCTTCTTCATGTTATCCCACCAATAATGACCATAGAGATATTGATACATCATGATGTTTCTAATATGAATAATGAAATTTGAAATGTGTTCATCATACTAAAGTTATTTCATTAACTATGGATTTTATGTAATGTATATCCATGAACCAAATCTCAAAATTCCTTCTTCATTGACATTCAACATCAAGTATTTACCTTTTCTAAATGTTTACACTATTTTCTTCGAATTCCCACATCATCTATTTGAGAATCCTTTAATCATTATGAGTGACATCATTGAACAATAAACTGTGAATGGATTGATGGAGTTCCCTTCGTTATGATTCCCATATCCATATTTATCAAATCAAATAATATTGGATCTTTTTTCAATTATAATCAATGATATAATTGTTGGGTCCTTTCCACATATATCATCTACAAGCTCATTCGCTTCATCAGTGTGGTACTGGATTGAGCAGTTATAGTCATTGATCAGTTTTAATTGTCTTCATTGGTCCATGTTCAACTCTTTCTATTTGATTATATACTTGAGGCTTTTGTGATCCATGTATCTTTCACACTTATACCAAAATAGCTAATGTTGCAAAATTTTAAATGTGAAAATTACTGTAGCCAACTACAAATCATGTGTTGGATTGTTTTTCTCATTATCATTCATTTACCTTGAAGTATAAGAAATGATATAGTCAATTTGCCTCAAAATATAGCCTAGGCCCTTCATCAAAGCATCACTAAAAACCAATAAATGTTCTCCACTTGTGGGTTGTGTGAGAACTAACATAGTGATAACCCTCATATTGAACTACTTGAATATAGTGACTCATCCATTTAAAAAATTAATATTACATCATTTTAAAGATAAAGGATATAATAGTTCTATACATAGATGATCTAAAGAATTAATATATTTGAAAAATAGGGACCATACACAACAATTACAACATCAAGCATAAGTATTTATTTAATTCTTGTATCTCTAGATTCTTATTGGCACCTGACCCCTCTTAAGTACATGTATCCACTAGAGGACATACATGAAAAGGGGTGAGCTACAAGCCTATTAAGAGGATAGAGAAGAACAATGTATCACTAGATGAGAATAATTATGACATAGAAAAAAGATCACAAACATGAGAGGAACTATAAATAAAAGTCTTGAAATGTAGCAAAGCATAAAAATGAAACCTCGTGTCATAGAGGAATACTACCCCACATACTTGTGAACAAATCTAGAATCCTGTTCAAACATAATTTCACATTATCTTCTAAGATTCATGACTTTATCCAATGCATTGGATCACTGTATAATTTATGGCGCACCTATCACATTGAACCATTCATATTGCGCTACATAATTTCGGGTGCACCTGTCACATCCTAAAATTATCATTTATCATGAATGACAAAATGAACATATATCAGAAATGCACATAACTAACCCATGAAAAGTAATGGGTTTAATATCATAATAACATATTCATAAAAATTGGCTTTCCAAAATAAAATGGGAATAACACACATGTTAAAAGAACTGTCAACCTTGAATGAGAAGAATAATGTGTGTTCATAAAAGAATAATTCTTTTGGAAAAAATTTTGATTGAGATAAACACCATTGAAAAACAAGTATATCAAAGACAATGATATAAAATGATGAAATTTTTTTAAGGAGTAACCATGTCAAAAAAGGAGTGAAAGTGGGTGAACCTGAAGGATGAATGTTTGTTTCGATAATTTCCCCTTTCCTTATATCTGAATGATTCATTTTCCTTAATGGCCTATATAACCACATTAGGTTCATTAACTAACAATTCAGTAACCTTGTGTACATAAATATGGTTTATTATGATTAAATTAAGTTATTTTATGTTCCTTTAGATAAGTTACCTAGATTAAAAATATTTTTCAAAAATGATTGTTTTTATGGTTTTTTAATGAGTGGTTCACTTGTTTCATAAATTAAAGCATGGGTAGAACATGGGTAAACAAAAAGAACTCATATTAAGTTTTATTAATTATATTAATTTTTTTCAAATGATATTATAATTTAATATGTTATATACCTTGTGGATGAGTCATTAGATATTAATTTAATGATGGTTGTTTGGGTCAATTTGGGTTGTTTTTCGACCACAACGAATTTGTTTTGATTAATAATCTACTAGTATCTAAATAAGTTAGATATATAACATTAAATAGGAAATAATACATATAAAATGTTTTGGTTCAGCCATAAAAATGCTTCCATGAACATATATTAACTTATAAATGGAAAACGAAAACATGTTGTTCTTGAAAGTGATAGATTTATACCTTAAGAACTACGTTTTCTTTTATAAAATAAAACGAAGAGGTAAAGGGGGTTTGATGGTATAATATCCCATTTTTATCATAACATTACATTATATTTATGATAATGTAGTTACCATACCTTGTGTATTAAGATAGGTGGGGTTGAACATGAAAAGAACGTGAAATTGAAAGGAAATTAAATGAAAGAGGAAGAGAAATTACCGCTTGAATCCTTCTCTTAAGATCCTCCTAAGGGGCCTAGGATTGTTATTTTGTGGAGACTAGAAGCTCTGGGATGTGGGGGAGGGGCCAAAGATGATTATTTGGAAGTGTTTATCCAAGGATTGAAGTTTTAGAGATGTGAGCAAACGAGGGTGTGAAATGTGGAATTTATCATAGAGGGGGGATATGATTTCTCAATATAAAATACATTAATTTATTATTTCCCCACTAGACAAGGGATAGTGATTCATTCATGACCAATAATAGTACTTGTATCATCTGAACTGGAACCAATTTATCTAACATCATCAGAACATCATGCATGACTCTGTAAATTGCTTATTTATCTTATTTTTTTTAAATTATTGTATTTCACAATTCATCAAAAATTCACATATTTCAAAAAAATATCCAAAATTCAACCCAACCAATTTTCGACATGTAGAGTCCAAAAATATAGTCAATTTCTCAAAATTATTTTTCTAAATTTATTATTTTATTATTTTATTAAAATAATAATTTATTATCAGAACCAGTTTTAAAACATTCATTTACTTTTTCTAAAATATTGGTATATCATAATTTCAACATGAATATTATTTATAGGTTATAATAGGTTAGGTTATAATTAATTAGGTTATATCAATATACATAAGGGTATGTTATTACTCATATGGGTATGTTACTATATAATAAAAATATGTTTTTTATTAGACTCCAAATATCTTACTTATTGAAACCGTGTATGTCAGATTTTAAAAATTCCAAACATAAAAATCACAAAATTATATTTAAAGGACATTGAGAAATATGTAGTTCTTCGTGTTGTGTTTTGATGTGATTTTATGAAATTTTTATAAGAAGTAAATTTCCATTGAACACATTTTGTCGTTACCTTCTTCCCCCCTTATGAAATTTCTTTATCGAAATTTCACTTTACACAATCAATTGAGGGTACTTCTCATTCATCACCACTTTAGGTTCCCAAGTAGATTCTTTAATCATATGGTCCTTCCACAACACTTTGACAAGGTGGGATATATTTTTGAATAGAACCTTATCTCTCTGGTCCATAATCTCTATTGGCTTCTCCTCGTAGTAGAGATCATCTTACATCGATACCACCTCTGAGTTCAATACATGTTAGGGATAAGGTATGTACTTCCTCAGGTGTGATACGTGTAACCCATCCTAAACATGATCCATATTCATTGCAAGTGAAATCCCATAGGCCACGAATCCAATGCGATCAAGGATCTCAAAGGGTCCAATGTACCTTGGGATTAACATCCCTTTCTTTCCAAATCGCATGACTCTCTTCCACAGTGATATTCAATGGAAGACTTTATCTACACCATCGAACTCCAAGCCCCTTCGACGGTTGTATTCATAGATCATTTTCTGAATTTGAGAAGAATTTATGTGTTTCATGATATATTGAACCTTCTCTGTCATCTCTTTCACAAGATCGTGTCCCACTAGCTTTCTTTCTCCAACTTCATCCCAGCAGGTTGGAGTTATACATCACTTTCAATATTGATCTTCATAGGGATCCATCTGAATACTCGATTATAAGCTATTATTGAATGAGAACACAACCAATGGTAGATGGCGATACCATCAACCATTGATTTTTATAGATCATGATCTTAGAATTTCTTCAAGGATCTTAATAGTCCTTCCATATTGGCAATTAGTTTTGGGTGATATGACATGATAACATTTAATGAAATACTCTAAGCATGTTGAAGGGTTCCCTATAATTTTGGTGTGAACCATTGATCATGATCAAATAGAATTGAGATTGGAACACCATGTAGTCTCATAACATCCTTCACAAATATCCTTGAATGTTGTTCAAGGAATACATCTTCTTGAATAGTGATAAAATGGGTAGTGTTAGTGATTCAGTCAACCAAAACCCGTATATCATTATTTCCCCTCGTTGTCTTCGGGAGTCCCATGACAATGTCCATAGTAACATTATCACATTCCAAAATGGGTGTAGGAAACAATTTCATTAACCCTTTGGACTTTTGTCACTCAGCTTTAACATGTTGACATACAAAGCACCTTGAGATAAATTCCATAGTCTCCATTTTAATGTTATCCCACAAAAAGTGATATCAGTGGTCACGATACATCTTGGGTCTGCCAGGATGGATATAGAAATTTGAGATACGTGCATTGTACAATAGAACCTTCTTTATCGCGGGTTATTAAGGAACACTAATCCCAATTCCAATCTAAATCACACCACCATAGTCGATAAAGAAATCTTAAAGATTCCTTTCCTTTACTGTATTCACCATCTTTTGTACATCCACATCATCACTTAGTGCTTCCTTAATATTCACATGGATGGATGGTTGTACAAAAATTTGGTTATTGTATTATGTATCCAATTCCCTTATGATTTATAAATCCATCCTTTTCATATCCAAGAAGTCATGTTCTTTCTAAATCTGTAACATGAATAGAGTAGTAGGTTCTTTTCTGCATAGAGCATCAGCTACCTTGTTCACTTATCTAGGTTGGTAGTGAATAGAGCCATCAAAACCCTTGATTATCTCTAACCATCTCCTTTGATATGTGTTCAGCTCCTTTTTTGTGAATATATATGTTAGTCTCCTGTGTTCGGTGTATATGTCATAGTACCCAACATAATGGTAGTGCTGCCAAATTTTCATGGAAAAATCACAGCTATTATCTTTAGATCATGCGTCGAGTAGTTCTTCTCAGGGTTGTTCACCTTCCATGAGGTGTAGGGTATCATATTATGAATTTTCACGAGTACGAAACCCCATTCCATTATTTGAAGAATCACTGTATATCAAAAACCATTCTCAACTTTTTGGTTGTGTCAGTACAGGGGTACTGATAATCCATCCCTTTATCTTCATAAAGGATCCCTCACATTTTTCTATCCGGGAATAATTGACCCCTTTCCTTGTAAACTAAGTTATTGATCTTGGTAATCATGATAAATTTCTCACAAATCATCGGTAGTACCCAGCTAATCCCAGAAAACTACAGATTTATGTGACACTAGAGGGCATTGGCCATTCCTCAATCATCTTTTTTAAGGGTCCAATGAAATTCCATCACTTGTGATAACATGTCCCAAGAACATGAGTTGGTTCATTGAAATTCACACTTGATGAACCTAGCATAAAACTTCTCCATTCCCAATGTCACCAACTAAAGCCTTATATATTCTTCATGTTCTTCCTTCCTCTTGGAGTAGATGAGATTATCATCTATAAACACTACCAATAATTTGTCGAGATAATATGTTAGGAATATATTAATTAAATCAATAAATATTTTAGGGGGATTAGTAAGTATGAAGGGAATTACCAAAAACTCATAGTGCCCATACCTTGTATTGATGAAAGTCTCCTTAAGATCTTCCTTATTCTCCTTTAATAGATGATATCCAAAATGATGTTCCGCCTTTGAGAATTATTATGCTCCTCTTAAATGATCGAACAATTAAAAAATACTTGGAAGAGGATACATTTTCTTTATGTTGATCTTTTTGAGTTCTTTATAATCAGTACACAACCGCATTGTTCCTCTTCCTTCTTCACAAAGAGCCAAGGCACACCCCAAGGTGACGCACTAGGGCGTATGAACTCTTTTTCCAGATTCTTTTACAACTTCATATTTAACTCCTGCAGTTCTATAGGAGACATCTGATAGGGACAATTTGAATTTGGAGTAGCTCATAGAATGAGATATATTGAGAAATATACCTCATGATATGGTGGAATTATAGGTAACTCTTTTGGAAATATATTCTTGTATTACCTCATGAAGGGAATTTTCTCATGGTTGAATCTTTCGTTTGACACAACCATTTGGGAGTGCTATGCTTCTTTATAGGGAATAATCACACATATAAAAGAATAATTTTTCAAAGGATATTCATGAACATATTTTATTTTGTTTAGGTGAATGTAATGGATCATAATGTGAAAATATATTTCCTATTCTTGATAGTTGATGCGTGCTCTATATAATGAGATCCAATCCATTCCCATTGCAGAGTTGAATTCCACCAATATAAGTAAAACAATATTTTATAGAAGAATCATCCACAAATCCCCACATGAGAAGAGTCGAAAACATGGGTTGAAATGATTACACCACTTGGTATTTTTACAGATATCTCTACATAATGGTTTTGGGGAGTCGATTCTATAGTTCTAGAAAACATTCATGATATAAATAAATGCATAGAACCAATATCAACTAATACATTAATAATTTTGGATTGAATAGGAAGTATACCTTGTATGACTTAATTATCTTTCTCCATATATGAAATAGTGAGTGAATAAGTTTTTCCTTGATCTTTGGTAATTGTTGGCAGCTGACCCTGATTACCCTCAAAAACTTGAGGATTAGTGCACTGGCTTGCATAGTGCACAATCTCTCTACAGTTGTATCATAATACAATAGGTGGTTATCTCCATTCATTGGCTACATTATCCTTCATTTCCATTTCCTTTTGGTAGTCATGAGCATGGTGTCCTTGTTTCCCCTAGTTAAAGTACTTCCACGTCCCATTGAGGTAGTTCCCATGGTTCAACTTCCCACATTTTTGGCATGTGGCTCAATGAGTTTTCTTCCCACCTTTGTCATTTGTCCTCCAGCTTGAAACTCCATCTTTCATTTCTTATCTCCCAATCCATGAGACCATTATACAAACACCATATCCACATTGAGAGCACATCAAATATATTTTTCATAAATACCAATGTCTTGAATTTCAGGAGCCTTTCAAAGGTGTGGTTTTAATACACTAAAGAATCTATTAATTTTTCTATCATTTTTGATAACAAAACCCAATTTGTACCTAGAATGCCTTATTAAATGTTCAATATAGGTTGTGAAAAATAATACTTCTTTTTTCTTGAGCTCTATGAAATATTTCTCTATATTTTGTGAATATTTCATTAGAATTACATGTTAAGAATCATTATCATAAAATCTTCCCATACTATCTCATCAATTTCCAACCTTACCATAGTGTTCTTAATCAAATCCAACCATTGATCAGCCACTCCATCTAGATGATAAACAACTAGTTTCACCTTCATTGACTTAGAATACTAAATCACAGAGAATATTTTCCCAATGGATTTGACCCACTGTTCCTCAACTAGTGTGTCAGAAAATCCACAAACATCGGTGGTCGTTGTAGCATAAAACATTTGATAGCCAATTTCTCACACTTTGGTGAAGAAGGATGTTCCCCATTATTATTGTTATAGTTCATAACCTAAGATAGTTGGGTAAGAATCACCATGATGTTTTGAGCTCCACATCCCAAATCAATGGTATTATCATTCATGAAATCATTACATTGGACCTAACACAAGTTTTTGGCCTAGTTTCTCCTAGTTCCCTCTATTTTCGAATATAGAAATGGTTAGAACAAAACATAGGTAAAAAATAAATACTAACATATTCATTTGTACTATTTGTACTTAATTAATAACATATTGGGTCTTTATATAAATATATTTTTGTGCATATTTGTACTTAGTATCATGCTAGAAGTTTTCTCTAGGGTTCACTAATCCTAATTCCAAAATTAACTAAAAAATTCTTCTAATACCAACTATAGTGACCTAGGAATTTAATTCATTACTATTAAATCATTTTAAAGATAAAAATCATAATATTATTAAACATAGAGGATCCAATGTTTTATAATCTTGGGAAAACTATGATCATAGATAATAATTACATCATATAGAATAAACATTTTTTTAATACCTTCTTCTTTGGATTTTTATAAGCACTTGACCCCTACTTAGAACATGTAGCCAACTGAGGAAGTACATAAATATGTGTGAGATTAAATCCCATTAAGAGGATAGAGAATAACAATATAGCATGGTGTGAGAATAATCATAACATAGGCAAAAGATCATGAACAAGACAGGAATAATTAATATATGACTTGAAATGTGGCAATGCATAAAAATGAAACATTATGTCTAAGTGGTTAAATACCACAAATACATGTGAAAAAATCTAGAATATTGTTCAGATATAACATCTCATTAACTCATGAGATTAATCAATTTACCCAATTCATTGAAGTGCTGTATAATTTCGGGCGCACTATTCACATTAAAACATTAATATTGTGGTATATAATTCTGGGAGCACCCATCATATCATGACATTATCATTTATCATGAATGTCACAATTAAAATATAACAAAAATTATAATAAACTACCGATTTAAAGGAATTGTATTCATCTAATAATAACACATAAATAAACATTGGGTTCCCAAAAGGAAGGGGGAATAGTATATTTGTTACAAGAACTGTCAACCTTGAATGTGAAGTAAAATGTGATTTCATAAAAGAAGACTGCTTTTGGAAAATATTTTGTTTTGACATAAACACCAGTGAAAAACATATATATTCCATAAATCTAAATAAAATTATTATAAAATGGTATTTAAGGAGTAACCATATCAAAAAAAGGATTGAAATGTGGAGATCCTGAAGGATGATAATTGGGTTTGAGAATTTCCCCTTAGCATATATCTGAACGCTTCCTTCACATTAGTGTCCTGGGTAACCACATTTTTTTAATTATTAATCAATTACAGAACATTTTTTACATGTATATGGTTCATTATGGTTTCATTAAGTTATTTTATGTTCCTTTGGATGAGGTATAGAGTTTAAAAACATTGTTTGGGAATGCTTGAGCTTATTGTTTTTTCATTAGTGGTTCACTTGTATTAAGAAATTGATTTTTTGGTAGAACATGAGTAAACATAATGAACTGATATTACACTTTATTAATGTAAGTACATGAGTTTAAATGATATTATAATTAATTATGTTATATACCATGTGGATTATTCATTAGATTGTAATATAATGATGATCATTTGGGTAAATTTGGGTGAGGTTTCGACCACAATGAACATGTTTTGATTAATCATTTAGTAATACGTACATAAGTTAGTTACAGAACATTAAATAGGAAATAATAAATATAATATACTACTGTTCAACCATAAAAATGGTTTCCTGACCTGATCTGAATGTAGAAATGGAAAAAAAGAAAACATTTCATTCTTAAAGGTGATCGATTAACACCTTACAGAAAACATTCTCATTTAAAAAATAAATTGATGTGGGGAAGGGGGTTGGAATGAATAATATCCAATTAGTATCATAAAATTATAGTATATGTATGATACTGGATTTACCATTCCATGTGGATTAATATATGTTGGGATAGATTAATAAAAGATAATGAAATTGAAATTAAATTAATTGAAAGAGGAAGAGAAATTACATCTTGAATCCTTCTCTTGCGATCCTCCATAAAGGAAATGGGCTTGGTCTTTTGATGAGACCAAAAGCTCTTAGACATGGGGGAGGGGATATGGATGATTCCTGGGAAATGATTAGGCACGTAATTATGTTTGAGAGGTGTGAGGAAATGAGGGTGTGAAAGGTGGTATTTATATGGGAGGGGAGAGGGGATTTCTCAATATAAAATTCATTAATTCATTTTTTTCCCCACAAGACAAAAAATAGTGAGAAATCCATGTCCAAGAATAGTAATTTAATTATTTTAACACAAAACAATTGGGATAAGATCAGAATAACATCATCCATTACTCTTAATTATCTTATTTAGCACATTTTGTAAACTATGGTATTTCACTATTCATAAAAAATTCATGTATTTTAGAAAAATCCCAAAAATTCATCCCAACCATTATCCTACATGTAGAATCCAAAAATGAATTCCATTTTTCAAATATAATATTTAAATTATTATTATTTTAATATTTAATTAAAATCATAATATATTATCAAAAACCAGTTTCAAAACATTTATTTACATATTCTAAAGTATAGGTATATCATACATTCAACCTGAATATTATTTAAATATTATCATTTTTACGGTTACTATTCATTAGGGTATATAAGTATTCATAAGGATATGTTAATATTCATAAGGGTAGGTTCCTAATAACTAAAAATTATGTTTTCTTTATTGGATTCCAAATAACATTCTGATTGCAACTTTATATGTAAGATATTTGAAATTCCATACAAATAAGTGACAAACATATGTTTAAAGGATGCTAAGAATGTAATAGTTCATTCTGTTTTGTTTTCATGTGATTTTATGGAATATTTATCAGAAGTTAATTTCCATTGAAAAACATTGGGTCGTTACATTAAAACTCTTTTCACATTCATCACTCAAATAAAACTTCACTCCCTTCTGAGTTATCTTGGTATGATAGTTTGACAATCGTGAGGAATTTCTCACAAATTGGTGATAATATCCATCTATCCTAAGGAAGATATGGATATCTGTCACAAATTTTGTCCACGACCATCCCTCTGTTGTTGATGTATTTGAGGGATTCATAGATATCTATTTTCTTGTGTTTATGTTACCCAATAATGAGACCTCCTTCCAACAGAACTCACATTTGTGGTAGATTTCAAAAATATTCTTCTTTCGCAAGGTCTCTAGTAAAATTCATAGATGATCCTAATACACCTACTTGGTATTGTAGTATATTATAATATCTTCTATAAAGACTACAAAAATGTTTTCTAGATAATATCCAATGACTCTATTCGTAAAATCCAAGAATATTTATGGGGAATTAGTGAGCCTAAAAAAATTTCTATGAATTCATAGTGCTCGTACCATGTACAAATATAAGTCTTCGGGATATCCCCCTTATTCACACTTATGTGGTATCATCCTGACCTAAAATACACCTTGGATAAGTATTGTTCTCCACATTACTGATTTAACAAGTCATCAATTCAGGGAAAAGGATACTTGTTCTTTATTGGTATTTTTTGAGCTCATGATAATCAATGAAAATGCACATTGACCCATCCTTCTTTTTCATGAAGAGGACTGGTGGAACCCATAGTGAAGTAGTTGGGCGTATAACCCCTTTATCCATATTCTCCTATAGTTGTTTATTCAGCTCGTCAAGATCCACAACAGCTATTCGACAGGGAGTCTAGGATATTGGAAACACCACAGTTATAAGATCAATCGTGATTTCAACATCTCTTCTATGATAAGGACAATGAAATTATTTGGAGAAAACTTTTGTTAATACCGTCACATTAACAATTTCTTCAAGGATGGTTTCTTCATTAGACTCAATCAGTTAAGAAAGATATGTACTCTTATAGGGTACTAATATCCACACATGAGATTATGGTGTTAAATAAGATTCATATTCCTCCTTTCACTTGTACAGAATCGTAGGTCAATTCCCCAAATAGAGAGTGATTTCCCTATAATGGTAATTTATTTTTTCCCTAAAAGTGAAAGCCAATTCATTCCAATAATTGAATCAAATTCCACAATATGGAGTATGACGAGGATCACCGGGATTTTCAATCCACAAATTGTGATAGGGGAGGAGTTATATTAATGATATGAAATAATTGACCCATTTTCCATTCTCACATACATTTCTACTTTCATGATTTTTTGTGGTGTTGGGATTGTTGTACTATAATATCGAGATATAATATAATATTAATAACTATAAATGAAAATATCGGTTTTTATTTTTTTATGAATAACTAGAAAACATGTAACCACATTGTTGTTGGGGATCGCTTCAATGGTTGTAATGGAAAATATCTTTCCTTTCCTTCCTTTGTGGTTTTTGGTTGCATCTGAAAACCCTTGTCTTAGGGAACTGGTTTGAAAAGTTTCTTAGATCATTATAGTTGAAGTAATGAGAAATGTTTTGAGGTTCGAATGGATCATACCTCTCCAATGTCCCAGTAGTGGTTTTTTCATTTCCATAGTTAATGTAAAGGATTCCTTCAATTATAGACCTAATGTATTTCCTCATCCCCTTCAAGGAATTTCTTGAGTGCTTTTTTTCCACCATTGGAAAGTGGGGTGCTATAATTTCATAGCACCTTTGGATTTAGCCATTGGACTACTAGAATTAATTTCCACCTTATGCTTCGTTTCCCCATGATACCCATGAGATTATCAAATATAAATTTTGACTTTGATGGCACATCATAAAATTTACTCATAGCTATTGAAGTCTCGGATTCCCAGGGATTTCTATAGTCGATATTTTAGCCCTCCAAAGAATTGATTAACCCTCCATTCTAGGTGTAACGAAAAAGATTATGGAATATAGCACAAGACTTGTAATGTTTTATTCATATGCTCTGATGGATTCATTGTCTTTTTTTAAGTGGAATGAACACCATTGCCATATTAAGTTGGAGGGTGCAAGGGAAATATGTTTCAAATTTTTTTTCTAGAAATACATCAATTCCAATGACTACATCGCTTCTTCAAGCATTATAATTTTTATCATTTCCCCACATTGATTAGATTAAACATCCATATGATAAGCATACAAAAGTAACATCTCTTGTTTGGATCATTGAAGCATGGAGAATATCTTTTAAATGATGTTGATCCATTGGTTAATGATTGAGGGATTATATGATACATTAAATGTAGGAGTCCTTTGTCTAATGAAACTACCGATTACAGAATGTTATTTCTTATATGTTGATGGAAAATCAAAAAGAACCTTGTTTCTCTTCAAATCATGAGTTACCTAAAGGGGTTTTATGACAGAATCAAAGATTGTCACTCCCATTGTATTGTGTATCTCATTACAACAGTCATTACATTGATCTCTGCATCAGTTCTTAGCTCGAGTCCTCCTATTACTTTCCATTTTCTAGAATAAAAGGAAAGTTATGGGAAAAACATAATGGGGAATCCAATTAAAAAATGATATAATATAAATTTCAATTATTTACATAACATGTTAATTTATATGTTTCAGTCTTTGTTATCCACGATCTACTTCCCAACATATATTCTTAGGGTAATTTTGTTTATTCCCTTAATAATGTATCATTCTAAGATTATGTTTTTACCAAATCATATCCCCTATGATTTCTCAAAACAAGTGTTTACTAAGGCCCTTTTTCATGCACCATTTCCCATTAGAGTCTAGCTCAAAGAGGTTTTTTTGGGTTTTAGCCCTAGATACATCTATCACAGAGCCACCTCTACTTGTTCATATCAAGACATGGATGTATTTTCATGACAAACTTTATACTCTATACTCAAAAAAATTTAGTGAAGTTTTGATTATTATTTATCCTATCCATATTTCTTTCACTAGGTTTTTCTAATCCTAATCCAAAAAATAACTTATTCAATCCTCTGATACCAACTATAACAACCCTACTCTTTATTAAACACTTAAACATGATTTATTACATATACTCACACTTACAATAACTCTAAGGATGTAGAGGTCTAGTGTTAGGGATTATTAGGAACAATAAATAATAAATTAGAACATAAAACCAAACATATTTTTTGGAAACCACTTTTACATGACCCCAAAATTCCATCGCAGCTAGCATTTCATGGGATAACCGTAGGACATGCCTAATAAAATGATGACCTATAAAGCCTAGTAAGGGAGTAAAAAAGGCATAAAATGTAAAATATAGTACATGTTATGCAATAGTCATATCAATATATCACAAGAGAAACATTAAAATAAATGCATTATATAGGATGATTGTAAAAACATGGAATTTTGGCAAAAACATTTAACAAGATATTAGCATGACCCATGGGTCATTTCCCATGGAGCATGAGTAAACCCTAATTGAACTTGAATTAGCATGAGTAAACACTAATTTAACTTGAATTCTCCTAAGTAAATCTGCATTTCACTTGTCATATCATCATACTAATCATTACCCAATGACATGGAGTGTTATCAGGGTGCACCATTCATAATCAATTTGTTTCATGATTAAGTGCGCCACATAGATCATACAACAATGATTCATTAAAAAATATCATTTATTACATAATAAATGAATGTGTAATTAAATCATGAAACACTATAATCAATATGTAAATGTTCCTGGTGGTGAGTACCCTTGATAGAAAAATGGGGATGGTATTCACTACACAATGTCATTTTCTTGGAAAATCGTGGTGTAATTTCAGAAGCATAACAACATGACGTAAGATTTAATAATAACGGTTTATGAGATAAAAAGGTTTATCTCATAATATTTACATGAACTGGAAATTAAATATTCATATAGATACATGTACCAACATATGTAACGGAATATAGATGCATAATATAAACAGATTTCTTGAATGTAAATGAGAAGAGAGAAATCCCTTATGGAATTTTGGCACGATAACATGTGAAAATGGGAGGAATTAATGTAAAAGAAAGAGGTATATCGTCATTAAAACATATGGAAAGATGTATGGGGGAGGCGCAAGATCATATCTCCAATATTTTTAATTGAAAACCAATGGGTATAATACTATAATTAAATTTTAACAAAAATGTGAAAATAAGAAATCCCTTACATGGAAGAATGTTTCTAAAGGCTTAGGAGACGATTGATAGAAGATTATATGGGGAATGGGGCTCCTTGGGAGGATTATAGAGAAAAGAGGTCGGATGATGGCCGATCTGAAAAGGTTATGTGTAAGGAGGAAAGGGAGATTTAGTTGTCTGATATATGAAAAGAGAGGTAATTCATTATTACTTAGGTTTTGGACACCACATATCAAAATAATCAAAAACAAAAACTACCCCATGGGTTTTTCAATGATTTTCAACAAAGTGGAATGAAAATAAATATTTTATATGGCCAATATCTAAACAAATTATAATATTAGGCTTTCTTATGTGAAGGTGATTCACACTCTCAATGAAATCATTTTAAAAATATTAAATATTTTATATGTTTTAGAGGATCCACTATAACACCGTAAAATTAATCAAAAAAATATACAATCACATTACATTAACGAAAATACGAATATTTTCTATAAATACATTTTATAGTATTTTACTAAATCACTATTTTTTCATTATGATGTCATAAAACACATTATATATTTAAACGATACTTAATTTTTACGTAAATATTCGACTATCTCAGAAACATATAAAAAATTCACTGTTAGATAATTTTGACATCCCAATTCCGAAAAATATTAATTTTTTCTAAATAATTTTCTAATTATTTGAATTTATAAGTTTAAAATAAATACATACATATAATGAAAATACATAGGTTTTGAAAAATATTATTTTCAAACCATCATTAAAATTACAATGGTATTCATAAAAATTATACAATAATTTAGATTTAGTAAAAACTGATTTAGTAATAATATTTTATTAAAATATTATTTAATTAAAAATTCCATTAATTCATAAAAATATTCTTTTTAATTGAATATTAACTAAAAATACTATTTGTTATTTATAAAAAATTTATAAAGTAACAATAATATAATGATTAATATTATTTATTTTTTACAAAACTAATTCACATAATTATAGTGTTAGGTTCTTATTACATAACTCCATATAAAACCCATATAATACAAAAAGTCAAGGTGTGTGATTGTGAGATACTCTTGGTGTGACTCAGATAACATCGCTATGGTGGTAAAATCTATCAACATTCCCTTCTCCTATATGTTATTCCGTTCAATCTTAACATGTTGAATCATGGATTGGGATTGGTAAAAAAAGAATCCAATTGACACCACCTCCTTTCCGAGCATTAACAAATGGGATTTGAATGGATCAATTCTTATGGATATGGCCACTAACTACTTTTTTTTGTGAAAATTAGATTTGTGAAAGCCCAATATTTATACTATCATGTAATCACTGTTCAACAATTATATTCGCAACAGTAACAATTAATAACAATATTTTAAAATTCAAAAACACAAAACCAAATAAGTTCATGTATTTTATATAACCATTAAATAAAATAACACATTTAATCAGATCAAGAGTAATTTTCAATAGTATATTTTTCAGTCCTTAAATTCTATTTAATAATTTTATTTCATCTTTTCTGAGTCTTTATTGACCTCATAATATAATAGTAAATCACAGTAGAACTCCCAAAATATTTTATTGGCCATTATATGATGTTTACATTGATTTATGGTGTTTAACATTTTTATAAAAAGTTCTCTTATAAATCATTATTTCACCTAAGATATTAATTATTTAATACTAGATGTTTTAGGAATACCTAAAATAGTAATGGGATGATACATACCAGACATGTGAATACCATCATCATATATTCTCCTTAAACATGGTAATAGGAAAAATTTCCAAAAATCAATATTGAAAACATTAATGTTTCCTCAATACAAATTTTTTTTTTCTGTGTTTACTAAATCCTAAAAATTATTAGGAAACATAATCCAAGAAAAACAGAACCAGTTTTTCATAAAATCAATTATTAGTTCAACGGTAAACACTACATTCCAATTTAATTTATCGATATCAATTATTTCATTACCCAATATAAACACCATTTTATCAATGTTGTGAACATATTAAGGATTAATTTCCTTTAATAAAAATATTAAATATCTACTAAAAGAATTTTTAATTCATTTAACCCATAAGAACTATCCTTTTAAAGACATAATTGGCCATATTTTAATGAAAATACATATATAATTAATGATTCTTATAACAAAATCCTATAATTGAAAAGTGTAAACAATTCAATCAGCCAACATTATTCATAATCTATTACTCTAGCTTCATCATCTTATTAATTAATACCCTATCCTTAGATTATTATATATATATCAAGTATTGAGGATCATAATCCTCTATCCAATCATTATTCTTAAATTTAATGTAAACAATAATGTTAGAACTTCCCAAAACCTTGACATGTCATTTTTAGTCTCAGTATCCTCGAATATATAACGAATACTCATACCATGTTCCTAATTATCTTCTTGATAATTACACTTAGGATATTTATTTGTATAATTCTAATAATTTCCACATTTGAAACAATCAATGTTAAACACTTTCTGTCTAATTATCTCTATTAACCATACTAGAAATCATAGTGTGAACAACATTCATAATATAAGAGAACTTAAAAATCATAAGTAATACTAATTGGATTCCAAATAATGACATGAAAATTTAAATCTATTATACAGAAGGATAATGAATAGAGAATGATGTAGACATATCCTTATAACAATAAATATGGATCTCACTAATGATTTATCATCCTAGTCTCCAAATAATGAATAATCCATTCCTTTTATACAAACTATAGAGAACTAGGCCTAACATACATGGGTATTAAATCATTATAGAAGAATATTCAGAAAACTATAAAAATTCATGTCTGAGTACCAAAATAGTTTACTACATTTGGATTTATTCAAACATAATACTTTATCTTGGGGAATGATCTTCATCGTCTCCCTTAACGATATTCTCAAATTTTGTTCATACTTAAATCTGTTACTCATTAATATTTAAATGGAAACATATTTATGGGTTAAAATCATATTCTAAATAAGGCCAAACAAGGGAAATATATAATCATAATCATTAGAATAAGGGTTTGATAACACAATAATAACTATAGAAGATCACACCATGCATATAAAATTTCATAATCAATAGTAATGAAATAAATATTGAAAATTCATAAATCATGAATAATTAGGGAATCATGAAAATAATATAAAAATGAATAACATAAGAATGAAACATATAATTTTTTGGACACATAATAATATGAAAGTATTCCCTATAATCCAAGGATCATATTCAAAACATATTAGAGATATTCATACGAGATAAAAATACTGGGCAAGACACACCACTATTCCCAATATCAGCCACATCTATATATTTGAAGGGGTTCACTGTTAAAATCATCTAATTAGTCAAGTATCACTCCCCTTATAACCATATATATGAATGTTCATTCCCAATTGAATCATAGTGGAAAAATCCATTACTGAACCGACATCACTCCAAATTCCATCAATGTCTATATTTTTATACATAAATCATTATCAAATGAAATGGAGATATATAACATGCTCACCCAACTTTATATAGGCCTACCCCTCATATAAACTATAATGGTATTACCAAATCCTTTATGGTCCACATTAATATATTATGTATAAAAGGATTACCCATTTCTATCTCAACCACCCCATCACATAAGTTATGTCCATGAAACATAAAATAAATAAATTAAAAGAAAGATTTAATATCATCATACAAATCTTAAAAAAATTATTCATTCCAACATTAATAACACCAAGGAATATAAATATGTTTCATGTAAATCTCATTGAAATGTGATTATCATGTTTAAATGAATTGGGATTCATTGTAATCTATTTAAAACATGATTGACCTGTGGAAATCATATAGGTTTCATAATCATTATTATATAAAAACACATACCATTCATAAAAAGAATATGGATATTTTCTACTGGTCATATGCCTAATAAAGCATAATCTATATCAAATTACAGTATAAATCATCAAGAAATATTCTAACAGATCACATTGAACATTAAAATTCATTAAAAATCACTTCTAATAATATATAACAATTTCAAAATCATCTTTATTGAAAACTAATTTCAAATAATATAATGTAGTCATTTAAATAATTTTAAATAATTATTATGGAAAATATCCTTTTTATTTTGAATAATTATTTCTGAAAAAATAAAACATTTTTAAACTCATTTCAATTGATTATAAATTTGAAATCATATTAAAGAAAATATGAAAAATTTTGGTTTTTTTTAGAAAATAATTTGTTAATAAAATTATTTTAAAAATATCTTAAATGATCATTTACAATTTTTAAATCATTATTATAAAACATTGTTTTGAATGAAAAAATATTTTTGACAGAAGAGCGAGATATAACTATATTTTCTTAGAAACATTTAATTTATTTTGTTGAGTTATAAATAGTGAAAAAATTGTAAGGATGCATTATTATATCAATAATAACCACAATTGAATAATATTAATTAGATTTATTGAGATATTTATCATTTTATTCCATCAATTGAATCCTAACACTAATCAATCGTGAATAATGATGACATTCTAGAAATAAACATTTATAGGATTGGTAACATTGAATAATGATCCACCTAAATGAAAAATAATAAATGATGCTTAAAATATAATTAATATTAGTAGATTAGTGATATTAAATTTAAAAGGTATGTATATAGACCTCATACAAGATCATTTGTGCATAATAGGTAATTCACCTCAAGGGATTAAAATTTTAGGAAAATAAATTATACCAATTTGGAAACTTTTTATGTATAAAACTCAATGAATATAGGTTATAAATTGGAAATAAAAATACCCTTAAATTTAATTTTTTTAATCATATAAATAAATAATGGACAGTATATACACCACTTAATATAAAATTTTGGTTAATATTTTATAAGTCTTATATAAAAAAAGATAGACTAAAAATCCACTTAATACATGAGTATCTATTGAATTGTGATATTTGTAAATGATGGAAATTATTGTAAAATTAATATAATTAAATACAGAAAAATGCATGTTATAATAATTAATATGAATTATATACACCATAAAACAATAATAATTGGGTCTTATAGCATATATATATCAATGAAATATAAGTGAGACGAGAATACACTTACTAGACATCTGGTATAATAAATATACCTTTATTATAATTATACCAAATAATAATATTTTTTATATAAAACAATCAACCAATTCGCTATAAAATTATATTACCTATTTATTATCTCTTTTGTGTTAAAGATACATTTTGGGTAATAACAATTTTTTTTAATACATGTTTGGACTTGTCATTCTTACTTCTCTTATGTTGAAAATGATTTACATATTTCAAGAATGTAAACCAGATATATATATATATATATATCATAGTTACCAGGTATATATGTGTTTATAATAATCTATAAAATATATAAATAATACAATAAAGTGTTAATTAAGATGGTACGTCATACGTATGGATAAGCATTTTTTCATTTTCTTTATATATTGACTAAATGATAATTAAATGATACACCGAAACAAACAATTAAAAAAACACATATATATATTTTATAATTATAGTACAATAATTTTTTCACGTATAACACATATTTTTATTAAACCCATAATTAATACATTCCCAGTTATGCTTGAATAAATAACATCACTTTGAGGAGGTGACAGTACATTCGTCAACAAATAATGTTATCATATTCTTAAAAAAATAAAGACCATGAAGGTATGCGTAATATAATCATTCAAAAAACAGAAATAAACAAAAAAATATAATATATATGATATTAAAATATTAATTTCATCATTATTTCCAACATTGAGAGGTGTTAATGCAAGAACAAATGACATTTGTTCATGAGGCGGTAGTCCAATGTACACAAGGATAATGATTGTGTGTCCCATTTTATGGTTGGCAGTTTTAGTGTAGGTCATTACATTAACAAAAAAATATGATCACATTTAATTAATTTATTTTATGATATAATTATTTAATTCAAGTAATTCATTCATTGGAGAAATAAATATAGAGAATTTGGTTATTTAATGATCTTACCTCTTCTTTAATAATCTCCATTTAGTTTTCAAAAAGGAGTTCCTTGGATGGATTTCCTCTATAATGGATGATTCATGGATTAATTAACTGAACATGGGAACTTACTGGTTTATTTTTTTCATCATCCAAAGGTCTTTAGATCAGTGAATCAGTTAGGGAGATGAGACACTTTTTATTGTGGAGGAGAAGTTGAATTCTTGTAAATATAAATCGATAAATACTATTTAGAGGTCTCCTTATATCATCTACCACCAATTATGGTCTTTTTTTATTAAAATGGATTGTATGGTTGAAATATGGTCCTAAAAATGATTTTATACACGTTTCCATCTTAAATGGTTCTTTATGTTAAATTTTTACCACAAAGAAAACTCATTCTTAACCCAATCACTATAATCAATCGCAATTAAAATAACTAATATTATAATTAAAAAACTAATTTAATAACAAAATAAATTATAAATTATTATAATAAATAATAGTGATTTCATTTTTCTAAATTACAATCAATGAATCAGAAGAAATTAATTTAAAATTAATCCCATAGATGTTATAATACAACATGTATTTAGTGTAAAAATGTTCAAAAAAATTAAATGTTTTTATCTAAAATATATATGTGAAATAGACCTGAATTACCTCAAGTATATTTAAATATTTTTAATTTATATAAATATACATTAAAACCAATTTAAAATATAACATATCTATATAAATTCATTAGGAGAAATAATAGTATTCAATTTAAATTTTTTCAAATTCCACTATAAAATATATAATTAATCTGTTAAAAAAATTACTAAATATTCACCCAATGATAATTTGTATGTTCTTAATAAAAAATAATTATTTTTTAAAAAATTTAAATCATAATAACTTTAAATTTATATTTAAATAAGTTCATATTAATAAATATTAAAATTAACTTTTATAAAAAAATATCTTGATGTGTAAACTTAGTTTAACCTCTTTTATATAAAACACATACTATGAATGTTTAATAGGTGAATTAATATATATTATATACATTAAATTAAAATCATTCATCAAATTTTGTTTAATTAATTTATTTGGGCAAACAATTTTGTATTTGATAAATAAAATTTTTCATTAATTGATTTCCTATATAGTCAAAGGGGTTATATATTTATTTCTGTTTAATTAGTCAGTAAATAATTCTTCTTCTAAATATTTAGTGACCAAATTTTCATAATTTAAATAATATTATTTGTAACATCCATTAAAATTATATGTGATAACAAAAATAAAATTTTATAATAATATTGATAGTACATTGTATTATGGTAAAACTATGTTTGGCGTGTCACACATGTTGTCAGAGGAACTAGGAAATGTTTGTAACACCAGCTAAACATATTGTTTGATAAAAAAAAATTAAATATATGTTTTTATATAACACAATAATTACAAGGTGTTCTATATAAATAAATAATAACATGGTTATTTCATATAAAAAATTCTTTATTCAGTGTGGAATTCAGTGAAACATCTCAAAAAATATAAACATAATTCAAAAAGAAATACTTCACCAAATCTTGAGGTGTTATACAACATATGAATTTCAACTCAATAGTAATAAATGATATATAAAATTTGTTTTAGTTCCCATTTTATACTGACATGGCTTTAACTCATTATTTATCACAAATAAAATTTTTATCTGAACACTCACTATAACCCAAATATTTTACCATAAGCATTTTTACTTCTATTTTTTATGGTAAAAATTTAAATGATTTATAATAATCCTTGTTTTCCATGATTTTATATTTATTTTTAATCAATTTAAATTAAATCATCTTAGTACACTCAAATATCTTTTCTAGGACCACTTATTCGTATTGTTTCATATAATGGTCATAAAGAATAATCGAGACCATTTATCTTTAATCTATATAAGAGTGTCAAGGAAAAAAAATAATGTTGATTAATTTTTACTATTATTTTGATTTATAATAACTCTAAATGGTTTAGTAGGGTCCTTTATTGGGGCATGAAACTACATGATACCAAAATTATTAAATGGTAAAAAATTAAAACCGAAAGTAAAAAAATTAAATAAATAATAATAATTAAATGAAAATATATGTTATAGTTTTTCATATACAAAAATAAATGTATTAAATATAAAAAATTACTAAAATGAGAGTTTTGGTTGTATGTATAGGTAAACTAGGCACCTACTATATGAGTATCACTGGAGTGTTCATCCGGTATTGGTTCCATGGTTATTATATATGAAAGATCAAAATTTCTAAAACTATGTTCCTTAAAATTTATTCAAAATTTAATTTTATAACAATAAAATAAATGAAATCTAAATCAAATTGAAATATATATCATAGAAAACCTTTCAAAATATAATATAGTTACTTACAGTTTAAAATATTGAGTTTTGGAGACAAAGCCAATCAAAACCGTACCCTCGTGCCCCGATAGTCTAGAATCACATCTAAAATTATTTCCTAAATAATAATACAAATATTTCCCATCTAATTTATTTTACCACAAACCATCATAGGTTACCCCAACTCTAGGATCCTAGGGTATTCTGTAACAGAGACTGAATTTGGATCCTAACATCCATGTTTCGGAAAATAGTGCATGGGTTTCAAAGGATACCCCATTGAGATTTAAAAATAAAATAAATTAAGTATTATTTTTATTACTGTGGAAAAACATTACTTCTCTATATATTTTTATGTAATGTGATTGTGTATAGAAACCATCACCAAATAATATCAAAATCCCCAAATTACACAAAAAATCAACAATACATAATATATTAGTTATGAAAATACATCATTGGTTACTAAAAATACACAGAGAATCATATGTGAATCCTTGTATTTGATACATAATCATATATATATTATAAAAATAGAAAAATAATTAAAATATTCCTTTTCCTTCTCACAAGAAAAGATGACATATCCTCCATGCCATATTAGAAACTAACTAAGTATGACTAGAGAACCATCATCCTTCACGAGGCACCATTTGTCTTCCTATATCATATAAAAAATGTCTCCAAACACCCATAGCGTAATATAGGGTATGAAAATATCATGTCTAGTAGGAATTCACGATGTGTTTCGTTGTTATCAAAAAAGTGATATGCAATATGAACTCAATTAAATGAAATTAACAATAATTTATCTAATATTAAATTAAAACATATTCATTTCATTACTCAATAACGTATAGAAAAAATCTAAAAATTATTCCCCTAAAATATACAACATGGGAGTAAATTTTAAAAATCAATATGTCTAGGATCACACTATAAATAAAATCCACAGTTATGGGTAAACCATAAAATAGTTGATGGGTATAAGTGTATTCACATTCTACTAGGTGTGCCACATGGGTTACATAACTAGTCAGGTTGACAAGAAAAATAAGTGGAATATACCTCATCTGATCAAGAATAACTAACCCAAAATCTGGGGTTTCCCATGTTTTTT
Organism: Viscum album; assembly: GCA_963277665.1. NCBI lineage: Eukaryota > Viridiplantae > Streptophyta > Magnoliopsida > Santalales > Viscaceae > Viscum > Viscum album. Next base: position 1,628,961,138 of record OY728146.1, on the reverse strand, counting down.
ATTATATAGAAAAAACTATATATAAATTATTAATTTAATTAAATAGTTTACATGCATCATATAATCAACTAACTATGACTATTTAATTCCACTTATGAATTATAAAAAGACTATAAGTTTAAAATGAATTGAATCATAAATAAATCAATCATCCAAAAAATTTATAAAACCATTATTCTTTGTATAGAAATTTAATTTTAGAAACTGTGATTCAAAGGATCAATTAACAATTTAGGAATAGAAAATAATATACCACAACCCTTTAGTTGATTCATATCATTTCGGAATCCCAATAAAAATAAAATATGGGTGTTTAAGGAATGAAAAAACATAAAAATAAAAAACCAATACATAATTATTTTATCGAAGTAATACTAGGACTTTATAGGATAACTGATGACTGAAAACTAGTGATAAATGATTCAATGAAATTGAAGGAAGAGGAAAAAATTACTGATAAATTTCCTAAAAATAATTATTGGTGGAATCAATTAATATATATACTTTAGCCGGTAAGAGATAGGTTCCAACATTCAAGGAGGAACTAGGTCTTAAATTTGGAGAAAATAGGTGGTTATGGTGTTAAATACATAGTAATTGGTGTAATATTTTCTTATTTTTAAGAGTGTAGGTAGGTCAAATATGATTCCAAACTATTTCCATGTCATGATGGAGTAACTGGACATAATATATTTTTTACTTCTTCTGGTAATATTATTATAAAAACCATGTTCCATGTAAATATCATCAAATATTTAATTTTAGAACCTTCAGGGTTTCCATATGGTTATACCATAATGTATTCCAACCATTTTCAATACACTAAAAGTCATTATTAAACCAAATTGAATAAATAAAGACCTAAAAATAAATTCATAGAATAATGAAAGCCAAATAATACAATAATTAATTAAAATTGAATTGTGAGTGTATCATATTTTGGTTACACATACCTGAGAAAAACATGGGATGTGTAGTTCTATAGAAAAATTTTACACGATATTATACAATTTATTGAATCTACAATAAACTAAAAGTACATTCCCATATTATGGTGTATTTCAATATGTAGTTAGAATATATGATCATCATAGGAAGACTATTCTATAAATATCATGGTTCTGGACAAGAATAAATAAACAATCATCACCCACAACTCAATATCAATGTAAAATAAGGAATTATAGTATAATTTATACCACAATAGAGTAATCATAACAATTTCAATCGTAGTTATGAAGAATTATATATCCTATAAACACCTTACTCAGTTTTAAAAAAATACATGATTGATTCCCAAACTATAATAAATAAAGGCTTTTAACTAATACCTCTACATATAATTGGGAAAACATTAAATATATTATAGAAGAATATAACTCATATATGCTATCAATAAAAAAATTCATATACTTCATTCTGTGTTATATATTACAAAGATAAAAATCCAACCAAACAAGACAAAGGGAAATAAATCAAACTCAAAGGAATATTTCATCCCTCTACATGAATACACTAAGGACCAATAACTTTTATTTCATTTCATAAAAACCATTTAATGATTAATGAGAAGGTAAAATGTGTCATAAAATATGTTTTAAAATATTAATAGTACACATTGGAGACAACATGGCCTCTAACCACCTATAGTACCTCCAATATTAAGGTGGTAACTAATCCAATTTATGTGAAAAATGTGGGTGACACATAAATGTGTCATTATATTAACCCATACCTATAAGTATACAAAAGTAAAAAATTTATATGCAAGATTTATATTGAGTAATCCTCGCATGGTGATTAAAAAAAATTCAAAGGAGACAATACCAATGGTGTCTAATTGTAGTAGTGAAATACATGTGTATATAAAAATATATATCCACATTTGTTTATTTACACAAATTATTTATTTGGGTAATATTAATGTATGGAAAAAAATATTAATAGTAATGAAATTTATAGATTATTAATGGATATTACTCGCGACTCATGATATTAGAAATTTTAATAGATGAGCTACATGCTTTGAGCCATATTCATGAAATGACATGATAATAAAAATTTATGACCTATTAATTGAAATATAAGTAAAAGAAATATTATTTTGTTACCCAATTGTTCCCAAACATTTGAATAGTTGTTATCATCATATCTTATAGAACATGATACCATTACATGTAAAATATATTTGAAATTGTTGGTTATAAAAATCCTACATCCCATCCAAGGGAATTGTGGAAATATTATAATGAATAATTAACATCATTAATACCATCTCACTAATGAGTTTAGTTAATGTGATACCATTACAATAAACCAATATACTCATTTATTGTATAACTATATAACCCATTAGTTCCCCATAAACACCATTTTCTTGATTAAAATATCAATTAGTATATAAAAACAATATATAATATCAATAAAATACATAATATAATTATTATGGAAAAAATGAATATATCCAAAAATTAGTACACATGTTTAATGAAATTTTCAAACCTATTTATACTAATATTATTATTATAATAAACCAATAATAGCCTTGATGAAATAAATCACTTATATATATAAATCATTGGAGATGATAAATACACCAATATATAAGATCATACAATCATTTATTTTATTAAAAATAATTAAAAGTAGTAAAATTGATTAAGAATATAATATAACATGTAAGAAGTGTAAAACTCCATAATTCTATTTGTTTCCAAAGTCAAGAGGAAATTTAAATTTTCAATTTGGTGAATATTTTATTTTAATAACTAATTATTGTAAAAAAATTATGAGGATTTGGACAAACATAATTTTTTTTCAAATATGTATCGAGGTTCAATTAAAGAACTAGGGGTTTATATAGCCGTTGGTGGATGAATGAGAATCTATAGTAAAGAAGATAACCTATTAATGGGGATTCATGATGTGAGTAGTATAATCATGGGGTAAAAGATGGATGTATTGGGGAAGCCCTATGACTCATATATTCTTGGTTTAAACCATATGTTCATGTTGTGATACCTGATTTTAAGGATTTATGGGGTTGGGAACCATTTTTTCCTAGGGTCTATGCACTATGTGGGGGGGACCACATGGTAAGTCCTCACCACTATTTTACCCTGTATATGGAATGATTCTTTGTGTGATTATACGATGGATCTTTGTATGGTAGTCACTTAAATAGTATCATATATCCCTTAAATCTTTTAGAACAATTTTTTATTTGTTTTTCTGTTAATGGAAAAATTGTTTTGTACAATGGTGTTAGATGTCACCCATTTTTTAATGGCGATTTCAAGCATACGTTCTTAGATATATCTCAAGGTGACATTTATCTATACCCACATGTCGATTCATTGAAGGTATATAGTGTTATGTATTTTTATAACTACTTATGTAATAGGTGGATTTTTTTTGGTATCAACCTAGTATTGGTTTCAGGGGGTCTTAGTTCAATCCAACACTACATTCTCAAAGGAAAACTTATATTTGGATGGATAATGAGATTCTAGAATTTATTACACATCGGGATACATTACTAAGTGATTATAATTTTTTAAAACTAATTAATATTGAATTTTTCTTGTGAGTTATTTTTCAATGAAATTTTAAATGATGCTAGTTGTACTGAACTGACCATAGAAGAGAATGAACCTTCTTTTAAAAGAGTTTTTGGATATGAAATTTATTTCAAAATCATCAAAATGACACACATGGTTACTATAATAAAACCATTAAAAAAATATTTACACTATTAATGTCATCTGAAATCATGTCAAGTCCCCTTGCATTGGAATTTTTTTAATAAAAAATATATTGATTGGTTTTATTCTTTTTAAATTAGATACCTTTGATTACATGGATTAAAATAGAATTAATGATGTGAATTGGTGATTGTGAAATATGTATCAAAAATTTTAGATACATTAATTTTTATTTTACCATGTATATGGACTTAAAGAAATGGTATGTCATGAATGGGGACATATGATTCTGTATCATGAATTATAAAAAATAGTTTTGAAATGGTTCTAGATTTGTAATATTAAATGTCTAATAAAAAATGTTTATTGAGATTATATAAATATATAATGACATATTTTTTGTGTTTTTTAATTAAAAAATGTAAAAATGTGTAATGGGACTTGTTTCATTCAATGAAAATTTGAATTTGTCTTCATGTCATGTTTTTTGAAATTGGTTCATGTTTTCATTTAAATGTTTTTTAAAATGTCAATACTATGTGGAAATATTTTCAAACTACAAAAAATGGACCTTTATTCTTGAAATTGATAAATTTTTATAGAATATATGATATGTGTAAGATTAGTGGTCTCAATAAATGGTTTTGCAATAAGTAAACATGAAACCAAATAGATAAGAGATTTATGGTTAAACATGGGGTGAATACAACCACTAGGAAGATAAAAGATTCAATCTTAAAAATATTGTGGTCTTAGACACCTAGGTGGAAATATAGTTTTTATTCAAACCAATGTTGAACATAGTCCGTGAGTGGAAACATAGTTTAATGGTAAACACAAGAACAACACAACCTCTAGAAAAATATATAGTTTATTATTAAACATATGTTGAACATAAAATAGCATTTGGGTGATTTTTTTATAAACATAGGTAAAACCTGGACCGTAATTTCTATTAATGTTTTTTTCGATAAACATGGGGCTAACATGGCCCCCCTGAATATTCATAGTTAATTGTTGAAGATGAGGTGAACATGTCCCCTCGGTGGATATTGGGGCTTTATGGAATGGTATATTATCCTAGGAATCCAGTTTGGACAATGTTTAGGTATATTGCCTCTATTTGGGAGTATTTTTGTTTGAATGGTAATAAAAATGTTGTTAGAGATATGGTGGTATTAGATGAAGAATTTATATACCTTTCCATGGGTGACCCTAGCCCCCTAAGATTCAAATTGTTTTATGATTATAATTAAATTCTTTAAAAAATAAACTTGTAATATTTACTTAATCAAACCAGTATGAACATTTATTTAGACTATTTATTTTTAGGGATTCCATTACTTGTTTCCAACAATGCTATACAAACACCCTCCTCAAGTTGGAATAGCACATGGGCACCTGATCATGCCCATAAGTTGTAGGTTCATCTATGTTTTTGTCTCAATATTCGATGATCATGATAAAGAACCTTAGATGATATTATTAAATTTGGATATGGTGAGGTATGATATTATTGTGGGTCATATTATTCATTTATTCTATTTTTTGATTATTTATTCAATTTATACATATTTATCAGCCTTTGCAAGTGGGTGATCCATATTATATGCATGAATTTCATCATTTATCTTTTAAAATATGTTGTTATTTATTTTTTTTAATAATATAATGGGTTTTTATATTTAGGGATGGGTTTTGGTGATTTTTTTTTGATTTTTCAGTTTGATAAAGGGGATATAATCTAGAAATTGTACCAACATAGTCCCACACTAAAAATAAAAATACTTTGATATTTATGGAGGGTCACCTGAGATCATGTAGTTTCCAGTCTAGTTAATATTTTGTATGAGAAGGGATGGAATGTTTCTACATGGTATCAGACATGTTTTTATTTTTCATTTTATTTGGTTGTAGTTATTATGAATATATAAGAATATATGTAATCATGTTATTTATTTCTGGAATGTGTATCTTGAATAACTTGTCCAAAATAAATTCTAGGTTTTCTAGGATGTGATTGATATTTTTGACATGTGATATTGTAGAGTTTTAGGTAATTTTACCTTGTGGGATGCACCTATTTATTTCGGTTTAGTTTTTAATTTGAATTTTTAGCTCTTATCCCATTGTAATGATAATGTGATGGGATTCATCATATAGACCATGGTCAAAAGGGTATTCAACAAAATCATGATTTGATATGTAGGATTTAAAATATATAAAAGTCCATAATTTCATGATTTGAAATGTAATAATGGGTTTTACAATTAAAATGTTCAACAACTATAGATATGGGTTTTCCCGTATATGTTTATAGTGGAATTTAACTAAATTGAACTAAAATTTATATATTTTTATTTCCATCCAACGCTATGATGAACTATAGTGAGACACATTTTTATGATGATATAATATTAACTTGGGGTATGGAATGTGAGGAGACCCTAATAATTATATAATCCATATGGATAGAAGTTTTAATCTTGTTGATTATTGTCGTAACTCATGTTTGATTACTAAAAGTGTCAGTCCGAAACTATATCGGGTTTTACCATAAAACATGGAATAACCTTGCACTTAACCAAATAGAGTGATAATGGTTCACTTCATATGGATCACCATATGGTAATTCTAGTTTAATAAAACTTATAAGATTTGTTATTTATTGATCCAAAACTAACCTATATGGTGTTTACCATGTTTATTAGAATTGAATTCTTACTAAGGCTAATAACTATAATTACGTAAAACATATTATCCAAGATGATTTCATATGGGATCAGTCTGATTATAGATTAATGAGGGACCAATCTCATATATAGTTTCTTAGATAGAATATGTGCCCTAACTTTCTGTTTGTAATTAAATTTCAATTATATGTCTATGAGTCTTCAGAGAGGGTGTTAAGAATGGTGATTTCATGGATGGACAATGATACAGTAAGGCCCAGAACCCATGATTTCAGATTCAGTACCTCAAAATGATGTGTATGTTTTTATATGTCAATTGAAAAATAAAAATATTATTGTACAGATTAGGACCTTTTTGGGACTAGTATTTAGTTAATTAGACAATTACATTGCGATAAATCTGAGTTTTATAGAATCATTATTCAATTTCATTCCTAAACACTACCTCTAAATGTAAAACCAACTCCAATTGAAATTTTAATAATCCAATTAAATTTAATTATAACACAAATTTATATTTAAATTACCTTGTTTGGGTTTTCAAAAAATCATTTAAAAATAACCTTATTAGAAAACAATAAATCTATTTGGGAACATTTATCAGACAATTCATTTGATAAAATTGTTACCTCGAAATGTGTTTACAAAATGTTCACTAAATATACATAATAAGTATATACTAATTTGAAAACAATAAATAATAATTCACTTGGATTACATCTTTTTATTTCTCTAATTTGAAAATAAAATATTTTACGGTTTTTTTAAACATATCATTCCATATGAAAATAAAAAATCCATGTATCCATATCACATGTAGGAACTAATACCCTTATTTTTATGGGTTTAGTCCCCATAACATAACATATCCATTGTAACTATATTTGAAATTTAAATAAAAAATTTTCATGGTCCTTCCATTCTGACTAATAACACAATAAACATTTCAAATTTATATATAAATTATTCTAATAAAAGAAAAAAAATGTTACCAATTCTATAATTGTTTTCATTCATTTTTGTAATTAATTTATAAGAAATTATGCATAATAAATACATATTTAGAGTTGATCCTATTTTAATGATATAATATAGATAATTAATAAATTAAATTAAATCTTGTATTAAAATTCAAGGAATGTGAACAATATCTTAAATGATGGAAATATCTAATGTTATAAATTACATTAATGGACATATAAATATAATTAAAAAAATAAATATAAAATTTTATCATTTTAAAACATTTGTAAATGAATGATGAACATAAAAATAATAGAATTCAAAAATTAATATCAATTATCATATATTATTATTTTTTAAAATAAATAATTAAATGATAACAATAACAAATAAATATTATTATTATTTTAAACTATTAGATCTAATAATTTGGAATAATTATTTATAAAATTAATTTTTAGTATAACATATATATATATAGTTTCCTCTGAAAATAAATAAAATGGATATTTGTTTTCATATAAGGGTTATAACTCAAAAACTTGAAACATTATAATTATTTTTAGAAAAACATTAAAATAAAACAATTTAATCATTCTAATTTTTAAGATGTTGAATATATATATATAAATATATAGATACATCCCTATATATTTTTATATATACTTAAATTATAAAACATCACTTATCAATAATTCACACTAACTACCATAGCATGGACACAATAGCGTCAAAGAAGAAAGGGTTTATTAGACAATGCCCTCTTATACATGTTTTGTAGAGTTGAAGAAGGTGTGAAAAGAATTATCAAGAATATAATAACATATAAAATAAATACAAATTGAGAGGCATAATCAAAAATTTATTTATAATAACAAATTTACTAGTTACATAATATTATTATATGAGTCCAAATATTTCATTCTTCCATGTTGAGGAAGGGATAAATATTTACACCCATTTTTTTCATCACATTTTACAAAAAAATACTATAAGTATATATACACACACATATATATATATATATATATATTATCCCTATATAATAGTTGTAAGCATCATATAATAAAAGAACCTCCCCCTTTATTTTTAACATGGATGTCCACTTCCATTTTTGGTTTGTGAGTCACCATTTATATAAAATGGGCTCCCTCTGTAATTATTTTTCGCATTTTTAAACATTCATTTATTCTAATAATTTTTTTCATTTTTTTGTTTAAATATCTTTTAAACAACTGTTATGTCATTTTTTAAAATTTTGTTCAATTCTATATCTCATTTTATCAACTCTTTTTCATCATTATTTTATTTTTTAAAAATAAAATTACGAAATTATATATTATCCCTTTTTGTTATTATTTTAAATTGACATAATTTTTATAAGAAATAATTATTAATCATCTGTTTATAATAATATTATAATTCAATAAATGATATTTTTATGTCATGCTTTTATATAATAAAATATATTACCTTATTTTACGAAACAAAATTAAATAATTCTCATAATTCATAACATCATAAAAACCAATTTAAAATAATTAAAACATTAAATAATATATATTACTTCAATAATAATTATTATTAAATAAAATAATATATTTTAATATTAATTATTATTATTATTATTAGCCTTAAATTTAATAGTTATATGTTTTATATTGATAAGAAATTATGTATAAAATTTTTTCATCAAAATAATCATTAATATTTTAGTTTTTAATAGTTTTATAAATAATAAATTAGATCTTTAAATTTAATTAAATATAGATGATCTATTTTTAATTTTTATTCTAAAAAAATAATGTTACAAAATGTTAGTTCTTAAAAGATAATGATTTTTACCAAAAGAGTAAGATAAATATATTTATATTAAACTATTTCTTTAAACAAAATGATACTGTAAAACAATACTAATTTAAAACCAAATGTTATTTCATGAGATTAAAAATATTAAAAACTAATACATGAAAGCTATAAAATTTTCATAAAGTTATAGTTGGTAAAATATTATGGTTTATAAAAGTAATTATTCTATAATAATTTAAAGGAATAACTTTTATAAGTATTATTATATAATTTTAAATTTAATTATAATAAAAATTTATTTTCAATAATTTAAAGACAATTTTTTGTTTTTGTTTTCCTAAACTAGTTATTTAATGTTATTAACCAATTAATTTAATAAGAACTTAATATTTTAATTTTTTTGTAATGTTGCATTCTTCCACCTTAAAATAATTATTTCTACACAATATATTCTTCAAAAAAAATTGATCAACCTAATTTAGAATTAAGAAAAATGCGAATTGAAATAATTATATACTCTAATTCTTAGATTGAAAATATTTAATATCCAATGGTTTTTAGACCTTGACACTGATATCTTGAAAAAACCATCGAACATGTGCTTCTAGATCTAGTATATTAAAATTATATCTATTTTTTATATATGGAAATTGAAAATACACAGAGCATTTTACAAATAAAAACATTTTCTGATCAATGTTTTGGATAATTAGGTAGTAGCATTATAGTATATCATAGTAATAAAAAAATACTCAACTTTATTAAATAGTTATTAATCAATATATAAAACAAAAAAAAATTAAACAGTACTAATGTTGTGAAAAATTATTTAAAACAAAGGGGTAGTATTAAATTTTCCAAAAATTTGATTTAAAAAATCATTTTTAAATCCTTTATTTGACAACTAAAATTATATTTTGGAACATTTATCAAATAAATCATTTGATAAAATCATTACCTAAAATAGTGCATTCAATATTTTTTCATAATAACCTTAATTGGTTTATATTACATTGAATTCCATAAATAATAATTCTTTTGAAATACTTTTTTGGATCTCCCCAAATTGAAAACATGAACTATTATGGGTTTTTATGATACATAACATGCCATATGAAAATCGTAAATCCACTTAGTAGTATCACATGTAGGAAAACATCCACTTATATTTATTGGTTTACTTCCCATATCAACCCATATCATTTGATACACCATTTCCAATTTATATTTAAACATTGTTATGGTCCTACATTTCTCACTCACAACTAATTTTTTTTAAAAACAATACATAAAATGTTATCATAATAGATATTAATTACTACAATTTCATTACATGGAATAATAATAGATGTATTGAATTTCAAAAAAAATTAGGTTAAATTCATACTTACAAAGAATTTCTCTTATATAAAATACATTAATATAACTATATAACAAATTAAATGAATTTATTTATTAAAGTGAAAGGAATGATAATTGTATAATTGATGATGACAATAACCTATGTTATGATTGAAATTAATAGACATATCATAAATTCACAAATAAAATGATTAATTGTATCAATTTCCTCTTTCTATAAATAAATTGTGCACACAAAATGTTAGATAAAAATAATAATGTTTAACATTGAATATTATTTTTAAAATAATATATTGAAGGACAAAAATAATATATATTTTATTATTATTTTAATATCATTTTCTTAAAAGTATGTAATAATTATTTATGAAACTTATTATCACCATAAGATATATGTATATAAATATTATTCGTTGAAAATATCTAAAAGGATGATTAGATTTTGAAGAAGGGTAATATCTCAAATCAAAATTTGAAAACAAAATAGAGACATTGGTTTTTAAAACAAAAAATAGATTAAAAAACTTTAATTATACTTTTATTATAGATTTTGAAATATATGTATATATATATTCATAAATACAAATCATCATTTACATTAAATTCATACTCACTAACAAATCATGGACACACTAGAGGAATATAAGAATGTGTGTGGATGATAGATCCCTCTTACACAGGTTGTTTAGTGCTCAAGAAATGATGCATAACATAACAAAGGTGTGTATAACATAAAATAATAATTATAAACTAAGATGCAGAATGGAAAAAAATACAATATCAAAATTAATATTTATATTTTTTTTATATAGTTCTTCAATTATTTCATTCTTACATGTTGATTAAGGAAGAAAAACTGACCCTAATTGTTTATACATTACACATCACACACACATATTAAATGCATATTATATATATAAATTATTATCCATACTATCTAGCTGTTAGAATATTTTAATAATGTGGGATCTTGAAAATTTTTTATGTGAGCCCCCATTTCAATTTTTTTTATCTTCATGTATCTATATTAATAAAGAAGTCTCCCACATAAATTTTCATTTTAGCATTTTTCATCTTTCACATTTTATACCCTTTTGATTATTTTTTATTATTATTTATTTTAAATTTTTTAAAAACTAATATCTAATTTTTTGAAGGGTATTATCAATTTATCTCCCATTTTCTTGCACTTTTAGATCATATTTAAATTTTTCAAAAATAACATTGTTACATCATATATTAATCCTTTTTATTATTTTCTTGTTTTAATAACATTATTATAAGAAATTATTAGTACTAATATAATTATAATATTATGTTCATATATAATATAAAGAAAATTATAAGTCATAACACCATATAATAAAATACAATACCTTAATTTATTAATGAAAATTTATTAATTCTCACAATTCAATTTTTTTTTTAATAAAATTATAATAATTTACAATTTTTATATTATATTTTCCCATTGTAATAATAATTTCATTTAAAAAAAATTATATTTAACAATTATATTATTTTATTTAATAATATTATTGATAGTTAATAGTTATTATTTTTATATTTATATGATAATGTGAATAATTTTTTTAAAATAATAATAATATTTTAAATTTTAATTCACTCATAAATATTATACTACATATATAAATTCCATGACATATGTATATATTATATTAAAAAATAATTCATATATAATATTTTATAAAAATTATACGGCCCCGGCCTTAAACCATACTTTATATTGAATTAAATGAATAATTCACATTGAGGATATTTTCAGGCTTAGAGTTTTAGAGAATTAGGACATAACTGTTACATCTCAAAATATTACAAAGTTTACTATGTTTCCATAAAATAACAACTCTTAAAAAGAAACACGTCTAGTTACATGTTTTAGATAGCATGACTTTCCCTTGCTTCCATCCATGACCCTATTCCACATTAATTCCTATGAAAAACATTTCAAAAAACATGGGGTGAGCATAAAAAATCTCAGTAAGGGATACACAAAGAATGAAAACTGTTAGTTTTTCAAACATCAAGTAAACCATGTATACATTATCAAAGTAATACCTTCACCTTCATGAAGTAGTAAAAACTATTCACTGAATAAAATATCATTAATTACCATTTTGTAACCAAAGGATTACCATAAAACCCATATAAAGAACACATAACATATAAAGGTAACTTGGGACATAAACATACTTAAATGGAATAACCATATGGTCGACTTCCACACATATCACTTAATGGAATAGCCATACGGCCAACTTCCATACATACTTAATGGAATAGCCATACGGCCGACTTCCATACCCAATGAATTGGAGGTCATAATGTAACCACACATCCTGGTATTCACAGCACCACCCGTCGTATGGTTCATCACGTAACCACCCGTCAAATGTCCATGTACCATTATAAAATCATAAGACATAAAACAAATATAATGGGTAGAAAACATTTCCACACTTTGATCACAATATATCACTTAAATATATTGACATAAAAATCCATTATAAAAACCATTTTCAGTACCAAAATACATAAAAGAGTATATGGTATTTATTTCATTTAAAAAAACATTACGGATTGTTGAGGAAGCCAAATACCATATAATACTCGCGGCGACGGAAAAGGTCGTTGTCACCGAGTACGTTAAAAGAAACATTCCTTTTTTCGTTTTGTAAAACTCTTCATAGAAAAGGATTCCTTTTGTATAAAAGTAAAAGTAAAAGAGGTTTATACACCATATAAAAGATAGTTGTGTATAAAACGAAATATGCCTCAATGAAAGGAGATTGAGACGAAGTCCCTTACCTCGGGTCCGTCTTGACTTGATCGTTCTTTAACATCCTGAATAATAAACTTGAGTTAATTTCTTCTTGATTAAGAACCTTTTTCAATCTTATTATTTCATTTATATCACTTATTTCCAGGTTATAAACATTATGTAATCATTATGTTAATAATGTTTGTTTTGTCGATATTTGGTTCTTAAGTCGAAAGTGGGCTTCTTACAATTACATGTTGTTCGTGTTGTCAAATGTTATTTATATCCAGAATGCCATTCCTGATTTTGATATCATATATATCATATATATATATCATATAAATGTATTTATAAAATCAAATAATCATATAAAGGTACGAAATGAAATGCACCATTCATGGAGACGGTAAGTTGTACGTACGCATGAACGCTACTTTCATTTCTATGTCCTATTAATGGAATTAAAACTAAATGCGAGGTATGGATATATTAATTAAATAATTATATTAATAATTTATATGTACCATACATCATATATATCCATTATATTTATGTACTTATAATAGTACATTACATTTGGGGATAAGAAATGAAATGCTCCGTTCATGGAGACGGTAAGCCATACGTACGCATGAACACTTCATTAATTTCTATCTCATACATTAATGGAAAGAAAAAAATAATGATATAAAGGTATATTATAATTTCAGTATAACATAATATATAATAACTTTAAATCCATCCTTTATACATCCCACATATGGCATTAATGAATCAAATCACTTTGAGGGGGTGGTAGTCCGCACTTCCTAAAATGAAATTATCGTGTTTACCCACAATGGAAACCATAAAGGTATACCAAAAATGAAAAATAAATAAGAATAAGGAAAACATAAACATAATATATATCATATATAAATATAGTGACATCTTAATGGCCACTATTAAAGGTTTTTAAATGAAGATTGAACAATCATCGTTTCATGAGGCAGAAATTCACCAATCACAAAAACCATATGTTATTTAACCATTAGATGTAGATTTGTATAAGTGTAGCTCGAATTATTATTATAAACAAATCCTAGTATATTGAAGATAATATAGTTTTTACAAATGAAATGAATAAAAAGTGTTTAGGGGGTTGGAGAAGCAAAATAAAACAAAAGAACACAAGTGAACACATTACCATAAAATAGGGTAACTCACATGGATTTGAGCTCAAAGGCATACTTGGGAATACTTATGATCAAAGTCAGGCTTCAAGGAGTAATATAGGGATGTGGAGAGACAAACTGGGCAGGGATTGGCCGAGCCAAAGGATATTGAAGTGTGGGTAAGGAGGTAGTGGTGGGGGCCTTTTATAAGAGGAAAGGAGTGGCACTCTAGGAAAGTAAGGAAATGTAACTTTATTATATAATGATTTTCAGATTTTAATGGTCCCACATTGATGTGTTTCGAGTATAAGGTGATAAGGGTTCGAAATACACCCATCTAATAGGTTTTGTACATGTGTAGGTCTTATATTTTACATTATCCTTCCATTTTATTTAAATCGTTAATTGATGAGGTAATCATTGTATCATCATGGTGTCATAAATAATTTAATTTATTTAATGTCTAAAAATTATTAAAAAAATATCATGATGTAGGAAATATTTTTAGATATACAATGAATATATATAGTAAAAAATATTACTTGTATAACCCCATGTAAAAATTTATTTATTAAAACAACTCATGTTTGTGACATTTTTATTTTAACATTAAATAAAAAGATATTAATGTCATTTTCCAACTAAAGTAGGTCCATGGGGTCCCCAAGTTGGCCCATGTATTTTCTTGGTCTGCCATGACATATCCAATAAGAGTAGGACATGTGTAATGTTCATTTCATATTATTAAAACATTATTTTTACCTTAAGGTACACTAATTACCTCTAATCGCGATTAAAATCTTAAAAGTTACTATTCAACAAAAAATTATTTTAATCCCATTGAACAGAATCTTACTTCTTAATGAAAACCATGTATGTCGGATTTTTGAAATTCAAAACACAGATGTAGTAAAATGTCATTTAAACGAAAAATCAGTTTTTATAAGTACCACTTACTGGATTCACTATTCATCAAAAATTGATGTTTTTTAGAAAAATACCAAAAATTCACCATAAGATATATATGATATTCAGAATTCAAAAATGAAGTCTATTTTACAAAATTCAAAGCATATAAGTTGAATTAATTAATTTAATAATTAATTCCCGCTGTCAGAGCAAATAGCGTGTTTTCATTAGACAAAAAGTATCAAAAGTTTGACTCTAGTTTAAGTCTGATTCCAAAGTGAAAATAATTCCAACGACCACTATTGGATTTAATTGTAAAAATATATTTGAATTTCACTTTAGAACCAATTAAAATGATAATATAATCTTATTAATAAATTAGATTAAAAAGAGGTTTTGAATTAAAATACAACATTGTTCACTGTTCATTAAAAAATGAACATTATCTGAAAAATACAAAAATTTACACAATGTAAATTTTTTTGTCCCGATTCTAAATGAGAGTTTTATTTGGTCCAATAGAATTTATAAAAGTTACCCAAACTATCTTTAATGATGGTTCTCCGTCAAATGGCGATAAGTGAACCTTTGGTGAAAATTAGGGTATAAAAGCCTAAAATTGAATTCTTTTCATATTTTAATCCTTTATCTTTTATTGGATAAATGTAAAAACAATTAAAAACATATATGATCATATTTTACTTATTTCTATCCATTCTCGCCAATACAACGACTATGTGTTAACTACCATTTAAAATAATATTATTTTATTACTAGTGTGCAACGTAAGATTTCAATGAAACTCTTTGTTGTGTATCGGGTATGCTATCGAACATAGCAACCCCTTTAAAGTAAAATTAATATTTAAATAGTAAATATTAATAAATATGAAAATTCTTTATTCTTTATTTACCTTGTATGTTACATAAATAGATAGTTATTCAAAACTAATATTTTTCACATAAATAATCTGATTATTATATATATATTAAAATAGATATTGTTATCAAAAAATAATTTTATAAAATAACATTTTTATAAAATCACATATTATTTATTGAGATAAAAAATAATATAAAAAAATATCTCAAGGCTATAAATTTTTTTATAGAATCAGAGTTGATGAGATATCATTTTAATAATGCTACTATTATATAATAAATCAATGTAATATTATTTACATGTATTATTATATAATTTTAAAATAATCTACCATCAAAATTTATTTTAATTAATTGCAACATGTAATTTCAATTATTATATTTGTAATATATATAATTTCATGTTATAAAACAATTAATTCAATATAAAATGATTACTTTTAACTTTTTGGAATGTTATATTTCTCACCTTGAATGAATTGGACCCTCAAAATCATTGGTCGAAAAAATTCTGAATTTTCATCCTCCAAACTAATAAAAAATAGAATTTATAAAACATTATAATTTATGGAATATATTTAAAACATATAATATCAAAATTTCACTATAATAACTCTCTTATAAAGATTTTAAATCCCCTAAACAGTTCCTCTTGATTCAAAACATGAAAATGATGTTAATATTTTTTATAAAAGATCGCTGAAAGATAAATATTAAATTTTACATACCAGGATATTTCATATCTATATACTGGATACTTATAAAATTACGTTAAAATACATCCATGTTATACATAAAAATAATTATTTAATTTACTTCTCAAGCACTACCTCTATATGTAAATTAATCACAAATTGAAATTTTGTTGAACCTATAAAAAAATTAATATAGTGGGTCTATATTAAATTTCCTAGTAAGGGGTTTTAAAAAAATCATTTAGAAATAAAATTATTAGAAAAATATAAATCTATTTGGAAACATTTATCAAATAAAATAATTTATAAACTCATTAAATATAAAATAGTTTCAAAACATATTCTAGATATCCTTAATAAATTCATTAACGTTGAAATCCATAAATAATAACTCTTTTGAAATTATTCTTTGTGTTTATCCAATTCTAAAATATTAAAGTTTATGAGTTATTGAAAATACATGGCAGTCCATAGAAAAAATTATCAGGCCACATAGCTATATCATATATCAAACATCATCCCCTAATGTTCAGGGATTTAATCATCATACAAGAATAAAAAATTCGATACTCTATTAAAAATATCATGAAACCATATTAATGGCATTTCCTTTCTCACTAAAAATCCAATTATTATTCCAAAACCATACAAGAATTATGATTATAGGAAAAAATAATAATAACAATTTCATTAGTTGGAAATATCATATTTTTAATGCATTTATAAAAACAATTAAGAGAAAATAAGTCTTACAAAAAATTTATAATATATAAAATATAGAAATAGAAAAAACTAATAAATAAAAATAAAAATTATAAAAAATTGGATGTAATTCCTATATTATTTTATATAATGGGAATATCTATTGTTATTAATAAATATCATTGATATATAATAACAATTCATGTATATAATGATATCTTTTATCATTTTTATCTTTGTGAAAAATAATGGTGTGCATAAAATTATATCATATATAAACTAAAAATATTTCTTATAGAACATAATTTGTAAAAGAAACAACATAATGATAATAATGACAAATAAATGATTCATTATCATTTTAAAATAATTTATTTATGATTATGTAATAATTCCTTATATCATTAATTCTCAAAATAACATATATAAATATATGTAGAGAGAGATGGTGTCTTTTAAAAATAAATAAAAATATGACTTGATTTCTAAGAAGGGCTATACATCAAATCAAAATTTGAAAACAAAAATATAAATATTGTTCTCTAAAACATAAAGATAGTAAATAAATTGTTATTAATAGTTATATTATAGATTTTTAAAATATATAGATATGAATACAAATATACGTGTATATATTTATATAAAAACATCCCTTAAATTAAATTCAAACTGACTAATATTGTTTGGAAAAACTAGTGGAAATGAAAAAATGGTGGAGAAGGCAGTTCCTTCTTACACTAGTGGTTCAGTGCTTGAGTAAGAGTGAAGAACATATGAAATGTTTACAGAACATAAAAAAAACTAGATAAACCAAGAGGCAGAGTGAAAAAGCTATTTATAATCACAAATATAAAATTTAAACAATATTTATATATGAATCCACTATTTTCATTAATCATTTTGTGTTAGGAAGAAAAATTAACTCCCATTATTCCTTGCATTGCACATCACAAAAACATATTATAATTATACTATATATATAAATATATATATAATTTCTTCCCACATTATAGGTGTAAGATGACTTTACTAATTGGGGCATCCACATTTGTTTTTGGGTTACTCACCATTTCCACTTTTTGTTGGTATGTGAGTCACCATTTCAATTAATATGGCTCCTAATTTAGCTTTTGTTTTATCATTTTACAGCTTTCACCTTTTATTCAATTTTCTATATTTTTTTGTTATAATTTTTTAAATAAATTAAACATGACTTATTTCATTTTTTAAACATTTTATCATTTTTTATCTCACATTTTATAACCTATTTAAATTTATTAATTTTTTAAAAAATAACATTATTAATGTATATATTATAGATTTTCACTATTTTTTTAGTTTAATAATATTATAATAAAGAAAATTTAATACTCATATGTTTATAATAATATATTAATAATTATAGAAGAATAAATTATAAGTAATAATTTTATATAATAAAATATATTACCTTAATTAGATATATATAATTTAGTAGCACTCACATATAAAATTTTTATAAAAAATAATTTAAAATAATTATAATATGAAATATTATATATTAGATGAGTAATAAAAATTTCTTTTATAAATAGTATATTTTACCATTAATTTTTATTTTTATTAATATCATCTTTTCATTTTATAAGTATAATTATTATATTTACAATAAAATAAGTTATATTTTATTTATTTCCAAAAATGAAAATGTTTAAAATTTTAATTAGAATCCTAAATATTAAATTAGATATATACATTTTATTATATATGTATTTAATATTTTAAAATTTAGTTCAAAAAATCATATCAAACGGAATTAGTTACTCAAATATTATATTTTATACAACAAAAATATAATAAATATATTTATATTAAAATATTCCTTTATATTGAATAATACTGAAAAACAATATTAATTTAAGATCAAATAATATTTTTTGAGATTTAAAATATTATAACATGTGATTTTAAATTTATAATTTTATTATAAATTCAAATATAAAAAATATAAATATTTATTATAAAGGTATTATTCTATAATAATTCAATGTAATGTTTTTAATAATCATTATTATATAATTTAACATTAACCTGTAAAAAATATTATAATGATTAATTTAAAAACTTAATTTAATTTTCATTATATGATAGTTTATATAAAGTAAAAAATCATGTCATTTAATAAGAATGAAATATTTTAAATTTCATTGGATGTTACAGAGATGAGGAAATGGTTATTTCTCATGGGTTATGACATTATGGGTGTCTTGACATCTAATGGCTTGGTGAGAGCCCCATAGATATTTTTGATGAAACTATCATTCAAGTGATTTTCAGATTTTTTTTTCCAAAGAGAATCCTACGATAGATGTCGACATATGTTTGGGGGTCCCTGTGAGGTAAGAATCATGGGTACATTCTACCATTTTAGATCAATTCAAGGGAGGTGATTTCTAGTTCACAGAAAATGTATAGCTATTCTATGGGATGTGAAGCAAATAGAATGTTTTGGTATCATGTTTTTTAGGGAAGGACAATTTAGGATCTTATACCAGTTTTTCATTCTATTTCATAGCATTGGGTAAGGGAAAGGGTGGATGCATATGACCTGGAACAAATCTAGTTGGTTACTATGAATATAGTTGGCTTTATCCTGTTCAAAACTTTTGGATTTTGGAAAGAGAATCTATGATATTTCTTATGTATGTGTTGACATGGCATTGATAATGGTAATCATTTTTTGGTGAAGTGACTCTTTCAATAATTATTCAGGTTTATATGGTAATTTGGTAGTAGATCTTTGCTCATTAAATTTTGGATAAGTTCATGGTATTATGCATGCCAGTTAAATTTGTTATTAATTAAATTTTAATTAATAGTGGTCATGTATGAGTCGATGGTCAATGATTTATGATTGGATTTTTAGGGTATCGTTGGTGTAGATGTACCTATAGTGATAGAATAAGTTGGGTGGAACATAATGAATAGTCTAATGTATAGGATGTATTTTAGTGTTCCCAAATGGCCATTTGAGATCCTGAACCGTGTATAAATTGAATATTTTGTATCTTATAATGATGAAAACCTCTGAGTTGAGAATTGTTTCTGATTTAAATTTAATTTTGGTTCTCAATAATGAGTAATGTAGTCTTCTATAACCATTATGAATGGTACTTGATGGAAGGTAATCCAAGATTGTACAACCATATGTTTGTTGGGTGTCTTGTGTGATAGGAAAAGTTATTTTAATTTTGATATGATCAAGTGAAATTTATTTATATATATATCTAAGGTAAATTATAGATATGAGATTTATATGTTGTATTAGATGTAGTTGGTGTCAGGGATTTAGACACAGGGTGACCTCAATGTGGCCGATGTTTATACATTGGGTGATACATGAATTCTGAACACATTTAATGGATTAACCCATGATTCATTAGATGGTTATGAGGGGAATTATGTGAAAAAAAAATTTTAAATGTTTTAAGTGGTTAATAGTAGTTTCGTTTCATGATTCATGGGGTGAATCATAAGGAGGAATGTTTTTGTGACATGATTACAGGTATGAAACCAAAAATTATTATATTTTTCATGTGGTGAATCATGTTACAAAATATTTTTTGGCTTGGTTGGTATTGTGATACCCGATTTTTTAACATGGATGGAGATGAAACGAAGACTTGTAAAAAGGTTCAAGAGCTTCAAAATGTGATGAAATGTGTTAAAGGTACATTTTTAGTGTAAATGATTGGATGGAATAAAAATATTGTATTGTAGCTTGAGATATAATTGGTACCTTAATTTAATGGTATGTTAGTGGAAATGTAGTGTATATGGAATGCATTTCACCTATGTATCCATCAGTAGTTAATGTTATGTGGTTTCCATGGAATATAGATATAGGTTGTATAACTAGGTCTAATTAATATGGTGAGAAATGCTTAGATGTAAAAACTTTATGATAATTTTGTGGGATAAGGAAGGAAGGTGTGTGGTCCACCTGAGGAAATGTTTCAACAGGATGTTTAGATAGTTTGGAGAATATTATATTAGAATCAAATATTATGATCTAGTTTCACTGGTGAGAATACTTATAGGATTAATGATCAATTGGAAAATTAACCGTGTTTTTTTAGTAATTAGGCACATCATGATTTACTTTATAGAGTTTTCAAGAGGTATGTTGGTCCTAAATAAAATGTATGCCTCATTTACGGAGATTTATAGTGGATGATTAATTAGTATTATAGTGTCTAATGTGGTCAAATAAAAAATGATTTTTGGATAAAAAATATGCCATGTTTCATGGTTGAATTGTTATAAGGTCTATTTGAGGTATGATAAGAATGGTGGTATAGAGATTGTAAAATCCCATGTCAATATGAGTTGGGAAAATCATTATTGAATTTGAATTTTTATTTTTTATAAGATTTATTTGGATAACTACTAATTGAAATTTTACTTTGAATTTTTTTTAAAACTCAAATATGAGTTTCATGATGGTGTTTAAGTATTGGGAGATAACTCATTTTTTTAGAATCTACCAGTGAACTAGCATCATATTATATTGTAGGAAAAGACCTGTTATAGGGGACTCAGGGTGGGAATAGTACATTTATGGTGTGAATCCTGAAAACATGGGGTACATAAATTATCCAATGATTCCCCAATTTAACATGAAATTGAAAAAGTAATACTCTATTTTTTTCATTCAGAGAATTCATTTAGGTGTGTAGGCAGATTTATTTTTGCCTATCCATATATCCTTCTCTGTGTAGAGTGCGATTATTAGTTCCATCAGATTGAAATTACACATAATTTTTCCTTTTATAACCCTATACTCTTCACTTCACCTCTAATATTTATTATTGTGTTATTTAGTTTTTTAAGAACTGGTAATATCATTATAGAATGTTTGAATTAACCATTTTAGTGTGAAATGTGTGGAGATTGTATAGGGTCCAAAGGAAATTTCTTTCAATCATCGATCATTGTATTATAAAAGTAATTTCATTTCATGGATTTTTCATTGGATTACATTACTATTTAACTTATTTTACTTTGAAATTGTGGGTTTAGGTTAGGGAATAGACCTAATTTGCGTTTTATAGTTATTTAGGGGTGGCTAACTCCATGTTTATGTAATAACATGTCATTGTTGGAAACTTGATGTGTTTTCAATGTTTATTCCACTGTATAATACAATAATTTATAAATAATTGTTGATTTCATTTATTAATATTGCATGATTGGTATGATTTAGGTTCTTAAAAAATTGGTATGTTGATGGGGATAGTGTGTTTTATTTGTAGGAGTTACAATGAATTCCAATGAGATTTGTTTGGCTATTAAATAAATTAGAAAATTTTACAAATGAGGTTGGTGGTCTATCTAACTAAACCACATCATTATCACTCTATATATGTGATTTGATGTATATTTGAGTCAGAACATATTTCATTACATAGCCTTTATTTATAATTTTTATTCTATGATTTCATTCATTCTATATGATTTAATAAATCATACATGACATAAAATAGAATTTATGAGGTGAATAATTAATTATGAATTAAATTTCATCGTCATTTATATTTTTATATTCATTCAGAATTAGATTTTAAATTTATGAAATTCCTATATTTGAATGTAACTTTATTCTTGTAGATCAGAAGTTGTAAATAATGGTTTGATTTTTTTTTCAAATTATAAAATTAATTTTTAATTAGAGAGTGGGTTTTTATTTTTTTGTATGGATTTATTGATTCCCTTGATTTTTGAACAGAATAATGTTGAAATTAGGAATTTTTCCTTTTTCAATTGATAGGGTAACATGGTTTGGTAAAATGTTTTTATAATTTTGTTTGGGATTACATTAAAATTACTTTTAAGGGTATTAATAATAATTTGACCAATTTTTTATCCAAATATATTATAGAAGATGATATTGTTATAACTTTTTTTTGTTACATTTTTATATTTGAATGTTCCTTTGGTTTCACAGTATTGTTAAGAAGAGGTAGAAAAAGTCCCTTTAGAGGATTCATTCTTTATTATAAAACATATGTTAAACATGTCTCCTAGTTAGAGGTATGTATATTGGATGAACTTATTATGAAAACTACCATTGAAAGGATTTATCATTTGTTAAAACACAAGTATAACATGGAGTTTATTTTGGTCCATGGATTATGGTTTACACTGAGTTAATGCTAGGCCCTAGGTGGAGGTATTGTTTATTGTTAAACCCTTTTTGAATACACAAACATTGGGGGAATCATGGTTTGTAGATAAATACAAGGTTAACAATATACATAGGTTGAATATTGTTTTATGGTGAACCCCATTTTGAACATATCCACAAGTTGGATGTATGGTTTAGAGTAAAAAATTGGTCAGAAAGCATAGTTTAGTGGTAGTTGGGTTTTTGGAGATGGGTATTTTTACCCTTAATAATTTTTCTGATGACACATGTGTATAATATTACTAATTGAGAGTAGATTGGACTGAAATGTCATTATGATTTTCACTGAGAGACCTTATTACTAGATTAATTTCTTATGTAAAATTCATTGGGTGAGCATGCCCTCAAATTTTGGTGGTTGTTTTTTTTTCATTAAAAGATTAAATAGAATATTTGTCATTGTTTACATGAAAATATATTCATGAACATTGATTTAGATTGCGGATTTATTGAAGTTATTTGTGGTATCCTATTGAAATGTACTCAGATTCTACTCAGTCTTCCCTGGAATATAGACACATCAGTATCCCCCACATGGCATTGGTTTTTGTTGGGCGAAGAACAAGATTACATAATCGATCTAGATTAGCTTATCTGAGATTTTTTGTTCTGAAAATTTTTTGTCTAAGATTTATTTTGGACCAGCCTTCACGTGATTTTTTATTATATTTTAATTCTTCATCATGAACACGTATATGTGATCCACCTAGTTGGTGATTTATTCTTTATTCCTATTTAGAATAGTATCTTTTTTTAGTATTATCATATATTTTTTTCATTCCATACATTAATGGGATTTCACATATATAAATGTAATTTTTTTCCATATTAGGACTGTTCACTATCAAGCATAGGTTATATATTTCCCTCAATGCCTCATTAGACCCTCAATTCCAGTAGGAAGCCTAAGGAGTTTGGGGAGGTCCTGTTTTGGTCATCCATCATTTGGATTCAGTTAATGATAAATGCTAATTGGGTCTAGAATTTATGAGAAGAATGTAAATGGTAATATAATCCAACAGTAGGATATAGTAATTCATTGTAAAAATTATATATTTGTTATAATAAAAAAATATTAATAACATACCTAACTCCGATGATATTTAAGGAGGAATTCAATTATTATGGTAGATGATTATTCAAAAAAACAAAAATAAATTGTACATAATTCAAAAATATTACAAGGAAGGGTAATAATAATTGTAATAGTTAGAGTTACATATGCATGGAATAACCAATAAAAGAAGAAAAATGATGTGGGATATTAGTTTTTATAATTCTATAGATTTATGTTCAAATACCAATGATTTAAACCCAACACATTATAGAACCAAATGTTTATTTAAGTTAGACTGTTATGAAAAAGAGAAGGTATGTGAAACTGTAGAAACAATTAGTAATTTTTTTTGTATATTTCCAAATAGAGAAAATATAGGGATGTAATTAAGAATTATTTCAAAATTAAATAACTATTGGAATTGGGGTTTTTAAAAAAATTCTCATTATTTAATAATTTCTTAAAACCATTGTATATATTAAGTGTTGGGTTAGGTAAATGTGAAAAAAAAACATTTTAACTATCTATAATGAGTTTCCACCTATTGAAAACATTAACCACCTCACTATTGAAAATATCCCCTAACCACCATATAATTATGTTTTCTTTTCATATAAATCATACTGGTTTATGTGGGAATAAGAGAATCCAATCCAATAATCTAGTTGGGACTCATGGTATTTCATCTTAATTATATATTAATATACCATAAATGTTCATTCCAATGTGATACATTACATATATACAATTCTGAAATTGTTTAATCCTTATAACACACAATATATCTACTTCTTATGAAATGAATAAAATCATGGGATGTTAGAAAAACATTTAGACAATAAAATTTAGTAAAAAAATATAATCATGGGGTTCTCGACATTAATTACAAAGAAAATAGCATCAAGGATTGTGACATGAAATCTGTCACCCTGTAAAAACATGTTTATTTATGTTTAAAACATGATAAAAAGTGAATGACTATCTAATACATAGTATGAAAACAGTCATATAAAATCAATTAATTATTTGTCTAAAAATCTGTTTTTTGTCAACTTTCAATTTATAATATGAAATATTAGATGAATATTATTATATTTTTTCAAAAATTAATGTAAGTGTATATCAAAAAAATCATGTTAATGAATAAAGGACTCAAGGCCCCCTCCATTTAACGTAATACAAATTTCAATATATAATAGCCCAAATATTCTCCTATGAACCATTAAACTAATATTTTTTAATAAATGATGTCAATTATTTAATCACAATAAAAAATGAAATGAAAATATCTAAGATGAATCCAAATTGATCAACCACTATAATTAAAAATTAAAAAAATAATTTAAATTCCTAATTATTAATAAATTATCACTCCACTATATTAACATAGTAAAAAAATACCAAATCATGTATTATCTAAATGGAATATTTTTCTAGTAGTGATAAACAGAAGGAAATTATCCCATATTATCTTTCTCTAACTATGATAATAGGAACCCCAAATAGATGTTGTAATTTCACCATGATTATGGGAATTAAAACTAAATATACCTTGTTATTGAGGAGGAAATTATATTTAATTTCAATGAGAGGGAATACAAAATGAGAAAGTAGAGTGAAATATTATTTAGGAATAAGAAATACCTTGGAATATCTTATTGATGAATAAATAAGATTAACGGAATGAGAATAATGATGGTTGAGTTTTCATATCATGCATATGTGTATTGGGAAAATGGATTCGAAGGACCCCATATATTATTTTAATTAATCAATTAAAAAATTAATATTTTCATGACAAAAAAAACAAAGACAAATAATAATTATAGTGGGTGTCACTAAACCTTTAGTAAAATCCAAATTGTATTTTCCCCCACCATTAAAATTATGATGGTATACATACAAATATATAATTTATCCTTTATATTATAACCCTTATGGGTCCCCCTTCTTTATAATACCATAAACCATATTCCATTCTCCCAAACCACTTTTGAAACTTTATTAATGAACCACGAATACCTTGAAAACCATTTAAAAACATCCAATTTCATATCTAATACTAGAAATGATAAATTAAACCACTCTCTTTAAATAATCAATTCAATATTTGTCAATCCAAAGACATATAATGAGCCTCCCAAGACCTTAAATGTATTTAGTCAGAATAAATTCTATTATAACATTCCCAAAACATGACATCTCATACCTAATAAATAACTAGTGAATCGAAAAAAATTACTCAAAAACTATTATACTCATATAAATACGATAAATAATATACTATACCATGATATAATTATTTTAAATCAATCATACCCCACAATAACTAACTAATTCGATCTTCAAAATCCATAGTACACAACCATATCACATTTACATGACCTAAAAGATACCTTGAACCACATTTAAATCCTACCATCCCATTTTGAATCTATAGCTCTTAAATCTGATATGAATTTACAAAAACCTCGATATTTAATCATTCTAACTCCTTACATAAATAGGAAACCCAATTCCAAACATTACATTCAAACTGTTACTAAGAAATATAGATGAAAAATAATCCTCTAGTAAACAATATTACTTGGTGATATTCTATGATACCCATAATCCACAGTACCCCATAAATTAGTCAAAATACGGGTTATGGTAATACCAAATATAGGATAGCATTAGTAAATTTACGTTTGATTGGACATATAATTTCTAAATCACTAAACTGTATGATATTATGATAATATTTTCCAAATTTTATTTTTATTACAAAATCCACATTTTTCCTAGATATTGTTTTCTTCAAAATAAACCATTATCCAATTTAAATCATAGAATATGGAAAAGTAAATTTTCACATAGAATAATTTTTATTATAAAATATAATCCAAATATTTTTATTGTATATCGTAATACGTTCCAGATATAAGTAAATTTTAAATCAAGTATATAAGAATCAAAAACCATTTTCCATCATAAAAATAATAATTATAGAATAGTTTGATTTAATAAAAAACACTAAAATACGCATCAAAATATGAACTAACAATGTTGAATAAATTACATGTTTGGGGGATCCTATTCTAAATTGATATTATCAATAAAATTACTACGATATTTGACAACATCATATTCATTTTCATTTAATATCCCGAGTCATCTAATAAGAAATAGGTAATAAGTTATATAAATAAATTTGTGATAGATAATGAACAAATTACATTCTTAAAAAATATTAAAGATAATAATACATGTATCATGATAAATGAATAACATGAATAAGACACTGGGTGTCATGGTATGTAAAAATATATTAATTAAAACATGGGACTAATCAAAAATAAAAATATTATTATAAATCAATGTCTTTATTTAGAATATAAAACATTAAAAATTAGGGGTTAATTATCATAATGGAATTTTTATCTCTATTAAAGGTTCTTAGGGGTCATTTACATAAACCAATTCATTATAGACACATGAAAACACCATATTTATATATAAAAATATATGATTTTTAAATTAATTCAAACAACTCTTGGTTCTAGTTATATAATAACTAAATATAGGAAATAATGAAATAAGAAATGAAATCCTATATATACATTTATTCCAACTCCTAACAAAATTCATAATCCAAAATAAAAGTTTACACCCATCTGATTCATATATATAAATATTTAAATATATATATTACATGAGACTGATTCTATTATTCCAATGGCACAATAATTAAAAACTCAATAAGCATACATTTTCTCATATTAACTGATAATCTTGTTATAACCTGATTTTCCACCATAAAAAAATTTAGGATGACTTTTTATGGCTTATATCACAATACAAAAAAAGTTATATCTATTGTAAATGAAAAATTAAAATCTATTTAAACATAAAATAATATTTACAAAAAAAAATTAGGCACTATGAATCTGATGCATGAGTAGTTTTCAAATCAGAGAGATGTATTTGTAATAGAATTCCTTAATCAAACATAGATGATATGTATCACTACATGAATTAATATAAAGATTGGAAATAATATAATTGTTTTTAGTAAATATTTATTTGAAAATATATACCAAAATACTTATATGTATTTTCTATAATATTGGAATTCAATCAAATTAAATGAAAAGAAATATGTTACATGAAAATAATTTTAATAAAAAAAACTGAAATCCATCTCAACGAATTTAGTCATTTAAAATAACCAATAGTCCATCTTATACAAAATATTCACTACAATAATTGAAATAACTACATGGAATAAAATATATGGAATTAAATTTAGAAATGTTGAGTATCTAAATTGGATACCTCTAAACACCTCTAATATCTCTAACATCTGTCTTGGAACTGATAACTATGTAAAGACCCAGAATTTTCGGTGTAATTTTTTTATATATCTGGGAATTTTACGAGTCCTCGATTATTAATGGCGCATTATTCTAAGTCATGTTGTGTCCGAAATAAATTTTTGATGATTTTTTAGGGTATGGTAATTGAAAGATCAAGAAAATTATTATAAATTTTTTCCTGGTACTCAGAATTGAAATTTGAGGACATCGTTGAACTCGTAACGCATGTATTCTTTTTAGAAGTCCTTCACCTCGACGGCAGTTGGTCGAGGGTAAATGTTAGTGTTTGGTTTTTTTGGAAATAATAAAATACAATAAAAACATTTTCTATTTTATTTAATCTAATATAACCACCCATGAATAAGTCAGAGGTGGGGACCACCACACCATAACCTCCAATCAAAGGTTATGGTTCTGGGACCCACCCGAACCTAACCTCCCACAAGAGGATACAGTGTGGGGACCACCCGGGACTAAACCCACCATTTAATTGAGAAAAACATCTCAACTTCCAAATAAATGATAGAGTGTCTCTTAACCTCCATTAACCTAATGGTGCCACCACCCCCCTCTTTTAATGGTGTCAACGCCCTCCCCCATTTAAATAAATGATCCATCTAATTAAATTAAATTTACGATTTGAATTTTAAACCTATAAAACTAAATAATAGATAATCTATTATTTGGAGGATCTATCTATTCATTTGTGGGATAAAGGTTGGATAAGGGGGATTAGAGCTCTTGGGAGAAAATTCTATAGAAGAGAATGCTTCCTCCATAAAAAATTCTCCACCAATGAAGAATGTTGACCTCAAATTTGACTTCCTTTCTCAGAGATCCCTTCGACATAGGACATGTTCATCTGCAACGAATCGACATCCGCCTTCTCGAGCCCACGTCGATGAACAATGAACATGGTACGAATTTCATTTTATGTATGATATTATTACCTTGATTCATTCCTTCCAGGAAAAAGAACACAGAAGAACTTATTATCATGTTGACCCATGGATGTTGTTCCTTGCGGGTTGGGAATATTTTGTTAAATGAGGTATTATGGGAATTGATGTTTTTAAGATATCTTCCACGAAAATATTTTTTTCATTATTGAGAAACATATGCTATCACTCTAAACACAGAGGGTGTGGGCCAAACTAAAGTGGCCCGACCACCCCCCCCCACTGATCATCTTTGTGGTGTGCATAAAAATGACGACGAAGGAGACGAAGGCCACATGCACGCCACCCACGGCCTCGGCGTCCCGCGCTTCCCCTGCGGCGTTCCGACCTCCAGATGAACCGCACCCCACACCCGCCCATGACCACCTATGTCGCTCCACCCGCCGGACATGCATCCCTCGCTAGCTACGCCCCTGGGACCTAGCCATGCTACCCCTGGCAGAACCGACTATGCGCTCGCGGCCCTCCGGGCAGAACCGGCTTCGCAGCATTGGGTCGTGCCGCCTACCAGGCACCCTCCAGGCCGAACCACCCTCTCGAACTGCTGGGTGAGGCCAAGAGGGCCGGGCCGAACCCAACTTGCTGGCCCAACCAATAGGTCGGGCTAGACCCAACGAGTCATGCTGGGTTGACCTGAACTGGGTCGGCCTAGACTGAGTCAGGCCGGCTCGGTCTGACTGGGTCAGACTAGACCCTAGCCCATTAGAACCCATTTTTTCTTCTTTTTGTCGTATCATTGGCACCAGACATCCATTTGACGATTGGTCAGTGGCTTTGAAATTCTTGGTGTGTGAAGGCCTCTTTGTGTATACCCCACTAGTGTTTGGGTTATAGTTGAGTTACGGTCAGGTTGGATCATCCACGAATCAAACCATGCCCCTAGTAATAGAAGAATAATAACTCACAAACCGGGCATCTGATTGACCCATTGTCAGTTGCGTTGGGACCCCTATGATGTAGCGGACCGTTATGATACATCTTCATGAGAAATCAAGGAAGTTAGAGAATCGAACAGTAGCTTGTGGAGCGGATCGTTAAGAGACAAGCGAGCATTTTTGCTGGAACCTTGTTGCTAGATGAGACTTCACGACTGATGACAGATTGACTTGGAGTTACATGACTTGCCCAGTGGGGAGCGCCTATTTGTGGCATATTACCCGCGATGGAGGAGCTCCTGGTTTTGGCAGAAGACCCACAGTACTTGACCAGAGGAGTACTTCCACAGGCTATGAGGGGGAGTACTAGGTTGTGGTGGCTGACCCATGGTGGGGAGAGCCTCTATGTGATGCAGAAGATCCACATTACTTCACAAGAGGAGTAACTCAACAGTCCACGGTTAGTGGGAAGCACCTGGTTGTAGTGGCAAGACCATTGTACTCTATAGAAGTGGAGAGTTCTAGTAGCTGAGGGTTCGAAATGTTTTACCCATAGAATTAATCCTAGTTTGAGCTGATTCAGTAATTTTGTGTTTCCCTCATGACTGAGATGGATCACATGATTACATAGGTATGTGTATTTTCATATAACAAATTAAGGTTATCCATTGATTTCATTTGTTGTTGTTTATCCTTGTTGGATTTTGTGAGACCTTGAGGGTATCGGGGTCCCTACTTAGTATCATTATAATCAACCTTTCACGGGCTTTTCCATCACCTTATTGTGTTGGTTGCAGAAGAAAAACAACGCTGACTGAGGCTGAGATTACCAGGACTGAACGATACCCAGAGGAGGACCTTACAACGATTAGGTACGTGGAGGAGACTGACAGACATGGAGTGTTGAGGATGCTATCTGTATCTACTCTTCATGTAGGAAGCTTGGGGGATGAACAGACGGTTATTCTTCCTTTCTTCACTTGTACTTGTACATCCATTTCCTTGTACATTACAGTTGGTCTTGTATTTCTGGCCCCTTTTACTTTTTAGAACTCATTTGTTATACAATTTAATTAGTGTTTTATTTCTTATTATGTGATCTGTTGTGTGCGTTTAATGTTCATAAAGGAAATGACTTTCTAGATTTAAGGGATTACGCATTTGGTGCATATCGCCAGCCTCTAGCCTATGGAATTCAGGCTTGGGGTAGTCACGCCACGGGCCCTTGGGGATGGGTCGTGACATATTGGTATCAGTGGATTGGTTCAACCACTTAACATAGAACTCTAATATTTATTTTCTGTGAAGAAATAGTTTTAAGTGTAGTGAGTGTGGTTTTTAGTTCCGGGAGTCTAGTGATGGTGCATCGGTTGACGTATACATACACCAGGACCCTAAATAATGAATTCCGACTCAGTACACAAAAACACTGATTACGCGTGTTTTTTAAAAGTTTTCTTTATATCATCTCAAATAGGTCAGTCACCACGTATATCATTAAAACCATAGCACACAAGATTCTTTTCTGTATTCCTCTACGCAGACAACCATCTAGAGTTCCGAGAGTCATAATCACTGATTTCCCACTGAGTTTAGAGGCATTGGTGCAGGGCCCTCTTCTAGTGGAGGCACCAGTGGACGCACCAGCAGTACCACATCATGTTGGTCCACCAATGACACCATCCCAGAACCAGACGATGCTTGCTGCATGAGCACTTTTCACGAGTTCCAGCGCCACATACCACCCACATTCAGTGAAGAGGCAAACCAACAGGTGGGTGAGGAATGGCTGGAGGCTGTGGTGAGAGTTTTCCGACTGGTAGGGAGACCAACATACGTCATGGTGATTCTTGATGCCAACCTTCTATATGCAGTAGTAGGTAGATGGTGGATCATTATGCTCTAGGTCCATGATAAGATGATGATACTCTGGAATGACTTTGAGAGGTTGTTTTAGTTTTATTGTGTCCCAGTGAGTCTTTACGCAAGGAGTATATATGTGCTACTTTTTCTTCAACAGGGAAGCTTGATTTTAGCTCAGTACACAGCAAGGTTCACAAAACTCTCACACTACCCCCCCCCCCCAATATGGTGTGGGACCAATTCATTTGGTCCTGGAACATAGAGAAGGGACTCATGCAAGATATCAGGGATTTAGTGATCACACTCATCATCCCAACGTAGGAGGGGGTGTTAGAGAGAGCCCTCATAGTATAGAGTTTCCCTGCTGAGTAGTCTCCAGTAGCGAGATCCACCACCAGTCGACATGTTGTGGAGTCATCTGCAGCTGGAAGGAGACAGATATCACAGAGGACCAAGAGAACCAGACCTACAAGAGGATGGATGCATGACTCATAATCGGTTGTGTGGGGAACCCGAAGAAGAGACAAACAATCCAAGAGTGGCCAGTGTTACTCATGTAACAGAAAGGGTCACAGGGCTTGTGACGGTCCGACCCGCCATATGGATGATTATCATATGGTCGAAAGACTGCCCAGGTAGAGACAAAGAATTGATCGATGTGGTCCGCAAGGAGTAGGAAGACGTGACAGAGGAGCTGGCCATGTAGTTGGTGGTGGATGATGTTTCAAGGTGTTACCACCACCAACAAAAGGATGTCCACTCTGACCGTAGGGAGTAGGTGGACAGGGGAGAGCTTAGCTCCAGGAAGTTGAGGCATAAAATAATGGAACATAGGAGAAGATTTTCATTATGATCTGTGTCTACACCACTATAACTACAGTACTTATAGAAATAGGTTCCAGTCACTCATTCATT
Source organism: Viscum album (assembly GCA_963277665.1). Taxonomy (NCBI): domain Eukaryota; kingdom Viridiplantae; phylum Streptophyta; class Magnoliopsida; order Santalales; family Viscaceae; genus Viscum; species Viscum album. Next base: position 1,628,927,231 of record OY728146.1, on the reverse strand, counting down.
TCCACTTCCCTCATTCGGAGCTTTAAGATTCCGACAGAGCCGTTGGCTCGATCCTAACGGCTAGAGGCTACTATGAGGGCATATTAGACGATTACACACTAGTTCCAGTAGTGTGAGATTACTATTGGAGGCGAGTGCTTCGGCAGGGATCTCCTAGTAGTGGCGTCAAGGCCTTTCGACGTCATCATCAGTATGGAAAAGTTATTTATAGTCTATACTCAGATAAGATATATTATGTGCAATGTGCAGTGTGTCCACACGGATGGGACCATGTTTTCCTTAAAAGGCGAGACAGGAGCCTTTTCAGCAAAAAATGGACTTACTCGGCGGAGATTTCAGTCGACCACACATCATTTGGTTAGCTTTACCCTCAAAGCAGTTGATGTGGAGATTCTGATCTATCTTGTATTGGTGGACCTGTACACAAATGTCATCCCTGATGATGTTCTAGGTCTACCCCCTCATAGAGAGGTAGAATTTTTCATTGACTTGCACCCCAAGATGACAGTAATATCTACACCAGCATATTGGATGGCTCCCATGAGGATTCGTGAGTTCTGGGTATAACTAGAGGACTTGCTACGGAATGGATTCATCCGGCCTAGTGTTTCTCTATGGATAGCCCCGATTCTGTTCGCCAAGAATACAGATGGGAGCTTGAGGCTTTGTATCGACTATCTGTTCCTGAACTAGGTGAACATGATGAAAAAGTACCCACTTTTGAGGATTGAAAATATCTTTGATCAAGTGAAGTGAGAACGATGGTTCTCAAATTTATACCTCAGATAAGGCTATCAGCAACTCAGAGTTCAATATGAGGATGTGGAGAAAAATGCATTTAGATGTCGTTACTATCACTACGAGTTCTTGGTTATTCCATTCAGTATAACTAATGATCCAGCAATGTTCATGGGACTCATGAAAAGGATCATTCAGCCATACTTCGATCGCTTTGTCTTAGATTTCATCAACGACATTTTGATCTACTCGATTATTGAGGAGGAGCATGCCTATCATTTGCGGGTAGTACTGGACACACTCAGGGAGCACCAGATTTATGGAAAACTCTTGAAGTGCTAGTTTTTGGATCCGAGAGGTTCACATTTTGGGTCATGTCATCTTAGAGGCTCCAGTTGCATTGGATCTAGAGAAGATTGAGGCAGTACTTTCGTGGGAGCCACCCAAAAGTGTGATGGACGTACGTAGTTTCCTGGGATTGGGTGGATACTATCAGACATTTGTACCAGACATCTCTAGATTTTTATCACCACTATCAGCCTTTATAAAGAAGGGGGAAACCTTTGTGTGGTCAGAGAGATTGTAGTAGATCTTTCGAGAGCTGAGGAAGTTTCTCACTAGTGCCCCTATTTTGAGGATTCCAGAGGAAGGCATAGGGTACGTAGTCTACTGCGAGACAACAACGACCGGACTCGGTTGTGTCCTGATGCCAAAGGGAGCAGTGATCACATATGTCTTTCATCATCTGAGACACCATGAGTAGAACTACTCTACCCATGACCTGGAGTAAGCAACAATGGTCATCGCCTTTAAGATGTGGCGACACTATTTGATGGTTGAACTTTTTACCGTGTACACGGATCACAAGAGTCTCAGGTATATCTTCTCTCCAAAGGACCTGAACCTAAGACATCGACATTGTCTTGAGTTCATCCAAAATAATGAATTCAAGATATTCAATACTCCTTAGAAGGGGAACGTTGTTACCAATTCACTCAGCAGAAGAACTGGTATACAACTGCTAGGTGAGGCGACAGAGTAGTTGGATGGTTTATAGATATCATTTGTTGATAGGGATAGAGAAGCCTTCCTTTCTTCTCTAATAGTCACTCCCCGACTTCTTCAGCGAGTCAGGGAGGCACAACATGGGGACGCCGACTGCGAGACATGACGTGCTTAGATATCCATAGGGTAGGCACCTGATGGATTTTTGGAAGGTGGGCCGCACATCATCCTTTTCATAGGACGAACAATGGTACCAGTGACTTCAGGAGGAACTGTTACGGGAGTTCCACACATCCCCTCTAGCGGTACATCCAGGATTGGCGAATATGTACCAGGATCTCTAACGACAACACTGGTGGTCGGGAATAAAGAAAGTAGTTGTAGAATTTGTCTCTCGGTGCCCCACTTGTCATCATGTGATGGCGGAGCATCATGTACCATCAGGCTTGGTTCATCCTTTAGAGGTCCTATAGTGGATGTGGGATGGGATATCCATGGACTTCATGATAGGACATCCATGTACATCTATGTGACATGACTCAATTTGGGTGATTGTTGACTCAACATGTCGGCCCACATCTTACCGATCAGAGAGCAGTGTTTAGTAGAGAGCTTCAGATGCCTCTTTGTGCCGGAGATTGTGCGGCTACATGAAGTATCTTTGAAAATTGCCTCTGATCATGACACATGTTTCACTTCCCGACTATGGAAAGGGTTTCAGGAAGCTTTCGGGATGCAGCTTCGTTTGAGAACTTCCTTCCATCCTCAGACGAATGGTTAGACTGAGTGGACCATTCAGACCCTCAAGGACATGTTTCATGCTTGTGTCCTCGACTTAGGTCATAGCTGGGAGGATCACTTAACATTGATGGAGTTTTCATACAACAAATATTATCACTCCACCATTGGGATGACACCTTTTGATGAGTTATACAGGCGACCAAGTAGGTCACCTTTGTGCTGGGCTGACCTAGGGGAGTCAGCACTAGTGCGACCAGAGCTGGTACATGCTACCACTGAGAAGGTGCAAATCATCCAGGAGTGGATGAAGACTGCATAGAGCAGGCAGAAGTCGTATGATTATAGGACATGGAGACCTTATAAGTTCTAGTATGGAGACCACATATTTCTATGGGTCTCACCTCAATGAGGTTTACAGTGATTTGGCTGAGGAGTCAAGTTATCTTTGAGATTCATCAGACCTTTTTAGGTCCTCAGCAGAGTTGGGGATGTGGCATATGGCTTAGCACTTCCACCTCAGTTTCCCTGGATGCATGAAATATTCCATGTACCATAGCTGAGGAGACACATGCATGATCATTCTCACATCATCGACCAAGGAAAGATGGATGTCGATGATAGGGTGACTTTTGCAGAGGCTCTAGTTGAGATTGAGGATCGACAGGAGCAGGTCCTTTTTGAATGGTTGATACCTTTGGTGCGTGTTTTCTGGAAGCACAGGAACCTCCAGGAAAGCACATGGGAGTGGGAGGCTCAGATGCATGCTCAATAACCCCGCATGTTACCTTAGTATAATTTGTGTCTTACAGGGGATATAGAACCCTGAGGTGGGGAGAATTTAAAGACTCGGAAATTCTATGTAATTTTTTTAAATATATGGGAATTTTATGAGTCCGTGAAAATTGACGGTGCATGATTCCAAGGCCCGGTGTGTTCAAAATCAATTTATGATGTTTTTATTGAGTACGTTCAGTGAAACATTGAGTGGTTTTTTATACCTTTTGAACTAGTGCTCAGAATTTAAATTAGAGGACACCATTGAACTCACAGCGCCAGTATTTGCTTAAGAAGACTTTCACCTCAACTAAAGTTGGTTGATGGTGACAGATAGTTTTTTGGGGATTTCATGGAAATAATAAAATAAAATAACCTCATGTTCTATTTTATTTTATCTATTATATCCACCCATGTCAAAGGTGTAGGTGGGGACCAACACACCTTAACCTCCGATGAAAGGTTATGGTGGTGGGGCCCACCCGAACATATCCTCCCACGAGAGGTTACTGTGTGAGGACCACCGGGGACTAAACACCCACCCCCCATTTAATTGAGGAAAACCTCTCAACTCCCTCAAAAATGTGGGAGAGTCTCTTGACCTCCATTACCTTAATGGTTCCACCACCCCCTCTATTAATGGTGTTAACCCTCAACCTATAATTAATTGAGCCATTTAATTTAATTAAATGCAACAATTTGAATTTTGAACCCATAGAACTATATAATATATAAAATATTATTTGGAGGAGCTATCTACTCATTGGTTGGAAAATGGTTAGAAAAGGAGGATTAGAGATCGTGGGAGAAAACATTTCAATGATGAACACTTATTCCATGAAGAATGATCCAACGACGAAGAATTTCAACCTCGACTTCAACTTCTTTTCTTGGAGCTTCCTCCGACGTAGGACATGTTCATCTACAATGAATCGACATCCGCCTTCTCACACCCACATCGACGAACAACAAACAAGTTCAGAATTTTATTTTAAGTATGATATTATTTCATTGATTCATTCCTTCTAAAATAAAGAACACGAACCGTCTTATTATCAAGTTGATCCACAGATGTTTTTCCTTGAGGGATTGGAATATTTTGTTAAATGAGGGATTGTGGGAATTGGTGTTTTTAAGATATTTTCCATGACATTCTTTTCTTTGTTCTTGTAAACTGTATGCTACCACTCTAAACATGGAGGGTGTGGGCCAAACTAACATGGTCTAACCCTCTTCGGATATCCTTTGTGGTATTCATAGAAACAATGATGAAGAAGATGAAGGAGATGATGGAAACACTCACGCCTCCCACAGCCTCAGTGACCCACGCTGCCCCCGTGGCGTTTGGACCACCGGATGAGCCTCACCCCGCGTATGACAACCCTGCTTTTATGAAAAACATAAAAATGATTTTTTATATAAAACATAACTTGATACAAAAAAAATGATCGAGTGGATTGTTGCCTTTGGGGATTAGCATCATTACATAAAACATCAGACATGAAATACAACATCTTTATAGAAAACATCTTTTACATGACCACTACATTCCCTCGTACATAGCATTGCATGGGGTAACCTGAGGACATGCATAAGAAAAGGGTGAGCTATAAAGCCCAGAAAGGGAGTACAGATGGAATAACATGGGGAGTACAATACATTTTAGACAATAGTCATATCAACAGATCATAAGAGAAAAATGAACATAATGGCATGATAAATAATGATAATCATAACATGGAAATGTGGCAACAACACTTAACATGGAAGTAGCATGAGCCAAGGCTCATTTCACATGGACCATCAGTAAATCCCCATTGCACATAAAACATGAGTAAACCCTCGTTTCACTTGAATTAGAATGAGTCAACACTCATTGAAAATGATGTATCATGATACAACACTTTACCCAATTTATTGGAGCTCTATAAGGGCGCGCCCTTCTTAAATATTTCATTTCATGAAAAAGTGTGCCACATGGATCATAAAACATGGATTCATTAAACATAATAATTTATTACACGATAAAGGAATATGGAATTCATACATGAATATTTATAATCAATAAGTTCATGTGAATAAAGGTGAATACACTTGATGGATAAATGGGCATGGAATTCACTACACAATGTCATTGGCTTAGAAAATTGGTGCGATTTCGGCAGTGTAGCGGTGTTACATAAGAATTCATAAAAATGGTTGATGAGAGAGAAAGGGGTTCCTCAACATATTTACATGTAATGGAAAGTAAGGGGGTCATATGAATATATGTCCAAACAATTGTAATTGAATTTAGACTCATTATACAAAATTATTTGTTCAATGTAAATGTGGAGAGAGAAGTTACTTTTGGAATTTCAACATAGTAACGTGTGTAATGAGAGGAATTTAATGAGAGAGAAAGGGGTATATTATCATTCAAAAATAATCAGGGCAGTATGAGGGAGGTGATAAACCATACCCAACATTAATAATTGAAATGAAAAGGGCAACACAACTTAATGAAAATTGAACAAAAATGAGAAAGGAAGAAAAACCATTACTTGGACGTGTGCTTCCAAAGGCTCAAGAGAGGCTTGTGAGAGGCTTCTTGGGAGATTGGGGCACCTTGGGAGGATTTTAGAGAGAGTAGGGCAGAGGTTGGAGGAACTCCAAAGGCTTTGAGTGAGGAAGAATTGGGAGCTTGGGTGGGCTTATATAAGATAGGTGATGGAATTCTATATTATTTAGGTTTGGGTCCCCTTACATTAAATTAATCTAAACCACAAACCATCCAATGGTTTTTGCACATGGTTTTTGGAAAAGGGAAGAGGAAAAATATATTTTATATGGCCAAAGTCCGAACTTCTTAAAATAATAGGGTTGCTTATGTATAGGTGAGTCACACTCCCATGGAAAATAATTTAAAAAGACAAGGTGTTCAATAAGTATTGTGGGGTCCATTAATGATTTGAAAAGTAGGTCAAACAAACCAAAAATCACATTATTTTAATGGTCAAACATATCTTGGACCAACCTAAAGATTATAGTATTTTATTACATCAATATTAGGTCATTATGATGTCATAAAACACATTATATATTTAAACGGTATTTAATTTTTACCCAAAAATTTGACTGTCTCGGAAAATTATGAAAAATTCACCGTTGGATAATTTCTACATCCTGCTTCCAGAAATAAAATTTATTTTATCAAAATAATTTTATAAATATGTTAATTTTCACTTTTAAAATATAAACCGACATTTATAAAAAATTCATAGGTTTTGACAGAAATGGTTTTCAATCCTTAATAAAAATTATAATTGCATTCATAAAATTATAATATCATTTATATTTAACAAAAATTAATATTATTAAAATAATAATATTTTAGAAAAAAATTATTTAATTAAAAAATACCTTAATTTTTTTAAAAATAAAATTCTTAATTAAATAATAACTAAAAACACTATTTTTACTCTAAAAACTGTTAACAATGTATCAATAATGACTAGAAATTATATTTATTATTATATAACAATATAATGTACATGAACATAGTACTATTTATTTTTCACATAATCCCTTAAAACAGCCTCATAAGAAATAAAGGTATGGTGTGTGATGGTGACATACTCTTTGGGTGGCTCCGATAACATAGCTCGAGTGGTAATTTCTTTCAACATTCACTTCTCCCGTAGACGGTCCCGTTAGAGATTGAAATGATGAAGATCATCTTGGTCTTGGTCAAGATCGAAGCCCAACGATGCCACCTCTTTTCCGAGCTCCGAAAAATGTGCTTCGTATGGGGGAATTCTACTGGATTAGGCCATTGCTTCTTATGTCTGAGTAAATTTCGATTTTTTAAAGCCCTATATTTATTCTAATCATGTGATCACTGTTCAATGTCTATATTAGCAATGGTCAAAATTCATAACATAAAACCAAAGAAGTTGAAATTTTATATAAACATAAAGAGACATTTAATTAGATCAAGAGGGATTTCCATTAATGAAACTATGGGTCATTAAAATATTATCCCCTTACGAAATTTTCCCCTCGAAATTTTTCTTTTCCCTCACAAAAATAGATGTGGGTAACTCACCTTCATAATTTCTTTTGATTCCCGTGTTGATTCTTCAAACTTGTGGTTTCTCCAAAACACCTTTATGAGGGGTATTGTCTTATTTCGTAGAAATTTTTCACTATGATCTAAGATTTTCACTGGTTTATCGTCATAAGAAAGATAATCTTCCAATTGTACCACCTCAGAAGAGAGTACATGTGAAGGGTCCAGTATGTACTTCATTAAGAGGGATACATGAAAGAGATCATCCACTTTGTCCATGGTAGGTGGAAGTGCTAGTCGATATGCCACAGCCCCAACACGATCAAGAATCTCGAAGGGGCCGATGTACCGTGGACATAAATCCCCTTTCATTCCAAACCTCATGAAATTTTTCCAAGGAGATATGCGTAGAAACACCATGTCTCCAACTTTAAACTCATGGTCTCGTCGACAATTATCTGCATAACTCTTCTGATGACTATGAGCTGCCTTGATATGCTGCTCAATGGTTTTCACCTTCTACACCATTTCCTCAACCATTTCTGGTCCAAGCATCTTACATTCAATGACCTCATCCCAACATGCTGGTGTTATGCATCTTTTCCCATATAGGGATTCATATGGGGCCATTTGGATGCTCTAGTGGAAACTATTATTATAAGAGAATTCAACTAGAGGAAGATGCTGATCCCATCCTCTTTTAATTTCCATTGAGCACACTCTCAACATGTCCTCAACTGTTTGGGTAGTCTGATCAGATTGGACATTAGTTTGAGGATGATAAGTTGTACTGAAGTTCAGTTCAGTATTGATAGCATATTAGAGACTCTTCCAAAACATAGAGGTGAATCTTGGATCTTGGTCAGACACAATAGATTGTGGTACTCCATGAAACCTTACAACTTCCCTGATATATATCTGTGCCAGTTGATCCAATGAGAAATCCTCCTGAACAGCAATGAAGTGTGCAGTCTTTGAAAGAAGATCCACAACAACCCAGATTGCATTATTGCCTTTTTATGTCCTTGGAGGTCCAGTGACAAATTCCATGATGATGTTCTCCCATTTCCATTCTAGTATGGGCAATGATTGCATCATCCCCTTAGACATCTGCCTCTCTGCCTTCTCTTGCTAACAAACCAGGAAAATTGATGTATATTAAACGATATCCTTCTTCATATTATCCAACCAAAAGTATTCTTGGAGATATCGATACATCTTTGTGCTCCCCGGGTGAATCGTGATATTTGAACTATGTGCATCATCCCAAAGTTCCTTATTCAGATCCGGACTTGATGGAACACATAGTCTTTTCCCAAACTGAACAATTACCTCTTCATTAACATTAAACACCGAGGATTTCTCTTTTTTAATAGCTTCCACATTTTTTTGAATTCCCACATCATCCTTTTAAGCATCCTTTAACCTTTCCAAAAGAGACGGTTGAGCAATCAGTTGTGAAAGGATTGATTATGTTCCATTCTTTATGATTCCCATGTCCATCTTCATTAAGTCTAGGAAGATTGGATCCTTCTCAATTCTCATCATTGATATAATCATTGGGTCCTTTCGACATAGGGCATCTACCACCTTTTTCTCTTTCGCAAGGTGGTAATGTATTGGATAGTCATAATCCTTGATGAGATCTATCTATCTTACCTCACACATAATAAGCTCTTTATGTGTTAATATAAATTTAAGACTCTTGTTGTCAATATATATCTCAAATTTTTCTCCATAGAGATAATGCCACTAGATTTTCAAGGAAAATATCAAAGCTGCTAACTCTAGATCATGTGTTGGATAGTATCTCTCATGGATTTTGAACTTCCTTGAGGCATAGGATATCACCGTATCATTCTGCATTAGTAGATAGCCTAAGCCTGTCTTTGACGCATCACTGAATACCACACAATGTTCCCCACTTGTGGGTAATGTGAGCACGGGCACAGTGATTAGCCTTCTTTTCAAATACTTGAAGCTTTCATTTCCTTCATCACTCCAAGCTAACATTACACCCTTTAGAGTTAGCTTGGTAAGAGGATTATATAATCATGAGAAATTTCTCAAAAATCGTCGATAATATCCAGCTAACCCCATGAAGATATCTGTTACCGAGGTTGGTCACGGTCATCCCTCAATTGCATCTGTTTTGGAGGGGACCACAGATATCCCATTGTAAGTAATGATATGGCCCAAAAATGAGACCACCATTAACCAGAACTCACAGTTGCTGTACTTTGCATAGAGATTCTCCTTGCGCAAAGTCTCTAGTACAGTTCTTAAATTCTCCTCATAATCCTACATGGTTTTGGAGTATATTAGAATATCATCTATAAAGACTACCAAAAATTTGTTGAGGTAATCTCTAAAGAATATATTCATTAAGTCCATGATGATTGCTAGAGCATTTGTGAGTCTGAAAGGTATTACGATGAATTCATAGTGCATGTATCTTGTGAGAAAAGCAGTCTTGGGGATATCTTCTTTCTTCACCCTTACTTGATAACATCCTGACTGCAAGTCCACCTTGAGAATTATTGTGCTCCACACAGCTGATCAAACAAGTAATCGATCCATGGTAGAGGAAACTTTTTCTTTATCTTGATTTTGTTATGTTCACGATAATCGATTCAAAGCCACATTGACCCATCCTTCTTCTTGATAAAGAGGACTGGTCCACCCTATGGTGAAGCCCTTGTGCGTATAAACCCTTTATCCAGATTCTCTTGTAGTTGTGTTTTCAGCTCTTCAAGCTCTACAACAGCCATTCTATATGGAGTCTTGGATATTGGTAATTCCCCAAGTATATGTTCATTTGAGAACTCTACATCTCTTCTAGGAGAAAGACCAGCCAGTTCCTCAGGAAAAACTTCCGCAAATTCGCTCACAATAGGAATTTCTTCAAGGATGGTTTCTTCCTTGGACTCAATCATCTGAGCTGGATACACGTGCTCATAGGGCAGTAATATCCATTCTTGAGATGATGGAGATAAAGGCGATTCATCATCCTCCTGACACTTGTAATGATTTGGGGGTCGATTCTCCAAATGGTGTGTGATTTCCCTCTCCCAATAATTTTTTTTGGATCTATATAATGAAATCCAATTAATGCCAAGAATTTCATCAAATTCCACCAAAGGGAGTATGATGATGTTTTCTAGGAAATTCAATCCACCGATTATAACAGTGGAGGACTTATATTCATGGGATGAAATGATTCCCCCATTTTCTGTACTCACCGACATCTTCACTTCCATGATTTGTGGTGGTTCTAGGATTGTTCTACTAAACATTCAAGATATTAAAGAATGCATATAACCGGAATCAAAAAGTACATTCACTATTATTGAATGAATAACTAGTGTATCTGTCACCACTTCATTTTCGTGGTTCACTTCGGTAGAAGTGATGGCAAAAGCTCTTCCTTGCTGCCTTGGAGGTTTTTGGTTGCCACCGAAAACCCTTTGATTCGGTAAATGATTTGCAAAATGCCCTGGTTCTTTGCACTTGTAGCATTGAACAACGCACAGAGGTTCGAACGGAGCATTCCTCTCCTCTTACACAGTCGCGGGTCTTTCTAGATGACAGTTAACAGCTAGGATCCCTTCTTATCAACACCTGACACACTTCCTCATCCCCTTAAGGCAATTTCCATGGTGCTTCTGTCTACACTTTTGGAAAGAGGGGTGGTGGCTCTTCTTAGCACCATTGGATTTATCCATCAGACCCCCAGCATTTAAGTCCACCTTACGCTTCTTATCCCCTTGATACCCCTGTGATTCCTCGATCTCTATTTTGACCATGAGGGAACATCAGACAATTTCCTCATAGCTATCGTAGTCACGGATCTCCAATTCCTTCCATAGTCTAGGCTTTAACCCACCAAAGAAGCGGTCAACATTGTATTCGGGGGTAACGACAAAGCCAGAAGCATAGTGTGAAAGCCTTGTGAATTTTTCCTCATACGCTGCAACATATTATTCATATTTTTTTCATTAGGGAATGGAATTCCATTTCCATCTTAAGCCGGAGGGTGCACGGAAAAAATTTATCGAAAAACATCTTCCAGAAATCCTTCCATTCCAACACCTCAACCTCCTCCTCATGATTCTTATTTTTGATCAATGCCCACCATTGATGAGCTTCACCCTACATACAATAATCTGATAGGATAACCTACTCTTGTTCAGAATATTGATGGATGAAGAAGATCATTTCAATGGAGTTGATCCATTTTTCAGTGATCATGGGATCCGATAATCCACTAAAAGTATGAGGCCTTTGTCTTATGAAGCACTCGATAGAGATTTGTTATTTCTTAGAGGGGGGGGGGGTTGAACATTCCTCTTGACCCGTGTTTCTATTCAAAACTTTTGCCAGCTGAGAGAGAAGCGTGACAATGTTCACGATTCCCGCTCCCATTGGATTGGGCATCTCATTAGTACAGTCATCACACTGATCTTCACAACAGTTGTTAGCCCGAGTCCTCCTATTTCCATCCATGGGTTGGAATAAAAGGAAAGTTAGGGGTATCACATAAAGGGTAATCCAAAGAAAAAATTTGATGACTTATAAATAAACTTTTATTTCCTTAACTCATGAGTCCATAGGCTTCAATCTATGCTTTTCACAATCTACGTTTTAACATATATTCATAGGGGCATTTTTTTAATTCCCTTAATAAGGGTTCATACTAACCTTATGAATTTATCAAAACATATCCCCTTGGAGTGTCGTAACCAAAAGTACTGCAAGGCCCATTGTCGTGCACCAGTTCCCGTTTGAGTCCAGCTCAAAGTGGTGTTTTCAAATTTTACCCCTAGGATAAATTTGTTCCAGAGCCACCTCTACCTACTTCTATCTAGACAGGGATGTATTTTTTTGATAACCAACATACTCATTACATACCAAAACATAGGGAAGTTTTTATTATACTTATTATTTCCTCTAAGTCATTACACGGGTTTTATAATCCTAATCACAAAAATAACTAAACCTATCCTTTGATACCACAATGAAAACCCTGTTTTTATTAAAAACTTAAACATGATTTATTACATAAAACATCACTTGATACAAAAAGAAGATCGAAAGGTTTGGTGTCTTTGGGGCTTAGGATAATTATATAAAACTTAAACCATGAAATACAACATCTCTATTGATAACTTCTTTTACATGACCACTTCATTCCCTCGTACTTAGCATTGCATGGGGTAACCTAAGGACATGCCTAAGAAAATGGTGATCTATAAAGACCAGTAAGGGAGTACATATGGAATAAAATGTGGAGTACAATACATGTTATAAAATAGTCATATCAATAGAGAATAAGAGAAATAGGAACATAAAGGCATGATAAAGCATGAAAATCATAACATGGTAATGTGGCAACAACACATAACATGGAATTAGCATGAGCCAAGGCTCATTGAACACGAAGCATGAGTAAATACTCATTGCACAAGAAGCATGATTAAACCCTCATTTCACTTGAATTAGCATGAGTCAACACTCATTTCACATGACATATTATGATACTATACATTACCCAATGCATTGGAGCGCTATAAAGGCACACCCTTCTTAAACATTTCATTTCATGCATATGTGTGACACATGGATCATAAAAAATGGATTTATTAAACATAATAATTTATTCAATGATAAAAGAAAGTTAAATTCATACATGAAACATTATAATCAATAATTAAATGTGCCTAAAGGTGAATACCCTTGATGTAGAAATGGGTCTGGTATTTACTACACAATGACATTGGCTTTGAAAATTGGGGCGATTTCGGCAGCGTAACGACGTGACATAAGAATTCATAAAAATGGTTGATGAGAGAGAAAGGGGTTTATCATCATATTTACATGTAATGTAAAGTAATGAGTTCATATGGATACATGTCCCAACAATTGTAATGGAATTTAGATTCATGATACAAAAGTATTGATTCAATGTAAATGTGGAGAGAGAAGTTCCTTTCAGAATTTCGACATAGTAACAGGTGTACATGGGAGGAATTTAATGAGAAAGAAAGGGGTCTCATATCATTAAAAGATATAGATGGAAGTATGAAGGAATAGAAAAACTGTACCACAACATAAATAATTGATATTAAAAGGGAAAAACATCTTAAAGAAAATTGGACAGAAATGGGAAAGGAAGAAAACCCCTAACGTGGAAGTGTGCATCCAAAGGCTAGAGAGAGGCTTGTGAGAGGCTTATTTGGAGCTTGGGGCACCTTGGTACGATTCTAGATAGGTTATTGTAGCGGTTGGATGAACTCCAAAGGCTTTGAGTGTGGAGGAAGTTGGATCTTGAGTGGGTTTATATATGAAAGGTGAGGAAATTATTTATTTTTTAGGTTTGGGTCCCCTTACATTAAATTAATCAAAACAACAAACCAACCCATTGTTTTTGCCCATGGTTTTTGGAAAATGGAAGAAGAAAAAAATATTTTATACGGAAAATTTCCTAACTTCTTAAAATAATAGGGTTGCTTATGTTGAGGTGAGTCACACTCCAATGGAAAACAATTTAAAAATACAAGGTATTTAATAAGTCTTGAGGGGTCCATTAATGCATTTAAAAGTAGGTCAAACAAACCCAAATTCAATATTATATTAATGTTAAAATATATATTGGCCGAACATAAAGCTTATAGTATTTTATTACATCAGTATTGGGTCCTTATGATGTCATAAAACACATTATATATTTAAACGGTATTTAATTTTTACCCAAAAATTAGATTGTCTCAAAAAATTATGAAAAATTCACCATTGGATAATTTTGACATCCTGATTCCAGAAATAACATTTATTTTTTTTAAATAAATTTCTAAATATATAAATTTCCACTTTTAAAATAAAAACTGACGTTTATCGAAAATTCACGGGTTTGGACAGAAATGACATGCAAACCTTAATAAAAATTATAATTGCATTCATTAAATAATAAGATCATTTATATTTAATAAAAATTTATTTAATAATAATAATAATATTTTATTAAAATATTCTTTAAATAAAAAATCCATTAATTTTCAAAAAGTATTTCTTAATTAAATAATAACGAAAAACACTATTTGTACTTTAAAAACTATTAACAATGTATCAATAATGACTAGAAAATATATTCATTTTTATATAAAAAATAATGTACATGAACATAGTATTATTTATTTGTTACATAACCCCTTAAAACAACCGCATAAGACCTAAGGGTCAGGTGTGTGATGGTGACAGACTCTTGGGGTGGCTTGGATAACATCGCTCGAGTGGTAATTTCTATCAACTTCCACTTCTCCCATATACGGTCCCATTCGAGCTTGAAATGATGAAGCTCAGAATGGGCTTAGTCAAGAGAGAAGCCCATGGATTCCACCTCTTTTCTGAGCACCGCCAAATGGGCTTCGTATGGGGTAATTCTACTAGATGAGGGCATTGCTTCCTTTGTCTGAGTAAATTATGATTTGTTGAAGACTTTTATTTATACAAATCATGTGATCACTGTTCAATGGAAATATTATCAACGGTCAAAATTCTTAACATAAAATCAAATAAGTTGACATTTTATATAAACAAAAAGAGACATTTAATTAGATCAAGAGGGATTTACATTAATGAAACTTTGGGTCATTACACCGCACTCAACCACCAGCACCCCGGTCGCACCGCCCCGCTGGCTATGACACACCGCACCGCCGACTATGCCCCAATGCCCTGGCCACGCTGCCCTAGGCTGAACCAGCCATGCCCTCGCAGTCCTCCATGCCGAACTAGCCCCATGCCACCGGGCCGAGATGACTATGCAGCACCCTATGGGATGAACTGTCCTTGCGAACTTCTAGGCGAGGCCCAACGGGCCAGGCTGAACCCAATGGGTTGGCCTTCCCAACAGGCTAGGCTAGACCCAATTGGTCAGGTTGGGTGACCCAAACTAGGATGGCCTAGATTGAATCGGGCTAGGTTGGCCCGGTCGGGTTGGACCGGACACGGGCCTACTATGACCCATTTGTGCTTCTTTTGGCCATATCTTTGGCACTGAATGTCTGTTTGATGATCCATCAGCAGCATTGGAATTCATGGAGCACGACAGTACCTTTGAGTATACCCCACTAGTGTTAGGGGTATAGTTGAGATACGGTCAGGATGGATCGTGGATGAATCCAACAGGCCCCCTGGGACTAGAAGAATAATAACTCACAGACCAAGCATTTGATTGACATGTCGTCAGCTGCATTGAGACCCCTGTGACGTGGTGGACCATTGGGATACTTCTTCATGGGACTTCATGGATGTTGGAGCATTGAGCAGTAGTTTGTGGAGTAGATCTTACAGATACAAGAGATCATTTGTGCAGGAACCTAGTAGCTAGCTGAGACATGTAGACAGCTAACCAATTGACTCAGATTTACTTGACTAGGTTTGTGGGGAGCACCTGGTTGTGGCAGCAGACCCAGAATGGAGGAGCTCACGGTAATGGTAGAAAACCCATGATAATCGATAGGAGGAGTACCTCTATACGCTATGAGGGGGAGCTCCTGGTTGTGGTGGGAGACGCATGGTCGGGAGATCCACTATGTGATGCAGCAGACCCATGATACTTGACAGGAGGAGTAACTCAGCAGTCCAAGGTTAGTGGGAAGCGCATGGTTAGGGTGGATTGCACGCTTTTCTCGATAGAGGAGGAGTTCTCCAGTAGCTGCGGGTTTTAAATGTTTTACCCCTAGAATAAATCCTGGTATGAGATGAGTCTGTACTTTTGTGTTTTCCCCATTGCTAAGCTGGATCCCTTGATTTCTTAGGTATACGAATGGGCATACACTTAATTAAGGTTATCTGTTGATTTAATTCTTTGTGATTTATACTTGTTGGATTTTGTGAGACCTTCAGGGTCTCGGGGTCCCTACTGAGTATCGTTATACTCACCCCTACACGAGCTATGAATTCACCTTGTTGTGTTGGTTATAGACGACGTATAGTGCTGACTGAGGCTGAGAGTACCAGGACTAGAGGTACCCAAATGTAGACCTTATGACGAGTCAGTACGTAGAGGAGACTGATGGATGTGGAGTGCGGAGGAGGATATATGTACATACCCATCAGGTAGGAATCCTGGAGAATGACCCAGCAGCATTTCATCCTTTCATCAACTGTAATTTTATTTTCCGTTCCTTATACATTACAGTTGGGCTTGTTTTTCCAACCCCTTTAACTTTTAAGCACTCTATTGTTATACAATGTACATACTGTTTTCCTTCCAGCTGAGTGCTTTGTTGTGTGCATTTACAGTTCATAAAGGTAATTTCGTCCTAGATTTAGGGGATTATGCCTTTGGTGCTAGTCGCTAGCCCCTGGCCTGTGGAAGGCGGTAGTGGGGTAGTCACGGCACATGCCCTAGGGGATGGGTCATAACAAAATCTCCTATAAAAAACAGGAGTTACCAAAAAAGTTAAATAAAAAACTTATATTAACATTAATCAATTTAAACTATAAAATGAGACATTTCATTTCCCAAATTTATTAATATATTTTTTAATCATAAGAACATTTTAGGGAATATCCGGTGATATCTCAACCTTGTACTGAATGAGATGTGAATTCTATAAAATGTTACTAGATTTATATATTTATATAGTAAATAGATTTTTAAAAAAACCCAACAAATCTAAATATAAAAATAACATTAAAAATATATTGATATCTATAATATGAAATTTTTTAATCTATATAAAGAAAGGGTCCTTATTCATACTACCTACTTCAATCCAAAACAAATTATCTATAATTATTATAAAAAGGCATATATAAAGGGTGTAAATAATATTTTCTGTATAATTATCACATAGATACACATATCCAGTCACACAAGTGAGTATATGGTTCAATAAAAATTTGGAGTCCTACTACACTATTTTAGAAAAAGAAATCATTCCAAGATAGTTAGATAAATATTTTATCCTATTATAGAAAATAAGAGAACTTGTATAATGGGTTAGGGAGACATTGAACTCCATCCTAATAAAGAGTTAATTAATTGTAAACTCATCCCATGTAATTTACCAATATACTCAATAATTTCATGAGAACTATCCCTTATGATTAAATATTATTCCACTAGTTTATGGACCTAATCAGGTGTTTTATGACAATTATATAAAATTTCATCAAAATTCACATGACAATTATCAATGAAAATGACCATACTCTAAATATTAGTAATAATTATTATTTTAATATTGAAAATAATTTCATCCTATATATAAATTGTAATAAATAATCAATATGAATGATATAACAAATCAATTGTAGGAATTAAACTATATTCATTCCCAGTACACAAAAATATTTATTCGTTCATGTCTGATAATAACTAAAGTGGATTATAATCATTAAAAAGTTACTATTATATAATAAAAATATAATTTAATTTATATGATTATTTTAAGGTATAATATATTCCAAGAACAAGATATTATAATATAGCATTCATAGACTAGAGTTTTTACATTATAATAACATGGGTATGATTTACAGTACTCTAAAGCCATAAATTATGGAATTTGATTATTTTGGTCGAAAATTGATAACAATAAATATAGTAATGGATTACCAAAAAATGTGTCACTAGACTTGTTCCTAATAATCTATGTTTCAAAAATAACATTATAAAAATAGATCCTATACTAGAGGCCAGAATTATATGGAAATTTATTAGTGTGATTATATATGTTCAATAGAAATCCCTTCCCTTGTTTATACTATATATTAAGTTGTTCAGGTCACCACCGGATCTCAAGAACAACTCCCTATATTCATGAAGATTTTTCCTAGTATTGTCTGATCTAGGGTGTTTCTTATGGGAGGATATACCTGTTAGGACCTAATATTAAAAATTACGTAATCATTATTTTTGTCAATAATTTGATATTTAATTACAACGGGAATGTTTTGAGGTTTATAGCATTAGTGAATTAGGACATAAATCATTCATAACAACATAAATATTATAATTATACACTTCTACTCAATATCCAACCTTATTCCTAAAACATAATTTTTTTAAAAAGAAACAATTTTCATATCATGTTTATAAAGGTTGAATTTTCCATTATCCCATCATTGACTATATTCATCATAAATTCCTTTGAAAAAAATTACAACACTTGGGATGAGAATAAAAATATCAGCAAGGGATACATAGAGAATTTAAACTATT
This sequence comes from Viscum album, assembly GCA_963277665.1. Lineage (NCBI taxonomy): Eukaryota > Viridiplantae > Streptophyta > Magnoliopsida > Santalales > Viscaceae > Viscum > Viscum album. The sequence goes on along the minus strand of OY728146.1, from coordinate 1,628,908,689 downwards.
AGTCTTATAATAACATGTAAACCATGAATACCTTGCGTAATGGAAATTCATTGGCTGATTCATTAAGCAGGAATTCGTATGCATAGTTGGAAAAGGAAGCTTCAAACGAATGGAAGTCGATGTCGGTCTTAGCGGACATGCATGTGGAATGTAAAGACCGAGGAGATGTTATAGTTTTCTTTTCAGCAACTCTTATTCCTGATTTGGGAAAAGTGGTCAAAGAGGCACAAACATCTAATAGATAATGTCTTGTTATGACTTCAAAACTCAATGGTGTGGAGACCATTGAGGGATGGAATCTGAATGGGAGTTCAATTTTGTGTTTTAGAGATCGGATGGTTGTACCTATGGGGTGTCAGGAACAAATCCTTCATGCTTACCACCATTCAAGATGGGCTATACACCCAGGTACACAGAAGATGTAGAAGGCGTTGAAGGCATAGTTTTGGTGGAGCGACATGAAAACGAAGGTGGCCGAGTTCATCTCATGATGCTTAACTTGTCAGTAGGTTAATGAAGAGAATCAGCGACCAGCTATTATGTTATAGTCTTTACCAATCCCAGTGTGGAAATGGGATCAGATAACAATGGATTTTTTTACGGGTCGTCCATGAATGGTCCGGAAACACGATTCCATCTTGGTGATAGTGGATCATTTGACCAAGTCGGCCCATTTCATCTATATTACTAATACTCATACGGTGGAAGATCATTCAATAATCTATATCCCTGAAGTGGTAAATAGACATGGTGTACCAGTCTCTATTGTCTCAAATAGATATATGAGGTTCACATCTCATTTCTGGAATTCCTTACAATAAGCCCTTCGGACTCAGTTGACTATGAGCACAGCGTTTCATCTCCAGACGGATGGGAAATCTGAGAGGATGATACAAACATTGGAAGACATTTTTCGGTCTTGTGTAATGGATTTTGGTGGCTCATGGCCGGATCATATACCCTTAGTGGAGTTCTCATACAATAACAGCTATCAAGCATTGATATGCATGGTTCTATTTGAAGCATTATATGAATGTCCATGTCATTCTCCACTATACTGGGTGGAAATGGGTGAAACATCACCAGTATGCATGAGCCTTGTCCAGCAAACATTGTATAAGATATATTTGATTAGAAAGAATATGGAGACAGCTCAAAGTCATCATAAATCCTATGAGGATCATCGCCTAAGACCGTTTTCTTTTGTGGTGAGTGGTCATGTCTTTCTGAGAATATCTCCAAGGCTTGGACATTGTCGTTTTGGGAAGCAGGGCAAGTTATCTCCTTGATATATTGTCCCTTTTGAGATACTAGAAAGGGTTGGCGAGGTGGCCTATCAGTTGGCATTACCGCCTCAGTTCATTATTGTGCATAATGTGGTCCATGTATCTCAATTGAAGACGTATCAGCCTGATCCTGACCATGTGATCAGATGGGATATGTTGACCTAGAGCATGAAGCTTCATTGGTACATATTCCAACGCTGATTGTGGATAAGAAGGATAAAGAGTTGCGTGGGAAAATAATCGGCCTAGTGTGACTTTTTTGGCAACATGGTCAGATCCAAGAAGAGACATGGGAACGTGAGAAAGAAATGAAAGAGCAGTGGACAAAATTATTTCCAGAAAGCGATGATCTTCTACTTTCCAAGGACAGAAAGGCCAATGGTGGGGTGAATGTATTACCCCCGGTTTCAGGTATGTAATCTTTGTTTTATGCTTTTGAAGTGCATGAAGCATATGTGAGATGGTTGGAAAATGTTTGGGAACTTATAAAGAGTAAAAAGGGCATAATGTTGTGATGCATGTTCTATGAACGGTTTGCCAAACCGTGGGGAAGTCATGAAGCTGATGGTCACCTGGGCAGAGGTAACCTCACGGTTTGCAGACGGTTTGGGAAAACCGTGTGATGAGGCCATGCGTGATGGTTGTCTGAGGTAGAATCTAACGCACAGTTAACGCACGGTCTATCAAACCATGCGGTCACTAAAATTCAGATCCAAAAATTGTGGATCAAACTTTTTTGCCTTTAATTTCCTTGTTTAAACCTCATAAGTGGCCCTAACTTAGGATAAATCTCCATTGAATTTTGGATGACTTTTCTTAATCTTTCTGGAGGAGATCTGAAGGCTTCTTTTGGTGAATCAAAGATGGATTCTTATTGAATGTGATCGTTCTTGATCGTTTTCTTAGATCTACTTAGATCTACTTGTCCTCTTCTTTCGTTTTCTTAGATCTATGCCCGTTATTGGTGGATCTAAGGGTGTGGATGCCATATATGACAAGATTTGGTCTTGTTTGTGTTACGAGAAGAGATCTATGTATGGTTTTTGGAGTTTGACCCTGTGTACATAAGCATTCATCATCCGTGGCTTGGTTCCACCCAATTTTTTGAGGTAGGCAGCTTCACTCTCGATTCTACTTTCTTATAACTTGAATTATTATATTTTAAAATGATTTCCTTTATTGAAATGGATTGTTATTGACTGTAAAAATATGGTTGAAACCTTTTTGAGTAAAGGGTGATGGAAATTGGGTGTTTTTAGAAACTGTCTATTAAAGTGAATTTAAAAAGATTAATTTAAATTGGTTACAGTTTTGTTGCATGAAAGAAATAGTTTTTAATAAAATCTTTGATGTTATATTGAAAGGATTTGAACATAGTTGGTTTTGGTATGGATTGGCATGGGTTGTGGTGTGTGTTCATATGAATTTGTATGGATAAGGGTGATAAGTACCCCCATCAAAAGGTTGGATGGATAAGGGTGAGAAGTACCCCTATCAAAACGGATGGATATGAACGTGAAGTACCCCCGTCATGCTAGTCCACTAAGTGACGCCTTAGTGGAAGGATAACTCATCACTCACGAGTATAGGAAGGTCTAAGTTTCATGCATGGTATTTGTGTGGATTTGTGAAAGGGAATGAATGTTCCAAAATGAAAAATGTGAATTTGATTGTAAACCTAGACTGGTTGCTTCTTTTTAAGAAATATGGTTTTGTTGGAAAATGGTTTTTGTCATGGAACATGTTATATTTGGAACTGATTTGAAATTGTATCATATAAATTGTTTTTTATAAATGTGTTAACAAGTTTTACCCTAGAGGCATAGGTTGGGAAGTCATCAGGGAAAACCTACTGAGTTTAATTACTCACCCCCTGCTTTGAAATCATTGGAAGAGATTGCGGAAAATAGTTTTCCAGCTTTGGTGGATCAATTTCCATATGTTTTTCCTAAAAACTTCTTAGGGTTACCACATGTAAGAGAAGTGGAGTTTATGATTTTTCTCCTTCCAGTGACCAGTCCTATCTCACTTCCATATTATAGGATGGCACCAAAAGAGTTAAAGGAATTGAAAGTGGAGTTGGAAGAACTAGAAAGAAAGGGGTTTATTCGACCAAGCGTGTCTCCATGGGCAGCACCAGTTTTGTTTGTAAAGAAAGAAGATGTATCCTTGAGGCTCTACTTGGATTATCATAATCTTAACCAAGTTACGATAATGAATATATATCCACATCCACACATTGATGATATATTTGATCAATTGAGGGGAGCTTTGTGGTTCTCCAAGATTGAATTGTGGTCAGGATACCACCAGTTGTGAGTTAGGAAGGAGGATATTCCAAAGGCATCCTTCAGAAGAAGATATGGCCACTATGATTATATATTCATGCATTTTGTCCTAACGAATGCACCCGCAGTTTTCAAGGCATTTATGAATTGGATATTTTAGTGATATCTGGATTCTTTTGTTGTAGTGTTTGTTGAATCCATATTGGTGTACTCATGAAAAAGGGCTAAGCATGAGAAACACTTGGAGATAGTGTTGGAAATCATAACAGACAATCGGTTGTATGAGAAATTATCAATATACAATTTTTGGATACAAGAGGTATGCTTTCTGGGAAATGTTGTTTCTGAGAATGGTGTTTTAGTGGATCTTGAAAATATAGAAGTTTTTCTATCTTGGCAACCACAAAATAATGTCTTTAAGATACATATTTTTCTTTGTCAAGCTGGTTATTACCGATGCTTTGTGTCCGACTTCTCATGACTAGCTTTGCCTATGACAGCATTGACTAAGAAAAATAGTACATTTCAATGGACTGAGGAAAGTCAGAAATGTTTTCAAGAATTGAATCTTCACCTTACATTTGCACCTATCTTGATCTTTCCTGAATCATGACAGGGGTATGTGGTGTATTGTGAGGCTTTGAGAATAGGGTTGGGTTTTGTTCTCATTCAAGGAGACCATGTGGTTGCTTATGGCTCAAGGTAGTTGATATTGCATGAGAAAAATTACACTACACATGATTTGGAGTTAGCTGTAGTCGTCCATGATTTGAAAAGATGGAGACACTATCTCTTTGGTGTTAAATTTACTTTGTTTATAGATCACAAATGCTTGAATCACATTTTCTCAAAACAATATTTGAATCTGAGGTAGGGAATATGGATGGTTTATCTTCAAATATTCGACATTGACTAGAGGTATACACTGGGTAAGGGAAATTTGGTTGTCGGTTAATTTAGTAGGAAGTCATATGCATAGTTGGCAAAGGAAGCTTCAGATGAATCATGGTTGATGTCAGTCTTAGCGGACATGCATGTGGAATGTGAAGACTGAGTTGATTTTGTGGTTTTCTTTTCAGCTATGCTTGTTCCTGATTTGGGAAAAGTGGTTAAATAGGAACAAACATCTGATACAGAATATATGGTCATTACTTAAAAACTCAATGGTGGGGAGACCATTGAGGGATGGAAGATTGATGGGAGTTTAGTTTTGTGTTTCAGAGATCGGATGGCTGTACCTATGGGGTGTCATTAAAAATTCATTCGTGCTTACCACCATTCATGATAGGCTATACACCTAGGTACACAGAAGATGTATAAGGCACTGAAGGAGCATTTTTGGTGGAGCGGCATGAAAAGGAAGGTTGTTGAGTTCGTCTGGCGATGCATAACTTTTCAGCAGGTTAAAGAATAGAATCAGAGACCAACTGGTATGTTACAGTCTTTACCAATCCTAGTGTGGAAATGGGATCAGATAGCAATGGATTTTGTTACAGGTCTTCCATGAATGGTCCAGAAACATGATGCCATCAGGGTGATAGTAGATTGTTTGACCAAGTATGCCCATTTCATTCCTATTCGTGAAACTCATACGGTGGAATATCTTTCACAAATCTATATCCAGGAAGTGTTAAAGAGACCGGGTGTACTAGTTTCTATCGTCTCAGATAGAGATCTGACGTTCACATCTCGTGTCTGGAAATCCTTATAACAAGCCCTTGGGACTCAGTGGACTATGAGAATGGCATATCATCCTCAGACAAATGGGTAATCCGAGAGGACGATACAAACATTGGAAGACAAGATGCGAGATTGTGTAATGGATTTTGGTGGCTCATCGGAGGATCATATACCCATAGTGGAGTTCTCATACAAAAATAGCTATCACGCATCGATATACATGGCTCTGTTTGAAGCATTGTATGGGATTTCATGTCGTTCTACACTATGCTGTGTGGAAATGGTTGAAAAATCACTAGTTGGGCCGAGCCTTGTCCAAGAAACAACGAACAAGATTCAGTTGATTAGAAAGAGTATGGAGATAGATCAAAGTTGTCAGAAATATTATGCTGATTATTGCCAAAGACCGTTGTCGTTTACGGTGAGTGATCATGTATTTCTGAGAATATCTCCAGGGCTTGGACATCATCATTTTGGGACACATGGCAAGTTTTCTCCGCGATATATTGGCCCTTTTGAGATACTAGAAAGGGTTGGCGAGGTGGCTTATTAGTTGGAATTACCACCTCAGATTAGTGTTGTGCATAATTTGTTCCATGTATCTCAGTTGAAGAAGTATCATCCTGATCCTGACCAAGTGATCATATGGTATCATGTTTTCCTAGAGTTGGATGCTTCATTGGAACATATTTCGATGCAGATTGTGGATAAGAAGGATAAAGTCTTGAATGTGAAAAGCATCATCCTAGTGCAAGTTTTGTGGAAACATGGTCAAATCCAGGAAGAGACTTTGGAATGCGAGAAATAAATAAAAGAGCAGTGGCCATAAGTCTTTCAGGCAAACGATGATATTCTATATTCCGGGGAAGGAAATGCCAATGGTAGAATGAATGTAGTACACCTGGTTTCGGGTATGTAACATTTATTTTATGCTTTTGAATTTCATGAATCATATTTGAGATGGTTGGAGAAATTTTGGAAACATGTAAAGAGTAAAAAGGGTAGAATGTGGTGATGCACGAGCTATGCACAGTTTTCCAAAACTTGAAATTTCGGAAACTTGTAATGAGTAAAAAGGGTAGAATGTGGTGATGCACGGGCTATGCACAGTTTTCCAAAACATGTGGAAGTCGTGTGGGTGATGTTCACCTAGGAAGAGGTTACCACACAGTTTGCACACATTTTGGGAAAACCATACAATGTGTCCATGTGTGAAGGTTGGCCAAGGTAGAAGCTAACGCATGAGGAGCACACGATTTGTCAAACCGTGCGGACTAACCGTGTAGTCACTTAAAATGAGATCCTAAAATTATGGATCTAACTTTTTTTCCATTTATTTCCTTGTTTAAACCTCCTATAAATCCCTAGCTCGGGATTACACTCCCTTGATGGCTGGAAGACTTCTCCCATGAGTTCTGGAGGTGATCAGAGGATTCTTTTGGCGAATCAAAGCCGGGTTCTTAAGGTATGTGATCGTTATTGATCGGTTTCATAGATCTACATAGACCTACTTCTCATCTTCTCTAGTATTCATAGATATGCCACCATTATGGCTTGATCTACGGGTTTGGATGCCAAATATGACAATATTTGGTCTTTTTTGTGTTAGGAGAAGATATATAAGAATGATTTTTGGAGTTTGACCCGGTGTTCTTGAGCATTATTTGTACGTGGCATGGTTTCGCCCAATTTGTTGAGGTAGGTGGCTTCACTATTGATTCCTCTTTCATATAACTTGATGTATTATATTTTAAATTTATTTCCAAGAATGAAATGGATTGTTATTAGTTGTCAAAATATGGTTGAAACCTTTTTGATTAAAGGGTGATGAAAATTGGGAGATTTTGGAAAGTGTTTGTTGAAGTGAATTTAAAATGATGATTTTAAACTGGTTACAGTTTTTTTGCTTGAAAGAAATGGTTTTAAATATATGTTGAGATATTTTATTGAATGGTTTTGAACACACATGGTTTTTGTATGGATTGTCACGGGTTGTGGTGTGTGTTCATATGCATTGGGATGGATAAGGGCGAGAAGTACCCCCATCAAAAGGTCTGGATATGGACGTGAAGTACCCTCGAAATGGTAGTCCACTATGTGATGACTTATTGGATGGATAACTTAACACTAGTGAGTATAGGGAGGTCCAGGTTTCATGCATGGTAGTTGTGTGGATTTGTGAAATATAATGAATGTTCCAAATGGAAAATGTGAAGTTGATTGTAAACCTAGATTGGTTGTTACTTTTTGAGAAATATGGTTTTGTTGGAAAATGGGTTTTGACATGGAACTTGTTATATTATGAACTGAATTAAAAAATTTTTATATAAATTGTTTTATATAAATTTGCTAACAAGTATTACTCTAGTGGCATGGGTTGGGAAGTTATTGGTGAAAACCTACTGCTTTTAATTACTCACGCCCTGCTTTGGCATGTTGGTGCTTTGGCAGATGTCATACACTAGGAAGTTGGCAAAGGTAATGTGTCACACATTTATACCACCACATAGTGACTCTTGGGCTGGTTCGAGATTTTGGAGCTTGGAGATTGTGGATCATGGAGTTGGGTTGTCATCGTGATGTCTTGTAGTTGTCTTTCCGCTGTTTACTCTGTTTTGATTTGGTTTTTTACTCTGTTGTTGCACATAGTTGTGTTTTAATGAAAATAATGGTTGAGCTGTTTGGTTTTAAATCATGAATCATATATTAGTTTTTTGAGATGTTTTTCTAGTTTCCTTGTTGGTTTGTAGTTTAGAATTAAAGGGTAAATCGTCCCCCATGTATTTTGAATCCCTTCGACATTTATTGCCTGCCTTAGGCTATTTGGGGATGTCACATAAGGCCATGTAATGACTCTTTGATCTCTCAAGAAAATTATAATTGGTGGTTCATTACAGATAAAAACAAATGTGGATTATAATCATTAAAAAGTTACAAATATAGAATAAGAATATAATTGAATTCATATGAATATTATAAGGTATAATCTAATCCAATAATAGGATATTATAATACAGTGTTCACAAACTAGAGTTTTTACAGTATAATAACATGGGGATGATTTACACTACTCTAAAGCCATAAATGATGGAATCTGATTATGTTGTTTGAAAATTCATAACAATAAATACAATAATAGATTACCAAAAAATGTCACACTAGACTTGGTCCTAATAATAGAAGTTACAAAATTCACATTAAAAAATAGATCCTATACTAGAGGCCTGAATTATATGAAAATTTATTAGTGTTATTATACAGGTTCAATATAAATCCCTTCACTTATTTATACTATATAGTAAGTTGTTCAGGTCACCACCTGATCTCAAGAAAAACTCCCTATATTCCTGATCATTTTTCCTAGTAGTGTGTGGTCTATGTTGTTTCTTATTGGAGGATATACCTGTTAGGCCCTAATATTATAAATTATGTAATCATTATTTATGTCAATAATTTGATTTTTAATATGAACAATATTTTTTTAGGTTTATAGAATTTGTGACATAGGACATAAATCATACCTAACAATAGAAATAATATAATTATACACTTCTACTCACTATCCAGCTTTTTTCCTAAAACATATTCTTTTTAAAAAGAAACATTGTTTATATCATGTTCTTAAGGGTTGAATTTTCCATTATCCCATCATTGACATTAGTCATCATTAATTCCTTTGAAAAAACTTCCAATGCTTGGGATGAGAATAAAAAGCTCAGAAAGGGATACATAAAGAATGAAAACAATTAGTCTTATGAAAACATGTAAACCATGAATACGTTATCCTAATGTGTTACATTTCAACTTTAAGTAGTAGAAAAACACTTCACTGAATATAAGACTATTGCTTTACCTTTTTGTAACCAATAGATTACCATAAATCCCATAGAAATAAACATATAACATATGAAGGTAACATGGTACATAATCATAAATAAATTGAATAAACATATGGTCATCTTCTACACATATCATTAAATATAATATCCATATGATTGACTTACACACTAAATGCGGTGGAGGTTATAACCCAACCACACTGCAATGTTTTATCATGAAACCACCCCTCATTGGATTATTATATAACCACTCTTCTTTGGTTTATCACATAACCTCCCGTCAAATGTCTATGTACCAGTATACAATAATATCATGTTAGTGTTTTTAATTTTTGACATATCACTAAGAAGGTGTCAATTGCAATCACAAGAAATAATTTAGAGATATTGAAATTTTAAATCCACTTTCAAACCCAATTTCAAAACCAAAACACCCAAAAAGGGAATAAGGGATTTCCTTTCCTTTTAAAGTGACATTAAAGATTATAGAGGAAACTAAATATTAAATAACGGATACGATAGTAGAAGATTTGTTATAGAAACCTATATTAAATACATTTTTTTTTTGTTAGAAAAATTCACCATAGAAAAAAAAATTTAAATTTTTTTTAATGAAATTAAAATTCGTAGGGTTTTATTATACACCATATAAAATATGGTGTTTTATAAAATAAAAATATGCCTCAATGGAAGGATATTGAGATGATGTTCCATAAAAATTTTGTATCAGTATATTAAAGATAATTTATTAGCATAATTATGTGAAAAAAATATAGATAAATAAAATACATGTGTAAAAATAGTATAAAACTATCATTGCTCATTCACATATATTAATATAAAAACATAACCAATGGGATTGATATTTAAATAATTTAATGGAGACTCTGTTAAGATTTTTCTTAACATGAATCTGACTCATAACATAAAGCTATTATGTTCATGATAAATAATCACAAGATAATTTCTATATTATTGATAATATTTATGATGTTTATTATTCCTTTTATATCAATTATTACAATGTTATATTAATTACATAATTGTTTAAGTTCATATATGGCATTTGGTCGATATTTGGTACATGGGTCGAAAATAAGATGGTTTTGATGTAAATTATCAATGTACTAAAAATTACATATTCTAAAGGAAATTATTCATTATTTGAATATATATATTCATTATATATATATTTATAATATCAATAACATTTGGATATAATAAATGAAATGCATCATTCCAGGAGATGGTAGGCTGTGTGTATGCATGAATGCTACTTTCATTTCACAGTCATTTTATATGAATAATAATATAATGGTATAAATGTATATTATCATCAAGTATTATATTTATGTTATTAATTTCTAATATTATTTATAAAACCATAATTTCAATGTTCGTTTTATAATATGTACAAGTCACATCACTTTGAGGGGTAGTAGTTCAGACGTCCTCAAACGAAATTATCAAATTTACACAACATGGAATGAATAAAGGTATATTTTAAATAAAAATATAAATATCATATATGAAATATGAATAAAATATAAATAATATATAAAAACAGTTCCATCATAATGGAATCCATGAGATATGTAGGATAAAATAGATCAATCATCTTTTTGTGAGGTTGTAGTTTTCCGTGCATAGAAACTGTAGGTTTTATATCCATTTAACTGAGGTGTGTGTTAGTGTAGGACGAGACATTAACATGAAATTTTTTTAATATATTTAGGAAAATGTGTTTTATAATATATTGGAATAAATATAGGTTAGGGGTTGGATAATGAAAATAAATAAAGGGAGCTTCAGAGAAGATGTTACCTCTAAATCAGGTAATTCCAATTTATTTGACCCAAAAGACTTTCCAATGTTGTATTCTATGAAATTTATGGATTCTAGGAGAAAGAGAGTGATTTTTAGTGCTTTTTTCTATAGAGTTTGGGTGATCTAAGGGGCATGATATTTGTGAGTTTTTGGTTTGAGTTAGTGGCCTTTTATAAGTGGGAGGAGGACCCTTTATGATTATTTTGAAATATTATTTTATTATAAACTGATTTTAGAATTTTTATGCCTCCAATGTGATATATTTTGAATATAATATGATAACAGGTTCAAATACATTCAGCCAATAGCTTTTAGATAAGTTTTGTTCCCATGTTTTAACTTTTTCAGCTTTAACAATTGGTTAAATATATTAACACTTTTCATGTCTAGTGGTATTTTTACACTATATGGTTAATATGGTCACTATAAAATGAGAAGAAAAAACAAAAGTTAATCATTAATAAATTATTTTAAATTATCTAATTCATTTGGACTTTTATCATATTTTTATGACTACTATAACATTTAATAATATAGTAATTTTTTAGAACACATTAATGTCGATTTTGAAACTATTTGGTAATTTTATTAAGTCACAAGAAAATTGATTCCTACAAAATAAAAGAACGAATTCAAAGATAATATTTCATAGTAATCCATAAATTAAAATCATGGAATAAAAATTGTGAAATTTTATTTATTTTAATGTTTAGAATAAAATTTATTTGTTTCATTAATTAATATATTAATCACTACATCATCAATGTGTAAGGAATATATTTATTAATTTAATGTCTAAAATTTAAAAATTAAATACCATTATATATGAAATATTATTAAATTTCTAATGATTATATAATGTTACAAATAGAATTATATAACCCCACCAAAAATATATTTGAGTAAAAATATACATGTTTATGTTATATTTTTATTTAAATTTATTATTATAACATGTCATTATCAGACCCATGTGACTCCATGGGGTCCTAAAATCTACCAAATATGCTCATGGTCATCCATATATCATAAAATGGTATTATGATACTTGTTAGGGTAATATTATATTATTATATTATTATATTCCCCTTATTTACCTAATTTACCATTAAACCCTAGTCATTAAAAATAATTACTAATGATACAATTCATCATGTCAAAAAAATAAAAGGTACCTATTTAAACAATTTGGACCTTACGATTAAAAATAATGCATTATTTTTTACAAATTAAAATCACAAAATTGATAGAAATTAATTTAAAATTAATTCCCATTGTTATAACCAAAAAGTGTTTTTATGATGTAAACATTATCAAATGATTGACTTGTGTTTATGTCAAAACATTATGTGAAAATACATGAAATGATAGATATTGGATAAAATTATAAACAAAAAATCTAATTAGACATTAAAAATAATTTAATTTTCATTATAACTATATAAATATAATAGATAAAATGTTGTTTTAAATTAAAATTAAATATTTTTTAATATAAAATCAATTATAGATTTTATAAATAAAATACAAAAAATTCCACCAAATTAAATTTTTAAGTCATACTTCTAAAGAAAAGTTTATTTTGTCCAATATAACGTATAAAATTTAAAAAATATATTAGAATCATTTTCGTCATCAAAAGGATATAAAGAAAAAAATTTAAAAATATTTTATTCTTTTATGCTTAAAATGATTTCATTCTCATGTTAAGCATCTAAAAATTATTGGATAAATGTAAAAAAATTAACAAACATGGGTAATCAGATGTTAGTTATTTCTTTTCATTCCGCCAATAAAATGACCTGGAATTAACTACCATTTAAAACAATTGTTTTATTATTGTATTATATTTCATAATAACTCAACATTGTGTGAAACATATGATTTGGGAGAAACTCATTGTTGCGTGTCATGTACGCTATCGAAGAAATAATAAAATTTATCACAAGATTAATATCTAATTCTTATATATAATTATATATAAAAATATATTATTCAATAAATAACTCTGATGTTACATCCTTCATCTCTATTGGAAATTTCTCCCTTGGAAATTTAAAATTTTCATAGTAACTTGATTAAAAAACCCATATCATAAAAATAGTTAAAAAAAATACCATGTTAAAAGAATGAAATAGCAATATATTGGTATCTCGAGATAACACAAACAAGGATTCCATTTATGAAAAGATGAATATTAAAGATAAACTAATCATCTAGTTTTTATGAAGAGTGATAGAAAACATGATCTGGTGAAAGTTAACAATAAATAAACCACAACTTGTGATGGGTTAAATGGTATTTCATTTCCTTGTAGTAAATGAAAATGAACCTGGTTTTTATGTTACACTCCGAAATTTTGAGGAATTTATTTATGAGAATGACAAATAATATAATTTTACATACTTACCTAACAAGCAGAGTTTCATCCATTAATATATTTCTTAGACAAACTCATATTTTCTCAAAACAATGAGTATTCAAGATTATTTGGTCTCAACTGATGCACTAGAATAACCTTATATAGAATCAAATAATCCAAAAATGATAAACTATCTATTAATTGTATCTGAAAACATGAACCAAAACCAAAAAAAGATTATTATATGATCTATAATCTCCCAAAAATAATAAACCATAATAAAGAAGACGACATTTGGTCCCTAAAATTCAACAGTAATACCAAAATTCCAACACTGACCTTTTAACAAAATATTTTCAATATAATTCCTTGAAAATAATATAAATATACTTAGAAACTCAAATATTGAAAAGTTTTTATAAACATATTCTTCCATGATAAATATTGATATGTATATCCAAATTAAACCAATCACCCTTAAAAAATCATACCCAAAAATTTATTACCCTAATATCATATAATTATATTTTTGATAATCATTAAATTAAATAAATAGAATAAACATAAATATACAATAAAAATATAGAATATTCCAAAAAAATATTCAACCATTACTACAAACAAATATCATAGTTTTCAATTATCTGTAGGCATATAGATTTCCCAAAATAGTGAACATATTTTAAAATAGAATTTATCAAATATCCCCAAAATAATTTGATTATACTAAGGACATCCATTTGAAAAAATTGTCCCCAAAATAAACGTATTATTATTTCATCAGAATTTTGACTAAAATATAATGTCATAATAAACTGGGACATCACATAGTATAGTGGCAGGTGATGCACCTTTGTCTCCTCTCGGTTGGGGGTTCGATTTCTGTGGCCTTTCCGTACTCTATGGGATGTCACAAATATTAAGAATTATCAATTTTTATAAACTAAAAAAATCAACATATCATGTTTTATCTATAAGGATTTTTTATACATCTTATTTACATCCCAACCCACAAAGAATTCAACATCATAATTCATGAATTCTAATATATTTAAATATTATTTTTAACCTCCAAAATATTTAATAATTTTTTTCCAATAAGAAATAACAAAATACCTTTAGAATTGTGTCCACCTCTTTTTATCGTAACCTTTTTCATATTAATATATAGTCCATGTATTGCCACAATTATTTGAAGATTCATAAAATCACTTGCATCCTTTTTCCAAATAATCCTTTTAAATATTGGATCATATGAGTGTCTGTAGATAAATCGTTTTGGTAATTAATTTTGTATAAAATATAATTTCAAAACATCATATAAGACATTATTTTTATAAAACACTCTAACTGAGATTCAGTTGAAACATTAATTCAATATCACTTTAAAACTACCATAGGTGTGTTCTGAAAGGCCATATTATAAAATAATATACAAATACGTTGAGCGAGTGCATCCTTCTTTAGTAGTTGTTTCAAAACCATAATTTGCTTCATAATTTTGTGATAATGTAAAATATCTAATAATTCCTTGAAATATTTACTTTTTTGAAAATATGAGAATATAGATAAAATATGATATGATTAAAAAAGACACATGATGCACAATTTTAGAGTGGTATTGTGGAGTTTTTTAATATCTCAAGAAAATTATTGCAAGGGATTTTTATGATAGAAGGAGTTTAAGAATCATCCAGACATAATATTTCAATATTTATTGGAAGAAAGTTACAAATAAGTGATAAGAATGTTGTTTGAGATCCACCTCTTTCAATTATTAAGACTTTCCTTGATCTATAAAGTTATAAAATAAGGATTAAAATAAAAAATAGATATATAAGCTTCACATGTGTTTTAAATAACTCATAATCCCTATTGATTTATAAACCAACTTATGATACCAACTATATGACCCTGACCCTAATCATTACTTAATTATTATTTCATGTCAATAATTTGACATTTTTTCACATAATGAATATTTTTAGGTTTAGATATTTTGAGAATTAGGTCATAAATCATACATAACAACTTAAATATTACAATATGACATTTCTAATAACAATACAATTTTTTTCATTAAAAAATATATGTTAAAAAGAAACATTGTTGGTTTCATGTTTAAAGGGCATAACATTTCCTTGTTCTCATCCATGAATATATTCATCATTAAGTCTAGTGAAAAAAAATTAAAAACTTAGAATGAAAATAAAAAATCACATTAAGGGATACATTAAGATTGAAAACAATTATACTTGATAATACATGTAAACCAATAATAAATTATCATAAAGTAATAATTTTCCACTTTAATAAGTAGTAAAAAACATCAGTGAATATAATATCCTTACATACCCATTTTGTAACGATAAAATTACTATAAATCCCATTGAAATGAACCTAGAACATATAGATATAAATTTAGAAATAAACATACTTAAATTGAATAACAATACGGTTGACATCCACATATATCACGAAATGGAATTGCCACACGACGTACATCCACACCCAATGCATTGGATGTTATAAGGAAACCACAAATCCTCAGTTTATCACGAAACCACCTATCATTGGTATATCATAAAACCACCTATATTTGGGTTTTCAAGTAACCACCAGTAAAATATCCATGTACCATTATATAATAATGACACATAGAATATTTCAATTATTAACATTTCACTCACTAAATATAATTTGTAATGACAAGAAATCATTAAAAGTTATTGAAATAGTAACTCAACTTTGAAATACATTTTCAATACCGAAACACCCATAAAAGGAATGCAGGATTTATTTTCCTTTTATAAAAACAATAAATCTTATATAGAAATCCAAATATCAAATAATGGTTACATAGGGCGAGGATTCAATGTCACTGCATACATTAAAACATTATTTTCTTCATTTAGTAAAATGATTCATAGAAATATTTTTCTTTTAAAAAAATAATGACTAAAATTAAAATCCAAAGAGGTTTATTATACACCATATAAAATAAGGTTGTGTTTAACATCAAAATATGCCTCAATTTATGGAGATTGAGATGAAGTCCCTCGAAATTATTGTATCATTACATTAAGGATGAATAAATTACATAAAAATCTGTGAAAAATATAAATCCACCAAATATAAGTTGATATTTTGTATAAAAAAATCAGGGTTATTCTACCCAAATTAATATAGGAACATATATAATTACATTGATATTTAACACAATGAATAAGGATTGAGTTAATATTTTTCATACCTTGAGACCGAATCATAACGTTGTATAATTATATTTGAAAATAAAAAACATATTTTATTTCAGAATTCTTGATAACATTTTCCATCTTTATTATTTATTTTATACCGATTATTACCAATTTATAAAAATTACTTAATTATTTCTGTTCATATCAGCTGTTCGGTGAATATTCAATTCATGTGTTGAAAAAGAACTTGTTTTGATGTAAATCTTCCACATAGTAAATATTTTTTCATATATAGAATATTATTCATGATTTATATATATATATATAATATGTATTTATAATATACATTATATTTCGAGATAAGAAATGAAATTCACTATCCCTTGAGATGGAAGGCTGTACGTATGCATGCACACTACAATAATTTTATTATCATATTATACTAATAATAATCAAATGATTTAAATGAATATTTGAATAGAGTATTATATTTATTTCAAATATTTCTTAAATTTTTAATAAAACCATTATTTATATGTTCAATGTATAATGGGAATAGGTCATATATCATTGACGGGGCGATAGTCCCCAATTCCTCAAAAGAAGTATTCATATTTACACAACCTGGAATGCATAAATGTAAGTCCTAAAAAAATTACAAAATAATAGAGGCAATATAAATATAATATATATGATATATAAATATAGTTACCCCATAATGGACACCATTAGTGGTCATAGAATAAAATTGAATAATCATCATTTCATGAGGTAGTAGTTCATCGTAAAAAGAAACAGTATGTTCTATATCCATTATAAGGAGGTGTGTGTAAGTTTAGTTCATACTCAGTACATGAAAACATCCAAGTATATTGAGGGTAGTATTAGTGTTATAAAATAATGGATTAAATAAAGGTTATGGGTTTGGATAAGGAAAATAAATGAAACGAGGTTGATAGAATGTGTTACCTCTAAATCAGGTATGTCTTTTTGATTTGATCCAATAGGTTTCCTTGATTTTCCTTCTCCAAATGGTATGGTTTATCGGAGGAATAAGGACTTTTTTGAGTTTATTTGAGAATATTTTGGAAGATTCGAGGGGCTTGAGATGTGTGAGTATGTGAGTAGAGGTGCTGGCCTTTTAGAAGTGGGGGGATGAGAACTTTACAAAAGTCTTGAAATATTATTTTATTATAAAATTATTTCTGAATTAGAATCGCTCCAAAGTGATATATTTATTATATAAGATGATAATGGGTTAAAATATTCTCTACCAATAGGGTTTATAAATGTTTAGGTCTATAATTTAACCTTAAATTTTGATTTTAACCCTTAGTTAAATAAATTAACTCTTCCCATGTCTTCTTGTATTTTTACACTATATTGTTAATATGTTTTCTATAATTTACCAAAGGAACCTCAAGTGGATCCTGAATTAATTTTTTGACATTATCAATGTTTTTTTAGGAATATATTATTTTTATGACTATTATATCATATAATAAAATTGTATTTGTTTTAAAAACACATTTGTGTCAATTATGACACTATTTAGTAATGCATTTTTTTAAAGTCATAAAAACATGATTCTTTGAAAAAAACAAATTAAAAATAATATAATATGTCATATTTGTCCCAAAAAATTGTGAATGGAAAAAAATATTCAAATTAAATTTATTTTAATATTTATAATATTATTTATTTGAATCATACTTTATTAAAGTAATCACAATACTATCATTGTGTCATAAATAAATATATTTATATAATGCCTAAAAATTATAAATAAAATACTATTATATTGTAAATCTTTTTATCATTCTATTTAATATTTATAGTCATATATAAAAATTAAATAACCCCACCATAAAAATTATTTAGTTAAGTGATACATGTTTATGTTATATTTATCTTTGAAATAAATTAATTATTATAACATGTCATTATCACTCACACGTGGCTCTTTGAGGTCCTAAAATCGACCGAAGGATTCTCATGGTCATTAATATCCCATTAAATAGACTTAAAACATGTTTTATTGTAGTATTTTATTTTTATAATATTATTTTTACCCTTATTTACCTGATTTACCCTTTAGCCATTTAAATAAAAATAATTACTAAAGTTACTAATCATAATATCCAAAAATAAAAGGTAACAATTTACACAATTTAGACCTTAGGATTCCAAAAATATAATCTATTTTTCCAAATTCAAAACAAATAATGGGAAGAAAATATTTTATTATTAATTATTATAGTAATAAACAGAATGTGAGTTTTTAAGAAGTAAAAACTATCAAAAGATTGAATCTTTTTATGTCCAATTTCAATTGGATATTTCTTCAAATGAACAAAATTAGATTAAATGATAATTAATAATCTATGTATACTTAAATACAAACATAAAAGAAATAAAATTACTATACAAATAAGTTATATTAAAATTAATTTTTAAACTAAAATGTGGTATTTTTCACTATTCATTTAAATATGGATTTTATCCGAAATATACTAAATTTTTTACCGATGTAAATTTTGATGTCCAAATTCTATAGAAGAAGTTTATTTTTTCAAATAAATAATATTAATGTGAGTAAAACTAGAAATAAAAATGGTTCTTCATCAAATGTTGATAAAACGTCATTTTTAAAAATATTAGAGTATTTTATGGTTAAAAATATATTTATTCTCTCTTTAAACCTATAAAATATATAGGATTAATGTAAAATAATCTAAACAACTTGTGTAATAATATAATATGTTTTTTAATTCTCACCGATACAATTATATGGAGTTAAGAACCATTTAAAATAATAATAATATTATTGTAATAATTTTCAGAAAAACATAATGTTGTTTGAAACATAATATTCCATAGAAAACGGTTGTTGCGTTTTGAGTACAATGTTGAACAAAGAGATTAATTTAATGTAAAATTAATATGTTATTTATAAATAAAAATAGATATTAAAATGTATCTTTCTATAAATAACATGGATGTTACATTACCCCCATATCATACTCAACAATAACAACGGAAATAATGTAAAAAACATCCATATGATAATCAATAATGTAATATGATGAATTAAATAACAAAAACATTTTATAAAAATTTTCATGAAGAATAAATCAGTCTTAAAATATCATGGTCCTTCTAGTTTTCAAGTTTAGATTTCATAGTAGGCCAATAATAATAAACTGATGAAATTAAAAAATGATTACATACAAGGGATCCACTACCATACCAGATATATTCCACAATCCTATAATCCAATACCATGTGATATCATCCTCAAACATTAAAATCATGTACAGTTACTAACATCACACTGTATTAATTAATTACCTCTCTTTTACCCAAGTCTCATGACCACCAGATAAGAGTTTATGTATTACTCTAAAGGTAATCACTAATTTATTCACATTAAAAAAGTGAAATTTCATGTACGTGCATGTAAAAACTGAAGAATAAAATAATTGTTATGAAAATTGGTAACTAAATTAATATTATTGAACCTCATTTCCTAACATGACGTTTTATATTAAACCAAACACAATTTATCCAATACAGGATTGTCATTGTACACATCACTTAGTCAAACGTAACAATATCAAGACCATGTGTGATTCCTTTGATCGTGTCTTAGGGAATCATTTCGTATCATGTTCAATGATCATTTCCTTGTAACATGTTTTCATTATATACAAATAAACTATCCAGTGTGTGGTTAAGAAGTGTGAATCCCTCCAAAATACTCTCACATATACATTCCATTAGGGGCATGTGAATCCATCTCATAACATATCACAATATAATTAAAAACATTTAGGTATTTTATCCATATCGTTTCATATCAAATAAAATCACCTCTATGGTCAATACTTCACACAAATCCATATTATATATCACATCATTGTACTAAATCACTTTGTTCCATCCCATATATCATTTTAGAGGATGTGTGACTCTTCCAAAAGACACATAAATAATGAATTAATGAATTATCCAAAGACAATACAGATTTTATCTGATGTATATTAAGATATCTGTGTTTAATCTGTGTTCGACCTAAGTCATCTCAAAAGAAAAAAATCTTTATGGGGTAATCCATCTTCTAAATCATGTATCTATGTCTAAGGTATTCCTCTCAGGAGCATACAATATTTTCATCACTGTTTCCACATTATTCACACAACATTGATCTGAGTTCTAAGGTTACACTCAAAATCATTTAAACAATCTCTAAAAATGGGTTCTCATGGTTGTATTTATCAATTATCCTTTCAAAATGATCCTCTATGTCACATCTCTTCCATGACACCCTTCATGTGTTCCTTTATTCTTTATCCTTCACTCTAGTTGAATCCCATCACTCAAAGGACAATAATGTCAATTTAAATCAACATAATAATCTCATAGAATCATGGGAAACAAACAAAATAAAAAAATAGTATCATGAAATGGAGATAGCCTCAATTCATCCAATTCTGAAATCACTCTAGGAAGGTCCCCACACTAAATGCATACATCCCCTTATCTAGTGCCTATCCACATAGGTATTCAAATTCTATTACCACATAATTACACACCCAATAACATATCAATTATACCAATAATCATATGGTATATCATGATACCCATAAGGCTATTATATTGGCCATACATTTCCAAAATATAACAATTATCATCAAAGAGGATCTAATGACAGATATTATAATGGTCACTCTACTTACCCAAATATTTTGATCTACACCTGTATAAGTTTTTTGAGTATCATGAAAAAAATATAATCAATTCCTCAACAGTCGATGATCAAGGAATCAAGACAATGCATAAGGGTTCATTATGGGTCATGGATCATTGTTTATTGTATAAGGATTTATTTGAAATTTAAAAAAATATATTTCATCCAAAATTTTGATCAACCATTAGTAATGAAATATGGTTTTTACATTGTTTTTTGCGTTTTTCGCATCAATCACCAAGGAATATTTTTTTAGGGATGTGTTAAATTTTTTTTTCACAGCGATTATTATTAAAAAACATTGAAAAATATATTTAGCATTGATTTAAAAAATAAATTCATAATAAAATATCAACATTACTATAATGGGAATGTTTTTTCCCCATAATTTATATTATAACTAATATACAAACCAATTTATCACATTGGTTTCTACATAACCATTATGAAATAATAGGACATAAATTGTTTATAATAACTATAATATAATCTGTTTGATTAATATTTGTAAAAAACAAAAATAAAATAAAATATTCCAATAGTATAGTTTCCGAATCAAAGTCATATCATAAATAGTGGAAAACATCCGGATAATTGGATTTAAAATTAAAATCAAATAAAATTTTCAATTAAAAATTAAAATGATAATAGATATATTAAAAATAAACTAAAACCAAATCAATCATGTGAAATTGTCTTCACATTCCCCACGCATGGGATTATTATCATTTTTAAAATAAGAGAGGGGCCATAATAAATTTATAGAAATCATAAAACATTTATACTAAATATAAATATAATATAAATAAAAGAAACTGTTATTATAAAGATCTACATTTTGATACTTTTTTCCTTTCCCGATTCAAATTATTTTGGATATAAATATTAAAACATATTATTTTAATTAATTTTTTATTTATTGGGCGTTAATGTTATATTTTAAAAGAAGAGTTGAATTGAAAATATCATTTAAAATACTTATATTCAAAAAATAGTAATTATATATCAGAATTAACATTCCCAAAAAAATATTTTATCTATGTTATAAACATTCATTTTGTATTGTTAATTTCATTCCATGAACTATTTAAATGTGATATGTGTTGAATATATTTAAAATTAATCATAATAAATAGATATTTAAATAATGATATATATATTTCCAAAACATTGTGGAAATTTCACCACACGTCGATATATATAAAGAATAACTAGTCAATTTTTTTCCCTCGTGGATAAAAAAACATCCAATTGACATTAATATAAAAATAATATAATACTAGTAGTTCATCAGTTAATAGAATTAATAATTTAATAAATATTTGTTTGATAACATTCATGATTAATAAACATCAATAATTGAATTTAATTTTTTAAAAATCATTCACAAGTATATAATATTATTTAAATATCTTTATTTATCATCATTATCATTGAAATAAATGGATGGTGAAAAATCAATATACAGATGTCGTTAGATAGTTAATAAAAATTTTATAAATATACCTATTAAAAATCAATCAAAGGACTTGTGTTTCAATATACTAAAATAAATGAAATAAATATGATTATCATCATTCAAAGAAAATAATTCTATCACATTAATTAAAAAAATAAATGTAGGCCTTGAGGTATCTTTTTAAATCATGATAGTCATATCACAAGAAATTTTGTTATATAAATTGTAATCTTAACAAAATAAAATAAAATATATGGATTTTTAGAGAATATATCATTTCTATAATATATAATATATATGTCATATTGGAATGTACATGATGTAAAATATATAATATGTCTTCACCATTAAAATATTCTTTAACAAATATAGATTAATATATATATTTAAAAATGTAATATTAAATTTTACACCCAAATGAAATAAATGATATAGTTTACCGATACCTCTATTACAATTTTTCAAAAAGGTAAATTTCAAGAAACTAAAAAATTACTGATAATTTTTCCAACCGTAGTAAACTATTTTTTGTAAAATTTTACTATTATTGATCTATAAATTATATCCTACTTTCTGGCCCTAAAATAATCCACCTCTTTTATATAATGATGAAATTTTTTTTCAAATAATATATATAATATCATTTGAAAAAATTTGATATTGCGGTTGAGCAATATATAATAACTAATAAATGGTAGTCTATAAAGGATAATGTTTTAGAGTGGAATATATATATATTAGAATATGAGTGGGTTATGTAAACAAATATGGTGTAGTATTTACATCCTAAGACAATATTTTCTTATATAAAAACATTGACTATCCATAATATCAAATAATATAATCCATAATCTTATCACTATCTTAAATATTATCTTTTATATATTATGGTGTTTTAGTTATATAAATTATACATTAATTGGGCTCTAAAATTTTAAAATACATATTTGAATAATACCCCCTCTTCGTAAATGTTATTGTTTTTTCGGTTTTCCTAATACGGTTGAAAAAATATCTTTAATACCCTTAGATAAGATGGTATTATATGTACCCTAATGATAAATGGATTCTTCAAAAGAATATTATAAAATATAAATGGTGAATAAAAATATAAAAATAATTGATGTAACATTAATAAGTTATATAAACCCTTACACTCCTATCAACAACATCCTTCAATTGTTTAGTAAGACATTAACCCTTTTCCCTAATTTGGACCCTCTTCTATTTTTCATGTCTATCTATGGAAAAAAGGTATGTATGCTAAGGATCTTGAAGTCTCATCTCTGAATTTTTTATATTTAATAACAATATTTATTTTTTTCTTCTATTATATTATACCCAACATCATATGAAATATCATGGAATATATTTTTTATTATATCTCGGGATAAGAACATCTCAATATCTATAAATGAAGTATAATTATTTTAATGTGGCCATTAATGATCAAAATTAATATATAATATAACATTGAGGTTAACCAAAATTACTCTTTTCAACTAATTTCAATAAAAATATTTCATGATACATCGTCAGGAAAAAGATGTATATAAAATGTTTTTTTCATTTTGGTGGATAAAAATGATACCCGATGTAATTGTTGTTTTAAAATCCTTCTATCTCATGGAAAACACAGATAATAATTTCTATGTGGACTCTCTTATGTCAGGTATATTAGATATCATAAAATAATAATATAAAAAATATTTATTAGAAAGAAAACCCTGATAAGTAAAATAATAATAAGTGGGATTACAAAAATTATCTCCCATAATTGGTATATCGTATCAATGTTGACACTTTTTTGATCAAAAATCAAAATTCTATATCTTTTATGATATTCGATTTTTAAAAATGTCCGTAATTGTTTTTAATTTGGAACCCTAGAAATTAGATTATAATTAAACAAAACATATATCAAAATTTACATGATTTGAACAATTGATATTTTTTTAAACGTGTGCTATCATGTTTAAAAAACAAATAATCCCCCTTTTCCACTATAAAAATTGATGGCACCTACATAGAAGGTTGAGAAGGCTCATTAGAAGAAATATTTTTATAGTAATCCATATAAGATGATGTTGACTTATATATTTTTTCAAAAAAATATGATATAGTTATAATTAAAAAATTATTAACACAAAAATATTCAAATCCAACTCTTTTATATGAAATTAAATGAAACATGGAAAATATTCCAAAAAAAGTAAAATAGACTATACAAATTTTTTTTATATATTTATTATGTTAGTATAGTAAAATTATAAAAATATTATTATGAGATAATATTATATAAAAAAGAAAAAAATTAAGAAAAAAATTATACAAAATGATTCTACTATTTTAAAATTGTAGTAAAAATTTTAGAATGATAAATATAAAATAAAAATATAAACCAATATTTTTCATATTAATTTTATTATTTAACAACATTGATAAAATTAATATTGAAATTTTTATGAGACAACTTTATTATTTTTTAATAATTTTAAAATAATAGAATCATATATATGAATTATAACATAATATATTTAAATGAAAACAATTATTATGTAAACATTTATATAATTAAAAAAATTACATATAATGTTTACTAATAGAAAAAATATACAATGAACATAATTTAATATAAAAATATTTATCAAAATATCTATTGTATGTTTTTTAATTAATAAAATTTGAAATAATATATCCAAATTTATTAAATTTATAACAATAAAAAAGAAATATTAATAAGTTTCATACAGTATTGGAATATTATTATAGGATATCTTTCAAATATTCCGTACTTATGATTATTCTATGTGGAATAATCCATTTTTATTCTGTGGTGTTCAATATTATTAAATAATATTTCCATGGATGTAGTGATTTCAATTGAATTAAAATAATCATCATGTTTTTCATCAGCAAGATACTATTTTCCATTGTATAATGAGGGAACACGGTGTATTTAATGAATCAAGGACATTGAAAATAGTACTTTTAGTAGATTCCAGGATAAAATTAATAACTCTGTATTAATATCTTTTTAGGTTAACTATATTCAGACAAAATTCACCATGTCTTTCATTGTTGTTATTGATAACCCATTTGCGATTAAACATCAGAACTCCAAATGTAATGTTATGAAAAATCCTTATTTCATAAATAAAACAATAACATAAAATTGTTATGAAGATGGTTATTTTTTATTTGAAACTAAATAAATTTACGTCCTCTATGAACACAACTACCATACTATTTAGAGATGCATTTTTCTCTTATGTTGTGTTTGAAATATATTTTCCTTAATTTCAAATCATGTAATGATTTATAATTTAAGATTAGGTTTTACTCTCACCATATAAATGTTAATGATGTATCAGATCTTCTATTAAAGGTCTCATTAAACAATAAAAAATAATTTTGTTGTTATCATACAATTTCCAAATATATTTATTCATTATATAACATTGTTCTATCACATTAATATTCAATTTTATATATATCTGAACAATATATATGATATTAAAAATGTATAAAAGACCAAAATTTATTAATTAACCAATTTTAGAACATACATTCTATACAAGGATCCAAATTCAACAAAAATATTCTCATTTATGGGGAGATTAGTGAAATAGTATGTGATCCAATAGAGAAAATTATTATTTTATAAAATACACAAGATCCTCTAATATATCCTTATCAATAATAGAGGGCAGTGGTCTATAATGATTATTACCATATTGATTTTGAATTATTATATACCATTTAATAAATTAAATATAATATTGATATACATGTCCATAGATATTTATTTTTCACACCAAATGAACAATTAAATGTACAATGATATCAGAAAAAGATATAGGGATGTGTTTTTTTGAGTTGAATAAGTAGATAAACTACCACATTCTCTAAACTGTTAATTAATTTCAAATCCTTAACATTTTTAAAATGTTAATAAAAAATAACACATCTTAATTATGGTCCTTAAATTATGGATTAATAGTATCCCATGCAAGGAAACTAGTGGGAGTAATTGCATTATGATCCGAAAATCATGAGATATAATTCCTTACAATATATAATCATCCAGAGATACAAAGTTTTTACAATTTTAGAATAACTCTACCAATCTTCTATACAATAGAGGCACTAAAAAATATATACTTAATAGATAATGTGTGAAATTTTAAATTCTTGATTGAATGTATTATATTAGGACAATGAGATTACTCTAAATTAATCTCCATTGAGTTTACATAAAATATATAATTGAACCCATATTTAGTCAATATATTATTTATAAAAATATTCCAATCTAACTATTATATATATTATTATCAACATTCATGAATTTCATGTTATGCATGACCTCATAATATCTATAATAAGATGGTTTAAAAAATATAGATTGTTTTTTGAATATATTTATATCATTACCCGATTTTTTTTTCATTTTTTATGTTACATCAATGTTTTTCACCCTCCAAAATATTGATATGTGGATGAGGGTTTTAGAAAAATATAATCTCATGTGATCCATTGTATTACTTTATAATCATTAATATGTATTATCCAAATAAAAAAAGTTATGGACCATGTCTACTATTTTTATCCCATATTTCAGCTGATAATATATTATATGTTTTTTAAAATTGGATATGAATTATTCCCATTTACACAACATTGAAACATATTTCCATATGAAATAAATTCATTTATAGTTAACATAATCATTTCTTATAGACAAAAATGTTCTATAATATTTAAATCTTACACGCGGATTCCATATTCTCGTAAAATTTTTATGTCATCAATTAATTTTTATTTTAAATCATAAATATAATTTCCAATCTATTTTGTTTCATAATGTAATAAGAACATCTTGATATAAAATTTTATTTATAAAAATTTAAGGAAATATGTTTTAAATTACAAACAAAACATTCTATAAAAAATATTTTCCACTAAATAATCCATTTGTATTCATTCTATATTTGAAAATTCATGGTTTGATATTTCTCCCCTCATTTATGAATATAAAAAGCAGTCAGTAAGTTTTCTCCCACTATGGAAAATCATCACAAAGAAATATTTTCCCTGATATATTCATACATTTTAATACATATAAACCTTTTCATATAACATAATCTTGAAAAAAACATTATAGGTCAAATTATATAAAGATTCCAAATTTAAATGGTAGGATCATTTCTAAATGAAAAATTAGCCTATGAATATTAATTGAACCTATATTTTGGTGTCCCAATTTTTGGACACTCTATAAAACTATCAAACTCATTCCTATTTAGCTTGTATTAGTGTTTGTTTCAATTTTCCTTCTTAAACCACAATAAAATTTTTCCTAATATTTTATTCAAATTATAATGTGAATATGGAAGGGTATTTAATTTATTATGTATTTCACTGAAATAATATTTTATAAACATTAAAATACTATCACTCTATCCATTTTTTCATTTTATTTTAATAAAAAACATGTAAAATTTTAGCTTTCATAAAACATGGGCATAATAATTTTTTTAGTATCGCTATATAGATTCTAAATTTTAAAAACATTAATAATTTACTCTACCAAAATATCCCAAATAATTTCTAAATCTGATCTAATATATCATAATAAAAATGATCATCATAAATAGATTATAATAATTCCAAAATTCACAATACCGAATTCATTGAATGTAAATTAGATTAAAAATAACAAAAATTAATTATCTTTTAATTCTTTCATTTATTAATTTTCATATTTTAAAATTTGTCTCATAGAGTGAAAACTATGATTGTTTTAGAATATGTAATTTAATAAATTAAAAAATGCATCAAAACCTTCATTATAAATGAATATTTTTCAAATTATTATAATTATACATCAAATAATTATTATATATAATGATTTTTATGAATTAAAACATATTTTCTTCATTGAAAAATTTCATTCCAAATTTTCTTTTAAAAATAATACTAAAAAATAAAACATAAAATATTTTATAATTAAATGAACTAAAACATATATTATATACAAATTCATCACACTGAATATATTTAACTATATTCCATTTAAAAAAATTTTATTATATAAAAATAGTAACATTTATTTTAAAAGTTTCATCACAAATAGAATTGTAATATTCCTTATTTTTATTATAAAATATAATAGTTATAATATAATAATTTTCAATTTAAATAAATATATACAATAATAGAAAATAAAAAATATTAGAGACTGATAAAAAATGAGATTAAAAACATAATGAAGAAAATAATGATGTGAATAATATTAAGACAAAATTTTCATGAAAGGGTGACTAAAAAACATACTCATTGGTATCAATAAATTCCACTTCCCTAAAAGTCAAATTTAAATGTAAATCGAATCACTATGATTTTAATTTTTTATAATAATTAAAATAATTAGAAATGTTTTATAATATATAAAAAAACAATATGATATAAATAACTATATTTATAAATTTAGATTTATTAATGAAATTTTATATTGACACAAATGATTTATTATAATAAAATAATGTTTATGATTAGATAATCATTCTTTAAAATATCATGGTTTAACAAAATATATAAAATATAAAATTATAACCCAATTGGAAATAAAATATTCCAATATATATTGAATTTGCGAAAAGATAAATTAGAAAATTAATTTCTTCCATTTATCACAATGTTATTATTCAATCAATAGGGTAATCTATATATATTATATAAATACTCCAAATTCAATCTCAATAATCGATAATACCATTAAAACACTCATTCAAAATATGATAAAAAGTTATTAGTTAGACACCCATTAATATATATTTCTGAAACTTATATTAAAAATTCATCAAATAAGAATTCAATCAAACTATATTATCAAAACATTCATTCATCAATTTAAAAATTTTATTTATCCACCAATAATAGAAATTGGAAATTCCCACTATGATGAAATATCAATGAGATGTGCGTGCCATATGCATTCATGTCATCAAAAAGCCCAAATTTTTTTATAAAATTAAACACTACTATATATATTTAAAATTAAAATGATAATAGAATCCACCTTTATATATCAAAGAGAATTGGTAGAAAATAATGATGTATAATGAGAGAGAGATAGTGAAATTAATGGTTAAAATGATGACGGTGGTGGAGATGATGTTGATATAGGTGATGATGGATACATCGATATCTAAAGTGTTGATGAATTTGATAGTACTGTCACAAATTATATTTTGGTTTTTGATAATGACTTAGAGAGAATTTCATTACCTATTGTATTAAAGAAATAAAAGATGGGTTGAAGGGGTGTTTAAGAATGTGAATGAAAAAATATGATTGGGTTTTGAAAATACATATGCTTGTTTTTAAAAAACTCACTTTGTAAAATTTTTTTTATGTCATCTATTTCAATAAAAAATTAAAAAATAAATTTATTATATATATTAATACATATCTGAAATAAAAAATAAATGATAAATATTGTTTATATAGATTAATTTTTAACAAAAATTTGAAATTCATTTTGAATAATGTTTTTAAAACCAAATTTAATAGATACTATTTTAAAAATATAATTTTCCATTAATTCATATTGGTGAGACCACTGATTTGAAAATTAATATAAATAGAATTCATAATTCCAAGGGGGTATGATCAAGTATCACCAATATTAATATATTGTTATTCCCTTTTAAGTATCTCGACGAATCCTTCACTTGATCATCCATGATTTTAATCAAATCGTAATCAATAATATCACAAAACAAAATCCAAATTAAGTTATTATAATCATTTATAAATAATCATAAATTTTTAAAATAAATTAATAAATATTTAAATTCGGAATAAATTCCTAAAAATACATAAACATTCTCATGAAAGTAAAAAATGGACAAACCCCCATTGAGTGTTTATGGTGTACTCAAGGAACCATCCCTATAAAAATACATTATAATAAAAACCCATTCAAAATTAAAATCAATTTCATATATGAAATAAAAATCCATTGGATGACATTCCTCAATAAAAATGGTGTGCGACAACATGCAATCATCTTCTCATGACATCCTTTATCCACACCATGAAATAGCCCCATCATATAAAGATGATTCCACTCTATTCTAAAGGTGTCATTTAAAAACAGTAGGATAGTTCTCCCATAATTATAAAAGAAACAAGAAAAAATATATTTTTACAAATGGAGAATATATATCATTAAACTGTCACTAAAATAATACAAAAATTCACAACTAATTAATTGTGGATAAGATAGCTGAAGCGTAGGTTCCACCCTGGTGGGATACACATTATTGAGAATGAAGACTGGGTGATTGTTATAATAATATAAATGGAAAATGGGGTATCCCCCATAAAAATAATATATGACTGAACCATTATATGAACTATAGCATGGGATACACAATTTTGTTCCCCATGGAATACCATGAGGATCCTAACACACCTTTCACTATAAATAACATCTTTCCTACTTTTCATCTTATAAATAGATTTCCTCTTTAGGCCACACTAAGCTCTACCACCTTGTAGAGATAACATTGAAATTTTAGCCCCCACTAGTACATAGAATTTAATGAAAACCCATCCATGTAATTTGACAATATTATTCCCATATGGGAAACCCCAAGGGGACCAAAATGTTGTCCAGTCACTCATTTGAGCAACAAAATGACTCTCATATTTCAATTCTAATTAAAAAAACATATATTTGAGAGGTTTAAATATTTAAAATATATGTCTAAATAGTAGTTCTCAAAATAAACCAACTCTGATAACCATAAATTGAGAAATCATATATAGTTTGTAATCCATAAATGAATTGATATTTTTACAACCTCCCCACTATAAATCATGTCTTTCACAAGAATCCATAATGTATTTTCAACCATTAATATTGAAATATCCCATGTGTTAACTCAGGATAAATACAACATGTTATACTCTAGAATGCTAAAATAGGTGATGATTTTCACCTCCAAAGATTTGGCACATTACGCATTAATGGGTGAGACACAAATATTCATAATCACTGAAACACTGATATGATTTTCATCCACACCATTATATCATGAAAAAATATTATTTAATCATAAAATTTATCATCATTATTATAGAACATCCCTCTATAAGATTCATAACATTAAGGATGATTCTGGACACTATGATATCCACTATTGAAATTAATTACTGAAATATATTCTCAACTATAAATTGAAACACTTATGGTAATTTACATCTAACGACAACCAATTACAAGATATAACCAATAATCAATCCTCCCTTGAATGATCTTCCTTAAAAATTATCAACTACACCAACTACAACAACATTATTATTAGACGGTTATAATTCCTTAACTCCTACCGGCATCATGTGATTAAATGTCACTCACACCAAATTCTAAACATGACATTCATTAAAATTCCATTTTTGGATCATCAAAAAATAACCTTAACTATCCAACATTGACTCACTCAATCATCAGTGTAATATCTATCTAACACACCGTTAGATCTCATCAACCTTCCAAATCCTAATACAAACACATAAAATCCAAATGAAACTATATCTAGTCTTCAAAATTCCCATTTGGAACTGAACCAAATAGATTAGATTCACATATTCATCGACACCAAAGTGTGAACATGAATTTTCACCGATAAGAATCTTCACACCCATGACCCTATATACATGGGTACAATCCACCATGGAATGTTCTCAATCCATTTCCACACAAAGGGAATGATCATGTCCATCCTCCTCATATATGAGCACCAATGGAAAACAGAAATATTTCACTATTGCTGACTCACTAAGAATATCACCCTTTGAATCCACCTAAACCCATTTTAATATATGGGTCAGAAACCTGTCTAGAAAATTTTTTCACTGCTTAAAATTTGTATTTACTAGTATATCTCTTCAATCATACAAATAAAATGTTTTATTCACATTACTACTAAATAATAATAGTCAAGGAACGTACTCTAGTTGACCATACTAGGTAATCTCCATTAGTTATGATAACACATATTAATAATTAAGGACATTCAAATATTTATATAATATGTTTTGGATACCACTCATGTGTGAACCATTTAAATAATGGATCCTATATCTATTTGACATTAAATCATCTGTATAACTACATATGTGAATATAGTCCTAACATACCCTAACACATGACACATACCCCAAATATTCATTAAATCTAGTCCCAGGATCATCGACATGGCCCATAAAACATGCTCAATATTCATTTTAATATCATGACTCTCAAGAACCCCAAATGTGCCTCTTTTAAATTGGGCATTTTACATATTCTTTGGTCTACCACATCGAGCCATCGACCTATGAATTGATCCAAAACTCTAATAATCTACTAGTCCTTTATCAATCATACATCCAATCATCAATGATCATAATCTACTAACTCAAAGAAGACAATTCCCAAGGATACATTTTATATATATCCAATCATCTTAACCTCTTATACATATCTAAAAAATAAAATAATAAGAAATTATTTACACCATGAAATCCCAACGATCCTCCCATGGCTAATTCATTTAGCTGATAGCACCATCAAAAAACTCATCTCATAGCTTGAAGCATCTACCCATGCTTCTCATATTTATGGAACTCACAATACTAAGGTACCACTTTAATTAGTTTTATTTTTCATATCACCTCTCATCTCTTCCATTGTACACATATCACGAATATCCTATGACTAAACTATTAGCACCATGGTATTCCACTTAGCCTATAGTTTAAATCTTGCATTGGTCAATGATACTGAGATTCAACTATTTAATATATATCAAAAATTTCAAGGAAACTCATGTTTCAAACACCCTTCCCAAGGTCTAACATATAATTATGTATATATTAGGCATCAAAATCAAACTCATCATACTACTTGGTATTTTATCCTCACTATGAATCTATATAAGATAATATGCCCATTATACCAGTAAAGTCCAACCAGAATAAATTATTTCAAGTATTTATTTAATATTAAATGAAAAACATATAGGAGGCATGCTGGGAGAAAAAATCCAACATTAACACACTCATCAAGAAAAGAGTTACATATCAAAATAGGATATATCATTCCCAAAATCGTTTTTGTAAGATGTTTCCAACATAGATTTGGAATTACGCTGGTTAAAGATATTAAGAATATCATAATTGACTATACTATACAACTTGGAAGAGGATATAGTAGACACAGTCCAGAGTGTATTATTGAAGTCCTCCCATGGACTTCTCTTCAAAGGGGTAGGAGTGAGTCATTCACTATCTGAAACCTTCCCTTTTCCAGTTATGAGTGCATCTTTAAAAGTTGTGTGACCTCCACTAGTAATTTCCTTCAGGGGGTTTCAATACATCCCTTATAAATCAGATATTTAACCCCATTTCATAAATATTTTAGAAGAAAACAACATTTTAGAAATCTATTCTTGACAATCAACCTGCTGAGGTGATTCAGTGTTAAGGATTCTATCACGGTCTAATGAATCATGATTAATTGGATCATATTGTATGAAATCACCACCCAGATCATATGTAGACGTACCCACCTGTACATTTACATACAAAATGGGAGTCATTGCACCAGTTCCACATCATTGCGAGCAAAAACCATAACAATAATTAATGTGAGGAACAAGAGACCCATGAACCAAATTCTACAAAGAAAAAGATTTATGTCCTTTAAAATCATTCTCAACATTATCTTCCACATTATTATTCCTAAAATCTACACATCCATCAATATTATCAAAATTACACACAACTTTCTCATCAATTTCATCATAAAATTTGTCTTTGAATGACTTTTTTGGGGGTATAAGGAACCAATGAAATTTTTATGACTTGTGCCTGTAGAGAGACGAATTGTATGGATGTTAAAAAAAATAATTATGGAGCCTCCCATACTCCACCTTTTAAGGGATGTCATAATCCAAAGCTGATAAAATTATATAACAAATTAAGATTGTTCTTAAGTCCACTTCCTCTAGTACCCTAGAAAAATTCACAATCATAGCTGTATTAGAGGCATGATCCAACTTAATTGGAATACCAACATAGTAGGAAATATCAAAGTGAATTTTAGTATTCCATAGTATCAAGTTGATTCCAATAATCTTAATCCACACATGAACCCCAATATTCATTAATGTAAATGTTTTGAAACTGAAGTCCCACTCCTGATAGGAAATCATAATTAGTTAAAATGAAATTGAGCTCATACCCTAAGCCTTATGCGTAATTTCCTAAGATGATAAAACGTTGTGAAAAAAGAATAAAACCATATGTAAGCATATCTAGTCTAATGAAATCTAGATAGAGGATAACTTTTGAATCAAAACATCAAACATCCAAAGGTTACTTCTAGTGGGAAGAACAAACCATGAAATAATATAAAATTTAAAATATTGAATGTATCATTTATAGATTCTTTATATTTTATCACTCCAATAGTGTCAACCTTTTGTAAAATACACTCAAGAATCGATCCCTTCAACTACATATATTGTCTTCTTGTTAAGTCCCTCACATGAGAATAGTTCATCACAGTATTAGAGAAAAAAATAATTTCCTACATTAAATGGAACTATCCCGGTAGTGTCGGAACTATAGATTGGATCATTATATCAACTAATGTAAACATTGCATCTCATTCCTCCAAATCCACCCTGCTGGAATCCATCATCGTGTTCATATCGGAATAACCCTTCTTCTATCTCACAAGATCACCAAGCTTGCTTGTAGCTTTAACCACCAAGTAATGCTTTGAGGCATGAAACCCGATAGCATCCCTACCCAAGGAAATTCAACATAATATTATATTAAAGGGAAAATGATCTCTGACCTCCACTCTCCATGTGCTCTGCCGATCAACAATTGAAATAGCCATGAGGCCTAGAGATCATAGATCATACCGAATCTAAATGATATCTGTGGGATCCCTCTTCACCTGAATAAAAATAACCAAATCTAGCTATGTTAATGTTTAGAAGAATACCTCGCAGAAAGAGTGTAGGCGACATACCATATAGATCTTCACAGTCAAGGGGGCAGCGAATCCGTTGACCCGCTCGAAAACCCTTCCTCTCTCTGGATTTTCCATATCTCAAATAAAACATTTATAATAAATATAGTATCTTGATAATTATATTGACTTCACAAACGGTTATTACCTATATGAGTATCACTTCCAGATACATGTGTATAGTTTTGAATAATGGTATCACCCGATGGTTACTTGTGTTGACCAAACTATATTCATGAGGATTTGTTATGTAAAATTCCATGGTGAAGACACATTGGAAAACATCATATAGGTTTTTTCTGCATTTTTTGTCATCTATCATGTAAGGTCTCTAATAAAACTATATGGATTCCCAATATCACTTCAATAAGAAAAATATCTAGACCAAGTTAGGATGTATCTTGTGTGAGGCCTATGTAAAAAATAGAAATTGATGACTATAAGAGTGGGTATAGTGTGTCACCATGAGAAAACTATATCGCCTTATTATTGTGTTCACAAACATAAAAACTAATCCAAACAACAACCATATAACAATAAACATCGTAAAATAATGTAATAATTCTAAAAAACATGATATATGAAATGTCATAATGATGAAATATATCCAATATTGTGATGGTAAATATATGATACAACAACTAATCACCCATGAGGCAGTGAAAAATACATTAATAATATAAATAAAGATAATATGCATGGGTTATGATACCGTCCTAAATCTTCAACATAATTATATTCTCAAATAAACCCATGTAATGTCACTTGATCATGGAATTTTTCCTTTTGACTAACTATATGATGTGATTATTGATGTCTTCTTGGGTACCCATGTTCCATGGTTACCTGTCTAGGGTAAGATATTAACTCATTAAAGAATTACCAGTATGGTCTTAGACAAAAATAAAAATATCATTAATCTTTATATATAATTTTAAATAGAATTTTGAATATTATTGGGATGATTAAATAAATAGAAATTTTCTATAATTGGGTTCTAATGAGACCCCCATGATTGACCTAAACCTAGTTAGACCTATGTCAAAATGTCTCTAACCATGTCATGTAACCCTTCAAACATAATTCATAACCATATCCACTTCTTAAGAGAATGTCCAAGAAAATCAAGTATTATCAATATTAGTTTTATGATCTTAATAATATATAATAGGAATCTATTGGTAAACAGATCTCTCAAGGATTGTGTATCCCTCCCAGATCATCTATTATAAACATCTCATTCAGGTTAGTGAATCCCTCTAAAAACATATCACTTTTTAATAATCATGTTAGGTACAATTCATCCATCCTAGATCATCTTACATATATATCTCCACTAGGGCCATTCATCCCACCCGTATATATAATATATCATATTGGGTATTTGATCTCTCATCTCAATATTATATATCACAACAGGGTGTAGTTATTCTTTCATATCCATCACATATATCATGAAAAAATTATATATATGTATAAGGTTAATTTCCATGGAATCGCGTGTATTTGAATACATATTCGAGGGAATTGTGACCTACCATAATCAGCTCATATAAATAAAAATGTTGATGGTATTGGAATTCTGGGTAAACCCATCTCACAATTTGTAGTTGAACTATCACGTGCATTAAATATCGTCATATATAAAGAAAAATTAGGATCACAACATTGATTTGGTTTTTACGGTTACCCCAAAAGTAATCTAAACTAGTCATTGCATCCACATCATCAGAGGAATACATATCACAAGGGAACCTACCGATGCTCCTTATGATTCATGACTTCAATGACACACTTCATGGGTTCTTATATACCATTAAGATCACTCGATTCAATTAACATCACTCAGAGGTCATTGATTCTTTATGGCTCATCATAATTACCACTTAATCTAAAAGTCTTCATATGTAATTCTGTATCTGTAACACACTACGAAAATGTCTTCAAGATTATCTCATTGTAAGGTCACCTAAATTCATTCTATAATCCCACTCTATCTAGGTCCTACCTAGCATCTACCCAACCATAACCATGACACAATAATGACGGATTATTGGTCACTCCAATTTTACATCAACTAGCATAAATGATATAAGATATCTCATGTTTCCCCAGTGGTCATCCACTAGTATATACATTTCTAAACAGATTCCCTTCTCTTTTAATAAGGTATAATGATTCGTATATTGTGGGAAAATCTATTCATCCACTACATTTGATTTACACCAAACCATGGGTGTGTATATATTTCATAATAAAAATATAATCATGACATTGACCATATATAGTTGTGGAAACTAGTAATCTTCTAATGGTCCATTTTTTCACTATGCGCATTGATCAATTCATAGACATTACAATTAGATTATACAATTTTTACAATAAAAATAATAATAACCCATATTATGATAACATAAATATATCAAGGAATAAAAAATTAATATGTGTTACCCCATGGGTTTTATGAAGGATGACTAATCTCAAAAGAGATTTTTTATTTTAAAAATACCTAGAGACACCAACCCAACCACAAAATATCATTTTATAGAGTCCCAAGAACATATCTCAGATGAAAAAATTCTAATTTTATATTTAAAATCATTCATTATTAGTTAAATAAATTAAAATAAATTTTCCAAATTAATTTCAATAGACATTAATTTCTATAGACAAGAAAATCTACCTCTTGACACCAAAATAGTAAGAAATAATCCTTTTTAGGACTGTAGAATAACACATCACCAACCATGGAAAGGATCTCGGTAATTAGAATGATTTAAAAGATTGATTTTATTTTTTTTCATGAAGGGTATATAGAAATAACCATATGGAAATGTATATCTTTCAGAATAGAGAAAAAAATTATGTGATCATCATCTCAGGACAATCCATTGCATGAAAAGTCCCTATCATTTCTTTACGATTCTATAATGGTCTAATAGAATCATTTGAAAAATTCTATATTTGATTAATTAAAATTATATTTTAATAAAGGATATACATAAGTAGAAAAAAACTAGAAGATCTCGTCTTGAATTTCCAAAAAAAATTTACACCAAAACCCACCCCGAATAGATGTTTTAAGAGAAAAAAATATGAGGATCCCAATTAGTTTTTCTATAAATGAGATAAAATAAGAGTTTGTTACATTTAAAATATACTAATAGTCAAATTTATTTTCTACTATTTTGAAACGGTTTTGGCACACCACAATATATCTTAAGATATTGTGCACCCCCAGGAAGCCCTTTAGGAGACTGACATTCCCAACAACATGAATAGGCTAGTCCATAGTCCCTATTGTTCATGGGGTTCATCCGTTCAGATGAGGATATGATCTATGTCATTTTGGAGATCATTCAGCCTCATTTTCCTCCTCTATAAAAAATTTATTAGAGAAACACTCATCTAGTGTAAGATTAAATTAATTATACCTATAGAAATGAATATGGGTTCTTCATCCTGTCCTATAAACACATCTAACTACCTGAATCTCCATTATCCTGATTCTTAAATAAAATGAATCCTTGGGATGTTAAATGTATCATAATCTCAATTTGAACAATCATTATACAAAAACCACAC
Organism: Viscum album; assembly: GCA_963277665.1. NCBI lineage: Eukaryota > Viridiplantae > Streptophyta > Magnoliopsida > Santalales > Viscaceae > Viscum > Viscum album. Next base: position 1,628,869,311 of record OY728146.1, on the reverse strand, counting down.
TCTATAAATAATAATAAAAAATTTATTCTATAATTATAAGAATAAAAATAGACTTACGGTTTAATAGTCAATATACCATACCAAAATCTCTAACCCAAAACATGATACAAGATAAATATTATTTAAATAAAAAAATAATTAAAATAATGATGGTGGGTGTTATTTTAATTTAATTTTTTCTAAAAACATTAAATAGAATATGAGAATGAGGGAATAAAATAATCTAATTTAGACATACATAAAAAATCTGTTTGAGTTATTTTTTGTAAAAATTAATGTACATAAAACATTTATAAATCACATATATTTCTATAAATATCACATTCTGGTAAATGCTACACTATTATATTTTTATTGTTTAGTGACATCTTCCAATATTGTAAATCTAGACACCATATCACAATTTGTGCACTCAATTAAACATATAATATATGTGTTATATTGAGTAATATTTCATTCATATTTATATAGGAGCAGGTGAGTACCATTATAATATATATATATATATGTCATGTAATTTTAATTTATTTATATTCTAATAAACCAATAATGATTATCTGAAGGGGGGTCTCTATACATAGAATTTTTATTCTATAGGGTTGTGAATAAAGATGCACCAATGTTGTACTTTTCATCACTTGATTAATATTAAAGGAATTTTCCCAAACATTGAGTTAAAAATATTCAGGGACATAACATATTAATCGAATTTAAACATTTATATTAATGAAAAATAATTAACAATGTTCAAGGCATGCAAGGAGTGATAGAGGTAAAATTACGATAATTTAATTCAATAATGTATTCAATATGAGATGGCTGTCAATTTAATATATCAAAAAAAATACTTTTAAATCATTAATTTTTTATAAAAAATTCAATTTTTACACCATCTATAATTTTTTTAAAAAATATGTGCATTTAAATTAATAATTTTTAAAACATGAAGGTATGAATATCTTGAAAATTCCTTGGTTAGTCGAGACAAATAATATATTAAATTTAATAAAAATTTATAACACTACATATCATCATCATCATGTAATACCCATTAAACCATAATACCTTTGCAATGAAACTCACTTACAAGTTAACCATGATATAAGAATGATAACAAAAAGGGGAAACGATGGAAATTAACAGAGAAATATAACCCAATGTTATTACTTTTAAAAGAACTAATTATTTTTACGTATAATTTCCTAGTTTTGAATTAATAAATAAAATAAACATACAATATTTCTACATTATCATTTTAGGAAAAAATGATGACTAAATGATAATAAATACAGAAAATATTCACTTAAAAATTGATAATAAAACAGAGTTTCAGGTTATTTATTTATAAATTTATAAAATAAGATATAAAATATCCTAATATATGTGGAAGAAAAAATTTCTAGATATATGTAGATAGTTTCTGTGATATGATAAGAGAGAGTTACAATGTATATAGGGATGACGATGCCATAGTATTCACTATGAGATCTTGGAACAATAGACAGAGGAAGAGGCGTATTGTGGGAGATCATTCATAGAATGCATATGGGGATATAGAAAATTAATTTGATGGCCCCATTTGAGGTTTTCAATGAATTGTAGGAAGCATTATATTATATATAATATTAAAATAATTGAGTCCCTCTTTAATTTTTGATGGCGATAATGGACTTTTAGTGAAATCCCAGTCTGATTTATCTCCCTCCGACAAATATATAAAGGTTATCACCTGAACTATGGTTCATCCGGAATTCTACCTTCATATGGGGACCCATATACTATTCACACCAGAACATCCTTCTAACCCCTATATCCAATTATAAATCCTCAAAACATACCGTATAATATCTTCAAACCCATCCTTAAACCACAAATTACCTAATTTAAACCGCCTGAAAATTATCAGTATCCCCTTTAACCAAAAAATCAAATGCAACGCCAAAAAAAAAAGAAATGTTCCATGTAATACCATAAATTATTGTCGTTTTACAATATTATGTGACAGATATAATAAATATAAATGGAATCACATATCCATATATTCCTAAAAACATATCTCAAGGCCAATCACAACAAAAATATAAAAGGATCCTCCATTAAATCCATGAGATCCAATAGAAACCCATTTACACCCCAAGTTTAGTTTCATTATCTTGTCAGCTTGCGAATAATATGTCCCAAACTATATACATGACATAAGGTATTAACACAGACTAATGTTCCTATACCGGGTGTCAAAATAAAAATCAGTATAGATCAATTAATACATCTATAATATACATTATCGTATACATATGTATTGATGAGGGAAATAAGTAATAAAAACAAAAATTATACACCATAATACAAAATTATCATCATATACTAACAATGAAATTTCCAAATTTTACCATAACTAAACTGATCACCAGTGGTGAACCATTTCTATTACAGTATAATGAAATTAGAATCCTATCAGGCTATAGTAATGAATCCACTTGATAAATTCATATGAATAGAATAGTGATAATATGTTAGGGATTTTTGGATATCAAGAATCAACCAAATTATATTAATTTTAAATAATTTGATGTGTATCTTTAGGAGAATAATAAAATAACCAACTTCCCATGTTAGTTGAACAACCAATATTTTTAATGGACCATGGATGATACCATATATTATAGGAATATAATAGGTATTAAATTATAAGGCCTCGACCTTAAACCTTACTTAATACTGAATTAAATGAATAATTCACATTGAGGATCTTTTCAGGATTAGAGTTTTAGAGAATTAGGACATAACTATTACAACTCAAAATATTACAAAGTAGACACTTCTACTAAGTTTCCATAATAAAAAAAACTCTTAAAAAGAAACATGTCTAGTTCCATGTTTTATATAGCGTGTCATTCCCTTGATCCCATCATTGACCTTATTTCACTTTAAGTCCTATGAAAAACATTTCTAAATTCTTGGGGTGAGCACAAAAAGCTCAGTAAAGGATACACAAAGAATGAAAACTGATACTTTTTCAAACATCAAGTAAAACATGTATACTCTATCAAAGTAATACTTTCACCTTCATGAAGTAGTAAAAACTCTTCACTGAATAATGTATAATTACTTACCTTTTTGTAACCAAAGGGTTTCCATAAAACCCATATAAAGAACACATAGCATATATAAAGTTAACTTGGGACATAAACATACTTAAGTGGAATAACCATACGGTCGACTTCCACACATATCACTTAATGGAATAGCCATACGACCAATTTCCATACATACATAATGGAATAGCCATACGGCTGACTTCCATACCCAATGCATTGGAGGTTATAACGTAACCACCCATCCTGGTATTCACGGCACCACCCGTCATATGGTTTATCACGTAACCATCCGTCAAATGTCCAAGTACCAATATAAAATCATAAGACATAAAGAAACATAAAGGAATGAAAAGATTTTCACACTTTGATCAAAATATATCACTCAAATATATTGACATAACAAATCCATTATAAAAACCATTTTCAATACTAAAATACATAAAAGAGTATATGGTATTTATTTCATTTAAAAAAACAATACGACTTGTTCAGGAAGCCAAAGACCAAATAATACTCGCGGTGGCGGAAAAGGTCTTTGTCACCGTGTACGTTAAAAAAAACATTCCTTTTTTTCATTTAGTAAGCGCTTCGTAGAAAAAGATTCCTTTTGTATAAAAGTAAATGTTAAAGGGGTTTATACACCGTATAAAAGAAAGTTGTGTATAAAACGAAATATGCCTCAATGAAAGGAGATTGAGACGAAGTCCCTTAACTTGGGTCCGACTTGACTCGATCATTCTTTAATCTCCTGAATAATAAACTTGAGTTAATTTCTACTTGTTTAAGAAACTTTTTCATGTTCATTATTCCTTTTATATCACTTATTTCAACTTCATGAACACTATGTAATTATTTAAGTTAATAACGGTCGTTTTAATGATCATTGGTACTTGAGTCAAAAATTAACCCTTTATAATTACATTTTGATCATGTATCCATTATATCCAGAATTATAATCATGATGTATATATCATATATATCAATTATATACATGAATTTATAACATCACATAATCATTTAGAGGTAAGAAATGAAATGCACTGTTCATGGAGACGGTAAGCCGTACGTACGCATGAACGCTACTTTCATTTCTATTTCGTATTTTATAGAATGGAATCATAATGATATAAAGGTATATTATAATTCCAGTATAATATCATATATAATATCATATTTCCATCCTTTATACGTCCCACATATGGTATTTAACGTATCAAATCTCTTGAGGGGGCGGTAGTCCGCACTTCTTTAAATGAAGATATCGCGTTTACCCATAATGGAAACCATAAAGGTATGCCCAAAATGAAAAATACAGAAGCATAAGGAAAACTTAAACATATTATATATCATATATAAATATAGTGACATCTTAATGGAAACCTTTGAAGGTGTTAATGTAATGTTGAACAATCATCGTTTCGGGAGGCACAAATTCACCATCCAAGGAAACAATATGTTCTTTAACCATTAGATGAAGGTGTGTGTAGGTGTAGATCGAATACTTATTATAACAACATCCTAGTATATTGAAGATACTGGAGTTGTTACAAAAGAAAAAAATAAAAAGTGTTTATGGGGTTGGAGAAGCAAAGTAAAACAAAAGGACTCAAGTGAAGACATTACCTCAAAATCGGGTAACTCCCTTTGGTTTGAGCTCAAAGGCTTCCTTGGTAAGACATCTTCCCAATGTGAGGCTTCAAGGAGTAAGAGAAAGAAGTTTAGAGAGAAAATGGGTAGGTTTTGGCCGAGCCCAAGGCTTTGGGAGTGTGGGTAAAGAGGTATAGGTGGGGGCCTTTTATAGGAGGAGAGGAGGACACTTTTGGAAAGTAAAGAAATATTACTTTATTTGAAAATGTGTTTCGATTTTAAAAGGTACCACATTGATATAATTCGTGTATATGGTGATAATGGTTATAAATCCACCCATCCAATAAGTTTTGAACATGCGTAGTTCATAGATTTTAAATTATCTTTTCATTTTATTTAAATCGACAAATAATGATGTCATCGCTGCATAATTATTATGTCATAAATAATTTAATTTTTTTAATGTCTAAAAATTATAAAAAAAAATATTATGTAGGAAAACTTTTTAGTGTTCCAATGAGTATTTATAATCAAAAATCTGACTTGTATAACCCCATTTAAAAATTGTTTTATTAAAACATATCATGTTTGTGCCATTTTTTACATTAACATTAAACAAAAGGATTTTATGTCATTTTCCAACCAAAGTGGCTCTATGGAGTCCCCAAGATGACACATGGCTTGTCTTGGTCGGCCATGACATATCCAATGAGGTTAGGACATGTGTTTAGGTAATCTCATATTATTAAAACATTATTTTTATCTTAAACTACACTAATTACCACTAATCGCGATTAAAACTTAAGAAGTTACTATTCACCAAAAAAATATTTTAATCTCATTGAACCACATTTTACTTCTTAATGACAACCATGTATGTCAGATTTTTGAAATTCAAAACACAAAGGTGGAAATATTTCATTTAAATGGAAAATCATATTTTTATAAGTACCACTTAGTGATTTCACTATTCATCAAAAATTGATGTTTTTCAGAAAAATACCAAAAATTCACCATAAGGTGTATTTGATATTCCGAATTCAAATATGAAGTCTATTTTACAAAATTCAAAAATATAAGTCAAATTAATTAATTTAAAAATTAATTCCCGCTGTCATGACAAATAGGGTGTTTTTGTGGAACAATAAGTATCAAAAGATTGACACTAGATTATGTCCGATTTCAAAGTGAAATTAATTCCAACGACCACTATTGGATTTAATGGTAAAAATATTTTCTAATTTCACTTTAAAACCAATTAAAATAATAATCTAATCATATAAATAAATTAGATCAAAAAGAGGTTTTGAATTAAAATACAACATTTACAATATTCATTAAAAAAATGAACTTTATCGGAAAGATACCAAAAATTTACACAAAGTAAATTTTGATGTCCCAATTCTAAAAAAGATTTATATTTGGTCCAATAGAATTTAAAATATTGATCAACACTATATTTAATGATGGTTCACCGTCAAAAGGTGATAAGTGAACCCTTAGTGAAAATTAGGGTATAAATGCCTAAAATTGAGTTCATTCCGTATTTTAAGCCTTTATCTTTTATTGGATAAATGTAAAGAAATTTAAAAAAATATATAATCAAATTTTAGTTATTTCTATCCATTCCTGCTAGTGTAATGGCTACATTATAACTATCATTTAAAATAATATTATTTTATTACTAGTGTGCAACGTAAGATTTCAATGAAACTCATCGTTGCGTATCGAGTACGCTATCGAATGTAGAAACCCCTCTTAATTAAAATTAATATTTAATTTTTAAATATTAATTAATATGAAAATTATTTATTCTTTATTTACCTGGGATGTTACATCCTTCCCCCTATTTGGGAATTGCGTCCTCGCAATTTTATTCAGTTATCAAAATAAGTGGGGGTATTTATCCCTCATAGCATTTTCAGATTCCCACATTGCCTCTTCAATCACATGGTTTTTCCAAAAAAAACTTTACCTGATGAATCACCTTATTCCGTAACACCTGCTCCATGTGGTCAAGAATCTGGACTGGTTGTTCTTAATAAGATAGGTTCTCTTCCAGCTGAACTACCTCTGGACTCAAAACATGAGATGGATCTGGCATATACTTCCTCAACATTGAAACAAGAAAAACATTGTGTACCTAAGATAAACTCGGAGGTAAATCCACTCGGAAAGCAACTGATCCAACTTTCTCCAGAATTTCATATGGTCCAATGAACCTTGGACTCAGCTTTCCTTTCTTACCAAATCTCATCACACTTTTCAATGGAGAAACCTTGAGAAAAACATGATCACCTACCTCGAAAGATAGATCCTTCCTCCGGTTATCCGCATAACTCTTCTGCCTGCTCTGAGATGTTCTCATGTGTTTCTGAATCAACTAAACCTTTTTTGACATCTCTTCTACCAATTCTGGTCCCATCAGCTTCCTTTCACCCACTTCATCCCAAAATGCTGGAGTTCGACACCGCTTCCCATATATTGCCTCAAATTGTGCCATCTGTAAACTGTAATGAAAACTTTTATTATAAGAAAACTCAACCAAAGAAAGATGTTGGTCCCAACTTCCATGATAATCCATCGAACAAGCTCGTAGCATATCCTCCAAGGTATGAATTTTTTCGTTCTGACTGCCCATCTGATTGAGGATGAAAAGCTGTACTAAAATTTAATTCAGTACCCAACGACTTCTGAAGGCCATTCCAAAAGTTAGAAGTAATCCTGGGATCACGGTCAGATACAATGGAGAGAGGAACTCCATGTAACCTGACTATCTCTTTAAGATACAAATGGGAACGTTGATCTAGGGAAAAAGTATCTCATACAGCAAGGAAATGAGCAGATTTGGTCAAGCGATCAACAATAACCCATATTGCATTATTACCTCGAGATGTCCTCGGTAATCCCACAACAAAGTCCATGGATATGTTTTCCCATTTCCACTCTGGCACTGGTAAAGGCTGAAGCATCCCTTTAGGTAACTATCGCTCTGCTTTAACCTACTGACAAGTCAAACACTTCACAGTAAAATCAGCAATATCTCTTTTCATTCCATCCCACCAGTAATACTCCCGCAGATCTCTGTACATCTTATTACTGCCAGGATGAACTGAAAACGGGGAACTATGAGCCTCACATAACAACTCATTCTTCAACTGTGAATCACAAGGAACACATGATATCTTCCCAAACCTCAAAACACAATCATTATAAATGTTGAATTCAGGAAACTTACCTTTCTGAACCAGCTCTACCTTTTTCTGCAACTCGCTGTCATGCTTCTTTGCTTTCTTGATTCTGTCTGATAGAGAATATTTCACTGATACCTGAAACAATATAGAAGGACTTCCTGCACCAAAAACATCTATGCCAAAGTTCATCAAATCAAAAACCAAAGGATCTCATTCCAAACGTAGCATGGTTAATGAAGTATTACTTTTTAGACTCAAAGCATTGGCCACTTTATTTTCTTTTCCTGGATGGTAGTGGATTGTAAAATCATAATCCTTGATTAATTCCATCCATCTCCTCTGTCTCATGTTCAATTCTTTCTGAGTGAATATATACGTTAAACTTTTGTGATCAGTATATATTTCACACTTTTACTCCATACAAATGATGCCTCCAATTTTTTAAAGCAAAGACAACAGCAGCTAATTCCAAATCATGTGTAGGGTAATTTATCTCATGAGTTTTCAACTGACGTGATGCATAAGCAATTATCTGATCATTCTGCAATAGGACATAGCCAAATCCCTTCAATGAAGCATCATTGTATATAAAAAACTCACCCTTCCTGGAAGGAAGTGCCAAAATTGGAGCATTCACCAATCTTCTTTTCATCTCCTGAAAACAATCATCACATTCTTTTGTCCAGATGAACTTAACACCCTTAGGATTTATCTTAGTCATTGGACTAGATAACCGTGAAAAATTTTCAACAAACCTTCGGTAGTAACCTTCCAAACAAAGAAAACTACGGATTTCGGTTACATTAGTGGGTCTCGGACATTCTTCAACAACTTTTGTTTTAGCAGGATCAACAGTTATGCAATCTTTTGAAACAATGTGACCCAGGAAAGAAATGTGTTGCATCCGAAACTCACACTTGATGAATTTCCCATAAAATTTATTTTCTTTTAAGGTTTTCAAAATAACCCTTAAATGTCTTTCATGCTCCTCTTTACTTTTAAAACACACCAAAATATCATCAGTAAACAGAACCCCGATTTATCACCTGAGTCAACTGAGCCATCACTACAACAAACAGTATAGTTCTGATTCTGACCATCTCAGGATGCCGATTTAGAAGTTCATTTCCATCTGTATACATTCCTAGAACAACTTCCTTTTTTCCACTTTGATAAACCATTCTGAACACTAAAATACATTGGGTGAAGAAACATTGTAATCTTTAAATGCTACATCATTTCATTCATACCATAAATTAACTTATAATTTAACAATTTTCTAAATCCTAAAGTTGTATAAACCAACCATTGATACCAACTATAAGGCCCCGGCCTTAAACCTTACTTAATATTGAATTAAATGAATAATTCACATTGAGGATATTTTCAGGTTTCGAGTTTTAGAGAATTAGGAAATAACTATTACATCTCAAAGGATTACAAAGTAGACACTTCTACTAAGTATCCATAATCAAAAAAACTCTTAAAAAGAAACATGTCTAGTTCCATGTTTTATATAGTGTGGCATTCCCTTGATCCCATCCTTGACCTTATTCCACTTTACGTCCTGTGAAAAACATTTCGAAAAACTTAGGGTGAGCATAAAAAGCTCAGTAAGGGATACACAAAGAATGAAAACTGTTACTTTTTCAAACATAAAGTAAAACATGTATACTCTATCAAAGTAATACCTCCACCTTCATGAAGTAGTAAAAACTCTTCACTGAATAATGTATCATTACTTACCATTTTGTAACCAATGGGTTACCATAAAACCCATATAAATAACACATAGCATATATAAAGGTAACTTGGGACATAAACATAATTAAGTGGAATAACCATACGGTCGACTTACACACATATCACTTAATGGAATAGCCATACGACCAATTTCCATACACACATAATGGAATATCCATACGGTCGACTTCCATACCCAATTAATTGGAGGTTATAACATAACCACCCGTCCTTGTATTCACGGCACCACCCGTCATATGGTTTATCACGTAACCACCCGTCAAATGTCCAAGTACCAATATAAAATCATAAGACATAAAGCAAACATAATGGAAAGAAAACATTTTCACACTTTGATCACAATATATCACTCAAATATATTGACATAACAAATCCATTATAAAAACCATTTTCAATACCAAAATACATAAAAGAGTATATGGTATTTATTTCATTTTAAAAAAAACATTACGGCTTGTTCAGGAAGCCAAAGACCAAATAATACTCGCGGTGGCGAAAAAGGTCGTTGTCACCGCGTACGTTAAAAAAACATTCCATTTTGTCATTTAGTAAAGCGCTTCGTAGAAAAAGATTCCTTTTTTATAAAATTAAATGTCAAAGGGTTTTATACACTGTATAAAAGAAAGTTGTGTATAAAACGAAATATGCCTCAATGAAAGGAGATTGAGATGAAGTCCATTACATTGGGTCCGACTTGAGTCGATCGTTCTTTAATCTCCTGAATAATAAACTTGAGTTAATTTCTACTTGTTTAAGAACCTTTTTCAAGTTCATTATTCCTTTTATATCACTTATTGCCATGTCATTAACACTATGTAATTATTTAAGTTAATAACGGTCGTTTTAACGATCATTGGTACTTGAGTCAAAAATAAACACTTTATAATTACATGTTGTTCATGTATCCATTATATCCAGAATTATAATCATGATGTATATATCATATATATCCATTATATACATGCATTTATAATATCACATAATCATTTAGAGGTAAGAAATGAAATGCACCGTTCATGGAGACGGTAAGCCATACGTACGCATGAACGCTACTTTCATTTCTATTTCGTATTTTATAGAATGGAATCATAATGATATAAAGGTATATTATAATTCCAGTATATTATCATATATAATATCATATTTCCATCCTTCATACGTCCCACATATGGTATTTAATGAATCTAATCACTTGAGGGGGTGGTAGTCCGCACTTCCTTAAATGAAGATATCGCGATTACCCATAATGGAAACCATAAAGGAATACCCAAAATGAAAAATACAGAAGCTTAAGTAAAACATAAACATATTATATATCATATATAAATATAGTGACATCTAAATGTCCACCTTTGAAGGTGTTAATGGAATGTTGAACAATCATTGTTTCGGGAGGCATAAATTCACCATCCATGGAAAGAGTATGTTCTTTAACCATTAGATGAAGGTGTGTGTAGGTGTAGCTCGAATACTTTTTATAACAACATCCTAGTATATTGAAGATACTTGAGATGTTACAAAAGAAATAAATAAATTGAGTTTATGGGGTTGGAGAAGCAATGTAAAACAAAAGGACTCAAGTGAAGACATTACCTCAAAATCGGGTAACTCCCTTTGGTTTGAGCTCAAAGGCTTCCTTGGGAAGACTTCATCCCAAAGTGAGGATTAAAGGAGTAAGAGATGTAAGTGTAGAGACAAAATGGGTAGGGTTTGTCCGAGCCAAAGGCTTTGGGAGTGTGGGTAAGGAGGTAGAGGTGGGGGCCTTTTATAAGAGGAGAGGAGGGCACTTTTGGAAAGTAAAACAATATTACTTTATTTGAAAATGTGTTTCGATTTTAAAAGGTCTCACATTGATATAATTCGTGTATAAGGTGATAAGGGTACTAAATCCACCCATCCAATAAGTTTTGGACATGTTTAGTTCATAGATTTTACATTATCTTTCCATTTTATTTAAATCGTCAAATAATGATGTCATCGCTGCATCATCATTATGTCATAAATAATTTAATTTATTTAATATATAAAAATTATAAAAAAAATACTATGATGTAGGAAATCCATTTAGACTTAAAATGAAAATTTATAATAAAAAATCTGACTTGTATAACCCCATTTAAGAATTGTTTTATTAAAACATATCATGTTTGTGCCATTTTTTACATTAACATTAAATAAAAGGTATTTATGTCATTTTCCAACCAAAGTGGCTCCATGGGGTCCCCATGTTGACCCATGGATTTTATTGGTCGGCCATGACATATCCAATGATGTTAGGACATGTGTCTAGGTCATCTCATATTATTAAAACATTATTTTTACCTTAAACTACACTAATTACCACTAATCGCGATTAAAACTTAATAAGTTACTATTCATCAAAAACATATTTTAATCTCATTGAACCACATTTAATTTCTTAATGAAAACCATGTATGTCGGATTTTTTAAATTCAAAACACAAAGGTGGAAATATTTCATTTAAATGGAAAATTAGTTTTTTATAAGTACCACTTAGTGATTTCACTATTCATCAAAAATTGATGTTTTTCAGAAAAATACCAAAAATTCACCCTAAGCTATATTTGATATTCCGAATTCAAATATGAAGTCTATTTTACAAAATTCAAAACATATAAGTCAAATTAATTAATTTAATAATTAATTCCCGCTCTCATGACAAATAGCGTGTTTTTGTGAAACAATAAGTATCAAAAGATTGACACTAGTTTATGTCCGATTTCCAAGTGAAATTAATTCCAACGACCACTATTGGATTTAATGTTAAAAATAATTTCTAATTTCCCTTTAAAACCAATTAAAATAATAATCTAATCATATAAATAAATTAGATCAAAAAGAGGTTTTGAATTAAAATACAACATTTATAATATTCATTAAAAAATGAACTTTATCGGAAAGATACCAAAAATTTACACAAAGTAAATTTTGATGTCCCGATTCTAAAGAAGAGTTATATTTGGTCTAATAGAATTTATAATATTGATCAAAACTATATTTAATTAAGGTTCGCCGTCAAAAGGTGATAAGTGAACCCTTAGTGAAAATTAGGGTATAAATGCCTAAAATTGAGTTCTTTCCGTATTTGAAGCCTTTATCTTTTATTTGATAAATGTAAAAACATTTAAAAACATATATAATCATATTTTAGTTATTTCCATCCATTCCCGCCAGTACAATTGCTACATGTTAACTAACATTTAAAATAATATTATTTTATTACTAGTGTGCAACGTAAGATTTCAATGAAACTCATCATTGCTTATCAAGTACGCTATCGAATGTAGAAACCCCTTTTAATTAAAATTAATATTTAATTCATAAATATTAATTAATATGAAAATTATTTATTTTTTATTTACCTGGGATGTTGCATAAATAACCAATCAATCCTCTTAAATGATCAAAACCACCTATATAATGTAGGCCTCATGGAGAATCCCAAATACTATTTGCGGATCCAAGTGGGTGAAATAACAGAAATAAACTCTTGAATTAGTGATTCCAAAACCACATTGTGGTTACACAGATAAATACAAAATCACCCATGGTGCATAACCCAATGTAAAATTATAGGAAAAAATAATTAAGAACATGTGTTCGGTGGAGGTCGACATGTTAATCAGTTGTTACGTGCCTCGAACATTATCAAATGATATAATGACATGGTAAAACTTTGAAATAGGTAGAAACATGGTTGGAGTCAAACAAACATTATCCCACATGTACTGTCTGATCCATTCCTATATATTTATAGAGGAAAGAAATAATATTTTATCATAAACAACATAAAATAGACATTATACACTTCTATAACTAGGTAATCGCATAGTTAAAATTACAACCCATGATAATCATATTTCAATCAAGCCATAAAATTTATCATTATCCAAAACCTTAGTCTTACATTACATAGAATACTACATTTTCAGTCTGAAATTTTACACAGAACATACTCCTATGATCATGTTCCACCTCTCTATGGTTCACACCCTAGTTACCAATCAAGAGTAAACCATCCTTGATATGAAATAATAATGACCTATATAACCAATCACACTCAAATCCATCACCAAGACTATCATTCACATTGATGAAAACACTCTAAACCATATCAGATGTATTGAATCATCTAGCCCTTCCATAATCCTAAACACAACCTTCCCCGAATTAATAACATTCTAAATACATCCTAGTGTATGAATATTTTATATCTCTCCCAAGAAAAACTATATCCTAATCCATAAAAACTATATTTTCATCCACATGGTGAAAATTACACCATGATATTATAATACAATCAAATAATATTATATCACACTATCTTCAATTGGGAGACCTTACACCACATAATTCAAAACTATTGGGATAGTCATTACCATAAAAACTATCCATAACCAAACAACCATAGGGGAACGATAATTCATAAATAAATAAATATTTGTTTATGTATGATATGATCCATATAATTCAATCTCAAATTTACCTTCATTCTATCTGGATTTCCATGAAACATAATAAGTCTAATATAATTTCTATCTACACCATGACCCTGAAACTCAATCAACAACAACCATTAAAATAATTATAAACAATTACAAATTATTGAAAAATTTAAACCTCAAACAATAAGTTATAGACCATTCCAGGAAGAAATAATATAATGAAATAATGAACAATAATAAGAATATGATCCTTGACTCATTAATAGAAACTTTCTTTAAATATTGATTATCATTCAATATATCTAAATGAAGTAATTTGATCAAATTAATCAAAACAACTAAATAAATTTCTAAAAAACTTATCTAATGTGACATAGTAAACAATAACAATTTTTAATGTTCCTCATTATCTAATATCAATATTCTTCCAAATCCCGCTGTATGGAATGATTCCACCATGATGTGGTAAAATAATCATAAAATATCTATCCCAAAAAATAAAAAAATATGCAATGACCAAAAAAGAGTAATGAAAAGGTATAATGGGAGAAATAATATGTCTAATAACAACAATAAACAACTGATGACCTATCCTTATGATGGTGAATCAAAATAAGAAGTTGTGTAGGGATAATATGATTGAATAGTCTTAACCTACCCCCTACCCCACCCCTATTATCATCGATTTTTTGGGAAGGAAAACATAGAGAATGTTATTTATTTGAAGATAAATAAAATTGTATCGAGGTATTTTATTTTATTACCAAATGGGATACAAAATGACATATTTCTCATAACATAAAATTGATAACCCATGGTTATCAACTTTTAAATGGACTATGAATTTGTATAGAACATCCCCAGGGATACCATTCCCAATGAAACGAACCTCACCATAGAATTACGACTCCATAGATTCCATAATAAAAAAATTATAATATTAATGACTCGTCAAGAAACACATCCTATTATTATCTTATGATCATACTATGACTAAAAACAATGAAATAATCATATTATGACCAATACATGATCCAATAAATACATTGAATAATGATTTATTTTCCCTTAAATCCATGTCACAACACCCTCACTTCATGCATGTTGATTTTTCACTTTTAGCCAAAACAGTATCCCAACAACGAATGTTGGGTCATACTGTGACCAAAACATGTAATAGGTTTTGGGGTACCTAGAGTTATGAGTGTAAAATTTCCCATTTTTTGGGATTCATTACAATAAAACCTCACATGAAATTTTATAACATATATATCTTAATATCACTAAAAACTAAAAAACTCATATTTTTATATAGCCCGCTACTTCACAGTGAAACTACTCCAGAGCATCCCTTTATATTGTATCCTCCCACTCCAAGATGTATCCCCTTATTGGATTCCATATATGATTTTAATTTTCATCAGGCTTCATACCAAAACATATGCTACTGTGGAAAGATGTTTCTCATATACCCAAAAACATAGCCACAAAATCATAGGTCTATGATATGGATTACCAAAAATATGGAGGAACAAATGGTTAACACTCATTAAAAACTACAATTAAAATGGTATGGAATGATATTCCACCTATAAAAAAATATTCATGAAAATCATTAAAAACATGTTACAAACCACCATCAAATCTTATTATTCTCGAGAGGAAACCAAAAATAATCAAATAGACAGTATATTTATAATAAACTAGAACTAAATGACCAAAATGTAATCCCCCATAAATAGTATTGTAATAATTAAAAAATCCACGGATTTATCAATAAAATAACACATCATTCAATTAAAATAAGAAGAAGAATTTATTAGTTTTCATTTTTTCTATATTTTGGATTAATCCAGGAGTTCTCTCGTCAACTATCCAAGAGACATATATGATCTGATTAGCATGATTGAATAATTAAATATATATGAAATGATAAAACATTATAATATAAAATCAGTACATAGTGAAATTTAAATATTTAATGATTAATATATGTGATATAATTAAAAGGGTACATAATTTTAATTGTAATTTATTAATAAAATTTATTAGTAAAATAATATAAACAATGATAATAAATTAATAAAATATTATGTTATAGTTATAATGTATTCATTATAACTAAAAAATAATTTTTGATCTATATTAGATATAGATGATATTAATAAAATAAAATTCAAATATTCATATAAAAAATGATTAATTTTTCATATGATAAAAAGAAATGTTTTATTAGATGGAGAAAATTTTCTTCGATGATCCTTCAACTAATAATTGTAACCTAATATGAGAAATTTTTTATTATGTATATTGTTAGAATTATATTGATGATTCTACATTGATTAAAATATAATTTATTACAATGATATAAAATAAATCTAAGATTATTGATTCTTTAGGTCTGATAGAAAACTATAAAATGTTCTGTTAACAACTATGTTAACATGAATCATATAAATTTTTAAAAAACTGTTTTAGTGTAAGATGTTTGAATGTACTTATTTAGAAACTCATGTACTCAATATGATTGGGTAAATAAATTAAATTGTGATACATTGTTCAACATTATGTGGGATTTATCAACACATATCATTTTACTATCATTTATTGTTATATTATGACATTTTTTATTAACCCCAATATTTATGAGCTCGATAAAATATTATGCAATCTCCTCAAGAGGTTTGGATTGTTGAGAAATTCTAGAGAGAAACATGAAAACGTTCCATGATGATGATATACTATGTAAGGATAATATTTTTTGTCTAGATGTAGAATAATCGATGTTATGTAGACTCCCCACTAACTCATATCCAACAAAAAGGATTTTCGAAGGAAAGAAAAATGTTTTCAATATTTTAAAACTCAAAATAGGTGTAGGAACCTTATAGAATACCTAATGAGATGGAAGAAAATATATAAAGAGACCATGTATATTACAAATTTTTTTGAGACCAATTTTTTTATTTTTATTTTTATTTAATATCTAATATTTACTAAAAAATTGTTGTAAATATGTATTGGAGTTAAAAATTGACAAAGGATTGATGATTTTATTTAATTATGTATTTATATGATTTAATAATGAGTTTAAACATCATGTAATTTCATTTGATCGATTACATAAATAACTGGATGAAAATTGTATAACATATGTGTATTTATATTATAATTGTTTCCTACTATTTTATATGATCTACACGCATACAATGAGTTCCTATGAATAAAAGATATGATTTTTTGATTAAAATGGTTTACAAATAAAAAAATATACAACAAATTTCTATAAAAAACATGACTAAAATTGTTTTCATCTGTCATAATGTTTCTTTATATTAGATATAATAAATTATCTAATATATCTTTTAAAATATCACAGAAATATATTCCCACCACTGTCAGGGTAATATTTGAAATAATAAAGTATTATTTTTCAAATTAATTCACTATATATATGTATTGATATATTATATTTGTTTAGTAATATTTTTTTAAATATTTAGACCTACATTAAATAAGTTCTATTTTTAGAGTAAATTTTTAACGTAAAATATTGATATAATTGAGATGATATAGTTTCCAAGAGACAAGTGGGGTGACATTTAGACTTATATATTATAAAATTGTCAAAAAATGAATTTATATGAGTTAAATGTAATGCTATTATAAATTTATTAACTAAATTAATTTAGGTTCTATATTTAATGAACTATATATAGAGTTAAATTATATTATCATTTATCATAATTATAAATTTTAATGGAATAGTTCTCATAAGATACTAATAAAATTATAAATAGTTTAAGGAAGAATGAAAACATATTAACATCAAAATAAATTATTTTCGGAGGCAATGGTGTTTAAATGCTATAACAAACGAGTTTAAGAATTTTACTAGGATTCCACAGTCTCATTATTAATAAATTGAAATTTCGTTATATATGTCACACAAGAAAGGGTTTTAGTTTGAGGGGTTTATCAGATCTTCTAATTAATATGTATTGTGGAGCTGGGGGGGTTACAAATTGATGAAATGAGAGTAAAAATACTATAAATGAGAAATAAAAATAAGGAATTTATAATGCAACTTTATATTAAATATGATATAAAAAGATCTTATGTATATTTTTTCCAAATTTTTTAAATGAGTTTGATAATATTAAATGTATCATGGTAATTTAAATATATTATCCATGTTATCATTCCCCAATATTGTATGTATAAATTAATTAAATTGAATTCATAATTGAGCTCTCTCTTTTTTAATTTATGTTATCCATATCTTATGTTCATCAAGGAGTATCACAAGTTTTTAGTATATTTTTTTTCATGTTTAGTCATTTTTATATAGATGAAGAATAATATAATGTTGCATAAAAAGAGTTTTTTTTCATTGTATGATCCCCCACGTATGCCACATAGATCTTCATACACATTGTATTCAGTTTTATTGGATTTAATGTAGAATATTAAATCTCTAATACCAATGGTTTGAAAGAATCATAACATGAGAAAAATTATAATTTCATATATTTCATAAGAAATCCCATAGGGTTAACTAATCAGGGGTCATTTGGTGTGTTGAAAATAATTTTATCTTTTTAGAATTTACCAAAATCGTATTTTTTCCATTTAGATGAATAATACAATTGTTACCTCACAATAAAATATTGAATAAATATATATCCATAATTATGTAGAATATATTTGATGTAATTATATATCAAGAGAAGGGACTTGTTATGTAATCATTTAAATAGATGAATTGAATGTGATGTATTCTTTGACCTTTAGTATATATGATTGTTGCTTCCCATGGTTTGGGGGAGGATAAAATTTATGAGGAATTTGAATTATGTCGTATGTTGGATAGTCTGTTTTATTAACTAAGCATCATAATGTAATTATGGGAGTTGGAAAACCTCAATTTTTTGTTCATATACATTGGACTAGTCATTAAGGTCCACATGGGTGTTTTAGTGAGTTTTATGAGGTTTGGACCAAAAAAGTCTTGAGTTAGTGTACTGATAAGGGCGTACTATTTTAATGGAATATTATAGGACCCTAATGTAAATTTTGGATCTTCTGTAGGTGAGATTAAGTGAGCTTCATGGGATGTAAACATTTTCCCAAATTGCGCACTGAGACCACACACATTGTTCCATTTACAATGTACATGTGAAATTTTTTTTTCAGGGTCAGCAGAAGGTGTGATCAAACTGTGTGAAAAAAATCCTGTGACCCACCTCCCTTATATAGTAGTCTTCACATAGTTGGTACATGATTTGGCCAATCGTGTGACCAAATTGGGTTCTATTGTTGGTGTGGGTAAACATAAAATTTTATGATTAATTAACCTAAATCTATACATTATATCTTCTTCCTTTCTTTTATAGTAGTTGTTCCCTCATCCCCTCTCACTTGAGGATCATGAAACATTCATCCTAGGATTTGAGCAATCTCATTTTCCCATTTTCAGAATCGATCATTGTTAGTAAATTGGACTCCTTTTAGTAATATTTATGATCTCCATGAATCATTTTCTATTTATCTCCCTCTCATGTACATTATCATTGAGTGATATAATTCACCCTATATTTATAGAATTCATCCGTTTATTTGATTTCTCTCAAGACCATAACAAATCAAACCTGATAACAGAACTGTGTGGAGTGAATGGTAAAATTTTTGTGGTCTATCTTCTTTTCTAGTGTTTCATTGAATCTCTTGGGTTCTCCATCGTTCCCTGCGCTAGAATCTTCTGGCGACCCCTATATTTTTTTTAATTACTAAATTTAATATATCACTAGGACTATCACAACCCTAGTGAGAATCGAATTTCCCATTTCAGTAATAAAATGGACATCAGCTATAATAATAGGGTTGGTTCCTCCATTGTGGATATATTCTCAAAATAATCTATTGTTTGAACACCCTATTTGGTGTGGTTTACCCTTAATTAATGACTTTCACTATTAAACTGAATTAATATGAAATGGGTTACACAATTTAGAACCTAAAACATAATGAGAATGACCTATTATACAGTTGAAAACATTTAATTAAATGAATTTGATAATATTTGTTGAACAAAACTAATGCAATTCCTTTTTGTGCATTCTTATTCCTTACACCATTGGCCCTATTCTTATACTTCATTGCTCACACATACTTCTAATTCAATATATCATATGCATGTTGATAAATTTTTATGAATTTTTTCATATTCTTTGATTATATATTTTTCTCTGTTCTATATACCATGTACATATTCCTTTGTGAATATTCATTACACATCATTGCAGATTGTTAAGTGGGTATTCCTTTAAGATAAGTTCACATGTTTTTTCTTAAATCTGTATGATTTTTGTCTAATTCCATTAATCTTGGCTTGGACTAAATTATTGGATCTACTTTTCATTTCATTATATATGATATTTCATGTATATATGTGTATTTGTTTTTTTATGACTTGAGTTCCTTCATTCCAGACGATAACACATTTAGAAAACAAAGGATGAAAAGGATTTAATCATCATTATTGGCATTGTATCATAGGAAACACTATGATTGATCCATTTCTATTCCTTGAACTAGCTATCTGAGAGGATTATTTATTATCATGACTAAAACTGATTCCCTGGGGGAGAAACTGTGGACACATTCATTAGAAATATGGTTAAACCATGCCTCGGGTGATACATGGTCCCCCATGTGATATAAATGGTACAGAATTTGAGTTCACCATACCATAAATGATATGAGGAATTATATTATGAGTTTCCTGGAATAGAATCAGTGGTATAGGTTACATCAAGGGATCCTATAGTAACCCTTGTTATTCCATTATGGGTTACCATTTAAGGGATCTGGTTTCCATTACTGGATATGATGGATACACTATATGGATTACATGGTATATTATTATTATTATTGTTATTCCGATTCAAAAGTGGTGTTATATTCTCAAATTTTTTCCTAGGGTTGTGATGGACAAAACAAAGAACAATACAAGGTTTAACCAACTAATGTTACATCATATATCATTCATTTTACACCATCTTTTTACTACAACAAGTTCTTCATAGTTCAAAAATTTGTATTAGGGAGAATCATGTAGGATCAGTCACGTATCAATTACAAAACCCATATCAATGTGTTTTTTATTTATTTATTTGTAACAATTTTAAAATTATGCTTGAACACATTCCATTTTATATTTTATGAACATTATTGATCTAGACACAATTGGTGGTATCCTATTGGGATTATTTCTCACACCCTATTCAGGGTTCTATATTGATTTATTCATTGTGTCGTCTTGTATATTTGGGAGTGAGAGAGTATAGGGATGAGATAGTGCTCTATGTTCTCGGAGAGTTACCCATTTGTATCTATTAATTTTATTACATTATACGATCTTCTATACCTACTACTTGTATCACGTAACATCACCAACAAATTAATGAATCCTTTTGTGTATTGGAGTTTCCCTTTTAATTTTATTTAGTCACTATATTTAATTTGTAATGCAATTACATTTATTAATATTCATTCTTACATTGTATATTTATTTGAACATGATATAGTACTATGAAAATATGATTCTTACTGTGTAGTCTTACAACCATACCACTATTATTCCCTCAAATTATTATATCATCCTCTGGCATATGCTGGAAATTCTGGAAACCATTTGAAAACTGGTCCAAAATTTTTTATAGGTCAGTCCGGACGAGATATTACAATGTTTTATAAGTAAAATATTTTCCATTTTCGTACTATTTTTGGATGGTACTTTATATATTAATAATGTGTTAGTACATACTAAATATCGACTACTAGGCTTTATCATCCAATGTATGAGGGAAAATTCCATATGGCAATGAATGATATTTTCTCTAACACGCCATTATTGGAGTTGATCTTGATTTTAGCATTAGTGATTAGAGTAATTTCCACTTCTTATTGATTTATGATAAATTTAAAATTTACCATTTTCCTAGTCCTGTTAGGAAGTATCATTACATGCCTCATGATATGCACATAAGAGTTCACAGGACATATATATTTCCTTCCAATTAGTATTAATTATTAAGATATTAGAATTTTTTGTAATGTGATTTTTCTGTTATAGAACTCCCTGTTATATTCCATGTTAGGTGATTTTAGTAGAATGATGCAATTTTACCTACATGGTTATTTCATTAATTTATTGGTTGAACTTGTTTATGAGATTGATCAATATTATTTTTTTGAGTGTTGTACCATGATTCCATGATATTAGTGTTATATCTGGCATGTTGTTTGTGTCTCCCTATTTATATATTAGAATTCAAGGGTTAATTTTAATGCTTCTATGCCCAATTTACATGCTTGTGATTGTTTATAATGTCTAATTTATTAAAATTTTGGGTGAATAATTAATAGAAATTTTATTCAATTGTAATCTTTATTTTATTGTTTATCATGGACTAAATCATTTATGGATATTATTATATAGGGTCCAATTTCTAATTAATAATGCATATAAATTCTTTGTGAATTTCAAATTGGTGACCCATCCAATAAATCCATTATATTTGTACTATTTATATTTGAGGTATATGTCATAAATGATAGGATAGTTGAATTTTCATTTAAATTTTACATGAAATTTGTGTGGTTAGATCGTTGCTGCATGTAACATGTAATGTGTATGGAAAAAATATAATCTGAGACATGGTAACCCATATAACCAACCCATCTGTTAGGAGGATTATAATTATAGACAAAAAAATAAATATAAAATATTTTGAACCATAAATGAATTTGACACCTCATTAAGAAATTAACAAATATTTCTTTAGATTAACGGCCCATATTGATAAATTTATAAATTCACACATTAACCCAAGTGGTGTAGTTTGGGAATGATTCTTATAAGATATGTTTGACTTCAGGAAAGTAGTTTGGAAAACATACCTTGTGTTTATGGGTTAATTCCTCAATGGGAGATTTCAATATAAATGTTTAAAATTCGTAGGTTTCTTGGATTTTAAATAAAAAATACCTAAATGGTAACATCATAACTCTCATTATTCTTTTTGAGTGGAACTGGTGCTCAACCCCAATGGGTGTGTTTATATAATATGTTGACAGGATATTGAACGTGCCAGTAGTTTCTTATATGCTTTTTCCGGTAAACATAACGTGGCATTATTTGGACTAGTACATATTTAATTAATAGAATACTAATATATCTACTTTGAGCTATAACGATGTGAGGCCTTACAATTAAATGACTTGTGATTAAAATGAGGTTAGGTAAAAAAAATTCCTAATTATAATAAGATATAAATAAATACATAAAACAGTAAAAATTATTTTTAAAATTATATTTCAATCTTTTTTTGGGACATTAATGATATTATTTTTCATAATGTCTTTATTATTTTTATTGAAACTAATCATTAAAATAAATAAAGAGTTAATTTTTTTCATTAAGTTCCTTAAATTGGGACTTTGAGAGTTTATTTTGATCTAGATCTCATGTGAGGGTTGTTCGGTGATCCTTGGGTTCACTGTAAAATGGGAGTGACAATATTTCCCATATACCTCTTCTTCTTTAACTAGATCCTATATAATAGGCCCCTAATTCATGTGACCTTTTGTATGAGTGACCTCATTTTGGTTTATTTCCTTACTCATCTATATAGGGATTTTCCAATGTAGGTAGAAACCACAGATCTCGAAAGACACTTCATGATGTATGTGAGTATTTTTAGGTGGGTTTGGTGCTCTTTGTGTGCGATAGTTTCGTGTAGGACTATTGATTCTCAAATTCCAACTATTATTGGAGTAGTGGTCATACAGTGTATTAACCATTGTTTAACGCTTTGGAATTATGTAATTCTTTGATGTATTAGGATAAACATTCCAAGGGAATAAATAACTTCTTAATATGCCATGTGACCATATATTTTCTAGATTTTCAGTGTTGGATGACCCGGGAGGTCATATTTTAGTTTAATAGTTTTATGAAGTAATGTGACTTTATGATAGTTATTTTTCTAGGGATATCAGATAATTTAATTCATATGGATAATATTCCTATAGGTGGTTACACAGTTGTATCGTATTCATTGGAATTTCATGTATTATGTGTTACTGAATGTGAACATATATCAGGAGGAGAGACACATGTACGTATAAATGTGAACTTAATCAAGTTCACTTTAGTGATTTTTTTCCAATCTCTTCGGATTAAAACATTATAAAATATGATTTCCATCTTCATGACATGTGGTTATTGGTCAATGGAGTGTGCGTTATGGGATTAGATCAAATTCCTTATAAATCCATCATTATAGATCCTCCTATAGTTGGGATCATTAATTTTAGTAAAATATGCCTTTCCTAGTAAAATTAACACAACCCCAATGACCATTTAGTGATAGACAATGCTAATTTTGGATTTTTTTCGGGTTTGAGAGTTTTAAACTCCATCAGTACCAACAATGAATTACGATGATGACTAAGTGTCTATATATGAAACCATTGAAAAAAATATTCATTGTTAATATAATTTGGTGATTATTTCTAAATGATCATGGGATTCCTCATACACTAAAAGAATCATATTCGGGTAATGTAAATTCTTTAGGGGGAGTAACTATGCTCTTCAAAGTATGTCGACTGATGGTGGTTCAAATTCCTTTCTCATTGTGTTGTCAATTATGAATGTTTTATATCATTATTGATCCATTTTTCAATGATTTAGTGGGAGTGTCTTAGGTACTTTTTAGAAACCATTTAAATCCTCATAGTGTACAATTGGATAAATAATAATCATATCCCCTATCTTGACATCTTAAGGGTATAATGAGAGAGTTTCAGTTGCACGAAACACCATCTTTAAAATAACATGGGATTGTTAAATGGAATCTATCAGTGTGTGGTTAGAATATTGGTTGTTCTTAGATGCACGATAATTCATTTTTGATACCTAGGATTAGATGTTGGATTTCGATCTTTAGAATCATAGACACCTTCTATTCCCTTTTACCTGATTCCCAAGATTAATTTTCTTTAAAATTAATCAATTTTCTTATTATGGGAACTTTAAGACTAGTAATTTTGTCCCTCTTTTTAGATATCTTAAAAATTTTCCCTAGATGATCAATTTTTGATCCTATTTCTTATTCCAATGTTACCCATAATTTCATTCTATATCATATGAGTCTTTTTGGATAAGTGTCAGTCAAGGTGTGTTTGGTGGGCTATAAACCCATGTTTTTGTTGGGTAATGATAGTTTGAAGTGTTTGTTTTGTCTATAGATATCACAAAATACTAGTTATATGATTTGGTTAGTGGGATCAATGAAATATTAGGGTTTCATTTTCTATATTCATCACATATATCAATTTATATTTACTGGATACCTAATATGATTGTTTCAAGGGACGTCGACTGAGGAATGTTCAAAATGTTATACATATCCCTCATCATATGTTTGTGGTAATTAACATCATAATGGAACATTTTCAGGTTGAGTCATCTTTGATGAGTGTTACTCAAGACCATTCATGAAAATATTTATCAAATTTGTCCTTGAGGTTAATTGGGAGTCAATTTTTCATTTATGATTGAATCATACTAAGAGCAGCATTGGAGCGGTAAGGGTTTTCATAAATAGGTAGTTCCATTGGTGACAAATATGTAAATTAGTTTTGGGATTACAGTTGATAAAGCATAGGGATGAAGGATATTATTATGTGTTCATTTCTAGTGCAATTCATGTTTTTTAGATTCCATATAGGTGTTTTAGTGAATAAAAATATGTCTTTATTGAGTTTCTCTAGCTTAGGTGTCATATGTTACTGTAAAACATGGAGGCTTGTTTGGAATTTGGAAATTTTATGCAGATTTTGAACAATAAATTACAAAATGAGTATGTTGAGTGATTTTGACTTCATTTTACCACGAAATCATTGGGATGAGACATTCCAATGTTGGGAGATTATAGAATCCTTTGGTTATAGACTACAGAAAATTATGAATTAATTTTAATTATTTCGTTCAGTGGAAATTTTATTTTACAAATAAAATCATGGGATGTAATTATTAGATTTGGAACAAATAAATATGTTGTTTTTATAATTTTTTATTTAATTCATGAGATATCCATCAGGTGTTCTGTTGGGTTTTGGGAACATCGAGCCACGAAAATTAATGTTTTGGTGGACTGGTAGGGGTGGATGGTACGTTTAAAACCATATAGCCAACAAATGTAAAACATGATATATATATATATATGTGATAAGAAGTTATCCACACGGAGTGGTCATGGTTTCCAAAAACCATTTTCATAGCGTGCACACCTAGTGACATTTAGGCAGTACATTTTCAATGTTTTTGGCATGATTTAAATGTGGTTTAGCCAAACAGTGTGGACAAACCAAGTGACCCCCACCCCATAACATATGAAGTTCCAATTTTAAATTTGGGACATGGTTTTCCGAAATGTGTTGGACAAAACATATTTCATTTCTATGTGGGTGAAATAACTATATTCCCTTAATGAACCTGCCTATAATATCAGTATCTCCCCCTTCTTTTACATTAGGTGTTTAATCCACACCACTCACGCGAGGATCCCACATCACCTAACATAGGATTCAATATATATACTATATATGTAGTCAAAATTAAGCATTGTAGTCCCTATGTATTCCTCTCAATAATATATACATTCTTCATGAAACTATCTCTATTTTTCTATCTCTCTAATATGTTATCAGGGTGTGAGAAAATTCACCTTATTTTCAGGGGGTTTTTCCATTTATTCATTATCACTCAATTAGGACCAAGTGAAATATTCATATCATATGTGTGGTATGTCATTAGTATATATTAGGATGTATAATTTCATTATGGATGTTTAGTTTCATTCTATAGGGTTCCCCATTGTTCTGCGTAGTAAAATATTCCTATAACACCTCTATTTTATCATTTAAATTAAATTGAATATATAACTATGTTTGACATGAATTTATTTTCCATGTAATATCCATTTTTGGTGATTTTCCTGAAATTATCTAACTCAATGGTCATGATTCCTATTTTTGGGTAAAATTCCCCAAATAAATAATTTTTTAACACCATATTTTGGTGTTTTGCACGCTTAAAAAAATCATTTCACTTAATAACTAAATTAATACGATTTTTTCCATGAGATAGGTCCTAAATCATGATTTTTATTCCCAATAATATTGTTGAACTCTTTAAAATAAATTAATTATATTTTATTTTTTAATGACACTAAGTCAACACATTTTTTTATGCTTATGATTTACACCATTTTCACTATGGCTATAAATAATTTCTCGCACTACTACTTATAACCCATGACATATAGAAGTTTTTAAATATTTATGTGTTTTTCTTTTCACCATAATTATATCTTTTTACTTATTCCATATACCATGTACATACTAATTTGGGGTTATGATTCACATCTCATTACATATTGTCATGTGGGTCTACCTTATAGATTGGTGGTTGTGTTTGTGCTTAATACCTTGTGGTTATTACCTTATGACATAGTTTTTGGATTTATATAAGTTATATAATATCATTCTAATTTTGTTATATATATTATTCCTTGTCTATTTGTGTCCATAGTTTCAATGACTTGGCGGATTTCATGTTAGATGTGAAAACAAGATCCGATATATGGATGTTGTGGATTGGATCACCATGACTGGCTTTGGTATAACATCACATGGCAGAACCAATCCTTTGGATTTCCATTAAGGTGCCCACTAGGTGGATAAATAATTCTCCATAGTGAAAACAGTTACCTTTTAGAGAAAACATTGTTGAACTCATTGGAATGATGGCTACACCATGCCTCAGGTGATACCTGGTCCCCTAGGTGAGACACTTGGTACAAAATCAAAGAGTACCAAACTATGAGTTATATGTGGGACACCACCATGGAAGGACATAGTTGTATGGCTTATAACGAGATATCATATTGAAACCCTCAAGATTCCATTTCAGATCTCCATAGATGGTCTCATGTTTCAATTAATGGATTGGATGGATTTATTATATGGATTAATTAGTGAAATATTATTATTATTTAATTATGATATGGTGGTATAAAATTCTCAGATGATGCCAAATTAGTGTGGAGGCCATGCCAAACAACAATATTGGGGTGGAACCACTACTATTTTGTTATATATGATTGCATGTATATTATCTTTTTTCTAATTCATGTTTTTATTTTTTATCAAATCCCACTTAAGATGATATAGGAAGAGTTCGTCTTGTATCAATTTTGGAACCTGTACCTAAGTGTTATTTATTTAATTAATTTTCCACATGTTTTCACCTATGCTGTTACACATTCCATTTTATATTTCATGAAATGAATTGATCTAGACACCATTAGAGGAGGCCTATTGGAATTATATCTAACACACATCCATTTAATCAACTTCAGTTGGGTTTTTGAAAATATTTTCATGTTTTCTAGTATATGGATTTAATATTTTTTGTTGTTCTGTGTACATGGAATCTAAGGAGGATAATATTGTGCTTGTACATAGGATGATCATGGAGTTATGACATTGTATATTTTCAATTTATATCATTGTATTAACTTTTTTACCTCCTTTATATATCTTTTATAATTACCTGTACAAGCATGTGTCATTGTATATAATGGAATTATCCTTTCCTTTTTATTCAGTAACTATATTTATTTTTAACTAGTTTAATATTTATTGTAGTTTTTTATCCTATGGTCCATTTTCTTAAAATTGATATACTGCTATGAGACACTACCAATGATTTCATTTTCTCTCCACTATTCCATAATTATACCCTTGTTATTAGTCAGTAACCTATAGTTTATGGGTTTGTGTGCTTGAGGTCATGTGGAAACTACTCTGAAAATTGTATAGTTTTCAATCAGGTTGGTACATTTCAATTAATATAATTTATAATGTATGAGTATTTTAAATAATACTGATAAAATATATTTCTTACTGTGACTTGATATATTTGAATAAATTAATGTAGGATTATTTTTACTTTTATATGAATGAATTGATTGAAAAAATTATGTTGATGTTTTTATTTTGGATATAGATCCCTTTAGATAAAATTTTTACATGATTATAATTGATTCTTTTGTTTTTACTACACATTGAATTAATTTTTATATTCAGGTATTCAAAATTTTGACCGACATTAAAATGGCCAACGGGGTACCAATTTTGTGTTTTTTGAATGAGTTTTGTGTTTATGAATATTTATTAGAAACAATAAAAATTTTGTTAGAGAATATTTTGAAGATGTTATTGATGTTTTTGTAAATATCATTATATTAAATGTTGCATTTGTTGAAATATTCATGAAAGGTTTTTAAAAAATTGTTTTTTATATATCCAAAAAGAGTGTACATATATGGTTTCATAGTTTCTAATATACGATATGAAATAATGTGAAAGAGTTGTACATTTAGTTAGATTTTAGTATATATTTGAGAAAAATTGAATAGTTCACTTAAAATTAAATTTATGGAAATAATTGATTTCTTTATTCCATGGTCTAGGATAGTGTGAACCATGTCATAGTTGAAATTATTATGTAATGGTTTAGTTCCTGGAATTTATTTTATAATAAAACAACAATCATATTAAAAGGATTATGAAATTTCATCCTTCATAAATCAATTTTAATCATAACATGATGATGTTCACATGATTTTCAATATTTAGGATTTTAATTTTTTTAATTAAATAACAATTACAATTATGGAATAATGTATCCAATGAAAATTTAGCATTTTAATGTTTTCAGAAATGTTTCATAAAAATGGTTGGATGTTTTTTATTAATTTTGCGTTCTATAAAGGTTATATAATCAAAATTAATCATTAAGAGATGTGGAAATAAATAACTATTTTCAAGATATAATAAAAAAATTTCTCAATCTGAAACACACATAATCTCTAATTTCTCTTCAAACATTAAAGATGGTTTTAAAAATCCATTTTACGGTGGGACATCATTCCTATGAATTTGGTGACCTGTGAAACAAAAGGAATCCTTGGGAAGAAAGAACCTGTTGGTTTGTTAATGATAAATATAAAAAAATGAGTCTTAGATGATTTCTTAAATGCTATTAAAATATTTTTGTTCACTATATTCATTTAAAAATATCTTTTTTTATTTGGGTTTTCATTCATTTCATTTAATAATTTTTTTATTTAATTTTTCAAAAACTTCTTACATATAGTATTATAAAATGTAAATAACAGCCCAAAAAAATTGAACTAAACCATTTATATCAATATTATTATTATTTTCATATGAATCACTTCTGAGATATTGAATTCTCTTATCACTCTATTCATCGAAATTATTTTTAAAGACATTTTAAAATAACAAACATTGTTTATCCAAGGGTATTAACAACTAATTTAATTGTAAAATAAATTATTAAATATACATAAATGGTAAAATGTACAACATAGAATGAAATAGTATGTGAGTTGGTTATTGGTAGCTAGTTTGAAACCCAATATTAATACATATTTCATAGGTGAATGTTTCTCAGTTAGTCCTTATATAATATTGGTAGTACTCTTTAGACAAATGCAATTAATGATAAGATTTTATTTATCCTAAAAAATAATCTATAAATTTTGGAATATAGTAAAAAACTACCATATTAAACAAAATAATCTATAGAAGATTAATATATAATGAAAATCCCTAAAAATGAGAAATTGAAGAGATAATGAAATCTTTGAATTATAGAATTCCATCACTGAGAAAACCATGAATAAAATTGGTTAATAAGAATTGAGGGAAATGAAGCATTCACTTCTGATGAAATTTTAATTTCCACCTCCATAAATGGATGAGAATAAACATTCATTGAATTTTTTTCATTATTTCTAGCATTTTTTTGGAAGATTTATTAAAAATTGTAACATCCTGGAATATTTTTTATAATTTTTTCTATTATATTTCTATCATTAAGTCAATTTCTTTTTTATATAATATTATATATATTTTTATTTACTAAAAATAAAAATGTTTGCCTAATATTTTATTTTATATATCATTTTATGATAATTATTTTTAATATAGATGAAAAATTATTATTACGTTTTTGTTATTTTATAAAGTTTTATAAATAAAATTTTATAATTATTTAAATATAATATCTATGAAAAATTATTCCATTCAATATTGTATAAAAATTATTATCTATAATAATAAATTATATCAAAATAAAAATAAAAATATTTCCAGTTTATATAATAATAAAAAAATGAAATCTTTTAACTCATGGGATAAACATAATATCAGTAAATATTAAAAATTGTTACTATTGAATTCAATGTATCATAATAGTACCTAATTGTGATGAATTAGGGTATTTTATTTTTTAACCTCGAATATATCTTGCCTTTATGTTTACCTGAACACATTGAATCTATCTTATGAGCCTCAAATTTCTAATAACAAAATTCACAAATCGAAATGTCAAGATGGTATAAATTTACATGGTTCAATATATTTTGCTATCACACAATTTATATGATTAAAATTTAACAATGATATAATGATTCAAAATTGATGTATATGTAATTAAAAGGTTATCGTAAGGGTCACTACTAAAATAAATTCCACAATATCATTCTTCCATTCCACAAACTAAATTTATAAAATTATTTGAAAAATTAATAATGGTGTAATTACCAATTATAAAAAATTAAAATTGAATCAAACACTATAAAAGTATGTATGTTCTTAATCATAATATTATCCCCATGAATAAATTTAATAATTTATTTTAATTGTTCAATTAGTCTATTGTATTCATAAAATTTCATGGAAAAAACACTTTACCTAATATTGGATTCTGTCTCTCATGATGTATTTTGAATATAATGAAATTAACTATTATTTTTCTTAAAACATTCTAACATATTCCCTCAAATTGCTCAGGCTAAATATCCCTTTAATAAAATTTCATTATTATATTTGAGCATTACTGAACATATAGAAATAATTATACATAAATAATACATATTCCTTTAGTAATATAGTAATACTATTTAATTTATAAACGTAAAATAAGTAAAAAAATTCATTCTATTTATTCTCCCAAAAAACTAACTTCAAAATCCTACTTAAAATCTAATAAAATTTCATTAAAATAATAAAATACGAAAATTAAAATGGAATACATTGAAAATATTCCCAAGATATAATGTTTTTCATTTTGTAATATCTTGTTATTTTTACATAAGACCCATGAAATAATAAATGAGATTAGTTTAATATTATGTAATGTATTATTAATCAAAAATGATAATTAGAATAATTTATTTAATCTTCCATGATATTATCCTTACGTTGATGCACCACATGATGCATTGATGTAAATAATATGTATCTAGTTGAAAATATAGAATACTCTTAAATCATAAAATTAAACATCATTGGCCTCTAAAAAAATAATCTCGAGTTCTTGATTGCAGTTATGAAAAGAAAATGAATTGTAGTTTCAAATTAAAAGTCTCTATAATTTTATAAAATGTTATTCATAAATTACCTATTAAGTCATAAATGTTATATTATAACACATTTGAAAAATTTATAATAGTATTTTGTAAATACATTCTCTTCTATAATAATCTACACATCTATATACCTCAAAGTAAGTTGAATATCATAATGGATCAGTAATTTCTATTCACATATTGATTTAAATAACAACACCTTTTAATAATGACTTATCCATAAAATTATTTTATCCAAATTATCCTCTGAAAATTAATAATTTATATAGGTCTCGCATTAACTATCATAGATTTCAATAAGAATATTTATTCTTCAAGCATCCCCCCTCCCTATAGTTTTTTGTAAATTAAATTAAAATGTAAACAAATATATATACATTCCATCAAATAAAAAATAACGTTGAATTATTGAATTATAACACTTTTTCTTTATATATAACGTCTGATATAGATAATTGGAGATCAAATGAGAACTCTATTCCTCAATTCATACTATTAAAAATTCTTTGAGATAAACAAAATTTTATCTACTAAAACTCGCTTGAATTCACCTATCATTATAAATCTATATTCTCTTCATCATGGATTGTATATCGCTTTGTTTATAGTTTGACCCCCCCCCCAAGAAGGGTAGATTATACATCTTGATGAATGAAATAACTTCAATATACAATTATTGTAATTATTGAACAATAATACCACATTGTTAACTACCTTGTAATTTAAAATGGAAATTGTAAATATATGCACCAATTGAAGATTACTTCATACTTGTTTAACTAAAATAATTACTTTCTCCATTTATTCACGAATAAATAAAATTTTAAAGAAATAATACTTTCACATTAGTGTAGGGTAGTGTTAATCAACAATATTTTATCACTTTTTAAATCATATGTTATTATTGGAACATTCACTTATTTCCAAAGAAATTTCAGTTCTCATTTCATTTATATTAGTCATTTAAATGGTTTTATATTTGAAATATATTCAGTTTCAAATGTAAAAAGAGTTGTTCCATTTAATTTCATGCTAATCTAATGAATAGAATTTATTATAAGAAAAACTAATATCCAATTTTTTTTTATATCAAAAAAATATACATACCAACTTGTATCTAATGATTATATTCAATATATTTCAATTAATATAGTAAATATTAAAGTGTGATCAATAGCACCATGGGATTACCTCATGATTTGTTTCAATTTTTGAATGTATTATTATTTTTTTGTATCAGTAAAATTATTTATTCATATAATTATCATAGGCATTTCAATTCATTATATATATAATTTAATATAGACTTCCATTCAGTCATAGGTATGATGTCAGATCATTTTCTATTCCTTCTTAAATATATCGAAGTTTACATAATGTTATTATAAGGGTTGAAAGTTGTTTATAACTCATTATTGATTTTTTATTTCAACATTAAATAATACTAAGAAGTTTACATCATTTAATTATTTCACATTGAGGTTAAAAACTACACACCAAAATTTAATTTTATTATTCTCAAGTAATAAATCCAAATGATCATAAAAAATTCCAATATTCTTCCAACAATCCATCTATATTTTTATCTAAATGAATCACCATTGCATCATCCAAAATAATTTGAAAACACGATTTTTATATGATGTAATACTATTATTTTATATTTAATTTTTAGAATGATTTATTCACATCAATTTGGTATACTATGAATCTAATTTTAATAAAAACTACTATGAATAATAATGTTTTATGAATTATTATCATTTGTGTTGATATTTCACTAAATTCTATGACATTAATATGAGTAGGTAATTGGCTCTTTAATCATTCCTTTTTTGTATCATATTCTTATAATTATCATATATACATTAAAAAAAACTATTTTTAATTAAATTTAAAAACAATCATCACCTAAAGTATCCCAAAACAATGAAAATTTTCGATTTAATCATGCTCATTATTCAAATATGTAATCCTTGATTTATCTCTTATCTATTTTTCAAATATTTCTATCACCATTATTTATAATAGTGTAATATTTTCTATACTCCACATTCTACCAATTTGGGAGGATGTTCATATTCTCAAAAATTTTTTGGAATCACCTATTTTAGTTTATCATTTACTCTTTTAATTTATCATTTCAATCCATTCAGAAACAGTTTTTTCTTATACATTATCCCTAGAGTATTATAAATGTGATTTATTTACATAGATTATAGAATATTTTTTGAAATTATCACCTTTATCACAAATTTCTTCTTTATTTATAGTTTATAGATATATTAGCAAATTTTTATTCAATCACCATTACATAATTACTTTACAAAAATTATTCATCATTTTTATTATAATGATTAGGAATTACATTTAGTTTATTATAATAGATGAAATCCCTCATGAACTATTTTTCACATTAACCAGAATTTAATTCATTTTTTCTAAAAATTTAACAAAATTAATAACTCTTTGAGTTGTAATAATGTTTGATTCCTTATTTTTCACATCTCATATTTTGTTTTCTTTTCTTAGATACATAACAAATCTTAATTCATAATCTATATATCCAATTTCAAAAACTTATTCAATCAATGTTAATATATTACAACCAAAATTGATGACATAATTTCCAGATTTTTCAACATTAAATTTCACTTAATGAAATTTTTATTTTATTATGGTGTTCTATTTAATATAAACTCTTTTTTCAATACATTTATTTTTATAAAGTTATCCAAAATAATTATAGTCAAATATTACCCTATAGTAGATTAAAAATTATAATACATATACATGTTTCAAATCTAACTCTCCTTCAAGACTTATTGATTCCAAATAAAACCACTTTATTGACTGAATATATATATTTAAAGAAATTATTCAATAGAAATAAAAATAAAATATGATGTTACGTTATCATATTTATATACATTAGGTTATTAATAAAATTAACATGTATATACTATAATAAATTTTAGTCACATTTATTTCATGACTTATAAAGAAAACTCACAATATTCACTCATGATATAGTGTTTATGTACATCCAAATTAAGAATAATAATGTTTTTAATCACATACCCAACATGTATATTCATATCACTAAAAATTATTTTCAAATATGAATCATTATAAAATGGAATAGTATCATGAATATAACCTGTTATTTCATTTATTATATTCATGTTCTTAATTTTCAAGGATAAGAAAACAATATCAATAATAAATGTTATATTATTAAAGTAGGATATAATTTTACATATTCACATTTTCCTTCTATAAACTGTATAATTGGGATGAGATATAAGATTATCTCTCTTGATTATATTTTACAACAGTAGGTAAGTAATAATATATTTATTTTATGGAATATATTTCATTTCCAAATATAGATTAATTCATTGAACGTCCACACATTATCATCTAAATTCTATAGAATTTATATGTACTATTTTAATTCTTATACTCTGTGTCATTATATTCAAAGGTAGTGAAATATGAAAATATCCAAAAAAGATATCTTCTTTGAGATTAATAGTTTCATAAAAATTCTTTTGTTGACATTTTTGTTATTCTTATATGATATTTTTTTAATTATTAATACTATGTCATTATCGTTCAAAAATATCCATATATTTTGGACATCATAAAATCATGTCCCCAATACTCTATATGTTAGTTTTATTTGAAGAAAATTATGATGTTTTATAGACCCTAATTGATTAATAATTATATTCAACTTTTTTGTTACCCATATTTCATTGTAATTATAATCTTTTTATTATATGATTTAGTAAAAAAACATATAATATTTTCCCCTAGATATTAAATATTTTCTCATTAAAGACATCCATAAAACCCCGAATGCATCTTTTTTCTCATTCTATAATATTATTTCTATGAATTTTCCATACTACAAATTTATATTAGCGTAATTTTATTACAGTTATATTTTATAGATTATATTTAATTTCATAATATTACATTCATGATCTACAATATCCATTTATTTATGTATAAAATAATCATTTTTGTAATGACATCCTAATCATTAATTTTTCACATAGAATTAATAATTTAATTAGTATATTATTAAATAAAACATGTTTCGTATATAACTTCTTATATACAAATTAATTTATCATTTATTTTGATGTGATACTTAATTAACTTCATTGAGAATGATTATATTTTTTTAATATATATTTATAAATAAACCAATTAAATAGTACCATTGATTGAATCACTATGAAAACTAAAAAATTTAATTATTAATTATTTAATATTAGATAGTGTTTTCTAATATATCTCTCTCACATCATTTATTGTATTAGATTTGAATTTAGTATCGTCGTTATTTAAGAAATTATTATAATTTTTACCTTCCATAATCACTTTATTTTTTCTTATAAACATCCTTATATATGTATTTCTATGTTTTAAAATTTATTTGTGGGTAAAAACATTTTTTCATTTTAATGTACTGAAATTATGATCCCTCGTCAGATTCCATCACACATAACACCATAATAAAACAAAATTTAAAATATTAAAACTAACAGAAAATTATTTTCCATCGAATAATAATATTTTTACTATTAATATTCATTATAAAATTTTAAAAATGTTTTTTGCATGAATATTCTTTAGTAACATCTCTTGGATTAATATCAAGTATTTATATTATTGTAAATGAAAAATACTTCATTGGTTTTCTATTGATTCGATCTATCCTTATATTCATTTCATAAGAAAAAAATTTCTATTTTAAATAATATAATGAAATATCCTAAAAGTATAGTTCCTATAATTATGACACCATTTATTATACAATTGTTGTATTCTCTTCAATTTGTATTACGTATCCCCAAGTACATTATTTCAACTCAAATCCCCCTTATGGATCTGTCATAATTGATGGTTTGGTTAGATAAAATATAAATAAATTCAATCCACTATATATTCATGTCATTAAATTTATTATGTAACACATGAAAAATAGATTCATTTATATTTTAATATCAATAAAAAAATTAGTAAACCAATACCATATTGTTTTATTGGACATGAATTTCAACCCCTATATGTATATTTCATTATCCAAAATTTTTATTCAGGTATTTTCCATTAGCACATAAATATTGAGTATCCATGTTTTCGATTTCAATATGTAAAACTATAGGAGTCATTAATATGTATTCCATGAATTATATTTCTGAAATCATCAATCCTAAGAGACCATTATCTTTATCTAATTTTATTCATCTAGGATTTAAATTATACCCATTTTTTTAATCATTTCACATTAAATAAATTATAAATATAAAAAATAATCCACTAATATATTATTCATGAAATCCATTATGTACTTTATCACAAATTTTAATGACCACATAATCCCAAAAGAACTTAATAATGGGTTTAATAGATTCTATAATTTTATACAACAAAAATATCATTCCATGTTTTTATGAATTATAATAATATTCATTATCAACAAAAAAATGATGATACAAATTAAAAAAGTAAAATAAACACCATAATGAGTTTACTATGTTTAATAAAAATGTAATATTCTTATAGAATTAAATAACAATATATTAAAATAACAAATACATCTCAATGTAAAATATGTAGTCACAATGTTTTGGTAAGGCTCGTCGCCAAACCAAGGATAATCAACATTCATTTATTATCCATGATATGGTTCATGTAATTTTATAAGAATATATATAAAAAAAGTAAAATTTAATGAACATAAAATAATAATAATATACCATAATAGTATGTTTTTGTTATTCAATTATTTCATTCATCAAATTTTATATATTCAATTTTATTCTTTTCAATAAAAGATTTCTTTCTGTAATTTATTAGTATGCAGAATCTACGAAATATATATTTCACTCCCTCATTATGTATCTAGACTCTTAATAATATAAACTATTTTTTTTACCATCATATTCATTAAAAAATTATATTTCACTCCCCATAGAATTCTTATTTTACATATCACATAAAAATATTTCATCTTTCTGTCGTAACATTATGGAATGTAATGAATAATATATTCATAAAAATTAATATAAATTTTTTTTAATCATTACCACAATTATTTCATAATTAAGGATGAAATTTTTATAAAAATATTTAATCACCCTAACAACATGATTAAATTTAATCTTTTGATTTTTGGTCTGTTTACCACTATTTAATACTATATTAAAATTAATCATGAATACATTGAAAAAATTCCAATAAAACTACACAGATGAAATTTATATAGTATCTAGTTAATATTATGTAAATATAATAATGATATACAACAAATCAATTATATGTTATTTATGATCAATTGATTCTAAAATTTGAAACTAAAATTCATTTTTAATTTTATTATTGATCAAAATTTTTCTTACACAGGCTTCCAAACAATATATTTACTTATATATTACTTTTTGAAAATTTATTTACTCTTATATATAAACACAGACAAATTTATACCATAAATGGAAAACATATGTGTCTTCCATCTTGCTACTATATTAGAATTAGAAATTTTTTTAAACTGTACATGTCACTATCTTATATAAAAATGTAGTCATAAAATTATAATAAATCCTTCAATATAATCTTTAGTTATGTTTGAAATTTCGATTTTAATTTTATGTAAATCCTTAATTTTATATAAATCAATATTATTCTTCATGAGTGAAACCATGTGAAATTTATTCCTTCATCCCTAATTTCTATTAATTTCATGACACCGAACACAATATCATAGAGACATGAATTTCATCCCACAACTTCAATATGTAAATATCCCCCATAATAAATAAATTTTCATCATTCTCCAACATAAAAATTTGGATTTAACTTGAATAAAAATTTACCAATAATTGTGAATCACAAAATATAAGTTTTTTATGAGAATCGGGATGATATGATAATGGATATATATATATATATATATGTTAACAACTGATTGACAAGAAATCTAACTATACCTAAAAAGGTAACGGTCGTAATATAGTGATTATAAATCAGTTTTATTACATGTAAAATTATGTTAATGTTAACTGATATACTATAAAAACTAATATATAAGTTATATGTAAAAATAATATACAATTTTTCATATAATAGTTATTTAATAATGATATATATTTATATTTACTTTAATATAAAAGTAGATCCTATTATAAATAAATTTTTTCCACGAATTATATGTGTTATTGAAGAAATATATATTATATTTAAAAGGCATAATTTCCTAAATTGAACTAAAATTTGTATCAACATATCCAAATAATCATATGGTATCATTTTTTTATTTTGATAAATATTAAAACATATATAATTAACGAAAAAATAGTTTTTTCTTGAAGATTATTTTTTATGAAAAATTGTTTATATTAAAATGAATAAATAATTTAGGAATCATTTAAATGTTAAAAATAAATATAATTAGAAAAATCATTTATTTTAAAAAGTAAATTTAATTTTCAGACCAGTAAAACAAATTTTAATAACTTGATCACATTTTATTATAATTAAAATTTATGATTAAATACCGAAAAAAATATTCCAATGTTATAGTTTTATTTTAGATTTTATGAACATTCAATAAACTTATATTTTTTGAAAGATAAATATTAATATTGATTATAATATAATTAATCATAATATTGAGCCAAAAAAAATAAATTATTCAATGACGTATTAAATGATACCCACCTATTTTGTATATAAAACCCCCCTCACCCAACCATTACACACCACATCCAAATGTTTTTCCTTATCGAAAATGAAAAAATAA
Source organism: Viscum album (assembly GCA_963277665.1). NCBI lineage: Eukaryota > Viridiplantae > Streptophyta > Magnoliopsida > Santalales > Viscaceae > Viscum > Viscum album. The sequence continues at coordinate 1,628,828,784 of OY728146.1, read as the reverse complement.
ATCTTTGAACAGTCTTATCAATGTTTTTGAGCCCCGGTTATAAAAAAAATTCTATCCACTGAAATATTGAAGTACATGCTAAAGGATGTATCTCAAAAAGTAGGATAGGTGTGTAAATTATAATTTATTTTATTTTTTATTATCAATTTAACCATTACATAACCCAAATGATATTTAAATTAAAATTAAAATAGTTTAACACTTGTAAACTAATTTATTTATAAAAATATAAAAAAATTATTATTTATTATCTTTTACACTCTTTTGAAAACATTTTTCTCGTATTGTTTTTTTATACAACACATTGTAATGATGATGTTTTATTTTATGTTACTACATTGTTAAATTCTAAAAAAAATTATATATATATTTTACATTAATTATTATATAATATATTTTTATATATTATATAAATATAAAACTTTTATGATAATAATGATATTATAATAAAATTTTAATGGTGGATTTATATATATAAAAACAGAATACCAATATTCAAATGTTAATTTAAATATATTTTAGAGAAAATATCAAACTATTTAAAAAAACTTTAGAATGAAATGAAAAATACACCTTGTAACATTTGAAGCATAAAAAATAATTGAAAAATGAAAATTTTCAATTTTAATTTTATCAAAACTATTTTAAAAAATTGTACTAAACACTTATTAATAATTGACATAATAACTGAAAATTAATATGTCTTTATTAAATAAATTAAATGGACCAGTAATGTTGAAATAAATGTGAATATTCTTATAAATTCTTTAAATATTAAAAAAATATTTATTATATACGAGGCCAAATGATATACGAATTTATTCATGACATGAGGTATTTGATTCTCTTCCAAACCTATATTTATTAGAAGTATTTTTTCCAATTTGCTTTATGTTATTCTATAATGACTTAATCTTATATATTACTATATTACCCTCAAATGTTTTTAATAATTTTCTCTATTCCACTCTTATGTATTTATTTCATAATAAAAAAATTATTAATATATTCATTATTAATATTTTTATTTTTATTAATTATAAGTCAATTATCTATCATCCATTTAATGTTGTATCTAAAATGAATTACATGAATACAAAAATATTATTCAATTAATTTTATGGTATTAATTATATCAATAACTATGTTATATATTTACTGTTAATAGCTTTAAGTTTTGTTAGTGGATCATTCTTATTCTTTTATAATGTAATTTTCTTTTGATTATCTTCCATGTGATTTTATATAATTTTCTAATCCTCTTTGTAAAATATATTGTGTAGTTTCTAACCTATTTATAATATATATTTTTGAATTGACCCATCAATATTTTTTTACTTAAATTTTAATTTTGATCTCAAATGGTCATTAAAATGTTGTATCATGGAGTGTTTTTATGGGATTTCTGGACACAAACAACTATTATTGAGTTGTAGAAAAATTCATTATGTATTCCCACTATATTGGTTATATTGTAATATTATATTTTAATATATTTTTATTCCAATTATTTTTAAAGGAATTGAATTACTTTATAATAATAACAATTTTATTACTTCCATTTTAAATATTCCAATATAAAACAAAATTAACATTTTATATTTTTTATATTTCTCTTATATATATTATTTATTTCTAAAAAGTATCAATTTTAATTATTTTCAAATTTACAATGGTATTTATTTTCATACCCTTATTATTTTTCATTGATTTAGTGTAAAATCAAATATTAAAATGTTTTCACCAAAGTAGGTAATGTTAATAGATTTATAGAAGACCAAAACAATATCTGTTAAAAAAATTATTACTATCTTCTCCATGTTTCAATTGAATTACAATATTATATTTCATGAATTTTTTTGAATATATATATTTTTTAAATAAATTAACAATAATCACATTGTATCATTATAAGAAAAATAATTATAGGTTTATGTATTTATTGTCAAAATTTTAAAAACATTATGAAATCCATTTTCAAGATTTTTCTTTCATTCTTCTCTCAATTATTATGAGGGTTAATTATAAATTAATTTTTTACGTTACATGTTCCAAAGAGTATTCGTTTCAAAAATAAAATTTCTATTTCATATTAAAATTAATACTTTATTCCCATATGAATGATATTTTACGTATTATCTTGTTACCTAAAAACTATGTTATTTTTTCATAAAATAGCTATAATTTTATTTCATTCTATAAATCAATAATATTTTTTATCAATACCATTTTATATTCCACCTTTGATATTTTTTATTTTTTATTTCTTCTCATGATATATATTTTTTGTTAAAAATATTATGACTAAATAATCATTTCATTAATTATATAAATGATTATATATATTTGGTTGGGTGGAAATGAAATAATTAAATGTCGACTGATCTAACACTTAATTTGTCTATTCATAAAAAGTTTATATAGAAATCCAATATATAAATAACTTTCCATCATGAGAAATATATGAATATTTCTTATGAATTATTTGTGTTAACCAAAATTATTATTCAATTATACTGACTAGGGAAAACTATTTACATTTCTTTATATGCATTTATTCTATATAGTGTAAATAACTTTTAGATTATTATAATGATTAAATGGTGTCTAAATCGACTTTAACCTTACTTTATTATATTAATTTTTATACCTTATTATAGTTTTTTGAAAACCATTTAATTTTAATGGGTTAATATTTTTATGATTTTAAAATATATACGATAATTTTTATTTTTATGAGGTATTCATATATATTTATATTTTATTATGATATTGTTCATCCAAAAATTATATACACATCAAATTTATTTGGTGAAGCATAAAATCTCATAATATCACTATGTTATGCTGGTGCATGATGTGTTTATCTTTTTTTATCGTAATTCATTGGAAATTTATTGTTACTTATTCCCATTTATCAATATTTTGACATGATGTTTTTTATCAAAAATGTTTTGATTCTCATGGATTATATACTTAACATATGTTATGGTTTTCAACACTTTTTTAAGATTCACATTGATATTTATTATCACCACCGGTCATTATTTTTTTCTAATGATTTCAAATACTTATTCCACGGTATAAGGGTTGTTTTTAGGATTACAATTTCACGTAAATTATGCAATTACATTTGTTTATTATTACGTATTACCTGAATACTTATTTTTATTTCATGATCTTATTCCCCTAACCATTTAATATATTTAATGGTCATGAATCTCACTTATTGTTTTTGTTAATAAATCATATTTTCCACAATGATAATGTATTATCCCTTAAAAAATAACTGAGATTAATCTTTATTGTTTTCCATTTCCTTATGAAATTTGTGGTGTTATTGGGAATTTATTTATTTAATAGCTCATTTTATATGATGTTTTAAATTAATTGTTTTCTATAATTATATTTCGATGATGTATTATATAACTATTTCTCGAATACGTTTGAATATCAATTTTGGGAGTTTGCTACACATAATGTTATAGACGAAATGTGTGTGTGTACTACATAAAATATTGATGTTCTGGTTTATGGTGCTTTATATGGTATAAGGTTTATGTATGGTATTTTTTGAAAATTCATGTCGAAACATTTTGTGTATAAATTCATATATTGTCAACAAATAACTCTAGATATATAGGTTATGTTTAATTTCTATTATCACATATGGTAAACATTTTAAATATACATAAATAGATTAATATTATAACATTTTTGTAGTTATTGATTAATATAAAATTTTGATCTAGTTTTTGGATTATAAAACATGATATAATATTGATAATTGTATATTAATTAGATAAAATTATGAATGGAATTTTATTCATCAGTGGAGAATGAGACATCCTTGATTTTTTTCAAATAGTTTTCTATATTATTTTTTATATTCCACAATTTACTTTTTAAAATTTATATTTGAAATATATATTTTACATAAAAATAAATATTATTGTTTTATGATTAAATTAATTTTTATTTTTCAAATGTAGATATTCAGTATATAATAAAATATATATTTATATAAATATTTATGTTTCATCTCCTGATATTTTTTTTTTCAATTAAAGGAATAAATAAATATAATATAATTTCGAATATATTGAATGTTTTTATAAATTGAATGAAAACTAGTATTCATTGAATATATATGTTAGCATTGAGAAATTTAAATTTTATCTATAGAAGTAATAATGAAAAAATCATGATATATTTTTACTTGAAAGATATACATTAATTATACAAAAAGTGAAAATTTTTATAAAAAAAATAATTATTTTTGTCTGAAATTTTTTTTTTGGATAATTGGTATATATATATATTAATTTTGAAATGTGGTTAAAATAGTTTCAAAACAAACCGTCAAGGATAACTATCTTAATATAGAAATTTAAAAATTACTTTCTTACTTACATAATGATTTATAAGTAAAAATTTTAATTATGTGAATTAAAATATATATTTTATACTAATATTTAATTAAGTATAATTCATATAAAAAATAAGTAATGATGATAAAATATAAGTATAAAAACATGTTGAAATATTAATTTTTCCTTCTAATAAAATGTTGCATATATATATTAGACTTTTTTAATGATAAATTTATCTTATTTGGGATTATAATTTTATATAATTTATTCCATATATTGAATAATAAAATTTCATTTATCATATAGTAGATTTTTTTTTAATTTTTTAGAAACTTTTGGGTTTTGGATGAATAGTGATTTTTTTTGTTTTTCTCTATAAATAACATTTCTGAAATTATTATTACATATAAATTAATAAATAATTTTTTATAAATTATTCCATAATTAAAATTTATATGATGAATATAATAATTTATTTAAAAATAAAAATCATAAATTAAAAATAGATAAATCAAATTTCAAATCCAACTAAAAATTTAACCCCAAAAAATAATATTTTTGAATCATTACATTAATTAAAATATTTTTTTATTATCATCATCTTATTTTAGTGTAGATATATGTTTATAAAATGTAATTATTTTATCAAAAAATGATTAGTATTTATAATAATAAATTTTATAAAAATTCATATGCCAATATTAAATATTATTCAATATTTTATTCAAAATAACCCTCTCTTTTTTAAAATCCCCTTGTTAAACCATTTTTCATGACATTGAAAATTTATTAATCCACTCTATATCTACTGAAATATCAATATAAATGTGCCTATAGATTATTCCAATAAACTAATAAAACATAAAGACCCCCATTAAATGAAAAAGTATCACCCTCAAAATAAGGAGTCTTAAAGACCAACGTAATTGATTTAAATACAAATTGTTTTCTTTTTTATACACATATTAACCCTTACATGACATAATAAATATTTTATATAATTTTAAAATACTAGAATAATTCATTATTATATTAGTTTTGGAAATAAAATATTCATTATAACAAATCTCTTAAAAAATATTATATACAACTTCCACAATGTTTGTTTATACTACCTATGTGAATGATGATGATTTATTTTCAAATATATATTTAATATATTATTGTAAATTTTTTTATGGAAATATATAATTATTTATAATTTAATATAGATTTTATGATTTTGGAATGAATAAATATTACGATAATAATGACACTAATGTAAATAATTGATGTCATTTTAACGTTAAAAAGCAAGGATAATTTCAAATTTCTGTAGATTTGGAACTATTTAGGATAATTTTTTTATTATTTGACTCTTTTAAATATAAAATGAAATTAATGATATTCCCTCAAGCCTGTTGATCTTTTGGAGTCATTGGATATAGAACTTTCTCCATTACCATTAACATAATCATTTTTGGAGCTATGGTCCAAACATCTCTATATAATGGTCATAGAAAAAATTAATATAATAAGTGATAATGAAATATCTAGAAATAAATAATAAAATAAATAAACATGAATAAATTTTTTAATAAATATTATAATAAATAAAATTTGATTATTAATGATGTTAAAAGACATATGTTGCGAGAAATGAAACAAGGTAAGGGGTTCTCATCAAAATCTCAATTCATATCAAGTATTTTTTCTAATATCTCATATGTATCATATCAAATGTATTGAATGTGTACCCCTATATTTAAAATTTTATTTAAATTGTATAAATTTTATATTTACTCATCTTATATATTTATAGTTTACATGTTATGTTTTTTAAGATATTATTTCAAAACCCATATTTGATTAATGTATTACTCCTTTTATTTTTTTCATCCCATCTATTCCATATATAAAATTCATTTGTATATAAAGATATTTTATTTATTTGAATGTTATATATTGCATGTATCCTTACCTATCTAATATATTCATAATTTATATTATATGGTTTTATTAATGGGATCTCTCACAATCATTTTATTTGGGATTTTCTCTTGATCCTTCTCTTTTGGATTTTTTACCTTCGGATAATAATTTTTCATATATAAATATATATATTATAATAAAATTATAATATTACATTTTTTTGACTCATTAAATTATATTTTCTTACCATTTTAGTGTGATTTAATACTATTATGCTAAATTCATAAATTTGAATGAATTTTGCTTATTTTTTAAGTCATTTGTACTTTATTAAGTTGTAATGTATATAAATTAAATATATATTTCTATAATATTCGTATTCTATAATTTTATTTTCATATATTAATCCCTATTATTTATATATATATATATATATTTCATTTTCATAGTAACATTTCTTATTCATCTTTATCTTATAAAAGATAACATTATAATATATAATTTCTACTCATGAAATCGGATGTTTATCTTCGACATCCATAATCATTGTAATGGAAAACTATGTAATTTTCTTATTTTTGAATTATAATGCATATTTACATTTATAACACTGATAATTCTATTTAATTATATTTAAATTCCAGTTTTTTAACATTTTTCAATATGGGTCATTTTAATAATATTAAAAATTCTAAAAAAATCATTTAACATTCATTACCTTTTTATCATCCTCTAAATTATTTTTTACTTTATCCTTATTTACCTTCATTGATCATTTATTGGGATGTATATTTTTTTAATAATTTATAAATATTTTTTTTTTGTTTTTCGAAATTATTTGGTATGTCAGATTTATCATTTTTTACAAAAAAAATTAACAATACAATAATAATTATATTTTCCTCATGACCCCCTATGTTAGTACGCATAATATGACTATATTTAATAGAATAAATGACCCTTTAGTGCTGGATATAGTAAGACCAGGGTGGTATCTATCATATATTGTATAAAAGAACCATGTAGGACAAATTAACCACTAAAAAGTAAAAATGATCAAGAGAAATGATAAAAACCCTAAAAATACTAACTATAAATAAAATAAACAAACATCACATATTTTTATTAAATTTATTAAAAAATAAGTCTTTAAAAATAAATACCAAATGGAAATTCAAATGGATGAATCATTAAGTCAATCTAATCCTCTAAGCTAGTAATGTAGAAATCATCTTCCAAAACCCTCCAAAAAACATAAAAAATATATATATTGCTACGGTAAGAATAAAATGTATACTCTATAGGATCACACAAAATTTATGACATGAATCTGGATGTTGAAAATGAAAATTCAATAGTGAATAGAAAAAATAATAACACATAAATATGTCAATGAACCATCTCAGCCTCCACATGCATCACTGAAAAATAATTTATCAAATTTAGTAACATTATATCAATGGATCATAAGTAATTGAGACCTTTATCCACTTACATACATATTTTACACTCTCAAAATCTAGAATAGAAATTACATTACTCTAAACCCTTCTATGTATTCCTATCATCCCACATCACGACTTGTTATATGTTTCCATGGTAACAAATCTACCCTTCCCATCATACTATAGAGTCGAACAAAATTATATTGAATCATTAATGTCCACATATCACTCTTCTATTCTACGTCATAATCTATGTCAACATCTATGTAGTTTCAACAACATATACATGTAAATAGGGTGTCATGAATATGAATAACATATACCACATGCCCATATCCTACAACACACAAACCCCACCACATACCTCATCATTTCATCATCAACCATTGTCACAAAATATTTTATCATCAACCAATACGATAACATATTGAATTTTTATGATATATAAATTTTATATAATAAACTAAATTTCCCTTAAAAAATTTATTACATGAAATAATGAGTCTATGTCAAGACCCGTCCCTCAGGGCCTATGTTGAGACTACCCCAATACCAACTCCAATAATCCATGGGATAAAGACTAGCACCAAGTAGGAATACAACACAAATGGGATGAATTTTCCTAATAACATTTACACACTCACACAACAAAATCCATAGTGACCGGAAAGTGATAACACTATGTAAAGAAAATGCATCTAGAACACTACAACCCTTCAATGAATAAAATAAAATGTATACCAGTATTGTACAACCAGGATATAATAAAATCCCTCTAATGAAATCACACATGAAATGTCCAACCAGAAAACAAGGGTACTAATGATGCAGTACAATGATTCTAAAAACACCTCAGCTCATCTGATTTCATGAGGCAATATCTATTCATGGCCCTTGTCTACGTAGGAATCTGTCAAAGCATCAATAATATTCACAGGACATGACACATGTGGGAAAATCATGTGAAGGGGTGGGTATAACAATTCTCTATGGGGATCCCTGAAAAACAATTTAAAATACCACAAACAAAACACAACTAAAAATATATAGTCATCTCAACACAGTTATATTTCAATAATACATATAACAAGAACATCTAGGTATAATCATAATGGATTCTAAGACACTACGCCTCATGAAATTTCATCCATATGGTTCTGCTCATAGCAAGCCCAATACTTGGAGATCTCACACTTCGAGATATATAAATCATAGAATGTATAAAGATTTTACCAAAGGTATCTGATAGAAAATATGTTATCGATACTTCCTATGTTTCCATGAGATGTTCAGTCTCACATAGAAATAGAATCTCAGTATCACAACCAATCTGTAGTAACAAGATTTTTCTCAAGGCTTGCTCATTCTAGGGAATGTTCTCCTCGATCTAAAAAGATATTAGAGACCCTCACAATACTGTCCAGGTAATTTTAGACCCTCCAAATGAGAACACTCTAAGAACTACCTGAAGGACACTGGTCAGATCAAGTCACAAAAGAATGAATCTGATCTCGATACATTGATTGGGGGTCCAGTACCTAGTGCTTCGTGGGGGAAATCCTAGCCCTATTGGAATAATCCTCAGAGATTGGGGATAAGTTCTCATGTAAATAATTGCCAGAATCATCACACAAACCCAATATAAGGTTCCATGAAGAAAAATGTGGACTGACTGGACATCTCTATATGATCCATTATCCATCCAATGAAGTAACTGAGAAAATTTGGCTAAACTAACTCACTTCATAACATTTTCCATTCCTTATTACAAGGATGAGACCTTAAATAGATCCATTATAGTTTATCCCAGGGGTACGATATATATTTCTACTGTCAACCTCTATGATGGGATTATGATCCTACATCGATCCCTCTTACAAATAAATGGATTACTCCACTACCCATTGTTGTTCCTATTGAAACCTCAATAATCAATCGATAAATGGACCTCCTCATCAAGAGGGCCCAAACAATGAAAACTAATCATCAAACATACTTAAAGTTTGAATGTTACATGCATTTTACTGAAAAGGGGAAAGTGGGGTCTTAGTCTAGTGCGACCCGGCTCGAGGTGCAAGCCCTCCTACCCAGCCTATCCCAATGGAGCAAGCTGGTGTCGTTCACCATGGATGTCAATGTAACCTCTTCGAACCAACTTCTTTTGCCACGGGTCACCTTTGAGGTCCAGTTGGACCGAAACCTCCAGCCGTAAGGCATGTCCCCCCACCAACTGCCCGCAAGAGACCCCTACTCATTGCTCGCAACAAATTCTAGAGGTTTGTTCTTCTTTCATTGTGCACCAATGTGGTGTTCCACAAGAGAATTAACCTTTCCATTAAGTTTTTTCATGGGGCACCAAAATTTCTTCGGTGGTCTATTTTCCGATTCAGTAGTCCCGCTATGATTCATGGGTCGCTGCCTCCTCTATCATTGTCTAAAATCCATGTAACAAACCACTTTACTGGAAATCAATAAAATGTTATTATATACAATGTCTCTTTGATTCATCCACCACCATTGTTTCCACACCTTCATTATGTCAGCATTTGTTTGGGTTATTGATTTTGGATCATTGTTTTAGGAAATGTACGTGCAATAATCATCCTCTCATTATTCTGCAATGAACATGAATTAGGGGATTGGAGGAAGAAACATTAAAGGTAAAAATTGGTACCCAATCTCATTATTTGTTTTCTATAGACATGATATGCTTTCATTTAAAGGATAATTAAAAAAACATAATAAGAATACTTTCTCTCAAAATTAAAACATATAAGTTGAAATCTCTTCTCAGAACGATCGAACCATGGTTCCTTCTATCCAGGGATTGATCCGCATTCAACATTTAAATTCATGAAAGGGGAATGGAAATATATAAATAACAGAATATACCTTGAGTTAGTATTTTTTAAGATGTATATTGATATTTCATTGTCAGGTTGATACTTGGTCCTGGTGGCGTTTGTTGATTCATCGTTGCTAGATCAAATCCTGAACTTCAATCTTTTGTCACCAGTGCGAGGGAATCCACCTCCTGTCAAGTCTATAATGTTTCCTTATGACATTTCCAATCCTTTATGTTTTGAAAATAAAAAACACTTTCTGTCAAGGAAAATTTTATTTCTCGGATGATTTTTCTTTTTAAGTAAAATTTTCCTTCCCCATGAAAAATTTTCAGTATCTTTTTTTTCATTGTTCAGATTTTAGTTTCTATAAATCTAGCTATATTTATTCCAATGTTAAAAATTCAGATTCACATATAAAACCATTGAATTATATAAATACATTGATATAATGTATTCTGTTTTCAGGATCTGAATTCAGGTTCCAAATTCACAGAAATTCAGACACTGAATTCTCTAAAATTCAGATTCCAAATTATCTAAAGTTTAGATTTTTAATTCTTTGAAATTCATACTCTGAATGCTCTAAAAATAAGATTTTGAATTATCTGAAATTTATATTTTTTTTTTCTGAAAACTAGACTCTAAATTATGAAAAATTTTGACTCTGGTTTCTTCAGAATTTAGGTTTTGGATTCCATAGAATTGAGGTTTCTAATTCCTTATAATTCAGGTTCCTAATTCCTTAGAATCTAGTTTCCAATTTCCTTAGAATTTAAGTTCTGAAATCTTTAGAATTTCGACCCTAAATTCAATATAATTCAGACTCCAAAGTCTAGGGAATTCTGACTCCAAATTCCTTGGAAAATAGAATATGAATATCCATATAATATAAACTCTGAATACTTACTTTCATAATCCATGAACATTATTTATTCCTTAGACTCTAAAAAATGGATTTTATTTAAAAACTATATTTTTCTTACCCATGTTATATTTATGAAATGGTGTCATGTATTTTTCATTTAACCAACTTTTGTTTGAGTGACACGTTTACAAGCCTCTCCGAAATTTATTGAATGTTTTGACAATTGGAGGAGGGAGACGACAATTGGAGATGTCCATATAAATACGTTCCCACATGAATGAGCTCAATAAAAAAACTATTGGATAACACGTTTATCAATCTAACGATTACATTATGTTGAAGTAATTTTATGAGAGAGAAATTTTCATGCCTTGTGATTACTGATCATATAGTTCAGAATTTCATTGTGTGACTTTTAATGGTTGTGAGTACTTTCGAGGGATTTAGAGGTTATGAAGATAGTAATGCCGACTACCTTAATGTTCGAGGAATTATTTGATAAGGAAGATAGAGGTACTGACTACCTTAATGTTTGAGGATTTTATAAATTAGTAATGCAGAGGTGCTGACAACCTTGATGTTCAAGGTCTCTTGGGTATAGCAAGACAGACTCTGATATACCTATTTTGGGCTTAACCTAGTGTTGGTAAGATAGACGTTCATGAAAATATAAATCAGGGGACCTTCATCAAGGATGTTGGATACCCTACTCTTTGGGTTTAAAGATTTTATACTTGATACTTGTATTGTTTCATGTTTTTTTTCTGTTGTATTTATATAATTAAGGAATGAATAACTACCTTATAATTTCTTATACTTGTACCACGATTAGTAAGATTATATACACTTTAATGTTGAATCATTTCCCTTGTAAACTTTTCCTATGTTTCATTTCTAGAACCATAGTTCCAGAATGTATCAGGTTTATAGAACAAATAGGTCTTGTGATTTTACCTTGTTTAACATTGTTAAATAATTGAATGTTTTATATCATCTTTAAATGTTCCAAATGAATTTCTTTAAGAATACATTTCACCCCCCTGTATATTGATCATCTAAATTCATTATTTAGATCCTATAATTTGAATCAGAAGAGTAATCTAAAATAAATATATTCACATATAAGTTTTCTTAATCATGTTTTAATTGATCTATATTTTTCTTTTATTAGGTTATTTTTATCCTTATTTACAATCTTTTATTTCTCACAAGTTTTTGTGGAATGATATTTTATTTAAAATGGTTGGAATTAATGTTGGTTCGATTGAAAATATTAATCCTACTCGGCCAACAATATTTAATGGTAATGATTATGAATATGCAGAGATCGTATGAAGGCTTTTGCTATTAACACTCGTGTGGATTACTTTTTAATGTTAATGGGAGATTATAAGATTCATGATAAGGAAGTAAGATCATTTACTAATCTAGAAAGTTCTGAATATCAACTAAAATACATGGTACACAATACATTGTTCTGTTCCATGAATAGGAATATATATAGCCATATTTCTTAATGTGAATCATCAAGTTGTATTTTGAAAAAAAATGGAGGTTGCTCATTTTGGTACATCTAATGTTATCGAAACTAGAAGAGATATTCCTGGAGAAGAATATCATCGATTTATATTTCCTTATAAGAACTAGTGTGCAAGGTACAACAGATGTTTATGACTGTTGTTAATAGTTTAAAATCCATGGGAGAAAAAGGATTAGAGGATGAGGCCCTTGTCAAAAAGATTATAGACATTATGCCTAATGAGTGGGAATCTAAGAGAACTGATATTGATGAGAATATTAATGTTTAACAAATTATTTTTTATGAGTGTCATGGAAATCCTATTCCACATTACACAATAAGAAAAAGAGATGCTAATTTAAATAAAAAAAGATAATGGAAATTGAAGTGTTCCATTTACAACTACTTCAATTCATATGAAAGGAAAGGATCTGTAATGGGTTACTATATCAAAGTCGATGAAGGTCAATGTTTTATCTGAATGAAGTAAAAGTGAACATTCTCAGAATGAAAATACTAATCTTTCTCGATGGATGAGCATGATAGTTGGGATGAAAGACTTTCTGTATAGTTATAAGAAGAAAGAAATAAAGTAAAAGAAAGACTTGGATGTTACTTGTTATTAATGCAAAAGGTCATTGCATATAAGGCCATATTGTCCTATGCATAAGATATAAGATAGAAAGGAAAACAATTATGAGAGAAATAGAATGAAATACTATGAAGACAAAGAGATGAATTTTTTTAATGCTAATGAAATAAAGAGTTCATGTGGTGGAGACTCTTCTGATGAATCCTCAATGTATGGATATTCTAGTAGGAAAAATATTGGTTAACATGCCATGTTACATATTGAAAATCATTGTTTAGTGCCCAAGGTATTCAATTTTGAATCTATAACCAATGTATCCTTGATTTATAATTATAGATATAATAAATATTATGAATCCTCATATGAAGAATCTTCTTCTGATGAAGATAATACTTTAGCAACTAATAAAGAAGTTTCTAGGTTTGCTAAGCTCCATGAGATTTAAAATTATAAAGTCATGAAATATTTTGATAAGAAAAATTATAAAATTTCTATTATAAATATAAAAATATCAGTTCATTCTAAAGATCATGATAAGAAAATTTTTGATTTTAAATGTATTTCAAAAACCCTTGAGGATGCTAATTTTGATAAAGATTAACTTTTTAAGGACTTAAAAAAATTAATTTCTAAGAAATTTTTTTAGAGCATAATGTTATTACTAAAACTAATGTATTTGAGTATAAGAACAAAGTTATTAGACTAAAGTTATAAATATTTTCCTTGAAGAATTGATTTTCAAACATATCCTTAGGTAAGGAAAATTTAGATAAGATGTATTAACAAATTAGAACTCTAAGGAATAATTCTGGAATTGTTATACTAGTTTAAAACTGATTTTTAGTAATATTAATTATATTCCTCAAAGTGATTCATTCTACACTAAAGGTCAGCGTTGTGGGAATTGGGAAAAAATATTTCCTTAAAAAATAGTCTTAGGTTCTATAAAGCTTATTTTTCTATGAAATTGTGGATTCTAAAAATATTTATTTCTATTGTTTTTTAATCCAATAAAGTTTGGGTTTCAAAATTATAACACTCTTGTTGGTAGGAAAGTAAATATTTTACCAAAAGAAATAAATGGTGAATGGATAGTGGATGGTCCTAGCATATTAATAGTAACAAATACTTCTTTGATAAGATTATCATGATGAAGGGATGAAGTGTAACATTTGGAGATAATTCTTAGATTGAAATTAATGGTATATGTAATATTGTTCTTCTTATAAAAACCATCATTTCAAATGATTTATTTGTTAAGGGTCTTAAGCACAACCATATTAGCATAAGTCAATTATGCGATGAAGGATACATTATAAATTATATGAATAAAATGTTTTTAGTACACAATTCCAAGGAAGAGTGTGTTCTTTCTACCAATAGGAAACAAAATGTTTACACACTTAACTTTGAAGACCATATAATCTACGATCTACTTTGTCTCAGTGCAATAGAAGATCAGTCTTGGTTATGACATAGATGGTTTAGAAACTATAACCTTATGAAACATTGAAAAATCTCTATGAATGGACTAGTTAAGGATTTACCAGATCTTAGATTTGATTCATCAAAAGTTTTTCATCCTTAGAAATATGGAAAGAAACATAAATAATGTTTTAAATCAATCAGTTAAGTCTCAACCACTGATACATTATAGTTAGTGCATATGGATCTTTTTTGTATAATACCAACTGGAAGCATTGGAGGCGACTATTATGTATTTATCCTAGTTGGTTATTACACTATATTTACATGGGTTTATTTTCTAACAAAGAAATATGAAAAT
Organism: Viscum album; assembly: GCA_963277665.1. NCBI lineage: Eukaryota > Viridiplantae > Streptophyta > Magnoliopsida > Santalales > Viscaceae > Viscum > Viscum album. The sequence continues at coordinate 1,628,813,447 of OY728146.1, read as the reverse complement.
TTTTCTTATTTCAAATGTTTTAGAGTTCAAGATAAAATTGAGAAAAAATAAACTTTGATAATAATTCATTGTGATCATGGAGGATAATTTTAAAATTTTGTTTTTGAATCCTTTTGTAGTGGAAAAGTCCTTTCTCATAATTTCTCATCGCCAAGAACTCCTCAAAAAATGGATTTGTTGAAAGAAGAAACATAATTTTTCAAGAGATTACAAGAACCATGTTGAGTGAATATTTGGTAGCCAGACATTTTTCAGCTGAATCTGTAAGTATTATTTTTTATATAATTAATCATGTTTTGATTTGAAATTTTCATAATAGAATATCTTATGCGTTATGGAATGGTAGAAAATATATAATTCCTTACATCAAGGTATTTGGTTGCAATGTATTCCTCTTGAATACTAAAGTTAATTTGATAAAATTTGCACCAAAATATGATGAATGAATTTTGTTAGGCTACTCCACAACATCTAAGGCCTATAGAGTTTTTAATAAAAAATGTTTTAATGTTTAATAAATAGTACATGTTAAACTTGATGAAACTAATCCCTTTTTTTAAACAAACTCATCCTACCTCTTCAGATGTGTTTTCAAAAACTTACTATCAACCCGTGATAGAAGATCCTTTTGACAAGAAAAATGTTCAAGAAAATGTTTCTGTAGTATTTACCCCAGAATATTTCTTACCATATGTTGATGAACATACCATAAAACACTCAAATTATTTAGTTCTTAAGAATCGTCCCAGTGATAGTATCATTTGTGATGTAAATCAACCTGTAAGGACTAGAAGTTCTTTATGAAATAATGTAGAACATATAGCATTTTTTCCAAATTAGAACTGAAAAGCACTAATGAAACTTTAGGTGATGATTATTGTATAAAAGATATTCAATATAAGCTAAATAAACTCTAATGGAATAATGACTGGATCTTATTTGAATGACCTAAGTAAACCTCTGTTATTAGAGTGAAATGGATTTTCAAAAATAAGTTTGATGGAAATGGAATCAATGTAAGAAATAGACCTATATTTGTAGAAAAATGCTATAATCAACAAGAAATAATAGACTATGATGAAACCTATGCTCTAGTTTCTATACATGAATCTATTCATATCCCCTTGCATTTATAGAATGCTTAAAATTTAATCATTTTTAAATGGATGTTATGTTTTTTTTTCATTAATGGTTTCATTCAAGATGAAGTTTTTGTTTAACAACCTCCTGGTTTTGATGATTCAAAACATCATGAACATGTTTTCAAACTTATCAAATATTTTTATAGACTTAAGCGTGCTCCATGAGCATGGTATGATAGACTTACAAGATTTTTTCTTCCATACAATTATGTTAAGGGAAATTTTGATCCAACCCTTTTTGTAAAGAATGATATGAAAAATTTTGTGATTGTTCAAATTTATTTTGATGATATTATATTTGGTTCAACATAGAAATCTTTAACTAATTTTTTTGTGGATCTAATGAAATCTGAGTTTAAAATGAGTAAGATGGGTGAGTTAACATTTTCCCAAGGTTTTCAAATTTCTCATAAACTAGATGGAACATATATATATGAAAATAATTATATAAATGATCCTCTCAACAAAATATGGATATGACAACCCTAAATATATTATTACTCCGATTTGTACCTCAAATATACTTGATCTTGATAATGCTGGGAAACTAGTGGATCAAACTTCATTGAAAGTAATGATAGAAAGATTAATATACTTGATAGCGAGTCGACCAGACATAATGTTCTCAGTATGATTATGTGAAATATATCAATCCAATACTACAGAATCTCATTTTAAGGAAGTGAAAATTATTTTTCACTACTTAAAGTGAACCACGGATTTATGACTCTTTTATTCTTATGTAAATTAGTTTATTTTAAAAGGTTTTTTGGATTATGACATTGTATGGTGTATAATAGATTGGAAAAGTACAACCCGAACATGTCATTTCCATGTAGATTCATTAGTTTCAGGGTTATGAAAAAAGAATCACTCAGAAGCACCTTCCACTGCTAAAGATGAATTTGTATTAGATGGATGTTATTTTGATATACTATTGTGGATGCAACACACACTCACAAATTATGGTATGAGTTTTACAAAAACAAAAAACATGTTTGATAATACTAGGGTAATTTCCTTAATAAGAAACCGTTTACATCACTTTTGTGAAAAGAACATAGATATTAGGCGTCACTTTCATAGGGATCAAAACAGAAAGGATATATCATTCTTCAATTTATCAGAATGTAAGATCAATATGCTGATATTTTCACAAAATCATTTCCATCCTAAAGATTTGAATACATTAAACAAATTTGTAGGATGATAACTGTACTGTAATCATATTTATTAACTTCTTGTTGAAACATATACCCATACAGTAAAAATGTCCTTTTCATAGGGGGAGTACATATGTTATATAGATAAAATTTTCAAAATCAAAATTTTAGTAGTCAATATTTTTGTAGTTAAAATTATCATATTAAAATTTCATAATCTAATTTTTTTCTCTTAATAATTTTTTTTTCATAATCTATATTTCATTTAATCTAAAAAAAATTTTAATCGAAATTTTTTCATAATTTTATGTTCTCCAAGAAAAATATTCCCCATTTATAATACTTTTCACAACAATTCAGATGGTATGTTTTTCTTGCCTAATTTTTTGTAATCATATTTAACCTATTTGAGTTTTCTTTTTGTTTAAAAAATTTTTGGATTCATTTTTCCTTTTATATGAATATTTTTCATAAAAACCCTCAATAGATCAGAATCTATCAAAATCTCTCCTCGTCTATCATCTCAGTCGTTAAATCATCCCAAGAAATTTTCTCCCGTTGGAACAATCAGGGAATTTGAATCGTCGCTTCAATTGCCTATATAAAGGAACCCCCTTCGGTTGTCCCACATCGAATACCTAGATATTTCCTGTTAAAGATCTTCCCTTCATACTTAAGTCCATTATGAATTTCTCAGGTCACCCTTAGTTCTGAATGTCTAAAAAATCCTCTCCTCAAAAAGAAGTGTCAACCTTAATGGAATTATCTTAATGGATGATTTATTGGGAAAGTTTTTTAGTCCCTTACATCTTTAATTAGTATGATTCAGTCATCTCAAAGAACATCAAGATAAATTCCTAGGAGAGTATAGCTGTATCTAAACCCATATTAGAGGATCTAGTGATTCTATAGTTTTTAGCTGAGTAATATGAATCCGTATCATTTTTCATTGAAAGATGAAAATAAAAATTTACTTTTTTGATCTATGGTATGAATTACAATCATTCTTATTCTAAGGCAGCAATTCGGATTGGAATACCATACAAAGAAGAATATGAATTTTCTTCACATATGTTACCTGATGTTGAAGGATGATTTGATAATGAAAAGGCCAAAGCATTCCTCAGTTTGGTTTGAGTGAAGACTCCAAAGATTCTTCATACATCATCAAATTTATGGATTCTTGAAATGTGGGATCAGGGATTTATCATTCCGAGGAAAGGAGATAACGATACTCTAATTAAAAGTGATATATATGTCTTAGATATCTTAGTGAACCTTTAGAAGCTGAATCTGGTAATGAATATTTTGGTCATGATTGAGAATATCAAGAATGGGAATCAGAAGTATCATATCATCATGTATTTGTAAATTCTATCAATGATTATTGTTTCTTGTCTAGAATAAATGAAAATATCATGCGAATTGAACTCAAGAAATTTCAGGGTATTATTTCTAAGCATTGATTCATTAAGGAGAAATAAAATTGGATTTTCTCCTGAATGTAGAGAGTTTTATGATTTATCAAATGAAGATTTTTAATTTTAATCAATGAAATCTTTTATTGTTGAAACATCCCAGAATGGTGGAAGGAATAGGAATGTGAGGGAAAATCAAGAGATTGAAAAATCTCTAATGGCTAAGGTAACTCAATCCACACCCCCAAAAACTAATAAGAAAAATACTTACACTGATAAATTGGAACCTAAATAGAGAGAGGATAGTAAGAACAAAAAGGTAGGGGAGCCTAGCTTTGGCTTGGACCCTGCCGAGGAAAAATCCTTGAAAGTAAAGGATATTGAGGAACTTGAGAAGAAATAGAAAGATAAGAAGTAAAATAAGAAGATGTATGTGGTTTGAAATATTTCAATCCCTTCTCAGGGATGCTGAGAAATCATCTGAAAAAATTCATGTACTAGAATCCTTTTTAATAGAATAAATTCCAGAGACTCTAGGAATGAAGTTTGTAATTATAGATTGGAAAAAACAAGATATATTGCAACTAGAATAAGTGGAAGAACAAGAAGAAGAAGAAGGTAGTGGTGATATCAATGACATGATAATGAAAGTAGATCATTGTCATGAGCAGAGTATTTCTAGGAAGCCCTCAATCCGAAATTATGAAGATGAGTATTCAAAACATGCTACCCTAAGAAAAGATGAGAAGGGTGAGGGATAAGTAAATAAGTTTCTAAAGAAGAAAGTAGCAATCATTAATTCGTACTGCCAGAGGGTGTTGAGGAAGAAGCTGAGAAGGATGAAGCAAATGAAGATAATATTTTTTATCTATCAGATAGTGAACATGAATCTCCTAAACAAGAAGAAATCATTTCAAGTACAGATAAGGGAATTCATGTGATGGTTGATACTCCTACAAATTATTTGGTCAATTAGAAAATTGTTGGTGCCTCATCTATATGGAAACCTGATGTTCATGTAATGTAATCCTCATCAACAAAGAATTTGAATTCAGAATCATATTCTCTTGTCTATGACTTTGGTGATCAGTCTTTGAAGAAGTTGGATGGTACTAATTCAATTTTTTCAACCATAGATACAAGATATCCAATGCATTAGCATTCCTTAAATCAAAAAACTGATTCAGTATCCATATTGATAGATAAGATTTTTAAGCATGAGGTGCAATTTATATGTACTGTAGAAGTTATTGTAGTAGTAATGTAGTGAGAATTGTGCAGTACTATAGAAGATACTATATTGGGAACTGTAGCATACACTGTTTTCCATAGTAGTAGCTAGGAATTTTCCCCTTTTTGGGTCTTTGGGCAATTGATATGGTCATCAAGTCCTTTAATTCCTTCTGGCCACCAATTCTTTCAGGCATGTAAGGCCTCCGAGCCACCTCAAGGCCTTTGATCCACCTTTAGTGCAGATAAAAACTAGACAACCTAAAAGGAATAAGATCTATAGGAGGATGAGAAATGAGCTTTCACCATAGAAAAACCTACATGGATTTCATAAATGACAGTGTACAGAACCTACTATCGAGACAAGCCTGTGCATGCATTGGATAACATAGAAGAACATCCATGTGAATGTGGAGAGCTGATTTCATGATAAAGATGTAGGGAAGAGCAGTTCCAAGTAGTCAGTTTGGGTTATATGTTATGTTTAAACCTACGGGAAATAAATTCATATAAGGCCTATAGGTCCGTGTAATACATATGCCTACGAGTATTGTAAGGGTTCCACCATACCCCTTGAAATGTGGATTATACAAAATCAATAAAAAAATGAAGGCCTTCAGGCAATTGGATGGATGGGTAAAAGATATTTCAAGAAGATGACTAGTTCGTCATGGAAAACTTTTGAAGAGATGAGAATATTTTATGAGTTTCATGATAATGTCAGGGATGATTTTGAAAACGTAGATGCTAAGATTAAATATCTAACCATTTCTTTTGATGAAAATATATCTCTTGATGAAAGTACTTTGAAGAAATAAGTAAATGTTCTGAATGGGAAATTTTATTCAGTTGCTCAGAGTTAGAAAAGGGAAAGGGATCCTGGAATTGAACTTGAGGAAAAGCTTTCTAAAAAAGAATAATCCATAAAAGATCAGGACAATATTCTTAATTCTTATGAAGAATAAATTAATGCCTTTTGGTGAAAAGTGAAGATCATGATCAGTTACTCAATCATGTGGAATATTATCACAAGGAACTCATGATGCTGATGAAAATTGTGAAAATGATGATTCCGAAATAGAAAGGGGGATAATATCATTCAAATCCAATATTTTGTTTTATTTCCCTCTTGTACAAATTCATTCAATATTAATGATTTTTTTTCAGATTATATTTTTTTGGTTGTTTAGTACAAATATTTTAGGTACCATTTTTCTTTTCCATTCCCTTTATTCCTTTTTTAAAATCACAAATGGGGAGAAAGGAATGTCTAAAAATAATACTATGTAAAGAAGAAATTTACCTATGAAAGGGAGAGTTCATCAATGAGAAATTTTTTATCATTGTGATTATTCTACAAAAAAAATGCAAATTATAATTCAAGAAATCAATAATAGGGTCCTTAGTGATTCCAATGCCAAATGGGTAGTTAGTCGTATTCATTATGATCCAAAAGTAAAGGGACATAAGTTTTTATTTTCATGTTTATAAAAATTTCAAAGTCCATATATTCTTTTTAGTACAGATGTATATGATTTCTAAATTGGGGGAAACTATTGAGTCAATAAGGTTTCTTTTTTACTATTCCATTCCATTATTTGTTGAAAATTACAAACAATCTATCTCAAGGAAAATTTTACTTCTCTGATTATTTTTCTTAATAAGGAAAATTTTCCATCCCCAAGGAAACTTTTTGATAGCTCTGATTCCCATTGTTCATTTTTTAGATTCTATAAATACAAATCTTTTTATTCCTATGTGAAAAATTAGGTTTTACATCTAAAAACATGGAATTTTATAAACACATATATATAGAGTATTTAGTTTTCAGGATACAAATTATGTTTTCGAATACTCTGAAATTCAGACTCTGAATTATCTGAAATTTAGATTCAGAATTCTCTGAAATTATGATTCTGAATTCTCCAAAATTCAGACTCCGATGTGCCAAAAATTCAGATTTTGAATTTACTATAATTCACATTCTGAATTCTCTAAAAATCAGACTCTGAATTCTTAGTAATTCAGACTCCGAACACGTTATAATTCATGTTTCAAATTCCATATAATTTAGGATCCAAATTTCTTTTTATTCATGTTCTGAATTCTATAGAATTTGGGTTCTGAAATCCATAGAATTTAGGTTCCTTATTCCTTATAATTTAGACTCCGAATTCATTAGAATTCAGACTCTGAATTCCTTGGAAATTATAATCTGAATATCCAAGTAATATATATTTAGAATTGTTACATGCTTAGATTATGAAAATTATTTTTTCTGTAGAATATGAAAAATAGATTTGGTTGAGCAACCATATTTTTCTTACACTTGTAATATTTATGAAGTAGTTTCGTTCATTCTATTTCTAACCAACCGTTGTTTGAGTGACATGTGTACAAGTCCCTCTGAAATTCCTGAAACAATTTGACCGTTGGAGGAGGGAGATAACTATTAGTGACGTGCCTATAAATTTGATATCATTTTAATGAGCTCAATAAAAAAATTTCAGACAACACATTAATCAATCTAAAGATTACATGCTGATGAAGTGATTTCTAGAGAAAGATATTCTCGTTCTTTGTTCATATTGAGCATCTTGTTCATAATTGCTTCGTGCGACATCAAATGTTACTGAGTACATTAGAGGGCTTCCAGAGATAGGAATACAAAGGTGCTGACTACCATAAAGATAGAGGACATCCTTGATATGGAAGACATAGATGTCGACTACATTTATGTTCGTGGACTTCCTTGATAAGGTAGGCAGGGATGATGAATACCTTGAAGTTCGGGGGCTTGCGGAGAGAGCAAGGTAGACTCCCATATTCTTATCGATGGATTACCTTGGTGTTGGTTAGACAGACTATCTTGAAAATATAAATAAAGGGACCTTTATCCAAGGTCGTTAGATACCCTACTATTTGGGTTAAAATATTCTATAGTTGTTACTTTTATTGTTTCAAGTTTGCTTTACACATCATTTTGATTATTAAGGAAAGTATAACCATCATATACATTCTTATACTTGTAATCGGATTAGTAATATTATATACACATTAAGGTATAATCGTTTCCCTTGTAAAATTTTCTTATGTTTCATTTCCAGAACCATATTTCCATAATCTAGCAAGTTCACAGAATTAAGTGGTCTTGTGAATTTAACTTGTTTAACATTTCTAAACAATTAAATGTGTTATATCATCTTTAAAAGGTCCAAATAAATTTTTTAAAGGATACAATTCACCCCCCTCATGTATATTGAGCATCTACATTTACTATTTCGATCCAACACATCCTACTTGCCTTAGGGAAACTCAAGGGTTATAATGATAAACCTAGATATTTAATAGGGCTTATTATAAAAACAAAATACCACTTACTCCACACATGACATCCAAATAAAATATATTTTACTAAATATTTTAATGAAATTTACAATCAACAACTAAATTTCACCCTCAACCCATGATTGTCTAGATTGGTCCAGACCTAAGAGAAAAACTCCATTATGAACTCAATGGTTGTCTCATATTTTCAATCGAAGTAACCATTTATGAGTTATAAGTATTTGAAAAATTAAATAACATTATTTAATTATTTAATTTAGGATTATACAATTTTTGGGTTTTCTCACTAGAGACCCATGCTGACTAATATTATGTATCTCCTAGGGTAAACCTATCCAACCCAAACACAATGGTTACCTCAATATATGATATATAAATTTTTTTAGGTTTTTTTCACCTCTTTAGGAAAACCAATTTGTTATGGTATTTAAAAACATTACATTATTCAAAGTATATTTTATGACACTCTAAGCTTCAGATTTGTACATTGTCTCAGCCCCTAGTATCATAATTTTCCCAATAATTTTCTGAAAATAGAACTAGGGAAATATGAGTAGTTACATTCTCCCCACCTTATGTCATTATGGCCTCTAAAAGGGAGAGAATATTTACATGAAAAAAGTTTGAGAGCAACGGGCACAAATTTGAGCCTCTCACTCCCATATGCTTTTCTAAATATCCATATTCAACCACAATACATGCAACAATGGAAAATATTTTCAGTTAAGGATCCAGATATTTTTGGGGTACTCAATCCAGGAAACTCCAACGTCGATGTACAACTCACTCAAGATTTTCATGTTCAAAGAGTTATGAAAAAAATCTCCTCCACATAGAGGAATCCCAAGATCTCAACTAAAATATACTCATTTATAGTTATAATTTAGGCCAACACGGTGAGTCATAAAATGGTCACCCTGATAGTATCATCTATCTAGGATGGATATGGTGAACCAATAACAAATTCCATCATTATACCATGGCACACACTTCCTGGTGCCCCATGAAATTGAAGGAGAAAACCATACTATGAAAAAAGGGGACTAACAAGGTTAGCTGACATCCCACAAAACTGATTCAAACAAGCTTTCATCTTTTTATCTCAAATGGTGATCCTAGATTCAACCCATTTCATCATCCATTCTATCTACCTTGACACCCAAATGCTTATCCGGATTCATCTAACCACACTAGGCATCCACTACTAAAACTACGCATCTCTTGAAAAGAACAATGTGCTCCCCAACTTTCGAATGTCCATCAGGGTAATTCCATACAGAAAAATGAGGATGTGAAGACTCACATTTGGTATCAATGATATGTGCCTCCTGAATCGTTTAAGAGGGTATGGGTAACAACCAACAACTTAAGATAATATTACTTATCTTCATCAAGGAAGGATAACTACAACAAGGCCAATGTCTTTGATGCCTCATTTTGTAATAGTTAATTTGATTTCAACTGACGAAATTTTCTTCCACATTCCTCTCCTAGGAATATATAAAATCTCTAGGTCAAAGTCATAGAGAAACTCTTGTAATTTACTCAATATAAATACTTGGTCCATATATGATATGATTAAATTGAGAATCATTTGATAGAAGTAGATGATGAATCTCTTCCCCATCTGGTTGTATCACCACATCTTCAAAGTGAATACCACCACTCCGAACTCAAAATTATGGGTAGTGTAGTTAATCTCACTAAACTTCATCTCAACATTTACTGGACTCACTCAAACATTAGTCTCTATGATGACAAATCCTAGTAAAAGGGTCCTTCCGAAACCATAACATACACTTCAAAAGCATATCTTAAAAATTGCACTTTTATAGTTTGTCCTAAACCATTCTAAATCAACTCTTGTGCTCCTCCTTGGATACTAATTACATTAATAAGTCATCAACAATGATCATTGGGGGATACCCAAGGTGAATCACTATATAGTACTAAGAAATATCTCTATAAGTCCCCCATTTACACCCCTATCTCATGTAGTTCTTCGAGAGCCATCTGATATACTGACCTAAATATCAATAAAACCCTGGGGTGTATAACAATGAAAAAAGAATAACAATCAATGGAGATATAAACCTAGAACATTTTCAAAGAAGATGTCCATCAACTCTGTACACACTATGAAACAGTAGGACTCATAATATTTGTTGCACCAATGCTCGGACTAACCAACTGAATAGAAATTAGTTGCACCCTCCTCAACAAGAGTCCATCAAGTACGGCAAGGACTTCCCCCTTTACGATACAATAAAATCAGGTTCCATCAACACATAATAACAATACCCTTTTCCTAAAACAATCAATCATCGCATGTACTATTTATTAGTATATACTGATAATTTCAATGTAATGTCTGGACACCACTAACACGAGATCCAAACTGAAACTCTCACCTCCAAGAATCTGGTCGCACTATGGGGACAAGTGCATGGTGATTGGGTCTCCACCATTTTGAGTCTCTAAACATGAGGATCAAGTAAATGTTCTTAAACAGATCCTCTGGGTATTAAACCAAAAAATAGAAAGTAAAGGAAATTACTAGTATAAGAATCTACCAATATTACATCTAAGGTAGAAACACATAGATCATACCTTGAATCATTCTTAGTGCCCTTGGGTAATATTCCTTCACATCCTGTAACTATCTCCTCCCATATCCTTCAATCCTAGAGCCTGGTATAGACCATCTAGAGGGGGGGTTGTAAGAAGTCAGATGGTATTCAAACTGCTTCTGCATCCCCAACTCTCCTGCTATGTCCACTGCCTAACATATCCATATTCTCTTTTAGCTTCCTCTTCCTTGGTGGATTTTCAACCACCTCTCGGACTGTAACATGAAAGGTTGTACAATGTCACATGAGATGACCCCTTTTACAAAAAACATAGTAATGATTGACATTCTGGTAACTAACGTATCCCTCGAAATTAATACAAAATCATTTGTTTTGTGGATTACGTTGTACAATTGGTATTAGTAGGTCCTCCTGACCCTGAATTCTTGGAGATAATAGCTTTAGAAGCCTGTGAAACACATTATAACCATGAATAACATAGTCTATGGAAAAAATAATGATCCATGATGTAGTTTGGAAATCTACATCCACCTGAACCACTATAGGTGGGTCTACTAACTGATAATCTGAGGAATCTGTCACCTACTGATCATTATGAATCAAAAAGGCTCAATAACGGGCTCCAATCATGTAGTCCTCATCGATCATCGGTCTGATATCTTGAACATGTAGTGTAAGCCTTAATGGATTGCATCATGAACTCATCCTGGCAAAAACAAGAAGAATCATGGTTAAAGGAGTATACCTAGTGAGATGACTCAAGGACATAGAAAACAGAACTCATTCATATATGATGCATGTACCCATATTTTTTCTTGAAACCAGTTATTTCTTGTACTGAGTTGGAAAGAAGGTGCCTAGACACTTGTTGTATAGATTCATCAGACATTGCTCCAACAGTGGAATCCTTGGCCTGAAAGTTAAACTTAAACACGTAATAGGGTTTCCCCAATACAAACTCAACAGATGCTCATCCCAATGTGGATTCGACCCACCTCTCATACAACAATGTCATGACCCATCCCACAGGGTTCATGCGGTGACTACCCTATGTCTCTCTCAAATAGGCTCGGGGCTAGAAACTTGCACCGATTTGGAATATCCCACAAATTGGAATCATTTTCCAACGAACATGAACACAACCAAATAACTCCATGGCATAGAGGTTGGAAAAAATAAATCAATATGTAATGAAAATGTATGCATACCACTAAAACCCAACAACGTAGTAAAATAGTAATTAAAGAATTAAATAATAACCAACCATGAATATGATAACACTAAAAAAAGATAACTGAAATATCTAACATGAAAACAATGGTACAAAAGATGCCATAGAATGCTCCCGAAAACACCTCAGATCATCTAATATCACAAGGAAATATCTTATCCTTTTCTTAGTCTTGCTCCACCTAGGACTCTACCAAGTCATCATCCATATTCAAAGGACCTGACACATGTTGGAAGAGCCCGCGAAGGAGTGAGTAAAACAATAATCACAGGGAACCACAAAAAACAAAGTAAAAGACCACAAATGAAATACCAATATGAAGGCACAATAATTTCAACATAGGTATATTTCAACAACACATATAAAAAGAATATAATGGTATAATAAAAAATAATTACTAGAGAAAAATATCATCCACTGCAATCCATATAGTTCCACTCTTAACACACTCGATTCCGGGAGATCACACTCCCCAAGCTATCTGAATGTAATAATTTAGAACAAGTCTTATAAAAGTATTTGAGTGAACAACTATTTCAATGTGTTGTGAAGTTTCCCTTAGGATTCCGCCTTCATTAAGACAAGGTGTATTGATATAACATCCAATCCATTTTCATGGGATTCTACTGAAGGTGTTCTTATTCCAGGAGAACACTCTTATTGAGCTATGATGTTATCAGAGACCCTCACAAGGAGGTCTCTCTAAATTTGGACCATCCTAAATAAAAAACACTCATAAATACCTGAATTAAAAAGGTTATTTCCAATCACAAATTAATTAATATGACTTCAACACATAGATATGTAGTACTACAACTAGATCTCATTGGTGGACATCCTAGCCCTGATAAAATTATTATTATAGATAATGTATGGGTGATCATGTATATATTGGACACACCCATTCCAAAAACAATATCTATAGTTCAATGAAGAGAAGTTAGGACTGACTCAGCCTCTCAATGGGATCCATGCTCCAGCATTCATAATCATTGAGAAAACTAGACTAAGCCAACTCACTTTTGAACACAAGATATTTATTACGATAGTGATAAAATTCTGCATTGATCCATCATAGCTAATCCCAAGGGTATGGTCTTAATCTCTATAGTCACCATCAATGATGTGAATGAGATCCTAAATTGATCCATCATTGAAATTCAAAGATAACTCATACTGACCCTTCATGTCTAAAAAACCCACTAAGAATTTCAAAAGCACCGACTTGTCATGGGTGTCCCAACACCTCAAACGGATAGTCATACATTGTTACGGTTTCAATGTTAAGGGACTTTTAGGGAAAAAGGGCCTATTGGGATTGTCTTTAGTACAACATGGATGAACATAACCAACCTGACCCATCGTAGGGTCTACAGACAAGACTCGTCAGGTTGACCTGACCCATTTTTGCGAGTTGGTGAGGTCCACTTGGGATGTGGTGGGCACCACGTCCCACCTGCAGCTGTTGTCATAGTTCTCCATCATGATACAGCTAGACCGCGGGATCAAGCCACATGACAAAACCCACCTGCAACATCCTCCATGGGTCACTGCCTGCTATATAGGCCACAATTTTCATCCACCATCATAGCACACCATCGGTGCATTCTGTGTGCCACCACAGACCACTAGAATCGCTCTGGTAGTATGTTTTCTGATTCTAGGAGTACAACTGCGATCCCAAGGTCACTGCCTGCACAATTGTGGGATCGATTCCACATTACGAACAACTAATTTTTAATACACTAGAATGGTTTTATCTTCAATGTCACTTCCATCAATATTTCATTGTTGTTTTCCAAACTCTTCTCGGATGTCACGCGGCCGGATCATTGATTTGGGATTAATGTACCACGAAACTTGTGTCCAATGATCATCATCTTGTTATTCTGTGAAGAACACAACAATTGTGATTGGGTGATGAAAAATTAAAAATAAAACTAACAATGTATACCTAGAAATTATTCTTTATATATTTATTCTTCTCCCATGAGAAGGATCAGGAAAATGAAATTATGAAGAACAATTTCCCCCAAGTTAAAGCCCACAAGTTGAACCCTCCCACAAGAATGATCAAACCACTGGTCAACCAGTTCATGGGTTGATGCGTGTTTGTTATTTGAATTCATGAATGGGGAAGTTAATGATTTAAATAACAACCCATACCTTGAGATTTTATCATATGTGGATATATATTGGAGGCATTTTGTCACATCAATCATTTTTCTTCGAGCTTTCATCGGTTCACCATCGCATGATCAAATCCTAAAAATCAATCCAATGTCACAGTTGAGAGAGCCACATCCTACTCCTTTCTTTAGAGAAACTCCAGGGTTATGATGATAACCCTAGATTTATGAAGAGGCTAATTAAAAATGCATACACAATTGCAACAACACATAATGTCCAAAAAAAATATATTAATGTCATTCACTTCAAAAAACATACATTTACCCCCGACTTGTGCCTGTCGAGAGTAGGACCTTTCTACGAGAGACACCCCATTATTAACTCAACAGTGGTATCATATTTTTAATCTGAGTTACCATTCATGAGTTATTTGAGGTTGAAAAATAACATTACTTTTTTATTATATTATTTACCATTTTGACTTTTTATGGTTTTCTCACTGGAGACTCGCAACAACTATAGTTACATCTATCCAATTTTTAAATAAATATCCCTAATGAATAGTTTTCCTCATATTTCTGATAGGGGTACCCTTTTATGAGTTATTCAACTTATTCAAAAAAAAACTCTCACACAAGCTATAAAAAATATAATTTGTTTTTGACGGATCATTCAAGAAACTCTGGGCCTCAGAATTGAACACTGTCTCATTGCCTGGTCTCATATGTTTCCCAATAATAATTTAAAAATAGAACATGGAAAATCTACTTCATTGCCTTTTTCCTTGCATTTCATACGACACCCAGAATTATCTAACCACGCTATATTTTTTATTTTATTTTTCTAAAATCAACATCTTTAACATAGTGTTAAAAAAATTGGTATGAATAATAAAAAATAATTTATAAATATTAACTATTATGGTTTTTAAAAAATGAAACATATTTTAAAATATGTTCATAATATTTTTTAAAAGTCATTATATTTTTCAAAAATATTATTTTCTAAAAATGTTTTTTCATTATATTTTGTGATAAAATAATAAAATTAATTTTTAAAAATTTTAGGTTTTTTGAGAAAATAATGATCAATCATTAAATAAAAATATTTAAAATTATTATTGATGTAATTTTTTAGATGATAAATTTTTCAACGAATAATTACAAATATAATGGTTTTATTAAGAAATATATTTTCATTTAATGTTTTTAAAAACACAAATTTCTTAACATTCATAAAAAATTAATTCTTTTCATTATATATTCATTAATTAAATTTGGTTTTTTTAAATCTATTCCATATTTATGTTTTATACTAAAACATTATATACATATTATAATTTTATCTTATGAAATACACCATCTAATCGCATCTTTCTGTTTAATTTTATATTAATTTTTACATCTTACCAAAAATAAATATTGAAAAAATAGATCCAAAAAATTTAATGGTAATTATTTAAATTTATTAATATGGTAAGATTTATTTCTTAGTATCATGAATAATAAATTATGTAAAAAATAATTATTTTCATGGTTATGGTGAAAATGGGTTTACCAATGGTAAAACTAAAAATATAACTGGTAGAATAACCTATAAAATTTTCCAACACCACTTTTTTTGTCATATTTATACCTTATAACTTATATTCAGTAACTTAGTACCTTTTGGGACCCTTTAGAAGAGAAAAACATAGGTACAACATTTTTTTCGAAAATTACAAGTGTGCCACTCAACTCACTAATAAAAGGCCACCCCTATCCTATCGTCTGCACACTTACAAAAAATATTATTTTTTAATTTAAATATAAAATTTATACTTTTATTTAGTCCTATTATCATATATTCCTTATTTATATCATAAATATGACCGTGTAATGATTTTGTGGAAAACCCATGGAGGTTACCGAATAAGATGTAGTATTCTTTAATGATAATTTCTATTTTTTTCATCATCCTCTGTAAAATATTATGAAGACATTATAGTTTAAACAAATTGGTATATTACATAAAAATATTTGTAATTATACAATCAACATGACCTATATCAATATAATATAAACTTAAATGGAAAATAATAACATTTCTCATCTGTCTGGAAGACCACCACCTTGAAAAATGATATAGCATGTTTTCCCTAAACAAATATAATGCTTGGTTATGATTATTAATATAATGTATATATATATATTATATTATATTTGTAATATTAATATAATTATTGAATTATGTTATCACATATACCTTCTTACATTACATTATATGGGTGATACGATAAGGTTATTCTTGTGAAAGGTGGATAACCATCCTGCGAAGAGTGGTGATTTGGTTTTCAATAACTCTTTTCTTGGAAGATAATTAGGGTAAATTTAAAAAAATATTAGATATATTTGTCATAAGAGTTTTTATTTATTTATAATATATTGTTTGCCTTCCTTTTATTTGATCATTCTTTAAAATGGAAATAACATTCATGCATATGTATGACCTACCATATCTATAAACAGTGTAATTATTTTTTGATAAATAAATGTTTTGTAGAATTATATATACAATTAAAATGAATATATATGATATTTATATAATGATTAAAATTATTTAGAAATAATATTTAGGAAAAATATAAGTTTACCAAAAATACTATATCAAATATTACAAGATAAACAGTGTAGTTATTACCCAAATAATGGCTTTAACATGGAAGTGTATATTAATTGGTATCAAAATGTCATTAAAAAATAATATATGGAATTAAATATGTAATTATGTATTTATAATAGATTTATAAAAAATTTATATCTATTATATAGTATGTTTAATATTTACAATGAACATTGAGACATATGGTAAGTGATTTATGCCTCAGTTTTACTTCATTGAGTCATATGTTGTGTAATGCACATATATTGTTTTATTAAGTGTATATAAAAATTATTTCACATGTAATATAAAGAATTTATTTATAATATTGATATTTTATTTTTTATTTATTTTATTCTTTTATCGTGCTTCTAATTCAAAATTAACCATATGTAAAGGGTTTTATGAAATAATATCATCATTTATTATGATAGTCTCTGTTTATTATCCCAATGTTGTTATCATTTTATCCATATCTTAAGAAAAACTTGAATTTTAATTAACACTAACTATTTCATTTTAATATTTTCACTTAATTATATTCTCATTATATAAGAAATATTTAAAAATATGGTTTGTAAAAATAATATTCTTTAATTATCCATTCATTTAAATCCCCTTTCTTCTATATATATGTTTTAAAAAACAATTTTCTAGATTTCTTATGTTATTATGGAATCTTATATTGTAATTTTTACACTTTTTACATTTTTAATGATTTTTCATGAATTTTTCAAATTATGTCTCTTTTTACTTTTATATTAAATATTAAAGGACCATTAATTTAACATATATGAGATGAAATCAATTGTATGTTTTAATGAAAAAATTATTATTTGAAATCATTCATTATATGTTTAATGTTTTGTTTTCATTGAAAACTATTTCCATAATATTTAAGTAATTTTTATCATTAATTAATGTAAAATAGCATATATTCTACAAGGAATGATTTAAATAATTTAAATAATTCAAATTAGTTTAATATGGTTATTCTCATTCCATAAAATTTTGAATATAATTTTTTTTGTAAAAATTTTCACAGTAGGTAGTTTATTTCCTTTAAAATTATTCCAAATGGTCTTTGAAAATATTTATCCATATAATATGAAATCATTGGAAGATAATTATGATTTACTGTGGATATTATTTAATGATAAAATCAAATATATTTTTATTATATGGGTAATGATTATATTAATTTAATTTCAAAAAATTTTATATTATTATGGGTTATGAAATACTGAATTAATTAAATTTTTATTAATCTATTTCACTTTACATGAGTTATGATGTGATGATATGATAAATGTTTTATCGTATTATGGATCAAAAAAATATAGTATTCATTATTATAAGGTTGGGACATATATATCACTACTAAAAATTGGATATGTTTTTATATCTCATGAGATAACAATTTGAAACAAGTAAATCAGAATGAATTACTACAAGAAACACGTGATCCCGGACCCACTATAGGAAATAGGTGCCTATATGTATACAATGAATATCATATGTTAATTAATAATAAACTATGTTAATTCTATTTCTATTCATCCTTAAAATATAAAATTATTTTATATATTTATGATGTTGACACAATTTTTTACATGATGTTGTGGTTCATGATTGATTTATGATGATATACCACTCTTATGAGCTATATTTATAGAAAATATAAATTTTGTTGTGCTGGATAATGTTTATGATATATGAAGGGTATGTTATGAACTTTATATGTTAATTTTATGGTCAAATACCTTTATATGTATTTTTTACATTCACATTATGATATATTGATATCTCATATGTTTACCCTAAATAAGAATATGAGAAAACTCATTCTTAAGTTTCCCTCCCTTGTTTATGAAGAAATGTTTCTATGGTATTCCAAATTGGCGTACTATATTTGATGATATTATTGGGAGATATGTAATATCATTCATGAAATCATGTTATTTGGTTTCTATTGTTTTAATTAAATAACCTATTATGCCTCTCAGGCATGTTGTTTTTGAAATGTATTGAATATTCACCTAAAATGATGTGATATTTATGTATACAAATATTGTGTATTTATATTTTGTATCAGAATAAATTTTTATTCAATATATTGAGATATAGATAAAAAAATTAATGATTTCACTAGGGATATGTCTAAGTATATAATAACATCGTCTTGATTTGGTAATAATTTCATTATGATTTTTCCAAGAAATACAACCCTTTTAAATAATTGTGTGTGGATGTTGTTTCATCAAAGAAGTACCTAGGGGTAAAAGAATTTAAAATGGAGCATTTATTTTCAATTTATTATCACTTTTTACTAGAAAACTGGATTTATTACACTCCTGGTTTGTCAATCACTATGGATATGCATTGGGAATTTAACCATTATTTCGGAACCATCATAAAAGATTGAATTGATGTTGAATACAAATGAAATTGGATGAAACTAAGGTGTAATATATTAAAATTTATTGTTCATGACTTAGACATCCTATATTTTATTTTACATTATAATGTTATTTTACACTATGCTAAATGATTCTCAATGTAAATTCTATGTTTTCATATGATTGGAAATCAAAGGAATAATAGTTGTTTTATATGGGATGACTAACTCAATGATTCTACACCTCAGTAAAAAATACTATCTTACTTAGGTTTATGAACCTTAATTATATGCTCACACAAATTTCTCAATCCCTAAAACATTTTTATCATCCATTGAATCAACAGAGGTATCGTCATTTTATTGAATCCTTCTGGGAAAGTTACCTACATTATTTTAGTGGTTTTAGAATCAATTATAGAAGGTAAATATATCATCACCGTTGAAAAGATATTTTCTATTATATTGTTCATGGATAAAAAATGTTGTCGTATATTTTTATCATTGGTAAGGAAAACTGGATTAGTGGTGTAAGATTATTAATAGCAATATTCAATAGGAATAAATTGAAAATATGGACAAGTATGGGTATAGAAGGATATTTTTTTATATGTAATTTCCTATTATTCTATTTACATGGATAGAGAAGGAATTCTATGATCTTAATAATATATAAGATTGATATATTGGTACACACTATGAATAATTTAGAAGGATTTAATGGTACACTACTAGTATAATAATTAATATAGAAAATAAAATTGATCAATTTTTGGGGGTTTTAAAACCTACCAATGCAAGGAATTTTTTACAAAATACAATAGTACCTATGAAGAAATTATTATTTCCTAACTCCGAGAATGAATGGTATTTGTATATTAAAACCATTCCAATGGTTTTGATATGAAAATGATGGTCAAGTGTCAAGAAGAGTCAAATAAATAAAATATTGGAATGAAAATTTCACCGAAAACATGCCAAAAACAAGGGACGAAGCATCAAAAGAAATTATTGATTAGAACCTAGAGGTTTATTAAATGTGGAAATATAGGACACAAATCTAATAAATGTTGAAATGTGATTAATGGGAATGTTAATACATTAGAGGTGAAAAATATGCTAACTAATGCATCACCCATTAATCAATACATCCAATGAATGTAGTGTGGGAATTATACAAACTAGTGCTTGACTTGAAATTCATTTCATAAAAATCATAAACAGCCACATAATTTGAAATAAAATGTAAAATTTCATTGATCCAAATTCTGTGAAGTGGGTTATATAAATGACATAGTGAGATGTACAATAATCATATGCTCTATAACTACTAATGTTTTATTTTATACTTGAACAACCAAATTTATTATATCCATGTAATTTTGAAAGCGTATAGAATTAAAAGAAATAACATTATATATTTATTTATTTATGAGAACTCTTCATGGAATGATGGTCGCATGAAAAATCTACTTTTTATATCAGAATTATGTTTTTTGGAAATTTATTCCCATAAATATTGTGATCATCCCTCTAATTTAATTTAATGTGATTCTAGGAATGGATTTTATTTATTTATATAAACCAAATATTAATTAACATCCAATATTTTTTTATTTTTACATGATAAAAATAGATATCATTAAGGATGGATAAAGATATTATATTTCTAAAATGATTGTTCAACCATCTATCTATGCATGAATTGAAGATGAATTGATGGAAGACGTGGGGTTAGATAAGATGGTGATAATTGATCTTGGGTTCGACCATAATCCCCATCTAATGATAATGTTCCCAAAAAATATATGGGTTCCATCTGTTTATGATTAAAAGAAAGATAAATCATCAAATTCTTATGGTTATTAATTATTTATAAATCATCTAAGAACAATTATATATTTATATTTTAATGTGTATTACAGTTGGTTTACAAGGAGGTAGATATTGTAGCATTTGTACCTTAGTGTTTTGTATATCATTAGGATATGTCTATGATATAAAAGAATAAACGAATGTTACAAAAATTACCCATACTATAATAGATGGGGGAAAACAGAAGTTTGAATTTTTTTATTAGACTCCCCAAAACATGAAAATGGAATAATTCTATTTGGGTTATAGTAGATTGTTTTACAAAGTACGATCACATTATCACCATTATATAATACATAAACCTCTATTATCCTATAATAATACACATTAAGGATGTTGTATGATAACATGTAGTACCACATTTTATTTTATATGATTGGGGTATGAGGTTTATCAAAACATTCTAGAGATGTATTTAATAGGATTTAGATATGATGTTATAATATATTATTGAACATAATCCTAAAAAATATTGATTGTCATAGATAAGTATTCAAAACCTAGATTATATTATTTAATATTGTTCTATGCATTTCAATGGTGGTTGGAATCAACTCCTTCCACTTTTTGAAATTTCTTTTAAAAATTTTAGTCACTTGATAATTTATATGGATACTCTTTAAACCCTCTATATAATAAATTGAATAAATCCAATATTCTCAAATGTTGTCAATGATAGATATATTTTGTGTCTTGAAATAAATAATGAAATTTAAGATAAGGTTATAGTTATTTAGAAACACATCATGGCTACTCATAATCAGTCGAAATGTTATGCTGCCATTTAATGATGTGATCATTAATTTGAATATTGAGATATAGTTTTCTGAAAAAAATCTCTATAGAAGAAGATTATAAGGATTAGAAAATTTTAAATTATGATCCCTAGTTACATTATTCTAATTGAGATTCTTTATCACATTATTATTGTAAATTTAAATTTTCAATTACCATAAAATCACTTCCATTTTCACAATGTGTTCTATGTATCACTCTTGAGAATGTATATACCTAACACATAAAATGCTATTAATATAAAGGCCATACCACACTATAATTATATTTATTACATGGAACTATGAGTGATGATTTCACATCATAGGGAAATTTTATAATGAAATAATACCACCCCAATTGTCAATTTTGTTTTTGAAACCACTAGTCTAGAGAAGCTAATAAAAATATGATGAAATAAAAAGGGTGATGTATCCGTATTTTTTTATCAGAGTAATTTATTATGAGGTATATATTTATTTGGGGGGATTTAATGTAACATTGAATGTTTTTATTATTTATTATTATTTTCCCAAATAAATTAATTTTCCTTAATAATAGTTTTTATATGCAACATTGATTTTATCTTACATTACCCATGACACCATGTTTTAAAACCCTATGATATATAATTAATAATATTATTAACTATCGACCATTATAGCCTATCTATTATACATATAGGTAGTACTAATAATAAATAATTTGAAAATGTTATATATAATCGTTTAATATAATGAAAAAAAATTGACAAATGAATATATTTGTTTTTTAAATGTCTATATTTGTGTGGAAAATTCTATTTTCTAAAAAGTTTTTTCATTTTCTTATTAAAAATAATAAATTAATTTTATACATTATTTATTTTTTTTAAAAAGCTTTTTAAATGTAAATTTCATCATAATCAAGGATTAATTTTTCTAGAATTTTCTAAATGATAAATTTTTAAGTGAATACTGAAAAATACTTGTTTTTTATAATCTGTATTTTCATTTAAATATTTACAAAAGAAAATTATTTTATCACATTTATAAAAGTAAAATTTGTTAGATTATTAATATATAATTCTAATTTATTTCATTTTAATCAACTGTAGAATTAAATGTGATATTTCAACATTTTGTACTTATGGTATGTTTCTCTTAGGAAAATTTTATCCTCATCACATCTACGACATTAATTTTAAAATAAATTTTAGGAGAAAAGTGAAATTTATTTGAAAAAATGGATTAAAATTAAATGATAAGGAGTTAAATGAACTAGAATGATATAAAACAGACATTTTATAGTTATATTTCAACAATATATCTTATATCCCGGATAAATTCTTATATTGGAGCCTTGTATAATAAAAACAATTTTGTACACTGTTCTAAAATGATATAATTGTGCCACTCACCTGACTTGTAAATGGACACCCATATCCTCGTTTCATCACTAATAAAAAACATTTTGATCATATAATCAATTAATAAATCCAATAAATATATCCAATACATATATTGAAATAATTATTTAAAAAATAAATCATTTTATAGATTTTATTTAAAACTAAATGAGGTTACTAGAATAACATGTAATTTTCATCCACTTGCATTTTTTGTTCCTTCATCCACATTCATAAAAATTTAGTAAAAAGTGATAATATAATAAAAATAGTACCTTCCATATATTGGTATTTTATTTTAATATACTAATTACCTACACACATATCATCTTCCCTCAAACTAAAAATGATAATATCTCTCATTGGTATGAGAAACTACAACGTCCCGAACTGATGTGACATGTTTTCCATAAACACCTATCAATGTTTGTTCGGATGATCGATATAATATATATATATTTATTATAATTTTATGAAAATTTTTATTATATAATTATTCTATAACATATTCCATCTTACTATCCATTCTATGTTGAATATGATAATGTCGTTCTTGAATACGAATATCTATTACCTCACCAAAATAATGGGATTCATTTTTCACAAAAACAATTCATGGAAGCTAACAGTTTTAAATTTAATCAATAAATATGATTTATATGACATTAAATTATTATTAAATTTTAATGTAATAATTACCTTTATTTTATTTAATTATTCTAGAATATGGAATCATAATTCATCACTACATATGGATTGTCGTCTACGTGATTATTGTAACCCATTTTCAATATCAAAATACTATGAATTAATATATATAAATTTATCATGAAAATATATTAAATTTAAATCATTGATATATTTTTACAACATTAAACAATTATCAAGTTATTCATACTTAAAATATATAATCAAAATCTACCCAAATAATCATAGTATTGATAACCCAAAATGAAAAATTATCATGGAATTGATAATAAAAGGTTAATAATACGATATATAAAAATAACATATGGTATAATATATATATATGCTTAATAATTATATTTAATATAAAGAATTTATATTTTTATATATAGGTTTTTAAAATGTACGATGGAATTCAATACTTTTAGTAATAGATTTTTTTCTCAATTTTCATTCTTTGAGACATACGTTTTCATAAGAAGATATACTATTTTATAATGTGTATATAAATCCAATTTGACTTATAATATCATGAATTTCTATATTCTAGTTTTATTTTAAATTTTATTTAATTTTATTCTTAAATGGGTATTAAGATTCAAATTTACTAAATTGGGAAGTGTTTTATTTTACAATCTCATTGTTTTCTATGTTTCATTATGTTTATTCTTATGATGATGAAATCATACGATAATTATATCATGGAAAACATGAATTATATTCTATTCTGATCATGTGATGAAATAATGTTTTTTAATTAATTTTACTCTCATTATGTATAGATGTTTTCAAAAGAATATATTTATGAAAAACCATATTTATTTCACTCTTAAGTCAAGAAAGTTTTCCATATATATCAATGTTTTATAAAGATGTTTAAAAAAATTAATTTTACATTATTATTTATTATGGAAAATACCACAATTTCTTACTTTTTTACCAAATTTACAAGTATTTTTTTTAAAACAATCCCAAATAACCATTTACTTAAAATGTAAATGGAATATTATAATAATGTGTACAACATTAATAATATTTTCTATCATTATGAAAAAATCCACATGTAAAATATTACATTACATGTTTTATATTTTTTTAATATATGAAATGTATTTAAAAAATATTTTATTAATTTTCAATGAATTTCAATGTATAAATGATATTTTACTCATGAAATGATTCAAATTATTTTAAACACTTAATTTATTACATCATAATTTTATTTTAAAAGAAAATCATTTTTAATATGGATAATGTTTTAAAAAGTGTTCTTCAAATAGGAGTCACATTTTTCTATAGGAAATATTTTATGTGGACTTTCAATATAATTTTCCATCTAAGTTAGAATCCAAGGATATGACTCCTTAATTACTAGGGATAAAAATTTATGCTGTTATCTTTACTATTTTTCTGAATGGTTAATGTTTATTTTGTTGTAATGTTTATGAAACACACTTATTTCTCATTTTTTATTATATATTTTATTGAATACATTGTTATGTAACAATTTAGATTTCTATTTGTAATAACATGATGATATAGTAAATGTTTTTTGATATTACATGACACTAAATATGGGTCTGAACTATACATCACTCTAATTAATTGATTAATTCTTAATATCACATAAGATTATAATGAAAAAGAATTTATTTGGATTTATTCACTATGAGAAATATTTGAGTCACGATAACATTTGGGATGCAGGTTCATCCTGATCTACAATGGGAAAAATTCGATATGTCTTTATCCACTATATTGATATTAATTATAGGTAACCATGACATATGAAATTTTTTTCTATATTTATGACGGTTCCACATATTTTTGGAATTATAATATAGGTCGTGAATGAATTATGATTATTTATAAAGATTAAGGGATATGTTTTTTGAAATGATAAATATTTAAATCATGACTCAAGTTAATGGTCAATGACAGGTTGGGTATAAAATTTATATTTATTTTTCATGATCACTTACTCTTATGATTATTATATACATTAATATAATCCTATATTGATATCTTCTATATTTACCCATAATGAGAATCTGGTTTCACCATTTCTTATGTTTCCCTCCCCATCTTATGAAGAATGGTTTTAGTAACTTATGCATAACATAAATACTACGTGTGAAGATATTTTTTGTATATGTAGAAGACACTTCATGAAATAATAATATTGTGTTTATTGTTTTTGAAAACACAAACTATTAAGGTTATTAGAAATGATGTTTTTAGATGTATTAAATATTGACCCAAAAAAATGATATATTAATGTATAGAAATATTTGATCACTATCATTGGTATAATTGGAATGGTTTATTAAATATATAATGATTTTTATTAAAAAAACATTACTAAAACCCATCGAGATTATTATATGTATTGGATAACATGTAATATTTTTAATAAGAATGATATTATGTTTATTTAATAGACATGAAACCATGCCTCAATAATAAATATTGATGTGGTTGTAGAGTAGAGGTACCTCGGGGTAATCACTCTGGAAAGGGTTAAATGAAATTCATTCGATCATCACGTAGTACAGAAAAACGGGCCTTCCAACACAGTAATTTTAAAACGCCCTGTGGATACGAATAGAAAATTTATAAACTCTTCAAGAGCCATCATTATGAAATTAAATAACTGATTAATATGAATATCATAAGATTAACATATGGTGTAATAGATTAAAATTATGGTTTCATGATTTAGATATCCAATAAATGATTTTCATCATTGTGGGGGTTTCCACTTTGATTTGATTTTATCAAATTATACCTTTTTGTTTCATCCAATAGTTGGGTCCTAAAGGAACTATGTTAATAGTGAATGTGATGGAAAATTAAATGATTTCCAACATGGGAAACCTAATTATATAGTATTTATGATGTATAAACATGTTATTAGGCTCACATAACTTTCTCAGTCCATAAAAATACATATATTCCAAATGATGAAAGGGGGCAAAGAAATTATGTTTAATCATTCATGTGAAAACATCGAAAATATTTTGGATCCCTTGGTAGCTGGGTGATGAATCAACATCACTAAAAATATATACTATATTCTATGGTTCTCAAAAAATAAAAATGTTGTTTGAAAATTTATTTCATTGAAGGTGAATTGGATAAATGGTAAAACTATACTAATAATATGAGTAAATAAGAATAAATTGATACCACGAAATTGTATGGCTTTAGGTGGATATATTTTAGTAAGTAAATCATTTTTATTATATATACTAGGATGGATAAGGAATTTCATAACCTTATTAAAATAGATAATAAATATATTATTACTTATGAATATAATTTTATAGGGATTTAAATGTACGATTCTAGTATCATCATCATTATAGAATGAAAAATTGTATGATTTTCAGTGTATTTAATGAATATATAAACAATTATTTGGTAATAGTATAATTTATTAGCTACAATGAAATCATTCATTGTGTGATAAATGTAGAAATTCAAATTGGTTATTCCCACCATTCTGCTTTATCTGATAAGAAAATTTAGGGTAACATGAAATCTTGAATAAATTGCATACTGGGAATAAATTCTAGCTATCTACATACTAGAAATTTTGGAAGAAACACAATGTTAATTTCTTCACTATATCTAGGATGTGCCTTAAATGTGGAAATGTGGTACATGAATCCTATGAATGTAGAAATGAGACAAATCAAATAGTATATGAAATTTAGAATAAGAGGATGTTAACTATTGGACCACCCATACTTCTATTATTTATATTGATAGAGTATGGGAAGTATTGAAATATGTTCCTTAATTCAATGTTTTATGATGAATATCATCAATACCCTTATAATTAAAAAGAAATAGAAAATTATCTTAGGGTCACGAATACCAATGTTTTTTATGAAAATGATGTTGTAAAAGTTACACTTAACATGCACACTTGAATGTATACAGTGTTTTTTGATTCTATATCTTCCCACTCTATTATATCCAATTACATTCAAAATATTATTTCATTATGAGACTAATTATTATATATTATGAATGATTTTATAAAAAATAATGGTATAATGGTCACCTTACAAATCTAAATTTCAAATATGATTAATGTGTGTTGTAAATTTATTCTTTCATGTTTTGTTTTCCTCCATTAAATTAAATTTCATGTTATTGACAAAAATTTTTTCTTTAAAAACAAGGATACCATATTAATTATTTTGTTACACAAGTCATATTTATGATTACAAATGAATCGTGGTCATTTATCATATATTGGATGTTTAAGAACACCAAATGGATGTTACATCAACATTAGAGGTTTTAATTTCTATACATGGAGTCTATTTGACATAGATGGTTGGGGAGAAACTCAATATCGAATATATTCCTATTTATTGGATGTTTTTTTATGTATTTACACATAAATTTCATTTTATTATTTCAATTCATTGTGTTGAGATCACAATAGAATACATACATGGAGAAACACCAGTTTTGAAGACTCCATGTAGAATGCTATAGAATTAGGTTAAAAATTGAAGAAGAGACTCCAATGGAATCTGGATAATGGGATTTATATTCACTAGTGTGTCACCATGGGGTGAACAAGTTTAATATTTTTTTAAATAATTGTTAAATTCATCTTTTCATTGATTATCTATAACATAAAAGGGTCACTATCATGAACAAGTATCTTCTACCCTATATCAATGATTTTGAAGACTAATTATGAGGTTTTAAATACATATCCATTATTGAGAATAGATCAGGGTATAACTAATTAGTGTTAAAAAGTTATAAAATACAAAAGGAAACCATTCCTATATGGTATAGACACTTAAATTAATTGTCATTTATTTTTTTATGACATGTTCCAATGTTATCGTCATGGATTAAATTAATAGAGTCTTTATAGATTACATTGATCAATTATCATAGTATCCATAGATGATATTAAAATATTTCCAAAGATAGAGTAAGAGCGTGAATATCATTTTACGATTGTTCTTAGGACCCTAAAGATGGAAATTATGAATGAAACATTTTACTAGGTTTAATTCTAGAGTATGAACATTTAATTCTTGGGACTAAAAAATACTTTGAAGTAATTTCGATGGATTCATTAAAGAATCTTCTTATTAGATGTTGGATAAGTCAAATCATTGAAGCTATGATCTGTAACATTTTAGGTTTGGTGGGATCTTATCAATGCATTGTGTAGAATTGTTTTCAAATATATATAATCTACTCAATTGTTAACAAGGAAAACATTCAAGTTCAATTGGATAGATGAATATTTTTATAATTTTAAGGAGATGAGGAGATGGTTTGAAAATAAACCTTTATTCTGACTCCAATGACCTAGAGAAATATTTATAGGATATAGTGATGCATCCAATATGGGATTATGATTTATTCTCATGTATAATGATATAGTTATTGATTATTACTAGTTTTAATTTAAAATTAATGATTAAAATTTCCTTACTCATTTCTATATAGAAGTAGTAGTGTATTAATTACATATATGAACATGTTATCTTTATGTGATGATATATGATATATATACTAATAATAAATGATTAAAGTATTATCTTAGAAAATAATAGAATAATATTTTCTATAAAATATTTTAGAATCTGGTCAATAATTATGAATTATAAATACATTACCACCTTTAGAAGGTGAACAACGTGTCGATTTTTTGAGTTAAATGGTTATTGTAAGATAATCCATGATTAGGATCAACA
Organism: Viscum album; assembly: GCA_963277665.1. Lineage (NCBI taxonomy): Eukaryota > Viridiplantae > Streptophyta > Magnoliopsida > Santalales > Viscaceae > Viscum > Viscum album. Next base: position 1,628,783,689 of record OY728146.1, on the reverse strand, counting down.
AATATAGAATATTGTTTTATATTCTGTTGATATATATGGGGATCCTGATAGAATAATTAAGATCTTATTTTTATTAAATGATTATTACACCATGTATCTATGAGATCATTAAATAGGTATAGAAAGAAGATGTTGAGCTACAGAAGATGGTGGAAATTGGTCATCAGTTTAGCCTTGTTCATGATAGAATGATAAGTTTATAGATCTATTTATATGTTATATACATATTTTAGAAGAATAATGAACTATTATTAGAAGCTTATTGGTCCTAATTCACAATTCATCATAGGAGTGCAATGTTGTATAGGGTTTTGTAATAGTCATTCTACTACATTATCTTAAAGGGATATGTTGAAGAGTTTCTATAATAGTTATTGGTATGTATGAAAGTTATATCTAATAGGCATAATTATAAGTGGATGTTTCATATAATACCTATAATTGATAGTAAAAATACAAAACAAAACCATTGATTTCTTTTTGTTAAATTCAACATAACATCTGGACGGAATAATGCTAATTTTGTTGTAAAATATCAAATTACAATTTTATACATATTATTCCACATAAATTAATCCTATCACTTCATTAAATTCTATTAATATATGTTAATCATGAGGTAAGATTATATGGCGTAAAAAATTCCATTGTATCTTATCATTACATATGTTTTACCATAGTGTTTTGGTGATGTCTTCATCATGATATAGATATGATGTTTTGTTTCATCACAACATATCATCCAAAAAAAATCTAAGGGAAAAATTAAAACCTTATAGAATATAATAATATCACGTTTTAAGGATTTTAAAACTCGTTGAGATCAACACCTCACACTAGTAGATATCTCATATAACAATCTCTTTCATTCAATAAATCACATGGATCCTTTTCAATCCCTCTATAGAAATAAGTATAGAACACCAATGTTCTATATGAAGTTTGAGAAATAACGATATTGGTGATTGAAAAAGTTGAATGAATGTATTACTTTGTTAGACACATTTATAAACACATCAACAATGCTCTGACATAGTAGAAAATTTATGATGACAATTGTCGTAGTGATATAGAATTTGGTGTTGGTCGCATTGTATTTATAAAAATATATCCCTGAATAAAGAAAATAATGTTTATAAATATTTAAATACTAATATAAATATACAAAAAAATATTTATATTCTTTATAATATCATAAATGTAACTTATCATTTTGAATTTCCATAAAATATCTATCTATTTTACAATGTGTTCCATGAATATCTCTTGAGGATTTATATACTTAACCCTCCAAATATATTGTATAATGAGGTTTTACTATTAGTTAATAGTCGTTCATATGAAAAGAAACTATAGTAGATTCTAGATCAGAAAGAGACTATTTTGTGAAGTAAGATTAATCCCTTTTGGTCACCATTTTGGTGGGGAAACCACAATCTCAAAGAAGCAATGTGGGAACCCAAGGGAATGAAGATATAGAAGTACCCTAATTTGTTTGTTTTGATGTGAAAAAATTTGAGTTATAAATTTCATATATTTTGGTACAATGAAATAACCAAGGTTTTTATGAATTATAAAAAAAATAATGAATCAGATAAGTTTCATTGATTGCATTGTTTACACGAATCATCAAATTTTTCTTTTGTAACATGCGATGTCGTGTATTAACAAATAGTGATATATCAATAATATTATTATACATACATTACTGAAAAAATATTTCCATATAATTTAGACGTGTTAAGAGTAATAAATTATTTTTTAAATATTTTGAATAATGTTTTTGTATAATGAAAAAATATTTATTATAGTATTATATTTTTATAAAACCATTTATATGTAATAAAAATATTATCATAGAATAAAATGGTTTTATTTCATTTGATGAACAAATAATAAAATTAATTTACTAAAATCTTAGAAAATATATTTTATAAAATAATAGTAATTTTTTAAATCTTCATTTCTACCTCATATAGTTTTAAATTTTTTATTATTTTAGGAAAATATAAAATTTTTAGGTAATAGTGAAGAATAATAATTTTTATTAAGAATTTCTTTATTGATTGATGTATTTAGAAAACGTATAATTATTTATGATATGATAAGAAAAATTAGTTAAATTATTTTTTATGAATTTAGTTTACCACATATTGATCAAACCCATATTTAATTAGGGTAGTAAACCATTTTATACTTATGAGAATATTCACTTTTCAAAAATAAATTTCTCCTCACATCTACATGTTTAATTTTAGAATAAATTATACATTTTATTTGAATATAATATGTAAAAATATAACTCATATTTATAATAAAAAAATTTAAATTTAATATTAATTTCACCTTATTATTATAACATTTTGAATAAAAATAGTGGTAAAAACGATTTATCAGGGTTTAGGAGAAAGAAATTTTTTTGAATGTTATATAAAAATGCTAGAGTAAGATAAAATATAAACATATAGAAAACAAAATTTTTGTAAATATTTATACCATGTATTTTATATTATTATTAATGTTCTATTTTTAATCCTATTTTTTTGATAAAAATATGGGTACCCATTTTTCAAAATAAAAATAATTTTGTGCCACCAACCACACTTATAAAAAGTAGAACCCACTTCGTTCCATTTAAAAATCCAAAACCATTCTTTTTATTATAATATCTAGTAAAATAAATTTATTATATACCAATACTCATCTTATAATAATTATTTTTATAAAAAATGCAACCTATAATGGATTTTGGGGAACACTTAAGGATGTTACTTGGAGAAGAGTTAACATTATTCCAGGAGTGTTTTTTATTTCTTCCTCCAATATCATAAAATACTTTTAAACAATGATAATATAAAAAATAAGGAGTATTTAATATACTTATATGTTATTATAATATTTTAGTGACCTACATCCATCAACTCTTCCAATAATTCGGAAACACATTTTTATCTCTTGTGTACGACAGACTACTGGCTCATGAATAGATTTGAGAAATTTTTCCATCAACACCTCTCAATGTTGGGTATTATTATGGGTATAGTATATATGTATATAATATTTTTAAAAATATATAATTCGATAATTATGATATCACATATAATTAATTACATTGGATTCAGTGTGGAAGACGATAACATCATTCGGGTGTATTCTATTCTACCTCATCACGAAGTGATGTGATTTGTTTTTAAATAACTCTTTTCATAGGAGGTAATAAGGTTAAAGTTAATTTTTTTAAGAAATATTTATGAAACAAAAATGATTCATTAATGATAATAAATTATTTACCTTTCATTCAATTGATCCACTGAGAAAATGGAATCTACGTTCATGTGTTAGTACAATCGAATGTCTCCATAAACAATATATCTCAATTTTTATTTCAATTTTTTTATTTTATTTGAATATATATATAATTAATATATATTATATTTATATCATGTTCAAATTTTATGATTAATTTTAACGATGATCAACAAAATATAACATGAAATACGAATAAAAAACATACATCAAAAAAATATTTAATGCTCGGAAGAGGTATGGATCTTGTTGTAAATATTGTGTTGGAATTTAATTCAAGAAAGAATGTGTCTAATGAACCACCAATATATGCACCCTTATGAAAATTGAGGCGTTCTCCCATCATCCACTTCAGATGGACGCCCCCAACCCCTCGGTCGACTCTAAGGCGATACATGAAGCCTCATAGTCTTCCTAAAAAAAGACCCTCCTCGATGCTTCTCCTTTTACGGTTCACCATGCAGATCCACATTAGCTGGATCTCATAGATACCATGGAATTTGGTTATAGTGATGGTTCCCAATTTATTTCTTTAAATTATTAATATTTTGATGAATCTTCGGTGAAACAAATGTTGTCTTTATTAGCTCACAATTGGGTAGATAATCCCCCGTATGGTATGTTTTAAAAAGTCATTTTCACAAAGTGTTTTTATCATATGGATATAGTTTAGCTACTCAAAAAAATCATTCCTATTTTTTCTTGATTCATGGAAGTATTTGGTTGGGGCCTTGTTTTGGAGACCTCTCTTTTCCAGCTTCTGGAATTTTCAACTCTCTAGTTGGTCTATACAGGATCCCCAGAACCAAGAGACTACATTGTCAGTAGTTTGGATATTCCTTCTTGGTCTCCCAATTACATTCCTTAGTATTAAATTCATGGAAATTATTGGGAACTCAATTGGGGAGTATATATATATGGATGAAAAGAATATCTCCAATAGTAATCAGTAGAATTATGGATTGTTGTCTCCCTATATTTATCATCCTCCCCTCCATTGATGATTAATCGTTAGGGTGGAGACTCATGGGAGGGGAATATGTTTATCCTGATTCAATTGAGACCCCATTATGTACAATCTTTTACCAATTCGGCCATTCGATATCCGCATTTTGAAATTTCTCGTCCATTTTCTACTGTACCAATTGACAAATCTTGTAGTTAGATATTCTCTGGTGGTCATTGCCTCCCAAGTGATTGTCCCTTCTGTTATTAAATAGCTAGAGCCTCGTGAGATGTCCAATTATTCTTTGTCTTCATCTCCTACTTATTATCCCTCCCTCCCCCACTGTCGTCCTTTTCGATTCTCCCACTCAATAACAACCTCCCTCTCCTCTCCCTATTTCACTTCATCCACCACCATTGACACATAATGCCACCTATTTCCACCTGAACATCTATTGATCAATATATAACTCATACCCTTACCCCAACTAATATTATCACTATCTGAGATAGTTGGTTATCCAATGAAAATGAGATTGTTTATTAATACCCTCCTCAGACATCCTTAAATATATGATCTTCAGAACACCCATTAATCTGGATTTCTTTATTAAAATTCTATAGTTAATCAGTTCCTATATAGGATCCTTCCTACCTCACTTCATTATCCATGATTAACTCCTTCTTTGGTTTCTAGGTTTCTTCAGTAATGGCTCATTCGTTTCCTTCTCTCAGATCTCCCTCTAGAAAAAATATTAAAAAGGTTTCAGTCTAGTTTTTTGATTAGTACGAAGGTCAAACACAATTTGATATGTCCAACCTACCCCTGTGGTGATCAAACGCACACAATTGGATAAGTCCAACCACTAGTGTCCCTATTAAGAATATATGGTGTCTCCTCCATCCAATGTGATCTTTTTCTCCCATATCACAATGGTGCCCATGTCCTATGAGTTTCTCAACTTATTTTTTGATGATCACCTTATCTTTTACATTTATTTCTATAGGTATTATATCACAGGACTCAATATCAACATGGATTAGTATACATATTAGAATGGTAAAATTTTTAATAGTGACACTAGTTGTGTCTACTTTCCTACCTCTCACCCGGATAGGCAAAAAATTACTACTGAATAATTTTTGGGAAATTCCTGAAAGACTGTTTCCATGGCCTAAAAGAGTTCCCCCATATCCCCTCGAAGGATCCTCACTAGAAATTTTTATTATATGGTTATCAAGGTAATTAAATTCAATAATATTTAGAAGAACATGTTCCTATTGATTGGAGGTAGAGTCACACTTGTTAATTATTTTTTCCTCAATTACAAAGCATGTTATTTTTACCATCCAGTTTCTAAATTCTATCATAAAAATTTGAATATTCTATAAATGATTTTAAATTGGATTATTTGGTATAGGTAAAACGCAGGTGGTCCTCCTAATGTAAATATTCAATATCAGATGATAATGGGGGAATTGGGGTTAAGGATGTGGGATAGGATATGAACATTCTTTAGGGTAATCATTCTTGAATAATATGAGGGGAAACTATTTTTGGGGACTATTTGTTAAAGAGATGTATGGTTTCGGAATATGTGAGAATTATATAACACCTCATTCTTGTGGAATTAAATATGTTTTCGTGTTCATTTGCATAATGATCATTTGTAGTGGATCCAATGTGACGACGATAACAATTTTTGGTAACAAAACTGGGGGAGGCCTTTTGTATTTCTCGTGTTATCCAACAACTAAACTATCATTTATAGAGGCCATATATCATCCTCTATTTTCCAGTTGTTCCTCAGTCCCACTCAACAAACTGGGTTCGATAAAATCATGGTAGTGGAGTCCCCATATCAATATGACATCACCAGATCCACGAAATTCATGTTCATGGTGAAATCATACAAAGTGTGATGTTATCTCATCCTAGTATTGACCCATGGGGATCCCACCTCTATTTTAATGATATTCCATCTAAATATAACTTCGTGTTATTGAGATTATGATTTCATGTGTTACCAAAAAACTAGCAGTAAAAGGATTGGGTTTGAATCATTCCACTATGAGTATTTGATGTTCTTCCCGATTAGAGGAGTCCTTTTTTCTGATTTTAAATAAAATTTGATGTGTTGGACTGATTTGGAGGATCCTTGGTGAGTTCATTTCACTTACCCCATGAGTGGATTCTAATTTTTTTCTAAATAACTAGTTGTAAGTCTATAAAAACAAAAAAAATGAGGAGAAGCCCTAAATAATATATCTGAAGGGGGTATTAGTGTCTCTGGAAGGCTCATGACTAGGCTTGGAATTGACATCATATTTTTTATTGGATTTGGTGGTTATATCAAGGTGAAAAATTGAATATCTAAAAGGCCTCATATTGTTGGGGGGATGAGGCACCTTCCCCCCAACACTATCTTCTTTGAATCATTTCATCAAACCTACGTAGACCCATAGAGATGGTCTAATAGGCCTAGTGGCCCCCTCAAACCTATGGTATCAATCTCAACATTTATTCTGCATGTAGTCATAGATTTGTTTAGAATCGGGATGTGGTCCTTCATGTTAACCGCAAAGTGATCTTTTCATATAGCACCATTTATTGGATCAGAATATTTTTAGTGGAGGATGAAATGGCCATTCATAATTCCATCTCTCTATATATAACAAATTAAATCATAATCAATAGTATGGTAATCTATTACAAAATTATTTTTAATGCCTAAATCAGAGTCTCTTCCACTCTATAGAACATCACATATCTGATTCATGATCCCAAATACCTTAATTTCAGTGACATGGTGATCCATCATACTCGGCATGAAGGTAATAAAGTGGATGATTTCATGGCATATATGGCTACCCAAGATCACCCTCTCAAATTGATTTGATCAATTGTATATTTTCCCCCTGTTGGGGTAGCCCATGTCATCAAGGATTCACATTGTCTTCATTTCATTAGGCCACCCTGACATTGTGTTTCCTTTTTCCCTTTTTATTATAATTTAATATTGAGTTGGGAATACCGTGAACACAAATTTAATATGGAATTATTATTAAATGAGAAATAATTGGAAATTAGTATATCATACATTGTATGATATAATTATTTATGGTTCATTATTATATTTTTTAAAAACATAAATATTTTTTTTAGGTTTGAATGTGTACAATGGATGTTAAGAATTATATTTACAGACTATTGATTCATTTTTCATTATTTTATAAATATTTTATTTTATCAAGCTATCTTATTATATATTGTTCCTATACAACCCCTTTAACATGTAATATAATGAATCAATTTATTATAATGATATTTTATCTTTCTTTTTATTTTATTCTTTCACTGGGATTGTGAATTATGTTACCATGGGTTTTCTACCAAAATATCATCATTTATTTTGATTTCATATGTTTGGGATTACAATTATGATATTATATGATCAGTATCTCTTGAAAATATTTAATTTTATTTAACAATGTGTTATTTATTCTAGAACATATTTTCAAATCAATTTTCTATCTATATAAAATTAATATATCAAAATATTAATTTTCGAAAAATTATGTTAATTTCTATCTTTAGTTCAACAAATATTCCATTTGTATGATTTATAAAAATGGTTTTAGAATTGTATTATCTCCCTATGAAATTATATAAAGATATTAATACATATTTTTCACCTGTTAAATGAAATCATGTTATTTTCACATATCAACTTTAAAAAAATGTGAATGAAAACATTTTTTAATTTGTACATCATCAACGATATTTTCCACTATAATAATAAATAATTGTCTGATTGAATCATTTATATTTTCTATATTTTATTTTTAATCAAACTAATATCCATAAAAATATAACATTTTTTGGTTGATTTCAATTCGGAAATTATATCATTATAAATAAATTTTTAAATTATTTTTAATTATAAATTTATATGTTCTCAGGGTTATTTTAAAAGAAAATAATTTTGAAAATGACTTATGTTTTAAATAGATACATTCATTATATAATGTCTATTTTCATAATGAAATGATTCAATTGATCTTTTAGAATAATTTTCCATCTAATATGACATCCTTTATGTTATTTACGAGTTTTTTGAGAAAATAAAGAACGAAACCATGATTTTTTTCTATTTATGTTTATTGTATATGTTGATGAAGGATTTATGTAACCCATTTATTTATTTATGAATTATACTATGGTTAATTGATGATATGTTTATAAGACTACTTCCCTATATACTTGTTATGATTTGGTGATATTATGAATGTTTTATGATATTATGGAACACATAATTATGGTTTTATTTATGAGAAGGATGTGATATATATCTCCCTATAATGAAAAAGATAATTAATTTTATTTCATGGGATTTAAATTGGAAGAAAATCAATGGGATTCATCCACTATGAGAAATAGGTGAGTCCAAATAAAATATTAAAAATAGCTATGTAATAATAGATAATGGGACATAGGTGATATGTTATTATCTACTATGTTGATGATCTTTGTAGTTAAAGTTCATATATGAAACACTTAAATATATATATGATGGTACCCCACTTTTATTACTTGATATTATGGACCATGATTGATTTATGATTAATTATTATTGTTATGATTCTTGGTCTCTGAAAAGATAATGTTTTATTCCTTGATTCATTTTTTTGATCTATTAGATGATGGGTATGAACTTCACAATTTATGTTCATGATCACAGACACATATTTTTATATTATGATTTCATATGATCACAGATTGATATCACATAGGTTTAACCATACTATGTATTTGATCTCACACATTCTAATGCTTTCATACCAAGTCTATGAATAAAGGTGTTGGTAGGGTATTCCTATGAGATTTACTATGTGAGAATAACATTACCGGTGATGTTTAAGATTATCCATGAAATATGATTATTTAGTTTATAGTCAACAAAGACACCAACCATTTATGGGTCTCACGTGTGTGTTATGAAATATTTTGGATAGTCAACTAAAAATATGAGATATTTTTAAATGAATATAATGGACCGTTATATGTACTAATGGTGGAATATGTATCATATTCATCTACTATATTTTAAGGGAGAGTGAAGAACAGGTTGTAATAATTCATCTATTTCCTCGTCATTCCTTATACTAAGGAAAATACCCCAACCAAAAATATCAGGTTTTAGTTAGTATTACTCGATTTGAAAGTGCTATGTATATAAATTGTAATGAAAAAATATCACACACACCCACAAATAAATATTTATATATTAATTTTCTCATGGCTTCTCTATCAATTAGTTTCAATGAATAATGTTCCATTATAATCCACCACCAATACTACTCAACAGTTTTACTATGATTCCACCACTAATTACATCCCACTACAAAATATATCCATAGAAATTCAAACAACTTTTTCTGAGTGTATGTTTAACCATATTTTAGATTAATATATTAAAAACTACAATAATTTATTAGGCTATTGGTCCACTTATTTAATGAAAACAACAATATCAAATAACATCACCTTTCCCAATATGCTCAAGGAAATTTTTTAATATTTAGTGTATAAAAATGTTTTCTTCAGATAAATTCAATCATAGGTGTTATTAATTTTAAAGGCTATAACATTAAAATTTTATCATTAATAACTTTCCATTACATCCCAAATAGTAATCTACCATAAGTAACAATAGATTAACTTATGTTCCCTTCAACATCAATCATCACAGAATTACTACCACATATCAACAAGTACACATTAACATAATATCAAAAAATGTTAACATATACCATTCCTACCAAAATAACATCCCCATAACCAAAACTGAAATTATCTCTAAAATAGTAACCCCCATAACCAAATAATCCCAATTAGGACACCTTACCACAAATATCAAAATCATTAAAAGAAATACATAGTGACTGATTCCATGTTCAAATAAATTAAATAATTAATTTAATGAGGTATTTCCCCTTAATTTATCATCAGATGCGTGGGTATTTCTCTATATTTATACATTTACAGAGGGTTAAATTAGTATCCTTCTATATATATTAAAGATTATTTGATCTAGAATTTTTAGTAATCGAACACATAAATGATTTTTAATTTTTAAAAGAAATAAAAATAAAAAAATAGAATCATTAATGTTTGGGATAATAATATTCAATATTAAATAACCAAAAAATAAAAAAATACAAAAAACCATATCCTATTTAATCATATATATTCTAGTTTATTATTGTCAATAGTATTTCAATAATTCCCAGCCACTATATAAAAACAATAAAAAAATTTAGATACACAAAAAGAGGAGAGAATATTGATCCACACCCTGTGCAAAAGTTTCAAGTCATGTTTTACAAAAAATAATTGAAAAGATGATGATGTAAAGGTTTTGTTTTAATATAATTAAATTACTGATTAATGTAAAACTGAAGGAATACATAATATTACATGAATATAAAAATTTATATATCAAACATGGAATGGTATAAGATAATACATTGAAGAAAAAAATGAACATGATATGAATCATGATCTTCATGGAATTAGTAATTAAAACATGACTCCAATCACATGGTAATAGGTTCATGGGTGGTCCAAATTCAATTTATATAAGAAATATTATTTGATAAAAATATGGTATTTTAAAATTGTATATTTATATTCAAATAATATATATACACATATAATGGGACAAGTTTATATTTATTCCCATTTAATTATGGTTACATTAAAACATTCTCTATAAGTCATTTCATTATCATATTTAAAACCCTAACCATAATAAATTGAATGGTCCAATTATATACCATAAAAATTTATTTAAAAACGTTTATCTATGCTTAAAATTACACATTCCATGTTAAAATTATATTTCACGTCATTCTTGTAAAATATTATTATATTGAAAATTTATTGTTTGAAACATGTTGAAATGACCTCAAGAATAGAATGACTAAAAGAATGATAAAATATACTAAATATAACATCTAAATGATGAATTATATGGACAAAAAACAAATGACCATAAACATTATAGTTTTGATTGTCCACATGATGTAACCAACATGTTGTATGGATGAAATGATTGACCGAATTTCCAGACAAGAAAATATAAGAAGGAATCAACTGACCACACAAATAGAAAAAATACACAACATAAATGTGATCTAACATAATAAAAATGTAATAATCAAATGGGTTTTAATCATATTGAAAGGTAAATCATTGAAATTTTGGATTTTAAAAGATTAAGACTATCCAATTAAAACATATTGACCAAATAGAAACCTAAAGCAATGGTTTTTGAAATATGGTACTTTCAAAAAGATACCTATAATAAATTATTATAATAAATAATGAATATAAAAAAGAAATAAAAAAATAAAGCATGGGTATGAACAACCACCATGATATGTTCCCCTTAGAAATCTCACATTAAAAATAAAACATCCAGGAATAAGTGGAACAATGCACATAACCATGAAATATCATCAAAATATCTGAGATTAAAACACATATTAATCATAATTTAAAACATATAATATCAACTGGAAGAAAAAAATAAATTAAAAAAGTTTTCCTAGTCTCTATCTATTACTCTTATTCCAAATTGTTATCCTACTAGACACCATACCACAAATACTCACATACCAAGAGGATATCTCATAAATGGATTTCCTTCTCCCAAAAATACCACATATTAACTAATTTCTACATTAGTGTATCATTATCATTAATCTCAAACTCATGGATGTCAATAAAGTTAGTGTCATTGTAAAGATACTAAAAAATATGGGACACATTGAAGATGTTTTGATCCCTATCCAGCCACTGTGTGATAGTCATCCAGTAAAAAAATATGAAAACACACCCTAATGAAAAAAATTTCCTAATAAACATAAAATAATTCCAACTAACATGACCAAAAATATTTTAATACCAATGTGCGAAAACCCTCTAGGATACATTTCCTATAACCTCAATCTCTAGGTACCTATAATTATGAGCATCATATTCAATCAAATGATCTTGTACAACCCTCATCCACTCTAAAACCAACAAAATAATCTATTTTAGACACCATAAAACATCATGATGTAGGATTGTAGACTCCCAAACCTCAACCTATTATAATGGGAATGAATAAAAATACATATAAAACACCATTAATAGAGCTATTTTGATGAGTGAGTGATAAATATTGTTATAGGAATAATTAACCAAGGTATGGTGTCTCTCCTATGATTTTCCAAACCCATGTTAGATTCCCAAAGAATATCCTAAAATGTCTAGATTGTATGTTGGCTCTTATCCTTTATAGGTTCTAGAAAACATTTTTACAGAATATCTAAGAACAAAAAGAATAATGAAATCCCATCTAGAATAAAAAAAATATAGAAATTATTTTTTTGATTAAATAGTCATTGGAACTCTATATAGTCACACTATATCATCTACATACTTCCTGACTAATTAATCTTCAACAATAAACTCCCCATATATAGAAAATATATAAACACCCTTTTTGGTTCAAGATCACCCAGAAAAATTATAACATTCCTAACAAAAAGTATGACAATTGATGAAATATATTAGTAATCCCTACCAATTCAATTGTGGGAAATCTATGGTTACCAACGCCACTTCCAGAACATGTTTTTACACTTTAGCATACTAAAAAACGAAACATAATTCCACAAACTCACCCTTTATAAAATTAATTACAGGACACCAATGTTACCTTCTTATTCCATTATACATCATTGAAACACATATATTCACTACTAATGATGAGTTCTGAAACTCAGGGAAACATTCCTCACACATAAACTATGGAACAAAAAACATAACCTAAAATAGCATCTAAATCTAACCATCCATATACTGCACCCATAAAGTATCACAATGACCAACATTGACCCACATAATATCATCCTCTGATTCTCCAAATTGAGACTCTTCTATCATCTATATTACATAAGATTTCACTATTTTTAGAAATATATATCCTCATCAAATAATATTCTTTATATCGTGTTGCTTCACTAAAATCTCTTTCATCTCTTTCAAACCATCTTCATACTCTTAAATAACACATTAATATGACATCTTATTTTATATATGTACAAAAATATTAACTTTTATTATGGAAAATGTGATCTTATAATAAAAATAATGTAGAAACTCTGTCAAAATAAACTAATGTAAGACAATATTTTATTGATAGAATAAATACCCCCATAATATTATGAATTGGGATAATAATAATGTTCCCATGGATGAGTTAATATCACTACAACATATGGGATAAATATTTACTAATAGGTCCAGATAAATAGTTGTATAGATTATCTCATAGGGTCATAACAATATAAACCATTATGTGAACATTGTATTGTTTTGAAACAAGATTCATCACAATCCTAGATGGGATTAATCCCAAAATACATTAATCGTCACACATTTTTCTGGAAAATGAAACACATGTGAGATGATCAATCTCTACAACATTTAGTTTAATGCTTATTGAAATCATTCAGTCTAGAAGAAAGACTTATCAATATGAGAAAAAGTTATTAGAAAAGCTATAATCCATGATAAATCATATATAAACCAATGGTAATTTATCATAATACATAGGATGTTACAACACTGAACAAAATTCTTGTGTTAAAAATAAAGTAAAACCAAATCAATCTATAATGGATCACAAGAAAAACCCTACTATGACACCATGGGTCTAAGGAAATTGACTTCATACATCTAAAACATATATTTACACAACAGAACATAGAGTTGATGTGTTGGGAAAACTATAGGTCATCTAAATGTTGGTCAGAATTCTCTTCCTTGTAATATGATTATATATGGACGTTTTTAATGAACATAAGTAAAAAATTGAATATGATATGACATATCACAGAATTCAAGATCATTATGTGGATAGCTAGGGTGTTGATGAAAATGAACAACATGCTGATAAAATCCATGTTTCCAAACCAACATCTAAATGTATTATTTTGGATATCATCCCCAATTATTATCTTTTGGTGATATCCATACCACACATCAGTCTTTGAAAACATACTCGATCCTTTTAGCTGGTCAGAAAAATCGTTTATTATTGAAGTATGTTATTTATTTTTGGTTTTCAACATATTCAAATTCTATAATTTTTTTTAATCCATTTATAACATTATCTCTTCTCAGATAGAAACACATATGAACCCCCGAGGGATACATTGTTCAATATATAGTTTTTTCATAAAATCATCAAATAATATATTCAATTGTTGATGCTTCTTAGCTTCCATATGATATAGGACCATCAAAATTAGATATGGTCCTAGTTATAACAATATTAAAAAACAGAAAATCTTGTTAAGGATAAGTGTCATTACCTCTTCTGAAAAGCCATTGGGGAACTCACCAATAACTATATAATCCTCTATAGTTTGTGACTTTGCTGAAATCAAAGAAAAAGGAAATAGAATAGTCTTTTCATGAATTCTACATATCCAGAAACATCAAACACCAATGAAAACTACAAGATGGAACTCTATAGTTGCAAATATTACTCTCATTATGGCTAAATAATTATTTCATGAATAGAGTAGCATCATTCCATATCGGGGTTGACATCGAATACAAATATCTCAAACAATAAGAGGTACCACAGTAACTTAGGTTTCCCATTCACTGATTTACACCCCCAATACATGTCAAAGATTAATTTTTTTCTCAAACTATAATCGATAACACCATGTGTAATATAATACTCTCTAATTCCTATCCTAACACACCATCCAATGTTGGTGAAGCAATGGAGTTTAAGTATCTACAATAAAACTGAGGAAAAAATAATTTAAATGATACATTGGTCATTTCCTGGACAACCGTGAGTCCCTATAGTAATAGAAACTCTCTATCATGAAAATTATTTAACCCATGCCCTATGAATCATTTATAATAACCAATCTTACCATAATCTTATATAAGTGCAAAAATATGAGGACAATCATGGGGTTGACCGCTACTAGCTCTATAATCTCTCAGTTGAGTATAATCTTGCTCATCCAAATATTGTTAAAACACTTTTTGCTTATCTAGAAATTATAGCCTCAAAGGAACCTAAACTTGAAAAATAACATCCCTCCATGAGTAGTTGGAAATTGAGTGTAATGGTGGTCATGACCCCCCCCCCCATATTTATCATCAAAATGGAATTCTCATAGTTAAATCTCGGGAACCATCAATCCCAGGAATTCACATTGTAGTCTACTATGATAAACTCTATAATAATTGGAATCATGACAACCATATCATTTATAATACTATACGTGAATATCTAACTATCAGTAATATATTTTTATCTCCCTCTTAGACAACTTCCCATTATGATTGAGTCAACTCAATCACCACCATGATATTCTACACCACATGATACCTAGAAAGTATAAATGGGATTACTACATATTTGGTCACTGTACATAGTAATTCCCCAATATTTTGGACTCTAGAATCATTAATAGGAAGGATGTTGGGGTGAAATGTAGTGGTTAATTAAACAAAATCATATGATATTATATTATAAAGATTTCATTCTGAAGGGATAGAAAAAATGAACTCATTGAAACATTCATCAACTATAACAATGTTTCAAGGAGAATCTTATCTTTAATTTATTCAATGAAACAACATTTTTCATCCACTCAATTAGATATTATTTCCCATTCTAAGAAGAGACCATTAAAATTTGACTAATAACCAATAGAACATAGTACTATAATCACGTCCAAATCATTATAATGGTCATCATAGGATCCTCTAACCAATTAACCATAACTAGATCATAGATGATCCAATTTAACAATTTCGATCACATATGGTAGAATGAATGAAACACCCTATGATACATCTAAATTAAAATTGTCAAATTATTCCACCAATGATCAACCAGATAATATTATTAAAACTATCATCTAAGAAATACATTAAAATGATGACCAATACCCGTATCAATGATCCCAATGGGAAACCCTAAGACAAATATAATGTAATTTATCAAAATTAATTTAATTAAATTCATGTTAATTTCATAAAATCACCCATATTCAAAATAAAATTAAAAAAATGATTATGTTACATTTTTAGATCACTACCCCACCACTAATATTTTTTCAACTAGGGTGTTTAGTATGCTTACTATCATTGATTCATATTACAGGGGGACTAAATTTCATGTCTATTATATAGTTAGAGTCAGTATATCATTAACTTGGTTCGAATTACATGGTTACCCTATAATTCCCTCAAACTCATTTATTTTATATAACTCTAAAAATCAGTTTATATCAGAACCAAAAACTATTTTATCACCCTATCATGACCCCCCCCCCTAAATTTCCTATAACACACATAGGAAAGTAGGGAAGAGAACGATTGGCCCATATGTAACACCTCTCACAGGAATGAGTTGGAGACTATCATAGAGGGTGAAAAACAGTCAAATGAGATCCATTACACCCTGTATAGTGAAAATGATTGATATGTAAGACAATATATCCTGAAAAGACTCCAAATAATAATATAAAATAATGATACATATCATAATGTATGTCAATAAAATAAAATAAAACTTTCAAAAAGAAATCCATAATATAGAAAATATGAATTATGTCCAACCTTCATACTAGTAATATCAATATGGTTCATCGAAATAAAAATATTAAAAATAAAATAAGTTGATATTCATGTATGTCTGGAATAAAATGTATAATCTGTCGGATCATGTGCATGGAACTTAATGTAGATGTATTAATATCATATTAATTCAATAGTGAAAAAAACATAAACCAATTTCTCCTAAACAAGTTAAATGAACATCCCTACCTCACCAATGCTCAATCACCAAAAAATGCATCTAATTTGGTAAAACAATATTAAGATAACATAGATAAATGAACCATATATCCACTACCCAAATGAGTTACCACTCTCATCCCAAATGAAAAATGTATGGTTCTATAATCTTATCCATGTTTACCAATAATTTCATGTCATGTTATATATGATCAGGGCTGGGTTAAAACCCTAGTCACCCAAGCCTTTCATAGGGCACAAAATTCAGTGATAGAATTAATAAAAATCCACATATCACAGTCCATATCAATATGGAATTCATTATAACCATGAATCCAACTAAAACCACAAAATTAAAGATATTGGTTAAAATCAATGTTATGGAAATAAAAATTATTCCTTCCTCCTACCATGCATAAAACCCACAACATATCTTATCATATCAATATTATGCTTCACTACAAACTGTAACACCCCAGGTAAATAAACAATATGACATTTCCACATTTATCCAAATTTGTGAATAAGATATTAATATTACATTAAAGGGGACTCTATGCTCGATGGCGTACCCAATACGCAACAACAAGTTTCTTGGGAATCTTACATTGCACTCTAATAATAAAATAATATTATTTTAAATGGTACTTAACGCCTAGCCACTGTAATGGCGGGAATGAACAGAACTAACTAAAAAATGATTATATATGTTTTTCAAATATATTTACTTTTTACAATAAATGTTAGAGGATTAAAAATGTGAATGAATCAAATTTTAAGCGTAAACATTCTAATATTATTTAAAAGGTCGATTAACCGCCTTTTGATGGAGAACCTCTTTTAAATCCACTTTTTGACTATTTTATGTGTTATATATGACAAAATAAAATTCCTCTTTGTAATTTGGACATCAAAATTTACATTGTATAATTTTTTGGTATTTTTCCGATAAAGTTCATTTTTAATGAATAGTGAAAATGTTGTATTTTAATTCAAAATATCTTTTTAATCTAATTTATTTATATGATTAGATTATGTTTTTAATTGTATTTAAAGTGAAATTCGAATATTTATTTACCATTTATTCCAATAGTGGTCATTTGAATTAATTTCACTTTGAAATTGGACTTAAACTAGTGTCAATCTTTTAATAGACATTGTTTCTTAAAAACACGCTATTTGTTTTAACAGCGGGAACTAATTATTAAATTAATTAATGAAACATATATGTTTTGAATATTTTAAAATAGACATCATTTTTGAATTCGGATTATCAAATATATCTTAGGGTGAATTTTTGATATTTTTTTGAAAAACTACAATTTTTCATGAATAGTGAAACCACAAAGTGGTAGTTTAAAAACTGATTTTTCGTTTAAATGAAACTTTACCACATCTATGATTTGAATTTCAAAAATCCGGCATACATGGTTTTCATTAGGATGGAAAACGTTGTTCAATGGGATTAAAATAATTTTTTGGTGAATAGTAACTTTTATGTTTTTAATCGCGATTAGAGGTAATTAGTGTAATTTAAGTTAAAAATAATGTTTTTATAATATTAAATGATCTAGACACATGTCCAACCCTCATTGGATGTGTCATGGCCGACCAATAAAATCCATGGGTCAACATGGGGACCCCATGGAGCAACATTGGTTGGAATATGACATAAATAACATTTTATTTTAATTTAAACTAAAAATATCTCAAGCATGAGTTGTTTTACTAAAACAATTTTTAAATGGGATTATACAAGTTATATTTTCTACTATAAATATTAATTAGAAATATATTAAGATTTCCTAAATCATTATATTTGTTTTATAATTTTTAGACATTAATTAAATTAAATTATTAATGACATCATGATGATGGAGTGATTACCTCATTAATAAAGGATTTAAATAAAATGAAATGATAATGTTAAAAATATAACATAAACATGTAAAAGACATATTGGATGAGTATATCTATAACCCTTACCACCTTATACCCAAAATAAATCAATGTTTGACATTTAAAATCCGAAACTCATTTGAAAATAAAGTAACATTTTGTAACTTTCCAAGAGTGCCCATCCTCTCCTCTTATAAATGGCCCCCACCTCTACCACCGTACCCACACCTCTCAAGATTTTGGCTCAGCCAAACCCTACAAATTTCATCTCTCCACATTCCTCCATTCATCATTGAAGCCTCACTTTGGGCAGAATCCTTTCCAAGGAAGCCTTTGATCTTAAATCAAAGAGAGTTACCCGATTTAAAGGTAATGTCTTCCCTTGTGTTCTTTTGTTTTATTTTACTTCTACAAACCCCTAAATTCTTTTTATTACTTTTTTTTGTAACAAAACAAGTATATTAAATATACAAGGATGTTTTTATAAGAAGGATTCGAGCTACAATTTCACACACCATCGTCTAATGGTTAAAGAACATACTGTTTCTGTGGTTGGCGATTTTCTGCCTCACGAAACGGTGATTGTTCAATATTCTTTTAACACTATTAAAGGTGGCCATTATGATGTGACTATTTTTTATATATGATATATATGGAATTTATGTATAATATATGATTCTGTATTTTATATTTAAAACATACCTTTATTCTTTTCATGTTGTGCAAATGCGATAATTTCATATGAGAAAGTGTGGACTACCGCCCCCTCAAGTGGTGTGACTCGTTCATGCAACACATGGAATGTATAAAGAAATAAATTAATGAAAATATGTGAACTATATAAAATATATATTATACTGTAATTATAATATATATATATATATCTAATTTATTTTTAATTCCAATAATATGACAAAAAAATGAAAGTAGCGTTCATGCGTACGTACGGCCTACCGTCTCCATGAACGGTTCTTTTCATTTTTTTATCTCCAAATGATATGGAATATTATAAAATGAATATGTACTGGATATATACGATATTTTCGTCATTAATACTATTCTGTAAATTATTTACTTATAACTACATGGGCATTCATTTTCAAACAATTTCTTTTTTTTACTCATGTATCAAACATCGACAAAAACATATGATATGAACTAACATTATTAAAAAATTATTATAACATTATAATATGTGATATGAACTGAATAATAATATTTAAAGTAGATAATTAATAAATTATAAATTGAACAATGTTTATTATTCATGAATACAAACAAACGAAAAAGACAAGTCGGACTTGAGGTAAGGGATCCTACCCCTCTCTTTCTTTTTAAGTACACACTTTTATGTTATTCCTTTTAAGCTCATATTTCTTATGATTGGGATATTATTTTATATTAATCCAACTGTACTTTTTATGTTCATATGATGAGAGACCCTATTTTCTATCATAAATCTATTTTGGATGTTTTGAGTGGCGCCGTTAGGCTGCCGAAGTTTCGTAAGAGATATAACCTCTCTCTTTCTTTTTAAGTACTCTCCTCTATGTCACATCTTTTAAGCTCATCTTTTTTATGATGGGGGATGTTATTATATATTACTCTCGATTTAAATATAATTTTAATATGATGATATACCCTATTTGATCTCATTAATCCATTTTTGGAAGTTTTAAATGGTGTCGTTAGACTGCCGAGTTTTCATAAGGGATTTTTCATCTCACTTTTAGTCCAGTGAGATTTATGCTACATTTGCCACAATTTCCTTTTAGTGGTGTATGTATTTCCCATAATTATAATCTTTGTGTAATATAATTTCATTAATTGGTATTTACATATTCATTGTATGACCCTTCTTCAATGGAGTCTACATTTCGAAAGTAACCCAAGTCGATAAGGGAACCTTTCACCCTCCTCTTTTTAAAAGAATTTTATGTTATGTCTTTTAATTCACATACTATTATGTTGTGATATGTTCTTATATGACCTTATTGATGTAAATTTTATGTCTAAGTGATGAGATACCATTTTTATCTCTCATCAACTCATTTTCTAAATTTTGAAGTGACACCATTAGGATGTCGAATTTTACCAAGGGAACTTTTTAACCCAATTTCGATTTCTTTGGGTTCAACATACAGTTATTGAATATGACATCCTTTGAATATGTGTGAATGAAAGTTTATTTTTTTAAAATTAATATCCACTTATGTAGGGTGTTTTTATATTTGTCACATATAATTTTGAGATTCATTTATCCATAATTTAAGGATACCTTCTTTATAAGAGATTTCATCACTATTTACATTTCTATTGAGACTTCATTGTTGTTCTGCACCAATTCCCTCTTATATGGTTTATATATTGTCATTTGGAATATTATATCATGAATCCACTTATTCTCATGATATAATAAAGTTTTGATTAAATGTTATTCCTCAATTTTTGTATTCAAGTGTCTCTAGTTTGGGTAAAAACCCTTTAACCAAAATATCGCTTTAAATGTTTTCATGAATTGTTCTTATTAATATACATGTGTTCAAAATGGTTTTAAGGATTTATGTATATGGATATTAATGGTTTAAAATTTCAAAATCATCAAGGTGGTATGGGACACATTGATTCAAAAATCTCTTTATTAAATGTTTTAAATGGTTTTGGAAATAGTTTTTTTAATGGATTCATTATTTCAATATCCTAAAATTTTATACTGTGATTAAAATGTGGAAATGTTGTGTTTCCATTATTCATGTTTTATGTGATACTTTTATGTTATGGTTCTTGGGAATTATTATGAAAATGGGTGGTTCCGTGATAAACTAAGGGCGAGTGAGCCTAATATAGCTCTCCAATGCATTGGGTAACGTGAAAGGGTAAAACATTAAGGTATCTCCAAAGAGATTTTCGGAATATACTATGATGGGTATTCCAAACATAACCAAGAGGGTTACTACCTACATAAGAATGTTATGAATTCCTCAAGTTAGATTTATGCCTTATGGTTTCTATGATTTATTCATGATTTTATGAGGTATGTTAAAATTCTTATGTTTAATGAGTAAAGTATGATTTCAGACATGGACTAATGTTTTCAATTCGTTCGTTTATATCCCTTACTGTGATTATTATGCTCATCCCAAGTTTTTTGAAATGTTTTTCACAGGTCAAGGAAAAGTTTCATGTTATGATGATATTTTCATGGAAGTGTCAAGAAAGTCTCCATGTTTTATTTTAAATATGTTTCCGTTGATGGGGAAAAAGGAATACTAACTTTTATGAAACCACTTTGTTTAAATGTGGAATGTAATTCATGATTTATGATCTAATTCTCTAAAACCCTAAACCTGAAAAGTTCCTCAATGTGAATTATTCATTTAATTCAATATTATGTAAGGTTTAATGCTGGGGCCTTATAGTTGGTATCAGAAGTTGGATTAGAAAACTTTAGGGATTAAGAGTTTTTGTTAGACACATGATTAGTCCCTATATCTATTATTTCAGTAAAATCCTTGTTTTATAACTTTTTTCAGGTCAAGTAAAGCTAGTAACGAATGGAAGGAGAAGGATCTCAAACGAAATTCCTATCTCTTCATGATGACATGGTTGCAATAATTATTGCAAAGTCATGTTCAGGAGATTGTGAAACTTTTTCTAACATACAACTCACTTGCA
Organism: Viscum album; assembly: GCA_963277665.1. Lineage (NCBI taxonomy): Eukaryota > Viridiplantae > Streptophyta > Magnoliopsida > Santalales > Viscaceae > Viscum > Viscum album. The sequence goes on along the minus strand of OY728146.1, from coordinate 1,628,760,969 downwards.
AGTAGTTGTTTGAGATATCAAACTCCTCAACTATACCTCATTATCATCGTGGATCATGGGTTGTATTTAGACCAATACTATTTTCATAATATTCTTATATTTTCAAGAAAGGAAAATATTATCAAAGTATTTTCAAATATTTTATCTTATCATAAGAATTTGAAGCATATTATGATCTTAAAAATGGTGCTCAGGAAGGAGACCCTTGCGCTACCTACTTATATTTGATTTTAAAATATAGTCTCTCAGCACATACTTATGGTATTTTAAAAGGACCAATAATAGACAGTTTCAACTCAAATTCTGTCCGACTATTTTATCAAAATCATGTTTTATCATATGTTTTGGAATTATATGTTATACATGATTATTTTCCATAACTGTTTTTTCTATGAACACCCATATGACCCATGTCGTACAAGGTGTATTTGGATGGAGGAAGCAAATGATTTTGAAGGATCTCTAAATTAGTGTTGTAATGCATGGGAATTCTACCTACGTGAGAAAGATGACGATGAAACCGAGTGGATTCCATGATCATGGTATGATGTTATTCATTTTGGGAATCATTTTATTTTATCTTATTGTGGTGAAATAAGACTTCAAGAATTAAGATGTTGAGATCGTAATGAGTATTGAAGAAAATGAGATGTATAAAGAAACTATTGAGGTTCAAACATGTTAGGGTTATTTTTGGAGTTTTAAAAAAAGGAGAACACGCAGACCGTGTGACAACCCGTCGCGTCGGACAAAGCTGCGAGAATCGAACCCACAACCAAAGTGCGATTGGTATTTATTGCCTACCACTGGACTACATGAAGTCCCTTGTTAGTATGACATATTCTTTTTAGTTAGATGATTTTATGAATTAAGAGTAAGTTGATTTTGGGTTATCTATAGAAATTATTAACCTATCTTGGAGGATATGTGATTAGGTTAATTACTTTTCAATATGAGACTTTAAGAGAAAGTGATGTTATTTGGAGATAAGTGTTAATTTTAACCATGGAAGACTATGTGATTAAATAAATCATATATTTGGGTTTCAATCTTAGTTTGGATTACATTGAAGAATTTTATGGAAAAACTGTTTATTGAATGGTCTTTTGTTGAACTTTTGGTATTCTTTGACAAATTTTGGAGATTAAGAATATATTTTATTTATAAAGGATTATCATTTTTGGGTATTATCTTATCTCATACTAAACTTTTAGGTTTTAGTTTTGGTGAAGGTCTAAAGACATGGGAATTATATTGTTCTATTTTTTAGATTATGTGATTCTCTAGTAGTTTATTATAGCTCTCTTAATGTAAACAAGACTTCCTAAATACTCATCATTTGGGGAATGTACGAGTTTGTGTAATAAATATTGTAAATGTTGAAAGTCAACATGACAAGTATGAATGTTTCCATAAGATCAAAAATAAATTCCTCAATTAAAAGTAACCTAAAACAAAAATGTTTTCTATTAAATTTTCCTGTGGGGGAATCAAATACCGTTTAACCCACCACAAGTATGTGATTTTATTGTGGTTAACTTTCTCCAAAACATGTTTTCTATCACTCTCCCTCAGAACATGACCCTTTTTTTCTCTTCCATAACCATGTTTTCTTACAGGGAATCCTAGTATGGGTTATCTCAGGTGTCCTTTGTACTTATCTTTCATTATGTTAAAGTTACTGTTTTACTGACTCTTGTTCTGATATGGGATATTCAGTGATGTTTTCAAGCCCACTTTTAAAATTATGAGGACACAATTCCCAAAAGGGGGGAAGAATGTAACACCCCAGGTAAATAAATAATATTACATTTTCACATTTATCAATATTTGTGAATAAAATATTAATATTATTTTAAAGGGTATTATATTCTCCATGGCGTACCCAATACGCAACAATAATTTTCTTGGGAATCTTACTTTGCACTCTAACAATAAAATAATATTATTTTAAATGATAGTTAACGCCTAGCCATTGTAATGGTAGGAATGAACAGAAATAACTACAAAGTGATTATATATGTTTGTCAAATATGTTTACTTTTTACAATAAATTTTAGAGGATTAAAAAAGTAAATGAATCCAATTGTAAGGGTAAACATTCTAATATTCTTTAAAAGGTCAATTAATCGCCTTTTGATGGAGAACCTATTTTAAATCCACTTTTGGACAATTTTATGTGTTATATTTGACAAAATAAAATACTTATATAGAATCTATATATCAAAATTTACTTTGTGTAATTTTTTGGTATTTTTCAAATAAAGTTCATTTTTTATGAATAGTGAAAAATGTGGAATTTTAATTCAAAACCTCTTTTTAATCTAATTTATTTATATGATTAGATTATCTATTTAATTGTTTTTAAAGTGAAATTAAAATATATTTTTACCATTTAAACCAAATGTAGTCATTGGAATTAATTTGACTTTGTAATTGGACTTAATCTAGTGTCAATCTTTTAATATATATTGTTTCTTAAAAACACGCTATTTGCTTTGACAGTGGGATCTAATTATTAAATTAATTAATTAAAAATTTAAGTTTTGAATTTTTTAAAATAGAAATCATTTTTGAATTCGGAATACCAAATATAGCTTAGGGTGAATTTTTGGTATTTTTCTGAAAAACTTTAATTTTTAATTAATAGTGAAACCACTAAGTGGTAGATTAAAAACTGATTTTTCGTTTAAATGAAACTTTACCAATTCTGTGATATGAATTTCAAAAATTCTAAAAACATGGTTGTCATTAGGATGGAAAATGTGGTTCAATGGGATTAAAATAATTTTTTGGGTGAATAGTAACTTTTATGTTTTTAATCGCGATTAGAGGTAATTAGTGTAATTTACGGTAAAAATAATGTTTTAATAATATTAAATGACCTAGAAACATGTCCTACCCTGATTGGATGTTTCATTTCCGACCAATACAATCCATGGGTCAACATGGGGACCCCATGGAGCCACTTTGGTTTGAATATGACATAAGTAACATTTTATTTTAAGTTAAAATAAAAATGTCACAAGCATGAGTTGTTTTAATAAAACAATTTTTAAATGGGGTTATACAAGTCATATTTTTTACTATAAATATTAATTAGGAAGCTAAAAATATTTCCTACATCATGATATTTGTTTTATAATTTTAAGACATTAAATAAATTAAATTATTTATGACATCATGATGATGCAGCGATTACCTCATTAATAATGGATTTAAATAAAATGAAAAGGTAATGTTAAAACTATAAATTACACTTGTAAAAGACCTATTGAATGGGTATATTTAGGACCCTTACAACCTTATACTCTAAATACATCAATTTTGTACCTTTAAAATTCAATACTCATTTGAAAATAAAGTATAATTTTGTAACTTTCCAAGAGTGCCCCTCCTCTCCTCTTATAAAAGGCCCCCACCTCTACCATCATACCCACACCTCTCAAGATTTTGGCCCAGCCAAAACCTGCCCATTTTATCTCTAAAAATCCCTCTATTTATCATTGAAGCCTCACATTGGGCTGAATCCTTTCTAAGGAAGCCTTTGAGCTTAAATCAAAGAGAGTTACCCGATTTAAAGGCAATGTCTTCCCTTGTGTTCTATTGTTTTATTTTGCATCTCCAAACCAATAAATTCATTTTATTAATATTTTTTGTAACAAAACCATTATATAATGTATACTAAGATGTTGTTATAAGAAGGATTCGAGCTAAAATTTCACACACTGTCGTCTAATGGTTAAAGAACATACTGTTTCTGTGGTTGGCAATTTTCTACCTCACGAAACGATGATTGTTCAATATTCTTTTAACACCATTAAAAGATGCCATTATGATGTCACTGTATTTTATATATTATATATATGGTATTTATGTTTAATATATGATTCTGTATTTTATATTTAAAACATAATTTTATTCTTTTCATGTTGTGCAAATGCGATAATTTCATCTGAGAAAGTGTGGACTACCGCCCCCTCAAGTGATCTGACTCGTTCATGCAATACATGGAATGTATAAAGAATGAAATTAATGAAAATATGTGACCTATATAAAATATATATTATAATGTAATTAATATATATATATATATATATATCTCATTTATTTTTAATTCCATTAATGTGACAAAAAATGAAAGTAGTGTTCATGCGTACGTACGGCCTACCGTCTCCATGAACACTGGTATTCATTTTTTTTATCTCCAAATGTTATGTAATATTATAAAATGAAGATGTACTGGATATATATTATATTATAATCCTTAATACTATTCTGTAAATTATTTAATTATAACTACATGGGCATTCATTTTCAAACAAGTTCATTTTTTTACTCATGTACCAAACATCGACAAAAACGTCTGATATGAACTAACATTATTAAACAATTATTATAACATTATAATATATGATATGAACTGAATAATAATCTTTAAAGGAGGTACATAAGAAATTATAAATTCGCCAAAGTTTATTATTCAAGAATATAAATAAACGAACAAGACAATTCAGACCTGAGGTAAGGGATCCTACCCCTCTTTCTTTTTAAGTACACTCTTTTATGTCATTCATTTTAATCTAATCATTCTTATGATTGGGATATTCTTTTATATTACTCCTACTTTAATTTTAATGTTCATATTATGAGAGACCATATTTTCTATCATCAATCCATTTTTGGATGTTTTGAGTGGCGCCGTTAGGCTGCCGAATTTTCGTAAGAGATCTAACCTCTCTCTTTCTTTTTAAGTACTCTCGTTTATGTCACTTCTTTTAAGACCCTATTTGTTATGGTTGGAGATGCTATTTTATATTCATATTTCTGTAAATTTTACTTTAATATGATTATAGACCATATTTGATCTCGTCAATCCATTTTTGGGAGTTTAAAATGGTGTCGTTAGGCTGCCGAGTTTTCGTAAGAGATTTTTCATCTCACTTTTAGTCCCGTGCGATTTATTATACATTTGACACCATTTACATTGAGTTGTGTATGTAATTACCATAATTATACTCTTTGTGTAATATAATTTCATTTATGGTTATTTACATATTCATTGTATGACCCTTCTTTAATGGGGTGTACGTTTTGAATGTAACCCAAGTTGGTAAGGGAACCTTTCACCCTCCTCTTTTTAAGAGACTTATTTTGGTATGTCATTTAATTCACATACTATTATGTTGGGATATGTTATTATATTACCTTATTGTTGTAAATTTTAGTTCCAAGTGATGAGATACCCATTTTATCGCTCATAAACTCATTTTCTGAATTTTTAAGTGCCGCCGTTAGGCTGTCAAATTTTACCAAGGGAACTTTTTAACCCAATTTAGATTTCTTTGGGTTCAACATGTAGTTGTTGAATATGTCATCCTTTTAATATGTGTGAATTACCAACTATTGTTTTAAACTTAATATCCACTTATATTGGGTGAATTTATATTTGTCACAAATAATTTTGAGAATGAATTATCCTTTATTTAGGGATACCTTCTTTATAAGATATTTCATCACAATTTTCATTTCTATTGAGACTTCATTGTTGTTATGCACCAATTCTCTCTTATATAGTGTATATACCATCCTTTTGAATATTATATCATGAATCCATTTATTATCATGATATAATAATGTTTTGATTAAATGTTATTCCTCATTTATTGTATTCAAGTGTCTCTAGTTTTGGTAAAACCCTTTAACCAAAATATCGCTTTAAATGTTCTAATGATTTGTTCTTATTAATATCCATGTGCTCAAAATGGTTTTAAGGATTTATTTATATGGATATTAATTGTTTAAAATATTAAAATCATCAAGGTGTTATGGGACACTTTGATTCAAAAATCTCTTTATTAAATGTTTTAAATGGTTTTGAAAATTGTTTTTTTAATTGATTCATTATTTCAATATCCTAAAATGTTATACTGTGATTGAAATGTGGAAATGTTATGTTTTATTTATTCATGTCTTATGTGATACGTTTATGTTATGGTTCTTGGGCATTGTTATGAAAATGGGTGGTTCTGTTATAAACTAAGTGTGGGTGAGCCCGATATAGCTCTCCAATGCATTGGGTAACGTGAAGGGGTAAAAACGTTAAGGTTTCTATGAAGAGATTTAGGGAATATACTTTGATGGGTATTCAAAATGTAACCAAGAGGGTTACTCCCTATGTATGAATGTTATTAATGCCTCAAGTTACCTTTATGCCTTATGGTTTCTATGATTTGTTCATGATTTGATGAGGTATGTTAAAATGCTTATGTTTTATGAGTAAAGTATGATTTCATACATGGACTAATGTTTTCTTTTCGTACTTTTATATCCCTTACTGAGCATTTTATGCTCATCCCAAGTTTTTGAAATATTTTTCACAGGTCAAGGGGAAGGTTCATGTTGTGATGATAGTTTCAAGGAAGTTTCAAGAAAGAATCCATGTTTTATTTTAAATATGTTTCTGTTGATGGGGAAAAACGAATACTATGTTTTATGTAACCACTTTGTTTAAATGTGGAATGTAATTCGTGATTTATGATCTAATTCTCTAAAACTCTAAACCTGAAAAGTTCCTAAATGTGAATTATTCATTTAATTCAATATTTTGTAAGGTTTAATTCTGGGGCATTATAGTTGGTATCCGAGGTCAGTTTAGAAAACTTTATGGATTTGGAGTTTTTGTTAGACACATGATTAATCCCTATATCTATTATTTCAGTTATATCCTTGTTTTATAACATTTTTTAGGTCAAGTAAATCTGGTTACAAATGGATGGAGAAACATCTCAAAGGACATTCCTATCTCATCATGATGACATGCTTGCAATAATTATTGAAAAGTCATGTTTGGATGATTGTGAAACCTTTTCTAACATACAACTCACATGCAAGCAGTTGTTTGAGATATCAAACACCTCAAATATACCTCGTTATCATCGTGGATCATGAGTTGTATTTAGACAAATACTATTTTCACAATATTCTAATATTTTCAAGAAAGGAAGATATTATGAAGGTATTTTCAAATATTTTACCTTATCACAAGAAATTGAAGCATATTATGATCTTAAAAATGGTGTTGAGGAAGAAGACACTTGAGCTACCTATTTATATTTGCTTTTAAAATATAGTCTCTCAGCACATACTTATGGTATTTTAAAGCGACCAATAATAGACAGTTTCAACTCAAATTATTTCCGACTATTTTATAGAAATCATGTAATTTCATGTGTTTTGGAATTACATTCTATACATGATTATTTTCAAAAAAAAATTCTGTGAACAACCATATGAACCATGTTGTACAAGGTGTATTTGGATGGAGGAAGCAAATGATTTTGAAGGATCTCTAAATCAGTGATGTAATGCATGTGACTTCTACCTACGTGAGCAAGATGTTGATGAATCCAAGTGGATTCCATGATCAAGGTATGATGTTATTCATTTTGGGAATCGTTTTATTTTATCTTATGGTGGTGAAATAAGACTTCAAGAATAATGATGTTGAGATCGTAATGAATTTATATGAAAATGAGAGGTATTATGAATCTATTGAGGTTAAATCATCTTAGGGTTATTTTTGGATTTTTATAAAAAGGACAACACGCAGACTGTGTTACAACCCGTCGCGTCGGACAAATCAGCGGGAATCGCACCCACGACCAAAGTGCGACTGGTATTTATCGCCTACCACTGGACTACATGAAGTCCCTGGTAAGTATGACTTATTCATTTTAGTTAGATGATTTTATGAATTAAGAGTAAGTTGATTTTGGGTTATCTATATAAATTATTAACCTATCATGGAGGATATGTGATTAGGTTAATTACTTTTCAATATGAGACTTTAAGAGAAAATGATGTTATTTGGAGATAAGTGTTAATTTGATACTTGGAAGACATTGTGATTAAATCCATCAAATATTTGGGTTTCAATGTTATTTTGGTTTACTTTGAAGAATTTTATGGACAAATTGTTTATTTAATGGTCTTTTGTTGAACTTTGGGTATTGTTTGACAAATTTTGGAGATTACGAATAGATTTTTTTATAAAGGATTATCCTTTTTGGGTATTATCTGACCTCATTCTAAAATTTTAGGATTTAGTTTTGGTTAAGGTCTAAAGACATGGTGTAACGCCCCGACCCTAATTACCTAGAGTCGGTGCATTATTACATAACATTGGCATGATCACGAGAAAGATCAAGTCTCGAAAGACAGATTAGTTTAGTAGCCTAGAATAACTAGATACATCCATAATTTTTTACATTACATCATAAAAAAACATCTTGTCTTCATATCCCCTCATACTATCCCTGCAGGTCATTCATAAATTACTTCTTCATAATCATGGGAAAAATAAAACATTGAAAGGGGTGAGCTCAGATGCTCAGTAAGGATAACATTATAGCAGAAGCTTTCATAAATAAGAATAAACACTTAAGGCAATTTATAACTAAAACAAAAGCCTTTTAAACTTGGACTTCAGCATAAAATGGCAAAGGTAAAATGAAATAATGCCATTTACTTACTCACATGGATATTCTACTAGTCGAATGATCACATGCAATATCAATATCCACTTTCATAATGTTGGAATGCATAATTCCAGACTATCATAACCACTTAGCCAAGGCCTCGTGCCAAGACAACAAATAAGATTTTGTCAAGGCCTTGTGCCAAGACACTAGATTGTCTCATGAGACCTACTGATGCATCGAGGAGATATAGTGGGCTCCACCCATCACTTATTAAGTCCAATGCATTCCTCATATGAACATGTTTAAACATAACATAAACATTCGTATTAAAACTAGCATAAGAAATGTCAATACTTTTACCACAAACCATGAATGGTATAAAAACCGCACATCCACAGTCAAACATGACTCATTCGATACAATATGGAAGATTGTATTGTATCACATTAACCTCAATCAAGAATAATGAATGATGTTGACATAAATGAAAATAACCATCAAAACTATTTGAGAGAATTATCCCCCTTTTCTTGAAAACATTTGAAAGTCACACTATTTGTCAAGAAGCCATTTAAAAGTAGATTTTTGAATCAAAGTGTCCCATACCACTTTGAAACTTTTTAAAAGGAGTTTTAATTTCTAAAACATTAATGTCCATATAAATAAATCCTTAAAACTATTTTTAAAACATGGACATTAATGAGAAAGATTTAGAAGAATAAGTTTTTAAAACATTTAAAAATGGTATTTTAGTTAGAGATTCTAACCAAAAGAGACACTTGAATACAAATAATTGAGGTAATCAAAACTTTGTAATATCATGAGAATAAAGGGATTCATGATATACTATGTCAATGTAAATTATATACACCACATAAAAGTGATTTGGTGTATATCAACAAAGAAGTCTCAATGGAATGTAAATTGATATAAAATCTCTCATAAAGGTTGTATCCTTAGGTTAAGGATAAATCAACGACATAATTATGTGTGAAAAATATAAATACACTAAATATGATTGGATATTCAGTGTAAAACAATCAAAGGATATTCACACATATTCTTGTAAAAACAACACCAACGAATTGGATGTTTAACTCAACAAATGGTGAATGAGTTAAAATTAATCTTATCAAATTCATATCAATGACTTGAGAATTACCAATGAGTGATTATGTGTATCAAACTTATATCCACAGGAAGGGGAGTGGAAATTATGACATAATCAAATGAATAGTGATTCCACACATAATCATGGAGTAATATAATCAATGAAATATGCGTAAAGCCAAATGAGTGGGAATTGAAATCTCAAATTCCCTTACCGATTAGGTAACATACGAAACATACACCCATGAAAGAAGTATCATACCATGATGATGTAAATACACATAAATGAAAGTATATTACACAATGAATACAATCATGGGCAGTACACATACACCACAAGCAATAATTAAGTGGTGATCGATGGAAATCTCACGAAATTAAAAGTGAGATAAGAAACCCCTTACCACGTTAATCAACTGAGTCGTATGGACAAAAGTTAATAACCACCAAATTATTTACAGAATAACATGAATATAAATAGAATCATGAATATATATCAAATGGCAGTACACAATACACCACTTTCAATAATTTAGTGGTGAAAAAATGGAAATCTCACGGAATTGAAAGTGAGATAAGAAAATCCCTTACTTGTACTTTTTCCTTGGTCGATGGTTGGTATACCTCCTTTATAAAGGTGAAATAATTGTTATTGAATAATAAAAGAATCAATTACTTTTATATGATATCATATATGATCTTTTAACATTGATTTGTTAATAATATCTTAGAATTATCGTTATTTCGGGTGTTAACAGGTTCATTTTACTTTATATTCTTTGTTATGTGAGCCATATTCGTTATTAATGGGATGTATATTATTCATATCCAGAATGATATCAAGTCCTTAGATACTATTTTTAAATCATCAAATTATAATTATACTTGAATGGATATGATGGACAATGAATCTCATCGCGTTCGTGGAGACGGTAGTCCGTACATACGCACGAGCGACAATATCATTCTTTTGATATTAAAATAATATATAATTGGATTTTATATCATATATACAGAATCATTATCATGTTATATTTATTATTTACATGAGTTACACATCATTATTATACCCATACAAATAATAATATATTGAATAACAATTACACCACGACGTGGAGACGGTAAGCCGTACGTACGCACGTATGGTGACATGTTATTCAAAGGATGGATAGAATACTGAATATGGTTTTACCATATTTATAATAACATCACAGTATATATATGATACTGGAGTTATTATTTTATAATGTAAATAACAAAGAAAGAGGAAGTGGAAGAAGAAAGGAACTTGGAAAGGGGTTGTGAAAACATTACCTCTTCTTCGGGTTCTTCCTTTTGATTTGATCAAAAGGGCTCCTTAGGATGTCTTTCTGATCAAACTAAGGCCTCTAGGTTGTATTGAGGGAAGTTGAGATAGTATTTGGGCAGGGTTTGGCCGAACCAAATGGCATTGAAGGTGTGAAGAAATGATAAGGAGGAGTGCCCTTTTATAAGAGGGGTGAGGGGCAACTTTGGAAAAGCTAGAGATATTAGTTTATAATAAATTCATATTCAGTTTCCAATGGCTCCAAAGATGACTATTTAAAAGTTAAGGTGGGGAGGGGTCTAAAACAACTCAACCAATAGAATTTAGACAGGTTTGGGTACTTATACTAACATTATCTTTAATTATTAACTCTAAGTTAATTAGTTTCACTTTTACAATGTCTCTTTGTATTTTTATATTATATGGTTAATAAACATACCATATACATACAATCGACCCCCAAGTGGTCCATTAATGATAAACCTATCCTGATATAAGTCTCTTGGTCGAACCGTAGATTTTTAGAAATTTAATATCAATTAATAATATAATATTTGTTTTAAAAACTCTTTTATGTTAATTTTGATACTATTCAATAGTTGATTTTTGTGAAACTCATAACTGATTCATTACTTAGAAAAAAGTCAATTAAATCACTACTAATATATCATATTATCCTAGAAAATTATTTTAATTCATTAAAAGTTTCATATTATATTTATATGGGTATTTTTAATATCAATTATTTTGATTTTTCACTATTATAGTAAGTACTGCATCATCATTGTGTCATAAATAAAATATATTATTTAATGTCTAAAAATTATAAATAAAATATCATTATGTATGAAATCTTTTTATCTTTCTAATGAATATTTATAATCTAAAATCCAACATATATAACCTTATTTAAAAATTGTTTTGCTAAAAGATATATGCTTGTGTCATTTTTGTATTCATTTTAACTTAATTAAAATAAAGTGTCATTATCACTTACAAGTGGATCCATGGGGTCCCATAATCGACCCAAAGATGCCCATGGTCGACCATGTATCAACAAATAGGGTTAAGACACGTTTTAGGTTAATTTAGTATTATTATAATATTATTTTGTTAACCCTTATTTACCGGATTTACCCTTAACCATGGTAAATAAAATATTTACCGCAGTAATTATCCAAAATATCTAAAAATAATAGTTACCTATTTACACAATTTGAACATCCTGATTCAAAATATGGAATCCATTTTCCTAAATTCAAAACACAGAAGTGGCGGAAATTAATTTAAAATTAATTCCCGCTGTCAAAACAAAAAGCGTGTTTTTAAGAGATAATAACTATCAAAAGATTGACACTTGTTTATGTTCGGTTTAATTGTAAAATTATGTCCAATGACCAACATTATATTAAATGGTAAAAATATATTCTAAATATAATTTAAAACTACTAAATTTCATAATTTATCACTATTAATCATTTTGATTAAAAAAGTTGTTTTTAATTAAAATTTAGTAATTTTCACTATTCATCAAAATATGAAAGTTATCCTAAAAGTACCAAAATTTCACCTTAGGCTAAATTAGATATTCCGAATCCAAAAATGAAGTCAATTTTGAAATATAAAATATATATAATTTTAAAAAGTATGTATTACTATTCATAACGGCTAGTTTGATCGGTTGTGGTGTGTGTTAAAACTCGAAGTTGCGTACAACACACACTACTGTTTTATTAAAAGGAAAGCATACTGTGGAAGCTTGGGATGTTTCATTTTAAATTTTTTTTGATGTCTCCATTTAGTCAAAAAGTTTAAAATATTGTATTTAAAAAGTTTTCACTATTAAAAGTTTATAAAAGTACAATACTGAAAATGAATCTGTTCTTGCATTATGACTAAGAAACTCATAATATGGATTCTAAAATTATAAGGATTATATAAAGTTTAAAATTTAGTTAATACTATTGATGAACTCTTTTAATGGATTTTTTTTGTAAGTCAAGGTGTGATTGAACTCGGTGTTGCGTGTAGTGCAAGTTATTGAATTATTTTGAAGAAATAACACACTATGAAATCTTGGGGTATTACATTCTCCCCTCCTTCAATAAATTCCGTCCTCGCAATTTGAAATTGTTCTTCAAAAATACAAGGTTGAAAATAGAAAATATATTTGTGGGAAAACCCACATCGGAAATTGGGTTACTAAAATTTAGTCTTAATATGAGGAAAAGAGAAATGAAAGGGTCACCATCGAATTATGATCTCGATTAGGAGAACATTGGTGGTAATTAGAGACATATAATAGGAGGAAAACGTAAATATTTATAGGTAGTGATTGAGGTCATCAATCACAAACAAGTATAAAATTGAGGTCCTTAAACTCATCAATCTATGATGATTTGAAATACCATCGGTCCAACAAAACATAGGGTATTGGGATAACACATTTTTGACGTTTAAAAAATATCTTAGTTTAAATCCCACATCGAAAAATGAATTAATGAGGCCTCTAATTAAAATAAAGAGTGGAAAGTATGAAGATTACCGAAAATAACACATACTAGGGTTCCATGTAGGAAAATATGGATATGGAAGAGAAATCTAACCATCAATTATCTGATGGAGTGTGGTAGAGAACATGGCCATGAAAAGGCCAACAATCCCAAAGCCATAAATTAGTGATGATTTAAGGTACCATCTAGGACAACATTTTTTTTAAAGTTACATTACATAAGGAAGAGGAATTCATTTATGATATTGACTAAGAACATTATGAGATGTACTTACATTTTAAGTAACTTTTCATTCTTTAATAAATTTCCACCACTAACTCAATTTTTTTTTAAACGATGATTATTCAAGAAGACTTGGTCATACTAGAAGAGCTAGAATAAAATTCTATAGAATCACATGATCCATGCAGGATAAACCATATATTTACATTGTCTTTGAAGATTAATCAAAACCAAAATGGTTAGTGAATGATCTAATGATCCCCCAAAAGGATATTCATTGAGATAAATATGCACTAATCTTAATTTCTAAAATTAAACCAACAATACCCCAAAGTTAAATAGATACCATTCAATAACCAATTTTCCTTAAAATCCTTTAATATAATCCAAACTAATATTGAAACCCAAATCATATAAGAATTTGATTATGTAGTCTCCCATGTTACATTGTATCTCCAAATGACATCAAATACTCTTAAAGTCACATACTTAAAAGTAATTAACATCATCACATATTCTCTGTTATAGGTTAATAATTTCCATAAATAACCCAAATCACTATAAATCAACAATAAAAACGTAGATAAAAATCCACCATTACTCTACAAATGAAACCCCATTGTATTCTATTTTCCTTGGGCATATAGTGTTTCCAACAAAGCGAACATCTTCCAAAATAACATTTATCACTTAATCTCCAAATCATTTTCCTATACCAAGGGTATTCATTTGATAAGACATAAGAACCCAAATCATCTTATTATTGATCAATAAAATTAGTTAACAAAAAAATAGTCACATTAACCAGGGACTTCACGTAGTCCAGTGGTAGGCGATAAATCCCAATCGCACTTTGGTTGTGGGTTCGATTCCCACAGCTTTTTCCGACGCGACGGGTTTTCACAAGGTCTACGTGTTGTCCTTTTTCAAAAACTATATTTTATAATATTACCAAAATGAGATAAATCCCTCAAAATAACATAATTTACTCACAAATGTTATATCATACTTTGCATCTTTATCCCAAATTATAATAACTTATAATTTTCTCAAACCCCAATGATCATATAAAACCAAATGGTTATTTATACATATATCCACAAGAGAAGAGACAATTCTTCTTCAAATATCATTCTCACATGGCAAACTGCGGGGTTACAAATACAAGAGAAAATTATTCCAAAGTACCCATCAACAAGGAGTGCTAATACTTTTTAAGTTTTTCTCCAACCATTTATTTCCACATATCTTATTCTTTGACCAAGAAAATATCCTTTATAATAGGACATTCACTCGGGTAATGGCCAGGTCCCCTACATTTACGGCAAATGACTGTAAATGGACTCTTGGGACCATTTTTAACTTCTTCCATAGTACTCTTCATTTTTCTTCGGCAATTCTTCACTTTATGTCCTTCCTTCCCGCACGTAAAACATTTCGTTGACCCATTGAGACACTTTCCTAGGTGTCTCTTTCCACATTTCTTGCATGATGAAAATTGAGGTTTCTTTTCACCATGGTCTCCATTGCTGGAGATCTTATCATTTATCACCTTTCTCTTCCTTGTTGAGTCTGGGAGTTGGTTAATATATATATTGTTGATCATATTTTTGGAAAACTGATTTGGCATAAAGAAGATATCTTTTACGCCTATCAACATTCCATTTTGTTGCTCATTGCCACCATCGTTCCCACCTTGTACATCATTCTCAAAGTCACTATGACTTCCTTGGAATCTAGCCATTGACTAAAACCAGAAAGCATTGTGTGAGTAATAGTAGTCGTAAAATCATTTAGAGATTAAAATGTCACCATATTCTCAATTTAAAACATATTAGGATTAACCAAGGTCATTTACTCTCATCTTATGTATATATTACTTAAATCGGTTTGTAAAGAAAATTTAAATTATCCTAAGCATATCCCCTGGGAGTGTCGTAACCAAGAGTGTAGCAAGGCCCGTTGTCGTGCACCAGTTCCCGTTCGAGTCTAGCTCAAAGCGGTGTTTTCGGGTTTTACCCCTAGGTACATCTGTGCCAGAGCCGCCTCTACCTGCTCGTATCCAGACAGGGATGTATTGCTCAGAAAACTCACAAAATCTTCACTATACCAAAATTCTAGGATGTTCTTTTATACTAATCCTCAAAGATCATCTTAGGTCTACGTGCTCTAATCAGAGTTTATCTAAATCTAGCTACCAAGGTTTGTACTAAACTTCCTCTGATACCAACTGTAACGCCCCGACCCTAGTTACCTAGAGTCGGTGCATTATTACATAACATTTTCATGATCACGAGAAAGATCAAGTCTCGAAAGACCGATTAGTTTAGTAGCCTTTGAATAACTAGATATATCCATAATTTTTTACATTACATCATAAAAAAAACATCTTGTCTTCATATCCCCTCATACTATCCCTGCAGGTCATTCATAAATTACTTCTTCATAATCCTGGGAAAAATAAAACATTGAAAGGGGTGAGCTCAGATGCTCAGTAAGGATAACATTATAGTAGAAGCTTTCATAAATAAGCATAAACACTTAAGGCAATTTATAACTAAAACAAAAGCCTTTTAAACTTTAACTTCATCATAAAATGGAAAAGGTAAAATGAAATAATTCCATTTACTTACTCACATGGATATTCTACTAGTCGAATGATCACATGCAATATCAATATCCAATTTCATAATGTTGGAATGCATAATGTCAGACTATCATAACCAATTAGCCAAGGCCTTGTGCCAAGACTACAAATAAGATTTTGTGAAGGCCTTATGCCAAGACACTAGTTTGTCTCATGAGACCTACCGATGCATCGAGGAGCTATAGCGGGCTCCACCCGTCACTTATTAAGTCCAATGCATTCCTCATATGAACATGTTTAAACATAACATAAACATTCGTATTAAAACTAGCATACGAAATGTCATTACTTTTACCACAAACCATGAATGGTATAAAAACAGCGCATCCACAGTCAAACATGACTCATTCGATACAATATGGAAGATTGTATTGTATCACATTAACCTCAATCAACAATAATGAATGATGATGAAATAAATGAAAATAATCATCATAACTATTTGAGAGAATTATCCCCCTTTTCTTGAAAACATTTGAAAGTCACACTATTTGTCAAGAAGCCATTTAAAAGTAGATTTTTGAATCAAAGTGTCCCATACCACTTTGAAACTTTTTAAAAGGCGTTTTAATATCTAAAACATTAATGTCCATATAAATAAATCCTTAAAACCATTTTTAAAACATGGACATTAATGAGCAAGATTTAGAAAAATACGTCTTTAAATCATTTAAAAATGGTATTTTAGTTAGAGATTCTAACCAAAAGAGACACTTGAATACAAATAATTGAGGTAATCAAAACTTTGTAATATCATGAGAATAAAGGGATTAATGATATATTATGTCAAAGTACATTATATACACCACATAAAAGTGATTTGGTGTATATCAACAAAGAAGTCTCAATGGAATGTAAATTGAGATGAAATCTCTCATAAAGGCCGTATCCTTAGGTTAAGGATAAATCAACGACATAATTATGTGTGACAAATATAAATACACTAAATATTATTGGATATTCAGTGTAAAACAATCAAAGGATATTCACACATATTCTTGTAAAAACAACACCAACGAATTGGATGTTTAACTCAACAAATGGTGAATGAGTTAAAATTACTCTTATCAAATTCATATCAATGACTTGAGAATTACCAATGAGTGATTATGTGTATCAAACTTATATCCACAGGAAGGGGAGTGGAAATTATGACATAATCAAATGAATAGTGATTCCACACATAATCATGGAGTAATATAATCAATGAAATATGCGTAAAGCCAAATAAGTGGGAATTGAAATCTCAAATTCCCTTACCGATTAGGTAACATACGAAACATACACCCATGAAAGAAGAATCATACCATGATGATGTAAATACCCATAAATTAAAGTATATTACATAATGAATAAAATCATGGGCAGTACACATACACCACATGCAATATTTAAGTGGTGATCAATGGAAATCTCACGAAATGAAAAGTGAGATAAGAAACCCCTTACCACGTTAATCAACTGAGTCATATGGCCAAAAGTTAATAACCACAAAATGATTTACAGAATAACATGAATATAAATAGAATCATGAATATATATCAAATGGCAGTACACAAGACACCACTTTCAATAATTTAGTGGCGAAAAAATGGAAATCTCACGGAATTGAAAGTGAGATAAGAAAATCACTTACTTGTACTTTTTCCTTGGTCGATGGTAGGTTTACCTCCTGTATAAAGGTGAAATAATTGTTATTTAATAATACAAGAATCATTTACTTTAATATGATATCATATATGATATTTTAACATTGATTTGTTAATAATATCTTAGAATTATCGTTATTTTGGGTGTTAACGGGTTCATTTTACTTTATATTCTTTGTTATGTGAGCCACATTCGTTATTAATGGGATGTATATTATTCATATCCAGAATGATATCAAGTCCTTAGATACTATTTTTAAATCATAAAATTATAATTATACTTGAATGGATATGATGGAAAATGAATCTCATCGCGTTCGTGGAGACGGTAGTCCGTACATACGCACGAGCGACAATATCATTCTTTTGATATTAAAATAATATAGAATTGGATTTTATATCATATATACAGAATCATTATCATGTTATATTTATTATTACATGAGTTACACATCATTATTATACCCATCCAAATAATAATATATTGAATAACAATTACACCACGACGTGGAGACGGTAAGCCGTACGTACGCACGTATGGTGACATGTTATTCAAAGGATGGATAGAATACTGAATATGGTCGTACCATATTTATAATAACATCAAAGTATATATATGATACTGGAGTTATTATTTTATAATGGAAATAACAAATAAAGAGGAAGTGGAAGAAGAAAGGAACTTGAAAAGGGGTGGTGAAAACATTACCTCTTCTTCGGGTTCTTTCTTTTGATTTGATCAAAAGGGCTCCAAAGGTTGTCTTTATGATCAAACTAAGGCCTCTATGTTGTAGTGAGGGAAGTTGAGATAGTATTTGGGCAGGTTTTGGCCGAACCAAAGGGCTTTGAAGGTGTGAAGAAATGAGAAGGAGGAGTGCCCTTTTATAAGAGGGGTGAGGGGCACCTTTGGAAAAGCTAGAGATATTAGTATATAATAAATTCATATTCGGTTTCCAATGGTTCCAAAGTTTACTATTAAAAGGTTAAGGTGGGGATGGGTCGAAAACAACTCAACCAATAGAATTTAGACAGGTTTGGGTACTTATATTAACCTTATCATTAAGTATTAACTCTAAGTTAATTAGTTTCACTTTTACAATGTCTCTTTGTATTTTTATATTATATGGTTAATAAACATACCATATACATAATATCGACCCCAAAGTGGTCAATTAATGATACACCTATCATAATATAAGTCTTTAGGCCGAACATTAGATTTTTAGGAATTTAATATCAATTAATAATATAATATTTGTTTTAAAAACTCTTTTATGTCAATTTTGACACTATTCAATAGATGATTTTTGTGAAACTCATAACAGATTGATTACTTAGAAAAAAGTAAATTAAATCAATACTAATATATCATATTATCCTAGAAAATTATTTTAATTCATTAAAAGTTTCATATTATATTTATTTGGATATTTGTAGTATCAATTATTTTGATTTTTCACTATTATATTAATTACTGCATCATCATTGTGTCATAAATAAAATAAATTATTTAATGTCTAAAAAATATAAATACAATATAAATATGTAGGAAATAATTTTATATTTCTAATTAATATTTATAATCGAAAATCCAACATATATAACCCTATGTAAAAATTGTTTTGCTAAAAGATATATTCTTGTGTCATTTTTGTATTCATTTTAACTTAATTAAAATAAAGTGTCATTATCACTTACAAGTGGATCCATGGGGTCCCAAAATCGACCCAAAGATTCCCATGGTCGACCATGTATTAACCAATAGTGTTAAGACACGTTTTAGGGTAATTTAGTATTATTATAATATTATTGTTTTAACCCTTATTTACCGGATTTACTTTTAACCATGGTAAATAAAATATTTACCACAGTAATTATTCAAAATGTCTAAAAATAAAAGTTACCTATTTACACAATTTGAACATCCTGATTCAAAATATGGAATCCATTTTCTTAAATTCAAATAATAGAAGTGGCAGAAATTAATTTAAAATTAATTTCCGCTGTCAAAACAAAAAGCGTGTTTTTAAGAGATAATAATTATCAAAAGATTGACACTTGTTTATGTTCGGTTTAATTGTAAAATTATGTCCAATGACCAAAATTATATTAAATGGTAAAAATATATTGTAAATATACTTTAAAACTACTAAAATTCATAATTTATCACTATTAATTATTTTGATTAAAAAAGTTGTTTTTAATTAAAATTTAGTAATTTTCACTATTCATCAAAATATGAAAGTTTTCCGAAAAGTACCAAAATTTCACATTAGGCTAAATTAGATATTCAGAATCCAAAAATGAAGTCCATTTTGAAATATAAAATATATATAATTTTAAAAAGTAGGTATTACTATTCATAACGGCTAGTTTGATCGGTTGTGGTGTGTGTTAAAACTCGAAGTTGCATACAACACACGCTACTGTTTTATTAAAAGGAAAGCATACTGTGGAAGCTTGGGATGTTTCATTTTAAATTCTTTTTGATGTCTCCATTTAGTCAAAAAGTTTAAAATATTTTATTTAAAAAGTTTTCACTATTAAAAGTTGATAAAAGTGCAATACTGAAAATGAATATGTTCTTGCATTATGACTAAGAAACTCATAATATGGATTCTAAAATTATAAGGATTATATAAAGTTTAAAATTTAGTTAATACTATTCATGACCTCTTTTAATAGCTTTTTTTTGTAAGTCAAGGTGTGATTGAACTCGATGTTGCGTGTAGTGCAAGTTATTGAATTATTTTGAAGAAATAACACACTATGAAATCATGGGGTGTTACACATGGGATGTATATAGTTCTATTTTGGGGATTAGGTGATTCTCAAGTAGTTGATTTTATCTCTCATAATGTAAAAAAGTCTTCCTAAATACTCATCATTTGGGGAAAGTATGAGTTTGTGTAATAATTCTTGTAAATGTTGAAAGTCAACATGACAAGTAAGAATGTTTCCATAAGATCAAAGATAAATTCCTCAATGAAAAGTAACATAAAACAAAAATGTTGTCTATTAAATATTCCTATGGGGGAATCGAATACCATTTAACCCACCGCAAGAATGTGAATTTATTGTGGTTAACTTTCTTCTAAAAATGTTTTCTATCACTCTACCTCAGAACATGACCCTTTGTTTTTTCCTCTATATCCATGTGTTCCTATATGGAATCCTGGTATAGTTCAACATGGGTGTCCTTTGAACTTCTCTTTCTTTATTTTAAAGTTATTGTTTAACTGACTCTTGTTCCGATGTGGGATTTTAAATGAAGTTCCCAAGCCCAATTTTAAAATTGCGAGGGCGCAATTCCCAAAAGGGGGGAAAATGTTACACCCCAGGTAAATAAAGAATATGACATTTTCACATTTATCCATATTTGTGAATAAAATATTAATATTATTTTAAAGTGGTTTCTATTATCGATGGCGTACCCAATACGCAACAACGAGTTTCTTGGGAATCTTACGTTGCACTCTAATAATAAAATAATATTATTTTAAATGGTAGTTAACGCCTAACAGTTGTATTGGAGGGAATGAACATAACTAACTAAAAAATTATTATATATGTTTGTAAAATATTTTTACTTTTTACAATAAATTTTAGATGATTAAAAAGGTAAATGAATCCAATTTTAAGCGTAAACATTCTAATATTCTTTAAAAGGTCGATTAACCGCCTTTTGATGGAGAACTTCATTTAAATCCACTTTTTGACAATTTTATGTGTTATATTTGACAAAATAAAATGCTTATTTAGAATCTAGACATCAAAATTTACTTCGTGTAATTTTTTTGTCATTTTTCCGATAAAGTTCATTTTTAATGAATAGTGAAAAATGTTGAATTTTAATTCAAAACCACTTTTTATTCTAATTTATTTATATGGTTATACTATATTTTTAATTGTTTTTAAAGTGAAATTATAATATATTTTTACCATTTAAACCAATATTGGTCATTGGAATAAATTTCACTTTGAAATTGGACTTAAACTACTATCAATCTTTTAATAGATATAGTTTCTTAAAAACAGTCTATTTGTTTTGACAACAGGAACTAATTATTAAATTAATTAATTCAACATATATGTTTTTAATTTTGTAAAATATACATCATTTTTGGATTCGGAATATCAAATATATCTTAGGGTGAATTTTCGGTATTTTTATGAAAAACTTCAATTTTTCATTAATAGTGAAACCACTAAGTTATAGTTTAAAAACTGATTTTTCATTAAAATGAAACTTTACCAGTTCTGTTATTTGAATTTAAAAAATCCAACATACATGGTTGTCATTAGGATTGAAAATGTGGTTCAATGGGATTAAAATAATTTTTTGCTGAATAGTAACTTTTAAGTTTTTAATCGCGATTAGATGTAATTATTGTAATTTAAGGTAATAATAATGTTTTAATAATATGAAATGACATAGAAAAATGTCCTACCCTCATTGGATGTCTCATTTCCAACCAATAAAATCCATGGGTCTACATGGGGATCCCATGGATTAACTTTGGTTGGAATATGACATAAATAACATTTTATTTTATGTTAAAATAAGAATGTCACAAGCATGAGTTGTTTTACTAAAACAATTTTTAAATAGGGTTATACAAGTCATATTTTTGACTATAAATATTCATTAGAAATTTAAAATGATTTCCTAAATCATGATATTTGTTTTATAATTTTTAGACATTTAATAAATTAAATTATTTAGGACATCAAGACGGTGTAGCAGATTACCTTCTTAATAATGGATTTAAATAATATGAAAAGATAATGTTAAAACTATAACTTACACTTGTAAAAGACCTATTGGATGAGTATACTTTGAACCCTTACCACCTTAGTTTCTAAATAAATCAATGTGGGACCTTTAAAATCTGAAACTCATTTGAAAATAAAGTAACATTTTGTATCTTTCCATGACTGCCCCTCCTCTCCTCTTATAAAAGGCCCCCACCTTTACAACCTTACCCACACAACTCAATCATTTGTATCGGCCAACCCCTGACCATTTCATCTCTCCAAATCTCTATCTTCATCATTGAGCCTCACTTTGGGCAGAATACTTTCCAAGGAAGACTTTGATCTTAAATCAACGAGAGTTACCTGATTTAAAGGTAATGTCTTCCCTTGTGTTCTTTGGTTTTATTTTGCTTCTCCAAACCCCTAAACTATTTTTATTATTTTTTTTTAACAACACCAGTATATTAATTATACTAGGATTTTGTTATAAGAAGGATTCGAGCTACACTTTCACACACCTTTTTCTAATGGTTAAAGAACATACTGTTTCTGTGGTTGGTGATTTTCCGCCCCACGAAACGATGATTGTTCAAGGTTCATTTAACACCTTTAAAGGTGGAAATTATGATGTCACTGTATTTTATATATGATATATATGGTATTTATGTTTACTATATGCTTCTTTATTTTAAATTTAAAACATACCTTTATTCTTTTCTTATTGTGCAAATGCGATAATTTCATATGAGGAAGTGTGGAAAGTGATATGACTCGTTCATGCAATACATGGAATGTATAAATAATGAAATTAATGAAAATATGTGACCTATATAAAATATATATTATAATGGAATTATATATATATATATCTCATTTATTTTAAATTCCATTAACACGACAAAAAAATGAAAGTAGCGTTCATGCGTACGTACGGCCTACCGTCTCCATGAACGGTGATTTTCATTTTTTATCTCCAAATGTTATGTAATAGTATAAAATGAATATTTACTGGATATATATCATATTTTAATCTTTAATACTATTCTGTAAATGATTTACTTATAACAACATTGGCAATCATTTTCAAACAAGGTCATTTTTTTACTCATGTACCAATCATCGGCAAAAACGTCTAATATTAACTAACATTATTAAACAATTATTATAACATTATAATATGTGATATGAAATTAATAATAATATTTAAAGGAGGTCCTTAAGAAATTATAAATTGACCAAGGTTTATTATTCAGGAATATAAACAAACGAACAAGACAAGTCGGACATGAGGTAAGGGATCCTACCCCTCTCTTTCTTTTTAAGTACACCCTTTTATATCATTCCTTTTATGCTCATATTTATTAAGAATGGGATATTATTTTATATTAATCCTACTGTAATTTTTATGTATATATGATGAGAGACCATCTTTTCTCTCATCAATCCATTTTGGAAGTTTTGAGTGGCGCTGTTAAGCTGCGAATTTTCGTAAGAGATCTGACCTCTCTCTTTCTTTTTAAGTACTCTCCTTTATTTAACATCTTTTAAGATCCTATTTATTATGATGGGGGATGTTATTTTATATTATTATTGATCTATATTTTATTATAATATTATTAGAGACCCTATTTGATCTCATTAATCCATTTTTGGATGTTTTAAATGGCGTTGTTAGGCTGCCGAGTTTTCGTAAGGGATTTTTCATCTCACTTTTAGTCTCGTGAGATTTATTCTACATTTTCCACCATTTTCCTTTGAGTGGTGTATGTAATTCCCATTATTATACAATTTTTATAATATAATTTCATTTATGAGTATTTACATATTCATTGTATGACCCTTCTTCAATGGGGTGTACGTTTCGAAAGTAACCCATGTCGGTAAGGGAACCTTTCACCCTCCTCTTTTTAAAAGACTTCTTTTTCTATGTCTTTTAATTCACATACTATTATGTTGTGATATGTTATTATATGAACATATTGATGTAAATTTTATGTCCATGTGATGAGATACCCTTTTTATCTCTCATCAACTCATTTTCTGAATTTTGAAGTGACACCGTTAGGATGTCGAATTTTACCAAGGGAACTTTTTAACCCAATTTCTATTTCTTTGGTTTCAACATGTAGTTATTGAATATGTCATCCTTTGAATATGTGTGATTGAACTTTTATTTTTTAAAAATTAATATCCACTTATATTTGGTTTATTTATATTTGTCACAGATAATTTAGAGTTTGATTTATCCATAATTTAAGGATACCTTCTTTATAAGGGATTTCATCACATTTTACATTTCTATTGAGAATTCATTGTTGTTATGCACAAATTCAATCTTATATGGTGTATATACTGTCCTTTGGAATATTATATATTGAATCCATTTATTCTCAGGATATAATAACATTTTTATTAAATTTTATTCCTCAATTATTGTATTCAAGTGTCTCTAGTTTTGGTAAAAAAACCCTTTAACCAAAATATCGCTTTAAATGTTTTTATGATTTGTTCTTATTAATATCCATGTTTTCAAAATGGTTTTAAGGATTTATTTATATGGATATTAATGGTTTAAAATGTTAAAATCATCATGGTTTAATGGGAAACTTTGATTCAAAAATATCTTTATTAAATGATTTATATGGTTTTGAAAATGGTTTTTTTGAAAGGATTAATTATTTCAATATCCTAAAATGATATAATTTGATTGAAATGTGGAAATGTTATGTTTCCTTTTTTCATGTTTTATGTGATACGTTTATGTTATAGTTCTTGGGAATTGTTATGAAAATGGGTGGTTCCGTGATAAACTAAGGGCGGGTGAGCCTGATATAGCTCTCCAATGCATTGGTTAACGCGAAGGGGTACAACCTTAAGGTTTCTCTGAAGAGATTTAGGGAATATACTGTGATAGGTATTCCAAACGTAACCAAGATGGTTACTCCCTATGTGAAAATGTTATGAATGCCTCAAGTTACCTTTATGCCTTATGGTTTCTATGATTTATTCATTATTTGATGAGGTATGTTAAAATGCTTATGTTTTATGAGTAAAGTATGATTTCATACATGGACTAATGTTTTCTTTTCATACTTTAATATCCCTTACTGAGCTTTTTATGCTCATCCCATGTTTTTGAATGGTTTTTCACAGGTCAAGGGAAAGGTGCATGCTATGATGATAGTGTCAAGGAAGTGTCAAGAAAGAATCCATGTTTTATTTTAAATATGTTTCCATTGACGGGGAAAAACTAATACTTTCTTTTATTTAACCACTTGGTTCAAATGTGGAATGTAATTCATGATTTATGATCTAATTCTCTAAAACTCTAATCCTGAAAAGTTCCTCAATGTAAATTATTTATTTAATTCAATATTATGTAAGGTTTATGGTCGGGGCCTTATACAAACTATGTGGCCATCATTTGACACACACCATAAACAATTTACCACATTCTTGTACTGAATTCCATGAAATAGATGCTAAGAGGGGTAATTAATAATCCATACACTCCCTATCAATGATGTTGGTCAAACTCCACCCCCTCCAAATATTTATTTAGGGAAATAGTATATGATACAGGTGTGGTGAATAAAATAAATTCCAAAGAAAAAAAAACACACACACACACATGCACACACACACACATATATATATATTCATACACATGATGAGTCTAAATATTTCCTACTAATACAAAATCATCAACATCTATGACCAACACCATATTAATGTTACCCCATGCTTCCACTGGTAAATGAATCCCACTATGTACAACAACCTGACAGAACCCATAACCCCTTTCATTAAAATTTAATGATTCATTACATTTTATTTCATTTATACGTGAAATCTACTACAATGATCCACACAAAATACTATTACCCCAAAACAATATCCACCACAAATAAAATTAAAATCAACTATAATACATGAAACGACCATCGAGACATCCCAATATCCACTTCCAATTTTATCCATAGCCAAAACTCAATCCAAATCCTAGCCAACCAACATTGATACCTCCTATTTATCCTGATCCCACTCAATCACATTCACATAATAACAACACTAGTAGAAAAAATGACGTATTTTAGTGTTATATAAATTCTATAATTTATTTATATATTCCTATATTTTTACTTTATCAACTAATGGAAAAGTATTTTCTTATAGTTCCATATTTACATAGAATAAAATTAATATAAATATAAATGAATATTTATTTTAATGAGGGTGATTTTAATGTATGAAACATAGAAAGGGTTATTAATTTTATTCCTCCCTAACCTAAAAAACAAATTTAATGTTCATGAAACTAATCAACAATATTATATAATAAGTAAAATGTAATGTTAATAAATGTATTCCCATAATCTTTATGTCAAGGAAGTACAAATCATTATATTAATTAGATATTTAGTACTTCTCAAATACTAGAAAATTCAATCATAATAATTTCACAAGTATATAATAGAAACAGAGAATAAGGATCCCTAACTTGGAAATAATATTAAAATAAAGTTGGACAAAAAAGGGAAAAGGAGAGATGATTTTATGGAAAAAATAATGTTTTTTTATGGGATTCTAGAATAGTAAAACATATTAACTACATAATATGATAGGAAGTGATAAAATATTATCCCAAGTGTTAAATATTTGTGTAAAAATGAGGAAACATTATTAAAATGTTCTCAGAATCATGATTAAGAAGGGTTTGGTCAAATAAATATGAATCCCAACACTATTAAAAACGTTCTCATATGGCCTTCACTAAAAAGGAAACATGAAATACACATTAGTATAAAATACTGTATTTTAATCTAGAAAATATAGATTCCCCAGGATAAAAACAAATATAGTGGTTCAAATATCCATTTTCTTAACGATTTTATTCAATTTCGATTCATAAACTCTATAAAACTAATTTCATTCTATGATATAAAACTCGGGTCTATATAAAACAAAATTTAAAATTATATAACCTTTTATTAGTTTAAAAACATTTTTTTACAATTAATTATATATTTCATGTTAAAATTTAATTTTTCATCATTTTAGGGAAACCTCTGTGTTCTAAAAATTTAGGATTAATGAAACTATTAAAAAACATAATTAAGGGGTCTACTGCATGGAATCATGAAACTCTATAAAAAAGTGTGTGAAGAAACAGATTGACCGCATGGCCATGAACAACAATAATAATAGATTTATTAACCAAACGTTCGAATTAAATAATTTCAGGGAGGAAATAGTCAAAAACATGAAAAAATAAACAAAAAACAGGAAGAACTGACTATCTACATGAAAATATCTTACCACAGGAAAATACTAATCAAACATAAGATCAAATAACCAACAACATGGCCGATCAATTGATCAAGAGAGAAAACATGTAAATTTCAATGTATAAAGACATAGATTAACTTCTTAACACCTCACATCCTCATTACATAAAAAATTAATGGTTTATAAAATTCTGGACATTATAATGCTCATGATTTATTTTTAATATTACACTATATTATTATCAAGATGATTTTTAAATGATATTATTTTTATTATAATTTCTATCTAATTTTCATTTCTAAAATTTATAGATGAATTTTTCTATTTTTTAAGTGTATTATAAATTTTTATGTGAACAGTGATTGGTTATAATATGAATAGAAAAGGATGAAATTAAAATATGTGAAGTTTGTGTATTTTTTTCATTCATCAGTTTTATTGATAAAGAATACATTAATGTGATGATCGAATACATATATAAAAGATAATATGTACTATTATTCACATTTATTATGATACTTAAATTAATTTTTTTTATAATAATATATTAAAATTTATATAAATACTTTTTAAATTAATAATAAATAATATGGTGGTTGTTCTTCAAAAGTTTGTTATTCACAAACTTTTAGTGGTTCATTGTTGGAATGGAGGTAGATATGTCAATATCTATTCATAATGAATTTGTAGATTGTTTTTTGAGACATAATATATTTATTTATCCCATTAAATAGGTTTATTTTATATTCTTGGACCACATTTTATTTTTATGGGGACATTCAATCATATTTTAAGACATTTTATTCACATGATTTCATGTTAATTCCATAATTATTTTAAAAATTTCATAATACTAGTTGATTATATTTCAATGGATAATAGCATTCAATTTCATGAATATAACTACATAATTTGAATAGTTATCTTCATTAATATTAATTTTTTATTTTGGTTATGTATAATTGAGATTGTGGGAGATAAATTAAACTTATTAATATTAAAAAAATTTATGCTTCAATGAAATGAATATAATATATAATGGTTATAATCACATGAACTGGTAAGAAAATTTCTAATGAAAAATAAAATATTTCAATTCATTTATTAACCATTACCCCACAATTGAATACTTTATATGAGAACATTTTTTTAGTGTTTTCAATAACCTATATTAGAGTAGTGGAATTGTTTCCATAGGGGTTATCATGTTTCTTTTAAACATGAGTTTTTTTCTCAATGTTTTGTTATAATTTTCAGGTTTTTTTATTTCAAAAATTAATAAAATTAATTAAGTGAAAAAAATAAATTCTCACTTTTTTTAGAAATAAATAATGTATTAAAAAGTAATTCGTTCAATGAAGCATTATTTCATTGGGTATATAAGTAGTTTACATTTTAAATTATGGTTTCACATCCATGGAAGGAGTAGTAATGCAACCATAAAATAGAAATAATATAAGTACTTATGGGAAAGTAATGAATGATATATTATCCTCATCTCTAAATAATGTAATCTTAAATATATTACGAATTAATAATCATAAATGAGTTTTGGATAAGTATTAAAATATTCAGGATACATATTTAAGATGAATGGTAGAAATACATTAATTCTAGATTCATAATTTGATAAAATTCTTGTGGAGGATGTAGAGATAGATAATGATTTTGGTTATTTGGATTTTTTTCATCATAAAAGGAATGGTAGATACTCTATATAATATCGTGATTTAGGATAATTTTATTCACATCTTATTAGATTGGTCTTGTGATAAAGTATATACTCTTAATGTTTTTGGTCAAAATATATTCTACTAGAATAATATAAAAATATACTAGCTGGGTATATAATTTTTAAAGTTTATTTTTTAGAGATAGATGTAAAAAAATATTGAAATATTTATCACTGTCTGGATTAATAATAAATATTTTATGAAGTTTAATGAATATGAAAAAATTATTATTTGGATAATTATTTTTATGTGATGTTTGATAAGGTTATGATACTTGACATAATAAGTGTTTAAAAATTTAATTGTGTGTATCATGAAAAACATTGTTTGAAATTTTTTAACCATGAATATTGTATAAATATTAGTTAAAATTTAACAAAATTTCTAGAAGGGAGTGTAATGATAAGGATATTCTAATATAAAAACACTCATGATGAATGTTTGAAAACTCATCAACAGAAATCTCTCTACTATGGGAAAGGTAATTTTTTATCTAAACTATAAAATAAGTTTTATTTTTTAACATAGTGGTATATTAATTTAATCATAGAGATAATGATTAATATTCAAGAACTAGTGATCGCGCGGATAAATTTTTTATATCCTTGATAAATGAAATGTAAATCTATATCAATGGAGAAGAAAAAAATACACCCTTGTAATAATTGATAAATATTAAACTTTATAAATTAATCATGATGATATATAATCTATATGATAAAAATAAAATGTTTATTAATATTCCTCAATTATTAAATGTTATTGATAATTTACATGGTTATAGGGAGTCGTAGTTGATAAAAGAATTTTGGAGGGTAATTGAATCCCTTTCCAAAGAGAAGAATATATATGAATTCATAAAATGGAAAATAAATGTAAGATAAAAAAGTTATTGTTAATTGGAAGTTGTGTTAGAGGATGAAGGTAATCTGAATAAGATCATGAATGTTTTTTAAAAATCACTTATTGAAGTTGATGATAATTCAAAGAGTAGTACAATGAACTATAAAAAAGCAATTATTTTTTTATATTTCTAATGATAAAAAATTTAATAATTTTGATTGAATGAATCAATAATTTATGTGAAATATGGTTTATTAATACAAGAAGATAATCAAGAAGACTAGTTTTTCTTCAACATTGTTATTTAGAAATTTCATAAAATATGAATATTTAAACCTTATGATGAAATAACTTTTTAATGAAAATATGGAATGAAAATAAATATATACAAAAATAGGGACAGTATATTAGACATAAAATGAAAATTTACATTAAAAAATAATATATAAGCTATTTTTATAAAAATGAAGGAAATGTTGAGAAATTGTATATCAAATATGCTATATTTTTTGGAATATTTCTATTTTTTTGTTGATAATGTAGTGGTTACTAGATAAATGTGGAATTTATTTTTTTGTTCCATATAAGATATTTTTTATTTATTCAAAATAATTAAAGAAATTTAGTTTTTGAAATACAACAAACTAATAGATGAAAATTTCAAATAGTTGATTATAATATCGAGTGTTCATGTGACGATTCATTCTAAGGAATATAATAATGTTTATAGGGGATATAATCATCTGGGTAACGTATTTTGGATGTTTATAGCCTTTAAAAAAAACTATGTATGAATAATTCTTAAATACATCATTAATAGAAAAAAAATAAAAATGTTTACATCACTTATAATAAAAAATTATTTCATTTAATATTAAGAAATTAACAATGGATACTGAAAAATGGTTGATATACGATATATTGTTAGATATAATATTTTTATGTAAATATCATTCACAATTTTCACCTGTGTAATATCAATTTAAAATTTTTTGGATCACAAAGATATGATAAAACTATGAGTCCTAAAATTACCCTATTTGATTATGGTATCAAACATACTTGTTATATGTTTCACAATTATTTGTTATGGTTAATAAGGTCCTATTTTAGAATGATTCATGTTCAATAAATGTACCTAACGATAAATTTTGTATCAATTAATGATAGTGAACAATATGAAATATATTTCACGATGAATTAGCTAAATATTATGGTTAATTGATTATGAAAGAATAAATGTAGATAGGGAATAGAATACTTGGTTATGTTTTTCATAATATTATTATTATGTCAACTAGAGGATATATTATTTATGATAATAAATTTATATTGATATAATTTAAATGTGAATTTTATATACATTAAAGTGAAATACTGTGATATATTTATTTAAAATATTAGAGATTCATACAAATTATCACATGGAACATTACAATTTATATATTTATGGACCGATGGTGATGAATACAACGGATAATAATAAATTATTTATGTCCTTGATAAAAACATAACATATATTACCTGTGTCATTTTCATGACACACTAATATAATATGTTAAATAGTTTAAAATTTTTTAATAGAAGTGTAAAAATATAATAGGGATACTCATCAAAAAAAGTATACATTAAATATAAAGATAAATATAGATGTGTAGATGTATAATAAATTTAGAGAAAAGTAGAATTCATTTTAATTAAAGTATATACTATACCTAACCAAATTGCTCATCATGTTGTAGAAATTATTATTTCTTTATGTGGGCCAAAGCATTTCTTTTAATACGGATCTTCTCAATTATTTTAGAGGTTGGTTATTAAAACAAAAATAGACATTCACATAAATTATTAAACCATCAAAACATTGATATGTGAACCAATAATAAAAACTACAATAATAACCCATTATGGTCACTACCAATCCCTGTATTCATTAAATTATAAATTTTATATGTTAGCACATTTGATAAGAAATTATTTGTTGGAATATTTATTCGAAATCCTGAAAATGGAAAAGGATATAATATTTCAATTATGAATAAGAGTATATTACTAATTCTGATTATATGATGGTCCTAAAAAACTCACTTAATGGGAAACAATATCAATGGATAATTTTGGAAATTCGTTAATGTTATGGAATATTGTCTGGAAAAAACATAGAAATTTCTCAAAATGTGGATGAAATTTCGAATGTACATGATTATGATATTGATTTAACATTATCCAATGATAAATAATGATTATATTTAGTTTATAAGTAAATGATGAAGCAGGTGTAGGACTAGAATATAATTTCTTAATATTGAATATTATTTTAATATAAGTGAATTATTATTATAGTATCTCACACCATATTGATTTTTCTATTAATGTTTCAGCATTAGAATAAAATATTGTTTTTTCATGTGGGTATTAAATATAAGAATGATTAAATTGATTATATTTAGATGAAAAACAATATGAAACCATAGTAAATGATATTTATATATTAATTTCTTGTATGATTAATGTGTATAATTATATTTGATTTATTAATATTAAATATAACAATTCCATACAAATTTTCAATCATAAAATAAAATGTTATTTTCTAAAAAAATCAATTTCCACGAATTATATGGTTTTTCAAAAAAAATTAAAATATTTTTTTATGAAATTTATTAAATGATATTAATTTGTCAAAAAAATGCCAAAATTATTTTCTATAGAAATCTTTTGATTTTTAAGATACATTTACATTTTAGGGTAGTAATGAAAAATAACACTTTTATACATAATGTCCTTATTATGACATTAAAATAATATAAAATGAAAATAAAATGTATGAAACATATTTAATATAATAAATATATATTTTATAATCTAAATATAGAATTTTAAAATATTATGTTGTATTTAAGAACCTATACATCTCATTATGATATATAAGTATTGTTTGATTTACAATAAAATCATATTTTTATTTTTTTTCTTCTAATTTTGTAAATAAAAGGTTTCCATCATTCACATAAAAATTTTAAATTCTAAAAATTGTACATTTAATATCAATAATGAAGGAAATTTCAATAGGATCAATTATATACTTCATTTTAATATACATTTTTTAATATTAAGTTATATTTCTTTCAAAAAACTATTTTACATTAAATGTTGAATATTTATTGTAAAATTAATTTCAACCACATTTAGAAATTTTATTTTGTAAATTTATTCTAATATTTTGAAAAAAATGGTTAATTTTTTAATAATTTAAATTTCATTTGTTGTATAAACATATGTTATCATGGTGTAAATTGAGTAACATCGATAGAGGGTTAAATGATAAAAGGGGGAAACTATTTGATAATGTCAAATATTATTTATATTATAATTTAGAACATTTATTATAAATAATATAACAAATTGTAATTAGTGTCACTCTAATAAAGTGTTATATTCTTAAAATTTAATGAATATATTTGATATCTAAAATATCATTATGAATCAATAAATTAAAAATTTTGTTTAACTTACTTCCCAACCATCTGTTGGAAAATGAAATTGTTTCTCATTTGTATGTGTGGCCCACTACTTCCATAATATAATTTATTCGATTTTTCATTGCCACCATACACTGATAGGTACAAAATTAAAATTATTTTTCTCGATTTATTATATTTAAATTATTAAGAAAATTCAGTGATATAATAATGATTAATTATACAAAGGCTAACATACCAAATTCAGTTTGGATATTATAAACTAATCAACTCTAAGACATTTCATGTTAAAATGATCGATTTCATAACTAAATAAAAACTGTATTAAATTAAATTAAAGGAATCATAAAAATGAAGTAAATATTAAAATGATTCATATTAATGTAAAACAATTATATATATTTTTATGATTAATAAATGTAGAATACATACATGGAGTGTTTGGACATGGGGTAAATTATTTTTCATTATAACTTTTCTAAATTTTTTATTATTATTTTATTCAAATCCTTATTCTTTTGAATGATTCAAAAATGTTATTCCTTATACTAAGATTAATTTTCTAAGTAATTTTTTTATATCATGGACTATATTGAATTTTTTTAAAATTATTCTTCTTAACAATGACTCTTCAATTCATTTAATAGTTTTGTATAAATTTATTAAAAAATAAACATTAACTACATCGTTGTATTTTACCTCCATCATTATCATTATTAATTTTGAATTATAGACATAATTTTTTAATTTTTTTTAAATTTAATTAATTTACCATTTTTTATTTAACATTCCTTCTTAAAAATTTTAACAAATATCTATTTTTCATCAAATTTTTATTGGATTTGATAATGTATTTTTTATAATACGTTCATATGAGGGTTATAATGAAAAATGAATGCTTCAATATTATTTTTTCATGTAAAAAATATTCAATATTATATATTATTATATGAGGGAATGGGATATACGGATATAATATAATGGCAAATTTCTAATTATGTCAGCAATAGATAATTTAAATCAAGTGATTATAATTTATTCCTTATTGGTGAAAGATGAGTCATCATACTTGAATGATAATATTTCCCATGATACCTTCATAATTTATAATATTGACTGTAATTTAAAAAAATTGATAATATATTGTATGTAATTGATTATATATATTATTCATGTTCTCAAAGTATTATTTTTTAGTGGTAAATTTTTTCCATGTTTTTCATGATTTTCATAGGATTAAAAGGGTTTTTATGTTTTACATCATTTATTGAAAAGTTCAAAACCTAAATTATTAATTTTTTTCCCATGGATATTTATTGAGTATAAAAATTCTCAAAATTAATTTTAAAATTATAGATTAATTTTGTTATGATATAATGTGTTTCAAAAAAGAAATTGTAATAAAAACAAAAGAACAATTTTTTTATGGTAAGAATATAAACATTGAGGATGTTTTTTATTTTTTATATAATGGTCATCATAATTCTATAAAAATATAAATCTATAATAGGTTGTTAAAGAATGATGGTCTAAAAAATCAATTTTATTAAACTGTTCAATATGGAGAGGTTTATTAAGGGTTTTTATAGTTGGAATTGAATCCAATGGGAAAAGAATAATTTCGAAGAAGAATTTTTAAAAATACATATATGAGGATTATATTTTTTATTGGATAAGTGGTTTATTACCATATATGTTATGATATAGTTATGAAATTACACATTAGTAATTTTAACATATTATTATACAATCATCATATAATCTTTATAGTTTTAATGTATCTTACTCTAAAATAAATCTCATTTAAAATATCATTCAATAGAAGTAAGAGG
Source organism: Viscum album (assembly GCA_963277665.1). Taxonomy (NCBI): domain Eukaryota; kingdom Viridiplantae; phylum Streptophyta; class Magnoliopsida; order Santalales; family Viscaceae; genus Viscum; species Viscum album. The sequence goes on along the minus strand of OY728146.1, from coordinate 1,628,725,102 downwards.
TTGAATAGATTATAATGTTATAATGAGAGAAATATCATTTTTCATCATCAACATGTAATCATTGAGTTCGAACTGACTAGTTTGGGGAAATGTTAACTCAAATAAAGTAGGAATTTATTAGTGGGAAAATAAAATTGAATGCTTAAATTATCCATTAATGAACATAGAAATACTAACAGATTTCATAAAATTTTACCCTCTAACATTTACTGGAACCTGAAACACTATTGTAGCATAATCACATAATATCAAATTAGGTATTATAAATGATGTTTTGGGTTTTGGAAAACATAAAATTATATCTCTTACAGATTATAATTTGCATAGATGAAATGATCAGTATTGGTCTTTAATTAAGAATATCATGTATGAAATGTATACCATAGAGTGGAAGACATTTATTATTATATTTGATGTCTATTATACTCTTATATTTATTTTCAATTGAATATAAATAATATTTAGAGTTTCAAATTAATTTTAAATAAACTGTGTTTTGTCTTACTAATTATTTTATTTTAAGGAAATTTTAATTTAACATATAAATACCACCTTAAAAAATAGTGATAGATGTCTGGTAAATAACTCAATGGATAAATAATAAATAAAAAAATATTTTTGGGAATATTTTTATCAACATATATTTAATGGTTTTTCATGAAATCATTTTTTTCGTATCTACAGTAGAGTTTGATGTTATTTAATATATGGATTGGCATTCAGGTTTTCATTAAAAAAATTATATTCATTATCTATGGAAGATATATTCAATTTCAAAAATTAATATCATTTATTATATATAAATAAGATCATAAATGTCATAACATATAAAAAGGCATAAACATTTATAAATTATTGATACTGCAGGATAATTCAATGTCATCATTATAATGATAGAAATGATTAAATTTAATAATGAGTCAAATGTAGATGAAAATATTTACATATATTTCCTAATTAAATTTCTATTATTACTCTTAATAAATTGGTAAAATTTAATATTTTCTTGATTAATGATGCTAATAAAATCAATGAAACCCCATAATAAATTTCTATAAAAGATCTATTAGGGACTAAAATGAAAATAATTGCCTTTATTGATAAGGGATATTTTTATATAGAACAAAATATTGTGGTAAAGTTGTATTTCTTTTAAAAAACATGATGATTATAATAGTATTTTCAATTTTGTAGAAACTTTTTATCACTGTAGTTAATAATAATTTCATTTTCATTTAATTAATGATTTATCATACCAGGTTAAGGGAGTGTATTATTTTACCATGTTTTTTTTGATTGGATATCATCAACTAATATGAAATGCAAAATATATCCAAGGGATACCAGTTTGACCTAGGTATTACTTATTTGATTTTGGCTATTCCATTCATGATAAAAGTTTAACATACTATATTTATGGATATTATGAAAATAGTTCATTGTGAGTATTTGGATACATTTTTTTATCATATTTATTTATTATTTTTTGGTACATTCAAATATATTTTGAAATTATGAAAAAATGCAAGGTTTGTTATATACACCCAAAAGATAACATGTTGTATGGATTAAAATCATAATGTCAATTTTTTTAATAATTTATTTATTTCTATGAAAATATTATATATAAAAATCGCATAATAATTATTCTTTAATAGACTAATGGAGTGAAAAATAAACCTTGATATACGTGTGTCACCCTAATTTTTATTTTTATTGAAATAATGGGTTATTATCAATTTTTAGTTGAAATATATTCACTTATAGATTACCCATTACCCATGTTAATTGGAAAGGCAGACAAATTTATTTGGAATGTAATTTCGATAAATACTTTTATAATTTATAAGAACAATGGTTATTTCCCTTTTATTATAATTTCCATGAAGAATTGACGAATTCATAATGTAACATTATTCATTATTGATGGGCCTAATATCATTCTTTATTTAAGATAATTATGTAATTTCATATGCATAATAGCACTTAAAACACAATTTTCATAATTAACTATTGCATGAACATCAACCTATAGTAGTATTTTTTCTATAAAATTTTGGAGATATCTTATAAATGGAGAGAAAATTGATATATATATATATATATATTTATATATATAATGAAACATGAATAATATATTCTCACAAAGTTATTAGAATAATGTGAAAATATATTTGTTGGAACTTACAATCGATTTTGAAAATCTAATTCCATGTCATCTCAGTAAATATTGCAAGGTAGATGATTCCTTCACTGAAAAGGATAGTGAATCAGTAACAATTCTAGATTTGGATCATGATCCAAAATTTAATGATTTAATAAATTTAGGATTGTATATTGTGAATGGAAACCATCTTTTCTTAAAGTTCCATTATCAATATTTTTCTATATCATAAACAATGCTAGGTACCCTAGTAACCTAATAACTAATCCATCCCTGAAATTTCTCAAATGGAATTGTTGATTTCCATTAGTCGATGACTGACACCTAGAATCTTACAACTTGAATGTGGGAAAGTATATTCAACAAACATTGTGGATGTTAAAAAAACAAGGCATTATGGGTAAAAAATAATGATCCATTACGTGTAATGTACCAGAAGACAAAAAAGAATCGAGAAACCAAAAGTAATATCACCCAAGTACCAAAAGAGAGGAATACAATAAAATTCTCTAAGGGAACAGCTCACAAATTCCAACGTTTAATTACTGGATCCACCTCCAAATGATCGTATCCCCATTATTTTTCCTGGAATGGGACAATCTACAAAAACATGAACGAACAAATAAGACGTGAGATAAAAAAATAGTAGGGCCTCTACCAGGATTCCATTATAATTTAGAAAAAATATTATCTTAATGAATTCATTCTATTTTAAAATAAATAGTTTTGGAATTTTATAGAATATATAAAAAATCATGCTATACTATTTAGTTTATAGAACATTAATTTTAAAAAATAATTTAAAAATTATGGACTATATATATATAAATAAATTATTTAAAGATAATATTTATATAAAACAACAGATATAAATTCTGAAGGCATTGAGAGCATTTTTACAACATTGGAATACATTTATATCATAAATAAAAATAACATGTCTGCATCATGGACATATAGAAAATAGGTACGATATTATTTCTTTCTACATGACTCAAAACTCTCTAATTTATCTGTATAATATTTTTATACACATTTTCCCTCACACAGTCCAAAGTCGACTCATGACCCTCCATCGAAGATTTAACCCACTGTATGTATGGTTTGGAATGTTGAAATATCATTGAGTGTGTCCTAACAACACACCAACTACAGAGGGCTTGCATCTGCTCTTACAAAATCAATTATTGGAATCTTATTTCAAGATAACATAATGAATGATTAAATAACATTTATTTATCTCAATTCCAATTTTCCATTTAAAACCAAACTAGGTTATATTAAAAAAATATCTTTTTTTTCTTAACATGAAACCATATGGTTTCTATCAAAACATTTTAATCCATTTCCACACATATTAAATAAATAAATAAATCCTTCTATTTCTAAATTCATTTACACAATTAAAATAAATAATTTAATTGAAATCATTTCAATAAAATCTATAATTTAAATTCAAAAATTTGAATCATCTTATTTTTATAACATTCCCTATCCAATAGAATTTGGGGTTTCCCAAATATCCATTCCAAAACCATTTCAAATATACCAATTCACTAGAAATGTGTTTTATCAAATTAATTGAAATCGTGATTGGGATATTTAATTTAATCAATCAAATGAAATAAATCATAAAAATCAAGGTTAATCACTTTGGTCCAAAATACAGATTGACCTACCTTTATCCTAGAACTCAGAAACTGCAACATCACCCATCAATAAAAAATTAGGTGTTGAAGTCCTGATTACCAACATAGAAATGATATAAATCACTAATGGTATGATTACCATAACTTAATTATGATCAATTGAAATCCCAATGGATGATAAATTCAGGAAACTGATAAATGAGGGAGAATATATACTCAAAAATAACAACACTAGTTAAATGATGATTAAATGATGAAAAACGAGATCTAGAATGGTTGGAGATGGTCATGATTACCTAGGTAGGGCCTTAGGTTGAGAAAAAAGAAACCGTATCAGAGGTTAAAATAGAAACTCTACTGCCCGGCCTTTTTAAAAACCATATTTAGGGTATTGCACGATGTGCAATACTAATACACATAAGAAAATAGTTAATTTATAAAACAGCTAAAATATATAATGGATTTAATTATAAACTGATCACTAATTAATTTATGATATGTATCAATTAATCACTACATGTAAAATTCAAATTATGAACATTTCAAGACACGCATCCAGCAACCATTAGATGTTGTGTATCCTAGTTACATGGTATGTAACACTTCAGAAGCATACTGAAAAATCCTGTTAAAGGCGAGAGTCTAAAAATTCCATGAAATCACCATTACAGGTATACTTCCAATTAAATATCAACCCTACAAAATCAATGATAAATAAAAGACCACAACAATGCTAAAGATGCACTTAAAAATCGGTAATTGGTGGTTACATCTATCACACCATAAAACATGTTTACCCCCAGAAAGCCTATGAATTATATTCCATCAAAAAAATGAGAAAAAAACACTATCATTAGTGCCTTATGTTCCCCAATCTCATTATTATAAATAATTTGTTTCAATAGCACATTAATCAAAGGTATCATGCTTCAATGAATTACCTTGACCTCATAATCAATTATCCATACTGGCCACTCAGTCAATGATAAATTATGTTAAATATTAAGATCACTCCAGCTCGAACATGTGATGTGTAAGACGGATAATTACTCAGATTTGATAAATGGAACACATTATATATCAAAGTTAGCTACAGTGGTAGTTCTAAATGGTAAAGAAAATTCCCCATAATCTCAACTATTTCAAAATGTCTAATAAAATGAGGTGAAAAATTATTATACTTCATATGTTGTCGATGTCCCAAACAGCCTGAATCCATGAAGAAATCTGGGTCACATATTGAAAACTCAAATGTTTGATGGTGAATAATATCATAATTCTATAAATTGGACCCATGCAGTCAACATTCATTGAATAACTAACTAAATATTTAACGTCGCATCTTGTATAAAACTTGGTCCTACCAAGGATCATTCACTAAAATCCAACAAAATAAATGAAAATTTATAATTATAACCATATAAGGCCTCAAAATAATCCATTACATTCCTATAATTGTAATGGTCATTTTAAGAAAACTAAATTGTCCCCAAATGACAATCCCAAGCCCCATTTAAGTCAAGAACATAAGCGAGAAGCAAATCCCCTCGAATCTGTATAGATCTATTTGTATTTTCATCTGACTATGGATGGTAGGCCATGAAAGAATAGGCCTATGATCCCAGTTCAATAAGGCCCCAGCCTTAAACCTTACTTAATCTTTAGTTATTACAAGATTACACATTGAGTATCTTTTCAGGTTTAGAGTTTTAGATAATTAGAAAAGAAAACATGCATTAAATTCCACATTTAAACAAAGTGGTTACATAAAAGATAGTATTAATTTTTCCCATCAACGGAAACATATTTAAAATATAACAAGGATTCTTTCATGACACTTCCTTGACACTATCATCATATCATGTACCTTTCCCTTGACCTGTGAAAAACATTTCAAAAAAAAACATGGGATGAGCATAACAATCTTAGTAAGGGTTATAAATATATGGAAAAGAAACATGAGTTCATATATACATAATAATGAAATCATACTTTACCCATAAAACATAGGCACTTTATCATACCTCATCAAAACATGAATAAATCATTGAAATCATAAGACATAAAGTTAACTTGGGGAATTCATAACATTCTTATGTAGGGAGTAACCCTCTTGGTTACGTTTGTCATAACCACCACAGTATATTCCCTAAATCTCTTCAGAGAAACCTTAATGTTTCACTCCTTCATGTTACCTAATGCATTGGAGAGCTATATCGGGCTCACCCGCCCTTAGTTTATCATGCAACCACCCGTCTTCATAACAATGCCCAAGAACCATAACATAATAGTACCACATAATAAATGCATAAAGAAAACATAACCTTTCCACATTTCAATCACAAGATATCAATAAAATACATTGATATAAAAAACCTTATGAAAACCATTTTAAATACCAAAATAAAATAAAAGAAAAACATGGTATTTATTTTTCATTATAAAAAATGTATTTCTTGTAGAGGAAGCCAATACTCAAATAATGGTCATGGTGGCGGAGAAGTCGTTGTCGCCGCATACGTATGACAAAAACATTCCCTTTTGTCATTTAGAAAAACACTTTGTATAATAAATATTCCTTTTAGATAAATATAAAAGTAAAAGGCGTTTATACACCATATAAAAGAAGGTTGTGTATAAAACAAAATATGCCTCAATGAAAGGAGATTGAGATGAAGTCCCATACAAAGACAGTATCCTTGGATTAAGGATAAATCATTTACATAATTATGTGTTACAAACTAATACAAAAAATATAATTGGATATTAAGTGTGTAACAATCAGAGGTTATTCACACATATTCATATAACGACATATTCAAAGAGTACAAGCTTATCCCAAAAAATCAAAATTGGGTTAAGAAGTTCCTTTGCAAAAATTTGACAGCCTAACGGCATCAATACAAAATTCAGAAAATGAGTTGATGAGAGATAAAAAGGGTATCTCATTACTTGGAAATAAAATTTAAATTAATAAGGATATAGAACAACATATCCCAACATAATTTTATGTGAATTAAAAGACATAACAAATGAATTTTTTTAAAAAGAGGAGGGTGAAAGGTTCCCTTACCGACTTGGGTAACTTTCGAAACATACACCCCGTGAAAGAAAGACAATAAAACATTGACGTAAATACTCATAAATAAAAATATATTACACAATGAGTAAAATAATGGGCAGTACATACACCACTCAAAGGAAATTGTGGCAAATGTTGCATAAATCCCACGTTAATAAAAGTGAGATGAAAAATCCCTTACGAAAACTCTATAGCCTAACGACGCCACTTAAAACATCCAAAAATGGATTGATGAGATCAAATAGGGACTCTAATAATATTACAATAAAATTTAAATCAATAGGAATATAAGAGAACATCCCCCATCATAACAAATAGGAGCTTAAAAGAACTAACACAAAGGAGAGTACTTAAAAAGAAAGAGAGAGGTTAGATCTCTTACGAAAATTCTGCAGCCTAACGACGCCACTCAAAACTTCAAAAATGGATTGATGAGAGAAAACATGGTATCTCATCATATAAACATAAGAAGTATAGAACGATTAATATAAAAGAACATCCCAATCATAAAAAATATGAGCTTAAAAGGAATGACATAAAAGAGTGTACTTAAAAAGAATGAGAGGAGTATGATTCCTTACCTCAAGTCCGACTTGTCTTGTTCGTTTCTTTATATTCCTGAATAATAAATTTTGGTCAATTTATAATTGCCTAAGGACCTAATTTAAATATTATTATTCAGTTCATATCACATATTATAATGTTATAATAATTATTTAATAATGTTAGTTCATATCAGACATTTTTTCCGATGTTTGGTACATGAGTCAAAAATGAACTTGTTTGAAAAATGATTGCCCATGTAGTTATATGTAAATAATTTCCAGAATATTATTAATGATTAAAATATCATATATATCTAGTACATATTGATTTTACTCTATTCCATATCATTTGGAGATAAAAAATGAAAAGCACTGTTCATGGAGACAGTTGGTCGTACGTACGCATGAACGCTACTTTCATTTTTTGTCATATTAGTAGAATTAAAAAATAAATGATATATATATATATATATATTATAATTTCAGTATAATATATATCTTATATAGTTCACATATTTTCATTAATTTCATTCTTTATACTTTCCATGTATTGCATGTATGAGTCACATCACTTGAGGGGGCGGTAGTCCACACATCCTGATATGAAATTATCGCATTTACACAACATGAAAAGAATAAAGGTATGTTTTAAATATAAAATACATAAGCATATAGTAAAAATAAATTCCATATATATAAATAATACAGTGACATCATAATGTCCATCTTTAAATGTGTTAAAAGAATATTGAAAAATCATCGTTTCGTGAGGCTGAAAATCGCCATCCATAGAAACAGTATGTTCTTTAACCATTAGACGAAGGTGTGTGTAAATGTAGCTCGAATAATTCTTATTACAACATCATAGTATATTTAAGATACTGGAGTTGTTACAAAAGAAATGAATAAAAAGAGTTTAGGGGGTTGGAGAAGCAAAATAAAACAAAATGACTCAAGTGAAGACATTACCTTAAAATCGGGTAACTCCCTTTGGTTTGAGCTCAAAGGCTTCCTTGGGAATCCTTCTTCCCAAATTGAGGCTTCAAAGAGTTATAGAGGGATTTTTAGAGACAAAAAGGGAAGGTTTTGTCTGATCCAAAGGTTTGGATGTGTGGGTAAGGGGGTAGAGGTGGGGGCCTTTTATAAGAGGAGAGGAGGGGCACTCATGGAAAGTAAAGAAATGTTACTTTATTTTAGAATGACTTTCGGATTTTAATGGACCCACATTGATTTTCTTCGAGGATAAGGTGTTAAGGGTTATAAATACACCCATCTAATAGGTTTTGGACACGTGTAGGTCTTAGATTTTACATTATCTTTCCATTTTATTTAAATCGTTAAATAATGAGGTCATCACTGCATCATCATGATGTCATAAATAATTTAATTTATTTAATGTATAAAAATTATAAAAAAACAAATATGATGTAGTAAATCTTTATATCTTTTTAATGAATATTTATAGTCAAAAATCTGACTTGTATAACCCCATGTAATTTTTTTTAGTTAAACAACTCAGGTTTGTGTCATTTTAATTTTAACATTAAATAAAAAGGTATTTATGTCATTTTCCAACCAAAGTGGCTCCATGGGGTCCCCAAGTTGACCCATGGATTTTCTGGGTCGGCCATGACTCATCCAATGAGGGTAGGACTTGTTTCTAGGTCATTTAATTTTATTAAAACATTATTCTTACCTTAAACTACACTAATTACCTTTAATCGCGATTAAAAACTTAATAAGTTACTTTTCACCAAAAAATTATTTTAATCCCATTGAACCACATTTTACTTCTTAATGAAAACCATTTATGTCAGATTTTTGAAATTCAAAACACCAAGATGGCAAAATTTTCATTTAAACAGAAAATCATTTTCTATAAGTACCACTTAGTGGTTTCACTATTCATAAAAAATTGAAGTTTTTCAGAAAATTACAAAATATTCACACTAATATATATTTGATATTATGAATTCAAAAAATGATGACTATTTTACATAATTCAAAACATAAAAGTTTCATTAATTAATTTAATAATTAATTCCCACTGTCAAAACAAATAGCGTGTTTTTATGAAACAAAATCTATCAATAGATTGACATTTGATTAAGTCCGATTTCAAAGTGAAATTAATTCCAACGACCAATATTGGATTAAATGGTAAAAATATATTCTAATTTAACTTTAAAACCAATTCAAAAGATAATCTAATCATATAAATAAATTATATTAAAAAGAGGTTTTGAATTAAAATACAACATTTTCACTATTCATTAAAAATTAAACTTTTTTTGGAAACATACCAAAAATTTACACAAAGTAAATATTGATGTCCCGATTCTAAAGAAGAATTTTATTTTTTCAAATATAACGCATAAAATTGTCAAAAAGTGGATTTAAAATAGCTTCTCCATCAAAAGGTGGTTAATCGACGTTTTAAAGAATATTAGAATATTTACGCTTAAAATTGGATTCATTCGCATTTTTAATCCTATAACATTTATTGTAAAAAGTAAAAATATTTGACAAACATATATAATCATTTTTTAGTTAGGTCTATTCATTCCCTCCATCAAAACAGCTAGGCATTTACTACCATTTAAAATAATATTATTTTATTATTAGAGTGCAACGTAAGATTCCCTAGAAACTTGTTGTTGCATATTGGGTACCACATCGAGCATAGCATCCCCTTTTAAGTAATATTAATATTTTATTCAAAAATATGGATAGATATAAAAATGCCATATTCTTTATTTACCTGGGGTGTTACATCCACCACCCCTTTTGGGAATTGCGTCCTCACAATTTTAAAATTGAGCTTGGAAACATCCTTGAAAGTCCCACAATGGAACAAGAGTCGGTAAAACAATCACTTTAATGTAAAGATAGATAAGTACAGTGGTCACCCAATTTAACCCATACTAGGATTCCTTGTAAGAAAACATGGACATGGAGGAGAAAACATAGGTTCATGTTCTTATGGAGAGTGATAGAAAACATGTTTAGGAGAAATTTAACCACAATAAAATCACAAACTTGTGATGGGTTAAACGGTATTTGATTCCCTAGTATGAAAAGTTAATAGACAACATTTTTGTTTTAAGTTACTTTTCATTGAGATATTTATTTTTGAGTTTAACTAAATCATAATTAAACATACTTACTTATCATGTAGACTTTCAAATTTTACTAGATTCCTAAATCGAACTCATATTTTATCCAATAGATGTGTATTTAGAAGAGTTGTTCGCATTAAGAGTACTATAATCAATATCTAGAGAATCACCTAATCCACAAAAGTTAATATATACTTCCCATATTTATACTCTAACCAAAACAAAAAAAAGGTTAGTACAAGATCAGATAATCCGGAAAAGGATAACCCTTTATGAAAAGAAAATCTATTCTTAATCTCCAAAATTTGTCCAACAAAACCCAAAGTCCAACGTGGACCATTCGATAAAAAATTTGTCCATAAAATTCTTCAATTTAAACCAAACTAAGATTGAAACCAAAATATTTGAATGATTTAGACACATAGTACTCCATGTTAAATCGTAACATTTATCTCCAAACAACATCAATTGCTCCTAAAGTCTCGTATTGAAAAGTAATTAACCTAATCACATATCCTCCATGATAGGTTAATCATTTTCATAAATAACCCAAAATCAACTTAATCTTAATTCATAAAGACACCTAAATAAAAATAATAAGCCAAACTAACTAGGGACTTCATGTAGTCCAGTGGTAGGCGTTAAATACCAGTCGCACTTTGGTTGTGTGTTTTTTTCCTGTAGATTTGTCCGACGCGACAAGTTATCACATGGTCTGTGTGTTGTGCTTCTTATAAAACTCTAAAAATAACCCTAACATGTTTTAACCTAAATAGTTTCCTCATACCTCTCATTTTCATCCAAATTCGTTACGATCTCAACATCTTAATTCTTGAAGTCTTATTTCACCACCATTAGATAAAATAAAACAATTCCCAAAATGAATAACATCATACCTTGATCATGGCATCCACTCGGTTTCATCGTCATCTTGCTCACTCAGGTAGAAGTCTCATGCATTACAACAATGATTTAGAGTTCTTTCAAAATCATTTTCTTCCTCCATCCAAATACACCTTGTACAACATGGGACATATGTTTGATCACAGAAAAATAGTTTTGGAAAATAATCATGTATGACATATAATTCCAAAACATCTGATAAAACATGATTTCTATAAAATAGTCAAAATTAATTTGAGTTGAAACATTCTATTATTGGTCCTTTTAAAATACCATAAGTATGTGATGAGAGACTATATTTTAAAGGAAAATATAAATAGGTTTTGCAAGGGTCTCCGTCTTGAGCACCATTTTTAAAATTATAATATTCTTCAAATTCTTGTGATAAGGTAAAATATTTGAAAATACCTTGATAATATTTACCATTATTGAAAATATGAGAATATTTTGAAAATAGTATTTGTCTAAAAACAACCCATGATCCACAATGATAACGAGGTATATTGAAGGTGTTTTATATATCAAACAACTGCTTGCAAGTGAGTTGTATGCTCGAAAAATTTTCACAATCATCCGAACGTGACTTTGCAATACTTATTTCAAGAATGTCATCAGGAAGAGATAGGTATTTCATTTGATATCCTTCTCCTTCCATTCGTAACCGACTTTAATTGACCTGAATGAAATATAAAACAATGATTTAACAGAAATAATAGATATAGGGACTAATCAAGTGTCTAACAAAAACTCCTAATCCCTAAAGTTGTCTAAAACGACCTCTGATTCCAACTATAAGGCCCCAGCCTTAATCCTTAATTAATCATGAGTTATTAAAATATTACACATTGAGGATCTTTTTAGGTTTAGAGTTTTAGAGAATTAGATCATAAAACTTGCATTACATTCCACATTTAGACAAAGTGGTTACATAAAAGATAGTATTCATTTTTCCCATCAACGGAAACATATTTAAAAAAACATGGATTCTTTCTTGACACATCCTTGATACTATCATCATATCATGTACCTTTCCCTTGACATGTGCAAAACATTTCAAAAAAAACATGGGATGAGCATAAAAAGCTTAGTAAGGGTTATAAAAATATGGAAAAGAATCATGAGTTTATATATACATAAAAATGAAATCTTACTTTACCCATAAAACATAGTCACATTAACATACCTCATAAAAACCTGAATAAATCATAGAAATCATAAGACATAAAGGTAACTTTAGGCATTCATAACATTCTTACGTTGGGAGTAACCCTCTTGGTTACATTTGGAATACCCACCATAGTATATTCCCTAAATCTCTTGGAAGAAACCATAACGTTTCACTCTTTCGCGTTACCCAATTCATTGGAGAGCTATATCGGTCTCACCTGCCCTTAGTTTATCATGGAACAACCCATCTTCATAACAATTCCCGAGAACCATAAAATAATCGTACCACATAATACATGCATGAAGGAAACATAACATTCCACATGTCAATCACAAGATATCAATAAAACACATTGATATAAAAAACCTTATGAAATCCATTTTCAATACCAAAATAAATGAAAATTAAATCATGGTATTTATTTTTCTTTATAAAAAAAGTATGGCTTGTAGAGGAAGCCGAAACTCAAATAATTGTCATTGCGGCGGAGAAGTCGTTGTCACTGCATACGTACGACAAAAACATTCCCTTTTGTCATTTAGTAAAACACTTTGTATAAAAATAATTCCTTTTGGATAAATATATAAGTCAAAGGGGTTTATGCACCGTATAAAAGAAGGTTCTGTATAAAACAAAATATGACTTAATGAAAGGAGATTGAGACAAAGTCCCATACAAAGATGATATCCTTGGATTAAGGATAAATCATTTACATAATTATGTGTGACAAACTAATACACCATATATAATTGGATATTAAGTGTAAAACAATCATAGGTTATTCACAAATATTCATATAATGACATATTCAAGGAGTACAAGCTTATCCCAAAGAATCAAAATTGTTTAAGAAGTTCCCTTGCAAAAATTTGACAGCCTAACGGCGTCTATAAAAAATTAAAAAAATGAGTTTATGAGAGATAAAAAGGGTATCTCATCACTTGGACATAAAATTTAAATCACTAAGGACATATAAGAACATATCCCAACATAATGATATGTGAATTAAAAGACAAAACAGAAGAGGTTTTTTAAATAGAGGAGGGTGAAAGGTTCCCTTACCAACTTGGGTAACTTTTGAAACATACACCCCATGATAGAAAAACAATACAACAATGATGTAAATAATCATAAATGAAATTATATTACCCAATGAGTAAAATAACGGGCTGTACATACACCACTGAAAGGAAATTTTGGCAAATGTAGCATAAATCCCACGAGAATAAAAGTGAGACGAAAAATCCCTTACGAAAACTCGGCAGCCTAACATCGCCACTTAAAACATCCAAAAATGAATTGATGAGATCAAATAGGGTCTCTAATAATATTACAATAAAATTTACAGAAATATTAATATAAAATAACATCCCCCATCACAACAAATAGGAGCTTAAAAGAAGTAACATAAAGGAGAGTACATAAAAAGAAAGAGAGAGGTTAGATCTCTTACGAAAATTCGGCAGCCTAACAGCGCCACTCAAAACATCCAAAATGGATTGATGAGAGAAAATAGGGACTCTCATAATATGAACATAAGAAGTATAGTGGGATTAATATAAAAGAACATCCCAATCATAATGAATATGAGCATAAAATTAATGACATAAAAGAGTGTACTTAAAAAGAAAGAAAGGAGTAGGATCCCTTACCTCATGTCTGACTTGTCTTGTTCGTATCTTTATATTCATGAATAATAAACTTTGGTCAATTTATAATTACCTAAGGACCTCCTTTAATGATTTTTATTAAGTTAATATCACATATTATAATGTTATAATAATTGTTTAATAATGTTAGTTCATATCAGACGTTTTTGCTGATGTTTGGTAAATGAGTCAAAAATGAACTTTTTTGAAAAATGATTTCCCATGTAGTTATAAGTAAATATTTTAATGAATAGTATTAATGATTAAAATATCATATATATATATATATAGTACATATTCATTTTAGACTATTCCATATCATTTGGAGATAAAAAACGAAAAGCACCGTTCATGGAGGCTGTAGGCCGTACGTACGCATTAACACTACATTCATTTTTTTTCATATTAATGTAATTAAAAAATAGATGATATATATATATATATTATAATTACAGTATAATATATATGTTATATAGGTCACATATGTTCATTAATTTCATTCTTTATACATTCCTTGTATTGCATGTACGAGTCACATCACTTAAGGGGGCGGTAGTCTACAATTCCTCACATGAAATTATCGCATTTACACAACATGAAAAGAATAAAGGTATGTTTTAAATATAAAATACCAAAGCATATAGTAAACCTAAATACCATATATATATATAAAATACAGTGACATCATAATTTCCACCTTTAAAGTTGTTAAAAGAATATTGAATAATCATCGTTTCGTGAGGCAGAAAATCGCCAACCACAAAAATAGTATGTTCTTTAAACATTAGACGAATGTGTGTGTAAGTGTAGCTCTAATCCTTCTTATAAAAACATCCTAGTGTATTGAAGATACTGGATTTTTTTTAAAATGAAATTAATATAAAGTGTTTATGGGGTTGGAGAAGCAAAATAAAACAAAAGGACTCAAGTGAAGGCATTACCTTAAAATCGGGTAACTCCCTTTTGTTTGAGCTCAAAGGCTTCCTTGGGAATACTTCTGCCAAAATTGAGGCTTCACGGAGTTATATAGGGATTTTTAGAGACAAAATGGGCAGGGTTTGGCTGAGCCAAAGGCTTTGGATGTGTGGGTAAGGAGGTAGAGGTGGGTGCCTTTTATAAGAGGAGGGGAGGGGCACTCTTGGAAAGTAAAGAAATGTTACTTTATTTTAGAATGAGTTTCGGATTTTAATGGTCCCACATTGATGTGTTCGAGGATAAGGTGATAAGGGTTCGAAATCCACCTATCCAATAGGTTTTGGACATGTTTAGGTCTTATATTTTACATTACCTTTCTATTTTATTTAAATCGTTAAATAATGAGGTCATCGCTGCATCATCATGATGTCATAAATAATTTAATTTTTTTAATGCCTAAAAATTATAAAAAAACTACTATGATGTATGAAATCTTTATATCTTTACAATGAATATTTATAGTCAAAAATCTTTATTGTATAACCCCATGTAAAAGTTGTTTTAGTTAAACAACACATGTTTGTGTCATTTTAATTTTAACATTAAATAAAAAGGTATTTATGTCATTTTCCAACCAAAGTGGCTCCATGGGGTCCCCAAGTTGACCCATGGATTTTCTTGGTCGGCCATGACTCATCCAATGAGGTTAGGACATGTGTCTAGGTCATTTCATTTTATTAAAACATCATTCTTACCTTAAACAACTTTAATTACCTCTAATCACGATTAAAAACTTAATAAGTTACTATTCACCAAAAATTAGTTTAATCCCATTGAACCACATTTTACATCTTAATGACAACCATGTATGTCGGATTTGTGAAATTCAAAACACCAAGATGGAAAATTTTCATTTAAACGGAAAATCAGTTTTTATAAGTACCACTTAGTAGTTTCACTATTCATCAAAAATTGAAGTTTTTCAGAAAATTATCAAAAATTAACCCAAAGCAATATTTGATATTCCGAATTCAAAAATGATGTATATTTTACAAAATTCAAAACATATATGTTGAATTAATTAATTTAATCATTAATTTCCGCTGTCAAAACAAATAGCGTGTTTTTATGAAACAAAATGTATCAAAAGATTTACACTAGTTTATGTCTGATTTCAAAGTGAAATTAATTACAAAAGACACTATTTTATTAAATGGTAAAATTATATTCTAATTTCACATTAAAACCAATTCAAAAGATAATCTAATCATATAAATAAATTAGATTAAAAAGTGGTTTTGAATTAAATTACAACATTTTCACTATTCATTAAAAATTGATCTTTTTCGGAAAAATACCAAAAATTTACACAAAGTAAATTTTGATATCCCGATTCTAAAGAAGAATTTTATTTTGTAAAATATAAAACATAAAATTGTCAAATAGTGGATTTAAAAGAGGTTCTCCATCAAAAGGTGTTTAATCGACCTTTTAAAAAATATTAGAATGTTTACGCTTAAAATTGGATTCATTCGCATTTTTAATCCTCTAACATTTATTCTAAAAAGTCAAAATATTTTACAAACATATATAATCATTTTGTTGTTAGTTCTATTAATTACCGCCATCTCAACAGCTAGGCGTTAACTACCATTTAAAATAATATTATTTTATTATTAGAATGCAACGTAAGATTTCTAAGAAACTTGTTATTGCGTATTGGGTATGCCATCGGGCATAACATCACCTTTAAAGTAATATTGTTATTTTATTCACAAATATGGATAAATATAAAAATGTCATATACTTTATTTACCTGGGGTGTTACATCCTTCCCCCCTTTTGGGAATTGCGTCCTCGCAATTTTAAAATTGAGCTTGGAAACATCCTTGAAAGTACCACATCGGAATAAGAGTTGGTAAAACAATCACTTTAAAATATGTAAAGATAAGTACAGTGGTCACCCAAGTTAACCCATACTAGGATTCCATGTAAGAAAACAGGGACATGGAGGAGAAAACATAGGTTCATGTTCTGATGGAGAGTGATAGAAAACATGATTAGGAGAAAGTTAACCACTATAAAATCACAAACTTGTGATGGGTTAAACAGTATTCGATTCCCCAGTAGGAAAACTTAATAGACAACATTTTTGTTTTAAATTAATTTTCATTGAGAAATTTATTTTTTAGAATAACTAAATCATAATGAAACATACTTACTTATCATGCAGACTTTCAACTATTACTAGATTCCTTAATCAAACTCATATTTTATCCAAAAGATGACTATTTAGAAGACTTGTTCGCATTAAGAGTACAATAACCAATTTCTACAGAATCACCTAATCCACAAAAGAGAATATATACTTCCCATTTCATTATAATCTAACCAAAACCAAAACCTAAAATGTTAGTATATGATCAGATAATCCAGAAAAGGTTAACCCTTTATGAAAATAAAATCTATTCTTAATCTCCAAAATTTGTCCAACAAAACCCAAAGTCTAACGAGGACCATTCGATAAACAATTTGTCCATAAAATTAATCAATGTAAACCTAACTAAGATTGAAACCCAAATATTTGAAGGATTTAGTCACATAGTCATCCATATTAAATCATAACTTTTATCTGCAAACAACATCTGTTGCTCCTAAATTCTCGTATTGAAAAGTAATTAACCTAATCACATATCCTCCATGCTAAGTTAATCATTTTCATAAATAACCCAAAATCAACTTAATCTTAATTCATATAGTCACCTAACTAAAAAGAATAATTCAAACTAACCAGGGACTTCACGTAGTCCAGTGGTAAGAAATAAATACCAGTCGCACTTTGGTTGTGGGTTCGTTTCCAGCAGCTTTGTGCGACGCGACGGGTTGTCATACGGTCTGCGTGTTGTGCTTTTTATAAAACTCCAAAAATAACCCTAACATGTTTTAAAATCAATAGTTTCCTTATAATTGTAATTTTCATCCAAAATTCATTACAAACTCAATATCTTAATTCTTGAAGTCTTATTTCACCACCATTAGATAAAATAAAACGATTCCCAAAATGAATAACATCATACCTTGATCATGGCATCCACTCGGTTTCATCGTCAACTTGCTCACATAGGTAGAAGTCCCATGCATTACAACAATGATTTAGAGATCTTTCAAAATAATTTTCTTCCTCCATCCAAATACACCTTGAACAACATGGGACATATGTGTGATCACTGAAAAACAGTTTTGGAAAATAATCATGTATGACATATAATTCCAAAACATCTGATAAAACATGATTTCTATAAAATAGTCAGATAGAATTTGAGTTGAAAAATTATATTATAGGTCCTTTTAAGATACCATAAGTATGTGCTGATAGACTATATTTTAAATGAAAATATAAATATGTTGCGCAAGGATCTCATTCCACACAACCATTTATTAAAATCATAATATACTTCAAATTCTTGTGATAAGGTAAAATATTTGAAAATATGTTGATAAGATTTTCCTTTATTGAAAATATGAGAATATTGTAAAAATAGTATTTGTCTAGAAACAACCCATGATCCACGATGATAATGAGGTATAGTGGAGGTGTTTCATATCTCAAACAACTGCTTGCAAGTGAGTTGTATGCTCGAAAAAGTTTCACAATCATCCGAACATGACTTTGCAATAATTATTCCAAGAATGTCATCAGGAGGAGATAGGAATGTCATTTGAGATTCTTCTCCTTCCATTAATGACCGAATTTACATGACCTGAAAAAAATTATAAAACAAGGATTTAACTGAAATAATAGATATAGGGACTAATCATGTGTCTAACATAAACTCATAATCCCTAAAGTTGTCTAAACTGACCTCTGATACCAACTATAAGGCCCCAGCCTTAAACCATATTAATCTTGAGTTATTATAGGATTACACATTGAGGATCTTTTTAGGTATAGAGTTTTAGATAATTAGATCATAAAACATGCATTACATTCCACATTTAATCAAATAGGTTACATAAAAGATAGTATTCATTTTTCCCATCAATGGAAACATATTTAAAATAAAACATGGATTCTTTCTTGACACTTACTTGAAACTTTCATCATATCATGTACCTTTCCCTTGACCTGTGAAAAACATTTCAAAAAATACTTGGGATGAGCATAAAAATCTCAGTAAGGGTTATAAAAATATGGAAAAGAAACATGAGTTTATATATACATAAGAATGAAATCTTACTTTACCCATAAAACATAGGCACTTTAACATACCTCATCAAAACATGAATAAATCATAGTAATCAGAAGACATAAAGGTAACTTGTGGCATCCATAACATTATTATGTAGGGAGTAACCCTCTTGGTTACGTTTGGAATACCCACCACAGTATATTCCCTAAATCTCTTAGGAGAAACCTTAATGTTTCACTCATTTGCATTACCCAATCCATTGAAGAGCTATATCGGGCTCACCCGCCTTTATTTTATCACGAACTACCCGTCTTCACAATAATGGATAAGAACCATAACATTATTGTACCACATAATACATGCATAAAGGAAACATAACATTTCCACATTTCAATCACAAGATATCAATAAAACACATTGACGTAAAAAACCTTATGAAAACCAATTTCATTACCAAAATAAATGAAAAGTGAAACATTGTATTTATTTTTATTTGTAAAAAAATTATGGCCTATAGAGGAATCCAAAACTCAAATAATGTTCATGGCGTCGGAGAAGTCATTATCACCGCATACGTACGACAAAAACATTCCCTTTTGTCGTTTAGTAAAACCCTTTGTATAAAAAATATTCCTTTCGGATAAATATAAAAGTCAAATGGGTTTATACACAGTAAAAAATAAGGTTGTGTTTAAAACAAAATATGCCTCAATGAAAGGAGATTGAGACCAAGTCCCATACAACGACGATATCCTTGGATTAAGGATAAATCAATTACATAATTATGTGTGAAAAACTAATACACCAAATGTAATTGGATATTAAGTGTAAAACAATCATAGGTTATTCAAACATTTTCATAAAACTACATATTCAAGGAGTACAATCATATCCCAAAGAATCAAAATTGGGTTAAGAAGTTCCCTTGCAAAAATATTATAGCCTAACGGCATCAATACAAAATTCAAAAAATGAGTTGATGAGAGATAAAAACGGTATCTCATCACTTGGACATAAAATTTAAATCATTAAGTATATATAAGAGCATATCCCAACATAATTTTATGTGAATTAAAAGACATAACAAAAGAAGCTTTTTAAAAAGAGGAGGGTGAAAGGTTCCCTTACCGACTTGGTTAACTTTCGAAACATACACCCCGTGAAAGAAAGATAATAAAACATTGATGTAAATTCTCATAAATAAAAGTATATTACGAAATGAGTAAAATAATGGGCCGTAAATACACCACTCAAAGGAAATTGTGGCAAATGTAGCATAAATCCCATGTGAATAAAAGTGAGATAAAAAATCTCTTACGAAAACTCAGCAGCCTAACGGCGCCACTTAAAACATTCAAAAATGGATTAATGAGGTCAAATAGGGTCTCTCATCATATTAAAATAAAATTTACAGAAAGATTAATATAAAATGACACCCCCATCTTAAAAAATAGGAGATTAAAGGAAGTAAAATAAAGGAGAGTACTTAAAAAGAAAGAGAGAGGTTGGATCTCTTACGAAAATTCGGCTGCCTAATGGCGCCACTCAAAACTTCCAAAATGGATTGATGAGAGAAAATAGGGTCTCTAATCATATGAAAATAATATATATAGTAGGAGTAATATAAAATAACATCCCAATCATAATAAATATGAGCTTAAAAACAATTACATAAAAGAGTGTACTTAAAAAGAAAGAGAGGAGTAGGATCCCTTACCTCAAGTCCGACTTGTCTTGTTCGTTTCTATATATTCCTGATTAATAAACATTGGTAAATTTATACTTTCATAAGGACCTTATTTAAAGATTATTATTCCTTTAATATCAAATATTATAATGTTATAATAATTGTTTAATTTTGTTAGTTCATATCAGACGTTTTTGCTGATGTTTGGTACATGAGTCAAAAATGAACTTGTTTGAAAAATGATTGCCCATGTAGTTATAAGTAAATAATTTCCAGAATAGTATTAATGATTAACATATCATATATATCTAGTACATATTCATTTTATACTATTCCATATCTTTTGGAGATAAAAAAAGAAAATCACCTTTCATGGAGACGGTAGGCCGTACGTACGCATGAACGCTACTTTCATTTTTTTTGTCATATTAATGGAATTAAAAAATAAATGATATATATATATATATTATAATTCCAGTATAATATAAATGTTATATAGCTCACATATGTTAATTAAATTCATTTTTATACATTCTATGTATTGCATGTACGAGTCACATCACTTGAGGGGCCGGTAGCCCACACTTATTCATATGAAATTATCGCATTTACACAACAAGAAAAGAATAAAGGTATGTTTTAAATATAAAATAAATAAGAATATAGTAAACATAAATACCACATATATATATAATTCAGTGAAATCATAATGGCCACCTTTAAAGGTGTTAAAAGAATATTGAACAATCATCGTTTCGTGAGGCAGAAAATCGCCAACCACAGAAACAATATGTTCTTTAACCATTAGACGAAGGTGTGTGTAAGTGTAGATCTAATACTTCTTATAACAACATCATAGTATATTTAAGATACTGGATTTGTTACAAAATAAATGAATAAAATGATTTTAGGGGGGTGGATAAGCAAAATAAAACAAAAGGACTCAAGTGAAGACATTACCTTAAAATCGGGTAACTCCCCTTGGTTTGAGCTCAAAGGCTTCCTTGGGTAGACTTTTTCCCAAAGTGAGGCTTCAAGGAGTTATAGAGGTATGTGGAGAGACAAAATTGGCAGGTTTTGGCTGAGCCAAATGATTTGGAAGTGTGGTTAAGGAGGTAGAGGTGGGGTCCTTTTATAAGAGGAGAGGACGGACACTCATGGAAAGTAATGAAATGTTACTTTATTTTAGAATGAGTTTGGGATTTTAATGGTACAAATTGATGTGTGTTGGATCTGAATCTACGGATTATACACAAGAGGGGGGTGAATTGTGTCTTTTTCAAATTATTACAATCTCTTCAATTTAGACAAATTCTGTTCACTATGCTTTTGCACGATTAAATATGCAGCGGAAAAAGTAAAAGCATGAACACACGGATGTATAGTGGTTCGGGGAACAGAAGGCCCCTAGTCCACTCCACCAACGCTCAAATCCACGAGCTTGGCGATTTTCACTATCTGGTCCTCGTTTCCACAGACCCGTCCACAACTGAGTACAGGCAGTTGACACCTTTACAAGACTCAGGCAAACACAGCCTTCCTGGTTCAAATACGAACCCACACAGCTTAGAACGAGAAGCTGATCACTCAAAAATAAAAGGTTTCGATAAAGAAACACTTCTCCAGTTGTTCTTCACAATTGCAACAGAATGCAATTGACAGTAGATAGATCGTCGTCTTCAGAAAATAAAGATCCGTAATCAAAACAGTTCTGAGTCGATCCAGTTGCAATAGATATTACCAGAAACTTCACAACTTCAGCAGCAGTAGATTCACAACAGGTAGTCGATGTAGAACGCGTGAATCTGCTATCAAAATCTTCCTTCAGTAATAAAGGTCTTTCGCTTCTTCTTGATCACCAGAAAAGAACGCTTTCACACAGTCTCTGTTTTCTTGCTCGTCAAAAGATTAATCATTCTATATTTCACACACTTTCCTGTGCATAAATATATCCCCGAAGTTTCCAAGATAGAACATATATATTCAAATATGAGAAAATCTTCCGCATAAATAGATCCATGAAAATATCCTTTAGATTCGCGATATTAAATGAAATAACAGAGCCGTTGTAACTCCCCTGAAGAATCGGCATAAAAAGCTCCGTTTAAATCAAACATTAATCCGTTGTAAATCGTCTTTGATTCAGTCAAAGTCGTATTTAAGAATCAGCTCGAAATCCGCCTAATAATCCGCTTGATTGACTAATTCAAAAGGAAATATCGTCTGTCAAAAAAATATCCCGACGCCAAACGTAGGGTTGATGACGTGGCTCCAAACGTAGGGTTCACAAACGTAAGGTTCAGAACGTAAGGTTGAACATACATACTTTCTCTTCAGCTTTCAAACGTAGGGTTGATCATCCATACTTTGTCTTGCTTCAACTCTCCAAAGAACGTACGGTTGATTATAAAAGTAAGGTTGATGATCCATACTTTTGAGAAACAAACTCAACACTGAAAACTAACGTACGGTTTCTCTTCCATACTTTTCAACAACAAAAACGTAAGGTTCCTTCCAAACGTAATGTTCTTCTTCCATACTTTTCAACAACGTAAGGTTCATTAACCATACGTTTCAAAATAACATACAAAGTAAACTTTTCATCCATACGTTACGTTCATCAACGTAGGGTATGAACAGTGATTCCAGTACGCGTTAAAATTGATCTCGCGCTACAGTGATTCCAGAACGCGCTAAAATTGATCTCGCGCTACAGTGATTCCAGAATACGCTAAAATTGATCTCGGAATAAATGAAGTATAAAATCTCGTTATATAAAATAAATTCCTGCAAAATACTCAACGAAATAATTAGTAAATAATTAAGGGTATTTGTGAGCATCAAAATCATCATAAAGAGACAGAGTATTATTTAAAATAATCTCCCCCTTTAAAAAACATTATTTTGATTTGTTTAAAAACAATACATTGCTCAACAATCTCCCCCTTTTTGATGATCACAAAACCCATAAAATAATAGAACTAATTTAATTGCAATCTTGATTGAAAAAAAAGTTTTATAAAATTTTAGAATTTTGAAAGGATTAAAACAATATTTAACTATAAAATTTCTCCCCCATAACTAAAATTTCTCCCCCATAACTAAAATTTCTCCCCCATAACTCCCATAAAAAATAAATTTTCAAATAGATAAAAGATAAATGTCGTATATATCCAAATTTCTTCATAGGAAACGAATGAATTTAAATGTTGTGTTTATCCAAATTCTCCCCCTTTTTGTGATATCAAAAAGAATGAAAAATTACGGATTTGAACACATTCAATATTGCACTGAACTATAAGTAAATGCTATAATTAACTGTGTATGAATAAGTGAATTTCTTATACTGGCTAACTTAATCATAAATCAATAAATAATAAAACAAAAAAGATAAGAAAATAATTTTCATTCACAAGCTACGACAGTGATATACAGAGGAATCAAGGTGTAGGGATAAGACAAGGAAAAAAGGTGTCTATCTCCTTTGAATTACGGTCTTGATCTCTGTAAACTGTTCTCGAAGCCTCTTCATCATCCCATCTCCTAACTTGATGATAAGATCCATGTTCTCCTGAGTCATATGAATATCTTCAATCAAATTAACTCTGAAAAACTCATGCATTCTTTCTTCTTTTTCAACAAAAAGAGCCAGCTTTTCTGATAACTGATTCAAAAGAATCCTAATCGGTTGCTCTCCAGATGTCAACTGATCTACCAAAAATTTCTGATTATCTAGCAAAACTGACAAAGGGGCACTATTACACTGAAGATCGTGTAATCTGTCACTCATATTGCTCAGTGCTCCAGTAATTTCTTGAAATCTTCGAATCAAATCAGGTGAAGAACCTGATCCACTCACAGCACTATTTGCAACAGATTCAAATTTATTCTCCATGTAAATCTTCATCTCAGCCAAATCATCTTTCGTTACCATCTCTGATTTCAACTGATCAACAGCATGCAACATATCAGTTTTAAACAAATCTACTTCCTGTCGTGAAACAGTACATTCTTTCAGCTTCTGAAACTTTAACTGCTCCAAGTTCAGAGAACTTCTGAGACTAACATTCTCAGATTCTAACTGAGAAATACGCTTGTATAACTCAACAACTTTTTCTTTTCTCAAATCAGGGGCACCCTGTGCTCTATTCTCATGTTCAGAAATAGGTTGATGAGGCAAGGCAAGTGGTAAAGAATCTGCATCTGATTGTTCTTTGTCCTTGTCCTGACAAGGTTGATCCACTAAACTAGCTTTTGAAGCCTGAAATTCTTCCGCTGAAAAATCTTCCTGAAGTACCTCTGTATTAACTTCAGAAGTATGTTCATCACGAACAGTAGTCTCTCTGACTTCTACTGAATGATCAAGAACAATATTTTCATGAACTTCTTGAGGTCGGGCCACTTCTTCACCAGGCACTGCCTCCATAAGTTGTTCTTGTAGAATTGCTTCTTCAACAGCCACAGCAGCAGTTTGAGGTTCTAGCTGAATTTCCGGTTGAGCTACTGGTTCCTCTATCGGTGCAGTCCTCTCCACAACAGCTTCTCTCACAAAGGAATAAGAAATTACAGGTTCAGAAGATTTCAAGACAGGAGAGATAATTTCTTCATCAATTGACCTCTTCCTTCTAGATTGAAGTCCTTCCTGACTTCTCTCTTCCTCAACTTCCTCCATCTCAAAGCGAATTCTCCTTGCCACTGTACTAATCCTTGATTCTGCTTGTCCCTCTTTGGACTTAGCCGGTTGAGCCTGAGCACTCTCCGAGTCTTCCTCAGCTCCAACAGGTAAGAGTTTTCCTTTAATAGTGCTCCAGAAATATCCCACTTTCCTCAAAGTTCCAGCATTAAAAACATTACTGTGGTGACATTTCACCCCAGCATCGACCAATCTGATCATTCCTCTTTTAAATAAAAACAAAGAAATGAACCTTCCATAAGGGAAAAAGGTCATTCTTGCTTCACTCTGACAACAGTATCTCAGATATCTTATCATAAATCGAGGAAAATTAAACTTAATATCACTCATCAAAAGATACATTATATACATGTCAGGGTACAGAATTTTCTCCATCTCAGCCATCCTTGGTGCTAAACCAGTCTGAACAAACTTTACCAAGATTTTCTGATCGGGCTCCAAATCTTTAATAAACATCTTCTTTATCACTTTGGTTCCAAACAGAAAAGACATAATGTCTTCAGACTTATGTACAGAATCTCCAATATTCCGTAAATCAAAATGAAAAACTCCTTCATGAGGGCAGTTAAGAATTTGACTTATCTCTACAGATGATATGGAAAAGTCCTTATCCTCTATTTGAGCCAACAAACTGTCCTCCGTATCTCCAAGGCTAAACTGAACAGTTCTAAAGAAATGTCTCATTTCTGTCTCATAAAGAAACTCAGAATTTTCACTATTAAAAGCTTGCTCAAGGCTTTGAAACGATAGCGCTTGCTTCAACAGTAAATTAGTTTCAAACAGCCATTCTAAATCGACGACTTTACCTTGCAGTATCATCCGACCAACTACTTTAGATTTCTTTGCAGCACTGCTCTCGGCTTCATCTGGACGCTTAGTCTTTGCCATTTCAACAACGATTTCTGAAGGTTCGTAAGCTTAGGGTTTGAAGATTCAGAAAAGGGTTTTGGAGCAGATGTGCGGTTTTAGGTTTTCGAAAGGGTTTCCGAAAAAAGGTGAAAACAGGTTAGAAGGTGAAACGGTTCTGACAGCCTTGATTCCCGTGTAATCACTAATCATTACTTTTATTTAAAACAAAATAAAATAACTTATAGCGAGAAACAGAAATTAAGTAGAATTCGAAAACAGAATAAGATTAAAAAGAAACTATTTAAAATTAAATAAACCTAACTCCCCCTTAATAAATTCAAACCTTGCTGTGGGAAGTGGTTTAGTAAAAATATCTGCTAATTGATTTTCTGTATTTATAAATTCTAAAAATATATCCTTTTTTAACACATGATCTCTTAAAAAGTGATGTCTTATATCAATGTGCTTAGTTCTAGAATGACTAATAGGATTTTTTGAAATATTAATTGCACTAGTATTATCACATAAAATATGCGTATTATTAAAATTTAATCCAAAGTCCATAAGAGTGTTTTTCATCCACAACACCTGTGCACAACAACTACCTGCAGACACATATTCTGCCTCGGCTGTTGACAGGGCAACTGAGTGTTGTTTCTTACTAGACCATGATACTAAAGACTTTCCTAAAAAGTGACATGTTCCTGAAGTACTCTTCCTATCTAATCTACAGCTTCCAAAGTCAGCATCTGAATATGAAATTAAATTAAAATCAGAGGTTTTTGGATAAAGCAGAGATTGATAAATAGTACCTTTTAAATATCTAAAAATTCGTTTAACAGCAGTTAAATGAGATTCTTTGGGATTTGATTGAAATCGAGCACAAAGACATACTGAATACATTATATCTGGTCTACTAGCAGTAAGATATAACAAACTACCAATCATACCTCTATATAACTTGTTGTCCACTGATTTTCCAGTTTCATCCAAATCAAGTTTTATATTAGTACACATAGGAGTTGTAAATGTCTTGCTGTTTTCAAGTCCAAATTTCTTAAGTAAATCAGTAATGTATTTGCATTGATTTAAAACATTTCCAAAATCTTTTTGAAATATTTGAAGACCCAAAAAGAAATTTAATTCTCCCATCATACTCATTTCAAATTCTTTTTGCATTAATTCTGAAAATTCATGACAAAGAATTTTATTGGTTGATCCAAAAATTACATCATCAACATAAATTTGAACCAACAAAACATTATTTTTCACAGTTTTCTTAAAGAGTGTTGGATCTGCTAGTCCAACAGTAAAATCATTTTTCAAAAGAAAAGAACTTAGTCTTTCATACCAAGCTCTAGGTGCTTGTTTAAGGCCATAAAGAGCTTTAGTAAGTTTGAAAACAGAATCTGGTTTTTGAGAATTTTCAAAACCAGGAGGTTGCTCAACATAAACTTCCTCCATTAAATAACCATTTAAAAAGGCAGATTTAACATCCATCTGAAATAATTTAAAATTCATATAAGATGCATAGGCTAAAAGGATTCTAATGGCTTCTAACCTGGCTACAGGTGCAAAGGTCTCATCATAATCTATTCCTTCTTCTTGATTATATCCTTTAGCTACTAATCTTGCTTTATTTCTAGTTATTATCCCTTGATCATCCTGTTTATTCCTAAAGACCCATTTAGTTCCTATTACTGGATAATCATGTGGTCTTTCAACTAATTCCCAAACCTTATTTCTCTTGAACTGGTTCAATTCATCTTGCATTGCTATTACCCAGCTCTCATCATCTAAGGCTTCTTCTATGGTCTTAGGTTCTTGTTGGGATAGGAAAGCAGAGAATTCAACTATGTTTCCAAAGTTTCTTCTAGTTTGAATACCAGTCTCTAAGTCACCTATCACAGATTCTAAAGGGTGATTCTTTAAGGTTCTAGACTGTCTAGGCATTACATTCAAAGCCTCTTCAGTATCATGTTCTTCTGAACTGGACTGAATTTCTTTTATATCATTTTCAAAATCATTCTTTAAATTCTCAGGTCTCATGTTTTCATTAGAATCAGGTTCATCTATTAGTTCTATCCTTTTCTCAAAAGGATCAGATTCATCAAATTTCACATGAACTGATTCTTCAACAATCCTTGACTTTTTATTATAGACTCTATAAGCTTTGGAGGTTGCAGAATATCCTAAGAAAATACCTTTATCAGATTTTGGATCAAATTTACCAAGATTATCTTTGGTATTCAAGATGTAAACCTTGCATCCAAAAACTTTAAAGTAATTTACTTTAGGTTTTCTGTTATTCCATAGTTCATAGGGTGTCTTTTTCAAAATAGGTCTTATTAAAATTCTATTCATTATATAACAAGCTGTATTAACAGCTTCTGCCCAGAAATATATAGGTAGGCTATATTCATTTAACATAGTTCTAGCAATTTCTTGAATAGTTCTATTTCTTCTTTCTACAATCCCATTTTGTTGAGGTGTTCTTGGAGCAGAGAAGGTGTGTTTAATACCCATGTTTGAGCAAAAGGAACTAAATTCCTGGTTCTCAAATTTTCCACCATGATCACTTCTCAATGAGATTATATTAAAACCTTTTTCATTTTGAATAGATTTACAAAAACCTTCAAATAAACTAAAAGCTTCACTTTTAAATTTCAAAAAGAAAATCCAAGTAAATCTAGAGTAATCATCAACTAATACATAAACATATAATTTACCAGCTAAACTTGATACTCTTGAAGGTCCAAACAAATCCATATGGATAAGTTCTAGAGGTTTAGTTGTAGCAACTTTATTAACAGATTTGAATGATGATTTGTGTTGCTTGCCAAGCTGACATGCATCACAGAATCTGTCATTTTCAAATTTGAGACTAGGCAAATCAGAAACTAAATGTTTCTTAGATAATTTATGTAAAGCATATATATTGCAATGACCAAGTCTTCTATGCCAGATCCAGGATTCACTTATATTAGCAGTTAAGCAGTTTACTTGTTGTTTACACAAGGAATACATATCCAAAGTATAAACATTATCAGTTCTGGGTGCTCTAAACTTAAACAGTTTATCTTTAGAAACAGTACAACTATTGTTAGTAAAATCAACAGTGTATCCATCATCACAGAGTTGAGAGATACTTATCAGATTGTGTTTTAACCCTTGTACATAAAGTACTTTGTTGATTGAGACTGTCTCTGGATCTCCAACTGTTCCAATACCAATAATATTTCCTTTGGCATTGTCACCAAAGGTGACAAGTCCTCCTTCCTTTCGAGTAAGAGAAAAGAAATTAGCTGAAGTTCCACTCATGTGTCTTGAGCAGCCACTGTCCATATACCATATTTCTTTCTTTCTTTGGTGACCTGCTACCTGCAAAGACATTCAAACAAATTGCTTTGGTACCCATATTTTGTTGGGTCCAGGAGTGTTAGCAAGCAGTGATCTGGGTATCCAGATTTGCTTTGTTTTCTTAAAATAGATTGAATCATATAGATCGTTGGAAATATAAGCTTTCTTAATTCCACATATCTGAGGTTGTCTTAGAAAACAGTTTTTAGCTATATGACCTCTTGTTCCACAGTAGTTACAAATAACCTGTTTAGTGCTAGGAACAAAATAATTTTTGTATAACTTAGGTTTTTCTCCTTTACTTCCAATTCCAAACCTTTCCTTTTTAATTACAGTTTTTCCAAGTATCTCATTTAAGGTATTTTCTCCTTTTGTAAAAATTAATGCAGCCGTTTTATAAGATTCTACTTCATCCTGTAGAGTTTTTATTTTTGATTCAAAATTAATTTTATTTGATTCAGGAGAATTGTATTTGTCAATTAATTCCTTATGTTGTTTTAGCAAAGTATTTCTCTCATCTGAAATAGCTTTGTACAAGTTATTTATAGATTTATATTTATTAAATAATGAGTCATACCTTTCTTCATGCATATTGCAGTAAGCTGCATGTTTTTTATTTGAGAGGCTTGTTTCAGAGTTTGATTCATTATTTGAGTCAGAGGAATAGTATGAGTGTACCTCATCAGTTTCAGCCATGAAACACATATTTGCTTTTAAATTGGCTTCCTCCTTCTCTGAGCATGATTCAGAAGAATTACTTGAGTCTTCAGAAACACTCCAAGTAGCTTTCATAGCTTTCTTGTCTTTCTGCTCATAATCATCTCTTTTGAAGAATTTCTTCTTCTTTGCATCTTTCAATTTTGGGCAATCTGGTCTGATATGTCCCATCTTTTTGCATTCATAACATCTCACTTCCTTGCTATCCTTTTTAAAGGATTTCTTGAAGTCTTTCTTCTTACTATAAAACTTTCTGAATTTTCTGGCTAGCTGTGCCAGTTCTTCATCCGAATTTGAAGAATCAGAGCTTTCTGATTTAGCACTCACTTCTTTGTTCTTCATCTTTCTATCCTTTTGTTGAGAAGTCACTTTCAAAGCAGTATTTTCCCTTTTTATGTAGACTTTATGCTCATTTACCTCATCTTGCATTTCAGCTTCGTACATCATCAGTGTACCAATCAGTTCTCTCATAGTTAGATCTTTAATAGAAGTTGATTGTCTGATTGCTGCAGAGATTCCATTCCATCGAGTAGGAAGTACTCTCAGTACCTTCAACGCTTGATCAGCCTGCTTGATTGGTTCTCCTAGAGCTGTTATATTATTGACAATTTCTGTCAATCTTCCATTCATCTGAGTGATGCTCTCTCCTTCAATCATTCTGAAAGTATCGAATTTTAACTTAGCAGTTGCATATCTCATCTGTCTTACATTATCTGTTCCTTCATAAGCAACAGCTATTGTTTGCCACATTTCATATGCAGTCGGGCATTGAGATACTCTGTTAAATTCGTCTGGTCCTAGACCACAGATGATTGCATTCATAGCTTTTGAATTTATGTCATACTCAGCCTCTGTAGCAGCACTCCATGTATCGGGATTTTCAGGAATTTCATAGGGAGTCAGAATCTTTGAATAGACTCTGTAACCAAGATTTTTCAGATAAATAATCATACGTGATTTCCAGCAGCCATAATTATCTCCATTAAAGTAAGGTGCTCTGACCATTGACATTCCCTCTCTCATATCAGCCATGATACACTATGTATAATCTTTAAATACTTCTAGCTTGATAGGACTTTAGAAATAAGAAGCTCCTCCTTTGATACCAATTGTTGGATCTGAATCTACGGATTATACACAAGAGGGGGGTGAATTGTGTCTTTTTCAAATTATTACAATCTCTTCAATTTAGACAAATTCTGTTCACTATGCTTTTGCACGATTAAATATGCAGCGGAAAAAGTAAAAGCATGAACACAGGGATGTATAGTGGTTCGGGGAACAGAAGG
This sequence comes from Viscum album, assembly GCA_963277665.1. NCBI lineage: Eukaryota > Viridiplantae > Streptophyta > Magnoliopsida > Santalales > Viscaceae > Viscum > Viscum album. The sequence continues at coordinate 1,628,693,123 of OY728146.1, read as the reverse complement.
CCCCTAGTCCACTCCACCAACGCTCAAATCCACGAGCTTGGAGATTTTCACTATCTGGTCCTCGTTTCCACAGACCCGTCCACAACTGAGTACAGGCAGTTGACACCTTTACAAGACTCAGGCAAACACAGCCTTCCTGGTTCAAATACGAACCCACACAGCTTAGAACGAGAAGCTGATCACTCAAAAATAAAAGGTTTCGATAAAGAAACACTTCTCCAGTTGTTCTTCACAATTGCAACAGAATGCAATTGACAGTAGATAGATCGTCGTCTTCAGAAAATAAAGATCCGTAATCAAAACAGTTCTGAGTCGATCCAGTTGCAATAGATATTACCAGAAACTTCACAACTTCAGCAGCAGTAGATTCACAACAGGTAGTCGATGTAGAACGCGTGAATCTGCTATCAAAATCTTCCTTCAGTAATAAAGGTCTTTCGCTTCTTCTTGATCACCAGAAAAGAACGCTTTCACACAGTCTCTGTTTTCTTGCTCGTCAAAAGATTAATCATTCTATATTTCACACACTTTCCTGTGCATAAATATATCCCCGAAGTTTCCAAGATAGAACATATATATTCAAATATGAGAAAATCTTCCGCATAAATAGATCCATGAAAATCTCCTTTAGATTCGCGATATTAAATGAAATAACAGAGCCGTTGTAACTCCCCTGAAGAATCGGCATAAAAAGCTCCGTTTAATTCAAACATTAATCCGTTGTAAATCGTCTTTGATTCAGTCAAAGTCGTATTTAAGAATCAGCTCGAAATCCGCCTAATAATCCGCTTGATTGACTAATTCAAAAGGAAATATCGTCTGTCAAAAAAATATCCCGACGCCAAACGTAGGGTTGATGACGTGGCTCCAAACGTAGGGTTCACAAACGTAAGGTTCAGAACGTAAGGTTGAACATACATACTTTCTCTTCAGCTTTCAAACGTAGGGTTGATCATCCATACTTTGTCTTGCTTCAACTCTCCAAAGAACGTACGGTTGATTATAAAAGTAAGGTTGATGATCCATACTTTTGAGAAACAAACTCAACACTGAAAACTAACGTACGGTTTCTCTTCCATACTTTTCAACAACAAAAACGTAAGGTTCCTTCCAAACGTAATGTTCTTCTTCCATACTTTTCAACAACGTAAGGTTCATTAACCATACGTTTCAAAATAACATACAAAGTAAACTTTTCATCCATACGTTACGTTCATCAACGTAGGGTATGAACAGTGATTCCAGTACGCGTTAAAATTGATCTCGCGCTACAGTGATTCCAGAACGCGCTAAAATTGATCTCGCGCTACAGTGATTCCAGAATACGCTAAAATTGATCTCGGAATAAATGAAGTATAAAATCTCGTTATATAAAATAAATTCCTGCAAAATACTCAACGAAATAATTAGTAAATAATTAAGGGTATTTGTGAGCATCAAAATCATCATAAAGAGACAGAGTATTATTTAAAATAATCTCCCCCTTTAAAAAACATTATTTTGATTTGTTTAAAAACAATACATTGCTCAACAATGTGTTCCAAGTATAAGGTGATAAGGGTTAGAAATATATCCATCCAATAGGTTTTGGACATGTTTAGGTCTTATAGTTTACATTATCTTTCCATTTTATTTAAATCATTAAATAATTAGGTCATCGCTGCATCATTATGATGTCATAAATAATTTAATTTATTTTAATGTCTAAAAATTATACAAAAAACTACTATGATGTAGTAAATCTTTTTAGCCTTCCAATGAATTTTTATTGTCAAAAATATGACTTGTATAACCCAACGTAAAAAATTTTTTAGTTATACAACTCATGTTTGTGTCATTTTAATTTTAACATTAAATAAAAGGGTATTTATCTCATTTTCCACCCAAAGTGGCTCCATGGGGTCCCCAAGTTGACCCATGGAATATCTTGGTCGGACATGACTCATCCAATTAGGGTAGGACATGTGTCTAGGTCATTTCATTTTAATAAAATATTATACTTACCTTTAACCACACTAATTACCTCTAATCGCGATTAAAATCTTAATAAGTTACTATTCACCAAAAAATTATTTTAATCCCATTGAACCAAATTTTACTTATTAATGACAACCATGTATGTCAGATTTTTGAAATTCAAAACACCAAGATGGAAAATTATTATTTAATCAGAAAATCAGTTTTTATATGTTCCACATAGTGGTTTCAGTGTTAATCAAAAATTGAAGTTGTTCAGAAAATTACCAAAAATTCACCATAAGTTATATTTGATATTCTGAATTCATAAATGATTTCTATTTTAAAAAATTAAAAACATATAATTTTAATTAATTAATTTAATAATTAATTCCCGCTGTCAAAATAAATAGCGTGTTTTTATGAAACAAAATGTATCATAAGATTGACACTTGTTTATGTCCGATTTCAATGTGAAATTAATTCCAACAACCACTATTGGATTAAATGGTAAAGATATATTCTAATTTAACTTTAAATCCAATTCAAATGATAATCTAATAATATTAATAAATTAGATTAAAAATAGGGTTTGAATTAAAATACAACATTTTTCACTATTCATTAAAAATTGAACTTTTTCGGAAAAATACCAAAAATTTACACAAAGTAAATTTTGATGTCCTGATTATAAAGAAGAATTTTATTTTGTCAAATATAACACATAAAATTTTCAAAAAGTGGATTTAAAAGAGGTTCTCCATCAACATGTGGTTAATCATCCTTTTAAAGAATATTAGAATGTTTATGCTTAAAATTGGATTCATTTTCATTTTTAATCCTCTAACATTTATTGTAAAAAGTAAATTTTTTTGACAAACATATATAATAATTTTTTAGTTAGTTCTATTCATTCCTACCATCACAACAGCTAGAAGTAAACTACAATTTAAAATAATATTATTTTATTATTAGAGTGCAACGTAAGATTCCCAAAAAACTTGTTGTTGCATATTGGGTATGCCATCGAGCATAGAATCCCCTTTAAAGTAATATTAATATTTTATTCACAAATATGGATAAATATAAAAATTTCATATTCATTATTTACCTGGGGTGTTACAAGTTCCCCATAATTGAATATCCAAAATAGATGATTAAAACATAGCTCATGATTAGAGACTGTATCAGATTGAACTCTGTGAAAATGAAGAGTCTCTTTCAAATAATGATTTTCCAACTCCCTAAATTTGTTTGTATCATTAATGGGAATCTCATGAAATGACATGGTATGTCTATTGATAACTAACCACACCTCTTTATTCTTTCTCTAAGTATGTGGAATCCCAACCACAAATTCCATATAGATCGCATCCTACTTATAATTATAGACTAAAAGGGGATGAAACAAACCCAAAGGTTTCTACAGACCGGCCATCACCTATTGAAATGTATTGCAATAAAAGAACAAACTCAGCATTTCCGCTCCTCATAACTAGACACTATAACTATTTCGGCATGTCATAGAACATCATAGTGGTAATTTTTTGAATACCACTCTATGATTTATTAAAATCCCTCATCATAGCATTATGTGATGCTAAAGGCATAATGAAGAAAGATGAATATCATAGAAAATCTTTTTTTGAGAATGACAATTGTGCCACTATCTCTGCAACATAAACACTGATTTTAATGCTACTAATTCCATCATCAAGCATTTTATCCAAAAGAATCATCTCATGAAGAAAGGGTGCAACCTATAATCCAGTTGAAGAAACAATTGACCCTTTCTTAACAACATCAAAATGAAATTATGGAAAAATATCCATTAAATTACACTACTCCAATGATTCATTCACTTCTTGGGTTTGGAGTTTCATTCTCTACACATATGCAATGAAATTCACATTCCCTGGGGTATAGGTGATGTTAATGTAGAAATATTGTAGGTACTCAACACAACACCTCTGGTGAAGATTCAAATGTTTATTAGAGAAGATATAACTCAAATTTTTGGGGTCTGAATATATATTAAACAATTATCTAAAAAGGTAGATCCACCAAATTTTAGCATTGTTCATCCTAGATTCTTGTTCAAGGTCATAGGTAGGATAATTCTTCTCATGTGTCCTAAGATGATATGATCCATTAGATACTACATGATCATTGAGCATATGAATGCATCCCAAGACTGAATTCAATTCATCAAAAAAACCACATAGCCATGTCTTCCCTCTAGAAGATTCTTCGGTAGGAAAATTATCAAAAATTCTTTTCATCTCAAAAAAAATAACTTCGACATTATTCATTCCTTGTAATACTCACCACATTATGAGTTAGATCATTAATTGGAGAATCAAACTTTTATAAGCCCTTCATGAATCGATGATAATATCTGACTAAGTCCAAGAAGATATATAATAAGAATACATTTCATGGTTTATCCCAAGTAATAATAGCATTCACCTTCTCAGAACATATTATATTCAATGTTTAGACACTACATGTACTAATAATTTCACATCATGAGTCTATAAATCAAACCTTGAAAGCATTGAATAATGTCTATGATTTCTCACGAGACTCAAAAATATTTTTAGATAATGCACATGATCCCACTCAGATAATGAATATATGAGGACGTCATCCACAAAGTCTACTAAAATGGTATTTTGATATTCTTGAAATTTATCTTTCATCAACGACAAGAAAACTACAAGTCCATTTGTTAGACCAAAGGTAATGACAAGATTCTCATAATGACCGTTCCTACATCAATAATCTGGTTACATAATGAGATATTATTCTATCTTCATCTGATGGTAACCTTATTGAAGGATGATTATTGAAAACTAATCATATCCTTTGAACTAATAAAACACATCCTAAATTCATGTAAACTGATAACATTTCTTTACCATAACTCGTTTTAGCATTCACTAATCAACACATAATGAAAGAGAACCATAATCATTGTTAGTGACCACAATTGGGGAAGCCCATGGTGATACACTAGGGCACATAAATCCTTTACCATGAAGATCTTCCATATAAGACTTCATCTATTACATATCGATTAGATTCATGCTTAAATATAGAATAAAAATGAGTAGTGTATCAGGAATAAGGTCAATAGAAACTCAAATCTCTTATCTGGTGAAAAACTAGAGAATTCAGTCGGAAAAAAATTAGTAAGCTCGATGATAAATGGAGGGAGACCATTTCTCAGAGGTGTATGATGCAAGATAGAGGAAAAAACTTATATTACGTTCCAGAAATTTCGATAAGAATTTCCAGCTCTGCTCAACCATGGGTACCATTCTCCTTGAACAATAATAAACACAACACTAAATGATGTAAGGTAGACCTGTAAAAGATAAAATTAAACTAATGATTTATTAGAAACAATCCAATCCATCCATGTATAAGACTATAGAAATTCTATCCAACTTGACATTGACCAAATAAAATGTACGATAGTGACTACAGAGACCCCTCTTTCTCTTCTATCTGGGGGGTGTAGTAATATCAATTGCACAAGGTAAGATCTCAATATGAATATTTAACAGACTAAAAATACAGGTTGATTTAAATGAATGAGATGAACCTGTATCAAATAGAATAATAACTAATGAAGAATCTATAGTAATGGTAACTGTCATAGTCGCTGGACCCATTTAGTTTTCCAAATGTTACTGTTCCACTTAGTGAAGAATCATTTTACTGGATTCCTAAGGCTGAAACCTTTTTATAGACTAAAAATTGAATTATTCTAATTTGTAGAAGGTAATGATCTTCTTCTACTCTATGGAGTATAACAGTTAAGGAATAATATGTATAAATGTCTTGACATCCGAAAGACCTATCGTTCATGGGTGCATGAGTGCAAACTCTCTAAGAATATAATGACATTCCACACATATTTCAAATAAAATGACCTACCCCAAACATTTTTTGATATATAAAATGAATCTAAAATTGAGAAAATCTAGGTGAATCATCAAACATATTTTTCCACTTGATGGAGATGTCACTTGCAATAAGAGAAAAGGGAACATACATCAACCTTAGCATTCCAACCCGATCTATTTTAAAAATATTTGCAATATCATATACAACATAATAAGTGGGATGATTTAGATTGAATCTTCAGATTTGTTATTTGGAATATTTCCCAACTCAAATGGTCAGGAATCGATAAATCTCAGGCATAAAATGGCCCAAATTAGTAAAGAGATTTGAATACTTTGTCATTATTCTACTAGCCGGATCAGGATTCAAAAAGTACACATCCTTTTACAACACCATTATATATTAAAATAAATAGTCATTGAAAAGAAGCATGAAGTTATTACATTATAATATCTCATGTTTCATTTTTGTCACCATCATATACCACCATCTCCAGCTCAGTACTTCCGGAAAAATGGTCCAACACTTCACTTGAATCACGTTTGGTGTCTCCATGAAGTAAAACAAACATTATTTTATTCTCAACGATTCCTCCACATCTTATGGATTAGGGGAAACCATGAAAAATTGTTAAATTTTGTTAAAAAATACTTTAGAATGGTTAGTAAGAACATCCCTAGGTGGATCCATAGGTGGATCCTAAATTGGGAATGGATGTGGTGCATGTCCTAGAGTGCGAACACTATGCATGATCACCCCAGCCTGATTCAGGCCCACAGTAGGATTCGGTAAATTTAGATCAATAGAAGATTCCTCCTAGGTCTGGTTCACAAGTCTTCTTGGAGATATTACACTCTACAATAATAGAGGACAATAAAGAATACAAGAAATAAAAAGTTAAACTGAATAACATGGGAAATCATTCCCAACTAATGGATCAATTATATTTGGATACTAATATCCAAATCAATATATGGAAAATACATGAACTTTTCCACATACATCATTCCCATACCAGCCATGAAAACATAAGGTTCATTTTTAAAGAGTGATGTTTATTCAGTCAATCACAACTACCTCCTATATCCAGAAAAGATTTCACAAATGCATAGTGATGTTAAGATAAAATATCAACATCATTCTCTAATACAACATGGACATGATCCATCCTGGGTACTCTGGTAACCAAATAATTGATCCATCCCTAACAAAAACCAAAGGGAATTCTCGATACACATGGGTAGACAATTATCACCTACCATTATACAAAATGTAGGTGGGGGAAAATTTCCATGAACAATTCAGATGCAGTGATGTAAGGTAGTATGCATAAAAAATGAAACTCCACTGAGATTAATGTACTAAAAGAAAAAAAGAAATAAAAAAACCATTATACTATAAACCAAGTACCAAAATAGAGGATAATCAACCCATGAACTGTAGTACACAACTCCCCAAGTCAAAAGTTTAACAGCTGGATCCACCACTATGTAATCTTTTCCCCTTGCTCGAAACTAGATTGAGATAACATACAAACACCCAATATAAAAAGTAGGTTGTCATCTCAAAACATAGTATTGTCTCAATAAGTATTCCATTATATTTTCTAGTAAAATATTAACATATGGAATACATTAAATTTTCTAATAAATATATTTGTAATTTTATATTATTATTAATCAAATCATTTTACAAATATTAGATGATAAAAATATAATGTAAACCAAGGATTTACAAGTGACAAAATATTTCAATGATTATGGATTAGAAAATTATATTAAATAATTTATATTAAATATAAATAAATTTAAATATGTTTTAAAACATTTGAATATATTTATATATAAAATATAAATAACAATAGAGGAACATTGCTATAAACCAAATAGGTAAAATAACACTTCCACTTATAATAATCATCACTCTATAATAGATCTTAGATATATTTGTAGAGACACACACCCCCTTACAATGGCCAAAGGTCCCTTATCACTATCCCAACAGGGATATTAATCACTACATGTATGTTTTAGAATGTTTTAATATCGTAGATTGTTTCCAAATAATTCACAACATACATAGGGAATACATGTTCTATTATGAAATCAATGATGGGTAATTTATTGTAAGACTACTTAATATAAAATTAAATATCATTCTCCTATTACAATGACAAATCTCCCTTTAAAACCAAAATGGGTTACAATCCAAAACATGAATTTTCACAATAAAAAAACACAGGGTTTCTCTCAAAAAAAAATTAATCCATTTCTATATAATTTAAATCCAAAAATAAACCAATTCCATATAATTTAGAATTTATTTCCAATATTAAATAAAAATTTTTATTTGAAATCAGTTGTACAAATAATAAAATTTAGTTTCAACAATATAAATCAACCAGTTTCTATAACACATCCCAATTCAATTGAATTAGGGGTTTCACAATTTCCATACCAAAATCATTTCAAATCTCTAAATTTCCTAGAATTAGGTTTATCCAAATAAATTGAAATAATGTTTATGAAATTGAATTTAATCCAAAAAATTGAAATAAATAAATAAATAAATTGTTAGTTATTTTGTTAAGAAAGAACAGAATCACATACCTTTATCCCGAAACATAACACTCTCAACAGAACCTGTCATTGTGAATGATTGAGTAAAATAACTAAAAACCCAAACTACAAACAAGATCCAACACTAAGGTTTATAAATCCGTAAATTTCAAGATGATCCATTGAAATATCGATGGAGGAATAAGGGAGAAATACAAATAATGAGGGAGAAAACATTATTTCGAAACACACCACAATGGAAATGATGATAAAATGTGGAATGAGGGGATCAATAAGGGTTTAAGAGATTCAATATCACATATAGAAATACTTATATTGGGAGAAATGAAATTGGGGTGGATGAGAAAAGATAAAATTAGATGCACTACCATTTTAAAAACCATATTCGGGGTATTATAGGATGTGTAATATGAATACATGTCGTGAAATAATTAATTTCCTAAACCACCTAAAAACATCTCACCTCAAATTAAAAACTGATCATTAATTAATTAACGACTTGTTATAAATCATTTGGTCACGTACTATTCATTATTTGATCCTTTCAGGGCATGTATCAGTAGGGACCCCAAACATTTTGTACATGGACATTAAATTACTTTTGCGGAATACATAATACATAACAAAAACCAACACACAAGGACCATAATATTTTAGTTTCTTTGGAAACACAGAACTTAATCTTCTAATCATGGTGAAAGATATTCAACCTCTCCCATTATGATCTTTCCCTTTTTGTTTCCTTAATTAAAACCTTTCCTTAAATCCTGGGGAAAAGAAAACATATAAAGGGTGAGCTCAAATTCTCAGTAAGGGTAAAAATAAAGAACATATAACAATCCATAAACATTTTAATGCAAAAACATATACATAAAATCCAAACATCAAAATCATGTGCAAAGACATAAATCTTGGAAGTACGTAAGGCATATATCATAAAGGAACATCAATCAAGATAAAATATCATGGGAATAGAACATGTAATTTTGGAAAACCATTAAGCACATGAAATTATTTCCATAGTAGCCAAGGCAGTTATGTCAGGACCATCTTAGTAGACAAAGTCATTTTCTAAATTGAGTTCACTCCTCGTTCCTGTCCAGTATCACTGAATCAGATTAACTTACTGTTCCAGCCATGTCTATCCCATGAGATATAAATCATTACCCAATGCATTGGAGAGAGATATAGGTCCCACCCATATCATAATAAAATCCTTCTTTCATGTTCCACAAAATAAACATACTTCATTCCTAATAACCCATTGAATAAAATGGGTTTCATAAACATCATACCATCGTAACATAATCCATATAAAATAAATGGATATCGTTTAATCATAAGAAAAATAAAACCACGTAAATAATAGAGACATTATACATGAAACATAAACATACTATATAATATCATCTTAGATGGATAATAGTTTTGATAAAACCCTTGAAATGAATTCTTGAGGGAAACATCCATTCTTCTTCAAAATCCTTTTCATTTCACAAAATGCCATGAAATTTTAAATGAAAAGGATTTTGTTGAAAATAATCAGGAAATCTTGTAGAGTAAGTGTCATGAAAATAAGGTGTTATAAAACCATAAAATCCCATTCATGCTATATAAGTTAAAAAACACACTCCTCATACTTTTAATGGAAAAGTCAAAAAGTACCAAATATGGGAACCAAAAAAAGTATTCCTTCCATAACACAAAGTAAAAGTCATAGAGGGGTAAAGATGACAATAAACATACATGGAAGAATATTAAGCACTTTATGAAAAACAATTTTACGTACATGGATGAAAAATATAACCCCATTAAATACATACGTATAAGCAATCTTGGAAAAAAATGTGATTCGAAAAACTATCTCTTACCTTAGGTCTGATATGCTTCTTACATATCTGAACATCCTCTTCTTCGACGCACCTCATTTAAGATTCCTATTAAGGGTCTAGATTTGGTCTTTTTAGAAGACCAGATACTTCAGAATATTTCTAGGGAAGTGGAGAAGAGAAATTGTCAGGGGTTGGCTGAGATCGAAGGCTCAAGGTGTTGTGGAGGGGAGAGGGAGGAGGTAACCTTTTATAAGTGAGGAGAGGGTCTCTTTTGGAAACCTTAAAAATATTAATTTATAATAAACTCAAACCCCAAATAAAAACTTCCATAGTGACTCAAATTCTTATATGAGGTATTATAGTGTTTTAATCTCATAAACCAATCAAATTTAGACATGTTGGGAAATTATTTTAAACCTTATCAATTTTTTTTATCCTTATTCAATCTATTTAATTTTATTTGTGGTAATAAGATTCTAAATTTTTAATTGTTATCAATAATTACTTATATGTTGTGAATTTACCATAATTGGATAATTTATGAAATTTTAGACAGTATAAATATATATTTATAATTTTAAAATATTTTTTTGATTTTTAAACAATTTTGTATTATGATATTTTTATAAAATTACAATAGTTTCAATTTTGACACTATTCATTTATTTGTATTTAAATAAAAACCACATAGAAGATATGTTCGAACTAAAATATTTAATTGATTTAAACCATGTCAAATTTATCTAGAAAATTCATGGATCAGTTTAAATAGTTCATATAATATTTATTTTAATACTTTTAAAATCATTTATTTGATATTTTAATCAATAAAATAATTTCAACATCACTATTGTGTCACCATTAATGAAAATTATATCATCCCTAAAAATTATAAATAAATTCACATGATGTATATGATTTTATTATCTTTCTTTATAGTATTCATGTTCTATGTTTCATGAAGATTATCACTAAATTAAAATTATTATACTAATAAGCTTTAATAGAGTGACATGTTGTAACTTTCATTGGTTTTAATAATAATTAAATTATTTTCATGGCCAAAAGTCCATAAAATGAATCTATTACGACCCTAAGGTGATATGGGTATACGTTTAGTCATCCAATAGAATTTTGTGCAGTTGTTAGAGTAGTTTTATAATATTCTTTTTACCCTTAATTACCAGATTTACCTTTAAGTGCAGTAAAAAATTACCGTATTTACTATTCTTAATATCAAGAAAATAAAATTAACCTATTACCATAATTTGGACCCACATAATTAAAAAATAGATTCCAATTTTCAAAATTCAAAAAAATATAAGTTGAAGTATTTAATTTAAAATTAATATTATTGTCGAAAAAATGAGTTTCTGTTTAAAACATTGCAAAATATTGAATTGATTTAACCTACGAATTCAATGTAAAATCAAGGTTAATGACATTAATTATATTAAATGGTAATAATATATTATATTTATACTTTAAAACAATATACTATTATAATATAACCATATAAATTATCTTGATGAAAAATGTTTTTTATGTAATATTTAGCGCATTTTTACTAATCATGGAAATAAGAACGTTGTCTAGAAAATATAAAAACATTATCCAATGTAAATTTTTATATCCTAATTCAAAAGAAGAATATTATTTTTTTAAATTGAACTTCTATACTTTTAAAAATTATATTTAAAATGGGTGTGCCATTAAAAGGTGTCAAAATTTCAATTTTTTTGAAAAATTTTTATTTTACTCAAAAAATTTATTTTCTTCTCATACCATGTTCTAGAAAATGTGTAAGATGAATAATAATGTTATAATATTAAAAATTTACTTAATATTATTCATAAAGGAATTTTTATAATAATATTATAACCATATATCATTGTTTAGTAAAACCTAGTATTGCGTACAACACACGCTTTTGAGGAAGGTCTTATTTGCGTGTAATGTAAGCCAAGTTTGGGTTGCGTGTAGTGAAAGACTCATTTATTTTTGCGTATAACAAAATCCAGCCATATTTCATTTATACATTGAATATATATATATACACACACTCAATGTTTCATAGAATAACTACTATCAAATAAACATGAAATTGTGTGTAACACGATCCATGATTAGTGTTGCGTAAACTGCATGCTAAGACGGTTTTGCGTATAGTGCAAGATAATCTTAGTGTAGATTAAAATAGATGATATACAAGAAATTAAAAAAAAATATATCTTATAAAATCTCTAGGTGTTACATTCTACCCCACTTGAAATAAATTCCCCCCTCAAAATTCTTCAGTGTTATAAATGGTTAATTACATGAGAGTTTCATTAATATAAACCCACATCGTAAAAAGGAATACCAAAACTTATATTAAAAATCAAAAGTACAAAACATAATGCATACCCAAATTAACTAATCATTGGGTTTCCACATATAAGAACATAAGTGAAAATATAGATATGAAAGACAAATCTAACCATCATGTTCTGATGGAGAGTGGTAGAGAACATGGCTATGAAAAAACCAACAATCACAAAGATATAAATTTGTGATGATCTAAGGTACCATCTGATTCATTGAATATAAAGACACTAAGAAAACATTATTGGTTTTCATGATCATTTCCCAAAATTTGTAGAATTTGAAATAGAAGAAATGCTAACTTTATTTCATTACAATCTCACCATTGTTCATGCCATTATCAATTTCCACTTCATATCTCAATGAAATGAAGTTGAATTTGTCATTCTTGAAGTGTTAGCAGATCATGAGATAGAATGATGGGTCGTTCCATTAGTCTCAAACAAAAGGTTTGAAAAAGTTATCAAATATACATATGTCCATCTATGATGAGGTTAATTGTATATGATTCCAAAAAATGGACTTCAACTACATCTATCATGCCAAATAATAAATTAAAACTAGTTTCTACTAACCAGGGACTCCTTTTCGGCCAGTGGTAGGAGATAAAGGCATGTCATACTTCGTTTGTAGGTTCGATTCCAATAGCCTTGTCTGACATGATGGGTTGTCGCTCGTCCTAGAGGTTTTCATTATTTTAATACTACATTATTACAACATCCCATCAATAATATCGAAAAAATGACTATCCTTAAACAATACCAACTTATTTCCATCATAAACCATTCCAAAATTTATGCTTATCTAAAGTACATCTGTCCAAGCACATAGTTTAAAGAAAATAGTTTCTAGAAATGTCATCTACCGAGCATGTGAATACCATCATTTATCCCCCATATATCATATGATATATCTTTTTGGTCACATTACAAACATGTGAATACCTTAATCATGTATTCTCTTTAAAAAAATGAATATCCATTGATCCTTAGAGAAAACATGAATTCCGTCAAAAGGTAACTCGTTCCACATAACAAAATACCAAAATTTATATATACTAAAACCATTATATCAGTCATGAGATAATTTCATTTTCACTTTATCTCTTTATTATCCTCATATCATATTCCTTCCAAAAATATTTCAATCACTTTTCATGGTTACCGGTACCATATAATCATTGAAAACCAATACATAGATTTTCAAAAATTCCATGATACCATAATTGTGATTCAATGATACTATTTTGAAATCCCATTACATAAACACTAAATCATTCCACAACATCATTGTCATACTAAACACCATAAATAATGATCATATTTGACTTCCCTTTATAATTTTCCTCAAGAGGTTTCTCACGATGATCATCATTAACCCTTGGATTTGGGCATTGATTAACATAATGCCCCATTTCCTTGCACTTTAAGAATTGAAGTGTTAGTGGTGTGTTCTCTACAGTATTATCTTTATTCACATCATTAGAAACCCTTTGTACATTAATTCAATACTGAGCTACTCGATGACATTTTTTCAACACATACCACATTTTCATGTCCATTTAATACAATGTCCACAATGCTTCTTTCCACACTTAGAGAAAAAAGAAACATTCATTTTATTTTCACCATTATTCTGAGATTTCTCCTTGAACTCCATCTTTCATTTCTTTTCAAATCCATGAGATGGATATGTAACAACAACATCCATTTCTACCTTGATAGAACAACACACAATTTATTCATTTCTACTAAAGTCTCTTAGAGCTAATGCACTTTTAAGACTTGGTTTTAATCCACTTAAGAATCGATCAACTTTACATTCAGGTTGGATGATAAAGCATGTTGCATACCTTGTAAGCCTTTTAAAATTCGATTCGTACATACCAATAGATTCATCATCCATTTTCATAAGCTCAAGGAACTCCATTTCCATATTTGTTCGAAGAATATGAGAGATTTACTTATTGAAAAACAAGTTCTTGAAATTGTCATATTCCATTGATTCAATTTCATTTTGGGGCCTTGTATTCATAATTAGAGTCCACCACTAGTCTTCTTCAACTTTTAAATGGTAAAAAACTAGAATTAATTTTTCATGTTCTGAACAGGGAAGTGTGGAAAATATCTTTTCAATGGTACTGATCCATTGTTCAGCAACATGTTCATTAGATTAACCACTGAAAGAAGGTGGACGTTTCCTCATGCAGGAATCATTAGAATATTGTTCCCTTCTCTACTCATTTGGAAGTCCAGAATGACTCATAGCTTTTGTAAGTATAGAAATAAGATTTCTCACTCCATATCCCATAATATTGGATTATTCAGAAGGAAAATCATTGCATTGTCAAATACATTGAGTAACACAGATCCTTCGGGTTTCATCCATCGTCTAAAACCCAAAAAGTACAGTGGGAGTGGAAAAACTTATTCTAGGAATATAGTATAATAAAGGGGGATTACATTCAATATATAACATCATAAGTTTAATTATAATATCGTTACTATAATTCTATGACTATAACATATATGTATACTTATCCTTAGGGACATCCCTAGATATACCATAGAAATATCTCTAGGAATTTGACTAATGTTTTTGCATCCTTGTTTCAGAAGGTTAACTAAACCTCTCTCTGATACCATCTATAGAGACCCCAAACATGGCTTAAATGGACATTACATTACTTTTTTGGATTACTTAATACAAGAAAAAAACATATACACAAGGACCATAATAGTTTAGTGTCTTTGGAAACACAGAACATAATCTTCTAATTATGGTGAAATATCTTCAACCTCTCCCATAATGATCTTCCCATTTTTGTTTTATTACCTAATATCTTTATTTATATCATGGTGAAATGAAAACATATAAATGGTGAGCTCAAATTCCCAGTAAGATAAAACATAGAAAACATAAAGCAATCCAAAAAAATTTGAATGAAAACACATGAACATAAAATCCAGACATTAGAATCTTGAGAAAAGACATAAATAATGGAAGTACGTAAGGAATATATCATAAAGAAGCATCAATCATGATAAAATAGAATACGAATAGAACATGTAATTGTGGAAAACCATTTAGCACTTTAAATTATTTCCATAGTAGCCACGGAATATCTGTTAAGACCATCTTAGTGGAGAAAGTCCTTTTCTGAATTTAGTTCAGTCCTCGTTCCAGTCCTGTATCACTGAATCGGATTAACTTACCCTTCCATCCATATCTATCCCATGAGATATAAATCTTTACCCAATGAATTGGAGGGAGATATAGGTCCCACCCATCTCATAATAAAATCATTCTTTCATGTGCCAAAAAATAAACATACATCATTCATAATAACCCATTGAATAAAATGGGTTTCATAAACATCATCCCATCATAACATAATCCATATAAATAAATGGATATCGTTTCATTATATGAAAAATCAAACCACATAAATAATAGAGACATTATACATGAAACATAAAAATACTATATAATATCATCTTCGATGGATAATAGTTTTGATAAAACCCTTGAAATGAATTCTTGATGAATACCTCCTTTCTTATTCAAAATTCTTTTCTATTCACAAAATGCAATGAAATTTTAATGGAAAAGGATTTGGTTATTTATAATCACGAAATATTATAGAGTAAGCTTCATGAAAATAAGGCATTAAGTAACTATAATAATCTATTCATGCCGTATAAGTTGAAAAAAACAATGCTCGTACTTTTAATGGAAAAGTCAAAATGTTCCAAGTATGGTAAAAGAAAGAAAGAATCATTCCATAACAAAAAGTAAAAGTCAAATAGGGCAAAACATGAATTTAAACATACATTGAAGAATATAAAACATTTTATGAAAAACATTTTTATTGAAATGGATGAAAAATATAACCTTGGTAAATACTTACATATAAGTAATCTTATATAAAAATGAGATTTTCAAAATTATCCCTTACCTTAGGGCTGATATACTTCGTATGTAACTGAACCTCCTCTTCTTCGATGCACCTCTTTTAAGCTTCATCTTAAGGTTATAGAGCTGGTCTTTTGAGAATACCTAAACCTCCAGTATGTTTCTAGGGAATTTTAGAAGAGAAATGGGTTGGTTTTGGCCATGATTTAAGGCTCAAGGTGTTGTGAAGAGGAGAAGGAGGAGGTTCCCTTTTATAAGGGAGGAGAGGGGCTCTTCTTGAATCCTCAAAAATAATAAATTATAATATACTCAAACCCCACTTAAAAACTTAAAAAGTGACTCAAATATGGATATGAAGTAATATAGGGTTTTAATCACATCAACCAACCAAATTTAGACATGTTGGGAAATTATTTTAAACCTTATCAACTTGATTTATCATTATTTAATCTGTTTTATTTTATTTGTAGTAATAAGATTCTAAATTTTAAATTTTTATGAATAATTACTTATGTGTTTTGAATTGTCTATGACTGGATAACAAATTACATTTTAGACCATATAAATTTTAATTTATAATTTTTAAATATTTTTTTTGATTTTTCAACAATTTTATATTATGTTATTTTTATAAAATAAAAATAGTGTCAATTTTGACACTATTCATTTATTGGAATTTAAATAAAATTTACATAAAAGATATGTGAGAATGGAAATATTTAATAGATTTATAACATGTCATATATATCTAGAAAATTAGAGGAGTATATTAAATAGGTCATATAATATTTATTTTAACATTTTTAAAACCATTTATTTGATATTTTAATCAATAAAATAATTTCAACATCACTATTGTGTCACCATTAATGATAATTATTTAATCCCTAAAAATATTTAATAAATTAACATGATTTAGATAATTTTATTAAATTTATTTAGACTATTCATGTTCTAAGTTCGATGAAGATTATCGTTAAATTAAAATTATAATACTGATAAGATTTAAGAGAGTGACATGTTGTCACTTTCTTTGGTTTTAATTATAATTAAATTATTTTCATGGTCCAAAAACCATAAAAGGAATCTATTCCGACCATTATGTTATATGGGTTGATATTTAGTCATCCAATAGAATTTTGGAAGGTGATAGTGTAGTTTTATAGTGTTATATTTACCCTTAAATACCCGACTTACCTTTAACTGTAGTAAATAAAAATTACGGTAGTTAATATTCATAATATAAAAAAAGTAACCTATTTACATAATTTGGACACAATAAATTCAAATATTTAATCCATTTTTCAAAAGAAAAAACATATATGGTGCAGTAATTAATTTAAAATTAACCTCCTTGTCGAAAAAAACAGGTTTTTGTATAAAATATTGCAAACGATTGAATTGATTTAATCTATAAATTCAATGTAAAATCAATGATAATGACATATATTATATTAAGTAGTAAAAATATATTCTAAATATACTTTAAAACAATTTACTATTATAATATAACAATATAAATTATCTTGATGAAAAAAGTGGGTTTTATGTTAAATTTAGCGTGTTTATACTATTCATCAAAATAAGAGCGTTGTCAGAAAAATATCAAAACTTTATCCATTGTAAATTTTTATATCATGATTCAAAATATGAAGTTTATTTTTTAAAATTGAACTTATAAACTTGTAAAAAAATTTAATATAAATTGGGTGTGCCATTAAAAGGCTTCAAAACTGCATTTTTTTGAAAAATACTTGTTTTATCTGAAAAATTTATTTTGTTCTCATACCATGTTCTAGAAACTATGTAAGATGAATAATAATGTTATAAAATTTAAATTCTAGTTAATAATATTCATAACGGATAGTTTATAATAATATTATAACAATATATCATTGTTTAGTGAAACCCGGTATTGCGTACAACACACGCTTTCGAGGAAGGTGGTGATTGCGTGTAATGCAAGCCAAGTCAGGGTTGCGTATAGTTCAAGACTCCTTTGTTATTTCCTATAACAAAATCAAACCATATTTCATTAATACATTGAATTTATATATATATACACACACTCAATGTTTCATAGAATAACTAATATCAAACAAACGTCAAATTGTGTGTAACACGATCAAAGATTAGTGTTGTGTATACTGCAAGCTAATACGGTGATGCGTATAGCGCAAGATAATCTTGGTTTAGCATACAATAGATGATATGAATGAAAATAAAAAGAATATATCTTATAAAATCTCTGAGTGTTACAGTATCCAACAAGATTTACCTGGTGTGTAACCCTTTAAAAACATGAATTAAAGGAATGTAAAATCTAAAAGTGAGATAAATCCCTGACATCACCATAATTGGTATCCTCCCAATTAAATCTCAACCATACCTAGTGAATAAAAAAAATGAAATGTCTAATAATATTCATGTCACATAAAAAATACGATGTTACATTATCTTTGTGAGAATAATTAATAATTCTCACAAATAATTTTTTTTGAATGATATAATTGAATTTGTTTGGAAAGTAATGTTATCTAGAATTAATTTTTACAAATAAGATGCTATATATAATAAAAATTATTTATGGGTATTGGATTATTTTAGTTGAAGAAATAATTTTTGATTCTTTCTCACAAAACTCTATCAGCTAATCATCCCTACTTAATTAAAATGTATACATCCTTTCCCAAATATTATTGGTTGTATGGGATAAAAAAGGACATATCCTTTTTTAAAATAAAAATGTTAAAGTATCAGTAGTTTAATATTGAATAAAAACTTATAAATGGAATTAATCAACCAATTCATTTTTATGAATATAAATTGGTGAATATATTATACATTTAATGGGAGGTTTACTAAATACATCAAGATTTAATAATTCTATTGTGTTATTTCCAGTCATTTAACAAATTATTTTCATTTTAATTATATTTGTGACAATATTTATAAGAACATATATCTAAAATATATACTATAGAGATAGATTTGTTACATGAGTTCATTATCTCAAATTCATAGGATTGTGATCCTATATACATAACCAATTTTTTAAAATGACATCAGATGTTATTTTGTACTTATATAATTTTTAGTTAAATAATTCATCCTCAATATGGTGGAAAATAAATGAAATATTTTTATATTTTTGTGGATATGTCTGGGAATGGGCATTATATTATCAAGTATATTGTGATCAACGTTTAATAGTAAACTATTCTTAAAAATTAATTTCATAATAGTTCACATATGGAAACATTTTATTCATTATATGGAAATAGGTGTTAGCCTACAACATGTTAGGATCATGTCTATAAGATAATGATGTTGGGACTGAAATTGTAATAATATTTGGTCAAAATTGTAAATATTATTCTACACAATATTAGAAAAACATATAATAGATGAAATAGATATATAGAGAATCAGAGAAATGAATTTCATGTGAAATTTTATATTTGGTCTTTAACAAGATAAATACATGAAATATTGTGATGGATTTTGGGTAAATATGGAAATTAAGCACATTTTTTGTTTTGATGGTATCATATTTTTGATAATTTTTTGGTCAGTATATTATATAGTATCCATAAATCTTATTGTGTAATGGGAACAAAATTTTATTCAGTTTTTATTTTTTCAGGAATATGTGCCATATAGGTATCACATTTTTATTAGTAATATATCTCAATTTGAGGAAAATATTTCTTCTTAGGATGATAAAATCATATGTTTGATTATAGAGTATAGATGTTGCATTCTAAGGCGATTCACATTGTTAATTTAATTAGAAAAAACATAATATTTATGAAGAACCATGGAAATCTAAAAAGTATATGAGAGAAAAATATTCTCACATAATTATTAGTAAATTAAATTTTAACCAAGATATTTCATTATGTAGGCCGAATTTTAAAACATAGCTATTGTAAATAGTGAGTCAATTGACAGTCTTACTAATATAATTAATATTTGTATAGATTACAATTCAATATTGTAATTTAAAATAATTATATTGTCAAAAAAGTAAATCATTTTATAGTAAAAAAAATTTATTGAATGAATATTATATTCTTATTTGAAATATAAAAAAATTGAAAAGAAAAGAAGATATATTGGCATCTTTATTGGATTCAATAAATAAAAATTATATTATGTTGATTCCTTGATTATTATCAGATGGTGTGGATTATTGGGTGGGTAATGAAATTACATTTTTTAAGTACTTTTAGTTTAATTACCATAACATGCAATAAAAATGAATTGAAAATATATGAAACATAATATATATTTAATAAGTTATGTAAATTAGTATGAATATAATTTCATATTTAGAGACATTTGTTTTCCATTTTCAAGTATAATTACTTTATTATTTTTAATAAATACTATTTTTAAATTATATTAATTTAATTAATAAACAATGGTTCCCATGTGTTATAGTTTTTTGAAATATACCACAACTACAAAATTTTTTATTCATAAATAAATAATTTTCATTATAATCAGTTCAATGAGTTGTTTTAGTTAAAAATCAATTTTTATTAATAAAATTATTTTTTCTAAAAAAATCCATTCCATTTATAAATATATATAAAAATTTATTTTTCTTACCTCATGAAATCAATTCCTATGAAATTATTTTAAACTATATTTAAACATTTAATGATATCTATAATTATTTAGTGTATTTCAACAAAAAAAGATATCAAACTATAAGTATACACTTTATAGAAAAATATTATTTAAAATAGACTATAATATTTTTTGAATACTCTATTTATTTACAATAGCATGAGTCCGATCAATAATAAATTAAGCCATTGAATTCTCTCTTTTCTATAGAAATTTACTATCTTAGTCTGAACAAGTTATAATAAATCCCACTGAAACACTATTTTTCACATCCTATAGGTTTTTTACAACAAAATATAAATCCATGTATCAGTAAAGAGGTATCTAATGGAGGGAACCCAACAAAGAGGTAAGAGTTTAACTGGACTATTTCTATTTTTTTATTCTTCCACCTCATTCAACAATATTATAAATTTCCTTATATAAATAATGAATTAATTTATATTAGTAAAATGAAATTTTTTTCATTATTATGTAATAATCATTTCTAATCCAATTTCATTAAATTGTAAAGTTAAAATAATTATTAGTAAAACATATAGGCATCCTCCATCCTGAAGTGACGTATTTCATGTTCCATTATTACTTCACACAGATTATTATATAGATTAATTTTATTAATATATTTGATATTTATGTCATAATTATGATTCTTTAAATATATAATTTTAACTAATTTTCTCCCCTAAAATCCATTGGAAAATGGAAACATTAGTCGTTTATACTTGAGAACAACCACAACCCTGAAATAATTTTTTTTTGATATCATCCTAACACTGATTGTTAAAATATGATATTAAATTTATAAAAATATTTTTTAAAAATAATAATATTCATTTTGAAATTGGAAAAATGTCTCATTTTACAATTTTCAACCAATCTATGTTTATTAGGAAAAAATGAACCAAAAAATATCAACACATCCTTTGAAAACATAACTGAATAAGAAACTGAATAAAAATTTCTTAAAAAATGAAATAAAATTAATAAAAAAATTGTTATTACATTACAAAAATTCATACCAATTAAATATTTCCTATGATTTTATTATTTAGTAATGTAAAAGATATATATTTTGATTTTTGGATTAATGTATGATATTACTATTTAAATTGTATATATTTTTTAAACACATATTTTTCCACATCTATGTTTGTTTAATTGTTTCTATAAAAAGGTAGTTACATTATATTTTTTTCATAGATATATATTAGTTTTTAAAAAATTCATAAAAAATAATCCTTTTAAAACATTCAGTAAGGGTCATGTATTAACATTTATATAACTGTAAGATGATAATGTGATTTTAATGTTTTAAAGGAAGGCCAAATTTTCCCACAATAATGACCGTAAATATTTATGATCTACCTATTCAGGTTTTTAGAGTTTACAAAATTTAATTAAATTTATTTATTTTTGTTAATTTTTCATTATTAATTGTTTATCTTAGCAAATTGAAATTATATCTTATGTTAATGAAATTTTTATGGTCTTTTTATTATGTTTACAAGGACAGTTCTGATAAGAAGTGGATTAATATATATTTGATGTTTCATTTAATTGTACATATAAATTTTAGATAATGATTGATGGGATCATGATATAACATTATAATGTATGAGGTGATGGTATATTCTCTTGGGAAATGATGACAAGAATTATCTAAGTATATGTTATTTCATATGGGTGGGACATGATTTAATAGAGGTGATATATCTTATTTACCAAGATAACTTCAGGGTATTTACATTATTTAAATGGGTCTTAAATGTTTTATTTATTAAAAAATTTGCCAATGTTTTTGTATCTTACCATGATCTAAATTCATATTTTTTTAAAATTTACTCCTTATATTGAAATTTTATTAATTTAAAGGACATATATGTTTCCTTTAATTTTATCACCCTTGGTATGTTTTTTCTTCTGATCTCACATTTTGAACTGATTTTTATATTGTATTGGAATGAGTCCTTTTGTAAAAAATGTTGATGTTACAATTATGGAGAATTGTTCGGAATAACGAATGTGTTCTATTATTATGACCTGAATATAAACATATCATCTAAATAATTTGGAAAAAATTATACACTAAGAGAAAAAATACACTTTTTTGTGAAGACTTCCTAACATTCTAAATCGTGAATCCTAAAATGACATGAGAATTTGAGAAGGTTTTAATATGTTATATAAGTTATTTTTTCATGTTAAAAGAATTGTTTCATGGGTTATGAGAACCACTGAGGTCATGGTACTTGAATATTGACCCATTTTAGAATTCACTAAAATTTATGAAATGTTTAGTGGATTAGAACCTCAAAATAAATGTATAAATGAGGAATATCTCAATTTTACCAGCTATATTGATGATATTATATTTGATATAAATAATAAAAATATTTTCAATATGTTTTGCATAATGTATAAGTGGATGTTCAAAATTTTTATTTTAGGAGAGAAAAATAACTTCTTAAAAAAATATATTATGAGAGATATCAAAATGTTCATTCTCAAAAGGAGGGTGGTCAATAATTGTTTTGAATATGTTGGGTGTGGGGGAGATAAATTTGGTATCTATTAAACAACTACATATAACCATATTAAAAAATATATATAAGGAAAATAATTTGATCAAATCGAAATAAGAAATTTATTTTCATTTTTCATTATATGATGGATTTAATACTGGTTATTCTTTATGTTGTTATGTAATATGATGGGTATCTTGAATCTATAAAGATATTTTATTTAATACATATTATACTGACGTATATCAATGGAAATAGATTTTAGGTTTAAAATATAATTATAAATAGATATCTGGTTTTTTTATCAGAGAATATCTTCTGGGATTTAAGTCATTATGATTAGATTTATCTATTTGGGTGAGTGTTTAACATTATAGAAACATTTTATACATTGAATAAATAAAAATAGAATTCAATTAAAATGAGTATTGTATAATAATAATATATTATTATTACATAATAAATAACATAATTATTGTCGATGTGGACATAACCTGAATATATAAGGATTTTGTATTTCATCCCTTATTTGGTGATCATGATACTAAAAGCACCATTAATGTTTTCAAAAATATTAAAAAAAATAACCATTATTGAATATTCTTATAAATTAAAATTTTATCAAAAAAAATGAAGAATAATATTTTTTAGGACGTATTTTATTCCTAGAATGAAACAAATTTTGGATATTATTACTAAAATGTTAAATAAGGTTTTTCTTTTGAACAATGTTTGATAATCGTAGTTTAACCTCAACATTTCCAAGCCTATTGTACTATCGACTTTCCCGTTTCATTGTTTGGACTATTGATGAAGAACATTGGGATGATAGAAAATTATCCAATGGTACATTAATTTTTATTTTTTAATCACCTCCTTAAAAACTATAGTAATAATTTTTTTAGTAAAATAAGTATGTTAAATAAATATGTATTTATATTTATATTAAAACCCTTATTACACCTTTTATATCCTATTAGAAATGAAAAAATTCACATTCATACATGATGACTACCACATCCATGAATTGATTTATTTTATTTTTTAGTGCCATATTTAATGTATCTAAATATATATGGTTTTAATGAATATATATTTTATTTAAGATATATTAATTATTATTCAATGTATTATTTTTGTTCACCACTATTTTTTCTGACAATAGAACAATGTAAACATTACTTCTATGTAAATAAACACGGCCAAACCTAGGATGTGATGTAATTAACTTATATTACATAACTATATAATGTGTTATAAAATATATATAATAAATATATTTGGAAGTTATTAAAAAAATTTGGTCTTCGATATGATAAATCCATGTCCATGGTTCAGTGTTCAGAATGGTTGAACTGAACCATGCATAAATAATGGAGATGTTTTCACCTGAATGTAATTTTTAATAATTAAATGTTAAGAAAAACAAAATTTTAAATTACAAAAAATGATATATTTTAATTTATTTAGGAATATTAATTATTTTAATTATGTATACAAACCAAATATTTATTATAAATGAGGATTTAATGCATACAAATCAACGTAGAACATGGGGTTAGTGTTCTTCATCTCAGAATTGTTTCTTTAACATATATATCATATTATGATCTTAATTATGATTATATGGTGATATACATACCATTATAATTTATTTATATGAATATATTTTATAATGGTAATTTTAGTTTCATTTTAATTTTTTTCATTCTGGTGTTGTATGATTAAAATGTTATAAAAGTTATAAAATTTCATGTCACAATCTCAATTTTATATTGGATTGTGTATATTAAAATTTCATTGTGGGATATTATATGAATCATTTAATTTATACCCCCTATATTATTTTATAGTATATTTATTTATAGTTTATTTATTTTCTCAACTGATTATCCTATCATTCAAGTTCAAAATTATTTAGACATAATTTTTATAAAAATCCTCCCTTATTTATCAACAGTATTCAATAAACATTTTATTCTATGTTATTGTTTGCTAAAATTTTTTGTGGAAGTTGTTAAATATTATTAAAATGTATTTAATATTACATTTTCATTAAATATTAATTTATTTTCATGGATTTAAAAGGAATATTTTAAATTTATTCTGAAAGAATTGTTTTGCAAGTATGACAAAAGTGTAAATACAATTTCTCTTCTCATGTATAGGGAACAAACAGACCCCCCCATAATCATGTAATTACTTATTTATTAATATTTCTGTAAAATTATCCAATAATTTTTAATGAAAAATATATTTCAATTTTTATGGAAATTATTCATTTATAAGGACACAAAAATAAATGAGAAATTTAATCTTGATTCCAATAGGATTTTTAAATTCAATTATAAAATAGATTTTAGTCTATGTTATCATCTATTAAATATTGTGTTTCTTAATTCAAAAAATAATATTTTAAAAAATAGACATTATTTATTTATATTAATTATGATTATAATGGATTAAAGATGATTCTATTAAATATTACTCGAACTTATACGTTATTTATGTAGTTATTAAATCGTAATGAAACCCATTTTCATTCCATGGGGTGTGTAATAATTAATGTTTTTAGGATATTTTTTATTACATTTGTTTTATTTTCATTATTTTATGGATGACCTATGAATTATATAACCCACTATTTATTTTGGTAAATAATAACACCACATGATGTAATATATACTAGAATGAGGAGTGATCCTAGTTTAGTATGTGGATCTTCAAACTTTTATTATCTTAATAGTGAGACTTGAATAATGAAATATTGGAATGGAGAGTTGATCAAATATACTAATGGAAACAATCTAGTATGATAATCATAGTAGTGATACCTGAATTTGGAAATAATATTTTTTGTTAAAATGATTATGACAGAAACTTTTGTATTATGATTATGATATAACCCTAAAGCAAGAAATTGAATAATGCTAATTAAAAAATCTAATAAAATTTCTATTTTGTATTAAAATTATTATTCCATTTGTTATTATTAATGTTCTTGAAATTTATCTCATGAATTTTTTTTATGATCATGTTTTACTAAACATATTCTTATCTTTCAATAACTTATGATCAGGGATTTATATCTCCTATGATTACCATTAATATGTATTCACAAACACCATTTTTATGTATTATTTTATCTACTCTGTGAAGAAATTTTTTATATATTGTATTTATAAGAAGGATGATATATGAAGAGAACATTATCAGAGATTTTTTATATTTTTATTGAAATAGTATGATTATGCAACTAGTATCCAAATACAGTAAAACATTAGGATTATAAGGTTTGTGTAATTTTGATATATATTTTATATTAATCTAAAAATGTAATATATATATATATATAATTATTATATTACCTCAAAAAACTATGTAGTCATGTATAATATATTTTTCAATATTGGTATATCTAGACTATAAGATATAGTTTATTATTATTATCATGGAATATGTAGCTTCCCATTGTTTTCGAAAACTATTATATCCTATTGATGCAATGTGTATTAAATAGACTATTATCAATAATAATATAATCACAGTAAAAATATGATAATACTAAAACATGTAAATATGAAACTGAACACATGATAAAATAATACAATGTATATCACATTGATAATTATTAAGATCCAATAAAATGAAATGATTCCTTGAAAATTTAATGTCTAAATAATTAGGTAAAACTAGTGAATATTATGACTCCATGACTCATAAGTTAAAATGAGAAGATAATAGTGATACTGTAAATAGATGAGACAATCATTAATTTTGATTCAATCATTTATATTTTAAATGATATATATTTATAAATATTATTTTAAAAATTATTTATTAAATTACATGTTAATTTTGAAAAAATAATGTTATTCTATAGAATTGGGACACCAAAATTTACTTTGGATAAGTTTTTGGTAATTTTGTGATAAATATCATTTTTAATGAAAAATAAAACAATACCACATTTTATTTCCAAATTTATTTTTTCTAATTTATTTATATAGTTATATTATTTTATTTATTGTATTTAATGTGTAATTATATTATATTGTTATCAATTAATACAGTTTTGGTCATTTTATGTAATATCACATTGAAATTAGATATAAACAAACATCACTCTATTAATTGTTACTACTTTTTGAAATACATTTTTATCATACTGAGAACGGGAAATAACCTTAAATTATCAAATGAAATTTATGTGTTTTTAATTTTTAAAAAAGGATTCCATATTTGGAATCAATGTGAAAAAATTGTATAAATAGGTACCTTTAATATTTTAAAATTATGAATTGTAACTTTGGAATTTAATATTTACTGCAGTTAAAGCTAAATAATGTAAATTAGGGTAACAAAAATTATGATAAAGAAAATAAAATTACCCTAAAAACTACCATATTTAAAATGGATGAATAAAATTAGACACATTTAACCTAAGGGTATGAAATGAATCATTTATTAGATATCTTCCACAAAAGTGATGTAATTATTATTAAAAGAAAATAATGTGTGAAAATGTCACTCTCTTGTCTCTTATAAGTATAAAAATGTTAATGTATAGTATAAATTGATGAAATATATAACATACATATTATCTAAAAATATAACAAAATTATCTACCAAATGGGAATTTTGTTAATTTTTTGAGATTAAATAAATACCAAAAATATTGACACAATAGTGATGTAATATTTATATTTTTAATAGATATATAGAGTAAATGATATTAATAATATTAAAATAAATATTATATGAAATAATTTATGTCATAGACGAATATTATTGGTGAATAAAAAATATTAGGATATATTTATTGTCTTTTTTTGATGTAATCATGTTTTTATGAATTTTAAAAAAAAATCAATTATGAATAGTTTCAAAATTAACATAATTCACAACATTAAATATAAAATAGTTTATTAAATGTTTTAAAATTCCTAAATAAGAAAATTAGAAAAATCATTATGATACGTCAATTTATGCCACAAATTTCACTTTTTGGTGTCGTTTGACATGTTATGGTATTTAAATTAACCCACACAATGTAAATAATGAAATATTATGGTGTGATTCCAATGAGTAAAATTATGAATAAACCAACTATATAAGGGTTAAAAAATATTAAAACATTGTAAAATATTCATTATAATATAGGTATACGACCAGAAAAAATCTTTTATTTGATATAAATGAGTTTGGGACCATTAGAAACTGAAATTATATTTATAATAAAATAATATTTCTAAAAAATTTTAATGTGCCAATACTCCCTCTTATAAAGGTACACCACCTCTACCCAATTTATCATGACACTCAAGCCCCCTGGATCATCCAAATTATACTAAAAAAACCTCCAAACATCCATCCCTTCCTCCTAAAAGACATAAATTGGGTAGTTGGAAATTCTAGAAATCATTTGGGCTCAAATCAGAAGAAGTTATCATATTACGAGGTAACATTTTCTATCTATTTCATTTGTTTTATTTTTATAATACAATCCATATTCTCTTTTTATTATGCAATTACAAAATAACACATGTACTCTCAATATAGAATGATGTTTTTGTAATAATTATTCACACTAAACATATACACACCTCCATTTAATGGATACGAATATATTGTTTTGGTGTACGGTTAACTAATTCCTCACGAAACAATGATTGTTCAATTTTATAGTATCTCCTATCATGGTGGACATTATGATATAAAAATATTTATATATGATATAAATTATATCGATATTTTCTATATGCTTTTGTATGTTTTTTTACATAATTCATTTAGTCTTTCCATAATGTGTAAATAAGAAAATTTCATTTGAGGAAGTGCTGACTACTGCCCCTCAAAGTGATTTGACTCATTCATGCCATATATGCAATTTATAAAAGATAGAATTAATGAACTTATTTAACATAAATAACATTTATATTAAACTTCATTTATATCATACTTATGTATCATTATGTTTTCATTCAATTAATATGACAAGGAAATGAATGTAGCATTCAAGCATACGTAGAACCTACTATATCCCTGAATTGTGAATTTCATTTCATATATACAAATGTTATGAAATATAATAAAAAATAATATAATGGATATTTGTGATATTTGAATAATTTTTTCTTATAAAGATGATGGTCCATTGACTACATTGATAATTCCAATCCAAACAAGTTAATTTTCGACTTATGTACCGAATATCAACAAAATGACCAATATGAACATCAATAATTATTTGAATGTTATAACAAGTTAATAAATAATGTAAAAGGAATAATAAAAAATTAATTATTTATCAGAAAAGTATAAATTAACTTATGGTTATTATTTAGGATGAACAATGAACATACATGACAATTTTCTCTCAAGGTAAGGGATTTTAAAAACTCAATTTCTACTCATTGGGTTTTACGAATACTTTATTGATTATATTATGCTAGTATTATGTGTGAAATAAATATTTTTTTTAAATTTTCACTTCCCTTTGTGTGGATATACTATTTATATGCATAAACACCCAATTAATATATTCTTACATCATTCATATGAACATTTTATGGGAAAGTTTTACTCAATATTCATTTATTGAGTAAAATATCCATGTCCTTGTTTTTTTCCATGAATATGGGTGAATGAACTCTTATTATTTCACTATAAAAATTAAAATATACTGGGTTTGTTAATATTTTTCACACATATTTGTTTAATTTATTTATCTTTAATCTAATTACATGATCATTCTAAAGGGACTTCTTCTCAATCTCATTTTGTTGAGGCATATTTTGGTTTATACATGACCTTCTTCTATACAGTATATAATTATAACATTTTTATTTTAACTTTATTAAATTGTTATAAAGTGGAATATTTTTTAATTACGTGTTTTAATAAATGAAAAAATTAATGTTTCTTTTTAACATACGCATCGACAATAAACATTCGTATATCATGAGCATTATTTGATATTTGGCATCCTTAACAATCCATTATTTTTTTCAAATTAAAAAAAATACCACATACAATTTCCACATATAATAGTACTAAAAATGTTTTTGGTAACGCATATATTATTTCAATATCCTAAAATTATATATTTTGATTACAATTTGGAAATTTTATCTTTCATTAATGCTTGTTTTATATGTTATTATCATGTTATAGTTCTGGGGGAATGTCTATGTACACGAATGATTCTATGTCAACCGAGGGTGGTTGATCATGAGATGGAGCACCTATTTATTGGGTAACATGAAAATGGTAAATTATATGGTTTCTTATAATATATATAAGGAATATACTATGATGTGTATTCAAAATGTAACTATGATGGTTAATCCTTATATAGCTGTAGAAGCTATAATTTAAGAATATTATGAATTCCACAAGTTACCTTTATGATTTCTGATTTCTATGAGTTTATTTAATAATCTTATGGTTTAATAATGTTTGTAAAAGATTATATGTCTTGATGGGGAAAATTATGATTTGGTGAAAATGTTTTCATGGGTTTTAAATCTTCATGGACTAACGGTTTTATCCCTTGTATTATTCTCATTACCGATATTTTTATGCTCGTCCCAATTATTTTAAATGTTTTTAATATGTTCTAAGTAAGTATAATTAGTATTTATCAATTCAAGATGTTCTTAGCTAGAAAATAATTATTTTTTTATTAATGAGATTTATTATTGTAAAAGTATTGGTAAGATTATATGTGTATAATTTGTAATTTTAGATGTAATGTAATAGATATGACATAATACTGTAGAGACCCGAAGCTTGACGTACATTGACATTACATTACATTTTCAGAATACATTGTACATAAAAAAACACACACACAGGGATCGTAATAGTTTAGTGTCTTTGGAAACTCGGAACGTAATCTTCTAATCGTGGTGAAAGATCTTAAATATCTCCCATAAAGATCTTCCCTTTTTTACCTAAAACCTTTCTTTATATCCTGAGGAAATGAAAACATAAAAGGGTGACCTCAAATGCTCAGTAAGGGTAAACAAAAGAAAAATCAATCACATCATATTCATAAGAACATAACTTTTGTAAATCTTAACCTGCAAAAGAGATCATAATTTCATAACATGGGATAAATTATAGTAGTGAAATGAAATCCCAATAATCATAACTTAAAACATGAAACTTTGTGTCATACACACATAATCATAGAGAATCATTTCTTTTTAGTCAAGACTCATTGCCAAGACTATCTTAGTGGACAAAGTCCCTTTCTGAACAGAGTCACCCTTGTTCCAGTCCTATTTCACTGAACCGGTATAACCTAACGTTCCAGCCATTTCTATCTCATGAGTAATAAAATCTTTACCCAATGCATTGGAGGGAGATATAGGTCCCACACATCTCATAATTAAACAATTCTTATGTGTGCCACAAAATTATAAACCATACATCATATCATAACCCATGTAACACAAATGGGATTCTTAAACAACATGACATCATAAAACAATTCATATAAGATAAAGGAATTCATAAAAATATTTCCATCAAAACATAATCAAATCCATGTAATAATAGGGATAGAAACAGAACCCATTATTATCTTAGTTGGAAAGTAATTTAGATAAAACACTTGAACTCCATTCTTGAGGAAAATATCATTTCTACTTCAAAAACATTTTCCTTTCTTAACATGTCTTACAATTTTATACTAAAAGAAGTTTATTAAAAATAAACTTGAAAACTTGTAAAGGAAGCTTCTTGAAAATAATTTTTTAAAAATACATTCATGTCGTATAATTTTAAAAAACATTCTTCTCGTTCTTTTGTCAGAAAAGTCAAAAAGTACCTCGTATGAAAAACGACAAAAGATTCCTTTCGAATCTTTTACTAAAAACACACCAAAGGGTAAAATTGGATTTAAACAATTGTAGGTGGATGGAAATAATATTACATATTGAAGAAACATGGATGTGGATGATAAAATACACCCCAGTAAATACTAAAGTATAAACAATCTCGGATAAAAATGAGATTGTGATATTTCCCTTACCTTAGGTCCGACTTGCTTTGTACATGTCCGAACCTCCTCTTCTTTGAAGTGCTTCTTTGAGACCTCCTTTTAAGGCACTAAAATTGGACTTTTAAGAAGTCCAGGACCTCTAGGATGATACTAGGGAAGTGGAGAAGATATTTTGGCAGGATTTGGCCGAGCTTGAATGCTCAAATTGGTGTGAGGAGGAGAGGGAGGAGGTGCCCTTTTATAAGAGAGGAGAGGGGTATCTTAGGAAAATCTCAAAATATTATTTTATATTAAGGTCAAATTCGGTTTATAATGGTTCCTAATGGTCTTATTTATAAGATAAAGTGGGGATGGGTCTAAATCCTCTCATCCAATAGGATTTAGACAAGTTTAGGTTGTTATTTTGACCTTATCAATTAGATTTAACTCTAAGTTAAATAATTTAACTTTTACCGTGTCTTTTTGTTTTCTTACACTATATGGATAATAAACTTACTATATGAAGCCAAACGAACCCCTAGTTTTTTATTATTAATATATATATCTATATCTAAGTCATTTTGCTGAACCTTATATTTTTAAGAATTAAATAACAATTAATAATATAATATTTGTTTTAAAAACTAATTTATGTCAATTTTGACACTATTTGGTACATGATTTTTATGAAATTTCTAACAGAATGATAAGTTCGAACCAAGTTACTTAAATAAATACTAACATGTAATATTAACCTCTAAAATTAGTGGGATTCATAAAAAGTCTCAAATTACATTTATTTTGGTGTTTATAACATCAATTCTGTCAATATTTTCTTAAAAAAGTAATTACTGCATCATCGTTGTGTCATAAATAAATTAAATTATTTAAAGTATAAAAATTACAAATAAAATACCACTATTTAGGAAATAATTTTAGATTTCTAATGAATATTTATAGTCGAAATTATATTATGTATAACCCTATATTAAAAATGTTTTAGTAAATAAACATTGATTTTAACTCTTTTAACTCTTCTTTGAATTAAATAATAATAAATATCCTAATCTAATCCATGTGGGCCTAAATGATAATATTTTACACTTAAGGTTGTTTTTGGTCGAGATACACTTGTACAATAGGATTAGGACATGTGTTAGGGTAATATTAATATCATTTTTTCCCTTAATTACCCTATTTACTTTTAACCATGATAATTATAAGTAAAAAGTTACTATTCACCAAAAATTATTTTCATCTCATTGAACCACATTTTACTTACTGAAATCAACCGGGTCTCTCGGATTTTTGAAATTCCATTCACAGAAGTGGTAAAATTATGATTTATGAAGAAAAATTAATT
The DNA here is from genome assembly GCA_963277665.1 of Viscum album. NCBI lineage: Eukaryota > Viridiplantae > Streptophyta > Magnoliopsida > Santalales > Viscaceae > Viscum > Viscum album. The sequence goes on along the minus strand of OY728146.1, from coordinate 1,628,659,044 downwards.
TTTTAACTTCCACTTAGTAGTTTCACTGTTCATCAAAAATTGATGTTTTTCATAAAAATTTCAAAATTTCACCCTACGTTATAATTGATATTCCGAATTCAAAAATGATTTCTATTTTACAAAATTCAAAACATATAATTTGCATTAATTAATTTTATAATTAATTTACACTGTCACAACAAATAGCGTGTTTTTAAGAGATAATAACTATCAAAAGATTAACACTTATTTATGTCTGGTGTAAATGTGAAATTACATCCAATGACCAAAATTGTATTAAATTGTAAAAATATATTCTAAATATACTTTAAAACCACTCAAATTAATAATTAATCGCTATTAATTATTTCGATTAAAAAAGTTGATTTTAATTATAATTTAGTAACTTTCACTATTCATCAACATTTGAAAGTTATCCGAAAAGTACCAAAATTTCACCTTAGGCTAAATTTGATACTCAGAATCCAAAAATGAATTCCATTTTAAAAAATAAAATTTAAAAAATTTCAAAAAGGGGTTATTACTATTCATAACGGCTAGTTTTAATAATATTTTAATAGCATATTGTTGTTTAGTGAAGCTCGTTATTGCGTACTACACACGCTATCGAGGAAGGTCATGATTGCGTGTAATGCAAGGCAATTAAAGGATGAAAGCACCTTTTGGTGTAGCGTACAACACAAGACATTAGTGAAATTAAAAAGAATATTTTTCATAAAATCGTGGTTTGTTACATTCTACCCCCCTTAAATTGAATTTCGCCCTCGAAATTCGTCGGGGTTATAAATGGTTTACTATTCGAAAGTTTCATTAATCGAAACCCACATCGTAAAAAGGAATACCAAAACCAAAATTTAAAAACGAATGTATGAAACGTAACAGTTACCCAAATAAACTAATCACTGGGTTTCCACATAGGTGAAAATATGGATATGGAAGAAAAATCTAACCATCATGTTCTGATTCAGAGTGGTAGAGAACACAGCTATGGAAAAGCCAGAAATCACAAAGCCATAAATTTTTGACGATCTAAGGTACCATCTGATTAATCATATATAAGAGCACTAGGAAAACATTTTTGGTTTTCAATATCGTTTCCCTAAAGTTAAATAATTTGAATTAGAATAAATACTTACATTATTTTGGTACAATCTCACTGTTGTTCGTGCCATGAACAATTTCCACTTCATCTCTTAAACAAATGAAGTTGAATTTGTTATTCGTGAAGTGTTAGCAGATCATGTGATAGAATGACAGGTCATTCCATCTATCTCAAACAAAAGGTTAGCAAAAGTTATTAAATATACATAAGTCATTCTATAGTGAGATTAATCATATATGGTTCCTAATATGGAATTATACAATATATATCATACTGCTTAATATAATAAAACTAGTTTCTACTAAACAGGGAATTCTTGTAGGCCAGTGGTAGGCTATAAAGGCCAGTCGCACTTCGGTTGTGGGTTCGATTTCCATAGCCTTGTCCGACGCGACGGGCTGTCACCCGTCCTGCAGGTTGTCCTTTTTCTAAAACTATATTACTATAACATCCCATCAATAATATCAGAAAAACTTCTATCCATAAACAATACTAACTTATGTCCAACATAGTCCATTCCAATCTTTATGCTTATCCAAAATACTGCAGTCCACTCTCATAATATAGTGAAAACAATTACCAGAGATTTAATACCATCGTTGATCCCCATATATCATAAGATATGCCTTTTTGGTCACATTCCAAACATTCAAAGTCCTTAATCATGTATTCTCTTGAGTACCTTAGTGAAAACATGAATGTAGTTAAAAGTAGACACCGTCCACATACCAAAATCCTCAAAATTCTATATATGAAAACCATGATATCACTTAGTCCTTATATCAATCATGAGCTCATGAATACTATCAAACATTTCATTTTCTCTTTATCCCTTCATTATGGGAATATTATCTACTTTCCAAAATATTTGAATCACTTTACATGGTTACCGGTACCTTAAAATTATTGAAAACCACAATAGACCAATACATAAATATTTCAATACACCATAAAAGTACCTCAACAACATTATTCCTGAATATCAATACATAAACACTTCAGTCCATCCACTTCAATGATTGTCCTGGAAGAAGTCCTTCCTTGATTTAGAAGTAACTTTTTAGGTCAGGGCATTGAGTTAGGTAATTCCCATGTTCTCCAAAAATAATACATTGAACTCCATAACAGTCTGTCACTCTATGACCATTTTCTCCAAACAGATAACATCGGTCCCTCCATTTGAAGTATTCCTCAAGGTTCTTCTTCCCTTCTTTAGAAATCTCAATCTTCCTTTCTTTATGCTCCTCAACATGCGAACATGCATAATAGTCTATCTTCCTCTTCTTTGATGAATTAGGCATACCACTAAATTTCACCTTCTTAATCATATATCGTGATGACTGATTCGTCATAATCACAACATCTTTCTCTGTAGGCATTACACAATTTTGTTTCTCATAGTCACCAATTTTTCCATTGGATTTAATGTTAACCGAATTCCTTTTGGTTCCCTCCATTAAATAAAACACAAAAATACTTTTGTGAGAGGCAAAAATCATGCTAGAGAAAACAACATAGTAAAGGAGAATTATCCTCAATATCTAACTTCTTAGGTTAAATTCTATGATCATTACCGTAGTTCTAGGACTGTATCTTATACATATACTTATTCTTAGGGACATCCCTAGACATACCTTAGAAATATCTCTAGGGATCTCACTAATGTTTTCGCATCCTAGTTTTCAAAGGTTGACTAAACCTTTCCTCTGATACCAACTGTAGAGACTCGAAACATGATGTACATTGTCATTACATTACATTTGCGGAATACATAATACATAACAAAAACACACACACAAGGATCGTAATAGTTTAGTGTCTTTGGAAACTCGGAACGTAATCTTCTAATCGTGGTGAAAGATCTTCAATATCTCCCATAATGATCTTCCCTTATTTTTACCTAAAACCTTTCTATATATCCTGAGGAAAAGAAAACATAAAAGGGTGAGCTCAAATGCTCATTAAGGGTAAACAAAAGAAAAATCAATCACATCATATTCATAAGAACATAACTTTTGGAAATCTTAACCTGCAAAAGAGGACATAATTTCATAACATGGGATAAATTATAGTAGTGAAATGAAATCCCAATAATCATAACTTAAAACATGAAACATTTTGGCATACACACATAATCATAGAGAATCATTTATTGTTAGTCAAGACTCAATGCCAAGACTATCTTAGTGGACAAAAGTCCCTTTCTGAACCGAGTCACCCTCATTCCAGTCCTGTTTCACTGAACCGATATAACCTACCGTTCCAGCCATGTCTATCTCATGAGATATAAAATATTTACCCAATGCATTGGAGGGAGATATAGGTCCCACCCATCTCATAATGAAACCATTCTTATGTGTGCCACAAAATAATAAACCATACATCATATCATAACCCATGTAATACAAATGGGATTCTTAAACAACATGACATCATAAAACAATTCATATAAGATAAAGGAATTAATAAAAATATTTCCATCACAACATAATAAAATCCATGTAATAATATGGATAGAAACAGAACCCTTTATTATCTTAGATGGAAAATAATTTTGATAAAACACTTGAACTCCATTCTTGAGGAAACTATCATTTCTACTTCAAAAAATTTTCCTTTCTTTACATGTCTTACAATTTTAAACTAAAAGAAGTTTATTAAAAATAAACTTGAAAACTTGTAAAGGAAGCTTCTTGGAAATAATTTTTTAAAAATCCATTCATGCCGTATAAGTTTAAAAAACATTCTTCTCGTACATTTGTCAGAAAAGTCAAAAAGTACCTCGTACGAAAAATGACAAAAGATACCTTTCGTATCTTTTACTAAAAACTCACCAAAGGGTAAAATTGGATTTAAACAATTTTAGGTGGATGGAAATAATATTACATATTGAAGAAACATGGATGTGGAAGATAAAATACCCCCAGTAAATACTAAATTATAAACAATCTCGGATAAAAATGAGATTTTGATATTTCCCTTACTTTAGGTCCGACTTTCTTTGTACGTGTCCGAACCTCCCCTTCTTTGAAGTGCTTCTTTGAGACCTCCTTTTAGGGCACTAAAATTGGACTTTTAAGAATACCAAGACCTCTAGGATGATACTAGGGAAGTGGAGAAGAGATTTCGGCAGGGTTTGGCCGAGCTTGAATGCTCAAATTGGTGTGAGGAGGAGAGGGAGGAGGTACCCTTTTATAAGGGAGGAGAGGGGCATCTTAGGAAAATCTCAAAATATTATTTTATATTATGGTCAAATACGGTTTATAATGGTTCAAAATTGTCTTATTTCAAAGATAAAGTGTTTATGGGTCGAAAGCCTCTCATCCAATTGTATTTAGACAAGTTTAGGTTATTATTGTAACCTTATAAATTAGATTTAACTCTAAGTTAAATAATTTAACTTTTACCGTGTCTTTTTGTTTTCTTACACTATATGGTTAATAAACATACTATATGAAGCCAAACGAAGCCCAAGTTGTTTATTATTAATATATCTATCCTTATCTAAGTCATTTTTAAGAACCTTAGAATTTTAGGAATTAAATAACAATTAATAATATAATATTTGTTTTAAAAACTAATTTATGTCAATTTTGACACTATTTGGTACATGATTTTTATGAAATTTCTAACAGAATGATAAGTTCGAACAAACTTACTTAAATCAATAAAAACATGTCATATTAACCTAGAAAATTAGTGGGATTCATAAAAATTCTCAAATTACATTTATTTTGTTGTTTATAACATCAATTATGTTAATATTTTTTAAAAAGGTAATTACTGCATCATCGTTGTGTCATATATAAATTTAATTATATAAAGTATAAAAATTAAAAATAAAAGACCATTATGTAGGAAATATATTTAGATTTCTAATGAATATTTGTAGTAGAAATTATATTATGTATAACCCTATATTACAAATGTTTTAGTAAATAAACTTTGATTTTAACTCTTTTAACTCTTCTATGAATTAGATAATAATAAATGTCCTAATCTAATCCAAGTGGGCCTAAATGATAATATTTTACATTTAAGGTTGTTTTTGGTCGACATACACGTTTCCAATAGTATTAGGACATGTGTTAGGGTAATATTAATATCATTTTTACCCTTAATTACCCTATTTACTTTTAACCGTGGTAATTAAAAGTAAAAAGTTACTATTCACCAAAAATTATTTTCATCTCATTGAACCACATTTTACTAACGGACATCAACCGTGTCTCTCGGATTTTTGATATTCCCTTCAAAAAAGCAGTAAAATTATGATTTATGAAGAAAAATTAATTTTTTAACTACCACTTAGTAGTTTCACTATTCATCAAAAATTGAAGTTTTTCAGAAAAATTCCAAAATCTCACCCTAATCTATAATTGATATTCAGAATTAAAAAATGATTTCTATTTTACAAAATTCCAAACATATAATTTGCGTTAATTAATTTTATAATTAATTTCCACTGTCACAACAAATAGCGTGTTTTTAAGAGATAATAACTATCAAAAGATTCACACTTGTTTATGTCTGGTGTAAATGTGAAATTACATCCAATGACCAACATTGTATTAAATTGTAAAAATATATTCTAAATATAATTTAAAAACACTCAAATTAATAATTTATCACTATTAATTATTTTGATAAAAAAGATGTTTTTAATTATAATTTAGTAATTTTCACTATTCATCAAAATATGAAAGTTATCCGAAAAGTACCAAAATTTCACCTTAGGCTAAATTCGATACTCCGAATCCAAAAATGAATTCCATTTTTAAAAATAAAATTTACAAAATTTCAAAAAGTGGTTATTACTATTCATAAAGGATAGTTTTAATAATATTTTAATAGCATATTGTTGTTTAGTGAAACTCGTTATTGCGTACTACACACGCTATCGAGGAAGGTCATGATTGCGTATAATGCAAGGCAAGTCAAGGATGCAATCTCCTTTTGGTGTAGCGTACAACACAAGAAATTAGTGAAATTAAAAAGAATATTGATCATAAAATATTGGGTTGTTACATTCTACCCCCCTTAAAATGAATTTCTCCCTCAAAATTCGTCGGGGTTATAAATGGTTTACTATTCGAAAGTTTCTTTAATCGAAACCCACATCGTAAAAATAAATACCAAAACCAATCTTTAAAAACAAAAGTATGAAACGTAACGGTTACCCAAATAAACTAATCACTTGGTTTCCACATAGGTGAAAATATGGATATGGAAGAAAAATCTAACCATCATGTTCTGATTGAGAGTGGTAGAGAACATGGGTATGGAAAAGCTAGCAATCACAAATCCATAAATTTGTGACGATCTAAGGTACCATCTGATTAATCAGATATAAGAGAAATAGGACAACATTTTTGGTTTTCAAGATCATTTCCCTAAAGTTAAAGAATTTGAATTAGAATAAATACTTACTTTATTTTGGTACAATCTCACGGTTGTTCGTGCCTTGAACAATTTCCACTTCATCTCTTAAACAAATGAAGTTGAATATGTTATTCGTGAAGTGTTAGCAGATCATGTAATAGAATGACGGTTCATTCCATCTGTCTCAAACAAAAGGTTAGCAAAAGTTATTAAATATACATAAGTCATTCTATAGTGAGATTAATCAATATGGTTCTTAAAATGGACTTATACAACATATATCATTCTGCTTAATATAATAAAACTAGTTTCTACTAAACAGGGAATTCCTGTAGGCCAGTGGTAGGCGATAAAGGCCAGTCGCACTTCGGTTGTGGGTTTGATTTCCACAGCCTTGTCTGACGCGATGGGTTGTCGCCCGTCCTGCAGGTTGTCCTTTTTCTAAAACTATATTACTACAACATCCCATCAATAATATTGAAAAAAATTCTATCCTTAAACAATACTAACTTATGTCCATCATAGTCCATTCCAATCTTTATGCTTATCCAAAATACTTCAGTCCACTCTCATAATATAGTGAAATCAATTACCAGAGATTTAATACCATCGTTGATCCCCATATATCATAAGATATGCCTTGTTGGTCACATTCCAAACATTGAAAGTCCTTAATCATGTATTCTCTTGAATACCTTAGTGAAAACATGAATGCAGTTAAAAGTTGACACCTTCCACATACCAAAATCCTCAAAATTCTATATACTCAAACCATGATATCATTTAGTCCTTATATCAATCATGAGCTCATGAATACTATCAAACATTTCATTTTCTCTTTATCCCTTCATTATGGGCATATTATCTACTTTCCAAAATATTTTAATCACTTTTCATGGTTAACGGTACCGTAAAATTATTGAAAACCACAATAGACCAATACATAAATATTTCAATACAACATAAAAGTACCTCAACAACGTTATTCCTGAATACCAATACATAAACACGTCAGTCCATCCACTTCAATGATTGTCCTGGAAGAAGTCCTTCCTTGATTTAGAAGTAACTTTTTAGGTCAGGGCATTGAGTTGGGAAATGCCCATGTTCTCCACAAATAAGACATTGAACTCCATAACAGTCTATCACTCTATGACCCTTTTCTCCACACAGATAACATCGGTCCCTCCATTTGATGTATTCCTCAAGGTTCTTCTTCCCTTCTTTAGAAATCTCAATCTTCCTTTCTTTATGCTCCTCAACATGCGAACATGCATAATAGTCTATCTTCCTCATCTTTGATGAATTAGGCATACCAATAAATTTCACCTTGTTAATCATATATCGCGATGACTGATTCGGCATAATCACAACATCTTTCACTCTAGGCATTACACAATTTTGTTTTTCATAGTCACCAATTTTTCCATTGGATTTAATGTTAGATAAATTCCTTTTGGTTCCCTCCATTAACTAAAACACAAATATAATTTTGTGAGAGGAAAAAATCATGCTAGAGAAAACAACATAGTAAGGGGAAGTATCCACAATATCTAACTTCTTAGGTTAAATTCTATGATCGTTAACGTAGTTCTAGGACTATATCTTATACATATACTTATCCTTAGGGACATCCCTAGACATACCTTAGAAATATCTCTAGGGATCTCACTAACGTTTTTGCATCCTAGTTTCCAAAGGTTGACTAAACCATTCCTCTGATACAAACTGTAGAGACCCGAAGCTTGACGTACATTGACATTAAATTACATTTGCGGAATACTTAGTACATAACAAAAACACACACACAAGGATCATAATAGTTTAGTGTCTTTGGAAACTCGGAACGTAATCTTCTAATTGTGGTGAAAGATCTTCAATATCTCCCATAAAGATCTTCCCTTTTTTTACCTAAAACCTTTCTTTATATCCTGAGGAAAAGAAAACATAAAAGGGTGAGCTAAAATGCTCAGTAAGGGTAAACAAAATAAAAATCAATCACATCATATTCATAAGAACATAACTTTTGGAAATCTTAACCTGCAAAAGAGAGCATAATTTCATAAGATGGGATAAATTATAGTAGTGAAATTAAATCCCAATAATCATAACATAAAACATGAAACATTGTGGCATACACACATAATCATAGAGAATCATTTCTTGTTAGTCAATACTCATTGCGAAGACTGTCTTGTTGGAAAAAGTCCCTTTCTGAACCAAGTCACCCTCGTTCCAGTCCTGTTTCACTGAACCGGTATAACCTACCATTCCAGCCATGTCTATCTCATGAGATATAAAATATTTACCCAATTCATTGGAGGGAGATATAGATCCCACCCATCTCATAATGAAACCATTCTTATTTGTGCCACAAAATCATAAACAATACATCATATCATAACCCATGTAATACAAATGTGATTCTTAAACAACATGACATCATAAAACAATTCATATAAGATAAGGGAATTCATAAAAATATTTCCATCACAACAAAATAAAATCCATGTAATAATAGGGATCGAAATAGAAACCTTTATTATCTTAGATGGAAAATAATTTTGATAAAACACTTGAACTCCATTCTTGAGGAAAATATCATTTCTACTTCAAAAACATTTTCCTTTCTTAACATGTCTTACAATTTTAAAGTAAAAGAAGGTTATTAAAAATAAACTTGAAAACTTGTAAAGGAAGCTTGTTGGAAATAATTTTTTAAAAATCCATTCATGCCGTATAAGTTTAAAAAACATTCTTCTCTTAATTTTGTCGGAAAAGTCAAAAAGTACATCGTACGAAAAACGACAAAAGATTCCTTTCGTATCTTTTACTAAAAACTCACCAAAGGGTAAAATTGGATTTAAAAAATTGTAGGTGGATGGAAATAATATTACATATTGAAGAAACATGAATGTGGATTATAAAATACACCCCAGTAAATACTAAAGTATAAACAATCTCGGAACAAAATGAGATTGTGATATTTCCCTTACCTTAGGTCTGACTTGCTTTGTACGTGTCCGAACCTCCTCTTCTTTGAAGTGAATCTTTGAGACCTCCTTTTAGGGCACTAAAATTGGACTTTTAAAAAGACCATGACCTCTAGGATGATACTAGGGAAGTGGAGAATTGATTTTGGCAGGGGTTGGCAGAGCTTGAATGCTCAAATTGGTGTGAGGAGGAGAGGGCGGAGGTGGCCTTTTATAAGGGAGGAGAGGGGCATCTTAGGAAAATCTCAAAATATTATTTTATATTAAGGTAAAATTCGGTTTATAATGGTTCCAAATGGTCTTATTTCGAAGATAAAGTGGGGATGGGTCGAAATCCTTTCATCCAATAGGATTTAGACAAGCTTAGGTTATTATTTTAACCTTATCAATTATATTTAACTCTAAGTTAAATAATTTAACTTTTACCATGCCTTTTTGTTTTCTTACACTATATGGTTAATAAACTTACTATATGAAGAAAAACGAACCCAAAGTTGATTATTAATAATAAATCTATCCTTATCTAAGTCATTTGGCCGAACCTTATATTTTTAGGAATTAAATAACAATTAATAATATAATATTTGTTTTAAAAACTAATTTATGTCAATTTTGACAGTATTTGGTACATGATTTTTATGAAATTTCTAACAGAATGATAAGTTCGAACCAAGTTACTTAAATCAATAATAACATGTCATATTAACCTAGAAAATTAGTGGGATTCATAAAAAGTCTGAAATTACATTTATTTTGTTGTTTATAACATCAATTATGTCAATATTTTCTTAAAATGGTAATTACTGCATCATCGTTGTGTCATAAATAAATTAAATTATTTAAAGTATAAAATTTACAAATAAAATACCATTATGTAGGAAATCTTTTTATATTTATAATGAATATTTATAGTCGAAATTATATTATGTATAACCCTATATTACAAATGTTTTAGTAAATAAACTTTGATTTTAACTCTTTTAACTCTTCTTTGAATTAAATAATACTAAATGTCCTAATCTAATCCATGTGGGCCTAAATGATAATATTTTACACTTAAGGTTGTTTTTGGTCCAGATACACTTGTCCAATAGAATTAGGACATGTGTTAGGGTAATATTAATATCATATTTACCCTTAATTACCCTATTTACTTTTAACCGTGGTAATTAAAAGTAAAAAGTTACTATTCACCAAAAATAATTTTCTTCTCATTGAACCACATTTTACTTACTGACATCAACCATGTCTCTCGGATTTTTGAAATTCTATTCACAGAAGCGGTAAAATTAAGATTTCTGAAGAAAAATTAATTTTTTAACTACCACTTAGTAGTTTCACTATTCATCAAAAATTGAAGTTTTTCAGAAAAATTCCAAAATTTCACCCTAAGCTATAATTGATATTCAGAATTAAAAAATGATTTCTATTTTACAAAATTCCAAAAATATAAGTTGCATTAATTAATTTTATAATTAATTTCCACTGTCACAACAAATAGCGTGTTTTTAAGAGATAATAACTATCAAAAGATTAACATTTGTTTATGTCTGGTGTAAATGTGAAATTACATCCAATGACCAACATTGTATTAAATTGTAAAAATATATTATAAATATACTTTAAAACCACTCAAATTAATAATTTATCACTATTAATTATTTCGATTATAAAAGTTGTTTTTAATTATAATTTAGTAATTTTCACTATTCATCAAATATGAAAGTTATCCGAAAAGTACCAAAATTTCACCTCAGGCTAAATTCGATACTCCGAATCCAAAAATGAATTCCATTTTGAAAAATGAAATTTACAAAATTTCAAAAAGTGGTTATTACTATTCATAACGGCTAGTTTTAATAATATTTTAATAGCATATTGTTGTTTAGTGAAACTCGTTTTTACGTACTACAAACGCTATTGAGGAAGGTCGTGATTGCGTGTAATGCAAGGCAAGTCACGGATGCAAGCTCCTTTTGGTGTAGCGTACAACACAATATATTAGTGAAATTAAAAAGAATATTTTTCATAAAATCTTGGGCTATTACAAATACTCTAAAACTCTAAACCTGAAAAGATCCCAATGTGAAAGAATGTAAATTCTTGATCAAAAATCATGATTATGAAATGTTTAATGTTTTGGCCTTAATGTTGTTGTAAGAGTTTGGTTTATATAACATTAGGTATTTGGTTTTTTGGGTAGTTACATGGTAAGTATCTATATCTATTATATTTGTTGAATCAATTTTTTATAAATTTTTTATATCAAGGAAAGTTTATTGAAAATGGAAGGAGGAGTATCTCAAACGAAATTCTTATCACTTCTTGATGGAGTGCTTGCAATAATTATTAAAAAGACATGCTCAGATGACTGTGAATCATCATCTAAAATAAAACTCACATGAAAACAGTTCTATGAGATATCAAACACATCTATTATACCTCGATACCATCATGTATTATGGGTTGTATTTAATAAAATAATATTTTATCAACATTAAAATATTATCAATAAAGGTAAATATAATCAATTAATTTTAAAATATTTTAACTTATCAGAATATTTTGAATCTTATTATGATTTTTAAGAATGTACTAAATAAGGAGACCCTTGTGCAACCTATTTATATTTTATTTTAAAATATAATCTTTCAAAACACACTAAATCTATATTAAAAGTACCAATCACTGAATTTTTAAACTCATAATCAGTCCGACAATTTTATATAAATCAAATTTTATCAGATGTTTTGAATTTATATGTCATACCTGATTATTTTTGGAAACTAGTTTCCTGTGAACAGTCATATGACCCATGTTGCACAAGGATTATTTGGATAAAAAAATAAAATTATTTTGAAGAATCTAAAAATAGTTTTTTCAATGTAAGAACTACTATGTGTTTGAACATGATTAATATAGAACCAGGTGGGAAACATGATCATGGAATTATGTTCTATAAATTGGTAATAGTTAAATTTTATAATATTGAGGTGAAACAAATAAAATATATATGAAAATATGAATTAATATTATGAGGTCATAATGAGTTGTGATGAAAATCAAAGGTACTAGATAACTATTTAGGTATGACATGTTAGGGTTATTATTTAGTTTTATAAAAATCCTCCCTTATTTATCAACAGAAGTCAATAAATATTTTATTCTATGTTATTGTTTGCTAAAATATTTAGTGGAAGTTATTAAATATTATTAAAATGTATTTAATATTACATTTTCATTAAATATTAATTTATTTTCATGGATTTAAAAGGAATATTTTAAATTTTTTCTGAAAGAATTGTTTTGCAAGTATCACAAAAGTGTAAATACAATTTCTCTTCTCATGTATAGGGAACAAACAGACCCCCCCATAATCATGTAATTACTTATTTATTAATATTTCTGTAAAATTATCCAATAATTTTTAATGAAAAATATATTTCAATTTTTATGGAAATTATTCATTTATAAGGACACAAAAATAAATGAGACATTTAATCTTGATTCCAATAGGATTTTTAAATTCAATTATAAAATAGATTTTAGTCTATGTTATCATCTATTAAATATTGTGTTTCTTAATTCAAAAAATAATATTATAAAAAAATAGACATTATTTATTTATATTAATTATGATTATAATGGATTAAAGATGATTCTATTAAATATTACTCGAACGTATACGTTATTTATGTAGTTATTAAATCGTAAAGAAACCCATTTTCATTCCATGGGGTGTGTAATAATTAATTTTTTTAGGATATTTTTTCTTACATTTGTTTTATTTTCATTATTTTATGGATGACCTATGAATTATATAACCCACTATTTATTTTGGTAAATAATAACACCACATGATGTAATATATACTAGAATGAGGAGTGATCCTAGTTTAGTATGTGGATCTTCAAACTTTTATTATCTTAATAGTGAGACTTGAATAATGAAATATTGGAATGTAGAGTTGATCAAATATACTAATGGAAACAATCTAGTATGATAATCATAGTAGTGATACCTGAATTTGGAAATAATATTTTTTGTTAAAATGATTATGACAGAAACTTTTGTATTATGATTATGATATAACCCTAAATCAAGCAATTGAATAATGCTAATTAAACAATCTAATAAAATTTCTATTTTGTATTAAAATTATTATTCCATTTGTTATTATTAATGTTCTTGAAATTTATCTCATGACTTTTTTTTATGATCATGTTTTACTAAACATATTCTTATCTTTCAATAACTTATGATCCGGGATTTATATCTCCTATGATTACCATTAATAAGTATTCAGAAACACCATTTTGATGTATTATTTTATCTACTATGTCAAGAAATTTTTTATATATTGTATTTATAAGAAGGATGATATATGAAGAGAACATTATAAGAGATTTTTGATATTTTTTATTGAAATAGTATGATTATGCAACTAGTATCCAAATACAGTAAAACATTAGGATTATAAGGTTTGTGTAATTTTGATATATATTTTATATTAATCTAAAAATGTAATATATATATATATACAATTTTTATATTACCTCACAAAACTATGTAGTCATGTATAATATATTTTTCAATATTGGTATATCTAGACTATAAGATATAGTTTATTATTATTATCATGGACTATGTAGCTTCCCATTGTTTTAGAAAACTATTATATCCTATTGATGCAATGTGTATTAAATAGACTATTATCAAAAATAATATAATCACAGTAAAATTATGATAATACTAAAACATGTAAATATGAAACTGAACACTTGATAAAATAATCTAATGTATATCACATTGATAATTATTAAGATCCAATACAATGAAATGATTCCTTGAAAATTTAATATCTAAATAATTAGGTAAAACTAGTGAATATTATGACTCCATGACTCATAATTTAAAAGGATAAGATAATAGTGATACTGTAAATAGATGAGACAATCATTAATTTTGATTCAATCATTTATATTTTAAATGATATATATTTATAAATATTATTTTAAAAATTATTTATTAAATTACATGTTAATTTTAAAAAAATAATGTTATTCTATAGAATTGGGACACCAAAATTTACTTTGGATAAATTTTTGGTAATTTTGTGATAAATATCATTTTTAATGAAAAATAAAACAATACCACATTTTATTTCCAAATTTATTTTTTCTAATTTATTTATATAGTTATATTATTTTATTTATTGTATTTAATGTGTAATTATATTATATTTTTATCAATTAATACAGTTTTGGTCATTTTATGTAATATCACAGTGAAATTAGATATAAACAAACATCACTCTATTAATTGTTACTACTTTTTGAAATACATTTTTATCATACCGAGAACGGGAAATAACCATAAATTATCAAATGAAATTTATGTGTTTTTAATTTTTAAAAAAGGATTCCATATTTGGAATCAATGTGAAAAAATTGTATAAATAGGTACCTTTTATATTTTAAAATTATGAATTTTAACTTTGGAATTTAATATTTACTGCAGTTAAAGCTAAATAATGTAAATTAGGGTAACAAAAACAATGATAAAGAAAATAAAATTACCATAAAAACTACCATATTTAAAATGGATGAATAAAATTAGACACATTTAACCTAAGGGTATGAAATGAATCATTTATTAGATATCTTCCACAAAAGTGATGTAATTATTATTAAAAGAAAATAATGTGAGAAAATGTCACTCTCTTGTCTCTTATAAGTATAATAATGTTAATGTATAGTATAAATTGATGAAATATATAACATACATATTATCTAAAAATATAACAAAATTATATACCAAATGGGAATTTTTTTAATTTTTTGAGATTAAATAAATACCAAAAATATTGACACAATAGTGATGTAATATTTATATTTTTAATAGATATATAGATTAAATGATATTAATAATATTAAAATAAATATTATATGAAATAATTTATGTCATAGACGAATCTTATTGGTGAATAAAAAATATTAGGAAATATTTATTGTCTTTTTTTGATGTAATCATGTTTTTATGAATTTTTTAAAAAATCAATTATGAATAGTTTCAAAATTAACATAATTCACAAAATTAAATATAAAATAGTTTATTAAATGTTTTAAAATTCCTAAATAAGAAAATTAGAAAAATCATTATGATACGTCAATTTATGCCACAAATTTCACTTTTTGGTGTCGTTTGACATGTTATGGTATTTAAATTAACCCACACAATGTAAATAATGAAATATTACGGTGTGATTACAATGAGTAAAATTATGAATAAACCAACTATATAAGGGTTAAAAAATATTAAAACATTGTAAAATATTCATTATAATATAGGTATACGACCAGAAAAAATCTTTTATTTGATATAAATGAGTTTGGGACCATTAGAAACTGAAATTATATTTATAATAAAATAATATTTATAAAAAAATTTAATGTGCCAATACTCCCTCTTATAAAGGGACACCACCTCTACCCAATTTATCATGACACTCAAGCCCCCTGGATTATCCAAAATATACTAAAAAAACCTCCAAACATCCATCCCTTCCTCCTAAAAGACTTAAATTGGGTAGTTGGAAATTCTAGAAATCATTTGGGCTCAAATCAGAAGAAGTTATCATATTACAAGGTAACATTTTCTATCTATTTCATTTGTTTTATTTTTATAATACAATCCATATTCTCTTTTTATTATGAAATTACAAAATAACACATGTACTCTCAATATAGAAGGATGTTTTTGTAATAATTATTCACACTAAACATATACACACCTCCATTTAATGGATACAAATATATTGTTCTGGTGTACGGTTAACTAATTCCTCACGAAACAATGATGGTTCAATTTTATAGTATCTCCTATCATGGTGGACATTATGATATAAAAATATTTATATATGATATAAATTATATCGATATTTTCTATATGCTTTTGTATGTTTTTTTACATAATTCATTTAGTCTTTCCATAATGTGTAAATAAGAAAATTTCATTTGGAGAAGTGCTGACTACTGCCCCTCAAAGTTATTTGACTCATTCATGCCATATATGCAATTTATAAAAGATATAATTAATGAACTTATTTAACATAAATAACATTTATATTAAACTTCATTTATATCATACTTATGTATCATTATGTTTTCATTCAATTAATATGACAAGGAAATGAATGTAGCATTCAAGCATACGTAGAACCTACTATATCCCTGAATTGTGAATTTCATTTCATATATACAAATGTTATGAAATATAATAAATAAAAATATAATGGATATTTATGATATTTAAATAATTTTTTCTTATAAAGATGATGGTCCATTGACTACATTGATAATTCCCATCCAAACAAGTTAATTTTCGACTTATGTACCGAATATCAACAAAATGACCAATATGAACATCAATAATTATTTGAATGTTATAACAAGTTAATAAATAATGTAAAAGGAATAATAAAAAATTAATTATTTATCATAAAAGTATAAATTAACTTATGGTTATTATTTAGGATGAACAATGAACATACATGACAATTTTCTCTCAAGGTAAGGGATTTTATAAACTCAATTTCTACTCATTGGGTTTTACGAATACTTTATTGATTATATTATGCTAGGATTATGTGTGAAATAAATATTTTTTTTTAAATTTTCACTTCCCTTTGTGTGGATATACTATTTATATGCATAAACACTCAATTAATATATTTTTACATCATTCATATGAACATTGTATGGGAAAGTTTTACTCAATATTCATTTATTGAGTAAAATATCCATGTCCTTGTTTTTTTCCATGAATATGGGTGAATGAACTCTTATTATTTCACTATAAAAATTAAAATATACTGGGTTTGTTAATATTTTTCACACATATTTGTTTAATTTATTTATCTTTAATCTAATGACATGATCATTCTAAAGGGACTTCTTCTCAATCTCATTTTGTTGAGGCATATTTTGGTTTATACATGACCTTCTTTTATACAGTATATAATTATAACATTTTTATTTTAACTTTATTAAATTGTTATAAAGTGGAATATTTTTTAATTACTTGTTTTAATAAATGAAAAAATTAATGTTTCTTTTTAACATACGCAGCGACAATAACCATTCTTATATCATGAGCATTATTTGATATTTGGCATCCTTAACAATCCATTATTTTTTTCAAATAAAAAAAAATACCACAAACAATTTCCACATATTATAGTACTAAAAATGTTTTTGGTAACGCATATATTATTTCAATATCCTAAAATTATATATTTTGATTACAATTTGGAAATTTTATCTTTCATTAATGCTTGTTTTATATGTTATTATCATGTTATAGTTCTGGGGGAATGTCTATGTACACGAATGATTCTATGTCAACCGAGGGTGGTTGATCATGAGATGGAGCACCTATTTATTGGGTAACATGAAAATGGTAAATTATATGGTTTCTTATAATATATATAAGGAATATACTATGATGTGTATTCAAAATGTAACTATGATGGTTAATCCTTATATAGCTGTAGAAGCTATAATTTAAGAATATTATGAATTCCACAAGTTACCTTTATGATTTCTGATTTCTATGAGTTTATTTAATAATATTATGGTTTAATAATGTTTGTAAAAGATTATATGTCTTGATGGGGAAAATTATGATTTGGTGAAAATGTTTTCATGGGTTTTAAATCTTCATGGACTAACGGTTTTATCCCTTGTATTATTTTCATTACCGATATTTTTATGCTCATCCCAATTATTTTAAATGTTTTTAATATTTTATAAGTAAGTATAATTAGTATTTATCAATTCAAGATGTTCTTAGCTAGAAAATAATTATTTTTTTTATTAATGAGATTTATTATTGTAAAAGTATTGGTTAGATTATATGTGTATACTTTGTAATTTTAGATGTAATGTAATAGATATGACATAATATTGTAGAGACCCGAAGCTTGACGTACATTGACATTACATTACATTTTCAGAATACTTAGTACATAAAAAAAACACACACACAAGGATCGTAATAGTTTAGTGTCTTTGGAAACTCGGAACGTAATCTTCTAATCGTGGTGAAAGATCTTAAATATCTCCCATAAAGATATTCCCTTTTTTACCTAAAACCTTTCTTTATATCCTGAGGAAAAGAAAACATAAAAGGGTGACCTCAAATGCTCAGTAAGGGTAAACAAAAGAAAAATCAATCACATCATATTCATAAGAACATAACTTTTGTAAATCCTAACCTGCAAAAGAGATCATAATTTCATAACATGGGATAAATTATAGTAGTGAAATGAAATCCCAATAATCATAACTTAAAACATGAAACTTTGTGTCATACACACATAATCATAGAGAATCATTTCTTTTTAGTCAAGACTCATTGCCAAGACTATCTTAGTGGACAAAGTCCCTTTCTGAACAGAGTCACCCTCGTTCCAGTCCTATTTCACTGAACCGGTATAACCTAACGTTCCAGCCATTTCTATCTCATGAGTAATAAAATCTTTACCCAATGCATTGGAGGGAGATATAGGTCCCACACATCTCATAATTAAACCATTCTGATGTGTGCCAAAAAATTATAAACCATACATCATATCATAACCTATGTAATACAAATGGGATTCTTAAACAACATGACATCATAAAACAATTCATATAAGATAAAGGAATTCATAAAAATATTTCCATCAAAACATAATCAAATCCATGTAATAATAGGGATAGAAACAGAACCCATTATTATCTTAGTTGGAAAATAATTTTGATAAAACACTTGAACTCCATTCTTGAGGAAAATATCATTTCTACTTCAAAAACATTTTCCTTTCTTAACATGTCTTTCAATTTTAAACTAAAAGAAGTTTATTAAAAATAAACTTGAAAACATGTAAAGGAAGCTTCTTGTAAATAATTTTTTAAAAATACATTCATGCCGTATATGTTTAAAAAACATTCTTCTCGTTCTTTTGTCGGAAAAGTCAAAAAGTACCTCGTATGAAAAACGAAAAAAGATTCCTTTCGTATCTTTTACTAAAAACTCACCAAAGGGTAAAATTGGATTTAAACAATTGTAGGTGGATGGAAATAATATTACATATTGAAGAAACATGGATGTGGATGATAAAATACACCCCAGTAAATACTAAAGTATAAACAATCTCGGATAAAAATGAGATTGTGATATTTCCCTTACCTTAGGTCCGACTTGCTTTGTACGTGTCTGAACCTCCTCTTCTTTGATGTGATTCTTTGAGACCTCCTTTTAGGGCACTAAAATTGGACATTTAAGAATACCAGGACCACTATGATGATACTAGGGAAGTGGAGAAGAGATTTTGGCAGGCGTTGGCCGAGCTTGAATGCTCAAATTGGTGTGAGGAGGTGAGGGAGGAGGTGCCCTTTTATAAGAGAGGAGAGGGGCATCTTAGGAAAATCTCAAAATATTATTTTATATTAAGGTCAAATTCGGTTTATAATGGTTCCAAATGGTCTTATTTCGAATATAAAGTGGGGATGGGTCTAAATCCTCTCATCCAATAGGATTTAGACAAGTTTAGGTTGTTATTTTGTCCTTATCAATTAGATTTAACTCTAAGTTAAATAATTTAACTTTTACCGTGTCTTTTTGTTTTCTTACACTATATGGTTAATAAACATACTATATGAAGCCAAATGAACCCCTAGTTGTTTATTATTAATATATATATCTGTATCTAAGTCATTTGGCCGAACCTTAGATTTTTAGGAATTAAATAACAATTAATAATATAATATTTGTTTTAAAAACTAATTTATGTCAATTTTGACACTATTTGGTACATGATTTTTATGAAATTTCTAACAGAATGATAAGTTCGAACCAAGTTACTTAAATAAATAATAACATGTAATATTAACCTCGAAAATTAGTGGGATTCATAAAAAGTCTCAAATTACATTTATTTTGGTGTTTATAACATCAATTCTGTCAATATTTTCTTAAAAAGGTAATTACTGCATCATCGTTGTGTCATAAATAAATTAAATTATTTAAAGTATAAAAATTACAAATAAAATACCACTATTTAGGAAAAAATTTTAGATTTCTAATGAATATTTATAGTCGAAATTATATTATGTATAACCCTATATTAAAAATGTTTTAGTAAATAAACATTGATTTTAACTCTTTTAACTCTTCTTTGAATTAAATAATAATAAATGTCCTAATCTAATCTATGTGGGCCTAAATGATAATATTTTACACTTAAGGTTGTTTTTGGTCGAGATACACTTGTCCAATAAGATTAGGACATGTGTTAGGGTAATATTAATATCATTTTTTCCCTTAATTACCCTATTAACTTTTAACCATGATAATTAAAAGTAAAAAGTTACTATTCACAAAAAATTATTTTCATCTCATTGAACCTCATTTTACTTACTGAAATAAACCGTGTCTCTCGGATTTTTGAAATTCCATTCACAGAAGCGGTAAAATTAAGATTTATGGAGAAAAATTATTTTTTTAACTACCACTTAGTAGTTTCACTATTCATCAAAAATTGATGTTTTTCAGAAAAATTTCAAAATTTCACCCTACGTTATAATTGATATTCCGAATTCAAAAATGATTTCTATTTTACAAAATTCCAAACATATAATTTGCATTAATTAATTTTATAATTAATTTACACTATCACAACAAATAGCGTGTTTTTAAGAGATAATAACTATCAAAAGATTAACACTTATTTATGTCTGGTGTAAATGTGAAATTACATCCAATGACCAACATTGTATTAAATTGTAAAAATCTATTCTAAATATACTTTAAAACCACTCAAATTAATAATTATTCTCTATTAATTATTTCGATTAAAAAAGTTGTTTTTAATTGTAATTTAGTAATTTTCACTATTAATCAACATATGAAAGTTATCCGAAAACTACCAAAATTTCACCTTAGGCTAAATTCGATACTCAGAATCCAAAAATGAATTCCATTTTGAAAAATAAATTTTAAAAAATTTCAAAAAGTGGTTATTACTATTCATAACGGCTGGTTTTAATAATATTTTAATAGCATATTGTTGTTTAGTGAAGCTCGTTATTGCGTACTACACACGCTATCAAGGAAGGTCATGATTGCGTGTAATGCAAGGCAATTCAAGGATGCAAGCTCCTTTTGGTGTAGCGTACAACACAAGACATTAGTGAAATTAAAAAGGATATTTTTCATAAAATCGTGGTTTGTTACATTCTACCCCCCTTAAAATGAATTTCGCCCTCGAAATTCGTCGGGGTTATAAATGGTTTACTATTCGAAAGTTTCATTAATCGAAACCCACATCGTAAAAAGGAATACCAAAACCAAAATTTAAAAACGAAAGTATGAAACGTAACGGTTACCCAAATAAACTAATCACTGGGTTTCCACATATGTGAAAATATGGATATGGAAGAAATATCTAACCATCATGTTCTGATTCAGAGTGGTAGAGAACACGGCTATGGAAAAGCCAGCAATCAGAAAGCCATTAATTTTTGACGATCTAAGGTACCATCTGATTAATCATATATAAGAGCTCTAGGACGACATTTTTGGTTTTCAATATCGTTTCTCTAAAGTTAAAGAATTTGAATTAGAATAAATACTTACATTATTTTGGTACAATCTCACTGTTGTTCGTGCCTTGAACAATTTCCACTTCATCTCTTAAACAAATGAAGTTGAATTTGTTATTTGTGAAGTGTTAGCAGATCATGTGATAGAATGACGGGTCATTCCATCTGTCTCAAACAAAAGGTTAGCAAAAGTTATTAAATATACATAAGTCATTCTATAGTGAGATTAATCATATATGGTTCCTAATATGGAATTATAAAATATATATCATACTGCTTAATATAATAAAACTATTTTCTACTAAACAGGGAATTCCTGTAGGCCAGTGGTAGGATATAAAGGCCAGTCGCACTTCGGTTGTGGGTTCGATTTCCATAGCCTTGTCCGACGCGACGGGCTGTCACCCATCCTGCAGGTTGTCCTTTTTCTAAAACTATATTACTATAACATCCCATCAATAATATCAAAAAATCTTCTATGCATAAACTATAAAAACTTATGTCCAACATAGTCCATTCCAATCTTTATGCTTATCCAAAATACTGCAGTCCACTCTCATAATATAGTGAAAACAATTACCAGAGATTTAATACCATCGTTGATCCCCATATATCATAAGATATGCCTTTTTGGTCACATTCCAAACATTCAAAGTTCTTAATCATGTATTCTCTTGAATACCTTAGTGAAAACATGAATGCACTTAAAAGTTGACACCTTCCACATACCAAAATCCTCAAAATTCTATATATGAAAACCATGATATCGCTTAGTCCTTATATCAATCATGAGCTCATGAATACTATCAAACATTTCATTTTCTCTTTATCCCTTCATTATGGGCATATTATCTACTTTCCAAAATATTTGAATCACTTTTCATGGTTACCGATACCTTAAAATTATTGAAAACCACAATAGACCAATACATAAATATTTCAATACACCATAAATGTACCTCAACAACATTATTCCTGAATACCAATACATAAACACTTCAGTCCATCCACTTCAATGATTGTCCTGGAAGAAGTCCTTCCTTGATTTAGAAGTAACTTTATAGGTCAGGGCATTGAGTTGGGTAATGCCCATGTTCTCCAAAAATAATACATTGAACTCCATAACAGTCTGTCACTCTATGACCATTTTCTCCACACAGATAACATCGGTCCCTCCATTTGAAGTATTCCTCAAGGTTCTTCTTCCCTTCTTTATAAATCTCAATCTTCCTTTCTTTATGCTCCTCAACATGCGAACATGCATAATAGTCTATCTTCCTCTTCTTTGATGAATTAGGCATACCACTAAATTTCACCTTGTTAATCATATATCGCGATGACTGATTCGTCATAATCACAACATCATTCTCTCTAGGCATTACACAATTTTGTTTCTCATAGTCACCAATTTTTCCATTGGATTTAATGTTAACCGAATTCCTTTTGGTTCCCTCCATTAAATAAAACACAAAAATACTTTTGTGAGAGGCAAAAATCATGCTAGAGAAAACAACATAGTAAAGGAGAAGTATCCTCAATATCTAACTTCTTAGGTTAAATTCTATGATCGTTACCATAGTTCTAGGACTGTATCTTATACATATACTTATTCTTAGGGACATCCCTAGACATACCTTAGAAATATCTCTAGGGATCTCACTAATGTTTTCGCATCCTAGTTTTCAAAGGTTGACTAATCCTTTCCTCTGATACCAACTGTAGAGACTCGAAGCTTGACGTACATTGACATTACATTACATTTGCGGAATAATTAGTACATAACAAAAACACACACACAAGGATCGTAATAGTTTAGTGTCTTTGGAAACTCGGAACGTAATCTTCTAATTGTGGTGAAAGATCTTCAATATCTCCCATAATGATCTTCCCTTTTTTTACCTAAAACCTTTCTTTATATCCTGAGGAAAAAAACATAAAAGGGTGAGCTCAAATGCTCATTAAGGGTAAACAAAATAAAAATCAATCACATCATATTCAAAAGAACATAACTTTTCGAAATCATAACCTGCAAAAGAGAGCATAATTTCATAACATGGGATAAATTATAGTAGTGAAATGAAATCCAAATAATCATAACATAAAACATGAAACATTGTGGAATACACAAATTATCATATAGAATCATTTCTTGTTAGTCAAGACTCGTTTCCAAGACTATCTTAGTCGACAAAGTCCCTTTCTGAACCGTGTCACCCTCGTTCCAGTCCTAATTCACTAAACCGGTATAACCTACCATTCCAGCCATGTCTATCTCATGAGATATAAAATCTTTACCCAATGCATTGGAGGGAGATATAGGTCCCACCTATCTCATAATGAAACCATTCTTATGTGTGCCACAAAATCATAAACCATGCATCATATCATAACCCATGTAATACAAATGGGATTCTTAAACAACATGACATCATAAAACAATTCATATAAGATAAAGGAATTCATAAAAATATTTCCATCACAACATAATCAAATCCGTGTAATAATCAGGATAAAAACAGAACCCTTTATTTTCTTAGATGGAAAATAATTTTGATAAAACACTTGAACTCCATTCTTGAGGAAAATATCATTTCTACTTCAAAAACATTTTCCTTTCTTAACATGTCTTACAATTTTAAACTAAAAGAAGTTTATTTAAAATATTCTTGAAAAGTTGTAAAGGAAGCTTCTTGGAAATAATTTTTTAAAAATTCCATTCATGCCGTATAAGTTTAAAAAACATTCTTCTCGTACGTTTTTCGGAAAAGTCAAAAAGTACCTCGTACGAAAAACGACAAAAGATTCCTTTCGTATCTTTTACTAAAAACTCACCAAAGGGTAAAATTGGATTTAAACAATTGTAGGTGGATGGAAATAATATTATATATTGAAAAAACATGGATGTGGATGATAAAATACACCCCAGTAAATACTAAAGTATAAACAATCTCGGATAAAAATGAGATTGTGATATTTCCCTTACCTTAGGTCCGACTTGCTTTGTACGTGTCCGAACCTCCTCTTCTTTGAAGTGCTTCTTTGAGACATCCTTTTAGGGCACTAAAATTGGACTTTTAAGAAGACCAAGACCTCTAGGATTATACTAGGGAAGTGGAGAAGAGATTTTGGCAGGGGTTGGCCGAGCTTGAATGCTCAAATTGGTGTGAGGAGGAGAGGGAGGAGGTGCCCTTTTATAAGGGAGGAGAGGGGCATCTTAGGAAAATCTCAAAATATTATTTTATATTATGGTCAAATACGGTTTATAATGGTTCCAAATGGTCTTATATCAAAGATAAAGTGTGTATGGGTCGAAATCCTCTCATCCAATAGGATTTAGACAAGTTTAGGTTATTATTTTAACCTTATAAAATAGATTTAACTCTAAGTTAAATAATTTAACTTTTACCGTGTCTTTTTGTTTTCTTACACTATATGGTTAATAAACATACTATATGAAGCCAAACGAAGCCCAAGTTGTTTACTATTAATATATCTATCCTTATCTATGTCATTTTGAAGAACCTTAGAATTTTAGGAATTAAATAACAATTAATAATATAATATTTGTTTTAAAAACTAATTTATGTCAATTTTGACACTATTTGGTACATGATTTTTATGAAATTTCTAACAGAATGATAAGTTCGAACCAACTTACATAAATCAATAAAAACATGTCATATTAACCTGGAAATTTAGTGGGATTCATAAAAATTCTCAAATTACATTTATTTTGTTGTTTATAACATCAATTATGTTAATATTTTTTAAAAAGGTAATTACTGCATCATCGTTGTGTCATATATAAATTTAATTATATAAAGTATAAAAATTACAAATAAAATACCATTATGTAGGAAATATATTTAGATTTCTAATGAATATTTATAGTAGAAATTATATTTTGTATAACCCTATATTACAAATGTTTTAGTAAATAAACTTTGATTTTAACTCTTTTAACTCTTCTTTGAATTAGATAATAATAAATGTCCTAATCTAATCCAAGTGGGCCTAAATGATAATATTTTACATTTAAGGTTGTTTTTGGTCTACATACACGTTTCCAATAGGATTAGAACATGTGTTAGGGTAATATTAATATCATTTTTACCCTTAATTACCCTATTTACTTTTAACCGTGGTAATTAAAAGTAAAAAGTTACTATTCACCAAAAATTATTTTCATCTCATTGAACCACATTTTACTAACGGACATCAACCGTGTCTCTCGGATTTTTGATATTCCCTTCACAAAAGTAGTAAAATTATGATTTATGAAGAAAAATTAATTTTTTAACTACCACTTAGTAGTTTCACTATTCATCAAAAATTGAAGTTTTTCAGAGAAATTCCAAAATCTCACCCTAATCTATAATTGATATTCAGAATTAAAAAATTATTTCTATTTTACAAAATTCCAAACATATAATTTGCGTTAATTAATTTTATAATTAATTTCCACTGTCACAAAAAATAGCGTGTTTTTAAGAGATAATAACCATCAAAAGATTAACACTTGTTTATGTCTGGTGTAAATGTGAAATTACATCCAATGACCAACATTGTATTAAATTGTAAAAATATATTCTAAATATAATTTAAAAACACTCAAATTAATAATTTATCACTATTAATTATTTCGATAAAAAAGTTTTTTTTAATTATAATTTAGTAATTTTTACTATTCATCAAAATATGAAAGTTATCCGAAAAGTACCAAAATTTCACCTTAGGCTAAATTCGATACTCCGAATCCAAAAATGAATTCCATTTTTAAAAATAAAATTTAAAAAATTTCAAAAAGTGGTTATTACTATTCATAACGGCTAGTTTTAATAATATTTTAATAGCATATTGTTGTTTAGTGAAACTCGTTATTGCGTACTACACACGCTATCGAGGAAGGTCGTGATTGCGTATAATGCAAGGCATGTCAAGGATGCAATCTCATTTTGGTGTAGCGTACAACACAAGACATTAGTGAAATTAAAAAGAATATTTATCATAAAATATTGGGTTGTTACATTCTACCCCCCTTAAAATGAATTTCCCCCTCGAAATTCGTCGGGGTTATAAATGGTTTACTATTCGAAAGTTTCGTTAATCGAAACCCACATCGTAAAAATAAATACCAAAACCAATCTTTAAAAACCAATGTATGAAACGTAACGGTTACCCAAATAAACTAATCACTTGGTTTCCACATAGGTGAAAATATGGATATGGAAGAAAAATCTAACCATAATGTTCTGATTGAGAGTGGTAGAGAACATGGGTATGGAAAAGCTAGCAATCACAAAGCCATAAATTTGTGACGATCTAAGGTACCATATGATTAATCAGATATAAGAGAACTAGGACAACATTTTTGGTTTTCAAGATCGTTTCCCTAAAGTTAAAGAATTTGAATTAGAATAAATACTTACTTTATTTTTGTACAATCTCACGGTTGTTCATGCCTTGAACAATTTCCACTTCATCTCTTAAACAAATGAAGTTGAATATGTTATTCGTGAAGTGTTAGAAGATCATGTAATTGAATGACGGGTCATTCCATCTGTCTTAAACAAAAGGTTAGCAAAAGTCATTAAATATACATAAGTCATTCTATAGTGAGATTAATCAATATGGTTCTTAAAATGGACTTATACAACATATATCATACTGCTTAATATAATAAAACTAGTTTCTACTAAACAGGGAATTCCTGTAGGCCAGTGGTAGGCGATAAAGGCCAGTCGCACTTCGGTTGTGGGTTTGATTTCCACAGCCTTGTCTGACGCGATGGGCTGTCGCTCGTCCTGCAGGTTGTCCTTTTTCTAAAACTATATTACTACAACATCCCATCAATAATATTGAAAAAAAGTCTATATTTAAACAATACTACCTTATGTCCATCATAGTCTATTCCAATCTTTATGCTTATCCAAAATAATTTAGTCCACTCTCATAATATAGTGAAAACAATTACCAGAGATTTAATACCATCGTTGATCCCCATATATCATAAGATATGTCTTGTTGGTCACATTCCAAACATTGAATGTCCTTAATCATGTATTCTCTTGAATACCTTAGTGAAAACATGAATGCAGTTAAAAGTTGAAACCTTCCACATACCAAAATCCTCAAAATTCTATATACTCAAACCATGATATCATTTAGTCCTTATATCAATCATGAACTCATGAATACTGTCAAACATTTCATTTTATCTTTATCCCTTCATTATGGACATATTATCTACTTTCCAAAATATTTGAATCACTTTTCATGGTTAACGGTACCGTAAAATTATTGAAAACCACAATAGACCAATACATAAATATTTCAATACAACATAAAAGTACCTCAACAACATTATTCCTGAATACCAATACATAAACACATCAGTCCATCCACCTCAATGATTGTCCTGGAAGAAGTCCTTCCTTGATTTAGAAGTAACTTTTTAGGTCAGGGCATTGAGTTGGGTAATGCCCATGTTCTCCACAAATAAGACATTGAACTCCATAACAGTCTGTCACTCTATGACCCTTTTCTCCACACAGATAACATCGGTCCCTCCATTTGATGTATTCCTCAAGGTTCTTCTTCCCTTCTTTAGAAATCTCAATCTTCCTTTCTTTATGCTCCTCAACATGTGAACATGCATAATAGTCTATCTTCCTCATCTTTGATGAATTAGGCATACCAATAAATTTCACCTTGTTAATCATATATCGCGATGACTGATTCGGCATAATCACAACATCTTTCTCTCTAGGCATTACACAATTTTGTTTCTCATAGTCACCAATTTTTCCATTGGATTTAATGTTAGCTAAATTCCTTTTGGTTCCCTCCATTAACTAAAACACAAAAATTATTTTGTGAGAGGAAAAAATCATGCTAGAGAAAACAACATAGTAAGGGGAAGTATCCACAATATCTAACTTCTTAGGTTAAATTCTATGATCGTTAACGTAGTTCTAGGACTATATCTTATACATATACTTATCCTTAGGGACATCCATAGACATAGCTTAGAAATATCTCTAGGGATCTCACTAACGTTTTTGCATCCGAGTTTCCAAAGGTTGACTAAACCATTCCTCTGATACAAACTGTAGAGACCCGAAGCTTGACGTACATTGACATTACATTACATTTGCGGAATACTTAGTACATAACAAAAACACACACACAAGGATCGTAATAGTTTAGTGTCTTTGGAAACTCGGAACGTAATCTTCTAATCGTGGTGAAAGATATTCAATATCTCCCATAAAGATCTTCCCTTTTTTTACCTAAAACCTTTCTTTATATCCTGATTAAAAGAAAACATAAAAGGGTGAGATCAATTGCTCAGTAAGGGTAAACAAAATAAAAATCAATCACATCATATTCATAAGAACATAACTTTTGGAAATCTTAACCTGCAAAAGAGAGCATAATTTCATAAGATGAGATAAATTATAGTAGTGAAATGAAATCCCAATAATCATAACATAAAACATTAAAACTTTGTGGCATACACACATAATCATAGAGAATCATTTCTTGTTAGTCAAGACTCATTTCGAAGACTATCTTATTGGACAAAGTCCCTTTCTGAACCAAGTCACCCTCGTTCCAGTCCTGTTTCACTGAACCGGTAAAACCTACCATTCCAGCCATGTCTATCTCATGAGATATAAAATATTTACCCAATTCATTGGAGGGAGATATAGATCCCACCCATCTCATAATGAAACCATTCTTATTTGTGCCACAAAATCATAAACAATACATCATATCATAACCCATGTAATACAAATGCGATTCTTAAACAACATGACATCATAAAACAATTCATATAAGATAAGGGAATTCATAAAAATATTTCCATCACAACATAATAAAATCCATGTAATAATAGGGATAGAAACATAAACCTTTATTATCTTAGATGGAAAATAATTTTGACAAAACACTTGAACTCCATTCTTGAGGAAAATATCATTTCTACTTCAAAAAAATTTTCCTTTCTTAACATGTCTTACAATTTTAAAGTAAAATAAGTTTATTAAAAATAAACTTGAAAACATGTAAAGGAAGATTGTTGGAAATAATTTTTGAAAAATCCATTCATGCCGTATAAGTTTAAAAAACATTCTTCTCTTAATTTTGTCGGAAAAGTCAAAAATACATCGTACGAAAAACGACAAAAGATTCCTTTCGTATCTTTTACTAAAAACTCACCAAAGGGTAAAATTTGATTTAAAAAATTGTAGGTGGATGGAAATAATATTACATATTGAAGAAACATGGATTTGGATGATAAAATACAACCCAGTAAATACTAAAGTATAAACAATCTCGGAAAAAAATGAGATTGTGATATTTCCCTTACCTTAGGTCCGACTTGCTTTGTACGTGTCCGAACCTCCTCTACTTTGAAGTGATTCTTTGAGACCTCCTTTTAGGGCACTAAAATTGGAATTTTAAAAAGACCATGACCTCTAGGATGATACTACGGAAGTGGAGAAGAGATTTTGGCAGGGTTTGGCAGAGCTTGAATGCTCAAATTGGTGTGAGGAGGAGAGGGCGGAGGTGGCCTTTTATAAGGGAGGAGAGGGGCATCTTAGGAAAATATCAAAATATTATTTTATATTAAGGTCAAATTCGGTTTATAATGGTTCCAAATGGTCTTATTTCGAAGATAAAGTGGGGATGGGTCGAAATCCTTTCATCCAATAGGATTTAGACAAGTTTAGGTTATTATTTTAACCTTATCAATTATATTTAACTCTAAGTTAAATAATTTAACTTTTACCATGTCTTTTTGTTTTCTTACACTATATGGTTAATAAACTTGCTATATGAAGAAAAACGAACCCAAAGTTGTTTATTATTAATAAATCTATCCTTATCTAAGTCATTTTGCTGAACCTTATATTTTTAGGAATTAAATAACAATTAATAATATAATATTTGTTTTAAAAACTAATTTATATCAATTTTGACACTATTTGGTACATGATTTTTATGAAATTTCTAACAGAATGATAAGTTCAAACCAAGTTACTTAAATCAATACTAACATGTCATATTAACCTAGAAAATTAGTGGGATTCATAAAAAGTCTCAAATTACATTTATTTTGGTGTTTATAACATCAATTATGTCAATATTTTCTTAAAATGTTAATTACTGCATCATCGTTGTGTCATAAATAAATTAAATTATTTAAAGTATAAAATTTACAAATAAAATACCATTATGTAGGAAATCTTTTTATATTTCAAATGAATATTTATAGTCGAAATTATATTATGTATAACCCTATATTACAAATGTTTTAGTAAATAAACTTTGATTTTAACTCTTTTAACTCTTCTTTGAATTAAATAATACTAAATGTCCTAATCTAATCCATGTGGGCCTAAATGATAATATTTTACACTTAAGGTTGTTTTTGGTCGAGATACACTTGTACAATAGAATTAGGACATGTGTTAGGGTAATATTAATATCATTTTTACCCTTAATTACCCTATTTACTTTTAACCGTGGTAATTAAAAGTAGAAAGTTACTATTCACCAAAAATAATTTTCATCTCATTGAACCACATTTTACTTACTGACATCAACCATGTCTCTCGGATTTTTGAAATTCTATTCACAGAAGCGGTAAAATTAAGATTTATGAAGAAAAATTAATTTTTTAACTACCACTTAGTAGTTTCACTATTCATCAAAAATTGAAGTTTTTCAGAAAAATTCGAAAATTTCACCCTAAGCTATAATTGATATTCAGAATTCAAAAATGATTTATATTTTACAAAATTCCAAAAATATAAGTTGCATTAATTAATTTTATAATTAATTTCCATTGTCACAACAAAATAGCGTGTTTTTAAGAGATAATAACTATCAAAAGATTAACATTTGTTTATGTCTGTTGTAAATGTGAAATTACATCCAATGACCAACATTGTATTAAATTGTAAAAATATATTCTAAATATACTTTAAAACCACTCAAATTAATAATTTATCATTATTAATTATTTCGATTATAAAAGTTGTTTTTAATTATAATTTAGTAATTTTCAATATTCATCAAATATGAAAGTTATCCGAAAAGTACCAAAATTTCACCTCAGGCTAAATTCGATACTCCGAATCCAAAAATGAATTCCATTTTAAAAAATGAAATTTACAAAATTTCAAAAAGTGGTTATTACTATTCATAACGGCTAGTTTTAATAATATTTTAATAGCATATTGTTGTTTAGTGAAACTCGTTATTACGTACTACAAACGCTATCGAGGAAGGTCGTGATTGCGTGTAATGCAAGGCAAGTCACGGATGCAAGCTCCTTTTGGTGTAGCGTACAACACAAGACATTAGTGAAATTAAAAAGAATATTTTTCATAAAATCTTGGGCTATTACAAATACTCTAAAACTCTAAACCTGAACAGATCCCAATGTGAAAGAATGTAAATTCTTGATCAAAAATCATGATTATGAAATGTTTAATGTTTTGGACTTAATGTTGTTGTAAGAGTTTGGTTTATATAACATTAGGTATTTGGTTTTTTGGGTAGTTACATGGTAAGTATCTATATCTATTATTTTTGTTGAATCAATTTTTTATAAATTTTTTATATCAAGGAAAGTTTATTGAAAATGGAAGGAGGAGTATCTCAAACGAAATTCTTATCTCTTCTTGATGGAGTGCTTGCAATAATTATTAAAAAGACATGCTCAGATGACTGTGAATCATCATCTAAAATAAAACTCACATGAAAACAGTTCTATGAGATATCAAACACATCTATTATACCTCGATACCATCATGTATTATGGGTTGTATTTAATAAAATAATATTTTATCAACATTAAAATATTATCAATAAAGGTAAATATAGTCAATTCATTTTAAAATATTTTAACTTATAAGAATATTTTGAAGCTTATTATGATTTTTAAGAATGTACTAAATAAGGAGACCCTTGTGCAACCTATTTATATTTTATTTTAAAATATAATCTTTCAAAACACACTAAATCTATATTAAAAGTACCATTAACTGAATTTTTAAACTCATAATCAGTCCGACAATTTTATATAAATCATATTTTATCAGATGTTTTGAATTTATATGTCATACCTGATTATTTTTGGAAACTATTTTCCCGTGAACAGTCCTATGACCCATGTTGCACAAGGATTATTTGGATAAAAAAATAAAATTATTTTGAAGAATCTAAAAATAATTTTTTCAATGTAAGAACTACTATGTGTTTGAACATGATTAATATAGAACCAGGTGGGAAATATGATCATGGAATTACGTTCTATAAATTGGGAATAGTTAAATTTTATCATATTGTGGTGAAACAAATAAAATATATATGAAAATATGAATTAATATTTTGAGGTCATAATGAGTTGTGATGAAAATCAAAGGTATTAGATAACTATTTAGGTATGACATGTTAGGGTTATTATTTAGTTTTATAGAAGGGATGAACCAAAAAATAGGCCAAAAACCATCCCATCCTGCAAAGCCACATGAATCAATGCATGACTTATTCTTTTTAGATAAATAATTTTATAGATAAGAAATATGTATATTTTGTGAATTTCTGTTTTATCTAATGGATATCATTATTATAGGAAAATAATTTTGTAATTAAGTGATAAATATTATTTTGGATGACATTTTCTCTTTTGGGTTTACTATATCCATAAGTAAAAATAATATTATGGGATTGTTTTTGAGAAATCGAGGAATTTTATTTAGGAAGAATTTCTATTTTTATTGTGGAAATATAGTGATTTTGGTTTTTTATGGAAGTGATTGACATATTTTGGAAATAATTTTTTTAGGTTATTTCTTTTAGTTATGATAATTTAAAAGTAGTAAATGTTATTTCGAGATAAATGTTAAGATTTATTGTTGAAGACTATGCGATCAAATGATTCTAAATATTTTTTTTCAATCCTAGTTTGGATTATTTTTTTTAGGAATTATATGGTCATTTATTTTTTTAATGGTCTTGGTATAACATTGCGGTATTTGTTGTATAATATTTGAGAGTAAGTGTTGTTTTTATTTTAATAAAATATTTTTCATTTATGGGGATTATCTGATCTCTTATTATCCATTTTGGTTTTGGTTAATGTCCAAAGACAAGGGTAACATATGGTTCATATATTTTATTATTTTATTCTATATATGTTGATTCTAGTGCTTCTAGTGTGAGAAAGACATCTTGAATATTCATCATTTGGAGAAAAAATAAATTATTCGTTAAAATCAATGAAAGGATAAAATTCTACATGAGAAGATAGCATGTTTCCATTTGTACATAGTCAATATCATAATTAAATTACTCACCTTTATGAAAAGTATCATAAAACAAAAATGTTTTTAGTTTACTTTTCCAATTGTTGAATAAAATATCGTTCAACTGATCACAAGTTTATTGTTTTCTAGTTTGTAACTTTCTACTGATCATGTATTTATATAACACTCCATGAGATCATGATGGTTAGTTCTTCTTCCATATAAACTTTATAATATATGTAATCCTAGTATGTGTTATCTCGGGAGCCCTTTATACTTCTCTTTCTTTCATTCACCTTGATATTTTTATTGAATAATTTTCTGATGGGGGATTTTCAATGAGGTTTCAGAGCCCAATTTCAGAATTGCAAATGTGGGTGAATGATGTAATGATCCAGGTATTTAGAGAATAATACATTTTCATATATATTAATATTTATGAATAAGATAATAATTGTATGTTAAATTGGATACTTTCTTTGATAGCATAAAGAAACCATAAATTTTTTTTTCCAGTTAATCTTATATTGTACACAATGAGGAGTCATACCAAAAATTAATCAAATTATGTTATTATTATTTCAAATAGTATTCAACGTCTAGTTTTTTTATTGGAAAGAAATAATTGAATTAATAATAATATTATTAAACATTTTTTTACATTTATCCAAATATATTTAGAGGCTTAAAATTAGAATGCATCCAATTTTAATCATAAAATACTCTAAAATTTCTAATAGGTATTATTACCAAATTTTGGTGGTGAATCCTTTTAAATATATTTTTCAAACTTTTATATGTTATATTTGATAAAAAAATTATTTTGTAGAAGAATGAAAACAAAATTTACTTTGGGAAAATTTTGGATAATATTCTGATAGTGTACATTCTTTAATGAATAATAAAAAATAACCCAATTTATTCCAAAACTACGTTTTCATATCGTTTATTTATATAGTTAAATTATATATTTAATTTTTTATAAAGTGAAATTGGATTAATTTTTTTAATTTATTACAATTTTGGTCATTGAATGTAATTACATAATCAAATTAGATATAAGTGAACTCAAATCTTTATAAGGTTATTACTTTTTAACAAATCATTTTATTATTTTGACAATGAAACTAAATTTTAAATTAATTAATGCAACTAATGTGGTTTGAATTTGGAAAAATGGATTCCATATTTGGAATCAGAGGATCCAAAATTGACTCAATAGGTACCTTTTATTTTTGGACATTATGAATAGTAACATTGGTAAATTTTTTTACCATAGTTAATTGAAAATCATTTAAATTAGGGTAAAAAATATCCTCATATGGATATTAAAATTAAACAAACACCAAAAATAATATTTCATGTAAAAAAGCCGAGCCATATAACCTACGGTTTGGAAATTATTCATTTAATGGACTTTTTTGTCCCTGAATGTGATGCAATTATTATTAAAACAAAAGATAGTCAAAACATGTCACTCTCTTATCTCAAAAAAGTATAATAATTTTAATTTAGAGATAAAATTGATGAAACATATAAAATAAATATTCCATAAAACTATAATTAAATTATTTATATATATATAATTCATATTAATGATTTATAGATTAATTAATTATCGTAAATATTGAGATAATAGTTATATAGTAATTATTTTATTAATATTAATATCAAATAAAGGATATCACGAATATTAAAATGAATTTTATATGTCATAAATTATGTCATCCAAGAAATTTATGGATTACTATGACCAGTTATAATTAAGTAAATGTATTTTTTTAATGTTTTCATGTTTTTATGATTTTTTAAAAAAGTCGAGTCTAAATAGTGTTAAAATTGACAGAATTCATAACATCAAGTATAAAAAAAATTATAAATTTTTTTCAAAACTCTAAAAATAAAATATTTGTTGAAATGGTTATGATAGGTCCTAATATGTCAAAAATGTCACTTTAGTTGGTCATTTGTTATGGTATGGTAATTAAATTAACCGACAAATTATAAATAATTCGATATCATGGTAATATTAAAAAAGAAAAATAAAGGTTAAAACAACAATATATGGGTTCCAAAATATTCAAAACTGGTCTAATTATAATTTGTTAACGTGAATACAACCCAAATACATCTTATATTTAAAATAAATGAGTTCTGGGCCATTAGAAACAAAAATATATATTTATAATAAAATAATATTTCAAAACATTCCTAAAGTGCCCCTTATGGATTTTATAAAAGGCCAAAACCTCTACCCACTTACTCACACCTATCAGGCACCTTGGCTCATCGAAATTCATCTCAAATAATCTCATTAAAATAAACCTTCCTCCTATAATCTGTAACATGGGAAGAATGAAATTTATGAAATCCTTTTGCCTCAAATTAAAAGAAGTTACCTGATTTCGAGGTAACATCTTCTCTCATGTTCATTTCTTTAATTTCCCTTATTCACTCCAATTCATATTCATATTAATTGATTACATAGCATAAAAAGTATCCTTAATTTACTATTTTTCTATTATTATAATTATTTTAATAACACTTACACACACCTCTATCAAATTTGTGAGAACATATTGTTTCTAGGTATGGTGAACTACTGCCTCACGAAACGATGAATGTTCAATTGTCTCCTACCACCACTCATGGTGAAAATAATGATAGAACTGTATTTATATATGATATATATTATATCTATATTATCTATATTCTATTATATTTTTTTATTTAAATCACACCATTATGATTTCCATAATGTGTAAATACAATAATTTAATTTGTGGAAGTGCAGACTAATTCTCCCTCAAAGTGATATGACTCATTCATGCAACTGATGGAATATATAAAGGACATAATCAATGAACATATGTAACATATATAACAATTATATAATATATAAATTATAACATACCAATGAATTATTTATTTTCCATTCCTTTAATATGACCAAGAAATGAATGTAGCGTTCATGCGTACGTACGACCTACATTCTGCATAAACTGTGCATTTAATTTCTTATGTCCAAATGTTATGGATTATTATAAATACATAAATACATGATATATATGATATGTAAATCATTTAATTCATTTTTATGATGACATAATTTTGAATAAATGGGTAATTTAGATCAAAACATGTAAATTTTTTACTCAGGTACTGAATATTGAAAAAATGAAAGATATAAACATAAATAATTATGTAATTGTAATAACAAGGTTATAAGTAACAATAGAATAATAATAATAATGAAAAATTTTCTCAGACATGTATAAATTAAATTAATTTAATTATTCAGGAATAACAAGGATCATAGGTTATGATTTGGTCTCAAGGCAAGGTAATTTATAAAATCCATTTCTACTCATTGGGATTTATTTAAATGTCATTGAATATAATATTCAATTGATTATGTATAGAGTCACCATTTATTTATTTATATTTTTATTTCCACACACCTTTTTTTGGATATACTGTTACTATATATAATCACATTATTAATAAATTCATACGTCATCAATATGAACATTGTAAGGGAAATATTAACTCAATAATAATTCATTAAGTTAAATACAAATATCATCAGTTTTGTTTTTCCACAAATATGTGTGAATGAACTCTTTATGCTTCACACTGAATATTCAATTTTATTTGTAGTAATTATATATTTCACACATATTCATGTCATATATTTATCATTAATCTAATGACATGATATTTGTTAGGGACTTCGTCTCTATCTCCTTTCATTGATGTATATTTTGTTTTATATATATCATTGTTTTAAATGGTGCATAATTATACCATTTTTTATTTATATTAATTAAAAGGGTTTTTAATGGAATATTTTTAATGAAATATTTTACTAATTGACAAAAGGAATGTTTCTTTTAAACATACACTAAGACAACAACCTTTCCGCCACCGAGAGTATTATTTCATAATTATTATCCATGATAAGCCTTAATGTTTTTAAATGATAAATACATACCATTTACCTTTTTAAGTATATTTTTATTTAAAATGTATTAGATAAATCATTGATTATGCAAATATCTTAAAATGCCATAGTGTGATTACAGTGTAGAAATGTTATCATTCCTTTATTATTGTTTTATATGTAATGATAATGATATGGTTTTTGGGCATTATTTACATATATGGGTGGTTATAGGATAAACGAGGGTTTATGAGCTGAGAGAGCTCTCTAATTCATTGGGTAACATGATAGAGGTAAATGTTAAGGTTTCACCTAATATATTTTGGGAATATATTGTGGTGGGAATTGCAAACATAATCTTGAAGGATACTCCCAATGTAACGGTGAAATCCAAAATGTATATATGTTATAAATGCCACAAGATACAATAATAGTTGCTTATTTATATTATTTTATATAATAATCTTATGATTTCATATGTTAACTTAAAGAGGATATGTTTTAAGGGTAAAAATTTGGCTTTTATTTAAATGTTTTTATGGGATTTAAATATTCATGGTCTAAAATTTTTATTCCATATTTTAAATTTGATTCTAAGCTTTTTATGCCCATCCCATGTTTTTGAAATGTTTTTCATATGGTATAAAGATGAATAAGAAGAATTGATAATTCAATAATATATTTACCGCATAATAATTATTTTATTATTTATGGATTTTTGTTATTGTGAAAAAATTTGATAGAGAAGAAGTGTCTACTTTGTAATTTTTGGGATGTAATGAAATGGTTATGGAAGGATTATCTATTAATATTAACATTAAAATATCATCAATGTGAATGAAATTATTTTTTTATCAAATCTATAATCAATTCATGTTTTAAGGCTGGGTCCTTGAATATACTACCACTGTAAATTACAAATAGAGGTTTCCAATAACATTATAATTATATGGTAATTCTAGAATCGTAACTCTGTATTATAATAAGTAAAAAAATATTAATTAATGTACAATAAAATAATGAAATAAATTATCAAGGAAAAATATATTCTGCTTTTAAAATTTTACTATTTGATTTTTCATTGGAATTTTGTAATTTTTTATTATATTAAATTATTTTATATAATAAAAAAATTAATTAATCACTCAAATTTTATAGTTATATTTGTACTTGTGGAAATATCAAGAGGATATTTAAGAAAATATATACACCAAAAACGATTAATGTATCACTATAAATTCTAATGGGAGATTTTAAGATATTAATGTTAAAAATATATTTCTTTTCAATATTGAGATTACATGTCCTTATATCCATATTTTTTATCAATCATAGTCAGATTTCAATCATCAAAACCTTATGTTACCCAATATCTCCCTTATAGGTATACATACATAAGATTAACAATAAATTCCATTTTAATTCCCCCATTTTTGAGATACGAAAATATAATTTAGGAATTCATTGTGTTGTGTCACAAAAATTATTAATTTGAACTTCCAATTATTATAAAAACCAAAACCTACAAGTAATATCCCTCATATATAAAATAGAAGAATTATTTATTTTACATTACAATCTTCATTTAAATTTAAAATCCAAATATCCATGATTTTGATTATAAAGAGGCTATTTGGCCCCTTGGAATTGATGTCATACCCATGAAATATCTCTACCCACTACCACTAACCCCCATGATGGAGAATTATTATCTTTATAATTAAATCCTTTCATGATGATGGATTGTTTGAATGAATACCATATTATATGAAAATTCATGAATGTGAAAAAAAAATGTGCACATTGATTATCACATTCCATATACTAGGGACATGAAATTACATGTACCATACCTATGAAAAATTTGAAATTATGACCACTTCCAACCGAGCTCCCTCTTTTCTTCACCATTGTAAACTTTTACATGAACATAAAAACAATTTTTCAAAAAATCCCACTCAATTTCCAAGAATTAATTATGTTCTCACATACCCATTTGAGAAAGAAAATTTAAAATTCAATTGAACAACTCCCCCATGGTTATCTTATTAAACTCTCTCAGTCATAATTTTTAGTAAAACACATATCCCCTTCGTAAAAAAATCAATCGTCAGGAAGAGCCTATAGTGTGACTCTATAACATGACTTATATATAGAATATTGTGGAATCCTTCAACATTAGTACGAATCTATTTATATTTATGATAGATACTTTATGTTAACACATGTGAGGAATAAATTTAATTATTTCATTTCCTAATAATATCAGCCTCAACATCTATTTTGACTTCCTCATAGTTGGTTGTTTTATTGGATTAATCCATTCATTAATCTTGGTCATATAATAGAAAAATCCTGTAAAAATTATCATGATTATGTATCACACATTGTAAATTTATATTAATTATTCCCAAATTAGACTATGTTAATTAATAATATATTATAGGATGGTCTAACACACATCATGACCAAAAACTACATAGAGGATTCCTGAATGCATTATCATAAAAATAATATTTTAACCACATTGTATAAGAGTTGTTTAATTTTATATACATTAGAAAGTACATCAAATATATATATAACAAAAAATATATTTCGATATAAAAATACATGTGATAAAAAAATAAATGTTAAGTATATTGGTTGTACAAACATATTTATATTTATATATATAAAAATATAAAAATTATTGAAGTGTAGTCAAAAAGTGATTGGAATATAAAGAACAACTATGGGGATCAAAACATAGTGTTGAAATGCTTTTAATATGATTACTGTATGAATGGTTCCCGCAACTAATGTGTATAATTTTTTCTTATAAAATTTTCTATTACAATGGTTGACCAAACTATTTTCATAATACACCATCAAAGGAAGATCATGAAAATATTCAAGAAAAAATATATTATAAGCTATAACAATAGTTTATGGGAAAATAAAAAATTTTCAAAATAATTTTTATATAATATTATTATTGAATTGAATAATTTTATGGAATAAATTTCTATGTTTTTAAAAATATTTAATTGATATTTAACACTTTAATTTTATTATTTCAATATTTTATTAAACATAGAGAAAATATAAAAATAAAATTAATCATATCCAAGATTATATACATGAACATTTTTTTTATATTTACTAATGAATGAAATCACAATTTCACATGTTTGAGGATTATATTAATTTATCATAATATATGATCAACTAATTATTTTCTTGAATGTTGACACCAAAATATGTTTTTCTATTTGAATATTTAATTATGTATAATGTTCTACAAATGGTTTTCATTTTACTAATTTTTAATTAAGAAAATTTTGTGTGGTACACTGTACACAAATATTTTTTTTCATTTCTAATATAATAAAAAATAATTCAACATATGGGAGAGTTAACAAAGGTTTTAATTCAATATGTAACCATATTGATGGATTATTATATAAATAATCCTAATGTTTGTTTACACTCAACTATAATGATCATTTATTAAAAATCTCTTCAAAAAAATTAAGAATTCAAAATTTGGTATTAGTGAAATAAAGTAGGTAAATTACATGAAAATATTGGAAAACTATATAATTTATTATATAATTTTCATTATATATTTTTTA
The DNA here is from genome assembly GCA_963277665.1 of Viscum album. NCBI lineage: Eukaryota > Viridiplantae > Streptophyta > Magnoliopsida > Santalales > Viscaceae > Viscum > Viscum album. The sequence goes on along the minus strand of OY728146.1, from coordinate 1,628,617,034 downwards.
TCCTTCTATTTATTTGAATAAAAATATATTAAGATCAAAATTTTATTGTTAAATGGAATCTAAAAAATTCATAAGGGTAAATTTGAGGAAAAAATTCACCCATATCGTGTTATTTAATTTGGGTACCTTATCAAATGAAAAATCTAGTATCCATTGTAAAATTATCAGTCTCGATCTAATTATATCAAGGATTGAGATTTCAAATATCATATAGAATATTTTAATGATTACATTCCACTAATTGAACAACTATATATTTTTATATATATAATAAAAATTGAATATAAATGATGGTTATTTAATTTAATTTTTTTGTATGAATGTGTATATAAATTTTGAGAACTATTATAAAATACTAACTTTAATACCATAATTTTGGATTCCAAAAAAGGAATCTAGATGCAATTTACATTGTCATGATATGAATGAAATTGTTTTTCATCATGGTATAAATAAATTTATTTGAGTTTTTCAATGTCATATTTCTTATTAAATATATAAAATATTTCTATTTCTCCTAATGGGACATATATTGAATGATTGTTAGGATAAAACACCATTGAGAAAAAATTTAAAACATTAATGATATTTGATTGAGAAATTATAGGACGTATGACTAGAACACTCATATATATTTTAAAAATAGTTGATTATTTTGGAAAACTATTTCTTATAAATGATAAATAATGAATACATTTTAGAGGATTACCTACTGAATAGAGTTTTATTTAATGTACTATAAAATAGTATAACCCATTTAAACTTTTAAAAATGAAAAATATTATTTGTTCTTTATTTGTGTGTAATTTTTAAATCAAAGATAATTTACTCGATAAAAATTTTATTAATGAAGAAACTTATTAAACAAATTTACAAAATATAATGTAGAAATGAAATACTATTATTTATTTTCTAATTTATTAGATAAATATAATTATGGTAATAAAAAATATGGTGACAAGGTCTTTTAGATACAATGTATGAATAATGAAATATATTTCAATAGAAAAGAATTAATTTTTTTAGAAAATAAAAAAAAAATTATAAAACATGTAATGTTGTCAGATATTAATAATTTGATATATATAGGCATGTTATGGTTTGTTATCATATATATATATATATATATAATAAATTCTATTGAAAATCTTATAGTGGGTATACTATAAGAGAAAAAAAATTATATAATAATTAAAAGAAGTTTATTGATATATCCATGAGACGAATTCTATATGGATTCATTTAATGATAAATAAAATATTATAGCTAATATATTTTTTATAAATAACATTAAATAGTCATAGTAATTTTCTTCATCAATAACAAAAAATTAATATTCTTATCTATATAAAATAAAATTCTATTATTTATTTTTAAAAATATTCACTGAGTAAAAGATTATATTTTTTAGGAAATATCATGGTTATATAGTTTCTAAAATATCATACTATGTTAAATTGTAATATTATAAAATGAATAAATATTTTTTAGAGATTATATGAATCATGGTGATATGATTTTAGAGTTAAAAAATATGTAGTTTATAGGTAACTTCTACTTTGTTCACTCATCGACGGGGAATACAATGATAACATCATAATAGTTTTTGGTATGATAAAACTAAAAAAATTTATCGGGTGAAATATATAAAAATATATGGTATAATTAATTTATTTTCTTCTATATTTTAACTAAAAATATTTTATTGTTTATTTTTATAATTTTATTGTATATATACATTATATTAATAATATTATCATCGGACTCTTTTAATTATTTTGTACTAAACATTAATATCATCTAAATAATATATCTAATTAAAAAATATGAAATTATACTCAAAGTAATAAAATTTTTATTTTTAAATCATTAATAGATAAAGAAATTTAACACAAAATATATCTGTAATATAAAGTTTATGTGATTAACATTTTCAAATAGAATTAGTTTGAATAACAGAAATTCTATTTTGTACACGGATAATATATTTTCGAATAAAATTAGTGGTTACTTCATAAAAAATAATTGATCAATTAATGATAGTGGGGATATTCAATTTAATGATATTGAAATAAGTAAATAAAATTACAATTTAATCAATTATAAAAATATTTTTAGTTTTTATCAATAAGGAACTATATTTTTATGTTCTAATAAAAAACAAAATATGAATTTTTCAATAATTTATTATGTTCATAATGTATATTTTTTAATAAAGATTTTTTTTTAAATATAATAATAAAAAATTTAAATTAATAAGAAATATAAAATTAAGAGTTATATATTGAATATTTCTTTGAAAATAACATTAGTAAATTCAATAATAAAATCAATGATTCTATAATTTCTGAAATAAAAATTATTATTTGATATGGATAAATAAATAAAATGTTATTTCCCATTTCCCAAAATTAATTTTTCATTTTAATATATTATTTTATGTAAGTAAAATTAAACTGTAACATGGATCATTAATTAATTTCAAAAAAAAATTAACATGTTTTGTACATTGATCTTGTTTCTAAAAGGTTTTATCTAGAGTATCTAGATAAATAATGCTTCGTTGAAATAATTCCATTTTTTGTGATATGTTTTTATGATTTACATAGGTTCTGTATTTCAGTCTTAATATTGAATCAAATTCAGCGATTATATGTTTCTAAAAATTAGATTAGAATGTGAACGAATAAAATATCTTTTTAAAATAGAAACCATGATGGAATAATTGAAATTCAATAAATCATCTCTTTTTTCCTCCAATAATTATCTAAAAAATTAATTATTTATCCTTGAAATTCGACAAAACTTATTTTGTTCATATAAAATATTTTAGTTGATAATAAATATCTTGAATAATGACATTGGAATATAACATAATTATTCACAGTTTTTCTCAAGGTATTAATAAAATAATTTATTTTAGAAAACAAATTTATATAAGATCTATTCTACAGAAACTCATTATGAATTAAAGTGTGTGAGGAAACTAAAAGTTTGGTACTTTGATGTTTTGGGATAAACATTTTTATTTAGAACACTACGTATAATCATTATAAATTTGATATGAATTGTGATGAATTTATCCAAGATGAATATTATAACACATATCATTCTTATTTATTTGTTTAATAAAAATTCATATATAGAAGAAAATTGTGTTCATTTAATTTTTAATACAACTAATCTGTTAATAAATTATTTGTTTTGATAATCATGATCATTCTTTTTAAATCATGATATTGCGTTCTGTTATCAAACTAAAAAGGGGTGAAGATGAGTAATATAATTAAAAATCAGAAAATTTATAATATCTATTAAAAAATAACAAAATTATTTATATTATATTAAATATTAAATAACAATATAAAATCCATTATAATTTATTATTATTAATTTTTATTATGGTTTAATGACTAGATTAAGTGTGTGAAATACCATTTTTATTCAATTTTTTAGTTTAAAATTTTAACATAACTCAATGCTTAATAATTTGAGTGATGGAAGAAGGGTTTCATTTATAACATATTAGTTTAATAGATTTGAAATATATAGAGTATGTTAGTTAATTTGGAGGTTCTCAAAATGAAAATTTATGTGATGAATGTGTATTTTTAGGAATAAACATGATGATATTGGTGTGATTATAAAAGAGAAGTATTGATTTATTTCCAAAGGATATAATAAAGGTAAAGGAATAGTACATAAATGAACCAATTTACATGATTCAATATTAATAGACATTAGAGTCATTTTATTCTTATGCATCATATATGAATTTCATACATTACAAACTGATGTAAAATTATAATTTTTAAATGGCTTCATTTGGGATGAATCTTTAATTAAACAACCTCATTGTTTTCAAAATCTTATTTTCATAATATTATTTAAAAACATTTCAAATGTTATTTAGGATTTATAAAACACCTAAATCATGGTATGAGAGGTATGTTTTCATTACTTTTTCAATTTTTTTATAACATGGATATAATACCAAATTTTTTTAATAAAACATTATAAACCAATATATTTATAATTAAAATATATTTTAATGATGTGTTTTTTGGTTAAATTACACATTACCAATATATTGATTTTTTAAAATTCATGTTACAATTATTAATGAAGAGAATAATGGGTGAACTAAATTTATTTCATATTTTTCTAATAATTATAAACTATTTTTGAATGATTCAAATCCGAGAAAATATAGAACATATTTATTGAGAGTTTATTTGACTTCTTAATAGTTAAACATATTTTACACTATGGTGTTTTATCATTTAGCATGATGTTGATAAATTTTGAAACATATTGATTAAAATTTGAATTTATAAACAATTGGAATGTTTTTATATCATAATATAGGCATAAAAAGAATAATTTTTTTCTATCATTGTGTATGATTTCAAACCAATCTTACTAAATTATTATTTGATACTTCCATGTGAATTTTAAGTCATATTATGGGAATTAAAAATCATAATTAATCATTACCAAAACCATTATATTTTATTTCATTTCTTTTACATGTCAAAATATAAGATGTTTTAAGTTAGATAGAAGAAGTGAGTTAAGAAAATATTATTTATTTTGACCATAAAGGGTTTATTCAAATAATAAAAAATAAACTTATATTGTTAATTCAATAAAAAATATTAATGTGAAACAACTAGAGGCTATTGTTATAATTTACTTTTAGATAAATAATAGTTTGATCGATTTTTTCATAAGAAAAATTTGAACATTGGACCATCAGATGTGATAAAAAATGTTTTAGTTCATTTCTAAGAATAAAATATACCATTAAAGAAAAAATAAAATTAATATATGTAATATTTTCATTAGATATCTTTATATTAAAATAGATATCTTTTATTATTTTATAGATACTGAAGATTATTTAAATGAAATATTTACAAATCCTTGTGACATTAACTATTTTATATTTTTAAATATTTTATTTGTTTTGTATTATTTATTTTGATTTATTTATGTTTATGTTTTTATTCTCAAGATAGTATTACATTAATGTATTTTCTACTTATTATTACATATATAACCCATGTAACTTTTATATTAACATACTTATCTAACTCAACCAGCATTTATATTTTAAAAAACAATCTTTTTAATTATCACCCAACCTATAAAAAAATTTATTAAATATTACAAAGGTTCTCATGTTTGAGAGATTTTGACATAGGGATATACTAAAATTCATTAAGGTAAAGTTTAGTAAGATGCTTATTTTAGAATATATGTGATTAAAATATTAAATTTTAAAATTTTAATATATATATACATATATTAAGAAGTTATAATTTTTATGATGATTATTTTTTATGTGTATTTTAGTAATGTAAAAATTATTTTGTCAATTTGTATTATTTTGTTATATTTAGAGGGTTTTGTGATTTATATTGTATTAAAATAATTTTAGAAACAAATTTATTATAACATCATACTAAAACCTGAAATATATAAAATATAATTCTATAAATCAAATATTTTAAAAGATTAAAGATAAAATGATTGAATGCATCTAATTTTTATTTATTTTTAATGGATAAGATTGATATGTATAAATATAAAATAATTTATAAGAAAGAAATTATCATTTTTTATGTATAACATAGTGTTTTTATGGAGGAAAATATTTAAATTTTAAATAGAGATAATATATTAATTATAAAATAAATTAAAAAATTATATTAGAAGGAGGATTATTATATTTATCAATTTTTATTTGGGAACAATAAAATATCATATTGGATGTTAATGAATTGATGCCCAAGCTGGTTAACTATGTGATCCAAATCTCACTTTCTAATAATATAGAGGTCTACAACTATTTGTAAATATAGAATAAAATTCTTGCATACTATATTATATATTTAACCATCATATGGATTCAATATAAAAAATAACATGATGTAACTAACTATAAAAATAAATCACATAAAAAATTCCCTACTGTGGACGTAAAAATAAGCTGACACAATAACAATTTCATTCCATTATATATTAATTTACCAAATGACAGATAAATATGAAGATTCAATAAAAATTTCCCAAGTCAGGGCCCTATATCATGTTAGGCCCCCTCATCGAAGATCCCTCCTAGAACATCCATAAATCCTAGGGACCTGACCCTTATCTGGAATAGTAACAAAGATATTTTATATGGAACCATAATCAACATGAGAATGGTTTTTCTTTGAATTAATATGCCACCAAAAATTATGTTCAAGTGATAAAAACTCATAGAATATTTCTTTATGAAGGTGTGATAGAATAATAATCAAATGGTATTAAGGAAAACATGTTTATCTTTTACTAATTACCAATTATCCATATCAGGATCACACTCGAAAATTATAGGAAATGTAACCTAGGTCTAAACACATTACAAAATATAAAGTGTGGTATCATTATTTATTCAATTAATGATACAAAATATTTCTATCCAAGGCCTCTAATAATTTCAAACATTTTTCCCTAAATCATCATGTCAGTAACCAAATTGATATTATGAAGAAACATGAAAATATGATTGATCCAATGATCTGGAATTACTTGCCTATAAAACCTAAATAATTGAGTATGAATTTTATATCGAACATCCTTAACCTCAGGCTTGGATCACCATGCAACATACCTCAAATATAATCAAAAACACTTCTAAGTTTAAACATACATAAAATTCTTAACATAATAATAAAATAATTATTTATTATCTTCTAATAATAATGATCTATAACATTTCACAAACATTGAATAATAATGATTAATTTGTTAATAAATTACTATGATTCCCACTTAAGGCCGGTTTGATCATTTTTCTCCTCACTTCATGATTTCATGCATTAACACATTTTAATTCTAGTAATTCCATGAAATCCATTACACCCCATTATCATTCCATGCAATAAAATGGTTTGTTAAATTCTATTAACAACCTATTTTCCATTATAACATTCTCTTTTTACTATTTTCAATGAATTGGAAGACCCCTTCGGTGACCATTAATATATGACTTATAAACATAAATGTGACAAATGTAATCGATGAAGGGTCTCACATAAGAAAATAAGACCAAATATATCATTATTTTCCATGATAAAAGTGAAAACCAGTTAGTTAATTATCGAAAATCACATAAACATAAAACAAAAAGACTATTGTAGAAATATCATTGACCACCAACCTCAAACCCATAAACAAGAACATTCACAACATAGGCCATTTATTCTATCTAAATCAATTTCTAAAATGAAACTATATAATTCCCTTGAAAAATAATGGGTTCATTAGAATTATATGAATTGGAACAACAAAAAATATATTCTTACATAAAAATGAATTAAAATTAATCATAAAAATTAATTGGGATTTGATATTAAATAAAAGATAATTCATATTCTATTGTAATGAAGGATAACATTCCTTAGAGGATTGGGGATATCCTAGTCCATAACATTGGATGTTAGGTAAGAAAATGTGGTATAAAATGGGTGGAAATAAGATTAACATCTGCAAATAAAAGTTGATATTTTCCCAGATTTATTAAAAATAATGTTTTAGATTCAAAGTTTACCGAAACATTCACTAATAGTAGAACATCCTTTGTCCAAAAGTGGAATGGGACACAATCTTTTCATGGGATACTCTATGATTTGAAACCCATGTGTAGGCCATACTATTTCTTTTTTTAATAGACCCATGGTTTCTAATGTACCAATTTATATTTTACAAACCATGAACCCCCCCCCCATATCAACGAAATATGGTTCTGATGCATTATTGGCACAAGATGTATCCCTTTTCCTGATTTTAATGTCTCGATCTAACTATAATCTCCCTTGACAATCCATCCTCTTGGGGAATATTTCATTAACCATTTTCAAATTGTTCAAAATAAAAATTAAAATGGAAATCTACTTTGTTATGTGTAGGTATCTCACATCCCTCGACATAATATAACATATCATAATTGAGTTGAACTTCCTAACATCACCATGCTTCAAGATGAAACGTTTTGGCCTCTTGTCCCCCATTTAATCTTCCCAATCCCATTTCCCCCTAAATATGTACATTCCCCCAAAACACTATATCTAATGAAAATATCATTCCATAATTAATTTTATTACTATTATCCACAATACAAATATGTTGATCCTAAATTTATGCATCAAACTCATTCCCAACATCATTAACAACAATATCCTTATAAGGGTCGAAGTGATACTATTGAAGCTTTGAAAAATTAATAAATAAAATAGATTTTTTTACATTATAGAAGATCCAACCAACAAGCTAGAATTTTCATCCTCTCTATAATATCAAAAGGAAGTACATACCTTGCCATCAACGTTTTATATTTATTAATGTGAGGGTGGCCTATTCATGGAGACACCTAAAAAGTAGAATGGTCAACCACAATAATCTCAAGAGGTTATTGGTACTGATTTTAATAGGGATTTTATCAACATTGTGGTGAATTCATATTCTTTAACATAATTTTTTCCAAATATGAAATCTCTTGTATGATACTAGATCCCAAAAACCTAGATTCTATCACTTTAATCTAATACAATGATGATCAGAAATACCCAATATAGAATACATAATATGGTGAAATCATAATAGTCATCTAATAACTATTATTGTAGCTCAACACTACTAGATAGTGGTCTAATGAAATATTTGGCACATGATATTATCCTTTCATTCATCACCTTGATAGTATGCCCTAGTATCCCATCCATAAATGGGAAATATCATACTCCAGAAAACCTAGGTTTCTAGAGCCTTATATATGACCTGATTCAATTATTATGCAAAATTAGTTTTCTATATATTTGAACCAATAATATTAGGTAACCGATTCGAATGTAATATTTTTTGAAAGAATATGTATCTACACAAATCAATGTATAACACATTCCTAATCAGAAATAAATGTTCTAACATAGTCATCTGATCCATAATTACCCATATAACAACATTAATTGATGAATACCAATGTAATACCACACAAAAATAAATCATAAGTTAATATCACTTATATTTTGGAATGTGAAATTGTTATAATAGACCAAAAAGATTGTGATTAATATCCTTCACCTGGAGAAATCTATAACATCACATCACATAACACATGATCTACTTCTTCATTCTCAGCCATCAGTATAATCAATAGAGGACATGGTATATTTTATTCATTAAATAATGAACCACACACATTATGGAGAGAAAATCATGAATCATATCCTCACATGTACATATATTCATATTAACAAAACCATGATCATGGATAAAATCATCTTCATCAACGTTCCAATGCGTAGGATACACCCAATCATTAAAATCATACCACAACACCATGAATTATAAGCCCTCATTCTTCCTTCACTTATTATGAATCTAAAAAGAGGTATAAATAGATTAGGACACGTTGTTCAAATTCTCCGACTCTTAAACTCCAACATGAATCGTAGAAAAATAGGACATTAATTTCTACTCATTAATTCAATAATGGACTATTTGATTTTGTGTTTTCCATAAAAAATCATCTGCAACCCTATTTGATATTCCATCCATATAAGATTGCATATAAAAAATGGATTTTATATTCTCAACCCATATACAATATCAAAGGATTAAATCACAGTTTCAAAAGATATATCTGGGGATATTTGGATCAGCATAATTAGTATATTTATTTCCCATATAATAATTGATCAAATACATCAAGTAATAATATAATAAGACTAACTCAAAATCTTGCATAAGATATTTTCATTCACGTGTCCTCAACTATATCGATCTTTATTAAAATAAATAAATATGACTACATCAATAATGTCTCAAGTATAACTCCAATCTCATTAAAAGAATTGATTGTGTTAACTTTTGTACGGTAAGATCAAAATCTGTGTTCTTATTAAAAAAATCATTATCACTTGAAGGAAATTATCACATTCATCAGACTGAATAAATATTATATCCATAATTTTCAAGCCCAAATGTGGAATATAAAAGAGATAACTATAATTGATGTTTATTCTGAAATAAATTAGAAAAACTAATATTGTTCAGATATTAAAAAAATAGGTGTTCTCCTAAGAAACAATCACTAAAATCTTATATGGGGGTACAAATACACATTCCATTGAGATGATGAGACCCATGAAATATTAATTCATCATATATAAATGAATATATATATATATATTATAGTGAATTTTATCTCAATATACATGGGATAATGAATATATTAAGGGAATGATTTTATTGAGTCTCAAAGTACACAATGATATCATCAATAAAAATAACCATAAACTAATACATGTATGTGTGAATAATCTTATTCATCAATGAAAAAAATAGTAGGAGAATTTATTATCCAATATGGAAACACAATGAAATAAAACAATCCAAAACTTCTATTTATAGTAATTATTGGTATAAAATAATATCTTACCCGAAACTGATGATACCTTGACCTAAAATAAATCATAGAGAACACATAAAAGTGTCTCAACTATTCAAAATGATCACTAATACATGGAACATGATACTAGTACACAATCATCATCCAATTCACCTTGTAGAATAAAACACCCAATATCAACAATTCCTCATCCATATTTGAAAATAAAACTAGTGATCACCAAGATGGTGTGCTAAGACAGATAAACCCTTTATCCTCCAACTCCTATAAATATGTTTAATGAACATGTATATCTTATGTTTTTTTCTAAAGGATTGAATAGATAATGGATCAGATCCTAGAGTTAATTAAATAATTAAATTTTCATATCTATAATGCAGAAATCCATTGTTTTTTATAGGAAACACATCCTAAAATTAATCCAATATATGAGGGAAGACATTATTATCCACTCCCACATCATCAAGAATCATCCAAAATACGAGGATATGTGTAACGTCCCAACCCCAGAATCATATAGCTGGTGTATTATTTTAATACATTGGAATGATTACAATGGATCAAGTCCCATAGGATTGATTAGTTTATCAGTCTTGGAAAATAGATTACAAACATGAACGTCACATTACACATTCAAACATAAAAAAAACATAAATAATAATTTTATACTACAATTATTTACCTTGAATAGCCCTGAAAATAACTCATAATATACTTCTTGGAATACGGGGAAAACCTAACATAAGAAAGGGGTGAGATCAGATGCTCGGTAAGGGTAAATAATATACTAGAAGCTATAAAATTTTGAAGAAAGTTGTGTAATAAAAACATCATCCTTTTAAACATAAACATGAACATAATATGGAAAAATATATATCAAATATTACTATATAATCATGCACATGGATATATTACTAGAGAAATAATCACATGTAATAACTAATTTCATAATGAGGGAATGTGTAATGTCATACATCATAACCACATAGTCAAGGCCACATATTAAGACTACAAATAATTTTTTTCAAGGCCTTGTTCCAAGACACTAATTTGTCTCATGAGACCTACCAATGCATCGAGGGGCTATAGCGGGCCCCACCTGTCAGTACTAATTCCAATATATTCCTCTTATGAAAAGTGTGAAACAATACATATTCATCCGTATTAAAACTAGCATATGAAATGTCAATACTTCAACTGTAATCCATAGATGGTACAATTAAAATATCTATTCCATAGTCAAACATATCATAACACATTAAATACAATATATTATACTGTATTATAATAAATAATCCTTAATCATGAATAATATCTAGTAAAGGATACTGGAAAAGATGAAAATGATCAGTAAAACTGTTTCTGATTAATATTCCTTTTTCATGATGTCGTTTATAAGTCACACAATTTAAAAAGGAGTACATTTAAAAATAATTTTTGAATTAAAGTGTCCCAAACCACTATAAATCATTTGAATGGAATTAACATTTTAAAAAATTCATGTCCATATAAATAAATCCTATAACCCATTTTTAAAACATTGACATTAATGAGAATGATTTAGTAGAATTTATATTTAAAACATTTAAAAGGATGTTTTTGTTAAAGAGTCCCTTAAAAATAATCCATTTGTAAAATATTTTAGGAATCATTGACAAGGAAAATAAATATGTTCGAGTAAAAACATACACATAAACAATCTTGGAAATAATGTGATTGAGAAATTAACCCTTACCTTGTACATTACTTTAGTCTAGGGTATGTTCAACCTTTTTTATAATGACATAAATATATTATTAAATTATAAAATTACCCTATTAATATTTATTATTTCATTAATGATTCTTTTATGACATTATTATTCTTATTTAGTAATAATTTCTATGTTGAAATAACATTTCGGGTAATAATATTTTATTTATCGTATATGTTTTAACTTGTTATTCTAGATCATATCACATATTTCATAATTTAAATTCTTCCAGAATATAAAAAATTAGTTTTTGTATCCTTTATATTCAGAAAATAAATATGTATAATTTATAGATATATGATATTGAAAACACCATTTACAGAGATAGTAGGTCGTATGTACTCATAAACAATGTTTTTGTTTTCCTATTGTATTGAAGGAAAGTATGTTAATGAGTTATTTGTAAATACAAATAGACACAGAGACAGATATATATATATATATATATATATATATATATATATATATACATATATATATCCAGTAGAATTATTATTTCATATATTACAAACATTTTAATGATATATGTTTTTATAATCATTGTTGAATGGTGAACATGGAAATCAATCTCACCACGTCTTGGAGATGGTAAGTCATACGTACGCACAAGCGACGATATTATTTTATTAATTGTGAAATTATATTTAATTGGATGGTATATTATATATAAAGAATGATTAACATGATATAATTATTATTTGCATAAATTATTCTCATTATTATACCCTTCCATATAATTAAGTGTTGAATAACAAACTACGCAACGACGTGGAGATGGTAAGTTATACGTAATCACTTATGGTGAATTTTTCATTCATTGTTTATATATAATAATGAATATGGTGGTAAAATATTTATAATTATATCTCATTATGTATAAAAAAACTATATTTATTATTTTGGTATGGAAGCAACCAAGAAAGTGGAAGTAAAAGAAGAAGATATCTTCGAAAGAAGTGATGTTGTAATTACCCCTTCTTGAGGTTCTTCCTTTTGATTTGATCAAAATGAATCCTTATGATGGATTTATGATCAATGTAAGGCTTATAGGTTGAATTTATGGTAGTTGGGAGGATATTAGAAAGTGTTTGGCTGAGACAAATGGCTTTGGATGAGTGAATTTAAGATAAGGGGAAGTACCCTTTTATAGAATAGGTTGGGGTCACATTAGGAAAAGATTCAAATATTTTTTTTATAAACTAATTTTCGGTTTCTAATGCCTCCAAATGGATTTATTTTTTTATATGGTATGGATGGGTTGAATAACTCTAAATAAATTGGTTATAGACAAGTTTAGGTCACCATATTAACCTTATCATTAATATTTAACTCTTTGTTAAATAGTTTGTCTTTTACTGTGTCTTCTTGTATTATTATAATAAACTGTTCATAAACATACAATAAAAAGAAAAATGTACCCAAAGTGGTTCATTATTGAAATATATAACATTCTCTAACTGTTTTTTTAAATCATTATACTTTTACGAATAATATATCATTTAATGAAATTGTATTTCTTTTAAAAACACATTAATGTCAATTTACACACTATTTAATATTAGGTTTTTTGTAAAAGTCATTACAACTTTATCACATTAAAAAAATATTTAATCATCCCTAAAATGTCATATTAACATATAAGATTTTTTTAATTCATAAAAATTTTCAATTTATATATATATTAATATCTATAATATCAATTAATTTATCATTCATTAGTAAGATAATTATTGTATCATCACTATGTCCTAAATAAAAATAATTATTTAATTTCAAGAAAATTATAAATAAATTAAAATGTTGTATTAAATAGTTCTATGTTTCTAAATAATATTTATAGTCAAATTTATCTTTTGTATAACCCTATTTTAAAAATGTTTTATTTATTAATCATTAAATTTTACACTTTTTACTCTTCTTTAAATAAAATAACAATAAATGTCCTAATCTAATCCATGTGGATAAAAGAGGTTAATATTTTATTTTTAAGTTTTACTTTCATCAAAAAATACTATCTCAATAGAATTAAGAAATGTGTTAAGGTAATTATAATATCATTTTTATCTTTAATTACCCTGTTTAATTATAATTGGGGTAAATAAAATTCAAAAGATAATATTCACCAAAAAATAATTTTCATCTTAGTAAAAAAAATTTACATACTGATGTCAATAGTGTCTCTCAAAATATTTATATTCAATTCACCGAAGTTGTAAAGTTACGTTTTATGCAAATTTGAAAATGTGTCTAGAAGGTGGGTAAAAGAGGTTAACAAGTTCAATAAAATTTTATATATTTAATCTTATTATAAAATGTCTCTAATAAATTATATTAGACTAATATATGTACATTATATCTATTTTTAATTCAATATAAATTTTTAATTATTACTAATTTTTTAAATGGAAAATTCTGGTTTTAACTACAATGTATTGGTTTTCTCTATTCATCAAAATATAAAGGTTTAAGAAAAAATACGAAAAAATTATCCAAAATTATATTTTTTGTCTTACTTTTAAAAATATGTTTATTTTGTCAAATTAAATTTATAAGAGTGTCAAATATCAGATTTAAAAAGGGTTCTCCAATAAATTATTTTAAAATACTATTTTTTGAAAAATAATTATTTTATCAGAAAAATTAAATTTTATCTTATATAATGTCTTAGAAACACATAATATGGATGTTAAAATTGTATAGAAAATATAAAATTCAAAATGATGTTAATATTATACATAACTTCTTTTTGAACAGCTATTTTGGTAAGTTGTGGTGTGTTTGAACTCGGTGTTGTGAGTAGCGTAAGCTATTGAAATATTTTAAGGAGATAAATAACTATGAAATCCTGCGGTGTTACATTATGAGATCAACCAACCACTGACATACATTACATTTATAGATTTCCTATATATCCTACTCTTTATGTTGAACATAAATGTCCCCATAAAGATATGTGAAAACCACCCTCATGTAGGAATAATAACGGGGATCATCTTATGTAAAAAATAGTCCATTCCCATTATCAAGTCAAAACCATTAATATCAGGTATGAATATGTTTTAAAGGAAACAATACCTACCATGTTCACGATAGTAATAATTACAACGTAAAATTCTCTTTTTCACACTCATAATGGAGTATAGATCAATATACATCAATACATACAGTCCATAGTCACAAAAAACAATTCCAAATTGATAAAACATAAACAAATGTCAAGATCATGTACCAAATGAGGAACTAACATGTTTTGAAACTATAAATATCATACCACAGATAGTGATAGTCCCCATCTCTACTAATAGGTGCAAGATGAATAGATCACATCTGACATGTCCCTCTATGCTATAATATTTTCAGAGTTTTAGGCACAATTATTTTATACTAACGCAAATAGATTTTCTGTTATGTACCTTATCCCCACCCCAGTTTGTATGGCTTATTAAACTCCAGGTGTGTAATAGTCATAGGGGTATAGATCCCCTACCAGTTCTGTAAATTGTCCTAGTTACTCCATCAATATACTTCCTTTGACGTATATTGTTGAACAACTTTTTCATCCCATCATATAGTAGTGTCAGAACATTATTAGTGGTCAAAGATATTAATCTATCGTGTGGCATTCTTTACGACCATAATAGTAGACTAGATTATCCCAACCAAGATAGTCGGATCCACTCACTTTGTTCCCCTATATTATACAAAATTGATATAGGTTCTAATAATGAAACATCCTACCATAAAAATTCATACAAATATATCAACCAGTAGATAAAACCTTCCCATGCCATGAATCTATCATCAGTGTTCCCTTAGAAATGAGAGGCAGAATCACCCCTCCACAAAAAATTTAAGTTGGAGGTTTTTTATGTCTTAAATAATTTCACACTCGTTCCCATCCCAAAAAAATTTCCCCCCACCAACTCAGGACATGTAAACTTCATAATAAAATACCATGGTCTACCGGAAGGTTGACAATAATCCATCAGTGAAATATTCCACATGGTCAAATTCATGAACTATTCAACAATTTCCATAAAAAGGTTCTTTGTGTAAAAATGATCAAATTTATTCTCCTATAAGTCCTTAAAAGTCATAAACTTTATATTCTTAACTTGAACAAAAATATCCCACCAGTACATATCTTTTCTTTATAATATACGTGATCTACATTTACCCTTTTATTTGTATAGTTGACTAATATTTCCAGTTTCATCCGGATAAACACACTCCAAAACACCAATACCTCTGGTCCATCCTCCACAAAAAACATCAGAGTGACATCCATAGAAAACACTAATATATACTCAAACATGAAGAGATATTCCAACCATGGTTCCCTTTAAATAAACTAAAAAATTGGTTTATTTCTCCAAAAACTTATTCCTCCCCATTTCGTGGAAGAAATTTTTGTTCTTCAATCATTATCAGTGGTATGTTCTAAGCAATAAACATCTATCACACTAGTGGTTCACATCATCATGGTGGAATCTATATATAATTCAATATCTGTGCTCTATAGAGTATAATAAATCAATTTATATTTATACTAGGTATGGTTCATAACTATCTACAAAAAACTACTCTATATACAATATAATATTGGACAAATTACACCAACATCACTACACTCATCCATCCCTATCTGTGGCCACGAATAAGATTGGATATGAAAATCATAAAAATTTAAAACCTCACATTTGAATTTTTTTTGAATTTTTAAAAATCTAAATTATTGGAAATTATTGTCTATGAATTATTTTATCAATAACTCACATGGTCTTTCATGTGTTCATAACCTGAGGCATGTCAAATAATTCTAGAAGTCGCTAATATTATTAATGAATACAAAATCCCATTCCAATGTGACCCAATAGTAGAAAATATTCAATCAGTAACATCATAAATATTGTGTAGTACAATAGGTGAAATAACGTCAAACCCTAAAAATTGAAATTCAATGAAAAAACCATCTCCCTAGGAACATGGAGTTTCCCGACACATGAATTGACTAATATAATTAAGAAATTTATTTCCATGTATTGAAACATACTTTAATCATCTATACCCTTACCAAATATAAATTTATTTTAAAGATTCTAACAATGATTCAGCTTTCTAATATCATAGTTTGAATTCCACTAAATCAGTTCCCCAATCTATTTCAGTATAGGATATTCGGTGAACCTCCCCACGTACCAGAGGATTTGTATTATAAAAAATTGTATAATGAGATAGATGGGATGACTATAACATTTTTTTTGGTTCTAACCAAAAGAAATATTAAATATAAACACTAACATGAAATAATGATCAATTAAAAAATCATCACATACCACATTCCCAAATGAGTAAGTCCCAAAAAATTGTTACAACATTCTATTTAGAATTATGTTACACTAAACTGATAAAGGAATGTTTAAAATTATGACATGCTAATAATCTCCTATTTTAGGTCACAAAATCAACTATGACCCCCTCATCCAAGATCTATGCAAAGTTAATAATCAATTAAATGGCCTTTTCTATTTTCCATAACAAAATCAATGAGATATTATAGGTCACCACAAGTTTCCTGAGAAGAATGTGAGTAAAACGCTCTTTCCTATCACAAATGGTGTCTAAAACAATACAACGTTAAAAAATAAAGGTATATAAATGTAATATAAAGTAAATATTATAAGATATTAAGGAATAATTCTTTTTTATTTATCTAATTAAAAATAAAACTTAGCGATATCTAGAATTGAATGTCTAGTCCATGTACTCTATGGGTCGACACATTATATAAAAATAAAGTGGGAATAAATTTATCATTCTATTATTAATAAAAAATGTACCATCCAAGAACCCACATATATTCAAACAGATGATACTAGAATCATCATGTAAATACCCTAATGGTGAGTATGAGGTGTTATTATCACCCCCTTCTCAAAGGAGGCATAATTCCATTTCTGTTCATCCTAAACAAAGGGTATGTAAATCCAAGTCCAACATCATTACCCATGGTCATGGGGCATCATGTCCCATATATCAAGACATCATCAAAAACCATTTCCAGGATTCAACAATCATAACCTTTTTAAAACATAACAGAAACAAGGATATAAAATATTCATAATCTAACATACATCAATATTTCACTCACATCTCTCAAAAATGATTCCTTCATTAAAGTATTTTAACAATTCAAACATAAGACTCGTCACATCAATTTTTTTATCATATACATTTATCATTCCTTAAAATATTATTAATTTGTTTCATTTCACAAAATATTTATGAACCATTATAATATAATTCAACCAAATGATTTTTTTAGTCCCATAAACCCTCAATTTTCTTTTTTTACGTTCCACACGTTCAACTTCTATGAAATTAGAACTCCCCTTGGGCATTCATTATGAATGGTACTATAATCATTAATAGAACCAAAGAGATCCCTAAAGGGGATCAGATGACATCTTATAACACATGTGATCGTTCATATCCATGAAATGAATGAGAAACATGTTCTCACATTCTCGTACCTCCCTTATACATAGCAGGAATCAAAAATATGGATGAGAGGACATAGCCAACCTACCTAATGGGTAGAGATAATCACTCTACCAAATTATTCCATTGATTTAACCTAAATAAAATTTGCACATAAAATCTAATAATACCGTTTAAAATGTTAAGTATTATGATATTTTGAGATGACTAATAACAACACAAGGATTATTTTCAAAAATAAATGAAATAGGGACCGTAGACTTACCGAGGCATCGATTTTCAATAAATTAAACATTAATGACCAATGGAAGGAAGGAGAATTATAATTGGATGATAGTCGAGATCCTGGTTTTATCCATATGTTAATAGGGATGAAAATGAGGATGAAATTGGATTGAAATGATATATATATATATATATACATATATATCAGGATTAATGTATGCTCATTATCTCAATATTAGTGAGGTGAATAGTTTGAAGGAAGGGATTACCAAACCATGAAACAAACATGTAGCTTACTTTTTCTAAGTGACAGATAGGTTTCATGGTTTTTGAAGGTTAATACATGGTTTGAAACATTGTAATGAGGTCTTGTGGTTATTTTATTATAAGAATACATGGTTTCAAAAATCCCCTTTAACATTTTATAGACCATTCCCTCCCTGTCTAATTTTCATGGTTCTGGTGTATAGTTATTATTATTCATGTTCCTACCATGTTCCATGATCTATATGTATCCCTTTTCCTAGTTTTCTTTATCAAACCCTCAATGATACTTTTATGATCTTCCATACTTTATAGAAGAGTTTCATTTCCATTTGGGAAAGGAGTTAAAGGAAAAAATTGAAAATGTGCTACATAAAAGTAAAGATCTTATTTAAATTATAGAGTATGTAATTAATTTAGTGTATGTAGAATGGTGTTCCTTTTTATAGTATTTTCGATTGATAAATCTTTTCAATATCCCTATAATGTAAAGATTGTATTTAATGAGATGATAATTGATTACATGTATTTTAAATACATTACTATGTTTTTTTCGTTGGAACTACGATAATATTAATGTAATTGGTGAAGCATTTATATTGAAAACATATTATTGGCCTAATTTATTTAAATATCCATAACATACTGGAATAGTATATTTGTAAAAGGCTTTTTTAACACTTGTGATTTCTCAACATGTTGTTGAATTACATGAGAATCAGTCTGATATGATGTAATGCGAGTGAGATATAGTTTTTCATCCTTCATAAATGATGGTTTATTTATTATACAATTAAATAAGTTTTAAATTTTTTATTTCAAAACTTGTAAATTCCATTAAATTATAATAATGTGTTCAAACCTTCCTGTTAAAATAGTTATTTAATTGAATTAAATGAAATATAGGGTTTATATGGGAAGTGAATTTGAATAAATAATTTTTTAATTAAGATTATTAGAAAAAGTGATGATGATAGTGTTGAAAATAGTGATAAATTTATATATAATAGAATATTTTTTATAATTATTTATGAGAATCATAATATTTTAATTTCTTAAACTAAAAATGAACAATTTTGGGTTCTTTTATCACATCCAAAATAAGGATTTTCTCGTAATTAACAAAAAAAAATTATTCGAGTAGATTAATCCCATGTTAAAAGTAAACTAACATGTTCTTAGTGGATATGGTACAAAATCTATCGATGTAATAATTTTAAAAAATATTATATCTTAATAAAATTCATATTAAAATGAATAAGCTAATGATATATAACATTTTGAATGTTGGGTAGTAATTTAAAAAGATACTGTTTATAAAGTTATAATTTATAATTATTTATATATTAATTTTTATAGATGTATATCAACAATAAAATTTAGATATAGTTGATGAGAGAGTTTATAATCCTAATATAAAAAACAATGTTAAATATTAAATAATTATTTGATAAAATATAGATCAAAATATATCATTTCTAAAAGTTTTAGAGAAAATTTACAAATCAATAAATATATAATTTAATGTCAATAGAGAAGCTAGAGATACTCAATTGAATAATAAAGTAAAAAATTTCGTTTTAGATGTTCATTTTAAAAATCAAATAAAAATTGATTGTTTTTATAAGTAAAATTTTATAACAATAAATTACATTGAATGGGATTAATTTAATAGTAATAATTAAAATTCAACATTATTGGAGGGAAAACATATAAATTGGGACTTGAAAATTAATTTTGAGAATTAAAACACATTAGTACATAGATTTTAGATTTTCTTTGACACATGATAACTATCGTGGAGGTATGATTTGGTTTTTGAGAGAACCATTCATGGAGAACCAATGATTGAGAGATGTAGAACTTGCAACATGGTTGGGACATGATATGGGACATCCTTGTGATCTATTTAAAAAAGTGCATAGTTAGAAAAAACAGATTGATGGGTCTATAAAACCATTAGAGTAACCATAAATAATCATTAAATTGTGCGCCTGAAAAATACATGGTTTGAAATAATGTGTTCTAAATTATATGAGGTGGAGGTGCCTTTAGATTGTTGAACTACATGGTTGTTTCACTATTTTCAAATCCTAGTGGAAAAAATTGTTATGATCATTAATGAGGGATAATATTTTAAATTTATCATACTTAGTTTGATCTTCTTTCTCTTTTATATCCTCATCAATTGAACAAATAACAAGTGGCTCTCCAACAATTATTCTTCTTCATTGTATTTTCCATATCTCAGTTGTTCGAGTTCAGATTCTAACCACATTATTCTCATTGGATAACTACTGGTGAGTCAATGATTCATCTCAATTATATTATTCCTTTCTACCATAATTTGTGGTATTAATTTTTTTTGTCTCTTTCTCTATTTTAGGGTTGTTGTATAAAATCATGGATTATCTCATATCCTCTTATATTACGGTATTATATTTGATGATTTACCACTAATAAGTGTAAGGAAACTGGTACATAGATTTATCGATTTTTATACATGTGTTATGGGTTCATATTAAATTAGTTATGAGTGTGGTGGTCTGAGTGTGACCTATTAATTAAATTATTCATTTTTATTGTATAATTGGATGGTTCATATTTTATATTACATGATTATTAGGTGTGTTGAGGCAGTAATGATATGGGTTGTGTTTAATGAATTTTATTATTTTGGTTGGGCTTACATTGATAACTATTTTTATTAATTGAATTATTTTAAGTATAATAATTTATGAGGGAACATGTTTGCAATTTCTTAAAACACATTCGGTGATGAGGATCACCATGATTGAGGTGATGAGGATCAATAGGATTAGGGTTTGGTGTTATATTTGTGGGGTGTTTTTGACCATCATAATTGGTATGATGTGATAATTTGGTGGAATTGTATGGGGATTACCATCCCAATGATGGGTGATGAAGTACCCATGTGGAAATGAGGTAGTGTTTTGATTTTTCTTAGTTATTATTGGTGATTACCAATCACTGTGATTGGGCAATAGCGCCACTGCAGGAATGTTCACACATATAAGGAATCAGTTAAGGTAATTTTGACCACACATTGTGGGTAGAGTCCTCTATTTTTTTTAAAAGAACATGGGATAGTGTTGACCACCAATTATAGAAGGATTCCTCACAAAAGAATTCCCAGGACGAGGGTGAGTGAGTCCATTTAATTGTGGATGTCTCTCACCATGACAAATATGGATGATGGATAGTGATTATGGGAATTTTGATCACTATATTCCTTATGATATCTATTTATAGAGAGAACATTTATGTATATTACATCAAAATAATGATCCCTTCATTACATATGTAGTCATGTAGGTTAGAGGAATTTTATTGTTAAAGTTAATTTTTTTGAGACATAAGATATTGTTTTTGAGTGTGATAGTGGGACTCTAGTATTACATGTTATGTGGTATTTTGGAATTACATATCACATGTTTTCTAGTGTCATGTATGTGACTAAGATACCAAGGTCCATTTGGTATTATTGACCATGGATACATTGTTCTTATAGGTTTTTTTTTGTAGTAGAAAGTAATTTATGAATGTATATTGAGTACGAGTAAATTATCTTATTTATTTTAATTTTGGACTATATTTGATATTAATTTTCATGTATATTCACATTTATAAATATGGATTTAATATTATTACTTTTTGGAGTTAGCCTACTATTTTCATATTTAATCGATAAACAGGCCCCCAAATACATTTGTAGATTTTATTATTTTGATATCAGGTCAAAGACCAGGATTGTGCTATGGACTATAGTGATCAGGGATGCAATGGTCGATGGGATGGATGATTATTAGACAATGGAAGTTCCATTCCTCATGATGTAATTATATATTGGTATTTTTATTACACACATATATGATCATTTTTTGGTTGATATTACATACATATTATTATGAATAAATTACTAAAATGTACATAATATCTTGAATTTATGTAGTTTTATTATTTTTTCTATAGAAACATTAATATTTCTATAATGTTTTTTTGTTTTTTTAATACTACTCGTGTTAAATGGAAAACCAAAAATGATATCAATGGATGTTATTTTTTGATGTTTTCATCTATCTTCATAATAACATGGTATAAAATAGTAACCATTATTTTCTGGTTAAAAATGGTATCGAAGATTTATATTTTTTATTATTTGGGTTATGGAAAATTTACGATTAGTTTCTTATATAAAATGTTTAAATATATCATGTTTGGGTTCATGCCACCCAATGCATTTTGGGTAGATAATGATTATGGGGAGTGAAATTGATTTTATTCTTTTTTCTTATACAGTGTGTTGATTTCCACAACTACTGGTGAACTTAGTTGGAAGGTTATTGGATTATGAATTTTTGAACCATAGATTTCTATGGAATGGGAGAAGTATTTATACATCATAGTTGCAACTATGGATCATATGATATTTCTATGTTATTCTAATTATTTTTTGGATCAAATAATATATGAAATGGGGTTTGAAATTTTAAATATCAAATAACTCAATGAACATTATTCCCTTACAAATCATTTTATTTTTATTTTACACATCCATCCAACGTATATGGTTCCTGGTGAGATGAAATGTGACTCTATGTATATGGTATGTATGTGTTGGACTATGATATATGAAGGGTGGATTAAAGGAATAGGTTGCTATATTTAAAACTTCACAAAACAATATAAACCATATTCTCTCACATAAAATCATGTTGGAATTTGACTCAACTACCCATGATTGATAATATCTAACATGCCATATATGTGATAGCTGACAAATAAATGGGTTGGTATGGTAGTTAAATATAGAATATATGTGATATGGTAGTTTTAGGGATGAGTCATGGTGGTGAAAATCTTTTTTGATTAAATATTTACCTCTATGTGATATATATTAAATATTTGGTTTCCCAAGATAATGAATAGGATGAGTCCAATCAGGGTCAAAATGAGACCCTCGAGGGATAATATGAACATGAGTAACTGTTATAGTATTTAAAGAATGGGAGGAAACCATAGCAAATAGAAAATACGTTTCCAAAAAATGATGAGCATATTATGGTGATCATCAAATAATCATTTAGAGTACTGACTATCTATCTCAAAGAGATATTTCATCATCTTATTATTTTTATAGGGAGTTCCAGTCTCCGTACCAAAAATTGTCTTAGGGTGAGGGTGGAATGTAGGTTGTAGAGAACACGATTGAATCTACGGGGGGAACATATAACTAGCTCAATACACCACCAGATCAGAGGCTGAATATGGATACTAATTCTTTTATTGGATAGTTAATGAGAGTCTAGGATGTATAGGTGTTGTATGGATGACATGTGGGACTTGAATAGTATCATATTTAGGTGAGGTTATTAGATTGATTCCTACCAAAGACATTGAGATATGGATGATCCTGTGAGTTCACAAAATTGCATTTGACTGATATATTTTTTATGGATTATGTTATGATTTTCATGAACCTTCCATGATTTTCCAATTCTATAGTATGCATGAACATCACTGAGGTGAGGTATTTTGAGTCTCGTTGGGGAAATTCCATCATGGATCATGTTAACATTTTTAGGATGCCATTTCCTTGGAGTTAGTAAATCAATTTTTATGGTCAAGGGGAACCTCGAATATAGAAGAAATTCAAGACAAGTTATATATCCATGTGATACTAGTACAGATGCATTGGGTAGAAAAAATTATGGTTGTAAGGTGTCTCAGCTTGATAGTTAGGCAATAGATTCTGGTTGAAAACCGAGGAGTGTGTCATTGATGGTGTGCTTCTAGTGTGGGAAGCTTAGACATGTTCATATTTTGTGTAAGAAACCATTAAAGTAGTTCTTGGAGTGTGTCTAGATGGGGAACCTAAATAGTTTATATAAAAAGACTTATTAATTTTTAGGAGTTTAAAGAGTGGGTTAGGCTCATCTAGTTGAGCTACGATTTGGAAAAATTACATGAGATCATCGTGGGAATAATACTGTATGATTTGCAGATTATAGAGGGAGATATATATATCCAATAGTAGGATTAGTGGAAAATATACGTCATAACTCTATATGTATGACATACATGTCATAGTTTTCTGTCAGTATATGGGTATGTTTTTGATCTCGTATAGTTAGATAAATATTGGTTTTCATTCATGGTTAATTAATTACATGATTATGGGAACACTCAAAATATTTTTATTATAGATTATATGTGTGCCTAAGGTGAAACTATTTTAATTAAACCAACTAGGTGCTTCATAGTATTTGGAGTTCATTTATGATGAGTGATTTTTATAAGGTTTATAGTAGTCATGTATTTTTATTGGAATAAATATGGGAGTGTGTGTGTGTGTGTGATAATGGATCACATTTTAGCATCATTTTGATCCCATACATTTTGGAATCGGTTATGATGAAAAAATAATGGTTTTCTTATATGACATGGTTATGGTTAAAGAAACCGGAGAAGTGGTGGACTGAGAAATTGTTATATACGGACATGTATATCTAGAGATAGGTTAGAGGATCCATTAGAAGATCAGGTTGTTTCAGTGAGTCATTGAGGGGAAGATTTATAATGTGGGGAAACATGAGAGTAATTGATATGTGACAGAGTGTCTGGAGTAGTCTGGGGTGCTGATTATGATATGGATATGTTCAGTATCATCTTAGATTCCAACCACATAGATCAATGCTTTGTAATATTAAGATGTTGATCATGTTACTATCTTGGTTTTTGAAAGGGTTGAATTCCAATGAAAATTTAATCTTTTATGTTATGTTTATAGACCAACATTTAATTTTAGAATCATAGTGTCATTTCGGGATGTGAAACACATCATTATATTGTTTTAGATGGTTTTTATGTCTTGTTATGTTTCTAAAAAATATGTTTGGGTTTTGAGAATATTGGAAATAAAGAACAATTATTCATGAGACTTGACTCTGGGATATTGGTTTCTCCAATGGTTAGTGATAACCATATGTCCAAAACCATGTGGCCCATTTGAACTGGATAACATTTAGAACAAACTGTGAAAGGTTCTCTTCAACCTCAATATGGAACCAACAAATATATACAGGGTGTGAAACCATAACACTAACCTTTAAAGCTCTAGGTTACATTGGAATGTGCAACTGCACAATAGGTGCATCGTTAGCCAACCCTTGGGGCCTAACAATTCAATTCATAAAATTGGGTGAAAATTTGAAATTCATCATCATTACTTTAATATTTATGTACTCCTAAAACCACTAGAATTCTCATCTGTGAGATCTCCTCCTTTTCATCTTTTACCAAGGCTATAAACTATCTCTGTAACTTCTGCTTCGATTCATGATCCGTCAATTTTGTTTTATTTCTAGCGGTGATTCTTTGATATCTCTTCCTTTTATTATTCACTTCACTTGATGTTTGGAATGATAACTATATTCATGAACTTTTGACCTACTTTTTATGGATTTCTCTTACGATAATAATTTCTCTCACTTATTCTTGGATTATATGATGTTATTATATGATTGAGATCCTAAAATAAGAGAGTAATTGGTTCATTGATTTTTCTACGTTTATTCAAATGTTATAATCATGTATTTGAATATAAATGAGTGGATTTTTCTATTTTTAAAATAATAAATAAATTCCATATTTTCTCTAGAATAATTGAATGATACATATTTTATATCACATTATTATTAGGTTTTTTAGTCATGAATGGATTGTGATGGGTTAAATCAAGTTTCCAATTATTTTTTTAAATGTTGTGATAATTATTGATATTAATTTCATTTTTTTATGAATGAATTGGTTCTAAGTCAATGTCTTGGAAATGAACCAGAATACATGGTGTTATGTTTCTCATAAATATTGGGACGATGAAGTTTATTAGACTAGTATAATGTCCCACGATATGCGGGATGGTGTTTAGCATCATAATTGATTAAATGGGATGATTTGGGGTAGGATGGTGAAGAAGACCATGCCATGTATAGGTTATGGGATTGGAATATGGGAATGAGGTTCATAGTGGGGTGTGTTAGGTATGGTTGTAGATTTTGGGTCACTTTTATTAGAAAATAAATCTGTTGGAGTTGTTTACACATATATGAGGACTCAGTTAGGGTGCAGTTGACTCCTTATTATGGGTGGAGGCCTATGTCGATATAAAATCATAGTGGATGGTATTGACATTTAGTTATGGAGGAGGTAACCATTATATAAATCAATGGTTTATGGTATGGGAGACCATTAGATGGGGGATGAGGGTCTCCATGACATTTATGCCCTATAAGATGACATGTTGAGAGTATATATATTTCGATTCCTCTTAGAGCCAGGATATTGATCCAACATTGGTTTATTATTAATTGTATTAAGAATCACTTAATTCCAGGGATCATCAAGGTATTTAGATGGTAGTGATTGTTTATATGGAAGTATGAGTGACTTGTGATACACTTTTTGGGCATTATAATGAGATGTAGGTATTTTTTAGTTTGTGGTGCATGTGGTATCAGATGACATGAGGTTCTCAATTACATGTATATAGATGAGATAACATGAAAATTCTAGTATGAGTGATTGTGGATACAACATTCTACTATGACATTGACCAATGTAGGTAAATGTTTCTACATTAATATTAAGAATGTGTAAAGTAGGTTATATATTATTTATGCCTTAGTATTATTGCATTTTATTTTTGCATTCATTCAGTTTTTTAAATATAGATAAATGATAGGAACAAGTTTGTGGTGTCATACCTTGTTATTGATCACAACCCACATGGGACCCCCGGGAAGAAGGTAGATTCCATGTTTTTGAAAACTGATTTGAGAGATGGATCATGATATGGAAAAGAGTAATTAGGTATGACAAATGCATGAAAAGGATAGAAGATGAACTATAGTGTTTCTTTTCATTGATCTGGACTTATTTTCATGGATTTTTAGTACTTCTTTATATGATCGTACATGGGTATTTTTTTGTATATTTACAATATTCTTTGGTTTGAAATGTATACATTAACTGTCATGTATGTATCTATATTCATGTGTCTTCTAATTGCCTCGACTTAATTTATTTCTTACTCTATGTTTTTTTCATTGCATCCGTAGTGATAATATCATATAAATATTATTAGTATTATCACCAGATGGTATAAAATCCCTAGTATTATGTCTTTAGACCCTCACTAATAATCGTTGGCATTTATCATAAATGAATTGTTTTCAAATTCCTTGTGGCCCACTAGCTCAAATAATCAAATATGTGAGTCCAAAGTTAAGGAGCTAGAAATAAGGAAAAAAATATTTCTAAAAATTAATATGTATTTAGGCCTCCTATTTATTCTGATATGTCTTTTGATGAATTTCATCAGTATTAACTATTTAATATTTTCATTTTATTAGTAGATAGAATTTTATTGTTACTAATAAACATGAATAGATTGAAATGGCAAACAATTTATGTTTTCATGGTCTAAATTTGATGTGTTTATTAATTTGAATATTTTTTTCGGGATGAAATTTAAAATTTTAAATATTTTATTTTATTCAATTGAACATCTATGGATAAAATAGCTTCGTTTTCCTTTTAAAATAACAATTTAAAAATTGATAAAAAGATTTACCTTATTAAAATTGAAGACATTTTGTTTAAAAATTCAGACATAACTGAAATAAATTATTATTTTATTTATTATGAGGAATAAAAAATTGGAGTGACTGAGAAATTTTATAAATATATTAAAGTTAAAATGTTTATAAATTTTGTGGATATTTTTCTTATATTTAACTTGTTACCAATAATTGTAAACTGAAAATAATATGTTTTCACTATAAAATTTAATAAATAAACTCTATAATACTATTAGAAATTTAAAAACTAATATATATTGTAACAATTCATGTTCATAATCCCATTTGAATAATCATATGGTTTTGATAATTTCAAATATTTTATGCATAAATAAATATTATCTATAATAATTTCTACTGAAATGACATATCAATGGGAATTATTGATGTATAACATGAAATAATCGATTAAAATAAATATATTTTTTATAGTTACATATTTACTAAAAACACCGACGATATGTTATAATAGCATTATGAATGATTGGAGCACGTGGTTTGTGTCTATTTTATTGGTTTTTCTAAACAAAATTAATTTAAAATGGACATAGATGACATAATTTTTCATTTTATTAATATGTTTTTATGGATATGATAGAATTTTTTTCAAAATAATATTATTAGATAACTAGATTAATAAGGGACTGGCTTATAAAAAATAATACTGTAAAAGTGAAATAATCTTATTTACATGACATCATTTAAAAATTGATCACACCTAATAAATATTATTTTGGGTAACAGATAATATAACAAAAGTTTAGGAAATTTAAATACTTCTAAATATATTATTATGAGGTTAGAAATTCAATAAATTAGATACACATAACCATTTGTTTTATTTAAAAATTATTAGTTGTTAAATATAATCTATATTTAGAAGATTTCGTAGTCTTGATAATTTTTTTTAAAATACATTCAAAAATAGAAAAAGAATGTTTCTAATTTATGATATAATAAAACCATACAGTGTTACTATAATCATACTAAACAATTGTATTATTATATTATAACTCCTTTTTTATTATTTTTATTATTTTATGGCTAATATATGTTTTTAAATTTTATATTTTCATTATTATTATTATTAATTTTATTATGTTCATTATGATACATTAATTGTATATTATAATAATTATTTATTAATTTTATTGTTTAAAAAAATTAGGAAAAACAAATTATAACTGTTTTTATTTTAAAATATTAAAGTGTATATTAAATTTCATATATATTTACTGCATCAATATCGATGATGTTGATATTTGTTTTTAATTTCTTATTTTATCTTAAAAATTTCTAGTTTTAAGAAAAACAAGAGAACAATATATTTTTTTCAAATATTTCACATTTATTGATTTAGGTATTTTTTATTTATGTTAAAAATAAATTTTCTATGTATATTGTTTCTGTTTCATTTTAACATACTATATCTGTTTTGATAAATAATAAAGTTTTATAAATTTTTAGTCAATTAAATTTTTAATCAAATGTAATAAAATTCTATTTATTACTTGAATAATTAAATTATGTTTTGTAGCATATATAAGTGGTGAAATATTAAATCTTTTATTATATGGGGTTTGTAATTATATGATTATTAATATTATATTTCTATTATAATGAATTATATATTATAAGTGATATTTAAGTCACAATTTTATATATTCAAAATATGGTTAGAATTCTAATTGATCAGTTAGTCGTATAGAGTATTATTAATTGAATATTCTGTATTAAATGGTATCATGTAGTATAAATTTAATCTTGGATAAAATAAATCGTTTATAATCTAAAAATTCATATTATGATAAATTTTTCATTCAATCAAATGTTACTATATTTGGAACTTGTTCGATTCTATATTATGTTTTTGATATTTTTAAAAGTTATTTTGATAATTTTTATTGGGAATTTTCACCGTTCACTATAAAATTGCATTCATTTATGATTGTCTAAATGCGATGGGGTTATTTCAAAATTTATCGATTGTAAAAAAAATTAATTTTATTAATTTTTTTGAGATAGAAGGCCAATATAATATTTTTTGTGTGGATATAATCTTTTTGGTATTAATTTATATTAATATAAGTTTAACTAATCTCAAAAAATAACATAAAAACATTTAATAGAAATAAAAGTCCATTTCAAATACAATTTTAGGATAGAATTAACAATTCAACAAAAAATTTACAAAACTGTTTCGTATAGAAGAAGAATTTCTTAACAAAATATTACTTCTTATTGATGGATATTTCAAAAAAATTCATTAAAAAATATAAATTGAATTATATAAATAAAAACCAAATATATAAAACTGCTTTTCGAAAAAGTAATAATCATCTAATATATAATATATTTTTAAGATTAATATAATAATGTCACATTGGGAAAGGTGGGTGTGATGAAAGACAATGTGTAGTGAAAATAAACCCTAAACCCTATAAAAATAATTTCATATACTCCATTATATTATACATATATTGACACTTTTCCTCCTCCTCCTACTAATATTATTGTTCTTGCTGCTAACGTGACACTTCCTACTATTTATTCATGCACTTGTTGACTTTATCATTACATTAAAACCTATCCTAATGTTTTACAACATATTATTACTCTACACAAGATCTCTTTGATCTATCTAATGACTTAATACCTACAAAAAATTTACCCAATATACCATCTGATCCAGTATCTGAATAGTTTTTACAATAAACTAAATATAATTCCCAATCACCAAGGGCTATATGCTAGAACCCAGTGAGTATTAATCATCCACTAAGAATGATTTCACCAAAAGAGATAATAGAAATCAAATAATTCTATAAATATATCAATGGTTAAATACAATAATATATCCTCATTTTGAAAAAGGATAATATTTGAAAACATCCACTAATAGTTATTAGGAAATAACTTCCACTACTTGTCTCCTGGTGGACCAGGGCTACCCACCAGGTCCCATGATTCCCACCCCAAAAAACCCAGCCTCAAACTACAAAAATAAGGCACTGCGAACATGATAACATGAAATAGAAACATAAATGATTCAAACAATAAACAGTGTAATGACGGTGTAATGTAATAAATCCCTTTACTGATTATTCCAATTAGACTATGAAGTAATATTGTAATGTAATATTTGTTTTCTAAAATTATGCAAAATATATAGATTACTAGCATTTAAAATATCAAATATAATGTTTGTAAATCAAAATTATATTCCAAAATGCATGAAATTAAAATATAAATTTTATGGATTTTAAATTCATTTTCGAAACCAATGTTTATAAAAACAACATTTAATATGAAAACCGAGAATTTCCCAAAAAAAATTCAATCTTTTCATAAGATAAAGGATGATAAATAATGAGATATAAGAATTTACTAGATATTAATGAAATATAAAATATTATAAAAAATAGAACAATTTTTTATTTTTTCAGTATGAACATCAATTAGGAAGGGAACTTAATCAAATATGTAAACTCCCTTGAATACTAGTTATAATATATTTTTTGTCATATATTAGGTTTCTAGAATGAGTATTCCATGGGTCTAACCCAGATATTATAGTGATTCCCCCATATTATATCTTATAGAAAAATCATGAAAAATCTTCATTCATACATCACCTTTAAATGGGTCATTAGAAAAAAAAATTCTATACACAGCTACATTATTGGCCGAAAATCTATATTTTATCCTTTATTACTCTCTTTGGACCTAATTTTAATTATTTTATTTCACTAATAAATCATAAAATATAGGGTCTCACATCAAACTACCATAGGTCCCCTGACTAATAAAAGGTGGTGAGGTAGAAAATCATGGAACATGGATGAAGAAGTTGATCATAATTTGTATAAACATGGGATCACACCCTCACTACGTAATCCACTGACATTTAACCTGTAATTACAACCCTAAACTACCTAAAAACGTTTAACCATCTGTCGAAAACCCATCACTGTAAAGCATAATATTCATGTTTTTCACATAATGTGATTAT
Source organism: Viscum album (assembly GCA_963277665.1). Classification (NCBI taxonomy): domain Eukaryota; kingdom Viridiplantae; phylum Streptophyta; class Magnoliopsida; order Santalales; family Viscaceae; genus Viscum; species Viscum album. Next base: position 1,628,584,158 of record OY728146.1, on the reverse strand, counting down.
CCCAAGAAAGGATCATCGTAATGTTTCATCTAGACATTAATGCATAATAAATTTCAATTCCAATAAAATATTTAAATTCTACAATCAAATGGTAAATCACTCAAAAATCGATTAAAAATCATCACTATAATTCATAATGATCCATTAAATAAAGAATGAGTTTTTATGATATCCGTAGATAAGTCAAATATATGATTCATAATTAAAAATAATTTATATCATTTCAACACATGGCGATATACCATTTTTTATTGAACAAATAAATAATTTAAGTAATCCCATGTTCTTCATAAGATAATCAAAGAATAAATCATTAAATAATATTATTGGTAATTTACTAAATTAATTAAATCCATATTACAAATAAAAACCAGACAAAATAACTCACTTTCACCAAAATTAACCTTTCAAACATCATTAGAAATAAATTAATAAAATAATATAATTAAATAGATATTAAATAGTGATTGGAATCCTGATCAAAGTCAATAATATCTATTCCCATATCAAATAATATATATAATGATAAGGAAATATTTCATGAAATAATTGAAGATAAATATTTATATACACGAAATATCAAAGAATAAATACATGTATATGAATTCTCATGAAATAATAAATCCACTTGTGAATTGAAATAATTGGATAACCTGCATGGAATATTCTAAAATAAAAAACAATGAATCTGCACTATGTTACCTATGGTGGAGAACTCCAATCCAAGTAATATGGATCCCTAAATATGTGATAACTGATATTAAATTCAAAATTCTCCATCAACCATAATAGATCCTAAAATTCAAAGGTTGTAATAGCCTCTACAAAAAAATCAACTATTGAATGGAGATCAATGTCCTATGAGTGAAAGACATAGACGAATGAGAATTTATAATTCAAATGGATCTTCCATATACTAAGAGATGAGTTTAGGGGATAAAAAATTACCCAATAAGCTCCCAATATTCATATGTTTTGAGTTTATTATATGGGAGAATACAAAATAATAAAATGGGGGGTGTGTTTTTCAATTACAATGATTCTCAAATTTTATTCCACATTCAACAACCCAACCGAAATGAAATAGTAAAACTTAAAATTCCATAACCACTATACATAACACTAGATTTATGGTAGACACACATAAAATAATTGTAATACCTTATTTATATTTTTATTAAACATGTTTATTATTGCACATACCTTAAATCCATGGGGAATCCTTTAACCCACCATCCCAATGATAAACTATGCATTGTAGTTGTATATCAATGAAAAAATCATAGTTTTTATAATTCTACCATATTAGTTATTTAACCCCCTAAAAATATTCAATTTAAAAATATAGAAAAACATTGTATAGAAAAAGGTACCCCATACCCAACTCATTATATGGATGGTCTATAAAATATAAGAAGACACACCTAAGTAAAATTCATCCGACAATAACTATAAAAGATTGAATGAAAAACATTCCAAATAATCATTTATTGAAATCCTTTATATTCCCAACAAATATACAAATAAAATTACATAAATGATGAGAAATAAGAAAACCTCAGAAAAATCATAGGTCATAACATAATTTAAACATTAACTAGAATGTGTAGAATGTGAATTGTATCCCCTAAAAACCTAGACCTTATTCATTGGAATAGTAGAGGTGGAGATATTGTATTATGTACTATTGCATTTTGGGTATTTTAGTTGTAATATTAAACAAAGGGGGAGTTTGGCCTAAAATAATGGAATATAGTCTATTTAATAATATATTATACAAGTTGGGCCTATGGTCCATGTAATGTGTCTCATAAACCGAAAAATAGGTACTTTATTTCCAAAAATTTGTGTTGTAGCATTATCTTTTCAATTAATTCCCACAAGATCCGTCAATTATTCAACCATCCACCAGAAATGACATAAATGAGAAGGATTTCCAATTTAATAGTGCATAAGATATAATCCTATGAAATCCAATATAGAGCCTCACCACTTATGTTTTTCATTAAAAAACATGAGAATCCTTGGATTCTTGATGCATCGTGAATCCACATTGTCCTAATTAATCGATTACACCACCAAGATATATCTATGTCCAAAAAAAAATTTCTAAACCAACAATTCCATCACACAGACAGTGCATGAAAATATCTCAAATGGAGAAATCATCCAACACATCATTATAGAGCTCTTGAAAATACATGAAAACAATAGAATACCAAGAATAATAACCCACATGAATGGAATCCAACTCCAACCATTGGAAGAGACATATGTATATGAACTAAAGGAATTTGAAAGACATCAAAAATATATATAGAGGTTCAAATTACATTATTTTATTCATTCAAAAAGATCATAAAACCCCTCAAGAAATAGAATTTATAATGTTTGATGTCTAACCATTCAAGTGAGAAATTACAAAATAAAAAAATGATATCAATAAAACAAAATAGAGGTTGTAAACAAAACAAAAACAATGATCCCAAATCCATCTCAAGATATTAATTGAATAAAATGGTTACTAAGAATTGATTATTAATGATATGTAAAATACATTGGGTATTTGATCCAGTATTAGTAATGATGAGTTATACTAGTATCCAGGTCCATTGGATGCTTTTATATTGTGACATGAAAATTAACTCCAAGGACTATTATATTAGTAAAATTGGATTAAATCCTAAACAATTATATAGTTATTTGAATATGATCCCTAACAAAAACAACCCATTTTAGTATCCCAATATACAAAACATATGATGGTAAAACAATCATCCAAATTGATTGCAAACCTACGTATCATTAAAACATCTCCACTTAGAGTAACTGTTTCATTATCAATAGAAGAACACGTGATGAGTCTTGTTTCTTTAATAAGAATATCCCAAATCAAGAAAAAACCTTTAGGACCCATCATATGGGAAATAATCCGTTAAGATAACAAAGAAAATGTAATTATCTATTTCATGTTCTTTTTATATGAAATATCTAACACACATATTTCATTGAAGAACCATTAGATAAGAGGTTAGATATGCTGCTGACAGAAAAAAATACATTGTCTGAAAATATAAAACAATTAAATGAGATATCCCTAAGGGATCCATCACTAAAATAATTAGGTGAGAATCATACCAACCATGATAATTTTTTGGCATGCTCCCTAACTAATATCTTACCATTATTAGGACATATACATTTTGAAACATTATGCATGTTTGATTCCACATAATATTTCCCCATAAAAATCACTAAATAAGTGAATTTATAATTTATTAATTCATATATATAGTGAAGAACCATCACATCCACCACTATTGTATATGTCAATCAAATAAGTGAGAGATAGACATGACCTTAGTTGCATCATGATTATTTATAGAATTAAATATTATATTCAAATATTGTATCCACTCCATTACCACTATAGGACCCTTACCAATAATATATAAATGTATATATTTATCCATGAAACCCTAGATAATAATCATAGGCTACATTGTTTTCCCTCCCACCACACGGTCCTGAGTCATTGTGGAATCATAAACATGACATGCCATATCTTGAAAATGGGAATGTCCACCTTGATGGAAGAACTAGAAATCAACCTTTCTATCATTGATGGAAAATATTATGTCTTATTATAATTTTCATCAGAAAAAATTAGTTCAAAAAAATTAAAAAAGAATAAGTGTCTAATAAAACACAAAAAAATCATTTCCATGAATTTTCAAACCACATATTAAAAAATCATTGCATAAAAAATACTAGATATTTTAGAATTTATAAAACAATTATTTTAATTTATTGATTTCAAAAGTTAATACATATCCATCTTGGATTAACATATATTTTACCAGATCATGTAGATTATTTCATTGATTCAAAAAAATATTGATCCCATATCACAATTAAAGAATCATTATTTGGTTTTTAAAATCTATTACACAACCAAAACATTTTCTTAAAACATTTCATTGAAAAATTACACATGATTCTTTGAAAATAAATTTTAATTATAAAACATAGGATTCTCAATTTTTTTACTTAACAAAAATATAATTTGTTTTAAATTTAAAAATTTTCTTAATAAAGGATTTAAAATTAACAAAATGGGATTAAAAATAATTAAAAAATATCATTAAAAATGAAAAAACATATTTTTCATTGAAAGCAATTAATATCCTCTAAAAACCCAAAAATAATTAATTTCATTTTTGATGTAAATGTTTATGTTGTAATGTTTTGGGTTAATGTGGAACTATTTATTGGTTGGTCACATGGGTTGGAAAACTAAGAACTAAAGTGAATACCTTTACTTGATTAAAATATATATAAAAAACTTATAAAGTTTAATATAATGTGAAGAAGTTTAAAAAATTTGTTCACCTTTTAATTCCAATAAGCACCCAAAACATATTTCCAAAATAAATGGTGTCCTCATCGGAAATACAAATATCATTCGTAATAGAAAATAATAAAGGGAATTAAATGTTCCTCTCTATATATTCCATATTAAATCAATCCTCAATATAAGAGGGATAATTAAACACTCAGTCATGAACTACCTATTTAGTCTGAGAATGTTCTAAATATCTATTATATTATTACTAATTACAAAATAACATAAAGTATTTCCATTAAATTTCTATATTTTTTGAACTAATCCACTTTGACATAAATTTTAATGAACGATAAAAAAGTACAATATAAATTTGTATCGAAATAATTTTTCTGTTGTCCTAAACGATGCTACCAAACCCCATGGGTTAGTGATAAGTTCCTCGTAATTAAGAAACATCATTTTAGAATGATTTCACGTAAAGAATGAATATATATATATAAATGAAAAATATTTAAAAAAAACAGGTAAATAATATATTACATCCTAAACTATATACATGGATAAGATAAAATCATCTAAGAATTTAATATAGAAATAAAATGACCAAAACCAGTTTACTTGTTGTCCACAACCTCCCCGGTGTCCGAATTCACCCATCCCATCAAACCAAGCATGAACCAAATTAAAATTGGGTATGTAAAAAAGTAAAAAAACTTTATAGAACCACGAATGTTGTGAACATAAAATGTTATAGGTAAGGTGTTAGTTGATATAGGCTAGTGGAATTATAAAAACCTATTTATGATATTTTTTTATTTACTCAACCCTAATATCTTAGAGTTTATGGTAACTTTTTTACATTAACACTAAATATAAGTAATAATAACACAATGGAACTAGTAGATTTGTTGTATTTTTAAACATCATAATAACTTAAAATTATTAAATATATTTTAAAAACAATAAATCTAAAAAAATCATTGAGAATTCCATTAATCACCTTATCAACTCCTGAAATGTCAGTTATATAAATATTATTATCATGGATAAAATAAAACATAACAAAGGGATGAGATATGATTCTCATTAATGGAGTGTGTACAATTTAATATATCCTTTATAAATAATAATCATCATAATTTAATGATAAAATTACTGATATACATTCCATATAAATAATATGTATAACATAATATTGAAATAATAAATAATGTTCCATGATATTCAAATATGTAATCAAAAGATTTTGAAACTCGTCCATTAATTTTAAAACTAATACAATAACCACATTGTCATCAATAACTAACATTATAATTAAAGAATTCCTATTTATAGTAATCATTAACATTTTTTCATGACCTTTCAAATGATTATATAATACTATCACTAAAGCCCCATATTATTTGGTCAATTGATTTGTCTCATAGGACCTACCAATGTATCTAGGGGCTATATAATTCTATGCCCCACCCATCAAATAATAATTCCAATAAATTCCATATTATAAAGGGGTATAACATAATCAACATAAAAACATATTGAAAAACTAATATATGATTATTTAATACATACCTAAGTTAGTAAACAAAATCACAAACAACCTAGAGTAATATGGTGAATAGTAATAATATTTTCTATCCCCAATCAAATGAATCAAAAAATATATTGAGAAATTATAGAAATTGTATTATTAAAGTATATTATAAGAAGAGAATATTTAAAATAAGTGTTTCTTAATTAGTGAATATAAAACTAACAAAATAATTCCATAAAAACATTCTTGAAGAAAATAACCTCTTCCATTTTTAAAATTAATTTTAGAATATAATTTTTCCAAAAATATTTTAAATAAATATATTTAAAAATAAATTTCTAAAATAATATTCTAAATATTTAGGGTTCATTAGAGTGGTAAATTTCATACAAGATCAATAATTAAAATCCAGTCTATTCACACTCATATAGAAATCGTAAAAAGTTTCTTATTTGGAAACAAACATATAGTTTATTTTAAACTCATTTATAAAAGTTAATAATTGAAAAAAAATGATAATAAATCATTTTAACACATTGAAAACATTATTAATTTATTTTTTCAATTCATGGATAGAGAAAAAAATGGATTTCAGTAGAAGAGTACAATAAAATATATTTTTAATAAAAAAAATTCATGAATCAAATTAAGTAACAAAGTCATGAAAATTGAACTACTATTTTAAAATCACATGAATTTCTAGGATATAATAATATATATTGGGTTAATGATATAAATATTAAATAATTTCCCCATGGGAGATTTAAAAATATACAATCCTAAATGATGATGAGATTATGAAATAAACCCTTTCCATTTTGCAAATATATGAATTGCAGCCCCAAAGAAAAAAATAAAATAAAATGAAACTTAAATAACAATTATTATAAATATAATAATGATATAACATATAAAAGGGGATTTATATTCCCATTATAAATGGAACAATTCTTGAATATGGTATTTGGCTCATGGAAATAAATGTGAGAATAGATACACTTACAATAGTATCAATTTCTGTCATATGTGTCTAAGAATAATCTATATCCAAACATTATTTATTAAAAAGTTATTTTAAAACTATAACCATATATATAATACTATGTTTTATTAGTATTTTAGTACTTAATCACCAATTTTTTAGTAATTTTTTGTTAAAATTTTTGTTTCATTTGGTAATTGCTTTATTTTTCAAATATGTTTTGTTTTTATAATTTATGCCTTTTTACACTGTTCATGATTAAATAATAACATTAATTTTGATATTTATATAAAAATAATATATATTTATTATATATTTATTTTGATTAATCCATAAAAGTTTGTGATATAAAATGTATTACCCTGTTCATTAAGACGGTAGACCGTACGTACACATGAATAGTATCTCCATTTATATAAACATATGTAATCAAAGGATGGTAAAAAAATATTTCAAAATTCAAGAATAATTATGATTTAATATATATCAATAATATTAATTAAATTTAATCTCATTACATACTTTGTAAATCATTAGTGAAAAATATGTGTCATCGATTTGTGAGGCGATATTCTGTCGTATACATGATGCATGTCATCGTTTACCCCCACAAAATTTAATCTAATATGATATATGTGATATCATAATTAAATATATATATTTATGTTCAAAATACCATATACCTTAATTTCATATATTTTTATAACCATCCTTGTAAATTGGAAATGAGAAAAGACATCACATAGGATCATAGGAAGGTAGTCCACTATAAAAATGAGAGGCGTTAATGGTTTAAAGTATGTAGTAAGATAAGAAGGTATTCATGGTATAATAATTAAATAATTGTATTATTTTCATAAATATAATATTTAAAAATTTTAATCCATCATAATATCCAACCATGAGAAGCAATGACGGAATATTAATTACACCTTTTTGTGAGGTAGTACGTAATTGTACATATGATTGACTCTTTCATAACACATTTTAATTAAGTGTATATTGATATAGTTTATGAAATTTACATCATAAAATTTTAGTATATTTTAGTAATTATTTTTCATATGTTATCGTAGTTAAAGCATACATGAAGTTGGGGAAGGATGAAATAAATTGATAACACATGTTTGAGGACAATACCACTTACTTATAAAGCCTCTGTACGATTATACCTATTTCAATATTAGTGGGGTTTAATAGTCCAAAAAATGTCTCAATGATGATGGTATGGATTTCAGGATGATTTTTAGGGAGAAATTTTGTAATAAATTGTGATTTGGATTTGTCAATAGGATTGGTGATTGGGTGGCCTTTTATCAGTAGGGGAGATGAAACATTGAAGATTATATTAAAAGAAAGACTGATTCCCACAGTTTTCATATCCCAATGGCACCAAATTGGGAAAATTCTGATTAATAGAACACACAATGACTACATAATACCATATAATATGAGTTATATATATTTGGTGTTTTTTATCCTTTATCATTTTAGTTTACAACTCAATATACTTGATTTTAACTTAATCATGATAAATAATTTCTGTAGTATTTACTATTCATTTAGAAAAATGATTAACATGACCAAATTATATAATAAGAATCATTTTTTTAAAATAATAGAATTAACTTTTTTAAAATTTAAATAGATTTGTGTTAGAATTCATCTTAAAATTAAATGATTTTATGGAATAGAAAAATTGATTTTCTAAAGAAAAACATTCAAAAGATAACAATGTTTTCATATAATAATTAAATATAAAATTTTTTAAAACGAGATAATTTATATATAATATAAATGAATTCATCTAATATTAATTTAATAAATATAAATAATCAAACATTGAAAATAATTTAATGAAATCGACGTTTTCAATGAAAACCCTTATTTTTCACATGTCATAAAAAAAATTCATTTCCTAAAATGCTCATCAAATCAACAAAAATATTGTATTGACATAAATATTTTTAAAAAGTTCTTTATTTTTAAAATAAAATTTCAAATAGTGTTAAAAATTACTTTTTATTTGTCTGTAAAATGTGCGACCAATCTTCATTATATAAAAATTTATTTTATCAAAAAAATACATTATAAATAATCTTATTATATTTAAAATCAATATTCAAATATTGAATTTAATTTATAAAATTTTAAAACATTCCAATTTTAAAAATTTATTTATTTAATTCTATTTCTTCCGACATAAAATACATGTTATAAGGGTCATTATTGAATAACAATATCATAATACATTTTATTATTTCATTTAGACACAACATTTCATGAATTGAGAGCAATCAAAGAGATTGAATTTATTTAAAAATAAATATATTATAAAGATTCATGGTTTTTTATTCTCTTATATTCATGTTTTAATGTGTCTCGTACACTATGAAACATGATTTTCATCTTTTGATATCTATTTTTGTTAAATTCCATGTCCTCAAATAATTTTCCCAATGAAATTTAATCACGACCTTGATAATCAAGTGATTAACATTTAAAACAACTATTTGAAACTCTAAATAAAAGGGGAAAAATATATATTACTATTGGTAATACATAAAGTGGAGTAAAATGGATTTCTTGAATAAAACATTACTATATTTCAAAATATTATAAAATTAGTGGAATTTGAAGATGTAGACATGGAAGAAAAACATAAATAAATATGGAGAGTGATAGAGATAATTTATTATAATAATCTGATTCATCTTGAGAAATTCCTGACCAATAAAAAATAAAACTATGATTATTGAAAAGTCCATTATTTCATCAGTTACGAAGGTAAATGGATCACATTTTTTCATTATACTCTTCCTTGTATTGAGAGATTATTTTTCAAATATGATAGAGGTAACCTAAATATAAACACAAAATTTTATCTTTTGGTTATTCAGAAATCAATTTTAAAATTATTTAATACTCCACAAAATGAATATCCATGATGAAATTTGTTATTCTAGTTGAACTCAAATTATCATCTAATTTGTCATATGTTCTATAGTAATGTTACAATATATTATTCCTATCAATAACAAAAATAGTAATGGTTATAAAAAATTATCTAAAATAATACATTAAATCTACTACCCCAAAAGTAACTCAACAATGTCAAAATATCACCTTTCATAAATTCCTAACCTTATGACTAATCCAAAAAAAATCCCATGTTAATAGTAAAACAAAAATTAGAAGTAGGGTCACCAATTGAAAATGTATTCAACATAAAATATATAGTGTCTCTTAATTTCACATTCCAATTATATGAATTCCTTGACCACTATTAAACATCAATGAAAACATTAATTCATCTAAAAATAAATAAATTTTTAGAGAATATATTCCATAAATCCAAACAAGTAGTAAACTCCAAATAAGATAACATATGTTATATAATCAATTTCCAATTTCAAGGTCAATAATACAATCCCATAAATACATCATTACCATTATTATCTAAACATTGTAAATATATTAGGGGTTATCTTCCCTAAGTCATGTATGTTTAAAAGGAAAAACATTATAGTGAATATGTTATCTTAGTATAAACCCTCATGTGTATTAAATCCTTATAGAAAATAAAATTGATTATAATACTTATATATTTTCATAATATAATTTATAAAATAATTCAATGAATAGTTTCCATTAATGAATTATATTGATCCAAAAATAAATGGCCAACCATTCTCTTTCGATTTTATAAATAGTATATAAAATTACATACTAACCTTCTAATGTTTTCGTTATACAAACCAACAATTTAAATTTCGTTTTCTATTATACTCATGAATTTTATCTTTATATCCACTCATTTCTACATGGTAAAATACAGGTCCAATATGAGTACCTAAAATTATTCCATTATTTTTATTTTAAGTCATATATTGGTTCTAATTTTTCTTAATTTATGACAACTATTGATCTGAATATAAGAAAATATGATAAAATTCTAGGGAATTATTCTTCCGTTAATTAATATGCAATGTGAGAAATACATTTTTAAAAGAATCAATCTATTTCCCATTATAGAATGGATTATTAGTTCAACATATTGATGGTGATTACTTTTTAATGAAGAATTATAAAATGGTTTCCAACTTTGTGAATTATCATGATTCTCCAGAATGGCATGATTATTTCTCATAACCTGAGTCAACTACCCAAATATAGTTATAATTGTTCCAATTATACCTCCATCTCCAACTCCATATGTGTTGTATATGTGTACTGATATTGTTATTATTCTTTTTTATAGGCCCCATTTAGATCAAATGGAAAAAATATATATTAAATCATAACATTGTGAAACATAATGTCTAATCTCAAAAATAGAGAGAGACATTAAATAAATTGTAAATTTTATCATGTCTAATATCAAAATAACAAAAATGGTGTATGTGAAATTGTTTTCAAAACCTGATATATTTTAATATATGTTATAATTTTTTGTGAATAAAATTAAAAGTACCCAATGAATATAACCTTGGGGTGTCAAATGGGGGGCATAGTATGACAATTATAGTATACTCGGTAATTCTCGTCCCATGCCTCACATGTATTTTTATGAGTAATTATCCCAATGAACATCTTCTCCAAAACAACATCCATTTGTAGTATATTGATACAAATATATTTCATTGTAAACCACATAATATCTACATTACCAAAACATTAGGTTGTTATCCTATACTTATAATTATTCTCAAATCTATTCATATGGTTATATTTTCAAATCTATGTTTTTTATAGTTTACTTCCAAAGGATTCAACAAAACATAATTCGATATTAATTATAAGGACATTAAACCAATATTAATATATATGATCATTAATATATTATATTTTAACTATATACAAGAACTAAATACCAAAAGACTAAATAGGTTAATAGTATAAGGAAAATAAATACAATAATGAAAATCCATATTATATTTTGAAAACACATGATAGAAAAAGTATTTTATTTTATAACACCATTATTATCCTAAGAATATCTTGAAAATCTATCACGAAACACATAAGAGTGTAATTTCGAAAATAAAACAGACTAATGTTTCGATCTCAAGTGATCAGCAATTGTATGTGTCCATAAGATTATATAATTAATAAATATGCATAACAGATATGGAAATGTAAATAAATAAAACACATTCCATTTAAAAAATAACATGTATATATTATATTAGGAATAATTAATGATCGAAAAAATACTTTTAAATAATCACATGACATTGAAAATCACAAGTTGATTTTATAATTGAACTAATGATCCAAATACATAATTAACTAATATCATAATTCATAATTCATAATGAATAACATCATAAATATTCTATCAAGACCTTTAACAAGAATATTTAATACCATGGGTAAAACCCCTTTTAATTTAGATAATTTATTTTTATCTAGAGACCTGCTAATTTATTAAGTTTATATTTATTTATAATCTATAAACTTAATATAATATTTGATATTAATTTCTTATATTAAATGGGTGACACATAATAAACATATACATTTTTATTGAAAATGTAACAAATGAATTACTAATACTCAATATAATGGAAAAAATAATAAGAAATATAATGTGATATGGTGAATTGTAATACAAGAATATTTCAATCTATATATTTATCCTCAACTATTAGGAGAAATAATAACATCGTTACCACTACAAAATAAACCTAGTTGAGCATATGTAAAAATACGAGCATTTTTTGGTTATTATAAAGACAAAATCATAAAAACTACATATTCAAGAGACTTAATGCTATAATTCACATTAATTAATTCACAATTTTATTTTTGGGTTATTATAGAATTAGTAAGAACTATTATTATGTAAACCCGTACACTATAGGTGGACAATTCTGGATGATATCCATTTTTTCTAAAATATGTCATTAAAAAACATAATTTATTCTGGTAAAAAATAATGACAATATTTTTATTTTAACAATAATTTTCACTAATCTACCATAAACTATAATAAAAATAATTTATGATGAGCACAAAAGTCACATTAATGTATATAAAAAAGAAAATAAAAAATCTTTATTCCTTAAACACTTAGAAAAAATTATTTTCTCAACAAAAATTGGCTTCAACAGAAATTTTTACATACCCAATAAATCCACTTTTCTGTACATATTTTTCCATAAATAATTTCAAAATAAATATTAATGGAAAAATAAAATACCTATATGTTTCATTCAATACTTGATAGAACCCTAAAAATTCACTATGTTAAGTGATATGTACTTTCATTTAAATATATACTCAATTTAATACCCTAAAAACAAGATATTTATGTTGAAAATTTGTATGATTAATAAAAAATAGTTATAATTTGTTACAATTATCTTTTAATATGTTATTCTTATATTACCCATAAGACTACCATATTACTTAAACCTCACAAATATAGTAAAATAACCATTGTGGTTATAATTAGATTTAACCATTGTAGTTATACTTGGATTAAACATCACGGTCATCTTCCAACACACCGATTTAATTAGAGGGATATCACAAAACCACATGACTTTTTTTAATGTAACAATTCATCATTACAAAAAACACCGAAGAGATAAAAAAATCAATAACTTAAATCTTTTCATTAGAAAAACTATCATGTAGGGAAATCACTTATTTAAAAAGAATATTATGCATATACTGAAGAAAAAAAATTATTTGGATGTAACCATATAATCATGTAATATTTTTTATAAATAATTAAGGATTAATGAAAATATTCAAATTACTTAAGGTTGTATAAGTTAAAAAAAATTCCTTTTAAATTGTTAAATTAAAACATGAAAATTGTATTTTTAAAAGAAAACTAGTTACCTAAAAAATAAAAACGACTACATTTTGAAAGCATATATTAGAAATTCAAAATATAAATTTCAATAATAGTAAGTTAAATATAAATAAAGTTAATTTTTTAAACATGTACATTTAGAATAATTATTTTCAAAATAAATCTATCAAACATTTAAAATGCGGGTTTTTAGTTAATGAGTCCCTTACCTCTAGTCAGACTCATCACATATGATCAATATATTATGAAATAATAAAATTATATTATTTATAATCTTATTTGAAATCATTTTTCAGGTTTATTATTTCATTCATTTCAATTATAACGATGTTATTATAATTACTTAATTATTATTTTTTATGTTGGATGTTTTGGTGATATTTGGTTCTCTAGTCCAAAACCAAATAGGTATATGGGATATGATAAAAGTGTTCATTATTCCACCATATCCCTAATAGTATTCCTTAAATAATAAATACTTTTAAACAAAAAAATTTCATTTAAATATTTCCATTTAATCATGTTATTATAAATTTAAAACTTTACAATCTTAAAGAGAATAGGTCAAACATACTCCTGAGCATTGTTTCCATTATTCAGTGATAATTCTGAAAAGAATGTGTGTATTATTTTATCATTACATCAATAAAATAGTTCATAAATATCATCATAATTATTTAAAATTTATATATATATATATCATTTTATATGGTAATGAAAAATGAATCATATCGAATTAGGGAGGTGGTAGTCTATAGAAACAGATAAAACATGATATTGTAATGTACATGGAATGATAAGAATTTAGGTTATATATTATCTTTTCAAAATTATAAATAATTCAGGAATGTCATATATCAAAATTAATTCAATCATTATCACCTATCTGGAGAGATGGTGATTGAAAATGAATTACATCGGCAAGGCGACAATCATCCATACAAATAAATGATAATTTGTTTTTTGATTTGATGGACGTGTATATGGATATAGGTATTTCCTATAGAGACCCTAATATTTTTGACATATCATTACAAGATTTCAGGAATAATTGAACATATATATACAAGTTAAGGATTTTAAAGTGCAGTTTCTTGGAGATTAGGTATATAATTAAACATCATGATTCCAAAAAAAGAATATCATTTATTTAACCCTCATAGAGATCTCCTAGAATAATATGAGCTCTTACATATTAATATTATTACATGTGGATGATATTAACTAATAAGTGATCATAAAATCCTATTTAGGGAATAAAAATTAGAAAAAAAAGATTACTATAAGAGTTTTAAGGCATGACATATTGATATAAAATGTCCTGGAACATGGCTAAACATAAGGAATCATATAATTGGATCATAAAATTGGTGACTCAAATAAATTATGATGGAAGATATAAATTTCTTTTTCATGAGTCAAGTCTCATTGTACGTAGTGAATAATGAGTCAAGGATCTTGGAAAATAGAGGAGCATGATTCAAGGCATACCATAAAGACCCTTTCACATTGATCTTGAGTCAAAGCTATCCCCCAAGACTATTTCACATAACCTCTCATGAGTGTAATCAATACCCAATGAATTTGATTAGTATATTAGGGACCCATCAAAACGTGTTAATTAATATGTGTTCCATATGAATAATCATATATAAGGATCCAATCATAGACATAAGGGATACCCATGATAATAATTGGGTATCATAATCCTATTAAAAAAAGAAATAAATCAAGGGATTATCATAGTGGTGACCATGAATGAATGTTTGTAAATCAATCAGGGAAATTTATAAGGTATAATAAGCATATATCATGATAATTCATATCCTTTTCATGTGATATCATGTAAAATTGTATTTATAATACATTAGTATTCAATCATTTTATTGCACTTTAATGAAATTAATAAATAACATTAAAATCAAAATATATAATAATATTCTATATAAAACAATATATAAATCAATAATTTTATCATAATAGAATTAATTATTTTTAAAAAATAATTTTGTCTTAAATATTATTAGAGAATTCACATGAAAGTGCATAATAATTGAAGAACTTCACTTAAATAGGGCTTTCCAATCGAGACGAATTGAGCGGGGAACCTTTTAAAATAATTTAAATCCCCAAAATAAATGGATTAATGGATCTTTAGAAATTATTTTTTAATATATACAAATAATTTATAATACTTAAAAAAAATTAAACGAAATTTAATTTGGGTAAAAAGGCAAAAGCAATAACCTAAATGAATAATGGAGGCTCTGGTAGAATCACAAACATTAAGTCAAAAGGTATTATTCACTCGATCATAAGGTCCTCAATAATCAAAATTGACCTGTTAATTAATATTTAAATAACCCCATACTCATGTATTTTATTTATTTTATCTTTATAAAGTTAATTTATCACCAATTTAATGTGTTGATATATTCAATTTCATCGTTCAAGACTGTCAGTTTCCATAATCTTCATGATCTGTTTACTAGTATATGTGTATGGAATATCATGTAAAATGGGGATATATTTATAGAAAAAAACATATAATTTAATAATAAACATATATATAATTAAAAATGAACTTTTTTTATATATTGTAATGATTCATTGGATAAATAACAAATGATATTAATTTAGATTAATTTACTGTTTATTTTCATCACAAACTAGTTTCGGTATATTATTTAATATCATGAAAATTATAAACTTTTATAACATTAAGTAGATTATAATTCATATAATATAATAATTATCAACCAAAAAATGGTTAAATTACCATCCTTGTTGGTGGAATTGATATATGAAAGCGTATTATCCGCAAAGTTGGTAGATCGACCCTTCAAAAATGATGTTTTCATTATTAAAATAACAAGGAGAGGAGATGAGATTTCATGATTAATTATTCAATAAAAATGATGAAATTATACTATATGTAGTATAATTTCATTTTAATGCCACTTGTACAAGAGTATGAGATAACAATATTATAAAATAAATGAACTAAGAAAAAAATTAATAGAAAAAGAAAATGGTTTTACTTCTTGATTCCTTCATCATGAGTGCCTCTGTAGGGGATTGATTTTGATATTTTTTAATGTCCAAAAGATCCTTGATGTATTGTAGTGGGTTTGGGAGTGTATTTATTACAATTAAGATAAGCTTCAAGTACTTATAGGTGCGAGGAAAAGAGTTGATGATTGGTGGTATTTATAGTGGGGAGACGTGGTGTTTTCTCAATATTTTAATCATTATATTATTATTTTTGGCCCAAGACTATGAATAGTTTGAGAATAATCAGCAAAAATATTAAACTAATGTAAGATAGTTTCTAATTTTGGGTATACATCATCCATATGTTATATATGATGACATAAGTAATGTATTTTGCATTTATTGTTAATTTTTATATTTTCTTTTCACCGAAAATCAAAATATTCAAGAATAATCAAGAAAATTCACCCAAACAATTTTTTAATGTGTTGAATTCAAAAATTAACTCTATTATATCAAAATATATTTAAAAATATGATAAATTTTAATTTTCATTAATATCATATTTATATATAAATAAATATTTTAAAATTATAAATGATTTTATAACACTTTGAAAATTTACTTAAGGTCACGTGAAATTTCATTAAAATCACAGGGCATAAAAATATTATTTTCTATATAAAATTTATAATAATAAATTTTCTTTTAAATTATTCTAAGAATCATATCATTATATATAAATATTTATCAATTATAAAAATATTAATACATGTTTAATATTTTAAGAAAATAATTATTTACATATAATTTGATATAATTATAACTATATTTCACTTATAAGATGGATATATTTTATTTATTAATTAATAGGCGAGGTTACTATTCAATTTTCTAGTTTAGTATTTATAAGGGACATATTACTATTCCAAAGGTCAGGTTAATATTCTGTTGGTATATGATTCCTACCTTCTCTAAATGCATTTTATTTTAGTCATTTTTAATTTATGATTTTTTTAATTTGATTTATATTTTATTTAATGAGATAATATCATATGAAATAATTATAAGAATGAAACATCCTTTGATAAAACATGGTTTGAGTATATTCTTCCCCCTTATGAAATTTCACCCTCAAAATTTCATTTTCCATTCTACATTGAAAACACATGTGGATACATTTCATTCATTGCTTCATCTGGATCTCATGACTAATATTTTAACTTATAGTTACTCTAGAGTACATTGACCAAGTGATTACTCTTGTTGTATAGAACATTATCCCTACAAACAAAGATCATTATTGGATGCTCCCTATAACAATGGTCATTATCGAACTGTACCGCCTCTGAATTAAGTACATTTGAGGGATTAAATATGTATGTACTTAAGAGAGATTCATGGAATACATAATGTAATTAGGAGATGGTGAATGGGAGTGATATTCAAAGAGACACAACACCAAAATGATCAAGGTTCTTGAAGGGGTAAATGTAAGTTTTACTTTTCATTCTAATCATCTCAAAAATAATGATCGTATTCAATGGAGACATGAGGAAGAATATGATGTCCCCAACATTAAATGAAATGTCTTGTCGATAATTTTCTTCGATGATATTTTGTTGACATTAGGCTGCCTTCATGTGATACAGAATGAGTTTCACTCTCACCACCATTTCTTAGACCATAACATGTGCTAATAACTTATTCTCACTAACTTCATCCCAACCATTCTGTAATCTACACCATTTACCATAAAGGGATTCATATTGAGCCATTTGTATTCTCTAGTGACAACAATTATTATAAGAGAAATGAACCAGAGGATGATGATGGTCCCATCATACTTTGTTTTCTATATAAAATTCTCCCACGGTAATGTCCCAGACCCCTCCGGTCCATTCCGTTGTTGAAATTGATGTGGTCAACATGACATTCTTTATAATGATAATTTTTAATACTGATGATAATGTTAAAATATGTTGAATGATTATGATTATTTCATAAATTGTGTGATTAATTAAACTAAAAAGATAATAATCATGATAAAGTGATTAAATGGGTGTTGTTATTATTAATGATGAGAAGTGGGAAGGAGTGTGACCCATTAGACATTGATAAATGAAACATGCAGTTTATTATTAATTGAGTAATTGTTGAAATTAAATTTGAATAACAATAATGGGTATGGTGTTATTAATATTATTCATAATATTAATAATAATGATAAATTAATGAAATGGGTCATGGTATTTATTGCAAACAAATAAATGAAGATGTACAGTGGAAGCATGGTGGTGCGTTAATAAAATTAAAGGTGAATTTGTTATTATTATTATGTTAAATAATAATAATAATGGTGGCATAGAAATATGTTGGGTTTATTAAATTTAATGGTTTTAAATTAATAAAAGTGGTTTCAATTTAATCAGTGTGAAATAAAAATAAATATAATTAAATAATTAAATTCACGGATGTTATGCAACATTGACGTGACATGGTCAGATTCAAATATCCAATGGGGTGGTTTAACGTGGTCAATGCGATGAGCGTAAATATTATCATTTTTAAAATTAATAACAGTGATGAGTTTATAAAATAAGTTGATGGATTTTTATTATTATTGAAAAAAAAATAACAATGATGGCGTAAAACTATGTGCGAGAGGTTATTGAAACTAAATGTATTAAAAAGGGGTTGAATATGTAAGTTATATTAATTTTGTTTTGTAATTTAATTAAATTGAATGAAATCGTTTTTAGTCGAATGGAATGGTTTTAGTTTAATATGAGAATAATTATTGTAATCTAATTTAATGGGATTAAATTAGAATATTAATGATGGGTTTTATTAATATTAATTTTATTAATAATGACATTGATGTGAGATTGGGGAGAGATTACAAAGTGATGGAATAATAAAGAAAATAATAAAAACCATAATTTAATGAAGGTTGGGGCATTTTGGGCATGGAATGAGGAAGAGGAGGTGCCACTTTGGTTGGAGCATGTGGGAATTGTGTAATAATTAATGGGACTGGAGAGAGAATGAGTAAAAGGAAATAAAGATTTAGAATTCAATGCAATAAAATAAATAAAGTTATAAAAAGAAACTAATCAAGGGGTGGGTCATGGTACACATGAATTCAAATAGGGGCCTTTTGTTTTTTTGGGGCGTGGATTTTGGATATGAGTATTTAAGAAATTAAATTAAATTAAATTAAAAATAATAATTATATAATAATGTTATAATTATTTTCATTGGGTGAACCATGTTTCTTACGTAACTTCTTTGTGCGACCTCGGTTTTATGAACCGTCAGTGGAAGTGCGACCCTGACTTCGAGATGAAAATTATTAGTCCAATATTGGTTGTCTTTTTCCGGTTTTTAGATAGGGTTCCCAAATCACTAGTAAATTAATATATTTATTATTATTATTAAATCTTTGACCCGTCATAACTCCCGTGTGCGATGTCTGATTGACTTCTCTTCAGTGGCAATGTGATCCTATAATTAATATGGTCAATTCTAGTCAAATTTTGGATATTAAATTATGGTTTCTATCTTGGGTCCATGAGACACTCAATAATAATAATATTATTATTATTATTATTATGGGATCTTGTATCCAATGTATCTCCCTCATACAGTATCGGATTGATGAACCGTCAGCACCAGAGTAATCATGAAATTTGGACGGTCATTTAAGAATAATGATGAATACCTTTTTATGATTCATGTCTTAGTTCAATTATACACCTATTATTAATTGAAGTTATTATTATCATTAAATTCATGGAAACTGTGTGACGTGTCGTGTGTTGACCAGTCAAATAATGTAACAGTTATATGGTAACCTTGTGAATTCATTAATACACGATACATACTGGTTTAAATTTTTTGTTTCCTATATTAGAGAGGATCACATGTTATTTATGGACCGCTCTTCTTCTCCACATGACGAAGCTCCCGGATGACCTAGAGGCCTTCCTCATAACATCTTCATCCGGACTCTGATCGTTGATCTGCCAGTGATTGCAGGATCGTGTCACTGAGGAAAACATTTCACACCATGTTTCATTCCCACTTCATCGAACTCCCCTTCGCATTTTCCAACTGAGGAGACTACTGATAATTAACGGGAACAACGGTCTTTGATTAATGACTCTAAAAAGGTATGTTAGACCTCTGTTCTTTTATTTTATTTCCGATCCTACTTCTCACATTATCATTCCATGCTACAGCATGTGATTTTTGTGTTGAGGGGGTTTATTGTTTTTTTGATTTGGTGGTACCGTGACGTCCTTGGTGGGTGCAGTTGTTCTAGGATAAGCCTTGTGACCGTGGTGGTCGTGTTCGTATAATGACATTGGAACCTGTTGAGGTAGGGATGTTAACTTCGTCTCTCTATATTGTGCAACATTCATGGTTGGTGTCCTCTTGTTTACATGAAACGCATTTTTAACCGGTTTAATAAAGATAATAAATGGCTTATATAATGGGTATGGAAAGTTTGTGAATGTAGTTACGTTATTTATATCCTGTGATATTATGTTGTAAATTGAATGAGCATATTCCTACTAAAAATCATGGTCGTTGGAGGCCTTTTATTATGCAATTAAAATTTTCCCTCTCCTTAGGGATTTTCTTATGGGTGGAAATTTTATTGAATGTTGAAATTGGTTAATCACGAAAAGGTGGATGATTAAATACTGGAACCCCTCTGTGATCATCCAAGTTGAACAAACTGAAATAATAAACATGTGGGTGCTGGTTAGGGTTTATTTATTTGAAGGGGTTTTTTTGGATTGGGTGATTAGCGGGGATGTGGTTGGCTTGGTTGTGGGTTGGTGTGAATTCTATGTTGGTGATAGGCAGTGGGTCTACGATAAATGGTATCAAAGGGATGATGATGTACGTGTTTTGGTTTGATTGTGGTTATGGTGGTTGGAAGTGGGGCAGTAGGGATGGGTTTTAATGTGAAGGAAGTATGGGTTGTGAATAATAAATAAAATGTGGAAGAGTTATTTAATGGTGCGTTTTGTAATGGAAAGGGAATAATAATCAACGGGATTGGTTGGTTAATAAGAAGGGACTTCTTTATATTGCTTTTGTTTTCCTAACTTGATTTTTTGATAGTTGCCCAGTAGTTAAGAAACTACTAACTAAAGCTGTTGAAACCTGAAAACATTAAATGGGGTTTGGGGATTATTTGTTGTGTGCATCCTCTCGAAGTAGCAGTGCTAAGGCACGTGCTCAGATCTTTGTTTAGAAGCCTTAGGATGGGCTGAGTGGTTGTTATAATTATATAAATCTATACTTTTTATGTTTCTTTACACAACCAATCCATGTTGATCACTTATTGCCGAACACCGACATTTCATGGGGGAGGGTGTTTTTCCCAACACTTCTATTAGTGGATAGTTATTATCTCCTTTCTGCTCCCCTTCTCAGGTATCCCAAGTATCTTCAGGCAGGTTGTGATGGTCGGAGATCCATTATTAGACCATGAATCTTCGGGCAGTGTAGTGTGGTGGTTGGCCCAGGTGTGTGCGGGTAGGTGGTTTCCCAAGTGTCTTCGAGATGAGGCCCAGGTGTCTTCGAGCATGGCAGTAGATCTTCTAGCCCAGGTTTCTTCGGGCGTGGCAGTGGTTTTTCTGGTCTATGTGTTTGCAGGAATGTTTATGTGTGACAGTTGTGGCGCAGGTGTTTACGGGCGGGGTTTGGTAGTGGGACTGCATGAGGATGTGGCCCAGGTATGTGCAGGTGGGATGAGGTAGTGGGACTGCGGTGACAATGGCGAGATTGGTCCGATGCGTAGGATGTCTTCAATAACCAGTGGGAAAGTGGTGCGGGGTACCCATACATTGATAAAATTACAACTATACTCTATTGGCTTCTGTTACTTGGTGAGTGTGACTGGTGAGGCTGGGTGGATAGATTCCTTTCCTGGTATTGGTTCTTCTGTTTTCTCACGGGGCATTAGGATGTCTCCCCACTTGTGCACGAGAGCTTTATGTTTCCCTATTGTGTATATGTGTATGATCACCCTACGTTTGCTTTCAGGTTTTCCGGAGGACTATAGGGACAGTGCGGGACCTTACTAGTCTGGCAGGGGGAGTTGCTGTTGTTTGTTGTTGTTTTTTTACATTTGGTACAGTACTTGGAGATTTGTTGTACTTGTAGTTTTTTTATCACTATTGTATAAAGCATTCATATTGGATTCATTTTGGGAAATTTCTATACTTTTTCCTTCTCTTTTTATTGTTTTTTGACTCATCCTATTTCCAAATCATAAATTAATAAAAATGTTAATGCCTCCCATATTTGTGAAAAATACATACCCTTGGTGCTAGTCGCCACTCCGGGGCCTACTGGTGGCGGGACTCGGGGGCCATTATCTCCCTTCAACCATTGCTAGCTCAGGAGGGGAATCGTTGGTGGGAGCGGGTCGTGAAATAATGTTATCAGAGGCTAATGGTTGAGAGATAGGATGGAGTCTAGAGTTATGCACATTGAGGATTTCATGGGATGGTAGGGCAACAGTGTTGGTTAATCTTGGTGCGTGACATAGGCTGGAGAATACCGTCTAGGACATGGGATTTTAGGGCCCCCCGTGATCCGATGTAAGGACTCTAATCCTACCAAACGACCAAGTGAGACTACATTGATTATAGGGTAGAGACCCTATGGAAGGTACATGCATCATCATGATTATTTTTTTCTTGATTTGGGTATTCTGGGAATGAAATTGAAATAAAAATTATAAAATAAAACCTTGAGAAAATTTCCTTACTACCTGGTCTTAGGTGTTCTTTGTTTACCATAAAAAATGGCACCTGGACGTCAACAAAGAGGTAGAGGAGTGGGATGCGGATAGTTTCATTCAATAGAAGCGGAAACCCCAGCCAGGCCAGAGATTTATAGAGATGCTTTTTGTTTTACTTAAATTCCATTGTCTATGTTTTGTTTAAATTATGAAGCATCGCATTCCTTTTTTGAAACTCATTCTCACCCATGCTTTGGGCCTGTACATTTTTTTTTCATGAGTCTATAATGAAGAGTTGTTTCCCTCTTTCCATTAGATGTGTTTAAAGAGTCCTAACATGTGGGGAGAGGAGGACCTAATCCCTAATCGAGACGCATTAATGTGGATGTGGTTAAACCCATGCAGGCAAGTCAATACCGCCTAAGGAAGATAATATCTCAACATGGGAGAAGGAAATCCGCAAGCCATGTGTTAGGGAAATTTATTGTTGTTTTGTATGGTTTTTGGGGCAGTGTATGTTTGTAAAATTCTAATATATGGATGTCGGAAGACCAAATTCCTAATCGGGGAACATTAATGTGGAAGCGATTAAACCCGTGCAGGCGAGTCAATGCCGCCTAAAGTAGATAATATCTCGATATGGGAGAAGGAATTCCTAACTCATATAATTAGGGTTGACGATTTTTTCCTATTATTAAAAGAGCCCTGAGAGGTATCTTGCATGGTGGTTGTTCGGATCCATACTTTTTCTGGGTTGGATTTTAATTCATGAGGATTAGATTGTTATGAGATGTATATGATGTAATGGCTTGGACCCCTCCAGTACATTCCTTTGTTGAAATCGATGTGGTTAACACGACGTGCGTTATAATGATAATTTTTAATACTGATGATAACATAAAAATATGTTAAATAATAATGATGATTTTATAAATTGTTTGATTAATTAAACTAAAAAGATAATAATCATGATAAAATGATTTAATGGGGGTTATTATTATTAATGATGTGAAGTGGGAAGGTTTGTGACCAATTAGACATTGATAAAGGAAACATGCAGTTTATTATTAATTGAGTAATTGTTGAAATTAATTTTGAATAATAATAATGGGTGTTCTGTTATTAATATTATTCATAATATTAATAATAATGAGAAATTAATGAAATGTGTCATGGTTATTATTGCTAAAAAATAAATGAAGATGCATAGTGGAAGCATGGTGGTGCGTTCATAAAATTAAAGGTGAGTTCGTTATTATTATTATGTTAAATAATAATAATAATTGTGGCGTAAAAATATGTTGGGTTTATTAAATTTAATGGTTTTATTTTAATAAAAGTGTTTCCAATTTAATTAGTGTGAAATAAAAATAATTAGAATTCAATAATTAAATTGATAGATGTTATGTGACATTGACATGGAATGGTGAGATTCAGATATCCAACGGGGTGGTTTAACGTGGTCAATGTGAAGAGCGTAAATATTATCAATATTAAAAATTATAACGGTGATGAGTAAATAAAATAAGTAGATGAATTGTTATTATTTTTGAAAAACAACAAATAACAATGATGTTGTTAAACTTTGTGCGAGAGGTTAATGAAATTAATTTGATTAAAAAGGGTTTGAATATGCATGTTATATTAATTTTTTCTGTCATTTAATTTAATTAAATGAAATGGTTTTGAGTCTCATGGAATGGTTTTAGTTTAATATGATAATAAATAATGTAATCTAATTTAATGGGATTAATTTAGAATATTAAAGATGGGTGTTATTAATATTTATTTTATTAATAATGACATTGAAGTGATATTTGAGAGAGATTAAAAAGTGATGGAATAAAAAAAATTATAACCATATAGTAAAGAAGGATAGGGTGTGTTGGGCATGGAATGAGGAAGGGGAGGCGCCACTTTGGTTGGAGCATTAGGGAATTGTGGAAGATTTAATGGGATTGGAGAGATAAAGAGTTAAAGGAAATAACGATTTAGAATTTAATGCAATAAAATAAATATAGTTTAAAAAAGGAAACCAATCAAGGGTTGGGGCATGGTAGAAATGGATTAAAATAGGGGTCGTTGTTTTGGTGGGGAATGGATTTAGGATATGAGGATTTAAGAAATTCAATTTAGTTAAATTAAAAATAATAATAATATAATAATTTTGTTATTATTTTCGTTGGGTGAACCATGTTTCGTACGTAAATTCTTCATGCGACCTCGGTTTTACGAACCGTCAGTGGCAGTGTGACCCTAACATCAAAATGAAAATTAGGATTCCAATATTGGATTTATTTTTCAGGTTTTCCGATTGGGTACCCGAAACAATTTTAATTAATTGATTTAATATTATTATTAAATCTTCGACCCATCCTAACTCCTGTGTGCGACGTCCGATTGACTTCTCGTTAGTGGCGATGTGATCCTATAATTAATATGGTAAAATCAAGTCTAATTTTGGATATTAAATTATGGTTTGTGTATAAGGTCCACGAGAAAACCAATAATAATAATATCATTATTATTACGTGATCTTGTATCCAATGTATCTCACACATACAGTATCAGATTGACAAACCGTCAGCACCAAAGTAACCTCGAAATTATGACAGTCATTTTAAGAACAATGATGAATACCTTTTTAGGAATAATGTCTTGGGTTAATTAAAAATATATTATTAATTGAAGTTATTATTATCATTAAATTCATGGAAATTGTGTGACCTGTCGTGTGTTGACTAGTTAAACAATGTAACAGTTATATGGTCACATCGTGTATTCATTAATACACAATGCATACAGATTTACCTTTTTGTTGCCTATTTAAGAGAGGGTCACGTGTTATTTATGGACCTCTGTTCTTCTCCCCACGGCGACACTCACGGATGACCTAGAGGCCTTCCTCCTAACTTCTTCATCTGGAATCTGATCATCGATCCATCAGTGACTGCGGGATCATGTCAGCGAGGAGAACATCGTACACCCTGTTCTGTTCTGTCTTCTTCGAACTCCCCTCCACAGTTGCAACTAAGGAGACTTCTGATAATTGACGTTAACGATGGTCTTTGATGAATGACTCTAAAAAGGAATGTTAAACCTTTTTTCATGTATTCTCCTTCCGATCATACTTCTCCCATTTTCTTTCCATGATATAGCATGTGATCTCTATGTTTAGGGAGTTTCTTGGGTTGTTGATTCGGTGGTGCTGCAATGTCCTTGGTGGGTGTAGTCATTCTGGGATAAGCCTTGTGATCGTGGTGGTTGTGTCCATAGAAGGACATCGAAACCTATTGAGGTAGGGATCTTACCTTCGTCTCTCTAGATTGTGAATCATGCGGGGTGGGTGTCCCCTTCTTTACATGAATCACATTTTGAACCGGTTTAAAAAAGATAATAAATGGCATATATAATGAGGATGGGAAGTTTGTGAATGCAGTTATATTATTTATATCCTATGATATTATGTTGTGAATTGAATGAGATTTTTCCTATTAAAAAACATGGTCGTTGGGGGACTTTTCTTACACAATTAAATATTTACATTTCCTTCTGGATTTTCTTATGGATGGAAATTTTATTGAATGTTGAAATTGGTAAATCATGTAATGTTGGCTGATTAAATACATGGAACCCTTGAGTGATCACCCTAGTTGAACAAACTAAAATTTTAAACATGTTGGTGCTGGTTAGGATTTATTTATGTGAAGGGGTGTTTTGAGGGTTTATGTGGATCGGGTGAGCAGCGGGGCTACGGTTGGCTTGGTTGTGTGTTGGTGTGAAAGCAATGTTGGTGGTG
The DNA here is from genome assembly GCA_963277665.1 of Viscum album. Classification (NCBI taxonomy): domain Eukaryota; kingdom Viridiplantae; phylum Streptophyta; class Magnoliopsida; order Santalales; family Viscaceae; genus Viscum; species Viscum album. The sequence continues at coordinate 1,628,556,903 of OY728146.1, read as the reverse complement.
GGCTGTGGGGAAGCAGTAAATGGTATCAAAGGGATGATGATGTATGGGTTTCGGTGTGATTGTGGTTATGGTGGTTGGAAGTGGGGATACAGGGATGGGTGTGAATGGGAACGAACTATGGGTTGTGAATAATAAATAAAATTTGGAAGAGTTAATGAATGGTGGTTCTTGGTAACGGAACGGGAATAATAATAAATGGGGTTGGATGGTTAATAAGAAGGGACTTGTTTGTGTTTCTTGTGTTTTTTTAACTTGATTTGAGGATGGAAGGGATATTGTTTATGAATGCTTGATCCAATTTGGTTGTTCATAGTTTCCCGGTAGTTATGAAACTGATAACTAAAAGTTGTTGAAACATGAAAACATTAAATGGCCTTTTGGGATTATTTGTTGTGTGCATACTCTCTAAGTTCTAGTGCCAAGGCACGTGTTCATATCTTTGTGTAGAAGCCTTATGATAGGCTGAGTGGTTGTTATAATTATTTAAATCTGTACGATTTATGTTTCTTTATGCACCACAACCATGTTGAGCACTTAGTGTCGAACACCCCAATTTCTTGGGGGAGGGTGTTTTTCTCAAAACATCTATTTTTGGCTGGTTATTAGCTCATTTCTTCTCCCTTCCAAGGAATCCCAAATATCTTCGGGCAGGATGTGATGGGATGAGGTCCATTATTAGACCAAGAATCTTCGGGAAGTGTTCTGTGGTGGTTGGCCCAGGTGTGTTCGGGCAGGTTGTTTCCCAAGTGTCTTCAGGATGAGGCCCAGGTGTCTTCGGGTGTGGCAATATATATTCTAGCATAGGTTTCTTCATGCGTGGTGGTGGTTGTTCTGGCCTAGGTGTTTGGAGGCTTGGTTACGTGTGACAGTTGTGGACTGGGTGTTTGTGTGCGGGGTTTGGCAGTGGGAATGTGTGAGGATGTGGCCTAGGTGTGTGCAGGCGGGATGAGGCAGTGGGACTGTGATGAGAATGGCAGGATTGGTCTGATGCATATGATGTCTTCAATAACCAGTGGGAAGGTGGTGCGGGGTACCCATACTTTGATAACATTACTAATATACACTATTGGCTTGTGTTACATGGTGAGTGTCACTGGTGAGTCTGGGTGGATAGATTCTTTGCTAGGTTTTGGTTCTTCTGTTTTCTCACGGGGAATTAGGATGTCTTCCCACTTGTGCATGATAACATTAGGTTTCCCTACTGAGTAAACTTGTATGCTCACCCTATGTATGATTTCAGGTTTTTAGGAGGGCTACAGGGACTCTGCGGGACCTTACTAGTCGGGAAGGGGGAGTTGCTACTATTTTTTGTTGTTGTTTTTCTTTACTTTTGGTACATTACTTGGAGATTTTCTATACTTGTAGTTTTGTTTCACTATTTTATAAAGCATGCATATGGGATTGGTTGTGTTCTATTTCTATACTTTTTCCTTTTCTTCTTCTTGGTTTTTTACTCATCCTATTTCCCAATATTAAATTAATAAAAGAGTAATGCCTCCCATATTTGTGAAAAACTCATACCCTTGGTGCTAGTCTCCACTCTGGGCCTACTAGAGGCGGGACTCGGGGGGTCATTATCTCCCTTCCACCATTTCCAACTTAGGAGGGGCATCTTTGGTGGGAGGTGGTCGTGACACCCACTTTGTTTTTTAGTGTATGAATTGTCTACTCAGATTAGCCATCAGTTTGAAGGATTGTAGGCCATACTAGAGTTGAACTAGGTGTTTAGAGATTTTTGGAGAAATTTCTGAAACATGGATGTGATTATGAAATCACGATCAGATACAATTAATATAAATACTCTATATAGCCTTTCAGAATAATTAATTTATATCCATGAATGTTTTTCCAGTGAAACATCCTCTTGAATTGTGATAAAGTGAGATTTTTTTTACGACGATCCACCACAACCATATAATATTAATCCCTCTTGATGTGTTAGGAATTAGAGTGAAAATGTCCATGTTTATTTTCTCAAACTTCTATGTCTGTATGTATAATGGATTATTCACGCCATTACACCATTTCCTTTTAGCCTTCACATGCTGAAATACCTGACTCATTTATGTTTATTCAGTTATATCTTTTTACATATTATCTCACAAAATGTTATCCATGATATCTCGATACATATTATTTCTCCATTTGTAAATTTAGAATGTTGAGATATGTGCATCATTCATAATGTATTTCTTTATCTTTAGATTGTTTGGTACACATTGTCATAACCAAAGTATTATTACACTATCCTCATCCATCTTGAACTTAGAGGATTTACCATTCTTGATAGCTTCAACCTTTTTCTAAATTTCCACATCATTTCATTGACCATATATTATTTACACCATTAGTGATGGATGAACCATCATTCTAGAAAGGAATGATTATTTTCCTCTCATAATGATCCTCATGGAAATTTTTTATTGTAACAACCCAAGATTTTATGAAAAATATTCTTTTTAATTTCACTAATGTCTTGTGTTGTACGCTACACCAAAAGGAGATTGCATCCTTGACTTGCCTTGCATTACACACAATCACGACCTTCCTCGATAGCGTGTGTAGTACGCAATAACGAGTTTCACTAAACAACAATGTGGTATTAAAATATTATTAAAACTAGTCGTTATGAATAGTAATAACCACTTTTTGAAATATTGTAAATTTTATTTTTCAAAATGGAATTCATTTTTGGATTAGGAGTATCAAATTTAGACTAAGGTGAAATTTTGGTACTTTTCGGATAACGTACATATTTTGATGAATAGTGAAAATTACTAAATTATAAATAAAAACAACTTTTTTAATCGAAATAATTAATAGTGATAAATTATTAATTTGAGTGGATTTAAAGTATATTTAGAATATATTTTTACAATTTAATACAATGTTGGTCATTGGATGTAATTTCACATTTACACCAGACATAAACAAGTGTTAATCTTTTGATAGTTATTATCTCTTAAAAACACGCTATTTGTTGTGACAGTGGAAATTAATTATAAAATTAATTAATTCAACTTATATGTTGCGAATTTTGTAAAATAGTAATCATTTTTGAATTCGGAATATCAATTATAGCTTAGGGTGAAATTTTGGAATTTTTTTGAAAAACTTCAATTTTTTATGAATAGTGAAACTACTAAGTGGTAGTTAAAAAATTAATTTTTCATCATAAATCTTAATTTTACCCCTTCTGTGAATGGAATTTCAAAAATCTGAGAGACACGGTTGATATCAATAAGTATAATGTGGTTCAATGAGATGAAAATAATTTTCGGTGAATAGTAACTTTTTACTTTTAATTTCCACGGTTAAAAGTATATAGGGTAATTAAGGGTAAAAATGATATTAATATTACCCTAAAACATGTCCTAATCCTTTTAGAAAATTGTATCTCGACCAAAAACAACCTTAAGTATAAAATATTATCATTTAGGCCCACTTGTATTAGATTAGGACATTTATTATTATTTAATTCAAAAAAGAGTTAAAAGAGTTAAAATCAATGTTTATTTACTAAAACATTTTTAATATAGGGTTATACATAATATAATTTCGACTATAAATATTAATTAGAAATATAAGACGATTTCCTACATAATGGTATTTTATTTGTAATTTTTATACATTAAATAATTTAATTTATTTATGACAAAACAATGATGCAGTAATTACCTTTTTAAGAAAATAATGACAGAATTGATGTTATAAACACCCAAATAAATTTAATTTGAGACTTTTTATGAATCCCACTAATTTTATAGGTTAATATTACATTTTAGTATTGATTTAAGTAACTTGGTTTGAATTTATCATTCTGTTAGAAATTTCATAAAAATCATGTACCAAATAGTGTCAAAGTTGACATAAATTAGTTTTTAAAACAAATATTATATTATTAATTGTTATTTAATTCCTAAAAATCTAAGGTTAGGCCAAATGACATAGATAAGGATATATATATTAATAATAAACAACTTGGGGTTCGTTTGGCTTCATATAGTATGTTTATTAACCATATAGTGTAAGAAAACAAAAATACACGGTAAAAGTTAAATTATTTAACTCAGAGTTAAATCTAACTGATAAGGATAAAATAATAACCTTAACTTTTCTAAATACTATTGGATGAGAGGCTTTATACCCATCCCCACTTTATATTCAAAATAAGTCCATTTGTAACCATTATAAACCGAATTGGACCTTAATATAAAATAATATTTTGAGATTTTCCTAAGATACCCCTCTCCTCCCTTATAAAAGGGCACCTCCTCCCTCTCCTCCTCACACCAATTTGAGCATTCAAGCTCGTCCAACCCCTGACAAAATCTATTCTCCACTTCCCTAGTATCATCCTAGAGGCCCTGGTCTTCTTAAAAGTCCAATGTTAGTGCCCTAAAAGGAGGTCTCAAAGAAGCACTTCAAAGAAGAGGTAATACCCATTACCGATCCTTTCCAATTTCTTTCTTCTTCATCTCCTTATTTCTTAGTTGTTTCATTATGAAGTAATAACCTAAGTATCATTAATATACTGATATGTTATTATAAGTATTAAACAACCCTATTTAACCATCTATCCATCCAACGGAAAATGAAATCACCGCGCGTGCGTACGTACGGAATACCGTCTCCAGGCCGTGGTGTAATCTATTTTCCGCCGCCACCTTAATAGGATGGGTATAATAGTGTAATGTGTAACTATATATGATTATTATAAATTGATATTGATACTGAAATAGTATACATACACTTCAACAAAATTCCACGACCATGGGAACGATATCATCGCTCGTGCGTACGTACGGACTACCGTCTCCACAACGCGATGAGATTCATTATCCAGGTTAACCATTCTAGAATGATTATAAAGTATATATAATGAATAATAATGGAATATATGAAATGGTAAATCTAATGTATTTATGTATATATATATATATATGTCATCTACTTACTTCCATTCAAGACAATAAGGAAAGGAAAGCAGCGTTCATGCGTACTTACGGACAACCGTCTCCATGAACGGTGTGTTTCCTTTCATTTATCTATTTATTATATATGTATATATACTGAATATATATGATATATAAATCATACTTTATATTCTGGAAGTAATTAAATCATGATATAAGTAATAATAATGTCAAATATAACAAGTCCAAACACCTACGATAAATGAGACGATTTTACCCAAAACGCTACTTTAACATGAATTTACAAAAGAACGGGTAATATAGAGTCATAATTGGACCATATATGATATAATAACAATGAATATGATTCTTTAATAAGTCAATAACATGATTTAAATCATTATACAGGAGTTTCGGACACGTACAAAGCAAGTCGGACCTAAGGTAAGGGAAATATCACAATCTCATTTTTACTTGAGATTGTTTATACTTTAGTATTTACTAGGGTGTATTTTATCATCCACATCCATGTTTCATCAATATGTAATATTATTTCCATCCACCTAAAATTTTTTAAATCCAATTTTACCCTTTGGTGAGTTTTTAGTAAACGATACGAAAGGAATCTTTTGTCGTTTTTCGTACGAGATAATTTTTGACTTTTCCGACAAAAGTATGAGAAGAATGTTTTTTAAACATATACGGCATGAATGGATTTTTAAAAACATATTTCAAAGAATCTTCCTTTACAAGTTTTCAAGTTTATTTTTAATAAACTTTTTTTAGTTTAAAATTGTAAGTCATGTTAAGAAAGGAAAATGTTTTTGAAGTAGAAATGATATTTTCCACCCGAATGGAGTTCAAGTGTTTTATCAAAATTATTTTCCATCTAAGATAATAAAGGCTTCTGTTTCTATCCCTATTATTACATTGATTTGATTATGTTGTGATGGAAATATTTTTATGAATTCCTTTATCTTATATGAATTGTTTTATGATGTCATGTTGTTTAAGAATCCCATTTGTATTACATGGGTTATGATATGATGTATGGTTTATGATTTTGTGGCACACATAAGAATGGTTTCATTATGAGATGGGTGGGACCTATAGCTCCCTCCAATGCATTGGGTAAAGATTTTATATCTCATTAGATAGACATGGCTGGAATGGTAGGTTATACCGGTTCAGTGAAACAGGACTGGAACGAGGGTGACTCGGTTCAGAAACGGACTTTGTCCACTAAGATAGTCTTGGCAATGAGTCTTGACTAACAAGAAATGATTCTCTATGATTATGTGTGTATTCCACAAAGTTTCATGTTTTATGTTATGATTATTGGGATTTCATTTCACTACTATAATTTATCCCATGTAATGAAATTATTCTCTCTTTTGCAGGTTAATATTTCCAAAAGTTATTTTCTTATGAATATGATGTGATTGATTTTTCTTTTGTTTACCCTTACTGAGCATTTGAGATCACCCTTTTATGTTTTCTTTTCCCTGGGATATAAATAAAGGTTTTAGGTAAAAAAAAGGGGAAGATCATTACGGGAGATATTGAAGATCTTTCACCACGATTAGAATATTATGTTCCGAGTTTCCAAAGACACTAAACTATTACGATCCTTGTGTGTGTGTTTTTGTTATGTACTAAGTATTCCGAATATGTAATGTAATGTCAATGTACATCAAGCTTCGGGTCTCTATAGTTGGTATCAGATGAAAGGTTTAGTCAACCTTTGGAAACTAGGATGCGAAAACGTTAGTGAGATCCCTATAGATATTTCTAAGGTATGTCAAGGGATGTCCCTAAGGATACGTATACGTATAAGATACAGTCCTAGAACTACGGTAATGATCATAGAATTTAACCTAAGAAGTTAGATATTGAGGATAATTCCCCTTTACTATGTTGTTTTCTCTAGCATGATTCTTGCCTCTCACAAAATTATTTTTGTGTTTTAGTTAATGGAGGGAACCAAAAGGAATTCGGTTAACATTAAATCCAATGGACAAATTGGTGACTATGAGAATAAAAAATTGTGTAATTCCTAGCGAGAAAGATGTTGTGATTATGCCGAATCAGACATCGCGATATATGATTAACAAGGTGAAATTTAGTGGTATGCGTAATTCATCAAAGAAGAGGAAGATAGACTATTATGCATGTTGGCATGTTGAGGAGCATAAATAAAGGAAGATTGAGATTTCTAAAGAAGGGAAGAAGAACCTTGAGGAATACCTCAAATGGAGGGACCGATGATATCTGTGTGGAGAAAAGGGTCATAGAGTGACAGACTGTTATGTAGTTCAATGTCTTATTTGTGGAGAACATGGGCATTACCCAACTCAATGCCCTGACCTAAAAATTTACTTCTAAATCAAGGAAGGACTTATTCAAGGACAATCATTGAAGTGGATGGAATGAAGTGTTTATGTATTGGTATTCAGGAATAATGTTTTTGAGGTACTTTTATGGTGTATTGAAATATTTATGTATTTGTCTATTGTGGTTTTCAATAATTTTAAGGTACCGGTAACCATGAAAAGTGATTCAAATATTTTGGAAAGTAGATAATATGCCGATAATGAAAGGATAAAGAGAAAATGAAATGTTTGACAGTATTCATCAGCTCATGATTGATATAAGGACTAAGTGATATCATGGTTTGAGTATATTGAATTTTGAGGATTTTGGTATGTGGAAGGTGTCAACTTTTAACTGCATTCATGTTTTCACTAAGGTATTCAAGATAATACATGATTAAGGACTTTAAATGTTTGGAATGTGACCAACAAGACATATCTTATGATATATGGGGATCAATGATGGTATTAAATCTCTGGTAATTGTTTTCACTATATTATGAGAGTGGACTGCAGTATTTTGGATAAGCATAAAGATTGGAATGGACTATGTTGGACATAAGTTAGTATTGTTTAAGGATCGAAGTTTTTTCGATATTATTGATGGGATGTTATAGTAATATAGTTTTAAAAAAAGGACAACCTACAGGACGGGCGATAGCCCATCGCGTCGGACAAGGCTGTGGAAATCGAACCCACAACCGAAGTGCGACTGGCCTTTATCGCCTACCACTGGCCTACAGGAATTCCCTGTTTAGTAGAAACTAGTTTTATTATATTAAGAAGTATGATATATGATGTATAAGTCCATTTTAAGAACCATATATGATTAATCTCACTATAGAATGACTTATGTATATTTAATAACTTTTGCTAACCTTTTTTTGAGACAGATGGAATGACCTGTCATTCTATCACACGATCTGCTAACACTTCACGAATAACAAATTCAAATTCATTTTTTTAAGAGATGAAGTGGAAATTGTTCAAGGCACAAACAACAGTGAGATTGTACCAAAATAAAGTAAGTATTTATTCTAATTCAAATTCTTTAACATTAGGGAAACAATCTTGAAAACCAACAATGTTATCCTAGTGCTCATATATCTTATTAATCAGATGGTACCATAGATCATCACAAATTTATGGCTTTGTGATTTATAGCTTTTCCATAGCCATGTTCTCTACCACTCTCAATCAGAACATGATGGTTAGATTTTTATTCCATATCCATATTTTCACCTATGTGGAAACCCAGTGATTAGTTTATTTGGGTAAACGTTAAGCTTCATACTTTTATTTTTAAAGATTGGTTTTGGTATTCCTTTTTACGATGTGCGTTTCGATTAAAGAAACTTTCAAATAGTAAACCATTTATAACCCCGACGAATTTCCAGGGCGAAATTCATTTTAAGGGGGGTACAATGTAACAGCCCAATATTTTATGAAAAATATTCTTTTTAATTTCACTAATGTCTTGTGTTGTAGGCTACACCAAAAGGAGCTTGCATCCTTGACTTTCCTTGCATTACACGCAATCACGACCTTCCTCGATAGCGTGTGTAGTACGCAATAACAAGTTTCACTAAACAACATTATGCTATTAAAATATTATTAAAACTAGCCGTTATGAATAGTAATAACCACTTTTTGAAATTTTGTAAATTTTATTTTTCAAAATGGAATTCATTTTTGGATTCGGAGTATCGAATTTATCCTAAGGTGAAATTTTGGTACTTTTCGGATAACTTTCATATTTTGATGAATAGTGAAAATTACTAAATTATAATTAAAAACAACTTTTTTAATTAAAATAATTAACAGTGATAAATTATTAATTTGAGTGATTTTAAAGTATATTTAGAATATATTTTTAAAATTTAATACAATGTTGGTCATTGAATGTAATTTCACATTTACACCAGACATAAACAAGTGTTAATCTTTTGATAGTTATTATCTCTTAAAAAAACGCTATTTGTTGTGACAGTGGAAATTAATTATAAAATTAATTAATGAAACTTATATGTTGGTAATTTTGTAAAATAGAAATCATTTTTGAATTCGTAATATCAATTATAGTTTAGGGTTAAATTTTGGAATTTTTCTGAAAAACTTCAATTTTTGATGAATAGTGAAACTACTAAGTGGTAGTTATCAAATTAATTTTTCTTCATAAATCCTAATTTTACCGCTTCTGTGAATGGAATTTCAAAAATCCGAGAGACATGGTTGATGTCAGTATGTAAAATGTGGTTCAATTCGATGAAAATAATTTATGGTGAATAGTAACTTTTTACTTTTAATTACCACGGTTAAAAGTAAATAGGGTAATTAAGGGTAAAAATGATATTAATATTACCCTAAAACATGTCCTAATCCTATTGGACAAGTGTATCTCGACCAAAAACAACCTTAAGTGTAAAATATTATCATTTAGGCCCACTTGGATTAGATTAGGACATTTATTATTATTTAATTCAAAGAAGAGTTAAAAGAGTTAAAATCAAAGTTTATTTACTAAAACATTTTTCATATTGGGTTATACATAATATAATTTAGACTATAAAGATTCATTAGAAATCTAAAAAGACTTCCTACATAATGGTATTTTATTTGTAATTTTTATACTTTAAATAGTTTAATTTATTTATGACACAACGATGATGCAGTAATTACCTTTTTAAGAAAATATTGACATAATTGATGTTATAAACACCAAAATAAATGTAATTTGAGACTTTTTATGAATCCCACTAATTTTCTCGGTTAATATGACATGTTAGTTTTGATTTAAGTAACTTGTTTCGAACTTATCATTCTGTTAGAAATTTCATAAAAATCATGTACCAAATAGTGTCAAAATTGACATAAATTAGTTTTTTTAAAAATATTATATTATTAATTGTTATTTAATTCTTAAAAATCTAAGGTTCGGCCAAATGACTTAGATAAGGAGAGTTATATTAATAATAAACAACTTGGTGTTCGTTTGGCTTCATATAGTATGTTTATTAACCATATAGTGTAAGAAAACAAAAAGACACGGTAAAAGTTAATTATTTAACATAGAGTTAAATCTAATTGATAAGTTTAAAATAATAACCTAAATTTGTCAAAATCCTATTGGATGAGAGTATTTCGACCCATCCCCACTTAATCTTTGAAAGAAGACCATTTGGAACCATTATAAACCGAATTTGACCTTAATATAAAATAATATTTTGATATTTTCCTAAGATGCCCCTCTCCTCCCTTATAAAAGGGAACCTCCTCCCTCTCCAACTCACACCAATTTGAGCATTCAGGCTCGGACAAACCCTGCCAAAATCTCTTCTCCACTTCCCCAGTATCATCTTAGAGGTCCTGGTCTTCTTAAAAGTCCAATTTTAGTGCCCTAAAAGGAGGTCTCAAAGAACCACTTCAAAGAAGAGGTAATACCCATTACCGATCCTTTCCAATTTCTTTCTTCTTCAACTTCTTCTTCTTTAGTTGTTTCATTATGAAGTAATAACATAAGTATAAATCATATACTGATATGTTATTATAAGTATGAAACAACCCTATTTAACCATCTATCCATCCTACGAAAAATGAAATCACCGTGCGTGCGTACGTATGGAATACTGTCTCCACGCCGTGATGTAAACTATTTTCCTCCGCCACCTTAATAGGATGGGTATAATAGTGTAATGAGTAACTATATATGATTATTATAAAGTGATATTGATACTGAAATAGTATACATACACTTCAACACAATTCCACGACCATGGGAACGATATCATCGCTCGTGCTTACGTATGGACTACCGTCTCCACGACGCGATGAGATTCATTATCCATGTTAACCATTATAGAATGATTATAAAGTATATATAATGAATAATAATGGAATATATGAAATGGTAAATCTACTGGATTTATGTATATATATATATATGTCATCTACTTACTTCCATTCAAGACAATAAGGAAAGGAAAGCAGCGTTCATGCGTACGTACGGACTACCGTCTCCATGAACGGTGTGTTTCCTTTCATTTATCTATCTATTATATATATATATATATACTGAATATATATGATATATAAATCATACATTATATTTTGGAATTAAGTAAATCATGATATAAGTAATAATAATGTCAAGAACAACAAGTCCAAACACCTACGATAAATGAGACGATTTTACCCAAAACGCTACTTTAACATGAATTTACAAAGGAATGGGTAATATAAAGTCATAAGTGGACCATACATTATATAATAACAATGAATATGATTCTGTAATAAGTCAATAACATTATTTAAATCATTATACAGGAGGTTCGGACACGTACAAAGCAAGTCGGACCTAAGGTAAGGGAAATATCACAATCTCATTTTTATCCGAGATTGTTTATAATTTAGTATTTACTGAGGGGGTATTTTATCATCCACATCCATGTTTCTTCAATATTTAATATTATTTCCATCCACCTAAAATTGTTTTAATCCAATTTTACCCTTTGGTGAGTTTTTAGTAAAAGATACGAAAGGTATCTTTTGTCATTTTTCGTACGAGGTACTTTTTGACTTTTCCGACAAATGTACGAGAAGAATGTTTTTTAAACTTATACGGCATGAATGGATTTTTAAAAAATTATTTCCAAGAAGCTTCTTTTACAAGTTTTCAAGTTTATTTTTAATAAACTTCTTTTAGTATAAAATTGTAAGACATGTTAAGAAAGGAAATTTTTTTGAAGTAGAAATGATAGTTTCCTCAAGAATGGAGTTCAAGTGTTTTATCAAAATTATTTTCCATCTATGATAATAAAGGGTTCTGTTTCTATCCCTATTATTACATGGATTTGATTATGTTGTGATGGAAATATTTTTATTAATTCCTTTATCTTATATGAATTGTTTTATGATGTCATGTTGTTTAAGAATCCCATTTGTATTACATGGGTTATGATATGATGTATGGTTTATTATTTTGTGGCACACATAAGAATGGTTTCATTATGAGATGGGTGGGACCTATATCTCCCTCCAATGCATTGGGTAAAGATTTTATATCTCATGAGATAGACATGGATGGAACGGTAGGTTATACCGGTTCAGTGAAACAGGACTGGAATGAGGGTGACTCGGTTCAGAAAGGGACTTTGTCCACTAAGATAGTCTTGGCATTGAGTCTTGACTAACAATAAATGATTCTCTATGATTATGTGTGTATGCCAAAATGTTTCATGTTTTAAGTTATGATTATTGGGATTTCATTTCACTACTATAATTTATCCCATGTTATGAAATTATGTCCTCTTTTGCAGGTTAAGATTTCCAAAAGTTATGTTCTTATGAATATGATGTGATTGATTTTTCTTTTGTTTACCCTTACTGAGCATTTGAGCTCACCCTTTTATGTTTTCTTTTCCTCAGGATATAAAGAAAGGTTTTAGGTAAAAATAAGGGAAGATCATTATGGGAGATATTGAAGATCTTTCACCACGATTAGAAGATTACGTTCCGAGTTTCCAAAGACACTAAACTATTACGATCCGTGTGTGTGTGTTTTTGTTATGCACTATGTATTCCGCAAATGTAATGTAATGACAATGTACATCAAGCTTCGGGGTCTCTACATTTATAATTATTTGATTATTGGATCCTTCTTAATTTTTATCATTGATAAAGAAAAAGGATCCTTTATACATAGAGCATCTTCGAAACATATTTTCATTACCCAGACGGTATTGGATTGAGCAGTCGTAATAATTGATGGGCTATAACCCTCTTCATTGGAGCATATTAATCTTGATTTGTGTGAATATATATTTGAGACTCTTCTAATAAGTATATATATTAAAAATTTACCCATAGAGATAATGCTGGTATATTTTCAGTGTAATGATCAAATCTTCCAACTCAAAATCATGTGTGGGATAGTATTTATCAAAAATTATCAACTTCAGTGAGGCGTAGGATATCACTGTATCTCTTTACAATGGGGTTGATGTATTGAATCCCCGAATATTTTCATATACTCAACATTAATCTACTAATGAAGTGGTCCACCTTTATTTAGGTGTTAATGATATAATCAGAGGTGTATCTTTTACGAAATTTAATGTTTTATTTGTACACCTCGATTGACTCGTCTTCTTTATACATATGTTTGAGGAACTCTATTTCCATCTTAAGATGTATAGTTCATGGAATATATTTTTTGGGAAACATTTTATTGAATTCCACCCAAAACTGTAATCAATTTACTCCTTAGACATCATGTTTTTTATCAGTTTCCACCCCATTCATCTTATACATCAAAATGATAGACCCCCAGCAAAATTGTCTTTTATTCAAAGCATTGGAGGAAAATGAATATTTTTTTAACAAAATTAATCCACATTTCTGTGGGGAGTGGATTGGATGATCCAAAAAAATAGGTGGCCTTTTTTAAAGGATGTATTCAATGTATATATTATCTTTCCTAGGAATAGGATGTTGCTCCACATGATTAATGATATAATTCATATCATCAACCAACTGTGAAAGTACTATTAATAAGTTATGGGAACCCATTCCAATCATATTTCGAATATCATTATGTAAATCAGTAAATTTACTATTAAATTTATTTTAGGAATGTGATCATATATTTCCATAAATTAATAATGAAAAATAAAGTGCAATTGTGGACTTCAATACGTAGATAATATGAAAAAAATGGATTCTTTAATCATGAAAGGATAAACTCTTAATGTAAAATTATATCCTAACTTATGATCCCCTGTGATTAAAAATAGGTTTCCCATGATCTATTTCCTACGATATATTATTATGGGAATTTCTTTCATAATAATGGTTCTCAATGAGCTTATAAATTTAGAAAATTATATCTCCCAGGAGTGTCAAACTAGGTGAACAATAAGGGTCGTTTCTATGTACAATGCAACCCTTAGTATGCCCTAAAAACCTTATTTAAGTGCTTACTCCTATGTATATCTATAATATAACTTCATCCATTTTTATTATCATGATAGGGATGTATTTTCATGGAAAACCACATACGATATACTTACCAAAATTTAAGGATTTTCTTTCATTCTTTGTCTAATCCCTAGGATTATTATGAAAGTGAATAATTTTTAATCTCAAAAATAACTACATTTTTTCTCTAATTCCTAAAATAGTTATTTTAATCTTTTTCACATATAATTTCATTATATTAACAATAATTAAGAAAAAAATAAATGAAAAATATCAAAAAGTATAGTTTAATGGATATTAGGTTTATAATTAATCATCATGATTCCAACACAAGAACATCCTTTCATTAATTGGCATAAATACATCCTAAAATATCTTAATCCCTTATATCTACATAGGATAATTGGTGGATAATATGAAAAAAGGGATGAGCTAATAATCCTAGTATGGTAAAAAACATTTGAATAAATATTACCACATGGATTTTGAGTCATACCATAATAATCAACAAGAATGGAAAATATTAAACATAATGAATCCATATATGGGATCATAAAATAATAGATTCATAGTAATGTGTAAGGAAAAAACATGAATTCAAGACAATTAAATAATCATTTCACATATTGGATCACGAGTTAATTCCCTTGGAAAATAGAGAAGCATGAGTTTTGGATAACCTCTATGATGACTGCACATAGAGCATGATTTTATCCTGACCACTAAGACCATTGCACAAAACCTCTTAAGAACCTAAAAATTTCTCCATTAATTATAGATAAATCTTGTTTAACACATAATAACATTTACATTGATATGTTATCCACATGTAGAATCATACATATCGAAGAAAAAATAAACATAAGGGTTTCACTTGAAAAGAATTAGGTATCACAATATTATTTAAATGGCATAACATAAGGGATTATCACAATATTATCCATTAAAATAAGTATGTAAATCATAAATGGGATTTTATAAGGTAAAAATATCCATATATCATTATAAGTGATGTCAAACAGATGTGATGACATGTAATATTGTATTTCTGAATCTTTTGAATTGAAACATTTTACTGTATCATATATAAAATATTACAGATCCTTCCAAAAATAAAAGGGAATAATATTTTATATGAAACCATGAGTGAATAAAGAAACATGACCAAATATAGTTGTATATTTTAAAAAGTTAATTTAGGCATCATATAGATTATTTATTTCACATGAAAATGGTTATCAATTTAATAAGTTCCCATAAATTGGGCTTTCATATAAGAAAAAATTTAGCTTGGAAAATTTTAAAAACATTTTTATCCCCAAAATAGATAGAATATTTGATCATAATACATGATATTGGAATATATAAAAATTATTTGAATAATTTACCAAAAAATGATTATTAAATTTGGTTAGAAATTGTTAAATAATAACACCAGTGAATAATTGAGGTTCAGGTAGAATCACTTACCCTATGTTAGAAGGTTTTCTTCACTTGATCATAATATCCAAGATAATCAAATTTTATTCAATGATTATGATTTAAATAAACATTTATAAAAGTATTTGATTTATTGTTATATTATTATGTTTATTTATGTCCTTTTATGGGTTAAGTGATACAATTTCATTGTTTTGGAGCATTAATTTCCTTGTTTTTCTGGATTGGTTTACTTGAATATGTGTATAAAAAATCATATAGAATGTGAATAGTAGCCCATAAATGAAAATAAAAGTTATAAATGATCTTATAAAATATTAAAATACCAATTTCTTATAGAAGTTAGGGTGATTAATTATGTAAATTAATAATTATATTTTTTTTAGATTACTTTATCATTTGTTTTAATCACAACCTAGTCTTTTTATATTATTAAACATCATCAATAAAAAAATTGTTTTAGAAAATTAAATAGGTTTTAATACATATAATATATCATATTTTAATAATAAAAATGGTTTCATGAACATTAATGAATTTGGAGTTTAAAGACTAAAACATGTCATCCAAGAAGATCGAAGATCATCAACATACGAACGATGTTTTTTTATAAAATAAAACCGACTAGAAATGATACATGATGATGAATTATTCCATAAACATGATAAAATTATTGTATATGTATTAAAATATAGTATTAATTCCACATGGAAATGTGAAAATGATGATTATATAATATATGAAAAGAATATGAAAATAAATTAAAATAAAAGGAAGAGGGTTTTACATACTGATTCCTTCTACTTGAGAGCCTCCTTAGGGGCTTGGTTAGGGACATTTGTTAAGTAAAAAACTCATGGAAGTGGGGTATTGATTCAGGTAGAGTATTGTTCCGAAAATGGAAAGTCTCAAAGCTTGATATGTTTGAGGAAAATAGGTGGGGAGGGATGAAATTTATAGTGGAGGATATAAGTTCTTTCATTATATTTTAATAATTGTTTTTTTTAATTTTGGATGAAGACTATGAATACATTGATCATTGTCAAAAAAAATATTAAAATAATGAAGTATTGTTTTAGATTCTAGGCTCACATAATCCACACATCATATATGACTCTATCAATCAATTATTTTTCATTTCTCGTAAAATTACTGTATTTTAAAATTCCCAAAAAAATAAAGTATTTCATAAAAATTACAAAATTTCATCTATCCATTTTTCAAAATATTGAATTAAAAAAGGAACATCATTTTATGTAATATTTTCTCTAAATATGAAAAATTATATTTTTACTTGAAATAATCATTTAATTGGAAAATAAAAATTTTTAATTAAAAACTAATTTTATAAATCATTGAAAAATTATATAAGTTCACAAAAAATTAGCTTAAAATCATAAGGAATAAAAATATTAATTTGTGAATACATTTTAAAAGTTTTTTAGAAATTATTAAATAATTTGTAATGTTGTGATTAAATATTTATGACTTTCAAAAATAAAATTATTTGATTAATAATTTTATAACATAACTATTTAATTATAGTATGATATAATTATATATTTTTTTAACTTATAAGATGACTATTTTTTTTAAACTTTCATTAGTGAGGATACAATTCAATTTTCTAGTTTACATTTCATAAGGTTCATATTACTAATATTAATGTAATTTTAGAATTACCTAGGACAATTTTTCTTAACTAATATAAATTCCTTTTATTTTATTAATTCATAATTTATTAGTTTTGTATTTCATTCTCAATTTGATTTTATATGATCATACGATATGACATAATTATATGAATGGAATTTCCATTGATTAAATGATGGTTATTACAATGAATAACAGATAATAAGGTATAATTATATTTATAAAACTAGATTTCTTATTTAAGTAGGGATAATGAAATTTTTATGGATTTTTTAGAATAAATAAAACAAAAATGCTTGATAAAAATGATACCACTTCTTTTAGAAACCACAATTGATTAACTCCTTATAAATTATCAGGTGGGTGTTCGGTTTAAACTATGGACTATATAAATAAAGGAGGGACTCTAAAAAAGTAATTATAAAGTTATTGTATGATAAAAATATTATTTAATTTCAGAATTATTGTGAATCAAATGTTCCCTTTAATAATAAATGGGACGGGAACTCTTGGAATTCATTAAAATATAAAAATATAAAAATACTATAATAAAACCAAATACATTTAAATGGAATTTAAAATAATAGGGGATTAAATTTCATTCCATATATCATCCCCCTTATACTTATAAAATATCTTTACAGTTTTGTAATATTTTAATTCAATGATACATCATTAAATTATCATTACTGTCAAATTTGATACTATTCATATTGTTGAATTTAAAAACATAAATAAACAAGTCATAATTACACACGATTAATTTTTTATATCATATTAATTTCATGGAAGTATTTAAATTTATTTTATCACAATATGTATATATAAATATTTTTTAATTTAATATTCTATTATTATTTCTTTTAGTTTTAAATTAATTAAACAATTAATGAAGCTGGGTTGTATAAGAATTTAATGTGATTATATATTCAATAAAATTTAAATATATCTTCCATTGTTGAAAATAAATATTTTATACATCAAGATTTTATTTTAATTATATCAAATAATCATTATAATCATAGATAAAAAATGGTATATTTGTTAAAAAAAATTTGGGGGATCTTTGACTTTTCATTAAAAAAATACTATAAGGGTATTAAGGGCAAACAAGTGGATCTAAATGATGAAAATAAGACACATAGATAACAATAGTTGAGGTATAGTAAACCAACAATATTTATTCATGTTTTGGTATATTAAATTATTGTTATCATTTTTATTTTACTTTTTTGTTTTAATTTTTTTATTTTCTTCATCTTGCACAAAAACTACGTAAGTGTTTCAAAAGAATTTAGATAAGTAATTAAGATATAAAAATAGAAGTTAAATTAATATCATAAAAATAAATTATTGAGTATTAATTTATACCTTAATAAACATTAATTATATATATTTACTCATATTCATTTCAATCTTACTTATTTGATTTCATAATTTGACTTTTCATGCCTTGTTTAAGCATTGAACACATCGTTTGGATATAATTCCTAATATATAACTACAAAATTTAAAATATTTAGTATATATAAAATTTTATATATTATATTTATTTAAAATGTCATGAAATTAAACTATATCTTTCAATTATTAGATATAAGACACCAAATTTTACTTTTCAACAGTTTCACAAGAACTATGTTAGCAGTGAGATTGATTTTCATATTTATTATGAAATATGTTCTACATTTCATGTTGTAAATTATTTTTTATAATATATGTATTATAATTTAATATGTGTGTCATTATATATGTTTAATTAATGTTTATGTAATAATTTTTTTGAAAATATCAAAAAATATACCACATTTAAAAAACTCATATTATTACTATTCACAAATTTTTTAACATCTACTGATGATTCTAAAATTTTAAAAATAGATAAATTCTGATAATTTTATTTAAAAAAATTATTTTACTTTAAAATATACATTTTTGATTCCATTCTATAAATACATAAAAATAGTAACCCATAAAAATAATGAAAAATCATTTAAAAAGAAATCATATTTTGATGAAAACATTTTATGAAGAATAAAATTATATTACTAAATAATATTTTATTCATTTATAAAAATGTAAAAATAAATTTATATACTCATTTCATAAATAATTTCTTCTTATTAACAATGACTGATTCAATTACTTGGTTATATTGCATACATTTAAAATAATAATATTTGGTTTTTCATTTTACTCGCAATATAGTGTATATTTTTTAATATGAAACATATTGTTTCTTTTTAAAACCGTTACATTCTACCCCAAATTTTTGAATTGTTTTCTCATGATTTCAATATTCTATTAGTAATAGAGGTTGAATTTTTAAAATATTTTTTTAAAAACCCATATCGAAAAAATGAATCTATAATGACTTATTTTGAATATAGATAAATGAATTTATGATGGTTAACTATGATATTAGATAATATTTTACCAAATAAGATGATAAAGAAATGGAAGATTAATGCTAACTACCATGGATTGAGATAGAGTTAGAGATATCATGGAAATGATAATGATAACCACCCATACTCATATATTTGTTATAGATTAAAGGCGCTTTATTTCTAATTATGAAATTAAATAAATAATTTTTTTGTTTCCAAATATATTAACTACTGTTATCGAATTTCATTATATAATAACTAAAAAAATTAAGAAATATAATTACATTAAAATAATAATTTAATCATTTAATCAATTTTAACCAGAATCTCATATTTTTAAACACTTTATGAGTTTGAAATCCTTTATCTAGAATGATTACAATCAATTATTATGGATAAAAATGTACATAAAAAGATAAAATCATAATCCACATAACTATAGAAATTAAAAAAATAGTTAAAATAATAAAAGATAATAATCCAAAATTAAATACACATAAATGATTAAAATTACTTTAATCACCAAAAATTGAATACTAATAATTAATTTTGAACATTGATTATTTCTTAAATAAGTATCTATGAAATTTCTAGAAATAGTGAAAACTATGACTAAAACCTAAAATTTAAATGAATTTTTTCACATAGCAATGTCATATATAATTAAAATTTATATTCCAATATAACATCAAGCAATCATAGTGATTCATATATAGAATTTAATTTCCTAAATAACATGATTCCACAAATTGGTTATCAGTTAGATAAATAACCCGAATGAAAATTAATCAAAACAAAATAATATATGCTTCAAAAATATAATTTAACATTTATTACTCAAAAAATCCCACAAAATTGTTTTTAACGTAATCATATATCGTTATCATAAAAATTAAAATATTCTTAAATAACATTAATCACTTAATAGAAAATTAATTTCAAATCTTATGGTAAACTAGTCGACAAATCATATGTTCCCAAATTGAACATAAACTTTATCCATAAAATAGTTTAAATAAATAAGAAAACATAATGACCTTAAATCCATGTAGGCCGGGGTTTGGTGCTTCACCCTTCTAACCCTTCATTTGTGCATTGAATTCCATCAAGATTTTTGGATGTGTTAAATTATTATTGAGCAGTGGGATAATAATTTTTTTAATTATAAATCATATAAAATTCAAATACATTTTATAAATATCCTCCTAAATAAACATAATATATACAACATTAAAAAATTGTTTTAGCCTCAATGTTTAACTAATAGATTTTTTTCAAACCAAAATGTCAAACCATTGATTAAACCAAAAAAGTCTCCAAAATACCATTTTTCACCTTAAAATTTAATAAAAAATCCTCAAAATATTTTTCTAAAAAATTAAACCACTGGTCAACCATAATATTATATGCTAATTTTGATATCCACAATTCTAAATAATCGCACTCAATAATAATATAATAATATACACCCTTTTTTAAACACTTCTCTTATAATAATAATAAGACCTATCATTAAGCATTATATATTCTAATGATTTAAACTAAAATTAAAATAAATTTTTTACCAAAGATATTTTAAGTTAAGAGTTTTAGATAATTAAATGTATATTTTACAATGTAATTCCACACATTAAAGACAACACTTCTATACAGTATCCATTTTTTCTTTAATCAAATGTATTGAAATTAAAACCAATGTCTTTTTCTGTATAAATCGTTAATATTATCTTCATGAAATAATCCTTCTATATAATATCATGTAAATCCATTTAATTTTTTAAAAAAAATTTATAATCACACAAAGATTAGATTGTGATTGTAAAATAAATAAATAAATAAAATATATAAATACAAAATAATATTCCTTTTAAAAATAAACATTGGTGAAAATATATTTATTAGCCAAAAAATAACATTTTTTATAGAATTCATTAATAAAAAATATCAATAAAAAATATTTATGTTAAAATTAAATCCACATATATATCATTAAAAACAAAATAAACCCATGAAAACTTTTCAAAAAACATTGTATCATTTATATTCCATTTAACATAAACTAAATAACCTACCATATAAAAACATGATGTTTATATAAAATCATATAACGAATAATAAAAAATATAGATAAATTGGGTAATAATTTTCATATCAAACATACATATGATGTAACCCTCATGACTACATTATTATTTAATCCTCACCACTACCATAACATAACCTTCACAGTTATACATAGATGTAACCATCATAGTAACTTATAAAATAACCATCATGATCAAATTCAAACAGACCCAATGCATGTTTGGGATATCATTTACCCACTTTTTGTTTATAACAGATCCACCCACAACTGGAATTTGATGTATTTGTGATGAGTTATTTGCAAGGGGATCCCATCTAAAATGAGCATTTGCAATTGGGTACCATCGTAAATTTGTCGTTGTAGAAAATAGCATCGCATATAGTATTATTTGTGATAGGCCATCGCAAAAAAATAATATTTGCAATGGGAAATCATCTAATCTCGAATATTTCTCTGATTATATAATATATACATATAAAAAAATATTTTGATTGGCCTGTCGCAAATAAGTATTTCTGACGGTCCATTATTCCCATAACAAAAAGTTATCTAACAAATATATAATGTATTTGTGATGGGAACCCATCACAAAAAGTCACATCACAAATACTTAATAAAATAATATATAGATATATATTCAATAAAATTATTATAAATTAATATTAGATAATAATAATAATAGTTTTAATATATACAATATAATAGTATATAATAATAATACCATAATTAATAATATAATAATTTTGTTATTATAATATTTATAATCAAATAATACAAATGAATTAACAATGTTATTATTATTATTATTAATGAAAAAATAAAATAAATATTTTTAAAATAATAAAAAAATACAAAATGATAAAATTATCAATATTTGATAGAAATTATAAATAATTAAAATACTATTATTATTATTAGTAAACTAAAAACATTAAAAATTAATACTAATAATACATAATAAATTAATAAAATATTTAAAATAATAAAAAATAACCAAATTAAATTATTCAATATTCGCAGCAAAATAAAAGACAGAAACTGTAAATAGTTAATATTACAAAAAACATTGAATTCAAATGTTTTTAACATGAAAAAATATGTCACATTGGGGGATAGTCTTCTGGAGGAGGAGGTTGAGATGGTGGAGATGGTGGAAGAAACATCATCCCTAAAATACGAGTCAGACGACGCATGTGAAACATCTACATGTGGGGATACATATTCCAATGATGTGTCTCCACATTATACTATTGTTGTTACTGGAACATCTCTTCCTACTCTTACACTAACTCTCTAGATGCTCATTCTGAGCTTGTAGCTGCTCTGATACTGTGATCCAAATGAATATGGATCTCCACGAGATCATCTTAAACTAAATTCCGATCTCAAAAAGCTACCATTGATAGTCCCAGGAGTCAAATAAGAGTCGATACTAACTACTCGCCCATTCTCAAAGCCATACTATGTCTTCTTAAACCATACCACCTCATTGAATGGTGGGCACTTGTCTGATCACCCGTCTTAGCCTGACTCTCAACATGTGTCTGAGAGGTCATGACCATATATGACTCATTCAGTTCCAATTTTAAATTAAAATAGTGAAAATATTATATGCAGTAATTTTTTAAACTAAAAATAAAATAATACTGATCATAATATGACGCTGGAGATCACCTACAATCTCTCTAGTGGAAGGATCATTGTACGACATCCAATAAACATCATACTATGTAATAGCAGGCTACATGACTGCCTACATGAATATAAAATTAAATTTTTATATTTAAAGTTATATAAAATATTAAAAAAAGTACTTACTATGTGTTCTCTATGTGTACTGAATATACATATACTGACTTGATGTATGACCTCCAATCTCCCCCTATTCTGTCGGCCAGATCAATATATCTTCTGAAATCCACCACCCAACCAATGTGAACTGA
The DNA here is from genome assembly GCA_963277665.1 of Viscum album. Classification (NCBI taxonomy): domain Eukaryota; kingdom Viridiplantae; phylum Streptophyta; class Magnoliopsida; order Santalales; family Viscaceae; genus Viscum; species Viscum album. Next base: position 1,628,533,128 of record OY728146.1, on the reverse strand, counting down.
ATCAATAACAAACGTGACATGTAATGTACACTGGTTGGTGGGGTATACATAACTCATCAAATACTACCACTCATTCTTTCTTCATTGTCGTCCTAAAATTATGCAATAATCTAACAAAAATGGTCACACATAGACACATCACATGCCGCGTGGATAGACTCACGCATTCTATTATCCATGGGAAACCATAAACCCTACAAATAATTTATAATATCATGTTATTAATGAAATTAATTTCAAAATAAATATTATTTATTTACGTACCGGCCAATGATTGAACACATCAAGCTACACATCAATTGGAATTTGTTCCCATGCGATACATGGTTGAGAAAAATAATTTCACAAGATAGTGCTTCCCTATCCAATAACTATATGATCAAAACAGTGAAAAAATAAAAAATTATCATTCAATTAGTATATTAATAAAATAATTTATTCTATATAAAATACACAGGTTATTATACCTCCTCGTGCATAGATCAAAGCCAAGACGTTGACATAGCTTGGGGATAGGGTCAGGAATCGTCAGTCTCTCAAGAACGCGCCCCCTCCACATATCCCATAAACATAAGTAAGTTGGTCGTCAGATATTAATGTGTCATATTTTCTATGAATTATTTTTTAAATAATATATGGAATTTTTTCGAGACCAGACCTTTTGAATGCAAGCTATTCTGAGACCCGGAGTGCCCGTAATAAATATTTGAAATTAATTTAAATTTTAAACAGCATGCATGATAATTTTTTCCACAAGATTGTGATATATTTTAAATAGGTTCCCATTTCAGAAATATGAGTGCACCATTACATTCAGAGAAACGACTTTTCCATAGGTGTGGCCTCACATCGACCGGTGCGCGAAAACTGAAATAGTTAGTTTCAGGATGTTCCTAACGAAAATAAAATAGAATAATAATTTATTTTGTTTCGTTTCCTTTTTGAGCAGTGACCAAGTATCCTCCTCTTTAAATATATGCTTGTGGAATTTCAAAGGTTCAGCCACATAACCCTATGAAATTGATGATTAGACATTAGAGATTAGGAGGAGAACCTGTTGGTGGATGACAACGACCCGAACGATCGACGCACTTCGAAATAGATTAACTTTACCAACGAATGGGGAAAAATGATCATTATTACACTGAATAGAGGTAGGGTTTGTTGTTTCAATTCTTCTTCCATGTTCTTGTACTTAAAAATGATCACGGGGCCACCCAAAAATAGTTCTATCGGTGGATTCGTAAATGTTTTGGGAGTTTTTTTATTGTGTTGATCATGGAAAATTAATTGAGGTTAGATTATTATTTTGATTCTGCTGAGTTTGATCCTACTAATGATTGAGGATCAACACCGTTATAAATGATGGTGGAGCTTTGTTCCGCAATTTTTCTATTGGATTTATTTCCCTTTCATTTTCTTTTGCTCTCTTCGCATTTTCATGGGGTGACGAACAACGGATTGCTGCCCATCTGTTTTGTGATGAAACGATCCAAAATTGATGATCTAACATCATGAAGGCCTAGTGAAGATGCGACGACAATGGCGGAAAAAAAATTTACATGGTTTGGGATTTGACTATATTGAAGAGTTCTTAATGTGCATGAATCATAGAGTTTTTTTAGGTCTGATTGGTGGCTTGAAACTGACGTAATCTACTTCAGGATGATCGGGTGACCTCAACCCTTCAGTTTCATGATGATCGAGTGACTAGATCAAGGATCAGAGGAGCTCCTAGGTATGGTTATGAAGAATATTTTTCTTTAAATTTCTGAGGAACACAATGTGTATTTCGGAAGAACACATCTTGTGGTATCAGATCAATAGCGACGAGGGTTTCTCAAGGCACAAAACTATTACATGGGTTTTTCATTGAAGAACATGAAAAGTGGGTCTTTACGTGGGACTCAGTGTGTATATCGGGTGATTCACAGACACAAGATCGAGTACCCGGCTGTGTCCTCAACCACACGGCCAAACAAAGTCGGTTAAACAAGGTACCCCTTGTACAAGTTACACAGGGTAGAGCACATGGGATAAATCCATATATGAGAACACAACCGCATACACGGAGCCGACACGAGTTACTCAGACCTGTTGTGTGATCTGTACGACATGTCGTGAACTATCATTCCTACATGACCAGCCTTGCGAAATGGGTTGTAGTACATGAGCAGTACCCCGACTCAGAATACAAGACATGTGACACTTCTACATTCAGTGTACATTTTAGTACATGGAAAGATCCTCCTATCCACCATGTCTTGGACATGTTTCGTTTGGGTTATTTCCCCTTTTTTGATTCCCTGAAGGTAATGTATCATTCCCTTATATAGGTGTATGATCTCTTTATGAAGACATTCTGAGATAGACTCGGGTATTCTTCAGATATGCCCATAGAGAGATCCTATATAAATTTTTTACTATAGGTAGATTCAGGTATTTATGTGACTACATCCATAGGGTGTTGATCCTCTACCTATTAGGCGAATCTAGATGAGTCACGGTATCTGCCAAGGCCCTAGAAGTGATCCTCATATGTGTATCATGATATTTCCACACTCCAATGTGTGTTCTCCTAAAATGAGTGTATCTATCTCTCGTGACCTTTCCCGATGGACAATATTTCTTGGACGGACATCATCAGGGATATTCGACACATGGAGTGAGTTCTCCCGGAATAGTTCTTCATGGAATCATTGAACTAAATCAATAGTGGGGGAATGTTGTTGTGTGACTTGTCCCTACTCTATGGGACTGGGTTTTGAGAATATCTGGATATTTTTAGTTACTCTTTCTATATGTTCAGTAGAAATATTTTGTAGATCTGACTATACCATTGCATTGTGTATTTCATTGTGGTTATTGGGGCCCTCTACTAAGTATTGTTATACTCACCCTTGCATGGGAATTGCTTGAACGAGCCTTGTCTTGTGCAGATGAGAAGCCTTTTGACAGAGTCCCAGTCGGACCAGGATAGGACTATGCTTCCAATGATCCCTATAGGCTAAGGAGTTCCTATGGCTACGAGCTGCAGTCCCAGTACATCCTTGTGTTTACAAGTTGGAATTTTTAGTTCTCAGAATCCTGTTTTTGGTGGGCTTGTATTCTAACCAAGTTAACTTTCTGTAAATTACTTCTATCGTACTCTATTTATTGGGATTAGTTGTATGCATGCATTTTGTTCACTAGTGGTAATTTTACATTTCATCATTGTGGGATTGGAGGTGTGTGTGTGTGTGTGTATAGGTACCTATGAAATGACTCCTATGTAAGTAATATTCCTACTCAGTGCTTGTCACCAGCCCCTGGCATGTTGGAGGCGGGTGTGGGGAGTTGCGGCGTGGGCCCCACTAGGACGGGTCATGACAGGGTGGTATCAAAGGTAGTCGGTTCTACCTTAGGGCCACAAATTAGTGAGATTGGTTTTCGGTAATAGTGTTATGTCTTTCATGTTTGGCTTTCATGATAGAGACTATAGTGTTGGTACAGGCAGCCGATGTATCCACACACCAGGACTCTAATAACCTGCTTTTCGACTTGGTACATAAAACACTAGTTACATGGAAATAAAAGAATGGTACATGAATCATATAAGAGTGGATTTTGTTTTCCATGTCCTTTGTGTCAGCCATCCAGATATACATGATAACCATGGTACATCTTGTTTCCTTATAAAATGCATCCATGACACATACTCACTAGAATTTCACCGCATTATCACGAAGTGGACCGCCTATATGATGAGGATTATTTATAGGGACTAGTTCTCGAGGCATTGCCTCCGGGTGGTGCACCTGCTATACCACCACCAGTGAAGCTTCTCGTGGTACTTGGAGTACAGGCCGATGAGGGGCGTAGGATGAGCACGCTCCATGAGTTCAAGAGAAAATGACCTCGAATGTTCTGAGGTGAGACATACCCTCAGGAAGTTGATGACTAGCTTGAGGTGGTGACAAGATTTTTTCGTCTCATAAGGACACCAGGGAACCAGATAGTGATCCAAGGAGTAAGACTTCTTTAGTGTATGGTAGGACGATGGTGGAGTTTGAAAACACAGACTCACAACTAGGAGTCTCTTTAATGAATAAAGTTTGAGAAACTCATAAGGGAGGAGATCTATCCAGTTACGCTAAGAGAAGTGTGAATCTAGGAGCCTCTTCAGCTCTAGAAGGATAGTTTGATAGTAGATGACTGTTCATTTATGTTCACCAAACTCTTTAGGTACATGATGGATATGTCCATGGATCAGTAATTAAAATCTCAGACTGTAGATTGAGGTCTATGACAGGACATCTGAGCTACATTCGTGCCTCTATGCATTTCAACTTATGCTGTAGTGCTCGAGTGAGCCTTGGTGATCGAGAGATTCTTAGAAGAGCAGAGACAGCTGACAACAGTCAAAAGAAGGTTTCTAGGCATAGAGACCTCGAAAGTAGGTGGTCGATGTTAGGAACAATGATCCTGACGTGGGAGACGTCATATGAAGACACATGATAGGGGATCGATATTCTAGGTCTCTCACGCTCGATCCAGTCAGCCTAGGGAGAGGAGGTGCTACTCATGCGATGGTTGAGGACATCTCACTAGAGATTGTCTGACCTATAGAGCAGTTGAAAAGAAACAGTGGATGGATGACCACGGTAGAGGAAGAGAATGGAGAAGACAAACCCTCCAGTTGGTGGATGTGTAAATGGAGTAGGGAAGGTTGTAGGTGGTGGGAAGACAATTCGATCGACTTCCACCACCACCCCCAGGTCGTCCGCATCAGGCTCAGGGAGCTGGGGGATTGGGGTGTGGAAACCTACATATATCTGAGGCACATGACCCATGGACTCCAAGAATGATCCATGGTACAATCTATGTCTTATCTACCTTAGATTTCATAGTTATTGACATAATTTCGTGTCATTCCTTCATTTCCACATGTCTTGTGAAAAAACATCTGATTCTAGTAGTGCTGTTGACTTGACCCTTACGCTAGGAGACACCTAAGATAGGAGAGTAAATGATCATGTACACCTTTAGATAGTGTGATCTTACCCTTGGCAGTGAGATTTTCATTTGGAACCTCTTGGTGGTAGCATCGATGCCTTACATTGTCATTCTCAATATTTTTTTGTTATCTTCTGTCCATTCCAAGATTGACTTCATTAGGTGAAGGATGTGGTCTGTCCGCAGTGATGGGATAAGGTTTCCTTTTGTCAGATAATAGGATACCCATGCAGCATAGAAGGTGCTCATTCATTAAAGGGTGAAGCTGATCACTCGTGAGTTGGCTAGCCTTTCCCTGAGAGCATTATATTTTATGAGATATCTGTTCCCAGCAGTATTGGCGGTGTACGAGGTCTTCTTTTATGAATATGTTTCTCGACTACCTCCCCACTATAAAATAGACTTCTGTATCAACTTCCACCACATGACAACACTGATTTCCACATCATATTATCAGATGGCTCCCATAGAGCATCATGAGCTGAGGATACCGTAAAAGGATTTTAAAAGAACGGGTTTCGTAAGTCACATTGTTTCACCATGGGAGGCCCCAGTCTTATTTTTCAAAATGGAATATAGCATTTTGAGGTTTTTCATGGATTTCTAGTTCCTAATATTGTAATTTTGAAGAACAATTATCCACTTCCGAGAATCAATGACCACTTTGATCAGCTTCGAGATGCACAATGGTTCTCGAAGGTTGACCATAGATCAGGTTATCACCAGTTACGAGTACGAGACAATGATATACCGAAGATGGATTTTAGATACCTCTACGATCACTATGATTACTTGGTGATTCCATTCAGCATGACAAACACCCCCACAGTGTTCGTGGGACTAATGAACTAGATCATCCATTCATACTTATATCATTTCATAGTGGACTTTATTGACAAAATCCATATGTACTCAGCTTTAGGGGATAAGCAATTGAGACACATGTGGATGGTTCTATACGTACTCCGAGAGCACCCGCTTTATGGGAAACACTTGATGTTCCATTTCTGAATTCAGGAGGTCCACTTTCTAGGAAATGTCATCTCATCAGATGGTGTAGCTGTGGACCCAGCCAAGGTGGAGGCAGTGTTTCCATGGGAGCCACCTTGGAGTGTGACAGAGGTGCGAAGATTCCTTGGGTTGGCAGGATATTAACGTAGAATCATTCTGGATCTCTCATGAATATCATCCCTGATGACTGCCTTGACCAGGATGGGACAACCCTTAAAATGGATGGAGAAGTGTGAGTAGGCTTTTGAACAGTTAAGGTATAGTTTTTATGAGTCACCTTCTCATAAAATTACTAGAGGAGGGTGTTGGGTACATAGTTTTCCACAACACATCAGGAATTAGGTTTGGATAAGTCTTGATGTAGAGATAGGTAGAGATTTCTTCTGGTTCACAACTGGTTAGGCCAAATTAGCCTAACTATGCAATCCATGATATTGAGTTGGTGGAGGTAGTCATTTCATTTAAGATTTAGAGAGACTAACTTATGGGTGAGAGGTTTATCGTCTACTCCGTCCAAAAAATCCTCAAGTACATCTTCTGGTATAAGGATTTGAATTTGAGCCAATGACATTGGCCAGAGATCTTTTAGGAATATGATTTCAAGATCAGCTATACTCCTAGAAAGGGGAACAAGGTGGTGGATTCTCTATGTATAAGGACGAGCTCGCACCTGTCGAGTGAGGTGACAGAGCAGTTATCCATGTTGTAGTTATCCTTCATCGATAGAGAGTATACAACATACCATCAGCCTATGGTTTTCACCCCTTCAATCGTAGAACTAGTTTGGGAGGCACAACATTGGGATGTTGAATATGGGGAATTACATGCTAAGTTATCCATATGAAATGCTCCAGATGGATATTCTCAAGATGGGGAGCACATACTTATTTTCATAGAATGCACTATTGTACTAGTGTCATCATGGGAGGATGTCTTGAGTGGGATTCATACATCCTCATTGGTGGTACATCCTGAAGTGGAGAAGATATACTAGGATCTCCGACATTAGTTCTACTGGTAGGCGGGAATATGGTAGTAGCAGAGATAGTTTATCGATGCCTTACATACCAGCAGGTGAAGGATGAGCACCGGGTTCCAGCAGGATTAGCTCACCCACTGGTTGTTCCACAGTGGAAGTGTGATGTCATATCGATGGACATCGTGGCGGTATTAGCACAGATGTACAAGTGGAATTATTACATCTGGGTGATTGTTGACCGAATCACCAGGTCGACCCACTTCCAACATATTAGTAAGCAAAGTTACATAAGGATCATGAGGGATCCTCTACAAGTAGGAGATAGTTCATCTTCATGGAGTCCCTTCGACAACAGTGTCAAATAAAGATGCCTTCTTCACATCTTGTTTGTGGAATGGATTGTAGGAGGATTTTGGGATTCAACTACGCTTGAGCCCGATGTTCGATCCCCAGACCGATGGTTAAACAGAGAGTACCATTCTGGTTTTAGAGGATATGTTGTGGTCCTGTAGCATAGACATTATACATAGTTGGGAGGACCACCTAAAACTGGTGGATATTTCATAAAACAACATCTACAACTCCACCATTGGTATGGCATATTTAGAGGCTTTATATGAGAGACCATGTCGATCACCACTTTGGTATTATGAATCTGGAGAGTAAGCACTCATGGGTCCAGAGTTGGTGTGGGATACCATTGAGAAGTATTAGATCATTAGGGAGCAGTTGAATACAACATATAACTGGTAGAAGTCTTATTCTGACAGGTGAAGGAGGCCTCATTAGTTAAGGAGGGAGACCACATCATTCTATGAGTCTCACCTCAATGAGGATTCCAGAGATTTGGTCGAGGTGGAAAACAATCACTAAGGATCATCTGACCATTCCAGATACTGCACAGATTTGGCGAGGTGACTTATCGCCTAGTTCTACAACCATAGTTACACTGGGTACCTGATGTCTTCCGTGTGTGGTAGTTGAGAAGGTACGTGCATGACCCATCACACGTCATCGACTGGGGAAAGCTTGACATCGAGGATGGAGTGAATTTTTTTGAGTTCCCAATAGAGATCAAGGATGGGAATGAGAGAATCCTATGTGGGAGATCAATTCACTCAGTGTGCCTATGTTGACAACAAGGGAATCTTCAGGAGAGCACATGGGAGAGGGAGACTTATATTTGTGCCTAGTACCCACATCTTTTTGAGTTGCTCTTGTTTTTTACTTTCGAGGATGCAATTCCTCAAGGTGGGGAGGTTTTAATAACTTATATTTTCCATGTATTATTTTTTAAATTTATTATATGAAATTATATATAGAACAAACCTTTCCACGAAGTGAGATTCTAAGGCCCCGAGTTCCAGGAACAAATGATTGAAATAATATTAAATTTTAAATAGCGTGTATGAGTAGCATTCTGGAAAAAGTTTAATATCATTCAAATAGGTTCCCGTATCGAAAATATGAGGGCATAATTGAGTTCATAGCATTTACATTACCTTTTGTGGGCCCTATCATCGACCTACACCGAACACCTGTAAGAGTTAGTTTGGTGACGTTAAAAATGGAAATAAAATTAAATAAAAATTTGTTTTGTTTTGTTTACTTTTATGCAGGGACCAAGTTTCCTCCTCTTTAAATACCTTATTAAGGAATTTTCACAAAGTTATCCACACAAACCTATGAAATTGAGGATTGGCCATTTGAGTTATGGGGGAGAACCCGTTGGCGGACGACAACGATGCGAGAAATCGACCAACATCAAAATCTACGAAACTCACCCACAAACGCTACCCAATTATTGTTCTTACAATGAATTGATTTAGGGATTGTTATTTTAATTTTTATTCCCGATTCATGGATTTAACGATGAGCGTGGATCAACCCACGAATAGGTTGATCTGTGGATTCATATTTTTTTTCGGGTGTGTTTTTATTAGGTTGATCATGGAAAATTAATTTAGGTTATATTATTGTTTTCATTCTACTCTATTTGATCCTACTAATGTGAGCATATCAATGCCGTGTTGAATGATGGTGGAGGTTCGTTCCTCGATTTTACTGTTGGATTTAATTCCCTTTCTTTTTCTCATGCGTTATTCACGTTCTTCATGGGGAGACGTACAACATATCGTTGGACATCTGATTTGAAACTCAAAGATCCCAAATTTGATACCCAACATCAGGACGACCAAGAGGGGATGTGATGGTGATGGTGGTAGATGAATTGACATAGTTCTGAATTTCACTTTCTTCAAGCGTTCTTCATGTGGTTGAATTGGAGTGCGTTTTCGGGGCCGATCAGGGGCCTGAATCCGAGGAATTGGCTTCAAGATGATCGGTTGACCACAAACCTTCAGTTTCAAAATGATCGGATGACCAAATCAAGGATCATAGGAGCTCCCAGGAATAGTTATGAAGAACATTGGTTCTGTAAATTTTTGAAGAACACGGCGTGTATTCCAGAAGAACACGCAGTGTGGTATTAGCTCATTAGCAGCTAGGGTTTTTCAAGGCATGAAGTGATGACAAGACGAGTTCTCCGATGAACACAATGATTGGGTTCTCACTCGGGACTCAGCATGTATTTTGGTCAATACACGGGATGGATAACACATCCATGTACTCCACCAAACAGCCTTACTAGGATGGCTACATGGGTTATAACCGTGTACTAGTTACACAGGGTGGAGCACATGGTATAAATCTATGTATGGGCACATAGTCACGTACATGAATCCGAACCCAGTTACTCGGACACGACGTGTGATATGTACTACACACTGTGTATTAAATTTCATATATGACCAGCCTTGTGACATGGGTCGTAGTACATGGGTAGTACCCAGGGTTAGAAGACAAGATATGTTACACTTCTACATGACATGTATTTTTTAGTACATTTCCTTATATTATTGTTCACCATGTCATGGACATGTTTAATTTAGTTTAGTGCCCCTTTTTCTCATTTCCCTGACGGTCAGGTATCATTCCCTTCTAAAGGAGTATGATCCATTCTATAGGACTTTTTGAGATAGAGTCAGGTATCCCTATGTGTGGCCCAGAGTTAGATTATATATCCATTATTGACCACAGGTAGAGTCTGGTATCAACATGACTAATTCCACAGGGAACATATCCTTTTCCTAGTAGGTGGATACAGATTAGTCGATGTATTCGCCAAATCCATGGCAATGATCCTCATATGTGTCTCGTGATCTTTCCCCACTCAGGAGTGTGTTCTCTCATATGAGTGTATATATCTCTCGTGACCTTTCCCGATGGACACTATATTTTCGATGGATGTCATCAGAGATATCTGACTTGTGGAGTAATTTATCCAAGATGGGTGCTTTTTGGAATCTTCAAACTGAATCTCTAGTTGGGGTATGTAGTAGTGTGACTTGTCCACTGACTTTGGTACTGGGTTTTGAGTATATCTGAATATTTTATGCTACTCATGCTATTAGTTTCATTGTAATTTTTTGTAGATATGATTGTACCTTTCCTTTGTGTGTTTATTTGTGGTTTTTCGTATCCTTAAATATGTATTGTTTTAACCAACCCTTCACACATTTTTCCCACATGTGTCGTGTCTTGAGCAGATGACAAGCCTTTTTACAGAGTTCAGGGTAGACCAGGACATGATAGAGCTTTTTATGTTCCCTAGAGGCTGATGTGTTCCTATATCTACGAGCAGCAGTCCCGGTACATCCTTGTGTTTATAGAATGGACATTGTAGTTCTCAAACATTGTTTTTGGTGGGCTTGTATTCTGGACCAGTTTACTTTCAATACATTACTACCATCATACTCTATTGGTTGGGATGAGATGTATGCATGCATTTGGTTCCCAAGTGTTTTTTTACATTTCAGAATTAGGGCTTGGAGATGTGTGTGTCTATAAACCTACATAGGAAATGCCTTCCATGTTTGTAATATGTCTACTCGGTGCTAGTCACCAGCCCCCAGGCTATTGGAGAAGGGCTTAGGGAGTTGTGGAATGGGCCCCACTAGGATGGGTTGTGACACAGATATTCCCAAAACCTATTCATCACAAGTTCTCTCAGCCACCTGCAACTCACAAAATAGTTCATCGTCCATTTGAAACACAAAATGATTGTTGTTAGGAAATAGGTGGAAATAACTATTATATGTAGAAATAGATTAGATATTATTATAACGAACATTTAACTGTGTCAATGTTCTCCAACATAATCTTTTTCATAACAGATGAAGTTAATCTATTACTATCCCTCTTTGGAATCATCAATATCTATATGAGTTTCTTGTTTCATCATCTCTTTCCATTTCAAATTCATTTTTCTCATAATTAACATCATTTTCACCATTGGCCCTTAATTGTGGGGTGTCATCATTGATATTCATGTCTATTTGTGAAAAATATGGATTTTGAGTAGTCTCTTGAAAAATTTCAATTCCTTGGACTTCAATGGAACCACATTCCATTTCAGTAAACAGATTTTTCTATGATTTCAGTTTTATTTTGCTCTACCAATCACTAGGGTCCCTTGAAGTAGCAAAATATATTGAAACATAAATTTTATGTTATTGTTGATCCAGTAAAAATGGTTCATTTACTATAAGAAGAATTTTAAATTTAATATAATAAATTCAATAAGTCGGATGAATACACAATATTTCTTCAGTATCCACCCACCAACATTTAAACATCATTATGAAATTTTGTCCTAGATAACACAATTAAATTATTTCATCCATTATGCCATAAAAATCAACTTAAATTTCTCAATGATGAGACCCTCTTAAGAAAACTCCAAATTCCATTGTATTTTTTGATTCCTAATATGAACTTTTGTGAAAAAGTAAATCATTCACCACATATTCATTATAATATTAAACCATTTTGGATGGTGGTTTACTCAATATAAATATTCTCTAATCAATTTTATCAGAAAGTTGAGACACATGAATTTTTTTCAAAACAATTAAAAATATAATTAATAATAAACTGAATTGATATGTTAAACCATCAATAATTTATGTTACCATTTTCTGAAACCGTTGAGATGTATTTTTTTTGCATTCTTCAACTACAGTTGTTGTAATTTTAGGAAGCTATATCATTATTTGATTATTATAGAACCTAGAAATAAAATAATTTTACTGACTATACCATAAATTATAGAATCTGTGATAGGTGATATTTGAGTACAAATTATTTCATTTCATCATAGTTGATCAAATCATATGTATGAGCTATGTGATATTCATAATTGGAAATCCATCATTCATGAATACCACTGATGCCAAGCTCTGGCTGACTAGAAATTGATAATTTAATTTCCATTTCTTCATCAATATTCCCTCGTTCAATCCATTGAGGTTGTGTTTTTGAGTTATTTTCTGATACAAAATAATGAATACAGAACAATATAATTTTCTCTTCCAAATAAGCTTCAGTATTTGAGCCTTCAATTGATGCTTCGTTACGTACATCATTTTCAATTTGTACATGAATCTCTTGAATAGATACATCCCTCAAAATTGTACCATACATCCATATTTTACTTCATGTAGAAAAATTAATATCAAATTTTCCATTAAATTAATGAAATCCTACAGATAATTTTTTTTTCTGTTTCTGTATAATTACAAAATTATATTCTTCCATCTTTCTAAGTGCATAATAATTTTTTGTCTCTATACAAATGTCTCGAAAAAATATATGATATTTATGTTATCAAATACCAAATCATATAATACAATAAATCTATGAATCCAATAAACATATGTCTTTCTATTATAACATGACAATCATGACTTTTTAATCTAGTAATATGACCGTTCTTAACACATCTGCCAAAATTTGATGCATAGCTATCCAGAAGTCTCAAATCTACAATACACTGACAAAATAAAAATAGAATATCTTTGGAAAGTGTATAATCTACTTTTAAAATCATTGACCTCTCTGATTTGTCAGTTTTAAACAGTTCATGTACTAGTCACCACAAAATTTGGGCCAGATTTAATAATACATTTACATTATCTTTTGTCTTACCTGGTGTATATATAACTGAGTGAAATAAATTATCAAAACTGTACTTCTCAATAAGAATGACATTAAAGATGTGTCAGAACAACAATTCAAACCAATACAGAGTATCCCAAAAAAATATTGATTTTATCTAATTGTGTTTTTTTACAAAGCCTTTATTTTATTGTTTATATATTGTTGGTCCAAATGTGATGGGAGGTAATGAAAAATAACTAATTTTTAATCTGTACTTGAGATCATTTTTTGAGATACATCACACTAAATTATGTCTTTTTTGAAAAGATATTAGATTCTATGAAAAGGATGATCATTAAGAATAAATAAATGATGACAGTCAAAATAGAAAGGTTTTTTTTCCATTTATGAGCATAAATTCTTATTTGTATTTCATAAAGTAATTGCATAATTTTTTACCATGTGCACTCCATCCAAAAAACATTCCATATGCTGGGAAATCAATAATTGTCCACATCAATATAGATTTTTGTAGGAAATTTTGTTTCACAGCAACATCATATGTACTAACACTATTACTCCATATTTTTTTAAGTCATAAAATAATGTTTTTAAATAAAAATCAATAATAATTTTATATTTCCCGCGATTAATAAGGTAAAAAATATATAATTCTATTTCATCAGTAATAATGGATTCAAATTTTATATAGTTATGAATACATGCCAATATAAATACTGACTACTATAAGAACTAAATGAAAAAAAAACAGTTAGTACAAAGACCCAATCACACATTCTAAGCTTCTAATGAAAAAGGTGGATGCACTCATTCAAAATGTTCCCATGAATTAACATCAGATTAATGATTCCATCTTTTATAGGTTGAAATCATAGTTTTGTGCCATGAAATCATTGACTATATGTTCTTTTACAAAAATAAATGTTGAAACCTTTGTGTAAATGGGAAACATTTCAACTATTTTACATGAATCAATCCATACTTCCCTGATTGAGCATATTTATACCACTATTATAGACACGTGGGAAAACTATCCATCAACTCATTTTCACAAGAATATAAGATGCAATCAATTTTACATGCCTAAATCTTTTGATAACTAATCCCTATATTATTACCTTCCCTCTTGCTCTCATAGTAAGCAACAGGCACCACATTTCCTTTAGGTAATAGTTTTTTAACCAAAGAAAATATCTGATCAAAATAGTTTTTTTGACAAGACATTATCTTATTTCATAGCCATAAATTTTGAAATCGCTTCTAATTTTTTTCTCTTGAAACCAGGCTATAATCAATCATCAGAAGACCTCCAAAACTCGTTAAAATCTGATGGTTCCAACTCAGGAATTAAATCAATATCATCCTGAGTTTCTTTTTTTTGAACAGATGGATCTGCAACATCATGTAATAAATTTTTAAAACTAGATGGATCTAAAATAAAATAATTAGTATATTCTCAGAGAATTTTTTCAACATATTGATACCAAAAACCCTAGTCTGGTTGAAAACCAAAATATAAGAGATGTACCCAACGTTGTCAAATTTTTCAATCACTCTCAATGAACATTTATTTCAAGGGCACATAATTCTGCCTTCAAAAAAAAAATTGATATTGGAAATGATAAAAATGATTCAAGACCCTCAATATATATAGGACATAAAATAAAACTGTTCGGATTTCAACAATAATTTATCTAAAAGTGGACATTTATTAATGAATATAGTCTAAATCCTTATTCTATATTTTTCTACAAAATATTAAATCATTAAATTTTTAAATAATATTAAATAAAAAAACTATCAAAAATAGAGAAGAAAAATAATTACAACTACTTTTTACTATTTACCACTAATTACAGACGATACAATTTCCTGTGGATTGATAGCTACTCTTTTTTCTGGAAGCTCATTTACTTGCATCTTTCTCACACTGAAATCAAAATGATGAATCTTCTCAGATGTACGCAGATCCATTCCTTTGTATATGAGAAAGCATAAGCGTACCTCCACCTAGATTCTTCATTGGGATTTTAGAGTGAGAATGATGCATGTAAATGAGTCATCAGACAAAACGTCCCACTTTTCATCGATGAGTCACCATCATTCAATTGTCACCACCAATAAACAATATGAAAAAAGTTGTCTTACGAATCCACAACCAAACTTGTGCATACGATATTGGGTTTGAATTTGTAAAATTATATTTTTCATTATGTTTTGAGTTGGAGAGAGTTGAAATGAGAAGAGTGGTCGAGAAAAAGGAGTGCCACTAATCCACTAGAAATTGTGCCATGTTCTTAAAATTTATTACTATTATTCTTAATTATTTCTAATTATTCCAAAATATTATTATTTATTGGTAATTATTTATACTTATGGCAAAATATTCCTAATTACTGTAAATTATAGAAAATTATTTTTAATTATTTCTAATTATTGCAAATTAATGTTAATTTTTTGTAATTTTGGCAATTCTAGGTAATTATTGGTAATTATTTTTAATTTTTCTTAATTATTGGTATTTATTACCAATTATTGCTAATTATTTGTAATTATTTCTAATTCATGAAAATTATTTCTTATGATTTCTATTTTTTAATTTTATTACTATTTATGGCAATTGATTGCTATTTGTTTCTATTTATGCATATTTATGCATATTTATTTCTATTTGTTAATATTTATTCGTATTTAATGCTAATTATTACTAATCATTACTAATTATAACTATTTGTTACTATTTATTACTTATAATTACCAATTATTTCTAATTATTAATAACAATTATTAATTATTACAAATCTTCACTAATTAATACTAATTAATACAAATAATTAATAATTAACTCTAATTATTACTAATTACTACTAATTATTAATTATTAATACTAATTAATATTAATTAATACTAAATAATACTAATTAATACTAAATTTTACAAATTATTACTAGCTTTTACTAATTATTACTAATTATTACAAAGTATTACTTATTATTATTTATTATTACTAATTTATACTATTTATTACTATTTATTACTAATTATTACAATTTACTACAAGTTGTGAAAATTTATTAATTTTTTTTACTATTCATTACTAATTATTGCTAATTATTACAATTTATTACTATTTATTACTAATTATTACTATTTATTACTTTGTATTACTATTTATTACTATTTATTA
Source organism: Viscum album (assembly GCA_963277665.1). Taxonomy (NCBI): domain Eukaryota; kingdom Viridiplantae; phylum Streptophyta; class Magnoliopsida; order Santalales; family Viscaceae; genus Viscum; species Viscum album. The sequence continues at coordinate 1,628,516,935 of OY728146.1, read as the reverse complement.
CAAATTATTACTATTTATTATTATTTGTTACTAATTATTACTAATTATTACTATTTATTACTATTAATTACTATTTATTACTAATTATTGGATTTTATTACTAATTATTACTATTTACTACTCAGTAATACTACTTATTACTATTTATTTAAAATTTGTACTGTTTATTAGTATTTATTAGAATATATTACTATTATTTAATATCTATATCTGTTTATTAAAAATTATTACTAATTATTACTAATTATTACTAATTATTACTAATAATTACTAATTATTTCTAATTATTTACTAATTATTTACTAATTATTACTAATTATTACTAATTATTAATATTTATTACTATTTGACACTAATTTATTACTACTAATTAGTATTTATTACTAATTATTTCTAATTATTAGTATTTATTTATAATTATTAATATTTCTTACAAATTATTATTATTTATTACTAATTATTACTAATTATTACTAATTATTACTAATTATTACAAATTAGTACTATTTATTACTAATTTATTACTAATTGTTAGTTTTTATTACTATTTATTACAATTTATTAGTAATTATTAATATTTATTACTAATTATTACTAATTAAAATGAATTATTTCTAATTATTAGCATTTATTACTAATTATTAGTATTTATAAGTATTTATTACTAATTAATTATATTATTATTTACTAATTATTATTATTAATTACTGTCTGTTCATATTTATTACCAGTTATAAATAATTATTTTTAATTATTAGTATGAATTAGTAATTTTAGTATTTATTACTATTTTTTACTAATTATTACTAATTATTCTTAATTATTAGTAATTACCGGTAATTGTTACTAATTAACATTAGTTATTACTAATTAGCTTTAATTACTCTTAATAACAGCAAATTAAAGATATTAATTACTATGTACAGATAATTATTTATATTTATTACTAATTATCGTTAATAATTCTTTATCACTACTAATTACTAATAATTAGTACTAATAATTTCAATATATTGATACAAATAAATACTGATGACAAACCTATCTAAATCTAATTTCATTACAACTAATTTACAATAATTATAATTCTTATAAATTTGAAATAAATATTAAATTATATAAAACAAAAATACCATTAAACATTATCTCTTATAAGTGTTGACGACTTCAAAGTTTTTTCATAAGAAAAATTAACTCAGGGAAATATTAACACTAAAATATGAGTTTTGAGAGAGAGATTGAAACACCCCCTGTTTGATGTATGTGGCAGTTGTTTATGCATTTTTTTTATATGTTTAAAGTGCATGGGATGAGTTGGGAAGAGGTTGGAAGAGTTTGGAATGGTTTTGGATAAGTTTGGAGGCTTTTCTAAGGGAGCACAGATTGAGCATGGTTAGTAGAAACCGTGCAGATTCCCCAGGAAACTGTGCAGTGGGAGATAGTAGGCTTCACACGGCCGGTGCACGGTTTGCCAAACTGTTCGAGACAACCGTACAGACCCATCCTCTCGAGGTAGTAGCAAGCACATGATTAACGGGCGGTTTTCCAAACCGTGCAGACTAACCGTGCGACCACTCAAAAATAGGGGTTTAAAACCCGGGATCACTCGGGCTTGCCTCATTCCTCTCCAAATTTCCTCCCACTAGAGCCTCACTCAGTATTTTCAGGTCTCAAGGATTTGTGGGGCTCTCCCACTCAATTTGGAAGCATTTTGATTAGGTTTCTTGGCGGATTGAAGGTGGTTTCTCCTGGGTAAGTATCTCCTCATGGTTTCTCGTGTTTTCTTCAAGATCGACATCCCTAGCATTCTTGGTTTTCTAGATCTAAACTTTTTGTGTGTAGATCTATGGTTGTGGTTGCCTTGGATGATGATTTTAAGGCTTGTGAATGTTAGGAATGGTTATCTAGAGAGGTTTCAGTGGTGCGTTCGCCGGATTTGACGTGCGGTTGCTTGTGGGTCGATTTCTCAGGAACCCTAATGGTATGTGGCATCTCTCTCAACTCCACTTGGTTAGAGCTAATGGTTTTGGTTACAATTAATTTGTTGTTCTTGAAATTAATTTTTTTTTGATGTATGAAATTGGATAGATATCCCTTGGGTGATGTTTTAGTAATTTTTTGGAAAAAGGGGGTTTTATGTTGAAATGCTTTTCTTGTGGATTTTAAAATGGGATGCTATGTTGATTTGTGAAAATGATTTATTGAAATGGTTTTTAATAAAATGGATGTTTTATTGAAATGTTGATTTGCATTGAAAATGGTTTTTAATAAATGGGTGATTTATTGATGTGGATTGATATTCAATGGAATTAGTTGATTGCATGTGGTTATGACCTTGGTGGGTTATATTCGTGGTATTGGCTTGTTTTGAATGTCGTGTGAAAGTGGAAAGAAGTAGCACTATATAAAGGGGATGGATAGTGGACAGAAGGTCCTCCATCAAGGATAAGTGGACGGGAAGTGACGCTTGGTGTGAATGGTTGAGCGGGTTGGACAGAAGCTCCACTGTTTGGTTGTTATGGTTGTTTTGTTGTGGATTGTTTTTCAAGTAGGAATTGTTGTTCTGTTATGTAAATGTGGGAAGGGTTTGTGGCTTTTTTGTTTGGGTTTCCCTTGGTGGTTTGGTTTGGGTGAAATGGCTTAGTAAGGGTGTGGATGGATTATGCTAATTGTAGCACTTGTGATTATTTTATATAAATTGTTTTCTATAATTGGGCTAACGGTTTTAGCCCAGTGGTGCGTGTAGGGAAGTTATTTGGGGAAAACCTACTGAGTTTTAACACTCACCCCCTTCATTGCCACATTGGTGTCTTAAAATATGTTGTGTATCATGATGTGAGGAATGGTAAGTAATCACTCTCTTTTAGTGGAGCATTGTGATCCCTTGGTGGAGCATAGAGTGTGGAGCTTGGTGCGGAGCTGTGGTGTTGTCCTGGCTTCTGTGGTGTTTGGTTGTCTAGTTTCTACAGTATACTCTGATGTTTTGTGGACATGTCTGGTTGTATTGGGTTTGAGTTTTATTGTCGAACAACATGGTTTCCTTTTGTGAATGCATGTTTGGGTAATATAATTGAAATGCATCATATAGTTCCTGTTAGTGGATGGTTTAGTTGGTTTTGTCTTAAGGGAAAATCGTTCCCCATCTTGATCATGAAGCCCTAAGCATTTATTGCTATCCTTTGGCGTCTTGGGAACATCGCATAAGGCCAAGTAGCCCTCCTCACCTTATCAAGCCAATGAGGTATTGGCGGGGTGTTACAAGTGGTATCAATTTGTTCGGTTCTTAGATTTCAAGTGAAAGCAGTTATTCAGTCGCTTTGGTTCCTTGGTTTTGGTGTTGACATTCGTAGTGGTATATTCCTTGAGTCGGGATGGTAGAATGGAATAGGAATGTCAAAACATGGAATTTATAGCATAAAATGACATAGATAACCCTTTTATGTTGAAATTCTTGTTACAAGGGAGTTGGGTACATATGTGTTTCAGTGACACTTACAGGCATTGGAAATCTCATTGTCGTGGGTGTAGCCAATGAGATGTGCAGAAATATAAGGTAGAAATGACATCCCTCTAGGATTAATATTTTATTGTGTTATAATGATTTATAATGTGATATGAATGTGTTGATTTAGAAAAATCTTAATTAAGATTCAAAATGGAAGGATTTGAAAGATGTAAACTAGTGGTATTTTGAAAATGGTTTGGTTTTAAAAAATGGTGAAAGGCGGTAAATTTGGAAAGGTGGAAAGCCTTGTTGTCATTGTGTTGTGTAATGAGATTTGAAATGGGATTTCATGATGTCTAAGGAAGTTAAACTCATGGTCGGTTGTTTTCTATTTATAGAAATGGAACCATGTAGGCATCGTAGAGACCAACCAGAAGAGGTTGTTGAGAATGTGGTAGCACAAGAGCCTCAGGTGAACTAGCAGCTAGTGCAAAGCATAGTGAAAGTATTCCAAGCTGTGGAAAGTGGAAATAAAACAGATGATCCAAGGCATGTGGATCATGGGGTTCATTTTCAAAACCAGAATCCAATCATCTTTAGAGGTGATTAAGATCCAGAGAGGGTAGAAGCATGGTTGAATAGATTGAACAAGATCTTCGAGTTCTTAGAACACCGGTAGAGTTAACAGTGATGTTGGCCACATATATGTTGGAAGATCTTACCCTTCATTGGTGGGAGTTGGTAGATCAATCGGGGATGGACCATTGTATGATGTGGGATGGCTTTGAGGAATTGTTTAATAAACAATTCTAACCACATTTGTTCAAGATTCAGCGTACGGGTGATTTCATCAGTTTGAAGAAAGAGCTTATGTCTGTGATGGAGTATGAAGCTATGTTTATGAACGTAGTGTTGTTTTCACCTGATGTGGTAGGTATCATGAAATTGAAGAGAAGGATATTTTAAGAGTGATTAATGTAAGAAATTTGTTCAATGATAGCGGTGTTGTGTATAGATAATTACACATAGATGGTGAATAGAGCCTTGGTGGCTGAGGGGGATTTTTTGGGAACTCCGGGTGGAGGGAGGATGGTGGTACCCATGGGGAATAGTGGGAACTCCAACACTAGGTTCATGAGAAGGAGAAAAACTTATTCCCAGGGTGGAAATATGGCATATAATACAACGATAGCATCAATATATCTTCCTCCAATGCCCTAGAGCAAACCGGGATGTTTTCAGTGTGGTTCGATGAGCCACATCAAGCTAGATTATACGCTACAACCTCGAGCATGTCATAATTGTAAGCAGATGAGGAATCAACAGCGTTATTGTCAGAATTCTCCATGTTCGGGTGTGCGGGAAAATCCTCAGGGATCACAGACAATGTATGCCTTGACAGGATGGGGACAACAACACAACCCTCGTCTGTAGAGTAAAGTGGTTCATGGTGATTCTCAGAATACCACGAAGCCTCATCAAAGCAATAAAGAGCAGAGTGTGGCGACAAAGGCATTTTTTAGAGCTTAGCAGGTTGTAGTGGTTGATCATTCAGGACCATCCATAGTTCAAGCTACTATTGTTTTGAAATCAACCTTGATGAAATTTCCATTTGATACGGGTGTATCACACTCTTTTATTATTTCACATGTTGTTGATTTTCTGGGTTTAAGGGTAGAAATTAATCCCTCAGTTTTAAAACATCATACTCCTCTAGGTCCAAGGGAGTGTCGAGCCTTCTTTTGTAGAGAATGTTGTATCATTGTGGGCGAGGTTGATCTATGGTGGAATTTATCAATTCTTGAGATGGATGGGTATAGTGTATTCCTCAGAATGAATTTGTTGGTGGCTTTTAAGGTCTACATTGTCTGCGATGTGTGGATTGTGGATTTTATGACATAGGATGACATTGGACATCTCTTTAAAGGAGATAAGCATGAAAGGCAGGTTGCAACAAGTTTGTTGGAACTAGTATGTGGCACGTGATCGTATCAGTTTGCGGTGTTGTCATTGGAATCGGTAGACAGGGTTGAGAAGAGTGTTCTTCTAGTAGTGGTGGATCAGTTCATGGATGTTTTCTTGATGAAATCATTGGGATACCTCCCGTAAGATAATTGGAATTTACAATTGATCTTCTTCTGCGGACCAACCCTATATCACTTCCATCTTACTGGATGGCACCTACTAAATTATGAGAATTGAATGTCTAGTTGGAAGTGTTGGAAATCAAAGGGTTGATCCAGCCTAGGTCATCTCCGTGGGCAGCGTCGGTGTTGTTTGTGAAAAAGGTGGATGGAACATTGAGACTATGTGCTGATTATCATAGACTTAACCATGTTACGATAAATAATATATATCCACTTCCACGAAATGATGAATTTATTCGACCAGTTGAGGGGATCCTAGTGGTTCTCCAAGATCGACCAATGGTAGAGATATCATCAATTGCGGGTGAGGAGGAACGATATTCCTAAAAATTCTTTCAGTAGTAGATATGGCCATTATAAATATGTGGTTATGCCCTTTGGTCTAACTAATGATCCAACAGTGTTCATGGCATTGATGAATCAGTTATTTTAGAGATATCAGGATTCATTTGCGGTGGTGTTTGTAGACGATATTTTGGATTATTCAAAGACAATGGAGGAGCATGAGCAGCACTTGGCGACAATGTTGGGGATCTTGATGGGTCAGTGGTTGTATGCCAAATTGCCAAAGTTTGACTTTTGGATACAGGAAGTTCATTCTCATGTACATGCGATTTCTAAAAAAGGTGTTTTAGTGGATCTGAAAATGATTGAGGCTATTATCTGGTGGCAACCACAAAAGAATATGTTTGAGATACGGAATTTTCTTGGTCTAGCTGCGTATTATCAGTGTTTTTTTCCTGATATTTCACATTGGGCTTCGCCGATGATAGATTTTACCACAAATATTGTTCCATTCCATTGGAATGAACAGTGTGAGTAGTGTTTCGAAGAACTAAAGGGCCGTATTACATCAGCACCAATCTTGGTTTTGCCCGAACAAGGAAAAGGGTACGTGGTGTATTGTGATACATCAGGATCATGGTTGGGGTGTGTTCTCATGAAAGGGAATCATGTGGTTGGGTATGTCTCATGAAAGTTGTGGTTGTAGGAGAAGAACTACCGAACTCATGATTTGGAGTTGGCAACAGTGGGCCATGCTTTGATAGTGTTGAAGAATTATCCCTTCAGTGAGAAATTCACGGTATATACATATCATAAGTGCATGAAATACATTTTATCACAATGGGATTTGAGCTTGGGGCAATGGAGAAGGATGTAATATCTCCAGATGTTTCATTTTAACTTGATGTACACATCGGGGAAAGGAAATTCAGTGGCGGATGAATTATGTATAAAATCATGTGCTCTGGTTGTAAATTAGGCATCAAACCAGTGGTAGTTGATGTAGGTTATAACTAACATGTGGTTGGAATAAGAGGACCAGGGTGATAGAGCCATCATATTTCCTATTTTGTTCATTCCTGACTTGGTTGGCTTGGTTAGAGAGGCACATACATCTGATTTTGAGTGTGTGACCATGGAGTCGAGACACAGTGGTTAGGAGACTATTGATGGTAGGAAACTGAATGAAGATTCAGTTCTGTGTTTTCATAATAAGATGGTTGTACCAGTTGCTTTTCAAGAGGATCTTCTCAGGGTGTATCACCATTCCACTATGATCTATTCATCCTAGAATTCATAAAATGTATAAAGCATTGAAAAGGCAGTTCTGGTGGTCTGGCTTGAAATGAAGAGTGGTGGAGTTTGTATCGAGATGCATGACTTTCCAGCAAGTCAAGGCAGAGCATCAGAGGTATGTGGGAATGTTTCCATCTTTACAAATCCTTGTTTGGAAGTGGGAGAAAATAGTGATGAATTTTTTCATCGGTCTCCCAAAAACGGTAAGAAATCAAGATTCAATTTGGGTGATAGTGTATCGGCTAAAGTTGTTGGCCTATTTTATATAAATTTGTGAATCTCATATGGTAGAGGATCTATCCAAAATCTATATCCGAGGGGTTGTAAAGAGGCATGGTGGTCCAGTTTCTATCTTATACTATAGAGATCTGAGGTTTACATCTCATTTCTAAACATCCTTAGAGCAATCCATGCGACGCAGTTGAATATGATCATGGAGTATCACCCTCATATGGATGGTCAGTCAAAGAGGATGACACAAACTCTGGAAGATATGTTTTGGTCTTGTGTCATGGATTTTGGCAGCTCATGGGAAGATCACTTGTCATTGGTTGAGTTCTCATACAATAACAGTTATCAGATATCCATACATATTGTTCCGATTGAAGCTTTGTATGGGCGACCATGTCATTCTCCAATATGTTGGGTGGAAACGGGTGATTCTTCAATGGTTGGACCGAGACATTTCTAGGATACTATAGAGAAGATCAAGTTGATCATGAAGAGAATGAATATGGCTCAGTGTCATCAGAAATACTATGTAGATCATTGTCGACGACTGTTGTAATTCGAGGTGAGTGATCATGTTTTCTTGAGGATCTCTACTATGCTAGGACATCATCGATTTGGGAAGAAGGGAATGTTATCTCCAAGTTAAGTTGGACCTTTTCATATTCATGAATCAGTTGGTGAGGGGGCTTATCATTTGGCTTTTCCACCTAGGGTCAGTGCGGTTCACAATGTGATTCATGTGTCACCGTTGAAAAAGTATCATCTGGATCATAACCATGTGATTCGATGGGATCATGTTGAGCTAAAACCGGATGCTTCGTTAGTGCACGCGCCATTGTGGTTTGTGGATAGGAAAGATAAAGTATTGCATGGTAAAATCATCGGTTTAGTTCTTGTTTTGTGGAATCATGGTTAGATTCATGAGGATACTTTGGATCGGGAGAATGAGATGCTCGAACAGTGGTCCGAGCCCTTTCAGTAAAGGGTGGGTTCACAACATTGTGAGGATTGATAGTCCAGTGGTGGGGAGAATATAGCACCCTCGGATTGACTTATATGGAATTTGTATATTTATTTTTATGTGTTTATTGTGCATGGGATGAGTTGGGAAGCCGTTGGGAGAGTTTGGAATGGTTTTGGATGAGTTTGGAGGATTTTTTAGGGAGAACAATTAGTGGAAACCGTGCGGATTCCCTAGGAAACCGTAAAGGGGGAGACAGTAGGATTTGGATAGCCTGTGCACGATTTTCCAAACCGTGCAAGGCAACCATGAAGATCCTTTCTATCAAGGCAATAACATTCACATGGTTAGTGCACGTTTTGCCAAACCATGCGGACTAACTATGCAACCACTTAAAAATAGGGTTTTGAAAACCTGATCTCACTCGGGCTTGCCTCGTTCCACTCTAATTTCTTCCCACTCAACCCTCACTCAGGATTTTTGGTTACCAAAAGTTTGAGGGACTCTCACAATCGATTTGGAAGCATTTTTAAGAGGTTTCTTGGTGTATTGAATCTAATATCTCCCAGGTAAGTCTCTCCTCACGGATTCCTTGTGTTTTCCTATAGATCTACATCCCTATCATTCTTACTTTTCTTGATCTACACTTTTTTTGTGAAGATCTAGGGTTGTGTTTTCCTTGGATGATGTTTTTAAGGCTTGTGAATGTTAGGGAAGGGGATCTTGAGAGGTTTTAGTGGTGCGTTCACCGAATTTGAGGTGCGGTTACTTGTGGGTCAATTTCTCGGGAACCCTAGAGGTAGGCAGCTTCTCTCTCGACACCACATGGTTCGAGATAATCGTTTTGGATACAATTAATTATTTGTCCTTGAAATTTATTGTGATTAGATGTGTGAAAGTGGTTAGAAATCCCTTGGGTAATGTTTTTGGGATTTTTTTGGGAAAAAGGGGTTTTTATGGTTAAATGTTATTCTTATTGATTATAAAATGGAGATTTTAAAATGGGATGCTATGTTGATTTGAGAAAATTATTGATGTAAATGGTTTTCAATAAGAGGTTTTTTTTATTGAAATTTTGTTTGGCCTAGAAAATGGTTTTCAAAAAATTGGTGATTTATTTAAGTGGATTAATATGAAATGGAATTGGTTTATTGCATGTGGTTGTGACTGTGGTGGGTTATATTTTTGGCATTGTATTGTTTTGAACGTTGTGTAAAAGTGGCAAGAAGTAGCACTATAAAATGGTTATGGACAGTTTACAGAAGGGCCACAACCAAGGATAAGTGGACGGGAAGTGCTTCTTGGTGTGAATGGGTGAATGGGTTGGACGAAAGCTCCACAGTTTGGTTGTTATGTTTTTTTTGGGAATTTATTTGCAAGCTAAAATTTATGTGCTAATGTGTAAATGTTGGAATGGTTTGTGGCTTGTTTTTTTGGCTTTCCATTAGTGGTTTGGAATGACTAAAATGGCTTGGTAAGGGTGTGGTTGGCTTATAGTAATGGTAGCACTTGTGATTATTTTATATAAACTATTTTATATAAATGAGCTAACTGTTTTATCATAGTGGCGTGTGTAGGGATGCCATTTGGGGAAAACCTACGATGTTTTAGTAATCAACCCCTACTTTGGCACATTGGTGTCTTTGAATATGTTTTTTATAGTTACGTGGGAAAATCTAAGGTATCACCCTCCTTTAGCGGAACATTGTGATCCCTTGGAGGAGCTTGGAGTGTGGAGCTTGGTGTGGAGCAGTGGTGGTGTTATGGATTATTTGGTGTTTGGTTGTTTAGTTTCCACAGTGTATGCCTATGTTTTGTGGACATGTATGGTTGTATTGGGTTTGAATTTTGTTCTGTAACAACTTGGTTGTCTTTTGGGAATACATGGTTGGTAATTTAATTGACATGCATCATATAGTGCCTATTAGTGGATGGTTTGGAGGGTTTTGTCTTAAGGTAAAATCATTCCCCAAATTGATCTTGAAGCCCTTGGCATTTATAACAATCCTTTGGCATCTTGGGAAAATCGCTTAAGGACAAGTATCCCTCACTGACTTTTCAATCCAATGAGGTAGGGGCGTGGTGTTACAGAGAGAAAGTAGAATTTGAGAGGATGACTAGAAAACCAAAATTGGGGGTATATAGAGGTCATATTTTTTTCAACGTACTATTTGCAATGGGAACCACCAGAAATACCTTCGATCACATTAATTTCTACCATCGGTTAAAAGTGTATTTGTGATGGGTCTTGTTACAAATATTGACCTGCCAACACACTATTTTCAACAGGGGCATATCCAAATCGCAAATAGTTTTTACCACCACTGAGTATTTGCAACGGGGAGGCACCCCTCATTGCAAAATCCCTTCCGCTATTTGGCGTGAAAACCAAGCCAAACCTTTATTGACGAGACCTCTTATCCCATCACAAATAACATATTATTTATATTGGTATAAGTTACATGTTGCAAATAATTTCATCGATAGAATATTTGCTACTGGAATAGATCCCGTCAAAAATAAACCATCAGATAAGCCCATTTTTTCCGTAGCAACCTATCATCATAAAAATTTTCCATGAACCGGACAATATTCAAAAGTGTGGATTATTTCCACGTAAAAAATTTCCTTGAGGAAAATCAATTGTTTTAAAAGAAAATCATGCACATATAAAGAAAAAATATTCTTCATAAATAATCGTGTAACATTGTGATGAATTCATAAAAACCGCAAGGAATTGCTGATCCATTAATATATGCCCATTTTATTTTAGTTAACATAACATTTCATTCATCTCATGTAAAAAGAAAAACTAAAATAGGGTTTTTAACATAATTCCCGTTATATAAAACCACAAAAGATTCATTTTTAAAAAAAGTGTGACAAATTCGAAAATTCACATATTTAAACAATAATTTCCATATAAATTCATTCAAAAATAGTTTTAAATTATGGACATGAATGGTAATGATTTTTAAAACAAATCAATAAAACATTTATAAAATGTTTTTTTTATTTGAAGAGTCCCTTACCTTGAGTCCAAATCATAATTTACAATCTTTTTCATCTGTAATAATAATCATATGTAAATTATTTACATTCTTGAGAACATATTTCAAATTTAATATTATTTTGATATTACTTATTACCCTTCTATAAAAAATACTTATTTATTTAGGTTCACGATGGATATTTTGGTGATATTTTCATCTGAAGTCCAAAATGACTTTTGTAAATAGACTATGGTCCAAGAGGTATTTTTTCGACCATATAAAGAAAAAAATTCTTCAATGTTCTTTTCATTTTTATAAATTAATTACAATTTTAAATCGTTCTACTAAAAATGGTTTCGAAAAATGAATAATCATTGAGACGGTTGGTCATACAGACACATTAGTTACGTTTCCATTTTTCAACAATATTATGGTAAGATTTTTATTTTTATTATTTGATTAAAACGTTTTTGCTTCTAAGGATAATTTAAATCATTAAATTAGGACTACCAAATGAAGGTATGATCTCTAGGATGTTATTTTGACTATTTTATGATTTCCCATGTACTTTTATATTTGTGAATATTTTGAGGAACTTATTCACATTTATAAAAGAGTGATGGGGAACTCATGGAATTACTCAAAATTTTTAAATTTAAAAAGACTATACTAGAGACGAAGACATAAAAATGGCTTAAAAATTTATAGGGTAATGAATTTTTTAACATAAATTTTTTCCCATAAGCTTGTTTAGTTATTTTGATAATTTAATAAATATTATTATTTAAAATAATCATTATTATAAAATATTTACAAATTATTATATTTAAGTTCATATTATCAAAAAACAATTAAAAATTGTTTCCAAATGTTTTATTAAATCCAAATAATATGAATTCCATATAGAAAATTCATAGATTACATTAAATATTTAAAAAAATTAATATTTTTAATATGATTTATCTAATATTTCATTAGTTAAATAATTACATTCTTAGTGTTGTGTAATAATTTAAGCCAACTATTTGTTTCCTTAAATTTATAAATTACTTTACATATAAATAAATTTCAATTATATTTAATAATACTACTATTGGTTGAATATATATTTTTTATAACGAGTTATTAGAAACGATATACATAATTAAAATATTAGTGTAACATCTTGGACTTTTCATTTTATAAAATAATGTATGGGTCTTAATATAGACCAAGTGTCTCCAAAATTTCATAATTTCTACCCAAGGTTAATTTAGGGTCTGATATACTTAATTAAGACAATTCATTCATGTATTTGGGTTATTCAATGGCTCTAATCATTTTAATATTAACTTTTTAATATAATTTTATTTATTTTCCTTCTTGTACAAGATATGTGTATGTGTTTCAAAAGAATTTAATGTACATATTTCTTATATAAAAATTATAAAAAATTACCATCACAAAAACAATTTAGAGCTATATAATCATTTATATTCATTCTTTATCTATATTAACTTATATACATATCATGAAAACTTGTTTAATTTAATAATTTGACATTTCATGCCTTGTAAAAGTATTTCACAATCATTGGGATATGATTCTTGAGTTATAAAACTAAATTTAAATTTATCATTAAAAACTATCATTTTATAGATTACATTTAATATGAAGGTGAATAAATGACTTTGAAATTTGAAATTATTACCTATTTGAAATAGAATTTTAATTTTCCAGTATTGTGCAAGCACTACTTCAAAACTAAAAATTATTTCCATATTTATCATGACATAAAATAAAATTTTCATGTTATAAATTTTTTTTGTGATATTTATATTATAATATCATACATAAGTCATACCATATATTTAATTAATTTATATTACATAATTATTTTTTGACAATATCACAAATGATACATATTTTAAAAAACCACTAATTTTTCTATATACTGAGAGTCTGTGACCTTTGTAAAATTATAAATATTTCAAAATATTTTAATGATGGTATTATTAATTCAAAAATGAAATTATTATTTTTAAATAAATTTTTTAAAACTTCTAGAAATTAATTATATATTCATCCCTAAAAATAATGAAATCCCATTTTTAAGAAAACATTTTTATAAAGAAAAAATGGATGTACTAAAAGATAAGATATTATTTTATCTCCACTTAATAATATATTTATATATTTATTTATTAAATAACTTATTACTAATCATGTCCAGAAAATCAATGGCTATGTCATAATGTGTATAGTCCCATAATTTTTAACAGGGTTAAATTACGAAGGATTATGAACTTTTTCAGCTAATCGATGGGTCGATTTTTAAACCAAGCTCCGAAACATAATTATGAGTGTTGGAACACCAAAAGTTGTCATTGTAGAGCTTAGGAAAATGCCCTTTGATTTTCACGGGTGTCCTAAATAGTATCAGGAGCACCATATAAAGAACAGTCAACTGTAATGGATCTGCACAGGCTATGCATGGTTGCGGTCCAACCCGTGTATCTTTCTATGTTTAATATTTTTTTAAATTTAATTAAATAAAATTTAATCAGATATTTTTGTTTAAATAGAATAATGTGTTAATAATAATAATGTTATTATTGTTGTTGTTGTGTCATAAATTATTGTTATGTTAAAATATTTTTATTACATGATTACTAGGGTGTAACATCTTTGTTAAAAAATTTCAATTAGATGATTAATGGGGTGTAACATTTATGTGAAATTTATGTGGCTGTTGGGTATGCCAATGAAACATGTCATTAAATAAGGAGTTTTAGTTTTAACAAAGATAGGTTATATTTAAATTGAGGTATTGGGTTTATCATTGTTTTGAAAAATAATAATAATGATATTATTATTATTTTTGTTTTATTAAAATTATTATAATCGATAATGATATTTAAAAATGGGATTTTATTACTTCAGATAAGCATTTCATTTAAAATAAGATGTTTTTTACTATTGAGATATGTATTTAACATGTATAATAGTAATATAATGAGTGTTATTATTATCCTTTATTATTATTATCATCATATTAATGGTAGTTTTATTATCGGTTATTATGACTATAATACCATTCATTAAAAATTGTAATGAATTTAGGGGTTTTATTTATTGTATAGGTTTGAAATAAATAATAAAAAGAAATTGTCTTCTTCTTCTCCCCCTATGATACTTGACACACTAACAGGAAACCCCCTCGCGCACCAGGACTCCTTCTATATGAGACAATATTCCTTCTACCTCCATGGACAGAGCTTCCCCCTTTTTGGCTCAAACAACCTCTCTACAATGTGACCCAGCAGTACGCATCCCTCAGATGTCGTTCAGTAGCAACACACGACCTCTTATGAGCAGTTACCCGATGTGCCCCCCCCCTCTATCCTAGTTCTCTATCCACATATTATTACTCCAATTTTCTTAATGAGTTTGGTCTGATCCTTCATGGTATAATCTTCTCTTATGATATTCTTCATCACTTCACCAATTTTCTTCATTTTTTGCATCCAATTTGGTTTTGCCCAAAACCTTACGGTTTGAGCTTAATATGATTTTTTGCTTTATTCTGATTCTCATGTTTGTAATTGATGTATTAGGACTCCCATGGGATTATTCCGGAATTTTCCGCCAAAGGCGATGTGTATGTGTTTGTTTTAACTCCCCTATATCATTTGGGTATGATTTATTTCTATTTTTGGTTTTTCACCATCTATCTTGGTATGAAATATTTTCTTTCAGTCCCTAGTATATAGAGTTAGGTGTGTAGTCCTTGCTTCACTGGTTATGGCCTCTTATTATTATTTTGATTATTTTTTAATAAATTTTATAGAAAATACACACACACACACATATATATATACATGTATATATATATGTATATATATATATATGAAGGTTTGCTCTCTTGAGACTGAATACTAGTTACAGATAGGATTTCACCATTTTTCAAGATGCAGAGTATTGAATTGGTTCCACCCCAAGGTTGGGTCCCCAATAAGTCCAAAACATTAATAAATACAATAATAAAATGATTGCTCCACATTTTTTGGTATTTAAATTATGTGCTGAAGTATTTATATTGAATTGCATTCAAATGTGAATTTAATAAGATATATTTAATTGTAAAATTTAATATGTTATGTATTGTAGAATATATTTGGATGTTATAAAATGATTTTTCCCATGTGAGACAAATCAGCAAATGACTATGTGTTGGTTTTAATCATGTATTTCTACATTTTTTATAGTGAAATAATTAAATAATAATATGATATTGGTTTTCGATAAGATAAGATAACAATTTTTTATATTAATTTTGTTCTTTTAGACTATATATACATATTCAATCATAAGATTATTTATAATAAATTGATTTTTAGAAATTTAGATAATTATAAAAGGATTAATTTTTAAAAATTAATGTCGTGAAAGTTTATACATTTATTTAATTGATTAATGATGAAAATATAATTTAATTATTTAATTAATTAATTTTAATGCATAAATTTAAATGAGGAATTATTATTGCTCAATGTAATGTACAATGATAATGATTTAAGATTTTTAATGGTGGGTTTGATGAAGAATTGTTGGAATCAAAATGAGATAATTGATCTAGTGATTAATTATGATACATTGCTTTTGGTAAATAGAGTTATTTTAATGATGGGCTAAATGACATGCTTTTGCAGTGATATTTTGGGGAATTAATTTTTGGAATTAATTAAGGGATTTGAGATTAGGATAAGATAATTAATTCTAGAAAATTAATTATGGGATATGATTTTCATTGTAGAATATTTTTATTGATGGATTAATTAATTATAATGTGTACTTATTTACTTATTGTGTTAACAAATAGATATAGTATATTTAACTAATCGATTGGTTTATTATGGTAATAATGATAATTGATTGGTGAATTAATCATCTTTCTTTCTGTTAAGAAATTTGGCTAATTAAATGTCGAGTATATTATTTAGTTGTCATGATTGTAGTTATGAATAATTAATTGATAATTAATTATTAAATATTAAGATGTTGAATGGATAATTAAATATATAATTCTTTAAAGGAATATTTATGTTGTTAGTTAGTTATTGAGTTGATTACCATAATTGATTTAATAATTTATGAATTAATTTATGGAATGTTTTTTGGTGGTAGAAATAGAGTTCTAAACTGATGATATATGTAGATATATATATATATGATTGATAAACGGGTTGTTATATAAGGTCTGATGTTCCAAATACTCACAGAGTGAATGACATGACGTTCTACTCCCATCAGGCATGAAAATATTATTTTATGGGACATCGTCTGATTATCCAAATACTAATGGGTTTTGAAATAATGATTAATGCTTTAAATACTCACGAGTGTGTTAGATACGATGTTCTACACCCATTAATTGACATTGTAAGGTGGTTCCAATTGGTTATAAATTATCTTAATTAAATGGTAGAATAATTTCTGTGTAATGTAATGATTTTTGATTGAATATGGAAAATGGTTCACACCCCTGAATGATCGAGGCAGGTATTGAGATACGGGGCTCCAGCAAAACCTAGGGGATTATGCGGTTAAATAAATAATATAAGTTAACAAGACAATATAATTTAATGAGGTTTGAATAATTGTTTAATGAAAATGAGTGTGTGATGATTATTTTTTCGCATGAAAAATGTATAATGTAGGTTCAGACACCATTTGAGGGATGAAGCAAGTACTTGGGTAAATAGTTACATTGTACTACCTTATTTATGGAGGATTTAAAAATGTATTAATTATTTATTTAATGTCTGGATTTGGGGTAGAGGCTGGGGGACCCAAACTAATGAATTATTTTTATACCCTACTCGGGATTCCATTGCACTAGCGTATAATAGTAGATCTTACTTTTTTGTAGGGCCATGGATCGTGCTAGTTTTTTGTGGCTTACATGGTGTTAGGAGTAGAGGACTGTGCTGAGATATCCCACGGGTCTCTAAGTCGCTTTTTATTTACTTTATTGATATGTAATGCATGATGCTTTGTTTATCTCTTACATATTTGTACCATCATAACATAAATTCATTCTATAAGATTAGTGTTTGTCAATTTGTATTATTCAATATTTATAAAACATACCTTTTGATGATTTATCATTTATTAGACTTCTTTATTTATTTCTTTTTATTTTCTATTAATTAACATTGATATGAGAGTATATTCTCCCCACTGACTATCCATAGACCATTTCTGATATTCAGAAGCCTCTGGTATATGGGGTGATGTGCTTGAGGTCATGTGGCGACCAATCTAACCACCTGTTTAGGGCGATCCATGTCTGGATGATACATAAAGGCCTAATTATATAAGTGTTTTTTTTTGTTAATTTTATGACAACTGTTTGTGCATATTCTACACTATCAACTATATTGTTTACTTTTAATATAATTAGATATTACATATATGCATTTAAATTATCAAATAAATATCCTAAAAACATTATTGGGGAAAATAAACATTTAACTTTCGAAATAAATTTAAATACTAATAATCATAAAACATTATGACTATAATTTTCATTGAAAATAAACATATAAGATAATCATTAATCAATTTAGGGTTAATGGAGTTAGGAAAATAATTACATCATATATAATTTAAAAAATATTTACTTTTACACAATGGTAAAATGTTTAAAAAGAACATCGTTAAAACAGTGATCATAATATTGCATTCAAATGATTTTCTAAAATGTTAAACATGGTTAAAAAATTATATAATTAATCATTTTCATAATGATAAAAATGTTTATGGAATCATTTCCTAAAAATATTGATATGGAATATAATTGGTTTTGACCAAAGAGAGAAATAAATTAGATTTTCTAGAAAAATCACAATCTATTTTAGTACCAAATATAATGAAAATGATACTTTTACTTGAAAAGATCATGAATAAATATTGAAGACAAAAATTTATTAGTTTTATGATAGAGATATAATTAATTTCCTTATTGGAGACTTAAACATATGAAATCCAAAATGATGACGAGACTATGAAATAAATCCTTACAACTTTTTTAAAATTGGATCAATAACCGCAAGAAAGAAATTAATTAAAAAGAAACATAAAATTAAATTAAGATTAATAGAATCATGATATAAAATATTAAAGTATATTTATATAAAAAATATGATATAAGTGGTAAATATTTAATATGAGTCTTGAAATAAATATGAGATGAGGAGCCCTTAATTTATGTTAAAATTTCAACATATGTGCCCCAACCTTCTATATATTAAATATATGTAAATTATACTTCTATTATATATATATATATATTCATATTTTTCATAACCTATTTATTTTTATTATAGTCCTTGATCATATTTGTATTAATAATTATTTGTTAGAATTAGTATTTCGGGAGATAATAGAGTAATTTTTTATGTAAGTTTTTCTTTGTTATTTTTTTCCATTTACAATGATAATTCTGATATTTTATACATTTTTTATCCATTACATAAATATCTTATATGTTCATTATAAATATTTTTAGTGTAATCAATAAATATTGGATGTTAAAAATGGATTACAGCGATCATAGAGGCAATAGATTTTCAAAATCCATGAAGATTGTTTCAATATTTCTCAGTTGATAGAATTTGTGGAATATAAATAATATGTCACCTTTCTAGATTCATTATTATTTAATATATCTCACATATATTGTTTAAATATATCCTTATTACTTTATATGTAATTTGTTTGTAAAAAATGACTCATATAGCTTCATGATCTAGTAGTCCATCATACAGTCAAGTGACATCATCATATCCCCCATGGAATTGAAATTGATATGTATATTTGATAAAATAATCCAATATGTATAAATATATGAAAAATATCATATACATTGTAACACACTGAGATTTTGTGAAATAACATATTTTTTAAAGAATTTAATCTTTTTGATATTTTTTTATATGTAGAATTATGTTTATCTTGTTCGTCACATAACAATTATTTTTATTATTTTAAACACAAAACCATGTATAGATTTCTTTCCCACATTATACCATGTTTTTCTGTCATTACACGTAACACTGTGTTTAAATAAAACATGACATACTATTATGATATTATCATTCAAAATGATAGATATCACCATGTTGTTGGAATTCTAGGAGTGCATAGTATTAAATTAAATATTAAAATATTTTTTATACACATTTATATACTATTATTTATTTTTCTTAAATTAAGTAGAACTAAAAATAAAAACAATTCAAAAAGGAAATTATTTTTTTAAAAAAAATTACATTTTTCACATAATAATGTTTTACATGAATAAATTAAATTAAATAACATATAGTGGTTGATTTTAAAAAATGAATATATTTTATATTCAATATATTTTTTAAATTTAATCATATTAGGTTTCCAGAAAACAAAAATGAATAAATATAATTTTCATGCATAAAATTGAATGATCCAAAAACAAATTTCATAGAATCTGAAATAGTAATTTTTAAAAGAATTTTAATAATTTTATAATATCTATTTGATAAAAAAATTCATTCTTGATATAATTACATCAAAATTTATTTACATTAAATTTTTTGGAATTTTCTAAAAGGATTATTTGTTTAATGAATAATGAAAAAGAATAACTTTTAATTGAATATTCATTATCATCTAAATTATTTATAATGTTGAATTATATTTCAAATTAATTTTCAAGTGAATTAAATTATTATAAATCCATTAATCAAATTTATTTCATTACAGTCAAATATATACTTATTTTAAATAAAAAAAATTTAAACATTCAAATATTTTCACTTTAAAATCCCTCTTTATCATCGCATCTTCAAGAATAATTTCAAATTACATGTTTCTTATTATATTAAAGTAATTTTTAAAATTTATTAAATTTTTTAATTATAATGATTTATATTATCTAATAAATTCAATATAATTTTTTAAACATAATAATATTACAAAGGTAAAATTTAGTAATCATTGTTAATGTAAAAATGGGTTTACGTGGATGTTAAACTAATTATTTTTGGTTATGAAGTAAATAAAATAATTAAAAAAAATAGTTTTATGCATCCAATTTGACCATTTATATTCTAGAATCATGATTTTCCATTATATATTCCATTTTACTTCCAAAAAACATAGTTTTAATTCACTAATTAATAATTAACATACGATCCACTCACATCACTTTTAAAATGAACCCACCCTTCTAACATATTCACAACATGAATCCATTTTGTTCATAACATACCTACCAAATCAATTCCCATATTCAACACTTTCTACCAATATTCATTAATTTTGATAGGAATCCAATATATGATATCTTTTGGTGCAATGATAATGATGATACCTAAAGAAGAGTTATTGGTATTCAATGAGTGATTCTGTATTATTTACTCCTCTACATCCTACAATTCATGTTATACCAAGGATCGATAATATCATCATAATATTACATATAATATGACATTGTTATTTAAGGTAATGACCTACAATGATCTTCACTTTTATGAAATGGGTAATGAAATTATCATTTTTGTGTACGATTGACTACCACCTCACGAACCGATTTCATTTTTCCCCTTACCTCACAAAACGGATGTACATAATGATAGAATTATTATTTATATAGATATTTATTATATTATTCAAATTCTATAATTTATATATCCTGCATACCATTGTAAATTTCATTCCATTCGAATATGATAGTGTCATTCATAGTTGTTGTGGATATCCACCACGCAAAGAGATTTAATTAATTCATTATTTACATGTAATGAAATAAAGATTGGTTTAATGAAAAAATGTAATATATATTACATAAAAATTATTCCTGATCGAGAATCCTTTACTTTAAACCCTTTAAATTAATCAATAAATTTAAAACAGTGTTCAGGCGTATGTACGACCTACCATCTCCATGAATGGTATATTTCATTTCATATTATTAAATTTTATGAATTACACAAAAAACATATATGATGATTATATATTATATTTTATATATTTTAAACATTCATAAGATTATTAAATAAAGATAAATGTTATATAAAACACCAAAAAAAATTAAAAATTAATTATTACTTTTATCGAAACATTAAAATGGAATTGTTAATAAATGGGTAATAAAAGACATAAGAAATCATATATTGAATGTTATATATTAATATAAATCATTAATTAATATATAATAATATTATAATGGTTATATAAGAGTTCTTAATGTTAATTACAGAAGTCAATACATAATATAAGGGACCTTTTGATTCAATTTTATTTCATTGAGACATATGTTATGATATGAAAAAAAATATTAATTCATGAGGTCTACATACAAATCAAATACATGTTATATCATTATATATTTTTTTATATTCCATTATATTATTCAAGGGGGATTACTATTCAATTTTACCAATGTGTTAGTGATTTTATGTTACAATAACAACATTTTTTCGGGATGTTTATGTTTCCATTTTGGATGATAGTATATTATGATCCATCTTCCAAGAAACCATTTAATTATATTCTCTTATGCTGATTAATAATATATTTAATTTTTATTACCATTTTACACACTTTTTAACTAAAACTATTTGTGAATATGTTTTTAAAAAATTAACATATTATTTCTCCCTTCAATCGGAAATTCAATTTCATTCAGAATAATTATTTTGAAATTTTTTTCAAATACGATTTATTATTCTGATATGTTTCTTAAATTTTATTTATATAAATTTTTTACTTTTTATAAAAATAAATTGAAATAATAATCATATTATTAAACCAAAAAATCCCTGATTGGATTTTCCAAAAAGCGTGAATCGAATCTTTGTTTTAACATGTATGACATTATGAAACATTTCATCATCCTTATAGGAATTTTATTTAAAGATTAGTTTTTATGTTTTCAGGTTTATTTTTAAAGAGAATTATTTTTATATTTTTTATGTCCTTAATTTTTTTCAATGATAAATGTAAATTTTCTAAATGAAATGTTTTATAAGATTGATTAAAATAATTCTCCTTCTAATATGACATTAATTGATGTTTCCTATACCTTATGATGGATATTATGCAAGGATTCAATTCTTATTATTTCCCATAATAGATTATTTTAATGATGGGATGATGTTTATGTAACATTTTCTTTCACAAGGGGTCATACAATGATAAAATTCTTAAGAAACCCACTTCTTTTACCACATGTTATGCTATGATAATAGAGTGAAATTATTTTCAATCATATATATTTTCTATAGGTTATGATATGATGAAATTTTAATGAACCCAATTTAATTTCATGTGTTGTGATACAAGGAGTGATTTATGATAATTTTTCACACATAAATATGATTTTCATTTTGAGACTGATGTATTTTCTATTCATTGGGTAATTTTATTTATGTCATGATATAGATAGGATCATAATGGGGAGTAAAGCTAGTTCATGGTGGTACTTTTTCTATTATAATGGTATTGGGAGTGAACCTTGATTGCTAACAGGGTTTGGGGAGTGATCCCATTCCACTATGATAGCTATTGAAATGAACATTGAGTAATACAAAATTCATTTTATTATCATAAGTGTATAACATAAATATATTTCATTTAAAAATATTGTGTTCTCATGGATAATTTTCATTGATTCTCTTATGATTTAGGTCTAATGAAATTCCATAATTTTTTTCTTGTGATAGGATTATGACATTTGATATGAATGGTATGGTTTTTAATGCTGATCCCATGTTATCGTACCATTATGTTATTCTTAGGATTATGTATCTCATTTTTACACCCTTACTGAGTATCTATGAAGACCCTATCTTATGTTTTCTTTCCCTCAATTATGAATAAAATTAATAAATATGATAAGTATAAAAAGGGTACTAGTTATGAATATTATAGAAGGTGGTGATGTTTTGTAACCATGGAATAGTTGTTTTGTGTTTCTAATTTTCCAAAGACACTAAAATATAGTTTAACTGTTTAATTTTTTTTTTTTTGATGTAATGAATATTCATAAACATGATATAAATAATTTTATGATAATGTTGGGTCACTATATTTGGTATTATAGTATAATTGTATTTAAAATTTAGAAAATAGGATGAGAGAACCATAGTCAGATACTTATGGATTCTGATAAGGATCTTCCAAATGATGTCTTTATATATAAGCCTATATATATATCAATGTAATGGATAATTTAGTATAATTTAATATTGGATATGTTATTCCAAATATGTTAAATACCCTATCATGGAGGGGATTCTGTGTATGATAGATTGAAACAACATATCTTTGAGATCTTGATTCATCTTCAAAAAATTATCTTATCTTTTTTTCCCAAAAAAATGTATGAGAATAAATTAAACAATGAAAGAGAGAAAAAAATTCCTTGGTTCCCACTAACTAGTCTCTGTCTATATATAATTCAGAGGATATGTTCCTCTATACAAATCCTCTGAAGTATAAATTATTTTTAAAATTTGGGGATGAATCAGAGTCTCTACTCTTTTACAACCAATTATAATTTCAAATCTCAATACTCTCTCAAATAATGTGTCCTCTCTACCAATTAAGATGATTATCATTTTTATCATTGGATTCAATATGTTTTACACCTCAATTAGGTCATCACTAAGTCAAACTTTCATACACTTAATGAATATATCATTACCATATATTTACTAGTCAATCGATTTTCAACCAATTCATGATGATAAACTCCTTTGTGAAACTCACAAAGTCTTTGGTAGGATACCCAAAATTAGTAATAATATGATTAATTTTATAAATACAAAACCTCCATGAATCACACCACTCTAAAGAAACACAATTAGCAGTCATGAGGAAACCACTTTTCTTAATGCTCACATAGCCTTCATAGAGATAAACACAATTGTGACGCTCACATAGCCTTCGCAAAGCTCAATGAATTAATGAAAATCACTTAGACTTCATGAATCTAAATACATTCATATTTATTACAACTATTGGTTCTATTATGTTTCCTTTGTGGAGTTCCTTTAAAAGTGAATCTTTTCTCAAGATCAGCCTTCTCAAATCCTTGTTTTGAATTTAGAGCCATTGGATTTTTGTTAAGGATTTCTCAACTCAAATGAGGGTGTAGGGGCATATTTATAGGTATTTCCTCCCTTTCATGAAGCATTAAAAATCACATTTACATTTTATAGAAGCTTCCCAATATTTTTCATGTACATCCATAACATTATCAAGTTATAGAAAAAATTTTAATCACCAAATCTTCTTATAGTAATAGACATTACCATTAACCCATCACATTGATCCCTCATTCATGAAGTTCCACACCATTATGAAACACCAAACATTCATAAACATCCATATCTTCATCAAACCACAACCCTTCTTAGAGGCCATGAATTTTCTATATTTTTTTGAAAAACAATAGAAATAAATCTTTTCAGATGGTTGATTCATCCTCAAAATTTTATACCCCAAACCTTTTTCTAAAACTAGGAAACATTGCACCATTATACAGACAAATTTTTGTATCACCTTTGTTATGTCCATTCCATTGTATTGTATCCATTAAAAAACATAGTAAAAAACCATACCGGAACCCCAAAAGTGACCTTTTACACCCACTATCTTACAAACACAAATCAACCAAAAAAACAGTGCAATGTTATCAATATGGTTTATTTCCATCATTATCCCCCACTAGGTTTGTTGAAAACTCTTTAATTATTGATAAAAATTTAAATATTCTTTAATATAAGAAAATATTCACTTCTTACAATTCATATAGTGCTCAATAATTTACTTATCCCACATGATCCATGATCAGCATGAGAAAAAATAGTACAATCAAAATTTTATTACTGAAGCACTTAATTCCAAAACCGCTCAACTTATTCCATCTCAAACTATAGATATATATATATATATATATATATATATATATCTTGATATATAACATATTAGTAATCATATTTAACATTTTAGGATTTTAAACTCCACCCAATTCACTCTCCCTAATTAGATTCTCCCCTAGTAGTTATTAAGACATTTTATCCCCATTTTATAGCTAAAACGTATACCCTATAGTCAATGAACATGATGGTCACTCCACTATGGTTTTCTATAGGGTAAATAAATAATCGACACAATACATAACAAAATACCATACCATAGGGATAGGGGGTCTAATATAAACAATATTCCAATTTTAGGGATTTGACTAGACTCTAAGAGAATGCAAATTTCACTCAAATGCCTCTTTGGGTAAGGCCTCCATCAAAATGATATCAACATGTCATTATATAGGAACATGATCCAACATCGCATGCCCATGTTCCAAATACTCCTTGTTAAAATGATACATTATTTCAATTTGTTTTTTCCTCGAGTTATGGAATGTATTTTTTCTATGATTTATAGCACTTGAATTAAAAAAATATATTCTAACGTAAGACTTTACTTTAAATCCCATATCATAATGATCCTCTTCCCCAAAAAATAACCAAATAAAAGAATGAGTAGCCATAATATATTCATATTCTATGTTGTTCAATGAAATGAAATGAAATTTAGTTTTATATATTAAATAAAGAATACACCATGGTAGTATGAACCACCCGATGTTGATTCTCAATCATTTGTGGATTTTGTTTAATCTATATCTATATATCCTAATAAATATTGCTGAGATTTTGTTCATTCTAAAATATGATAAAAATCAATGATCCCATGATATACTTAATTAATATTTTTTCTAATATTTTTTGGATTAACTTATGTTATTTTTAATACAATTTTTGATATAAATTTTCAAAACAATATCATATTTTTTGGAGATAATAAAACTTCCATTTGTTTAACTATATATGATGATATTAAGATAATTTCCTTTAAAATATCATGAAATTTTCATCTGTGTAGCCATAATATTGTTAATCTACATATATTTTTCAATTAAACATCATCCCAAAACCACATTTGTATATTTATATTGAGAAATGAATATGGCATTCATTCCAAGTTCCATATGTAAACAAACGAAAACATCAGCTCAACAATCATTTAAATTTCAAATTAAATTTTCCTGAATTTTGTGAACTGTTTCTACTATAATTCATATAATCTTACAATGATTATGTCATCAATATACACTAGTAACATCATCAATTAAATAATATCATTGATGACACAAATATTGTAATCATCTCCAACACCGTGAAATATGGTCTGTTTCAAAAAAAATCCAAACTCTTTACCATGACATGTGTTCTTGTTTCAAAATATATAGCTTCATTATTATCAAAAAAAATTTCTCATATTCATGGATTTTAAAACCATTTAGATAAATGATATGAAAATATTCTTCTATAATACAATTTATAAACACTGACTTCATTACTATCTATAAAAAATTAATGGTTATTTTCACTATTATGTCTATGAATAATATAATTTTCACTAGCCACACAATATGTGAAAATGATTCATTAGCATTGATTCCCTATATTCAGTAGTACCCTTTGAACTCTAGTTTTTCTTTTATTCTCTAATCAGTACATCGTCTTTATTATGTATATTGTGAAAGAACAATTTGGTCATGAGAAAATTAAATTGTTTTGGCCTAAATAAAATATCCCATGCCTATTTCATCTCAATTATTCGAAGATCAAAATAGATAGTATAAAACCTAATTTTATTCCTCAAAAACTCCTGTAAAATATTTATGATCTACATAATATAGCACATATGTAGGTTTTAATGATTTCATTATCCATGTTTGACCCAATGATGTTGTGTCACTAATGATATTTTCCCTATCAATTTTCGATGGAGTATTCATCTTTTGTGAGGGTACACATTTTAATTCCTCCAACACATCATCTGTATCTTCTTTTAAATCATAATTTTCTACTATTCATCCCCTTTAGTGTCGTACCAATTCATCATATTTATCAGGGAACTATATTTTTTTAATAAAATTTTATTTTTTCTCTACTATAATGATATAATTATGTTAAACTTATATTAAAGACCTATTGTTGAAACATTTATATTGATCATATTTTCCAATGTATCCATAGAAATAACCCTTCCCCCACATTTATCAAATTTAATTTTATTATATTTATTTAGAATAATACACTTACTTTTAATGAGTTGAAATTATATCCATATTGGAATTTTTTTACAACATCACATATTGACTCCTTTATTCAATTAGACACAAAAAAACATATTAGATACGTAGATTATTATCAAGAATACATCCTTAGTGAATTTATCTAAATATCTTCTTAAATAAGATTTATTTTGTCCGTTTCTTGATGATCTAATTTCAATTCTCAACTTGTAAATTTTGTAATGGATTTTTTACTATTGAATCATGATTCAATATCCCATGTTTCTAGATATTTTAGTCGACATTATTTTCCATAAATTCCATACCATTATCAAAATAAAACATCAATATTTTAGATACAAGATTTATTTCACTTTATCAAAAAAAATTATGGATCTTAACATGTCATTCATGGGGAAAATGAATAATACACATGCACTTACATTGTAATCATAAATGAAAATAACATAATACATTTTCCATCAATGGAAAACGGTGGGATATGCACCATACGTCTTCATGTGCCATCTAAAAAACAATATTTGAATTTATTTTATTTTATAATAATACATTATGATAATAATACCTTATTTAAAAATAATTCATGTGAGTGTATGAACATTTAATAGTATAGAGATATATGAGGAATCATCAAATTTGATGAGATCATCATGTAATTGTTTATATAGATGGAAATATCATTTTTAATCCTATTTTCCTCTAGCCTAGATAGAAATAACATTTCTTCTTATCTACCCACAATGAAGATATTATATTTTAATCATTTTTCCAACAAAACAACTATACCATCCCATCACATCCTTATACATGACTTTTTTTAATCCTATAGCATTCCATAAGTAACCTAGTTAACTAGAACAAAGTATTTTGTGACTAAGAACATCGAAAACCAAGACTTTTTATTGTATCATTTGTTTTCTCATAAATTTTGTTTTTCCCATGATAATAATTCACATGAATTCACCATTTGAAAATTTTACTACACATTTCATTCCATATTTTATTGTTATACCGAGATCCATAATTCCCATCAAATGGGATGTACATCCACTATTAATGATCCATACACCAGAACAATCTGATTCATCAATGAAATCTCTACTAACACAAACATTTCATATATATTCTTTTTAATAAACATATTTTAATTTATACCTTATATGGATATATAATCCGGATATTTCCCATAATATGATGTAAAATCATCACATAGATATGTATAAAATTGATTATGCGTTTTAAACTAATTTGATGATTTGTTGAGTTGCTTTTTATGAACACATTCATTCCTCTTCAACACATTCCACTACATTGTTGATAAACAATGTCTGGACCTGTGTACAAATCCTCCACACTAGAATCAATGATCATCAAAATAATTCCATGTATATTAAACTCTATTTGGGTAACTCTGTTTAACGTATTCCATTGGTACATAATATTTATAGAACAAACATTTTATTAGTTTCCTATTTTTTTCGTAGTAACAAAATTTAATGTATGGTGAATTCATGTGTATCATTATTATACCACTAGTTGTATCCTGGGTTCTATGGATATTCTATTTTTGATTCATACACAAATTATGTTTATTCATTAGAATAGATGCTCGTGGTAAAAATTCAACCATTAATGCATTCTATTTGTGATCAATCCCTATACCAGCTGTACCATTCACATATATTATTTTTTTTCTTAACAATCCATTTCTGATTTCACTAGAACTCTAAAAAAATTAATTTTTATATTACCTTTCTATCATACTTCACCCGAGTTAAGAGTATCTCCTGTCTTGTAAAGTTTTTCATAGATTAATACCACCTTCTCAATCTATTTTATATGTATGATTTTATATTTTCCAGTGTTTGTTAAACCTTTGATAACTCTTTTCTATTCATTGATTTTGATATTTCACCCAACATCCTTTACTAATTTCTCCGAAAATGATGAGTTATATTTTATTTAATTTAAATATTCATAATACTCTAATCTTACTCATTACATTGAATATAATAATTTTAGTCTTGAACATTTACATTTTATTTCTATGTGTGGATCTATAAACAACTATCTCCTCAATAGTTACATATAACTCTTCCAGATGATCAACTATTCCAACGAAATTATTTTTAATCATTGTGTTTTTCATCCCTATTTTGGGAGCTACCTAAAACTCATTCCATATACTTTTTCCATTGATCCATGAATTTTCCCATATATTAAACCTCATATTATTTTTAACTTATAATATCATGTTTAAGAAGATTCTTTTTTGAGGAATTTTACCTTAAAAGTTTTCATACCATTCACATGGATTGAATAATTATTCATGTATATATAGACGACATAATTATGTTAATCATGACACTTTTTATGGAACCTTGTTGCAATATTTCTAACCATTACACATCAAATGAATGAAAGTGGAAGTTTCCCTTTAAGCATTATTTTTCCTATTTGAAAATATGATAAAATGAATTAGTTGACTAATTTATCACTTATTCTTCGTGTACATATTCAATAGTGAGCTCAATTATGATCATTAATGCCAATTATTTAGATTTATCCATTTCTAACAAATCATTATCATCATTTATCAAACCATATTCCACTAGTGTACTATTAAATCAATCCATTATCAATTACATTGGATCTTTCTTGACTAATATATAATGATTCTGATCAATTTGAGGTGGATGTCTTCTCATTATTCTATTAAAAATCATTATATGATCAATAATTTCTACATGAGCACATATTTTTTCCACAAAAACATTCAAGTAGTATAATAATACATCAATGGACTCACAATGGTGAATTATAAGACTATCATACATGAATTATATTCCCTAAAACCATTCTACTCTGACATTTGCGTCACACTAAAAAATATTTAGTGACTTTTACCACATAGATTGTGATGAATGACATGACATCAAAATTTTATAGATTTTTTATAGGTATCTACTTAATGAATTTATTACTTTATAATCATCATCTAATTCCCTTTATTCATCATTTTATTATTCACAACTATCAACAATGGCAGAAACACGAAAAATTACTATTATATAGACAAAAATTCATAACAATCAGATGTTGTTCATTACTTTAATTTATATTTTATTTTATATAAAATATTTTGAAACCATATACCAAATAGATTTTTTATGTCCTGATAATCAATTTTGGAAATATATCAACAAAATAATCATGTATCACAAAATTTAAATAAAATAATAATAAATAAAAACCTAAAACTATGTATCGATAAATATAATATATTATTTGAATATCTATTTGAGTATTACAATTTTTTAACCCCTTTTAGTTAACCAAAATGTTTAAAAACAATAGCCTTTTATAACTAAAAAATATAATTCTCAAATACAAATATGTATATAAACAGTTGATTCAATCTATGCGTCATTGAAACTCATGTTATAATGTGATTTGTAATTAAATTCATCCCCATAAAGCATTATTATGGGAAATTGAAAAGTCCCCCATATTGGTCTACTACATGCTGAAATATAATGTGGAAACCACAAGGATCATGATTAACTAGAATAATTCACCTCAATAAGTTATAATTTAAGTGAAATATAACAAATCTAGAGTCATTCTAAACAATAAAAATAGAATGATACAATAAGAAAATTCCAATCCAGTCCTTGTGTGACCATCTGTCACTACAAAGTCATAATGCTATGATGATATTGGTAATACGGTGATTCATCAGGACACCCAATGAACTACAATTTACATAGGTACTACAAAATGACATATATGACTGCCCAAAGTTAAAAAAAATGTGTATAAGCACAAATCTCAGTTAGATACTTCCAAATAATCTATAAAAGTTCTGACATCAAGAAGGATTATTCTCTAGTAATAAAACAAGTCCTGTTTATAGTGCATTTTTATAATGTAATCCCATTTTATTATATATTCATTTAGTTATCATAAAAGTATACTATATTCAATAAATCCAAAAATATGTCAATTATGAATGAAATTTTGTAAGAAACCTTGGATACATCATATGATAATGATGGAATCATGTAATTATGGGATAATCCACTCACAATTGAAAAAGAACACCATTTGGGCTCCAACCTTTCAATATACATGCTAGATATGAATTAAATACCTTCATATATTCCTAATGTGGATCCAACAAATATACCCTATAGTGTAATTACAAAAACTAACGTTACATAAATCCTCATGTGGAATTACACACTAAAAGAGTAAAATATTTAATTCCCGACACACCCCAAGATAGAAAATGGAATATATATGTCAAAATCCTTTTAAAAAACATAATCAAATTTATAAAACATTTTAACATCAATGATGTTCAACATTTGTTCTTGTTGACCAAATTAAAAATTCTACTATTTTAAATAATTAAAAACACTTGAAGTAAAGGAATCCATTTTTAATGAATCCCCTTTAAAAAAGTATATCATAAAAACAATTTCAATGTCATGTAGTGTATTTTAAAAAAATTACTCAAATAAATTGGGAAGAACACATAAGAATTAAATAATTACCCCCTTTTTTAGATACAACTATGTAATTAATGGATAAAAATTACTCACCATCGAAATAAATAATTTGAAATAAAAGTACAGCTTCTAAAATATAATTTATGAGGGAATATTCCAAAGGATCTGTCAAGATCACTTACTTGTTATTAGAATAATAAATAACTGCACAATACTCTACTTCCAAATTATGAAAAGTATTTATAAATTGGGAGAGATGATATTTTACATAGTTGAGGGAAGACACCCATCAACACTTATGATCACCCAATCAATTAAAAGTGATCACGAGGAAAAAGAAAGGCCTAAAAATAAATAAGAGAAACAATAGATTGAGGTATATGAATACAAAAATAAAATAATATAGATTTATAAGAGTGGAAAATCTAAACCACTAGTCATGATGAGTTTATGATATAAATAAAATTCTTACACTATAAAATTTTCATAGCTCATATGTGACAAAAAAACACATTTCCATGGGTTAAATTACCCCTAAGAAACAATTTTTTCATATGAATTGGTCTTATAGTTTAATAAAATATATTTCATAAGATTTATTATGGAAACAATATATTTTTCATCGTGTTCCCCCAATTAAAATTATGCATAATTAAAATATTTACATTGTAAATATCACATGTAGGAAGTTCTCAATACAACCCATTATTGGAAACTCCAAAAAACATCCTAATGCCCTAAAAATATTTTGAATCATTTATACCTTGACACCATTAATTATAAATAATGCATTTCCCTTTGGGTTATGTTATTTCCAAAGAAAAATGATATTCATCCCCGATATTTCCAAAATGCACCTAAACAAAAAAGGGTGAAAAGGAGTGAATATATACCTGAATGAAGGTAATGAAATATTAAATCTTCAATCACATGTATCTATATACATGTGTCTATTATTTTTATCAAAAAAGAAAAATAATTTTTATCAGAAATAAAAAATAATTCTGACATAATCATTTTTCATAGAAATAATATATTAATAAGGCATAATGTATGTCTGTGACACCCCCAAATTCACACTTTCATATCATTTTAAAAAAATTGAAAATTAATTTATAACATTTATAATGATAAACATGACCAATTTTTTCCATAAAAAATAAATTTTTAAAAGGAAATAAAAGGCCAAAAACATAAACACTGGCCATTTTGGTAAAGAGTTTTAGAGAATTTGAAAAAAAAACATTAAAATATGGGTTTACATGTAACTTTCACATCATTATCTCCCACTATATATAACATTCAAAAAAGGTTATTAACATCATCCATGTGAAATTATTCTCTATATAGTTAATTTCACACCATTCCTCATAAAATGGGGAAAGGAAAACAAAATAAGGGTTAACTCAGATGTAACAACCAATAATTCATTCAAAGAAATTTACAATATTATAATTTTTTAAAATATTATAAATAACATAAAATTACATATATAATACAATAAAAAAATTCAGAAATTAATGATGAATTAAATAAGATGTACTTATATAAATTTTGAAAACTAAACCAATGTAATAGTAACATGACCTATGGAATAGTAAAGTCCCACTAAGAATTATAACTCTACTAATACAATAGTATACTAAGAAATAAAAGTATAGATTAAATAATCTTTCCATATCATATTAGTGGAAATGGGATATATTGAAATCTTGGTTTATGTAAATAAATTTTTAAAAATGGTAAAATTGGGTGTTGGTATTTTTTTAAATCATTATTGTTCATTTAAAGATTTTAATTGTTTATTTATTTTAAAGGAAATTATATCATCACAAAAATTATTTATAATTTTATATTTTGTTTCCTTATAATTATAGGATATTTTTAGGAGACCTTAATTAGTTTTTCAAAGTGTTAAAAAATCAGTTATAATTTTAAAATTTGTATTTTTTGATTAATGGATTATTTTATTTAAAATAAAAATTTATCAAATTTAGAAAAATATTTTTAAAAAAGGGAGTAAATTTTTAAATAATACATATTATAAAATTGTATGGGTGAATTTTTGGTAATTTTCTAAAATAGTATTATTTTTCGGTGAATTGTGGCATACCATAATTTGCAGTATAAGATAAATAAATAATTTGTGGAGTCATAGATGATGTATAGAGTATTTAATAATAATTGCTTCATAATAACATGATATATTAACTTTATTTAGTTAAATTAATTATCATTATTCAAAATTATTTTCTAAAATAAAAAAAATCGTTATAAAATAATCAAAAAACACTCATCTTCTCCACTAAAGATACCACCCCACAACACCTCTTTAGCTCCCTCAACAAACTAATTAAATATTCTTCATATTATTAATGATTCTATAACCTAGTCTCCCAACATGTCCAAGAAATATTTTTTTAATAAAAACCAAAAATCAAGTTCATTGAGGTGGTTCTCAAGGAGAAAGAATTCAAGAGGTTAAATCCTCTTTTTACATTTATTCTCTTTTCATTTTATTTTTTTCCACTCCACACCTCTCCACATACAAGTAAAATGATAAATATAGACTCTTCTAAAAAAATTTATTTTATTTTATTAATGGAAAAATCCCTCATCAATTCCCTTCCCCTCCAATTTTGTTCAAAAAGTGAATAGACGGACTACGATGCGTTAATTTATCGCAGTCAAGGATGAAAACATTAAATTTCAATTTCAACCATTGTGGCTGGTCATAAAACCAGTTTATGGTTATAAATTATTATAATACATGTATTTTGGATTATTTATGTATTTTAACTACTATACAAACATAACATTAATTAATAAAACAAAATTAGTTTCTCCTGATCGAAGAACCACTAAAATTATCTAAATGGTTAACATTAATGTTGAATGTGTTTAATCATACTCATGAATTAAAAAATTATACATATTAACATTTTATATTATGTAAGATCATTAATATTATTTAGTTTAAATATGGATATCTATTCTTATTTTACATGATTTTCCATACATTTATACATGTAAACAAATCATTAAAACCATGAAATGAACAATCCCAAATGATGAAATTGAATCTCATAACATACCCAAAAGGCCATAAATGATCATAAAAAATATAATAAATTGAAAGATGTATAAAATTTTCTAAATTAATAAAATAAAGGATCAAAATTTATTTTGGAGGACATTATGATCTAGTAGAGAAAACTATTGGTCATAAGGAAAAAGATTCTCCTTGAACCTTATTTTTTAATTCGGGTTATGCATTCTCTCTCTTTATAGAAATTTTATTCTTAATTATTATTACCTAATCCTCCAAAATAAAGTTATTTTTTTCAAGAATATTATTTTTTTCCCAAGTATTTTTTCGTTCATGAGGATGTAAATTTTTTATAAGATTCCCTTATTAAATATCCAAGATAAGAATGCCTGATTAATGGGAACATCCTAATTTATTTCCCATTTTAAAGTATAGTACAAAAATTTTTCTAAACCCCCATTATCATTTTAATAAAATAACTATACCAATAAAATATTTCTTTTTACATTTCTATTTTTATATAAAATATTATTCTTTTTCAAATGTAAATATCCATTAATATTTTTACATAAACTGCACTAAAATGATTCATTCATAAAGTACCTTAAACACTATTTCTATATATTGTCACTTATTTATCACATCACTTATCATGTTTCATGCATTTTTTCCATATAAATGTCTACGTATGATTTTAATCCATTCTTTCATGGATACCATTATGATTCACTTATTTATTATTCATTATAGTATGATTATGAAACCCAATTATTTCAATGGGAAACCCATATAATTGATTCTTCATATTTCCGAAATATAGATGACCATGTCATGATTGTTTCACTAAAATGTTCCTACAATTCATTGGGTAATGATTATTCTCAAGATACGTCATGTGAAATGGTCTTGGTGGTTATCCTTGACTAATGATTCTATATGTTCAATGGTTCTTATAGTCAGCCTTTACTCATTCTCATCCATGTGAAATGGTTAGTGTGGTTATCCTTGACTAATGCTCTTCCATTTTCAATGGTTATGATAGTAAACCATGCCTCATTATTATGCCATGTTTCATATAGTTTCCACATTTATATGATTTCGTGATTACATGAACCCTTATTTAATATGACAGGCTTCCATATGCTTATTAACATTCCATTCCTTTTTCTATCATCAATTTATATCATATAACCCATGTTTTACACTTTATTCATATTATTATTCCCATATTGGGATTTTTATCTCATTAATTTGCTCATGTATTTCCCATATTTTCATATAATGATGTAAGGGCTCAAAAGAAGTTAGGAGCTCATTATAATGAATAAAAAATATATATTTTTATTTTGGTTCCATGTTATTTATGTACCTAATCCTATAATGTCAACAGACAATACGATCACTATTTTGTATTTTAAGTCTAGTTATTCTTGTCATCGTGAAATAAAATATTTAAAGGGATCAGGTCGTTATAGTTAGTATCATATTAAGGTATTGTTATTATTATTGAATATTTTGATAACACATTAAAAATAACACTAGGGATAATTATATCACCAAGGATAACATAATTGTGTCAAAGTGAATGTCATGTTAGGATATACTTTTCATTTAATAATTTATTCCTCTCTATTAAATGTTTCTTTTTTATATTATTATTTATTTCCCTAAATACCCCTTTTATTTTTATTTTTATTTCTAGTTAATGGTTTGAAAAAAGAGAACCCATTCAAACAATAATTTTGATAGAGAAGGTTGAAATTTCCTTAATAAAATTAAAAATATAATGGGAACATGAGATCAAAACCTCGTAATAGAACCTTCTCAATTGGATATGTTAAGAATAAGAACACGGATTATGAGGAACTCCATCCTTATCCTAATAAAGTTATAGTTGTGGTATAATCCTTTATGGGATAATGGAATCCCATGTTTAGTGGATTTTATGATCCACTCATCACATTAAAATGGATTTAATCTATTGAATGATATTATTTATCCTCTAGTTCTGAGGACAAGTGAAATTTATTCATATAGTATAGAGTTTTAATAGGGAATATGATCCATGGCTGAAAGAGAGGTCCTCTGACTAAAGTTGAATGAATATGATTCTATCAGTGATTATAAATAAAACATAACTAGGATTTAAATATATGCCCAAAAATTGTCTTGAACACCTAAATAATGGTATATGTCTTCGTTATCATACTAAAGATGTGTCGATGAAATGTTATGGTGATTCAAGAAATTGATAACTGTGAGTGGATTGGACATTATTCCATTAATATTGAAGTGGATATCATAGACTCTTATTATTCAATTGGTAATGGATATAATTCATGGAAAATTTATTTTAATATGGAACGATCATCAAATAAATCTCCGGATGGAAATAAAATCATGGATTACACATTTCCATGTTGGGGGAAGCAATATCTTGGGAACTGTATAAAGGGAAAAATTATATGATTAAAATGTTGAATAATGCGACATGTGAATATAAAATACTAAAGGGATATGAGGAATCAAAATATAGTTGAAAAATAAAGTAATGTCCAGATCAAAAAATATATTTTAGTGTACTGCTTCAACTACAAGGAACATGGGTAATATGAGAACAATTTCCCTTATCCAAGTGTTGTTTGACGCAATCTACAACAAAAATATCATATGCAGTATGGAATAACATGTTTTATCATGACATCTGTGATTGATCCTGAAAAATATGTTTTGAATGGTTTGATGATAATTCATTTAGGAATAGAGAATAAATATTTGATTTTTGGTTCTATGCATTCATTCATATATTGAAATTCAAGTAGAACTATTCCATCCCCACCAAAGAAATATAATGGATGATTTATCTTTTCGAACATAAATGAGAAAAAATTATCCAAAGTGTGTAACTCTTACTTGGTTTATGTTTTTTTATTGAACCAACCATAAAATATCATCTTAATTATTTTGGTGGAAATTTGAAACATTATTGGGCATGGATTAGAAATATTTATAGAATGTCAAACATCAATTTTCAGTAAAAGGAGATAAATCACCACATCCATATGAATCCTCCAATTCTATACAAGTGTAAGGAGGAGGATGAATCTCAATAAGAATCATTGTCTTAATTATAGATATTATTTCCATATGAGAAAGTGTATCTATATAAAATGTTTTATATAGAGGACAATATAATTCTAAATGACATTCTCATTGATAAAGACTACATTTTCTAATTCCACCAAAGAGTTTTGTAGTCTTACTCCAGATTAATAATATGATTTATCAATTGAAATTTTTCATGTATCTCTATGTATATAGAATAAACTATATATAATGGCCACTATTTAGTTATAATAACTAAATAATACGTTATAGTAGAATCAGGAAAAAAGTTCTATATGCATATATGCTTCACCATATGGTTAACCAACCCTTTTTGTATTAAAGAAAGAATTTTTAATGGGCCTCTTTGTATTTTATCATGAGAAAAATAAAATTACAATAAATAATATCTATCCCCTCCAAAAGATATATGAAATCATTGATCAACTACGTGGTGCTTATTATTTCTCAATGGTGGACCATCGATCGGGATATAACCATTTAAATGTGAATAAAAAAGATTTTATCAAGACTAACGTTCAAATAGGTTATGAAAATTACAAATTTATTTTGATTCCCTTTGGACTAACTAATAATTAATAATTGTTCATAGAAGTAATGAAATTATTTTTTGAGATTACATTGACAATTTATTTAGTTTTTATCAATGATATTATGATATACTATAATAGAAAGGGGGAAAAAGAGATTATTCTAATACTATGTTATGTATTTGAGAAAGAAGAAAATATACAGAGGGTATAGTAAATGTGACTTTTTATCGAGTATGCATCAATCTTAGGGCATGTTATCATCATAAATGAATATATGTGGACCCTTACAAGACAACAGTAATTAATGAATGCCTTATACTAATACTTGTAACAATGATTTATAATTTCTTTAGTTATTATATGTATTGCCAAGGATTAGGGGTTAACATACCATGATTTTAAAATCCACAAAACTATGATGACTCTACAGGGAGTAAACATTTTCTAGATAAGTTATTGTGAAGACGTCTTGAAAGAGTTGAAAAAAAAAGCTTATCATTTCACCACAACTAACACTACCGACATGTGGGGAAAATTTTTAGTATATAATGATCCATTATAAGGTTGTCAGTCTATGTAATGATGAAAAATGATAAATTGTCATCCAAAACATGAAGGAAATTGATCATTAATGTGAAAATTATCCCACACATTATCTTGAGTTGGTAGTTGTGATATTTTTGATGAAAATATTTTGGGATTTCCTCTATGGTTTGAAGTGTGAGATATATACTAGAAATAAGAGCCTAAAATATATATTCAAAAAAAATGGAACAAAATATATGTTAATTACTATATTTATAACTAATAATATATTATTACTACTCAATCCACTACCATCCTGATGATGCAAAGAATGTACTAGATTCTCTAAGTTGAAAGGATCTTGCAATATTATCTTTGATGAGAATTAAGAATGATACAATACTTTTAGATGTTCATAGGATGGACATTGGAAGCATTTTATATAAAACATCTTAAATATATTCCAAAATGAATTTTCAGACAACCATTCTGTGTAAAATAAATGATGAATGATGAAATGATGAAGAAATTAAAAAAAATATGTGGATGATTTCAGAAATAGGGAATCCTCAATGTTTTAACATGTAGAGAAAACAGTAAAAATATTTCATTCATGACTATATATGCCCCAAAGTTATGAGATAAATTGACATTTTTAGAATGACAGACATATATCAACCTTCTCTATTCACCCATAGATCAAAATGATATATTTAGATTTTTGAGAAAACAATTTGTGTGAAAAAATGGTCAAAGAGATCACTGAATGTACATTAATTTGTTTGGTATATCTGCAAGTGAAGGATGAAAGGAAAAAATCTAAAGGGATAATAAATCCATTCCCCATACCAATCAGTAAGTGAGAAAACATCTCTTATACATTATCACCAGACAATCGAAGATATACAGAGTAAACAATCCAAAATGGGATCTTGTGGATCACCTTACAATGATATCTCACTTCATCGTAATTCAAGTGGACATCAGATTTTTTCTATTTGCAAATATATATATATATATATATATATTGTATAAGTGGTAATTATTCATGGTGTAAAACTATATATTATGTTTTATTGAGATTTAATATTCACCTCCACGTTCTCGAAAATTATCGAACATGTTCTAAACAATTGGATAATTTTCAGTATGTATTATCATCTTCAAAATAAATCCAAATCTCAATCGAAAATATATACCCCAAAAGTCGTATTGAGGGATTCTTCTATGGACATAAAGGGAATATGAAATCAAAACATACCTCCAATCATGTTCTCATTAAAAAATATTTTCCACCCAAGATTCCAAATTGATCCATATGAAGTCATTTATGGGAAATGATGTAGACCACCGACATGCTGGAATTAATTTGGTGAAATAAAGATACTAGGACATAAATTTGTCACTAGTATAGATGATAAGGTGAAAATTGTTTTGTAATTCATCAAGGTATCCCAAATCTGTTAGAGGAAAAATGTAGACAAATTTTGATGAAGTTTGATTTTAAGGATTAAGACATGGTATTCCTCCATATATTGCTATATAATTGGATCATGATATTTGGGTAGAAGAAAAATATATGTTCCAGGCACATCAAAACCTTCGATATCCTTGATCATGTTGTACCTCTGGCCTACCTACTATCACTTCCACCAACCATGTCTCATGTATATGATGTATTACACGTATCCCTCTTTTGAAACTACATACCATATCTGTCACATTCAATGAATTCAGAGTCTCTATAGTTGGAATATGATCTATCAAACAATGAGCCTCTTGTGATGATCTGGGAACATGTAGATAAATTTCTATGTAATAGGACTACTCACCTTTTTAATGTACTATTGAAAAACCATAAATATATAGAGGAAACATAGTAACCACATGACTCATTGAATGGTTAGTACCATCACCTACATCACCTAATATTTAAAAACCAAATTTCAAGGGATAAATTTCTTATGTGGGGATTAATTTAATGACCAATAATTATAACAATGAAATTTACCTTATTCTAATTATTTTTTATAGTAAAAATAACATAAAATCAAGTAGAGAACCCAATAAAATACTTATAAATAAAAATTAATGAAATTAGAAGTACGTAATTAAATTAAGGAACATAAATCAATAGAATAGTAACATGACCATTATAATATTAATGTGACCACTAAGAATAGTAACGTTTAGAATTTAATAATAATGTCACCAATAAAAGTGAAAATAAAATACAAGTAACTTATAAATAAAAATATGATAAATTTATATCTTGTATATATAAATAAATATTTTAAGAGTAATATATTATGTGTTGGTATTTTTTTATGGTGTAAATGAATATATAAAAATTTATATTAAATAAAATTTTGAAAAGAAATTTTTTTCCCAAAATTGATTCATAAATTAATATTTTTTTTATTATTATAAAACACTTTTATGAGACCATAATGAATTTTTCAGACAATCATAAAATCAGTTATAATTTAGAAATCAGTATTTTTTAAATAACTTATAAATTTAATCAAAAATTAAATTTCTCATATATAGAAATTTAATAAATGAAAAAGTAGTTCTTATTTACTTCTACACATTAAATAATGGTTTGTTTGAATTTCTGAGACTTTTTAAAAATAGTTTTTTTTGAATAGTGAAATATGATAATTTACTGTATAATTTAAAGACATAAATTATTGGGACATGGATGATGTATTGATGATGTAATAAAATTTGGTATGAATTTACCTGAACTATTTACTATATTTTGTCAAAATAATCAACACTATTCATATTCGAGATCCATAATAATAAACAAAAGAGTAATATAATCAAAAAACACACATATGATAGACTATAAATATAACACCTCACATCTTATTATTCCCACACCATTATATCCATTAATATAATATAATTTAAACCCAATCCATTTTGAAATTCTCTCCCCACATAAAGGATCTTTTGGTCTAAATAAAATACCAAACATATGTTCTTCAAATAGGTTTCAAGGAGAGATAATTCAAGAGGTAAAATCCTCTTTCATTTTCGTTTGTTAATTTATTATTTTTTCCCTCACCTCACCTCCCTTTATAAAATATAAATGATAATAGAATTATATAATATATAATTTAATGTTTTAGTTATAATAGAACAACCCTTCATCAATTCTCTTCCTCTCCACATCTGTTATAAAAATAATAACATTTTCTTTGATGTGTTAATTTATCACATTCAAGGATAACGTGTTTTCAATTTCCATTACCACCTTCAAGAATAGTCATAAAACCTTTTTTATGGATATATAGGATTATAATATATATGTGTTAATAGTTAGTTGTTATTCTATTCCTGTTATATATAAATAATATTAATTTTTAGAAAGACTAGTTCTTGATGATTTAAAAAACTCCAAAATAAAATAAATGGTTATAATTAATGTTCTATCTAATTAATCTTCCTGAAAACTGGAAAAACATTATATATAAGACCATTTATAATCTATAATTCCATTAATAACATA
This sequence comes from Viscum album, assembly GCA_963277665.1. Classification (NCBI taxonomy): domain Eukaryota; kingdom Viridiplantae; phylum Streptophyta; class Magnoliopsida; order Santalales; family Viscaceae; genus Viscum; species Viscum album. The sequence goes on along the minus strand of OY728146.1, from coordinate 1,628,474,115 downwards.
TAATATATTTTTTTCGGAAATTATCAATTTAAATGATATTCCATAAATGTATACAAGTATCCACATCAAGAAAAACAAGAAAACAAACCCTCACGAACAATGAAATTGAATTTTATAGACCATAAAAAATTCCATAATAAAACATTATATATTTATAATATATAATCAAAATGTTTAAATGGTCCTAAATTAAATAATTTAATTATATAAAATAATTATCTAGGACATTATAATCAATTGAAGCACTCTTTTAGACATAAGGTAAGGGATTCTCTGTAAGCCCTAATTTTTTAGTTCGAGTTGTGATTTCTCTTTAATTATCCTAATATAATTTTTAATTATTCCAACATAATCATCCTAAATTACATTATTATGTTCCATGTATATTTTTCCTCAAAAATACTTCTTTCATTAATGGGGAAATAATTTTTTCACAATGTTCCATTATTAAATAATCCAGATATGAAAGCCCATTTAATGTGAACCTCACATATCTCACCCATTTTCATGTAATATAAATAATATATCTTACGACCGCATTATTATTTTAAATCAATGATATAATCATTAATATCTAACATGGTTCGTTTATGGTTTTATATAAAATAATATTCATTTTCCTCTTTAGATATTATTTAATATTTTTCATTAAACAAAACTAAAATATTTTATAATATTTATTTTTAAACACTGTTTTTATATTTTTTTACATCAAGATGACATAATTTTTCATGTATTGTTCACACATTACGTTATTAATATCCATTTATTTTTTAAATCCATTAATTCATGAAAACATTTATGACACACCCATTTTTATGCCTTATGAAAAGATTATGAGACAAAATTATTTCAATGGGAAACCCTTATGCTTGATTCTTTCTTTGGCATATAAATGAATGAACATGTTATGATGGATGAACCCATATATCACTCTAATGAAATATGTAATGTTTAGTCTCATGAGATTTCATTCTCAGTTGTATTGATGGTTAGAATTTAATTATTTTACTTTGTGTGATATGGACTTTCTAGCTATCCTTTACTCATGCTCCTCCATGGGTAATGGTATTTTTGGTTAGCCATGACTCATACTCCTCCATGTGATATGATCTTGGAGGTTACACTTGACCCATTGTTATTTCTTGTTTTTTCAAAATTTCAATGTATACAGTATTACATGATCGCATGTTCTATATGTTATGATTCCATATGTTTATTCATGTTCCATGCCTTTTATTTCATCATTTTATCCCTTATAAGCCTTGTTCTATTCATTATTCTTATAATTATTACCTTGCATTTTTTCTCATCACATTTTACAACAACCCTACTCATTATTACACACATAAAAATTATTTATTGTATAATTTTTTTACTTGATAAAACATAGATTATAGAGATTTATACGGTCCATGGGGCTTAGGAACATTAAATAATAACTTATAACATAAAACACACCATCTTTATTGATAAATTCTTTTATATGACCACACCATTCCTTCGTAATTAGCATTGCATCAGATAAATAGAGGACATTAATAAGAAAATGGGGAGATATAAAACATAGTAATAGATTAAACAAGGCATTCCATTAAGTATTAAATTCATTTTATGATATAATAATATCAATGGCATATAAGAGAAACATGAACATAAAAGCATTTTATAGAATGATTATCATAGCATGGAATGGTGGAATCAATATGTACCATAATATTAACATGTACTAAGGATTTTTTCACATGGATCATGAGTAAACCCTAATTTCACTTGAATTAGAATTATTGAACCCTCATTTCACTTGACATATCAGGATACTAATCCTTACTCAATTTATTAGAGCGCTATCAGGCCACACCCTTCTTAATCATTTAATTTCTTACATAAGTGTGTCACATGGATCATATAACATTGATTCATTAAACATAATCATTTATTACATGATAAAGAAATGTTTAATTCATACATGAAACTATATAATCAATATTTAAATGTTCCTAAAGGTAAATAACGATGATGGTGGAATGTGCATGGTATTCACTGCACAATAACTTTGCCTTGGAAAACTGCGGTGCAATTTCATCAGTATAACAACATGAAATTAGAATTAATTAAAATGGATGATTAGAGATAAAGGAATTTCAAATAATATGAACAAGGAAATTATAGTAAGGGGTCATATAGATACTTTTCCAAACATATGTAAGGGAATTTAGATTTATAATAAGAATGAATTTCTAGAATGAAAATAACCAGAGAGAATTTCCATATTGAATTTTGGCATGGTAACTGGTTTACATGGGATGAATTAATGAAGGATAATGTGGTATATAATAATTAAAAAATAAATATGGAAGTATGGGGGTGGTGAGGTATCATACACCAAGATTTTTAATTGATGAATAAATGGTATAACATCATAATGAAATTTAGAGGAAATGAGAATAGAAGAAATCCCTTATTTGGATGTATGATCCCAAAGGCTTGGGGAGGCATGAGAGATGCTTAATGGGAGATTTGGGGGACTTGTGATGAATATATAGAGAGGATGTCGGGTTATGGTCGATCTAGAAATGTTTTGAGTGAATAGGACTTTGAGATTGAGTGGATTTATATAGGAAAAAAGAGGGAATTCTTTATTATTTTGGTTTTGGACACTTCACATTAAACTAATCAAAAACACAAAAAATATCACAGTTTTTGCCAATGGTTTTTGAAAAATTGTGATTGTAAAACAATATATTATATTTGAAATGGATGAATGTATTAAAATATTAGGATTTATTTTGTGTAGGTTGTTCACACTCTCAAGAAAATTATTTTAATATGCTAAAATCTCTTATAAGTATTGGATGGTACACTATGTATTTCTAAAATAAATCAAAAAAATATACACTATTTTAATGTTAAAACATATATTGGCCTAAAATACAATTTATATTATTTTATTAAATTACAATAGGGTCATTATAATTTCATAAAACACTTTATATGTTTGAACAATATCAAATATTTACCCAAAAAATTTGTTGTCCCAAAAAATTATGAAAAATTCATCATAGGATAATTTTAATGTCCTGATTCCAAAAATAAGATTCATATTATCCAAATAATTTTCTAAATATTTGAATTTTTACTTTTAAAATAATAACTATCATTTATTTAAAATTCATGGGTTTTGACTAAAATAGTTATCAATCCTTAATAAATATTACAATTGTATTCATAAAAATTATACAATCATATATATTTAATAAAAATTATTTTAGTAATAATATTTAATTAAAATATTAATTAATTTAGAAGTCTAATTATTCCCCAAATTAGATTACTTAATTTAATATTAACTAAAAATACTATTTTTAATTTAAAAAATATTTACCAAGTAACAATAATAAAACGAATGTATATTATTTACCCAAAAAATAATACACAAAATAATATTGCTTTGGTCTTGTTAAATAACCGTATATAACACCCTCATAATAAATATAGCTAATGTGAGAAATAGTGATAGGCTTTTGGGGTTTTTAAGATAACATTGCTCAGGTGGTCGTTGTTATTATCTTCCACTTCTTCCATAGGTGGTTCCGTTCATGTTTAACATGTTGAAACTCATCTTGGTATTGGATAAGGCAAAATCCCAATGATGCCACCTATTTTCCAAGGTCTAGAAAATGGGATTCATATGGAGAAATTCTACTGGATGAGGCCATCACTTTTTCTATTTGAGTAAAATTGATTTCTAAAAGCCCAGTCATTATAATAATTATGTGTTCATTGTTCAAAGATTATATTAGGAAAGAAAAAATTTATTAATGCTATTTGAAAATCCAAAAAAAATATAATACCAAATTAATTGATATGTTTTATATGACCATTTTATATAATAATACATTTAATTTGATAAATATTAAATTTCATTAATAAATGTTTGGGTCGTTAAAATCATCACCCCTTAAAAAAATACACCCTAGAAATTTCATTTTCCTAGACTAAAACAGATTAGGGTAACTATGCTTCATCACTTCCTCTGATTCCCATGTTTCTTCTTCATACATTTTCTTTTTCCACAACACATAGATGAGGGGCATTGTCTTATTTCATAGAAATGGATCCCTATAAATTAATATCATCATGATATTATCTTCATAGAATAGTTCATTGTCTAATCGCACCCCCTATAGTGTATGTACATGTGATGGTTCAGTTATGTACTTCCTCAAGATTGAAAAATGGAATATATCATGTACTTGAGATAGGTTTAGTGGGAGTCCTAGATAATAGGTCAAAACTCCAATGAGGTCAAGGATCTCAAAAGAGATGATTTTCCTTTGACTAATCATTCCATTATTTCCATATCTTATATGTCTTTTCCACCGAAATATATAGAAGAATGCTATGTATCCAACATCAAATTCTAGGTCTCATTTTCAATTATCATCATAACTCTTTTTTCAACTATGAGTATCTTTAATGTGTTATTGGATGGTCTTATCCTTATCAACCACTTAATGGGTCATTTTTGGGAGTTTTCAATCCCCAACATCATACCTACATGCTGATGTTCTACACCTCTTCTCATAAAGGGATTTATTAGGATCCATTTGGATGTTTGAGTGTAGGCTGTTAATATAAGAAAACTCAACAAGAGGAAGATTTTGATCCCATAATCCTTGGAAGTTCATTGAGTTCTCTCTCAACATGTCCTCAAATGTTTGGATAGTCTTATCTAATTGGACATTAGTTTGAGGATTGTAAGACGTACATATGATCATATCAGTATTCATAGAATGTTGAAGACTCTTCCAAATCAAATAGGTGAATCTTGTATATTGATCGGATATAATAGATTTTCGTACTCAATAACGACTTACCACTTATGATATATATCATCGCCAGTTGTTTTAATGAGGTATCTCAAAAAATTGAAATGAAGTGTCCATTCTTTGTAAGATGATCAACAATAACCTAGATTGAATTGTATCATTTTAATGTTTTCTATTCTATAGTGACAAATTCCATAGTGATATTATCCAATTTCCATGCTGGTATGGGTAATGGTTATATCATCTCATTAGACTACTACCTATAAACTGTCACTTGCATGCATACCAAGATTATTGACGTATACTCAGTGATTTCCCTCTTCATGTTATCCCACCAATAATTCTCTCATACTTCTCAATACAATTTTCTGTTTCCTATGTGAATGGAGAAATTAGAACTATGTGGATCATCAAAAAGTTAATTTTTAACACCAGATTTGATGGAACACATAGTCTTGTCCCAAATATCACAATTCATTCTTTAATAAGAATGAACTCTGAAGATTTCCCTTTTCAAATAGTTACCACATTATTCTGAATTCCCATATAAACCTATTGGGAATTTATTAACCTTTCCAAAATAGATGGTTGATAAATAATTTGTGAGAGGATTATTGATGTTATCTTCTTTATTATTCTCATGTATATCTTCATCAAATCTAAGAAGATTTAATCCTTTTAAATTCTTATCAATGAAAGAGTTAATTGATCCTTTATACATCGATCATCTTCCACCTAGTTCAATCTACTAGGGTGGTAATGGATTAAGCAATCGTAGTTGTTGATAACAATTACTATATTCATTGGTTCACGTTCAACTCTTTCAATGTGAATATATACTTGAGGCATTTGTGATCTATTTATATTTCACACTTCTCCCCAAAGTTGCAATGTCACAAAAATTTTATACCAATGATTAATCCAGCTAAAACTAGATCATGTTTTGGATAGTTTTTCTCATGAAAATTCAATTTCCTAGAAGCATAGACAATGAAATTCTTATATTCCACCATCACCCATCCCTGCTTTTTCTTCAAAGAATAACTAAATTCCACAAAAATTTCTCCTCTCATGGTTAACTTGAGCATAACCGAAGTGATAAGACTCATTTAAAACTCCTTAAACCTCTCTTCAAATTCATCACTCTATGAAAACATGACTCCCATTCATGTTATATTGATAATAGGGTTTGAAAATAGTGAGAACTTTCTCTCAAATCGGTGATAGTATTCATCTAGTCCTAGGAACCTACTGATATATGTCACTGATGGTGCCCTCAGCCATCCCTCAATTGAATCTATCATAGAGGGATACAAAAATATCCAATTTATTGAGATGATATAACCCAAGAATGAGATTTCCTTCAACCAGAACTCACATATGTTGTACATTTTATAGAGCTTCTCCTTTCAAAAGGTCTCAAGTATAATTCTTTGATAATCCTCATGATCCTCCTCTGATTTAAAATATATTATAATATATTCTATAAAGGCTACCATAAATTTTTTGAGGTAATATATAATGAATATATTCATCATATCCATGAATATTTATGGAGCATTGGTGAGTCTGAAAGGAATAAATATGAAATCACAGTGCCCATAACCTTGTATGAACATAATTCTTTGGGATATACTCCTTCTTCACATTGACTTGGTAATATCCTAACCACTGATCCTCCATGGTGAAGTATTGTGTGCTTCACATAACACAACAAACAAGTCATCAATTTTGTTCATAAGATACTTGTTCTTTATTGGGATTTTGTTATACTCACAATAATCAATGAAAAGGCACATTTACCCATACTTCATCTTGATGAAGAGGAATGGTTAACCCCGTGGTGAAGCAATTGGGTGTATAAAACCATTATTCATATTATATGTTACTAATTTTATTATCTTTTAATGATCCACAAAATCTATTCTATATGGAGTCTTGGTTATTGGAAAATCCCCAGGTATAAGATCAATTGATAATTCAACATTTATTCTATGAGGAAGACCAGGAAATTACTCAGGAAACACATCAGATAATTCCCTCACAATAGGGATGTCTTAAATGAAGGTTGCTTCCTTAGAATAAATCATCTATGAATGATACTCATGATCATAGGGCAGTAATATCCATGCTTGAGATGACGACGCTATAGAAGATTCATCAACCTCTTTTCACTTGTAAAGAATCGAGGGGTAGATTCCCCATATAGAGAGTGATATTCTTATATTGGAAATTTATGCTGGATCTATATTATGAAATATAATCCATGACAAAAAATTCATCAAGTTAAATGAGGGGGAGTATGAAGAGGTTCTTTGGGATGTTTAATCTCCAAATTGTGACATGGGAGGTGTTATGTTCCTTGATTGTAATGATTTCCCCATTTACCATTCTCACCAACATCTATACTTCCATGATTTGTGGTGATGTTGGAATTTTTCTACTAATCATTATGGATATAAATGAATGATTAGAATTAGAATAAAAAATTACATTCTATATTCTTGAATGAATAACCTGTGTACCTGTTGTAAATTCATAGTCCAGGTTCACATCAGAGGTAATGATGGAAAAATTTTAACAATTCTCTTTGGATATTGTTAGTTTCCTTCTAAAACCCTTGGCTTAGGGAAATAGTCTAAAAATTTCCCTAGTTCATGGTAATTGAAGAAAAACACAATGCGTTGAGGGTTTAACAGATTGTACCTCTCCTCTTTTGTAACAACGGTTTTTTCATATCAGCAATTAATAGCTATGTCCCATTCTCTTCCACCACAAAAGAAATTTCTCACCCCCTTATGGAAATTTCCAAGTTGCCTTATTTTGCACCATTGTAAATTACAGTGATGTAATTTCATAGAAACATTGGTTTTAGAAATCAAGCCTCCAAAAATAAAGTCCACATTATGATTTTTACCCCCATGATACCCCTATGATTTTCCAATATTCATTTCGATTTGAGGGTTCAATGTACAATTTCCTCATAGCTCTTGAATTCATAGATCACTGGGGAATTCTGCCTGTTAGGTTTTTTCCAATCTATGATGCGGTCAGACATGCATTACGGGACAATGACAAAGCCAGAGGTGTATTGTGTATTCCTTGTGATTTTTTCCTCATACACTCTAATGGATTCATCATCTTTTTTTCATATGGTAATAGAAGTCCCTTTCCAACTTAAGTCGGAGGTTTTGAGGAAAATATTTTTCAAAAAAATTTTTCCAGAAATCATTCATTCCCAATGAATCTATCTTTTCCACTGGCTATAAATTTTTGATCAATGTCCATCACTAATCAGTTTCACCCTCCATAAGATAATGAGAAAGAAGTACCTTCTATATTTCAGAACATTGAATGATGTATAAGAACTTCTCAATGGAGTTGATATACTATTTAGTGATTGCGGGATAATATGATCCATTAAAATTAAGAGACCTTTGACCCTTTGCCTCATAAATCAAGAAAATATCGATTTTCATTCATGGGGGGGTGAATGGTCATCTTGACCCGTGTTTATTTTCAAAACTGGATTTAACTGAGAGAGTATGATGACAATGTTTGTGATTCCTTCTCCATTCCAATCGGACATCACATTAGAATAGTCATCACATGGATCATTTCATTGGTTGTTATTAAAATTATTTATAATATTATCCATTGGCTATAATAAAATAAATGTTAGTGGTAACACCTAAAGGGGAATCCAATTACAAAAAAAGATTACATAAAAATTACATTTATTTCATTAGCATTTGAATATATAGGCATCAATCCATGTTATACATTATATACATCCCAACATATATTCTTAGGAGAATTTTTATTCCCTTTGTAATGGTTTGTATTAAGCTTATGAATTAACCAATGAATATCCCCTAGTAGTGTCGTAACCAAGAGTGCATCAAGGAATGTTGTCATGCACCAGTTCCCATTAGAGTCTATCTCTTATTTGTGATTTCAGGATATATCCCTACATATATATCTATTCTACAACGGCCTCTACAAACACATATCCAAACAAAGATTAATTTTCTTGATAAATATCTTACTCAATACCCTCAAAAATTTAGGAATAATTTTGTTTTGTGTAGTCTTACCCATAAGGATTTTACTAGGGTTCTTCTAATCATAATCCCCAAAATAACTAAACCTCTCATCTGATACCAACTATAACAACCCTTAACATTATTACACACTTAAAAATTCCTTCGTACATATCATTTCTTGGTATAACATAAGGATATCCATAAGAAAAGGCAGACCTACAAGGCCCAGTAAGGGAGTAAATAAGGAATAACAGGAAGAATACAGTACATGTGAGGAAATACTCATATTGATGGATCATAATAGAGACATGAACAAAAATGCATGGTATAACAAGATTATCATAACATGGAAATGTGGAATCAACATTTATCATTATATTAGACTTATCTAAGGGACATTTCACATTGAGAATGTTTAAAACCTCATTAATGTTGAATTAGAATGATTAAACCCTCACTGAACTTGACATACCATGATACTAATCCTTACCCAATGAAAATGAGAACTATCAGGGTGCAACCTTCTTAATCATTTATATTCGTGCATAAATGTTACAAATGAATTATATAAATGGATTCATTAAACATCATAATTTATTACACGATAAAGGAATTTGAAATTAATGGATGAAACTATATAATAAATAAGTAAATATGCATAATGGTGAATACCCTTGATAGAGAAATGGGAAAGCAATTCCCTATAAAATGACTTTGTGTTGAAAATCGCGGTGCAATTTGTGATGCATAACGACATGACATAAGAATTCATAATAATGGTGGATGAGAGAGAAAGGGGTGTCACATAATATTTACATGAAATAGATAGTATGGGGGACATATGGATATAGGTCCCAACATATGTAATGGAATTCATATTCATAGTACAAAATAATTACTTTAAAGAAAATGATAAGATAGAAATTCCTTAGGGAATTCTGGGATGCTAACAAGTTTACATGGGAGGAATTAATAAGAGTGAAATATTTAAATCATCATTTAATCATAAGGAGGGAATTATGGGGTATGTGAGAAATCACACCAAAATATTATTTATTTAAAACAAAATTGAATAACAACATAATGAAATTTAAACAAAAATAAGAAAGGAATAAATCCATTACATGGAACTGTGATCCTAGAGGATTGGTTGTGGCTTGAGAGAGGATTCATGGGTGCTTGGGGTACCTTTGGAGGACTCTAGAGGGAGGTATCATGGGGTTAGTTATTCTCTAATGGTTTTTAGTGAAGAGGAATGAGATACTGAGTGAGTTTATACTGGAAACGAGAGGAAATTCTTTATTATTTTTGATTGGGACAGTACACATTGATCTTATCAAAACCACATACCATCCCACGGGTTTTTCCCACCTTATTTTCCAATGTGGAGTGAAAAAAATATCATATAATACCAATTTCCAAAAAAAAAATTCTTTGTTCTTATGAGGAGGTGAGTCACACTCTCTAAGATGTCATTTTAAAATATTAATATGTAGTATAAGTCATGGAGGGTCCACAAAGGCTTTGTAAAAGTAATTAATGAATATAAAATCACATTATATTCAATATAAAACATTTATTGGATAAAAATACCATTTATATTATTTAATTAAATCTCTATTGGGTCATTATGATGTTATAAAACACAATATATATTTAAACGGTATGAAAGTTTTACCAAAAAATTCGACTCTCTCGGAAAATAATGAAATAATCACTGTTGTATAATTTCAAAGAGCAAATTCCAAAAATAATATGAATTTTAACTAAATAATTTTATTAGTATGTGAGTTTTTAAAATTAAAATTAAAAAATACATTTATTGAAAATTTATGGGGTTTGACAAAAATATCATTCAAACCATAATAAATGTAATCATTGTATTAATAAAAATTATACGATCATTTATATTTAATAAAAATAAATTAGTAATAATATTTTAATATAATATTATTTAATTCAAAAATATGTTAATTCATCAAAATAGATTACTTAATTGAATATTAACTGAAAAAATATTTTTGGATTGAAATTATTTTCAAGGTAACAATAATAAAATGAATGTATATTGTTTATAAAAAAATAATTCACATAAAAATAGTTCTAGTCTCTTGTTACATAAACCCTTATAACAAACTCATAATACAAAATGCTAAGGTGCACAATGGTGACAGACTCCAGGGGTTGCTCAGATAACATCACATGAGTGGAAATCTCTATTAACTTCTAATACTCTCATAGGTAGTTTCTTTCAAGCATAATGTGTGGAAACTCAGCATGGGCTTGGTTAAGAGGGAATCCCATTGATTCCACCTACTTTTAAAGCTCCTACAAATGGGATTTGTAATGATCAGTTCTACTAGATGAGGCCATTTATTCTTTTTTCTGAGTAAATTGGATTTGCTAATACCCTATATTTATAATAATCATGTGATTAATTTTCAAAATCTATATTAGAAATGGTTAAAAAATTTATGGTATTTCAAAATCCATAAAAAATTAAATAGTTTCATATGTTTTATTTAACCGTTTTATATAATAAAACATTTAATTAGATGAAGAAGAAATTGCATTAATATATTTTAGGTTCGTTACACATATTTCATATATTCCCAATGTTATAATATGGATATGTAAGGGATCCATGGATGTTTGGAACTCACTATAAATATTAAATAAAATATATTGTCAATTGTTCCATGATTTCAGTTTTATGTAACTAATCTCTGAAATAAACTAGAATTTATATTCCTAGTTTTATATTGGATCACTATTTTGTAATAATATGTGTCCAATTATAGGGATAAAATATTATATATTCATTAAGGGTAATCATAAGTGTAATTATTCCAAGATCATATTAATGAAAAAGATGAGAATAAGATTATGTGGTCAAGAACACTACATTTTAAAATTATACCATGTATATCGATGTAAAAAATCATGATTCCTTATATAAAACATTTATGTTAATAATAAATGAGTTATAAAATAATAAAAATAACATAATCCATTGTATCACAACATAAAACATGTAATTGTGGGAAAACATATAACATGACACAATCCTAGGTCAGAGATAACATTCATTACAATATAACATGGTGTACAAGGTCCAATAAAAGATTTAGGATAATCCCTATCTCGATAGGAAATCAAATGTGACTAAAACATTACCCAATTAATTATAGAATTATCTGGGAAAACCCTATTACAACATTCCCATAAATACATCTGCCATAAAAAGAATCATATATAAGTAAAATTATTAAGGATAACAATGAAAATATATATAATTAATAAAAATAATTATATCATAAAAATAAACCATGTAGTTAAAAAATAATAATGTTACTTAGATTATATCCCAGGTAATGAATGAGACACACCAATACAACTCATCTATATAGAAAATAATTTTGAAATAATATTTTAAAACATTTACGAAGGAAGATATCTTGTATAATTTAAAAAATTAATATTTAATCATAATACATTAATCAACAACTTTTATTAGAAAATAACCTTGAAAACAATATAACGTAAACATTGAAAACAATTTTAGACGTCTTGTAAATCATTATTTTAAATTACAAAATTATTATTTAAAAACATTTTCCAAAACATTTTTATAAGAAATGTTTTTTAATAAAAACACCATCTATAGATAATGTTAAATAAACATTATTATATCATTATTGGATGTATTTCCAAGGGAAAAAATGTCAAATAAAACTATATTCACCTTTTAAATCATTTTGGGCTAAAAAAATTACATTTCCTTCAATTATGAAAAATAATAAAAAAATAACATTACTAATTGGGAAATATTGAACCATAGACCCAACATAAGAGAGATCATAAAATTTATATTAATGTAAACATTAATTTAAATTTAAGGATCATATATTATGTTTATGGAAATTATATTAAAATATTCCAAATTAATTGAGGGTAAATATGGATCACGTCTCACAGAAATAATAGTGTGACGTGAAATCCCATTACAATTATCATATCATTAAATTTAGAATAAGTAATTTTAATTGATTATGTGTATTTGATACAGATATACATATAAAAAATTTTGAAAAAATAATATAGTCAATAAAAATTTTGTACATAATCTTATAATGGCATGATCAATAAAATTTTTGTTTAACCCAGTGAATGAAAATTGAGTTAAGAATTTTTTTACCTCTTCTAACATGTTAAATATTATATCAAAAAAATTTGTTCTTATTGAAGGTGAAATTTAAAACCATAAATATAAAAAGAGTCGTTATATTTCATATCATATTTCATTATATATACACCACCAAAAATAATTTTGTAATTAAGAAGTCATATATCTCACAGAGGTAAAAAGTGTGATGACAAACTTATACCCCATTCTTCCCTTTAGTATTGCATCCATAAACCTACATTATAATGGTTAATTAATGTTATTAAATCATTAAATAACTATATCAATATTTATAATTTCTTATATTATGATTTTATATCATATTTTGACCTATTCATTAGTATTATTTTTAATTATGTTTATGGTGTATGATTTGTTAGTTTCATGGTTTCATGATCGTTTCTTTTGTTTTAAATTATAGATGTTATGGAAAAATTGGATTAAAACTGTAGAAGTCTTAATAAATTGTAGTAATGAATTTACAGATTTATAAATAGTCTAATATGTAATTTTTTATTAATTAGGTTGATTCATTTTATAAAAAATTATTGTTAAATCTTGGGGAGGGCTGTTTTGTTCAGTTACAGTCTGCTTGAAATCCCTAAGTCATTTGGTTCATGTAATGTCTCGTAAGACTAAGGTGAATTTAATCACTCAGTCTACGGGCCGTGTAAGGGTTCCTGCTCTTCCCGTGAACTGGGGTTATCAAAAATCAATAAAAATGCAGGCCTTCAGGCCATTCAGGTACTGTTATGAGTATTTATTGCTTCTAGAACATGAAAAATGGAATAATAAACATAATATATTATTACCTTAATAGAATAATTTTTTTATTTCCATTCATAAATATGGTAATGGAATAAAAAAACATTATTTACAGATTCTATTAATCGACATAATTTGAATAGTAGATTGATTCCCTTGAATAATAGGATGTAATAAAAGGGATAGACATAATATTTACATTATAGAATTAAAATTACATTTTTTACATTATTCATGATTTATTATTTTACAATGGATGAAGTATATGGGAACAATGTAGAAGGTGAAAATAAAATAAAATAGGCGTTTTGAAAATATTGGTTCTTCAATATCAACTCATTGGGAGACCCTTGGGGATATTGCATTTGTTCTTTTGGTGAGACCATAATAATTTGGAAGTGGGGATAGATATTAAGATATTTTTGGGATGTTATTTTGATATATTAAATAATTTAGGATGACGTGGGGTGGCGAGCTGTAGTATTTATACATTAGGAGAGGTGGGTTTAAGTGATTACAATAATGTTAATCTTGTAATTAAATACAAAAACATAGAGATGGAATTAATTTGAAAATTATATATTATTAATAAAAATTTATAGTGCCTTTATGGTCTATAAATATCTCAAACAACCATTAAATGTTTCAATTTAATGTTATGTTATGAATTCACATTTTAATATTAAACCTTCTAACTATTTTAAATATAACATGGTAAAAAAAATATCCATGTTTATTTTTTTTAACTAATAATGAAATTTAAATTAGAAACCATTTTTATATTACTATTAAAAATCTTGAATCCATTTTACCTTATCAAAATCACAATATTGTAAAAATTATGATGAAAATTAATCCCACAGACCAAACAAAAAATCGTGTTATTCTGTGAAAAGATTAATTGTTAAAAATGTTTTAATACACATTTTCAATGTGATATTGATTATCATTACATAAATTGTATTTATATATGTATAATTGAACTAATTATACCATAAAAATGATAAAAATATTTAACTATACAAATAAAATATATTTAAACCCTCATTTTAATTAAAATTCAATAGTTTTCACTATTTATAAAAAAATGAAACATCTTTGAAAAATACCAAAATTAAACCCTAATATATTCATGATATTAATATTTACAAAATGAAATTTATTTTTTGAGAGAAAAGTTTTAATAGTTTCAATATTTATAATTAAAATAGATGTGACATCAAAAGGTTAAAAATTGAATTTTAGAAAAAAATTATTCCTTTTATGTATAAAACTGGATTTTTTCTTATATTAACTGTATCGATCAAATTGTTTGAATTTTAAAAAAAATATTAATATAAATAATATAGATTTAATTAATATATTTAACTAATAGTGATTAATTTAATTTATGAAGACAAAATTAAATAGTCAGAATAAAAATATTTGTTTATAAAGGTTCATCTTTATGTTCAATTATTTATAATTTTAATTTATAACAAATAAGAAGCAAATTAGATCATATTATAAACATGTGTAATCTATAATTTCATAATTTATTCAGTCTTATTTAATCTATCCATTACAACGGTTAGGTTATAATGGTTTTGATAAAATAATATTATTTTTGGAGTCCCATTAAATTCCTTGACTTTTAAAATGTGTTCTATCGAATATATAATATAATGACTAATTATATAAAATAATTTGGTGTTACATTCCAGAACCATTAAATTGAATTTCAACATTATTATTTATTAACTTTATTTAAATTTATGGGGATAACTATACCTCAAAAACTCCATAGGTTCCCATATAGGTTCCTCAGATTTGAGGTTTATATATAAAACATTTACCATGATGGTTTTATTTCTTTGTAGAACATTATATCATTGATCTATAATCTCAAATAGTATTTCATTAAAAAATTATTATTCTCCAAAGGCATGACCCCTATATTTATTACATGTGAACCCCATAGTATATACTTAACTAGATGAGATAATTTAACTCCAAATAAACATGATAGATCTTTTTTTTTAACCATCAATAAATATGAAAAAATTCTGTTACGATCAAAAAATTAAAAAAATGTCAACCTTAAAATTTGAAATTTATATTTTATAAATCTATACTGGAAGTCTGGAAATTCCTACTATGGGAAATCCACATCGAAAAAGGGGACTATAAAAATTACTCTTCAAAGAGGAAATGTAAATAGAAGATGATCCCAAAAAAATAGTATTCTGATTAGGATATCATTTGTGTGATGTGAAAATAGGGACGTGGAAGAAAAATAAAACTATTATGTTTTGATGGAGAGTGGTTGAGAACATGATTATCAGAAAGTTTACCATCAGAAAATAGTAAATATTTTATTGGTTAAAAAGGAAATTGACTTCTCGGTATGAAAACTAAATGAATATATTTTATGTTTAAGGATATTCTCATTGTGTTTTGGAATTACATTACTCCCCTCTTTATTATCATGATTAAATATACATACATTACATGTCATGTTTTATCCTTAAATAAATTTCCACCAAAATATTATATTTTTTCTTAAATATTGACTATGAACCTTTTTTCCTTTAAGATGCTTTAGAATCAACCTCAACTGATCGAAAAATAGAAAAAATATAAAAAACTATTTCACGTGTCCCTGTCATTAACCAATACCACAATGATTAGTAAAATATTTACTCACAAAAATGATAAAAAATACATCATTTAAAAATACATTAATAAAAAAATTCATTACTAATACGCAATGATAAAAATAGATCATTTGATAAATAAATATTATTAAAATTACCCATAAATATTTTTAACTATTCTTGAAACAAAAAAATAGAAGTATAGGATAACATTGTCTTACATGATAACAGCTAATATATATCTCCATATAACATCAATCGCTCTTTATGTCTCACAACGAATATTTAATTTCATGTATCACAAAATCATAAAAATATTGTATCTATTTCCATATATAACATAACTCACCACGAAGATTAAATAAAATCAAATGTTAATCCAAAATACAAAGAAACCATTATTCATGAAATAAAATCAATTATATTCTATTTTCCATAGTCATATTGGATTCACCTTATTTTAAACATCATCTTAAATGAAATAAAAAATTTTATTCTTGAAATTATTTTCTAATAATATGGTTATCAATAAGAAATGTTTATGTTCTAAAAATGGAAATATTCAAAACTATTTGATACATTAATAAAAAAACAATTTCATACTAACCAGGATGTCATGTATGGTAGTGGTTAGCGATATTCCCTTATTGTGCTTCTGTTGTAGGTTCCAAATCAACGACATTTCTAGATGTCAATGGTTTTCAGACATTCTACTGGTTGTCCAATATATAATACTATATTAACACAATGCTAAAAAAAATTAGTTTTATATGAAGAATCATAAAAATAACGTTAACTTTTATATCCTCAAGTATTATCTCATAAAATTAATTTTTCTTCTAAAAATGTAAGAAACTATAATTAAATTGTACATAAATGTCTTTAAAAAAAATATTGGAAATAAAATATCACCACATAATTCCTCAAAGGTGTTTATATGCCATTGAGAGTATGTTAAACCTTAAAATTATAAACCCATGATGATATCCATAACTATTAGGAATAAAATAGAAGAAAATTCCATAATCTCATATGCTTTAAAAAACACTCCTCTGATTCCAACTAATTCTGGTTAGAATCCAAATATCGAAATCCCATGCTAAAAACATAAAAATAACATTCCTAGATTGGATATTTATTAATTTGAACTAATTTGTCCCCAGAAATCACAAAATGTAAAAATTAAATATAGAATAACTCACATACCTAATGACATTTTAGGTTCATAGTTTTAGATAAATAGGAAAGCTATTAACAAATTGGGTTCATAAATAATTTGATGACATTATATCCCATTATAACCAACATTCATAATAAGTCATCAAAATCATACATGTGAAATTATTATAGGAATAGTTCATTTGACATCGTTCCTCATAACCTAGGGAATGTAAAGAATAATAATGGTGTGTAACACCCCAAGATATCGAAGTAAATAATTTTCTTTAAAGTAATTCAATAACTTGTGGTTTACGCAACACCAAGTTTGAGCGCATCACAACATACGAAATTAGCCATTCAAAAGGCTGTTATGAATTATATTAGTTGAATTTTGAAGTTTATATACTCCATATAATTTTATAATCAATATTATGTGTTTCTTAGATATAATATAAGAACAAAATCAGTTTTCAGATAAAAGATGTATTTTTCAAAAAATACAATTTTACTAATTTTTAATGGAGAACCCTTTTAAAAACCAATATTTGACACTTTTATATATTCAATTTAATGAAATTATATTCTAAATTAGAACTGAGACTTAAAAATTTAGTTTAGAAAATTTTTTGGTAATTTTCTGATAACATTCATATTTTGATGAGTAATGAAAAATACTAAATTTTAATTGAAAATAAAACCTTTTTAATCGAAACAAATTATAGTGTTAAATTATTAATATTAATGATTTTTAAGTATAACAAGATTTTATTTTTATCTATTATTAAAATTTAGTGCATTATAAGAAATTTCACATTTCAATTTCACATAATCACATGTCAATCATTTGATAGTTTTTACTTCTTAAAAACTCACTAGTGGTTGTGACAAGGGGAAGTAATTTTAAATTAATTTATTCTAATTATATATTTTTTTATTTAGGTAAAATTTAATAAATTTTTTAATTTGGAATACAATAATTATCTTTGGGTGAAATTTTGGTATTTTTCTGAAAACATTAAATTTTTGATGAATTGTGAAAAACACAACATTATTATTTAAAGACAAATTTTTTATCTAAATAATAATTTATTCTATTTATTTAAGTCAATATAGATACATAATACATATACTAGTATATTGAGATTAATTGGAGATATTTTTATTTTAAAATTAGATGTATAAAATTTTATTTATCATTTTACCTTCTTTTACCCACCATCTTGGAGATTTTCAAAAATTGCATAAAACATAATTTTACCACATCAATGAGTTTATTAACAGAATTATGACACACACAGTTGACATCATTATGTAAAATTTGGCTCAATAAGATGAATGTGATTTTTGGTGAAAAGTAATTTTTGACTTTTATTTACCACCAGTATAAATAAATAGGTTAATTAAAGAAACAAAATGATATTATAATTACCCTAACACATGTAATAATTCTATTGGATAAGTTTAATTCGACCAAAAACAATCATGAGAATAAAATATAATTTTTTTGTCCACTTTGATTAGATTAGGATATTTATTATTATTTTATTTAAAGAAGAGTTAAAAGTGTTAAATTCAATGTTTAATAACTAAACCATTTTTTATATATTGTTAAATATAAGATAAATAAGAATATAAATATTCATTATAAATATAAAAATATTTCCTATTTAATTGTATTTTACTTATTTATTTAGACAATAAATAATTTGATTTATTTATGACACAATGATGATGAAGTAATTACCTTGTTAATGAATGATTAAAAAATTGATATTATACATATCCTAATATATATAATTTGAAACTTTTGATTAATTCCACTAATTTTATAAGTTAAAATGAAATTTTAGTGTTTATTAAAATATTTTTTTAAATTAATCATGGTGTTATGAATTTCACAGAAACCAAATACTAAAGAGTGTCCAAATTAATCTAAATGAGATTTTAAAACAAATATTATATTATAGGTTGATATAATTTCCTAAAAATATAAGGTTTTTCAAAAGGTCTTAAATAATATTATATATTTGATAAATGAACCACATGAGGTTCTATTTGATGTTTATAGTATGTTTGTTAACATTATAGTGTAAGAATACAAGAAGACACAGTAAATGTTTAACTATATAACTAATAGTTAAATCTAAATGATGAGGTCAATATGGTGACCTAAACTTGTCTAAAACCAATTTTTTGAACATATTTAGACCCATACTCACCTTATCATCCATATAAATCAATATGGATCCATTATAAACCTAATATTATTTATAATAAAATAATACTCCAAGGTTTTCTGAAAGTGACCCCCACCCCTCTTATAAAAGGGAACTGACCCCTCTCTTAATTTCACAACTAAAAATCCATTATACTCTACCAAAACCTACCCAAATATCCTACCAAATACTATCACTACATCCTAGAGTCATTCCACTGATCAGAAATCCAACCTAAGGAGTCGTTTTGAAGAAATCAAAAAGAAGAACCTGAAAAAGAGGTAATAATTTCACCACCATCTTTCAGGTTCTTTTTTTCATCCACTTCCTCTTTTATTGTCTATTACATACCAAAAGAATAACTCAAGTACCTACTTCATAATTTTATGTTATAATAAATATGGTACAACCATTTTCATAATTCTATCCTTCCTATAAATGACAATTTCACCATACGTGAGTACGTACGGCTTACCGTCTCCACATCGTGGTGTAGTTTGTTATTCAAAAACATCATTTCTTGGATGGGTATAGTAATGCATAAAACTGATGTAAATAACAAATATAACATGTTAATTATTCTTAATTTTTGACACACAATCCAATTATATAAGATTTTACCATCAAAATAATGATATGGTCGCTCGTGCATACGTACAGCTTATCGTCTCCACGACGCGATGAGATGGAATTCCCCATCATAACCATTCAAGAATAATTTTCATTTGATGATAAAAAATAATTTTTATAGACTTTATATCATTCATTATGTGAATAAAATTAATCCTACCCATAACAATCAAGACTTACCTTACAACACATATAAAAGAAAACAAATATGTTAACACATGAAAAATGATACTACAAAAATATTATTAAAAATGAAATATTAGAAGATCGTATATGATATCGTATTTATGTATGTGGTTTTAGTATAATTTAATAACAATTATTTAACTATATATTATAGGTTAACATACCTCGATAAAGGAAATGTACAATGTAAGGGGTTTTCAGGACACTTTTTTCCCCGTGAGATTCATGCAATATTGCAACTATTACCTTTTATGTGATGTATGTACTACCCATAATTTTAAACTCTGTGTAATATAATTTAATTTATGGGTATTTACATATTCATTTTATGATAATTTTTTAATGGGGTGCATTTTTTGTTTTTTTACCAAATCGGTAATGGAATTTCATATTTCAATTTCCACTCATTAGGCTTTACGCATACTTCATTGACTATTTTACTCCAAGATTATGTGTGGAATAACTATTTATTATTTATATAGTAATTTACACTACTATTTATGTGAATATAAATTTTATACACATAATCACTCCATTGATAAATTCATATTCCAATGATATTATCTTTTTATGGGTGATCATAGCTCAATATCCATTCATTGTGATAAACATCCATGTCATTGGTTTGGATTTTACAGGAATATGTGGGAATTTAATCTGACTTATTTTCAATGAATATAAATCTATATTTAATGTATTTATGTCTTTCACACATAATTATTTCATTGATTCATCCTTAATCTAAGGATACATTCATTATAAGGTATTGTTTCTCAATTTACATTCCATTGAGACCTCTTTATTGTTATGCACCAATTAAATTGTATATGGTGTATATACTGTCCTTTGAAATATTATATAATGAATCCCTTTACTATCATTATATTATCATTATTTTATTAATTTTATTCCTCAGTTACTTGAATTCATAGACCTCTCATTAGGTAATGAACTCTTTAACTAAAACATTATTTTAACTGATTTAAATATTTATTCTTCTAAATCGTTCTCATTAGTGTCCATGTTTTAAAAATGATTTTGAGTATTTATTTATATAGAAATAAATGTTTTTAAATTAAAATTCATTTTAAAATTTTCAATGTGGAATGAGACACTTTGATTAAAAAATCACTTTAAAACAACTTCATTGTTAAATAGTGCAACATTTCAATGTTTTAGCTAAAATGGGGAAATTTCACTCAAATTGTTTTATTGACTATTTTCATCTATGTCAATATATATTAGTGTATTTTATTCTTTATTGAGGTTTATTTATCATAATAAAATCATCCATATTGTATTTAATGAGTTATGTTTGACTGTGGTTGTGCTGTTTATATGCCATTAATGGTATATTGTTAAAATATTGACATTTCGTATGCTAGTTTTAATACGAATCTTTAGATTATGTTTCATAATTCCTTATAAGGAATGCATTGGACTTAGTTAGTGATCTGTGGATCCCACTATAGCACTTCTATACATTAGTGTGTCTCATGAGACAAACAAGTGTCTTGGCCCTAGGCCTAGACCAAATCTTATTTGTAGACTTATCATGAGGCCTTGACTATGTGGTTATGATGTCCGAAATTATACATTCTATCATTATGAAATTGGCTATTGATATTACATGTGATTATTCGACTAGTATAATATCATTTTGAATAAGTAAATGACATTTTTTGATTTATCTTTTCCATATTATGCTGAGGTTTAAGTTTATAAGTCTTGTGTCATGGTCTTAAACATTTCCATAAATGTTTATTCTTATTTATGATAGTTTCTGCAATATTATTATCCTTAATAATCATCTGAGATCACCCCATTCTTATGTTTTATTTTTTTAGGATGCAATGAACTATATTACAATAAACCTGGATGGATAGGCTATGGGATATATGATTGTTCAATGGGGACACAATACTTTTTTTTAATTTAATAATGTAATGTTAAACTTATGTATGTATCGAGTTCATCCAATGTCACTAAATTTATTGGTATTTGAGGACATGATTCCTTGTATCATTCAATTATTATTTAATAACGCACTGATTTGGGGGAACTATGGTCGGGGAATTAATGTTGGTATCAATGAAGTTTAGTACAAACCTTGGAAGCTAGATTTTAAAAAAATTCTGATTATAAAACACATCCCTAAGGTAGACAATGAGTTTAGTATTGAAGAACATAAAATGATTATGGTAATGTAAATATTATGTGGGTTTTCTAAACAATACATCCCTGTCCGGATGCGTCCTGGTAGAGGTGTCTCGGGCACAAATTTACCTAGGAGTGAAAACTCAGAAAAAGATTTTTGGGCTAGACCCGGTGTATTCTGTTACACGACAACATGCCTTGTTTTACTCTTGGTTATGACACTCCCTTGGGATATTCATAGGATAATTCAAATTCTTTTAAAAAATATTGAAGGATTTTAACATAAGATGTGAATAATTAACCTTTGTTAATCCTAAAGTATTTTAGATTGAAAATATGGTGTTATGATATTATTTAAATGATTTTATGACACACACTATGCTCTTTTGTGTTACTCAATAGCTAAATTCAAAGGAAGTCATAGTAACTTTGAACATGATGTATAAGGTATGAGCAGTGGTGGAAATGTGAAACAAAATGGAATGTTTATAGTTGTAAAAGATATCATGTTCATGATAAATAATTTTTCCAATAATATGGTCAAAAATTTATATATTAATCAACTCCCGAACTCAACAAAGAAGATAATGTTTGTGAATGATAAGTACTCCATTAGTGGAGACCATGGAGAAAACAAATCTCAATTTCCACCATGTTGAAATATGGAAGGAAACACTAATGAAAGTGTCTCAATGGAATAAAGAAATGTTTTATGTGTGGGAAAGAAGAACATAAATTAAAGAATATCAGAGGAAAAATGAAGAGTACTATGGTAGAAAATAAAAATGATCCCAATAATACATTTATATTCATTTTCCGTAAAATTTAGGGGACCTTGTTTTAATACATTTATATATGTTCTTGTTGTGGATTTATATAGATTTGGGTTATTTATGAAATGATTAACTTATCATAGAGAATATTTATATAGGTTACTTACTTTTAGGTACATGAAATTAAGAGTAGTAGATGTTATTAGGAGATACAATTTAACGAGGAAGGCTATGTAATCAAATTATTCTATGTTTTGGGTTTCAATATTAGTTTGGATTATATTTATGGATTTTAAGGACAATTGTTTATTGAATGGTATTTATTAAACTTTGGGTATTGTTGGTTTAATTTTAGAAATTAAGATTTTTATTTCATTCTCTAAAGGATTATACATTTTGGAGATCATATAATCTTGTACTAACCATTTTGGTTTTAGTTAATTTCTAAATTAAAGGGAAATATAGAGTTTATTCTTTGTGGATCATGTGATTATCTAGAAGTTTATTCTAGTGCTTCTGGTGTGAACATGACATCTTAAATACTAATTATTTGGAAAAAAAGATTAGTTAGTGTTAGAAATTTTTAATGGATATAAGTATACATAATAATTAAGTATTTATATTTATATTTTTATTCAATCTAATAAATAAATTCCTCAACATTACAAAATGGAACAAAAAAAACATTGTACGATTAATTTTCATACTGGGAAACTAATGAGTATTTATCTGATCACAATTTGTGGTTTTCCTATTGTAAACATTCTCCTGATCATGATTTCTATTACTCTTCATTAGAACATGACCCTTAGTTTATCATTTTTATAAATTTTTCCATAGATGGAATCCTAGTATGGGTTATCTTGGGGGACCTTTGTACTTCTCTTTCTTTCTTTAAAAGTGTTAGTATTATTTACTCTATTTCCAATGTGAGACATTAAATGAAGTTCCCTATCTCGATTTTAAAATTGCGAGGATGCAATTTCCTAAAGTGGGGGATGAATATAACACCCAACGATTTCAATGTATTTTATTTTATTTAATCTAATTCAATAGCTTGTGCTACATGCAACACCTAGTTCGAGTGCACCACAACTTACCCAAATAGCCGTTCAAAAAGAAATTATGAATAATATTAATATAATTTTGAATTTTATATACTTCATATAATTTTATAATCCATATTATGTGTTTCATATATATAATTTAAGATCAAATTCATTTTTAAGATAAAATATGTATTTTTTCAAAAATGAAATTTTACCACTTTTTAATGGAGAACCATTTTTAAAACCAATATTTTACACATTCACATATTCAATTTAATAAAATTAAATTCATCTTTAGAATCAAGAAATAAAATTTGATTTTGGATTAATTTTTTCCACTTTTCAGATAACATTCATATTTTGATGAATAGTGAAAATACTGAATTTTAATTGAAATCAATATTTTAATCAAAATAATTTATTGTGCTATATTATGAAATTTAATTATTTGGAAGTATAATCAGATTATATTTTTATCATTTAAAACAATTTAGGTCATTGAAAATTATTTCACATTTAAATTTTACATAAAGACATGTCAATTTTTTGATAGTTTTTATTTCTTAAAACCCCCTTTTTGGTTTTGTAAACAAGAATCATTTTTAAACTAATTAATGTAACATATATGTCATGAATTTGGTAAAATAGAATTAATTTTTGAATTTAAATATTAAAATTAGAAGAGGGTGAATTTTTAGTATTTTTCTAAATACATTCAATTTTTTATGAATAGTGAAAAACACTATGTTATTGTTTAAAAACAGACTTTTTATCTAGACAATTATTTATTTTATTTATTTATGTCAATATAGATACATAATACCTATATTATTTCAATGTGATTCATTGGATTCATTTTTATATTAAAATACTATTTATAAAATTTTGTTAAACTTTTAACCGTCTTTTACCCACCTTTAGGAGCATTTACCAATTTGCATAAAACATGATTTTATCACTTCTAGAAGTTAAATATCAAAAATAAAAGAGAAACAGTTTACATCAGTAAGTAAAATGTTGTCACGACCCGTCCTCGGGCCCGTGTCGTTACTACCCCAAGCCCGCCTTCCATAGGCCAGGGGTTGGCAACTAGCACCAAGGCGTAATTTCCTGTAAAAAGGGAAAAAAATTGCCTTTGTAAAGTAAACAAACACAATAGAGTAAGCAAGAGGAAAAGTAAACACTAAGTAAAGATAGAGTACAACTGAAAGTGCGGAAAAGTAAATGGGCCAGTATACAAAACCAAACTGAAAGTAAAGTACAACTCGAAAGGGAAAACTGCAACTGTAATGTAAAATCCGCTACACCGAGCTGTCCACTAGAGATTCCACCTGAAGTGTGGGTACAGAGAGCTCCACTGCTCCACGGGTCCCACCGTCCGCTCCGAGTACATCCCGCCCAGTGGTCCACCTCTAGGTACCGTCCTGCTCTGCAAGCCTCAACCACGATCAACGCTGTATGTCGTCTGCAACCAACACAACGAAGTGCGGGCATAGCCCGTGCAGGGGTGAGTATAAGCTACTCAGTAGGGACCCCGAGACCCCTGAAGGTCTCCCAAAATCCACAAAGGATAAACCACAAATGTAAGATACAATCACTAAGTAACAACCGACACTGCTTAAGTATATGCCCATACAAATACCTAAGTCATCAATTCCAAGACGCTCCAACCTCCGAGCCCAAGTACAACTCAGTCCACACAGGAAAGTATACGTATTCCACACAGGAAAGCAAAACGTAATCCACACAGGATAGCACAACACAATCCACACAGGAAAGCAACAGGATTCAGCTCACATAGGTATACGTCATCGAAAAGGTGAATTAGATGATCAGACATAGATAATGAATCATCTAAGCTGGACCCACATAGGATACAGGACCAGCCGTCCTCATTGTTTCATTTATGTTGGGACCCACATAGGGTACAAGACCAGCCGTCCTCATTGTTTCATTTATGCTAGGACCCACATATGATACAAGACCAGCACTCTTCATTGATTCAACTATATTGGGACCCACATATGATACAAGACCAGTATTGAATCATCTATGTTGGGACCCACATAGGATACAAGACCAGCACAGCTAGGACCCACATAGGATACAAGACCAGTTGTCTTCATTGATTCAACTATACTGGGACCCAAATAGAATACAAGACCAGTATTGAATCATCTAAGCTGGGACCCACATAGGATACAAGACCATCACAGCTAGGACCCACATAGAATACAAGACCAGCTTTCTTCATTGATTCAACTATACTGGGACCCACATAGGATAAAAGACCAGTATTGAATCATCTAAGCTGGGACCCACATAGGATACAAGACCAGCACAGCTAGGACCCACATAGGATACAAGACCAGCTGTCTTCATTGATTCAACTATACTGGGACCCACATAGGATACAAGACCAGCTGTCTTCATCGTCGCAGTCCACTAAGGATCTCTGCACGGTCATCGTCGCAGTCCACTAAGGATCTATGCACGGTCATCGCTGTCGAAGTAGCAGTCGCAGCCAGCACTAGGGTTCCTGCACACAGCAAGCTCGTTCGGGAGGGTCCGCTCCATGAGCCGAGAGGCCGATACATCAACTCTCACAAAGTCCGAAGTTGATGTATCCAAACGTTCCGCATCACCAACAGGAACTCAATGTAATAGACGGCGCGTCAATCGGACGCCCGGTCTGAGAGTTATTGGCTTTTTCGTCCCAGGGGCCTGGTTGGTTTTTAAAGAAAAACCAACCCGACCATACTCCACCTGCGTCCAAACCTCGGGCAAAATATTCCAAATGATCCATTTCAGTAAGAGGAACTCAACAAAGCTGACGACACGTCAATCGGACGTCCGTTACTCAAGATATGAGTGTTTCCGCTCTGAGGGCCTGATTGGTTTAGTGTACGAACCAACTCGGCCAAAGTCAAAGTATTCCGAAACCCTGAGTGTGATATACCGAAACGACCGTCTCGATCCAAAGATCGCGTTTCCGCAGATGGTTCGTCAATCGGAGATCTGTAGCTCATGTTATGAGCGAAAGACCGAAGTCGATTCGAAAACGGGGGGTCCGGGTCCGGGCCAACCCGGCCCGACCCCCCCTGGGTCGGCCCGACCAGTGCGCCGGGCGGCCCGGACCGGCGCGGCCGGTCCGTGGGTTCCCGCCGCATGACAGCAGCTCGGCCAAACGGCCGAGCGTGTGAGGAAACGGGGGGGGGGGGGGGGCGAAGCCCTCCCCGTGTAATGAACAGCGGCCCCCACGTGGCGGGGTCTGCTCCGTCCGCCTCCAGGGGTACAAACCCCCGGGTCTTCAGGAAACGGCTGGCCGATTGGCCAGCCGATTGATTTCAACGCGGGACCCAAAAAGGGTCCCGCCCCTTGACCTCTGCGGCCGGCAAAGCCGGCCTCCTTGCTAACCGCCGCGGCTTAGCCGTGGCGGGTTCCTCCAGTGGTGCGCCGCCACCACGCCGGGGTGACGTGTGGCCGCCGCCTTCCGCGGACCACCGGACGCGCTCCGGTGGTCCATTTTCATTGCAATCTTCGCCAGTGGCCCTCCCAGAACATGTTCTCCAAAACCGATCCCTCAAAACATCAATTCGGATCCACTTTCTCATTGCCATCAATCCGCGCTTCAACAAAAAATTGCGGAGGGTTGTCGGGCCGTGTTCGTTCGGCCCGCACCAACCGCGTTAAGTGCTAACATTTGGCAAAATTAAACACTTGTTCCCAATAATTTATCGAGCACAACTTTAATTATCTAAAATTTAGCTAACTCCCAATAGTTCTTCCGTAACGAAAATATTCTCATCCCACGAATAAAACATGTTCGGATCAACTAGAAAAGTGTGTGTGTTGATCTGTGTTCTTTTTATAAGAGAAAGAAAGATGGAAAAAAGTAGTTCTTTCAAAAATAAATCCCTACCTTGAATTCATGTTCGGAGCACGTCAACAAACCTCGGAAGACAAGCGTCACGGAGGTCGGGCGTCACGGTAATCGTTCGTCGATTCTGTTGACGAAGAGGTACGTCCGAAGTGATACGTCATTGGTGAATCTTCGTAAGCCGACGAAGAAAGTCTGAGGAGGAAGCGGCATTCCCTTTCGTTGACACGGAAGGTGTCGTCGATCTTCAGAAACAAACCGGCTACGAAGAAGAGAGAAGCGGCGTTCTTGAGTGTTCTTCGTGTTCTTCATCAAAGTTGAGGATGGTGGAGAGAGCTTCTCAAATCCTCTCAAGTGGTAAAGGAAACCAACCCCAAAATGATAAAATAAGATTAAGCTTATTTTATTACATAGCCTACCTCTTAGAATTTCAAAGGTTTGAAATTCAAAACATCCCACCTCAATTAATTATTCCATGTGTCAAACATTAATTAAAGTGAGTTAAAGGGGAGTTTTAAAAAAAACAAGGTGAAGAGTTAGGGTTCCTGTGGGCCCCACCACACATAATCCTCTCAAGAGAGGTTAAGTGGATGTGGGTCCCACCCCTAACTCCCTTTGGGAGGAGTTAACCAACAAGTTAAGAATATAATTTGTATTACACAATTTTATTTAACTTATTCTAAATTCCCAAAAACTAACTCTCAACCCGCAATAAACGCAATCTCGGAAAAGGTCTCATTAAGCGAATATCGGTGCTGCGAGTTCATCGGTGTCCTCTGATTTCAATTCCGAGCATCGGATCAAAAGTTAGAAATTCCCGCTCGTTCGTTCACTGAACGTACCCGAGCCAAACTTCGGAAATTGATTCCGGGCACTCCGGGCCTCGGAATCAGGTGCCGTCAGAAACCGCGCTCTTGTAAAATTCCAAAGAAAATTAACAAAAAATTTCCCATGAATTTTACGGGCCGTTACAAATGTGGTTCAATATGATGGAAATACGTTTTGGTGAACAAAATATTTTGACTTTTATTTACCACGTTTAAAAGTATATAGGGTAATTAAAGGTAAAAGTTATTTTATAATTACACTAAAAATGTCGTAATTATATGGGATAAGTGTAATTAGACCAAAAAACAACCTTACAAAAAAAATTATCCTATTTTCTACTTATATTTGATTAGGACAGTTATAATTATTTTATTTAAAGAAGAGTTAGAGGTGTTAAATTTAATGATTAATAAGTGAATCATTTTTAATAAAGTGTTACACATTAGAAAAATTTGACTATAAATATTAATTAGAAATCTAGGATGATTTTCTACATAATATTATTTTATTTAAAATTTTTAGACATTATATAATAAAATTTATTTACGACCCAAAGATGAAGTAGTAATTACATTATTAATGAATAAATAAAATAATTTATATTATAAATATCCAAATAAATGTAGTTTGAAACTTTTTAAAAGCTACAATAATTTTATTTGCTTAAAATGACATGGTAGGTTTTCCTTAATAATTTTTTAAGATGTAATCATGCTCTTATGATTTTCTCAAAAAACAAATACTAAATAGTGTCAAAATTTACCTAAATGATTTTTTAAGACAAATACAATATTATTGGTTGATAAATTTTTCCTAAAATTATACGGATCAGTCAATGGGATCAAATAATATTATATATGTTATTAATGAACCGTTTTATGTTCTCTTGGAGGTTTATAGTATGTTTATTAACCATATTTTGTAAGAATACAAGAATACACGATAAAAATTAAACTATTTAACTAATAGTAAAATCTAAAATATAAGGTTAATATGGTGAAATAAATGTATAAAAAAGAAATTTTTAGTGGATTTATACCCATATCCATCTTATCTTCTAAATAAATCAATCTGGATCAATTATAAAATGTTAATTTCATAAAATAAAATATTATTTCTTGGTTTTCCTAAAGTGACTCTCACCACTCTTATAAAAGGGTACTTCACATTCATTTAATTTTAGACCTCCATATACATTTTTCTCAGTCAACCCCTTCCCAAATATAATTCAAAATACTTTAAGTACATCATATAGTCCGTCCAATGATCAGAATGTCATCCTAAAGATCCCTTTTGATCAAATCAAAAGGACGCACCCAAATAAGATATAATAATTTCACCACCCTCTTTCCAGTTCTTTTCTTCTTCAACTTCCTCATTTTATCTTTATTACATACCAATAAAATAACTCCATTATGTCATACATAATTTAATGAAATTAAAAATATGATAAATCCATATTCGTTATTCTATCTATCCTATAAATGACAAAGTCACTACGATGGCCCGGACCTCTCTGGCCCATTCATTGTCAAAAAGAAGGCCATGAAGTGTTTTGGAGGGTAAAATGGACTTTTCCCACACTATCCAGAATTTTGAAACTACATTCCGTGTAGTTTTAGTACACGCCGTGTACCCCCTTGACGGGTATACCCCATGTGGATGGCCGCGTCTTTGCCATGTGGACATAATGGGTACATGTCGTGTGTCCAGTACTACACGTCGTGTAGTCTCTCCCCGCGTACGTGTTATCATGGGTTGACCAGTCGTCAGCCGTGTCCCGCGTTGGAGCTGTGTCCCTGCCATGTGCAATAAATGAGTACACATCGTGTGTCCAATCTACACGCCGTGTAGTCCTTCCCCACATATGCATTACCTTCAAACCGTGTGTTGACTAGTCAACGGTCGCGGAACCGTGTTGGAGGCCGCGTGGAGATCATGTGAAAATGGCCAAGTACACGCCGTGTACCATAAGTACATGCCGTGTACTTTTACTTTTCATGCCTATAAAAGGAGGAGTACCCTCATCCTTTCAACTCACACCTCTCCTCCCCTCTCCTCTAAGAAGAACTCTCTTGAGAGACTCGGAGGATCTTTCTTCCATAACTTTTTCTTCGGAGCTCCGATTTACGATCTGTCAGCGGCCACAGGATCGTAACGACAAGGTGGAACTTCCGAGCATGGATTCATTGTCTTTACTTTGGATTTTCCTCTCCTATTTCCACCCGAGGAAGTTTTGTCGTGACGCCGATGAACGTCTTCTAAAGTTGGTCCAGGGGAGCGTTGTGACAAGAACCTGTTGAGGTAGGGGTTTTACCTTCGTCTCTCTAATTTATGCATCATGCGGGGTGGATATCCTATTTGTTTTCATGATAAATCGTTGAACCTTTAAATAAAGATAATAACTGGTTAAAGAATGGGGATGGGAACTTTGTGATTTCTATTACATCACCTTTTATATCCTGTGATATTATGTTGTGAAATGAATAGGCTTTTTCCTACTGAAAATCACGGTCGTTGGGGGCCTTTTCTTGCAAAATTAAATGTTTCCCTCTCTTTCTAGACCGTTTTTGTGAGTGGATCTTTGTTGAATGTGGATATTGGTAAATCAGGTAAAGTTGGCTGTTTAAATGAAAATCTGGAACCCTTGTGTGGTCATCCCGGTTGAACCAAAATGGAATAATGAACATGTGTGTGTTGGCTTGGTAACGTGGCATGTGATGGGGGTGTTTTTTGGGCTATTGTGGTTTGGGTGAGCAGCAGGGCTGTGGTTGACTTGGATGCAGGTAGGTGTGAATGTTTAATGGTGATGGGCAGCGGGGCTGCGATAAATGGTATTAAAGGGATAATGATGTATGGTGTGGTTATGGTGGATGGCAGTGGGGCTGCCGGGATGGGTTTAAATGTGAACGGACTTTGGGTTGTGTTTATTAAATAATAAATGTGGAATAGTTAATTAATGATGGGGCTTGGTAATGAAACGGAAATAAAAATCAATGGGTTGGTTGGTTGTTAAGAAGGGTTTTTTTGTGCTGCTTATGTTTCCCTAACATGTTTTGTGGATGGTAGGGATATGTTTTACAAACGATTGAAGTGGTTGGTTGTGGATTGTTGCCCAGTAGTTAAGGAACTAAATGGGCTAATTTCTGCTGAAACGTGAAAACCTTAATAGGGTTGGGGTTGTTTGTTGTATGCATACTTCGTGGTAGCAGTGTCGAGGAACGGCTCAGTTTCTCTTTTTAGAAGCCATAGGTTGGGTTGAGTGGTTTCTATATATATATATCTGTATCTTTTATGTTTTATCGCACCACACCCATGTTGAGCACTTAGTGCCGAACACTCTCATTTCCTGGGAGAGGGTGTTTTCCCATAGTTATTATCTCATTCTTACTCCTTCTCCCCTAGGATGTGATGGCTTGAGGCGACCTTACACCCAAGACTCATCGGGTAGGTTTCAATTGGGGTGATTAGGCCTAAGACTCTTCGGGTAGGCTTATAGGCTATAATAGCTTGAGGCGACCTTACACCCAAGACTATTCGGGTAGGTTTCGATTCAGGCCTAGGTGTCTTCGGGCGAGATTTCTATTACTATTACTATTCCCAAGAATCTTCGGGATGAGGCCCAGGTGTCTTTGGGTGGGGATGTGGTTGTGGTTGTGAGGCCCAGCTGTGTGCAGGAGGGATACGTGGTGGTGAGGCCCAGGTGTGTGCGGGCGGGATGTGTGGTTGTGAGGCCCAGGTGTGTGCGGGCAGGATGAGTGGTTCTGAGGCCCAGGTGTGTGTGGGAAGGGAGAGTGTGACAGTGTCAGGACGTTCCACTAACTAATGGGAAATGGTGCAGGGTACCCAATACTCTTGTTCTTATACTATTACTACTACATGTTGTGATTGTGTTTTGGTGAATGTGGCTGGTGAGGTTGGGTGGATATATTCCCTTGTTAAGTATATTCTATTGTTCTCACAAGACATTAGGATGTCTCCCCACTTGTGCATGAGAGATTTAGGTTTCCCTACTGAGTATACTTGTATGCTCACCCTACGTTTACATTCAGGATTCCAGGAGGACTTCCAGGTTCGTACGGGACCATATACGTCAGACAGTTGGAGTTGTTATAGTTGTTGTTCTCTTGTTTTCTTTTGGTATTGTACTTTTGAGCATTCTTGTACTTGTACCTTGTTATAAAATTGTTTATACATGCATGTGGGCTTGGTTTGGGTTTATTTATATACACTTGTCCTTTTCCTTTATTGGTGGTTGACTCATCCTATTTCATAATCCTAAATAATAAAAAGGGAAATGCCTCCCATATTTGTGAAAACTCATACCCATGGTGCTAGTCGCCAACTCGGGACCTACTGGAGGTGGGACTTGAGGGTAATTATCACCATTTCACCATTTCCAGCTCAGGAGGGGCATCTTTGATGGGAGGGGGTCGTTGCAGAATGATATTAGAGGTGATGGTTGAGAGATTGGATGGAGTTTGGAGTTAGGCACAATGAGGATTGCATGGGATGGTAGGGAAACAGTGTCAGTTAATCTTGGGGCATGACATAGGCCAGGGAAGTCCGGCTAGGACACTGGATTTTAGGGCCCCCCGTGATCCGATGCTAGGACTCTGAGCCTACCGAATGACCAAGTGAGACTACCTTGATTACAGGGTAGAGACCCTAGGGAAGGTACATGCATCACCATGATAGTTTTTTTCTTGATTTTGGTGTTCTTGGAAAGAAATTCAAATAAAATAATAATTAAAACGTGAGAAATTTCCTTACTACTTGGGCTTAGGCGATCCTTGTTTACAGTACAGCTATAGCACCTAGACGTCGTCCCCGGGTGACTCAGACTTCCGAAGCCCAGTAGATCCACATGGTCGATCAGTTGAGGATTGACTGAGAGGAGGAAGATAGCCACTGGCAGAAGACTCTCCGTTCCTTCCAGCGGAAGACCCTCAAGAAGTACGAGGGTAGTACTTCAGATACGGAGACAGAGGGTGGCTTGAGGAGATAGGGATCGCTTTCACCTTGATCCATGCTTCGAGGGAGTACTGGGTTCCCCTAGTAGTTAGTCAAATGAGAGGTGCGGCGTGATAGTGGTGGACGCTCTACCTCAGATAGAGGATAGAGGCAGAGGATCCATGGGCTGACTTTGAGAAGGAATTCTGAGAAGACATCCTTTCTTCCATGATCAAGGCGGAGAAGTGGCAGGAGTTACTCTCCCTTCAGCAGGGGCTTATGTCGGTAGGAGAGCCGGGGATCAAGTTTAAGGATCTACTATGCTTTGCTCCGGATCTCTTTCGGATGAGGAGTCTCGGGAAAGACATTTGGAGGAGGCGCTCTGTCCTTCACTCCAGTATGTTGTCTCCCTCATTACCCTTCCGACGTACTTCGTAGTGCAGAAGAAGGAAAATGTTGTAGAGAGGACGCACTCGCTGGGAGGTGCACCGCGTGAGGTGTTTCAGCCAGGTTCGTCGAAGGGGAAGGCAGTCAGCAGCAGGTCTCCTGCAACAGGACCTTCCAGGTTCAGGCTAGTGGGGAGCAGGCCCCAGCCGTTCCAGTTCAGATCTTTGGGTCCCCGTCCCTTTTCCACAAGCCCAGTACCGAGGTGTTTTTCTTGTTGAGGTTTCGAGCACATTCAGAGTCGGTGCCCGACCCGAGCTCCGTACAGTGGAGGTGGGCAGGTTCAGTGCCCACCGCAGCTGCACCAGTTGTCGGCGAGGCCCTTCCAGCAGAAGCAGGACCATGCTCCTCCGAGGATAGACTTTGCAGGAGTTGGCCGTCATCAGGGTGCTCCTGAGGGACCTCGACCAGGGTGCGGTCAGGGAAGTGGATGACATCAGAGAGGCAGAGGAGCTGGGCGTGCAAAGTTGCACGCAGCAGATTTGGCAGCTCCAGCAAGACCAGAGGTGGTGCGAGGTACGATTTGTTTTTTTAACACTCTTATTTATGCTTTGTTTGATTCAGGAGCTTCACAGACCTTTGTTACACATGGTCTAGCCCATGCTTTAGGACTAGACGTATAGAGACTTTCCATACCACTGGTAATGAGTACACCAGTTGGGGGCCAGACCAGCGTATCTGGTATTTTTCGGGGATGTGGGATGACATTGGGACCACTTAGATCTAGTGGGGACCTTATTCTGTTACAGATGAAACCATACGATGTCATCCTAGTCATCAACTGGTTGTTTTCTATTGTTGTCGTTATTGACAGCTTTCGGAGAAGAGTCGTGTTCTCCGACGTGGATGGGTTGTGCGTATCTTTTGTTGGTGGGAGGAGCTATCAGGCAGGAAGCTGGCGTGTGGAGCCTCTCCTTTTTTTGTTGGGAGGGTTGTTAGTGGTTCTAGCTGATATAGAGATGATGGATGGCTAGGGGTTTTTGGGGAGTTCCTCGATGTTTTTCCTGAGGAGGTTGTGACGCTACCCCCCTGACGTGACATTGAGTTCGGGATAGACATATAACCTGGTTCCCGACCAATTTCGATGACCCCTTATCGAATGTAACCTACGGAGTTGCGGGATTTGCGGATTCAGATTGACGATCTGATGGAGAAGGGTTTTGTTCAACCCAGCGTGTCACCATGGGGTGCTCCAGATTTTTTTTGTGAAGAAGGCATATGGTTGTCTCAGGCTATGCATAGACTACCGAAGGCTGAACTAGGTAACGATCAAGAACCGTTACCCCCTTCCAAGGATAGATGATCTTTTCGACCAGCTGAGGGGAGTAGGTTGGTTTTCTAAGATTGATCTACGATCAGGATATCATCAGCTGAGGGTGAAGGACAGTGACATCTCGAAGAAAGCTTTCAGGTGTAGGTATGGGCACTTCGAGTTTGTAGTGATGCCGTTTGGAGTTACGAATGCACCAGCTGTGTTCATGGGACGTATGAACTTTGTCATCTGAGAGATTCTGGACTGCTTCGTCATTATGTTTATCGATGACATCCTGATCTACTCAAGATCGGAGGAGGAGCACGTCGAGAATCTAAGGGAAGTCTTGGATTTCCTTCGACACCACCAGCTTTACGGGAAATTGTCGAAGTGTATGTATTGACACAAGGAGTACACTTCCTGGGCACATGGTATCTCAACATTGTGTATCGGTGGACCCATGGAAGGTGGAGGAAGTTGTTTCTTGGGCAACACCCATGATCGTGGAAGAAGTTAGTAGTTTCTTGGGGTTAGCAGGTTACTATCGGAGGATCGTTTTGTACATCTCTTGAGTTGCTTCTCCACTGACAGATTTTACTAGGAAGAATCTGGTCTTCCTATAGAGCGATTAGTGCCAGAAATATTTTGACAACCTGAAGGAGAAGTTGGTTAGTGCTCCTGTGCTCAGGTTTCCAGAGGAGGGGTTTTTGTATGATTTGTTTTTTGATGCAACTGGCCTTGGTCTGGGCTGCGTGCTGATGCAGAAGAAGGGTTTGATTTGTAATGGGTCTAGGTAGTTGCGCCCTCACAAGCATAACTATGCCACCCATGACATGGAGCTTGCAGCCATAGTGTTTGAATTGAAGTTGTGCAGACATTACATCGTTGGGGAGCACTTTGTGGTCTTCTCAGATCACAAGAGCCTGCGTTATATCTTCTCCCAGCGTGACCTGAACTTACGACAGTAGAGATGGGTTGAGTTTCTCCTAGACTATGACTTCGAGATCTCTTACACTGAATGTAAGGGCAACGTTGAGGCTGATGCCTTGAGGAGGAAGCCACATAAGGAAGTGGTTCGGGAATCCGCTGATGCTTGGAAGGAAATGGGAGAGTTGGCTGCCCTGCACATAGATGCAAGGGAAGAAGGTGTTAGAGGCTGTTCGTTCCAGTTGATGGTGCAATCCACCATGTTGCAGCAGGTGGTGGAGTCTCAGTGGGGGGACTCCGAGGCAGAGGTAATGAGGGATCCTGTCGATCATGGGAATGCTCCAGAGGGATGGTCAGAGGACAACCGACATCAGATGCTTTACCGTGGAAGGTTATTTGTCCCATAGGTGATGCGTAAGGGAGTCATCCATGAGTTCCATATCTCAGCCTTGGCAGTACATCTATGAGTTTCAAATATGAACCGATGCTTGAGGGATCAGTTTTGGTGGCCCGGGGTGAAACAGGCAGTGGCAGAATTTGTGGCTAAGTGCCTAGTGTGTCAGCAAGTGAAGGCTGCACACCGTGTTCCCAGTGGATTGCTGCATCCATTAGATGTCCCCGAGTGGAAGTGGGATGAAATATCAATGGACTTCGTCATAGGACTACCCAGAGCTCAGGGTGGTTATGATGTTATCTCGGTAGTGGTGGATCGTCTGATGAAATCAGCTCACTTCTTAGCAATCAAGGATTCAGGCCTGGTGAGTACCTTATCATAGAGGTACATAGACGAGGTGGTGCCTTTTCATGGATTTCCAAGGACCATCATCTCAGACCGGGATACTCGGTTTACCTCACGAGTTTTTAGGGGGTTACATCATTCTTTTGGAACCCAGCTATGCCTTAGCACTACTTTCCTCCCCCAGACTGACGGGCAGACCGAGCGGACTATCCAGACACTGGAGGACATGCTGCGAGCAGGCATTCTGGATTTCGGGGGATTATGGGTACGACACTTGCCTTTAGTGGAGTTTTCCTAAAAAAGCATCTTCCACTCTACTATTGGCATGGCACCATATGAGGCTTTGTATGGATGGCCATGTTGTTCACCCATTTGCTGGGAAGAGGTTGGTGAGACAGGTTCTCTTGGTCCAAAGGTAGTGCAGAGCACCACGAAGAATGGCCAGCTTGTACGTGAGAGTATGAAGGCAGCTCAGGACCGACAAAAGTCTTATGATGATCTTCGGAGGAGTCCCTTGGAGTTCAAGGCAGGAAATCAAGTGTTCTTGAAGGTTTCCCATTGATGGGGGCAGCAGAGGTTTGGGAAAGGGAGCAAGCTCTCACCAAGGTTTGTCGGACCTTTTGAGGTGCTGAGTTGAGTCTGTGAGGTGGCATATCAGCGGGCCCTGCCACCTCAGATAGAGAAAGTCCATGACATCTTCCACGTCTCCCAGCTTCTTCAGTAATTACATGATGACTTTCAGTTTATCGACTGGGGAGAGTTAGATATGGGAGACAATGTGACCTTCGAGGAATGACCAGTCATAATTGAGGATCGCAAAGAGAAGGTTCTACGTGGACTAACCATTCCCTTGGTTCATGTGTTGTGGAGGCATTGCGGTCTCGAGGAGAGCACTTGTGAGAGGGAGACCCATATGCACGCTCAGTACCCGGATTTGTTTTGACTTGTGTTTTCCCATGTTCTTATGAGCTTTGTGTTGATGTTGTACTCTGTAGCTTTGATGTATGGAATGCTTGGATTGTCAGTTGTGAGAAAATTTGTTTCCTTGTTCCCTGGTAATGTGTAACATGTCTGGATGTGTGGAAAGGGGGAAAACCTGGCCATTAATCGAGACGCATTAATGCGGATGCGATTGAACCCATGCGGGCGAGTCAGTTCCGCCTAAAGCGGATAATATCTCGGCATAGGAGAAGGATTTTCCCAAAACCATGTGGTCGAGAAGTTTGTTGGTTATGCGGTCTTGGGGGTAGTTCGAGTTGAAAATCCTAATGTATGGAAGTGGGAAGACCCATTCCTTAATTGAGTCGCATTAATGTGGACGCGATTAAACCCATGCAGGCGAGTCAGTGCCGCCTAATGAAGATAATATCTCAACATAGGAGAAGGAATTCCTAACACCTATAATTAGGATTGTTGGTTGGGTTCCAGTTATAACGAGGACCCAAAGAGGTATCTTTTTGGGTTCCCCTGGGTTGGTTTTTTAATTCTCGGGGATGAGAATATTTTAAGAGGTATCTGATGTAATGGCCCAGACCTCTCTGGCCCATTCCTTGTCAAAAAGAAGGCCACAAAGTGTTCTATAGGGTAAAATGGACTTTTCCCACGCTTTCTAGAATTTTGAAACTACACGCCGTGTAGTTTTAGTACACGCCGTGTACCCCTTTTCCGTGTATACCCCATGTGGATGGCAGTGTCTTTCCCATGTAGAGATAATTGGTACATGCCATGTGTCCAGTACTACACGCCGTGTAGTCCCTCCCCGCGTATGCGTTACCGTGGGATGACCAGTCGTTGGCCGTGTGCCGCGTTGGAGCTGTGTCCCTGCCGTGTGCAATAAATTAGTACACACCATGTGTCTAATCTACACGCCGTGTAGTCCTTCCCCGCATATGTGTTACCTTCAAACTGTGTGTTGACTAGTCAACAACTGTAGAACCGTGTTGGAGGTCGTGTGGAGGCCATTTGAAAGCAGCCGAGTACACGTCATGTACCATAAGTACATGTTGTGTACTTTTTCTTTTCACGTTTATAAAAGGAGGGGTCCCCTCCTCCTTTTAACTCACACCTCTCCTCACCTCTCCTCTGAGAAGAGATCTCTCAAGAGACTCGAAGGCTCTTTCTTCCATAACTATTTCATCTGAGCTCCGATTTACGATCCTTCAGTGGCCACGGGCTCTAAACGACAAGGTGGATCTTCTGAGATTGGATCCATTTTCTTTAATTCGGATTTTCCTCTCCGAATTACACCGGAAGAGGTTTTTCCAGGACGCTGACGAATATCTTCTATTGTTGATCCGGGGGAGCGTTGTGACCAGAACCTGTTGAGGTAGGGGGTTTACCTTCGTCTCTATAATTTTTGCATCATGCAGGGTGGGTATCCTTTTTGTTTTCATGAGAAATGGTCGAACATTTAAAAAAAGATAATAACTGGTTAAAGAATGGGGATGGGATGTTTTTGATTGCTGTTACTATACCTTTTATATCTTATGATATTATGTTGTGAAATGAATAGGCTTATTCCTACTGAAAATCACGGTCATTGGGGGCCTTTGCTTGTGCATTTAAATGTTTCCCTATCTTTCTAGACCGTTTTTGTTAGTAGAGCTTTGTTGAATGTGGAAATTGGTTAATCATGTAATGTTTTCTGTTTAAATGAAAATCAGGAACCCTTGTGTGGTCACCCCGGTTGAACCAAAATGGAATAATGAACATGTGGTTGTTGACTTGGTTACGTGGCATGATATGGGGGTGTTTTGTGGGCTGTTGTGGTTTGGGTGAGGAGCGGGGCTGCGGTTGAATTGGTTGTGGGAAGGTGTGAAATGTTTAATGGTGATGGGCAGCGGGGCCGCGATAAATGGTATTAAAGGGATATTGATGTATGGTGTGGTTATGGTGGTTGGCAGCGGGGCTGCCTGGATGGGTTTAAATGTGAATAGACTTTGGGTTGTGTTTAATAAATAATAAATGTGGAGGAGTTAATGAATGATGGGGCTTGGTAATGAAACAGAAATAATAATAAATGGGTTGGTTGGTTGTTAATAATGGTTTTGTTGTGCTACTTATGTTTCCCTAACATGTTTTATGGATTTCATGGATATGTGTTACGAACGATTGAAGTGGTTGGTTGTGGATTGTTTCCTAGTAGTTAAGGAACTAAATAAGATAATTTCTACTGATACGTGAAAACCTTAATGGGGTTGGGGTTGTTTGTTGTATGCATGCTTCATGGTAGCAGTGCCGAGGCACGTGCTCAGTTTCTCTGTCTAGAAGCCATAGGTTGGGTTGAGTGGCTCCTATATATATATATATATATATATATATATCTTTTTTGTTTTATCACACCACACCCATGTTGAGAACTTAGTGACGAACACACCCATTTCATGGGAGAGGGTGTTTTCCCATAGTTACTAGCTCCTTCCTGCTCCTTATCCCCTAGGCTGTGATGGCTTGAGGTGACCTTACACCAAAGAATCTTCGGGTAGGTTTCGATTGGGGTGATTAGGCCCAAGACTCTTCGTGCAGGCTTATAGGCTATAAAGGCTTGAGGCAACCTTACACCCAAGACTCTTCAGGTAGGTTTTGATTTAGGCCCAGGTTTCTTCAGGCGATAGTTCTATTACTATTACTATTCCCATGAATCATCGGGATGAGGCCCAGGTGTCTTCAGGCGGGGATGTGGTTGTGGTTGTGAGGCCCAGGTGTGTGTGGGCGGGATACGTGGTGGTGAGGCCCATGTGTGTGCGGGCGGGATGTGTGGTTGTCAGACCCAGGTGTGTGCTGGCGGGATAAGTGGTTCTGAGGCCCATGTGTGCGCGGGCGGGGAGAGTGTGACAGCATCTGGACGTTCAACTATCTAATTGGAAATGGTGTGGGGTACCCAATACTATTGTTATTATACTACTACTACCTATTGTGATTGTGTTTTGGTGAGTGTGGGTGGTGAGGTTGGGTAGATAGATTCCCTTATTAGGTTTCTTCTGTTGTTATCATGGGGCATTAGGATGTCTCCCCACTTGTGCACGAGAGCTTTAGGTTTCCCTACTTAGTATACTTGTATTCTCACCATATGTTTACTTTTAGGTTTCCAGGAGGACTACCAGGGCCGTACGGGACCCTACTAGTCAGACAGTTGGAGTTGTTGCAGTTGTTGTTCCCTTGTTTTCTTTTGGTATTGTACTTTTGATCTTTCATGTACTTGTACATTGTTATAAAATTGTTTAAACATGCATGTAGGAATGGTTAGGGTTTATTAATATACAGTTTTCCTTTTTCCTTGTTGGTGGTTGACTCATCCTATTTCCCGATCCTAAATAATAAAAAGGGTAATGCCTCCCATATTTGTGAAAACTCATACCCTTGGTGCTAGTCTCTAACCCGGGGCCTACTGGATGTGGGAATTGAGGGTCATTATCTCCCTTTCACCATTTCCAGCTCAGGAGGGGAATCTTTGGTGGGAGGGGGTCGTGACAGTCACCATACGTGCGTACGTATGGCATACGTCTCCACATCATGGTGTAGTGTGTTATTCATAAACTTCCTTCATTAGATGGGTATAATAATGATTATAAATGATGTAAATAAAAAATAAAATATTTTAATTATTCATTATATATTAAATACAAACCATGTATATATTATTTCACTATTAAAGTAATTATATTGTTGCTCGTGCGTACGTACGGCTTACCATCTCTACAACGCGATGAGATGTCATTCCCATCACAACCATTCAAGACATGTATTCATTTGGTTATTAAAAATAATGTTTAAAGAGTTGATATCATTATGGATATGAATCAAATACATCCTTTTCATAACAAACAATACTAATGTAACAAACATATAAAGGAAAACAAATTACTTAACATCTAAAAAAATGATACTACTAAAATATTATTAACAATGAAATATTAAAAGATTATATATGGTATCATTTTTATATATGTGGTTATTTAATAATGTAAAAACAATTATTTTAATTTTATATTGGATTTTAACAAACACTTGACTAAGTAAAAGTACAAGGTAAGGGGTTTTCATCTCACTTCTTATTCCTATGAGATTGATTCTATATTGCCAATATTTCGTTTTGTGTGATGTTTTTACTTCCCATGATAATATTATTTGTGTAGTATACTTTCATTAATGGGTATTTACATATTTATTGTATGATACATCTTTCATGGGGTGTATGTTTCCTAATTTACCAAATCAGTAAGATAATTTCAAATTTTAATTTACACTAATTGGGCTTTAAGCGTACTTGATAGATTATTTTTTTCCATGATTATGTGTGGAATCACTATTTATTATTTATGTAGTAATTTAAAAAAACCTTTATATGGATATACCTTTTATTTAAATAATCACTCAATTGAAAAATTCACATTCCATTGATATGAACTTTTTAAGGGTGATCTAACTCAATTTCAATACATTGAGTTAAACATCCAGGTTATTGGTTTTGTTTTTACAAGAATATGTGTGAATGTAATATGATTTATTTAAACTAAACATCCCATTATATTGAGTGTTTTCATATTTTTCACCCATAATTTTTACATTGATTCATCCTTAATCTATGGATACGGTCTTTGTAAGGTATTTCATCTCAATTTACATTCCTTTGAAATCTCTTTGTTGTTATGCACTGATTCACTTTTATATGGTATATATAATTTCCTTTAACATATTATATCATGAATCCATTTATTTTCATAGTATAATAATGTTTGGATTAATTTTATTCCTCAATTACTATTTTTCAAGTGTCCCTTATTTGGTTAGGAACTCTTTAACTAAAATATTGTTTTAAATGTTTTAAATATTTATTCTTCTAAATGAATCTCATTAATGACCATGTATAAAAATATTTTTTAAATATTTTTTTATATGGACATAAAACTTTTGAAATTAAAATTCCCTTTAAAATTTTCAAATTGGTATTGGAAACTTTGATTCAAAAATCACTTTTAAACAACTTCTTGGTAAATAGTGCAACATTTAAATGTTTTTAAGAAAAAGGGTATATTTATATCAAATATAATTAATAACTATCTACATCTATTTCAATATCCATCAATGAATTTTATTCTTGATTGAGTTTGATTTATCATAATACACTCATCTATATTATATTTAATTTGTTATGGTTGACTATGGAATTTCTATATTTATGTCATTCATGTTTTATGGTTAGAATATTGACTTTTTCTATACTAGTTTTAACATGAATGATTAGATTATGTTTCACACTTTCATATGAGTAATTCATTGGACTTAGTATGTGATTTGTGGATCCCTTTATAGCTCCCTGATGCATCGGTAGGTCTCGTTAGACAAACTAGTGTCTTGGCACAAGGTCTTGACATAATCTTATTTGTAGTCTAAGTACTAATCCTTGACTATTTGGTTATGATGTCTAGAATTATGTATTCTATCATTATGAAAGTGTCTATTGACATTATATGTTATTATTTGACTTATTGATTATC
Organism: Viscum album; assembly: GCA_963277665.1. NCBI lineage: Eukaryota > Viridiplantae > Streptophyta > Magnoliopsida > Santalales > Viscaceae > Viscum > Viscum album. Next base: position 1,628,429,958 of record OY728146.1, on the reverse strand, counting down.
CATGTGAATAAGTAAATGACATTATTTGATATATCATTTCCATGTTATGATGAATTTTAAGTTTAAAAGTCATGTGTTCTGGAAATATACATTGCCTTAAATTTTTATTCTTATTTATGACAGTTTCTAATATATTTTTATCCTTATTGAGCATCTAAGCTCACCAATTTCTTATGTTTTCTTCCCAGGATTCAATGATGTATATTATGATTATCCTTTGGGGACAGGCTAGGGATATAAGTGTTTCAAAGGGCAAATAATGTTTTTTTGTTTAATTTCATGATATAATGTAATATATATATATATAGTACTTCCCAAGCTACTAAACTGATTAGTCATTCAAGATATTATTCCATGCATCATGGCAATGTTATGAAATAGTGCATTAATTCTGGGTTACTAGGGTTGGGGAAATATACGGTGAGCTTAGAAGCTTAGTAATGGTAAGAATAATATTTATAAAATCATGGTCGTATGAATGAATAAAATGATTATAACTGTAAGTGATAATAAACATGAAATTTAAAAATAATTCATTTTATATCAACGATTAAATTCATGAGCGATGAAATAAAACATGGATGATCGTAAGGTATGAGACAAAAAAATCCAAGAACAATAATCAGAATAGAATATCATAATACATGGAATTGTGGAAATAAAATATTAAATGAAACAAACATGAGTTAAGGATATCATCCAAGAGAATATCTTATGGTATACCAGGTCCCAAATACAAATTGTGTTTACTCACTATCCCAAAATGAAGTATCGTAATACATGAGCATTACCCACTGCATTGGAGTTCTATCTGTCTATAAAAATTACAACATGCCCATGAATATTTTTTCAATATAAATAATAAAACATAAAGAATAATTATAATTATTACCTACATAGAGAAATTAAATTCATAAACGTAGTGTTATCCTAAAAATACACCATTTATAGAATGAATAATAACTATACCCTTGGATCATATCCCCTCTAAGGAATGAAAAACACTAACAGAAGTCATCTTATATAGAAAATAAATTTGAAAGATCTTTTTAGATCATTTCTTGAGGTAAATATCCTTTCCAATTTGAGAATTATTTTTAAATAATAAAAATTTATAAAAATATTTTCATTAAATATATTTTATATTGAATTATTATTTAATCCTTGAATGAGAAATTAACATATTTGAAATCTATTTTTTAATTCATACAATATCAATTTAAGAATATTATAAATCCTTTTTATAAGACACTAGTTTTTTAATAGAATATTTGAGATTGAAGATAAAATTACAAGAAACATATAATTTCATGAAATTAATTATATTTATGATAAAACATTTTAAATTTTTTTAAATTAAACATGTAAATTAATGAAGGTGCATAAGATATCATATATTTTAAAGATGGAAAATTGACACAAAATTACCTCATAGTTTAGGTAAATATTGAAATATAAACATAATGATATTTAGATTATAAAATTAATATATAAATACATATTAATTTATCCATAAGTATAATTTATTACATTATTGGGAATTATATACACCACATCAAGTGAAACTAGTAGTGAATATGGCTTCGGACTCATAGAAATAAAATTGATACTTGAAATCCCCTTACAATTATCATATCATTTAATTGAACATCAATCAATGGAATGAATTATTTGTATTAAATATAAGAAAATTAAGAAAAGATTAAATAAAAAATTAGACAGTCAAAATTAATTTTAAAAAATCATATTATTTCATAACCAATGAAATTGTAATTTTACACAATGAATGGGAATTGAGATATAAATTCTCTTACCGCAATTTATCTAATGAATCTTATTACCCATAAAAGTAATTATTATATAAAAAATTATTAAATCTAGGAATAAAAATGTATTCCTAAAAATTCATATCAGATTGAATTATATATACAATGCATAAAATAAATTAGTGGATGGTATGAAATTTATATCATAGCGTTAAAAAGTGAGATGAGAAACCCATACCTCAATTTTTCTTTTAGTGGTATATACATTAACATACATTATAATGGTTAAATATTGTTATTATATGATTTTGAAACTATATTAATAAGTATAAAACTTTATGTAAAGTTTTTAAAACAGCTTATAAACCATTCATTAATAATATTTCATGGTTTTTATGGTTTTTGTGCATTCATTTCATGATTCCATGACTGGTAAATTTGTGTAAAATTACGGATATTCATATAAAATGTGATTTAAACTCATTATGTGTAATGAAATATGATTAATGATCATCCAAATCATATAATAATCCCAAATTTCAGTTTTCATTATTAAATGAGGATAATAAATATGGTAAAATGTTAATGATAATTGTTTTCTTTATTTTGGGAGTTTTTCTGAACATCAAAAGGTAGTTATGTTATATTTAGTATTATGAATATATATATGTTTAAGAACAATAAATATGATATAACATGAATATTAAAATATTATTTTACCATAAAAAATATTTTTTCTACCATCCAAGAATGTCAAAATACAAAACAACCAAAAACATTATTCATTGAGGCGATTAACCAATATTATTTGGACAATAGATTTTTTTTTAAAAAAATAAGAGAAAATAAAAGGGATTTATATATTATATTTCATTAAAAATATGAAATTAGATAATTTAAATGACTTTTTTTCATTTTGTATCAATTAGGTGAGAAAAAATTAGACGAAGAAATGAAAATAAATAACAGTTTTCAGAAAATTTCAAATTGAAAATATCCTCCATGTGAGACCATTGAGGAAACTTCATTTCGTTTTTTGATGTGACAATCAGCAAATGGATTTTTGGAGAGTGTGGAGTAGAATTTTGGGAAGATATATGAGTATCTTCAAGGATTTGGTGTCAAAATATGTTGGTGAGGGGAGGTATTTACACATGAGTAGGTGAAGGTTTAAGTGATTAAAATAATGATTTCTTATGTAATTAAGCCAACCACATTGAGGTGAAATTCATTTTAATGAATTAATGTAATAATTAAAGATATAATTGTCTTATATGGCTAATAACCACCTAAAAACCCCATTAAATCATGAAATTTTTATGTATTATATGATTTTACCTTTTAACATTAACCACTATTTATTTTTTAACTAAAAATCACAATTAAATTTTATCACGATCACTTTTTTATACATAAAATTGAAATTTTCATAAACACTAATTTTTAACATCTAATTCCAATTATTTCACCCATTTATACTAATTCAATACATCTAATTAGATATATTATATTGAAAATTAATCTTATAGGCAAAATGAAAAAGTAGTTTTTTAATATGAATTGTTCAAATGATTGAAATAGATTTGTATCCAATTTCAATATTAAATAGATTTTAATGGCATATCTTTTATTTATGGATCTATTAATAATATAATTATACATTAAAACTAGTTATAATAAAATTTTACTATATAAATTAATTAGACTAAAAATACATTTTAAATACAATTCAATATTTTTTTATATTCATCAAAAAATAATACTCCTCTGAAATATACCAAAATTTTACCATAATTTAATGTTGATAATATTTACCCAAAAATAACTTCATTCTTTCAAATAATAAATATAAAATTGTTAAAAAATAAATTTATATAGGTGAGCCAACAAATGGTAGCAAAATTACCTTAGAGAAAAAAAAGAGATTTTTGTTACTAAAACATGATTTATGCTAATCTTCAGAATATAAAACATATTATAATAATTAAAAAATAATTTATTCAATATATAAAATATCATATCAATAATATATTTCACTCATAGTTATTCGTTTAATTTATTAAAACAAAATTCTATTATGGGAGAAAAACAAATTTTTCTATAAAATTAAATTTTTTAAGTTCAATTGGAATTCATTTTCATTTATAATTAATTGGCAACAAAAGATTTCATTTTGAAAATATTTGTAAAATATATTTTCACAATTTATTTAATCTGATTGATTCCCTCCATTCCATTAAATTAGTGATAGTGGTTGTGTTAAAATAATAATATTTTTCAAGAATGTTTAAGCTCTGTATTTTGTATAACTATCGAATAGAGAAAAAATTTAGACAAAACATAAACTCATGTTGTACTATAATTTCAAGACCACACATATTCTTTATATGTTTAATATTATCTGATTATACACTATTTAGGAAGAATAATGCATCACATGCAATTCATCCTTATGAATAATCTCATCACACACACCTTATCCAATAAAAAATTTGATCACATGACTTTTCTAGCTATGGTTATACACTCACTAAGTGTAACTTAGTCTTGGGAAAAAATTTTACACTATTAATATGAGAGAAAATTTCAATCATGGTTAATAATTAGTCAATGACATGATCGACAAAATACACTATCACATCCTGGTTATCCAAGCCATAATGATTATATATGAAAGGTTCTTGAGTATGAAGGTTATAATGATATGAATCATTCCTAACTCAGTTATTAGGCAATTAAATATTTGAAACATGTACCAATAATATTTTAAATACGTAGTTCTAGGCACTCTTATTGGTATTCTTGTGTGTTTATCCAATAAAAAAACCACCATTTTTGGAAATAGCAACATCTTATATATCTTTATTTGAAATCCAACTCCATATAGTCTTATCATTTCCACAATCATATAATAAATAAATGTAGAACATTGGTTTGGGATAAATCAAATTCATATTTATAGAGTTTATTTATCATTTCAGTTAAATAAACTTATTAAAATAGCATGAATGAATGATTCAGTGTAAACTACCTTTTTTTAATCACGTTACATTATAAAATTTTAAAATATTTTAGTAATCCTGAGAAACCCCTAATGTATTATCTCATATAATAATCTCTCATATGACATAAAAAAATCATTCCATTTGGAATAATATTAATATCTATTATTCTCATTTATTCTATATGAATCACCTATAACATTTCCATGTGATCATCATACTAAAATCCCTACTAATATCATTTAGTGAATGAAATCTATTACGTAATACAGTTTCAATATTTTTGAGACATTAAAATGTTATTCAATATTTTCATCTCATTGAAAAATTATTCAAACTCTTTTTGGTCATACAATCCAATTATATAGTGGTAATTATTTATATAATATTTATAAAACGTTTTATGTGTTCATCATCCTCATAATTCACTAAATTTTTCTATCCAAAAATTTCTTATAGGTTATTTTTTGTAATAAAATGTAAACCATTGTATGTTTTCTTCTACTAGAACATCATAAATTCAATTTAGATGTACACTAATATTCACTAAAATAATATAATTAAATGTAAATCTTTATATATTTATTATAAGCATACCACAAACTATTTAACTATTAAATGATATTAACTTTAAAATTTATGTAGAATATTCTTTTCTATGATAATATTTCAACTTCACCACCTCCAAAAGTACTCACACTAGCCGCATTATAATAATTTTTATTTTTTAGAATAATATGTCAAGATAAAAAATCTTTTATGGTAGTAAATAAGACTTATTTCTTTTTGTTTATATTATTTTGATCTATATGATTTTATCCATACATTATTCCTTGATATACATGTTTTTAATTTTTTAAAAAAAATTAATTATTCATAAATAATGTCCAATGATATGGCCTGGAATCTTAATACCTCATATTTTATGAAATATAATTCATAAAATATTAATCTAAAATAAAAATTCTTTTACACTTAACATATTTTTGACCATTTTAATGAAATAAATGAAAAAAAACCATATGTTATGAATCCAACCTTGTGTATTATTTGTAATAAAAATTGTCAATTTTTTTTAGAATATAAGTGAAAAATAAATGAAAAAATATTAATCCTTTTTATAGAACAACTTATTTATTGATGTATTAATTTTCATTCAACAACAAGACTTAGAAACTATATTATATATAATTTTAATTAAAACTAAAATATATCTAAATAATTATATTTTTTAAATAATATATGGTTCAAATAAAAATAAAATATTTATTTTGAATATTATACTCATCAAAGTCATATAATTTATTTCTATCACATTAGAATATGTTGTCGAAATCCCATGGATATTATCAAACCTATTCACATATCACAAGAAATTTATATACTATATAAATATTCCCCTCCTTACTGAATCATCCTATTGAATTCTTTTACTTTTAAAATATTCTTAAATTAAAAAATCCATCGATTTTCAACTAAAATATATTTTTCTAGTATAAAAATTTATATGAATTTTTTTTACAAACAACCAAATTGTAGAAATCATATTCCATGCTAATTTTCGTCACCATGTTGAGGAGATAATCCATTATTTTATTGAAATCATTCACATTATAAAATAATTTCTAATAGTGAGTATAGAATGCCTTATACATTCATAAAATTCATTAATAACCTATTGACTCTCAATGTTAATAACACACTCAATCACATTTAGTGTATGAGTGGTGAATAATGTTACTGAAAACATTTTACATTAAATTATTTTGAAACCTAAAATACTAAATCTATTCAATTCACAATAATATTGATATTCTTCTTTAAAAATATCAACATTTAATTAATCAAGTAGGGGTTACTCTAACATATTATTATTTACTCTTTTCTTATGATATATTATTAACTTTTAATACCAATGTAAAGATTCATTCTAATCAGATTCCATTAAATTAATAATCTCAAATACATATTAATTGGTTTTTTCCCATTTATCTAAAAAATTATTTTTGTCAAAAAAAGTATCATGTTTTTGTTTCATTTAGTCTGTATTTTTTATTAAATATTATCTCACTAATGTGATAAGTTCTGTTAACTTTCAGCGTATCCTTTAGTGGATGAAGATCAATATTTTACAAAAATGTCCCATGTTTATTGTGAATATCACAAAATAGCCATTTACATTTGACCTTATACCAATAATTTCATATATAACTCATAGAATGTTTGGAATGTAACTCATTTCCCAATACATAAAATGATAAAACCAATGTTATTCATCAGGTATCATAAATCACAGGGTTTATAATCTCGGTGCCACTTACATAATATGTGAAAATAAGTAACACAACTCATATGGTCACATAATTAAAATCTATCCATGAAAAAACTAATCAATGGGGACACATTATTGGAATGAATGTAATCATTTAGATGATTGTTATATTGAAATGTGTTTTCTTCAGAATAAATATAATACTCCCAGTGGCACCCTAAATTATTAAATTATTATTACCAGTAAATATTTCAATGTGTTCATTCTCAATGTAAAACACTAATGAAAAACAAAACAATGATAAATTATATATAACTATTAAAACATAGCCATAGACAATGAATTAATTAAAATAAGTAAAAATATTATGTCACATTTAAATAATGAAATTAATGACTATTTTTAGTAGGAATAAATATAAATTAGTACATAAAAAAATTAATAAAATCATTTTATTCATAAAATTATCATTACCGAAAATTGATATTATAATTAAAGAAAATAATTATAATATGATAATATAAGAACCAATAATATTGATAATATTAATAATACATTACAAATAATTTAATATGTAATTGATATGAGATAAGAACAACAAATTCAAAAAAAAATATCATCCAATATGATCATTTTTACTATTATTTTGTGATTTAATTTAAATATAATGTTATAAAATTTTAGAAATTTAATTTGAAAAAATAAATATCATTTGAGGTATAAGAAAAATAAGAAAAATTAAAATAAGTTTTATGGATGTTTTGAAAATATTTTTATGTGAATACTAAAAAAATACTAATTTCACAAATAACATTTAGTATATGACATAGTTTTTATATTTTCTGTGATTTTTAAATTAAACTCATACCATATCCCAATTATTTTGAAATATTTATTTACAATCATTTCATCGATTTTTCAATTATAAATGTGACACTACTCTTCTCAATTACCATCCTTTCAAAACCCTGTTATTGTGTCCACAATTCGACCCAATCCACTCATCCAAATACATATTCCATTTAAATAGGTTATTTTATTCTAATAATACCATAAAAATGGCTTAACCCCCTTTGTGATGTAGATAATCCAAGAATTGAGGACTAAATTTATAACCTCTCCTTTCATTCTATATTTCTTATATATAATTATTCTCCCATAAACATAATTTTACCAATATAAAATGATATAAAAATATCATCATTACACTTTTATGTTATATTAATTAAGTCTTAAACATTAAACACTCATTACCTTTCATATTCATATAAATAAAATACTCATTTCTGTGTTGTGTGGATTACTGGATCAATAATGAAAATTGTTTAACTTACCTTATAAATTATATGAGAATATAATAAATGGTAAAATAAAAAATATTTAATATATTAATATCATTTTTATTATACATAAATTCCGAAATATATTACTCCTTTCCCATATTCTATGAAAAATGAAATCTTCTACCAAGCATATTTGTTTACTATCTCATCAATTAAATGATTAGTTTCCATATTTATTTACCTCAGTGGTGTATGTGGATGGAAATGAGGATAATATTAATTTTTAAATATGAATCTAATTTTGTCATTATTTTTTTGGAATAAAATATTATACAGCTTATTAATTATATGATCAAAATTGGTAGTCATAAATTTAATCCATTAAAATGAGAGAAGTTAGAAGTAAATAATCACTTCAATATTTCTAATGATTTTATAAAAAGTAAATTGTAGTTATAATTTATTCCAATTTTGATATAACCCAATAATAATATAAAAATGTTTTTATTCATGTATAACAATATTACAATTTACAATGACATTAATATAAATTAATCAATGTTGGTTCTGGATTCTATCGGTTTGACCACCTAATTAAAGTATAACATGAATTAATATCATCACTGACTATGAGAAATTATTTATTTTATTAATATGATATAATTATCTAAATATGTTATTTAATTACGAAAAATTTATATCAACATTTTAAACCATAAATATGAAAACGTCTTCCATTTGCTAAAAATCTTCAAAACGTGTCCATCCCAAATTTCATCTTCATGATATGTTTCTATAACTACCATGGATAGAAATTATAGAACTATAAACTATAATGTGACATCTATCCCAATACCAAATAGAATATAATAATTATTCGATTAGAAACAATAAACTATACCACACTCATTTTACAGAATATGATCAAAGCATTAATTATTAGTTACAAAATGTTGTCATAATATGTAAAAACAAAATATTATATATATCAATGTATAGAATAATTATAAATTATTATTATAAATATTTATAATTATGATTAAGGTAAATTATTATTACTTTAAAGACCTATGATTAATTTATCATCATGTTTAGTGCATGTTTAGAATAAAGTATAACCAAGGTAAGTGTTTTTTATATAAAATTTATATCTCTGAGGCATATTAAGTATCATGAACCATATTTCATTTCTATGGTGTATATAATTCTTATTTGATATATCATATCTTAATTTTTTTATAAGGCCCCAGGCTTAAACCTTACTTAATCTTGAGTTATTTCAAGATTACACATTGAGGATCTTTTCAGGTTTAGAGTTTTAGAGAGTTAGATCCTGAAACATGCATTACATTCCACATTTATCCAAAGTGGTTACATAAAAGATAGTATTCATTTTTTCCCATCAATAGAACATATTTAAAAATAAATCATGGATTAATTCTTGACAATTCCGTGACACTATCATCATATCATGTACCTTTCCATTGACCTGTTGAAAACATTTAAAAAAACTTGGGATGAGCATAAAAAGCTCAGTAAGGGATATAAAAATATGGGAAGGAAACATGAGTACATGTTTACATAAGAATGAAATCATTCATTACCCATAAAACATAATAACTTTAACATACCTCATAAAATCATGAATAAATCATAAAAATCATAGACATAAAGGTAACTTGAGGCATTCATAACATTCTTACGTAGAGATTAACCCTCTTGGTTATGTTTGGAATACCCACCATAGTATATTCCCTAAATCTCTTCAGAGAAACCTTAACGTTTCACTCCTTCGCATTACATATTTCATTGGAGAGATATATCTAGATCACCCTCCCTTTGTTTATCACGGAACCACCCGTCTTCATAACAATGCCCAAGAACCATAACATAATCTTATCACATAAAACATGCATAAAGGAAACATAACATTTCCACCTTTCAATAACAAGATATCAATACAAAACATTAGTATAAATACATTATAAAAACCATTTTCAATACCAAAATAAAATAAATGTATAACATGGTATTTATATTTCTTTTAAAAAGAATGTATGTCTTGTAGAGGAATCCAAAACCCAAATAATGGTCTTGGCGGCGGAGAAGTCGTTGTCGCCGCATACGTACGAAAAAAACATTCCCCTTTGTCGTTTAGTAAAATGCTTCATATAAAAAAATTTCTTTTGGATAAACGTAAAAGTCAAAGGGGTTTATACACCGTATAAAATAATGTTGTGTATAAAACAAAATATGCCTCAATGAAAGGAGATTGAGACGAAGTCCCATACAAAGACAGTATCCTTGGATTAAGGATAAATCAGTTACATAACTATGTGTGACAAAAGAATAAACGAAATATAAGTGGGTATTAAGTGTAAAACAATCAGAGTAAATTCACACATAATAATAGAACGACATATTCAAGGTGTACAAGTTTATCCCAAAGAATCGAAATTGGGTTAAGAAGTTCCCTTGAAAATATTAGACAGCCTAACAGCGTCACTTCAAAAATCAGAAAAAGTGTTGATGAGAGATAAAAAGGGTATCTCATCACTTGGAAATGAAATTTACATCAATAATGATATATAAGAACATATCCCAAAATAATATTATGTGAATTAAAAGGCATAACAATATAAGTCTTTTAAAAATAGGAGGGTGAAAGGTTCCCTTACCGATATGGGTATCTTTCGAAACATACACCCCATGAAAGAAGGATAATACAACATTGATGTAAATACTCATAATTGAAAGAATATTACACACTAAGTAAAATAATGTTCAGAACATTCACCACTAAAGTAAATTGTGGCAAATGTAGCATAATTCTCACGGGAATAAAAGTGAGATGAAAAATCCCTTATGAAAACTCGGCAGCCTAACGGCGCCACTCAAAACATCCAAAAATGGATTGATGATAGAGAATAGGGTCTCTCATCATATGAACATAAAAATTACAGTAAGATTAATATAAAAGAACATCCCAATAACAAGAAATATGAGCTTATAAGGAATGACATAAAAGAGTGTACTTAAAAAGAAAGAGAGGAGTAAGATCCCTTACCTCGGGTCCGACTTGACTCGATCATTCTTTAACGTCCTGAATAATAAACTTGAGTTAATTTAAACTTTATTAAGAACCTTATTCTAGTCCATTATTCATTTTATATCACTTTTTTCCATGTTATAAACATTATTTAATCATTTATTTTAATAATGTTTGTTTTTTCGATATTTGGTTCTTAAGTCGAATGTGGTCTTCTTACAATTACATGTTGTCCGTGTGGTCAAATGTTCATTATATCCAGAATTATATTCATTATTTGGATATCATATATATAATATATATCCAGAATATACATGTATTTATAATATTACATAATAATTTATAGGTAAGATATGAAATGCACCGTTCTTGTAGACGGTAAGCCATACGTACACATTAACGCTACTTTCATTTCAATGTCATATTAATGGAATTAAAACTAAATGAGAGGTATGTATATTTTAATTCTAGATTTATTTTCATTATTTATATGTAACATACATAATATATAATAACTTTAAATCCATCCTTTATACATCCCACATATGGCATTAACGAATCAAATCACTTTGAAGGGGAGGTAGTCCGCAGTTCCTAAAATGAAAGTATCGTGTTTACCCACAATGGAAACCATGAAGGTATGCCAAAAAAGAAAATTACAGAAACATAAACATATTATATATCATATATAAATATAGTGACATCTTAATGGCCACCTTTTAAGGTGTTATATGAGTGCTGAACAATCATTGTTTCGTGAGGCAGAAATTCGCCATCCACAGAAACAGTATGTTCTTTTACCATTTGATGTAGGTTTGTGTAAGTGTAGCTCGAATTCTTCTTATAACAACATCCTATTATATTTAATATACTGGAGTTGTTACAAAATAAAATAATAAAAAGAGTTTAGGGGGTTGGAGAAGCAAAATAAAACAAAAGAACACAAGTGAAGACATTACCTTAAAATCGGGTAACTCCCTTTAGTTTGAGCTCAAAGGCATCCTTGGGAAGACTTCTGCCAAATGTGAGGATTCAAGGAGTTATAGAGGGATGTGTAGAAACAAAATGGGCAGGGGTTGGCCGTGCCAAAGGCTTTGGAGGTGTGGGTAAGGAGGTAGAGGTGGGGGACTTTTATAAGAGGAGAGGATGTACACTATTGGAAAGGTATAAAATGTAACTTTATTTTCAAATGAGTTTCGGATTTTAATGGTACCAAATTGATTTTTTTCTAGGATAAGGTGATAAGGGTTCGAAATCCACCCATAAAATTGGTTTTGGACATGTTTAGGTCTTAGATTTTACATTATCATTCCATTTTATTTAAATCGTTAAATAATGAGGTCATCTCTACATTATCATGACGTCATAAATAATTTAATTTATTTAATGTCAAAAAATTATAAAAAAACTATGATGTAGGAAATCTATTTATCTTTGCAATGAATATTTATAGTCCAAAAGATCATTTATGTAGAAAAACTTAAAAATATTTTACTTAGGTGATTCATTCTTTGTTACATTTAACATTCTTTAAAAATAAAAAGATAAAATGACACTTTCTCACAAAAGTTATTCCATAGGGCCCCCATGTTTGGCACAAGGCATCCCATGGTCGGCCATGAGATAACCAGTAGCCTTAGGACAGTTCCTGTGGTCATTTTTATTATTATGATATTATCTTATTATCTTTAACTACCTGATTACTCATTAATCAAGATAATTAAAGATAATTACCGTCGTTAATATTCATAATGTCCAAAAATAGAAGAGTCGTAATTACAATATTTTGACCTTCTAATTCAAAATATGAAATAAATTTTACTAAATTCCAAACACATAAATGTCAATAATTAATTTAAAAAAAAACTTCCCGTTGTCAAAACATATAGCGGGTTTTTTTGAAACAATATTTATAAAAAGTTTTGTACTAGATTATGCCTAATTCGAAAGTGAAATTAATCCCAATGACCATCATTGAATTACATGGTAAAAATAAATTCTAGTTAAACTTTAAAACAAATTAAAAAGATAATATAACCATATAATTAAATTATATGAAAAAGCAGTTTTGATGTAAAATGCAGTATTTTTCACTCTTCATTGAAAAATGAACATTGTCAGAAAAATACCAAAAAATATCCCAAGGTAAATTTCTATGTCCCAATCATAAATAATATGTTTATTTTGAAAATTAGATCATATAAAATTTTCAAAAAGTGGATTTAAAAGGGGTTCTCCATCAAAAGGCGGTTAATCGACCTTTTAATGAATATGAGAATGTTTACCCATAAAAACTGGATTCATTTCCATTTTTAATCCTCTAACATTTATTGTAAAGAGTAAAAATATTTGAAAAACATATATAATCATTTTTTAGTTAGTTCTGTTCATTCCCGCCATTACAACGACTAGGCGTTAACTACAATTTAAAATAATATTATTTTATTATTAGAGTGCAACGTAAGATTCCCAAGAAACTCGTGGTTGCGTATTGGGTACGCCATCGAGCATAGCATCCCCTTTAAAGTAATATTAATATTTTATTCACAAAAATGGGTAAATATAAATATTTCATATTCTTTATTTACCAGGGGTGTTACATCCTCCCCCCCTTTTGGGAATTGCATCCTCACAATTTTAAAATTGGGCTTGGAAACATCCTTGAAAGTCCCACATCGGAACAAGAGTCGGTGAAACAATCACTTTAAAATAAAGAAAGATAAGTACAATGGTCACCCGAGTTAACCCATATTAGGAATCCAAGTATGAAAATATGGACATGGAGGAAAAAAACAAAGGGTCATGTTCTGATGGAGAGTGATAGAAAACATGTCTAGGAGAAAGTTAACCATAAGAAAATCACAAACTTGTGATGGGTTAAACGGTATTCAATTCCCCAGTAGGAAAAGTTAATAGAAAACATTTTTGTTTTAAGTTACTTTTTATTGAGGAATTTATTCATAAGGAAACATAATTACTTATCATGTTGACTTTCAAATTTTATTATATTTATTACACAAACTCATACTTTCTCCAAAAGACGAGTATTTAGGAAGACTTGTTCACATTAAGAGTACTATAATAAACTTCTAGAGAGTCACCTAATCCACAAAAGAGAATTATATAATTCCCATGTCATTAGACATTATCCAAAACCAAAACCAAAAAGTTTAGTACAAGACCAGATAATCCATAAAAGGATAACCCTTTATAAAAAGAATATCTATTCTTAATCTCCAAAATTTGGCCAACAAAACCCAAATTTCAACTAGGACCATTATATAAACAATTTGTCCATAAAATTCTTCAATGTAAACCAAACTAAAATTGAAACCCAAATATTTGAAGGATTTAGTCACATAGTCTTCCAAGTTAAATCATAACATTTATCTCTAATCAACATCAGTTGCCCCTAAAGTCTCGTATTGAAAAGTAATTAACCTAATCGCATATCCTCCATGATTGGTTGATAAATTTCCATAGATAACCCAAAATCAGCTTACTCTTAATTCATAAAATCATCTAACTAAAAATAATTAGTCAAACTAACCAGGGACTTCACGTAGTCTAGTGGTATGAGATAAATACCAGTTTCACTTTGGTTGTGGGTTCGATTCCCACAACTTTTTCCGACGTGAAGGGTTGTCACACGGTTTGTGTGTTGTCCTTTTTCCAAAACTATATATTTCTCAAATCATTCCCCAAAAAGAGATAAAATCATCAAAAATAACAATAACATAATTTAACCTCAATTTTATCTCAAGCCTTTCACTTCCATCATTACATATAGTAACCCATAATTACCTCAAAAGTAAGGATCATATAAACCCAAATGGTTCTTGATAACTATGTCCACAAAAGAACAGATAACAATTCCTTGAATAAAATTTTCATATATTAAACATCAGGGTTACACATACTATAAAAAGTCTTCTAATGTAACCCCATCATCAAAAGAGACTTAATACTCTTATGAATTTCACCATTACTCTTGAAGCCCTTATATGTTGACATCTTACTCATTCAAAATTCTTCATGATCCATTAACCATTCCTTTCCAACTTATTTTGAAATACTTCTTTCTTACAAACAAAATCATGAATCATATCCTAAGATTCAAAAACAGGAAAACAGTAGTTATGAAATAATCCATACCTTTTATTGGTCATTTTCAGTTTCTTCATCCTCAATCAGAATGGCATTAGGTATTGGTAAACAAACATTTGTACGATCTTGGTGATCCCATTCACGAAACCTCTTCATAGGACATGTGTTTGCATAATGAGCATGAACACCACATTTAAAACATTCAACTGATCCCTCAAGAAGGAAATTATTTCCCTTTCCTCCAGTCAACTGGATGCTTCCTTTTTCCGTGGCAGGTTCTTGATTTATGACCTTTATTTCCACATCTATAGAATATTTCTGTCCCTTTGAAACATTTTCCTAGGTGTTTTTTTCCACTTTTTTGACACATAGGTTTTTGAACACACTTAACATTATGATTATTACATGTAGTTCCGTAGGGATTTGTTTCTCACGTATGTGATGCCTTAGAGAAATCACCAAGGTTTAGGTGGTCAATCATGACTCCAGATAGTTGGTTGAGGATAATCACAAGTTTTCTCATTGCAGCTCCCATATCATTCAGTTGTTTGCTCAAAAAACTGTCACAGTTTCCTTCACATCCACTGTTACTTTGGTTCCTACTAGATCCATCCATTTACTAAAACCAAAAAGGTCAGTGTTAGTATATCAAAAAAAACATAAAGTACTAATGAGGAAGAAAAACACTAATATATACTTAATCATTCACTTTATCTAAAACTAGGACTCTTTCTGAAATCTTAACCATTATGGTAATGTCACTTATGCTTAATGAATACCCTAACCTCTAATGTTATCTAAACCGACATTTGATACCAACTATAAGGCCCCAGCCTTAAACCTTACTTAATCTTGAGTTATTACAATATTACACATTGAGGATCTTTTCAGGTTTATAGTTTTAGATAGTTAGATCATAAAACATGCATTACATTCCTCATTTAACAAAAGTGGTTACATAAAAGATATTATTCATTTTTTTCCCATCAACGGAACATATTTAAAAATAAATCATTGATTCTATCTTGGCACTTCCTTGAAAATATCATCATATCATGTACCTTTCCCTTGACCTGTGAAAAACATTTCAAAAAAAACTTGGGATGAGCATAAAAACCTCAGTAAGGGATATAAAAATATGGAAAGGAAACATGAGTACATGTTTACATAAGAATGAAATCATACATTACCCATAAAACATAAAAACATTAACATACCTCAAAAAATCATGAATAAATCAAAAAAATCATAAGACATAAAGGTAACTTGAGACCTTCATAACATTCTTACGTAGGGAGTAACCCTCTTGGTTACGTTTGGAATACCCACCACAGTATATTCCCTAAATCTCTTCGGAGAAACCTTAACGTTTCACTCCTTCGCATTACCCAATGTATTGGAGAGCTATATTGGGATCACCCGCCCTTATTTTGTCATGGAGCCACCCGTCTTCATAACAATGGCCAAGAACCATAACATACTCTTATCATATAAAACATGCATAAAGGAAACATAACATTTCCACCATTCAATAACAATATATCAATACAATACATTGATATAAATACATTATGAAAACCATTTTCAATAAAAAAAATAAAAGAAAAGTAAAACATGGTATTTATTTTTCTTTTAAAAAGAAGGTATGTCTTGTAGAGGAAAGCGAAACTCAAATAATGGTCACGATGGCGGAGAAGTCGTTGTCGCCGCATACGTACGACAAAAACATTCCCTCTTGTCGTTTAGTAAAACGCTTCGTATAAAATGATTCCTTTTGGATAAAAGTAAAATTCAAAGGGGTTTATACACCTTATAAATGAATGTTGTGTACAAATCAAAATATTCCTCAATGAAAGGAAATTGAGATGAAGTCCCATACAAAGGCGATATCCTTGGATTAAGGATAAATCAGTTACATAACTACGTATGACAAATGAATACACAAAATATAAGTGGGTATTAAGTGTAAAACAATCAGAGGACATTCACACATAATCATATAACGACATATTAAATGTGTACAAGTTTATCCCTAAGAATCGAAATTGGGATAAGAAGTTCCCTTGCAAAAATTAGACAGCCTAACGGCGTCACTTCAAAATTCAGAAAAAGGGTTGATGAGAGATAAAAAGGGTATCTCATCACTTGGAAATAAAATTTACATCAATAAGGATATATAAGAACATATCCCAAAATAATATTATGTGAATTAAAAGACATTACAAAATAAGTCTTTTAAAAAGAGGAGGGTGAAAGGTTCCCTTACCGACATGGGTATCTTTCGAAACATACGCCCCGTGAAAGAAGGACAATAAAAAATTGATGTAAATACTCATAAATGAAATAATATTACACAATGAGTAAAATAATGGTCAGTACATACACCACTAAAAGGAAATTGTTGCAAATGTAGCATAAATCTCACGGGAATAAAAGTGAGATGAAAACTCTCTTACAAAAACTCGGCAACCTAACGGCGCCACTCAAAACTTCCAAAAATGGATTGATGAGAGAAAATAGGTTATCTCATCATATTAACATAAAAATTACAGTAATATTAATATAAAATAACATCCCAATAACAATAATGATGAGATTATAAGTAATGACATAAAATAGTGTACTTAAAAATAAAGAGAGGAGTAGGATCCCTTACCTTGGGTCTGACATGACTCGATCGTTCTTTAACGTCCTGAAAAATAAACTTGAGTTAATTTCCAATTTATTAAGAACCTTTTTCTAGTTCATTATTCATTTTATATCACTTATTTTCATGTTATTAACATTATGTAATCATTTATGTTAATAATGTTTGTTTTGTCGATATTTGGTTCTTAAGTCGAAAATGGACATCTTACAATTACATGTTGTTCGTGTGGCCAAATGTTCATTATATATAGAATTATATTCATGATTTGGATATCATATATATCATATATATCCAGAATATACATGTATTTATAATATTACATAATCATTTAGAGGTAAGAAATGAAATGCACCGTTCATTGAGACGGTAAGCCGTACATACGCATGAACGCTACTTTCATTTCTATGTCATATTAATGGAATTGAAACAAAATTAGAGGTAAGTATATTTTAATTACAGAATTATATTCATTATTTATATGTAACATACATCATATATAATAACTTTAAATCTGTCCTTTATACATCCCACATATGGCATTAAGGAATCAAATCACTTTGAGGGGGCGGTAGTCCGCACATCCTAAAATGAAATTTTCGTGTTTACCCACAATGGAAACCATAAAGGTATGCCAAAAAAGAAAAATACAGAAACAGAAACTTATTATATATCATATATAAATATAGTGACATCTTAATGACAACCTTTTAAGGTGTTATATGAGTGTTGAACAATCATCGTTTTGTGAGGCAGAAATTCGCCATCCACAGAAACAGTATGTTCTTTTACCATTTGATGTAGGTGTGTGTAATTGTAGCTCGACATATTCTTATAACAACATCCTAGTATATTTAAGATACTGGATTTGTTACAAAATAAATGAATTAAAATAGTTAAGGGGGTTGTAGAAGCAAAATAAAACAAAATAATACAAGTGAAGACATTACCTTAAAATCGGGTAACACCCTTTGGTTTGAGCTCAAAGGCTTCCTTGGGAAGCCTTCTACCTAAAGTGAGGCTTCAAGGAGTTATAGAGGTATTTTTAGAGACAAAATGCGAATGGGTTGGCCGAGCCAAAGGATTTGGAAGTGTGGGTAAGGAGGTAGAGGTGGGGGCCTTTTATAAGAGGAGAGGAGAGGCACTCTTGGAAAGGTATAAAATGTAACTTTATTTTCAAATGATTTTCGGATTTTAATGGTCCCACATTGATGTGTTTCGAGGATAAGGTGATAAGTGTTAGAAATCAACCCATAAAATAGGTTATGGACATGTGTAGGTCTTAGATTTTATATTATCTTTCCATATTATTTAAATCGTTCAATAATGAGGTCATCACTACATCATCATCATGTCATAAATAATTTAATTTATTTAATGTCTAACAATTATAAAAAAATACTATGATTTAGGAAATATTTTTATCTTTACAATGAATATTTATAGCCCAAAAGATCATTTATGTAGAAAAAATTACAAATATTTTATTTAGGTGATACATTCTTTGTTACATTTAACATTTTTTAAAAATAAAAAGATAAAAAGTCACTTTCTCACAAAAGTGATTCCATGGGGCCCCCAAGTTTGGCACAAGGCATCCCATGGTCTCCATGAGACAACCAGTATCCTTAGTAAACATTTTATGGTCATTTTTTATTATTATGATATTATCTTATTATCTTTAACTACCTGATTACTCATTAATCAAGATAATTAACGATAATAACCATCGTTACTATTCATAATGTCCAAAAACAAAAGAGTATTAATTACATAATTTGTACCTTCTTATTCTACATATTTAATCCATTTTACCAAATTCCAAACACAAAAATTGAAATAATTAATTTAAAAAAAATCTTCCCGTTGTCAAAACAAATAGCGGGTTTTTTAAAACAATATTTATGAAAAGTATGGTACTTGTTTATGCCTAATTCCAAAGTTAAATTAATCCCAATGACCATCATCGAATTAAATGGTAAAAATATATTCTAATTACACTTAAAAAAAATTAAAAAGATATTATAACCATATAATTAAATTATATGAAAAAGCAGTTTTGATGTAAAATGCGGTATTTTTCACTATTCATTGAAAAATGAACATTGTAAGAAAAATACCAAAATTAACCCAAGGTAAATTTCTATATACCAATAATAAATAATATGTTTATTTTTTAAAAATATAGCTTATAAAATTGTCAAAAAGTGTATTTAAAAGGGGTTCTCCATCAAAAGGCGGTTAATCGACCTTTTAAAGAATATTAGAATTTTTACGTTTAAAAACTAGATTCATTTGCATTTTTAATCCTCTAACATTTATTGTAAAGAGTAAAAATATTTGACATAAATATATAATCATTTTATAGTTAGTTCTGTTCATTCCCTCCATTACAACGGCTAGGCGTTAACTACCATTTAAAATAATATTATTTTATTATTAGAGTGCAACGTAAGATTCCGAAGAAACTCGTGGTTGCGTATTGGGTACAACATAGAGAGTAGCATCCCCTTTAAAGTAATATTAATATTTTATTCACAAGTATGGATAAATATAAAGATGTCATATTCTTTATTTACCTGGGGTGTTACATTTTTAGTCATGGTGTTTTAATTTCAATTACATGATAAACAATCAATGTATTTTTAACAAATTGTTACTCAAGTTGTTTGAGGTTTTTAGGTCTATAATATGACTCATTGAGACCTGTTTCAGGTTTCAAAACTTGATTTACTTTTATAGAGTTCAATTTATTTATTATTACATTAATTTTATGTACAATGTTTCATTATAAATCATCGTATAAAATAATCACAATATGTTATTTTATTCAATTTTTTAATCAAGTGTCACCCCAAGTGTAAGAATTATTTTTAACACATTTTTTCATTAATTGATTTATAAATTTTCACTTGATCTTTTTTCATATAATTTCAGAAAATTATAAACATTTATTTTATTATATTGTTTTCTATAATTTTTCACATTTGTACCATTTAAAACCATTTTATAATGTCTTATATTCCATGTAGTATATTTAGCACAAGGGATATTTATTAGTTAAATCCCATTTCGTTTTATTAATTGTTTCAAAATGAATGAATTTTGCCTGTTCAGGGGTATATGGAAGATAATATTTTATCATATCATATTTTATAATCATCAATTATAGATTTAATTTCGTAAATAAATTGATATTGTGTTAATCTATGAATTTTAGTCAAAAATAATTTGAGAATAATAAAATGGTTTTCCCACTAAATTTAAACTTTTTTTCTTCCTCATATTATTTTTACAAGATAATCATTATGAATTTTCAAGGATCCATTAAATTTTTTTTTAAATGGAATGGTTACTAAAAGATATTAGGTTAAATTTTCTTATGATTCTATATAATACAGCTTTTAAATTTTAATGTTATGTTTATGTAATTTTTTTTATAAAGATATTTTATGTTATATAATTTAATTCCCTTATTATATTAAAAAAGATATATTATAAAAAGGTTTATTTCATATGATTTATCTTCTAATATATATAATTGTATTTGAGATTTAAGCAATATTACCAAAAAATTAAAATAATAATCCCTCATTTTGTGATATTATTCAAATGTTTATTTTGTGAGGGGATTTTTCATTTATATAAACACCAATATATTTTTTCATTTTTTGAAATAGTGCAATTTTCTTTTGAAACTATCCTCCTTCTTCAACTTGATGGATTTTTTCCATGATGTTAAATTATTAGCCTAGACTTATACTCATTTCTCTATACATTTTGTACATCACATTTAATATAACACGGGTTTGATGATGATTTTCTATATATTAAAGTTTTCTATTCTAATAGAAGAACTGTTGTTTTTAGTATGTTTTTATTCCAAAATAAATTACTATTATCAAGTTAAATATGTATTTCTTGAACCTAAATGTTACTTATATAAATGGATTCAGATAATATTATACCATTTATTTCAATGAGAAACTTTATTGATATTATGAATTATTAATAACTGCTAATGTAGATTCATTATGTTATGAAATTATAAATTATTAATTATATTGATATATATGTTTATATTACTCCATAGGTTCAATAAGGTATTTTAGTAATTGCATTTCTGACTCTTACGGTGAATGCATTTTAATTAATCGGGTTATAGTGTGGTCCTTGAATGACACATACCCTTAATGAATTGACATGTATCATGACATAAAATAGGGGTTCTGGTGTATACCTCTTCCCATAATAGGTTGGTGTCATGGAACAAGTCCTTGACAACATGTTCCATATATATAGGATTATGTATTCTATCATTATGAACTATATCTTATTGATATAAATGTTTTCTTATATCATCAAGGATATATCATGAGATTAGTTTTAGTTTAATTTGTATTAATTATTTTTACATATTCTATGGAAAAAATATATTTTCCATGTTAATTCCATAATTTCTTCAATAACATTTTTTTACTATGATTTTCAAATAACGACTTTATATGTTTCTATTTATGTAGGTTATAATGAAATGTATTACATGTGATACTCCTAATAAAATTTTTTGTGTGAATAATTTTTTATGATATTTCATGAAATATATGGATAAGATAAATTCATTTATAATAGAAATATATAACAATAACTTTGGAATGACATGATATAATTTAATTTATAATTTTGTTTTTAAAAAATCTAAAATGTGAATCCCAAAATATCATGAGAATGTATGTAATGAAATATTTTCACTATTTTATGTAATTATGTAATTTATATGTATGATTATCTATAATTAGTATAAAATAAAATATGTAATTTTTGTGCTATGTGCATTTAATCATAGATTAGTGGTCTTGGGTGGAATAGTTGTTATCAATGAAGAGATTAGATGAATTTTCAAAAAATATTTTTTATTTTGAGGATAATCTAATTTTGTAAATGATATGGTGATAATAATATAAAATACATATACATGCCTTTGAGATAATGAATGATTTAATTCTATTCCAATTATATGATATTTTATTTATTTGAATAAGATTTATTTGGTGAAAAAAAATGTAAATGTCTATGTGAGAATTCTGATTACTAGATAACATCCAAATGTTTTGGTAAAGTATAGATTCTATTATTATATATGATATTAAATTTATTTCTAGATAACACAGGTGTATGTGTGCTATGTAATAGATTTACCTTGGGGTAATTTCCCCAAATAAGATAGTTTGTTAATTAAAATTATTTTCACCAATTTCATGATAAAAATTATTAACTACACAACAAGGGAATATGCTTTAGTTTTTTAACATTATCTTTAAGAACTATTATAATGGGTTTGAATATGTTTTTGTTAGATGACTAAATAATAATATATTTATTAATAAAATAGATTTAAATATTTATATTAATAATTTATAGTGCACATTTATTAATAGGAGTTTTCCTAGGAAATTTTGATTTAAATTTTGATAAATTATATTATAAAATTTTGGGAATATAATATTTACATTTTTTTGGTAAATTGTGATCATTATTTTTAGAAATAGGATATAAAGTACGAGAGAACCTAACATAATGTAATATTGGATGATCCATGAATAATATTGGTTAAATTATGTGTTATTGAGATTGAGCTGATTCTAATACATGTTGAGTTGTTATAACAATAAGTTAATGTGAGTGTTATAATGTGAGACATATTGGGGATATATTATCATATGTTTATTTATGATAGTTATTATATAATTATAATCCCCCATATCAATATTTTTAGTTTTTGGAATATTGTTAACAAGAAAGAACAAAGGGTGTGATTGACAATGTAGTTACTACCACAATGAAAAACACATCAAAATCGGAATTGGAGTGAGAAAACATAGGATTATAAGAAACCACATCTCAGAGAATATGATTAATAATATTTAATTTGTATATGTTTAGAACACAAAAAAAAAATATAGACTCCTACAAAATATCATGAGATAGAGATAATAAAGGATGCATGATTTTATTTTATATATTTTAAAATGCTGAAGATAATATTGTAACAAAAATCTTTAATGGGATAAGTAAATTCTATATGTGATGAGATTATAGTCATTATACTCACAAGTTTAATTTAAATGGAGAAGCTATAAAAAACCCTTTAAATTCAAGATACTAATTAATTTAGAAACTCAATGTCCTAATCCAATGGATTATCAGGGAAATATTTATCATCAACCATGTGAATAAATAATTGAATATGAAACTTATATTATTATGTTTTTGATATCTATTTTAAAATATATGTTTTCTAGTTTCTTATCTAATGTATTCTTCAGCCAACTACTGGATGTTGAGTCATAAATAAAACCAATTATTTGTATGATTATCATATAAATAATTTCAAGGGTTTAGGGGACGTTACTCCTTATGGATAAATATCTTATTACCTTAGATGATTTATATTTCAAATTAAGAATTATTTATCTATCCTTATAATGTTCTTATAATAATTTTTCATATAGATAAATACCATTTCATATCATAATAAACCAATTATCTCATAATGATTCATTGTTTATTACTAGTCCCCTATAAAAATATATTAAAAATATAGATAAATTGGTAGGAATTCATTTTTGTATTAAAGGATAATGTAATGCCCCCAAAATTTAATATATGATTACCTTTAAATAAGGCAATACGCTCTATATCTTCCTTCACATGCAACACCAAAAAAAATAAAATATCAATATATTAAGTATGACTACTAAAACCTATCCATTTAGTTAGTGGTAATCAATATCAGCAACAATATTTAAAAAAATTTATAGAATAAATTTAAAAGATTCATAAAACATGATTGAAATTAAATTAATATAGCTGGAACAACTATGAAAATCCATTTTTTCTTAATAATATTTTTTAAAAAAATTATGAATTTTTTAAAAAAACATTGTATATTATGATAATATAATAACAAAATACACTGATTATTTGCTTAATATATTACCAATAATTAATTAATTAAATATTATAAAATAACATTAAATAATAATTAACATTTTAAAAAGGTATTTTCTAAAGTCAAAGGTTCTCCATTATATTTTCGATTTTATTTCAATAATAAATTTTAAATTTTAATAAATTTAAATCTATAATGTTAAAGTAATTTTAATATAAAACATAATAATATCAATATATGAAGATTTTTTGTTGAATTTTCATAAAAGAATGATTTATAGTTGATTTGTGAAAAATATTATTTTACAATTAACATGAAATTTATTAAATTAGTATTATTTTTGAAATTTTAATTATAAATTATTTAAAAATTATAAAAAATTAATAAATTATTTTATATTTGACTACTTTAATATATTTAAAATTTACAAAAACATTTTTGATATTTTCTAATATAACTAATATTTTCAATAGAAAGAATTTTTTAAAACAATAGAATTCATTGGAGAAAATATTTTTTATGTTCTTTAAAAAATGAATCAAATGAATTGGATTTTAAAATTTATAATAATTGGTTAAAATAATCTAATTTGGACCATTTTTACTCATAATTAATAAGACATCTAATGTTAAAAATTACTTACCATTGTAAAAGATAAAAATGTAAAATTAATAATTTATAGAGAAAAAGAAAAGTATATTGATTAAAAAAAGTATGTAATTAACTATATGAGGTTTTTTCTGACATTATATTAATATTACTCCAATATTTATCAATTTTTGTGTCACTTTTTTTATATTGACTCCCAGTTATTGGAATCATTTGGTTTCTATAAAAATTTTATTCAATTTCACATATAAGAGGAAACTCACATCCTAAATTTACATCACACAAAAGCATATTTATTTTAGAAAAAACCAACCCAATAAATACATTTTATTAATATACATCATAAATAGGTCATCGTCTTCTCAAGAAACCATCCCTCAAGGGTTAACCTCGGTTGAAAAAACTCAATCCAAGAAGTATGATTTAATTATATAATCTCAACGTTTATATTGAATTTCTTTATATTAACATATCCATCCTAAAATTTAATTTAACCATTTAAAAATGATATAAATAGAATCATTAGAAATTTTATAGTTATTATAATTATGAGACCATCATTAACCCCACTTTCCCTTTTCTATTAAGAAAGGTGATATTGTTATTTATGTGTTGAGTGGACTACCACCTCCATGATGAAAAGGGCTTCATTCACCTTCACCACCATTCAATGATTTAAAAAGGTAATTTAACAAAAATTATTTTTATTTATATTATATTTATATTTTTCATATAATAATCAATATTACTATTATCTCTCTTTCTATTAAAAAAATATTGTTAACAATGGATTTGTATGGAGCACAACCACTATAGAATGGTTGATTTCCATTTTATTATCCATCATCAACATACATATATAATCATTATGATTACATTAAAGGATACATATTATGTGTATGATATTCTTAGGGATCGTTTATGAAATATTAGAGGACCTGATAATGATATGATCAATAAGTGATCATCATTAATTCAATAATTTATAATTGGTGTAATTAGAAGAAAATGATCCCTTATTTATAATAATGACTATATATTGTATATATAATATATATAATTCTTGAAAATAATGATATATCAGGATAATTAACAATAAATAATGTCATTTTTCCTCTATTATAGGGATATTAAAACTTTATCATCACATGATCATTTATTATTCTTGGTAGGATTTTTTTTCGGTTAGTTTGACCACCCACATAAAAAACAATGCATATATATGAAATATTTGTATTAGTAATTACTTACTTGTATAATTTGAGATAATTATTTCTATATATTTTTTATATTAAATTCATTTCAACACTTATCTCATTAAAAACGAAAACACTTTTTTCATTATGAATAAGCAAAAACAATATCATTATCTATTTCATCTTCATGGTTTGTTACCAAAACATCCATGGGAGAAATTAAATTTTTATAAAATATCATATAATATATATTAATGTACAAAAAATTATCTATAATTTATTTAATTTGTAAAATTTAACGATATCAATGCATCTTTTAGGAAAATATGTCAATGTAATAAATATTATGTAAAACTAGTGTTTAAAATAAGTATATAATGAATATGGTAATTCAGTTTTGGATAATGATCTTTAGATTGTAATTATTAAATATAATTTAGTTATTACTAATATTTAGAGAATTTAAATAATTAATTATGACCAAAGTAATGGTTGTCCTCTCAAATTCCTCTATTTGGGACATGTTTAGTTTTCTGAACATAATATCATTTCTAAAATTAATAAAATGCATATTATAGAAATCATATATAGATTCATCTATTAGAAATTTCATTTGATGTTGTAATATAGAATCACACATTCCATTGAAATTTATTAATGTTTTATTCAAGTAAGATGATCTTCCAAAATCTCAATTCTGATTCCCTGAGACTTGTTACATGTTATACATTATGATTCCACTATGTTTTAACCTATTAATTTAATATATAATGAATATTCTATATATTTCAACCTCAATATTAAATCGGTAAACTATTATAAATCAATTTATTTTATTCAAATGTATTTTGAGTCTTGTGTTATCCCACTTGTTATAATTTTTTGTAACTCATTTTTCATTCATTGAGTTTGATAATTCACCTAAAATAGTTTGAAATAAGTTAGTTTTATTATTTCATTTGATTATATTATGTTGTATTAACTCATTGAGAGTTTTTTCCATATATACCCTTTTTTAAATTATTCATGATTCATGGAGTATGTTTTACCTTTGATTTATTGATAACTAAAATGTACCTTACTAGAATAAAATTTATTCATCATGAACTTATTTCATCCATTTTTATATTATATATTCACGTTGGATAATGATAACTTTTATTAAAAATGAATTTTTTTACAATGTTATTTTTAAATAATAATATTTTGAAAATATTAAAATTGATTTTTCTATTTACATTATTTTTTAGTATTCCACTCCTTATTTCTCCAAGAGACACTTTATGACATTTCATGGATATTTAATTAGATATTATTTTTAAAATAATTTTTTGTAATATTCATTCCCATGACCTAATAAAAATATACCTTTATAGGACTCATATAAATTGTATATTTATGAAAATGAAAACAATGATTTGTAAAATAAGTTTTCTGTTTTTCATTCCTTTTCATTTTCATTTTAAAAATTATTTTTTCTAATGGGATTTATATTTCATGATTTATCTTAAAATATATATATAAATATATATATATATATATATATATATATAATTTGTGGGATTTAAATCACATTATTAAAAAATTTCATTATTGATCACTTCTTCAGTGAGACCATTCGAAGCATTATTTTTGTGAGTGTTATTTTTAGTTATGTCACACCAATATATGATTCTATTGAATCTTTAGGGTACTTTTATTTTAAAAACATTCATCATATTTATATAGATGTATTATAATCTTGTTATTATTGAATTGATTTAGTAATATACTCATTTATCTATATTGTGTGCACAACACATTTTAAAAAATTCAAATAGAATGATATTCATTTGTAAAAAAATTTATTTTATTTAAATGGGGAAATGTGTTGGTGTTTTTTTTTTATGTTATGAAAATATAAATATGTCTATTGGAAAGTTGAAATAATTTTTTTTATTATGGAAATAATTTCACTAGATTTGTCATGAACATTTTATAACCTATATAGATATATAGATATGTATTGATATTCTAATTGATTATATTATAATAACATAGGTTGATTATGTATTTTCATTATGTTTTATTCTTAATAAAATTACCCATGCTTTTATTCATCCATAGTTTCCTTTTAGAATGGCAAAAAAGGATTTTTTTTGACTCTTATAGTGAATCCATTTAACGTAATAAGGTGGATGGAGTGGACCATAAATATATATCCCCTTGATGCATTGACCGGCAGATGAGATAGAATTGGTTGGGTTTTTATTTATAAATATTACAATAATTAGATATGTTTTTGAAATAAGTACTTGAGAGTTTGAATTTTATGTCCAATATTATGTATTTTATCATTTAAATTAATTAATAAAGTCAACATGGGAAGTATTTTTCATGTCATGACCGATCGGTTGGGGCCCATTATGTGACTACCCCAATCTCGCCTTCCATAGGCCAGGGGCTGTCGACTAGCACCAAAGGCGTAAGTCCCTAAAACTTGGAAGGCATTGCCTTTATAACCTAAATACACACACAACATAGTACAATCTGAATGAAAAACACTAAGTAAAACCTTATAATAAAATAGTGTTGAAATGTAAAATGGGCCAGAAATACAAGCCCAACTGTTAAGTATAAGAAACTGGAAAAAGGGATAACAACTCCTGGGACGTCCACCGAAAAAATACTAACTGATTGGTAGGGACATATAGCCACCACATCACTCCACGTCCGTCTGTCTCCTCCAAGTACCATCACGTCGTATGGTCCACCACTAGGTGTCATCTATTCTTGGTACACTCAGCCTCGGTCACCGTTGTTCATAGTCTGTATCCAACACAATGAGTTGTGGGCAAATCCCGTGTAGGGTTTAATATAAAGATACATAGTAGGGACCCAGAGACCCTCAAGGTCTCACAAAATCCCACAAGGATAAACCACAATGTATGAAATCAACTGATAACCCCACATAGGTGTATTCCCATACATATACCTATGTTATCATGTAATCCATCTCAATCATGAGGAAAAACACAAAGGATACTAACTCAGCTCACATAGGTATAAAACTTTTGTTGAGAGTTAGATATGATTATATGTAGCCGGTAAATCATCAGAACTGCTGAAAACACATAGGATCGAGGTATAATATTCAGAGATGTCGAACTCACACATGATCCAGGACCAGTAGTCAGAGCTGCCAAACTCACACAAGATCCAGGATCAGTAGTCAGAGTAGTCAAAATCACAGAGGATCTAGAAACAGTTGTCAGAGCTGTCGAACCCACACATGATCCAGGAATACTAGTCAGATTTGTCGAACCCCGCACAAGATATGAAATTGTAGTTAGAGCTGTCGAACCCACATAGGATCTAGGAACAGTAGTCAAAGCTATTGAACCCACACAGGATTTAGGAACAGTAGTCTGAGCTGTCGAACCCACACAGGATCTAGGAACAGTAGTCAGAGAGCTTCCATCCATAGGGTTTCCACACAAAGAACGCTTGATTTCAGAAGGGTTCACTCCCCAAGTCAGTTTCTGATACATGAAATTCCATGAAGTCCCATGAATAACTATCCAAAAGATAAGCCACGTCATAGGGGTCTCAATGCAACAAACAGTGCATCAATCGGACACCCAGACTGAGAGTTATTAGCCTTTTAGTCCAAGGGAACTGGTTGAATTTGTGCACGATCCAACCTGACCGAAACTCAACTATATCTTTAACTCTAGTGGGGTATATTTAGAGGGAGCATCACACTCCAGGATTACCAACGCAGCTACCGGTTCGTCAAACGGATGTCTGTTAACAAATAAATGGCCAAACGAAAGTAAAGGGTCACAGTGGGCCCGAGACCGGTCCGACCCAGTCGTACCGAACTGCCCCAACATAGTCTACTCCTAGCCCAGTGGGCCTTGAAGGCCCTGATTAGCGTGAGGATATAGACTAGTCGTGAGGGCAAGAACCTGCTGCGGGTCAGTGTATGGGCGGTTCGGCCTAGAGGCGCCGTGAGGGGCGTAGAAGTCCCGCTCGACTAGGCATGAGTGGGTTGCGGCTCGGCGCCACAGCCTGGAAGGCCATGGCCGATTCGGAAAGTGGAAGCATGGGGTGCGAGGGCACGTGGGCTGGTGTGGTTGGTCGGGCGCACATGAGGCGGCCGGGAGGCGGTCGAGCATGCCGGCCAGCGGCCGGGAGGCGGCCTGGCAGGTCAGAAGACGGTCAGGCTGCTGGGAGGTGGCCAGGCAGACCGGCAGGCGACCAAGCGGGCCGGTAGGGGTGCGGTTGGGGCCGGTTTGGCCGTTGGCAGTGTGGGACCCCACGGGGGAAGTGTAGGTCACAGAGTCCGTGGGTAGCGAGACCTTTTTCCTTGAGGCATTCATCGCCTAATCGTTTTGTTTCGTTACCCGGATGAAGGACATCACAAAAGAGATCGAAGGAGGGTGTTAGACCATGTTAGTTTGGCCCAGACTCTCCATGTTTAGGGTTATAGTAATCAATCCTTTAGAATGAACCGAATCAATCCACCTACAAAAATAAATCATCCACGTTCTTCATTTTGTTTGAAATAAAGAACGTGGAACATAAATGAAATTAACCCCTACCATTGTTCGTTGTTTAATGATGAAGTCTCGGAAAGAAGACATATTGGTCATCTTTCATCGCGTCTGCCACACACTTCCAATCATGAGCTCTCACGTTGGTTGTGGTAGACGTTACACTTCGGTAGGAGTCTGGGGAAGAAGATCGAAGGAGATTTTTACCAGTGTTCTTCATTGGATGAACACGTTCTTGGTTCTTCGTTGGGAGATGAGGTTCTTCATTGGAGAACTATGCTTCTCAAAAGATCTCATCTCCCCAATATTCCACCAGAAATTTGATTGTTGTGTCAAATAATATATTATAATAACTAGTATATTTTTCACATGAATTCAAAAAGAAAACTAAAAACATTGTTGGAACATTAAAATTAAAGGGGAGTATTTGCACCCTTAATTTGGTGTGTTGGAAATATTAATGTCGAGGAAGCTCAAGAGGCTCCTCCACATTAAATAGGGGGCTGAGATGTTTTCCCCTCCTCCCATTTAATAGGGGTCGGGTGGTCCCCATCCCTTATATTCAAATTGGGAGGTTATGTGGATAGACACATTACCCAAAAAAATAATAGAGACAATATCCTATGTAAAGGATGCGGTGATACACCCACTATAAATCAATACCATTAAGAATCATGTAATTATTATATTATTGGGAAGTGGTCATATATTTATATCAGATAAATAATAAATTAATATCCAATTTAATAATTTTTTTTCTTACCATTGTATATGATCTTATAAATATATTGGGAACAAATGGGGATAATTATATAATTATATTTTTATATTTATAATATAATTTATTGATATCTATTGATGAATGGTATGGTGTGGTGATATACTACATGATGATGTACTAGTGATGCATATAGAATGATGTTTTATGTACGATTAATGTTTAATCATACAATTTAATATATTAAAAATCAATAAATTTTAACAGTACCTAAATAATAAAAGAATAAAAGATATGGTATCTGCAATAATAAAAATAGAATGGAGTTATATAACAATAAAATATGAACTGTAATATATGGAATATAGTATTCACATTGATAATATAATTTTTCACTACTTCTAGAAATTAGTTGTTGAAGGTTCATTGAGAATATAAAATTTAGTGGTGTCATACCATGTTGATTATGTTGTGGAAGGAATGACTCATTTATCCATTTCTATGTATTAATATGAAATTTAAACATTATAATAAATAAGAAAATAATAGAATATATGGTGATGAATTAGATAAAAGGGTAATTTATAATACATACTGTGTATTTCTTATTAGTAAATCAATAAAATAATAAAAAAATATTATGGAACATAAAGTACTCAATAACTATTGATGTGAAATATTTGAGGTATTCTAGAAAACCAAATTCTATTTTTTAAAATAAAAATATAATTATTATGAAAAATTCATAATCCTAAAGATTTGAAAACATATAATAATTATGTATAATATTGGGTTAAATCAGAAGAGGATATCATTGTTTTATAAATTCATCTCATTCTTCAGAGTGGATAACCTGATGGATATCCATTTAAAAAATTAAGAGATAGTATTAATCCGAATCAATCTCAAATTATAAGAAATTCACATCATGATACTATAAAATTATAGTGGTAAATAATACTTAAGATTATAACTAAATAATGAACTATATATGAGATCTAGGAATGAATAACTAGATAAAATAGAAATCATGTGAACTGGAAGAGAAACATAAACACCACACATTGATTATAATTTTCTTTTATTTTGAAATTGAAAGATGTTATAAAATTTAACTATATGCAATAAAATGAAATTAATGAATAGAGTTCTCAAATATTAGCTATATATTGATTACCTACTACATTTCCTAATATGTAATTATAAAACTAATGTACCTAAGTTGAGTAAATCCTTTTATATTCTAATTATTAACAATAGATATAATATTCTTTTCTATATATTATAAATGAAGAAGCATAAATCCAAAAGGGTTGAAGTCAATCATAAAATGTATATAAAATATTCTCAAGAATAATAATTCAATGTAATAATATAAGTGGATAGTGACATATTTTACATTTGAATAGTGATATATGTAGATTTGTTGAAATAATTTTGAAGTTTAAATTTAAAATATTTATGATATTTTGAATTATTTATTTTCATTGGATATAATTTATTCAAAAATAAATATATATATTTTTACCTTATGTGATGTATTTTATAGAACTTATAAATACATGTTATAATAATTACTATAAACAAATTAAAATGATGATTGAAGTTATTACCAATCAGGGATGCATTATGATAGAAAATATGTGGATCCCTTGTTATATATGATGGGAATTGGAATCTATCTATAACTAATTATGATATGAATGATTTTTTTTTGTTTTTAAATGAATAGATACTCATTTATAGATCAATCCAAATGAATATAATTAAAAAAATGATAACATGATGTATATGTGTGTAGATATAAAAATTTTATTTCTATTTTATTTAGGATAGTATATTGATTTAACTTTATTTTCTAATCTTTATTTGCTGAGAAATGTGTTAGATAGTTTTTAAAAAAGAATTGGTGCAATTTTCATCATGATAAATGTTATAGGATGGATGATTAAGATGTAGGAATGAAATATACATAGTATGGTTGAAGTAGAATACACATCAATAACCAAGTTGTGTCCTCATATTTTTTGGTTCATTAATTTCATGAAGATATTGGTGAAGAAGTGAAGTAGCCTATGGTGTAAATATATGATAATAGGTTTTTAATTGAACTCAAAATGGATAATGTTAAAAATATTCATACTAATCTTTAAATAATCTATTATCACTTTAGGAATGGTAATGTGGTGGAATAAATTATCACACTACTGTATGTTGGAACTAATGATCAAGTGGCTGGCACAATAGATAAAAACCATGTAACTCAAAATTTATAGAATCATCAATTGAACATCACTGTTATACTATCTATATTGACATGAGATAGATCAGATGTTACCCCTATCATTATGCATAAAACTATTTCACATGTCATTTTAAACTAATTTTGGAATTAAGGAATATATGTTTCATTTGGTGTACTGAGTGAAAAATATATGACTCATTCCGTTAGGATTGCTATTGAAGGGGATGTAGACATAACAGAAACTCAATTTATGATCAGAGTGATGTTTAGTAGGTAAATTTTGGAATAATTGATTTATTTATAAATAGTTGGTTTCAATATTGATATTCTTAAATAATAGATGAGTTCATGGTACTAGAATATGGAATATAGGTGAGTTTTGGAATGACGTATGATAAAAGTCATTAAATTATCTCTTGAACTCCAATTTTATATATGATCACTACTCATGTATATAAACATTATTTTATAGTTATTTCATAATTATTCTTCAGAAGTATTTAATTTTTGATACATTAGAAAGCTAAAAACTCAAAGAAGTTTAACGTAGTAATCTATGTTATCTGGGATACTTATTGACACTAAATTGTGTAAATTTTCTGTCTATGTATATGATTTTCATAAGAATATATGTAAATGATACATAATTTTATTGATATAATATAGAATAAGAGGAATTGAAAAGGTATCATATCACATCGTTTTTAATATTTTCAAGATAAAAAACAAAATGAATGTTTAATTTTTATTATAGAGAAAATGCCCAGATTTAAATACAGTTTGAGTAATTCCAAGATAGTGACCATGTGAATGTGAGTATGTGAATTTTTTGTGTATACTTCACACTATTTTAGTGTATAGTCAAATTTTGTGGTGTAATGAATCACTCATGTGTTTTGCGTTAGTTGGATGAAAAAGAATGTTGATCTAGGTGAATGATTATCCATGAAATATTAAGAATAGAGCTAATCAAATTGATTTTTTCCTATAAATTCCTAGTTAATCAACTCATATGGCGTTAATGAAAATTATAAGTAGGATGAAGAGGCTCTCTTTTCATGAGAGTTTAACATTAGTGAATAGGACCTTAACAAATCATCTCGTTGAATGAGTATGAAAAAGATATCTATGAGTAGAAAATAGAGAAAATGAAAAAAGTTGAAGGAATAATGTGACTACTATTATTTATCATTATATTAATATTTATGTATAGTTACCCTATTTATGATAACTCACCTAAATTAATCGATGTTTAAAAATTGAATATTAAAAAATTTATACAGGCACACCAAATATATAAGAAGGGACTTATGTGAATCCATTTTGGGGAATATAAATACAAATATGAATCCAAACATATGGAAACCACACCATTGAGATAGTTTGGACATGGGATAAAATGACATATGTGAATCCATGGTCTTTAGAAAACATCCTTGTTGATATTTGAGGAATTTATTTGTTTATCCCACATAGAACCTAACACATTATTTGGTGTTGGCTTTAGTCGTCCATGCTTTGAAAGCATTGAGACATTATCAATTTGGTGAGAAATTTACTCTGTTTACAGATCAAAAAAACTTGAAACACATTTTCTCAAAGAAATATTTGAACATTAGGCAAAGGAGGTGGATATAGTATCACCAAATATTTGACTTTGACATGATTTACACACAAGGAAAAGGGAATTCGGTTGTGGATTCATTAGGTAGAAATTCATATGCTTAGTTGGGGAAAGAAGTTTAAGAAGAATGGCAGTTGATGTCTTTCTTAGCCGACATTCATGTGGAATGTGAGTACCGATGTGATGTTTCCATTTTCTATTCAGCTACATTTGTTCTTGATTTAGTAATGAGGATCAAAGAAGCAAAAACATCTGATGCAGAATGTCTAGTTGAACGCTCAAAACTCAATGGTGGGGAGACCATTGATTGCTGGAAACATGATGGGGGGTTCAGTTTTGTGTTTTAGAAATTGGATGATTGTACCTATGGTTTTTTAGGAAAAAATCTAACATACTTAACATCATTCAAGATGGTATCTACACCTATGTACATAGAAGATATACAAGGCATTGAAGGCACATTTTGGGTGGAGAGGAATGAAAAGTAATGTGGCCAAGTTCGTCTTGCGGTTCATAAATTGATAGTCGGTTAATGTAGATAATCAAACACCAGCTAGTATGTTATAATATTTACCTATCCCAGTGTGGAAATGGGATCATATAGCAATGGATTTTTTTACAGGTCTTCCAATAACAGTCCGGAAACATGATTCCATTTGGGTGGTATTGGATCATCTAACTAAGTCATCCCATTTCATCCCTATTCTTGAAACTCATACGTTAGAAGATATTTCAAAAATATATATCTGAGAAGTGGTAAAGCGGAATGGTGTACAATTGTCTATTGTCTTAGATAGATATCCGAGTTTCACATCTCATTTCATGGAATCATTACAGCAGGCCCTCAGAACATAGTTGACTATGATCACAGTTTATCATCCACAAATGGAAGGGAAATCTGAACGGACGATACAAACGTTTGAAGAACTGTTGTGGGATTGTGGAATGGATTTTTGTGGCTCATTGGAGGAGAATATACCATTAGTTATGTTCAAATACAATAACAACTATCAATCCTCGATACGCATGGCTCCGTTTGAAACATTGTTTGGGCGTCCTTGTAGTTCCCCACTATGCTTGGTGGAATCTGGTGAAACTTCACTAGTCGGACCAAGCCATGTCCAAGAGACAATATAAAAGATCTGGTTGATTAGAAAGAGGAAGGGGATGGTTATGAGTCATTATAAATCTTATGCAGATCACTGTCGAATATTGTTGCGTTCGTTGTGGGTGATCATGTCTTCTTAATGATCTCTACAAGGCTTGGACATCATCATTTCGGAAAGCAGGTCATGTTATCTCCAAGATACATTGGCCCTTTTGAGATAATAGAATGGGTTGTAGAGGTACCATATCAGTTTGAATTACCACAATTTCATAGTTCGGTGCATAATGTGTTCCATGTATCTCTGTTTAAAAAGTATTAGCTTGATCCTGACTATGTGATCAGATGGGATCACGTTGACCTAGATCTGGATGCTTCATTGATACAAATCTTGGTACAGATTGTCGATAGGTAGGAGAAAGTCTTTCATGGAAAAAGAATCGGTCTAGTTCGTGTTTTATGGTATCATGTTTACATTCAGGAAGAGACTTTGGAATGTGAAAATGAAATGAAAGAGTAGTGGCTGAAACTCTTTTAGTTGGGTGAAGATTTTCTACTTTTTGGGAATGGAAAGACCAATAGTGGGGAGAATGTAGTACCCCCAGTTTCTAGTATGCAACCCTTTATCGTTGATTTTCATGGTTTTAAGGATAAGGGTGATAAATGAGAGAGTTGGTATGTTTTGAAGCAATAGGGAAGTCGCACAGGCGTCACATGGTTTTTCTAAACCGTGCGGAAAAACCATACGTAGTTGGTCTTGGAGGCCGTAGCTTTCAAACGTGTGGAGCACAGTTTGTCTAACTGTACAGCCATACCATGCATGGAGTGTATCCTAAGGCAGTGGCTAATGCATAGTTAGCGCACAGTTTGTCTAGCCGTGCGAGAAAACTCTACGGCCACTTATATGAGATCATATAATAGTGGATCTCGCTTGTTTTTGCCTCTAAGTGACTTGTTTTTCTTCCTATATGGCCCTAACTCAGGATTTTGCTTCTCCTAATGTCAAATAGGGTTCTCCCATCATTATGTAGGTGATATGAAGACTTCTTTTAGTGAATCATAGTCGGATTCTTGAGGTATGTGATCGTTCTTCATCGTTCATGATCAGTTTCTTAGATCTAATTAGAACAAATTATCGTCTTCTCTCAGTTTCATAGAACTACGCCCATTTTGGGTAGATCAAAGTGTGTGAATGCTAAATATGATGAGATTTTTTCTTGGTCTTTCTAGGAGAAGAGATCTATGGCGGGATTTTGAAGAAGCAACCTGGTTTTCTTGAGGGTTCTTTGACTGTTGTGGTTTTCATCAAAATATTTCAGGTTGGATGCTTCACACTTGACTCCTCTAGGTAGAATTTATTTTCTTAGATTCAAATTGGTTTATTTGAATGAAATTGATTGGAAAATTCATAGAATAAATATTTTTTAGTGATGATTTATGGTTTTATGTGAAATTTTGAAATCTTGGTGACTTGTTGTGAAAGTAATTTGGATTATTGAATTTAAAATGTTTTTTAAAATTATGAATTTTCTAAAATTGTAAATGGTTTGATGAGAAATGGGTTTCTAATAAAAAGGTATTTTTATTGAAATTGTTAGAGATTGAAATGATCTTGATGGAATTGGTTTTCAATAAAAGGGGAGTTTTATTGTAATGGTTTGTAATTGAAATGGCTGGGCATTGAAATTGTTTTTATGGGAATGATATTCAATAAAAAAAGAGTTTTATTTAAATGGTATGGAATTGAAATGGTTTGGAATTGAAATTATTATGATGGAAGTGGTTTTCAATAAAAAGGTGTTTTTATTTAAATGGTGTTTTGACATGATTGATGGGCATATATAGAATGTGTTCATGTTACATGTTCTAGGTTTGGTAAAAAATTACCATGTGCTCAGTACAAAATGATTAAT
Organism: Viscum album; assembly: GCA_963277665.1. Lineage (NCBI taxonomy): Eukaryota > Viridiplantae > Streptophyta > Magnoliopsida > Santalales > Viscaceae > Viscum > Viscum album. Next base: position 1,628,390,932 of record OY728146.1, on the reverse strand, counting down.
GGAACTATGGTAACTATATGTACGAGGCATGGTTGAAATATGACCCATTGCTTGGTTCCAAAGGTGTAATAGCGCATTAGAATCAATTACCTTGGGACAACTTAGTAGATTGATGAGAAACCCCTCACGAGTATGTAACTATCAAAATGAAGCATGCATGGTTGATTTCACGGGTTGAGAAATGGTTGTATATGCGAAAAAGTAATGTTTGTGAAATGGTTCTTATGCTTGTTTGGTTATTTTTCGGGAAAAAAAACTTTCCAGAAAAATTGGTTTCAATTGCTCTTGGAATGACATTTTTTTTGAATGGTTTTGGAAACATTTTTATATTTTGTTATAAACAGTTAATATATAAATGTGGCTAAATCTTATATCCTAGTGGCGTGATTAGGGGTTTCATTGGGGAAAACCTGTTGAGTTTTATACTCTCCCCTGATTTGGCATGTTGGAGATTTTGCATATGTCATATTCAGGGACACCGGTAAAGGTAAAGCATTTTATTGCTAGTGGCTTGCGTTGATGCTTGGGTGATGTTGTGGAGCTTAGATCATGGGGAGCATGGAGTTGTGGTGTCTTTTAAGTGTTTTGAGTTGTTCATCCACTGCATACATTAATGCTTATTTTGGTCTTCCATTGTTGTGTACCTTGATGTAGATTTATATAAATAAAGTGTTTATTGGACTTTCATTTGTTCATGAATCATATAGTGAACGTTGGTAGGTTGGTTTATGATTTTTTTCATAATGGGTAAATCATCCCCAAAATTGTATTTAAAACCCTTCTGCATTTACTGCTATCCTCTGGCATCTTGGGGACGTCTCTTAAGGCCTTGTAATGACTCGTTGTACTCTCAAGCCAATGAGAATTGGTGGGTCATTACAGAGATGGTTATTTTTGATTCAAATGGTTTATGATTTACCAAAAAATTCACCTTTTTAAAAAATAAAAGATAATATGATATTTGTTTAAACAATTACAAAATTATTTTATCGAAGATATTAGCCAAAATATGTGTAATTGAGATTTCACCACCCATTATTAGAATATTTAAATTAATATAATATTTATATCAGAGTATTTATACAAACATATATAATACCATGTAATATATTGATTATAATGAATTATTTTTTAAAACATCAATGTAAATTATTTATTTGTTATTTCCTTACATAATTATTTTTTATTCATATTGACATGATATTCTAAATAGAACATAGAAATTGTTATTATGGTTGTATTTTTAAACATAGATTAATTCATGTACAAATAATGAAACATTATTATAATAAAAAAGCAATGTATATTTTAATGAAGCTCAAAATTTATTTTTTGATGTTTTTGTATAGATGAAATAATTTTATGGTTTATATTTAGTTATAAAAATAATTCCAATTTTATTGAATGACTGATTAAGAAATTATTATTAGGATAAACATGGAAAGTGTTCTAATTAGAATGAATAATTTATTAACATCATAAAATTTGAAATTTTGAATTAAATGAAATATTATACAATCCTTATATATCTTTCACATGATGAATATAATTACTTAGACATACAATTATTCAGACAAGCATTATACATTGATATTTTTCATTAAAGGAGTTTTATGGGATGGTTTTATAATATGTTCGTATAAAAGAGTAGAAAAAATTATATGGGGATAAAATGAGTTTAACAAAATCTTCAAGTGAATCCAACATAAGACCTATCTATTAGTGTGTTATAAGTGATATGATATTAAGAAAATCCTATGTATTGGGCTTTCAATATTTTTATATGAGTTTAATAATATAAATATAAAACATTTTATATTTTTTGTTTTATTCAATTTACTATTCATTCATGGGGGATATATATGTTATATAATTTCTAAATATAATTACCCACTCCATGTATGAAACTCTTGTATCCATAAATGATTTACAATGTGTTTTATTATAGGTAGTAATGGAAAATTAAGCTTAGTATGGGTAGGATTTTATATAAATATTCATAATTTTTATAAGAGACACCAAAAGAGTGTTTTTTTCTAGATTAATCATTATGTATACCACATTGGGTGTAGTCAACTATTCAGTTGACATGTTAGGATTGGTTTTGACTTATTTGGGATTTGAACTCTCATATGATGAGTATGATATATGGGACCTTGATTGAGATAGACTAAGGAAATATATTTCCCTTATAAGTTAAGGTGCAAGTGATATATTTATCTACCAAATTAGGGGTATATTAGGTGCTCACCTACTAAAATGAATTAAAGGTGATTTATTTATCAATTTAGTCCTCTAATAAACATGGAATTGTGAATTTGTGAATAGGTTATTAAGTATTAACATAAATTTCATATTTTCCATTAAATATCTTAGAAAAATATAATATATACATGTATAAAATAAATTGGTGGAAAACTATATGGAGTAATATTTATTTGATATAGATCATAAAATATCCACTTTTATATTTAGTAAAATCATTGTTTTACAAAAGGGAATGTGTTTCTTACAATTATAAATTCAAGAGTTCATATTTTTTAATGAAAAAAGATCTATTAGGTTATACATTATATGTGTTTTGAAAATAAATAATGTTTATAAAATTTTTATTGCTATTAAATTTTTTTTATAAGATATCAATATGTCTATATGGATTTATATCACCATATTTTTAAATATACTGTTACATTACTTGAAAAGAGATTCTGAATTTTTATATAAATTTTTGGAAATATATTAATTATATTTTTATATGGTTTCACATGTTATCTTATATTATGCAAATTAAGGTGAAAATTCCATAATTATATGATGTTATTAGTATATGTGGGAAACTGATGGAAATATTCATAAATATAAACCAAAATATCATGACATTTACAATATCAAGGTGTTGTCAATTTTGACAAAGTTATGTGATAACAGTAGGTACATGATAATATTCATCTAAAATATATATCATACAGAATTAATCCTCATATAATGATTATTTTGAGTTGTTTAAAAAAATATATTAACATAAAATATAAAATTTGATTTGGCTAATCATGTTTCATGATTCATAGTGTTATTTTATTTTAAAATCATTTGATTATAAAATCACTAATATGTTTCCCATGTGGGAATATAAAATATTATAAAAAAAGTAATCATGTAATTTATTTTCACATGACCATGAGTGTCAATTTATAATATGTCAGTTCTTATGAATATTTTCTATGATAGTTATCAAATATTGATTTTTAATAATTTTATGAGAATTATGAGAATATTGAATGTCTCTAATAATCACTTAATCCTTAAAATTAATGAATGAGATTGATCAAAATGTTTAATGAGTTGATACATTCATATCACTATATGAAAATGATTGACCATTTTAAGTAAACAAATTAAGGCTCCTACAAGACTATATAAATTTATTAAACCATCGTGAAAGGTGTTTTATTCCATTACATCGACACACGATGAAAAATACCTGAGATGAAGTACATATGAATATATAATTAAATTTTATACATTAATATCATTGTTAAAGGAATCCATGTTTATGATAGGATCCTACACAATCATCTAGAGATTCATCCATCCCATGGATACCCAGGGAAGAAGAACTCTTTTGGTTTTTCTTATTGATCTACATCAAACATGTGTAGATAATTCAGATCGATAATGAATAATATTTTCCTTTATCTCTTTATTTTATTATTCTTTATAAACATATTGAAATATCATAGTTGTTTTTTATTTTTGGTTTTTTTCTTCATTATTTGATTTCAACAATATTTATACCATGTTGTGACGTTTATGGGGTTAATTTACTGTACCTTGATTTTTTTTAAATTTTCATTAATTATTAAAAAAATTGATATAACTACATCCAAAACCATTGAATGACTTTGGAGGGATAATTTTCATAAAAATGAAGTTATAGAAGATCTCTATATCAAAAAACAATAAAATTTTACTTATATGGTCTATATTAATTCTAAAAAAATGAAATAATTACATACTTATTTCCCCACTGATATTGTATATCCACATGATTTTTTTATAGATCATAGGGAATAATAAAATTGGTACCTTCCTATGGGTGTTTCCAATTGATACAAACATCCCTCATTAACATGAAATGATCATCTTCTATCCATCGCCTACTAGAACATTAATATACTACTAGAATGAAAACATGTAACATTAGGGTGTTTATTTTTATGTGAGTTAAAAATACATTTTAACAAAACTAATATTAATATAATATTTTAAATTTCATTTATTTAAAACCAATGTAAAATATACTTCCAAAATCAGTTACCGTATTAGATAACATCGACATTCACACAAAAAATAGATATTGAAGATAATTTAATGTTTTTTATATAAACTAATGTTAATCTAATTTAAACATTGGTTTCTTATAAAAAATATTATATAATCGTATGTAAATATAGATATTTATTTTGGCAATTCGACGTATATTATTATGAAATCCCACATTTAATGAACATTCAACAGTAGCTTCAATGAAGAACTAATGGTTAATATGTATTCATATAACAGTTTCCATAATAAATGATCTTTAATGTTATAAATATATATCAATATAATGGGACATTCAATGTTAATTTATTATTCCAAACAATGTTAAAATTAAGTCTTTACAACAGTTTTCAAAATATTATAATGTTATAAGATAATAAATTTTCAAAAAATATAGTAAATTACAGAAACCAATAACTATACCATTAATTAAATTAGTAGTAACTAATATAGAAAAGAAAAAAATAGATTCATAAAGGAAGAAAACATTAAAAAAACTACTATATGAAAACATTAAAATACTAATTTTCTAATTGAATAAATCACATAACTGACACATTTAGATGTCTATATAAAAATCAATCAAAATTCTAAAATACTCTACAGATAAACTTCCATAAATTTTCAATTATAAATGTATATCATGAAACATAATAAAATATATACCAAAATTATTACAATTTTAAAATTAAAAATAACGATTTTTGGTTTAAATAATATATATTTTAAATAATATCATTTAAAAAATATCTCATTGTTCTGGTCATTATAATCTCAATAACCAATATTTTAGCATAATAATGTCTTTGAAATTTTCATAATTGATGATGAAACTATGGGTGTGAATTATCCCATTAAAAAAATAAACAACATATGTACAAAAAAATTATTGACAAATATAAAATTCATTTACATGGTCTTAAAATTAATTGCCTTTACACCTATTATTTATTTATAAGGGAAAAATATTAAAATCTTATCATTATCTATTTATTAATTTGTGATCAACCATAAAATAATTAATATTAAAATTTTATTATTATACAACTAATAATATAGAAAAAATATTATGAACTCTTAAAATTTTGAAATTTTTAAGAACTCCATCAAGTAAAGAGAAAAACCAATATCTCTAGAATTCATATTGGTAGTATACACACAAAATCTGACGTACCATAAAATATAAATATCTCAACATTAGTGACATTATAATGAATAATATATCATAAATAAATAATTTCTTTTGCATGTTAATGAATATATGAAACCAAAAACATATATTTGTTCTTACTAATATTTCATAGATATATAAATATATATGGTACTCATGAATCCTTATCTGGATATTTCATATCCATTTAAATATATTATATCTTAAAAAATCCATTAATAGATGTCATATCATTTTGGAAGCACAGTTTCTGGGGATAACTAATTAGAAAAGTAATGTATTTTTAAACTATAAATTAAATTTATTTAAATAATTCAAAATTAAAAATGAAATTTATATATAATAAAAATAACAGTAAGACAAGTATGGATAGATCATCACAAATAATAAGATCCATGGAATCTTATTATTATAGTCATTACACATATAATATCACGTGTATTTATTAAAAACTACTAATATAACCCAAATATAAAATTATTTATAGATAATTTTGTTAGTACATGAGATATATGTAATGTATATGAATATACTAGTTCTCAAATAATTAACTTCATTTGAAATGATTTCTTTGATTATAAATGGTCCTAAAAATGGTAATCTAAGAAAAACAAAATTATATTAGAACAAAAATGTAATTATAAATAAAAAAATTAACACATGTCAATAGAAAAAATGTCTAACATTAATTTATAAAATAATTACTCACACTATCTATAACTATAGAAACCTCTTCGGTAGGGAAAGACGCTAGTTACATGATAAGAAAAATATTTTATCATCACATAGTCAAGAAATGGTTTCATAATATAATTTTTTAATTAATAAAGAAATTATACATGATTCTCTTTGTTATAGTATGTCATTTAGTACCCAGATAATGAAACTCATTGTACAATATAGAGTTTGAATGAAGAGATCGATGCTTTTAGTGGATATTCTTTACAATATGTATTTATCTCCCTATTTTATCACACTTATCCGAAAAAAATGAATGAATTAAATCATTAAATAATTAATTTATATATCATATCACATCCTCTGGGATGATTCTTTTGTCAAATATCATTCCTCCCTCTATATTATACTGGTATGACCAAAAATGTTTTCTCAAACACCCTCGACGTACCCTCATATGTGGCTAGGATGATCTTTTTTTCCATTATAAGTTGTAATAATTTCCATCATACACTCATGTATATAGTAAAACATTATTAAACTCTCATCAAATGTATCATAAATTGATATCTGTAATGTTATATTACTATGATGAATTTGAAAATATTGATATTAGTGAAAATAATTATTAATTTGAAACAATAAAAACAACTACTTATTTTAATTGATCTGTAAGAAGAGTCACCATTTCATTACACATTACAAATTCTATTTTTATAGTGAGAATGGGATATATAGGACCTAACTAAACCCATTTGATTTCGTTGTGTCATTAAACTCTTAATTTATCAATGTATTTGGAAATCATTAGACCCTTTATAAAAGGATACCCTCTATGTTATAATGTACATGCGTTTACATGCTATGATTAGAATCTCATAGAGATATCATGGTTTCCCATTTAAAGATAATTAATGTATATTTCATCATGTTATTAAAAATTAATTCAATTTATTAATTTTATAAAAATACTGTTATACTAGAATGGATTCCTACCATGGGATGAAAACAAACATTTCTCAAGTAGTTATATTTCTAAAACCATATTCAAGGCATCCATTTTCATTCTATTCATTCCCAAAAATATAATATGATTTTATATTTATCATTTTAATTATCATAAAATATGGCCACCACTTATAATTTTTTTGAGTTTTGGGAAAGTGAAATTCCACAAATAACTGAATAAATTCAATATTATACGTGTTATATATATATATGAATAAAAATAAGGTGAGAAATTTTACCATTAGATACTCCCACAACTAATTATTCATTATCCAATCGAAGGTTCCCCAATCATGATATAACAAAATCATAAATGTCTCTACATATCAATATGACTTCTAAACAAATTTTCATTCCTGATAACTAGGGTATTATTATCATCAAATTCAATTTACAAACAAGGTTCTTGATGAGTAATTAAAAGATTGGAATTATGTATAATCCCACAAATACATACTGTGAATATTTTATTAATTGGAAAAGAATAATAATCTACTATTATAGGATTACAAGTACTGAAACTTGTTACTTTAAAAATTACATGTATAATTTCATGATATATATTGATCTCTAAAATATATTAATTTACAAAATTTTATGTATTCCTTGAGAAATATTCCAATTTATTTTTATTCATCATTTAATAACATTATGGTACAAAAAATATGTCTATGTATGTTTTATTATAATTAAATTAATTTTATTAATTTACATTTAAATTTACAAAAAATTTAATAAAATTATAATTATTATATTTACTTATATAGTAGAATAAATTTTAATATCTGAATGTGATATAAGGAAAACGTGATATAAATTTTTGATGTCATGCTTTATAAACATTATAATGTATAATTAAAAATAATGTCTATAAAAAATAACATATAAATCATAGAAATGGTCAAAATTAGAAAATATAAATGTGCATGTAAAATAATAGTGTCATTACAAGTGAAATATTCACACAAACTAATGATATTAAAATTCTTCATCCAAATAAAGTAAAGCTAATACTGATGAATATAAAAAATAATTGAAAAATTAAAAACATGATAAACATATGTAAAATTATATAACTTATATAAAGTATTTCTAATATTATATGTGTAAATATTAAAAAGAATATATTTATTTCAAATTTATACCAAAAAATATCTAAAATTAATTAATATAAAAATTAATAAAATAATCATGAAATGATTAAAATCAATATATTTGAATAAAAATATTATGAAAAAGGGTTTATATATGCATATGTATTAAGAAAAAAATAGTTTTCAAATTCTTTGAACAAAAATGGTAAAATTGAATCTGATTACAGTAAAATTTAATACAAAAATCAATGAAAATGATTAACATGTATCGATATAGAAATCCATTTCAAAATTTTGACATTTTATAAAGGTATAGGTACTGAAATGAAAAATATATATTTACATGAATAATTAAGAGGATAACTGATGTTTTCCCAAATCCTTTTTATAATTTCATTTTTAATATCTTATAGTTAGTATTCAATGTATCCATTTCTATTATTTGGTAATCATTTAATATAAAAAACCAATCATTTTTCTGCAACATAATAAACATCCCAACAACTATTATAAATTTTTTAACATGTATATTTATGGACCATTTACCATTTTATTAGTCAACAACCTAAAATATATGATTTAAATGTTTCTCCTAGATAAGTGGATTTTTTTGAAAAATAATTCATTTCAAATTATAATTTTTATATCCATAATCATTATGTTTTAGATATTATTAATATCAAATAAGATAAATTTAAACATTTATACTCAAAATATAGAATAACCAATATCCAATATACCATCAATAATTCCAAAATATTTTATTGAATTATAAAATATGTTTTAGAATTTTGACCTCAAAAAATGAAATTATTTAATGGTGACAATTACATCACAATTTTAATGATTTTTGTTTTTTATTAAATATCATTTTAAAATATGTAACTATTAATGTAAGAATGAGACAATGTGATTACATTAACACATGTTCCTAGAATAGAACGTTAAATATGATAATAAAATAAAAAAAATTATTTTATATGATCAGTGTAGTGTCAGTGGAATCCTATATAGTACACTAGAATGAAGTGCACATAAAATTCAGTTTTAACTTATTAATTAGATATAGAAATGTTAATTTTGATATGGATGTATTGTTTTTAAGATCAAATGAAACAACTAAATAAATAATTTAAAAAATTATCGCAAAATTTATTTATTTAAGGATGGTCTTCCACATACAATTTTATTCTGATCTTAAAATGGATTTACTATGTTCCTCATAAATTGATTAGTACTAAATACCTCACAAGAATTGAATAAACACCCTAGATTGAATTATGTTTTTAAAAATGACTTAACATTTATCTCTTCATGGTAAAACTCCCTTAATATATGTATTAATGTCACCAATCCACTTCAAAAATTACATAGGAAACCATAATAGGGTTTTCATGTTATTAGTCAATATGAATGTAACATGCTACAATAAAAAGCATGATATAAATTGGTAAACACTCACCTCATAATGAAACCCATTTGATCAAAAAACACACCAATAAGAGGGATATTATTTATTTCAAAAATAATATGTTACATTAAACTAGTTTGAAACTCTAAACACACTCACATAAAAGGAATAAATTATCCACTTGGAGATGTAATCAATTAATGAGAAAACATATTCATTAAATAAATATTAAGGGTTGATGAAATAATGTGTTGGTACATACCATCAAAAGAATTAATAGGACATTATCCATAAAACATATGGGTTACAAATAAAAATGGGAGAGGAGATGTTAATGAATAATAAAGGGAATAAAAAATGAATAATGAAGGCATCATATACTCAACAAAAACATGAAATATATATATATATATATTCCTACTCCCAAAGTGTTCACTTATTTCATTAATATATTTATTGATTCCACTTTATTAATCTTGGTAATGACATATTATAAAATTTCGATTTTTAATTGCGGATATGTATACCTTTCTTTTATGAAATTACTATAAACTAGTAATTTTTAATATACTATGTTTTTTTATTCCCTTGAAAATTTTTAGATTCATTAATAAATTTTATTAGATAAATATTATGCTCGCATATATCCATGTGTTATATATATATTCTTATAATTTTGGATTAAATGGTTTCATGTTTGTTTAGTTCATTGTCTGTATGTATTTAAAAAATTCTACACTGATGCTCAATGAGTAGATATTTTTAAAAGGCATAGACCAAATATTATGTAGGTATGTGAATGTGGAGTCATGTGATTGAATGATCGATATAGGTTAAATGAATTCTATTGATAGCTTCATTATTGGGTATCTTAGTACTTTTAATGAATTCTTCCAAGTTTGATTGTAAATAGTTTGGTTATACATCCAAGGTTTATTCTAAAGACAATTATCTCAATCTATTTTTCTAAATCCTTCTATACTTCAATCGATTTACTAGACAATAGATTGAAAACCAACAATATGGTAGGTTCATTGTATGGTCTGTCATGAAATTTACCTTGTTATCATTTTCCCTCAGTTTATTTTAAACATCCAATATTTTAATAAATCGTTGATGATTCCCTTGAAAACTATCAAATCTAATGAAATATCCATCTACACCTATTTTTATATATTATAATTATTCTAATAACTGTCAAAGATTTTATAATAAATTATATTTCATTATTTATGAAATTTATCATTTAATCTCAATATTTTTCATATTAATAATAAATACGATACCATAATAAGATCATTTTAAAATGGTGTGTTTAAATTCCGTGAAAATAAAGTCAAACTATAAGAAAACATTTTTTTCAATTCCCCAACTCTAAAACATTTGACTCAGAAAAAAGTGGATTTCAAAGGGACTTCCAGCGGAAAATTAGAATACCTAGAAAATGTGAATTACTCCCTTGAAAACATATTTATAAATTAATAATCCCTCATACTTGTTATTATTTATATTTTCTAAATTAATATCAATAAATTTATTTCTAAATAATTTATTCCCTCATGTACACTAAAACACACCTTTTATATTGTTTCAATGAACACCAAAGCATGTTTTTTGAATAAGGTATCTTAATTAGAAGATCACACATGTGTTTTCATAGTCATGATGAATTTATAAAAATCCACAAAATTGGTCAAGTAATAATACATATCACATTGGTCTAATAGGTTGTGGTATGTGATTATAGGGTTTGGTATTAATAATATGGAAATTTGTTTTGGAATAATGAAATGGTGTTCTCTATAAAATGAATATAAGTACATGATTATAGTATCCTCCATGAATTTATTACTCAATAAAATACTCTTATACTAATATAGATCGACTTATTTTAATTATATATGTATATTCCAAACAATATTTTCAATTTAGATGTGTCAACATTCCTTATCTCTATTTCATATAGTGTATTTTTTAAGAAAATAATTTTTTACTATATAGAATATTGTGGGATATTTTTAATTTCAACTATTTTTAATATATTATCTTCTATAGATATTTTTTTATTTCCATCCTTTGGATGTATTCTGAAAATTTCTCCAATAGTTTTTTCATTTCTTATTTCATGTCTCCAATAAAGATAAAATTCATATAGTTTGTGAATCCACTAAAATCTTTCTCTATTTTTATTTTAATCTAACCAAGGTAAAATTATAAAAATAAATCGTTTTTTATTTCCTCCTTTAGTTGTATCATTTTTTAGCTATCTTTATGTTAATATTTATCTTTGGAATCATATTTTCAGTTAAATGGGTGACATTTCCACATTTAATTGGTTGGGGACATACCCTATCTTCCAATGGTGAGATTAAGAACATTCTTCAATTCCTCCTATCATTATTTTATTCAAAAAAATACATCATTAAATTCCCAGAAAATAATTCTTTATATTCTAACATATTCAAACAAATGTGTTTTCTATCTCATTTTATCATCCACTCCTTCACTTGAGTTCAAATTATATCATGATTTAGTTTATAAATCACAATTGATAGGGAAATTTTTCCAATTATTTTTTTAATAACATTTTCATTAATTGTTTCTATAGTCAACAAATTAATAATGTACAAGTAGGTGTGAACATGACTATTTTGTAAAAGGGTAATAAAATTAAAAGAATGTATCTATCATTTCAAAATAAATTCGTTTAATTGTTTAATTTTTTGAAAATGTTATTTAGATAATTATTGATGATCATTTATGTCTTCGTTATCTTAATAAATAAATTACTGTAACAAATTTTCTAATGTTTTAAAGGACTCATAGGTATATCATATAATATTAGGGAAAACATATTGTGGGAAGTTTATATATGGTGATTTGATAGGTTAAATTAGTTTCAAAACAACAAAATACCTTCAAATATATTAATGTAACTCTAGTTCATCATACTTATTTAAAGAATTTATTGGAAATTAAAAAATCATATAAAATATTTGAGCACAATGAATTAAAAAATCAAAAAATTAGAAATTCACTAATGTAAATTTGAAAAATATTAATCTAGATGGATTCCCTCCCCAAATAATAATTGATTTTGTTACCTAAATATATTAAAGTTGATTAATCATGTAAAGTAATTGTAAATAAAATAATTATATTAAATAAAGTATTTAGGAAATTATAACATAGTTTGTTTTCTGATAGACCTAACAGATGAGTGTGATATCCTCTATTAGATAATGTTATAGATTCTAATGGAATTTAATTACACTTAACACATTGATTTTAAATTAATACTAACATATTTATCAATTTTAAATACATTTAAAGGAAATTCATTTGAAACCATGAAAGGTATTTCCTATCTATAATAAATTTTTGTAATAATTATATAAAATATTTATTTTTATAATAGAACTTGATATTGTGTATGAAAATGATTTTATTGAATCAATATATAATGATCTAATGTTTTCATTAATTTTTATATTTATGATTTCTCTATCCCTTGTACGTATTTTATTTTTTATCATTCAGTTATAATATGCTCTATTTTCCAACTTTGTCTAGTTAGGGATTACCATCATTTATAGTGCAATAATATTTTTGTTCTGCCTCAATAGGATTATAATTTATTTCACTATAAATAAATTTTTGAACACCCATTAAAAAAAGGACTTCTAGTCGATTATATATAATTTTACGGTGACTTACAACCATTGGATCCAATTATTCTTGTATGATTTTATAGACTTCTCTAAAATTACATTGATTTACCCATTTGATAATAAATCATTCACATTTATCCATGGATTTTTAGGGATGATTCATGGTTTCATAATTTCTATTTTAGCAAATATTCCATTATCTAGTTGATAATTTATTCATCTTGTCTATTGATCATGGAATTTTGAAATCAAACGCTTTAAAATATATTAGACCTCTAAAATTAAAACAAAATATTTATAACACCATTTTTTCTAGATTTTCCTTAAACCCATGTGGATAAACAATCCAATGTAGAAAAATGAAATAATATCCTTAAAACCTATGAAATATTTCCATTATATTTATTTAATAAACACAAAAAAAATATGATTTGTATGCGTTATTTTAGTTTCACATATAAATATTTCATGAAAAATTGAATTTTAAACATTTTAAAACAATAATTTTGTGCATATTTTATAAATATGTGTTACTAAATTATTTATTACAATAAATTAATTTTCTTTAATTTGTTTTCTAAATTTCCTTCTTAAGCTATTGTATGATAAAATTCAATCCTAAACTCCTTAACAATTATAAGAAAGCATATTAATTATTACACGATCATTACAAATTGTTTACATGTATTGGTATTCCCATATGTAAAATGGAAATAAAATTAAATCCTATAATTTTATGGAAATCACAAAGAAATTGTACATAGGATATTTATAAATAATTTACCTTGTTTTATGACCAGTGTACTTCACCATAAACCGAATAAAGTTGTTCGTTGGGAAGATAGTCATTATGTGAAACCTCAATAAGAGTTTCATCTTTATCCATATTAAATAATCTTTGTAAATGATTAGTTACTTAATTTTATAATAGAAAAGTTTATTTAATATCTATGTTGAAATTTCATAGTAATAATAACCATTAGATCGTTTAAATCTTTATATTTGGACTCATTAGTTAATATATAAGAGATCAATGTTGAAAAAATAATAACTTTATTTTGAATTAAATTAAAAATAAATTTGTCAATAAAAAAAATACATTGAAATTATTTTTAGTAGATAAGTCATCGGGTTGGAAGAATCCAATTTACTCAAGGAATAAATAATTAAATATGGTCTTACTTCAATTATTTTTGAACAAAATACAAACACTTATATTTAATCATATAAAATTTTATTAAAGGGGATCTCATATGTTGGTGGATGCAATACTAGTCAAATGATTAATAAGTACATTAGTTTTTAAATTTATTCCCTAAATTAGTCACTAAAAACAAATCATATTCCATTATATGTAATATTGAGGGTGGAGTATATATTTTACTAAAGTCCTAGATAACCCTCCTATAAAACCATGTATATCCAATGAATTATTTTACATGTTTCATATATGTTAGGTAATGAAATTAATTAATATATGAAATTTTTTATATATGTACCTCCATTAATTTCTATAATATAAAATGAATGATGACTATATATATTCTTTAAAACAAGGGAAATTGATAACAATTGCATATAATATTACCTTTAAATAATATTTATATAACATTTTCATGATTAGCTAAATAATGGGAAATTTAGTTAAATTTTTAAAATAATCCATGAAGTCCTTCAAGAAGTACTCATTTTGGTATAAGTATATATCAGCTTCTTCTACATAAAATAAATCATTATATTTCCTTTTAAATATTTGAGTTTCCATATTTCTAATCATGAAACATAATTTTTCTAATTCTCGAAAACCATATTATTCATGATATCTCCACTGAAACAAAATTATATAAATGATATTTTCTTTCAAACATCCCCGAATCATCAAATGCTTAGCCTCCTCACATATTTATTGTAAAAAAATGAGTCTAGTTAACTTAATAGTGCCTCGTAGAATAAAAATTAATGATGTGTATATTTTTATCACTGTATTCCCTTGTGGGTTATTCTTTTTGTAGAATAATAATGTTATTCTTCATTATAATGAAAGGAATCAAAAAGATAATGTGTGACTAGCCACGTGCGAAGTCCCATTCAATTTCAATATATATTATTCTACAACGAATATTAGATATTGGGATTTAAAAAGATATCTTCCTACCCTCCTAATAGACACATAATGATTCAAATTACATGTTTTTCCACCATTATTCTATGAATCAAATTAAATATATTGAAATATTTAAAAACCAAGTGTTTCATTATATTTATATAATAATATAAATAACCAAAATCATATAAAAATTATAAAAAAAACAATAGTAAAAAGGAGATAAAATATCATTTTATCTTGACATATTCACCCTAATGATCATCGTCATCAATTGTATTTCAAAGAATCTTTCTTGATTATTATAGTCATATAGGTTACTACATCCTTCATTTATATATTTAACATGGTGTATCTATACTTTTCATCTAATGGTGTGATATTCCACCAAATTTCATCATTTCCACTTCTAGGGGATTTTTTAGAAAATTATTCCTCTTTTTTTAGATTCCTCTTCATTATTTTTTAAATATCATGTTTTCCTTGTAAAGGTTTTTCCTCTCATTTTTTACTTCTTTACTACACATTTTTTGTTTCACTAGATTAGGGGTGGTACTAGAAATAATTTCATTTCTGGTACTGTATGTTCTCAGGTTCATAATCTACTTCAGGTTAGATACTTCTTGTCATTGTATTTTTCTCATTAATAAAGACAATAATTCTATAAGCATTACAATATGGATTATTAACTATTATAGATATTTTCCTAGAACTTTATACATGGATCCTTTCCATTTATTCATATGAATTTATTCTCTTATAGATGGCTATTAAATGGTATGATTTTTCTAAAAAGGGTTGGTTGTTAGGGTTACTAGTTAGAATACTGATTAAAGGGTTGTTGAAATGGTTTAATGTGGTATTACGGGTTAGGTTTCTAGTATTGATTCTAAAAAAGTGTTATGTTTTAGTTTTTCTATGAATATTTCAATCTAAATATATATTGGAAATATTTTTTTCTCTCAACAATTTTTTTTAAATACATTCTATAAAAAGTAATTATAAATCTATACATTTTTTCCCTTTTGTAAACTGTTTAGTTTATTAAATATGTGATGAGAATTATCCATAAAAGTTTTTTCAATCCTATTGTTAACTCAATATTTTTATAGTTATATATATCACAAATATAGTTTATTAGTTATGACTAATTTATTTTATAGATGATTAACAATATGTTATTACTTAATGAATCCCAATCATTCTGGTACCAATTATGCTAAAAAATTACGTGTTATATGTATTTTTCTAAATTATCCTTTTAGAAAATATAAATTCATATATTCTAGAAGATGCATTATGATGGTATCTGTCACTATCAAGTAGCATGTAGTAGATGAAAACTATAATGGAGTTTATAACTATTATTTTATGTGGGATTATGGCACATAGCCTCTTGATCCTTCCATAGTCCATATATAGAGTCACACAATATGCTCATCTGATGGAATATACCACTTTTTTAAGGATTATTATTCTGGACCTGGGGAAAATCATCACAATAGGTAACTCTGTAATTCCACTAATTAATATCATTATCCAATTTTTAGGATATATAACCTATATTTGGAAGATCATTTATGTGGAAAGTGGAATTCATACCAATTTTACAATTATAACATACTACTCATGGTCGAAAATTCAAAAATAAGTATTTGAAATATATAATATTATTTTATGTTTCATTATCTGATAAATCATTTAACATAAAATTAATTTAATTCTTCTTTTTTTCATTTAAAATAACTTCTTTGTTTCAAAAATTTAATGTTCATTAAATTCAATAATAAATTAGGGTCCATATTGGTCTATATTGATATAAATTGGATTTCTATCAGTTTTTAAATGCTCGGAGTGAACACAAGAGTTGTACTCTTCTATGTAATGGAAAATTATTCAAATTGAATTTTTTGTTTTAGGTTCTTAGTACTGGTTATTAATATTCAAATAATTTATTATGGGACATAAAAATGTTCAATTAGTGGCCTGGTTCATACATGGTTAAATTTAGTTTTTTTATTGTAATTTATCTTGAATATTTAATCCATGTGTTGATGTAAATAATCGATTAGGAGTGAAATTGATATTATTTATTAAATTAAATGTAATTATTATGGGATCCTAATTGAATCATATAAAGTATTACACAAAAAATATTTGTTTAAATATTAATTAAAATATGGACTTTTTATTTGGGAATATATTTTCTAAAATAAATTAATGAAACTGAAATAATAGTGCGAATATAGATTATGTGAAATTTGATTGATCTAGGATCCCTCTTCACATTCAAATTTCATCATATTCCCAAAATTGATTTACATCCCTACAATTTTTTTATTATTTATAGATTCAACAATTTTTTTATATAAAAACCCTAGATTTAATTATATTTTTTAGATTTACATAACAATGATCACTGGTTGTTCAAAATCTGTTTTTGTGCAAAAAAATTTAAAAAAGAATATTATTTAATTACATAGGAAACCCAATATGGATTTAGAGATCCTACTTTATTCTAATGTAACGTTGAATCCCCATAAAAATTCCAGTAATCTTATGAAACTCAACACCTATTGTAACCTGTTTGATGGAAAAAAATAGCACTATATTGAAGGATAGTGTTAATTATCAACATATTTAGTAAGAAAAAATTGAATACCAAAATATATATCTCATTAAATTCTATAAATAATTACTTAAAAATTAAACTAATGATAATAGGAATTTTTCAAATAATGAAAATAATTTAATGAATTTTATGGGCTACAATTCCTTTCCCAAACATCTTAAGTTATTACTGTCTATTTTTTCATGTAATATATAGATAGGAAGAGTATAATTCATTGAAAAAAACTATTTAAAATGAGAAATTAATTAAATAGTGAAAGAATTATATCCTTAAGAAAGAACTTGTGATCCAATTCCCCCACTCATATCATCATCCTCTTCTTTCATGTATGAATTTGTTTGTTCTAATACATTAAACAATGTAAAAACCATTAAGATAATTTAATTGTCAAATACTTCTTATTCTTTACATTGCAAATATTATATCCATAAAACTTGTGGTTTTGAAATATATATTTTTATTTCATCTCTAGAAAATTCATAAATTTTTCTATTTATAATTTTATTGAAATATTTTTCTCATTTACATCCATGTAGAAACCTTCTATTTGTTTTAAATAGGATGATGTGGTACCCTAAAGTATTGAATTGATTTATAGATTAATTATAATACTTTTTCCCTAGATAATTAATCTATTGAATTTTTTCAATGACATGAATCGTCTATAAAACGTGAGAATGGTAATAGTGTCAAGTGACATTATGAAATATTGTGTGACCATGGGAGATATTGATAATTTATTCCTACGGTAGCATGATAACATTGAAAAAATTCATGTATGGTAAATTCAAAATTTAATTTTAATTCATATTCCTCTTAGAAATCATTGGATCGACAATGTGAGAGATGAGTGACCACACGATATGTTTTTCATTAGGGCTTTGAAGGGTTTTATGTAGAAAATTTGATAATATTTCAAATTTTGAACTGTGTTTTAATCCTTTTTTAGTTGTTAGATCTTATGACATCATGAATGATAATTAACCAAATAGGAGGTTCACCTTATAGTCAATTTTTAATAAAGTTATATGGTTTGATAACAACAATTCTTCTAGAAAATCTAAAATTTTCATATAACATCATTAATTTCTGTGAAAACCCATCTAATCTAATGAAATAACCCTAAAACCCAAATGAGTATGTGTAGGAATTATTATAATAATATATTTATACCAAATAATAAATTAAAATTCTTAATTTGTGATATTGATAAATTGATCTAATTATTATTCAAAAAACTACAGTGTTATCCAATTGCTAACTCATTCATTGTTTCTAATGTAGTTGAATCAATACTAACATTCTATTTAAAACAATAAATTATTTTATTTTAATTCCCATTCATCGACCGCATGTCATTTAATTTCAGCTATCATCCCATCAATACAAAATTATGTTATGATATATGTATTTCAATCCCAAAACTATCGTTTGAAATGTATACCTAATTTTGGATCCCAATATCATGTCCAATTATAATTACATTTATCTGATATATAAACATAACTTCACTTTTATTAGTGTGTAGTTATATAATATGATAATAACATTATCCTCATTATAAAATTAATTTCAATAGAACTCAACCACCTCTTATAATATGTATTTTCTAAAAATCTTGTCTTCTGGTCTATAAGTAAATTACAAGATCAAATCATATTTTTAATAAATTTCTAAAAAAATTATATTCGATGTATATATTCTTGCATATTTATATAATTATATATTGAAAAAAATGAAGGATAATATGAACCATTATATCCAAAAAATATGATGAGAAATTAAAAAATAGATTATTTTTATTAGGAAAATTCATTTATTAATAAATTTATCAAATTTTGGTCCACAATTTTGTTAAATATAAATAAAAATATAGAAAAACATGAAATTCACAGATTTTTATTTATATTAAAATTATTTTTATTAATGATGTATTTTTTTTTTTTAAAGTTATGAATAACCACTAGGTTAAATAATACCTTTAAATTTATACTTACAGTATTTCCAAAAAAATCAAGATGAAGGGAAATTTTTTCGTTGTAATTATATAGTTTTCACTATCTCCAAACACATTATTATAGATATTAAGGCCAATATTACATGAAATACCTATTTTTCTCTTTAATTTTATGTCCCAAATATTTTCTATTAAACAAAGTAATATGTTTTATTCAACATAAATAACATCACTGTTCTTTTTTACAACCTAAAATATCTAAAAAGGTGTATCATATAAAATTAACAATTTTCCATATGTTTAATTGAAGACCAATAATTATGTTATCTCAATAGTCATATTAATTTTTATACCTTCTAAAAGTATTATTCCATTGATAATGGTTTTGGGGAAAATAATACTCTTATAAACCATTACATTCCATTTTAATCATTGATAATTGTGAGACATTGGGAAAAAAATATCTGATGAATAATGTAATCCTTATTTTTCTCATTCTATAAATTCTTATATAATATACCTTCATTATAGATGGATTGAGTTTAATTTCCATTAACAATCTACCCATTACATATTCAATTAAATGAAAGACGTTTATCGTGAAAATTACCGTAGCATTAAAAAAAATATTCTCTGTCTGGTATGAATCAAACACATTAAAAGGAATCACTAAAAAACTAAAAATAATCAATCAATTATGACATATAAACATCAAAAAAATTTCCAATTTATTTTGTTCCATAATGAAACAATATTAAAACATATTTTTTCATCATACATATTATAGGTAACATTTTGTATGTTAATAAAAATACAATCCATGGACAATTTTGGCTACTGGGAACCCTATAAGGATTCATTTAATATATATACAATCACATTCTATTATTTAAATCATCGTTTCAAAAATATTATGTTTTTGATCAAATCAATTTTACTGATTAATCAATAAAGTGATTTATGTGTCTATTGTTGATTCTCTAATATACATTCAATATCAATCTATTTAATAATTTTGATTTTAAAATAAATTCTAAATAAATAAATTTACTGGATGAAAAAAAATTCCATATTAATAACTCCAGTGTTTATGAAAAAGAGTTAATCATAGTTGTATTTTCAATATATTTAATAATTTTGTGTCATATATTTAGGAATGTTTGATAAGTATTCATATTATTTATTATATATCATAGAATCATTGGTACAATCATGTATTTTTATATCCCATGTCCCATAAGAAATAATAATTTTTCTTTCATAATTTTAATATAGAAGGTAATTGTCTTCTAGATTTATCACATTAAAATTTCTAAATAGTTTGGTGAACTATTTTTTTATAATAAATATTTATTTAATTTTGGTTAACCTATATTAGTGCCAATAATAACATTGAATATTTAAGTAGAGAATATGAAGAGTTATTTCCTATAATACTGATACAATGATTCCATTATTCCGATTTATTTACTTATTTCTATGTCTTTATAATTAATTGATTCATAAAGATAACCCTCTATCTCGTGCTCAATATCCTTATCAATTTTGAATTAGTAATTTTCCTTTATTTCACCATTTTAGATAAATCATGTATAACAATGATTTAATCCATAGAAAACCTCATGATCTTTTATTTCACCTATACAAGAAAATATCATATTAAAACACATCATTCATGGACTCTAAAACTTGTCTATATTTTAATGAATTGATTTTAAAGATTCCATGAAATCCAAAAAAAACTATTTAATATTCATCCCTTGTATTTATGAAATTTATCCAAACATGATACATCAATTACAAATAATAACTATATAAATTATAAATATATTTAAACATATAAACATTTAATAATATATATAAATATAATATACATAGAATAAATATTGACTATATTTTAATATGATCATTTGAAAAAAAATTCGTATATAAAATAAAAAGTGAAATATTTATTTATTCAGAAACATTAATCAAAATCAAAAAATAAAAAAACTATATTTAATACAATAAATAATTTCATTCAATATAATAAATGAACTAACCATAAATTAATAACCATGTAATCAAACAATCAACCATTTATTTCTAGAAGTTTATTCATAATAAAAAGGAATTAAATATAAATATTCATAAAATAAGTAACTGGATAAAATATAATAAATAAATATAACATTTATTTCAGTAATAGTTAAATTAAAAAATTTATAAAATGATAAATATTTAATAAACCACCATTAAAAACAAAATAGAAATTTAACACTCCAAAAATTAATATGTACACATTATTTGTGTGATGATAAAATAAAAAGGTATTAATTTAACATCATATTACACAAAAATATGTTAGGGAGTGGTTAATAATGTCAAAATCATATAAATATCAAAATCAAATACATATAATAATTTTTTTGAAAAATTAAATAAACTTTTAACATAGAAAAAAATATAGATAGATATAATATATCATTGATTAATAATGGACAAAAATAGTAAAATAAGTACAAATTAAATAAAAATAAGTTATATAATGTTTGAAAACAATGTTGGTTAATTTGAGGGTGATAGGCGAAAGAGATACATGGAATGAGTCTTATATTAGTAAAAAGAGGTAAGGGGTGGTACTTGGAGAATGAAATATATGTAATATGTTCAATATATTAAATGCTATAAATTTAATAGTTTTTATAAAATTAATAGATGGATACTATTTAGAATCATGTACTATAGGTTTTTAGAATATTAGGCAATATTAGAATGGGGAAAACCCAAAAAACACTTATACATTGTTTATTTATGTCATTAACAACTATTATTATATAACTAAAGATAAAATTAAACTTTAATAATGGTTATCATATAATAAATGCTAAAATTCCTGGATTTACACATGATGAAACTAATTCTAATTTTCCAACACAACGATTAATATATTTTTATTACATATTAGTATCATAAATCACAATACACTAAATGTTATACATTCACATTATTTAAACTATGGTCCAATTTGAAAATTTCTACGATCAGAATTTTAATTTTAGTGATTTATATAACTTATTTGAAAACCCCAACAATCATGTTTTTTCCAATCTATTACGAATAACTATCATTATATATAATATGAAAAAATACGTTTTCTACTTGTAATATTAAATTATAAAAGAAATTGATATCTAAATAGGTATTTTTTGAGTGTTCTATAATAGTATCCTAACATAATGGAATATATCTATTATCACGAGGATTAAATATATTTATATAGGCCTTTATGAATAATTTTTTTTCCCTTTTAATTACTGGATATTATAAAAAACACACTATATGTATCAACTCTTGAAACAGTCAAAGTAATCCAACTAATTATTCTTTCATTCATAAAAATTTTTCAGAGACATTAAAAATAATCATAATTTCCATCAAATAATGGAAATATTAGTATAATAGCTATCATAGTGTAATATAAAAAGAATAAACATGTTATATATAGTGACCCAAGCCTTTATTAAATATATATTATTTCTTTGTAAAATGATATACCTTCTATAACAATATTATCCTTTCAACAATCATAATGGTTTATGTTAATTTAAAACATCGATACCCAAATAATAGTTTAAAAGGTTATCTATATCATCTGGTAGTAATTTATTCATAACACGAACCCTTCATATACATTTCATACTAAAATCAATCATTATTACCTGAGGAAAGGAAACATAAGAAAGGGTTATCTCATATGATGAGTGAGGATAAAAATGGTTGATATTTCTGACAACATAAACATAACATGTATATAAGTACATGAAAACATGAGATTAATATTTAAAAATAAAAACCTATATATTAGAGATCAGAATATTGATTCATGTAATAAATCACGGTTGTTCATAAGAGATGAATCAAAAATATTTAATAAACAATTGATATGAGAGAAAGAAATTGTAAGAAGGCCTAATTTTGTGTCATATATATAAGCATGGAAAATAATTTTTTAGTCATGTATCACTACTAAAACTATTACATTGTATTAGGTTTACTTTCTATTAAATCATATATATATTCATGGTTCACTCTTGGGAAAATCAGAGTGGACAATGTCGCTAACTGAATTGGGTTCACGTCCCATTGCAATCCATATTATCCCATGATATATCAATCTTTAAACAATGTATTGGTGGACTATATTATTATAGGAAAACCCATAATATAATCATAATCTATAAATATAGGTTCACAATGATTAAAATACATTCACTATATAATTACCAAAGGAAAATAAGTGGGATTCATTAGCATTTTATTATTTATTCATAGAATAACATGTGGAGAGGAAAAGAGTTTCATAAACATTTAACCATATCCTCCTAGAAAATCCCATGGTATAAAAAAAATATTTAATAAAGATATCATCATCAAATAATTAATGTTGAAGAATGAAACAGTTTGAATAGAATTATCCTTAGATAATCATCAACGCAATCTACCCAATGAATGAAATAGGATAGTAAAATTTAATTGTAACTCCAGTAAATCATAAGTAACAAAAAAGTTATTATCATGGATGAACGATGCCTTTAAAATATCAGTAGATAATTCCATAAAAAAAATAATCATTTCACATTGAAATCAATTTTTAAATTTATTAATATTTAACAAATAATAATAATAATATTTCAGTTCCCTAACAATTAATTTTTAAAAGTAATGTCCTAATCATTTAGTGGTAATTATTTTGGAATAAAATATCATGCCATATATATTATAATAATTATTTATAAAAATTCATTACTCAATATAAATACATTGTTAAATGTAAAATTAATAAATAATTGGAGGTTTTGAAAAAAAAAATTAAACAAATTTAGAATACATGTATATGGAAGAAAAATTATTTTTCACCAGGGAAAAAATATAGTTATTTTTCTATAAAAAACATTCATTCACTCACATTATTTATTAAAGGTGGTAAATTATTGAAAAAAATTAAATAACTATAATTAACTATAGTATAATAAAATTAATATTATTATTGATAGGTAGATCATTAAATTAGATCATTAGAATGATAATCATAAATTGTCCTCATAAATAATGTGATTGGCAAAAAATATATTACCTTACATTTAAATTTCTTTAAATACAATTTAAATTCCAATATAATAAATTTATATTTTTCATCATTCTATATTGTAATATTTTAAATAGTTATTATATCATATATTCTAAACATATAAAATTTCAATAGACATTTTTTAATAATTTATTTAATAATTCATCGTTAATGGTGCTCACAATTTAATTTTTCCTGAGAATTTCATTTTTGAATTTCTAATCATTATAGTTGGATAAAGGTTGAATAATATCTAGAATATTGATAATGATATAAATATAAAATTTATTAATCATTAATATTATCATAAAAGGTATATATAGATAAAATAATTACATTTTTCCTGGAGATGGATGGTGGTATGTATGCATGAACAATTGTTTCACTTTTTTATTTACAAAATAAAAGAAGAATAAATAATACTTACCTATTTAAATAATTGTTTTATAGTATTTATACTAAATATTAATTGAATATATCATTACTACCATACCAATAATGTTGAAATGTAATATTAATCACATCACTTCAATAAGGTTGAAGCCTATATGTATAAATGAATGACATTATCATTTCTAAACAGATTAGAATGAAAAAAGGTAGAAAAGTTATTATCATGATAAAATAATAATAATTTCAAGAAAAAATATATATAATTTAATCCAATTAGAATTTTTACACATCACATATGGATGTTGAAAATTAATTGTGTCACTATTTGGAGGTGGTAGTCTACATATTTGTAATAGTGATAATATAACTTCCTATTCTATGAAATAAAGTGTTGATAAATCTGTTTATATAATAACAATAAAATATTAGTTTATTTACGCCACTAAATTTTTTATTATAGGATGAATACTACCTAATTAGTTTTTGTGTAAGAAGAAATAAATTCAAAGTGTTTAGGAAAGATGATTACCTCTTCATCAATATGAATCCTTCAGATCTGAGTTTAAGGACACTTGAAATCATTTTTTAAAAATATGAGACTATAGAGTTTCTTAATAAGAAATTTAATAAGGTAATTGGATTTGTTTTGTTCATTATATACGTATTTATTTAGTGTAAATAATATAAATTAGATTTTACTTTAATAATTGTGGGAGATTGAATACTTGTAATTAATTAAAAAAGTGAATATAATAATGTCAAATTAAATGAAAATTATTCAAAATAGTGATATATTTCAATTTTGGGTAGTATAAGTTGGAAATATATTCCTATAATAGTATTTAGAAAATTTTAATTTGAAAAAATACACTTATATCGTTTTTTAACACAGTAGTTAAAAACATTATATCATTAATCGTAATCATAAATATTGACAGTTTTTAGTATTAATTAGTAATAAAAATTTACACATTAAAAATTTTGTATATGTTGACTCATAATATGGTTTCCAATTCAAAACATTTGAATCGTTAATTATTATAATAAAATTTAATATTAAAATAACAAAACGTGGTGAAAATTAATATTCTTAGAAATTTGTTATTATAACTATAATATTTAATATGCCAAATTCAAATAAAAACTATTAAAATGATAATGAGTGTAATATTGATTAATATTAATTATCTAATTTCACATTGAAGTCATTTTAAAAAAAATTATTATTTTTAAACACTTAAAATGAAAATAAAATTTTAAATCATATTAGAATTTTAATTATACATTCAAAAAATCATATTTCTAGAAAATTATCAAAATTTCACTATATTATAATTTTGATTCCATGATTTAAAAAATAAATTCATTTTTAAATTTTGTCTGAAATGTTACTAAAATTAAAAATATTATTTTCAAAATAATAATAATAATAATTTTTTAGGAAGATGTATTTTTAAATCAAATAATTCAATTTATATTAATTGAGTACATAATTATTAATATATTATCTTTATGTAAAAAATGTATAAATAATTTTAAATTTTTTAGTTACAATTAGTTACATTAGTTCAATAGTTATGATATAAACGTATACTATATTAAAGTACATTTAGAAAAAAATTTGTATTTCCTGTTTCTAAATTAATATAAAATAGAAATGTTGTGCCTAAACTGAAGTAGATCAGAGTCATTATCGGATTTACTAAATATGCATAAGATACATGTAACCACATCCTAGTGTAATGAATAGTTTAGTATTCTTAGTAAACTATGAATAATATGGAATAATCAAAATGGATATAAGAATAACTAAAACAGATTTAATTTAATAAATAACTCCACAATGATATGGTTAGAATATATTATGATCAAATGCATCAATATAAATAAAAAAATGAGTATGATACTTAAACAGGGATATTCAAACTAGTTAAGTAATCACATAGAATATCAATAATCTAATTCCAAATGATGGAATGTATAATATTGGAAATCAAAAACATAATTTCGGGGCTTCTTACAAGATATATAACACATTTGATTCCATTTTCCAACAAATATATATAATTGGGTAAGTCCTCGATCAATAAAAAAAATCTATTTTGTCGTATGAGACCTATTAATGAATCGAGGGGTTATATCAGGCCCCACTCGTAAATCACTATGTCCAATGCAATCCCCATATAAAAGGAGTGGAAAAGAATGCAAATAATCATTCAAAATAAAAATATAGTATGAAATGTAAATACTTTCCCCATTCAATGGACAAAATTGTAATCCATCCAAGGTAAATTTAATTGAATCAACACAGTTAATATCTAGTCAAAATTACCATTAACCATCCACATAAATAAATATTATGGTATCATTAAATTATATCCCAATTAAATAATAAGTTACATATAATGATTTATTTTTATATAGAAATTTATTTTGAAATATCACTTCAAATATTTCACAAGAAAAATAACCTTTTTTAATAACCAATTTAATTTTAAAAATTGATAATTCTTAAAAGATAGAAAAATTAAATTATTTTGAAAATTTCTTTAAATTTGTTTTTTGAAGTAATATGAATAATATAATCATTGAAATTTACATTATAAACTGTAAAATGACTGTTCGTATAAGTTATGGTTATGATGATGGATAATTTTGTGCATTTTTTATTAGTAAAAAAAGAACATTCCTTTTGTACTATAAAAATGATATTAATGTTTAGTGTTTGTAAAAAAATGAATAATTTAAAACTATTTTTAATAAAAATAAAATTTTGGTAGAGAAATTAATAAATCATTTTTATAATTTTAATAAATGTGTAAATGCATTTTTAGAAATCATGTATTTGAAGGAAACAAAATTTTAGATCGAAGAGAGAAATATAGTCTGATTTTTATTAAAAAATTTATTAATCATTTCATGCACCAAAGAGAGGTAATATAAAAATAATTCTTTAATCAATTACCATTATATATATATATATTAGTTATTCAATTATGTTTTTATCGAATTTTATAATGATTGTTTACTTATATGCCAAAAATGAATAATGTAGGTTGGATGTGGTTAATAAAAAATTTATTTTAACATATTCAGAATAATAATCATGTAAGATTTTTAATATTTGAACCTCAATTATATTTTTTAAAACCCATAAATAAATATGGTATTGGTTTAAAGATGTATGTTATCATCATTAAGATGTTAGTCCATATGTTTGAATAAGTAATGTATTGATTTATCAATGATCATTAAGGAAATAAGGTATGGAATATTGTTTCATTGAATGATGATAAAAAATTATTAATATTACATTTTATATTTAAATATAATTATATTTATCTTCCATTTCTTCCAGTTATAAAAATAGTGTTACATCGGTTCATGAAGGATATAGTCCACACATACAAGAATGACATCATCATCATTCAGTGAGTAAAAAATTTAAGAAATAAAATGATTTATTAAATTTTGAGAATGAAAAATTTATCATTAATATAAAAAACATTTCATTTAAATTACATATAATTTTTAAAATTATCATTATCAACTTCCATGTAAATAGTTAGTGAAATACGAATCACATGGCTTTGTGAGGTAGCAGTCCACCATATACGCGAGAGTTTCCATCATACCCCCTTTAGAATGGAAATTAATATATATATATATATAT
This sequence comes from Viscum album, assembly GCA_963277665.1. NCBI lineage: Eukaryota > Viridiplantae > Streptophyta > Magnoliopsida > Santalales > Viscaceae > Viscum > Viscum album. The sequence goes on along the minus strand of OY728146.1, from coordinate 1,628,361,707 downwards.
ATATATATATATATATATATATATATTAATGACCTAAGATTTATAATTCTGTTTTAAATATCATATATATATATATTAGATCTATAATTATAATTTATTGTTATATGTGGAAATAGAAAAATCAATGATATTGGTATGATATGTGGTAGCCCACTATACACATGAATCATGATTTCATAATCTATTTGAAAGAAGTCGAAATGGTTATAAGACATTAAATTTACATAAAATCTTATAATTAAATTTATTATACTTTTGTTATTATATCATCATGTTTTAATTATAATTGATCCATATGGATTAATAAATAAAATAAAAATGGCCAATAACAAATGTTACTTCTTCCTCAGGTCTCCTACTGAGTTTTTTCAATAATTAATATCCTAGGGTGGATTTATGCCTAACATAAGGCCTTTATGATGATATTAGGGAATATGGTTTGTGATTTTGAAATATCTATGTTGAAATAAATGGTTTAATTGTATGAGGAATAGAAGAGAGGGGTTTCCTTTTATAGGTGAGGTGAGAGGCAGACATGTATGTTGTGAAATAAAAAAGGTGAAACTATAGGTGTCCCTCTTTAAAAAGTTATATATTATATTATTAATGATAGTCATAAATTATAGTCTCTAAATATTAAAAAAAATTACATAATTATTTAGGTAATTTTAACCCAAATCCATTCTGGTTATCCCTCTAGTTTTCAAATTTTTACCTTAACCATGAAAAATAATTTGAATAATTTACAGTATTCAATTTGACTAAAAATTACATTTACCATATAATTTAATATAAATTTCAATTATTCCAATTATTTTATCTTATTTTCAAAATTCAATTCAATTACTCATAAATTTTTAATTTAAAAAATTCCCTAGAGAAGCAATGAGAAATGGTGTTTTTAACGTGAAAAATGATCAATAATTTACCAAAACATTAAATCAAAATTGAATATATATATTATTCCACTAAAATAAGTTATATTAAAAGATATATATTATATAAAATTATAATTTAAACAAAATTTAAAATATAATTTACTTATAGAAATAATTTAAATGAAAAGGTATTTTTCAAATAAAATTCGATATTTTTTACTATTCATCAAAAAATTAATCATTTCAAAAAAATAAAAAAACAATCTAATATAATTTTTATAAGATTATTTTGAAAATTTATTATACTTTTAAATTAATACTCCAAATTTGTTAAAATTTGATCTTAAATTATGATTACAATGTATGAGTAATGTGTCCTTAAGAAAAATACTATTTTTTTAAAAAAATTATTTTTTTCAAATGGTTATAATTTTATCACTAATAAATTTATATCCATATTATGTATATCAAACATGTGTAGACCATATGATTGTTATAATTTATTTAATCATATTTATACCATTTAATTTAATGGCTACATTATAATTATAATATTGATATAATAATATTTTAATACAGTGTCTTGTTTCATTCAAACACGATGATGCATGAATTGATATGATTCTAAGAGATTGAGTTTATTTAGAAATAAATATATTTTAATTTCTAATTTTAATAAATTTATTTAAAATCTAGGTTTTACATTTCAAACAAACTATTTAATATTATATTTATATTTTGAAATCTCAATATTTTACTTTAAACCCATCATAAATATATTGTGTCCACAAAATTTAAACGCAATCTCCATAATAAAGGTATTGAATTTTTAAAAAACCTTTATATAAATAGAACATCGATAGAGGGTTGCATAAAAAATCCTATTAGAATGTGTGAAAGGAATTTATGTAGTAAATTTGAAAAAGAAAAAATTAGTTTTCTATGTATGAGAACATAGTTGGTATTTAAATATATAAACAATAAGAAATACCCAAAATAGATAAATTTATTATTTTATTTAATTGGTCAAATGAAATTGGTTGATACAGAAAAGGTTAAATAACAAAATATAATAAATCAATGACAATTTAATAGACGAATTTTTCATTAAAAATAAATATATTATGATAACATTTTTTGTCAATATAATTTTCCTAATGTTGATAATTATTTTTATATCTATGATTATAATTAAATAAAACTACATGACTTGTTTCTATTTCTTAATAAAAATTTCATCCATTGGTTGTGCTTCAATCAATTTCTTGTTAATCGCTTTCTATGATAAATGAATATCCAAAATTGATTTTTTTAATGTTTAATGAACTAAAATTCACTTTTAATTGATAATAAGTTCCATAGTGGGATAATAATTAAATACTTTGATCTATATTAATTAAAATATAAAAAATTGTAAGTACATGTTATCTAATATTAATAAATCATTATATATCTATGTAATACATTAATCCCTACAACAGCTTCCGACGTTCAACATAACCCATTTAATAAATGATTAACCTTATAACCCATCCGAAAGATTTAAATATAGAAGATGGGATTGAAGATTATTATATTTTCAAAATTAATATGTAATTAATTTCCCAAACATCATGATTTATCTCTTAATAATTATATACCGATCATATGGATACCATAATCATGAGGTCATTTGAAAATATTAAGAACAAGAATTACCATAAAACATTATTGAAAAAATAAATTAATCTTTATTCACTAAATAAATCATAAATTAATGTATTTATTCCTTAAATAAAAAATGATTAAAACACCATTAATAATAAAAACCCACTTTGTAATCAAATCATTAATCCATTCCAATGTACTTTGTACAATAAAAATTATATGACCCATATCAATCATCTATTAATCCAAAAATCATTATGTCAATATAATTAAAATATTAATGCTAATTCTCACTCATTAATGATTTTGACAGGAAGATCAATCTAGCATCCCAATAATGGTTTCACATACAGGTTCCCCATAACGGTTTTCCAAAAGAACACAATCACACATCCTCATATGCTAGAGGATCTAGATAATTATAGATGGTCTAACATATTACATTGGAGGATTATTCCTTCATTATTGGAGTAAAAAAACTATAGAAATAATTATTCAATAGCCAAAATTATAAAAAATAATAACTAAAAAGACCTATAATGACATTTAAAATCCAAAAATAATGGAAATGACCATAAACCAAAGAAGTAAATATAATATTTCATAAATGTTTGATGTTTTAAATGGAAAAAAATAATGTAAGAATAACTACTCTATAATGGATCATGAAATAATTTTTGGTTCCCTCATCCATACATAATTCTGAATACCATCTTATCTATCTAATATAAGGCCTTTTCTATAACACCTAATTTTATTATAAACCATTCACGAATAAATTTAATTTTAAATTTTGTAGTATAATGAACTCTGTAAAACATTCCAATAACATGACACCAACATGGAATAAATTACACAGAACATTGAATCAGCATACATTAGGCGATACCATCTCATCATACATTACACTCAACATCGACTTGGTGTACATTGCACGTAACACTGATGTTTCTACAAAATGTAATTTAAATATTATAATTATTTAAATAAGATAATTATTACCTAATCAATAAAAGAAATTAATATTAAAATTAAAAGGTAATTTTTAAATATAATTTATAATTTTTTTATATAAATAAAATATATAGATAATGAATGATATTATTATTGGTAAAGTCCTTTTATATTTAATAAAGTGTTGTTTTATCGAATGAACGAATTATAATAATGAAATTAATTTTGGACACATTTAAAATTTTATTTTCTTATTGTGATATTAATATATAAATTTATAATTTCTAAATTATTTTCGGGTGAATTATTTTTTTTTCTAAGAATCGTCATTTTTGGATAAATAGTGATTAATACTGCTTTTTAGATAAAAACTACTTTTTCATTTAAATAAAAAATAATGTTAAATTATATTTTAATTTTTCATATGGTAAAATTACATAAATTAAAAATCTATTAATATGATTTAGGTAATTATAATAAATTTAACATTTTAATTGAATATTGAAACATAATAATCTTTTAAACATGTATCTACTTTAAAGACATATAAAATTGTCTCATCTATATGATTATAATAAATATTAATTATACAAATTCTTTGAATTTAATTTTATAAAACACTAATAAATAATTTTAATCAATATAATATTTATATTCTACTAATATCAACTTGATTTCATACCAAAACTATTAGTAAATGTGATTAAAATTAATCATAGACCGTATTGTCAAACTAAGTATAATTTTATTCATGACCTTTATATTGGGGGCCAAATTTACGTAAATATTTTTCAAACCAACATTTATTGGAAATTAATATAATATAAACCTTATATTATTGATTTAGTATTGCTTTTTATGACATTTTAGATACCAACATCTGTACAACTAACTTGTGTTAAATAATTCTATATGGGTCATCTTCATTCCCTATAAAAACAACCATATATAAAACTTATACACACCTATCACACATATAATTATAGAGTAATATTTTCTGAATAAAATTACTAGAAAGACTCCCATACAAATATAAGACTTCCCTTGGTAAAAAGGATATTCAAAAAGGCCTTTAGGCCAAACCAATAGGGATTACCCGATTAAAAGGAGATGTCTTCTCTCAAGTCCATTATTTTATTGTATTTCATCACCAACTCAAATTACATTACTACATGATTTTATAACTATTACAGTATCATAAATGTACTATGATTCTGTAATTATATGGATTTAACCTACACATACACAAAACTCCATCTAATGGATACCGAATATATTATTTATGTGTACAACGTACTGCGACTGCACTAAATGATGATTGTTAAATTTTCCATACCTCCTCTCATCGTGGGAATTATATTATAAATTTTTATTATATATATTAAAAATTATATATATTATTTATTTATTCTTATTTATTTATTTTATAGAACATATCCTTTTACTTTCCATTGTGTGTTAATATGATAATTTTGTTTGAGGATGTTTGGACTACTTCCCACTAAAATATATATGATTAGTTCATTCACTACATTTAATATATTAAGTATGAGTGTAGTGAAAATTATATATATATATATAACTATAATTACTAATTAATGTTATTACATACATATATACATATATGTAATTTTCTTCCATTATTTCACTACAATAGTGAAAACAGAATCAACATTCATTCATATGTACGACATACCATTTATGTGAACAGTGTAATACAGTTCATACTTCTATATAATATAGATAATTTTATTAATAATATAATGGATATGCATGATATTTATATAATGGATTAAATTGTTGAATCAATATATATATATCTGGACAAACAAAATAACAAATTAAGACACATGTGAAGAATAAAGAGAATAATATCTAAATTAAAACCTTAACATAGGATGGTTAACAAGATGATGATGTAAGGTCATAATAAAACCATTTATGATAATATATATAAAAATATGTTTATATAAATTATTTATAATATTTTTATTTTTTTCTAACGGTATATTAAATGAGTATTATTAGAGTCAAGACAAAAGTTTAGGGGATTTCATCTCACATTTTTTGTGAGATATATGTTTTATTCACCACCCATTCCAAGAGTGTGGTGTGTATACTATCATTGGGTAAAATTAATTATTATTATATTTAAATTTATTATTATTTACATATAAATTCTATTAATCAATTTCACAGGGTTTATGTTTCAATTGAGACAAATTGGTAGAATAGTTTTGACTCATATTGCTTTCTTTGAGACTTGTGTTTTGTTATGAGCCTAAATTCATTTTGATGTTTTTATACATCTATTTATATGATATATCATGAATCCCTATATTATAATTATATTACATGAAATATTTAAATTCATTTTTTTAAATTTATATAATGATCCCAATTTACAATGTGATAATATTTTATAGAAACAATCACATCACATTTCAAGATTGTTTATGTTTATGCTTTTTTTGAGGAAATATTACAACCCATATCTCCAAAAAGTCATTAGGTTTATTACCATATATTTAGTAACTCTATATTCATTTATTGTTACCATATTATTAGTCCTTTTTACATAATATAGTTAAGAGTTTGTTTTTATGAATGATGGTATTAACCGTATCTTTGGTTGATAATATCTGTTTTCTATGAAGAGTTCCAATAATTTTATACCATTCTCCTATCATAATTAAAACAATTTTTTAACCTTTTCATATTTTACTAATATCATCAAAGGAATATCCTGGTATGTTTTTGAAGAATGAATTTTTTTATCCTCCTTACTATGAAAAGTGAAATTTTATTTTATCTTATATGTAATGTATGGATTTACACACCATAAATTATGTAATGATTCATATGAATTTTTAAAAGGTTAATTTTAAGATAAATTTTTTAAAATTATTTTCAATGAAATGGTTTTAATATCTTTTTCAATCATCATTCATATATTTTCAGAGTAAAAGGATTTTAAATATTTCAAATAATTATTTATAATAGATCTTTGTGTCAACAATGAAAAATAATTTTAAAATGTTTTGAAAATTATATTATATGTTTTCTTAGGAAAATGTTTTGAATTTTTTTTTCAGTATTCTATTACATGTTTTCAAGGAGAAATGGTATCAAAATTATTTTTGGCCATATTTCTAGATTTCAAAATTATTTTCCAGAAATATTTATTCCAAAAGTGTTATATGATTTAAAAAGTCATATTCACATAAGAAAGGATATTTTTCTTTATGAATTGTTATAAAAAAATATTTCTATGTTGTTTTTCATAGAATATGACATCTGTTGATCTAAATATATCCCTTGTAGTAAATATACTAAATCTTCCATTTATATTCTTTCGTGAATAGTTTATGTTTATAGGAATACTTTTTATGAAACTGGTTTCTCTTCCACTAGATATACAATTTTAAAGCCCTCTTATTTTAATGGGTTATGCATCAATGAAATGGTAATGAAACCTATCTATTTTACACTTATTTTTATTTGATAAAATTCTAGTGATACCCATTTAATTTCATGGGTTATTACTATTGTCTATGAATCCCATCTCTTTTTATGGGTAACAATATGATGAATGTTTTATTATATTGATCCAAATATATGAATGATTTTATAATTAAATGGATGGGACAAATATCACCCTCCAAGGAATTTGGTAATGATGGATGACTCATTGGTATTAATGATATGTGTGAACCAGATTACTTGTTCACGATTTTATGGATGAAGCTTGATTTATGTTCATATGTTTATGTGTGAACCAGATATAGGTTCATAATTTTATGACTAAACCTTATTAACTATTAACAATATTATTCATAGAACAAGTTGAATTATCCTAATATTTTTCTTGAACATCATTACATGTTCACAATGTTATGAGTGAACATTAATTCTTGTTAAATATGTGATACATGGACATGGTTTCATGTCAACAATATACAATTGACCCCAATTACTTGTTTACAATGATATGTGTGAACCTGATTAAATATTTAAAATGTTATGCATTGACTGGGTTTCATGTCTATAAGGTTATGCATGATCCTAATTATACATTCATAGTGTTATGCATAGACCTGGTTGTTTGTCCATTAGTTGACGTTTGGACCCGATTTCTGGTCTATAACATAATAAATGAAACTGTTTCTACTAATATGTGTTCACAACATTATAAACCAATGTGTGTGCCACAAATTCAATATTGTATTCCTATGATATTTTTTCATAACATATGATCTTATTTCACTTATGATTTATGTCTTATGACCATAAAATATTTATTATGATATATAATATGCAAGGTATGATCTTTAAATTTTGATCTCAAGTTTTATATCCTTTTGTTCATGTTACTCTTATGAATTTCATTTATTTACCCTTATTATCCAATTGATATTGCCACTTTCTTAGGTTTCATTTCCATATGTTATGAAGAATGGTTTTTGATAGAAGCACTAAAGGTGGAGATCTTCTTGGGAGAGGATGATGATCTATCACTAGGATAGATGATTTTATTCCTATGATTCCAAAGATAGTTAAACTATTACAGTTCATAAGATTGATTTTTTGTAATTTACTGAATATTCATCTATAATGATATTATATCAATGTGTGTAAATTGGGCATAGATATAGATGGTATCAAAGAATGAATTATTAAAACTTCGTAAACTAGGAAGATAAAACATCTATGAGATCCCTTGGTATATTTATAATTATATTTCATGGGATGACTATATTGATAAGTATAATGATCAGTTAATGTTTAGGATAATGACATGGAATTTTGGTCAAGGATAGATCGAAGGGATTTCTAGAAATACATCCTTGTCTAGATACTGCAAGTGGATTTTTCTCTAGTATTTATGTACCTTGGGCTATCAACACTGATAAAATGTTATGGTCCTAACATAGGGTAATCTGGTACACAACAACAGGTCCTGTTGCACACCTCTTTTGAAACTCTTGGGTGACATTCTTTGGGAATTAAAAAATCACATTATTAACCATCAAGAAGGATTGAAATATAGGATGAATATTAATTAACAGTGATAATACTATGGTTTAATAGATTAATGAAGTGGTATCCATGATTTAGGAATCCTATATATAATTTTCCCAGATCATAAGGTATCCCAATTTGACAAATGATTCTCACATAGTTCATTTTGGTTTATTAAATTGAGATAAATAAAAAGAGATTGGATAAAATTTAATGTTATTAATGTGGAATAAATGGGAAATATGTGACACTATTTTTCAAGGGGACATATAATAAATAGAATCATGATTTTGGTATATTTATTGGATATACTCTTTATGATATTGATACCTTAAAAGTCAAATGAAATTTATGTGATGTTATTTTTGTATATTTTACATTAAATATAAGAATAATTATTATATTTAGTTCAAGGTACCTTAAGACGCGATTTTTGTTACATATTATAGGATAAATGTATTATGAAAATTATTTTTGAAACTAGAGTAATGAATTAAGAATAATGTTGGATGAATGAAGTACTTATGTTTTGGAATTTTAATATTACGTTATATAAATCATAAAATATATAAGTTTTTTAGCATAAGTTTTCATTATGTATTGAAAAACATATGTATTAATGGTGATCAAGATATAGAAATGTAATATTTTAATAATGGTATTTCAAACAGTATTGTAATCACAATGCAAAAAATATTGTATTTCACAATGATAATAATGTGATTGATTTGGATAATTAAAATTGTATTGCTCTTATTACCCTATATAATTTTATTTGTTGGTTTAAAAATTATTTTATGTAATAATAGAAGATGATTTCAACTTATTGGAGTTTTGGATTGTATCTAATAACCTATGGAAGAAGGAATAATTCATGTTTTCCAAATGAAGCTATGGTAATTTGGGTTGTTACCATGTTTCAAGACAGTATATAATAATGGTGGTCACATGATTAGAATTTAAAAACTAACAATACATTTTGATATATGGGGGATCGATGTTAAGATGATATCATGAATTTTTTCTATGTTTTTCAATTTTCAACTTTTAGAAGGGTTATAAGGTTGACCATTCACAAAAAGTTAAAGTTAAACTTTGGAAGAAGTATTTATTCACTATGGTTTTATTGAAAACCACGATTAAAAGTAAATTTAATGATTTAACTTATTTTATGATTTTTTGTCAAATATTATATTTTATAATAGTATATTTTTAGAAAAATACATCATGTATTTTGGGTGAAAGCCAATAATTTCCAGAACAGAAGCTCGGACTTAACCCCATGATAGAAGGATGAATACTATTTCGTGCCTACGACTGGCCTATGGGATGTAATGGTTAATGATTTATTATTATTATTGAATAATTATTTATGACAAAACAATAGTTTTACTTTTAATATTTAGATATTAATGTATTAACCATGTGGATTATTAATAATAGTTAGAACCAAATATTTTTTCCTTTCAATTCATTTATGGGCCTTAAGATCCGCTAAAATTTTACTTTATCAGTTTGGGAATCAATGTTAATTTCCAGGCATCCATTACATAATGTGGTGGATGAATTATATATTCTTAAATCCTAAATAAATAATGATATGTTGTTGAATAAAATATATAAAGTATATATATTTCCATACATTATTGGACAATAAAATAAGTACTCAGCATTAAGATTATGATCAATAGAAAATTGGTTGTCCTAATACCTTAATTGTTTTTGAAATAATTGCTTTATAAATCATAAGTTTATTGAATTTGTTAACATCAACATTTATTTATTCATTATGTTTTTTATTATTTATTAATTGAATCAATCCATATAAATATTTACTTTTTTCATCCATGTACTATCTTTAGTCCCAACTTATGTTCTACAATGTGGAAACCTAGGCATTTGGTACATTAGGTAACCGTTATGGTGCCAAACATCTCTTTTAAGGGATTATTTTTAGGAATTTTTATGATTTGGGATTATATGAATGTTAATTTTGTTATTTTATCATATGACAACACAGATGAATTTTGAGGGATAAATAAATTTTTAGGGGGGGTAGAATGTAACACCCAAAGTTTTTATGGACCGTTTTTCTAATTAATTAAATATTCATTAATGTCTTTAAAAGTCATAGTTCAAAAATTAATTTCATATGGAACCAACATTACATACATTACACAAAACAAAATCCTAGATCACGTTACACCACACCAACATTTTATATGTTACACACAACACAAACATGGCATATTATGCATGCAACCCCGCTATATCTACGAAATTGTGTTTTGATGTTATAGTTACATAAATTATATAATTAAATCCCAGACATTAAACATAGTAATATTAATATTAATAACTAATTTTAAAATAATTTTTTATAATTTTTTTATATAAATAAAACATATTAATATACAAATATATAATTTTTGGTAAATTCATTTTATGTTTAAAAAAAATAATGTTTTCTCAAAAGAACTAATTTTGATAATAATAAAAATTAGAAACATGAATACTTTGATTTTGATAAAATAAGAATACTTTTAGAACTTTTTATTTTAAAATTAACATGGGGTGAATTTTTATATTTTTCAAAGAAACATTATTTTTTGATGAATAGTGAAAACAAATGATTCTTAATTAATAACTTGATTTCATTTAAATAATTGGTAATGTTAAAGTAAATTGTAAAAAAAATTAATGTAAACTTATATAAAATATAAAATATTTTTTACAATTTAGTAAATTGTAATAAATTTCACTTTTAAATTTAATATAAAAATGCAATAAACTTTTGAACATCTTTCTACATTAAAGACACATAATCTTTTGCTATTTGTGGGACTAGTTGAAATTTTAATTTTCCCACATCTAAGAATTTAATTTAGAAAAACTGAAAACCACAATTTTAATAATTATAATATTTAGATTATAATAATATAAATTTTAATGTTTACTAAAATCATTAGTAAATGTGAATGAATTTAATCACAATGATTAAAGTGGATTTTAGAATATGTAGGGACTAAACATTAATCATAGTGTCAGAAATGACTTATAAATTTATCTATCAACACTTTTTTTTGGACATTCATCATTCTTACACAATCCAATTATTATTTATGTTGGGTTTTAATGATTTTTTTAATAACTTGTTTACACCTAACTTGTTTTAAAAAAATTCCAAGTGATTCTTTTTCTATAACTATAAAAGGACACTAACTCTCCCACTTCATCAGACATCTCAAACCTCTTAATCTCATACAACAACATCACAATTCACTCCATATAAATACCCCTTTACTCCTATAATCCATACCTTTAATAGAAATAGATAAAATATTTCCATTTTGTGTAAACTAAAAGGAGTTACCCAATTAAAAAGTAACATTTACCCTCAAATCCATTTTTTTATTTAATGTTGCCTCACCATATAATTAATTTTTTCCGAGGTTGTAAAATAACACCAGTATCATCATTATACTAGGATTTTATATGCTATGATTACAATATTCACATACACACACCTTCATCAAATGGATAACAATTATATTTATTATGTGTACAACGTACTATGATCCAACAAAATGATGATTTTTAAATTTTCCATACCACCTCCCATGAAGAGAAATATGATGGAAAATATATTTATATATATTATTAATATTATTTATTATTTCATTGACTGCATTTAATCCTTTTAAAATACATATTATTTTTTTCATTCCATTGTGTGTTAAAACAATAATTTTGTTTGAGAATGTCTGGTCTACTACCCCCTCTAAGTGATATGATTTGTCCATACACTTCATGGAATGTATTAAGTATGAGTTTAATAAACATATTTGATATATATAACATTATAATTACACTATAACAATATTATATATGTATTTTAATATCATGGAGCAACCTGGTATATTACTCTATCAAAATCCAGTGTTTGGGGTGTTTTCGGTGGCAAAAGTAGAAAATTTCCAGAGTTTTCCAAATTTCCTGTTTTCATGTCTGTAGGTAGAGGTGTTGGTAGGTTAATGGAATCAGTAAGTCCTCGAGTAAGTAGGTCAAGGGTGTTGGTAGGTCGAGGCATCAGTATATCAATGCTTTGGCAAGACGAGGTGTTAGAATGTTGAGGCATCAGTAGGTTAGGGAATCTCTAGGTCTGGGCGTTAGTATGTCAAGGGCATCGGTGTGTCGAGTCGTTGGATGGTTGCAGTGTCATTATGTCGATGCTTCAGTATTTCAAGGAAATTTATAGGTCTAGGGAACCAGTAATATAGGGAATCGGTAGGTCAAGGGCATCCGTAAGTTGAGGTGTTGGTGAGTTTGGGAGTTGGTGAGTTTGGGAATCGGTGATTTGGGTTGTTTGGGATTTAGTACCTCAGTTATTCAGGAATCAGTAGGCTTCATTGGTGGTACAACATTGGTAGCTCAACATTAGTGACTCAATATTATTGACTCACTGTTGGGGGATCACAATAGGTGGCTTTCTATCAGTTACTCACCCATCGAGGACCCATTTCCTATATTTCCCATTTTTCATTTTTTCTGACATTATATTTAATTTGATATTAATAAAATTTAAATCCATTTTTGGGAGTTTCTAAAATTGTTTCAAATGATATTAATTATCACATTAATATCCTAATCCTCCATGGACTTTTAAATAGTGGACTTGCGTGCTCTTTTCCACAATCCGACATTAATGGAACATTAAATCATTCCCACAACGATTGATATAGGATCTAGATTTTATAAGATGATGAATTCCCTTACAAGGGTGTTTCTATTTTATCATGGTTCACCTAGAGTATTCCATTCTCATGGAGTGGTGTGTTATACCATATCCATCAATCTTATTTTCTAAAATTTTTCCTACTACTCGTGTACCCCTTATTTTGGCATAAGAAATAATCATTTGCCCATTATTATTCCATATATTGATTTCTTTTATCTCACATTTAATGATGAATCAATTTTGGTGGGTATATTTATTCCTCCTTCTGAGAACTCATAAATAATATTTTAATGAACATAATAAGAAATAATAAATGAGGTGTTGGGAAGATGATGATGATCATTTTTTATATATCTTTGATCCACATCATGAATCAGGTGGGTTGTTTTCTTTTAAAAGACATATAAATTGGTGGTCTCTATTTTCATACCTCTCTAATATGTGAATAACTTAGATAAGAATTGGAACCTTATAAATAACTTATATTTGGTAAAATAAATGGATTCCCCATGATATAATATGTTGTGTGATAACATATGTTTTATCAAGTGGAATTAAGGTACTAGTGATGCTAAATCTTATTAAACTTTTCATTATTCTTGTGGCTATGGGTTGTTTGTGTTTATGTTTACCCATTCATTGGTTTTGGTTGTGTGGTGTTGTGGATGGTGGTGTGATTGTGTGTATTGGATGGTATGGGTTTTTTGATTATATATCATGCTGAGTTATTGATTGATTGTGAAATGGATGGACTAGTTATGTAGTGGGATTTCAACTACGCAATGGTAGGGATGTTAGGCAGCAAGATAGGGTCGGGTCATGATTTCATGTTTATAGTTGTGTTGGGTGTGGTTTTATTATTCATCCTGGAATCCAGGTTTTGTTATCAGAGGATGAATTGTGTAGGATAACATTGAATAAGTGTTTTGGATGTTTCATTATTTGTTTGACTTAGTAGTGGTTGGCATGGTTTCATCCCCATATAAGGTTTGACATGTTTATTAGTTTCCCTGGTAGAAATAGAAATAAAAAAATGAATAATTTGATAATGAAGAATGATATTTTGTTAAATGAATTAAATGGTGATGTGTTTCAAGTTGTGTCTTATAGTGAAGTGTTGTTCAACTGACCATCGTTCATGGTGGTACGTGAATGTAAGGGCATCCACAAAGGTGTTTTTTAGTAGGAGGGTTGTATTTTTAGAATCTTATAGGATGGGTTGAGATTGTTTTATCTATATATACATATATATAAACTTTTAGTACCTTATGTTTTCTACACGTATCCCACCCATGTTCAGTACTGTGTGCCAAACACCCCCATTTTTATGGGAGAGGGTGTCCTTCCAAACATCCCTGTTAGAGGATTGATTGACTGTTGCTGAATTTAGCCTACACCATATTATAGTAATTGATCTCCAATGAATCATCATGCATGATATACTGTCTTGACATTTAATACCACACTAACGGTATTGGTTATGTGAGAGGTGGTTCATTTCATAGGTGTCTTAAGGTTTAGGCCTGGTTGTTTTCAAGCGATATGTGTGGTGGTTGTGGCCTAGTTTTTTTAGGGTAGGAAGTGTTGTCGTGTGTAGCTTAGGTGTATTTAGGTATTTTAGGGATGTGGGGATTTTTGATGAGTGTGATTGATTCAAGACGTTCACCATTAGGGATGTGCAGTTAACAATTGGGAAGTGGTGTTGGGTACCCAAATATCGATGTGGTTAATAATTTTTCTTAATTGATTTGTGTTATTTGGTTATCATTACAGGGTGAGGTTAGGTTGGAATTTATACCTTTTTAGTTGATTTTGAGTTTATAGTTTTTTTCTCATAGATTCATTTGTATGATTCTCCAACCTATTCATTGTTGAATTGGTTTTTTCCCAACTGAGTATTCTAGTATACTAACCCTACATATATAAAACTACTTTCTGGTTTTCTAGGAGATTACACGAACCATGCTTGACCATAATAGATCGAATGTTAGGAATGATTCTTGTGTCCGTATTTAGTTTAATTTTGGTACATACATTGGATTTTTCTAGTAATTTCAAGATATTTTACATTAAACATGCATGTAAAATTGATTTTGGTTATATTATATATATCTGTTGAGAAGTTTTTTTGGATATTGGTACTTCTTATCTTCCGATCATGGTCACTATAAAAAGTGTAATGGCTTTCATTTTTGTGTTATTTATATTCCCTTGATGTTGGTGGCCATCCCTAGGCCTATTGGAGGAGGGACTCGGGGGGTCATTATATATCCATAAACATGACGAAGGAAGGTCTCAAAATCATTTTATCCCTTCCCTCATCTTGAATAAGGTGGGTCATTAAATAATGGTATCATAAGTGATGGTTTAGAGGTAGGATGGAATTTGGAGTTAGGAAGAGTGAGGATTACATGGGTTGGTAGGGCAACAGTTTTAGCTGATCATGGTGTGTGACATAGGCCAAGGAAGACCAACTAGGACACTAGATTTTAAGGGTCCCCTATGATCTGATGCAAGGACTATGAGATTATAGAACAACCCAGTCAAGACTACACAATTTTTAGGGTAGATATCCTTGGAAGGGTACACATATCATAATGGCTTGTGATATGGTTTTTTGGGAGTTTTTTTGAAATTAAAATAAATAGTGAGTGAAAATTAATCGTAAGATAAAATTACATAATAACATAGTTTAGGTGTTCCTTTTTTCCTTTAATTTATGTCTCCCAGATGGATCCCTCATGTGGTATGAGCAGTAGAGGGTTAGCAGGCTGCACAGGTTGTCCAACAGAGTGCCAACCCTGCAGAGGTGGATGATCAGTGGAATAAGATGCTTTGTGATTACCAATATCATAATCTAGGAATGTACAAGGGAGGTGTATCAAATATGGAGACAGAGAGTTGGCTTGAGGAGCTGTTGATTTTTTTAGATTCATCTGACCTCCAATAGAGTACAGGGTTCCTCTAGTAGTGATCCATATGAGTGGAGTAGCACATCAGTGGTGGATGCTTTAACTACAGGATAGGAAGAATATTGATTTTTCATGGGATGACATTGACAATGAGTTCTTGGATGAATTCCTTGCATCCACTAAGAATGATGATAAGGGTTAGGAGCCACTCTCCCCCCAGTATGGGATTTTTATGGTGATGTAATTGAGGATCCAGTTCAAGAATCTCCATCATTTTACTCCATATCTCTTTCTAGATGAGGAGTCTTAGGGGAGACGCTTAGATGAGGCACTCCATCCTTCTCTTTAGTATGTGGTTACTCCCTTCACCCAACCCATATACATCGAGGATTAGAATAAGTATTAGGTTGTGTAAAGGATTAAATCGTTAATTGGAATGTCGTAGGTGGGAAGTCCTCTAAACGCTTCAAAGGTGATGGTTTTCAGCAACAATTCTCTAGAATATGGGCCTTCCAGGTTTCATTTACCACGGATCCGACCTTAGTAGTTTCAGTTTTGACCCTCTGGCCCCATCCCTTTTCCAATAGGCCATGGTATGAGGTTTTTTCATATAGAGGACATGGGAACCTCTATAGAATCTTCCAAACGTGAGATTGGTTCAATGAAGGTGGGTAGGTTCTGTGCTCACCTCAGCAGCATTTACTAACCAGGACTTCCCTGCAGCATAAGGAGTCGGCTACGGCTCCACCCAGGGAAGGTAGTGGAAGAAGAGGCCAACTCAATGTTCACCACATGGATCTAGACTAGGTCACATCGAGGGAGGTCGCTAATAATAAAGGGGTAGAGGAGGTGGGCATGGGCAGTTTCACACTCCAGAAGAAGCTGTTCTAGAATGACTTCGAGATCATTTGAGAAAATATCCAATTATTTAATAGAGTGTCTTGATCCATTGTTGATTCATGATCTTCACACTACTTTGTTGTAGCTGGTCTACCCATGCTATGGTTTTATACATCGAGAGAGTTTCTATTCCCCGGGGGTTGAAAACACCATTTGTTGGTCAGAGTATATATTCAATGTTTTTCAAGGATGCAGACAATTGTTTGGGCCACATCAATATAGGAAGATCTCAAACTGATATATATAAAAACTACAGTATTATCCATGAAATTATAGGTTGTAATCTATTTTTTATGTTGTCCACTAATTTTGGAGGAGAGTTATGTTTTCATACAAAAAAGGCCATATGGAATCTTTTGTTGGTGAGATGAGCTGTCAGATGGACATCTCATACTTTTAACATATTTTTTCCTTGTTAGCTGAGTTGACATTTGGATTGATAGATTTTTATATGGTGGATGTTCTGAGAGTTTTTAGATAGTTTCTAGATGTTCTCTTGAAGTAGTTTCTAACACTTCCCCCTCAACATTATGTTGAGTTCATGATTAACATATAGCTCGGTGCTCATCTGATCATGATGTATCCTAATCAGATGGAACCATCTGAGTTATGGGAGATTCATATTCCATTTTATAATCTAATGAATAAGGTTTTAATCCTAACAAGTATGTCATAATATTCTCATATAGTCTTTTTTTAGGGATGCAGATAGTGGTATAAGGCTCTGCACAGACTATCAGATATTGATTCATGTAACAGTCAAAAACACTAACCATATCCCAAGAATGGATGATCCTTTCAACTATATTAGAGAAGAAAGATGGTTTTCTAAGGTTAAACTACAATATGGGTATCACTAGTTATGGATGAATGAGGGTGGTATCCTGAAAACTTCTTTCAGGTGATGGTATGGGCACTTTTGAGTTCGTGGTTATGAATATTGATGTAACAAATACATTGGATGTGTTCATGGGGCCTATAAACTTTGTCTATCATGAGTTCATGAGCCGGTTCATCATCATATTCATCGATAGTATCCTAATATTATTGATGTCATATGAAGAGCATACTGAGCATATCTGGACTATTGTAGAGGACCATCGACACAACCATAACTACGGACTGCTTTCGAAGTTCATGTTTTGGACAGAATATGTCCTCTTTCATTGACATGTGGTGTCTTAATAGGGTGTAGTAGTGGAACCGTAGAAGTATTTGGTAGTCTATTCATTGGCAGCACCAAATATTTCCAATTAGGTTCAACGTTTTCTCTATTAAGTAGGATTCTACTAAAGATTTCTAACTTATTTCTCACCATTAATAACTATTTTGATGGATTTGTCCAGAAAAAGAGATGATTTAGTGTAGGGAATTAAGTTCTAGGTGGTGTTCAGTTCTCTAAATTGAATGTTTTTTAGCTATTCAATTTTAAGGATACCATAGTAAGGGGTTATGTTTTAGGTTATTCATGATGCTTCTCGTCGAGGCTTGCGGTGTACGATGATGCACCAATAAAGAGTGATCTTATATGTGTCTAGAAAGTTATGTCTACATGAACCTAACTATGCCACACATGATCTATAACTAGAAGTGGTCATGTTTTCACTAATGATATTGCAACATTACCTCATTAGGGAGCGTTTTGTGTTCATCACAGTTCACAATGGCGTGAGGTACATCTTTTCCAAGTGACACCTGAACGTGCGGTAGCAGTGGTGGATGGGGTATCCCTTGAATTATGATTTTTAGATCCTATACACCTCAGTTAATGATAATGATGTGGCTTGTGGTTGGAGTTTTACTTCAAGAAGGATGTGTTTTGGTAATCTATATATGGTTGGAGGGTGATGGTGGATTTGGGTACCATTATCAAAGACGAAGAAATTGAGGGAATCATGGGCCATCTATTTTAGATTATGTTACAATCATCTCTGAAGCTAAAGGTGGAGGAGTCTCAGGGGTGTGACTCAGAGGTGGAGGTTACATGTGATCACATTGACTAGGGAGATTTTCTATAGGGATGTTCAGAGGATGGATAGAATCAAATATTGTTCTATGGGATGTTATTTTTCCAAATGGAAATGCATGAGTATCTTCTCCATGAAATTAATAGCTGAATCCTAACAGTTTAAAGGGGAGTTTTCATGATGTAATGAGGCTTGATAGAATAGTTCTGGTGGCTTAGGTTGATGTGGTCAGTGGTAGATATTGGGTTAAAGGGCTTATTGTTGCATTATGTAATGGCTAAGAACCGTGTTCCTATGGTGTGTTTCATAAACTAGATTTCCACGAGTTGATGGGTATGGAATTTTGATGGATTTCATCACAGTATTACTCAAGGATCTGGGATGAAGCAATAATATTTATTTAGTAGTGTTTCATATGATGATATCGCCTCATATCTTAACTATCAAGGAATTATGAAAAATGGATTCCATAGCATAGAGGTATGTGTATGAGGTGGTGTGGTGATGTCAGATTTCCAGATTCATCATCCAAGATTAGGATACAAATTTTACTTTTCGATCTTGGAGGGTATTGATGGATTCTGAGGTGGCACTATTTTTACATAGTTTTTCCACACTTTTTACTTAATTTTTAATGATTTAATTAATTATTTAATCACTTTATACTAAATAATTGAACTTTTGTAATTTTATAGTAAACATTGTTAGTTAATCAATTTTTATAATTAATTATGTATTTTTACTCTTTAAAATAATAATTTTAATCTTACATTCCTTTTATAATAAATTATATCATAATTAGTTTGGTTAATTTAAATCTTCTTAACTTTTTAATAAGTTAATATCTATTTTTAAGCAATTATTTAATCTACATAATGTTATTTAATTAAGTTATTCTTTATTTTAATATTTTATCATTTAGTTTTGTTACATTAGAATAGGTTAACAATGGTAAATAATTGGTTTAGTCTTCCTACTAATCAGTTATGTTAATAATTTGTGTTTTAAATTTAATAAAATCATTCGCTATTAATATTTTGTGTTCAATTAGTTAATTAATTAATTAATTATAAGTTTTTAAACATTAATTATTTTATTTTATGTGCACAGATTATTTATTAAGTCACCAAATTTATATTTTAGTCTACCGGTAAGGTACATAAGATATTGTGGTGATTTATTTGGGTCACCGATGCTAATTATCATTGTTTGCGGGTACTTTTTAATTAGCATGTTTAGTTATTTTAATTTATGTCTTATTAATTTATTTTAAATTATTCAGTTTATAATTTTAGTGTTGTAAATATTTATTTTAATGTTTTTAATTTTTATTAAAAATCTAGTTTTAAATTAATGGTGTTTAGTTTTCGTTTTAAGTAATTATTTTTATTCCTTGATTTTAATAACTTAATTCTTAACTTTTTAAGTTTAATTTTTTTTATTTAAATAAAAGTTATACCGTTAGTATTCTACCAGTGACCCCCGCACCTCACTATCACTTCGCTGTATATCGTTGACCATATTGGTATTGGTAGCTTCTTCTTTTATTTTTTAACGGTGACCCTTTTACGTAACAGTAACCTTTTATTTATTCTACCAGTGACCATACCTCAAGCAGCCTACCGGTAGTCTTTATTTCTTTTTCCATCAGTGACCTCTATTTTAATCTACCGATGATTATTTAATTTTATACTAACGTCGATCTTATTATATCCTAACGGTAATTTGTTTTATTGCGTACCAGTGACTTGTTTTTTTTTTCTGCAGTGACCCACATTTACTCATATCACCGGTGACCTCCTTTTATTTTAAATTAATGGCAGAATTTGATGTTTATTTAATATTGACTATTTTTCTGCAGCTCATCATTACATTATTTTTATTACACTCACCGTTCAGATCTATCGTGTTATACCTCACCGTCAGCATATACCTCACTGATATTACCATATAACAGTGACCTTGCACACACCCTTTTCACACCGCCCTGTTAGCCCTCTAAATATTTTTTTTCCAACCTCACCATTTTATTACTTCTCACCATTCCTCTTACCCTACACTAACACTTCAATTTTTCATCCTCACAGTTTGGATATTTCACCTCTTTTTCTCACCGTTACTGTTCCATACCCAAACCTCACCATTACCCAACTTCTTTTTCTGCACTAAACACTGCACTGGATTTGGAGGTTAAACCCTTATTCCATTTCTAAGAGTTCCAGCCATTGGAGGTGTCCGCATGTTAGAAGTTAACATTGCTTTGCTGGTTTCTATTTCCACACCGAGCAGGATCTCAAGTATATGTTTATTTGGAAATCCAAGGATGCCGAGTCGCGCCATCTGGAAATGATGATGCTGTAAAAAGAGTTTTGCGAGCTGATTTTTGTTGTAAGAGGGGTTGTGAGTATGAGGGAGATCCACTGACGGAGTCGCCGTGAGGAGAAAGACTCGGGTCCCTCTGTCCTCCGCTGAGGAGAAGGAGTGTGCTATGTTGGTGAGGTTCGACCCACTGTCTGCAGTTGCTGGATGCCGCTGGAGGGAAGTGTTGTCAGACCAGCTACTTCGAGGGAGTCTGTCGCTGCTGTTTGTATGTAGAAGGAGCCAAGCTGAGCTGGAGCCGCCAACTGAGTTGGATCCACCGACCGATGCTGAGGAAGAAGAAGACCTCCTCACTACCGTGTTCCTATTTGGGTAGGAGGAAATAGTAATAAAAAAATTCAATAATAAGATATTATTAATAAAATCAAAGTAAAATAAAGAACAAGGAAAAAATAATAAAAGTAAGGTAAAGTTAAAAGTAAAGTTAACTTTACATAAAAGTAATATTTATATAAAATTAAACTTTAACTAAGTCAAATAAATATAAAATTACCCATTAGTGTTATAATTTCAGAAATTTTAATATTAATAAGTTAATAAATTATAAATTAAATTAAAAAGATAAACTGATAATATGTTTTAATAATTAATTAATTAACTATTAATAATACAAATTTATAATTAAAAATAATTATAAATAAACCATAAAATATACATATTGAGTAAAAAAATATATTTAAAACATAAGTATTAATTTTAATTACATAAATTAGGTCAAACTAATAAATAAATTTATTTTTACATAAATTAATCTAACAATTTATTTTCTTAAAAAGTAATTACAATAATGATAATTAATGTAGTAATAATAAAATTTACTAAAAAAATATATGTTATAAATTGATTACTTTTATAGTTATGATGTCAAATTTTAATGATTTAGTTAAAATATGATAATCTAAAATAATTTAGTATTTAGTAGTATATATTTGTTAATTTAATTAAATTTTTAGCATTTTGATTAACTTTTTAATAATTATCTCTTATTATTTTTAAATAGTATTATAATAGTAAACATAAATAATAACATTAAATTTTTAGTTAACTCTCACTGAGTTTTATTTATTTTTTTTTTTGTTTAAATCATGACAGGTTCATTCAAGATACATGATTACGTCCAGGTACATGCAACTAACTCATCCGGAGTTATTTAAGAGGGAAAAACTCGCGCGATGTGCCTGTCACAGGTAAAACACATGTGTGCAGTGTGCTCATGAGAAACACATGAAGTCGGAGGAAGCATGCAGTGACATGTATCAGATGAAAGATGGTATTTTTAGGCCGAGTAAGCTGTAGAATTTGGGGAGGACTTTCATTTTCACTCTCTCATTCATTCCACGAACAAGCATTGGAGAGTAGATCCAGGACACTCATTCATTCCATGAACACACATTGCAGAGTAGTTCCAAGACACTAATTTTGTCTATTCCACGACTAAATCTATCTGAGAGCAGACTCCAAGGAGAAACTCCGGAGACAAGTAGGAGACCAAGGATCCTGAGAGTAGAGCAGTACTTGGAGAGTACTTCTTCCCTATGCCCTTTATATGTTTTACTCTGTTCTTGGATGTTTTTTATTTCTTTAATCAATAAGATCAAAGGATGAATTTTTTAGATCAGGAATTCTTTTATACTGGTTTGTCTTTAAAATTTTTCAATTACTTACATTTTTCAAAATCATATTCAATTGGTGAGATTTAATATTGATTCTCTTTTCAGTTGTTTCACACAATAAATGTTTTTAAATTCATAAATTCAAAAACTACTTGTCAGATAATTATTTAATACATTTTTAGAGCATTAATGTTTTGCATCTGGAAATTTATAGCGATTTTATTTCCAGATGTTATCATTTAATAAATGTCAAGAAGTTCGTCTGATTTTGGAGTGGTGAACTCCTAAAATTAGTCTTCTGTGTGTTGAGTTTTTTGGCAAGGGAGACTTTTCACCTTTATTTCTTGAGGTGTGATTCAATAATGTTTAGTGATGAAGACATCCATTAAACCAATAGTTTGGAATTATTGATTGTTACAAATTGATCATTGTTCCTTGTCTTGGTGCTTAATATTAGTATATTGTATTTCTTTTGTATATCATAATCTTTATAAACATCATTTTATATTTAGAAAATCTTGTTTCATCATCATATTTCCATTTCAGTAATGAATGTAATGAAAATAAAAAGTAAAAAAGTTGGTTTCCCCACTACTGACAACAGTGGGGGATTAACATTTTAAAACCTTAAAAATCCCTCGTCTACCTTCTCTTGGGTTCGACTCTTCACTACTATACTAGTGTAGGTTTATAAATATCATTTTGAGGGTTGTGAAAACCTCCGGCCTGTTCATAATTTGGTGTCATTTCCATGGATGGCCTACACTGAGAGTCTAGGGTATAGAAAACATAAAAAAAAAAAACAAAAAAAAATCATATATAAAAAATTCTACTTTAAAAACGGCATTGATCTAGAACCTATTGTTTGTGTGTTTTTGAAAAAAATCTGCCTCACTGTGAACTATTGTGTGTTTAACCTCAGCAGGTTTTAGTTTAAAAATGGATGTTCATGAACACTGGAATCAACAGGGGCCACATTGTGTGTGTTGCTGGTATTATGGGCACACTGCCTGGCAGTGTGTCTATAACCAGCCACAACAGGATGTTTATATTTAATAAAATGAAAATTTCGAATCTAATCCTAAATTCCTTGATAAACTAGAATTAATAGAAACCAAACTGGATTATATGGAGAATAATTGGAACACTTGGTTTACTAAAACCCATGAAATCCAACTTAATGATTCTCAAGAGCGGAATCAAAGAATGAATAAATTAGATAACATGCTCTTGGAATTAGTACAAAGGGTTAAAGAAGACAAAAAAATTGAGGAAAATGAAAAATAAAATTTTTATAAAATATTTGAAAATGAATTTGAGGAGGAAATTGAATCTAACACGGGAAAACAAACCATTTATTTTGATAAATCAGACATTGTTGAACATAATTTGGAAATAACCAACTCGCTGAGTCAAGAAAACAACACTGATAATCCAATAAAGAACTATATTGCTTTTGAGTTGTAAAATTTTGAAACAAAATTAAAACAGATTGAAAAAGATAGCCCAATTATTTTCATAATTCCTACATTTGAGATAAATCAATGTTTTAGGAATTTTCAGAATGAAGTCATTCGACTTGAAGACAAATTAGAAGATGAAAACTGCATTGTTAATAATTCTTCACCCGAAATTTCTGAAATTCTCAACAATGAGCTTAATCTTGATATTTCATACACTTTGGAAGAGAATCTTAAGCTGGAAAACATAGAATCTGAAATTTTTGATCCTCAAAAGAACACTTATCTTCCATATTTCGAAACTACATACCCAATAATTTCTGAAATGATGTTGTATGATGATGGGAGTGAGGGAATAATATTTGAATAAAGACTAACTAATGAGTTTTAATTTCCTTATTCTCATAGTAATTAGTTTTCGGAATCATTGTGCAATAAAATAGAAATTAGTGTTGACCAACTTGAAGTGAATTTTCTTAACATGAACATTTTGGAAGCTGAATTAATTGAAACAGAATTGTACAATTCTTCTCCTAAAATTGAATTGAAACTCTCAAATGACATGGTTTTATAAAGTGAGACTTTTGAACTTGATCTTGAAAGAGAAGTTGAACACAAATTAGATGATTGTTGCAGAATTGATTTGTTTGAAGTAGTAGATGTACAATGTGAGTTAACAGATGAGGATCTTTTGGAAGAGTTTTATAACATTGTTAGAGATAAACCTGTTAGTGATAAAACAAATTCTCTTCCCTGTCTGTCACTTTAATCCTCACCTATGAAGGGTTCTGAGCCTTTTCATGATACTGATTTTAGTCTAGATGGAGAATTATAATTGAGTTCCAATGTTCATTATTCTGTTCAGCACACTATTGAATATCCTGTTGAAACTACTAATCAGAATTCACCCTTTTGCACCATTGCACTTGAACCTGTTAGTGTTTAGGTTAAGATAGGAATCAATGAGAATAATGCCGCACCCTTTGAAGCACCAGGTTATATGTTGTCCCTTAATATGAATTCAAATCATGAATAATATGAAATAAAACTGGAAGTGGAAAACACTATACCCACAACTGTTAAAGGGTGATTCTTATGGGTTATTCTAAGCTATGAGAGTTTGGTTTTGATTATCTTGAGAGCCCACAATTTTCATTATTCTGTTAAAAATAATTGGGCCAAACACATGTTGTGGTTCCTATTAAGGAAACAACATCCACCAAGTGACTATGGTTAGTTGCTAGGTGAGTCCGGTTTGGGACTTTAAACCTAGAGCTACATGGGAGGAAACCCATGGTTTTTATTTTGTTAATAAATAAATAAAATTTAATTAAATAATTTCTAACTGAAGAGTTTAAATATAGTGCTTCATTGGACTCAACCCATGCTCTTTGTTATGTGTTTACTTTTGTTTCTATTCTTGTTTAACTTTCAATAATGTTCCTTTGTGATGCCTTCTCTTTGCAATGTCTATGATAGTTATTTGTTCCTCGTTCTCATGCTTTGTGTTTCTAGGATGATGATGCTTTGTCATTTAAGGAGTGGAATTCCCATGCTGAAGGTGTAATGGAAATCCTAGTAAGGGAAGTATTTTACGGTTATTGTTTGATTCATTTCTCAGCTCCTTAATGCTTCAAAAAAAGACCAGTGCATATTCTGCTTACTGAAAATCTGCCACATGTTTTGTTTTAAAAATTCTACTACATGTAACAATGATGTGCATAAAATCTACATGTGCCTCTTTCTTAAAAAATTGAATTGCACTATTGTTAAAATCATCCACTACTTGGAATTAAGTGTGGGGGGTACATGCTACTGGTCTTTTAAATCTGTTTAATGATGGTGTGTTTAGAATGAACTTCATCTACTTTATTTAATATCTAAATGAATAAATTTTGATAAACTTTCTTACACCCAGTTCATTGTGCACTTCCAAGTTACTTGTCTTGTTTGAACTGTACTGTAATATCATTTTCATTTGCTTTTGTGTTAATGAATATACTTGCTAATGAACATGCAGAATATTTTTTTTATTATGGAAAAAAATATTTTTTAACTTCATGGAGACCCTTTATACATGTCATATATCTACTTAATTGATAATCAGTTTTGAACTATAATTTATTAATTGTTCTTCTCCATATTTAGAAGTCAACTTTGGGGAAAAATTTGGGTATTAAGTGTAGGGGTGGGGGTCAATTCTTGACTTGCTAATCATTTCCTTAATGTAAGCCCATCAATTCCAACTACAACTCAAACTTTTTTTAAAAATGGTTAAAATATTTCAAAATTCTTGCAAAATTTTATGCTTTACAATTTACTCAATTGGTTATTGCCATTGGAAAAGTCCCTCGAATGTAGTAAGAACTTCATTGAACCTGAAATTAATGAGGATGGATGATTACTGAGTGATCTTACATAGTCTTTTGATGGAAATTTTGTTTAGGAACTAATTCTAGATGTGATTTAGGTCACATGTTAAGTGGATTATGATCATAATCCTTGGAACTAGAAGTTTGATTCTAATTATAGGGGACTCATTCGTTTTCTATAAATTATTAATAGTAATTTCATTAATGAGCCAATGTAAATGAATTTTATATAAATCCATTAAAACTGGAGTAATTTCGGCATCTGGGATCCCACCATGAGTCTCTGAGACCTTAGATGCCGGGTGCGTTTCTGTTAACTATAACCCCTCTGTACACATTGAATATGTTCATTGCACAGTGCTTAGAATAATGATACATGGATTGGGAAAAATAAATAAAGTGTCTAGTGTCAAAAAGGAGCTCATTAAGGTGAGGGGAATGACGTACACCAAATGAAGAAGGGATCAGTTGGATTATATGGAAATCATTTATGTTTTTCATTAAGGCGATTCACAAAAAAATTATTTATTTTTGGAACCTAAGTGAAAGGGTCAAAGTACAATGTTCCTTGGTTAAGGTCTTAATTACATTGATATTTTATCTCTTGTCATTCTTTTATTTAGACCCTGAGATTGGATTGAAGTTAATCACTAAGTCGTATCACATACGATGCATGACACCTTCTTTGAAGGATGGTATTTGCTTTCTTTATTACCATTGAGTATTTGTTCGAGGAAAGACTTGATTTCAACTCATTTTCTTAAATCCTACAATTATGCATTGTCCTCTGTTTTGAATGCTGGACATGTTACATTTTGAGAAAAATCATAAATATATTTTACTTGATTTAAATGATAATATAACATGTGGTTTTTTGAGGACAAACAATGTTTAAGTGTGGGGGAATTTGATGTGGCTCTATTTTTGCATATTTTTTCCACATTTTTTACATACTTTTTAATGATTTAATTAATTATATAATCACATTATACTAAATAATTGTATTTTTGTATTTTTATAGTAAACTTTGTTAATTAATCAATTTTTATAATTAATTATGTGTTTTTAGACATTAAAATATGAATTTTAATCCCACTTTATTTTTCTAATTAATTATTTCTTAATTAGATTGGTTAATTTAAATATTCTTAACTATTTAATAAGTTAATAAATATTTTTAAGAAATTATTTATTATACATAAATTTATTTAATTAAGTTAGTCTTTATTTTAATATTTTATCTTTTATTTTTGTTACATTAGAATAGGTTAACAATGTTAAATAATTTGGTTAGTCTTCCTACTAATTAGTTATGATAATAATTTGTGTTTAAAATTAAATAAATTCATTCCCTTTTAATATTTTTTGTTCAATTAGTTAATTAATTAGTTAATTAAGTTATTTTAAATAATAATTATATTATTTTATGTCCTCATATTATTTATTAAGTCGCCAAATTTTTATTTTATTCTACCGGTATGGTAAATAAGAGCTTGTGGTGATTTATTTGGGTCACCGATGCTAATTTTCAATGTTCGAGGATACTTTCTAATTAGTGTGTTTAGTTATTTTAAATTAAGTCTTATTAATTTATTTTAAAAATTATACAGTTTATAATTTTAGTGTTGTTAATCATTTATTTTAATGTTTTTAATGTTTAATAAAAATCTAGTTTGAAATTAATGTTGTTTAGTTTTATTTCTAATTAATTATTTTTATTCCTTATTTTAAATAACTTAAGTCTTAACATTTTAAGTTTAATTTTTTTCCTGTAAATAAAAGGGTCACCGTAAGTATTATATTAGTTACCCCCACACCTCACTGTCACTTCGCTGTATACCGATGACCATATTGGTACAGGTAGCTTCTTATTTTATTTTGTAATGGTGGCCCGTTGTCATAACAGTAACCTTTTATTTATACTACCAGTGACCTTACCTCAAGCAGCCTACCAATAGTCATTACTTCTTTTTCCATCAGTGACCTCTATTTTAATCTACCGGTGATTATTTAATTTTATAATAATGTTTAGCTTATTATATCATAATAGTAATTTGTTTTATTGTGTACCGGTGACTTGTTTTGTTTTTCTTCAGTGACCCACAATTACTCACCCCACCGGTGACCTCCTTTTATTTTAAATTAATGGCGGACTTTAATGTTTATTTACTAGATATTGTTTTTATGCACCTCACCATTACTTTATTTTTATTACTCTCACCGTTGAGATCTTTTATGTTGTACCTCACCGTCAGTATATACCTCACTGAAATTACCGTATAACAGTGACCCTGCGCACACCCTTTTCACACCACACTGTTAGCCCTCTCAATATTTATTTTCCAACCTCTCCATTTTATTACTTCTCACCATTCCTCTTACCTTACAGTTTCACTTCAATTTTTCATCCTTCCCATTAGGATATTTCTCCTCTTTGTCACACCGTTGATGTTCCATATTAAAACCTCACTTTTACCAAACTTCTCTTTTTGAACTAAACTCTTCACTAGTTGTGGAGATTAAACCCTTCTTGGATTGCTAGGAGCTCTCGCCGTTGGAGGTGTCCACAGGTTGGAATTTGACGTTTCATTACTAGTTTTTGTTGCCACACCAAGTAGGATCTAAAGCCTATGGTTCATTGGAAATCCAAGGAGGTCGAGTCGCGCCATCTGTAGATGAGGACGTTGCAAAAAGATTTTTTCGAGCTGATTGTCGTGGTTGGAAGGGTTTTGAGTAAGAGGGAGAGCCGCTGACGGAGTCGCCCTGAGGAGAAGGACTCGGGTCCCTCTGTCCACCGCTGAGGAGAAAGAGTGAGCTGCGCTGGAGAGGGTCGACCCGTTGTCCGCGGTTGCAGGATGCCGCTGGAGGGAAGTACCATCAGACCAACTGCTTCGAGGGCGTCCGCCACTGCTGTATGTACGTAGAAGGAGCCAAGTTGAGCTGGAACCACCGACGGAGCTAGAGTCGCTGACCGTTGCTGAGGAAGAAGAAGAACTCCTCCCTGCTGTGTGCCGATTTGGGGAGGAGGAAGGAGTTAACAAAAAAAATTAAATAATAATATAATAATAATTAAATCAATGGAAAATAATGAAAAAGGAAAAAATAATAAAATTAAGGTAAAGTTAAAAGTAAATTTTACATTACATAAAAGTAAACTTTAACTAAGTAAAAAAATATAAAATAATCTATTAATGTTATAATTTAAACAATTATAATATTAATAAATTGATAAATTATAAATTAAATTACAAAGATTTAATAATGATAAGTTTTAATAATTAATTAATTAACTATTAATAGTATAAATGTATAATTAAAAATAATTATAAATAAACCATAAAATATACTTATTAAGTAAAAAAATATTTAAAACATAAGAATTAATTTTAATTACATTAATTAAAAAACTAATTAATTAATTCATTTTTAATTAAATTAATCTAACAATTTAATTTCTTAAACAGTAATTACAATAAAGATAATTAATGTAGTTATAATAAAATTTACTAATACAATCTATGTTATAAATTGATTACATCTGTACTTATGATGTCAAATTTTATTGATTTAGTTAAAATATGATAATCTAAAATAATTTAGTATTTAGTATTTATATTTATTACATAAATTAAATTAATAGCGTTTTGATAAACTTGTTAGTAATTAACTCTAATTACTTTTAATTAGTATTATAACAGTAAACATAAATAATAACATTAAAATATTAGTTAACTCCCGTTGACTTTTATTTATTTCTTTTTGTGTAAAAAATGGCTGGTTCATTGATGAGTCATGTTTACATCAAGGTACATGCAACTAACTCATCTTGAGTTAGTTACGAGGGAAAAACTCGCCTGGCATGCCTGTCGCGGGTAAAACGCACGTGTGTGGTGCGCTCGTGAGAAAAACATGAAGTCGATGGAATCATGCAGCGACATGTAGCAGATGACAGATGGTATTTTTAAGCAGAGAAAGCAGTAGAATTAGGGGAGGACTCTCATTCGCTCGCACTCATTCATTCCACGAACACACATTGGAGAGCAGATCCAGGATGCTTAATCATGCCATGAAAACACATTAGAGAGCAGATCCAAGACTCACAATTTTTCTATTCCACGACCACATCCATCCCAGAGCAGACTCTGAGGAGGAATGCTGAAGATGAGCAGAAGACCAAGGATCCCGAGAGCAGAGCAGTACTTGCGGAATACTTCTTCCATATTCCCTTAATATGTTGTACTCTGTTATTTGATTTTTATCATTTCTTTATTCAAGAAGATCTAATGATGAATTGTTTAGCTCAAGAATTCATTTCTACTAGTTTATCATTAAAACTTCTTCAATTACTTACATTTTTCAGAATAATATTCATTTGGAGAGATTATATATTGATTCTATTTTCAGTTGTTTTACACCTTAAATTTTTTAAAATTCATAAATTCAAGAACTACTGGTGAGGTAATTCTTGAATACATTTTCAGAGAGTTAACATTTTGCATCTGGAAATTTATAGCGAGTTTATTTCCAGATGTAATCATTTAATAATTATCATGCAGTTCGTCTGAATTTGGTGTGGCGAAATTCTAAAGTCACTCATATGTGTGTCGAGATTCTGGTCGAGGGAGACTTTTAACCTTTATTTATTGAGGTGTGATTCAATATTGTGTAGTGGAGAAGATATCCTTTAAACCAATAGTTTGGAATTATCGATTGTTACAAATTGATCATTTTTACTTGTCTTGAGGCTTAATATTAGTATATTGTATTTCTTTAGTATATCATACTTAGTATAAAGTTTAGTTTATTTTTAGAAAATATAGTTTCGTCATCCTATTTCCATTTCAGCAATGAATATAAAAAAATAAAAAGTAAAAAAGATATCTTTTACACTGCTGAAAACAGTGGGGGTTTAAAGGTTTAAAACCATAGAAATCGCTTGTCTACCTTCCCTTGGGTTCGACCCTTCAATACTATACTAGTGTAGGTTTATAAATATCATTTTGAGGGCCATGATGACCTCAGAATTGTTCAGATTCCTTTAGAACCTACTTACACCTCAACAATGCTTTCCACCATCAAACAAATTGACATACATAGATGACTATCAAGATATTGGAGGCATTTTACAAGCATGTGTTATGTACTCTAGTAGGTTTTTTGTAGGATATTATCCTTTGATAGAGTTTTTGTACAATAATATCTATCACTATTCCTTTGGTATGGCCCTATTCAATTCTCATTGCAGCATTCCATTTTGTTTTCCATTATGATAGATAGAGGTTTTGGAGGTAGCAGTTCTTAGTCCAAACGTGATGCATAGTGCTATAGAGAAAGTGAAACATGTCCATGAGAGGTCGATGAAAGAACATAGATAGTATAATTCATCTATCGAACATTTGATAATGCCTTTGGAGTTCGATGATGGGGACAACATTTTCTCGAAGGTTTCCAATCAATGTGAGTAGTGGATGTTTGGAAGGCAGAGTCAGATTTATCACTGGTTCATCCGTCCTTTTGTGGTGTTGAAATTATTTGGTGATTGGTGTATGAACTAGCATTGCAACCATATTTGGGGAGGGTCAACGATGTCTTTCATGTGTCCATTCTTCATAGGTGCCTCATGATGACTCCCATGCCATTGATTAGGGGGAGTTGGATATTGAAGACAGAGCAACATTTGAGGAGATATTAATGGAGATTCAGGTTCATCTAGAGAATTTTATTCATTGAATAACTATTCCCTTGGTTCACATCTTGTGGATGCATGGTATCCTATAGGATAGTTATTGGGAGTAAGAGATGTAGATGTGTGCCCAATACCTAGAGTTGTTTTGAGTTTTTCTAGTGTGTTTTTTCTTATAATGTAATTTTTGAACCTTTTATTCTATGAGATGAGTTTTTCCTTGTTACGAGATGTATAATAATGTCATGTTCTAATAGGAGGGGATGACCTGATCCCAAAGCAAGATACATTAATGAGGATGTGATTAAACCCATGTGGTTAAGTAAGTGATGCCAAAAGTGGATGTTATCTATACATGGGGGATGAAATACCTTGAATAAAATGTTTATGTGGTGGGATTTTTGGTTCATATCTGGTATGTCTTGTGGTTGTTGTCTTGGAAAATTTCAAATGATAAGTTCTTGGAAATTGAGAATTCACTCCAAAGAGGTGATTTATCCTTGATTGGTATCTTATAGTGTGGTTGTTCAACCCCATATTTCTCTAGGATTGGTTTAGAATTATCAATAGAGGGAATAGTTATAGGGGTATCTGATGTAATGGAATGGACCTTGAAAGTCCATTATATTGTCAAAATCCAGTTTTGGGGGGTGTTCTAGGAGACACCGATTTCTCATTTTAAGAGTATTCCAATTTTACCATTTTCTCGCTGGTAGGTCAAGGCATCAATAGGTTTGGGGTGTTCTAGTGGTCACTGTATGAGTACATATATGATTCATGAATAATTTCCTTAAGAATTGGAATCTGGTTAATCACATGTATTGAGTTAAATTTATTGATACCCTAGGATCGAATCTATTTTGTGATCACACCTATTTAGTCCAATAGAATTAAGAAGGGGTGATTCAAAATATGAATAAATGTATTGTTGTTGGTTTGGATTTTTGTTGTGTTTGGTTAAATTCGGCCTTGCGTATGTGTTGGTAGTGTGGTGTTATAAATGGCGATGTGATTTTGTATGATGGGAGGTACAAGTGGTGTGACTTTATCTTAGTTATATAGTATTATTGATTGTGGAATGAATTGACATGTTATTTAGTGGGATTTCATCTTGGACGTGTTTGGGAGTAGGGTTGTAGTACTGTATAGTGTCATTATTTAATGTTCATGGGTGTGCTTTGAGTGGTGGTGTTGTGAAGCGGGGCTTTTGGGTTTGGTTGTGGTAGGATGAAATGGACATGATAACCATGATGAAGGTTGTTGGAAATTTATTTCATTGTTTGACTTGGAATTGGTTGGTATGGTTGCTTCAATTTATAATTTTTATAGTGTTTGGTAGTTTCATGGGTTAGTATAAAAAAATAAATGAATGATATCATAATGTATAATGATAATTGGATAAATGAATTAGTTGGGGGTATGTTTTTAGATAGGGATTGGAGTGAAGCTACATTCATGGGACAGTCGTTTTTGGTGGTATGTGCATGTTGGGGTAGCATCAAAGGGGGTTTTGAGTGGGATGGTTGTACGTTTGGAATCCCATAGGATGGGATGACTGTTTGATACCAATATATATATATATATATATATATATATAATTCTAGTTCGTTATGTATTTTATATCCAACCTAAAAGTGTTGACGACTATAAACAAGACACCCATATTATTATGGGGTGGGCGTTCGTTCGAAACATCTAGGTGGGATAATGGATGGCTTGTTACTAAATTTATCATAGTCCCACTTCTAGTAATTTATTAGACATTACTCTTTTGGAAGGTAGTAATTGATTGCAGTTTAATACCTGACTAATGGTATTGGTTGTGTGATATTTTTTTTTGTTCTCCAGTTGTCATTGGGATAGGGCCCTAGTTTTTATGGTGAGATATGAAGATGTTTTGACCCTAGTTTCTATGAAAATGATGTGATGAATTTTTTGGCTTATGTGTATGCGGACATCTTTTGACAGAGGGGATTGTGTAAGAGCATAGTATAATTAGGATGTTGGTCATTAGGGATGAGAAATTAACCAGGGGGGAAGTGGTTTAGGGTACCCAAATATCGATGTGCATGCTACTTTACATTAAATGACTTGTGTTATTTTTCGAGTGTACCTTAATGTGGTAGGGGTGGATAGTATACCTTGTTAGGTGTTTTTATTTTTTTTATTGCTTTCTCACAAGAGCATTAGTATTCTTCTCCTTCTCATTCACATGTGACTTCTGTTTTTTTCCATTAGAATATTCTTGTTTTCTCACCCTCGATATATAATACTGTTTTCAGGAATCATGGGAGGATACATAGACCGTTCGATTCCTTTCTATCTTATATTTTGTTGATGGTTGATGTGTCTCTGGTAATATTTCTTTTGGCACATTGTAGTTTACTTTGTATTTTTGGAATTTTTACTATAGACATGCATGTTGGATGTATTGTGGTATATATATATATATATATACATTTGTAGTTTTTTGAGGTTTACTAATATTATATATTGATCATGGTTACTATAAAAATTTTAATTCTTCCCTTTTTGTGATACTTATATAGCCTTGGTGTTGGTTTCCACAATAAGGCCTATTGGATGTAGGACTCAGGGGGGTCATTCTCTCTCTTTTATCTTGAGGAAGAAAGGTGTCAGAATATTTCCCTCCCTGCACTCATATTGAAGAAGGTAGATTGTGACATATATATATATATATATTATTTTAATTATTTCATTCAATATGACAATGAAAACGAGTATATCGTTCATGTATATGTATGGATTACGGTCTCCATCAATGGTGTAATCCATTTCATTATTCTATATTATATAGATAATTTTATTAAAAATATATTAAATATAAAATATATTTAAATAATTTATTACATTCTTGGAATTATAATATATGTATTAGGGAAAAAAATATATAAAATAAAACACATGTGAAGATCAAATCCAATATTATCCAAATTAAAAATATAACATAGGATGTTTAACAAATGTGTAATTTCATGTCGTAATCAAACCATGTATGGTATTAGATATGATAATATAGATCAGTGAAAGAAGAAGAATAAATTTATTGTTATTTTTCATGTTGTATTAATGAGTAATATGAGATTCAAGACACCAGTTAAGGGGATTTCATTTCACTTATTATTTCTGGGAGATACATTCTTTATTCACCACCCTATACTTTAGTGTAAGGTGTGCACTTCCCATGTATGAAATGAATATTCTTATATAATTTTTTAATTTCTATATCCATTCTAATAAAATTATTTCATGATATTTATGATTAAAATGACACAAAATCTATAAACTAGTTTTGTCTAAATTTTCCTTCTTTGAGACTCATGTTTTGTAATGTGACTAAATTTTGTTTGAGGTGATTATACCTGAATTTTACAGGACTTATCATGAATATTCATATTATTATGATTTAATAATATTAATTTCATTTCATTTTCTTATATTGGGAGCATTATCCAAATTTACTAAGAAATAATAGATTATTGAAACAATCTCATCATGTTTCAAAAATGTTTATGATTATACTTTTGTTGATGAAATATTTCAACCCATATCTCATTACATTCATGAATTTTTTTCCCATGTTATCTTAATTATATATTGATTCATTTGTACCATATTTATAATATTTGTTACATAAAATTGTTACCAATTTTTTTAAAAATCCAGACTTTACCCCTAATTTAGTCATCAATCTATGTTTTCTAGAATCAGTTCCATGAATATTATTCCATTCTACTTTAATAATTAAAATAATTTTTCCCATTTTTCCTTTATAAATCTTTTCAAAGGAATATTCTTGTCACATATTTAACGTGGAATTTTTTTAGTCCTTTTACTATGAAAAATTAATGTTAATTATCCTTGTTTGGAATGAAATAATTTACCCACGATCATTTCATTTAAGAATACTTTTTCTTTTTTGGAAGGTTAATTATTAAGAAATTAGTTTTGATATGTATTTCCAAATATATGGTACTAAAAATATTCCATATAATTTAATATATTTTTATGTAAAATGTTTTCCAAATCATTTTCTAAATTTATTTATATGTCCTTATAACTTTTTGGAAGAAAAATCTTATCAAAATGTTCTGAAGAATATTTTATACGTTAAAAAAAGTTTTTCAATATTATTTTAATATTATTTTACATGTTTTTGAGAAAAATTAGTTTAAAATTTATTTCAATTTCTCTTTATTTTTTGAATGTATTTTCATATAAAATGGATTTCAAAAGGGTTTTATGATATAAAAAATTCTTCATCCAAAAGGAAAGTATACTATTCTCTTGAAATGATTTAAAAATAACGTTCTATATTATTTTCTCTCTAATATGACAACCACTGATTTTAATAAATCCCTTCTATGAAAGGAACTAATGGTTCCATTCATATTCTTTATTGAATGGTTTTGGTTCTGAAGGAATAATTCATATGCCACATTATTTATCACAGGTTATACGATTATGAAACCTGCTAATTTTCAGCAGTTATGATTTGATGAAGTTAATTTTAAACCTATATATTTTCCATATCTTATGATGTGATGAAATTATAATGATACCCATTATATTTATTGGGTTATGAATATTTCATATGAATCCCATATCATTTTATAGGTTTTGATATGTTGATTTTTTTTATTATGTCGTTGAACATCTTTGACTGATTTTGTTATGATAAGGGTGGGACATATATCTCTGTCTGATTCATTAGGTAATGAAGAATTACTCATGAGTATGCAGGTTATGTGTGAACCTGATTACATGATCAAAATGTTTTGCGTGGACCTGGTTATATGTCCACAATATTATATGTGAACCTCGTTACTTGATCCCAATGTTATGAGTGACCATTATTAAGTATGGACAACATTATAAATTGACCTAGTTTTATTTCCATAATATTATGTGTTAAATTCATTACATCTTCATAATGTTCTGAGTGAAGCTTATTACATGTTCAAAATGTAATGAACGGACCTGGTTTCATTTCTATAAGTTTATATGTGAACTTGATTGCATGTTCATAGTGTTTGACATGAAACTGATTACATGTCCAAAATGTAATACATGGACATGGTTTAATTTTTATAATATTATGCATGAACTTGAATACATGTTAATAATTAAATAAATGGACCTAGTTTCATGTACACTAGTTGATGTGGGGGCTTGAACTCATGACCATTACATAATTAGAGAACTAGTTTCTACGTATACATGTTAACAATGTAATAAACCAATGTACATGCCACAAATTTCATGTAATCTTCCAATTCTAAGATTTCAAAACATATTCTATTAGCTATATTCTAAACCATGAATTGTGAACTTCAAATATTTAAAATGATTTATAATATGTAGGGTATGATCATAAAATATTATGGAAATATTCTATACCCTTTATTTCATTGTATTCTTACGCATTTACTTTATTTACCTTTACTCAACATCTGAAACCACAATTTTCTCATGTTTCCTTTCCCTAGTTTATGATGAATTCTTTTAGGTATAAGTGCAAATGGTTGATATCTTCAAATGATATGTAGAAGATCAATCACAATGATAGAATATTTTATTTAAATTTTTTCAAAGGCACTAAATGATTATGGTCCTTGGGAATGTATTATTGTAATGCACCGAATAATCATAAATAATGATGCAATATAAATGTATGTTTATATTGTGTTTAATTATTTTCTAATAAACTGGACATAAAACATGAAGTCTTCTCACAAACTAATCGGCGGCCCTAGTATTGTTTTAGATAATATCATTTGGTCACCACCAATGATGTTTAAATAAAACTCTAGTCTATAACAGTTTATTTAGTTTTTTAAATATTTAATGTCAATGATAAAATTATATAAGTTGACATTTATTATTCTTTAGTTCACTATAGTAGTCTTTGGGTTCAGGGTCCCACCCAGGATAATCGTCCCTTCTTTGTCCCATGCCGGACTTCAAAAAATCTCATAAATGATCAAAAAATTTATTCATATGGTTTTTCAATTTTAAATTAATTACAATATATTTTTTAGGCATTGGTGCATTAGTCCAATTTCCATTATCACAAATACATAGTGCATCATTACAGAGTATTGGCCTCACATACATGTTGAGTCATTCCAAAACTAATATCATGGGTAAATAGAGTGTCATAATTGTAATGAAATATATGGTATATAGATCATCATTCCTGAAGCAATTCTAATGCATGCATTGGTGGCCTAACAAATAATTCTATCCACACATAAAAGAGAAGTGTTAGTCCAACACCCATATCTCATTATTCATGTATGTATATCATAGTTCAATCTATATAAACATTTTCTAAAAAATTATCAACATGGTGAATCATTTCATTTCTCAATTAATATCATTTCCACACATAACTATTTACCCCATTTACGATGAATCATATCATAACTCATTAACATTTTAATGTTAATATATGAAATATTTTACAAATAAATATACCTGCACATTCACAATTATTTTAATTTTATAACCCCTTAAATTTCCCTTTCTCATTCCCCAATTATCATTTCATGTAATATTGGAACACCCCATGGGTTTCAAACATTCCATGTATCATGATTTCTAATAGATACAGTAGGATATAATAAGGGTCTAACAAATACATGGGATTCAATTAACTTGTATAATTTATGACAAATTTCACTAAATGGTAATGATAGAATACAACGAAAAACATAAGATTATTATCAAGAATAAGGAAATAAACATATAAAGACCCAAAATTTTGGTCGTTGATGAATGCTTAGCCAAACATAGCCCATAATTATATATAGAAAGAAAAAATTCATAACAGTTGGTGAAAATGAATGATCAAACAATGATTCACAATATTTAGGCATGGATCTATTTTCCTTCAATAGTTCCATCCATAAAACATCACATTTTCTCTAAAGTAAAATGAATACATCCATTGAATATTATATCACATTATCAATGAATAATAATGAGAATAGATCTCATATGAATATCCAATAACCAACCTCTAAATATAGTTCTCTAACGAGCTTTGAATTACCTATAACATGCTCGTAAATTGAAAGGAATTACCTCTCAATACTTGGGAGAGAATGGTGTTTTAAAATATAAGATATTAGTTGGAAGAAGACTTGTATATTAAATTGGTATTAGGTAAATATATTCTTGGTATCCAACTATACACCATATGATTAGATTGGATGGTTTTGAAAACATGTACCCAACAGTGTGGTGCTACTTTCCCAAGAAAACCCCTCGCATGGTTTTATCACACAATTATAAAAACTGTGAACAAAATATGATTGTTGAATCTATTGATCATTTCATGGTTTCCCCTAGTCATCTTATTAGTTTTCCAAAATAGTGTCCAAATCATAAATATATATGATCCCTACTACCAAAAGTAAGATAGTTTCTTAAAAAGAATTCAAAATTGGTAAAAATGTTCCTAAATTGTGGACCATAAAAAATTTACTCCAAAGAATAAAAAAACCCTCCTATTCACCTAAAATATATAAATAACATTTTATGTAATTAGAATACAAAAATAAAATTTCCACTTAACTAAAAATAATAATTAAAGCTCTCATGAATGTTTGGGATATTACATTCTCCACACTATATAATATCTCATCCTTGAGATTTACTCCAAAGAATCACTAATCAATCTTGATGAAATGGTGAGGCCACTAGGCCCACATTTCTATATTCCTATGGTTTATACCATGTTTTTTCCTTGCAATACTTTAAAATTAATCTATAAAACTTTCCAGTGATAGGGACTGAGCCGACATGATCTTATGACACTTTTTGTGATAGGAATTAATTTTATATAAATATTATTTATATTTTATAATATGAGCATGAAGGAATTGTATAACACATAAATGGTATCATAGATAAGAAATATGAGAGAACAGTTGAGTCTAGAACGTGGTATTTACCCTAGGTGAGACATAACTTTGGTCGGTGTAGGTCTAATGTATAAAAAGTAACAAAAGATGTATCTATAAATAAAATAATCAAATAAAATATTTTTTTAATGTCAGTATGAATAATACTTGAAATGTGACTTCAATTTGAAATCTACGACCAACATTGATTATGTAATACAATGATTTCATTTATCACAACCTTATGTCATAGTTTGTGGGATGTTTAGATCTTGGGACCACAGGAAAGTTTGATTAAGTGGGTACCCTTGACATAATTATCAATTATAAATAAGTGATTATGGTTGTGTGATAATATCTTTTTCATTATATTCAAACCACATATGATGATTCTATCTCCCTCCTTTCAGTGATCAACAATTAATCATTGATGAAGCTTTAACAGTCAAGTTCATCAATGATGAACAAATCCAAATTGAGGTACGATTATTTCCTTAGGATTCGGTATATCCTATTTCGATTCTTGATAGAAAAATTTAATTGTTCTTTATTAATTCATCCTTGAAAAATAACGTCGATGGACAAAAAAACACGGTCATCAACCGATCTATATTTTGATCCCATTTTTTTCTTCTTCCTCCATTCTTTAGGAAATCATATTTATATTTTTGGAATAATGATCCCACAATGGACCCTCGAGCAGGGTATAGATTTGGGTGGATTTTGGTTCTAGGATAATATATATGAATTTATTTCATGTGTTGGGAATTGTAT
Organism: Viscum album; assembly: GCA_963277665.1. Lineage (NCBI taxonomy): Eukaryota > Viridiplantae > Streptophyta > Magnoliopsida > Santalales > Viscaceae > Viscum > Viscum album. The sequence goes on along the minus strand of OY728146.1, from coordinate 1,628,320,477 downwards.
GAAGCACAATAGTCTGTCATAGTGACTAACAGAGAGGTGACATTGCACGATGGAGACCACGTGTGGCGGGCCACCATACTGGAATGTAGTGACCGTGTCAACTGATGTGTGAGGGTTGGGTCTAGGTGGGAATGGTGGGCTTGGGATCTAAGATGAGACAATCTAGGACGGTAAGGATGAGATGGTCCTATGTAGAAACTAGGTCGAACCAAGGGAAACCGGTGTAGATAATGTTTGTGGTCGAAAATGGAATTCTATTGTGGAACTGTGGTCGTTCGAGTTATAATATGTAAATGGACCATACTGTCGGACCACCAGCATTAAACCATATTGACTAGTTGGTGCTGAATGTCGATCAACTAGGTTTGTCTATCAGAATATGTCCACTCCACATGTGGTTTACTGTAGAGGTGGGTGGACAGACTACAACGGTCAGTCCATTGTTGGTGATTCGTGAGCCCTGAAAGGTCTTCGGGCTGGAAGTTTTAACAATCATAACGTTAAAATTAATCATCCAATGGGCATGAAATCTATGGAAACATGATCCTAATTTTGATATGGAAATTTTCAATTCCATTTGAAAAATATAAAATTCCGTTCTAAGGCACAGGCTCCGTAATGTCCCATTTGAGCATGTTGCGATGAAATGAACCCTTTTCACAGGTTTCCTAATTCATGAATGTAAATAGAACATACATTTTATTTTTTTTCACAATGTGTATGATAGTAGAATCTGATGTGGATATCTATTTATTATTGTATGTGTTTCAAGAATTACTCTTATCCAAGCGGTTTTCAACTACTATAGTGGCCAAGCAAGGATATTAGAGAATTCCTATTAGAACCCCTTGACACTGTAGGGTGTGGGCCCTTGATGATATCATAGTGGAGCATCCCATTGACATTGGTGTGGTGCTTCACATAGAACATCTAAGTGGAACACCCTACAAGGTATGGTTCAGTTCCTCTATGACCATGAGTGGAACCCCCTTGTGATTCCATGGTGCGGGTCCTCAACTATTAGAGTGAAACACCCCTAACACAAAAGGGTGTGGATCCCCTATGACTACTATTATAGTGGAACCACCTAATGTACTATGTCTTGTGTCCTCTAAGACTACTATTAGAGTGGAACCCCCTTGAACCACTAGGGAACATGTCCACTATGACTACTATTACGGTGGAACCCTCTTGATCCACTATATTGGAGGTACATTACAACTACTAATAAAGTGGAAACCAACTAAAAAAATTGGGCTTAGGTCCCATATGAATAAAATTAGAGTGTAACCATATTCCAAAATACATAAGGGAGTTTTTATTCTACTTTGAGATTGCACCATCCAGTAATACAGATCAATGGAAATATTTGTATTATCTTACAATTAAAATCACATGAAATAGGGATACTTTTCCCATTGATCCATGTCCTTTTTACCCGACCTATATCCTTCTGGGTGAGTCAGTTCCACCTAATGCAGATAGTATCAAGGTGTGGTGACTGAGCCCCTTTGACTTTCGTGTTCAATGTAGTTGATTGTGACTTTGGGCATCATTGATAGATACTCCAGTTACAATTGGTGACTCTTCTTCTTGGGTTGGGATGTGAGATAGAGATATTCTTACTCTCTTGTTTGGGTTAATTTTTTTGAAGCCCACACAAACACAAACACATATATATATCTTGTTTCTCACTCTTTAGGTCTACTGTTAACCTACACTCTTTCACTATACCTTGTTCTATCTACTAAATTTTTCTTAAGTGAATCACTTACAACTCCCCCTTAATGATTCAAGTTGTCCTACTGAGTTTTTTACATTCATCCCTAAATGGACTTTACATAGACATGTAATGAATTATGAAGATGGTAGAAAGGTGGATCGTAACTTTATCGGAGCTTATTGATTCATGGTTCATGGACTGGGAGTGGTGGTCGTAGCTTGACATATAAGAGAGGGGATCTGTAACACCCCAGGTAAATAAAGAGTATGAAATTTTCACATTTATCCATATTTTTGAATAAATTATTTATATAACTTTAAAGGGGACGCTATTCTCGATGGCGTACCCAACACACAACAACGAGTTTCTTGAGAATATTACATTGCACTCTAATAATAAAATAATATTATTTTAAATGGTAGTTAACGCCTAGCTATTGTGATGGCGGGAATGAATAGAACTAACTAAAAAATGTTTATATATTTTTTTTCAAATATTTTTAATTTTTATAATAAATGTTAGAGGATTAAAAATGCGAATGAATCCAATTTTAAGCGTAAACATTTTAATATTAATTAAAAGGTCGATTAACCGCCTTTTGATGGTGAAACTATTTTAAATCCACTTTTTTACAATTTTATGTGTTATATTTGTCAAAATAAAATTCTTCTATAGAATCGGGAAATAATTATTTACTTTGTGTAAATTTTTGGTATTTTTCCGAAAAAGTTCAATTTTTAATGAATAGTTAAAATGTTGTATTTTAATTCAAAACCACTTTTTAATATAATTTATTTGTATGATTATATTATCTTTTGAATTGGTTTTAAAGTGAAATTAGAATATATTTTTACCATATAATCAAATAGTTGTCATTGGAATTAATTTCACTTTGAAATTTCACTTAAACTAGTGTCAATCTTTTGATATATATTGTTTCATAAAAACACGCTATTTGTCCTGACAGCAGGAATTAGTTATTAAATGAATTAATGTAACATATATTTTATGAATTTTTAAAATAGACATCATTTTTGAATTCGGAATATCAAATTTTCGCTTAGGGTGAATTTTTTGTAATTTTCTGAAAATCATCAATTTTTTATGAATATTGAAACCACTAAGTGGTACATATAAAAACTGATTTTCCGTTTAAATGAAAATTTGCCACCTTTGTGTTTTGAATGTCAAAAATATGACATACATGGTTTTCATTAAGAAGTAAAATTTTGTTCAATGGGATTAAAATAATTTTTTGGTGAATAGTAACTTATTAATTTTTTAATCGCGATTAGAGGTAATTAGTGTAGTTTAAGAAAACAATAATGATTTAATAATATGAAATGACCTAGAAACATGTCTTAACCTCATTGGATGAGTCATGGATGACCAAAAAAATCCATGGGTCAACTTGGGGACCCCATGGAGCCACTTTGTTTGGAAAATGACATAAATACCTTTTTATTTATTGTTAAAATTAAAATGTCACAAAGATGAGTTGTTTAACTAAAACACTTTTTACATGGGGCAATACAATTCAGATTTTTGACTATAAATTATAATTGGAAAGCTAAAAAGATTTCCTACATAAAATTATATATTATTTAATTTTTAGATATTAAATAAATTAAATTATTTATGACATCACGATGATGTAGCGATGACCTCATTATTTAACGATTTAAATTAAATGGAAAGATAATGTACAATATAAGACCTACACATCTCCAAAACCTATTGGATGGGTGGATTTCGAAAGCTTATCACCTTATCCTCGAAACACATCAATGTGGGACCATTAAAATCCGAAACGCATTCTAATATAAATAACATTTCTTTACTTTCCAAGAGTGCCCCTCCTCTCCTCTTATAAAAGGCCCCCACCTCTACCTCCTTGACCACACTTCCAAAGCCTTTGGCTCGGACAAAAACTGCCCATTTTGTCTCTTCACATCCCTCTCTTACTTCGTGAATCCTCACTTTGGGAATAATTCTTCCCAAGGAATCCTTTGAGCTCAAACCAAAGAGAGTTACCCGATTCAAAGCTAATGTCTTCACTTGAGTCCTTATGTTTTATTTTGCTTCTCCAACCCCCTAAAATCTTTTTATTCATTTCTTTTGTAAAAACTACAGTATCTTCAATATACTAGGATGTTGTTATAAGAAGGATTTGAGTTACACTTACACACACCGACATCTAATGGTTATAGAACATACTGTTTCCGTGGATGGAGAATTTCTGCCTCACGAAATGAAGATTGTTCAATACTCATATAACACCTTCAAAGGTGGCTATTAAGATGTCACTATATTTATATATGATATATAATATGTTTATGTTTTACTTAATCTTCTGTATTTTTCTTTTGTGGCATACCATTATGGTTTCCATTGTGGGTAAACAAGATAATTACATTTTAGGAAGTGCGTACTACCACCCCCTCAATGTGATTTGATTCGTTAATGCCATATGTGGGATGTATAAATGATGGATTTAAAGATATTATATATGATTTATGTTACATATAAATTATGAATATAATTCTGTAATTCAATGATAAATACCTCTAATTTAGTTTTAATTCCGTTAATATGACACAGAAATGAAAGTAGCTTTCATGCGTACGTACAGCTTACCGTCTCCATGAATGGTGCATTTCATTTCTTACCTCTAAATGATTATGTAGTATTATAAATACATGTATATTATGGATTTATATGATATATATGATATCCATATCATGAATATAATTCTAGATATAATGAACCTTGGACCACATGAACAACATGTAATTGTATGAAGTCCACTTTCGACTTAAGAACCAAATATCGACAAAACAAACATTATTAACTTAAATGATTACATAATGTTTATAACATGTAAATAACTGATAAAATGGGAATAATGAACTTGAAAAAGTTTATTAATCATGTAGAAATTAACTCAAGTTTATTATTCAGGATGATAAAGAACGATCGAGTCAAGTCGGACCCGAGTTATGGGATCCTACCTCTCTCTTTCTTTTTAAGTACACTCTTTTATGTCATTCCTTTTAAGCGAATATTTCTTACGATTGGGAAGATATTTTATATTAATATTACTGTATTTTGTTATATTTATATGATCAGAGACCCTTTTTTCTCTCATCAATCCATTTTTTATGTTTTGAGTGGTGCCGTTAGGCTGCCAAATGTTTGTAAGAGATCCAACCTCTCTCTTTCTTTTTCAGAACTCTCCTTTATGCCACTTATTTTAAGATCCTATTTGTTAGGTTTGGGGATGTTATTTTATAATCCTCTTGCTTTAAATTTTATGTTAATATGATGAGATACCCTATTTGATCTCATCAATCCATTTTTGGATGTTTTAAGTGGCGTCGTTAGGCTGCTGAGTTTTCGTAAGGGATTTTTCATCTCACTTTTATTCCAGTGAGATTTATGCTACATTTACCACCATTTACATTGAGTGGTTTATGTACTGCCCATTATTTTACTCATTTTTTAATATAATTCCATTTATGGGTATTTACATATTCATTGTATGACACTTATTCAATTGGGTTTACGTTTTGAAAGTTACCCAAGTCGGTAAGGGAACCTTTCACCCTCCTTTTTTCAAAAGACTTATTTTGTTATGTCTTTTAATTCACATACTATTATGTTGGGATATGTTATTATATATCCTTATTGATATAAATTTTATTTCCAAGTGATGATATGCCCTTTTTATCTCTCCTCAACTCATTTTCTGAATTTTGAAGTGATGCCTTTAGGCTGTCGAATTTTACCAAGGGATCTTTTTAACCAAATTTCGATTTCTTTGGGTTCAACATGTAGTTATTGAATATTTCATCCTTTGAATATTATTTAATGACCTTTTATTGTTTTAAACTTAATATATACTTATATTTGGTGTATTTATATTTGACACACATATTTTGAGATTGATTTATCCTTAATTTAAGGATACCTTCTTTATAAGGGATTTCATTACATTTTACATTTATATTGAGACTTCATTGTTGTTATGCTCCAATTCACTCTTATATGGTGTATATACTATCCTTTATAATATTATATCATCAATAAATTTATTCTCATGATATTATAATGTTCTGATTAAATGTTATTCCTCAATTATTGTATTCAAGTGTCTCTGATTTTGGTAAAAACCCTTTAACCAAAATATCGCTTTAAATGTTTTAATGATTTGTTCTTATTAATATCCATATTTTCAAAATGGTTTTAAGTATTTATTTATATGGATACTAATGTTTAAAAATGATAAAAGCTTCAAGGTGGTATAGGACACTTTGATTCAAAAATCTCTTTTTTAAATGTTTTAAATGGTTTTGAAAATGGTTTTTTATTGGATTCATTATTTCAATATCCCAAAATATTATACTGTGATTAAAATGTGGAAATGCTATGTTTCCATTATGCATGTTTTATGTGATCCATTTATGTTATGGTTCATGGGCATTGTTATGAAAATGGATGGTTTCGTGATAAACTAAGGGTGGGTGATCCCGATATAGCTCTCCAATGCATTGGGTAACACGAAGGAGTGAAACGTTAAGGTTTCTCCGAAGAGATTTGGGGATTATACTGTGGTGGGTATTCGAAATGTTACCAAGAGGGTTTCTCCCTACGTAAAAATGTTGTGAATTCCTCAAATTACCTTTAGGTCTTATTATTTCTACGATTTATTCATGTTTTGATATGCCTATATTTTATGGGTAAAGTATGATTTCATTCTTATGTATATATGAACACATGTTTACTTTTCATATTTTTATAACCCTTACTGAGCTTTTTATGCTCATCCCAAGTTTTTTTTGAAATTTCTTTCACAGGTCATGGGAAAGGTACATTATATGATGATAGTGTCAAGGAAGTGTCATGAAATAATCCATGCTTTATTTTTAAATATTTTTTCGTTGATGGGAAAAAATGAATACTTTCTTTTGTGTAACCACTTTGTTTAAATTTGGAATGTAATGAATGCTTTATGATCTAATTCTCTACAACTCTATACCTGAAATGATCCTTGATGTGTAATCATATAATAACACAAGATTATGTAAGGTTTAAGGCTAGGGCCTTATAGTTGGTATCAAATGTCGGTTTAGATAACTTTAGAGGTTAGGGTATTCTTTAAGAATAAGTGACATTACCATGATGGATAGGATTTCAGAAAGAGTCCTAGTTTTAGATAAAGTGAATTAGTAAGTATATATTAGTTTTTATCTTCCTCATTAGTACAAGATGGTTTTTTTGATATACTCACACTGACCTTTTTGGTTTTAGTAAATGGTTGGATCTAGCAGGCACCAAAGTGACAATAGGTTTAAAGGAAACTGTGGTGGTTCTCTGATTAAGAGACTGGATGAAATGGGGGATTTAATGAGGAAACTCATGGTTTTTCTAAACCAACTATCCATGACCCATGATCAACCACTTTTACCTTGGTATGTTTTGTAATTCATCATGTACGAGATGACCAGTCGATGTGGAATTTCAGGTAATAATTATTAGGGTTTATATGATCCTTAATTTTGAGGTAATTATTGGTTATTATATGTTATGATGGAAAATGAAATGCATGAGATAAACATGAGGTTAAAATATGTTATGATTATTCTTGAAGATTATATCTCGTTTGGGGAATGTTTTAAGAATTATATAGTTTTGGAAAATGGAAAACACGTAGACCGTGTGACAACCCATCGCATCAGAAAAAGCTGCTGGAATCGAACCCACAACCAAAGTGCGACTGGTATTTATCACCTACCACTAGACTACATGAAGTACCTGGTTAGTTTTACTAATTCTTTTTAGTTAGATGATTTTATGAAACAAGAGTAAGTTTATTTTGGATTATCTATGGAAATTATTAACCTATCATCGAGGATATGTGATTAGGTTAATTACATTTCAATATGATAATTTAAGAGCATCTGATGTTATTTGGAGAAAAAAGTTAATTTGTACCTTGGAAGAATATGTGTTTAAATCCTTCAAATATTTGGGTTTCAATCTTAGTTTGGTTTACTTTGAATAATTTTATGGACAAATTGTTTGTCGAATGGTCCTCGTTGAACTTTGGGTTTTGTTGGACAAATTTTCGAGATTAAGAATAGATTTTCTTTTTATAAAGTGTTATCCTTTTTTGGATTATCAGATCTTGTACAAACCTTTTTGGTTTTGGTTTTGGTTATAGTATAATGACATGGGAAGTATATAGTTCTCTATTGTGGATTAGATGATTCTCTAGAAATTGATTATAGTACTCTTAATGTGAACAAGTTTTCCTAAATACTCGTCTTTTGGAGAAAATATGAGTTTGATTAAGGAATCAAGTAAAAGATGAAAGTCTACATGACAAGTAAGTATGTTTCATTTTGATTTAGTTCAACTCATAAATAAATTCCTCAATAAAAATTAACTTAAAACTAAATTTTGTCTGTTAACTTTTCCTACTGAGGAATCGAATATCGATTAACCCATCACAAGTTTATGATTTTCTTATTGTTAACTTTCTCCTAGACATGTTTACTATTACTCTCCATCAGAATATTACCCTTTGTTTCTTCCTCCATGTCCATATTTTCATACTTGGAATCCTAGTATGGGTTAACTCAGGTGACCTTTGTACTTATCTTTCTTTATTTTAAGGCGATTGTTTTACTGACTCTTGTTCCGATGTGGGATTTTCAATGATGTTTCCAAGCCCAATTTTAAAATTGAGAGGACGTAATTCTCAAAAGGTGGAAAGGATGTAACACCCCAGGTAAATAAAAAGTATGAAATTTTCACATTAATCCATATTTGTGTATAAAATATTTATATAACTTTAAAGGGGACGCTATTCTCGATGGCGTACCCAACACGCAACAATGAGTTTCTTGGGAATCTTACATTCCACTCTAATAATAAAATAATATTATTTTAAATAGTAGTTAACGCCTAGCTATTGTGATGGCGGGAATCAATAGAACTAACTAAAAAATGATTATATATGTTTGTCAAATATTTTTACTTTTTACAATAATTGTTAAAGGATTAAAAATGCGAATTAACTCAATTTTAAGCGTAAACATTCTAATATTCTTTAAAAGGTCGATTAACCGCCTTTTGATGGCGAACCCCTTTTAAATCCACTTTTTTACAATTTTATGTGTTATATTTGACAAAATAAAATTCTTCTTTTGAATCGGGACATCAAAATTTACATTATTTAATTTTTTGGTATTTTTCCGAAAAAGATCAATTTTTAATGAATAGTGAAAAATGTTGTATTTTAATTCAAACCGACTTTTTAATCTAATTAATTTGTATGATAAGATTGTCTTTTGAATTGGTTTTAAAGTGAAATTAGAATATATTTTTACCATTTAATCAAATAGTGGTCATTGGAATTAATTTCACTTTGAAATTTGACTTAAACTAGTGTCAATCTTTTGATATATATTGTTTCATAAAAAATTCGCTATTTATTCTGACATCATGAATTAATTATTAAATTAATTAATGTAACTTATATGTTATTAATTTTTTAAAATAGATATCATTTTTGAACTCGGAATATCAAATATAGCTTAGGGTGAATTTTTTGTAATTTTTTGAATAACTTCAATTTTTGATGAATAGTGAAACCACTAAGTGGTACTTATAAAACTGATTTTCCGTTTAAATGAAAATTTTCCACCTTTGTGTTTTGAATTTCAAAAATCCAACATACATGGTTTTCATTAAGATGTAAAATTTTGTTTAATGGGAATACAATAATTTTTTGGTGAATAGTAACTTATTATGTTTTTAATCGCGATTAGAGGTAATTAGTGTAGTTTAAAGAAAAAATAATGTTTTAATAATATTAAATGACCTGGAAACATGTCCTAACCTCATTGTATGAGTCATGGCCGAACAAGAAAATCCATGGGTCAACATGGGGACCCCATGGAGCCACTTTGGTTGGAAAATGACATAAATACCTTTTTATTTAATGTTAAAATTAAAATGTCACAAACATGAGTTGTTTAGCTAAAACAATTTTTACATGGTTTTATACAAGTTAGATTTTTAACTATAAAAATTAATTAGAAATATAAAAATATTTCCTACATCATAGAATTTTGTTTATAATTTTTAGATATTAAATAAATTAAATTATTTATGACATGATGATGATGCAGCGATGACCTCGTTATTTAATGATATAAATAAAATGGAAAGATAATGTATAATATAAGACCTACACATGTCCAAAACCTATTGTATGGGTGGATTTATAACCCTTATCACCTTATCCTCAAAACACATCAATCTGGGACCATTAAAATCTGAAACTCATTCTAAAATAAAGTAACATTTCATTACTTTCCAGGAGTGCCCCTCCTCTCCTCTTATAAAAGGCCCCCACCTCTACCTCTTTACCCACACCTACAAAGCCATTTGGTCAGCCAAAACCTGCCCATTTTGTCTCTCCACATCCCTCTCTTACTCTATGAAGCCTCACATTGGGCAGAAGTCTTCCCAAGGAATCCTTTGAGCTCAAACCAAAGAGAGTTACCAGATTTTAAGGTAATATCTTCACTTGAGTCCTTTTGTTTTATTTTGATTCTCCAACCCCCTAACCTCTTTTTAATCATTTCTTTTGTAAAAACTCCAGTATATTCAATATACTATGATGTTTTTATAATATGGATTCAAGCTATACTTACACACACCGACCTCTAATGGTTATAGAACATACTATTTCTGTGGATCGCGAATTTATGCCTCACGAGACGATGATTGTTCAACACTCATATAACACATTCAAAGGTGGAAATTAAGATGTCACTATATTTATATATGATATATAATATGTTTAAGTTTTACTTAATCTTTTTTTTGTGGAATACCTTTATGTTTTCCATTGTGAATCAACACGACAATTTCATTTTAGGAAGTGCGGACTACTGCCCCCTCAAAGTGATTTGATTCGTTAATGCCATATGTGGGATGTATAAAGGATGGATTTAAAGTTATTATAAATAATTAATGTTAAATTTAAATTCTGAATATAATTCTGGAATTAAAATATACATACCTCTCATTTAGTTTTATTTCCATTAATATGACATTGAAATGAATGTAGCGTTCATGTGTACGTACGGCTTACCGTCTCCATGAACGGTGCATTTCATTTCTTATCTCTAAATAATTATGTAATATTATAAATACATCTATATTCTGTATATATATTATATATATGTTATCAAAATCATGAATATCATTCTGGATATAATGAACCTTTGACCACACGAACAACATGTAATTGTAAGAAGTTCACTTTCGACTTAAGAACCAAATATCGACAAAATAAACATTATTAACATAAATGATTACATAATGTTTATGACATGGAAATAACTGATGTAAATGTAATAATGAACATGAAAAAGGTTCTTAATAAAGTAGAAATTAACTCAAGTTTATTATTCATGACGTTAAAGAACGATCGAGTCAAGTCGGACCCGAGTTATGGGATCCTACCCCTCTCTTTCTTTTTAAGAACACTATGTTCTGTCATTCCTTTTAAACTCATCTTTCTTGTGATTGGGATGCTCTTTTATATTAATAATACTGTATTTTTTTATTTTTATATGATTATAGACCCTATTTTCTCTCATCAATCCATTTTTTAACTTTTGAGTGGCGCCGTTAGGCTGCCGAATTTTTGTAAGAGATCCAACCTCTCTCTTTCTTTTTAAGAACTCTCCTTTATGTCACTTCATTTAAGATCCTATATATTATGTTGGGGGATGTTCTTTTATATTCCTCTTTCTTTATATTTTATGTTATTATGATGAGAGACCTTATTTGATCTCATCAATCCTTTTTTGGAAGTTTTAAGTGGCGCCGTTAGGCTGCCGAGTTTTCGTAAGTGATTTTTCATCTCACTTTTATTCCTGTGAGATTTATGCTAGATTTACCACCATTTCCTTTGAGTGGTTTATGTACTTCCCATTATTATACTCCTTTAGTAATGTAATTACATTTATGGGTCTTTAGATATTAATTGTATGACACTTCTTCAATGGGGTGTATGTTTTGAAAGTTACCCAAGTCCGTAAGGGAACCTTTCACCCTCCTATTTTCAAAAGACTTCTTTTGTTATGTCATTTAATTCACATACTATTATGTTGGGATATTTTCTTATATATCCTTATTGATGAAAATTTTATTTCCATGTGATGATATACCCTTTTTATCTCTCATCAACTCATTTTTTTTAATTTTGAAGTGACGCCGTTAGGCTGTCAAATTTTACCAAGGGAACTTTTTAACCCAATTTCGATTTCTTTGGGTTCAACATGTAGTTATTGAATATTTCATCCTTTGAATATATTTGAATGAACTTTTATTATTTTACACTTAATATCCACTTACATTGGGTGTATTTATATTTGACACACATAATTTTGAGATTTATTTATCATTAATTTAAGGATACCTTCTTTATAAGGGATTTCTTCACATTTTACATTTCTATTGAGACTTAATTTTTGTTATGCACCAATTCACTCTTATATGGTGTATATACTCTGCTTTGGAATATTATATCATGAATCCATTTATTCTCATGATATTTTAAAGTTTTGATTAAATATTATTCCTCATTTATTGTATTCAAGTGCCTCTAATTTAGGTAAAAACCCTTCAACCAAAATATCGCTTTAAATATTTTAATGATTTGTTCTTATTAATATCCATGTTTTCAAAATGTTTTTAAATATTTATTTATATTGATACTAATGGTTTAAAATTCTAAAATCTTCAAGGTGGTATGGGACACTTTGATTCAAAAATCTCTTTATTAAATGCTTTAAATGGTTTTGAAAATGGTTTTTTAATGGATTCATTATTTCAATATCCTAAAATGTTATATTGTGATTTAAATGTGGACATTTTATGTTTCCTTTATGCATGTTTTATGTGATACATTTATGTTATGTTTCTTGGAAATTTTTATGAAAACGGGTTGTTCTGTGATAAACTAAGGGCGGGTGAGCCCGATATAGCTCTCCAATGCATTGGGTAACACGAAGGAGTGAAACTTTAAGGTTTCTCCGAAGAGATTTAGGGAATATACTGTGGTGGGTATTCCAAACCTAACCAAGAGGGTAACTCCCTACGTAAGATTGTTATGAATGCCTCAAGTTACCTTTATTTATTATTATTTCTATGATTTATTCATTTTTTTATATGCCAATGTTTTATGGGTAAATTATGATTTCATTATTATGTATATATGAACTCATGTTTCCTTTCCATATTTTTATAACCCTTACTGTGCTTTTTATGCTCAACCCATGTTTTTTTTGAAAATTTTTTCACAGGACAAGGGAAAGGTACTTGATATGATTATAGCGTCAAGGAAGTGTCAAGAAAGAATCCATGCTTTATTTTTAAATATGTTTCCATTGATGGGATAAAAATGAATACTATCTTTTATGTAACAACTTTATTTAAATGTGGAATGTAATGAATGTTTTATGATCTAATTCTATAAAACTCTAAACCTAAAAAGATACTCAATGTTTAATCTTGTAATAACTCAAGATTATTTATGGTTTAAGGCTGGGACCTTGTAGGATCTACTAGCTATTTCACTTTTCCTATTTATATTAGTTTGAACATGTTTGTGGATATGTTTTTCCCCTTTTCTTTACAATATACATTACCACATAGGTACTTTTTATAAGACTAGGCATGTTTGGTTTACTTGTAGTAGTTTATAATCTTTTACTACTTTTTCTGTTTCAATTTCTCATTTTATTGGTTGTGTGAATGTGTACATTTACATAGGGAAAGGCCTTCACGAGTTTTATGTTCCTCTGATTCTTATTCCCACCCCCTAACCTATGGATGCAAGAATAGTGTTGTTGTAGTATGATCCATAAAATGGTCCGGGTAGAGACAAATTGGGATTAAAAAATGTTATCCTTGGTATTTTGATCAGAAATTTCCCCATAGAAGGATTAATTGTGTTTACAGAAACGATTTTTATGTATCTCAAGAGTCGTTCTTAATCCTGGTAATCAACTGATTGGGCTGGATGTCGATACATCAATTAACCAGAAGCTCAATGAATCTCTTTTCAACTAGATATGTTGAGAAATTAGTTGCATGTATCAATGGTAATTACAACGTAGATGATTTATTATTTTATTGTCCTTCTTGATTCAACTACCCTATACTATTCATAAAAATATATTCTCAACTGACCATGGTATACATTGATAAAATTTAGGACGAATCCATGATGACAATAATCGAGGATAATATCTCATGTTTTTGACCACCGCCATGTGAGTAATGATGCCTCGATTCAATGTCCATAATCTGATCCCCTTCTTCCAGGAGTACAGGTAGTGGCACCTCTAACTACTGAGATGCTCACAGTCCCAACATAGTCGGTTGAGGACATGAACATGATAATTACACTCTGTGACTTATAACATCATAGACCTATAAGGTTCCATGGTGAGCTATATCATAAGGTAGTAGAGGAATGTCTAGAGTTAGTGTTCTAATTAATTATGATTTTTTGGACCCTAACATATCATATGGTGGATTTGGAAGAAATTCTAATCAAATAGACGAAAGCCATTAGTGGGGCATGGTTACATAGATGCATGATGAGTCAGCACTATTGTGGGATTACATCTAGCAAATGATTCACGAGATGTACTACCAATCCTTCTTCTGATCCTTTTATATTCAAGAGCATCTGGAGCTTCAGTTCGGAGGGATGCATGTGGAAGATTACTCAAATATGTTCACAAACCTGACTTGGTACTCTCTAGAAATTATCTGTGATGGGTACTTCGTAGAACGGTATTTTTATCAATGAAACCATATAGATATATGTGATAGAATAGAACCATTGTGTATCCTAATCTAGGTCGGGGTGCTGAAGAGTTCACTAGTGACATTGATATTTTTTCATAGGGACACTAGTTAGCTGAGACTAGTGGTGAATTCTACAGATAAGAGACGTATACTATATCTAGAAGATTCCATATAATAGGATCTCGATGTAGATGGCCTCCCCCATGATCATAAATGAGTATATGGTGAAGTGGAACTGAAGAAACATAGAGCATTTGGATATCTAGTAAAGGGTTAGTTCTATTCTTTTGATTGGAAAGGTCACGTGTTCTAGGACTACTTGAACAAACATAATGAGAATCCATGAAAGACAGCAGTTGAACCACTACCATAGAGACAATGATGGGTTTAGGGTGGTCCCATGGGAGATGGTGCAATAAGAGGATCATGATCTGCATGTGGGGGACAATTCAATGAGGTTCTCCCACCACCACCAACCGAAGACCCATTTCATGCCCAGGCAGATGGTAGGTGAGGGTTTGGAAAAATACATCTTCCAGAAGCTTGTGATCCCGCATCACATGAGATGATTCAAGGTACCATTATTGTATATTTTAATCTTGATTCTATATTAGTAGGAAAATTTCATGTAATTATTTTAATGCATTACTTAAAGTATGGGATTTAGAGCTCCCAATTGATGTTCTATAACAACTGATTTGTATCGAGGTTCTTACAGGGAGAGCTTATTTTGTTTCATTAATCTTTTGGTCGTGGTATTTTTCTTTTAGAGGGGAGAGATTCATATAGGACCTACTGGTCCTCACAATGGAACCCAACAACATCATCTGAGGAAAGGATTTGATTTCCATGGTTCAATCCTAGATTAACTATAAACACAAACTAGTCAGATTCCTACACGATGATGGAATAAGGTTATCCATTTTCAGGGAAAGTGGCCTTGTAGCAAGGCATGAAGGTGTTGTGAGTAGGAGACTATAAACTATCACTAATTAGTTATTGAGTGAATCCCATGGTGTATTATATTCTTTCAGGCATCTAAGTTCCTTCATTTGTGGAGGATTATATGGATGTCTTCCATGATAAAAATTTTGGCCCTACCTCTAAGGTGGGTGTTGGAATTTGACATTGAAATGAAACTAAGGACCACATCAATATATTCTATGGAATTATGGATGGAAACCATTGATATCTAAGTTCTACGGTTAGAGTTATATGACTATTGTGAAAATAGTTTCACTAAAATTAAGGTGTCCCCCAAAGTAGCTCCATTTTTATTCATGATGAAGGTGGATGGGAGATTATGGATTTGTGTAAATGATCATCACCTAAACCAGGGAACTATAAAGAAAAAAACCACATGATGTGGATCTACATACTCTTTGATAGGATTTCAGGTGTGAGGTGGTTCTCAAAGATCAATCCATGGTATGGCAACCAACAGCAATGAGTCCACAATGATGATATTCTGAAGATGTGTTTTGATGTCCTTATGGGCACTATGAGTTCATGGTGATTCCCTTTTCTATGAAAATCCATCCACTATTTTTATGTTTGTGATAAACAGGATTATTTAGCCTTACATTGTCTAGTAATTTGTTCTCTTTATCAATGACATAATCATCTAGTTTTCACTAGAGAAGGAGCATTCATATAACATTAGAATGTCTCTTCATTTATTACGAGAGAACTAGCTGTATGGAAATATCTATATGTTTTAATTATAGACAAATTTTGACCTTCTTTTTGGGAAATAATTTTGGAACAATGTTTCGTTGTAGATCAATCAAATATCAAAGAAGTACATGCTTGGGATCCACATAAGAATGTGTCAGGGGTGCAAATAAATCATGGGTTTGTAGGGTACTACAAGGGATTTGTGGTAGACTTCTCTTGGATCACAACCATTTTAACTCTTTTGACATGGTCGGGAAAAAAATAGACATGGTATAAAATTTTTATGAAGGCCTCTTAGTAGTTGAGGCATATGTTTATAAGGGATATTGTTCTGAGACTACTAGATGATGGTATTTAGTTCGTAGTGTATTGTGATGCCTCAGGAGTTGGTGTCAGTTCCGTATTGATGAAACGACGATTTGTTATTCCATGCGGGTCAAGGAAGATGATACCCCAATATTAGGACACTATGACATGTAAAATGGAGCTATAATAAATATCCATCACCATGAGAATGTGGAAAAACAGCCTTTTGGTAGAGCGATTTGTGGTTTACTCAGACCTCCAAAGCCTCAGGTACATCTTCACATAGAGAGACCCAAATTTGAGGTAGCGTCACTTGATAGAGTTCCTGAAGGACCACTAATTTTAAAAAGACTATAATATTATAATGGGAAATGTTTTATAATATTACAATAGAAGGATTTACTACGATAAAATTATGATAGATTGTTTAGAGATGTTCGATTCCCCACTGTTTCCCCTGGTGGAGTAGGATGACACTGTTTTTCTATAGTTGATGATGTTAACTCCTTAGTTTCTTATGCTTGTGAAGGATTCCCAATTTGAATACATCAAATTTAATGTTAAACAAGGTATTATATGAATAGTTGACACACTAGAAGGATATTCAAAAAGATAGAATCTTGATCTCATCTTTCTTTGGAAAATATAGGTTCAATCTGTTTTGTGGGAGGAGGTGATACGGGAGTTCCAAATTTTCCCTTGGATGTACATACTAGTTTGGAGAAGATGTACATGGAAATTCAGGGATAGTTTCTGTGGTCCATCATGAGATGAAGCATAGCTAATTTCATCTCCTGATGCCTCACCAGTCATCTGGTTAAGGATGACAATAGGGTTCCTATAGGTTTGTTGTAGAATCTTGAAATCCCAGAGTGGAAATGGTATGGTATCTCCATGAAGTTTTTGATAATTATTTGGTTCACAATGATGGAAAATGATGCAATCTAGGTGATAGTATAATGAATAATGAAGTTAGTACACTTCCTTTATATTAAGGTGTATATTTTGGAGTGTTTGGTGTAGTTGTAAATTTGGGAGATCATTCGACTTCACAGGGTACCATCGACTATTTTCCTCAATCATGACACAAATTTTATGTCATGATTTTGGGGATTCATGTATGAGTAATTTAGGATAAAAATACAGATGATTACATCATTTATCCCTCAAACAGATGGGAAGACTGATCACACTATCTATGTTCGGGGGGATTTTATGGGGGCTTACTTATGGGTTTTTGGAGAGAGCTGGGAGGATCACCTTATTTTGGTATAGTTTTGATACAAGAACATAAACCAATCTGCAATTATAATGGTAACATTATAGGATTTATGTTGGAGACAATAAAGCTCGAAATTATGCTCAACAGATAATGGGGATTTAGGCTTTGTGGGCATTGAGTTTGTTCAAGAAACAACAGAGAAAGTCCATGTCATCTATGAATGGAAGAAGATAGTATGAAGCATACATAAATGTTATTTATATACTTATTTTAGGCACTTGGAGGTTGATTTTGGACACAAAATCTTTCTATGAGATGCCCCATGAACTGGAATGTGATGGTTTTTTTGGAGGGAAAATCTATCCTCAAGGTTCATCGGGCCATTTGAGATCATGCAGAGGGTTGGAGAGGTTTACTTCCACCTTTCCCTACGGCCACAAATGGAGTGGGTGCATGATGTATTCCATGTTTCACAGCTTATGAGATACCTACTTGATCCTACACATGTCATTTACTATAACATTCTGGACATTGAAGATGGAGACACCTTTTTATAACATCTGGCGGCAATCGAGGATCGATTGGAACGTACAATACATGGATAGACCATCCCATTGGTACACATATTTTCGTATCCTGGAAACATGAAGGTAAGTTCTAGAGAATGGGAGATCCATATTTGGGCTTAGTATCCATGGTTTTTTTCCCTAGATTTACTTTGGAGGGATGAAAATATTGAAATATGTAATGAATTATAGACACATTTTTTCCTTTATAAGACATTTAAATGTTTCTATATAAATTTCAAAAGATAGTTGCTAAGATGGTTTGTGATTCCATGTCCCTATGTTCCCAAAAATAAATTTATAAAAATATTAAGTACGTTTTATATTAATCATGTGAGGGAAATGGGATAATTCATAAACATTTTCCCAAATCCGAAATTTGGGAGGATTGTTGAGTCTGAAACATGGCATTTACCCTTGGTAAGACATAAAATTTTCTGGTGCGACTATTCTATCGAGAAATACATTGATGAAACAACCTTAAATAAAACAATAATAAAATATCTTATTTTTTATGTTAATCTGAATAAATATTGAATAGGGAATCTTATTTGAAATCCAACACAGTTTTTGAGTTTGTAATGCAATGTTTCTTCTAAGTACAAAAAATGTGGGAGAGTGTGGGATGTTTAGATCCCACGACATTGGTGGGTAATATTATGTCCATAACCATGACCTAATTACTCTTTATAAATAGGTGATAATGGTTATTGATAAGGTTTTACTCATAATTCTCCCAACACTGACGACAAACCTATGTCCCTTCCTCCTTTGGCAGATCAATGATGAATCTTCAATGATGATTTGGCGGGTGTGTTCTTCAGCAATGATTGGATCCAAACAACTGTAAGATTATTTCCTTTGGATTATGCATCCCAAATAATAATATTTGATTTGAAAAAATATTTTTTGTACATTTCATTATTCTAGTACATCATATTCTATTTCCAAACATATACGGTCATTGAATAATTTATATTTGGATCCCTTTTTTGTGTTTATCCTCTGTTATATGTGAAATTATCCTTGTAATTTTGGCATGATGAAAAAAAATTGGTCATAAAAAAAGGCATAGATATATCTATATCATAGTCAATGGATCTCATATCATAATTTCATTTATTTTTCTGACATCGGAGGAGGCACCATGGTAAATGGATGTGACTACAAGTGAGGCAGTGAACATCGGCGCATGGCAGCGACCACGTGAAGTGGCCCGCAGGAGAAGGTGTGGACTACTAGGTTGTGGTAGACAATCATTGAACGCATCTGGAGGCCATAGTATCTGTGTCAGGTGGTGACCACATCAATCGATGGGGTGTAGGCCTTCCAGGAAGGCAGGGCTGGACTAATGTGGTCTATGATGAGACAAAATTGTGTCTGGCCCAGGTCGAACCAGGATGATTGGGGTGCTCTCCATATGTGGTCGACCATGGTTTTTAATCATGGATCCATGATATCTTGAGCTATAAATGGTATACCGATCAAGTTGAAGTTTCACAGACATTAAACGACAATGGTAAACTACAACGACCTGTTCATTATGCAGGTGGATCGACTGGGGTGGTTGATCCATGGATGGATACTCTGTGTGCAGTTAATTGAAGTAATCAATCAAGGATGTTAGTCCTTGGCTGGTTATTCTTGGGACCAAGTAGTTTAACACTATTATAACCTATAAATGGAGAGAATAATTGATATTCCCTCTATGGAAACATTATACTTCTTTCATGGAACATCTATTGAGTTCTTTTTGGAAATTTAAAATTTCATATCAAGGCATCGTCCTAATGTGGTTCCGTTCTGGCATGTTGTGGGTAAAATAACCCTTTATTCCGATTCCCAATCCAGGTGAGTAAATGGCTGATCAGGATTGTTCTATATGTAGATCATGATGGTTACCTCTAATATGAATTTTGACATATGATTAGAAGTGTTCGAAGAATGATTATTATTATGGTGGGGTGTATAGATATCAATGGATAGGCATGTATATCAGATATTTCTGAGTGGATCCCACCAGGAACACTAGGTCATGGGTCCTCAATGATATCTTGATTGGACCTCCCTAGCATGGGTGCGGGTTCTCTACAGTTACGTCAAAGTGTAACCCCCTACTATGTAGGTAGTGGGTCCTCAATAACCTAGATTTGACCCCCTTATGATACCAAAACATGGGGTCTTGACTGTTGGAGTGGATCACCCATGATGCACTAGGATGTGATTCATCTACAACTATTATTAATGTGAACACACCCCACCCCCCCCCCCCCCGAGGGACGAGGGTACGTGTCTTTGGAGACAACTATTATATTAGAACCCTATGAAATAGTAGGGTGTGGGACCTCTATGAGTACAATTAGAGTCGACCCCCCAGAATTAGGGTGCAAGTCCTCAACATGGAGTTTCTAACATCTGGATATTCGGATCAAAGGAATGATGTGGTTTGATGTTCCTTTGGACTCACGATAAAAAGGGACATGTTCCCCATCATGGTATTTCTTTGTTATGTGACCTAAAACTGTGTAGTTGAGTCAGTTCCACCCAATGATTATAGAATAATGGTGTGGTGATTGGGATCCATTTACATGTCTATTCAACGAAGACATGTGGGTTGCTAGGAATCATTGATGAATACTCATGGAACTATTAGAGACTCTTTTTCTTAAGTTGGGTACTGAGATGGAGATCCCCATAATCTCTGTTTTAAGTTTATTTTGAATGATCATATATGGGTATATATATAAATTTATATATCCTATTTCTCTCTTTTTTGGTTTGGGGTTGAGCTCCACCCTTTCACTATACCTTTTTTTATATCATGCTATCATCTACAATGTATCTATTTTTTCTCCCCCTTTAGCATTTGGGGCATCTTACTGGGTATTTTTATACTCACCTATATATGGTATTTTCTTATATGCATCATTCGTTCTGTTAATGATAGTCAGGTTGATCGTAACTTAAGAGGGGCATACAGATTCAGGGTTCATGGAACACATATAGTGGTCGATGATTGGGATCTAGGAGGGGGAAATGTTAGTAATTTTAAATTTATAGTTTATATTAGGATGTTACACTTTTATGGTAGGGAATTTATATTTCCCTCTTTCCATTCAATTTACATTATCGTACTTGTACTTTTCATATGTCCATGCGTGGTTGGTTTACTTTAAGAAATGTCGAGTCATTTAATCCTTTCCCTATACAAATTTTCATTGAACTCCTTGTGTGTGTGTGTGTGTGTATTGGAACATAGAAAAAAGGATTCAAAATTTTGTTGTTCCTTAGGGACATTTATCCACCACCAGGACTATGGAGTCAAGATTAGGGTAGTCGTTGCTCGAGTCCAGTCATGGGTTAGGTCGTGATACATTTCCCATGATTACTTATGAATACATCCACGGTTCCTCAGTACTCTGACCAAATGAATTTTTTCCCCCAAGAAAAACATTATCACAATGATCCACAACACGAATCATATTCTCCTCAAAGGGAACATCATTTTATAACTCTAAATAATTAACATAGATCACATATGAAGGTTCGGGTGATACTATCGATGTTGGGAAACGTGGAAGGCCCTATAAATTAAACTATACCTCAATGGATGATCCAATTTATATACCACAAGTATGATACTATCCATAAAATAAAATAGTATAACAATGCATAGTTCCAACTTTCCCTATTTCCCAATTTGGTGATTACCCAATCGTGAGGGCACTAGAAATTTTTTTTGGCCACTGACAATAATCTCAAGAGGATTACAATTATGATAAGTATAATAATTTCTTCTACAATGTGCTAAAGAAATAAATTTCTTAATCAATTGAACATGTTCTAACTTATCCAACATAATACATGGTCCATAATCTCTAACTCCCCTACCTCAATCAATCATAATTTTTATTTATATAGTATACAATATAGTGACTCATATGGATCCATCTAAAGAGTTATTTGAAAAAATATATCAAAAAACTCAACCATAATTAAGGGTTTCTTCTAAGAACCACCAACATATAGTGTATATTCCTATAGAATTTCCTCCAACACCAGAATATTATGCTCTGTTTTCCTATGTTTATGGGTGAAAATATATACTCAGAAACAGTTGAGTACCAAGCACCTTCTTCAATTCGTTCCAAAAGAATGCTATCAAATGTGGACCATGATTTAAAACATTACTTCATTGAACCCCACGAAAAAAACACATTATATTGAACATATTAGACCCCCAAAATATCAACTATAAATGTATCCCAACTTATGAATAAATGGGACACCATTATCTATAGATCTAGAATCACCCATATCGCTTCATTCATCAAAGTAATATGTGGGATACATATATAAAATTCAGTGGATAAATTATCCCACTTCCATTATAAGATGTTTAATGGAAGTAATAGAATATATGGACGTCAATTAACATCATTCACCTACATAATGGTGTAGCATCATGTTAGAAAATCAATAATCACCTTTTTCTTTCATGGACACCAATATTTTCTATGATGTTCACAATACATTTGGGTCAATATATGATGCACTCCACACATCAAGGACTAGAATGCACACGTCATATCCTCACACATACAAGTAGTTACAACAACACAATCATGAAAATATAATATCTCATCCTCATTAATTAAAAAATATGAAGGTAGATCCCCACCCTTAAAATTTATCACTTGTCTAGACCCTCAAAGTCTTTATATTGCCTTTCGTTGATCTAGATATGATGTATGGACTCAGATAATAATTATATGAGATTCATAAACCCATTTACCTTTTAAACCTCTATATGAATACTGAAAAACATGGCCTTTAACATCAACTCTAAGTATAAATTATAGACTACAGGTGTTATTGTTATCAAACTCAAATAATTACAAACATCATTTCCCGTTCCAGTTATATATTGTAGGTAAAAAACAATGTACTATTTTTATTGGAACCATATCCATTGTGGGTTATTTAAATATCTTTATGAAAAGATTCTATATATACTTTTCTGGTCTGTATAGACAATGAAGCATTTTCTAGATATTAATGTTACAAAAAAAAGTCATAAACTATAATGGGAAAATAGAGATCATGTGTAGGGTAATCCCACTCATGTGGCCTCAATTATCATGACCAATTCATCATAACCCAATAACACTTCACAAATATTTCACTTGTTGATATTATAGATTAATACTAAAATAAGGTATACTCCTCATGAAACTCTGGTAGGATTAAAAAAAATTTGGTGGTAAAACTCCTCTTTATCTCTTATAAGGCAATTTCACATGATTCAAACCATTAAAACATGACACCCTTGTTAGTAATACCAGAAAGTAGTTCTTCCTAATTGGAAAATTCTTTTATGAATCTCTAATAGTACACCAAAAAACCTAAAGTGTGTGGGATATCAAAATATTTTTCATATCCTCCCGAGAAACTACTTCTTTGACTTTTTATAGGACCATATAAACACTATCATTTTAGATTATGTGACCAATAAATTAACAATATGGATTCAAAAACTCTATTTTCATAGCTAGGTTTATAGAAAATTCCCTCATAGTATACTCAGGATGATGTCAATATGTTGGATGTGATTTTCAATAGACTTAGAGTATTGGATGACGACATACAAAAACAAAAACAAACTGATCTATATATGGGTGAATTGTATGGTTCATCAATGACATAAAAAATGATAGAGAATTCATCATTATGAATGGAATCATGAGGAACTTATAAAAGCTATTCCCACATCTAAAACTTCTAATTTTTAAATCTAATGGTCTCATTATATTATGTTGTTACCCTGAACTGAAATCTTCCTCATAGAATACATATGTACCAATAAACTAGTCAATGATACCATCAATACATGGAAGAGGATACTGGTTATTAACTCTCATCTTATTTAACATCATTTAATCTAAAAAAAATCAGCATACCATCATCCTTTTTCAAAAAAGGTATTGTCAAGAAGCAACTTGACATAATAACATTGATGAATCCTTTATTCACAAACTCCTACAACAGTTCCATGAGTTTTTGATGCTCTGATGGGACCATTCTATAAGTAGGAATGAAAACTGGTTTGGCTCTAGGAATTATCTAAATTTTAAACATAACATCCCTCTTAAGAGACATCGCTGATATGTCACCAGGGAAATTGTATTGAAAAAAACCCAACATTAGGAAATAAAATATGTATGACATAACAATAATCTAAAAAAAAGTCTCTTAACCAGTCTGGTGAGATTCTCCATTTACAGATGAATTTGACATTTATGGCCTTCCTATATATCCCATTCCCTATGATGAGAATATTTTTCAACCTCATGAGATGTAAAGGTTACTATCCAATGGTTCCAATCAATGTGGGATTTTTATGATACCAACCAATCTATTCCCAACATCAGGTAAAATCCTAGAATATAAATCATATACAAATCGCAAAAGAAAACACTACTCATTCTCCACGAGGGAATACAACTTGAATAGGTATATGTCCATTTATTGTACACCCAATGGGGTCTCTGTTTTCATATAAATCCAAATAAACTCCACCTTTATTCCCAAGAATCCACAGGTGGAGCATATGTAAAATAATTTTATTTTCATGTACCATGTAACATGCTTGAAAATGTAGAATCTACGTGAATTATACCTTTGCCCATCAATACACTAGCCTAAATCTCATCAAGTGTAGGTTAAAATACATTACACTAAACTATACCTATACCTTGGGATCTTGTATGAGTTTCATGTGTCTCAATGATATATTGATAAAATCAATCATTCCTTAAATTGTAATATTAGACACCTTGGCCGACACAACTAGTAGTAATCCAACATAAATAAATCATGGTCTATAAATCCCCCTTCCATTGATATTTTTCGATCAATGTACGCTATAATTCCCACACACTAATGGTTTTTAAAAAAAAAATCCATATAGTCCCCACATTGTAGAAAATAGACACTCCACTGGTGGAGGGGAACATTGAATATGAATGTGACTCAGCCTAACTATCTGATGAAAAAACAATGGATTAACACACTGAGTAATAGTTACTTTACACATGATGGTAAATTTTTCAATTCTATGGTGAATTTATCATAATTATTCTGCCTAAACATGAAATATGTACCCCTGGTGGTACATCAAAATCCACCTATCCTACTCAAGATGCCTTTTGTAGGTTCTTCTCAGAAATGAGAGCCTAATTCACTTCCCTAATAAAATTATTTGATGAGAATATATTGGTGCATGAAATAATCTTTCATTTCATTCAATGTAGTTAATGTCTTACCACAACTACCTATTCTTCTACCAACACATTGAATATTCACATTATATAGGTGATGAATCCTACAAATTCCACCACTAAAATTCTCCCCTGGGTGAACTGCTATAAATTTTATTCTATCTTTTATAATATTTTTTATTGGTAAAAATGTTCCATAAATCTTTATTAGAATTCATTCAATCACATTTCTTCCTACTCCTCATATCAATTTTGAATATACCATTTTAACTACAATATTTCCCATAATAAATATGCGGGAAATTTAACTCCTTTCTCATTAGGAGTAATCAATTGTTCTAGGATTTTATCAATAGTCTAAATATAGAATGCATATAACTAATGTCTAGCCTCTCTGGAAAACATTATAGGGTGATACATATAGAAATACTATGTAAGATACGACATATTCCTCAAACCCAACTCTGGGTCACATTCCATGAAATGCATTAAATGGCATTTTTTTCATCGAACTTCTCTTCCACTACCTCGCCTGGAATTATTAGTCCCCCTTGTCCCACTGATGGAGGAATAACCCCATAAATTACCTCCTATAACACTATTATAAAATTTTTATGTGGAAGTATTTCTAAAAATTTAAAGAACTAGTATCATGAAACATAACACACAATTTACATATTTACCCAAAAGAGACTCATATATATCTATAACAAATCATGCAATATGCAATACCCCATTATCAAAACAATGACACTATCGCTAACCCCAACCATCCCTAACTTGAACCATGAGTAACACGAGGTATAAAAAATCACATTTTTTTGTTTCCCATATCCAAACCATTTTAATAATTTCAAATTATTATTTTTCAACGTCTTTTAACAATCATCATTTTATTATTGGGGACCATTTATTTTAAATCACCAACATAGATCAGTTAATTTTAGCATCCTCTAACAAACTTGTTTCCTGATTTCACATGCATTCCAAAAATGATGCATCTCATATATATCCTTGAGTTCGTATAAGTACTCACATATACTCAACTCTCTTATAATTTCTATCCATGAGTAGAATCATAAGAAAAAATAATATCATATAATAAGTTCATCACTAATGCTTAAATAACATTCAAATATAAATTAAAACACCAAACCACAATCCCATAATTAGAACATTGATTTTCCCAAAAAAATGGTATAGAGACTCCCATGAAAAAGATTCTAAACAAAGCCTGAATCATCCTAATCCCATATATGTATTTCCTAAAAAACAAACTAAAAAAAATTAAAAACACCTTAGACACCACCTTGTTACATCACAAAAATTGTACGATATTTTAGTACCCTATTCTAGTTTTCCACATGACCTCATTCATACCTCCACATATACTAGAGGAATTTTTCTATAAGTGAGGGTATAATTTATTACATGTTGATATTATACACTCTAAATCAAAATAATGACAAAAAAATAAATAAATATACAATATATAAAAAATAAAAACAAATAACAAATAAATATCAAAAATCACATGATGAACCCAAAAACAAAGGAAATGACCATAAAAATGAATTAGATATGTCATTCCAAATATGTGTCGACTGTCAAATAGAAACCAAAAATAAATAAAAAATGATAACACCCAACCAGGTACTAACATTGTGTGTAGTTACCTCATCCATGATCCATTATGAATACCAACTCATCCATCTAACATAGAACATTTGTTATATCCTAGCATGAAAACATGAAGTATACTAGAGTGTCAATCAGTGTATTGAGTATGGAGTGACTAAAACATAATAGGCCATCGCCAATGGTTTATATAAAAAATAGAATTCTGTGTAATTATATATAGCTAAAAAATAATAATTGTAAATGATAAAAGAAAACAGGGTCACAATAATTATTCATTAGTTAACTACAATGTTCATTGGGTTCCTAGTGACACCCAAGACAACAAAAAAAATTCCATCTTGTTCTGAATTTTAAACCATATCTCATATGTTCAACACTTTAATCCTAATTTCTGTTCATTTTAAAATAATTCTACATACATTTTTCTACATTGGAGTGACATTCCTAGTACCATTATCAAGAATACATGGACCGTCAGTCCATTATTGAAATCTTGATTATAAAGAGAATTAGACTATAACCAATATCAAATATACATAGAATATCCATATAGCACCAACATATTAGGTACAGGTAGAATCTGTATAACAACAATTATAATGCATGCATCAGGTTCCCAGAGCATTTTTCTGTCCACCCACGGATGAGACACATTAGTACAACTTCCACATCTCATTATTCATATTAACATATTATGGATAAACATAAATAAACCTTTACTCGACCATTCTCTACATGGCTCACCATTTCATTTATCAATAAAAACAATAACTATAATTTCAGACCTTAACTATTTAGCCCAATTTCTATGTTTCATTTCATAACTCATTAAACATTCCAGAATACTCCCTACAATATTAAACAACTTATCATTCCAACATAATCACGGTTGTTTTAATTTCATAAACTCTTTAATTCCAATTAATTATAAAGCTTACTTATTAAGTAAAATTGGGACACCCCTTTAGTTACCATCATTGTCAGTCATAGAAATTTTAATATATCCATTGGGATCTAAGACGTGTCTCTCAAATTTATGGAATAAAATTTATATGTGTAATTTAAAAAAAAAATCACTTCGTAAAAATGATATTATGCAACTATAAATTGAATATTAATATGCAGACTATGTGAATATGAATATGAACTACATTAAATAGGTTTTTTAATGAATTATCTTGAAAAATTTATCCCTTTATTCGATGTTGAAATGCCTAAATCACAAAATTTTCCAAAACTAATTATAGAACTATGATACACATGATATGGGTTTTAATATCATATATATTAATAGTTACAACAATATAAACATAATTATTACCCTCATGTAACATTAATTTATCCACATTGGTTTAGATTAATGTTTTTGGGGAAGAAAATGAGAAGAGAACTATGAATAATGACCATGAGAGGTGACTTACTGGTGAATCTGGATATCCAACAATCATTAAATTGCCTTAAAAATTCTCCTAAATCAAAGGGAATCCCTTCTAAATCCATGTATGAAAATAAGTTCTAAAAAATAATAAATTATAGGAATATGACTTTAAAAAAATATTAGGTCAATAATTTTTTGGATTCCAACTATATGCTTCAAGGTTATGCCAGATTGTTTGGAAAACCATGAATCAAACATGTGGTCAAACTATCTTTTTCCAACCCGTCACATGATTAGATCACATGATTAAACAAACTATATGAAAACGTTTTTCCACTATTCTCAATATTTCATGGGTTTTCTTTCACATCATCATAGATTTACATAAATATATGCAAACCGTGTAGAACTATTATCCCTCCAACCAAAAGCTGCATAGTTTCTTGAATGTGGTTTATGGTTTTTACTACCAATGTCATATTGGGCACCATAAGAAATGGCTCAAATGATTTTCAAAACCAATAATAACCTTTAATAAAATTACCTAACAATTATATATACCGAACATATATAAATAAAATGGCTATGAACCAGAAAATAAGAACAAAAAGTCCCAATAAAGGTTAGGATCTTACATTAAACTTTTAAGAAAATATGTTTATTTTTCATCAATACAGTTCAACATGATCATTCTTATATAGAATGAAAAAGAACTATCTTATAATAATTATGAATTAAATAATATATAAAACTATTATATCGTTTACTAGATATTTAAATGTCATAATTCTTGAATCTGAGTTCAATAACTTTAATATTTCCACAATGTCTGTAGTAATAGAATAAGATTTACAATGATCTATTACATTATTTATAGGTATATTACATTGAAACTTATGTAATTAATTAAAATATTTCCCCATATAATTATGGATGAATAATTAAACATTGGAATCTTTTTTGTTACCCATTAAATGACAGTCACGATGGTATCTCTCTCTATATTTATATAATCTTCAGTTTACCTATACTGTGAAACATTTATAAATGTTGGAATTCACAAGATTAGATGTCAACTTTTGGATATATAATGTACAATACAATTTTTTTAAAAAATAATTTAAAAATATTAAGAATTTATTAATTTCTAATCTCATAATAATAAACATTGTTTCCCTGAGGATATATTGATTTTAAAATCCTTCATAATGTATTGTAATGAAAATGAGAATAGACCTAATCATATCACCAAAGAGTGTCATACCATATGTGTATTAAGGATACTTGTCATGCATCGAGTGATGAACAGATCTAGACCAATGATTCCTTTTTGGATTTATTACGACATGGTAAATAAATACAAGAACCATGTTACTTGTAGTTTCCAGAAAAAGATCTATTTCAATGAAAACCCACATTAACTCTTTCTCAATAAAAAATTTGGGTGTTCTTTTCTTCTTTCCAAAAACTCTATAATAGGTTCATGTTACCTAATATATATATTGAATAATCATGTTTTAAAGGTTTATATTGGACTTAATGTGATTGAAACTATAATTCTCTAGACTCAAGTAGGCATGTGTCAGTGTCCACATTATTACATTGTCATAAAATGATATAAATCACATCTCAAAGGATAATTTTAATTTTTAGTCTCAATAAACATGATACATACTAGAAATTCACATAAAATTTTAAAAATATATACCTATTAATTTATTTTAGAATTACATTAATCCAGTTTATGTGTCCCTAAATATAAATCACTAAACCATTTTTCATCTCAAATAGAAAATAAAAAAATAACGATGTTGGACTAGATGCTCGTTATGGGTAAGTGTATGAAATATAATTTGAATAAATATGGAATAATCAATATGTAAAGGTTAATAAATGATTAAAATTTCATATAATCAATAACATGACAATAATATGGAAAGAATAAATGATGATCATATATTGACATATAAATAATTATATGAGAATGAAACAAAAGCATGGATATACTATCTAGTCGAATAATACCATAGAATATCAATAAATGAATTAATAATGATAGAATGAATAGTGAATGAGATCTAAAAATACTACCAATGACCTATTCCACGAAATATAATATTATAGTGCCCTTGTTCAAAGACATCTATATATATGGGTAATTCCATAGCCGAAACCCAATATTGTTTGTATATTAGACCTATCAATGAATCTAGGGGCTGTAGATGGCCATGCCTTTCACTTATTTTTTGAAATATATTCCACATATCAAATTGGTGAAAACTAATTCATATAAAAATAAATTTTTAAGATAGAATATAAATCCTATATAAATTCCCCAATCTGTATATATAATAATAAATCATGTAAAATAATGTGAAAGGTTGAACCATAGTTTATCCATAGCCTAATTGATTATAAACCGTCTAGTGAATTAAAAATATTGAATCATTGGAGTATATCAATATTAATGAAAATGAAATATAAAATATTTCATATTTTAGGTAAAATAATTTAAAAATATCACATGGAATATTCCTTTTGGAAAATAACCTTTCATTTAATATCATCATTTTTATTTCAAAAATATAAAATATAAAAAAAATTTCACCTTTTTTTCATTGAAAATATATTTTAAAAAATATCATTCAAAATTAAAGGAAAAAATTTATTTATAAAATTATATTATAATGTTTCAAATTAATATTCAAATAAATGAATGTCAGGAGGTGGGAATTCCAATATATTCAGAATAAGTTAAATAGATCATTAATTTTGCATTGTAAAAATGATTGAAAAGTGACGTGTTCAGAAAATGATATGGAGATCCATTTCCATACATTTTTAAAATGTAAAAAATGGTAAAATTAATTACTTATTATTTTCATAATTAAAAAACATTTATAGATAATTTTTTAATGAAAAGTGTATTTTTGTGCAAAAAGAGAAATAATGTTGAATTTAATTAAATCATTTTCTTAGTCATTTTAAGTACGAGAGAGTCGAAAATGGCATTTTTTATTCATAAATTTAATTAATAACTATATGTTACTAATATAGTTTTATTCATATATATAAATATCAAATTATTCCCCCAATATATACTTAAAAAAACAATCCAAATAATGATGTCATTACTAAATAAACCCTTACCCATTGTAAATTCTATATCACAAGCCCCATGAATCAAATAACACTAAATTAATCATCAAATACTATGAATAAAAATTAAATCATTATATAATATAATAAAATATATTTATATACACCCCCAAAAGATAAATATGTTGTGAATTTGGTGTATGTGTCATGGAAGTAAAAGTTAGACGAGAAATCATTATATTGACTCTGACTCATCACATATATTCATTACAATCCTAAGTTATAAAATAACATTAATAATTAAATTTCCTATTAATCTATTATAATTTATTAATCCTTTTTATGTTTTTATTATATATTTTATATAAAGCTATTATGTCTTTGTCGGATGTTTCGATGATATTTCTCTTATTTGTCTAAAATGACTTTGGAAGGATGAATATGGCCCAAAATTTTAAAATCTTAACATATATATTATAATAATAAGGAAATAATTTTTATATTTATAGAAAAATTATACCTCTAGAAACAATCATGAATGATGCTTTTGAAAAAATTAAGTACATAATGATCATGAATATAGTAGGTTGTACGTATGCAAGAGTTATTCTTCCATTTTCAATCATCATAAATGAAATAAGATATATAATTTATCTTCATTAAAAAATTATAATAATATCATAAATACCATATAATTTATTTAAATATACTTGAATAAATAATAAATGTTTTGGGGTGATGAAAAGAGAGTCACATCACTTTTTGAAAGTGGTATTCCACACATAATTGAACGATGTTATTATATTTTAGTGACTGAACGGCATGAAATAAAATGAAATATATCATTTAATAATAATAAATATTCCATTAATAACATAAATACGTAATTTATATCTCATATAATACCTAAATTTATCTTTATCACCATCCATGTAATGTGTTATTGAATGATGTATCACATTGATTCATGACGTTGTTGTATTTTATATACATGAGTGACATTATCTTATCCCATATGGATTGAAATGTAAAATAGATATATATGATATAATTAATATAAATGTATAATTATGTTGTAAATTTAATATATATACTTTTTATCCATCATTATATCAAACCACGAGCAGTTGTCATGAAAAAATGAATGAGATAAGATCGTGAGGTGGTAGTCTGTCATACACATGAATGATGATTTCATAACCCATTTGATGGATGTGGGAATGGATTCATGTCATTTCCATAATATAAAAACATATAAATATAATTAAATTTTTTTATTAAATCATCATGATTTAATACTAATTGAGTTAGATGGATGACGATATAATATAAAAACTCTTGATAAATAGTGTTAACTATTCTTCAAGTATCCACTATAAGTTTCAACAAAACTCTTTACTAGGTTAGATATAATCATAAAATTAGGCCTCTAGGATGAAAAGGGGGAGTTTATGAATTAATTTTTTAATTAATCGTTCAAACCAAAATGGTTTTATGGTGTGTATTAGAGATGAAAACGGTGGCCATTTATATGTGTGGTGAGTGTAAAAATTGACGTTTTTTAAGAGAAAAACATTTTACCATGATTTTACATTCCAAAAGGGTATAAAATGGGTTATTATAAGACCTTATATATTATATGGTTTTCACTACTCCAAAACATATATTATATATTTTTTGTATGTCATTTTAACCATTATCGTTTTAGTTTATCCCCAGGCAATCCCATTTCAGTCTAACTATAGCAAATAAATTTTACACATTTAATTGTTCATTTTTCAAAAAAAATTATTTTAACACATTAGTTAATATAATTTTTGATTATTAAAAATATGGAATCTATTTTTTAAAATTACATTCATCAGTTTATAAAATGTTTATTTAAATTTAATATAATATATGTGATGAAAATTGGGCTTTCAAAGATAAAATGCTTAATGGTTTACAATTTTTTTTTTGAAAAATTAATACAAATATGATTCCAATGAATTTATTTGTTCTAATAGATAAAAAATGAAGTAATTTTAAATTATAATTTATTTAAAATATAATTTCTCATTATAATTAATGTAAACTAAATGGAAATTTTCAATTAATATTTAGTATATTCATTATTCATAAAGAATTAAACATTTCAGATATATAAAAAATAAATAATCAAAAAATAATCTTTATATGAATATTAAGAAAATAGGATTATATTTTAAAATAAATAATCTCAAAGTTATCAAAAAATTTAAATTATTTTTTCATCACATGATTAATTTGTCTTTCATAAAAATAATATTTTCATAAAAACATTTCTTTGTAATTAAAATGGTGCTATTTTTTTCCCTATTAAATAGATATCAATTAAATATATTTTTAAAATTTTCAAACCATATAATTTTTATAATTTAGTGGGAACTATTCATACATTTTAATTTAATGTTATGTGATAATGGAAATGTTTTAATTATTAAATTTTAATAGATTATCATGTTTTGTTCATACCAAATGTTGTGTGACATTAAATATAATGAAAACACTCGATTAAATTAAGAATAAATATATCCATAATTAATTGTATGTTCTATTCCTTTGTACAATTTTTATTTTACGTTATATGTGAAATCAAATATGATGTTCATATTTCAAAATCTAATGGTGTTACAAGTAATATATCATAAAATCACAACATGTTAAATTATGTACAAATTAAATTTCATTTTTACATTGATATTTTGTCACTATAATATAATAAAATTAAAATATATTTAATTCATACCGTCTTTGAGTTTTCATATATCATCTAAAATTTTTCATTCCTTCAGAGAACCTTAACCATGCGAGTAAACATATTTCACATAACATTATCTCTAAGATCCACGATTTATACGATTTTTTATTAATTGGATTGGCCCTGATCTAATGGTATGACCTATGATTTAAGTACATTTGAAGGGCTATGTATTTACATCCCCATGAGGGATTAATGGAACACATTTTCAATTTCATGGAGGATTATTTGATGCACCAAATAATAATCTTCCATCCAGAAATTCCCAAGAACAATAAAGGGTAAAATATACGTATGATATAGATTTAAATATATTAAGTATACTCTAATTTTCTTCCATGGAGAGTTTCCAAAGAATAAAATCTCATCAACATTGAATTCTAGTTTTCTCTGAGGAATTTTAGCATAACATTTCTATCGACTCTACTCTTACATAATGTTCATGTGGTTAGTTCATACATTATATACCATTTCCTAAATTATCTCATGTCATAATAGTTTTATTTTAATAAATTTATTCCCAAACTCTAGGTTCCTAAAATTAATTAAATATAGGGCTTTATTAGAGGTCAACTAAATAATTGGGTGCAAGAAATTTTGTAAGAAAATAGGAATAAAGGAAGGATTTAATCCAAAACACCTAGGAAATACATAGAAAAAGACATCATCATATCCTATAGAGTTTTAATGGTTCACATATACACTCTACATATTTGAGTATGATAATAACTATTGTAACACAACTCTAAGTATAGATCATCCTGAATACGTCATTAGAACATTAGGGTATTTCATAGATCCTACTCAAATATAATAGAATATGGTACATTATGAAACCATACAACTTACTGAATGTATATTATAGATAAAAATTAATGATATAAATATTATATAATAGAAATGAAGTCTGTCGACTTCAAATATTGATTAATTACAACCCAAATAATATTTTGGTTGTTATATGTTTTGGGGTGTCTGATGAGAAAATTCATGGTATTGTTTTCCAATTTTTTATGTATGGTTAATGGATAGTACATCCTAGACTACTTATATCTTTCATCCTTAACATTATGACATACCAAATCCCATGATTCATTCTATACAATACATATCGCCTTGTTTTAACACCTAAAATAATCATTTATATCTCAATACATTTTCATGTGTATATGATATATAGATAATTGTAATCTCCATCAGTTCTATGGTCCAATCCTTTGTGAAAATATGGGTTTTGAGGATATTTTGATCGTCAATTTTGACTTATTCCCATAACATTACAAAATTTACTGTTTTATGAATAATATTTCTATATTTTGGGTGGTCACTTTTCATTAAGTGATAGAATGTTTTGATTTGTTAGTAGGTCATCTATCTGTAGGTAATATTGTACTTTCTACTGTTGTTTGGTCATAAAACGATAGGTGCTATTGTTTTTCCATTGTTGTAAGTTCATCAATCGGTAGGTGTTATAGTGTTTCTAGATGTCAGTAGATCTTGTATTAGTATGTGCTATAGTATTTCCTTCTTTTGGTAGGTTTTCTATCGACATGTGATATAGTGTTTCCAGTTATCGTTATGTCATCTATCAGTAGATGATACAGTGATTCCAGATATTGTTAGGTGTACAGTTTTTCTAGCTTCTTATAGTTTATCCCATTTGATGTTATCTTTTATATAAAACACCTGAAAATCACTCTATTACGGGATTAAAGGTTTTTTATATTCCCATAAATCATATCGTAATATTCCAAAATAATTTGGGTGCCTTTACATAGACAAACCATGTACTCTTGATATATCATCTTTTAATAGAAAATATAAACTGTTTCCAAACCACAGCTCTGTTTAATTTTAAATATGTCAAGATACATTCTGACTTGTTCTTCCTTATTTTTTTCCCAGGTATTAGATGCATGAACCTTTATTTCCATAGGAATGATGAAATAGAACTGTATTCATTGGATCTTGTTCCCCATGGAATGTTTTCTTACTGTATTCACACCCCCATTTTATTGAAACCAGGAAGTTTCGATCTATCTTTGATAAAACATATGTTCTACCACAATCTACAGGGTTCCATGATCTATTTCCTACCATTCTCATTTTCATGTTATAGAATGTGACCTGCATGTTTCTAATAAAACATTCTTGGGTGTTGGTTAATGGAGTTGTGTCACAACTTCCTCGAATAGATGTAGTCGTTGTAGGAGAACTGATCCTGATCCATTCTGTTGGCCCATTCAAATGAAAAGAACACCAAAAACCTTGTGAGGTATGAGATTCATGGGTTATATATTCTTTCTACATGTAGTTTTATAGTTATCTTGTTTTATAAAATTAGACTACAATGAAATTTACAAATAAATATTTTAAATGGATTAGATAATTGGCATCAATTTCCTAGAAATGTTACTGCCTCTTTATTATCTAGATAATGCGACATCTATTTTTTATGTTTAAAATTTTATTCAAGATGGAATTTAGTAAAGAACATAAATATGATATTAATATTAAATTAAATAGATAATTATAATGAGGTACTGTTAATGAATCTATTGGTTGCTGTTCTGATTGGGTGATAATCAAATGAATGAATTTGTGAATGTTTAATTGAATCATTTAATTTAAAATGGAATAAATAACATGTTGTCTGTTAAAATATAATTATTTTTATGTTTCAAATTTATCCTCATTCTTGTAAAGGCCACACACCTTATGATTTGAATCTATGAGAGATCGTTGTGTGTAAATTTTGAATGCCTTGATTTAGGGACAATAGCATGGTGATGTGATTACTCTTTATACATTTGGTGTACTCGGGATACGAGACTTGTGGTTGTGGGGGAAGCGAGGTTCCGGTGTGATGTGTGTATGAGATGGCTGAGCCTGGAGGGATGTTGTTGTATGTGCGGGCAGAGAGGCCTTGTTTATGATGCATCAGTTGATGCCTATAGTAGTGTTATACATCGGTTTATGCATGTGGGATCTAGGGAGGACACCGGGGATAAGGGAACTAGTTGAATCTAGTCTTACCATTTAATATGAATGTTGTTGTGTCTGAATATTATCAGTTCTTATCATCCTTAATTTCCCCAACATCTTGAGTAAAATGTTCATGATAAACCTCATTCCAAAAGTGGCAACATCGCATGAGGTATTTTATGTGGTTTCGGAGTTCAGCTTCAGTAGTATGGATGGGACAACACTCCTCATTTATGTGGAAATGAATGAATGGGTAGTTCCACTACTCATTGGGTGGATCCCCTTTTGATTGGTTTCGTAGAATGTTTTTTTTCAATAAAAAAAATTTGGGGAATGTAATAATTTTGTTAATAAATTAATGAATAAATTATGTTATCTCATGAGGTTAGAGCTTTCCTGCTTGCAAATCGGATGTTACCATTTAATGGAATTGTAGAATCTGTTTGGTTATGACACTTGGCCATGTAACATTTTTTTGATGCTAATAAAATATAACGTGGAATTGATAATGGTTAATTAATTGTTAATGAATTAATTAATTTAAATTGAAACTGATAAAAAGGGATAAAGTAATTTAATATAGATCTATAAATGGATTTATTCTTACAACATATATTGTTTTAGTAGTGGAATCCGGGAGTCTAATAGATTTTAGCTAATGTTGATTTTATGACTAGATTTTCCCCACAGTGTGGTTGTCTTCTATATTACACCACATACTATTTGTGTTTCAATATGCAAATCTACCTTTTTAGGGTAGGGGGAATGAAACCCTGAGGATTTTGTGCCCTATGGGTGTTGTAACAACCATCCTGGTGGAAGGGGGGATGTATGAATACCCCAATTATACATGCTCTCTTCTCATTGTATTTACATCTGCTGGAATACATAGAAGTTAATTTTCCACATTTATGTTTGTAGAGGGATGTAATGTATTGTGGTTATTTTTCACACATATGTTCTGTATATAGTTGCTTATATACTACTATAGTTTCAATGTGTATGGGCTACAATAGATTGATTATCATTACTCATTGTCATGGATGTGATGGATTGAGGTATAATACCTGATGTATGATACACAGAATGTGATACACGAGGGATCCTAGGAAATACCTTGTTACATTGGTTACACGGACATTGTAGTTTGATGAATGAGGTGCATATCAACCCCCAGTGTGTGTGTTGTGGTTCTTCCCCCAGGAGACTTTAGGAAAGCCGTTTAGAGAGATAATCTTAGGATGTTAGACATTGGGGAAAATAGAAAACAAGTGGGGAAGGTGTAGTGGGGTACCCATCGTATTATTTATTATATTATATACAATTGTATGTGATACCTGGTGAGAGTAGTCCTAGTGAGGCATAAAACATAGTATACATGTTTAGGTGATGAATCTGATTCACTAGTTATTCATTACACTTTACCAAGATTTCATTACTTTTTCATGAGATGCTACTGGTAGGATCCTATTGAGTGTACTGATATACTTGCCCTTATGTTTTTTAGGACAGTTAGTGCAGGTTGGAAATCGATCTGGTTTATAATAGCTCAGGGTTTTGTAGGAGCTATTCGTGAATCATGGTTTCTTATATTTTAATTTCATTTCATACATGTAGTTTTTTTATTTTAGTTGTATTATTCATTGTAGGAAATTTAATATGAGTACATGGGTTTTCATTTATATTGTATTCTAAGAAGGGATTGGTTGGTTTCTATCTTATCAATCTCATCTACATGTGTTCTCTTTGGGGGTAGTTACTCTTAT
This sequence comes from Viscum album, assembly GCA_963277665.1. Classification (NCBI taxonomy): domain Eukaryota; kingdom Viridiplantae; phylum Streptophyta; class Magnoliopsida; order Santalales; family Viscaceae; genus Viscum; species Viscum album. Next base: position 1,628,281,149 of record OY728146.1, on the reverse strand, counting down.
TTTTGTGTTTATTATACCATTGTTGCTGATCTCCCACTTGGGGCTTACTGGAGGTGGGACACATGGATATGGGGGGTCATTATCTATCTTCTCAAATTTCTAGAACACTTAGTTGGGAAAGTGTCATGATATAATTGTATCAGATCTTTGCTTGAGAGATAGGATAATGAATAGATTTAGGCATAGGTTAGGTTGCATGGGTTGGTATGGAAATTATGTCCGCAAAGTTCAGTAAGCACTATTGACACTATAAACTGGCTAAGACATAGGTATTTAGGACCCCATGTAGTCTGACATATAGACCATTAAATATACAATGGCTTTTGAATGAATTGATTCTAGTAGTTGTGTAGAGACCTAAGAAAGTATCAAGTGTCATTATTCATTGAACTGGTTTATGAATGGGTAGACAGTGTGGTTGGTTATCATAAAAAGAATAAAAGAAAAAAATAAATGTTAAATTATACTATATTTGTGGTTTGGGAGATCAAACTATTTTTAATTTTAGAGGTATGGCTCCAGGTCAACATCCTCATCAGGTTCATGCAGAAGATGTTTAGCAGGATATTCCGGTAGATCTCTATAGAGTAGAGGATGTCAATAAGAAAAAATGGAGGAGGAAACTCTGAGATTTATAGCACCAGAGTCAAAAATATTATTAGGGATTCAATTCAGATTCAGTCACGAAAGACTTGTTGGGAGAGTTTGAGAAATCTTTAAGTTCGATCTATTCTCTAATGGAGAATTGGGTATTGTTGTTTATGATATTGCTATGAGGATCAGTGAGGTAGTGATGGTTCTAGTTCCTCCATGATTCTGAGGATTTGGTAGTCACATGGTTGGAGTTTTGAAACCAATTCAGAGTCATGTTTCATTCTTCGACCATGAAGGATGCTTGTCACCATGAGCAACTTACCCTTCAGCAGGGATGATGTATTGGGAGAGTGTTCGAGATCAATTTTATGATTCCTTTGTGATATTCTTCAGAACAATTTCTATATGAGGATTCCAATGTAATGCATATAAACGAGGCATTGAAACTAGATATATAGTGGAAGGTCACTCTGATTATGTTGAGGATGTAACATGAGGAGACAGAGACGGTAGAGGTCATCGAGAGTATTTTATAGAGAACTGGATAATCATGAGAGAGGATTCATCATGATACTTCATGATGTAGATATGTTTTCTGCGGTTCTCAGTTTTCATGGTAGAAGATTTTTTATTCGGACGACGGTAGGACCGAGCACAAAGTATCTCATTTTTTCAAGGGAAGCTGTTTTTGAACCTATGCGGATGGATCATGAGATTTTTTATTTGTTATGGAGACTGAGGTCATAAGAAGTGAGTGTGCATGCCCATTATATGTAGTCGACATATATTTGTTGTTCCGCTTTAGTTTCCTCTGCTGAGGAATTTCTAGGCGAGGCAATAGCAGCATGTTGCACCATTTTTGGATCAGTAGAGAGTTGATGTGGTAGGTAGGGGATATCCCTGAAATTATCTTCATCCTTATATATAAGATCGCTATAATGGATGTGGTTACAGTTATGGTCATGGACATCATGGAGTAGGTTGTGGTCATCTTCATGCGCTACTGTTTCTAGCACTAATTGAGCCAAATGTCCATCAAGATTCCCATTGCATATTTTCTACTTGGGTGTGTGTATTGTTTGATTTAGTAGTGAAACACTCCTTTGTAACAACTACCATTTTAAATTCCATGGGACTTGATGTCAATAGGCTTCCCATTCCATTGGAATTGACAACACTTATTAGAGGCTGGATTGAATTTTTTGATTTATTTAGGGACTATGATCTAGTGGTGGGGTAATAAAACTATTGGGGAGATTTCATATATTTTCGGATACAATGTTATGATTTCATCTTCATCATGTATGGGTTGAATTCAGTAAAGGATATCGTGGATGTCATCAAGAGGTCGGTAATGTTCATAAATGCTGATAGAGAGCTAGTGGTGTTTTTTGGAGAGAGATACCCTTGTATGGTTCAGATTCCTGTTCTATCCTTGTCATCCTTGATGGATGAGTTGAATATGAGTTTTTTAGAGGTTCTGTAGTCATTGTTTCCTAGTGTAGTAGAAAAGTACCCTGACGACATTCCAAAAGATTTTTAGCATTATCCTCTGGAAGGGGGATCAAGTTAGGAATCGATATATATCCAGAAAATTCGCATATCTAAATGTATCTATATTGGCGGGAACCTTATAAGTTATGTGATCTAAATATACAGATCGGTGATATATTGTATTTCGGTTTGTTTTGGACGAGTGTGTAACTATGTGGTGCACTAGTTTTGTTCTTGAAGATGGATAACTATAATTTGCGTTTGTGTGTTGATTTTTGTCGTGCAAAAAATGTGATTTTGATGGATTTATATCATCTTCTATAGGTTGATGATTTATTCGATCAACTGAAGGGTGAATGTTGTTTCTCCAATATTTATTTGGAGTCAATATATCATTAGATGAAAATGGGGGATTAAGATTTTGGTAAATATGCCATTTATTATCATCATAGGAATTAAAAATTCATTTTTATTTCATTCGGTGTGATGAATGCTACATTAGTGTTTGTGGGATTGATGATGGTTGTATTTCATGTGTTCCTAGATATTTACATGGTTGTTTTCGTTGATGAAATCCTTGTGTAATTTGCTTCTGAAGAGGAGTATGTGAATCATCAATGTCCCATATTTAGAGTTCTTCATCAATGTTATCTATTTAGGATGTTTTCATAGTTTGATATTTGGATCAATAAGTCCATTTATTGGCGCACGTTCTATCCTAGTAGGGAGTATCTATCGATCCATCAATGATAGAATTTGTTGTGTCATAGGAATCCCCCAAGACAAGGGAAAAGATGCAATGTTACACTTGTCTTAAAGGATATTACAGGAGGTTCAGAGAATATTTCGCTCGGTTTGGGACTCTTATAACTACATTGATCGTAATTTATCTAGAATTAATATGGACCATTTAGTTTTAGGTATCATTCGATTTTCTAAAGGAGAGTTTGGTCTGTGCTCTAGTTCTTTTTCTGCTAGCATAAAGAGTTCATTTTGTAGTTTTTTGTGATTCTCTGGATATGTGGTTAGGCCATGTTCTAATCCAGCATAGATTGGTTGTTAATTTTGGGTCTCAGAAGCAGCACACCCATGAACATTACTATGATACCAATGACCTACAGTTGGAAATAGTTTCCTTTTCCCTAATGTTGTGGAAACATTAAATCATTGGAGAGAGTTTTGTGGTCTCCATCGATCACAGGTTCCTAAATTAAATATTCATGGAGAGTGACTTGAACATGTGGCAGCATCGACGGATAGAGTTCCTGTAGGGTTGCGAATTTGAAATCTCATATTCACATGGTAACAAGAATTTTTTACATGATGCACTGAGCTTGAAGTCGTGTAGTTATGTAGTTCATGAATCAGGTTATTTCTATATAATAATGGAATAACAGTCATCATTAAATCAGAATATGGGAGAAATTAGGGGTATAGTTTTCCTTTTTCATATTATTGTGATGTCATATCTTGAAAAACATGGAGAGGAATCCCAATTACGGGACCATGATGTGGACATATATAGAGAATGAGTGTTTTTTTCTAAGGCCCTTGATAGTTGGATTGAGGATGAACAACACTAGGTGTTATTTCAAGCAAATATTTTTTTTCCTTTTTTGATTCTTGAAAATTTTATCATATATTTCCATAATTCACACTTATAGGTACATACATGAATGATAAATATAAACATAGATTTGATGTTCCAGTTTTGGTGGCATGGATTAAAGAATGATGTTGCAGACTTTGTTTCTCAATTCTTGGTCTACCCCATGGTGAATGATGAGCATCGTGATCCTTGTTGTGTGCTACAGATGTTAGATGATCCTCTCTAGAAGTGGCAGGACATATCGATGGAATTTTTACTATTTTAGCTTGAGCTAAGGGATTCTATGATGCTATTTGGGTATTAGTGGAACGTTTGATTAAAAATACCACTTCATTGGGATGAATGAGTTGTGATCAGTGGAGTTTTCTTTCAAGGAAGTATCTGGAGGTGGTGGTGAGACTCCATAGAGTCTCAAAGAGTATCATTTCATATCATGATCATCATTTTATCTCCAAGGTGTAGAGAGGTCTCCAACATGATGTTGGATATCATCTACTCTTTTTCACATATATCCATCAATATATGGATGGCCATATAAAGTGGACCATCTAGACTCTTGAAGACATGATGACCACATCAATACTAGATTTTAGAGTATCGTGGATGAGGAACCTACCCTTGGTCATGTTTTCTTACAATAATAGTTTTTACTCTACCATCGGTATGACACCATTTTAATCCTTGTATGGTCGACCAAGAGTTATCTTTTGTATGAGACCAGGGATGGAGACTCAGTAATTGTTGAGCCGATAGAGGAATAGTACACTAAATAGATGGTTCACGTGATTAGACAAAGGATGAGGGTAGTATTGGATCTTCCAAAATATTATGCCAACCATTGGAGGAGACCTCTAGATTCGGACATTTGGGACCACGTGTTTTGGAATTTGACACCCTGACGTGGGCAGTGATGTTTTGGTCATGGGACTAAGCTTTCTCTCAGTTTTTGGGACTTTTGAGGGGTTGGATTATGTCGATGTAGTGGAATATCAGGTGGAACTTCCCCCATAGATGTACATGATACATGATTTTTTTCACATGTCGCAACTCATTCGTTATCTTCATGGAGACTCTAACATCATTGAATGGTATGAGATCGAAATTGATGATGATGTGACAAAAGATGAGTGGGCTTTATAGATCCAGTATAGTACATAGATGGTGTTGTGAAAGCATTCTATTCACTTGTTTCATTTCTTATGTTGTCCCGGTAGCATGGATGGCAATTCTTTAAATCACAACTCACATATACATGCTTACTACCCCCATTGTATGTTGTTAATCTCTTCCCTTGTAATGTTGCACCTTTGGTGTTTGTAGACCCTTTATGTTTAGGATATTGATTTATCGTATTTCTTGTAGTGGATTCCTATCTTTAGATAGGTATCTCCCATGGGGTTGTCTTTCAGAGATTGTTGGGGTTGACACATGTTTTTACAATTTACTTTTTATGAAGAGGTTGACCTCCTATGGTGGCGAGAGCCCTGATAGGTATCTTGTAGGGTGTATTTACTAATGAATCCTTCTCCATTTCTGATCTAGGATTGTTGTGGATTCTCAATGATGATACTGTTTCGATAGAAATCAAATTTAGTGTCCATAACTTCTTTAGACCATTCCTTTATGACAATATGGTATTTGATGTGTTCTGGGAGGTAATGGTGAATTATTCCCAACACATTTCAAAATTTCTTGTTCCATTTACTATGTTTACACTTGCCATTATTTCACCTATTGGTAGGCTATATAGTGTCTCCATTGTCAGTAGGCCATCTATCAGTAGGTTCTACATTGTTTCTAACTATCTGTTGGTCATCAATCGGTAGGTGTTACAATGTTTCGAACTTTTAGTAGGTCGTCTTTTGGTAGGTACTATAGTGTTTCTAGCTGTGGGTAAAAAATATTTTGTAGTCTCTAGCTATCAATAGGTCATTAATTATTAGGTTCTATTATGTTTCTAGCTATTAGTATGTCATATATCAGTAGGAGATACGATGTTTCTAACTATCAGTAGGGGTACAATGTTTGCAACATCCTACACATCCACCCATATGATGTTTTCATTGACGTAAAACATATTCAATTCCTTATTTTATGTGATTTAAGTACAATTAAATTTCCATAAGTCATATTTTAATATTCCGAAGTGTCCAGGTCCTTTACTTTATCAAGCTATGTAGCCTTGACAAATCCACCTTTAATGGAAAGAATAAATCATATCTAAACCACTACTCTGTATAAATTTTCAAAAGGTTTAGATATCGTTCACCTTGTAATTATTTCATGTTTTTACTAGGTATGAGATCCCCAAACCATTCATTCGATAAGATTCATGGGATTTAACATTAATCCTTGGATCATGTTCCACTTGGTGTTTTTCCTACTGCATGTACACCACTATTTTGGCGCATATAGTAATTTTATATCTGTCTTCGATAAGGTATGTTATACCACCATATTTTTGGTTCCTAGATCTATTTCGTCCCACTCTATTTCATATGTTAGGGAATACGATATCAATATTTTGTAACAGATCATTCGTAGTTGTTGGTCGACGTGGTTGTTCCATGGATTCCTCGGGTGGATTTAGTTATTTGGGGAGATTTGATTGTGATCTATTGTGTTGGCCCATTCTCAAGAAAATAATGTTAGAAAAATCACAAGGTAGTGTATTCATGGCTTATATATTATTTTTAAAATAATTCATAGATTTTTTATCTTTTATCCTAGTGGATAATAATAAAATTGACATAAAAATATTTTATCTTGATAAAATAATTGATATCAATTTTTAGAGATATCATTGCATCATTATTTTCTAGATAAGAGGATATCAAATCTTTTCTGGTTTACAGGGTCATTCCTGAAGGAAATTGTTGATGAACATAATGATGGGATTAACTGTAAATAAAATTGATAAATATAAAGAGGCATGGTTAATGAATCTAGTTGTTGTTGTTTTTTGGGATTTGATGATAATCAAATGGACACAGTTATCAATGACTAATTTATTTGTTTAATAAAACATAGAATAATTCCAATATTGTGTGTGGAAATATAATTCCTTGTTGGTTTCTAGGTTTCCCTTTTTCTTGTAAAGTACATCCACCTTTTTCGTTGGATATGTAAGAGCTCATTATGTGCGAATGTTGAATACAAGGAATTGGGGACGAGAGATCGTTACTATGTTTTTTATCAACATGTGATGTGATTTGGATATGAAATTTTTGTTTGTGGGTGTAGGGAGGCCCTGGTGTGATGTGAGTTTGAAATTTATGATCCTAGGGGACTATTGTGGTATATGGGGGTAGGGAGGCCCCGTTATTCTAATAGTAGTAGACACTTATAGTGGTGCGATACATCAATTTATTAACGTGAGTGCCTAGGAGGACACTGGGTATGATGTAATGGGTTGAATATGGGATTTCACATTGATATGAAAGTGGATTCCCATCAATCAAATGTTTTTTATCTCATTTAATTTACCAACTACTGGAGAAAGATGGTATTTCATACCATCCTTCCAAAAGAGGTGAACATATGCGTGGTATGACACAGGCTTTCCATGTTTATCTTCCTGAGAATGGATGGGTCTATACTCATACTATAGGTGGAAATGTCTTGATAGGCAGGTCATCTACCCACCATATTGAGACCCTTGTGTTTGGTAGTATAAAATATTTTCACATAACACCTTGAATTGTGGAACAGAGATAATTTTGGTAATAAATGATTGAATAAGTGATGTTAACACATTGGGATGGATCTTTCTAGAATTCAATGATGATGATACAATATAAAGGAACTGTATGCACTGTTTTTTATTCTATAAGTGGATAAAACATTACTGTGAAGGTAATGAAATGTTATGTGGAATTGATAATGGGTAATTAATGGTTAATGAATTAATTATCATAAAGTGGAACTAATAAAAATGGATAATATAATTTAATATTTGTCTTTTAATGGTCTTGTGTTAATAGGATATATAGTCTTAGTAGTTATAGCCAGGTTCCCGAGATATGATAGATGAAATTTTGCCTAAGACTAGGGGTTTCCCATAGTGTGGTTGTGAGCTACACTCTACCTTGTACATTTTGTGTTTCTATATGCTAATCTACCCTATTGGTCAGAGAAACTAACACCACAGGGATTTTAATCCCTAGGGTGAGTTTTCTCCAATATCCCAGTTGGTTGATGGATGGATGACTACCCCCTTTATCCCAACTCTCTTTTCTTGGTAGTTTTATGTGTTAGAATGACGATGTATATATTTCCACATATATGTGTGTAGAGGGATATAATAACATCTTTTTATTTCACTCACATAAGTTATTCATATAGTTTCCTTTGAACTACTATATGTCTAACGTGCATACGTTATGATGGATTGATGATCCTTAATCGGTGTATGGGTTGAAATGGCTTGAGGTATAATAAATTAGGTATGATACACACTATGATTGCTATGATGGATCCTGATATTTACCTAGTACATTTATTATGTGGATTTGGTGGTGTGATACCTGATGTGAATGTTGTGGTGCCTCAGTAAGGTGTCTATGGGAAAGCCTTTTTAGAGAGAAATTCCCTAGATATTCCATGATGGGGAAAAGAAAAAAATCAATATGGTAGTTGTAATATGGTACCATTAATATTCTTTATTATATTATATAATCATATATTTGATACTAGATGATTGTATCTGTAGTGATTCAGGTAACATTGTATACCTATTTAGGGGAAGAGTTAGTTTCACATTTTTCTCAATGTGCTTTATTGTGCTTTCTTTACTTTTTCACAAGAGGTTTTTGGTAGGATCATACTGAGATTATTTTTAAACTCAATACATGATATATAAATAGATTTTATGTAATATGGAGCAGGGTGATGGTCTTCCTGGTTAATACTTGCTCAATGATTTTCAGTAGTTGTTCAGGCTTTATGGTTGCTACTTTTTTACTTTTTTTTGGTACATGTTTTTTATCCCATTCAATTGTAGTACACATTAAATGAAATGACATATGTGTACGTGCATATTCATTTATATTGTAGTTTGAGAAGATGTTAGTTTCTATATATAATGTCTCTCTTCTATTTGTGTTATCTTAAAGTGTGAGTCCCCCATTTATGTGTTTATTATACCCTTGGTAGTAGCCTCTAACATGGGGCCTACTCTATCCAAGCCTTAGGGTGTAAATATTTCTTTTCCCACTTTTCTTGCACAAGAGGGATAAAAAAATTTGGAGGGGTTCTGACAGAATGATGAACCATGAGATTCCTCCAATAGTTATTTATTCTAATCTGGTATAGAATAGATACACACATGGTTCAAGATCCTTATCATTCCATCACAATAATTGTATTACATAGAACCATTTCATATCTTCATTTAATATTATACATCTAATTTTTCTTCCACTTCAATCATTATCTTGATAAGTGGTTGAACATTAATTTGAGAATGTAAAGAGTTTTTCCCTTCCATAAATATTTCCATAAACATCCTTTGAAAATATCAGAATTTTGGACCTTTTTTACCCTCATCAAATATATGGTAGCATGATCTTTTCAACTCAAAATATCATCCACCTTTTTTAATTTATGAGGTAGTAATGTATCGAGAATCTGTAATCTTTAATAAAATTCAACCATATTCTATAGTGTATTTTTAGATATTTATGAGTAAATATATAATTTAAACATTTATAAAAACTATATATATCATACAATTTTCCTTAAAGATAATTACTCAATATATTAAATTCAAAAAATACAAATCGATAACTTCAAATCATGAGTAGCATATTTTATCATGAACTGTAAATTTTCATGAGGTATCTGATATCACGATATAATTATACATAAGGAAGCCTCATGATCCCATTATTATGCATCTCAAATGATTTCAGAGGCTTCTCCATTTTGTGGTAGTGTATAAATAGGTGCTCTGACAACCCTTCTCTTTAGTTCGTTGGATTTTCCCCAAATTCATTTATCTAAAATTATATGGATCCATTACTTGTTAACATTGTGAGTGGATAATATAACCATCAAACTTCAACAAAATGTGTTAATGGTATCCATTTATCACAAGAAAACAATGTATCTAAGTTAAATTGGTCAGTTTGTGGTAATTTTTAATAACAACCATCTTTTATGGATCCACCGATATAACCTCACATGGTATTATATCACCAAAAAATGAAATATTTAATAGAAAAAATTAAAAATGGTAAATTCACCATATCGATTCTATTTTATTAAGGTCTTCAATAAAATTATAGTGTAAGTTTCATGCTCTCCCCTTTTAAGAATATATAAGAATATCACCAATAAGAACTACCAAAAATAGGTAATGGTTGTATATAAAAACTATATTCGTTCAGTTCTTAAATATATTGGTGGTATTAATAATTCCAAATGGAATTAATATAAATTCATTATGTCCATATGTTGTCTAAAATGTATTCTTATGTATATCTTCTTTCCATGATGTAAATTGATGATATCCCGAATGATGTAAAATATGAGGAATGTATTGGACTCTATAATGTTGACCAAAAATATCATCAATATGGTGAGAAATATACTTTCCTATCCATTGTTATTTTGTTAAATTCTCAATAATCAAGGTAGTGTCACATTAATCCATAATTCTTATACACAAAAATAATGGCTACACCCCATGGTGATTTAATTGGTTAAATTAATCATTTTCCATGATTTTCACGAGGTTTATTCATTAATTCTTACAACCTAATAGGATCAATTAAATATAAGGACTTTGGGAAGAGGTTTATCTTCGGGTATTAGTTCTATTGAAAACAAAAATTCACAATTTTGTTTAATACTAAGAAAAACATGAAGAAAATTAATCAACACACCCTCATGAAATTGGTATATTTTTAATATATAGTCTCCCACTATCCATTCAAGATTATAATATATTTTTAATATGAATAAAACCCCATATAATTGATGTTAATTTCATTAGAATATCATATTTACCATTGCATAGGTAGTTGGTCCAATCTTAGTTTGGAATACCAAATGTGACTATATATCTACATAAATTGATGTGGTATCATTGTAATTAAAGCCAATTAATGACTCAAATAACATCAATTTTAACTAGCGTGAGAATAAAAATATATGAAAGAAACACATTACCTCATTATTCAATCGATGAAGAATCATAGACATTAGATGTGTTCTTCATACCATTATAGGTTCTCAATGAAAATTTTGCATTTAATCATTTGGTGGTAATTGTGATACCCTTAGGAAATTTATTAAATATAAAATATTGGGTTGATTCAGAATCCTATAATACATCATTTGTTCTAGAGTGGATGGTAATTTGACATTTTCTTACTTCTTATAATACACCACATCATCAATTGAAATCCCATGATATTCCACTTTTTATATGGGATAAATATATTTTTGATACTGATCATTATTATTTGCCTTCACATTTGATAACCTAGTACAAAATTACTAATACTCCAGGTATTTCAAATTACAAATCATTGGTGGTTCATTTTATGGTTCTAAAACTCATTTATTAGTTATTATCTTCTTCCCATAACATCAGTATTTAATTTTGTGGTTACTATCCTATCCAATGTCAAAAAATAAACCAGTACCCTTGAGGAAATTTTCTCTATTGTTCCATCAACTCATCCTGGATAAATTTATAATAATATTCTTCTATCCTTTGATATTATAATTTCTATTTAATTACATCCTTCAAATATTTTCAAAACCTTGATATTGATGGGTAAATATGATGTCTATATCTACCTTCAAAGAATGTCACATGATTTCATCATATGTATTGAATTATCTTATATAAATTACCTTTTGGAGACTCTATTTTAATATAATAATGAAATTATAAGTTATACATTTGGTTTGGATGATAATACCTAAAGAATACCTCCAAAATCCTGATAACTTTATTTCATATATTTATTTATTCAACATCCTTATACTTTTTTTCAAGATAGTCTTCTATTTTCATATAAGGAAAACATGGAAATCACTTAAAAAATAACATAATAAAATTACCCCACTTTATGGATTTAATATCATCATTTTTCCTCATGTTCTTGATAAGATTTCACTGTTGATCTATTTTTCATTTTTAATGTAAATATATAAAATATAATTTATTTTATAATCATTGTAGAATAGTAAGAAAAATTAGTGCTATATATCCATTACTCAAAACATAGTGGATTAGTAGACCCACTGAGAAAAGGTTGATGTATCCTCATTAAATAATAAAGAAAACACTTTTTACTCACATTCTAATTTGGTTTATCAATGTACATCATGTCCTAGTAATGTTGGGTACAAATATAAAAAAGTATTTCCACTATAGATACAATAAATTTTTCTTTTTCATAAATAAAATTATTTCACTATCTATAAAATTCAATATTAACACAGTTCCTTTAGGTTCTACCCATTTATTAATACCCAAAGGTAATTTTTGAATAATCATAATCACAGTGGTAAACCATAAAATCATAACAACTAATTTACGGTATTTATGAATCAAGAAATAGTATTTTCAATCATGGTATTCTTAGGTATAATCTAGGACATTCTTGGTCATCATATATATAAATCCATTGTAATTGTACATAAAAATGTGAGCTAAACCAAAAATATTACTCTAGAGTTCCAAACTATGTATTCCATAAAGGAACAGTTCCAATAAACTAGAATGATATCTATGATATAATCAACCAACTCTTTTTGGTTTTATTATACATATATTAATCAATTAAAAAAGCTTTCCCACATGTACTATCTAGAAAATTGTGTTCATTAATGAAAAAAACCATTATTTACCATATAATATAATATTTCTTATATATATTATTATTCTAATGGTTCTGAATTTTATATTCTATCATAGTTTATAAGGGTAACTAAATTGTTTTTTCATAACAACTATATAAAATCATAATTTTTATACATATATATTACATCATAAAAGATGAATAGTCATTAAATAAAATATGCATCCACACATGAATCATATAGGATTGGTGTATTTTAGAACATAGATATATAAGAAATTTGTTCAAAAGATATCTACATTATCTCCCACTAATTTATTCATAACTATAACCCTTTATAAGAGTATCATAACTTATATATTCCTCATAAAATTGGGGATGGAAATCATACTAAATGGAGTGATCTTATCTTATTTATGGTAAAAGAATAGAGATAAAAATGATCACATTAAAATAATAAGACTATTAAGGAATGATAATATGAAAATAATAATTTAAAACCATGCCTAAATATCAATGATAGTGATCCTGATTCATAGAAAAGAGATTCTTATTTTAAAAGTCATGAATAATAAAATAATCCAAGGACATGTTCAATTATAGTATAACATAGGCATTTAACATAAGATTTTGTGAAACACATAATCATGGTCAATCATTTCAATAGAAAAGGATTACTATAAAGATTATAATATTTGGTTGGTTTCACTCCCCAATCTATCATATCTTTAATCAATGTTCAGTACTAAGAATATAATAGTTGACATAACCCATTACTGAACTGGGTTTACTACCTATTTCATTCCATAATATCTCATGAGATATTAATTTTAGCCCAATATATTAGTTGAATATATATATTTGGACTAATAGTTCCTATAATCATATAATTATATACACGTGCCCAATGATCATAAAATATTCACTATATCATAACCCATGTTAAATAAATAGGTTTTAAAAATATTTTCAAATTTCTTCATCACATAACCCTTCAAAAATAAACATTTCTCATAAAAATTTCATCATTTCAACATATCATAACTTGTGGAAAGGAAATTCTTTTAATAATATTTTTTATATAGCTTAATTAACCGAGAGTAAGGAACCAGGTTTCATAGGATTATTATGAAATCATCATCATAACAAATACAAAGAAATAATGTGTATGATATCATTTTATCATATCCCCATGAATGATTATGAAACATAAAGTATGTTATTATATACAATAAATTAAATTAAAATATAACCAAATCATTTAATGAGGAATACAAATTTTTTAATTTAATATAAATTTCTTAAAATATTAAAAATTTAAATGTATTATGGAAAATATTTTCTTTTAAAAATATCCTAGAATCATATAATTTATGTTTCAAATTATTTAACAATCATGATGGTGGTAAATTATGTTATGGTAGTGTTCGATTAAACAATGATTCTTTCACATTTCCTATAAAATGAAAAAATAACATTTTCAAAAAATTATTAGAAAACAATTTTCTAAAAATTATAAAATTAATATAAATTAAATTTCAAAAAAAAACATTTGTTGAATCATAATAGAAAACATAGGTATATAATAAAATGGATTTTTGTCCAAATAGGTAAATAACGTCATTTTTCCTTGAAAAAATTATTTTTGTATCTAAGGTTCTTAAATGGGGAAATTGAATAGAAAACATGAACTATAAAAACAACTAGAGAATTAAATAATTCATGATATTCTAGAGATATTGCCCATAAAATTCTGTCATCAGAAACCTAATCATTATCAATATCAACAAACAATTACAATATAACATAAATTCATATCCTAAAGTTAGACTTGTTTCAAAAGTTCCATAAAATCCATTATAATAAATTTAAAATTATTATAATTAACTAATATAATAATTAAAATACTTATAACATCTTATGTTATTCAATTATAAGATTTCAAAATCCAATTATTAAAAATTATTTCTTTTAATTGATATTTTTGGATGTTCATTGTTATTTTTTTCTATAGAATTTGGATTAATTAGTTGTAATGAGTATACATGTATCATGATAAAATCATATCTATAAATTTAATCATGATATAAAAATCATATATATTATCAATGTATAAATTTATAGTCATACAAAAAATGTATATATACAAAAAATAATTATAGAGTTCCATGAGACAATAGGTTATACGAATGCGTGAACAATGTTCTTACTTTTTAGAGGACATAATGAAAGAATGTTAAATAATATTTCACCATTGAATATTCATTATTATATCATATATACTATCTAAAAAAATCTTAATTAACATCCATGTATCATATAAATGAAAAAATGAATCACATCGCTTTGGGGATGTGGTATTATTGAAATACACATGAGTAATGTTAGTGTTTTTGATCATATTGGGAGGTAAAATGAGATATGATATTATAATTAAAAAAATAAGTATAAAAATATCATATTTATACTTTAAAACCGTCACATTAACAATACTGTAAATTGGTTAAGGAAAATGAATTGTATTTCTACATGATGGTGGTAATCCATGCATACGCATGAGTAGTACCTTCACTAAAAATTTATGAAATAGATTATAGATATTAGTGGATACATAAACATAATAACATTTATATATATTTATGATAATAATGATATTATAATATTATGAATAAAAAATATTAATAAGTTTTATAAAAAGAAATAAATTTATAGAGGCCATGTAATACAATTTCCTCTTGTTCAGTAGGCATCTCACAAATCTTTTCCGATAGTCCTTGGGAATATAAGTTTAATAATTGAGGACACTATAATTTGAGGATAAGAAATATGATAAAATAACATGGTAGGTTTTTTGAGTTATATTTTTCAATATAGTGTAAATAATAGAAATTAAGGGTGTTCTTTTATAACTAAATGAGATGGCACCATTGGAATTTCTTAAAAAATGATATATAATAAGGTCATAAAAATAAAAATTCTTAAAAATAGATAGATACATGATTTTGAAATATTTTTAGATTTATAAATGGGTATAAAATAGTATTTAGACATGTTTAATTGGTTAACTAACCCTTATCTCTTTGTTTAACCATAGATAAACAAGATATAACCATAATCACCGTGGAAATTATTGTTTTGTTTTTTCAATTCATTAAGACAAAAAATCAATGTAGAGTCATTAACAAATTTTTAAATTATAATAAAAAATATTTATCCAATTTTATTTTTTTCAACACACATATTTGCTAGAATTTAATTTATAATTAAACCTTCAAAATAAGATAATAAAGATGTTTTCCCGAATATTGTATTCTTATGTAATAAAAGTCTTTATTCCAAAATAAAACATAAAATTGATTTATATCATATTATAAGTAATATTAATAATTTTAATGTCTTAATTCACATATAATTACTTCTAAAAAATAATATATTTTTTATATTCGAGGAATGAAATGACAATATTAAATAAATATTAATATAATTCAATATTCATTGGAAAATCAAACTTTTTATAGGATTTTAAAAAATATCATTCTATGATAATTTTTACATGAATATTTAAAAACTAAAGATCACTTTTTAAATAAATTTTTTAATATTTGAAGAAATTAATTATATCATTTTCTCACCAAAAGTAATAAAACCCGTTTTATTCAAACATTATTTGTAAATCATATATTGATATTTATAAAACATGATTATTTATTTATGAATATTTTTTATTTGTCTTAAATATTTAAATATATTTTCCAATTTTTTTTTGTCATATTAACTTAATTAATTTGACATATATGATTTAATCATATTTTTTATTATCATTCTTTTATACTCTAGGTTGTGTTTAGTTCATAATATTTAATATATTAAATTTATTTAAATATAAATATGTAATAAAATCTCAGGGAGTTACATTATATTATAACAATAAAGGTCATGTACTACACAATGACATAGATACATTCACGATGTTTTGATCGATACTAATATTGGTGAAGTTATTTTGATATTAAATTTTGTTCATCATTCAATTTTTTCATTTTAAAATATAATATCTAACATATTTTCCATGTAAAACATTGATTTATTCATGGTAATACCCTTAACATTATTTAATTTTTCACTATGATAGTGGTATCTCTATAAATAGTCTAAAGACAGATTATGCCTTCTAATTCATTCTTAGTGTATGTTAGAGGAGAATCATTTTGAATCACATACATTGAAGCCACAAAAATTAATTGTGAGAGTATTATCCAAAATAATATACATATAATTCTATAAGAGCTGAAAATATATTATCCCCTCTGATAGAATATTTTTTATATATGATAATGATGACCCCATGAACATGTATCGTGAACCTTAAAGAGTCACCATCTTTTTAGAAAATAATGATAGATTTATTATGGTTGTTTATTCAATATTAAATTTTAATTTAGTTTAGTTTTTAACAAGTTAGTTCCTAGAATATAAAATGAATAAAATAAGAATTATCATCATTTTAATAAAACATCATATAATTAAACAATACGAAATGTATAAGAAACTTAGAGATAAGTGTATAACGATTTATTTTTGAGTTAAACTAAAAAACCTTTTACACAAGCCTCACAAATTTATTATATGGATAAAGTAAATATAATTAAAAGGTCCAAAAAATACCCAACACCTAATTTTATGATCTCATTATAGTTGAGGATATTATCACCCAATTTATGAAGTCAGTTTAAGAAAATAAATAAATACATGTAGATAACAATTTTTTAATCATTTCAAAAATTGAAAACGTATATTCCCATTCTCTACATCTATCAAGTTGTAATAATCAATTGAAATAAATCTCTAAAATTATATGTATAAAACATATACACCAAAAATACCCTAATACACCTATGATAATTTGATTTACTACCTCCTTTGTGAACTTCAAATAAAACTTATACCTCAAATACATTTTATCCTAGGTTTAGTAATGTCATGATGGGATTTACCTAACATATTTAATGGTTTCAAAGGCCATGGTATTTTATTATGATAATTATAGTCTTCATGATAATGAGGAAATGTTTGCAATGGTACAATATAAAAATCAGATATATCATTAATGGTCTTACCAGAACATTTCACCACTAAAATTGGTAAACCATTTATTATTGTACTATATTTGAATGTCAAACCTAGAGAAACATGTCACTCACTATTCTATATAGAGTGGTAAAATATGGGGGACCTATAAATAGGAGGTGGCTATAACATTGAAGAATATTTATTTTAACAAATATATCATTATATATAGTGGGTTCATGTCATGTGGTATGACTTAGTGAGTCAAATCCATATCATATTCCTAGAAAAGGGTAATATCTTAAATCATTCCATTACATCCAATTTATTATTTATATTTTTAAGATAGAAACTTTTAATTGTTATGTGAGAACCCTTGTGCTACTAAATTTCTTATCATGGGTAATGTGTTTTCACTAAGGTATTGTTTTAAAAAATAGTTTTTAATAATTATATTTAATGTTTTATGAATCATAATACATTCATGTGTTTAATATTCTATATTATAAGGGGTTAAAATAATTATAACAACATATAATTAAGTATATATTACAAAGATATTAGTAAATACATGAATGTTGTTTGAAGATATAAGAGGGAATCCAATTCCAAAAAATAGTTATAATCTTATGAAACTTTCCATATCATGATTCCAAAAAATTATTTCGTTCTCATTATCACATGTCCATTGATAAATTCTAGCGTATTTCTAAAGATATAATATTCATGACCACACTTTTGGGAAATTCTATAATACCCATGGACACATCATTATAGAGGGAGTCATTTGGCTTCCAATTAGTACATTCCCCAACTACAAGAATGAAAACTATTTTAGAGGTATCATTTTTTTATGATATTTTTATAGTTTATTATTAATTTTATTATCCATGATATCTCTATAATGAATTGAAGAACCTCGGTTTTAAGGCTTTTAATTTCTTTTGATTTCTTAATGAATAGATGTTTAATCTTAAGATATCTAATAGTGTTAGTATAGATTTAACATATCATTGATTCATAAAATAAATATTTTAATTTAAAAAATATTTATATAAAATTATATCTATATTCTCTATCACTAAATACATTTGAGATTTTTTTCTGTATATTTTTACCTAATGATATATCACTTCCGACGAATGAGGAATGATACCTGATTTGGGGTATCATAATAAGAAAATCGTTTCTAATCCATTATTTTATGAAATATTGTATAATAAAATATATCCTCTAATTTTTTTGATTTAACTGAAGAGATTTCGCAAAATAGAGAATCATATTGTAATTATGATAAAATTCAAATCATAAAACATGATAAGTGGGCTTTCATGAACAATTTATCCACACACATGGGTCATATCATAAATCTTGTTCATCAATGGGGGCCATGATACTTTAATGTAGACCATTGTGTGATGTGTTTAATGTTACACAATCCTCTTGTTATAGAAAATATTTTTCCTAGGTGGTGAGTTTATCACACATTAACCAATGTAAAAAATCATAAATAGACAAAAGAATTATCAGTCAAAATATATAACTCATAGGGATAATGGGTT
The DNA here is from genome assembly GCA_963277665.1 of Viscum album. Classification (NCBI taxonomy): domain Eukaryota; kingdom Viridiplantae; phylum Streptophyta; class Magnoliopsida; order Santalales; family Viscaceae; genus Viscum; species Viscum album. Next base: position 1,628,262,004 of record OY728146.1, on the reverse strand, counting down.
TAACATTGCATTATTTATAAATCACATTTTATGATATATTGTATATAATTTACAAAAACATAATATAGAAATATTTTTCCCATATTTCAATTGTGAATTGTAAACTAAAATTTATAAATTAATTATTAAATAATAGAAATTGAGGTTTTTGGATATTTTTTCAATTTATATAGGATCTTATAAATTAAATAATTATAAAAAGTTTATAATTATTTATTTTAAAAAATAAAAAATATTTTAAATAAATAATATAAAATATTAATTGTTAATATTTATGCACAAATCAAAATTATATAGAATGAATTATAATATAAATTTCAATTCATTGTTTAAAAATTATATGAATAATTAAATATAAAAATTAAGGAATAATTAATAAATATAAATTATTTAATATTTAATATATATAATTTGAATTAAATAATTTAAAATAACCATTTTTAACAAATATTTTCTGCTATATAAAAATGATTTTAATTATATAATAATGGTTCAAATTACTTTAAATATATGATGTTTTTATTTTAGAAAATAATTTCATTACTGATTTGAAAGATAATTTTTTTTATATTTTATATAATATTATATGTTTACATTCAATTCAATTTAATAAAAAATATTAAATTTTCATATTAGAAAAGAATATCAATTATTTATGATTATTTAGTTATGTAATTTATACAAATTAATTTGTAAATTGTAAATAGTTTTCAGTTTTCTTTTATTTATGAAATGATCTTGTGTAGTTTATATCATCATAAAATAATGTAATTCTGTATTTGTTTCTTTTCTTCTAGTTTTTTATTAATATAAATTGTTTATATTATTAATATAAGAATATATTGGTTAATGTTTTTAAACTAATTTAATGTATTCATATATATATTTATATGGAGTTACATTCTTGGAATAATAATGAATTTAGCTTCATTACAACTTGTCATTTTCTTGGACTAGGTTATTGGTTTTAATTTAAAGGATAATTATTATTTAATCATATTAGGTTTATATTATTTAATGGAATTAATTTCCCCTCTTGAGTAATTTATCCAGGACTAGATTGACTTTTGGATTGACAACGCACTAGCATAAGGGTAATTCCATTTCATGAAACGATATGGTTTTTGTCTCTGTCACTTAGGGCTTAGTATTCTAGAGATTTTTGATTTCATATAATTCTATGCCTTGATATGAATTCATTTTTAAAATTATACATGGGAAATTTTTTAATATTTATGAATATATTTGGAATTCAATTTGGTTAAATATTATATAATATATATTAGGTAATTATATAAACATCATTATAGTTCGAACACAATTATTTTTTGAACACAAATGGATTCCAAGATACATCTCTATAATTATTCATACATGCATACAGAATAAAATGAGATATAGTGGTGAAAGTAAATATCCCTTAAAATAAATATGTGTTAGATTATTTATAATGAAAAAAGTTTTCAATACCCCAATCATAGGATGAGTTAGGTTCTAAAAAAGTAGTGTTCTCATAGATGATCTTGTTTAAGTAATGGTGGAAATGTTTAACCCAATGAGTTATGGAAAAAACTATTAACATTATATTAAACATAGAATAGAAATACTAATATTTAGGATACCAACGTAATAGTGTTGATTTTATTCATATGATATTTTAGAAAAGTAATTATATATTCAACTATCTATGAGAAATATATAATATGATTTGGGTGATTACAATCCTACACTATAATGTTGTCAATGGAACACCAAAGTTAACTCATTATGTAGTGAAATATGGATCATGGGATAATTATGGATATGTATATTTCAAATGAATTAATCAATTTATTGAGATAAATATTAATAAAATAACATATAAATTATTGTAATACATTATAATCATACAATAAATGATAATTCTATAAATAAATAGTATTATCACTATACAAAAAGGATTTTAGATTAATACATAATAGGAAAATCTTAATTTAATAAATTTAATAGACTAGTATAAAAAATTATGAATTTTTCATAATAATGAATAATTATATGTTTTTGAGATACCCCTTCTTATTCCAAAAATTATTTAATTTTTGTAATTCCATGATCTGCATGCAAATATAATACAAATAGGAATTTAGTAAATGTTTTATTAATGTTATTTCTAGTTAAGTAAATCATTGTTTTTCAATAATTTCATTTTTTTGATAATATGAATGTATTCAATATGTTTTTAACTTTTTAGGAATTTGTTATGAATAGATTGGTTGAAAATTAGATGACTATGTTTTATTGTTTTGTAGATAATAAAAGTGAGAATAAATTCAAAATTGTTGAAGAAAAGATAGTTTGAAAGTACAATAATGTTTCTCTAGGTACACAATTGTGTTCATTGAAACCTATTGGTGAAATTAAATAAATTGTGTATTTGTATACCTAAGATTGAATTTTCTATAGTATCTAAAAGGATTTAAGAAACTCTATAGATCCTCTGTCATATGTATTAATTTTTTATAAAAAATTCATTGATTTTGAAAATAATTTAATGAAAATTTGGTTCTTTTAAAAATATTATATGTATATGGGAGTTTAAAAATAGGGAGTAGAATTATAAATCTTGTAGTTTATATTCAAATTTTAATGAAAAGGTGTTTTAATAATTTTTTGAATGAAAAGTGATATTATCTTCCTCATATATATATATAAAGAAATTTTTTTTTTAATTTTTTTGGATTATATAATATATGATGATTTTTATAATAATTTATTTTTCATGAATAGTACGTGCTAATGGATTGGATATGATGTTTTTTCTGATGGCTTTATTTAATATGGATATATCTACTTAATTAGGTATATTTATGAGTCCCCTGAGAAATTAAATGAATTCAAGAATGATGTAGAGAATCAACAGGGTAAGAAGATAAATAAGCATCAATCTGATCACGGTTGTAAATATCTTGACCAAGAGTTCACTGAAATATATGAGATTTTATGATTCTATCCCAACTCATTCAACTTTATACACCATAGTGGAATAAAGTTAGTGAAAGGAGGAACCATAACTTGTTAGGAATGTTATGGTTGATGATGAGTGTTATTGATCTTCCATTATCCTCTTTAGTATATACATTAAAAAAGGTGGAATACACATTCATAAGAGTACCAAAAAATACATAAAATATAATTCTATTTGAGTTATTGGGTAGAAAAAAAAACCAATTTTTTCATATACACATTTACGAGGTTGTGAGGTGTTTGTTAAAGCCATCTCAAGAAACAAACTAGCACCCTGGAGAACAAGATGTATCATTATTTTATATCTCAAGGAATCAAAGGGATTCTTCCTATACAACACCTCATAAAATAATGTGATTGTCACTAGGCAAGCTGTATTTCCTGAGAGGGAGAAAATCCTCAAAAAGGATAGTGGGTGATAGATTTACTTCGATAATGTTAATAAACAAGAGTTGGTACATGAATAAATTCCACTGATACCCATAGAAGAATTATTTTATGTCACACATGTACTGGTTAGGAGTGTAAGAGAGGTAATAAATCTATATAGATATGGTTTTGTAGTCACAAAAGATGGTGATTCATTATAAGTTGATAATGACAAACAACTCCCCTATAAGGGGTATGTAGAGATATCCAAAGATTCAATATGGAAAGAAGACATGAATTATAAAATGTTTTTCGTATATCAAAACTAAGTATTGGTACTATTTTTTTTCTATTTATGTAAAGAATATTCAAGGATAATGGCTATTCGAGATGAAATTGTACATGAAAGGTAATAAATATGTCTATAAATCAAGGATATTGTCTAAAAGGATTATATATCATCATGGAAATGATTACGGTAAAAAAAATTCAACAGTTTCTGTATTTAAAAACATCATAGTTCTACTAGATATAGATGGATTACATGAATATGAGATTTGGAAGATGGATGTTAAAACTGCATTCCATAATGGGACCCTTTTGGAATATGACAATATTACACGACTGGTAGGGTTTTTGACTCTAGTTTCTGCCAAAAATATATAAAGGTTTTAGAGATCCATTTAATAACTGAAAAAATTATTCACGCACTGGAACATTCTATTTGATAAAGACATAATAGAATTTGGTTTCATTAATAATGAATGTGATCCGTATTTTTACATGAGGAATAGTGGGAATGCAGTCATTATCCATGATGTATATGTTGATGAAATATTACTTATTGTAAATGACATACCAATGTTACATTCTATTAATGATTAGTTAAACAAGTGTGTCTCCATGAATGTATTAGGTGAATCGACCTATATTCTTGGATCAATATCATTTTTTGATAGATCTATGTGGCCACATAGAAAATGATAAAGTACATATGTTAACCAAACAATAAAGAAACTTATTATAGAAAAATCCATTAGGAGATTAATTCCAATGTACCATGGTTAAAATCATTTAATGAAAAAGGTCCCTCAAACACAACCTAAAAAAGTGAGATTGAGTAACATCACATACAATTCTCTGATTGGATCAATGATGTATTCCATGTTATGTAGTGGACTTGAGGTTTCTTATACGTTGAGAATGGTTGGTAGATATCATGTAGATCCAAGAGAATAGCATTAGTCTACTATTTTGGAATTCATTTTTCATTTGATAAGAACTAATAATGTGTTAATGGTATAAAAACGAGATGGGGATCTGTTCAACATAGTTTATACTAATGCTAGTTTTTGGGAAAATTATAATGATCTGAAGTGATAATAAATATATGGTTTCTGTCTCAATTGATTATTTTTGAGTTGAAATTGTTCAAAGCATCCAGTTTTCACTAATTATATAGAGTATTACAAGTATATAGTGGATTCTAATGAAGTTATGTAATCCATTTGGATTAAAAAAATTTATTGCATCATGATGTGGTGCATAGTTGTAAAGTCCCTATTACATTGTGTTGTGATTACACCATTGTGGTGGATCTTGAAAAAGAGATAAGGTCCAACTAATAGATAGATAATATACTCTCGAAGTATCACCTCTAGGGGGGTTTCTATCAGAGGGGTGAAGTTGTAGTAATAAGTGTATCCAAAAAAGAGAATGTGGACGACCCCTTGAATAAAGGCCTATCTTAGTATAAGACTGCATATCATTTTCGAGCTATAAGACTTAAGGGTATTACTGGTTGGATTTACTGAATTTTTGAGTCTATTGGTGTTGGTTCCATAGAATCAGATTCTTAGTACTTTATGATAACCTTGTATTCGTTGTTTTGATTATTCATAATGTAATTACCACATTTTGAATTTTTTTCTTCGTGACATTGTATGTGATAATGTCTTATGAGTAGTTTTTTTACATAATGGTCATACCAGTTCCGAGATATGATGAGAACCCAGATGTTATATGACAATATTATTGAATACATTTTCTATAATTTGATGATAACAATTGAAGCGAATATATTATATATGTATCAGTGGTTGGAATTCCTATGAAATTGAGTCACCTTCTCATGTTGTCTACCTTTGTTAATATCCAGTGTGGACATTATGAGAGAGTGACCCACCGGTATGATATCCTCATTTATATGTTTCCTTATATGTTCTTATCTATGAAGTTTTGTATTGATCCCAATAAATTATGATTATTAATATTTATTATTTTGAGTAGTATACACTTATATATTGATGAAAACTGTGATGAAAGATGTTTGTGTAGAGGTATGATATGTTCTGGGCGAGATGAGTAATATTGCATTCATGAATAATATGAGAGAGGATTTATCACTTCTGTTACATTAAAGAAGTTAACATCTTAGGAACATTGATGTAAATTATACAACCTAAATAAATCTATGACCATGGTGTTCTTGTCGGTATGTTATAAGTTTTTAATCATAATGAAAGAGACATCGAGTACATCAGTTTATCACAATGTAATGAAACCTACTTGATTTCATGATAAAGGGATTATATTACATAGTATGAATTAGTATGAGGAGACATATCATTGTTTCATTAACATAGGTCTTTATGGGTATCTTTGTGTGTTTTTTGGATGCTTTCCTTGGACTTTTGACTGCTTCACCTAATGCCACTGTGAATTAGACCCAGAGGGCCACACACTAAGTGTATCTAGAATCTATATTAAATTATATATTATTATTTTTTATCTATCGAGTTTAAAAAATATTATTCCCATATGTTTTTTAATAATTAATCATTAATTATTAATCTCATATGAATATTTAACTTTTTTAATTAAATATATTATTTACTTATTTATTAGTGAATTATGAAGTAATATTTATTTAATTAATAAAATAAAATTATTCAAGGTATAATAAATATTGTCAAGGAATAGAGGACCAAGTTTAATAGTCTACTGGGAAATAATACTTTTGACCATTAATTAATAAAATAATACTTAATCATAATTTACTTGTAAATCATAGGTCAATAAATAATAATATTAGTATTATTATTTTACATGGGGTTTTTTTGGATTATGTAAATAATTATGGACACATTTAAAATTAATTTTTTAACAGTAGAAATATAAATAAAATTTTATGTTATATTCTCATGATATAATTCATTATTTATGTCATGCACAACATTCATTGAGAATCCCCTCATGTCTGAAGATCTCCTTTCTCTAAGAATTCTCCCAAGAATAGCAAGAAATTATCCCCCCGCAAATTATGGAGAACACTTTGAAGAGATTCTTGAGGAGAAAAAGGTGGACTATATAAGAACAAATATATTCTATTCTAGCACTCTAAGGCTCCTTTGAATGTGTCTATATATTCTTGGGACATGTTTTTTTCACCTCAAGTGAAAATATAACATGGTTTCTACAATTCAATGATGGTGCACTACAAATCTATAGCTAGATTCATCAATAAAGAAATAATTACTTATAAGAACTTATTATTTAATTAGATTGATTATATATAATATGATATGATCCTATATATATGGTTTGTGGGGATTTAGTTGGTCAATATTTTATTTGATTCCATTGATAAAGGTGATTAAACAGAATATAGATCGTGGATTGATCATTGATCATGGAAAAAAATCTATGTTGGCACTGTCCATCGTATGTTTCCTCTACACCCAAAACATAAATGTGTCACTAAATGATATTGTGTTAAATTAATCCCCATACTGAATAAAACGTTTATCTTCTATATTTTTAAAAGATCAAAACTTTATTTACATATCAAAAAATTATTCATAAGATAAATATTTCTCAATTAGTAAGATCTTATATGTTCTTCATTCCATATTTTCAATATCCTCTTCCTTATTATTATTATTATAAATAAACGACTATCACTAATCCACATATCCTTTTAAGGAATATAATACCAGAATAGCCTTTCCATTTTCATTACATCCCAATTATAGAAGTTGCTTATCTAGGGACTTAATCTATTTCTCAACTATCAATGTAATGAAACTTTCATTAATGGATGGAGGCTTCATCTCCCTATTTTTCCAATATAAATTCACTATGTTGATAATAAATATTTTGTGTCATATAGTCAATGTTATTTGAGATTAACTATAAGAAAATCCCAAATATATTCATAATTTATTCAATTACAACAATATACATATTTACTTTCTCTGGTAAAAAATATTTACATTGGCGATTGGTTCTGATTTAATTTTCAATAATTTTTGTGTTATCTCTTTTTAAAAATTAGCACACACATAATATGATCATAATCATTGTGAATATTTATGAATGGAATAAAAATCCAAATATAGGTAAACAATCTCAGATATTTTATGAGATATTTCATAATTCTCATAAAATCTATAATATTCAAATATATAGTTCTAGGGGGATAAACTATACTCACGTCGATACTAAATGTATAGACCATGTATTTAGAAATACGGAGACAAAATTTACTTTACTTCATTTGTACATGATACCAAGGATCACATCACAGATGATAGATATGTTTAGAAATAATAAAAAATTGGATAAATATGTCAATTTTTTATTACATTGATAATTAAAAAAATGGACAAGAACTATCATAAATCCTTAAGAATCAATCAATGATACTTAATTCATATCATGGGGAATAGAAAATAAATTTTGATCTGTGGTATGTAGTAATGCATTCATACAATAAATTGTATCATGATAAATCAATTAATATAAATAAGTCATGTTTGATAATAAAAACACAGTACTTTTAATTAATAATATCATATCAATCCACATCCGTGGATAATATTAAATTAATTAAATAATTTAAAATAATAAAAATTAGTCAATGAACGAAATGAATAATATCATAAATACATTATCTAAATGTCAAGGAGTCATTATATGATATGAAAAATTATACCGTCAAGGACTTATATCGTGGTATTTTATATACTATAAAGACCATTCACTAAGAAATCATAATTTATATGTTGGAATATACTAATAAATACCCATTTTTATTTTCTCATGAGACTTAATAAAGAATCATGTGGCTATTGATAAATAATTTTTACCTGTCACTAACATATATAAAATTGATTTCTTATATAAAAAATTGAAAATATAATATATAAAAATTAAAACTATTCAATTATTCAATATCTATAATGAATCATAATTTTTTTTTCTAAATTTTCATAGAAACTGAAATAAATTTCACAATATAAATAATTTATATCTTAAAAAATAAATTATATGTATATGATTTATTCAACATTTAGATGAACACAGATATTGAACATATCTTCATGGGACAGATTTTATTCCTTTGTGAATGAATAATGTATAAACCATATATAAATAAGGGAATAAAAAAGAAATAAATTTATTATAAATGAATATTTTAATGTAAAGGAATGTAATTTAAAAATTAGAGAGGAGAATATAATTAAAAATTAGATAAAAAATTATTCTTTAATTATTTTATCACTTTGTGGTAGAATCTATGTTATAAATCATTTTTAAATTATTATTATTATTATTTTGAATATAATTCCTTTTTATATGAATACAAATAAATAAATTTCTCATAATAAAGTAAATACTATTTTCCTTTATAAGCTTAGAAACATTTAGATAATGTTAAATTGTGAATAATGGTTATGGATTTAGGAAAATTCATTCAAACCATATATGTTAAAATAAAAATTAATTTTACATTTTTTTATAGTATCCACGATAATTTTATGAAAAAAATATATAAAATTCCATTTAATTTTTTTAAAGAAACAAAATTTTATTAAAAAAATAATTATCTTAGATTTTATATTATAGAAAAAGTATTTTTAAAATCAAATAATATGTACAGGGAAGATAATTATTCCCGAATGAAAATTATAATTACATATTATATTTTTTAAAATATTTCAATATTTTATGTTTAAAATATAGGAAATATATTATAAGACATAAAAATATATAAACAACAATTTTATAATATAATTGATTGTATTAAATATATAAATATGATAAATGTATTTGATTTCAAATTTACACATGATTTGTTATGAATAAGAGTGAGATTGTATAAAAAGCCCTTATCTATTTAATAAATTTTAAATTAAAGCCCATAAAATAGAAAAACTAATTGAAAAAATAAATATATTTTAATAAATAGTATTTAAAATTATAATATTTAGAATGGGTAGTATATACCCCTTATGAAAGAAATTATGTGAAAATATAAAATATTTATTAATTGAGTTGAATTGAGATGAATGAAACATAATAGATAGTAAATCATAGGAGATTTCATTATATCATCATGAAATGTAAATTAAAAATTATTAAATACATAATTAAGAAAAATTACATCAATATTCCATTTTATAATGTCCTTTTGTATTCATTTGACATCCACTCATTTTTAAACCTTTCTTTCAACATCATCTGAAGGTGCTTATCATTTCATAGAAATCTAAAATCGTATATTGTCTAATGTTAAAGGTGTATTTAAATGGTTAAATCATTTATAAAAATTAATGAATTATTTTGATACCTATAATAACTATTAAAGCATCCTTGTGATTCGGTAAAAGGAAAATAGAGTACACCATTCATTGAGGGGATCGTCCATACGTACGGATGATGATGTTTTCATTTTAATAATGGTTTAAAAGAAAAGAAATTATAAGATGATTAATCATAAAAATATAATATTTATAATTTATATACAATATATATTAATTAAAAATTTCCTTGAAATTATTAATGTAAAGAAAAAATGAAAAAATACTGACATTACTTCATGGAAGTGACAGTCCATATATATGCACAAGCGATGATCTCATTTCCTAATAGATTATAGGTTAAGTATATATATATATGTGTTTTTATATTTAAATAATTATATTAATTTTATAAATATATTATATATTCATGAAATAAGTTATTATTATAATCCATGTGTTTAAATGATGAAAAATGTTGTGAATTTCTTTTTAGAGGTGGTGTCTCAGACGTTCACATATGAATTTTTTTTTCATTTTTGACAAATATACAAGTGGTTGATATTAACTTCTAAATAAATACAAAGAAGATAAATAATAATTATGGTATATATGTAATTATATTAGTATATATAAGATAAATGTTATGTATTTTTAAGAATAAATAAATTAAAATGAGTTGGTTAAGACAATTACATCATCTTTGGGAAACCTCATTCCACATACACCTACATCATTCAAGATGTGGTAATTTAGAAATATCAGAAACACTAAATTGTTGATATATATCTTTTTAAGATATCTATTCATTTATAAATTGATATTATGGGTTTAATATTTTTGTTTAGGTGAGGGTAGTGGGATTCCTTTTATAAGTGTAGTGAGTGGATACCATGTAAATACATGAAACAATATTATATCTTACATATTGTACTCAAGTTAAGTGGATCCAGATTTTCATATTTTATAAGATAATTAAAATGTGGTATAAATAAAAAAACTAATTAAAACAATAAAAAATTTATGTATTTAAATAAATAAATTTAATGTTATTGAAATTAAAATATTAATAATGTTATTTTCAATAATTTTCACATAACTTTACATTAAATGAACCACTACTCTAATCGAAAAAATATATATCCACAAATAATATATATATATATATATATATATATAAATTCCTATAACAACATAATTCATCTTAGACAAAGTACTCTTATGGGTTTTTGAATAATTTTCTTTATTATTCTTTTACCAGCACAAGATCTATGTTAGTGGTGTGTATGTGTTCATGCAAACAATCATATCCCAGAAGATATTAAATATTCAATATAGTAAATATAATTTATTAATATTAAAATTAATGATTTATAGCCATTTATAAAATCTTTTTTTAATACATATTAATGATATTATTTGATATAGGGTTAAAAAATTTAGTTATTCATTACATAAAATAATTCAATGTTACTTATCTATAAAAAAAGAAAAATATATTTGTATTTTTGAATATAGGATGATACGTAAAAACCATTCAATTAAATAAATTCAATTTTTTTACATATTTTGTGTAATTATCCATTTATTTAAACCTCGGTTAATCCAGTTTTCTACTTACTAAGGGGGCTAACATTGACTATTAATAAAATAAATTATAACCCAAAATGAAATTTATCTTATCCAATAAATTGAAAATTATGGTTAAAAATACTTATTCGATTATTTGGAATTAAATTTATATGAGTCTAAAAAGTAATGTTAATATATGATCACAAAGAAATATAATAATTGTTCTTATAAAATTGCATTCTTTAAGCCTAAATTATATTTTATATCAACATAATTATAATTGTCATTACCATTGAATTAATTGGATTAGTTTAAAAAAATGAGTCCATATTTCATTTAAGTAAAACATTCATGAAATTTACAATTTAAAAACATGTTAAAAAGAGAACTAAAGAAAATAGTTTTTCATTGAATAAAAACATTATATTGATTTATAAAATGTCATAAAAAAGACTTATAACAACAAAATATATTTTAAAATTAAATATATTTCTTATTATATATATATTTTCTATAAAATATGGTTCATAAACCTTCATGTGAGTTATATATCTTGTTAATGTTATAAATGTGGCAATATTTGTAAAATATGTATTTTCATTATTCATCCCAAAGAAACTTATTTTTTAAAAAACCAAAAAATATAATCTAATATAATATCTTTATGGTAGAACCAAAAATGAAATCAATTTTCACAAATAAAATTTCAACAAATTTAAAATTGAGATTTCTAAATTATGTAAACATCATGATAGAATTAGCTGAAAACTTTCTATTTCAAACATCATTTTTTTGAACCTTATATAACTTCCTTCTTATCATTCATAAATTAGTACTTATTAAATAAGAAATAATTAATTAATGTTTTTAATACAGATTTTATGAATTTATTTTTTTATTTTACCTCTCTTCTTCGTAAATTTTAATCTAATGATATAGTTATAATGGTCATTTCAAATAGAACGTTATCTATATTAAATCACATTTCATTAAAGCTTGGTATTGTATGTATCATAATATAACATACATGATATTAATATACTAAAATATTATAGTGTTACATGAACTGTTTGTTATAAAAAATAATCTATCTTGTAGATAAAAATCTCAAAATCCCCATTGATAAATCTACAATAAATTATCATTCCTTATTTTATTTAACGTAAGTATAAACCCATAGTCCTAAAATAAACCTCTTCTTGTTCCAACAATCGACGTTTTTGCATTATACCTTTCATAAAAGTAAAATATTATTCTACATATTGTCTTTTTGTCGTACCTATTCCATCATTAGAGTGTGATGTATTAGGGAATATTTTTCCTATTAACATATTTATTGATAAATAATTTCATGGATCAAATATTTTATGTTGGGATTTACCCATACAAAATAATTCATCAAAATCCTATTATTCCAAGTATTTGTATCATATCTAATATTATATAACAAGAATAATATTTTGTAAACTTCATTTTTCACCATCACAACCACACCAACGCATATTCAAATTATGAACCACTTTCCATGTTGCTTTTTTCACTCATGTGTGTTTATCCAATTTTCCTAACTTCTTTAAGTATATGTTATATCCTTCGATATCCATAGTAAATAAACATATCACTTAGTGACCATTTTACCTCATAACTAATCATATTTATTTAACATCTAAGTGATATTTATGTAATATGTTATCCTCCATGTTAATCAAAATTATATATCGTAAAGAGTATGTAAAAGACATACCTAAAAAATAGTTTTATGTGTAATTTTTGCAGCATTTATTAACATCAATTAAGTTAATATAATTCATACCCAACACTATTAAAATATTAATTCCAGGACATAATAGTTTTTTATATTATTCATGATAGATATCCGTCACACGGTGAGAATTATTTCTTATGGCCAATAGTGTTATCCTATATCATCCTGTAGAGTTAAAAGATCATTATTTCCTTTATATTTAATTTTCATTCCCCATCCTCATATATTACATCATGAGATAGTAAAATAATTTGGTATTTAATGTCTTCCATCCAAAATATTTGCATATATCCCTATGAAAATCTCCACTAAATGACATCCAAGGTTTATGATAAAATAAAACTTTATCATAATTAAATAAAGAAAAAATATAATCTCCTTCCATTATTATCTCTTGTATGATTATATAACCCTCATATATCCTCTTCCAAATATGTCTTTCTTTTACTCTTAATTAAGATAATCTTTAACTCTTCTTCATAATATTCCACATCATTTGTGAAACATAATAAGATCATCTATGTTCTTTCATCTTCCCTAGAAATATCTATTCCATAATTCTTGAATATAGGTTCACTTAGAAAAAAATACAAATTACGAGAAACCTCCATTGGGAACATCAACATATTGATGCATTCCTTGACAAAAAATCATTAATGTTGATAATATCTAATAAAAAAAATAAACAATAAAAAACAAGTCATGTATGGACTTCATCTTCATGACATGAAAGGGTATGTAGATTTACCCAGTTATATTTAATTCAAATAAATCCTTTGAAAATCCTTTTGTATGAATGAATTAATTTATAAGAATCATTTTATGATTTTATAAACAATGATAAAAATACCCAAAGGATCAAGATTACTTGTTTCTTTGGTGAATAAGATACACAACACAATAACATGAAATGGGAATACAATGAAATTATTTAAAAACTCTATATCATTTCCTTAAATTCAAATTATCATTTAATACATCATAAACAATAAATCATGATAAGAGAATAATCCTATAATTAAATAAAATAATGTAATAAACTAATGTCAAGGGTCATAACATGGTAACATAAAAAGGTTAGAATGAACACAAAAATCATGACATAAGATTATAACATTCTAGCATCATAATAGTGTGGGAACAATATTATATATAATATCATAATCACAATTTAGTGGATACTACAAAGAAATCATCGAATAGTATTATTTGGTTAAATTATATTCACCATATATAGTTTCACATCAGATATGAATGTTACTCTGTGAATTAGAGGCCTATATAATTCTAGGACTACATATCACATTAACATTGTGTATATGAATTTCTGTGTAACATTAGTAATACAACATAAAAAATTTGATCATTTTTAATAACATGATTTAAGAGTGTGGGATATATTAATGGAATTCCCCATCCAATTATGTATAGGTAAATATAGGTGAATGGCATTGAATAGAATTGGGATAGTGTACTCCCAACCCATAATTTTGTCCCTAAAAATAATTAGATAAATTCCTCTTCTAAAAACTGTATATAGCAGTTCATGGAAGGTATTAATGATAGTGAAAGATGATAATTAATTAAATATAAATCCTACTGATAATAAATGTGTAAAAAGAACATGTGAAAACATAAACAATTTCATATCAAAATGAATAATAAAAAAATGTGATAGAATGGAATATAATGGAAAGGTATCCCTTACATCAACATAGTAACATATTAGGTAAAGGTTGTAATTTGAGAGGATAAATATTATCCCAGAATTATAAAATTAATTTTACTATAATATTATATTTATAAACATATGAAGTCATAAAAATGGAAATTAGAAAAGATACTACAAGTATGTACCTGACGTAATAGAAAAATAAGATAATATCTTACATGAGTTGTTTCTTCTAAATGAAATGGATGATCTCCAAAATAACTATGTGAAACATTGGGAGGGATTTAGAGAGTGATAGGCAGTAAAAATTCGTGATTACTGGTGTTTGAGCAAGGATGAAAAGTAATTTGGGTTAATATTTATAGAAAAAATAAATGGGAATTAATTATTAATTTCTAAATAGAGTATTTTGACTTTATATAATAAACTATACAAAACAATAAACCCTCTCATGATTTTTACCCTAGTTTTCGACGAATATAAGTGGTATATATTCTTTTATCATGTTAAGAACAAGACTCATTAAAAAATTTAAATTAATTATGAGTAAGATGGACATGATCATAATGAATTGTTTTTTGAAAAATAAAATATAATATTAGCTTCGAAAGATTCATTTTTGGTTTTTAAAGTTTATAAAATAACCCTATAACCAAATTATTGTAAACGTAAAACATAATACATATCATCAATTCATTTTTATATTATTTATTTAAACACATTTTTGATATTATCATTGCATAATGCATACCATATTTTAATACAATATGTAAATGTGACCCAAAAATTTGACATTCACATAGAATTATAAAAAATTTCTATTGAATAATATATACATGTTGATTGAAAAAATGTTATTTATTTAGAAAAAATATTTTTCTAAATATAAGAACATATAATTTTAAAAAAAACCATATTCATTTTAAAATTCTATCTTTTATGACACAAGCCACATTATGGACCCTATAAAAATAAAATGGAACTTAATTTAATTAAATTCCATTTATTTTTATTTAAATATTTTTTAATAATAATATTTAATGAAAAAATAATTTGATTTCAAAATTTTATAATTTAACAAAAAGTTTTTGGTAATTTAAATAATATATTTCCCAATATTTTTTTATTTCTTTATATCAAGATGTAATATTTTTTACATACATTACGTAGTCATGTATATAAAAGAAGTATTATTCAAATTAGTTCAATATAATAATTATTTTTTTAAATATATATATATATATATATGTTCATACTACTAGCTTATACATATATAAATCCTTATCAAACTAGAACACATTCTATGGGTAATGTTTGTGATAGTATAAATTTATTGGGTGATCAGCGAAAAAGGATTGGGATGTGATATTTATAAGATTTAAAATATCCTCTATGTGTTTTTTATCTAGTTTCACCTATTCAATCACAACATGTTCTTGATAAAGGGATAATACCAGTGATTCCATCCCCCTTGGATGCTCCAGAAAATAGTTATTATAGGGTATGGAAATATTAGATGAGGCAATATCTTCAACCATTTCTTAAAATTATATTTTATTATGACCCTTCAATAAGAAAATTTTTTTTTGGTTACTGTAGAATGACTATATTAGTAGTGGTGACGCTTCATAATAATCATTTAATCCATAGAGTTAAAATATTTACTATTATAGGAAAATCAATAGTTAAAATTAATATCTAATGATTTTTTACAACTACATTACATAATAATGATTTTATTCATTCATAAGGGAAGTTAATTTATAAATTTTTGGGTATTTGAATTTTCTCATCCCCATATAAATTTTAAATTATAAATTTCATTTAATTCACTAAAATAAAAAATTGTACTCCTATATAATAACCCCTTATAGTTTCTTGGTTATCTTCTCAAACATCGAGTTATTCTATAGTACATTAACAATATCAAATTTCATGTTTCATAGAACATCTTCTCTCTGAACTGATATCTTTATTGGATTATCCGCATAAAAAATATCATTATTCAATGGTACCGCCTCAAGATTCAATATAAGTGATGGGTTTGGTTTGTATTTATTTAAAATGATTTCATGGAACACATCAAGTACATGACATAGCTATGGAAATATTTCTAGTGGATAGGTGAAACCAATGATTATTTCAATGATACAAAATGGGTTGATGTATCTATTAATAAGATTTCCCTTCTTCCCAATCCACATGACATTATTCTATAGTGATATAAAATGAAACACCTTATCACCGACCTCAAACACAATGGTGCGTAGAATATTTGTTTTGTATCATTTAAATTGATATATTATATATATAATTTGATGAAAAACTGTCTTAACCACCTCTATCACGTATTAGATTAGATAACCACTTGATATTCTTCACTCCAAAATTATTACTACATGTTGGAGTCTGACACACCTCCAAATATTGATACTTATAAATATCCATTTTATATCTAGAAAAAATCATTTTCAATATGATATGTCTATTAGGGGAAGGTATTGATCATAACCGTTTTGTAAATCTAATGAACATGATTTATGAATATCCTCTAGAGTTTGAATAATTCAATTAGACGGGACACCTATATTTGTGTGATGGGAATTCTTAAAGCTTATATCTATCACTAACATTAGTTAAATGATTTTACATAAAATAATTGAAATCATTGAATCTCAGTAATATACATTATTTATTGGTATTCTGTGTCTTATTATGAAATATATAATGTATATAATAGAAATTAGATAAATAGTTAAATATTCCTTCTTATAACTGAAAAGTATTAACATTATAGGGTGGTAGACTACCCCTAAAATGGTGTTGTGGTCATTAGATGTCATATGGATTCCTATGAAATAATACATTGTTATATTAATTTTATTTAAATAAACTAAAGGGAAGTGGTTTCATGATAGCCTTATACATCGATCATTCTTCATTAACTGGTTTGTTTGTTGTTTATCAATATAAATACTACTGACATCTCTCACTTCATGTTATCAAACCAAAAAAATATTCAAATATCTATATATCATAGTTCCTTTATGATGAATAATGTTTTTGTGTTATGAATAACATCCAAAAGTTCCTCCTTAGTTATATATTATATATGAGAGAAATATGGGTTTTAAACCTTATAACTCATTCGTTAGAAATAATAACCTCTTAAATATTCACAGTTTTTCTCCCATGATCATAATCATTTTATGATCAACTTTGATTCTCTCAATAATGGAAACTTTAATAGTTTTTTAATTATAGTATAAATATATTTTAATGATAACAACTTATCTACATTTATATCCAATAATATTAGATCTCGTTCAATCCTAATCTAGGATAGGGTTGGGAGATCCTTTCTGTACATAGAATTTATACTATGTAAGCCTTACTAGAATTGTAAGGGATGCAAGATTCATAATTATAGATCATGTCGGGCTACCTTAATTAGAAAATATTTTTCATGCCCTATATATTTATTCTAGTTGATGGGGTTTTATTGCAAACCATAATATTTAGTCCATGAATAAAATTTGGGGAACTAATAATTTTTGCTAGCGCTCTATGCAGGAAGTGCATATTGACCCCCTCTCATCCACATGGGAGAAATTGATGACCGAGTGGTAGAGGAATTTGGGACTTATAACATATAATGATGGTAATGACTATAAAGGACCATTTATTTCTTATAATAGTTGGAAATATTTAATTATATATAGTTACAGACAATGGCGTTAAGATAGCATATGATTCTGAGGCACAGTGTTCCCAGGATTAGTTTTATAAAAAAACATTACATATATTTTATATTGCTTGGAAAAATATCATAAGTAAAATAGGATAAATATTTAATTTTTGGCTAGGTATATAATATGAGACCATGATTATGTTCGGAATGTGGTGTTTCCCTAGGCGCGATATAAAATGGGTAAGCATGTGACATTTGAATCATTCCCTCAATGGAAATGCTTTTTATTGCTTTTTTTAATTATTTAATAAATTAAAAATTTTATTTAACCTAATCTAAAATGATTATGAATATATTGTTATAGTGTTTTGTGCAAGGATGGCATCACATTCCCTCAAATGCTAGCAGATCCCTCTCTTCCTCATTCCTCATATGAATTGATATCGACTGATTATAAATCCATGGATCAACATGAATAGAGGGACAAGGAAAAAACATACCCACCTTATATGTTTTCTTCTTATTTCTTTATCAGTGAATAATTCTATTCCGTGGTATAATTTGTCATTTTGGGGTTTTTAATCCTCTGGATTAAATTCTTGAGTATATCATTTGTTGTTATTTTACCAATGCCTCTTTTGTAGTTTATGCATGCACCTATGTATCAAATAGTCTTTTGTGAGCTTATTTCTAACCCTAGACCCATGTTCTTGATCCTCAACCAATAATTATTGGATGAAAATGATTAAAACTCTAATTATGATGTTTTTATTCCTTGATTTTTCCCATTTTTCACTAGTGGATCCCCTGTGGTTCATTGTTTTCTTATTTTTTGGTGGAAGCAAGCTTGATCAGGATTCCAGGCTGGAGTAATGTCTATAAAAGGACAACAGATCAGAATGTGAAACATATATCTGATGTCATTTTGAGGTGAGGATGATAGTTTTAGTTTTAAATCATAAATAAATATACATGAGTGTCATTAGAGGCATGTAGAACTAATGGTGGAACCCCCATGATGAATGATGGTCAATTTCTGGAAAACAAAGGCTAACAAATGTGACACATGGTTAGAACAACTATTTTTATGTTGATTCGATGAAAAATATAAGGTAGTTGGAGTAGATTTTAAGTATTTCATTGGATTTGGGATTTTTATGAAACCCTCGACTATGGTCTATGTAGTATGAAGAAAAAAGGTCATGTATCCCCCATAGCTATGGTGTTAGGGTTTCAATGAAATATTGGGTAAAACAATGAGTAACCCTAAAATACACACAGTGTGACCTACCATAGTTTGACAACCCGTGTGATGGTTTACATGGTCTGGGAATCCATGTAAGAGTACACAGTCATAGTTTTTCCACATGGGTGAATCCCATGTTAAAAAACACACCGTGTACCGATGTAAATAGGCACAGGGTTCAAGTACATGGACATGACCACTACACCCTACTGTAGTCCTGATTAATCTAAAAAAGACATGTAGTCTTCCTGCATGGTTTATAATACTGCATTGGATAATGTTTTTAATCTACATGGAAACGAACATGCTCCGGAGTGGGAGCACACATTGGGTGTGCCCCCTCACACATCATGTACCCATTGATCTCTTCTAGGTAGACATCATTTTAACAGATCTATTTTATTAGAACTCAAATTTTTGCATTCAAGTTGCTTATACTGAGTTATTTTTCACTTAGAAAATGTTGGTTCCATCGACATCAACCTTTGTGATATTATTGGAAATGGTCCTAGATCAAAAAAAAATTTGATGATGCTCGATGATGGAAATAATAAGTTGTGATTACTAATTAACATTCAGGGAGGTACATTCCAATGGGTATGGAATGTCTAATTCCCCAATGATCTATCCATGTTACCCTCTTTTAGGGCTCAGTAGTGATGTTCCTCAATGTTTCCAGAAGTACCCTCCAATAGGGATATGTAGTGTAATTGCATGAGGATTTTGTATGGGTGTTACACAACAGCATGCATGGAATTCCGAGTTCTCAATGTGAGTTACTTCTAGAATTTACTTTCCAGTATGTTTGGGTAGTTGAGTTTAGAAAATAATATATTCTTCTAGGTGTTAACAATATCAGTTCTGAGTAGTGAAGTTCCCTGAGGACCCCTCTAGGAATTACCATCTAGTAGGGCCATGATGTTTAGTTCCCTAATGAAATTATTGAGTGTTACACCTAGCACATCATGGAAGTGGATTTCCTCGATGACCAGTTTAATAAAACCCTCAAGTCGTACTAGGTCATGGGATCATTAACTACAGTTTTGGCCCTCTACTTTGTGGAACATTGAATATATGTGGCTTGAACAACCCTTGGATTCCTGAGTAATGTGAACACTTTCCCAAACAAGATCTATTATTGTGATATGAACTAAAACTGTGTGGGTGAGTCTGTTCCACCTGAATTAGATAGTATCTTGATGTGGTGAATGACATTCTTAGACAATATTGTTCAAGGAGAAATATGGCATTCTCAAATTTTTATGGGATTTCTAAACTATTTGAAAATTGACTTCTTGAGCTGATATATGAGATGGTGATACCCATACTCTCTCAGTTTGGATTCTTTGACTAAATGTATATATATATTTTCACTATGTATTCACGCCTTGTATTTTGATTCTCACTTTCCAAGAAATAAGAATACACTCTAGGAATTCCAAATTATTTCAAATGATTATCTTCCCATGGTTAGATGATTCTGCTCACCTACTATAGGTGGTGATGTCTTGAAGGCTATATCATATACTCAATGTGTCTGTCCAATTATTCTAGGATGAGTGTACATTCACTCTCTGCACAGTTGAACTGTAGCAATTCACTATACATTAAAATATATTTTTTTTTCTCTTCAAAGGTATCTCTTACTACTCCCCCTTCACACAATCTGTGTGTTCTACATGGTAATTATATAATCACACCTATTTGAGATTCACCCACACATTTTCTATTTTTTTGAAGATGTCGAACAAGTCAATAATGACATAATTGGACCATGGAGATAATAGTTTCCTAGACCACATACCATGTTCATATCATGGGACTCAATAGTAGTGATGTATTATCTTTTTACTTTTTTCATTTTATATCATGTTGGGAAATATTTCTGTTTTGGTGTGTATTTTCCCACTAACATTTCCGCATAAACTACCATACATTAAAATTTTTTAGAGAACGATGCTTTATTGGATTTCATTATAGTATTGTTGCATGTTTTAGTCTTTCCCACTACACTTTTTCGTTGAGTTTAATGGGTGCATGTGTATAAGTTTTAAAGGGAATTTATCCTTGAGTTAGTTATTCGTTCGCTGCTAGTTTTCGCCCCCTTTCCAATAGAAGAAGTGTTGGAGTTGTTGTTCATGATCCCTAGATTAGCACAGGTCATGATATACTTGTATCAGAGAATGTCCCATCCATGGGATGATAATTAATGGTTACCCTTTAAGAGTATTTGGTTAGGATTATAGAAATAGTGTATAAGTGCATCGAGTTTGGATCTCAGGCCAGGGAGTCCAATGATGGTATAAGTGGGCAACGTATCCATTCACCATGACCATGACTACCAACATGTTGAAATTGCATGTAGAGATATTTATAATATTAATCAATGGTATATACAACATATAGGATTTCCTATTTTAATATCCTTGTAGGGTTATATCAGCATTTGTTTGGTAAATATATATATTGAATATTCTTACAGTGGTACTCATTGTTAACATTAAGGTTTCCGCTAAGTTGATATTTAGCTATGATACTAGCTTCTATTCATGAATAAGATGTTATGTGTAATGAGGCATCCATTCAGGGGCCATTCTATGACTCTCTCCCTCGAGGTTGGGAGGTAGAAACACCTCCACCAATCGAGAAGGAGATAATCCTACTTGAGTAGGATGAGGAATAATTATTTATTATTGTTCTCTATACATTCCGACATCAGTGACCACCATGGTCTTTTAGAGTAGGTTGTTTTTATCATCATGTTTGTTAGTACCCTAATAGTTTAGGTCATGGGAATGGAAGAAATACTTTTTCCATGTAGTAGTTGGGACTTGGTGGAGCCTCATTACACAGATTCATGATGGGTTTTCACTCCCACGGGATTAATCCAATAAATATTACATGGGAAGTAATACCCCTCCTCTTGCCCATTCATGATCCAAGATCTACCGAAACATCATAAGGGTGGAATGATTGTGGCGGAATATGTGTCATGGTTTTCAAACATTACGTTCTACTCTCTTCAAATAAACTAAGACATATACATCTGAGCGTAGATGTTTCAACAAGAAATCCACAAAGAGATTCATGACAATGTCTTTCCCATATGTATCCCTACCTTTGGTGGTGTACTGAATAAGGAACTAGAGATAGAGATATTTCGTTTTGTGGTATTCTAAACATCTAGCACTAGAAATGGGAACCCTGGTGCGGAGTCATCTATAGTATCTAGCTAGAGCCATATGATGGAATCTTAGGGGAGGATTCCCTTTCGGGCGTATGCTCAATCTCATAGTCTTTTTTAAAACAAGTGACCAACAAGCTAGATATGTTGTGTGGCCCAGAGAGATAGCGGATGGGCCTCCACGGTATAGGGTGTACTCGGATCAACGATCTCATAGGTTCACACAAGTTGGCCCCAAGGGAGGATCATATAGAATATGATAAGAAGGTGATATGGGTGGTGTGTTGTTTCATGATATAATTATTCCACCACCACTAGAGGACCCAAATTAATATCAGGGAGTTGGTGGTAGGGGTCGTGGATAACAGTACTCCTTGTATTTTTTTGAGCAGGAAGCGCAAAAAATGATTTGAGGTATGATATATGTTTATCCCAATCCTACAATAGTACTAGTAGACATGTGTTGTAGTCATTATTTTGTCTCTTAACTCTTTGTGTGATAGCTAGAAGTAAAAATTAAGATGCGTGCACAACATCTTCATCACATGGTTCCGATAAAAAGTGATTCTTAAATATATTTCATATCCTAGTAGAGCCAGATATATATTTGTGGAAAGGGTATCATGTGGGACCTTATTTCCCCATCGTTGGAACCCTATGACATTATCTTGGTTAAGGACTTTCTTTCCATGGTATGTTAACATATTAATGGTCATCACATACATGGTAGATCCCTATGCACTGATTGAACATGATTCTTCTTTTCTGGAAAGAAGGATATCATAGAGTGAAATATGGATGCTACTAGAATGAGGTTTTATCCTATCACCCAGTAGTAGGAGAGTTAGCTCATGGTGTAATACACTCTTTATGAATCTAGGTTCCTTGCAATGTGGAGGATTTTATGTATTTCTTCCCCAAGGAAATTTTGGGACTACCATTTAGACGTGAAATGATTTTTTTCATCAACATTATTCCAAGGACATCCCCAATATAATTTTTGGAAAATCAAATGGAACCTATGGATCTCGAAGTGATATGATTTCATCTAGAGGATCTTTGAGATATCAGTTTCATTGGACATAGTGTGTACACATGTGAAGCTTTAGTTCTGTTCAAGAAAATTGAGGATATGATCATACAAGATTTTTGTGGATTATCATCGCCCAAAGCAGACCCTGATAACGAAAAGGTACCCCTTTTAAGGATTTACAAACTATTTTACTATTTTTAAGGTGATAGATGGTTCTTAAAAATCTATCTCCGGTATGGGTACAACCATTTAAGGGTCTGTGAGGATGATATTCAAAAGTTTTCATTCCATTATTTCAATGGAATCTATGTGTTTTCAGTGATTTACCTTATTTTAAATAATGACCCCGCCATTTACAATACATTAATGAACCAGGTTTTCCAGATGTATGTGGACTAATTTATCAGTTTCTTGATATATTAAATGTTCATATACTCTGAACCATTGGAGGGGAATGCATAACACTCGAGGATGATTCGTTATTTTCATTGATAAAGCTATCTTTATATAAACATCTCAATGATCGTGTTCTTGATACATGAGGTTCTATTTATCAGGAATTTCATTTCTAAACATGTTTTATCCATAGGTCTATCAAATATATAATAAGTGATTTCTTAGGAGCCATCCAAGAATGTATTATAGGTGCAGATATTTCATACCATTGTAGGGTACAATATGATATTTTTTGCAGAATTATCCATGATCACATCCCCTTTGATATACCTAATACGAAGAATAATTTTTTTTACCTAGTATGAGTAGTGAGAGTGGGTTTTTAAGGTGATAAAGTAGATGATGAAGAGTTATACTGTACTAAGACTACCCTAGGATGGTGTTGAGATTGTATTGTATCAGGTTGGCATATGATTTGTTTTTAATTGCATGTTGATGGAACTTTGGGATGTTATTGAATAAATTATGTGAAAATTGAGACATCACAAGAAGAAATATATTACACACACATAGAAATTTTAGTGGGCTATTTTGGCCTGAGGATGTAGATAATCTATCTTTTAGGAGAGTTCTTTTTGGTTCACCCTAGCAACCAGAGTCGTGGGTACATATTCTGACAGAGAGAAATGAGCCTAAGCCCATGACAATAGTTGGAGTTCCTAATTTTTTTTACTTCAAGATAGTATATACTCCAAGAATGTTTAACATAATAGTATATTGACATTTTTGGAATTCCCTAGGCTCGCTTAATGAATGAAGAATCATAGTAGTGAGATTCCATATAGCAGATCCTGGTGGAGTATGAGGGTATAATTTCTGTTCTGTTGATGGTCAGTAATACTTTTCTTCTTGGGTGTATGAGTTGTTACTATTTAGAATACATATAATGAAATGTTTTATATGATCTAAAATCTATATTTGACTAACTATATGGATATTCAGAATGAGGGAACCAAAAAATATTTTTGTTGGACGAAACAATGATAAATGTCATGTTGCATGAGGAGGTGAAGCAGGAGTTCTACACAATTCCCCTAGTCGAACATCTTTGTGTGTGGAAGATTTAATAGATGTTTAGGAGTAGTTTTGGTGGTCCGACATGAGACAAAGAATATTTGAATTCATCTCTTGGTGCCTCACTAGTAATTAGGTGAAGTATGACCACCATGTTCCAGTAGGTTTATTACAGCCTCTCATGATCCCAGAGTGGAAAAAGGATGAAATATCATTGGCCTTTTTATAGGGCTTCCATGTATAATAAATTCCCACATCATGACCTATGTGATAGTAGACCTACTCACATAGCTGGAGCACTTACATTATATCAAGGAGTACTGTTCATTGGGTATATTGTGGTAGCATTATTTATAAGATATTATTCCCCATCATAAATCACTCTAAATGATTGTCTCCAGTCATGAAGCGTGGATTACATCATGATTTTGGAGAGGTATTATGGAGGATTTTGGGACACAATATTAAATTAATATATTCATTCACCCCCAAATCAATGGTTAGATTTATCACACTATCTCGGTTCTAGAGGTAATCCTAAGGGATTTTGTATTAGACATTAACTACAATTGAAGGGATAAATTTCCCTAGGTGGAGTTTGGGTTTGAAAAAGATACCACTATTCCATATGTATATCACATTTTCAAGCATTTTCTGGAGACCGTATAGGTCACCCATATTTTGGACATAGATTCGAAAGTCATCTCTGATGGGCCTATTATTGGTTTAAGAGACAACCCATAATGTAACTGCCATTTGTGATTGGATGAGGATGGTTCAAAGTAGACTAAAATCTTTTTTTTACTAATGTTGTAGGCCTTTTTATTTTGACCATGGAGGCCTCATTTTCTTGTAAGTTTCCCCACAACGTGGATTGTGGATTTTTGACCAGGGTGGAATGGTATCCTTGAGTTACAACTTTTTTTTCAAGATCATGAAGAGGGTTAATGAAGTTTTTTAACACCTCCTTTTACTAATGAAGAAATAGAGATAGATTTCACCTCTATTTCCATGTGTTATAGCTAGGAAGATACTTCCATGACCACACACATGTCATCAACAAGGGATATCTATACATCGAAGGTGGATCCCCCATTGTAGAGAACTTTCTAGTGATCGAGGATCGACAGGCGGTGACCATACATGTATAACACATACATTTGGTTTGGGTTTTTTTGGCTACACAGAAACTTGAAAGAGAGTTTCAAGGAGAGGGAGATCCATGTGAAGGATGAGTATACAATGTTGTTTTCCTAGTATTTTTCATGGATAAAAGTATTTACGTTGAAAATGATGTATTGAAACGTTTTTTCCTTAGGGGACTTTGAAATATTTCTATATTTTTTCCCAGTTAGAAGCTGAGATCACATTTGATTCAGAGGTCTAGTGTTCCAAGAATTTGTTTTAAAAAATAAACTTATTTTATATTTTTTGTGCAAATATTCATCAAGAAAACATGATATCTCTAAAAAAGGTTGATTAGATCAACAATATAAGACAATGGTTGGGTATAGAACGCTTTAATTACAATAGGTGTGACTTAAAATGGGTTAGTACCAGATTTTCAGAATCCTCTCTCAACAACGGTGCATTAAGTAGAATTATATAATTATTTTATTAATTAATAAATTCATTTAACCTAAAAAATGAGAACAATTATATCTTTATAATTTTTCCACTAGTTTTTCTCATAAACCTAGTAAATTTGAAGAGGTCTTTCTCCTTCTATAGAAAAATTGAGATCAATCGATTAAAAACCCATTGATCAATGTAAATCATGGCATGATGAACACAACAAATAACCCTTCTATGTTGTAACATGTGTTCTTCTTCATTGAGAAATAAAATTAGTTATAAAACTAAACTTTTAGTGTTTTTAGACATTTGGATTAAAAAATTGAGTACATCATAATTTGTTGTTCATTTTATTCCTATGTTACTGCCTCTACATGTCCCAATGTACCTAAGACTCAATTTTTATGTTTTTTTCTAATCATGGGCACCTGTTCTTGATCATCAGCAATGAACTCTTTGTCGTAGATTTTTCAAACTATATTTTTATTATTTTATAACTTTATTATTACATTTTGTAACCAGTGTAATCCCCATGGTTTCACATTTCTGGATTTCTAGGTTACTCCGTACTCGATTCAATCCCAAGGTCTTTGGATGATCTATAAAACCCCATCAATTTAACTGGAAAAGCGTTGATCTAGGATCATTATGAGGTGAGTATGAATGATTCTATTTTTCAAACATCATGAAATAGAAATCAGTATTATTATTAGCATAGATAATGAATAGTGTAAACCTTAGTACAAATGATGGATTATTTATATTAAATGATTACTGAAAAGAATCAGTCTGATCAGATCCAATGTTTTTAAAAAGAATAAATGAAAAATATACGTGGTTGTAGAAAAATTGAATTGATGAATCATATGTATGAATTCTACGGAAATCACAACTACACGTCTTGTAGTCTATAGAACAGACAATATCTATCCCCCTTAGCGGTAGCACTAGGGATTTAGAGAAATTTATATTGAGAAGACGTGTGAATCTACGTCACACATTGTTTACCCTATGGTAGTTGGAAACCCTTTTAATTTTCCACACATGCTTCGCTTCTATGTAGTAGTACACTAACATAGGTTGTCCATACATGTGGTATCCCCTATTGAATAACACAATGTGTACTGAAGATCAGGGATATGGGGTCTGGGTACACAGACATGACCATAATATATGGCTCTAGTAAAAGTTAGTTAAAAATGGGGTTTATTATTGCTACATGGTGTGTTCTAATACAAAGGATATAGGTGTGTTCCGGCCAAGGACACATTATAGCATTGAAATGGTACCATATAACATGTGGGTCTCATCACACATTGTGTACCCCTTGAGCTCTTCCGAGAATACTTCCTTCATCTGTATCAATTTCGTTTCAACTCAAAGTTTGTCTTTAAATTCGCAAGTCCTGCAGTTTTTTCAATATAGAACGTGATGTTTTATTTGATTAAGAATTTTGAGATATGGTGTAAACATTTCAGATCTTAGTGCCATCTTAAGTGATGCTCGATGATGGTGGTAATCATATGGGATTATCATAAAAGAAATTTGGTACCTACCAGTGGAGATATGAGGTGGAATCAACCAATGGTATTTTTGAGTTACCCTTAATTAGGATCGTGAAGTGGAAATTCCTCAATATTACTAGAGGTACCTTCATATAGGGCTTGGAAATTGATTTCCCTGATGATTTATTCCAGGAATTACCCACCAGTAGGCCTTGGTAGTGGAGTTCCCAAATGATAGTTGTTACCATCCATTCAGGATGGGAAGTGGAGTTATCTAATGATGATATTCATCATAGAATTACCCATTACTAGGTTTGGGTAGTGGAGTTCTCCAAGGACCCTTTTAGACCTTACCAACCAATAGGGATGGGAAGTGGTGTTCCTCAATGGAATTCATGAGCGTTACTCTCTATCAAGGATATGAAGTGGAGTTCTATGGTGACTACTAGAGTTGTACACTCCTATCGTACTATAGAATATAATCCTTACCTAGATTTGTGTCCCATATACAGTGAAACATAGTGATGAGATGGGAATTGACATTTTAATGGACCCATAAAGAAGAGGAACTCTTTCCCCACAGAGTCGTTTTCTTATGACATGACCTAAAACCTTATGAGAAAGCAGATAGTATATAGGTGTCTTGATTGATTATCTTATTCTTTTGTGTTTTAGAATGATGTGTGGTATACTATTCCTTGTTGATAGACATTTGGAATTGTTACTGACTCATCCTCTTGGTATAGGATGTGAGATATACATCCCATTACTCTCTCATTTGGGATTGATTGAATGAGCACATATATATATATAATATTTCATCTAGATTCAAATCATGTATTTGGATACTCTCCTTCTATTAGAGGTGAATATGTAAATATTTTTCCATGATATTTATGTGTTTAGCATTTTGTGGTTTGATGACTCTATTATCCAGCTGTAGGTGTTGAAGGATCAATGGGTAGTTCATCTACTCACTATGTTTAGCTCCTTGTTCTTGGATGAGCTTACATTCATTATCTTACTAGAATGAGTTGTACTCTTCAATTGTACCTTGTTCTATCAACTATTTTCTGTCTCATTTGTATCTCTTACTACTCCCCCATCACCCATTAGGGGTGTTCTAATGGGTACGTTTATACTCACCTCTTCGTGGGATTATCCCAAATGTGTCATGTCTTATTTAAATGAAGGACATGTAGACCTCATGTTAAGAGGATCTTATACATATCGAGTTCTTAGATTATTTATGGTGGTATTTTCTTAATATATATGTTCTAGGATCCCTCATCTCATTAATTTTTTCATGTTCTTTTATGTTGTGATGTATTTCTGGTTTGGTGTGTATTTTTTTCCTTTACATTTTAGTACACTGTCATACTTTTTAAATGTATACAGATTCATGAATTTTTTGTTTACATTATATATGTGTTTAATATTTTATTAATTCCCTACACACTTGTTCATTGAGTAGTTTGTCTACTTTTGTACTTTTTTTTTATGAAAATACATCCAGGAGCAAGGTATTCATTCAGCACTTGTCTCCTCCCCTAGACAACGGAGGTGGTCTTGGGGCATTTGGTGATCAATCCCAATCATGACTCAGGTCTCAAAAATTAATTCATGTTGTCCTGTTGTCTTAAATTCTAATTGAGAAGGGGGTGGAAGTTTGTGGGCTTACGATATCCAATGATAGTCCACAGTGGGGTGGATTCAAGTGAGTCTAGATTTGTAGCTCTCTATGGAAGGTGGTACGAATATACACTAAATTTGGGATACACTAATTCTATTTTATTCCATAATAATCCTATGGTAGGTGCAGTGAGGGTAGGTGATATCAATGGTACATGTGATCAGAATTATCCTGTCTAACATCGGGGGTGATTTATGAAGGTGGTGTCGCACTTTAATCCATAAAAAATATAATATTTATATTAATATTTAAAAATATATAATAAAATTATTTTTAGGGTCTAGTATGGACTATCCCTAGAGAATATGGACTACGTAACTCTCTAATTATGTCTGTGTGAGTGAGTGTTTAATTATATTTATTCTATAATCACATTATATATATATATATAGTTTCTATAATCCATATATATGTCACAAATATCCCCCTTATAGTTAATTACTCGAGTTAGTAAATTTTATGATCAATATAACTGATTCTGGATTATGTGTGAGGCATTTTTTCTCATAATTGATAGGAGTAATAAAGTATTATGTCATTACATTGCCTGATCACACAACCCATCCATTTTTATATTCAACTATATTAACCCAAAATCCTTACCCACAATTGGGTAATATGAGAATAAGAAAAATTATTAAACTCTTTATTAAATATTTAAATATATCCTTTGATTCATAAATATATTCAATCATTTCTCGCTTATATGAAACCATAGATATTGTGTTTTAAAATCAAAAAATGTTTTTATAAATTCAATGAGTGTAGCAATATAATTCATTAAAATAGGTTTTTTTTCATCATAGGTGTTGGTTTTTGACATCATTTAATTACTTATATCATTAAATTATCCACATATATCACATTAAAATCGATTATGTTCCCTATAAATGTTACCTTCTCTATCAAAAACATTAATTTACATTACTTTTCATATAAAATTTTTATTTACAATGTCTTTAGTATAATATTTAAAAACCCATCATTTTCATCATTTTTTAAAGTAGTATGTTATATAGTCTATAAATACAATCATTAATTTTTCATGGAAATCCCTAAATACAAAACTCATTAATTTCATAATGAAAGATAGGCCAATAGTTATATTACATAGAATCACTATGAAACCTCATGGGCATTTATGGTAAAAAAAGAAGTAATTGTGATATATTATTTTGTAATATTTACATGATTATATCATGACCATAGATCAAATTTAATAATGTACTGGTATTCACATAGTTGATCAAACAAGTCTAGATTCCATTATAATTTTTATTTATTCCTTATCTCAGTTTTATTTACCTGATGAAAATAAATGAAGATGCATATTAGACCATTATTATTGTTCAAAAAATTACTCTCAAACTCCATCATGAAGAACATATCCATATAATCCATTTATGAAAATAAAATTATAATTGATTCATCATCTTTTCAAGATTGATATTGGTCATTCGATATATATTTCTAGAAATTGGATTGGCTATAGGAAAATGTTTGATTTCAAAGTTAACCTTTTTAGATAAGAGGATGGCCCTTTAATTACATGGATAACACATCATCATATTCTATTATAATGGGCATGTCATCAAGGATTTTCATTCCCATATTCTCAACCATTTAATCTAGATACTCTTTTTCATAATGCATTAATATCCAAGATTGAGATAATGATTCCAAAGTAGGTTTCACCTTATCCATAATAATATATTAAATTATATGGTGGTTTGTCATATTGAGGGTGCTTATATTCTCCAGACAATTTAATTTATATCTATATAAGGAATGACAGTCCACACCAAGAACTGAATGAAATTTTACTAAAGGGGGTGTGATAAGTTTTTATTAAATTCATCCAAATATATATGGATAAGAGAAAATATATATTCTTTGAAATAAATAATTTCTCTATTTCCATTTTTATTTGTTACTAAAATTACTTGATTTAGGTGGTTTTTGAATGGTTATTCAAACATGTATGATATAAATAAATTCATTGAATATTTATCAAATCACATGTTTTCTAGTATTTAATGAACAAAAAGTGTTTCTATCACCAATTTAATGTTAGGATACGCCTCAATAATAGCGATGTCATATTCTCTCCATTTCAATTATTCCCTGTTGATTTTTTCACCAATTACATATGCCAAAAATTATCATAGAACATTAGTTTTCAAATATTCCATATTCCATATGTTTTAAAAAAAGGGAAAAAACTGAAGGTTGATCCGAATATTCATTTTCAACCGAAGCATTTCTAGGTTTCTCCCATTAGCATTCGCAAGGGAAGGGACAATATTTCTCACAACTAAATCATTTGACATTAATCATTAATATATTTTTATGATACTTCTTCCCACACTTTTTTCAAGTGTTATGTTATAATTTTATACCACTATAGATATTTCTAAACCCCCCCATAATAAAAAAACTATTAATTAATTCTTATTTCCATTCCCACAAAATCATTATTATTTGGATGTATCTATTTTTATTTATATGGACTATATAATAAATTTCCACATAACAATAAAAGTCATTAATCATAAATTATTTTTATAGATTAAAAATTTTCAAAACAAAAAACTTGTCAACATTATTTTTGTGGGAAATGAAAAAATTGGAGGCATATCATGAAAGTACTGTTTTGTTTTCCTGATACAATACAATGGATCTACCAACATATGTTTTGAGTCCAAGGAACACTGAATCCATCTTATGTTGTAGAGTTCATCATAAATATTTGTTGAAAAATATTTTCATTATCTCTTTCTAGTCTATAACATTTATTTCATCCAAAGAAATTAAATTAATGATCTACATGAACTATTGATCAAATTCCGTATCCATGTGATAAATAACTAGATTGAACATTACATTTTTATAGTATTTAAGGATCATGAAAATCTATTCAATGTTGTTGAACCATTGTACTATGATTAAAGGATCGAAAGATCCACTAAAAGGTGAAGGTAATTGTTTTATAAAGTCACTAATTGAATCATTGAATTTTTTTAATGGAGTGTGGGTCTTCTTCTTGAATCATGTATTAATTAATGATTTTTTTAATTTGTTATAAATTATAATTAGGTTTTTCTTCCTCCTCCCATCAACTTGGGAAACTCATTTGGATAATCATCACTGTAACACCCCGAGATTTTATAAGATATATTCTTTTTAATTTCTTTAATATCTTCTTTTGTACGCTACACCAAGATTATCTTGCGCTATACACAACACCGAATTAGCTTACAATATACGGAAAACTAATCTTGGGTCGTGTTACACACAATTTCATGTTTTTAATAGTAGTTATTCTTCGCAACATTGAGTGTATATATATATATATATTCAATTTAGAAAAGAAATATGGTTGTATTTTTTTATACACAATAAAAAAGGATTCGTATACTACATGAAACCATGACTTGGCTTGCATTACATGCAATCGTGACCTTCCTCGATAGCATGTGTTGTACGCAATATCATGTTACCCTAAACAATGATATATGATTATAATATTATTATAAACTAGCCGTTATGAATATTGTTAACTAAATTTTGAATTTTATAACATTGTTATTCATCTTACACATTTTCTAGAACATGGTATGAGAACAAAATAAATTTTTCAGGTAAAATAAGTATTTTTCAAAAAAATGCATTTTTGCCACCTTTTAATGGCGCACCCATTCTAAATATAATTTATTACAAGTTTATAAGTTAAATTTTTCAATGTAAACTTCTAATTTTGAATAAGGATAAAAAAAATTACATTGGATAAAGTTTTGTTATTTTTCTGACAACGTTCTTATTTTGATGAATAGTAAAATAGCCTAAATTTTAATTAAAAACCACATTTTTCATAGAGATATTTTATATGGTTAAATTATAATAGTAAATTGTTTTAAAGTAAAAAATATAATATATTTTTACCATTTAATATAATTTATGTCATTATCATTGATTTTACATTGAATTTTTAGGTTAAATCAATTCAATCTTTTGCAATGTTTTAAACAAAAACATGTTTTTTTCGACAATAGGATTAATTTTAAATTAATTAATGAAACTTATATGTTTTGAATTTTTAAATTTGGATTCAATAATTTAATTAAGTGAGTCCAAATTATGTTAATTTGTTAGTTTTATTTTTTTTGATATTATGAATAGTAAATACAGTAATTTTGTTTACTGCACTTAAAGGTAAATCACGTAATTAAGGGTAAAAATCAGATTATAAAATTACTCTAAAACCTAAAAAAATTCTATTGGATGAATAAAAGTCAACCCATATCACCTAACGTTCAGAATAGATTCATTTTATGGACATTTGACCATGAAAAAATTTTAATTATTATTAAAACCAAAGAAAGTGACAACATGTCACTCTCTTATATCTTATAAGTATAATAATTTTAATTTAGTGATAAAATTCATGAAACATCGAACATGAATATTATACAAAAAGATAATAAAATTTTCTAAATCATGTGAATTTAATTATTATTTTTAGGGTTTAAATAAATATCATTAATGGTGACACAATAGTGATGTTGAAATTATATTATTGATTAAAATATCAAATAAATGGGATTAAAATATTATATGAACTATTTAATATGGTGTGAGAATTTTATAGGTAAATATGAAATGTTATAAATCTATTAAATATTTTAGTTCGAACATATATTCTGTGTGGATTTTATTTAAATTCAAATAAATGAATAGTGTCAAAATTGACACAATTGTAATTTTATAAAAATGACATAATATAAAATTGTTTAAAAACTACAAAAATATTTAAAAATTATAAAATAAACTTTTATGGTCTAAAATGTCATATTTTATTCAATTATATACAATTCACAACACATATGTAATTATTTATAACAATTTAAAATTTAGAATCTTATTACCACAAATAAAATTAAATAGATTAAATAATGATAAATCAAGTTGATAATGTTTAAAATAATTTCCCAACATGTCTAAATATTATTGTATTATGATATTACAGCCCTATATTACCACATATCCGAATTGGAGTCACTTTTGATGTTTATATGTAGGGATTGAGTTTATTATAAATTAATGTTTTTGAGGTTTTTAAAGGAGCCCCTCTCCTCCCTTATAAAACGATAACTCCTCCCTCTCCCCATCACAACACCTTGAGCCTTCAATATCGGCCAAAAACTGGAAATTTCACTTCTACACATTCCTAGAAACATTTTTGAAATTTTGGTCTTCTCAAAAGAACAACTCTCGACCCTTAAGAGAAGCTTAAAGGAGGTGCATTGAAGAAGAGGTAATCTCTTCTACCAATTCCTTCATGTTTCTTTCTTATTCATCTTCTTCTTCATTAGTTGGTTCATTTAAAAGTAATATAATAAGTATCACTAATATATAGATATGATAATATAAATTTTAAACAACCCCATTTCACCTTCTATCCATTCTACGGAAAATAAAATCCCCGCATGTGCATACGTACAGAATATCGTCTCCACGCTGTGGTGTAATCAGTTTTCCCACCAACACCTTACTTGGATGGGTAAAATTGTGTAAAAAATAACTATATATGGTTGTTAAAACATCATACTGGTTATGAGACATTATATCATCAACTCCAATTCTATTCGATAATTATGGGAACGATATCATTGCTCGTGCGTATGTACGAACTACCATCTCCACGAACACGATGAGATTCATTTTTCATGATTAACCATTCAAGTATGATTTAAAGTATATATAATAAATAATAAATAAATATTTTACATAATAATGATTCTGGATTTATTTACATATATGTATCATTTACTTAATTCTATTCAATTAAATAAGGAAATGAAAACAGTGTTCATGCGTACATATGACCTACCGTCTCCATGAACGGTGTATTTCATTCCATTTATCGATCTATCATATATATTTATATGATGAATATATATTATATATAAATCATGTTTTATATTTTTGAATTAATTAAATCAAGATAAAAGTAATAATATCAACTACAACAAGTCGAAACACGTAGGATAAATGAACGATTTTACCAAAAACACTACATTAACATGGAATTTACAAAAGAACGGGTAATATAATGTCATATGTGAACCATATATGATATCATAACAATGAATATTATTTGGTAATAATTCAATGAAATTATTTAAATCATTATATAAGTGTTTTGAATATCTATGAAGCATATCAGACCTATGGTAAGGGATAATTCTGGAAATCTCATTTTTATCCGAGATTTCTTATACTTAAGTATTTACTGGGGTTATAATTATAATCCATGTCCATAAGAATGTTTTCCATAAATTTTTTAATATTATTCCATGTATTTTTAAATTCATGTTTACCCCTCTTTGACTTTTACTTTGTGTTATGGAAGAAATCATTCTTTTGTTTACCAGACATGGTACTTTTTGACTTTTCTGTTAAATGTACGATGAGTGTTTTTTTAACTTATACAGCATGAACGGATTTTTATGGATTCATAACACCTTTTTTTAATAAATCTCACTCTATATCATTTCATTATTATTTTCAACAAAATTCCTTTTCTTTTAAAATTTCATCGCATTTTTTGAAAACAAAATGATTTTTAAGAAGAGTGGATGTTTTCCTCAAGAATTCAATCCAAGTGTTTTATCAAAACTATTTTACATATAAGATGAAATTATTTATTATGATTATGTTTCATGTATAATGTTTCTATTATATACGTGTTTTGATTTTTCTTATGATGAAATTATTTCAATTTTATTTATATGGAATATGTCTTGATGGGATGATGTTTATGAAACCCAATTTATTTGTTTGGTTATTATGAATGATATATGTTTATTGTATGGAAAATGAATGAATGATTTCATTATGAGATGGGTGGGACCTATATCTCCCTCCAATTCATTGGGTAATGATTTATATCTCATGGTATATACATGGATAGAATGATAGGTTAATCTGATTTAGTGATACAGGACTGGAACGAGGAGTGAACTGGATTCAGAAAGTGACTTTGTCCACTAAGATGGTCCCAGAAGAAATGACTTGGCTACTATGGAAATCATATCAAGTGATTAATTGTTTTCCACAATTAAATTTTCTACTCCCATGATATTTTATCATGATTTATGTTTCTTTATGATATATTCCATATGTACTTCCAAGATTTATGTCTTTGCTCAATATTTTGATGTTTGGATTTTATGTTCATGTTTTTTGCATTCAAATGTTTGTGGATTGTTTTATGTTCTCTATGTTTACCCTTACTGATATTTTGAGCTCACCCTTTATATGTTTTCTTTTCCCCAAGATATAAAGAAATGTTTTGGGTAAGAAAACAAAAAGGGGAAGGTCTTTATTGGAGAGGTTGAAGATCTTTCACCATGAATAGAAGATTATGATCCGAGCTTCCAAAAACACTAAACTATTACTGTCCTTGTGTTTTGGTTTTTGTAATGTATTTAGTATTACACAAAAGTAATGTAATTTTCATGTACGTCAAGTTTGGGGTCTCTACAGTTGGTATTAGGGGAAAAGTTTAGTTATCCTTTGGAAACTAGGATGTGAAAACATTAGTGAAATCCCTGGAGATATTTCTAAGGTATGTCTAGTGATGTCCCGAAGGATAAGTATACTTATAGGTTATTGTCCTAGAATTATGTTAACGATCTTATAATTAAATCTAAGATGTTATATATTTAATGTAATCCCCATTTATTATATTATTTTCCTAGAATGATTTTTTACACTCACACTATTCTTTTTGGGTTTTAGACGATGGATGGAACCCAAAGGAACTGTGTTGATCAATGTAATGGAAAATGCAATGATTTCCCTTCTAAACAGACCAATGTTATGGTTCATAGAGTACAAAATCTTATAACTATACTTTCAAAAGATTTGAATCATTCGGGACATCCATATGAGCAGAGAGGGAACAATATTGTATTTAGTCCTTCATGAGGCAACGCCCACCTTCTTAAAGTGGGTCTTCTAATCCACTTGATGTTGAACAATGGATCATTACCATTGAAAAGATATTTTCCATACATCACTTTTCAGAACATTAAAAAGACATTCTAGATATTTACCATTTAGAAGGTGAAGCAAACCAGTGGTGGACCCTAATTAAGAATACAAGGCCCCAAGATGAAATCGAATCAATGGAATGGGATGAGATCAAGAACTTGTTTTTCAATAAGTACTTCCCTCATATTCTTTAAAAAATAATGGAAAAGGATATCCTTGAGCTTATCAAGGATGATTAATCTGTTGGTATGTATGAAGAGAATTTTACAAGGCTTGCAAGGTGTGCATCAGGCATTATCATCCAACCTGAAATTAAAGATTATTGATTCTTCAATGGAATAAAACCATGTATTCGATGGGCATTATCTATAAGAGACTTCAGTAGATATGAATAAATTGTGTGTTGTGATATCAAGGTAGAAATGGAAGTTTTTGTTATAAATCCATCTCATGTTTTTGACAAGAAATGAAAGATGGAGTTCATGGAGAAATCTCAGAATAATGGTGAAAAGAATATGAATGTTTATTTCTGCTTAATGTGTGGAAATAAGCTTATTGGAGATTGTCTTAAATGGACTAGAAACTGTTTTAAGTGTAAAAAATATGTTCATATAGTAGTTGAGTGTCGAAGTAATGGAAAAAGGGTTTCTAATGATGTGAATAAAGAAAAGACTGTAGAGAACTCACCACCAACACTTCAATGCTTCAAGTGAATGGAAATGGGGAATTATGCTAATCAATGCCCTAATACAAGGGTTAATGATGGGAAACATGAGAAACCTATTAAGGCAATGAATAAAGGGATGTTACATGCGATCACTATTTGTTATGATGAGTATAACAATGATGTTGTGGAATGATTAAGTGTTTATGTAATGGGATTTCAAAATAGTATCATAGAATCTCATTTATGGTATCATGGAACTTTGGAACATCTATGTATTGGTTTTCAATAATTATATGGTACCAGTAACCATGAAAATTGATTGAAATATTTTTAAAAAGAAGATGATATCCGCATAATGAAGAGATAAAGAGAAAATGAAATGATCTCATGACTGATATCATGGTTTGAGTATATAAAAATTCTGGGAGTTTGGTATATGTAAAGAGTTAACTTTTGATGGCATTAATGTTTTCACTAAGGTTTAATGGGTATTCATTTTTTCCAAGAGAATACATGATTAAGGTTTTCACATGTTCGAAATGTGACCAACAAGATATATCGTATGATATATGGGGGATAAATGATGGCATTCACATACTAAGAGGATGAAATTTCTAGTAATTGTTTCCTTTATACTATAAGCATGGACAGAAGTATTTTAGATAAGCCTAAACATTGGAATGGATTATGATGGAAATAAGTTATTATTGATTAAGGATATGCCTTTTTTCGATATTATTGATGTGATGTTATAATAACGTAGTTTTAGAAAAAGGGAAACCTGCAGGACGAGCGAAAACCCATCACGTCGGACAAGGCTATAGGAATAGAACCCACAACGGAAGTGCGATAGACCTTTATCACCAACGACGGCCTATAGGAAGTCTCTGGTTATTAGAAACTAGTTTTTTTATTATGCGGTATAATAGATGTAGTTTAAGTCCATTTTTGGATTCATATAGGATTATCCTCACCATTGATGGATTTATGTATATGTGATAACTTTTAATAAACTTTTGTTTGAGACTGATGGAATGACCCATCATTCTATCGCATGATCTGCTAACACTTCAAGAATTAAAAATTCAACTTCATTTCTTTAAGAGATGAAGTGTAAATTGTTTATGGCAAGAAAAAAGGTGATATTGTACCAAAATAAAGTATTTCCTCTTATTAAAATTCTTCAACTTTTAGGAAATGATCTTGAAAACCACAAATGTTGTCCTAGTGTCTTCATATCCAATGAATCAGATGGTACCGTAGATCATCACAAATTATTGGCTTTGTGATTGTGGTATTTTCCATAGCCATGTTCTCAACCACTCTCCATCAGAATATAGTGGCCATATTTCTCTTTTATATCAATATTTTCTCCTATGTCCTCCTATGTGGAAACCCAGTTATTATTTAATTT
The DNA here is from genome assembly GCA_963277665.1 of Viscum album. NCBI lineage: Eukaryota > Viridiplantae > Streptophyta > Magnoliopsida > Santalales > Viscaceae > Viscum > Viscum album. Next base: position 1,628,221,503 of record OY728146.1, on the reverse strand, counting down.
GGGTAACCATTATGTTTCGTACTTTAGTTTTTAATGATAGGTTTTGGTATCCATTTTTACGATGTGGGTTTTAATGAAATAAACTCTCATGTAATAAACCATTTATAACCTCGACAGATGTCGAGGGAGAAATTCATTTTAAGGGGGGTAGATTTTGACACCAAAATATTTTATAAGATATATTTTTTTTAATTTATTCCATATCTTCTGTTGTACTCTAAACCATGATTATCTTTCACTATACGCAACACTGTATTAGCTTGCAGTATACGGAACAGTATTCTTGGATCGTGTTACACACAATTTCATGTTTGTTTGATAGTAGTTATTCTACGAAACATTGGGTGTGTATATATATATATATTCAATGTATAAATGAAATATGGTTGGATTTTTTTATATGAAACAACAAAGGAGTATTTCACTACACTTAACCCTGATATGGCTTGCATTACACGCAATTGCGACCTTCCTCGATAGCATGTGTTGTACGCAATATCGGGTTTCACTAAACAATGGTATATGGTTATAATATTATTATAAACTAGACTTTATGAATATTATTAACTAAATTTTGAATTTTATGACATTTTTATTCATCCTACACATTTTCTAGAACATGGTATAAGGACAAAATAAATTTTTTAGGTAAAATAATTATTTTTCAACAAAATGAAGTTTTACTGCCTTTTATTGGCACACCCATTTTAAATAAAATTTTTTACAAGTTTATAAGTTAAAATTTACAAATTAAACTTTTTATTTTTAATTAGGATATAAAAAATTACATTGGATAATGTTTTTATATTTTTCAGACAATGTTGTTATTTCGATGAATAGTAAAAACACACATAATTTTACTTAAAAATAACTTTTTTCATTGAGATAAACTATATGGTTATATTATAAGAGTAAATTGTTTTAAATTATTAATATAATATATTTTTAAAAATTAATATAATTTATGTCATTATCATTGATTTTAAAATTAATTCATAGGTTAAATCAATTCAATCTTTTGCAACGTTTTAAACAAAAACCCGTTTTTTCAACAACAAGATTAATTTTATATTAATTAGTGAAACTTCTATGTATTGTATTTTAAAAAATGTATTCTATATTGGAATTAAGTGGGTCCAAATTATGTTAATATGTTTCTTTTATGTTTTTGATATTATGAATAATAACTACGGTAATTTTTATTTAATGAAGTTAAAGGTAAATTGGGTAATTAAGGATAAAAATAAGATTATAAAATTACCCTAAAACCTAAAAAAAAATTATTGGATGACTAAAAGTCGACCCATATCACCTAAGGGTATGAATATATTCATTTCATAGACTTTTTATCTTGAAAATAATTTAATTATTATTAAAACCAATGAATGTGACAACATGTCACTCTCTTAAATCTTTTAAGTATAATAATTTTAATTTACTGATAAACTATATGAAACATCTAACATGAATAGTATACATAAATCTAATAAAATTATCTACATCATGTAAATTTATTTATAATTTATAGTGATTAAATAATTATCATTAATGGTGACACAATAGTGATTTTGAAATTATTTTATTGATTAAAATATCAAATAAATGGTTTTAAAAATAATTAAAAAATAATATAAACTATTTAATATTCTCCATGAATTTTATAGCTATATGTGACATGTTATAAATCTATTAAATATTTTAGTTCGAAAATATCTTCTATGTGGATTTTATTTAAATTCAAATAAATGAATAATGTCAAAATTGACACTATTGTTATTTTATACAAATAACATAATATATAATTGATTAAAAATCACAAAAATATTTAAAAATTCTAAATTAAAATTTATATGGTCGAAAATTTTATAAATTATCCAATTATGTAAAATTCACAACACATAAGTTATTATTTATAACAATTTAAAATTTAGAATCTTATTACCACAAATAAAATTAAATATATTAAATAAGGATAAATCAGGTTGATAATGTTTAAAATAATTTCCCAACAAGTATAAATTTATTTGGTTGATGATATTAAAACACTATCTTACCTAATATCCCAATTTGAGTCTCTTTGGATATTTTTATGTGGGGTTTGAGTTTGTTATAAATTATTATTTTTGAGGTTTCCAAAAGAGCCCATATACTCCCTTATAAAAGGGAACCTCCTCCCTCTCCACTTAAAAACACCTTGAGCCTTGAATCATGGTAAAACCCAGACCATTTCCCCTCTACACATCCATATAAACATTCTGGAGGTTCTGGTCTTCTCAAAAGACCAACTCTATACCATTAAGAGAAATCTTAAAGGAGGTGCATCGAAGAAGAGGAAATCTCTTCTATCGATTCTTTCAAGTTTCTTTCTTCTTCATATTCCTCTTATTTAGTTGTTTTAGAATAATGTAATACAATAATTATAAATAATATACTGATATTATATTATAAATATGTAACAACCCAATTTCACCTTCTATCCATCCTACAAAAAACGAAATCACCGCGCGTGCGTACGTACGGAATACAGTCTCCATGCCCTGGTGTAATCAGTTTTCCCACCACCACCTTACTTGGATGGGTATAATGGTTTAAATAATAAATATATATGGTTATTATAACATAATAATGGTTCTGATACATTATATCATCTACTACAATTCTATTCAATAATTATGGGAATGATAACATCGCTCGTGCATACGTACGGACTACAGTCTCCCCGAACGCGATGAGATTCATTTTCCATGATTACCCATTCAAGTGTGATTATAAATTATATATAGTAGATAATCATGAAATATATTACATAATAATGATATATATTTATTTACATATATGTTTCATTTACTTAATTCCATTCAATTAAATAAAGAAACGAAAACAGCGTTCATGCGTACGTACGGCCTACCGTCTCCATGAATGGTATATTTCATTCAATTAATCGATCTATCATATATATTTATACGATGAATATATATTATATATAAATCATGTTTTACATTATTAAATTATGTAAATCAGGATATAAGTAATAATATCAAGAATAACATGCCTAAACACAAAAGATAAATTAAACGAATGTACACAAAACGCCACTTTAACATCGAATTTACAAAAAAAAGGTAATATAACGTCATATGTGAACCATATATTACTTCATAAAAATTAAAATACTTATTTAATTAGTCTATGAAATTATTTAATTCATTAAACATCAGTTTTGATACATATTATGCATATAAGTCCTAAGGTAAGAGATAATTTTTCAAATCTCCTTTTTATCTGAGATTGCTTATACGTAAGAATTTGCTCGGGTTATATTTTTCATCCATATCCATAAAAATGTTTTTCATAAAGTTTTTAATATTATTCCATATATTTTTAAAGTCATTTTTACGCCCTCTTTGACTTTTACTTTGTGTTATGGAATGAATCTTTCTTTTGTTTCCCATACATGGTACTTTTTGACTTTTCTATTAAAAGTATGAGGAGTGTGTTTTTTTAACTTATACGGCATGAATGGGGTTTTACTTTTTAATAAAGCCTTATTTTCCGGAAGATTTCTCTACAATATTTCATGATTATTTTCAATAGAATCCTTTTCTTTTAAAATTTCATTGCACTTTTTGAAAAAAAAAATGAAATTGAAGAAGAAAGGATGTTTTCCTAAAGAATTCATTTCAAGTGTTTTATCAAAAATATTTTCCATCTAAGTTGAAATTATTTAGTATGTTTGTGTTTCAAGTATAATTTCTCTATTATTTACGTGGACTGATTTTTCTTATGATGAAATGATATCCATTCCTTTTATATAGATTATGTTATGATGGGATGATGATTATGAAACCCATCTTATTCGTTGGGTTATTATGAATAATGTATGTTTATTTTGTGGCACATGATAGAATGATTTCATTATGAGATGGGCGGGACCTATATTTTCCTCCAATACATTGGATAAGATTTATATCTCATGAGATAGACATGAGTGGAATGGTAATTTAATTAGATTCATTGATACAGGACTGGAACGAGAAGTGAACTCAATTCAGAAAGGGACTTTGTCCACTAAGATGGTCCTGGCAGAAATGCCTTGGCTACTATGGAAATCATATAATGTTCATAATGGTTTTCCAAAATTACATGTTATATTCCCATGATATTTTATCATGATTGATTTTCATTTAGGATATATGCCTTACGCACTTCTAAGATTTATGTCTTTTCTCAAGATTTTGATGTTTGGATTTTATGATCATGTTTTTCCATTCAAATGTTTCTAGATTGTTTTATGATCTCTATGTTTACCCTAACTTATCATTTGATCTCACCCTTTATATGTTTTAATTTCCCGAGGATATAAAAAAAGTTTTTAGGTAAGAAAACCAAAATGGGAAGGTCATTATGGGAGAGGTTGAAGATCATTCATTATGAATAGAAGATTATGTTCCGAGTTTCCAAAGACATTATACTATTACGATCCTTGGGTGTTGGTTTTTTTATGTATTAAGTATTCCGAAAAAGTAATGTAATGTCCATGTACATCATGTTTGGGGTCTCTACAATCACATTTCTCATCACAATGGTTGTTGATATAATTTCCCTTATTTCAAAACATTTACTAAAATATAGGGTAATTATGGATGATAATTTTAAAACATATACATGGGAAACAATGAAAATAAAAGGTGAAACTTATTAATGAAATATTCAGCACACGTCATGAATTTATATGAATTATATATTTTATTTTTCCTATTATTGTTTATAACATATAAATTCAATCAATTCCTTCATAATTGTTCATAATGAACTTGTTAATTTACTAGAGACAATCCCATATTGTTTTAAATGATCTCTATAAAAAAGAATATTTTCCATTCACTGTGTATAGGTCATGTTAGTACCCAAAAAACCATTTTTGGGTTATTACCCAAAAGTTGGGACTATTCCAGAGCAACATCCTCATATAGTATACAGACCAGGATATTATTCATTGGAAACCACTCACTATATATGTAAAATTGGAGTATTATTTAGTATACATGGATAGGTACATAAGGTTTTTAGTGATATATTCTTTCCCTAACCCTCAATAAAATGATGATTATATTATACTAATTATGTGAACTCATAAATTAATGCACTATATTTAATGATTAATTACTAAATATATACACATAATGCAATCCTCATGGATCAACAGGGATAATGTGTTGTAAAAAAAGTATCCATGTTGATCCATTACAAAATCTAGAACAAACTCTTAAATTCCATTGATCATCAACTACAATTAGAGATAACATAAAGAAATATATAAGAAAAGTCTGATCAATAAATCCCAAAATTGAATAGTCATGGTATAATATAATGTATATAAATATATGTGATTCATGAAAAATAACATGGTGAAAAATAATGGTCAAAATGAATATTGAATCTTGTCATAAGATGAAAATTTTATAGCACAATAATAATGTGGAAAAACATAAAACATGAAATTATATTAATTTTTCAATTATAAATACCAATACATAATAACATTGGGTTATTTATTAAACAACTCGGGAACCACACATGGTATATAGTATGATAAAAATGTTACCCAATTCATTAAAGTGCTATATAATTATAGTCCCGCAAATCACATTCATATTATGTACATGTATTTGTGTTCCAAACTGATCACCCAACATAATATGTTGTTTCATCACATTTAATATGAAATTTAGGGATTATGGTTCATGTACATGTAATTTCCAATTGAATTAGTGATATATAAAACATGGAGAGACACCATGAATTGAATTAGTGTTAGGAGTTCATAATACAAAATATTGTCAAGGAAAATCCTGGGAAATTTTTTGTGGGATAATAGGTGTACATATTGACTCTTGGATAAAATTAATGTGACTGAATGATGGTATCTAATTACATAAGATATATATTGAATTTATGCTATGTGTAAAAAACTATGAAAACAATGTTTCAAATCAAAAAATTAAATATAAGATTTTTGATTGAAAGGAAAATAATTGATATAGATCCCATACTATGATTTAGTAGCATCTTAGGTAATGGATATAATGAGATGGGTAAAATTATAAATAATTCATATAATATAAATTGAATAGTTTATATATACATATAAATATAATAACACATAATTTATATATATTAAAATAGCTAAAAATTATTAAAAATATTTGTTGAAGTTGAAAATAAAGAGAATCCATTAATTTATAGGTTTTTTCAAAAAAAAATGGACATAATTATTATGAACTTGGGAAAACCATTTTACTGATTTAGGGTTGAATGGATAGAAGAAATTCATCAATAATGGTTTTCTAGTAAGGAGAAATGGGAGTTTGTGTTTGTATTTATAGAAAATGATAGAGGAATCCCTGAATAATTTGATACATTATATTTGAACTCTATAAAAAAAATAATCAGAACTCGAATCGATTAAATGGTTTCTTCAAAAGATGATTGGTTTATGAAATTTTATTTGGCTAAGTACTGAAATAATTAAAATAATACTACTCATGATTTGGAAGTGATTCATGTTCAAAAATAATTGTATTTAAAACCTTAAATTATAATATATCCATTTGAGGTTTCATTATTGGATTGAAAAAAAAAATATTGAAAAAAATATTTGACATATAGCATTGGTATTTGTTTAATTTTATATTATTTATTATATAACATTTAAGTTATTCTTATGTAATAATACGTACAATGTAATTATTCTGTATTTAATTTTAACCCAATAATTCGACTATCCCATCAAATCATGAAGAATTCAAAATTTGATAATATAGATGAGGTTATTTCAAAAATAGATATTTTTTATCAAATTTTTGCCTAAATATAATAATTTTCACATTTAAATAAAACAAGCCATTTATTTAAAATCATTAGTTTTGATAACACAAATAACTTTATTAAACTTAAAAAATTAGATGGTATATTATAGAATTATATTACCATCGTATTTGAATAAAATTTATTTAATGAAATTTCATCATAAAAATATAATTTATTTTAAATCTCATGGATTTATTAAAATATTAAATTGTAATAATATATTTTTCTAAAATATAATTTATAGTTATTTCATTAATAGAATTAAATATTATTAAAATCAACATATAATCATGTAAATATAAAATTATAATTAAAATTGTTAAATATAATAATTATTTTATTAAATAAAAGTTACAAATTCATACAACTTGGGTCTAATTATTGAAGATTTTGTTAGACCAATGTACACTCAATGGGTATGGTGTGAGAAAATAATAATTTTTTGGGTGGTTTTATGAATATGGTATGGGTAGTGATCTCAATAATCTTGAACTTATCCCCTAATTTATTTTTATTAGTATTAGTTATTCAATATCTGATTGGTATTGGATAAGGGAAAATTCCAATGATTCCATATCCGACACAATATCATTTAAATTATCTTCACTATGTATAATTCTATATGTATAGGCCATCACTTCTTCCACTTGTCTCAACTATATTATATTATAATCATTAATATATACTAATTTTTATGTTCACGATATATTGGGTATATAAAAAATGGTTATAAAATTGACGGTTTTTTTCATTATAGTCAAATTATGTCTTTTTTTAACAATCCAAAATAAAAAATGAAATATAGTTATTTCATTTTATATAACTACAGAACATAATTTTCAAATTATAAGTTAATATTTTAATTTAATTTTTAAATTTATATTTTATTACCTTTCATTGGGTGTGGTAGATATTATTTCAATTTATCATAGTGCAGCACAGTGGTCGGCAGAGGTTATCTCACATGGAGAGATTTTGTAGTCAACCACTCAATATCACTATAACAATTTTTATCATTTTTATATTTTTATATTTTTATATTTTAGGATTTCAAAAAAATAATGTTGGTATTAATGTCAAATGAAAAAGGAAAAATAAAAATAAAAAAATGTGGAACTAATTTATGAGATTAGAAAAAAAAATAATAGATCATAGGATTGGATACATTCGAACCTTCATCATATATTACTATTTTAAAAATATATTTAATTTTTAACACATTTTACATGAACTACATTAACATAAAATTATTGGAATAATTATCTATCCTATGAAATATATTCATCACTCTAAACCTAACCACATCCAACAGTTAAGGTGGATGATCATACTCCATCGCATGTGTTACACCTTCGAATTCTTCTATCCATGGTAAGTCGATTCATCCGTTAAACACACTAAATACAATTGAAATAATTGAATCATTGATGGAATTTGTAGATTCATCATTTATTAGGTAATATAATATGTTTATGAATAATTTCAATGAGGGTTGAATTATCACCACACCAAACCCTAACAATACTATCTGTCCACAAAAAATATAATTAAATAATAATGAATTGAACTAGAAGAATTTATAGACACATAGAAAACCATTCCCATGACAATTCCTCTAGTCACCCCCTCACCATAATGGGTTTGATATGTCATTGGGGATAAATATAGAGAGATAGAGACAGTGAATAAAATTGATAGATAATATAATGATTTTTTTAAGAATATAGTGTGATAATGACAATGTCAGAGAAATTATAGTGAAAAATATAAATGAACCTAACGTATAATTGTTTAGGAAAACTGAAATATAGGAACAATCCCATTAAAAGGTGACTAAAACATTAATATATAGTATATTTAAGGTTCAGGTAAAAAAATTCTTATAATTTAATTTTGAAAATCGATTGAAAATAAATCATTATAATTGTGTTCTAATGACTCGAAACATCAGAGCCTGAATGGATAGTGTAGAGATGTGATGCAACTACCCAAGACTACCATCATAGTATAGGGGCTAGTGAAAAGTTTAGATAGTAAAAAAAATTTGGTAGGCCATTGAATAATGTACATGTGTGCATATATCAAACCATCTCCTTCCAAAAGTGAATAAAAATAAATATAAAACATATAAACATCAAGATTAAGACCTATGAATTTAACAACATATTGGGAATAAAAGATTATAATATAGTAAATTTTAAATTTAATGGTGGAAATTCATTCCCATCTTGAAATATGTCCCCAATATGAAATAATTATAAAATTAAATGATTTGATAGACTGGTTCCAAATATCAAATCCTGGAACACCATACATATTCCAATGCACCAGGGAATCCCTATTCTCTTCTAAAATATTTATGAACATATATTCTAATTTCATAAGACATTAAAAATGTTGGAAACTTCTTTTATGTGCATAGTATATACAAACCTAGTATGACACATAGAAAGATGAAGGTGGATTAAAATGATCCATGATATAACTAATCAGACAATAACATTATAATAGTTATAATAAAAGCAATTAATACATATTTATTCTCATAAAAGAAACCCAAAATATAGAGAAAGGGGGTCTCTATCTCATATCCTAGACTAGGAATAGTGTCTTTCATCAGTTCCATTAAGTATATTAATGATGTCCATCATCTCATGTGTCTTCATAATGAAGTATAAATGATTATCCACACGTCACAATTTTTCCTCATAGGATAGATGACACAATATCTATATAGTGAACCCATTTCATGGTACGACATGTGTTTTCAACTATATATGTAAATGAACCATTCCCTGAATCGAATGTAGGGCTCTTATATTATGGTAGAGGGTTCATTCCCTAATATAATGAAGTTGGGTGACACTCATTTGATATGGGATCCAATTATTAGAAAAATATTGGTGGGGTCCACTCTCTTTATTGAGGAATCGTTCCCTAGAACAATAGAAGGTTTACACTCTCTGGATAGAATATTCATGCCCTTTCCCAGTAGCTGGGTTCCCCTATGATAGTAGATTAACCAATCCCTAAATTTTATGAGGTTTACACTATGATGGTAGAGGACACATTCCCTTAATCTTCATGAATGTGCCACTATGATGGTTGATAGGGTATCCATTCACTATCCCAGTAGGTGGGTGCCACTTTGATCCCTCAGACGGTCCTTCCCAATCATCGATGTCATTGAGCATTTCCAAAAGAAGTATCACTCTCGAAACCTATCACATTGTATCTCAAACCCCACTAAAAATTACATCATTATTTTTATAAGTAATAATAGTTATGAAAATCTACTAATGGGAAAAAAATTTGATTCAAAAAAATGGGATACGATAGGTAAATGTTTCCGCAAAAAGGAAGAACAAAATATTTAGGGGATACTCATGGACTGTGGTCCCACCATGATGAATGTTGGTATCCTTTATAGCACAGATAACACTATCCATTTGTTAATAAATGGAATATTTGGTACAACGTAGATTTTCATGGACCATAATGGTTTATTTTTGCTCTCATGTCCATGCTTGTGTTCTTTGGGCCATGTACATGATCACATGTTGTTTATATGTACCCCGGTCATGTGCGTGTACCATGGCAATGTTCTTGCTCATTGTGGGTTCATGTACGTCCCAATGTCTGTGTACTCCCAGAGTACACTCTTGGTCACTAGTAGTGAGTCCTATGACATTTGGGGTTCCCAAAAGGTCGGTGATTTTTGTCCTGACTATAAACCCTATCACTACAACAAGGTAAGTACCCATATTGTGTTCATTATTCTACATGTTGTGTTGTTGGGATTTTTCAGGAATAGTTGAATATTATTTAAATGTTAATTATGTTTCTATTTTGAACCAAATCCCACTTTATGTTCACTAGAAATTGATATATTATACCTCTGTTAATCGATGATGGACTTGTGTGGCTAGAAATCAGAGTCTTATCGACCTCTCAAAGCCTATATGTAGTGTCATTACTTTTAGTTCCTCCCACAGCCTCATTGAATTTACAATTATATGGTGGAATCACTATAATAAAAAAAATCATCTTGATCCATCCTCTAATCATCAATCCATTTACCAGAAATGAATCTATAATGATTCTGTGCGTCTGATCACACTCAATCCCATAAGAAAAAGTCGACAAATTACCTATAATCTAATGGTTAATATCTCAAATAATGATGGGGGAAAAACAAAATCAAAATTTTAAAAAACATATAACAAGTTTTAATCTCCAAATAATTTATATTGTGGATTTCTATGGTGAGAAAATTGGCAAAAAAAGGATAAATCTCATAAACAATCTAAATTCAATACACATGCGCTTATATAGGCAACATTTAAATCAAAATCAGTGAATATATGTTTGATCATACTAAATAATTTATAAATATTTCTGGAAGCCAAATATAATGAGTCCTAACTCAACATTCAATCATCAATTGATGAATAAAGTTCTCTCTAATGATGTAGGATGATCAGCCGCTTTCAAAGTGCCTTGATTCGCCATGATCTAGATTGTCATCATCATCAGTTCCCAATCTGAAAACAAAGACCAGTAGAATCCTTCTCTCATTTATCTTAGGGTTATGAAACTAACCAATAGATTATATATATCAATCTATTTATAGAGAAAACAATTTAATATCATTTAATGAATGAATGAATGAATTATTAATTTACTTATATCACTGAATGTGCATGCCAACCACCACCTTATCTAAAATAACATAATTTTATTGATTAATTACATGGGTAAATTACAACATCTATAGTCAATTAAGGCATCATATTTTGGTATTTATACATCTTTTAGTAGATATTCAATTATTATATACAAATTACATTCACATTAAATATAATAAATTTTATATTTTAAAAAAATTAATTGTGGTCAAACTGGGAATCCTAATTGAACATGTATCAGAACCTAAGTCTAAAAATATCCCTTCTTATACACCATAGTATTACAAGGAAAAAATAGGGTCTCTATATATGTTTCATCTTTGAAACATATAAACCCAAACAATATTTGACAACAATTAAATTAAATAATTCTATTTGAGTTTAAATAAAGGTGTAAAAGATTAAATCCTATTAGTGAATGGTTAAAATATTATGCTCACAATATTTAATTGATATTATAATTGATTAATATGTACTAGCATTGAATTTATAGAAAAATAATATTAAGAAAAATATTTTTCTCAATGGAAAATTTTTTTCAATAAAAAATCATCTGAAAATAAAATTCATCAAAAATAATATAAAATATCATAAAAGAAATTTGAGTATGAAAATTCATAATTAATATTGAGTAAAGCATTAATTTTTAAAAAAATCACGAAAAAATAAAATAATAAAAAATTTATTGACACCACTTCCAGAAACATAAAATGTTACTAGCATTTCTTTATTCCAAAATGATTATATTAATTATTTATACAGAATTTATTTTGGAATATAAAAAGATATGATGAAAAGATAGAAATAATATAAATAATCATAAATTTTATATTTGATTTAAAATATCCTATATTTTACCCACAAAAATCATTCAATAATATGCATGAATTATTAGAATATTTTTATAGAGAATTTTATGATGATATATTTAAGTAAAAATAAAATGGATAAATATTTATTTGTACACAAAGTTTATACTTGGGTTTTAATTTTTCTTCCCATGTTGTTACATTGGGTATCTTAAATGAAATGATAGATAGGGTTTCTTTTATATAAACTACCACATTTTATTCATTCCATTACTATTTATCAGGTAATAACAGTAGAAAATTTCATGTGTAGAATATATCATGTCTATCCCAACTAAAATAATGCTTAAATTTTTTGTTCGGGTGAAATAAAATATGTTTCATCCTCCATTTATTTTATTGTAGCATATTTAATCACTTCATTATCTTCCTGGAAATTCTCATTTGGTGTTTCATCAAATGTTATAACTAAAATAAAGTTATATAAAAAATATATTTGAATAAAATTATAACAAGTTGAATCAAAATTAAAATATAATCCCAAAAATTATGACACTTTTGACTGAATTTATTCGTGAAAAAAATGATTATTCATTTAATCTATCAAAAAAATTCTCAATATGTTCAGGAATCCTCATCTATTTCTCATTAGGTGAAATTTCTATTACTTATTTTTCATCCTATATAGAAGTTAAATTTTTCAAAAAATTTAAAATTTTAATGTTATGGGATGTAATACACAATTCAATTTCAAAAAAAAATTAATATGAGTTAAAGAAAATATTATCTCCCTAAGTAATCATGTATTAACTCCGCTCAATAATGTGATTATTACTACCATAAAATATTAATTTAGTAGGTAATTAAATATTTCTTGTAGTTTCATTAAGTTAAAAAAAATTATGGAAATTTATAATTGACTAGTGTTGTCTTTTTAATCCAATTGCTGACAATCAGATTAAATAGATACAAATTCTTCTTCATTCTATACCTCCGGCGTCTCTAATATTATTTTTTCAAAATAATATTCTCTATCAAAATTAATTTCTTATTGTTTTTTCACCTGATTTCTCTTAGTCTATGAAAAATAATAGAAATTAAAATACATTATGAAGATATTATTTTATTTTTACATTATGTCAAATAATGTTATTTAAAAATATTAGAACAAATAATAAGTGAAAATATTGGTTAGGATCATTGGATAAAATGTCAAATTTTAACACACCAGACATTGAGTGTCTAAAATAATAATATTTTTTATTTTTACAACATAAAAGTTAATCATGATTGTAACTCTTGATGATATTTTTTAGAGAATCACTCACTATCCATTTTTATATATTTTTATTTTTTATGTTTTATGAATACATTAAAATCATCAAGGTTTTAATAATTTTCTATAAAATAAATATATTTGAAGATAAAAAATGATGACATAATGAACGAGGTTTGAAAAGAATAACATGGCCCTTCGGTTGGCTACTTATGCTCCATTAATATACATAATTATTATATAATCAATATTTGATATTCCTTCTCAAAATGTGTGATCAATCATCCCATAATTTTATGTTTAATATTATAATTTCTAAGAGAACAAATAATGATACCAAACCTGACCTCTACCAATAGTTATGGTTGATGAACACACTCCATCATATGTGTGAGCCCTTATAATCCCAATATCCATTGTACATCAATTCAACCCTTGAATACACTATAATACATTATATCATAATCATGGATGATATAAGGGATATGTTGAATATTTTTTGTAGAATATAATGATTTCATGAATCATGTGTAATAAAAGTGTTGTATTTTTACAAGAAATCATAATAATAATATATTCATTAGAAGAAATAGATTAAAAATAAAATTAATTGAAAGTAAATATAATTTTAAAAATAATAAAAACTCCCCCAATTAAATATCACATGTTAGTATCACAACATTAGGACCTTTATAGATCATAATGAAGAATTATTTATAAGATAGAGACTGGGAAAATGAGATAAAACATCAAAAAAATTAATTAATTAATCTAGTGTGAGATAAATAGAAAAAACTATATAGATAATAATAATCTCCCACTATCTATGAACTCCATAACACATGAACCATAAAATAAAAATGTAAATAATTAACATCTATATATTAGACTGTTAGATCGGTTTATATTTTTTTGAATATATAATGTAATAAAATCAAGGAAAAATAAATCTATATTATTGTCTAACCAACATGGACAACCAAATTATAGAACTCTATATCATATAAATTAGTTTAAATATTATATTATATGACTAAAACATGTGAAAAAATTTATCCCAATATATGAGATAATGAAAAAAATATGGTTGATTGTTGAACGAAAATACAGAGTGAATAATTGCATCCTATATTGAATCCATGGCCCAATATATTTATCCAAATGATTTATCCATGTAATCACCATCAATGAAAATGTAAATCCTATAATGTTTATAGTATTTTAATAAAATTAAAGTTAAAATTTTAAAATATTTTATTTTAAGATTAAAATCTATATAATGAAATTAATAGTCAAAACTAGAATTTCAATTCAATTTAAAAATTCATGCTCTAATTTTAAATTTCTATTCAATCATATCTCCAAACACAACAGGGGATCAATAAGTAATAAAAAATATTATTCAAATTTATGACTATATTATCATTTTAAATCATCATAAATCATAATCATGATAACCTATATTTCATTAAAATGCATCGTGAATGAACATGGAAAAAATGTTTTAACACAATGAATGTGACCACATTATAAAAACCCCATAATTTTTATTTTATAATACAAAATTTTGATTTAAATATTTTTTTCATATTTTAAAACATAAATAAAATAAAAATACATAAAATTTAAAAAATAGCGTACCTCAATCTATCCCCCATGATAGTATTAATAATTTTTATTTATATTGATAACATTGAATTGTTAAATATCATGGTAATCCATGAACATTATCCCTATATATATTTTGTCCCTCATAAAAAATTAATCCTAATGTATTTTCTTAAATTTTGATATTAATGAATTGATATTAAAACGTAAAAATTCAAATGGAGAATCATTTTCAACATATGGAAAAAAACCATATCAAAATGATCTTTCAGATATCTCAAATCTTGATAATATTTGACTATATATTACAAAATCCAAATAACTGAATACATAAATATATAAATATCAATTTACCATCATATGAATATGTGAGAGAATTCATTGCATGAAATTTTTTTGATAAATTATTATGATAATATTATCCATAATTTATCATCCATCATATATTATCCTTCAGTACCCTCTTTTATTTTTTAGGTAAAAATCCATGTTCATGAAAAAATGATTTAATGTTATCAAATTTACATAATGGGAGAGAATATATCTTCTCATATCATATTTTTTTTAGAAAAATATAATTTTATTTGTGAAACACAATGATTAAAATTTTTAACATGTTTATTTATTATAATTTTCACCACTAGATTTTCATTATTTAAAATAATTCCCCTTATTTGATTCCTTGATAGGATCAATGTAACAATGGTTCCTTGATTTTATCATTATATCCATTATGTTTTCCTTTTTAATCCCTATAATAAATTTAGGGTTCAAATGTTTCACTCTACTTTGAATTTTATTTCCATAATGATTTTGAAATTTGAAAACATAAATCCATTTGAAATAGCTCTCCATTATTTCCTTAATGTGTATTAAGAACACTAAATTGTAAGATATGTTTTAGAAACTCTATGAGTGAGAACATTTTTATTATCATTATGGTACACTATGTTTTTAAAAAGATCCTCTTTATTTTTCTGAGAAACCATTACAATTGTAACATCCCGTATCCGGGTTCCACTCAACGTGTGCCCTGAACCCGGTTAATCACATGACCTCAAGCGCATTTCCCCAAATGCCATAGGATACTGACTAGCAGCGAGGGCCTAGTTCTGCTAATGGGGAAAGTATGCCCTAATTTTTCAAAGTGTAGTGTAGCGGTGAAATATAAAGACATTCCAAAGTGGAAACAGTAAATTATACCAAGCTCAAATGGACAATAGTACTGAAGTAAATAAGTGGACAACAGTCATATACATGATTATATAATATGTCCCTATGTTTTAGAATGAAAACAGGATACGATGTGATCTAAAAAATACAATATACGGTACAAGTACAAATAAAACAATGCAAAATAGTGAAGAATGAACTTAGCAGAATCGCAAGCATAATCTTGGTCCCATTATCTCCTACTCCACTACAACAATCAAGTACCGGTATAGAGACTCATTCCCTTATCAAAACCTGCAGCAATAGAATTTTTTTGGGTCTATGAAATGACCCAAATAGGGAGTGAGAAATAAATCCCACTAGGCCACCACCAAAGGCTCGTGCCCAACTGTCAGTGAATTTCTACAACAGTAGTGTGCAATAATGAAATGAAATAAACTAGAAAGTACTCAAAAGAATATACTCCTACAAGTTCTATTTTCATTTAATTATTATTTAACAATTCAATATATTTGAATTATAAGTTTCCAAGACATGGCCTCTACCGGTAATCTCTTATACAGTGAAATAGTAAAATCCACAAAAATATATCTAACAAGTAGAAGGTAAAACAATACCAAGCCTATGTTTTAGCATGGAAGGTACAATTTAAGATATCACAAATGTGAATATTTAAAGTAAACGTTGTCCTCAGACATAAGAGACTTTTCCCTTGGGCTAAACAATATTTTTCTCTCCAGCTAAATAGAATCATCCCCTCATGTTAAATATAATCTTTCCCTTAGGCTAAACAAAATCAAAACCCTTAGGTGATTTTCCTCAGGCACGGAAGCTATAACACTCATTAATATTAACGTTACACTCTAGATGAAAAAACAATTTCCCTCAAGGATAAGATAACCATTATCTCATGCAAATCAAGTAACCGGGTCGATCCCAACACAAAGAAACGAAATTATATATTCATTTTCTCTCATGAAAACTCAAATCATGCTCTAATCACGACATACCCTTAGGTGTCCAAGCCAATCGAATAAAAAGGGAACCACACCCTCGGGGTGGCCTTGGATCAACGCAATGATCCCACACAACAGATAATTCTTATTAATTAAACTAACAATGATATTCTAAGTATTTTATCAGTCATGGTCTCATCCATACGATACCCCAAACGTGGGCATGTAGCACAATGATACACAAAAACAACATGATAGTTTGAAATTAACACCAGACCACCCACCTTGATCTCCACTAATCAATATCAATGAACAAAGCCTCCCAAATCAATAGAGATTGTCATAGATCTGGGATAAATGACTACTCATTTAAACTCAAATAACTTCCCCTTGGGAAAGAATTGAAAGGAAACACTCAAGGAGAGGGAAGGGCTTCCCACGCAGTCCATTTAAAATCGACGACAAAAGAATCCAAGTTACGGTGTGTGGTTGGGATCTCCCCTATGATCTAGCCTTCTCTGTCCGTGCTCCAAAAGAGTTCTAAGATTCCTCTATCAAAATAATAGGTTACTTTCTGTTTTAAGAAAAAAACGTAACTACACGTCGGGTACTCTCAAGTACACAGCGTGTACTTTTCATTTTTTTAACTTTTCTTCTTACAGCCTCTTTCCATCGCATCATTGTTCATCTGTCAACATGATTAGACGATGTGTATTTCTAAGTACACGGAGTGAACTGTCGTTCCTCTATAGGCTTCTCCCACTGCCTTACTATTCACCTACCGACTGATTACAATGCTTGTATATAATATGTACACAACGTCTAGTTAGTTATTACACCCTTCATCACTGACAGACCTACACGCCCTATGTACTCATCCCACATAGCCAACGTACATGGTGTGTGGAAAAGTACATGACATGTACCCATAAATATTGGGATTTTTCCCAATTTTCCCAATTTTCTAAAAAATTCTTAAGGAAAAAAGTAAAATAAGAAACTCATACCTCAAGAAGAAGAATCGGGTTCTTACAAAATTCCCCCCTTAAATCAATTTGTCCCCAAATTTCCCTTCCAGGGGTGGTAAAGATAAAGCTGAGAAAAACTCTGGCCACTGAGCACGTGCATTGGTCTCCCACTCTAGGTTTTGTTCTGATCTCTCCCATGTAGCCATAACACCCTTATGAGATTAACTGACTGACCTCACAGTACCTTCATGATCCTATAAACAATAAAAATCAGATGCTTCTCAAAGGATTCATTGGCTTAAATTTTACCCTCCTCAAGCAGAAAAACGTGAGAAGATTCTGATTGATAACAGTGTTGCGAAGATAAATGGAAGACATCGTGCAGGGCCCAGTACATCTGTGGTAACTATAAACGATAGCAAACTGGTCTGACTCTCTCCAAAATCCCAAACAACCCCACATACCTCAGTGAATGTTTACCCTTTCTCATGGTATGCTAGTGTCCCAACCTCAGTGAAATATGTAAGAAAACCTGATCCCCGACCACGAACTCCAAAGGACGTCTATGGTGGTCAATATAAAATTTTTGACTAGACTGTGCCGTATTTATTTACTTCTGAATAAAATAGACCTACTCTGAAGTATCCTTCATGATATTTGATCCCAATAAAGCATCCTCACATGCCTCCAAAGAGCACAAGGTTGATCGACATGGCTTACCATATAATTCTTCATAAGGTGCCATCTCAAAAGTTTCCTGAAAACTATTATTGTAGGTTAACTCGACTAGGGGTATGTGATACTCCCAAGAGCCCCAATGTCTTGGATACATGCTCGCATCATGTCTTGTAGAACCTGTATCGTACACTCTGACTTGAAATTGGTTTGAGGGTGGTAAGCTATGATCAGAATCACATATGTACCCAGTTCCCTATGAAAACATTTCTAGGAATGATATGTTAAATAGGCGTCCCTATTTAAAATGATATAATGTGGGACCCCATGAAGATGTACCACCTCCTGGATATACATCATCACGAGCTCCTCTACGTCTAAGGTCTCCTTGATCGGTAGAATATGAGCTACCTTCATATGTCTGTCCACAAAAACCCACAAGACATCACTACCTCGTGGTGACCTTGGTAACCCAGTCACAAAATCCATCATTAAATATTCCCATTTCTAATCCATAATGGATAACTATTGTAACAGTCTGGATGGCCTCTAATACTCCACAGTCACCTAATGATAGCTAAATCATCACATAACAAAACCATCTACCTCTCGTTTCATACCTGACTACTAATACTGACGTCTCATGTCACGGTCTATTTTGGTAACCCCAGGCTGATCTACCCAAGTTGAAGCATGAAACTCCCGCATCTACTTCTCACGTATATCGCATGGAACCCACACCCACCCATGGATATCCAGAACCTCTTCATAGTACATCATCCATCTAAAATGGGGGCCTTCACTTGCCACCGACTCCTATAGAACTAGTCCTTGTGAATCTGATAGTTATCTCATCCTTACTCTATTCAAGAGGGTAGAAGTCATAGATAATGATGAAAGACAGGCTCTCCCCTTACTATCGTGCACCTCCAAATGAATCTCAGAGAACAAATCTATAAGCTTCCACTCACCACTTGTCTCATGCACTACCTGTATCTATTTCCTCCTACTCAGTGCATTGGCTACTGCGTTACCCTTACCAGGTGTATAAAAAAGCTCAAAGTCGAAGGACTGATGGTATTCTACCCACCTTCACTGTCTCAGATTCCGTTCACATAGGGTAATGATATATTTTAGACTCTTGTGGTATGTAAACACCACAAATTTTTTTCCCAATAGATATTGTCTCCAATAGCATAATTCCAGAACAACTGCAGCCAACTCAATCTCATATGTCGGGTAATTCCTCTCATGTGGCCTCAATTGTTGAGACCCATACGTAACTATTCGATCGCCCTGCATCAAAACTACTCCCAGCCCAATACCTGCTGCATCATAGTAAACTGTATTGATATTCCCTTGCTCTAAAGGTATAAGTACTGGTGCTGATTTCAACCATTCATTCAGCACCAGAAAGGCTGTCTCGCAAGCTCCTGACCAAACGAACATCACACCCTTCTTAGTCAAAACCATCAATGGCAGAATTAAGTCGGAGAGTTCCTGTCTAAAACACATGTATTTACTATGAATCCCTATGAAAATATGGATTTAAAATACATTCTTAGATTTCTCTAATTAAACTACTACTCTTAATTTCACTAGGTCTACCGAAACTCACGACTATGAGATAATATGACCCAGGAAGTGTATTTGGTCCATCCAAAAGTGTCACTTTGAGAGATTAGCATATAACTGATGCTCTCTTAGTGTACTCTAAAAGATCTCATGATGGGTGGATGGTCATGTCGAGTGTGAGTGTACAGAAAGATATCGTCCAAATAGACTACCAAAATAAAATCCAGATAAGGGTGGAAGACACGATTCATCAAATCCATGAAAAATACTAGCACATTAGTGAATCCAAATGGAATGACTTAGTACTCGTATAGACAATATATATTCCGAAAGGCTATAAGTGGTATGATTGATGGTCTAACATGAAACTGATGATATTCGAATCTCAAGTAAATCTTCTATAACACTTGTGCTCCTTGAAGTTGATCAAAAGGATCATCAATCCTTGGAATGGGATATCAGTTCCGGACCATCAACTGCTTCAAATTTCGATAATCCACACAATTTCTGGGGGTAACGTCTTCCATATTTGCAAACAGGAATGGAAAACCCCAAAGGGAAGTACTCGGTCGGATGAAACACATTGCCTGCAACTCCTCTAACTGCCTCTTGGGCTCCTGAATCTTTGGTGTAGCAATCCAGTAAGGAGGAATGGACAATGGTGTTTCTCCTTACACAAGATCAATAGGGAAATTCACCTCTCACTCCAGAGGTAGACCTGAGAAGTCATCCGGGAAGACATCCCTGAAACGATCAACTACTAGAGAGAAATCCTTCTAACAAGATACTTGGTTATCCAGATATAAACTCGCTATCTGGGCTGTCACACCACATTGCCCATGATGCTCAAGTCTAGATCAGCATGCCTCGACATCCCATTCTCCCTTGTATAGAAACTCCCCACCCTCTGGTGATGTGAAAATCACCCTGTGATGATAGCAATCTACTAAGTATTGAAAGGGTAACAACTAGTCCTTCCTGAGAATGATGTCACAGTTCGTCATTTATTGGACATAGAGGTCCCATAGAAAGTGACACCCACCATCCTCAAGGGGAGTACTCCCAGCACTAACACACATCTACCGTTTTAATCCCCAACGGAGTGTCTAGAATCATAACATTAGAAGAATAAGAAACACAGATCCCAAGGCTCTCCACAATGGGAACAAACATAAAGCTAGGTGTAGCGCCAGTATCAAAATGTACTGAAGGTAAAATAGAAGCAACAAGAATAGTACCCTTGATAGTGGAATGTTTGGGATCCTACTCTTATTGGGTCTATTGCACTGCATATGCATGCCCAGTGCTGCAGCCCTGCAACACCGCATGGCTACCTTCAGCTGACCCAACCTACTATCTCTGAGATCCTGGTGTCTGGCTACAACATCTACAACCACCACCTCAACCTGAATGTCCTGACGTATTCCAGTTTCTTGACTAGTAAAAAGATGATGGACCTTCCCCTTTACGCGGAGTCTATACAGAACCCTTCACACTAGAAAATGGTGGAAAAGTCTTTCAAAAAATGCTACAGATGACCCATCTTATCTCAAGATCAGCACTCCACTGGGTGACGTGGAAACTGATGTATATTGTTCCCCTATTTACCACACTGGTAACACATTGCCTAGCCACCTGAAGAAATCTTTTGTCTACTTCTACCACTAGAAGAGAAATCCATCTACCTCTTCCCCGTACTGGATGAAATAGTACCAGAAACTGGTGTTGAACCTCCCTGGCCTACACCAATTTCTTCTGGAAAGTTCCACTCAGTAATAAGTGTCTGGTTCACAATAACATGAACTGTAGGAAAATAAAAAATGTTCACTAGCCCTCGGATGTCATATCGAATTCCATCCTCAATGCATCGATCCCTCAACGTCTCATCACCCACCAGAACAGGTGAAATGCATTGTAGCGCAGTGAAATGTTCAGAATAGTCCATCACTGACATAGCACCCTACTGTAGATTCAAGAACTCTTGAGCTCTATCTGCCCTCATCATCTTCGAAAAGATAATGTCATAGATGAAAAACTGGAAATATTCTCACACCATGTCTTGGTGATTCTCAGTCTGGTTGGTAACATCACACCATCTCTTGGTGGAATCACGCATCATATAACTAGTGAGATTGACCATCCTCTCTATAGGAGTCTCCATATGCTCAAAGATTGTCTTCATAGAACCCAACCGAGACTCTGCATCATGTGGTCCGCCATCCAATGAAAATATAGGCAGATCATATTGTTGGAATAAACGTGTCAGCTCTTCCATAGATGTGGTAGCAGGAGGTGCTCCCTGGAAGGTCTTCATGAACCGCATGAAGCCTTCACAGAACTACGCATATGTGCCTGTGTTCGGTATAACTGATGGCGCTGCATCTGGATCTGCTAAAGGATCCATCAGTAGCCCATGTTCTGCCGTCTATGGACTGTAATCATTGTCACTCTCATGGAGAACAAATCATGGTTGTCTCAACGTCATGACTCTACAATGTCTATCACATGCCTTAGATCCAGACCATCAAGGTCTATGAACCAAAATCGTAAGGAGGGAAAACAAAAAAGAAAACATTAATGTTTTACAAAACAAGAATAAACCAAATTTATAATAACTACACGGTGTGTTCCCTCAAGTCTTTCACATGGGTATGTACTTCTGCCAAAACATGTCGTGTAACCCCCTAAATAGACAGCATGTTGTCCACACAGATGGCGTGTAGTTGAATTTTCCTCCACTGCCCGAGTCCTTCTACACCAATTAGCCACAAGTCTCTCTTTTGAATGAGACTACATGGTGTATATAGGGTCTACACGGTGTGTACTAGAAAATATTCACCGACTCATGTTTTCTGTGACACAACCGGGTACACAACTAATACTACACTACATATTCCAGATTGACATGGCGTTTACGGCTTAGATTCCAACTACCCATGTTGTTAGATACACGGCTGGCTACTTGGATGACACTACACGACATGTTACACCCTCACACAGTGTGTAAACCACCCTGTTTCTCTAGCCACATGGCCAAGTCCACATGGTCTCTCACCGGTAAAGACAGCACGGCATGTCCCACAGGTACACGGCATGTACTAGGCGACCTTTGTCGACCCACGTAGCTAGTTATAGGGTCAGATACATGGATCACACTACACGACATGTAATATATGGAGATGACATGTACTAAGAAGGATAACATTGACCCATGTTGTTAGATACACGGTCGGATACCCAAGTTACACTACACGGTGTGATCGAAAGTGACACGATGTGTTTAAGTGATGTTTTCTCCGCCCGTGTTGTTAGTTACACGGAAGACACAGGGTCAACACAACACGGTGTGTAAAACTAGTAAACTATGTTTTCCCTCTAGAGTTATTTCAATCCTGTGTTTCTGCCGACACAGCCTATGACATGGTCAGAAACTACACGGAATGTACATATGGTACACGACGTGTACTAAAAAAAATTTCTTTTCATCCCGAACAGAAGAGTATAGGGTGTGTAGTCACAACTACACAGTGTGTATTCTGGGTTTTTTGGGAGTGTAAGCCTTAGAAAAATACTCCAGATACTAGAAAAACACTGAAACCAACACCTAAGTGCCAAATTCTGATCTGTGAGGGCCCATACTCCCCACGAATCATATATTGGGATCAAATACATGTTATAACAAAATAAAAAAGTCAAATATCCACCAAATTCCAATTGATGAGGGCATATAAACCTCATGAACCAAAGTTCTTAATTCATTCACAAAACCTTACATAATAATACCCTATCAAATAGAAGGTATTTTATCAAGGCATCTATCACAACAACATGAATTTTCTAGCACAAAATTTATCACAACAACATACAGTTTCTAATGAACCTTCATGGCATGGAAACTATGCATGGCATGAGATTCTAACATGTTCCTAAAAGATGCATGAGATTTCATACCCTCATCTCATCAGGTTGCAGCTAAATAGAACATAGTATAAAAATATAAATATCACACCACAAGTGTGTCACCCATCGGTGAAAATAAAATCAACAGTAATAATCATAAACCAAAAATCACAATTTAGTTTGAGGAAATCCAGTCTTTTCCTGTACAAGGGGTAGCTACTCTCAATCGTAGTTATTACTAAATCCATTAATGGTCAATATCTTTTCATCATTTCCAAATAATAAAATAACTCATAGAAAATAAATATCCTATCATACAACGTTGTAACGTCCCGGATCCGGGTGCAACTCAACAGGTGCCACGAACCTGATTGGTCACATGACCTTAAGTGAATTTTCCTAAACACCAGAGGCTGCCGACTAGAAGCGAGGGACTAGGTATGCTATTGGGGAAACTATTCCCTCATTTTTCAAAGTGTACTGTAGTGGATAAGTATAAAAACATACCAAAGCTGAAGTAGTAAACAATACCAAGATGAAATGGACAACATTAATGAAGTAAAGAAATGACCAAAAGT
This sequence comes from Viscum album, assembly GCA_963277665.1. Lineage (NCBI taxonomy): Eukaryota > Viridiplantae > Streptophyta > Magnoliopsida > Santalales > Viscaceae > Viscum > Viscum album. The sequence goes on along the minus strand of OY728146.1, from coordinate 1,628,196,427 downwards.
CAAATACATGATGAAGAAATATGTCCCGAAGTCTCAAAAAGTATCCAAAATAGGATAAAATGAAACTAAACAATACATTATGAGGTACACGTACAACAAAACAATGAAAAAAAGTGCAGCATCACAAGCCTGAGCTTGGTCCCATCCTCTCCTACTCCTATGCAACAATCTAGTACCTATATAGAGACTCTTGCCCTTATCAACACCAAAAAAAATATAATATGTTAGGGACAAAGACATGTAGCAAATAGGGTGTGAGAAATAAATCCTAGTAGGAAACTACCAAAGGCCCATGACCAACTGTTAGTGAATTTGTGCAACACCATTGTGCAATAATGAAATGCAGTAAACTAGGAAGTACTTAAAAGCAACAACTCCAACCAGTTACATTTCCATTTAATTATTATTTTACAATTCAATATAATTGAGTTATATGATTCCGAGAATCAGCCTCAGCGGACAATATCTTATATAGTGCCAAAAAAACCCCATCAAGCAATATAACAAGTAGAAGGTAAAAAATACCAAGATTGTGATTTAGATTGGCAGTTACAATGTTAGAAATCACCATAGTTAATATTTAAATTAAACATTGTCCCCAGATGTAAGAATCATTTCCGTCAGGATAAACAGAATCTTTCTCTAAGGCTTCACAAAAACGAAACCCTCATGTGATTTCCCTCAGGCAAGGACCTACAGCCCTCCGGCATATGAACGTTGCCCTCAGGATAAACAACCACTTTCCCTCATGCATAATAGAACCTTTCACTTAGACTAATCATGTAACCACATTCATCCTAGCACATAAGCAAGCAATTATATATATATATTTTCTCAAGAAAACACAAAGCATGCTATAATCATGGACAACCCTCAGGTATCCTGGCCAAATGACTAATCAAGGGAACCACACCCTCGAGGTAGCCCTGGATCAAAGTAACAAAACCACACAACATTTAGTACATATTATATAAATTTCCTATCCAATTATAGGTATTTTATCTATCAAGTACTCAGCCATATGACACCCCAAACATGGGAACATAGCCCAATGATACACAAAAACAACATGACAGTTGGAAATAAACAACAGACCGCCTACCTTGATCTCCTCTGATCAATACATGTGAACGATGCCTACTGAATCAGCGGAGAATGGCATAGATCTGGGATAAAAGACTACTCATTCAAACATAAATAACTTCCTCTCAAGAATGAATTTGAAGGAAACAATCAAGGAGAGTGAAGGGCTTACCCGCTTGGTCTATACGTGATTTCCGGTGGAATAATCTGAGTTCTGGTGTGTGGTTAGGAGCTCCTCCATGCTCCGACCTTCTCTCCCAGTGCTCCAGACGAGTTCTAAGCTTGATCTGTCGAAAGAGGATCTACTACCTAAATTAAGCTAAAAAACAAAACTACACCGAATTTACTCTCATGTACATGGCACACACTTTTCATATTTTTAAATGTTCATGTGGCTCCCACATTCCACCACCTCACTATTCATCTGTTGAAATTATAACAGGGCATGTATTTTTGAGTATATGGTGTGTACTGTCATTCCGCTGGTGGATACTCCCACCACCTTACTGTTCACCTACCGACTGATTCAATGGCGTTTATATACTACGTACAAAGCGTGTAGTCAGTTATTACACCTTTCATCACCGATATGCCTACACGCCCTATTTACTCATCCCACACAGTCGAAGTACATGGAGTGTGGAAAAGTACATGGCGCGTACCCACAAAATTTTTGATTTTCCCCATATTCCTTATTTTCTCTAAAACACTTAATGAAAAAGGGAATGAAAAAAATCATATCTCATGAAGAAGAACTGGTTTCTTACAACAATATAATTATTATAACTCCACTACATTTGATAATTTTAATGAGAATTTAAATTTATTTTATTTGGTATCCATGTAAGACTATTTTTAGTAGTTTTCCATGATTTTATTTCAACTATACACTTATCCTTTTGATTGAACCAAGATTAATATAATAATTCTCCATGTCATTGTAAGTTTTATCATTAATATTATTATTGTATTTCACTATTATAATGTTTTCCAGTAATTATTTATTTTCTGGACAATGAAAAAAGAACACATGAATCCCTATAGACTCATTGGTTCTTATAATATAAAATTGGTTCCATTCAATTATAAGTGATTCCGTATTTTCGCACTTTATAGAATAAATTCCAACATTCTTTAATAATTATTATGAGCCAATATACTCAATATGTGAGTGTCCCTATAAACTCTTTCCTACTCAACTATTTTTTATTGATTTGTTACCTCCCAACCATTTTAATAGTCTACATACCTTAAATGAATATTGTTGTATTCTCAAGCATGATATCTCATTAAATTTAACTCATTCATACTTGGGATTCATATTCATTAAAAAAATTATATTGGAATTAGTCTCACTCATCAAAAAATTATTTTAATAATTTTGATTTATAAATCATTTTTTCATTCGTAAAACATTATAATTTATATTATTTATTCTGGTAAACATACTTTTTGTTTTAGATACCAATTAAAAAGAATCAATCCTCCCATTTGATTTTTTAATAAGTATAAAATATATTATGAATGAAAAATTTTCATGATCCTATAAATAATAAATTTCTGAATCCATACAATTAATAACTATAGAATTATGATGATATAATTTCAAAATATCATTTTGTGCAATTTTTTTTCTCTTCTCGACCTCCTTGAGTTCATCACACAATCCGATAAGTATGGATTTATGGGTCATAAAATTATATTTCCATAATATTTTACTCATATTCAATATATAATTAATATCTAACCATTAAAATCAATTTCTATTTCAATAAAATAGTATGTCAACAATAGAATTGAAATATAAATTTGTAGTTTGTATTTTTACTTCCAACGATTCATATAATTTTATATAGATAACCACAACAGATTTTTCAGAAGTTTCCATCATATTTATAATTTTTTTATTCCCATTTTTATGGATCATAAAACATCAAACTAAACATTACCACTACCAATATATTTGGAACAATCTAAAAAATAAAAATAATATCATAAAATTATTTCTTTGTGATTAAAATATTCAATTAAAAATTACTTATAAGAAAAGAGATAAAAAAATACATACCATTTATCTATAGTACAAATTTTTTAAAATAAAACCCATAAAATATATTACATGTGTGAACTCAAAAAAAATCATTTGTTGAGTTATATAATAAATATAATATGAAATTGTATATGGAATAATTCATAAAGAATAATATTATTAATTCTTCATTAAAAAATGAGATCTACATGTTAATACCAATTACCATCAACATTTTAATGTCCCAGAAATTCTGTATATTTTTTTAAAATTATATGAAATTATTTCGAGACCAAAAAATCAGAGAATGCGTGATTTCGAGGCCCGTAGTGCAAGGAATGATCCGTCGAAGTATGGTTGAGTTTTAATTAGTGCATGTAAGAATTTTTCCAGAAAAAGTTGTATAATTCTTAAATGGTAACTCGGATAAAAAATATAAGGACACCATTGCATTCGGGATGGCATGATTACTGTATGTGCGACTTACGTTTATTCAGCGCAGACCTCCTGTGAGAAACCCCAAAATGACATAACTGTAAATAATGTAATTAAATAAATTATTTTATTTTTCAAATTCTTATAAATCACAAATGGTGGATCATACTGAATATCTGAGACCACCACTGTACTCATTAGGGAACTCTTTATTTATATAGATAATAACTATGGCCGGTGTGGGTCACCAGTGAGTTTTTGGTCATAAATAAAATAATTAAGTGTCAATTATTTTATGGTAAATTTGATAACTTTTAAACGCTAAATCTGATATAAAATATGAGAGTACAGTTGGGTTCATTGGGGTGTGTTTCACTTAGGCAATGCCTAACCTCGACCGGCTCAGTTCAAGTGTTACTTTTATAATTTTTTGATCATTTTTTTTAGGTACGTTTAGTAAACGTGCGAGCAACATTATTTAACATTTGAAAATGTGCTCAAAATTTAAATCTGAGAGAATTGTTGAACTCACAGCACTGATATTCTCTTAAGGAGACCTCCAACATGACCGAAGTCGGTCGAGGGTGAATGTTAGCTTTCGTGAATTTCGTGGGAGATTTAAAAGAATAAAAATAAAACAAAGAACAACATTTATTTTATTTTTAAAACCTCCAATTTGATGTTTATTAGAGGGAAATAAATTGAAATGGAGTAAAATTAAAAAAGAAATAAATGGTAAAGGAGAAGTCTTTTGGATTTGTGCGCAATGCATGAGAGATTAAAGGTTTTGTATGTAGGTTTTATGATTGAGGGAAAAATGGTTAAATAAAAATAATAATTATATAATAATGTTATATTATTTTCGTTAGGAAAACCGTGTTTTGTTCGTAACTTTTTCGTGCAACCTAGGTTTCATGAATCGTCAGTGGAAGTACAACCCTGACTCTGATACGGACATTCCGAGTCCAATATTGGATGTCTTTTTTTTTGGTTTTTGGATCGGGTACCTGAAACACTCAAATAATAATATATTATTATTATTATTAAATCATCCAAACTCTATAAATTCTTCATGTGATGTCCGATTAACTTACCGTTTGTGGCGATACGATCTTATAATTAAGGCGGTATATTTAAATATAATTTTGAAAATTAAATTCTAGTTTGTGGATCGAGTTCATGAAACACCCAATAATATTATTTTTATTACTGCAGGATCTTGTATTCAACATATCTCCCTCATACGGCATCAAAATGAAGAACTGTCTACGACACTAGAAACATTGGATCGAGATTTTCCTTTTGGTAAACCACACTGGAGTTTTGTGTATTGTTGAGGAATAGTTGGATTGGATAGAGAATGAATTCAACTGGGTCCCCAGGACTAAAAGGATAATAACTCATAGACTGGGTGTCTCATTGACGTGTCGTCTATTGCTTTGAGGCCCCAATAACCTGGTTGACCTTTGAGTTAATTTTTTGTGGGAATTCATAGAAGTTGTAGTATCGAAAAATGACTTGTGAATTGAATCCTCTCAATGATGATAATGCTTACTGAGGGAACCCAGTATCTTTAAGTTATAAGAATAATGAAGAGAGATAATGTGTGGGTCAGCACCTAGCGATCCTATGTGGGACAGCTTCTAGCGATCCTTTGTGGGTCATCTCTTAGTGAACATGTGTTGGGAATCTTCTAGAGAACTCATGTGGGTCAGCACATAGCTGTCTTGTGTAGGTCATCCCCTAGCAGTCCAGTGTCGGTCAGCACCTAGAGATCCTATGTGGTTTTGCACCTAGCTATCCAGTGTCGGTCAGCTCCTATCTATCCAGTGTGGGAAAGCACCTAGTGATCATGTGTGGGTCAGATCCTAGTGATCCTACGTGGGTCATCTCCTAGAATTCCTATGAGGGTTAGCTCCTTGTGGTCTTGTGTGGTCAGCACCTAGCAACCATGTGTGGGTCAGCTCCTAGAGATCCTGTGTGGGTCAACTCCTAGTGATCCAGTATGGGTCAGCATCTTTATAGAGTATGATTATTCAATAGTAACATCTAATCATCTCTACTACTGTACTTATGTAATACCTGATATGAGAAGAGTTTGTACATGTGGGGTACTTTCCTTCATGGTAATTCCTTGGTGATATTCTTCTATGTGGCGTACATGTGTGGTACTTTCCTTTGTGGTTTACTTTTCTTTGCGGAACAATTGTGCTTTGGGATTTTGGGTTGGACCATGTGTTTCCTCATGATTGAGATGGGTATTCTTGATAACATAGTTATATGTATGGGAATATACCTATGTAGGGTATACAATTGACTTCATTCTTTGAGATTTATCCTTTTAAGATTTTCTAAGTCCATGAGGGTCTTATGGTCACTAATGAGTATCTTTATAGTCACACCTACATGGGATATTCATGCACCTTGTTGTGTTTAGTGCAGACAACAGACAAAATTGTTCGTGGCTGAGGATACCAGGACTGGATGGTGCCCGGTGGTGGACCATATGACTTGATGGTACGTAGGAGAGATAGAAAAATGCGGAGTGCTGAGGATGTGATATGTACCTACCCTTCAGGTAGGAACCTCAGAGGATGATCTAGTAGTTGTCTTTCTCAATAATTAGTTGTATTATATTTCTGTTTTACATGTAACATTACTATTGGGCTTCTATTCTGTCCCCTTTTAATTTCAGAACCATTTTTATTAATCATTTTTCTTGTTTTCGTATCTTATTGTCTGCTTGGTTACATGATTTTACAAGTTATAAAGGCAATGCCTTCCAATTTTTAGGGAATATTCCTTTCGGTGCTAGTCGTCAGCCCCTGGCCTATTGAAGGTGGGCTTGGGGTAGTCACAACACGGTCCCTGGGGGACCGGTCATTAAAAATTGGTATCAGAGGAGTCGGTTCTACCGTGTAAAATAGGACATTGATATTTCTTTTAACGGAAATAGTGTTAAGTGTAGTGATTGTGGTTATCAGTTTATGGAATCCAGTGTTGATGCGGTGGTCGGTGTATCCATACACGAGGACCCTGACTTCTGATTTCTGACTGAGTTCATGAAAACACCAAATGCATGTGTGTTTTAAAGAGTTTTATTTATTATCTCTTTTAGTCAGCTCACCAGGCATAACTAAATGACTGTGGCACACCACTTTCTTAACAGGATGTTGCTGCATAGATAGCCAGCTAGGATTCCTGAGAGAGTACACGATGACAGCCCACTGAGCGATGAGGCTCTGTTGCAGGGCCCTCTTACTATGTTGGAACCTTTGGGTTGTGTACCAGCAGCACCAACAACAATTGGGAAGGTGTTTCCACCAGCCGAACGGTGGTGCAAACTGACTGAGTGCATTGCACGAGTTCCAGCATTAGATGCCTCTAAGGTTTCGAAGAATGATATATTTGAAACCAACTGAGGGCTGGCTGAAGGTGGTTGATAGAGTTTTCCACCTAGTTGAAACACTAGTAGAGACTATGGTATACTTAGCTACTATAATTTTTCAGTGAGTGACCATGAGGATTGTATTCATAGTGATGGGGCTTCGGTACATGGACCATTACTCGAGATAGTACCTTCGGGTAGTGTGTGAGCTATATCTCTTCCAGTTGGTCATCAGTTACAACCGGTGGTACTGGTAGAGGACACATATAGGCTTACTGCCTTACACATGATGCAGCAACAAATACCACTCAGGTTCTGAGTTGATCCCAACTCACAAGAGGCTAAGGACTTTCTTGAGAAGGTGGTTGAGAGTTCTATAGATCTTCTACAGCTTCGAATGGACTACATGTCAGTAGTTGAGTATTCATCAAGGAAAACTGATCATTCTGGTTACATGATAAATATCATTTGTTAAGTGCTAAATTTCTTTGAACTATGATATAGCTGTCCTTAGAGACATCTGAACTATCACTATTCCTCTATGCATTCAGACTTATATTAGGGTACTAGAGACAACCTTTTGGTTGAATATTCTTTGGCTGATCGGATGCAGCCAGTGAATGTTAATAGTGGGAAAGAAGGAAACTGGCTCTAGTCAAAGACACTTGGGTGTATAAAAATGTTTCGAGGATAAGAAGTTTCAGGGATAGATGAATCTGCATGGCAGAAAACGTGGATGTAGAGCTAGGGGAGGAACATGAGTTGGTGTACATTTCGACATGTTACCACCACCCCCCATTGTGGTCCCTCCCAGGAATAGGGAGTTGGATGACAGGAGAAGAGAGTAGTTGAATTCAGTCAAAGAGTGTGATCCATGGGCCCAAGTAATGATTCATGGTATGTTCTGTGTCAACTACTAGCATAAGTATCAACAATGATAGTTACCAATAATTTTTTCTTTCCAAGAATCTTGTAGAAAGACCTAGATTAACCTGTTAAACCATTGACTTGGACCTCATGTTTGGATATACCTGTGGTAAGATACTCGATAATCACACTAATGCTGATGGTTTGATATGACACATGAGGCGAGAATTTCATTTGGATCCTCTTAGAGGAAGCGTTGAGGCCTTAAGAAATTAGTTTGTGTATGACTATAAATACACAATTAAAACTCAGATTTACTGTATTAGGTAAAAAGGTTGATGTTTATCAACATCGTTGGAATGGGGGTTTCCTTGGTCGTGAAAAAAAGGAAACCCAGGCAGCACAAGATAAACTATTCTATAAGAGGGTGCGACTAATCACTCGTGAGTCGGTCAACCTTATCCTGGTGTAAATAATGTTTTTGAGTTTTATCTTCTCAATGAGAGTGGATATATTTTCTCTAGAACTATGACATTAAGATAGTCTATACTCCTGGGAAGGGGAACGTGGTAGAAAATGAACTCATTAAGAGGTCTGGTCTACAACTACTGAGAGAGGCATCAGAGTAACTAGTCATGCTGCAGATCTCCTTCATGGATAGAGATGAAGCTACTTGCCTATAATGTATGATTGTCACTCCCCCACTCCTTTAAAAATGAAGGGAGGTGCAGGTAGGGAGAATTTACTGTGATGATCGACGTTCTCAGATATCCTCAGGGTAGGATCCTGATGGATATTCTGAAGGTGGGGAACATGTTTTCCTCTTCAGAGGGCATACCATAGTACCAGTGGTGCTTCAAGAGGATTTGTTTAGGGATTCCATACATCCTCTTTGGCGATACATCCTTGTGTGGTGAAGATGTACCAGGACCTCTAGCATCAGTAATAGTGGTGAGAGATTAAGAATGCAATGGTATAGTTTGTATCATGAAGTATCACTTGTCTGCATGTGAAGACTTCACAATGTTGAGAGAACTCTTATGCCGACAAGATACAGAAATCCAAGGAGTTGTACAAGGGGAACCACATATTCTTGTGAGTCTGTCCTCAATAGAGACTAGATGATTTGGCCGAAGCGGCAAGTTATCAACGAGGTTTATCGGTCCTTTTATGATACTTCAGATGATATGCGAGCTAGAATACCGCTTTTCTCTTCCACCATTGTTGGAGAGGGTGCACTATGTCTTCCACATATCCCTATTGAGGAGATATGTGCATGACCCATCTCACATCATCGAGCACATCGAGCTGGACTTCAACGATGGGGCGAGGATTACAGAGGTTCTAGTGGATATTGAGGATCAACAGGAGCAGGTCCTTCATGGGTGGTCGATACCTCTAGTGCATGTGCACTGGCATCATGGGATCCTCCAAGAGCACAAATGTGAGCGGGAGGCTCAGATTTTTGATCAGTACCCACTTTTGGTTGTTTTTCCTTTGTTTTGGATTTCTAGGATGTAAAGACCTTATTTGAGGACAATGAAACGTCTTGGAAATTCTGTATAATTTTTTAAAAATTTTAAGGAATTATTTCGAGACAGGAAAATCTGACGGCGTGTGATTCTGTTTTCTGGATTGCCCACCATGATCCGTCGAAGTTTGGTTGAGTTTTAATTAGCGCTCGTAAGACGCTTTCCTAGAAAAGTGGAAGAACTCTTAAACGGCAACTCAGATTAGAAATCATAGGGCAATGTTGTGTTTAGGATGGTGTGTTTACCCTAGAAGAGACTTAATTTCCATCGGTGTAGGCCTCCTGTGAGAAAACCCAGAAATGGAATAACCGTAAATAAAATAATTATATAAATTATTTTATTTTTTAAATGCTTATAACCCTCATATGGTAGATCGGATTGATGATTTGAGACCACTACTGCACTCGTGAGGGAATTCTGTATTTAATAAGATACTAACCTTGGCCGGCATGGGCCACCAGTGAATGTTAGTTTTTGGCCGTAAGTAAAATATTTAAGTGACAGTTTTAATATTGTAAATTCCATAACTTTTAAACTCTATCTCAGATATGAAATCTGAGAGCATAGTTGGGTTCATTGGGGCATTTTTCACTTAGGAAAATCCTAACCATGACCGATGGAGGTTGAGGGTTAACGTTTTAATTTTTTTCAAATTTTTTCGGGTACGTTCAGTACACGTGCGAGCGACATTATATAACTTTTGAACCGGTGCTCGGAATTGAAATCTGAGGGCACCATTGAACTCACAGCACTGATATTTTCCTAATGAGACCTTCACCTTGTCCTTTTTACGTCGAGGGTGAACGTCAATTTTTGTTAATTTCGTGGGAGAGTTAAAAGAATAAAAATAAAATAAATTACAAATTTTATTTTATTTTTAAAACATCCAATTTGATGTTTAGTGGTGGGGACAACCAGAACTAAAATACCACCAATTAAAATTCAAATGTGGGGACCACCTGACTCTTTCAATTACCCATTAATGTCTGATAACCCTTGTTTTTTCTCCCCTTTGATGTGCCAACCTAATTAGATTATTTATTAAAATTATTTGGAACTTCACCATTTGGGTTGGAGGATTGTTGGAAAAAGGGAGAGCTCTGGAGAACATGGTAGGAGATTCATCAATGAAGAACATTCACTAAAACAAATTTCATCCACTTGAATCATAGAACGAGGACAACGCTTGATCCTAGATCAGAAACATCTTGAGTGAGAAACGAAAGACAATGTCATCATCTCATCGACTTTGTATTCTTCCTCACACCACCTCCTACAGACAATCAAGGTAGGTGTTTTTATATATATTTGAATTGTTTTAGTTATTATTCATATCCTAAATTCAGGATGACGATGTCCAAATGAACATGGTAATCATCCCACTCAAAAACCATGCTCCTATTAATTTTTATTCTTCGCTTGTTCACCTTACGTTTCTCAATGACTAATATTTTTGGCACTAGAAACAAAATGTTTTGTTGAGAAAGATATATGTATGTGAATCCATCGATGCGAGGTTCTCAAATATGTGGTTGTTTAATTTTTTAGTCTTGTAACAAAGCTACAATGTCTCACGGAAGGAGGCGGACAAATATTTGTTTTCACTGTAAATTCAACATTCTGTTGAGCGCAACATAAGGACGTGGAGCCCTCGACCCAAGGATCGTGAGTCCGTGATTGTCCCATTTTTCAGGATTATAATAAAGATGCAGTGGAACAAGGAATGGGAAATGTGGAGGTGCAATTTCCGTGTGTCTTTGGGGTGTAGATCCGAGCGAGATAGGAAATGCTACAACAGTCCAATGCGGCTGTTGGAGGCAGCACGACGACTAGGCGGACAACGCGGTGCTGTTTTCCCAGTGCGGTTACAAGGAGGTGCGAACAAGCCATGGTCATCCTAGTAGAAGTGTGATGGGTAGTAGGAGGATGAGAGCATACAATTATGATGAAGTGGAAAATCGTGGAATGAGTTATTTGGAGAGAAAAATAAATAGAAAGGGAATAAAATTTAAGGAGAAATAAATAAAAAATGTGAAGTGTTTTGGAGTTTTTGGGAGCGCATGAGAGATTGATGGTTTTGAACATAAGTTTTATGATTGAAAGAGAAAATGGTTAAATAAAAATAAAAAATATATAACAATGTTATTATTATATTTATTAGGAAAACTGTGTTTCATCTGTACCATGTCTGTGTGACCTCTGTTTCAAGAACTGCCAATGGCAGTGCGACCTTGAATCTTAGACAAACATTCGGAGTGCAATATTGGATGTCTTTTTCGAGTTTTGGGATCAAGTACCCGAAACACTCAAATAACAATAATATATTATTATTATTAATTCTTTGACCCTCCACAACTCCTACACGTGACGTCCGATTGACTTACCGTCTATGGTGATGTGATCTTTTTATTAAGACATTATATATGAGTCTAATGTTTAATATTAAATTTGGGTTCATGGCTTGGGTTTACAGATCACCCAATAATAATATTTTTATTATTGTGGGATCTTGTATTCAACATATCTCCCTCATTCGGTGTCGAAATTACGAACCATCTGTGACACCAGAACCCTTAGATTGAGGCGGTCCTTTTGGTATACCCCATTAGTGTTTTTGGTAATGTTAAAGTACATTTAGGTTGGATTGAGCATGAATTCAACCGGGCCCCCAGAACTAAAAGGCTATTAAACCATAGACCTGGCGTCCGATTGACGCGCTGTTTGTTGTGTTGGATCCCCTATGAAGTAGTAGAGCTGTGAGATAATTATTCATGGGACTTTTTAGCAGTTGGAGTATCGATTTGTGACTTGTAAAGAAGATCCTCCAAGAGACGAGCATGCTTAGTGGGGAACCCAGTAGCTGGATATAGCGAGAACAATGAAGATCGATCTTGTGTGGGACATCACCTAGAAATCATGTGTGGGTCAGCTCCTAGCGATCCTATGTGGGTCAGCTCCTAAAGATACTCTGTGGGTAAGCTCCTAGAGTTCCAATGTGGGTCACCAACTTCAGATCTTGTGTGGGTTAGCACCTAGTGATCCTCTGTGGGTCAGATCTTTGCGATGATGTGTGGGTCAGCTCCAAGCGATCCTGTGTGGGTCAGCTCCTAGCGATCCTCTGTGGGTCAGCACCTAGTACTCTAGTGTGGGTCAGCTCCTAGAAATCCTGTGTGGGTCAGCTTCTAGCGATCCTATGTGGGTCAACTCCTAGAGATCCTATGTGGTTCATCACCTAAAGATCCTCGGTGGGTCAGCTCTTAACGATCATGTGTGGGTCATCTCCTAGCGATCCTGTGTGGGTAAGCTTCTTTACAGAGTAAGATGATTCAATGGTTACATATAATAATCTCTTATACTGTACTTAAGTTAAACCTGATATGAGCTAATTTCGTACCTATGTGGTACTTTCCCTAGTTGTAATACCTTCGTTGTATTCTTCTGTGTGGCATACCTTTGTGGTACTTATCTTTGTGGATTTCCTTCCTTTGTGGAACAATTGACCTTTGGGCTTTTGGTTTGGACCGTTTATTTCCTCAGGATTGATATGGTTATACTTGATAATCATGTATATGTATGGGAATGTACCTATGTATGGTTTACATTCGACTTTATGCTTTGAGGTTTATCCTTTATGGATTTTGTGAGACATTAATGGTATCTGGGTCCCTACTGAGTATCGTTATACTCACCGCTACAAGGGATATGCTCACACCATGTTGTGTTTGGTTAAAATGATAGAAAAATTTGATCAAGGATGTGGATATCATGAATTGACAGTGCCTGGTGGTGAGCCATACGACATGACGGTACGTAGGGGAGACAGACAGACATGGAGGGGTGAGAAGGCAATCTTTACCTACACTAAAGGAAGGAACCTTGGAGGATGATCTAGTAGCTGTATTTCTCATTCATAAGTGGTAACACCCTGAGATTTTATGAGATTTTTTTTAATTTCTTATGTTATATGAAACACAAAAAGAATATTTCACTGCACACAAAACTGTCTTCGATTGCGTTACACGTAAGTGAAACCTTCTCGATAGCTTACGTCGTACGCAATACGAAGTTTCACTAAAAAATGATATATTATTATAATATTATGAACTAGCCGTTATAAATAGTATTAACTGAATTTTAAATTTTATAAAATTTTAATTTATCTTACATATTTTCTATAATGAGATATGATAACAAAATAATTTTTTCTGATAAAAGAATTATTTTTAAAAAATGCAGTTTTACAGCCTTTTGATGGGGCACCCATTCTAAATATAATTTTTGACATGTTTATAAGTTAAATTTTACACAAAAAACTTATTATTTTGAATCAATAAATAATAATTTACATTGGAAATTGTTTTGATACTTTTCTGATTACTTTCATATTTTGATGAATAGTAAAAATACGCTAATTTTTCATAAAAACATCATTTTTAATCAAGATAGTTTATAAGGTTAAATGACAAAATTTAATGGTTTTAATGTATAAAAAGAATTTATTTTTACCATTTAATATAATTTATATCATTTTCATTAATTTTAAATTGAATTCATAGGTAAAAACATTTAAATCATTGACAATTTTTTAACTTTTAAAACCCAATTTCATAACAACGAGATTAATTTTAAATTAATTACTGCAAATTATGTGTGTTGAATTTTGAAAAATGGATTCCATATTTAGATTCAATGAGTCCATATAATGATAATAGTTTACTTTTATTTTTTTGACATCATGAATAGTAACTACGGTAATTTTTATTTACTACAATAAAAAGTAAATCGTGTAATTATGGGTAAAAATAAGTTTATAAAATTACCCTACCACCTGAAAAATTATATTGGATAAATAAAAGTAAAACAATATCACCTAAGGGTTGGAATAGCTTCATTTCATAGACTATTGACCATGAAAATGATATAATTATAATTAAAACCAAAGAAAGACACAACATGTCACCCTCTTATATTTTATAAGTGTAATAATTTTAATTTAGTGATAAAGTCTCCAGAAAGATCATAAAATTATATACAACATGTGAATTTATTTATAATTTTTTGAGACTAAATAATTATCATTAATGAAGACACAATAATGATGTTGAAACTATTTTATTTATTGAAATGTGAAATAAATAGTTTTAAAAATATTAAAATAAATATTATATGAACTACTTAATGTGATCCATAAATTTCTAGATGAATATTACATGTAGGAATATATTAAATATTTTGTTTTGAATGTTTCCTCTGTGTGGATTTTATGTAAATTCAAATAAATGTATAGTTTCAAAATTGACACTACTGTAATTTTATAAAAATAACATATTATAAAATTTTTTAAAAATCAAGAAAATATTTAAAAATTATAAATTGAAATTTAAACGGTCTATAATGTCATAAATTATCTAATTATGGTCAATTGAAAACCCATAAGAATTTATTTATTATAATTTAGAATTTAAAATATTATTACTTTAAATAAAATTAATTACATTAAATGAGGATAATTCAATTTGATAAGATTTAAAATAAATTCCCAACATGTCTAAATTTTATTAGTTTATGAGATTACAAACTTATCTCATATAATCTTTGAATTGTCTCATTTTTGGATGTTTTTTTGTTCAGTTTGAATTTATTATAAATTAATATTTCTTATGTTTCAAAAGGTGCCACTATCCTCCCTTATAAAAGGGCACCTCCTCCATCTCTTCTTTATAACATTTTGAGCCTTCATTCTCAGACAAACCCTATCCATTTCTCTTCTCCGCTTCCCTTGAAACATACTATAGGTCATGTTCCTCTTCAAATTCCAACATTACTGTCCTAGGAGGAGGTTTAGAAGAGGAGCATTGAAGAATAGGTAATATCCTTTACTGATCCTTTCAAATTTATTTCTTCTTCTTCTTCTTCTTCTTTATTTGTTTAGTAATAAATTAATAAAACTTGTATCACTCATATACTAATATGTTATTATAAATATGAAATAACTGTATTTCACTTTCTATCCATCATATGGAAAATGAAATCACCACACTTGCGTACATACGGAATATTGTCTCCATGCCATGGTGTAATCTGTATTCCACCACCAACTTACATAGATGAGTATAATGGTGTAAAGAATAACTATATATGATTATTATATCATGATACTAATTCCAAGATATTCTATCAGCCACTCCAATACCATTCTATAATTATGGGAATGATATCGTCGCTCGTGCGTATGTACAACTTATCGTCTCTATGATGTGATGTGATGAGTTCTACATGATATTAATAAAAACATGATTATATAAATGAATTGAATAAATAAATATGATATATATATTAAAATAATACCATTCTCTAAATGATGTAGCTGTAACCTAAAAATAAGAATAATAACTAATTTGACAAAACATGCATAAGAACATAAAGCAATGAACACCTGAAAAACAAGTAGCAATGAAATATTACTAATAAGAAGATAAGAATATAACCATATATGATATCACAAAAATGAGTATTATTTTGGAATAAGTCCATGACATTATTTAAAACATTATACAGGAGGTTCAGATACGAAAGAATCATATCAGACCTAAGGTTTGGTAAAATCTCGCAATCTCATTTTTATTCGAGATTGTTTATACATCCTAATATAATGGGGCATATTTATCATCCACATCTATGTTACATCAATATTTAATATTATTTATATCCTTCTACAATATTTTAAATCCAATTTTACTTAATTATAATTTTTATAATAAATGATATGAAAGGAATCTTTTTTTTTGTTTTCAGTATGATATACTTTTTGACCTTTCCTTCCAAAGTGTGATAGGGATATTTTTTTACTTATACAACATGAATGGATTATTTAACTGAAGCTTACTTTATAGGATTTCATGTTTATTTTCAATTAACCTCTTTTATTTTAAAATTGGATGACATGTTGGGAAAAGAAAAATGTTTTGAAGTATAAAGGATATTTTCCTCGTGAAGGGAGTTCAAGTGTTTTATCAAAATTATTTTCCATCTATGATAATATAGGGTTCTGTTTCTATCCAAATTATTACATTGACTTAATTATGTTATGTTGAAATTATTTTATGAAGTCCTTTTTTCTTATATAGATTATGTTATGATGGAATGTTGTTTAAGAATCCCATTTTTATTACATGGGTTATGATATGATGTATAATTTATGATTTGGTGGCACACATATGAATGGTTTCATTATGAGATGGATGAGACCTATATCTACCTCCAATGCATTGGGTATAGATTTATATGTATGAGATACACATGGTTGGAATGACATGTTAATCCGGTTCAGAGATATTGGACTGGAACGAGGAGTAAACTCGCATTAGTAATGGACTTTGTCTGCTATGATGGTCTTGGAAATGATTCTTGACTAATATGAAATGAATTTCTATGATTATGCATGTATGACACAATGTTTCATGTCTTATGTTATGAATATTGGGATTTTATTTCTCTACTATGATTTATCCCATGTCATGATATTATGATCTCTTTTTCATTATAAGATTTTAAAACTGTTATGTTCTTATGAATATGATATGATCGATATTTCCTTTGTTTTACCTTAATGAGAATTTGAGATCATCCTTTGTATGTTTTACTTTTCCCAGGTTAGGGAGAAGGGTATTAAGAAATATATTCTAAAAAGGGACTCTAGATATAATAAAATAAATGGGAGTCAATGAAGTTGATTTACGAACTAGTGGTTTATGCTTTACAGTTTATAAAGAAACTATACCTAGATGGTCCTATCACGGTTTTGTTATATCTTTTAATAATTATGATTTAATTCCGAAGTAATAACATTGTTTGTAATGTATAGTTCATTATAGTTGGTATTATGGGAAATGTATATACAAACGTTGGAAACAAGGATGTGAAAGCCTTAGTAAGAACCCGAAGGATATGTTTAAGCATAGAACACAATATTAGTGTTTTAGAAATGCCCATGAATAACCTATGAAAAGTCCTAAATTGTGAAATTTTATTCTTGATTATGTGGAAATACTGTTATGATTAGTGTTTCTCACTCTATTCTTCTTGGTTTTAGTAAATGGCTGGAACCCGAAGGAACTGTGTGAATGCGCAATGTGACGGGCAATGCAATGAATGTCCCCCTGGGAAACCAAACATTATGGGAGCTATAATTCAAAATCTTGTAGCCTAGCTCACACTACATTTTCATGCTATGAATCATGCAGTACTTCCAAACAAGAAAATGAGGGAGCAACATTATGTTTAATCCTTCATGAGGCAACGTCCAACTTCATTCAGTGGTTCTTCTGATCCGTTAATTGCTGAACAATGTATCATTACCGCTGAAAATATATTTTCAGTCCTTCACTGTTCTGATCATGATAAATTCGTCTTAGAATTATATTTTTTGGAAGGAGAAGCTGATGAATGGTGGAATATTGTTAATAATACAAGGTATAAGGATGAAATTGAGTCCCTAGAATGGGATGAGTTCAAGAATTTACTTTTAAATAATTACTTAAATCGTATTCTTCGAACAAAGACGGATAAAGAGTTTCATGAACTGAAGAAAAAGAATGATGAATCTGTTGGTAACTACGAAGAAAATTTTACAAGACATGTAAGGTACACTTCTGGGATTATTATCCAACATGAGAGTAAGATCGATCGATTCTTTAGTGGATTAAATCCATGTCTCTGAATGGCATTAGCTATAAGGGAATTCAATATCATTGAAGATTTTGTTAGATGTGGTCTCAAGGTTGAGATGGAGATTGTAGTAACTCATCAGTCATATGGGTATGATAAGAAGAGTTAAATGGAATTCAAAGGAAAATCTAAAGACCACACTGAACAAAAGATGAGTTTTCCATTATGCTGAAAGTATGGAATGAAACTTTGAGGGAATTGTCTAAAAAGGACAAGTGAATGTATTAAGTATGGAAAATAAATTGATTGTGCAATTGAATATCCCAATGATGGAAAACGTATGTCTAATTATGCGAACAAAGAGAAGGAAAAACAGAATTCACCTCCTACACATCAATGTTATAAGTACCAGGAAATGAGGCATTATACGAACCAATTCCCTAATCCAAGGGGTGTTGATGATGATCTACGTCAATTAACTCTTAAAGCCCAAGAAAAAGGAATGTCACATGAAATTTCTATCGGCGATGTGGAGTACGATTACAAAGTGATGAAAGGTACACTTACCATCCCCTCTAAAGTAGAAAATGTTTTATTTGATTCTGGATCCACCAAATATTTTATTTCTGATGAATTTTTTAAGGGTATAACCGTACTACCCCAACGATTAGCTGTTGAGTTAGCTGTGACAACTCATAATGGGAAAACAGTCACATCAAAAGTTTACAATTCTTCTCTAATTGATGTTTGTGGGAATGTGCTTCTTGAAAATATTGTGATCCTTTATATAGTGGAATTTGATGTGATTCTTGGCATGGATTGACTTTCTTTATATGGATTTCATATTAATTGACAAATAAGGGAGGTCACATTTCATATTCCTGATCAATCTATGATCATCTATCAATGCAAGGATGAACATAACATTCCAATGGGAATTTCTTCTATCTAATTGGTCTTGATTCCAATAAATGAAGGTTATTTATCTAAAATGGTTGGAGAGAAACTCACGATTAAGAATATTCTCATTGTACGAGAGATTGATGATGTATTTCCAGAGGAATTTCTAGGTCTTCCACCAAATTGTGAAGTTGAGTTTTCAATAGAACTCATTCCGGGTGCTGTGTCCATTTCAAAGACACCTTATAGAATGGCCACAATTGAGTTGCAGGAATTGATGAAGCAACTCCAAGAAAATATTGATAAGAGATTCATATTCCACAGTGCATCACCGTGGGGAGAACATGTTCTATTTTTTATGATGAAAGATGGATCAATGAGTCTCTGAATTGATTATCAAGAACATAAAAAGATCACTATGAAGAACAAATATCCTCTACCACATATCGATAACTTATTTGACCAACTACGCGGAGCACAATACTTTTCCTAGATTGATCTTCGTTCAGGGAATCATCAATTAAGGTTAAAAAGGGAGGATATGCCAATGATGACTTTTCGTACAAGGTATGGACAATATGAGTTTATAGTGATGCTATTTGGTCATACTAAATACCCTTATATCTTCATGAATCTAATGAATAGAGTCTTTAGAGACTATCTTGATCAGTTTGTGGTAGTCTTTATAGAAATTATTCATGTCCATTCAATGAGTTAGGAAGAACATGAATATGACATGATAAATGTATTAAAGACCCTAAGAAAGGATAAGCTTTATGAAAAATTTTCCAAGTGTGAATTTTGACAAAAAAATGATTCATTTTTGGGTCACATATTCTCAAAATAGGGGATATCTATGGATCCAGCAAAAATAGAGGTTATTGAAAGATGGTCAAGACCAGAAATTGTAATTGAGATCTATTGTTTTCTTCATTTGGATAGATATTATTGACGTTTTGTGAATTTTTTTATGATTATCTAATCCACTAACCAGGTTGACTCGAAAAGGAGTTATATTAATTTGGACGGAGGAGTGTGAAGAGAATTTCAAGGAGTTAAAAGGATGGTTATACAGTGCACCTGTTCTCACACTGCCTTTTAGTAGAGAAAGGTTTTTGATCTACTATGATGCATCCAAGTTGGGATTGGGGTGTCTTCTCATGAAAAATAATATGGTTATAGCTTATGCCTCATGAAATTTGAAAATCAATGAGAAAAATTATCCAACTCATGATTTGGAGTTAGATGTGGTAATCATTTCATTAAATATTTGATGGCTTTATCTTTATGGTGAATGGTGTGATATTTATACTGATCATAAAAGTTTAAATTATATTTTCACACAAAAGGAGCTGAATATATTCCATAGAATATGGTTGGAGTAGATTAAGGGTTACGACTGCTCAATTCATTATCACCCTGGGAAAGAAAACAAGGTGGTAGATGCATTAAGGTGACATGACCATTCTAGTTTATCCATGATGAGGATCACAAAAGATACAATACTTATGGATTTACAAAAGATTAATCTGGGAATTATAATGAAATGGAAAAAATAATAACTTTCTCAAATGAATGTTCAATATTCTATACATGGGAAGATTAAAGAGGCAAAAAATGAAGATGTAGAATTACAAAAGAAGTTGAGAAATGATCATAAATTCCACATTGATTGTGATGAAATAATTTAAATCTAAGATACAGAAGTCTAAGGGGATGTTACAACCATTAACCATACTATTATAGAAAGGGGAAAACATCACTATGTACTTTGTCATTGGATTTACTAAAACATCCAAAGGCAATAATGTAATCTGGGTTATAGTTGATCATCTTACGAAGTCAACACACTTCATTGCTATCAGAGAGGATTTCCCTCTTGATCAGATTTCCAAGATATATGTAAAGGAAGTGGTAAGATTACATGGAGTACCACTTTCCATTATATTTTATCAGGATCCGAGGTTTACCTCGATGTTTTGGAGATGTTTTCAACATACTCTAGATACAGAGTTGAGTTTCATCACAGCTTATCATCCTCAGACAGATGGTCAGTCTCAGAGGAAAATTCAAACTCTAGAAGACATGTTGAGATCATGCTCTATGGATTTAAATGGTGGTTGTGATCAAAACCTACATTTGGTGGACTATTCTTATAATAATATCTTTCACTCGAGTATTTAGATGGATCCTTATGAAACTCTCTATGAAAAAAAATGCAGAACTACAACTTTATGGGATGAAGTTGGGGAACGGAAGCTATTAGGACCGGATCTTGTTGATGAGATGGATGAAAAAGCTAGATCAATTCCACAACACATAAGATCAGCTCTGAGTCGACAAAAAAGTAATGCCGACAACCTAAGAAAATACCAAGAGATTTAAGTTTTTGATAAAGTGTTCTTACGAATATCACCTCTGATGAGAGTAATTAGATTTGGAAATAAAGTCAAGATGAGCACTAGGTATATAAGTCCTTTCAAAATACTGGATCACATTGGGATGGTAGCTTACTGATTCCCACTTCTACCAAATCTCTCTCAAGTTTGTGATTTGTTCCATGTATCACTCCTGAGAATGTACATACCTGATCCTTCAAATGTACTATGCTCAGAAGTTGTACCGTAGGTGAAATATATTTCTTATGAAGAAAAGCTGATAGATATTCTGGAACATAGTGAAAAATTTCTACGAATCAAGACCACTCGCTTGGTTGAAGTTTTATGTAAGAACCACCAATTAGAAGAAACTATATGGGAACTTGAGGATATGATGAAGGAGAGGTATCCTAATCTGTTTGTTACGAAGTGATGAATTGCGATGGAAAAATTCATTTAAGGGGGGGGGGATGTAACACCCTAAGATTTTAAGAGAAATATTTTTTAATTTATTATTTTATATGCAACACCAAAAGAATATTTCAATACACACAATACTGGCTTGGCTTGCGTTACACACAAGAGCATCCTTCCTCGATAGCATGCGTTGTACGCAATACCATGTTTCACTAAACAATGATATATTATTATAATATTATGAAATATCCATTATGGATAGTATTAACTGAATTTTGAATTTTATAACATTATATTTAATCTTAATCATTTTCTATAATTATATATGAAAACAAAATAAATTTTTTGTATAAAAGAAGTATTTTTAAAAAAATTACATTTTACCGCCTTTTGATGGCGCACCCATTTTAAACATAATTTTGGACAAGTTTATAAGTTAAATTTTACAAAATAAACATCTTATTTTGGATCATGATATAAACATTTATATTGGATAAATTTTTCATACTTTTCTGATGATTTTCATATTTTGATAAATAGTAAAAATACGCTAATTTTTTCATAAAAACTACATTTTTCATCAAGATAAATTATATGGTTAAATTATAAAATTTAATGGTTCTAAGGTATAAATAGGATATATTTTTACCATTTAATATAATGTATATTATTTTCATTAATTTTACATCGAATTCATAGGTAAAAACATTTCAATCTTTGACAATGTTTTAACTTTTAAAACTCATTTTCTTTACAATGGGATTAATTTTAAATCAATTACTACAACTTATGTGTTTGGAATTATGATAAATTAATTCCATATTTGAATTAAATGGGTAAATAAGATGATAATATGTTACTTATATTCATTTTACATTATGAATTGTAACTACGATATTTTTTATTTACTAAAGTTAAAAGTAAATCTAGTAATTAAGGGTAAAAATAAGATTATAAAATTACCATACCACCTTCCAAAATTATATTGGATAAATAAAAGTAATTCCATATCACCTAAGGGTTGGAATAGATTCGTTTCAAGGACTATTGACCATGAAAATGATATAATTATAATTAAAACCATAGAAGGTTACAACATGTCACTATCTTATATCATATAAGTGTAATAATTATAATTTCGAGATAAAATTCATAAAACATAGAATATGAATAGTCTATATAATGGTAATAATATTTTAAACATCATTTAAATTTATTTATAATTATTAGGGACTATATAATTATCATTGATAAAGAAAAAATAGTGATGTTGAAACTATTTTATTGATTGAAATATCAAATAAATGGTTTAAAAAAATACTAATATACATATTATATGAACTATTTAATGTGATCAAAAAATTTTCTTGAATCATATGACATTTTAAAAATCTATAAAATATTTGTTTTCAAATATATACTCTGTGTGGGTTTTATTTAAATTAAAATAAATGAATACTGTCAAAATTGACACTATTGAAATTTTATAAAAATAACATATTATAACATTTTTAAAAATCACATAAAAATTTAAAAATTATAAATTTAAATTGAAATGGTCTAAAATTTTATTAATTATCCAATTATGGAAACTTTAAAACCCATTTGTAATTATTTATAACAATTTAAATTTTAGAATCTTATTACCAAAAATAAAATTAAATAGATTAAATGAGGATTTTTGAATTTGATAATGATTAAAATAAATTCCCAACATTTCTACATTTTATGGGTTGATGAGATTACAACCTTTTATCATCTCATATTCTAGTTGAGTCATTTTTGGTGGTTTTTATGTGGGGTTTGAATTTATTATAAATTAATATTTATTATGTTTCCAAAGGTTCCCCTCTCCTCCCTTATAAAAGGGAACCTCCTCCCTCTCCACTTCATAATATTTGGTGACTTCATTATTGACCAAAACCTATAAATAACCCTTCTCCAAATCCCTAGAAACAATCTAGAGGTCATGGTTTTCTTCAACGTCCAACATTAGTGCCTTAAGAGGAGGATTAGAAGAGGCGCGTCGAAGAAGAGGTAATATCCTGTACCGATCCTTTCAAATTTATTTCTTCTTATATTTATTCTTATTTATTATAATTTTCATAAATTAATAACATCAGTATCACTCATATAATAATATGTCATTATAAATATGTAACAACCCTATTACATCTTCCATCCATCATACGTAATATAAAATCATCGCGTGTGCGTACGTATGGAATACCGTTTCCATGTCGTGGTGTAATCTGTTTTCCACAACCTCGTTACTTGGATGGGTATAATGTGTAACGAATAACTATATATGATTATTATAACATGATACTAATTCTGAGATATTCTATCTTCCACTCCAATACCATTCAATAATTAAGGGAACGATATCGTCGCTCGTGTGTACGTATGGCTCCCTATCTCCCCGATGCAATGTGATCTTTTCTACGTGATTTTAATTAAACCATGATTATATACAAAAATTGAATGAATGAATATGATATATATTATACTACAACCATTCTGTAAATGATGTAGATATACCTTAATAACAGGAATAAGAATTTATTCGACAAAACATGCATAAGAACATAAAGCAATAAACACTCGAATAATAATAAGCAATGAAATATTACTAATAAAAAGATACGAATTTGACTATATATGATATCATAAAATTGATTATGATTCTGGAATAATTCAATGATGGTATTTAAATCAATATACAATATTTTTTGATACGTACAAAAAAAATTAGACCTAAGGTAAGGGAAAATATCACAATCTCATTTTTATTCGAGATTATTTATACTTCATAATTTAATGGGGCTTATTTATCATAAACCTACCTGTTTCCTCAATATGTAATATTATTTATATCCTCCTACAATTGTTTATATCCAATTTTACCTATTTTTTATTTTTATAGTAAATGATATGAAAGGAATCTTTTGTCGTTTTCATTATGAGATTCTTTTTGAATTTTTCGCCCAAAGTATGAGAAGAATTATTTTTAAACTTATACAGCATGAATGGATTATTTACATGAAGCATCATTTACATGTTTTCATGTTTATCTTCAAATGTCTTATTTTAGTGTAAAATCATATGACATGTTGAGATATGAAAAAAAATATGAAGTACAAAGGATATTTTCCTCAAGAATGGAGTTCAAGTGTTTTATGAAAATTATTTTCCATCTAAGATAATATATGGTACTGTTTCTATCCCTATTATTACATTGATTTGATTATGTTATGATGGAATTATTTTTATGATTTCCTTTTATCTTATATGGATAATGTTATGATGGCATGATTTTTAAGAATCCCATTTTAATTACATGGGTTATGCTATGATATATTATTTATGATTTTGTGGCACAAATAATAATGGTTTCATTATGAGATGGGTACGACTGATATATCCCTATAATACATTGTGTAAAGATTTATATCTCATGTGATAGACATGGATGGAAGGAAGAGTTAATCTGCTTTAGTGATACCGGACTGGAATGAGGAGTGAACTCAGTTTAGTAATGGACTTTGTCCGCTATGATAGTCTCGGAAATGAGTTTGGACTAATAAGAAATTATTGTCTATGATCATGTGTGTATTCCATAATGTTTCATGTCTTATGTTATGAATATTGGTATTTCATTTCACTACTATGATTTATCCCATTCCATGATATTATTATCTCTTTTTCATGATAATATTTTAAAATTGTTATGTTCTTATGAATATGATATGATTGATATTTCCATTGTTTTCTCTTACTGAGCATTTGATCTCTGCCTTTTTATGATTTCTTTTCACCATGTCTGGATGAATGATATTAAGTATGATATTCTAAAAAAGGACTCTTGATATGATGAAATAAACAGAAGACAATGAAGTTGATTTATGAACCAGTTGTTTATGCTTCACAGTTTCTAAGAACATTATTCCTTTATGGTCCTATCATGGTTTTGTTATATTTCTAATAAGAATTATTCAATTATGATGTAATATCAATGTATTTAAATTATGGGTCTTTATATCAGTTTTATTGTATTTCATTTGTACTTATACCTTTACTATTGGGCTTGTATTCCGACACCTTTAACTTTCAACACTCTTTCGGTTATAAAGTTTTCTTGTGTTCATATCATGTTGTGTGCTTGGTTACGTGACTTTATAGGTTACAAAGGCAACACCTTCTTAGTTTTAGGGAATATGCCTTTCTGTGCTAGTCACCAGCCCCTGGCCTTTGGAAGGCGGGCTTGGGATAGTCATGACATGAGCCCTGGGTGATGATTTGTGACAACCATGAACCTAGGATAATATTATAATTAATGTATTTGAGAGAATTGAGGATGGGACAATGGGTATTAGATCCATGGGAAAACCTTGATATGATACAAACTATTATAAATCTTCAGAAAATGGTTTTTGATAAACACGCTCTCACTGGACCTAATTCTGATTCTTTATCTCGAATATGATATTACTGACCACTATGATGGGGTGAATGAGTGGTTAAAGACTAATATAAACATTTAAATTTCTCTTATTTTCTTAATTCATTAACAATATATGTAGTGAATGTAGTTATCATGTTATGATCTACATAATAATTAAAATGATGATGAGAGATCTGAAAATTCTATAATGTCAAGGAATTGAGTCAGTGATTTTAAGGTTCATGGTGTTATTTTCTACAAGTGATTATACCCATGGAGTAAAAATTTTATCTAGTTAATGTAATCTCTAAAGTCATATTAAAAATTATTAATGAATAAAAGGATGGTGTATTAAGATATATCAAAATAATTATAACAATATTAATTATAACTATAGGGAAAACAATTTTGTATCAATAATCCCTCAAGAATTTGGGATCCTTCCTCTATATTTTTCATGTTATACTATGTTAATAGTTGATAAATGAATTTTTCTTATCTCATGCTCATCCAAAATGTGAATACATAACCATATGAATATTCATTCAATTGGTATCCAATAAATTTTTCCTCTTTTTTTGACCACACATTTCATGGACCCTTGAATTCTCGTTTGATATGAAAATTTCTTATATCTATATTCCCATCAATGATCCTGATCAAATCCATTAGTTTTGCATATCCACATGTTTTATTATGTGTTATATTAATTAGAACATGATAATGTGATATTTTCCTTTACCTCTATGGAATCTTATGTGGAGTTTGTTTCTACTTATAATTATCACGTATAAATTCAATACGTGTTCCTAAATCCAATACATGGAACTATATCAAGTTCAAAAATGGTTATTTATTCCACATTCATCCATGACATTGAAACAACATGATAATTAGAATGTATTATTTTATTACATTATTGTTCTATTAAATATTATGAATTTTAACATTCCTTCTACATATAAGGCTGTGATGGAATCTTATGATCATATCATATGAGAACTTTTGAGTATTACCTAATGAAACCCTTGATCATTGAATGAGTAATCCCAATCTCATCACTGAATTAAACACATGGTTGTCACCAAAGGTATCCCATTCTCATCTGAAGGAATAGTATATTGGTTAGAAAATGCAAATTGACTAATCACATATGGCATACATGTTTTCATCACACATGACCTCTAATTACCAACAAATAAGAATGATGATACTAATCAACTCTGTCAAATTTCATTCTGTATTTGAATTTACACATTATTATCATATTAGTATATTATACTCATCATGTAAGAAACGGTCAACTATGATCATTATATAGATTAGGTGTTATGATTAATAATTTGAAAATGGTATATTTATCAATGAACCATTACAAGATGTGTGAATGCATAGGTTGACTTCAATTTGGATTAATGTTCGACTAAATAATTTCATTTAATAGTTTACACGGTTTGAGGCCTAGTGAGAAGTATTGGTCAAATATTAAAAATTAACACTATAATTTGGATGTTATTAAAAACATTCGGATGATGATCATACTTGTGAGATTCCACCTACCACGTAGGAGTGGCAAGGTAACTGTATTTGGATTCATCCTTAATGAGGCATCATTAGTATATGTGGGGAAATGAATAAAAGCCCACATATTTTAAGGTGTTCTATTTAATGTAATATGAATTTTTGAGTGAATTAAATTTAATTTCATACTATATTGATGTCATTTTTTGAAATGTTGAAAAATGTGATATTGTGGGAAAATAATATTGGACATCCCAGATGCCACTAGGAATTATTATGGATATATTGGGGTTTAGAAAAATAATTTCTGGTCCTAACTCGAGAGATTATTTTATGACCTATCATTTCTCATCAAATATATCAGTGCTACTTTATAGGATTTTGGTGGTAACTATAATTGATGATACCCTTATCACACTTTTTGAAATGGATCTTTGATGTAAATGTAAACTATTTAACTAATGTGTAGATTATTTTAATGAGTAATCCTAGATCATGTGACATTGGGTCCATAAATTATTCAGCTTTAATTAAATTTAATTGTAAAAATAGTGTTATCATATCGGGGTGAAGGGAATTGTTTTTGTACATGTTGAAATTTATAGAAAGCATGATTTTTGTGAGACTGGGTCCACTGAAAATAAAAATATTTCTCCTGAAGGAAATTTACATTATAAAAAATAAGAACAATCCAATAATATTAATTAATCTTATGCGGTAGTGTTTTTTCAATCACACCTAAAATTGTCCATGGTTGATTTACATTATTCGAGTATCTGGAATTCTATGTTAGGTGGGATAATAACATCAAAATCAGAATCTCAAAGGTTAAATCTCAAAAATGGAATGTAAAGGTGAATATATTAGGAAGAAAATTATATAATATTGTTGGATAATGAAATTCATGGGAATTAACACGACTACTTACCCATGTGTCACCATTAGATATAGAGTCATGAATCATTGAAATATGAATTTATTAATTTTTTCGTGAAAATACTACATTGTGAAGATTTTCTCCCATATCCACTTTTTATGTGATTTTCATATCCTAAATCTAACTCTTTCAATATTGAGCTCACATGGTAGAGGAGGATCTAATATAGATGAAAATTTTAAAATTTAGGAATTTTATCTTCAATGATCATGAAACATGATTCAACCCTTTGACTATAAATAATGATGGGGTTTCAAAGGGGACCATAAGCTCTTTGAAAAAAAAAATCATTATCTCTTTTTAGGGAACTCTAATTCGATATTAGAGATGTGATTTAAATATTTTTCTTTCATGGTACTATAAATTTTTAATACCAACTCTCCTGAATTTATATTTTGTGGGACTTCATCAAACTGTGCTATAGGACTAATATAAACATAATTTGTTTGAAAAAAAGTTATAAAAATCTAAAAAATCAACCAAGTGGATTGATAAAAAGTAAAAGTTGCTGAAATATGGAGGAGGTAAATTATTGGAAACAATAATATTAAATTAATCAACAAGTTTTATCCTCTTCATTGAGCACTATATGACCTTATAATTGAAGAGGAGAGAGAATACATAGTTTTATAAAGTCTCACCATATATTTTTACTCCTAACAGGATGATGTTTCGATACTAATAACTTACATTAACACGCATAATTACTAGTTCAATGGCTCACTTTGATATTTTTAGGTGAATATATTTACGATGGTTATGTGTAACATGCCAAGAATCCACGGTACACTTCACTTTGAATAATACAATAGCTTGTTTTGTACACAACTTCACATTTTAGCACACCACAACAAAATAAACTAGGTGTTTAAAAAATAGTCACGAATAGTAATACCCACTTTTATAAATTTTATAAATTTTATTTTCTAAACCAGACATCATTTTTTGATTCCTAATATCAAAATTAGCTAAGGGTGAAATTTTGGTATTTTTCAGAATACATTCAATTTTTGAAGAATAATGATAAACACTGCAATATTATTTTAAACAGACTTTTATTTATATAATTATTATTATTTTTATGTATATTTTAATGTAAAAAAATAGATACATAATACCTATATTAGTTCAATGTAATTCATTGGAGTCATTTTAAAATGATATTAGATATATAAAATTTTGTTGAACCATTTAATGCATTTTACCCATCTTTTAGGAACATTGGAAAAATTGTATAAAATATAATTTTACCTTTTATGTGAGTTGAATTTTAAAAATTTGAGAAACATGGTTTACAAGTATGTATAATATGGTTCAATAGGATGATAATACTTGTTGTGGAATAGTATATTTAGAATTTTATTTACCACGATTAAAAGCAACTATTGTTATTAAAGATAAAAATGATATTATAATAACCCTAAAACATGTCATATTTCTATTATATTACTGTATTTAGACCAAAATCATCCTTAGAAATAATATAATATCATTTTTATCCACTTTTCATAGATTAAGAGATTTATTATTATTTTATTTAACGAAAAGTAAAAAGTGTTACATTCAAATTTTAATAACTAATCCATTTTTAATATAGGGATATACAAATAATAAATTGGACAATAAATACTCATTAGAAATATAAAATGATTTCCTATGTGGTGGTATTTTATTTATAATTATAAGACATTAAATAATTAATTTTTTTTATGGCACAATGATGAAGTAGTTATTAAATTATTAATGAGAGATTAATATGATTGATCTTATAAATATCCGAAAAAGTATAAATTGAGACTTCTGAAGCAATAAACTAATTTTCAAGGTCAATATAACATTTTAGGATTTATTTAGTGTATTTTTTTCTAATTAATGATGTTTTTTTGACATTCACAAAAACCAAATACTAAATTTTGTCAAAAAAGATAAAAATCCATTTTTAAAACAAATTCTATTTTATTAAATGATAAAATATTCCTAAAAATATAAGGTTTGACCAATGTAATAAAATAATGATATATATATCATTAATTAACCACTGTATTTTCTCTTGTAATTTTATATTATGTTTATAACTCATGTGATATAATAATAGTTTAATACATTGTAAAAGTTAATCTATTTAACTAAGAGTTAAATATAAATGATATGGTTTATATGGTGACACAATGTTTTCAAAAACCTATTGGTTGAGATGATTTCATCCTATTCCCACATTATATGCTAAATAAAATCATTTTGAGCCATTATAAACCGAAAATTATTTCATAATAAAATAATATTTCAGGCATTTCCTAAAGTGACCCTCACCTCTCTTATAAAATGTAACTTCCCCTTCTCTAAAAATTACATCTCCAAATACATTTTGATCGGCCAAAACCTACTCAAATATCTTCTAAAATATCCTAAATTCATTATAAAATCCATACCTTGAACATAAATCCATCCAATGGAGGCCTTTTGAACAATTCAACAAGGAATCACCAGTAGAAGTGGCAATAATTTCATCAACAAATAAAAAGATCGTTTCTTCTTCCACTTCCTATTTCGTTGTTGTTTCCATACCAAAATAATTACAATTATACCCTCTACATATTATGATGTTATTATAAATATGGTACAACCATATTATTTTTCTATCCATCCTATGAATTACAATGTCACCACACGTGCTTACATATGGATTACCATCTCCACGTCGTGGTGTAGTTTGTTATTTAACACTTCATTATTTTGATTCGTATAATAATGAGAATAATTGATATTAATAATAAATATAAAATATTTATTATTATTTATATTTAATATAACATTTAATTACATATTATTTCACCATCAATAGAATTATATTGTCTCTTGTTCATACGTATGAATTACCATCTCCACAAATTCGATGAGATTCATTTCCCATCATAACCATTAAAAAATAATTTTCTTTTTATGATTAAAAATAATTTTTATGAACTTAAAAGTATTATAGATATGATTAATATAAATCCTATCCCTATAAATCATTACTTACTTAACAAAACATATAATGGAAGGCATATTAGTTAACACTTGAATCACTGATTCTACTGAGATATTATTAACGAAGAAATATTACCAAATCATATATGATATCATATTTATGTATGTTGTAATTATATAATTTAATATAAATGATTTAACATTTATACAATAGGTTAAAATACACTAGAATAAATTAATATAGAAGGTAATGGTTAATTTTACAATCTCTTTATTATTCGAGGTTGTTTATACGTAAGCATTTACTGGGATGTTTTTTAATCATCATCCATATTTTTTAAAAATGTTTTTATAAATATTTTTACTCTTTTCTATAATATGATTTCAATTTATTTATAACCATTTATTAGTTTTTATAAATTTTTTTAAAGGAATCATTCAATCATTTTCTAAAAAAGGTACTTTTTGTCCTTTTTGAAAAATTATGGTAAGATTGTTTTTTAACATATATGGTAGGTGTAAAAATTTTACAACATTATAACACCTTCTAAGAATACCTTACAATGTTATGATAATTTTTTCAAAATAAATGGTTTCCTTTATAATTATGTGACTTTTAAATGAATTTAAAATATGAAGATATATTTCGCTCAATTATTTTTGATTTCATCTTTGTTAAAATCTTATAATTGATTTTACATTTTTTAAATATTGATTTATTATGATACAATATTCCATATTTTTTTGGGTTTTTGTAATATGTTTGACTTAGGATGTGTTATTTTTATACCATTACTGTTTTATGGTTAAATTATTAACATTTCGTATTCTAGTTTTAATACAATGGTTTATGTTTTGTTTCAACCTTTTAATATGAGAAATGCATTGGACTTAGTACATGAACGGTTATCCCTATATAGATCCTCAATTCATCATTAGGTCTTATGATACAAACTAGTGTTTGGGCACATGGCCTTGACCAAGTCTTATTTGTAGTCATAGTAGGAGGCCTTGACTATGTGGTTCTGAGGGCTAACATTATGCATTCCTTCTTTATAAATGTATCTATCAATATTACATGTGATTATTAGGGTAGTAGAATATTCATGTGAATAAGTAAATGGGATTATTTGATATATCTTGTGCATACTATGATGATGATTATGTTTAAGAGGCTTGTGTATTAGTCTTATAAAATTTCACAAATATTTTTGTTTTCTTATGATAGTTTCTGCTATATTTTTATCCTTAATGGGCATCGGATATCACCCCTTTCATATGATTTATTTTTTCCAGGATGTGAAGAAGTATATTATGATTGATTTGCAGGAATAGGCTAAATGATATGAGTGTGTTCATAGGAGACACATTCTTGTATTTTTTTTATTTTCATAATGTAATGTAAATCTTATGTACGTACCTAGTTCTTCCAAAGATAATATACTAATTGGTATTTTGAGACTTGATCTCTTGTGATCATGACAATGTTATATAATATTTCTCTAACCCTATCCAACTAGGGTTAGCACGTTACAGTTGGTGTTAGAGGAAGTTTAGTAAAAACCATGGAAACTAAATTTAGATAAACACTGATTAGAGAACATTATCTTACGATATTCTTTGAGGATTACTATACAAAAACATCCCAAAAATCATGTAAATATTATATGGGGTTTCTAAGAAAATACATCCCTATTTGGATACAAACATGTTGAGGTGGCTCTGGCACAGAAGTACCATGGAGTGAAGACACTAAAAAGGAGTTGCGGAATGACCCTGGGTATCCTGGAACATGTCAACATTTCATTGTGCACTCTTGGAATTGTAACATTTGATGGATATTCTTAGGATAATTCAAATTTTCCTTAAAAAATTATAATGGATTTTCGAGTAAAAACTTCCACAATGAATTTATTTTATTATTGTGGATTTATTTCATAAACTGTTCAATTTATGTTAAGTGTTTTATAGATTGGAATTATGCATTATTATTCATAAACTAACCTATTGTATTCCATTGATTATAAATGGAGCCTAGTGGAAGGAATGAAAATCATATCAACACACATATCTTTGTAGGAATTTCCCTCCAACTAAAGATTGTTATAGTAGATCTGGTGATGCAAGTGGTGCCGAACAGCTTAGAACGATACTACGATAACTCACTCAGGTTATGAATAATAACCATACCTATATGGAGATCCCTAATCCACAATGTAGAGTATCAATGTTAGACTGATTCAAGATGTAAAAACCACCAACATTCAATGGTACTACAAATCCATTTGTAGTTGAGAAATTGATAGGTTATCTTGAGAAAACATATCCTGCTTTAGGGAGTAGTGAAAGGGAAAAAATTTTCATGATTGTTTATCGCATTACAGAAGATGCAGATCAATTATGGTCATTAATTTAAAACAAAATGGAGGATGAAGAAGTATCAAATATGGTATGGAGGTAATTTAAAGTTATTTTCTTAGAAAAATAAATTAATCATGACCATCAAGAAGATATAGAAAGACAATTTTTGAGTCTAAGGAATATGGAGGATGATAATTTATTGATGTATGAGTCTCACTTTACACAGTTAGCAAGGAATGATGCAGAATATATATGTAACCCAAGTTGTAGTATTGAATGATTATTTGATTGTTTAAAAACATTTCGCAATTGAGCATTAATATCACAATACTTCTCATCATACCAGGATATTGTCTCATTTGTTATAAAGATATAAAAACAATTCACTAAGTCATACGGCTTTTCAGAAAATAAAGATAAAAAGAGATATAATTAACAATCTATAAATAGAAATAAGGTTATAAAGGGAAAAGATGAATTTCCATCCTGTAGTATATTTGGGAAGAAACACCTTGGTACTTACCTGATGGAAATGGGAGTCATTTAATAGTGTGGAAAAAAGGCCACCATGATCATTATTTCCAAGCGATGAAATATAATGTCAATGATTAATTAGTTAGTTGTAAAGAAATGGGGAATTATGAAAATGAATGTCCAAATATTCATGGAAATATAACTGAGAAAAGGATAGGGGACCAAGGCTAAACATATACGATCATAACTATATAGGTTGATGTTCCAAATGACATGGTGTAATGTACATTAATCTTTTACTAAAATTTAGCCAATTATATATTTGCTTCAGGATCATAAAATTCATTCATATATTCCATGTTTTCCAATAAAATTAGATATTTCCAATTTTATTTAATAATGGACTTTTCAGTCAAAACTGTTACGGGAAGTTTCACTGAAACAAATTTTGGTGTATCCGTTTAAATTATGTCATACAAAAAGGATTTATCCATTGATCTCGTCATCCTAACAATGATTTAATTTGATTTAATCCTCAGTATGGATTTTATTTCGGGCCATGATGTGTTAATTTATTTCATGAAGAAGGAGGTTACAATTTTTTATTATAAAAAGCAATACCTTAGATTTTGATCACAAATATCCCCATATAAGTTTCATCTAGATCCTCCCCTAGTAGATCTACTAAATAAAATCGTAGGTGAGGAAAATAGTGAAATAACTATGGGTGTGGAAAAGAATGTTCAAATATATGGAGTACCTATGGTTTAAGAATATTCTGATTTGGTTCTCTAGGATTTACCTGGACATCCTCAAGAATGATAAATTGAGTTTTTTATTGATTTAATTCTGGGTTCAAGGCCCACATCAATGACCCCTTGTACAATGGCCACTGTGGAATTAGTGTAACTAAAGAAATAAGTAGATGAATCGAGTAATAAAGTAATTATTCTCCCTAGTCTTTCTCCATGGGGATCCCATGTTCAATTTGTTCATAAGTAAGATCGATCTATGTGGTTATGCATTGACTTCCAGGATATCAATGAAATAAAAATAATGAAAAAGTATCCATTAACTTTCATTACAGATTTATTTGATCTACATCATAGAGCTCAATATTTTTCCCAGATTGACCTTCGATCAGGATAGCATCAGTTGTGTGATAAGAAGGAAGGCATTCTGAATATACCATTTCGTATTAGGTATGGGAACTACGAGTTTACCATAATTCCATTTGGACTGACTGATGCATCCATTGTCTTCATGGATCTAATTAATGGAGTTTTCAAGGAATATCATTATGAATTTATAGTGGTATTTATGAATGATGTCTTGGTATACTCCAAAATATACGAATATCATAAAAATCATGTGTGCTCTATTCTAAATACTCTTAGAATAAATAAATTATATGGGATGTTTAGAAAGTGTGAAATCTGGGTTCTAGAGATTTATTTTCTGGACAAATTGTCTCTAAGGATGGAAACTCTATTGATCCTTCAATGAAAAAGGCAATAAAAGAATGTGTAGCATCGATGAGTACAACAGAGGTGTGCATTTTTATTGGATTATCAGGTAATTATTTTCGTTTCGTCCAACGAAATTTCTTGATTAGAAAACTTATTAAACAAAAACACAAGTAAAGGGGTTAAATGTGTTTGGAAAAAAGTGTGTGAATAATTTTTTGAATAAGAGAAGAAATTATTAGTCAATTATCTTATATTGATTCTACCATTGGGGAATGATTGGTTTGTGATTTATAGTGATGCTTCAAAGAAAGGAATTTGTTGTGTCCTTATGAAAAATGATAGAGTTATTACTTATGCCTCACATCAGCTAAAAATTAATGAACAAAAAAATCCTACTCATCATTATGAGTTAGTTCCCGTAATATTTTCTTTGAAGATATGGAGAAACTATAGATATGCTGAAAAATATGAGATATATACCAAAGATAAGAGTTTTATGTATATTTTACCATAGAAAGAACTCAATAAGAGGAAAATATTATGTCTTGAACTACTCAAGGATTAAGATTCCAATATAAACTACCACCCATGGATAGAAAATAAGGTGGAAGATGCTTTGAGGAAAAAGGGACAATGGATTTTGGAACAAGATGATATTGGAAAGGGATCTTATGTTCACGGATCTTGTAAAGATGGATATAGGAATAATAAAGTATGTTTAAATACAAATACTTTTGAAATGGTTGTCAAAAAATATTTACTAGAAAGGAAAAAAACTCAAACTAATGATGAGGAGTTGCAAAAGAAAAATAATGCTATCAATGATGGGAGATTGATTGACATCATATATGAAGATGGAATTTTCAAACTATAGAGTAGGATTTGTGTTCTTGATATACATAATCTAAAAAGTTAATTATTGGATGATTCATATAGATCTAATTACTCTATACACCCTTGTAGCACTAACATGATTATACATATAATGGAAAATTTTTTGTGGGACAACATGATTAGAAAGATTGCAGATTATGTGTCAAGATGTATGGTTTTTCAACAGGTTAAGGCTAGAAGAAAACATATTGGAGTATTCATGAAACCTCTTACCATACCTAAGTGGAAATGGGATGATATTATAATGGACATAGTAATGGGGCTACCAAGGACTCCTAGAAGGAATGATTCAATATGGTTCATTGTTGATCATCATACCACGTCTGCAAATATTCATGATATAAGATAACATTTACCACTTAAACGTTTAGCTAGACTATATATTAATGGATTTGTAAGACTTCATGGAGTACCCCTATCGATTGTTTCTGATCGTGATCCCAGTTTCACATCACGATTCTAAAAAAGTCGTCAGAAATCCCTAGACAATGAACTTAATTTGAGTACTACCTACCACCGTCAAACTGATGGACAATAAGAACCGACTCTTAAAACCATATAAGACAAGTTGATATGTCTCTCAATTGACTTTCAAGATGTGTGGGATCAATATTTATCTCAAGTAGTATTATGATGTAAAAATATATACTATTCAAGTATTCCGATGGAACTATATGAAGAGTTATATGGAATGAGATGTCGCACAAAAACTTGTTAAGATGATAGTGGTGAAAGAAAACTTGTAGGCCTAGAACACGTTGGGCAAAGAATGGAAAATGTGAAGATTATCCAAACCCACATCAATGCATCTCAATGTCGGGAAAATATCTATGCTGATAACTGAACGAATGATTTGGAATTTCATGTAGGTGATCTTGTTTTCATGAAGGTATCTCCATGGAAGGGGTTATACTATTTGATAAGAAGGGTAAATTAAGTCCCTGGTACATTAGAACTTTTGAAAATCTAGAACAAATTGGAGTTTTATCTTACTAATTTGCAATGACTCCAAGTCTCTCCAAAGTTCATGATCTGTGACACGTATCAATGTTGAGAAATTACATGCCTGACCCAATGAATGTAATCACCTATGATGAAATAGAATTAGAACCTGATATCTCTTATTATGAAGAGCATGTCATGATTCTTGGTAACAGAGAACATGTGTTGAGAAACCAGATGGCTCTCCTGGTAAATTTTCTATGGTGAAAACATAAGATGGAAGAGAAAACACGATAACTCGAGTAACTTATGACGAAGGACAACCCGAATCATTTTATGCATTAATATTCTAGAAATTTCAAGCATGAAATTATTTTAAATAGGTAAGAATGTAATACCCCAAGCATCAATGATGCACTTATCTTTTAATAATACAATAACTTGTGTTGTATGCTACATCGAGTTCTAGCACACCATGACTAATCAAACAAGCCATTTAAAAAATAGTTATGAATAGTAATGCCCACCTTTTGAAATTTTCGAAATTTCAATTATCAAAATGGTCTTTATTTTTGGAATCATAATATCAAAATTAGTTTTGGGTTAAATTTTGATATTTTTCAGAAAACATTGAATTTTTTAGATTACTGAAAAACACTACATTATTGTTTAAAAGTTTTTTTTATTTTAATAATTATTAATTTTATTTAAATTTAATTAAAACACAAAATAGATTCATAATATTGATAATTATTAAAAGTAATTAATTGGAGTTATTTTATAAAAATATTTGATATATAAAATTTTATTAACCTATTTAACATATTTTACCCACCTTCTAGAAACATTTTCTCTTTTTCATAAAATGTAATTTAACCGCTTATTTGACTTCATTTTAAAAAATCTTTGAGAAAAACTTGAAATCAGTAGGTAAAATGTGGTAGAATCGGATGAAAATTATTTTTGTGGAATAATAACTTATGAACATTATTTCCCACTATTAAAAGTAAATAGGATGATTAACGGTGTAAATGATAGTATAATTATATGATCATATGTCCTAATTCTATTAGATAACATTATTTCAACCAAAATCATCTTAGGAATAAAATAAGATCCTTTTTGATCCACAGGTATAAGATTATAACATTTTTTATTATTTTATTTAAAGATGATTTAAAAGTGTTAAATTCAAATTTTAATAACTAAACAATTTTTAATATTGGGTTATAAATAAGTTAAATTCGACTATAAATATTCATTATAAAGGTAAAAATATTTCTTATATAATGGTATTTTATATATAATTTTATGACATTAGATTATTAATCTTATGTAAGACACAATGATGATGTAGTAATTACCTTATTAATGAATGTTTAAAATAATTGATATTTTAAATATCAAATTAAATTTAAATTGATACTTTTGATGCATTCCACTAATTTAATAGGTTAATATGATTTTTTAGTATTTTCTAATGAATTTTTAAGATGTAGTCATGTTTTTCTGACATTCAGAAAAATGAAAAACTAAATATTTTCAAAATTGACATAAATGAGTTTTTAAAACAAATACAATACTGTTAAATATTTTAAAATTAATAAAAATATAAGGATCCTTAAAAGGACTAATATAATCATATATATGTAATTAATGAAACACTTGAGTTTATCTTTTCATTTTATTCTATGTTTATTAACCATGTAATATAAAAATACAAGAATACATTGTAAAAGTTAAAACTATTTAACTAAGAGTTAATTCTAAAATAAACTATTAATATGGAAAACTAAACATGTATAAAATCTATTAGTTAAGAGTATTTCAACCTATCCCCTCCTTATCCTTGAAATAAATCCATTTGGATCAATTATAAAATAAATATAATTTTATAATAAAATAATATTTCAAGCTTTTCCTAAAGTGACACTCACATCACTTATAAAATGGTATTTCCCCTTCTCTCAAAATCTCACCTCCAATGTCATGTGGCTCAGCCAACCCCTACTAAAATATCATACCAACTACCATAACTTCAACTTAGAGTCATTAATTTTATTATAAACACTTCCAAAAGATCCATGTGGATCAAATCAAAAAAGAACCACATGTAGAAGAGGTAATAATTTCATCTCCTCCTTCAATGTTCTTTTCTTCATCTACTTACTCTTTCTTTTTTCATTCAACACAAAAATAATAACACCTGTACCTTATACATATTATGATGTTATTATTAATATGGAAAACCCATATTCATTATTCTACCCTTCCTATGAATGAAAAATTCACCATAGTGGATATGTACAACATAACGTCTCCACATCATGGTGTAGTTTGTTATTCAACACTTAATTATTTGGGTGGGAGTAATAATGAGTATAATTGAATTAAATAATATATTTAACATTTTAATTATTATGTATATGTAATATAACATCAAATTACATACTATTTCACAATCAATATAATTATATTGTCACCCATACATACGTACAGATTACCGTCTGCACGAACGGGATGAGATTCATTCCCCATCATAATAATTCAAGAATAATATTTAATTTATGTTTAAAAATAATGTTTAATAACATAATATCATTATTGATATAAATAAAATAAATCTCATCCATAACAACCATGACATACATAACAAAACATATAATGGTAAGTGAATCAGTTAATAACTGAAACAATGATACACCTAAAATATTTTTAACAAATAAATATCAGAAGATCATATATGATATCATATTTTTTAATGTTTTTATTTTAAAATATAATAACAATTATTTAACTATTATAAAAGAGGTTAACATACCTATGACTAAGTAAAGGTACAAGGTAAAGAATAATTTTTCAATCTCTTCATTATCCGAGGTTGTTTATATGTAAGCATCTATTGGGAATACTTTATCATCCTCATCTATGTTTCTTAAAAATGTATTTAATATTTTTATTCATATTTCCTAGAATATGGGATAAATACATTTGTTCAATTTTTTTACTTTTATTAAATTTTTTAAAGTAAACTTTGGGTCGTTTTCCCTATAAGGTACTTTATTAAATTATCGAAAAATTAAGGAATGAATGTTTTTTAAAATATACTGTGGGTGCAGCTATTTTCAACCATTATTAGAGCTTCGGAGATTCCCTTACAAGTTTATAATTTTATTTTCCAAATTAATATCTTATTTTATAATTATGTTATTTATAAATGATTTCAAAATAGAATGATATATTTATCTCAAATAGTTTTGATTTCATCTATATCAACATTCTTTGATGGAATTTACACTTGTTTAAAGTTTATTTATTAGGATACAATCATCTATATTGTATGGAATGTTTTTTTGTATGTTTGACTGTGGGTGTGTTAATTTTATACCATTCATGGTTTACAGTTATTGTATTAACATTTCATATGCTTTTTTTAAAAGAATATTTATGTTATGTTTCAACTTTTTCATATGATTAATGCATTAGACTTAGAAAGTGACAGGTGGAGCCCGTTATAGCTCCACAATGAATCGGTAGGTCTCATGAGACAAACTAGTGTCTTACAAAAATGCCTTGAAAAAATATTATTTTTAGTCTCATCACGAAAACTTGACTATGTCATTTTGATGTCCAGAATTATGCAATCCATAATTATTAAATTAGCTATTGATATTACATTTGATTATTCAGCTAGTAGAATATCCATGTTAATAATTAAATAGACTTATTTGATTTATCTTTTTCATATTATGTTGAATTATGTTTAAAAGGCTTGTGTTTCATTCTTATACATTGCTTTAAATATTTATGTTTTCTTATGATAGTTTCTGAAATATTATTATCCTTAATGGGAATCTCAGATCACCCATTTCTTATGTTTTATTTTACGTAAGATGCAAAGATGTATATTATTATTGACCTACTAGAATATGATAAAGTATATGAGTGTGTTCAAATGGGACACACTGTTGTAGATTTTTTCATTTCATAATGTAATATAATGCTTTTGTATTTTTCCATTATATTGAAGGCTACTAAACTAATCGGTATTTCAATATATTATCTATTGAGATCTTCCAATGTTACATAATAATGCCCTAACTATGGGTAACTTGGGTCAGGGAGTTACATTATTATTTATGGGACTGCATCATGGTGGTGTCTCAACCAATATATAATCTTAACTAAATGATAAACGAGGAGTAGAAAACCCCTGAATAATCCACATTACAATAAAACATTATCTATGACAATATTGTAGTAGATAACTTCTACTTATAGAAAAATTATTTGGATCTTATCTTGTGGATAAAAGTTTTTGATGATTGGAAGGTTCCAATGATAATCCATTGATTTTTATAGATTCAATTTCAGATTTTGGCTTGTGTGACGCAATGTAATCTTAATAAATCCATTTATATATCATTCGTGATCTATTTATAGAGATGATAATTTGGTGGTCTCAAAATATAATCACATTCAATAAGAACAATGGAGATGTGTGGTTTAGTCATGAGGACCTCCATGAGATAAAAAGGACCCCGTTACCTTGTGAAATGTAAAGTGATATACATTTAGATGTCAATTATTAAGAGGATAAAGAGTATACCATCATTATTACAATGGATCTAATGAGGGAATTGTTGATAATGTCGTCTAATAACACTCACCAATATTTGTATGTCCCCTTTAAGTGATGGATTTATAATTTCCAAAAAACATCACTTGGATAAATTTTAGTGAAGTAAAATTAGTGATCAGGTAACACACATGAGGTGCACTTGAATCATATAGGATCATGTAGGTGAGGAATAATATTCTCAGAGAATCTCCATTTTAATGAAATGGTCCCTACAGATAAAGCATGTGGTATTTATAACATCATTCCTCAACTGATTATTATATCCAATTTTTTTCATTCACATGGGGTTATGACATAAATAAATCTATAATGTAGAGATACTAGTGAAAAAATATTGGATCAATATTATCACAATGGTTTTAGAAAAGATATATGACATAATAAAGATCCTTAATTGGGGTAAATATTCTATGTATTCTTACAAATAATAATAATTATATTTCTAATTTTCAATCATGCATTGTTGGTATTGTGAATTCCAAAATCCAATTTTCATTTTATAAACCAAATTTGTTTCATTTATATTAGTTATTTCAATGATCATGCCCTTGTATGTCCACAAAACTAGAGTTATATCAAAATTCTAGGCATATGAGCTGTTCATATTTTAACTATTCCATGTTATAACCACGCCGAATTTGGATGATATTTTGGGTATCCCTAAATATAGATAATTAAATATTTCCTTCATAGGATGGGTATTGGTCCCACAAATCTATTGGATTGAGATTTTTGATCCATAATCCCAATATTAGTTCACACATTAGTTAATTTAAATTTTATTACTCTTGTGAATGGTTGGAAATAAAGTATTCAATGAAATTCATCATATGGAAATCTGGTAACTATTATTTTTTCTCCCCTATTTGAAAACCATTTGTAGATTTTTGTTGATGGTAGTCAGTGTCCCAATGATGATGCTCTATGTATATCCATAGAGCAGTATGTCAGCATAACAAAGGCATATTCTTTGGTGGAAATGTTTTGGGAAGATCTGTTAGAGGGATCCTGGAAGAGATATTGTATAGGCTGTGTAATGAATATGGTATGTATTAAAAAATAATGGAAATCCATGTGAATCTTATTGTGGATTCTGAAGGAGACCCAAGGCCACAGTCATGTCATCTAGGTGAGGCATTTGGGGAGATAGAACCTTCCAATCCATGGTTTCTGAAGAAGAGGGTCTACGATCATGGAGGGTCTACTATCAATACAACAATTGGATAAAATATAGATCTTAGGAAACACTATGTGACATTAGGGAGGTTTTGTAGAGAATTAATTAACATATGATATGGGGGAAATATAGATGAATATGGTTCTCCTTCACGAGGAATAGAATATGTGGGAGGCTCTTATGAAATCTGATTATCCTATAAGATTTTGTAGTCACCAAAGTTATAATAGTGGCTCTATGAACAGAAATGATGGACTATATATGAGACACAGAGATCCTGTCATTCTGTTGTAGTGTGGGTGATCCCTTCACCCATGTAGTGTATAAATTCTTATTTGGTAACCCATAGGGTGATTATAAGGTGCAGTTCTAGTGAGAGACGTGATGACCCAAGAAGTAGAGCTAAGTGAGTTTTGTGATGTATAAATCTAGGTCCTCATGGTGGACTTATCTAGTACTTCATCAATTTTTGTAGAGAATCATCCCAAGGGTGACTCAAATGAACTCACATTGAGTATTATAAGTGTATATATCTATATTATTGTTATTTTAATTAATAAATTTTAATAGAACCAATATCTACATTTTGGGATCTATATGAATTAGTGAGTGAGTATAGGGATGTTCCCAGACATATACAATATTTTTCCATTATAGGTGGGAAAATGAGGGTATATTAAATTGTTATAATTTATATTATATCCCTTAATTCACTACCCATCCTAGTTTTTTAGGTTTGGTTTCTTCCAAATGTTACACATATTTCCCTAACTATGGGATTTGGTGTCTATTTATAATG
The DNA here is from genome assembly GCA_963277665.1 of Viscum album. Taxonomy (NCBI): domain Eukaryota; kingdom Viridiplantae; phylum Streptophyta; class Magnoliopsida; order Santalales; family Viscaceae; genus Viscum; species Viscum album. Next base: position 1,628,152,101 of record OY728146.1, on the reverse strand, counting down.
GAAATCCAATTTTTCTATGGCCTAATAGTAATCATCTATCCTTATCCTTGTTTTTTATGAATTTTTTATGTTAATATATACTAATTCATTGTTTCCCTTTCATCATCATCATCATGTAGATATTTATTCAAAGAAAAACATGAGAGTAGAGAGTTCCACCCTCTCCCCCTTGGAGCAAAGAGACTAAAATAAGGAGGTCTGAAATGGTGAAGCCCGAGAGAGTCCTCCCTAATTAGATTGACCCCCTCAGGCTTCAAGCTAACCACAATATGTATGAAAATATTCTCAGAACTAGAGACAACAAGCTAGGACAAGTAATCAGCTACATTTTTCCCCTCCCGCCAAGTGTGCACTGCTTGAGTGGTGTTGCTGAGAAGTCTTTGAAACTTTCTAATATGGTAGTTGGTCAACCAGGGGGAGATGACAGAGTCATGCCAGGAGTTTTGCACTAACAATAAATCAGTTTCAACTTCAAAGATGTCCAAATTCCTCTGGTTGCATAAGCTGAGTCCGGTGAGCAGCGCCATGGCCTCCTCCTGAAGAGAGGTCCCCTGACCGAATCTGATGGAGAAATCCAAGTTGATAGAACCATTTGCATCCTGCACCCCCCCCCACTCATAACTCTCAGTACACACGATCTGTCTGTATTATGTTTAAATCCATTCGAAGGATGCCGCCATTAGACCAAGTTACCTCTAGCGCTGCTTCTGGTCAGATGATAAGCCCAAGGAACTGTTTTCCAATGGGTAACAAGTAGTCCCAATTTTTGGACCTTACCCCAAGTTATTTAGATATGAACCCACTAGACAACATCAAAAATGGGTAAATATAGGCCATGAGGCCCCATAAATCTAATTAAGAGAGAAACTACATCATTTTACATAGACTACATGTCATGGACTAGACCACTACAAAAATATACAAATTCCATATTATGTCTTATAATTGGACTATGTGATACTGTATCCTTTATGGGTGTATCCTTTGGTGGAGTAAGAGCATGGAATACTTGTGTTCCTAGAATATTCCACTACCACCTGAATGATAAAATGTATTAAGTGGTCACATAAATTATTTATTTTTAATGATGAAGAGTTAGTTTTAAATTTTGGGGTAGGGAAAATCTTCAAGGTACTATATATCTAAGGGGAATAAACTGGGATTATATATTTTGAGTTTCATACAATGAAAATTTAATTAGTATTGATTCCATACATATAAGGATGAACCATTGAGTAGATCCTTCTTATGAACATATAAAATATTATAACAAATATTACAGTTATACATACATTTTCACATAGATATTATATATTATTATGTTAATATTAACTACATAATATCATTATCCACACCAAAAGCATTTTGTATTTTTTTCTAGAGACTATATACAAAAATATATTATTTTAGAAATGATATTAGTCAAATTAAACAAATATAATCCCATATAGTACACGTCTTACACATAACCCAATTAAAACCTCTTTTTATAGCATGGAGAAAAGAATCATTATAAAGGATGAAATTAAATTCTCAACAAGGGTAAATATATGCGATATAAATTTATGATCATATGTATGAATAATATAATCATAACGGTATAAGAATATTATCATAACTTACATTAATTATACACAATAATTCAGTGACTATTAACTATAAATCATGGCATAATGATTTTCTATAAGCAAAGAAAAAAGACATAAGTGTGTGAAATTATTAATAATAAATAATAATACATAAGAAATCATTATTAGAATATGGTATATGTTTATTTCATACAAAAATGATTATAAATTAATTTCATAGACCAGAATCTTTATTCTGACCATCATAGTTGATTAGGTTCCCTCACTATTCTATTCTATTCTTAGAGAACATTCACTCCCAAGACTGTTATAGTAGAAAATTTATCTTATTGCATAGGTTTCACACCCCAAAATAATTATAAATTTTTTATGAGATATCCATTATTACCCAATGAGTTAGAGGGAAATATAATTCTGGTCCCACTAATCATGTAATCATAATTAATTCATATATGTCTCACTATTTCATAATGGTTTTTGTGCACAAAAAATGTAAATGAATAAGATTCATGTACAAATGAATATGATGCATGAGGAATATATATATATATATATATATATTATATTATATATTTAAAATTTTATAAATGTATATGTTGAATTTATAATTGATTCATGAGATTCATATAATATATAAATATATATATATTTCATCTAAGTGGATTAATCATTTGTTACAATCCATTAGGAGTATATAAAAGTATCTTTAATAAATTAATTAATAATATTAATGAATTATAAAACACTACATAGAAAAAATATGATGTGTTATGATATGAGTCTCCTCATAGTTCACCTTTTTAAGAGAATAATATCGTGTCCCATTGGGAATGGAATTTGTATGATCCTCATCTAAATATTTCATCTTCCTAGTCACTATTCAGATCACACATGATGGAACTAAAACCACTAAATTTACTCAATATTACTCTATATAAAATTATAGATCCATTGGTTAGTGTTCCACCATAATGGTAGGGTTCTTTATCTCACAACTCTTTATGATCTACTACTAGTATTCTTATTCCAGCAGACTAAGATGGTTATTGTTGTTTTTGATTTTCATCTAATCTTTTATAGTACAATTTAATCATTAACATGTTATAATAGATATGTCTATGTTTTGGGATTTATATTGATGTGTATTTTTATTAGATGATCATATAAACCAATAATTTTTATTATAGGATTGTTCTTCATATTTTATTCATATATGAATAAATGTTATTCAATAAAAAAATTGATTTATTAAAAACAAAGGAGGACTATATACTCTTACATAATATCTATAAAGGATAATTAAATATTCACTTATATAGGTCCACAATTTATATTTCATACCATTATGAAGAAGTATTATATAAGGGTAACCTATTAGTTACCTTTAGGAAAATTTGTTGTGTGACATTAGTACACAAACATAATAGTGGCATGTAAAGGTAAATCATGACCAACCATTTTATGATGTATTCTTGTACAAGTAATATCCTACATAACCGTATGTATAATGTGTCATCTAAAGGTAATCATCATATTTCCATTAAAAATAATGTCCAATATAATATTTGTAAAGGTAATAAGCTACATACATTTACATAAATATTTTCAGAAGATCATTGTAATGGTAAATGGGAGATACCGTTACATAGTATAGTAACACTGAATAAGGTATCTATAAACTATATTTAAAAAAAATTAAATATTAATCAGATTTATGGATTACTAAACATTAAAAAATATTAATAAATTTATTTTGGTATATTCTAATTTATATGGAATTTATAAATAAATAAATTAATTAATTAGAACATGTTTTTAATTAATTAATTGTTTATTTATGAATTATTATTACCAAATACTAAATTTTAATATTTTAATATTAACCTTGAAAAACTAAAGGGCATGCCTTGTGATCTATAAAAAATTATATTATTTTGAAATAATAATATTTGATTTATAAATTGTTTGAAGATTAAAAAATTATAGATATTTAGATTATATAAAATGTTTGAATAATAGATTTTAAATTATATAATATTTATAATACATGAAATATCGTATAAAATATATTAAATATATAATATTAAAGGGTTTAAATTTAAATAAACCTAAAAATTTTAGATTTTTTAAAAAAATTAAAAAAATAAATATAATTTATTTATGAATAGATCTTTAGTGTATCATATTTTTGAAAATAGAAAAAATAAAATATATAGCTAAATTCTAATGATATTCATGTTAATTATGTTTTTTATGAACTATTAATAAATTGTATGAAAATTTAAAAGATAAATTGCTTCTAGGGTATATATTTCCATATCCTAGGGGGTCCGATGTCCTAAAATTTTGTATTCAATTACATCTACAAAAAATTTTATTTTTCATTATTAACATGAGAATCACAATTGGGTTGTTTGTGTTTATTAGGTGTCAGATATTTCATGAATTTAATTATCTCTTTGGTAAATTATCTCTTGTTATAGGGATATTGAGTCATACCATCTATCATCATGGATGCTTATAATTTATTTTGAAAGGTGAATATGGTTGTCTATATGTAAGTCCAATATTTTTCATGTTGAGATTATAAATATCTTTTATTTATAAACCTTCACCAGATGTTTTCATATAAATTTTGTTTATTATGAATTTGGATATTTTTAAATATACATGAAATATTTTATTGTGTAATTAAAACATTTATTTGGGTTGTCTAAATAGATGCACATTAATATGGTGTGAAAACATTAAATAATTGGTTAGAATAATGATTTTAAAAAATCATTTTAATATTTTATGTATAAAAAGGGAATTAAAGATTTATAGATAATTATTGTGTAGGATTTAATATTTATGAATTTAACATTCATATAATGTATATTAAATTGGAGTGTCATTAACATGAAACCCCTTAAAATATTGTGTCAGAGATTCCATCTTAGTAATAAAATATAAATACTTCAATAATTCATATTTTTAGGTTCCCCCATATCAAGATTTATCTAAGCAATATTCTGTATGGAATGAGAGTTACAAATAACATAGGATCATCCTTTGTTAGGTTCTTCCTATGAATAGTTCCTCTATATTTTCTTTTATTACTCTATTTTTTAAACATTATATTGGTCACACATAGATAAGAATCCCTTGGTATGGATTCAAATGGAATAAAGTTGAGTTTTTTTATAATTAATTTGTTGAAAGATCTATTATCGATGAAATCTAGGAGTCACAATTATTTTTATTATGCTTTTTACCCACCTAAATAATTTGGCGATGAATGTAATATCTTTTGAATAATTACATAGTGAAATGTGCATATTGGATTAATAAATGGATATGATGTTTGGCGATATAATATTATTGGGAAAACATAAAAAAACCATTCTAAAAAGATATAGAATATTATAGTCATCTAATAAATAGTGATTTTTCTGAAATATTGTTCATTATAATCAAAATAATCATTATATCTAACATTTAAATAATAATATTAATGTAAAAACATTATAAGGCTGGAAGATTAGAAAAATGTGTTTGGAAAGAAAAATATTGTTTTTGTTCTAATAGTTCACAAGAAACATTGTATTGAAAATCTTAAATAAGATAATAGATATGATTATGGAATCATGGATTGATTTATTTATGGTTTAAAAACCATTAAATGGTAATTGAACTAAGTAATTATACTCTCATGTACTCAAAATGTTTGGGTATTTAAATAATATTCAATATGATTGACTATTCTTGGTTTGACCTAAAATTTTCCAAAAAGGATTAATCTTTCTATGAAATTTATATTATTTTCATTGATGGAAATGTTCTGAAAATAAAAATTAGTTTATGAAAATTTTAATCAATAGCATAAAATTGTTGATAATAAATGAACTACGATAATGTTTTATATGTTATGGAATGTATATATAGTACATGGAGGAAAGGTTAATACTCATGTGTTGAAATAATGGTAAATCCGAAAAAATATTCATGAGGTAAGTTAAGGTTATTTAAAACCCGACCCTATTACCATGAAAGAGTAATGATTATAATTAAGGGAATTTTCTTGAACAACTTAAGGGGTTTCAGAACTCCATTAAATATAATTGTCATGTATAATTGCTGAAGAAATAAATTCATTAGTTTTTAATATTATATTATACTAAATATATAATTTTTAACTATTACAAACATACACGACTTCAAAATCCAAGGTGAAATTTAAATTCATTATTTTTTTAATTCAATTAATTAAATATTCATTTTCTATATCATAAAGTTTAATGTAAATATGTTTATATAGCATTGATGAATCCATGTAATGGAAGTGTTTTGTTATAACAAATATATTACTTGATCAGAGGTGTTAACAAAATCTTTTTAAGAACAATATGAGATGATAAACTAGGATTTTGATTATTTGGATTATTTATCATGTTTTGTGAAAAATATATGTGATAATTTTTTTATCTAGGATAATTTGTTCATCATGTTATTTTCTAAATATTAAGGAATGTCGTTCATACTAATAAGTATTATATTTTAATGAATAAAATTTCATTTTTCATGAAAATATTGTAAACAGGATGAATTTAAAATGACATTTTTGAATAATAATTTTTTTCGATAATCCTAATAAAATAATTATTGACGAAAAAATAATTTTGTTTGTGTTGCGACATATATATATTCTAAATAGAATATAATGTCAAAAATTCTAGTCAGAGTGTGTTTCAACTTATTGATGTTTAATTTTAACAAATAAAATAATGTTCTTATTTAATAATAATTGATTCTCTTATCCATATGAAAAAAGAGTTAGGATATTTTATAATGAAGAAAAATGTAAATAATAACATTTATTTACTATGAAAAATTATATGTACCACTTAATTGAAATTATTACACCATCCTAATATTATTTTTATTCATCAATTATTTCTGAAAGAATATTTCGATATGTGAAGGTAATGAAAAATATAAATAGTTTCACTTAGTTACCATAAAATGTTAATATCAATGTTTCCTAACAATTTATTCCATCTAAAACACAAGGATTATAAATTTTTATCATAAGATTCATTAATGTGTGGTATTAATGATAAATTAAATGAGTAACATTATATATGGTAATGATGTGGATATCAATTTTTCCTAAAATAGTTTTCATTGGCTAGTAAAGAGATAATGTAAGTAGTTTCTTTTTTACAAAATATTTCAAGGAAAAAGATCTATAGAATGGTTCCAAGGATGCTGATGATATACATAGAAAAAATTATAATAAGATGAAAAATGTTTACTTGATAACATTTTATGTTATGAAGTTAAGCAGTTTGAATTTGGTTAAAGAGTTGAATATCGAAAATGTTATTCTGAAATTTAATAATTATTAAAAAAAATTAATTTTAATTTTATACTCTAAAATTTAAGTGTTAGTATTTTATCATATGGTCACATAAAAATTTCCTATTAATTAAATATGAATTTATTGTTTAAAAAACATTACTGGAATTACAGAATTAGGGTCATGTAAGGTATGTATTTATTAAACACATTCGAGAATGTAGTAATTTTTGAAAAAAATATATTTAATTATAATAAATATAATATTGATCTATAATTAATTCATCTATTTTGAAATTTACATTACAAAAATAGTTAAATGATAAATATCCTATCAAAGGACAAATAATCAGTCTTCCCTAACTGATGATCAACATGGTGTGTAATGGTTTGTAATGGTATAAAATGTTTATCTTTAATGTATTCATGTATCCATTTCAAATGATATTATTTGATATTTGAAGAATATTTTGTTGAAATAAAAAATGGATACTTATAACTCAGACAGTTCGGTGAAAGTATATCTCGTGGAATGTCTTTCAGTCATTGATATACTTCAGGATGTAGGTTTATTATATTTCCTTAAAACATTATGTTGGAGAGATATTTAATATGACAACCTTGTCTATTTTATACCCTAATTATGAATTTTAACATATTAACATATATAATATAAGTGTTTTTGGGGAGGTTTGTTTTAATTTCATCAGTTAGAAGGCAACCAATATGGGATTCTTGAACTTGTAAAACATTTTATAGCTATCTCACCATTGAATGAATTATATTGTGGAAATGAATTTACATTCTTGGATTTTTCACATATAATGTGTTAAATTAATTTTATATGTTATATGTGATGTAATTGTAAAATAAATTATTGACATATGAAGTATTCATTATCTTGGAAATATTTTATAGAGAATAATGAATTGATGTGTGGTCAAAAATAGATTGGAATGTCTGATGACTAGTAGTCACCTGATGTCATGAACAAATGTTATGTAGATATATATATATATATATATGATTTAGATTATATATATGTTGTTATAATTGTTTCCATACAGATATAAGCATGCTATATGGAGATCCCACCATAACCCATTTAATAATGAGTGGAATTAATTATTTTCTACCATATTCTTCTTTCTTACATCTATTATATATAAATTTATTAGTTGTTTTATATGCTGTTATGGATTACTAGGTCATAGAATTTGGATCACAGATAATTTCAATTTTTAGGAATTGGTTTTGTAAAAAATGTATTTTATCTGATGAAATCCCATTTCCAAACGAGTTGTGATGGATTCATAATGATATGAGATGTTTTAAATAATATTTATATGAGATTATAGTGAAGTTATGATATTTTTAGTGATGCTCTAATAATGTACATGAATATGATAAATTTACTAATGAATATGATGAATGAGACATATATATATATATTATGATATTATATATAGTTCATATTTATTATAAGAATATGATGCATGTATTTTTCATTGATATGACTCACATATATATATATATGGAATATATATCACATAAATATATATCCTATATATTTATATGGATTTTTTTTATTCATCACTTACAATCCAATATGAATTTATTGAAGTATTTTGAATAAATAAATTAAATGTTTACAAAATCATACCCTAATAGTCAAACAAAATTAAAATATATTATGAATAAAATTTGAATTGGGTATGGACTATATAAAAAGATTAGATACCCATCAATTTGTAGTGTGATGTGTATGATCCTCTTTGAATGATATCCCCTTCCAATTTAATGTTTACACATTTGAGATGTATTTATAACCCAATTAGTTTTTTGATCACCTCCTTGATATGATTGTGGAGACACTAATTAGTTCATCACCTCGAAGGTATATAAATTTCATCCACTCATATTTGATATTTCATTCTATAATTCCCATTAAATGAGAATAAGATGGATATTATTTTTTTTATTCTTAGGTACTCTATTTTATAGTACCATTTACACATTGAATCTTAAATAAATATCCTCCATTTTTTGTGTTGTCTCCCACAATAAATGGTCATTATATGATCATAAAAAACCCATCACATAAATCATTTATAATTTCGAAAATACATTAAACATAAAAAATAAAAGGGCCTCATAAACATCACATCATCGTAATCCTAAACCCTCAATATATGTATAAATCCATATTATAACCAGTAAATCATAATTAAAATAAAATGATGATACTATAGATAAATAATTTCATTAAATTATCATTGGAATAATTCTTGAGGAAAATAAATTTTTCATTTTGAAGTAAATTATATAAAATTAGTTTTTTCCAAAATCATTAGGATAGAATTATTTTAAAAGGAACCGTATATTTTTTTAAAGGAATCTTCAAATAAATGGGAATTTATGGTGAAGATATGTTTCATTCAATATGTAATCATTAAAACAAATATTGTGTTCACACCTTCGTTAAAAAATAATTTCTTGAAAATACAATTAACAAGACCATTTTGTTAATCAATACATTAAAAAGATATATATGGTTCAAAATAAATTTATAAATTATTAAAAATATTTCAATAAAAATTGAGAAATTAATTTGAAAAAATTAATGAGGATGAAAAACTATTTCCAATAAAAAGTGGTTAAATAAGATCATTTTTAGACGTATATTTTATGAACTACATAGAGTAAAAAAGAGAGGAAAATTTGTACTAAAATTTAAAACCTCCAAACAATAGAGGTTAAAAAAATTATGTTGTAAATTCGGTAATATTTATTCGCATTCCTTAAATTATATTTTGTAATATACAATCCTGATTAAAGTTGGATTAAAACATAATTCCCTTACCACAAGTCTCATATTGCATTATACATGATCGAACATACTATATAATAAATATAGATTTATTATAAATATATTATAGAACAAATATACTCTTTATATAATTCCATATATAATTTACTTATTACATCTTATCATCTATTTATTAATAAATCATTACTAAAATCGTTGTTTAAGGTGATAACTACTTCACATTTCATACATGTTTTGGTTCAGCGGTCAGGGTCATATTTCTATGATCAAATTTCCATAATATAATTTTTTTTATTCCAGATATAACTATAGTATATACTAATTATATATATATATATAATTATTATTTAAATCCATAAAATTAAAGTTAAATAACATTGCTTCATAGAGGTCATAGTCTATATATACACATGAGTGGCATTGACATTTTTTAACTAGTGTATGTGTAAAAAGATAAATTTTAAATTATAATTACAGGAAAATAAATATGTAATATATAAAGTATATTTTAATTATTTTTTATTTATATCCATTCATGAAAAATGGTTATAAAATATGAACTACATTTCTACGTAGAGATAGTTAGTCGTACGTACGAATGAGTGATGTTTTATTTTTCCATGTGATTGAATGGAATTGTATAATGGTTGTTCCATAAAAATAATAATAATTAATTATATTGTATATAATAAATTAATTATGCTTTAATGAATACTATATATATAGACGAGTAATATAATAAAATAAAACAGAATTTACACTGTTAGAATTTATATGTTTTTGTTGAGAAACCACTTTTGGGTTACAATTTTTCCCTTTAATGGATGGTATTTTGGAAGGACAATAATATCATAATAATTTTCACAAAATATATTATGGAACTATTATATGTATTTTTCTGTATATAAGGATCTTTATGTGAGTAAATTAAATGAAAGGTGGTATCCTTCTACGATGGGAAGAAACAACACAGTTGGATTTACTTAAAATATTTAATAATATATATTTGCATATATAATAATTATTTAATTTATAACAAAGGAACAAAAAACAATGAGATAATTTTTTATAAGGTAGAAATGAACTTAAAAATAAAATTTTATTGGTTTTAGACACAAAATATGCCATCTCATCTTGTTATACCTTATTATTATCCATTTAACCATATCTGTGTTAAATCACCTTTCTTCAACGATAATATTATTATCTGACAAAAAGTAAAATGGGACCTCAATAAAATTAAATTAGATTCAAAATATGAAATACATTTTATCTTATTTAATTATTTTTAGATGTATAAATTACAATTAATATAATAACACAAAATGCATGAAAGCATTTTTTGTGAAATACCAAATTTATGAGAAAAAACCATTTTAATATGAAATAATTTAATTAAAAGATCTAAAAGAATATTTATAGTTAAATTATAAACTAAATAAATATTTTATTATTTTTTATAAATATAAAAATGAACAAAATATTCCATACATTATTATTAAATGTAAATACAAAAAAAATAGTTTTAAATTGAAATAAAATATATATTCTCATCTAAAATTTCATGATAGTGCTTCCCTCATAAAAATAATTTCTTAAAATAAATTATTTTACTACTGAAAATCTAATAATGTTGAAATCTACAAACAAAATAGGATAAATTATTTTTTTAGTGATAATTTAAATAATTATCCTGTGGTTTAAAAAAATTCTGTCATATTGAGGTGAAAGATATCTACTAAAATTACTTTTCATAATGACCAAAAATTAAGTTTACCGTATAAAATTATATTCATTATTATTATTCCAAAATAATGAATCCATTTTATAAATGTAATTAAAATAATTTTAAGAATATAATTTCATATTAAACTAGTAATACATGAAGAGAAGATGTTATCATGAATAAAATTATTTTTTTAATTTTTTTTAAAAAAATACCGAAATGAAGAAAAAAATTTATTAAAATTAAATTATTGTTTATTAATAATATAACTTATCAAATTTAAATATAAAACCAGTTTAATTGAATATTTAACTCTTTTAATTCAATAAACAATAAGTTGGTTTTCAACAAAATAATAATTTTCTCTATTTATTATAAAATCAATCTATAGAGACATAAATAAATTTCAACCTATTATAATTTCAAAATTCTTATTTAAAAATGATATGTTACATAGAAAATTAAATTTTTGGAGAGTGGAAAATTTTATAATATTAATTCAAAAATTAAATAAAACCCCTTAATGAAGAGAATATATTCTTGAACAGTAAAATTAGTTTTTATAAAAATTTATTAGTAATTTATGATTTTATTTAATTTATATAAAACCATTATACATATTTTTCAATATATGATTATTCATGTTCATATCACTTATATTAATTTCAATATTACAAAAAAACATTTATATAATAAATTGTATGTCACAATTAATTTAAACTTGTTTTATCATGTAAAGAAACTTATAATAGAAATACAACATATTTTAAAATATATATCCTAAAATATATAACATTCAAATTCTACATAACATAGAATAATTAAAATATTGAAATTTTATCTCTATGATATAGAACACTAAGGTTGCCTCTACCTTATCACATCCCCAAGTTTCTTTGTATCTTCTATTAATTTATGGTTTTTCCAAAAAAAACAATGACCAGTAGAGAGGTATTCTTTTAAAAAAGATTATCTTCATGATATAGAATCTAAAACTATTGTTCCTCATAATACATATCATGTTTTTTTTTGTATGGACTCTGAGTTTTGTACATATGAATAATTGGGTATGTACATCCTCCATAGAGATACCTGGTACACATCGTGATTTGCGAGAGATTTAGCAGATGTTCGAAATGATAATATATCATCTTCACAAGATTAAGATTTCCAGACATATCGATATAACTAGGTATCATCTTACACGTGAATCCAAACATCATAACCCCATTCCAATGATATATTCATAAGAATACCTTTTCATAAATATATAACTATAGATACCATCAATTATTGTTAGTATAACATTTCAATCGATTATGAGTTCGCCTTATATAATGCGGAATAGATTTAATCATCTATATCATTTCTATTGTTTTATTAGTTCTCAATAGATTTATTCATCCAATATTATCCCATAATTATAGATTAATTAACTTCCAATAATAAATGTATTCATAAAGAGACATTTAAAATCATGAATGAATGATATTAATTCAAGAAAATCCAAAAAATGAAACACTTGATCTTAACCACCATTTAAATATATGGATAAATATCTCGATATGTATTCTATATTTTATTGGTCACCTCATAGTAGAAAATTGTATGAGTAGATATATAAAGTTGAAACTCATCCTTGTATACAAATATTCCTTGATACTTCTCGATAACCTTACAATAAGCCTCTGATATCATATAGATATAACAGAATAAGGTGAACCACGAATCATTAAAACTTTTTTAATGCATATCCATGATATAGAATCATGAAAAAATTATTCCCTAATAAAAATAAAGCATATTAACTTAAAAATATGATAAAATAGATCCAGGCATTAATTATATACTTTATATGTTTTTGGGAGTATGAGAAAGGAATTTGTGGTGATATTCTCCAATTTCCTGCTTGGATAATGAAAATGTTTTAACATTCCCATGGACATCTATCAGTCAACCGAAATGTTCTATAATACCATGCACTGTGATATATAGTCTATAAAATCCATTTTTTGTTTTCCATCTAGAAATATTTTTCTTGATATTTATAAATAATTTAACTTCAAGGATGAATAGATAAAGTGGAACAATGAGATTAATCTAATAGACCCTTCATTCGATCTATTATTGAAGGAACCCATAATTAGTTCATGAAACTTAACATTCTAACACAACAATCATTGAACTTATGAGCATTTCTATCCTACATTGAATGTCCCACATCCTCTGTCTTTTTCTATTCAATACTTAAATTTATGTGTGGTTCATAATATATCCAAAAATAAATCATTAGTCCCCTTTCCACACAATTTTATGATCTATCATCTATTAATCCATAAATATGGGATCTCTTTTAATCCTTATCAAGAAAAAACTATCATGTTCTTTTCAACTCGGTGCATTGGAAACCATGTTCAATTCCATAGGGTGATAATATATTGAGTATTGATAATATTTAATTAACTCCAACCATATCCTATTTCACATATTCAACTTTTTCAATATAAAAATCTACGAAATGATTTTATAATTGTCATATATGTGATATTATTCGATATAAGGGTAATTCCTCAATTACATTAATTAAAAAATTACTACTATAAATTCTATATCTCGAATCTGGTAATTTATATCATGAAATATTATTTTGTGTGTGTTATAAGATGTCATCATATCATTATGAATGATGATTCATCCTGGTACATTTAATGCATCACAAAAGATCATAAGTCATTGTCCACTAAATGATAGTTCTTGTATAAATGGTCTTAGTATCATTATTTTATACTTCATTAAAATCTCCTCACTTTCATTTGTATTATAGAACATAGATAGATCTTAATTGAACATGAATACTGGTTTAGGTAGCTATGATAAATCACTCCCAAATCTACAGGTTTATCCTTTCATTTAAAGAAAATTATGGTTCATTTTTATTGGGGCTACTTTTCATCATTACATGATAAATTTAACCTTTAATGGATCCATTTATTTAAACTCACATTAGATTATCTAGCCAAGAATATTAATTGATAAATCCAAAATTCACCATTGGTAAGTTTAGCATACAAAATATCCTTTCTTAAGGATTTCATCAAAATCCTAAAATATCCTTCAAGTACTTCCTTAGTCATCGAACATCTATGATTATCATCTATAAATACTACCAAAATCTAATCATGGTAATCTATTAATACTATATTCATTAAATCAATAATTATATTAGTAATATTAGTAAATCCAAATGGAAATATTGTAATTTCATAATGACCATACCACAGACAGATGTTTTTCATGTGTATATCCTCCTTCCTAACTCTCTACTAATAGTATTTATGATAAAAAATAAATCATTGAAAAACTATTGTTATCCATATAAATTTTTAATCAAATAATCAATATGTGGTAGATTTTACATTTTCTTGATATTGATCGTTTTAACACCCCGATATTCAATGCAATGATCCATTGAACTATCATTCTTCCATCCTACGTTAATAAATTTTATTGATAAATGCCGAACCAAAAATCAGTCAGGGGGCCAAAAATAATAGAGCCCAAGAGAATCATCACATAATATATTATAGCATTTGGAGGAGAGGTAACCGATGGTAATAAAGATGATACCTGAGGTTGAATGTGTATTCTTGGCGGCCAAGAAGTCCACAACGATATTTCCCTCTCACCATTTGTTGGCAATAGCAATGTGACTGGAGATGAAATTTAAACATTTGTACACATGATATGTGATAACCCAATGATTTCAAATATTAATTGGTATAGCTCAATGAAGAGTGGATAAATATTTTTCCCACCTCAATAAGAAAAATAAAGTTATAAAGGCACAAATACAGTCCCTTTTACATGTATTATTCCTCAAACAAGGGAAATTAAACATGAACAAGATAGGCACTAAATGGATGTATGATAGATCTGTCATGGGCGCGAACAATTCCTCTAGCCCTCAAGTTACCATTGATACACGACCCGCTGGTTTTTATTTTGAAACCACAATCTGGAGGGGTCTTGTGAATCCATTTACCCTTTGATGGAGGACTGAGATGAGAAATAAGCGGTATTTTTCAATGAAGTAGCCTACAAAGGTAAAGAGAATTCTACCTGCATTTAATCAATGTGTCAAGTTCAACTACCGAGGATCAAGCCCAGAATATTACATAAAGCCTAAAATTCCTTGAATCCTTAGGACTAATATTGTTGTGTGAATTCCAAATAATCCAACATCCATCGGCTATGAAAAGACTCATCACGTTGATTTTGTGGGTCATTTCCAATGTATCATGGAACCAAGTGTGAATAAAATAATTTATTATAGTGTACTAGCCATTTTTCCCACAAAGGTACTAAGACTGAACAACACATATGGAGACCAATATCATTAAAATATTGTATTAGTGATGGTCTTCTCATGAGGTTGATGACATCAATTGTAGATGAATGTGAGAGAGACGCACCTATGATGCACCTATATATTAATAGGCAGTGCATGGATATAAATGTTCTGAAAAAGGAAACTAATCTTAGTTGGGATATACTTATAAAATAATTTAGAACTCCATGGATCATGAAAATAATCCCCATGCAATATTCGTCCTTACTATTTAGTTGGGAATGTATCAGATGTGGATATAGTAAAGACCAACCTTTAAGTGTCTGAACTAGTGCCAATGGTATCATGTGTTTCCTACATATTGTGATCGAGAGTAGAATTAGTAAAATAGGTATATTTTTGACCAATATTATGGAGAATTTATTAATTGGGATTCAATGAAAATTCTAGGTTCCACTCCATCCATTTAGAGTTCCATTACATGATAGAACCAAAACTAAAAATTCAATGATAGTGCTGGTGAAGGACTACTAAGTGGTATTTTAATTCATTTCACAACCTAGATATCCTACCTCATATTCCATCTAGACCCTTCTTGTATTTGTTGACCATAAGATTTTCCCAAAATGATGTTTCTTCCAAAACATTACATGCCAACCTCACTTGTAGATGGTTTGTGGTTTCAATCACACTTCATAGGCCAACACATCAACAATTAACACAAAATCCCATCCTATTCCACATAGCATAGTGTCATTTTCCATGACCCTATGTATCCCATATTAAGGAGATGATTGTTTTGTCAGTGATATAAGGAACATATTTTTCAAAAAAGATTGTGGACAAGACTTTCATGGGGGTGGAGGATGGAAAACTATTAACACTTGTGATGCAATCGTAGAATGATAGGAAATAGTTTTTCTATTTAAGGGTTTTTTGATATTTTATCAATAAGACTATCATTAGGGTGATTAAAAACTCTACCTAGGGGATTTTGTGCCCTCAGATACACTATGGGGAATTGTTTTTTTTAAATTCCCAGTATTCAAAAAATCCACTTTCTTCTTGCATTAGATAATGAATTGGTGACGTACACACTTATCTTCACTCGATTGATGGTTTGGATAATAAATTTTCAATATAAAACAAGGATATGGTCAAAATATTGAATGGTATTGATTTTAACTTTGAGAAATAGTAGAATATCATCTGAAAAGAAAACGCTTTAGCACCCTTCAGTGTATGGATTGCATTGGAAATAGTTCATCTGACCTTTATTAATACTCTTGTTAAGGTATCTACTATGAAAATTCAGTTCTAGAATGATGACACCAATGGAGAAGGTATCCCCTTTCCAAATTCCACAATCCTAATTGAGGAATAGGTAACATCTCTTAATTAATATGATGGATAACCAGGGGAGGAGATGTATCTAAAAGAAGATTAATAGAATATTATGATAATCCCATGAAGCACATCACCATAATGATGAAACCCCAATACATATTATCATATGATTAATCCATATCATGTTGGATAGGAATATTAGATCTAGGGATATTTTTATTGATTTCAATTATCATTACATGAGAAATGGAAAAGAAAATTGGAGTAGATGTTGGACAAAAAATTCCCTGTTGTTCCCAGATATCTAATTCATAAGGTGAATTGAGATTTACTTATTGATAACTGTTGAAAAAAATATTATAGGTAATGTTTTATATTCTGATGGGATGATTATTTATAATATATTATGGATTTTTCACATTTTTAATGATGATAAGTGAAGTTTCACTAGAAAACTAAGGTAAACCACCACCACTAACTAAGTCTTTGATAATCCCCATGGGTTAATTCTTGATGAGGACCGATGAGTTCATGTAGAAGGGTTTTTTAAATCCATAATATCCTCAAGAACATTCATCATTGAGAGATAGTTATTATAAGTAGAAAAACAATGATTAATGTTATCAAAGAGACTGAATAGCTTGAAGGGTAACCAACCAGCTTTCAAGGATTTATATCCGCATGTAAAGAGTAAAAGAAGGACAAACAATACTTCTCATTAAAAGTGGGTCAATAGTTATGGAACTATCCTAATATATAATGTTTTGAGAATAAAATAACATCCACTCATGGATACAAACCTAGAATAAGGATGTATTGTGATACCCTTCCTCGAGCCTAATCACTCTATCTCATTCACTAATTGGTCATTCATTTTCAAGAATATCATCAGCCAGATGTGTCATTATTTATATCAGATTGCTAAAAGTACCATTTTCCAATCATGCATCAAGGTACCTTTTATAATTTTTAATATCTTCCTTAAGACCATCCATATCTTGGAAATGATAGGGTTTGTAGGACTCATAGGTAAGATGATCACCTTTGAGAAGTTAGAGTTTATTTTTTAACCCGTCCGAAGACACATAACATATGTATTTCTCCAAAGATCTATTCACTATCATATAATGATTGAGTTAAAATAAAATATATAAATTTAAGTGTAATTAACCGAAGGTGAATTATATTCATATCATAATCTACTTGATTATATCAATAAAAGTATATAATTATGAAGAAAATCAAACAATCTCCACTATACCAAATCTTTATCATGTTATCCTATGCATAGACATATCCCAAATGATTACACCAATGTGGTATAACCCCAAAAACCAATGATTTACCAAAACATTCTTGTATACAATTTATAGTGACATATATTATTACATATATATGCGACATCTTATTATATCAATATTCATTAATTAAAATTATGATACATGCTAGAACATTAAATCATTATTTGTTTTGGATAATATATACACAAACAACATATTCCAAGAATTATATTAATATGAGAACTATAAATATTTAATGGTTTTGAATACTAGATACACAACAGATATATTCCATGAATGATATTACATGTATTTAAAAACTAAATTTTTACATATTACACCTCTTAGACACAGTCTACTTAAACCCCTTCAACATAACCAAGTGAAAAGAAAAATAAGAAAGGGTAATCTAAAATTATTAGTGAGGGTAAACATATGATATATAAAGCAATGATAATAAACAATAATAAAATAAGAAATAAGGCATTAGAAAATTATCATAATAAAAAATAAATATACTTAATCAATCAATGAACATTAATTATAAATCATCTAATAATATATTGTCATAACAAAATCCGCCAGTCAGATATATGAGAAATAGTCAATAATAAATAATAATGCCTGGGAAAACATCATAAGAATAATATATAAGTTTTTTTCATACACATAATCATAAAAAATCTTTTTTATATTCGATTTTATCTACCAATACAATCATAGTGGATTAAGATAACATCACATTACATTATATAAATAGTCATGGTGCAATTCCAATACTATCATTATTTATGGAGTCTTTTATATAACAATGTTCATAGTAATTCCAATTATAATTATCTAATGAGATATCCATTATTATAAAATTAATTGGAAGGATATATAAATTTTTCCCACTTTTAAAATAATCATAATGTATTCATCTGTCTTACAGACGAACATAAAGCATTCATCATCTCTGTAGTTTATATGTCGTGGTTAATAAAAGGTTTTGATAAACATATCATAATCAATGTAATAAAACATATAGCAGAATATTAGAATTATATAATTAGATCTTATCCATAGTAACAAATAATAAATGAAAAATGGTTATACATTAGATAAAATATTTTTAAAATGTCATGGTAATATTTTTTAAGGAAAGTTACCCTTCACTGTGATATCACTTTTTTAAATTAAAAATATTAAAAATTATGATAGGAATTAACTTTAAAAAACATATAAAATAATTATGTTATCCTCAAATAATTGAGCAGTCATGATGGTGATAAATTCTATTCATTTTTTAATTGTTAAAGTAGTGACCCTAGTCAAATATTCATCAAAATTACCATGTTTAAAAAACATAGAAAATATATAAATTTAATTTTTTTCAAGAAAAAATAAAATAAATGTAAAAATTTATTTAAAAAATCATTGAAGAATTTCCAAAAACATTATTGATAAAATTTTAAAAAACGTGGAAATTGAATGAAACATATTTATAATTGGATGAGGAAAAATATTATCATATTTTATTTTAAACATTTTTTAATACATTTAGTGTATTAAAGAAATAAAAAAAGAAATAAAAAAACAAAGTGATAAAAATTAAATTAGGAAAATAAAATTTTAACGGTTTTACAAGGAAATTATCTTATAATTTCCTTAATGTAAATTTAAGCATATAAAATCATAATTAAAATGGGGATGCAACCTAAGTCCCTTTTCTAAATCAGTATTTATCTTCGAACATTATAGTACCTCAAACATAATAAATTTATAATTATTATATATATATATATTCTATAAATTATTCATATATAGCATTCCATATAAAATTTTCTTATAAAAAATTATCTAATATTTGTAAACAAATATCATTAAAAAATATCCATCCTGGGTGATAACTGCTTCAATTTTTTATGCTTGTTTTGGTTTATGAATCCATGTTCTTGTACATTTATCATGTTTAAATAATATCGATATTTTTAATAATGATATAAATATTATAATTATTCATTATAATAATTTTTTAATCACACTTTAATTATGAAAAATAATTATGGATGAAAACATTTCATTGATGTTTTAGTCCACACATACCCTTGAGAAACATAATAAAATTTTAACTAGTAAAACAAAAAGATTGTAAATTGTATATTAAATTTAACATAAAATAATTATTTCATAAATATATTATATATTAATTGGTTCCATATTTATTTCAATCCATTTAAAATGGTGATGATAAAATAATTACATTGTTTGGATGAGAGTGTAAGTCATATATGTGCTTGAGTGATGTTTTCATTTTTTATAGGACATACAATGTTGGGATATAAATTATCCATGTTTATAAATTGTTATCATATTTAAGATAGTAAATTAATTATTTTATAATGGATAATATATATATATATATATATATATATATTAGGGAGAATAATAAATCACATTGATTATACTTGGTAATGAGTTTTATCTACCTGTTGATAAAGCTCTTTTTGATTAGACATTAATCTGAGAAATAATATTCTTTTGCAAGGAAGAAATGTTCTAGGACATGGGTATGAAATATAGGGTGGTATTTTTTAGGTATTTTTTGATATATAAGGATATTAATTTTGGAGTAGAGAGGATTTGTTATATCCTTTTATTAGGAGGGAAAAAAATACACTTATAATTACTTAAATGATTAAATACCGTATGTATATATAATAATCATGTCAAGTGTAAGAAATGCCCTGAGTATTTCAATATAATATTTTATGATGTTGAGATAAACATAACCAATCGCATATTTATTATATTCTGATACATTTTAATTGTGTCGTCCTTATTAAACAACATAAAAATCTTTTTATCCTTAATTATGATAACTGAAGTCTTTACCATGACAACATAATTATATGAAAAAAATAAAAAGTGGACTTTTAAAAAATAATTATTATTATTTAAAATTTGGAATAAATTATTTAATTTAATTTCTATATGTGGAACAAAGTTATTTTAATATAAGAACACATGATACATGAAATATTTTTTTTAACACTCGATTTAAGACCATAAATAATTGTTACAAGAAAAAAAGTAAAAAAATTGATTTCAAAACTTATTTGGTTAAATAATAAAATTCCACAAGTATCAGCACATTTTTATCAATATAAAACTAAATTTAATCTTCCAATTGTTCCATTAAATTTAATCACCCATAATTAGTCTTATATTTTAATATAATATTAGTAACCTTCAAAAAAGTCTGATTAGGGCACCCATATTAAAAAAAGTGATTTATGATAAAATATTTTACGCTTAAAAATGTATTTTAATGAACATATCCCATTATATATGATTCAAGAATGTTGTAGATATTTTTTAAATGATTACACCCAGGTTTAGAACAAATTTAACTCTTTTACCAAGGTGACAAATACTTTTTACCGTTACTATTCGTAATTAATGATTTTTAATTTTACCATAACAAAATATATTATATATTACTATTACAATTATCGATCCCATTTTATCAAATTAAATCATAAGATGTAGATGGCATTAATTTAAAATTAAACGACTATAATAAGATTAAGAAACAATTTTGGATTAATTTTTTTTCTTATGTATACAATATTTCATTCCAAATCATGAATAAAATTTATTCAAATTACCTTAATTGGATTATTCAAAATTTAATGAAATAATTATATTTTAAATATATCTTAACAAAAAATTAATCTTCATAAATTCATGATATGAAAATACAATTTTTAATAAAATTGTTTGTTTTTCCCTATTCACATTAAAATTAATATTTTTTTTAAAATCCAAAAAAATCACCCTAAGTTATTGGTTATATGATGATATAGTAAATTATATCACTATTATAAAATAAAATTTATAAAAATATCAGAGAATATTTATAATATATTTTCACAATACGAAATTGAAACCATTTTTGAATAAAATGTATTTTTGAATCATAAATTGATTTTACTAAAAGTATAGTATTTATTTTTTAATAAAATTAAATTAAAAAAAACCATTATACATATTTCTCAAATTTTGGTAATTCATATTCATATACCTAATTTTTGTGAATAGGTTTTAAATGATATATTTAATGAATCATATTTATATTTTGTTTCTTTTATACTCTGTGTTTTTTGTAAAGAAATATAAAAAAGAAATAAATTTTATTTAATGAGAAATATATCATTAAATTTCAACGTGTTTAAATGATAATGAAAACGTTTTAGTATACTTTTAAAATTCATGATTAAATAAAAAAATATGGTCAAGCATCTGAAGGTAAGGATGACATTGTGTAGATGTAGGAGATACAAAATAAGTGTTCTGACATAAGGCATGGACATACATTTAGAAAATCATCACTATATCACTCCTTCGGAAAATCGAGAACTATATAAAATATCTTCATTATTATATTATTTTCCAATTTACTGGTGATTTCTATTACATAACACTCTATTCAGGGATCATAATCATCATTCTAAGAATATAATATTGGGAGAGTTGTGGCCTAGCCTCGTGAGGGTTGAGTCTATCAATGATGTCAGGGAATATATTTTGATATTTTAATAGTATATTTCCATATTGGATAAAACAAATTAAAAATAGAATGCTATCTTCTTTTATATCTAATATTGAATCTATAATCTAGTGGAACAATATGTGGTGGATCAATCCAATTAATCTCATTCTATGTTCTTAGTGACAAAGTGAAAAACCTATTATGGTATACTTCCTTAGAGGGTTGATAAATTTAATCCATTAGTAAAAGCGGATATGGTGGAATTAGAAAAACTATTATAAGATGTAAAATAATAATGGAAGAGTCCAAACTTTATTTACCATTCAATATATTGGGAACAAATATTGGCCACCATGTGTTAAAGGATAACATCCAACCAATTAATGGGGATTTTATATTATTCCCTATAATAAAATAATACTTGTTTTCACTTCCTATCATTCTAATTTTTCATATCCATCAATTTAAAAAATAAAAAATAAAAAATATCTAATATTAAATGTTTTATGCTTGATGTGGGAAAAACAGTCAATATAAACTACTTAATTTCATTAGTGTTCCAATTGGGGACATGTAGGATACATGTATAATATCATATCATCCACGATATGAAAACCCTTGGAAATGGGGCAATTATGTTAGTTTGATTACAAAAGGGGGATTTCCCCACTATCCGTTGTTTAAACATAGGTCTTAACCCCAATGGAGTTATAGTTTCACATTATAAAAGTGAAGTTGGGGAATTATCTTTTGACCTGAGGAAATTAATTGACATGTTAATGGGTTTATTGATATTGTAATATTTCATGTAAAATATGAATTATATATTCCATTACTATACTATTATAATGTATGAATCCTCTTAAACATGTACCCTAAACTAGTTGTGATTTGTGACTAGGTTATTATTCAATATCCATAGGGGAGTCTATTTGGGAATGAATGCTGCATGCTGTATGGTGGGTACCCATCAAAGGAGGAGGGCTGAGAAAAGTGGTATGTTCCATCAATGTAGTGGATCTTGTTTATAGATATAGAAATGGTAGATATTTCACATCTACAACTCTACATGGTGTTGTAAAATATTTTATTTCCTAGAATGACATTGCACTCTCTTAGTGTTATATCGCCATGCACTAGGCATATCGACCTTATGTACCAGATTAGATGATAGACATCTAGGTCAAATAACTATAGGAAAATAGAAACTTGTGTGAGATATGAGAATAAAGGGATTCACAATTATCCATATTGGATACCAATATGAACCAATAATAGTATTGTTTTAAGTTATTTGGCTTTATCTAATAGGTAAGGTATTCAAAAAAATTATGATTTGTCATGATTTAATGGGTTAAAACATGGTACAATCAATCCCAAAAAAAAATTTAGATAATTTATATACAAAATTAATGAAAAAAATGTTACTAAATTTTAAAGGTTATATTTATTTTACAATGGGTTGTTCATAGTTTACGTACATGGAACTCAAACCAAAGTCATGCCATTTAATTCTACAAATATCAAAATTGGTAGTTTCACATTTTAATCCTTTTGTAAATAATACTGTGAGGTAATGATGTTTATGTTTATTTATATTTGACCAAATTGGGATAATACTTTTGGGTTCTATATTTCATACCATCATATTTGGATATAATCATTTTATAACTGAATAATTAAAAAAGGATACCCAATAAATTGAATTCCATAAATATCGAAGATAATATGTAAAATATATAAAATTCCATTGGATGAAATTGGGAATATAAATTAATTTTCATCTAATCTAATCATATGGTAAATAATATAAGGATATATATATATATTATTGAATTTAAATCAAGCTACACACAATTCATGTAGGAGAAACCCATTCAACATCAATGTATAAAATATATAGAATGGTTAATGGAGGCATCCTGAAAGTATTGGGAGGTTGTTGGGACTTAATTTTATCCATACATTAGCACAACACATGAACATAATGTAGTTAGATATTGTGTGGTTAGTATACAATCCCAACTACATGTTGATTCCTCCGATATAAGGGTTGGTGAATTGTTCAGTTTTATGACATTTGATAAGGATACACTTTAAGTTTTCACATCATGCAAGGTTTTTTATAAGATAGTTTGACATCATATGTTGTGGATGGAATCCATGCCTTTAAAAATCATGAGATAAAGATGATGAAAAAAAATAATGTCACATGGGGATAATGAAAATGTTATGTAGTACAAAGTCATGTATATTAGAGTAAAATAAACATGATTAAATTTTTATAGAAATTTATATGAGTCATACTCAATGAACCCAATGTCCACTACAAAAAATATCATAAATGGGTTCACATTGTTTATGGTCATGATGTTATGAAAAATGGGGTTAGTAGTTTAATTTCATGTTTCTATGATATATGGATCTATACTATTATGCATATAAAAATTGTTGGGAAGTTTTTAAAAAAACATCGAATCTCACATCATCAGTACGTAGTGAGGGAATCAAGGGGTAATAGATGAAAATTTGTATAAGAGTAGATATCATGGGAATATGTGTTGGGGTAAAAATGATATATCTACAATGAGGAATAACCTTGAAAAATGTGGAAGATTAATTATTGATGAATTCCCAAGACTTATTAACCCTAAAATAAGATAATATTCCGATGAGAGTAAAAAAGGGTGAGTTAAAAACATTATAAGAAACAATGATGCATATTGGGTGTATAATATCTATAATAACTAATTTATTGAAATAGATGAAAAATTGGATGATGATGAAGACATTAAATATTATAAATATGATTTATAAAAAAGTATTTTCATTAATTTGGGAAAATTAGATGAGATCAACCACTAACCATTTTTTTTAAAATGAAATCTATTATGAAAATATTTATAAGAATTATTTAAGATGTGTTCACTAGATAAAACGAATGATTATACTAAACAATTGTTTCATGCCCAATAGGTAGTCTGATAATAGATAAAATATTTGTGGTTTACTTCACACATTATAGATAAAAATTGTGTATATAATACAATGGATGATGGTAAAGATTTATATGAGCACCCTGGAGTTATATTGTCTTGTATTGAGCACATTGATAGGTCAAAACAATATTAGTGGACATCCCAAACAATGAGAAACCATAAAATGAAAATAGAAAATGGGAAATAATGTCTTGGGAAAATTTTTATTATGTCTAATGAATATTAATTTTTGTTTGTATATGTTAAAATATTGGTGTAGAGGTTTTATGTCGGATTTATTTTTCCTAGGGGTACTAAAGTTTAGGGTTATATAATATTGTTAGAATAGTGATGATGTTTTAGTTCATTTATATTTCACCTTAGGTTACCAAGGTTTACGTCCCATCACTAGTTAGGTAATTTCCAACATTAATAAGAGTCATAATAATGATTTTGAGTACACCAACTTCATTTAAAACACAATTTCAGGTCATGATGTGTTTATAATAGAGTGTCTACCAGTTTAAGTTAATAGTGTCTTGACCATAAATGGGTTTAGCATTCCTATAAAACATAGGGATAGTTAACATCCCAACATTAATGGGGGAGATTTTGACAAAAAAACATTCAATTATGAAAATAAATTGGGTTTTAATTATTAAACTGGAGGGTTGAAAATTAAGTGCACATAGCCTATTAACATTTCCCTTTGATGTAGGTATCAACTATAGAACATTAAGGGAATGTACGAAAATAAAGGGGATATAATCATCCACACAAAGTATGATTAATGTTAAGTTAATGAATTAAAACAAAATATGAAGTCTAATAATCAAAACATGTCTTCTAGAGTAAAAATCAATCCAAAAAATACTACATAGGGGGTGGGGGGAATCCACACATAACATACTCATGTATGGTAGTTGGGAAAAGTAGAAACATTCACTATTAGTTAAAGGGGGAACAAGGCCAGCTAAGAATCAATAAGGGTATCATCATTGAGGGACTATATATTTATCCCGCTCAACCCTACTCTCAACTCGCATTACTCGACACCTCTCTATGTCAGATCTGGAGAAATGGAATCATTGTGTTTCTCAGATGTGGGGTTTGGCAGCTATTATTACTTCAGATGCATCAGGAGACAGTATTTTCATATGAAGTCCAATAGTTTCTTGACAGTTGTAATTTTTTATTCATACTCAATGCTATTAGTGAATATTTTTATGTGAATCACTACGTGAGATCTTTTTATTTGATTATTAATTGGTATTGATGTCATATTTTATTACTAATTTTGGTGACGTGTATATCTAAGAGGTTCTATATGTCAGTGTTGATGGTGATGACAAAGTGGAAACAATGGTGAGGTGGGTTTTCTGTGATGGAAATAGTTCTGGTTAGGATCACTCTAGCGATGTAGTGACATTAGGAGGAACAACTCGTGGCAGTGTCCCACCAAAGATTTATGGTTCCGGGGTGATGAGAAATGTGGTGCTATTTTTTTAATTTCATATTTGGGATGTCTTTTTTTGTTATATCATGTTATGGTACTCTGTATAAATAGTGGTGTATTGGTGGTATCTTGTTGAATTTGAGGTTCCCACATTACAATATAGTATTTTTTGAAGTTTCTAAAAAATGGATTTTCTGTGTGTGTGACTAGTTCTAGATAAAATATTTAAGCATTATTATATATCTCATAAAGGGGAATGATGAAAAATTTTGATCTATGATTTTGGGGTTATAGGTCACCAACCTCATGATAAGAGGGGTGGCATCATCTCATTTGAGTACACATTCCAATTTCAATAGTTTAAGCACTTTACCAAATGATATCAACTACACAGTTCCGAAATATACATATATGTCTAATTTATATATATTTTAACAAAACGTTCCAAATAATATGAAAATAGAGTTTAATTTAATATAGTGAGGATGAAAAGTGTCATATACCTTTTTTTCATGAAATTGTGGATAAGGTGTCATGAAATTTTGAAACATGTGAAGTGTACCAATACTATGAAATTTAAAAACATATTTATTATAATAATAGAGGATCAACCAATATAACAATCAAACCATAAAATATTCCTAAACGTATGTGATTTTCACTCAATGTGATAAAAAATGAGTAATAGAAGATTTCTTAACTAAAATGATAGATCCGAACAAAGATGATTTATATGGATAAAAATATCTCATATATAACCATTAAAATGAGTAAAAATTGGGGATCTGTTTGGGTGTAATACTATGATACCGATTTTCTCTTCCAATATAAAAGGATTTACAATGAGATACAAGATGGGTGATAGAAAATTTGTTGAACAATATAATATTTATGATTGGTAAATTGTGGTCTCATGATTAAAAATCACAAGAGGAGTAATAGATAAGTGAGTGATGGCTATTGTCCATATTAGAAATATGAGTTATAGTATCAACTCCTAAAAAAATGTAGGTAAGAAAAATTATTTGAAAACTATCTTCATTCAAATAATGGTATCTATTATACTTCATCCACGAAAATATCCCTTGATGAATGTACCCTATAAGGGTGGAGAACCATGGTGAGTTGTGTTATCAAGGTAGTGGAATCCGTTTTGAAGAGGATGAGTACATGGATTCAATGTCAAGAATCCCAAAACTATATAGTAACATTGAATAGGAATATATGTTAGAGATCAATAGTATGAGATCTATTCCATTATGAGTAGGAAAATTCAATGGGGAGTACATTTATAGGTGAGGAAAACCCTCTATGTACATGAGATAAAGACACAAAATTTCCTCTGGAGACTTTTGTCTTCCCTTTGGTCATATATTTTAAGGACATGTATCTCAGACCAAGGTGAGGAGTTCTACATAGTAGAGACAAATAGAATATATAGATGAATTAGGTACTTAGTGATAATGAGGATGGAATTGAAGAAATATTTACAAAGTATAAGGTTATAATTCTTAGACCACATGAAGCTGAAGTTGAATTTCAAACAACATTGAACATATATGTTATTCGAATTTAATTCCCTTGTTCAAAGACCAAAATAGACTCTGCACCTTACAACTGTACAGTCATTGAAAATTTACCTAATGATAAAAACCCTCTAAATTCCATGGTGGGAAAGTAACCTACTAACGGGGCACTAAAAAAATTAAGAGGTGGGAGAAATGTGATAATTATGGTTTGTCCCAAGATAATAGATTTATAAATACCTAATTGTCTCATAATATGGTAATCAATACACACATTTTTATATGGGTATATGGGTGGTGACTAACATCATATATGAAAAGTTATCTATAAAAGGAACTCCACCACTATTCTGGTTATTTGAAATTATAAAAAATTATTTTATCTATATCGTTTTTAGTTCATGTATTTATTACTAGGGAAAATTATTTTTAACATCATGATTAAATGGTTTTAATAATATTGTTTAACATTTTATTCTAAGGATATGAGTTCCCACATAGTTTATCATTATACATTCTTGACAAATGTGATATGTTTTATTGATTCACGTGGAAATGACTAGTCTTGACTAGTTTAAAGTCATAAATAATGGAATTATTAACCACAGTGACTAATTGTGTTTAATTTTATTGTAGTTCTATAATGTTAAATTTTATTTAACAAAGATGATTTATCTTTCAACTTATTCATTTGTGACATTAACTAGTTTTCATCCAATGAAAGGAAATGTTGAGTATTTCATTTGAAACATCTAGTTTGTTGGATGGTTGATGTGTTCCCCATCAATAGTGATCAATAATTATGAACTGTTAGATTAATGTTTGTGGTTGGAAATGGAGACTCCATTTGGGATCCGACATCTATGTTTTTAATCTATTTGTTAATCTAATTATCAATGCTAACACAAAGTCACCCTAGATAGATACAAAAGTTAGGAATTCTTATTAAATTCATGAGCTACTCCATTATAATGAACATTAATCATGTGTAATTCTCAGAACCTATGTTTTTAAGGGGATTCAAATTCAGCTATTCAAACCTAGGACTTTTTATACAGTGCCTTCTACTCATGGATGGATATCTAGAGAAATAAGAGTAAAACCATGTAGAAAAAAATAAAATTTCTTCCATGAACAATGGAATAAGGTGTGTCTAGGGTAAGAATTTAATAATTAATAACAAAGCACATTTGATATATTAATGGGATAGGGAATTTTATTCTTATCTACCATCAATTTAAAAATATTACAAATGTATTTACCAAATTCCCCAATTTATTTATTTTTTTATTCATTGTAGAATGACGTATTGTTGGACTTAATACTATTATATTAATAAAATGTCATCCCCTTATAAGAACAAAAGAATTTTTTTTCATGAAAATGGTGTGAGGGTTCCAAAATTGATGAATGATATGGAATTTCAAAGACTCAATCATAGTCATGGTATTGTCCTCTTATATATTAATTGATTCATCAAACATTGAGAAAAAATCATTTATAGTAATATAAAATGTGAACAGATATATTTTCGTCGGTGGGTATGGATCCATTACAACAATTCCATATAACGAAAAGTTAATGTATAATTGGTGTTATGGTGAAGCTTTGGGAAGACTGATATGTGTAGATAGTGTACAACTATAATGCAAGAAACAATTTACTAAACTCTTTGAATCTTGGATCTATGGTAGGATATTTGTTTCCCAATCATTGTATATTATTTTATGGAATTAATACTATCTATTGATCTTCATATGCCCAATTTTGTGACTATTGAAATTCATGTCAATATCTCTTCCATTGGATGTATCTTAGATGGATTCCATCAATTTTTTGTCTGTATATGATCTATTCTAAATTGGTACCATCATTGATAGTCAAATTTAAGACACTTTTATGGACATTCAAACACATGGATTGTCTAGCTGAAATAGTTCCCATTGAATAAAATAAATTTAGGCATTCCTCACATCAAGTGATTCTACAATTTCAGAAGCATTAGAAAGTCCTAGTTGGGACTGATCGATGATGAATCGATTCACCTCTTTCTCTTACATTATGTGGTCCATGGTGATGACAAATTGATAAAATTCATTAATGACCAATGAATATTGTTTAATACAATCTAGAAACATATATATTTTAAAAAGTGTCTTCATATTAATTTTTAGACCACTAAACATGAGACACCATTGGAAGAACTGGATATTTAGCCTTTAAAAAGCAATTGAATTGGATTAAATGAATACACTCATTATTTATGAAATACTAGTAAATAGATACTATCTTAATAACATTATTAGATTCACCCTTCATGGGTTTTCTTGGAGCAAGTATTCTAATGCAATGTTCATGACCGGGGATGAAAGATTTTTGTTATTACAGATTGTTGGTGCACCCCATTGAAGTTGGAAAAAAGTATCACATAAGTTTATTGGAAATATTTATAAAGATTAATCTTAGTTTAACTTATAGGCCTTAAAGGGGTATAAATAAACTTACTGGAGGTGCTTTGGGGTATATTTAAAATTTTATATATTCATGTGCCACTGAACTATTTCGTATTTATTATTGGTGTAACATTATTTTCTCCATGTTTATTATATTTCTCAAATCCTTTAAAACTGTACCCAATGGTAATAAATTGAAACTGAAGTAGGAAAGAAAATAAAATTAACCATAGATTTTTACTTGGTTCTCTCTCATTGGGATACATGCAAGGATCCTACAATGGAAATGTACTGATGAAGAAAATTTACAAAGGATCTCTACCATGTAATGGTTCAAGATATGACACTTATATTTCTAGGATCACAACCATTACAATTCATATGGTCTTCTCATTACTTCCTATAGTGCACTCCCAAAGTCTCTCATTTTATGGATCACTTCTAGTGGAAGGGATCTACTTCTTCCTCTTCCTTTACTCACAAATCTATAAATGATCCACACATAGTTTACAGACCTTTAGGACCCCTCATTATAAATTATTAATGCATTCTCAATTATAGGTATATTCTATATTTATGTTATTTTTTCCCTTATACTTCACTTGTTTGAAAAAACTTTTAATCAAATCTATTGCATTCCATTAAAATCGAAAAGACATCTATTTACTTTACAAAAAATACATAACTCATCAATGGAAAGGTCCTCAATAGATTCCAAGAATTTTTTTCACTAGATAAGATGTAGAATCAAATAAATTCCTTCTTTCTGATTGGCTTAATGGTGAAGATCCTATATCATCATTTTCTCTTTTTGAATTTGTCTATTATAATTATACTACAAATAGTGTAATATTGGATGGTATCCCCTTATGCAAGAAATAAGTGTGATACCACTACGTGAGACCCGAGAGTTTAACCCCATTCCCAAGATCTTAAAATGTACCATTGTGTGAGTTCCTAGAATGTAACCTCTTCCACACTTTGTGTGAGATCCTACTATTAGACTTCATTTGTGCTATGAATGATATACTAGTTTGACATGCCTTTTTAAATTTTCAGAACATCCTAGAATGAGAACTATTTCATTCATTATGTGAGTTCCTAGTGCGAGACCACATTCAAGGTTTTTGCAAGAACTTGGAGGAGGACCCCATCCATGATTTTTTTGTGACATTGTTCATATGATGGGAATGTCTTATGTGATTTTAATCATGTATGTTCCTTCGAGAGATCTCCCGGTGAAAAACCTTTTTGAGACCTCCATGAGACTCACTCTTGGAGGTCACATTATAAAAATATTTTTATAAAAACACATTAATTGTTTAATGAAGTGTTATGGGTTATTTGTAGGTATAAATCCCAGACCATAACCCAACAAATTTTTCACAACTGTCTATTTACCCAACATATCAATCAACATTATGAGATCCACAAACCTCTAATTGGGGATTCAAAATTATATCTTGAGATGGTTAGTGGTGTTTTATTCTAGTACATTGTGTGATCTAATATGATATCTGAATAAAGAAATTAAATCTATTTGATATCCCATAATGATATCCGAAGACAATATTTCACTTTGTGATATCTTTCCATGAGACGCATTGAAAATCAGTCTTTTTCATCATGTTGTTTGTAAGATATCAATGCAAGATTATTTTTGACATTTATACTCCCTTGTATCAGTTCAAACATTCAGTCTTCGTGGGATCAGACTTCTCTCCCTCATGAAAGTTCATACATTCATTGTTTTCTTGATATCAGACAGTTTACCATTGTGCGAGATCATATATTCTATTTTCTCGTGAGATGAAATAGTTTCACTTTTTATGAGATCAGACATTCACACTATTCATTATTTCATATAGTTCTTCTTTTCGTGAGATCAGGAATTCAAACTTTTTATTAGATAATATAGTTCACCTATGTGTGAGATGAAAACATTTCTATTTTAATGAGATCAGACATTCATGCTAAATGTTCATTCCTTTTTTTACATCCATTCATCATCAACAACCAAAGACCTTGTCAACATAAAAAATCAACCCAAAGTCACCGCCATGTTGTATTTTCCCCGAACAATCTATCCATTTTGGTTCATTAATGAGTATTCACATTTTTATGCCACATTAAATTTTAATCCAACATCTACCAAAAATAACTTCTCAAGATTCTTTTTGCGATCACTTTAACTCTTCTCATACTCTAATACCACATAAGAAATTCTCAGTGTGGGAAAAAATAGTATCATGAAAATCTCTTCAGTGGATCACATCATTCTAAAATTGTCCAAAACATTCATCATAAACACATCATTAATGATATATAACCATTGATTAATAATAATTAGCATCATAAAATTTAAAAGTCTTCCTAGATCCCAATTCATCCTAACAGGTTCTCCCAAATCATTATTATGAAATTTTCTCCCCTTTTATAACAATAATTTCTCCCTCTTTTCCAACGAACTAAAAGGTTTATTGGATGTGGCCTCAAATAGTGTAAAGAACATAGATCCACACTTCCGGGAAGAATCATCATACCTCAGGGAGAGGGTATCTCGTATCCACACATTTTCATGGTGGAAGAGTTTATTAAAATCTAATAGCCATTTGATGCCTCTTAAATGACACATTGGGTATGTAATTCATCAGAATGATTGAAACCTATATTTTTATAGGAACATACTAAACATTCACAATAACATGATCCACTTTCTCATTGAAAAAATGGTATATAATATCAATGTGCTTTTTTAATTTATTAATGTATTGTTTTTTTGATAATATTTATAGAACATGAGTTATTGCAATGAATACCAATCATATAATTAACATAAATCACCCCCATTGACATATAATTAAATAACATATACCGTAAATTAAAAATTAACCCCCCCATTATTCAATGATCAATTTTTATTATAATTTTGATAATATAATAAATCATGAGGGTAATAAATTATTATATATCACCTAAAATAATGAAAAAAAAGAAATAAATAACATTTATTGTTCATCCCCTTGTTCATAGCTCATGGGACACCATAGGTAGGAATTTGAACACAGTCTGACTATGTAAACTATTGTAAATTTTACCATTGACTCATTTTTTCAATTGTTAATTGAAATATTGATTGATTTGGCACTTGAAAATATCAAAGTGATACTCATCTTTTGTAGCTTCACATATATGTTATATTTTCAGAAAATGAAATTAACAATTATAACTAAGTCCTTGAAATGTTATATAAGCCTACTGAGTATGAGTTATTTGTTGGAAATATGAGTTTAAGCAAATAAAAATAATTGTTCTTCAGGTCACTCAAGTCCATAAATTATAAAATAATGACTTTATTAAATTCATCATAGGAATCTCTTTTTAGATGAGGATGTGTCACCTTGTGTGCTGGTCTACATATGTCCCAAAAACTATTCTTATCTCCCAATAATCCATATATCAGTGGATAAAATAAAACTTTTAACTAAGAAATGATACCAATGATTGAATATTAAATGAATATCTAAGCACTAGATCATTAATGTATAACAATGAAATCTCTACTTTATCACATTTGGCTCTTCATATTATAATATCAATTTTCAAAAGAATACAACCTTCAAATAAATATTTAAAAAATATTGTTTTTGGTAACACCACTTGTTGAATCTCAAATAATATGAGAATTTTAAGACTTCATGATAATCTTGTTGCATGTATCTAAATCGACTAATACACCCATTCCCATTCAGTACTCACACCCATTGGGTCATTAATTCCCCATAATCTAGAACAAAAAATAGAATATCTTAAAATAATTTATCATGTAGTGAGTGGGGTACCTATAGAATGTGATGAAGATTATTTTTGGTAAATATTAATAGATAAACCCTTCGATACATTCTTTAATATCATTGTACTGTTTTTGTAATTTTCCAACAACACAGCCAACATCAACTGTTCG
Organism: Viscum album; assembly: GCA_963277665.1. Classification (NCBI taxonomy): domain Eukaryota; kingdom Viridiplantae; phylum Streptophyta; class Magnoliopsida; order Santalales; family Viscaceae; genus Viscum; species Viscum album. The sequence continues at coordinate 1,628,116,727 of OY728146.1, read as the reverse complement.
GGCCATGTGACTAGGAATTCCTAAATCACATGGTTATTCCTCTTGTGATATTTAGATTCTATCTTCATGGAATTTTCTAAAATTTTATTAAACCCATTTGTAGATATTTGCTTAATTGATTCTCCAAAAATATTCCGTTTTTCAAGGATAATTATTTCAGTATAAATCATTCTTCTTATCATCTTCACAATCTTATTCTTACAGTGGAGGGATTTTTCTCTTACATTCACTTCATTCCATGAGATATGACTTGAGAATTATTCAAGGATGTATTTATTAGAAAAAATTACCATTTAACTGGTTCACATCATCCATTCATGTTATGGTTGATTCTTCCTCTGAATTTCAATTCATCTTTATCAAAAGTGGAAAATAATCACCATTTTTATCTTATGTTCATATAAATTCATTCTATTATAGTTGTTGTGAGTATAAAATAAATGGTAATTGATACGACCTTTATTGAACTCATAGTTACAACCCTCTGGAAGTAATCATGCTTTTCTAATATTCATGTTTTAACCAATAATGGATTTTTTTATACACATACAATAATATGGATATCCATTTAGGTTGATTTTCCATCCCTTTTTCTTTTTTCTGCAATGTGTTTCCAAATTACCATGATTCAAACTTGTAAAATATCTTTAATTAATGAAAAAAATATTTTTATCATTTCAGGGTAGATATGTTGATGCAATCATAGTTATTCGTATGATATTGAGACCTTGGTGTTCTTAACACATACTAATGATGTGTCCCTGCCATCCCAAATAATAGAATTTGATGAAAAAAATATCTAAGAGACATTTCCATCATAATTTTCATATATATTATTCTTAATATATATTTAACAATATTTAAATATTTAAAATATAATATATATTCTTATATGTGAAACAAAAAATTTGAAATAAATAATAATTTCAAAATAAATATAAACTTTTTTATTTAGTTACTGTAAAAAAATAATTCTATTTTGTGTATCTCCATGATTTTTCCGATTTGTGGAACTGCATGTAGTTATCTTCCTCTCATTCATTAGAGAGGTTTCATCATATCCTATACTAGATATCCCAAAACTAGATATCCTTTAGGATTAGAAATTTATTTCATTTTATTCTTATATGTTTTCATATTTTCTTTTATTTTAATTTCACATACCAAAGGATAATCAACTAGTATGTGAAAATAATCCTTAAATTTTGGATTTCATTTGGAATTAAATTTATGGTATTTTTTCATGATATACTCTTTATATTTTCCCAATTGTTGAATATTTTTATCTCGTGACTCAATTTGAGTGTTATGTTCTCTCTCTAGATTCTTCCTTCTCTTCATCTCATCTTTTAATTCTTGGGTGAGTTTATCTATAATTATATATTTAATAGTTATCTTAGAATTCATATGAGAAATAGAATCATTACATCATACATTCTTGTTTTGTACCATTTTCATCTATTCAACTTGTTTAGATGGGTGTGTATAAATATCATCATTTATGGCATTAAATTTATGAATTTTATTTCAGTCTAGAGTTTATTCCATTTAAACATATTTTATTTTTGTATTTCATTATCTTGGGAATTATTATTATTTCTTATATATGTGTTCAATTCATCAAGAATTTTATATTATACCTATACCTTATTGACTTCAATTTAATTAACATAGATATGTATATGTTTAGATTTAATTTGTTCATCACATTTCGGATAAATTACATAATTTAATGGAAAAATTCCTCTTTGTTACTTCTTTGAGTTTCTCTATTATCAATTATATCAGCTTCAATTAATATATTAGGTTCTTCACTCATTCTTGTAGAGACATTTAGTGAGTATATATTCTCACTCTTTAAATCATCAAATTTTTTTGGTACTTTGTTGTTTTCTTTAAATTGAATAACAATTTTTCTATAGACACTTCTATACTAAGAAATACCACATATAGTCAACATATTCCTTTTAGTTCATCTATAACACAGGGAGATATGAGATAAAATCAAATTAAAACATCAATTCAAAAATTATAGTGAACCTTTTCATAGAAAAAATTCAACAAAAAGTTACCAAATCTCTAATACTAATTGTTACATCATAAAGTTCCCTATATACCCTTGGGGGTGTGGGAGAATTAGGGTATAGATATTCTTTTTGAAGATATTTCTTCTACACTAGATCATCTCATATTTGTTATAGGTGTCAGTTTGTTATCTATTTAGTAATTATATTGATCTTATAATTTACATCTATATCTAATGATTATACTTAGAAGGTAGATAAATAAATAAAACATAAGGAATCAGATATCTTTACATAGTTCAAACTCAATGGGATATATTAATGAATCATATAACGTAATTATACCAATGTACCAAATTTACTAAGTCTCCCTTGTAATTAATGTTTTTCCTAAAAACGTATATGCTTAGATTCACTAACTTTATTATTTTAGTTTCATCTTACTGCATCCAAAGGGTCACTCCTTAAATTTTATCCTTTATTGCCTCACTTCTGAAGGTATGGATCACTTTATTCTTTGATATATTCTCTCTACTCTGGAAAGGAATCACATATATCTTATAGAGCTGTATTTCCCTGCATTAGAAATAATGAATTCATCCTTAGTTATAGGTATATGGTCTATGAATTTTATTTTTCAAATCCTCGTTCAATTTAGTGATAACACCTAGACGTTTTAGATAATCATTATAGAAAATTGGAAGTGTATTATCTTTCTTATAGAAATAATAATCACCTCCTATTAAAAGATATATTCATGATATTCCATGTTTTATTTTCGTGGTCATGGATGTAGAAATTAGTAAAATATGTATTTAATATTTTTTGAATGTTGTGGAACCTCTATCATCTTATTATCTATCATAATTAAGATATGAAAATTATATTGATCAGAATATAACATATATTTGTATAAAATTTCACAAAAAAAATAGTGTGGTATCCTTATATGATACCATGGTGTGTATCCTCTTATATGAGATCTGGGAATGTACCCTTGTATGAGATCCTTGTGTGTAACCCCTTTCAATTTTCCCATGAGATCCTAGCATGAGGCTTCTTTCACACTTTTCATGAGATCCAGGTATGATTCTCATTGAATTAGATCCTATTATGTGACCACTTTTGTTCATTTAACATGATTCCTGTGTAATACCATTTTCACACATTTCATGAGAACGTGGTGCGGAAAACATTTTCACTTTTCATGACACTTCGTTCAGATCATGCACACACTTAAACTATATCAATTACAAATTTTCCATCATAAGGTCTCTCTATAAATTTCATTCAGGATATCTCTCTTTGATAATTCTTATCATGCATTGATTTTGATAAAATATTTTTGGAAAACATAATATGTGTATAAGAATTCAGTAAAGTGTTTTTATAGGAATAAATTCACTTCCATAAATCCAAGTGTCACTATCAACAGTCCATTCCACCACCACATCAATTGGAATCACATACTCCACAAACCTTTTATCCCTTTATCCAGTGTCAATCAGGTAATGTTTAGAGATTTGGTATTCAAGTTCCATGTTTGATCAATTGTGATATCTAGATGAAATACTATTAAATGTTTGATATTCCATCGTAAGACCCAAGGAAAATCAAGAACATATTGAGATCTCTCCCCAAGATCCATTGAAATTCATGAATGGTCATCAATCGTTGTGAAATATCTTAATGTGATATCACTTAAAAAATATTCCCTCCACAAAATTAGTTCAAACATTCGGGCTTCGTAAGATCAGTCATCTCTCCCCCATACAATATCACACTTTTCTTTTTTGTTTGATCAAGGAGTTATCCCTTGCATGAGATCGTTCATTCTAACATATTTGGTAGATTATACAGTTCTCCCTTACATGAGATCAATAAATCCCATTTTCACAATATCATACAGTTTTACATTATAAGAGATCATACATTCCCTCCTTTTGGGAGATCATACAGTTTTTCTTTTTAGGGTATTACACATTCATTCTTTTTGAGAGATTATACATTCATGATAACTCTTCATGAATAGTTTTGAAAAAAAAATTCAACAATATGGACCATTATCAACAAACACAATAAACACAAATTCACAATAATGATGAATTGTATCCATACACTAATCCTATTTAGATTACAGTTGTCATCCTTTTTTATATCATGATCTTTACAGAACCATCATTGTTAATTTACCAATATGAATACACCTCATTTAAAAAGATAATGGATTCATCCAAAACACTATTTCACGAAGTAACACCTCTAGAGTTGGGTGTGTGTAATATAAATACTCTAATAATTTTCCCTTAACATCTTTATTTATATTAAACAAGATATTAATATACTGATGGATCCTTGTTCATTATTCCAATAATGTAGTTGGAATGGTATTGATGAGGATGATATTTACATATTAAATGATGAATATAATTTTAATAATAAAATTTTATATATAATGTAACATCTTCTACATCATGATGATTAAGGAAATGAGATTCCTCATGATATCATAAATATCCAACCTCTGATTCATGCATGATGTGACGGGGTTAGTATAGACTATTCTCTTTTCTTTTAATATTTATATAGGCTAGGCAAGAACAATGGGATATCTATAGTGATTCCACATAATGAACATATAGTTTCATATATAAATATAGAATAAAAATTTTATTGAATAGTAATTAAATATTAATTTAACCTACTATTCTTTATAATAATTCATCCAATAGGTAGGATAATCTTATCTCCATAATAATTGATAAATACTACCAATTTCCCACTTACTTTGTCACAAAATACTATATACAAGAAAAAATAACATGATATACCTTAAGCTCTTGAAGATTTTGTATAAGAATAATTTTATTGATTTTTTATTCTTCATGAAGGTCAATCGATATGCCATTTGTCAATAACAATGATAAATTACAAAGCGGTAGCCATAAATCATCACTTGGTTATTCATTGTGTTTTCACCCAAAGGATGTCAAAAACATTCTCATGATCATTTAAAATGTACTTAATTTGTTGAAATTTAGTCAAAATATTATCCTCATAGAACTCCAAAACCCATAACATGAGGGTTTTGAATATATATGATACATGTCCCACTAGAATTATTTTCTATAATTCATCATGTTAATGGCTATCCATGCTAGTAATATGATTCATGGATTCAAAGAATTTAGTGACCTATTTATCATTAGGTGGTTTCAATATTTTATCTTGAGTAATCATCGACATAAGATTGGACGAGAAACTCTTCAATAGTTTTAATCAATAACTATATTAATGGGTAGAAGAATTCACCTTTCATAGAGTTGTTATTTTGGTCCTCAAAGTAATCTAAGACTCGTATTTGACTATTTTTTTACTAACCAAGATGATTTTAGCCATCCACATAGATTTATATACTTATCTTAGTAGTTTATCACTAATTATCTTATCAACTTTAGCCTCAACCATGGAAATGTGTCTGGGATTCATTTTTCAAGGTTCATATTTCTATCCATGGTTGAAAATAGGATGTCCCTGATGGTGGAAGGTGGAATGAGGATCAAAACCTAGAATCTCCATATATTTTTATTCATTGTAATATGAATATCACATTAGAAATGTGTCCTTCTATGATTTTCCGTCAATATGAAGGATGATGTTGTTTAATTCTAGTCTCTTATATTCGTTTGTAATAAGGCTCACTTGTATCATATAATTCATGGTGGTAGATGCTCCTTCATCAATTTAAGGTGGGGGTATACCCAGATCATATACATCAGAGGTATGAGTGATATTTTGGGGATTTCTCTACAATTGGGTAGGGGATTATATAATGTAATTATCATGCATTATATGTTAAGAATATTAGGTAGTGTATTCATTCTCTTCTTGTTCCAAAAATATCATGGAGACAAATGTATATGATTTTATCTCATTTATTTTTTATATGTGTGATCTTCTTATAATGCCATATAATAATTTATCAATCAACAACTTATGAGTCATTTCGGCTCTCTATTATTCGTTATGAAAATTCTAATTGGTATTCAGGTGATGAAGATTATCATTTGATGTTTGATGGGGATTTCTAAATTCCAGAAGAACCTATATTTTATATGAGTAGTATGTGATCTGATTGAACTCCATTTACTTAAACATGATTATATGGTGATTAAATAATGGGGATTCAAGATACATAGAGTGGATTATATGTAGGAATCCATCAATTGAATCTTCCTAGTGATATTTTGAGGCAACCCATAATTTATTGGGAGCATTGAAACACACTATTCCATCGACCCATGGTTTATCCTGAACCCTCTTATAAAAACCATTTTAGAGGTACTGGGTTTTACATGAATTGAAGGAGAATAATCCACATATAATATCAATAATATAATTTTGATGGTGTACATGACACACTGGTGATATGGTGATGGGGATGCAAGATATAGGTAGATCCAATTCCATCATTGTAATGAACTAAATATTTTCTTATAATATAAGAATGAATTTGTTATATGATATAAAATAAAAAAAACTAGCACCTTTATTTGATCTTCTTGAGAAGATTAATTTCAATCTTATCACATCACTAAATTCCCAGGGTAGATGGTTTCATATTAGGATCTATGTGTTCCTACCTATAAGGACATTGATTCCATGCTTGATTGAGTACAAATCCATGGTCTAACATAATCCTTAGGATACTTATTTCCTAATATTAGGTGAGTGGTGTAGATGAATATGTGGAACTCTATGATAGTTCATTCATCTTAACTAAATAATGATTTGAAATACCATCATGCCACAAATTCACATTCTTTATAATAGTTGGTTTCCGCAGCATCCAATTTCAACTGAAACATTAGAGGGATATTCAAGGACTCAATAAAAGTATCATAAATATCATATGATGGGTGTATAACCAATAGTATTGATTCAAGGATTCAATTTGGGTGATTTAATATATCATAATTCATTTATAAGGGCATATATCTTCCACTGAGGGGACATGCCATTATCAAAACATGGTAGTGACACAGAAGCTGCGCCACAAGTTCTCAGATGGAATTTACTATTTTTTCAATATTATTATATTATGGTGTCTAGTATATGATATTCATTAGTTGATTGGTATGTGGAGATGCTCTAGTGGATGTGTACATAAAATATTATCCACTAAGAAATTTAATTTAATATTTTATTCTTATCTTGATAATAAAAACAAGATTTTCAGAAATATCTACCAGAGTATTGTTCCTACATGTTGGGTGCTTTCTTCTTCCTTAAGAGAATCGCTATGAGATTACTTGGTTATACTAAAAGAAAGGTTTTATCCAAGATTAAATATTATGGTATTAAATTTTTATGGTTTTAATATTGGAATAAACATTTTATTTATTTAATAATTATTCATGTTCCAGATGTGACACACAACTCCCTCCCAATGAGGAGGGAGTTAAGTTTATGACAGTGTGAACTGGATTTCGAACAGGCGGAGGATCTTGTTAAACCATGGGTTTTTAATGTAATATTTTTTATTATTTTGGAGGTTTTTATGACAATGTATTTACCTAGAAAGATGATTTTTCAGATGAATGTGATGATTTATTAATTTGTACATGAATAATATAATGGTCTCAAGTGATTTAATTTTGTGATATGAAACCACAAAACTTATGTCCCCTAAGATATAAAAATTAATGATTGTCATTTTAATATTTATCATCATTTAGGGTGGTAGAAGTAAATGGGAACTATGTCGAGGGATCACTCAATTCAACTATTCTATAATAAATTATGATTGGAAGATAGTTCTATTAGAGAATTCACCTTTGAAGGTATTATCCGAGTACAATATAGTAGTGGTAGTAGATATGTCGATTATTGATCTTAACGACCTACATATTTATTATTTCTTGAATCTTGAGGGGATTCTTCTCTAATGTGAGTAGTATTATTTCTATTAATTTCTCATCCAATATATAATAATACTTATTCTTACAATCTTTAATGGATTTTTAATGTCTAACCATATGTGGGACATTTATACATAGTCGGTGGATTTAGTGTCTCTATTGGGATGACCCTATGATATGGGCGGATTTTTTGTTCCTCCTAATTTTGAATCAGCATAGGGGCAACGACCATCAACACTATGATTGGCTCGACTCTGCTAGACATCCATGTAGTCATGATAGGTAGAAGGTATGTCCTTTCCATTAAACATTGAATTGATTTTCAGGATATTCAATGATTTCATAATATTAACAATTATTTCAATGACAATTAAGCTAACAATTTTGGGAACACATTTAAAATAACTTTATATTGTTTACTTTTATAACTATATAATAAATGAGTTCAGTGGATTAAATCATTATTTTTATATATTTTATTCATTTTTTGGAATTTATTTGGAATTGTATACATTCATTTCAAATTATAAAATTACATTTCTAAAAGATAATTATTTATTATTTTCATTATTCTATATAAGTTTTATAAAAAATAGGGGAAATATTACACTATGTTGTGTTTATTCAAATTTAGGCCAATGAAAATTGTAATGGGAAAATGCATATGATTTTTTGAAACAGTTTCATATGATTTCAGAAACATTTTTGAATTTGGTTTATATGTTCATATTAATATATTATTGAATATGACATATGTCATTTTTAAGACTTTAGAGATTCATTTTTTACTCTTGTTTCATATCTCACACATAACATACGGATTTAACAAGGCATAATCGTCTGAAATCCATAACCTTTTATTTGACATCATAGTTTTTTGACTAGATTTTGTATTAATAAAATTTCCTCTTTTACATTTTCATTATACTCATAAGACATTAGGATTTTAAAATTATTCAATAACATGAAATTAAATACAATATTAAAAAATTGGAAATTTATAACCTTAAATAATAATTTATTTTCTATTATATATAAAAATTAGGATGAACATGTCCATGTGTAACATAAGACCCTCGTAGAATTAAATAATAAATAAATGTTCATGGGATTTAATGTATAACAAGTTGTAAGGTACAGGATTCCAACCTAAATATTTGTTTACCATCATAATACACATTTGGTGGTTATTTGAAGAGAAAGGATCTCACAAATAGTGATTTTAATAAACAATAGGATGATAAGGAGATTATTTTAGTCATATGTGTATATTTCTTCCTCCCTTTTTAAAACTAATTCATTTCGAAGATATTTTGAAAGGTTCATTGTAATTTATGTGTTTTAATTATATTAAATTAATTTTTCTTTTTCATGTTCTTACCTCCCCAATTCTCAATGTTTTAACACCATAATTAAGTACCAATAATATCTATGATCTACAATTGTGTAAAGCTATACCCTATTGGGTTCTCTATAGGGAGTCATTATCAAATATCAAGTCTTTATATATTTTATTTATAAATTATATTCTCTAGTTTTGTGTTGTAGTGATGTTGATTAGTGGAGGATAATCATAAATCCATTTTACATAATTGATATTTTATCCCTCCAACATATTGATCTTTATAGACTATATAAAATCATGTAACAAGTAAAACACATGGAGTCTCTTGATTAGAGGGGTTGAATGGTAACCAATTACATCAATGTGTGTTAGACTGTTTATTCACATAGTTGAGGGGTGATATTTTCTATTAACATAAGAGAAAAAACCGATATTATTGGTCTCTTCGACAATCCTTATGGTGAATATTAATTTCAATGATATGAAAATAGTGGGGGTAATTATATTAATTTTATTGAATCTTCTTTGTTGACTAAATGATTTATAATAAATATGTATGTTGATAGTACCCATTAGAAGTCACATTAAGATTAACTATATTTTATAAATAGTATTTATGTTAACTTCTGTAATTTATCTTAGTTTTATAAAATCAAAAACCCTCATATGCCATATTACTACATTCTTAGAAATAATAGACCAATAAAAAATAATACATGTTTACGGATGGGGATTCTCTTGTCCAAGATTCTTGAGAGACAAACCTATGGTCGTCATAATACTATATAGGAAATTTATATATATTTTATTAAAATCCCACCATAATGATGATTTGATAAACATTAACAATGAGTTATTTCAAAAATATAAAATCCAACCTTCTAACCAACACACATACTACAATATTAGAAAACAATGATTCATTCATTTTTGCAAAATTTCATGGATCCTATATGAATTTAATTAAATATACCAATTCCATCCATACACATGTTCTAGTTCCAATAGTTATAATAGAATAATATTTAGTGGAATTAATAGTTTAAAAATTGAAACATTCATTTAAACATATTCTCTAGGTTTTATATATCGAAAATCAATTTCAAAATTCCTTGATTAAACTTAATAAAAATTGCATTATTTCAATTTCACCAATGTTCGTCTTGGTTTAATATGGCCCTCAGCTAAACCCTAAAATTTCGGAAATTTTTGATCTTATGGATTTTTCCCAAAACATGTTATGTAAAAATAACTTATTACATTTACAAATGGATTTTATTAATTACACAAAAACTAGAAAACTATATTAGGACATCATGTGGGATCCAAGATACAATTTTTGCTCTAGTTTCAGTGTTCCTATATAAAATATTTTTTGAGTTGGATCCTTGAGGTTCTATTTTATATTGTGAACAATTCATCTACTTCAATATGAACAGTCTAGATTCCTCATTTTATAACTTTAATACAATATAAATGTTTTCCATTTTCTCCTTTACATAGTTATAAAATATAATTTCCAAGAAAATACTTTTACACCAAATAATAATCTATATATAAATATTTAAAAACAAGTGATATCCCTCACTAATATATTTTTATTTTTCACTAGTATATATTTTTGCTCAAAATCAATTTCTTTACATAAAAATACTCAAACATATTGAATATATGAAATAGAAAAACATGAATAATTTATTAATAAATTCTAAATATAGGTCCCAAAAATATTTATAATAGGTATTAAAATAATTATTATTATATTTTTAACAACCCATTACTTATTCAACACAGATCCATTAAAATCCAATAAAATTGAAATAGTTTATAATGAATAAAATAATTTAATATATATAAACATCATGGATATTTTTTCAATAGGTTTATGTTTAGATAAAAACTAGGATCTCAATTTACTATATTGATCTGGACTCTTGAGATGTTTTCCACATAAAACCCATTAGAAAAATACTACAGTAAAAATATATATTGAAAAAAATTAAAATTAAAGGATATTAGTGTAAATTAGGTTTCGCCCCCCAAGTAGGTTATAGGGGTTTTCATCCCCTTTATAGTTGTTTTAGTGGTTATCCACAATCACATTTTAGGTTTTTTTATTTAAAGAAACCACAAAAAATATTTTTTTTACAAATTTATATGAGTGATCGCTAGTCTTTGAGAACCTAATGAATAGAGTAAAACATTCCTAGTATTATAATGAAAAAAAAGAAATCAAAATGTGGTGGGAGTAACATATAATAAGTCTCTCTATTTGAGTTTGTCTTTTCATATATATGTTAATAAATTTGGATTTGAGTTATAAGATTCATTACCATGGGCCCTACAAATTCCTCTTAAAATTATAGTACTAAATACTTTGTAGATTATCAAAATAATATTCACCCATATCTTCTAATTCATGCTATGTAAACAACTCCCCAAATTCCAATAATAGTTTTTAATTAATAATAACATCCTTAAACTCTTTTATCATTATATTTTGAATCTTATTCACTCAAATGAATTGATAGTTCATCAGATCATGGATAAAATTATAAATTTTTATTATCCATTATCGTACTAACTATAAAGGCATATTATAGAAACAGTGTGGGGTCAACCCCATAAATATCATTGAACACAATGATGATAACACTATAATAAATGTTATATCACTACAATATCCATATTATGTGATTAAAATAGTTAATAATTATTAATAAATGAATTCATAAATAGAAACAGAATAAAGGGGAATCAGTTTCCATGGGTTCCATTTCCAAATTAATTAATTCAACTCTTCTCATAAACTAAGTATATCAAATAGTTGCACTAGAAAACAATTATATCGATTCAAGAAATGGTAAATACCAATCCAAAAACCATATAATATAAATTCCCCATCATAATATTATTTAATATAGATAATGTTCATTGAGTTATAATTTCAAAAAAGTATAACAATAGTTTCATTCAATGGTCATGAACAAATCATTTCTAAAATTTAGGGGTTTGATAAATTTTTAAAAGATATAGTCAATGATACAATGAATAATAAAATATATTTATAGGAAAATTATGATACTATAGAATAGTATAATATTGAGGGAATAGGTAAATCATTATTTGTTGGTATGCACCCCTTTAACTGATTCCGCTCTCCCCTATGGATTTGAGAAAACCATCATTGGGTGATAACAAAAAATAATTAAACAAAAGTCCATATTAGGAGAGGATTGGTAAATAATGAACTATAATTTAATGAATAAATTAAAGATATTAGTATTTAACAAGAATTCATGTGATGATTGCCTCAAATAAAGTAAAGATAAACATATACAAAACCCCTTCTATAATGAAATCTGTGTCAAAACACTGCAAAATCCTCTAAGTTGTCAATCATCTCCATGATTGAGTGGAATTTTTAATTACTTGGATATAATTTTTATTTATATACCTCTATTTTATCAATGGGCTTCCCGACGGCCAAATATATGTTTTACATCTGTTTTGGGTGGTCCCTATCAAGATTCCCATTCAAGATTCGTAAAAATATATATTGTTTTTGCTGTATTAGGCTTTTACATGACATGTAGATGCTTTCACAATGTGCATGTTACACTATGTGTAACAGATTAAAGACTTGTGGGATTTATTGGCATATGTCACAAGTTTCGCAGTGTGACATAGATGTGTTATGGAATGACACATGTGATCGTCACTTCATATTGATTTCATCCACTTCTCAGAATTTATATATTCCCTATTAGGCACCAGTTCACTACTAGAATTGTGTAAATTCATTTTAAAATATATAAATATATATTTTACAATGAATCTATAGTTTTCAACCTTGTAATTTCTCGACGATCAAACTCAATGTCCGGTGTCACACTTCCAATGAAGCGAAGAAAAACTAAATGCCATTTTTATTCATAATTTCACATTGTATTTTCATATTTCTCTAATCTCAATCTAGAATAAGAATTTGTAAATCACTGATATTAAACACATATTTTATATTAAATAAGTTAATATCAAATGGAAAAAATTATACAAAATTCATCAATATATGTACATAAAATAGAGATATCAGATATAAAGAACTCTATCTGGCCTTAAAATTCAATGTATTTGGAGATAAAATGAAGTATGTGGATAAAATTAATAAAAACTAATTCAAAGAGTAATTTTACTAGATTATTATGATCAATAATGAATATATATTCTTTATATTATATCAATATATTGGTTTTTTAGAGAGTGCAATTGATCCAACATTTTTTGATCTTCCTATATGAAAATCGATAACATTGAATCTGAATATAAATAAATAGTGTATGATTTCACATAAATTATTGAAAATTTAAATATAATAGATCCTAGAGTATATTTTCCCCCATTGAATCATCAAGTGATATCATGAATTTATCATTCAATGTAATGGGAAAAGTCTTATATTTGTGTGGAATATAAATTTCTTCAACTATCATTTCCACCTTCATCGTTGAGATAATAAATGGATTTTTTTAGGGTTATCCTTTTCTAATTCCCTCTGAGAAAATAATAAAAATGATTTTACATTATTAACTATGTTCTTGTGTTCATAAATAATAATTATTTTCTTCTTATTTCCTTATTTCACTTGTGGGTTTAAATATTGGTCAATATGAATATTTTCAAAAATTTATTACATATAGATTTAGGTTCATCATCCTCTTGTAACTATGTATCAAAATAGTACTCTAATGTAATATTAATATTTTATAATTTTTTTCTACCTATTTAATACAAAAAAAATTAAATGTTTAAAATAAATTAAAAAACAAAATTAATAAAATTAATGAAAACAAATAAAATTGAAATATTCATTAATGTTGGTATAAAAAAAATAAAACCACATCTTGGGTCCTTATAAAAGTATCAAAGATCTTAAAACCATCCTTGTTGATAGTTATACATATATAATTTATAAATACCAAATACATTAGTAAATAGTAACATTATTTTCTCTAATGGAGCTCGGATAAGAGATATGCTATATTCAGAAATATTTTTTTATTAATTTAAAATCAAGATAGATCTAAGGGAATTTTTGGATATTAATTTTATGAAACTTAAAATATTGGAATAAATAAGAACATAAAGTTAGTATTATATGAAAATGGTCATAGGGTTATTTCTAATAGATTTTATTATGGCTTAAGTTATTTATAATCTTTTTTCACAAATTAGACTCAATATAATTTTTTACTTATCCCCTAATATTTTATTAATTATTAAATTAATAATCATCTCCTAGATATTCATGTTGACCAAACTTCAGATTTCTTCCCCAGAAATAATGGTTATGATCACTCCTCAATCAAGTTAACGAACATTCCCTCACACGTAGATGTAGCTACTTAACATTCATCCTCTCAACCCACATAAATATATGAGATTGTAGTGTGATGAAATTATATTGAGTACTTTATGTACAAAAAGTTAAAATAATTTTGAAAAAGTGATGGAGTATGGATTTTAAATTTCTAAACCACTATTCACCTCAATACCAGATCGAACCAAAAATATAGACTTTGGAAATGAAATATATAAATTAAAAAGTTCTCTTAATTACACATTCGACACAAAACATTTTTTATCCTCCTAATAATAGTTTATATTATAGATTTTAGGTACTACACCATGGCCGAGAAAAATATTGAAATGGGGGATAGAATAATATAACCTACATCAAATAATTTAACCAAATTAAAATATATAAATTAAAAGAACAAAATTATATACATCCCAACATTGTTAATACTTTATAAATGGAGAGTAGTGTATATACATTTAAGCCTTGGAAAATCTCATTCTTCTCCAGGTTTTTTCTTCATAATCTAGTATCTCCTCCTCATTAAGATAATATCCATGTGTATACTTCATGGTTCTAGATGGATTTTAATAGGAATCTATATAATTCAATATGTATCATCATTACTACCCCTGATCAATACCATTATCTTGTACTATATAGGTTATTTATGTTACACATTTATGAGTTCGTTGTAATTTCTCAAAACATTATGAAATTAGAATTGATTTTATTTTTATTATTTTCCATTAGAAGAATTTCATATTTAATTACACACTACCCAAAATTTATCATGTTTAGAAGTCATAGAGGACTTTTAAATTCATTCACATGGATTGAAGTATAACATGACAGTATGTCCCCAAATATTTTAGTTGTAATAAATGATTGGGAATTCATAATAATAAGAAATGGATATTACATTTGAAACCCTAGAAAAAGGTCATAAACATAGAGTCTGATATAAATAATGATTTTGGTGGGATGCTTGAAATTCAAACAAACTATATTACGCAATTCACACAGATAACATGATATAATTAGTGAAACAAAATTCATGCATAGTATTGAAATAATTTGAAGAAACATCCTAAAGTCATATATGTTTTCCCATTATTGTTTTAAATCACCTAAGTTCCCTGAAAACACATTTGGTGTAATTTTTTACCATTTTATTCCAACAGATGATTTAAAAAATTAACATAATTATTAAAATAAATTTATAAATTTAACTTTTTAATTCAAAATTATTTTATTCTTTTTCATATTTAGATATTATTGAATAAAAAAATAAAAAACTAAGGATTTTGTTCATTTCAATTTTCAATTTTTGATTCATAAAAGTAATAAATATGAATTGATTTAAAAATATTTAATTAAAATAATTCTTAATTATCATTGAAAAATTGATTTAAATTATTAAATCATTTTTTTCATGTAAACTATGTCCAAGAATTATTTTCTCGGAGTGAAATCATAGAATCTGGAAATATAATTCATGGGGATGAGGGTTGAGAGAATCTTCATCTATACATTTTCTAAAAAATCACAAAACATTTTATATAGGAGTAAGATGTCAAGGTAGTGTGTTAGGCCTTAAATTTGAGAAATGAAGTCCTTGATATTATTACCCTACCATTATATTCATTTGAAAATGTTATCAGCACTCCCACCATGAATGGTGGATTTGAACTAAAATATGAACATTTAACAAAGATCCATATATCTAAAAATATAACCTCTTGAAAATTTACTAAACCAAAAGAAGACATTCAATTCTATATTATGGATAAATCAATTCAATTTTTCCACCACTAGCATCTTTTGTAACCTAGAATTATGTCATAATGGGAGTATTATAAATCCATGTGTTTCTCTATATAACCTCTTTCATAATAATAGGTGAATATCTTATTTAAAAAATATCATATGGGGACATAGTCCTCCAATTATATGTATATCTTCCTTTTGGATTATAATAAATCTCATTGTGTCTCAATGGATTCTAGACATCTGGGGACAATACTGACATATCATTTTGGGGAGCTTCCCCACGCATCGAGGACCTTATCGGTTACTCATTCATGTAATATAGAGTACATAATCTTGCGTTATAAGGACAAATTGATCAAAATGAGAAGTAACCAAAAGGGACAAATGACCGTGAATTTTAATAAAAAAAAATATCATTCATTGTCTGGGGTTGAATTACTAAGGACAATCCATTTTTAATGTTCTACTATAATACATACATAGTCTTATTGAACATCCTCTTGATTTGAGGGACATACTAGGAAGAACTATTAATTGAGATTATTATATACATTTATAATATATAGTGGTGTGTTTATTTGGTTATATGTAGAGATTTTATCAAAGGGATTGTGTATTCTATAATGATCAACTATGATGTTTCAATTTTTTGATGACAATGTGAGTTTGGGAGTGGGAGGTTTGGGGAGATATTGAGACCCATGGAATGTATTTATTAAATGGTAAAAACATCTCTTGTAGGTATCATATACATCTAATATCCTTCGTGGAAAAATAAAATTAAAACATATCATTATTAGTGTCATTATGTTGTGTATTATAGGTAATATCTAGGAAAAAATTAAACATATTTGTAGTCAGTGGTGAAGAGTTATTAGCTTTTTTAATAGGCTTTATTTTGGGGTTTTTCTCTTCATATATGATTATTTAATTTTTTGGATATATATTACCCCAATCCTTTGATTAATTCATGATGATAGTATTTCTCAATAGAGAAATGGAGTAATATATGGATTCCAGTATATTCATTGAGTATTTTTAGGTTGAAAACATGATAATCAGGATAATGAGACACTAAAATCACTATGATATAATCCATTAATTATTTTTTATAATGGTCATAAATGTTCTCCAACCTTATGGGCTAGACCAAATGAATATTCTAATGGATGTTTGGAATAATAATTATTTTATCCAGATACTTTTAATATTGTTTCCAGTGTCCAACTATAGTAAGGGGAAGTTAAAATTGATGTGCATTAAAAAGATGATTGAATATTTTTCCGCATTCCGATATTTTAACAATGATCAATTAATTAATTATCCTTTTTAGTTGTATAGTGTTTATATTTTTTAACTTGTATTCTATATGATTCATAAAGAATATAGTGGAGGGAGTGGTAAATGTCTCCTCCACTAGTAGGATTGGGATAGTGGCTCCTCCACTTGAGATAACTTATTCTATGATAAGGAGGCTTAATACTAAGATGATATCAGATTCATATTTAGTATCATATATGATTGAGAGTATAAATTCTCATTTTGATGATTCTCATTGGTTTCATGTGTCTCAAATGAATGTTTCTCCTCATCTGAGAGTCCTAGCCTCAATATCAACATATCCCGTACATCTAGTGTAGAGATCAAAATATCAGATATTCATGGTTCTAGAGGATAATCCATAGTTGGTTCCTATAATGTAGCTATGTTGTGAACCAGATATATATTATTTTAGAGGGTGTTTATGATCTTGTTAACTTATTTGGGGATAGTTATCCTAATACAATGGGTACCTTCTCTGAGTATTGGTGGAATACACAACCATATCTTTCATCAATCCCCAATTTTGTGGAAAATAAAATATTATGGATGACCTTTTATTTTTTACCATTGTTTTTCATTGGTGTGGGAATGCTAGTTTCCCAATCATGAGTATTCAAACGTTATAGGGAGCCATATCCTGGATTTCATAGTGTAATAATTAGCAGAACATATATATTTTCTTATAGAGAACACTCCCTAGGGTAGAAAATCATGGTATTGGGATCCATTAACATAGGGATGGCCTATATTATGATATGTGTTTGTATCAATTGTCAAAATTGTTTTCCAAAAATTCCCAACTGGTAGGTACGGAATTGATCACAGTATGTAATATACATTATATTAAATGATATTTAAATATCATGGTATTCATAATTCGCTGAATGAGTATCCTCTTATGGAGTATGAGTCGTAGCCTTCTAATAGTGGCGGTATTTTATGGATTGAACATGACTCATTGGAGTCAAATTAATCTCATGATTTTGGACAATGGGATAGGAAAAACTTTGTTGAAGATTTTATCTAGTAGTTGGACATATTCTCAATGAACCTTTTTAGTAGATAATATTAGAATAGTTTAGACTTACACTACTACCTCTCCATAGAGGAAAGAAACTTCAATGTGTTTTGGGAGATGCACCATAAATAATTGGCCCCGCTAATGTGGGGAACATCCCCCTTTGAGACCCATATTGATATAGTTGTCAGTGCACTTACATGAACACCAAATACTCCTAATCCATTTCATGGGTTAGAATTAACCCTACCTACACATATAGAATGAGTACATTATCAATAACTATATCAACCTGATATTTTAAGATAAATTCTATTTAAAATTATTTAAACGTTTCAATAGCTTTTAATTACATGAAACCCCACATATAAAAATGTTTTGGTAAATTATACCATTATAACATAGCCATTAAATTTTATCATATTAAAAGGTCTAACTAAATTATGAAAATTATATGTTTTACATGTGTATATAATATATTCATTAGATATTAATTTATAATAAATGAAAATAAAAATCATTTGTAGTAACCTAAATGTTTTAAAAAAATATTAATTCATATGAAGTGATTTTAGTAAACTAAAAATTATTATAGAATAAGTTTAATGGAATTTATATATTATATTGTAAAGACCCATAAATTTCAAGGAAAATTTTTTCTTAATTTTCTTTGGAATTTTACAAGAATACAGTTTCTGACGGCGCCAGAATATGAGGCCCGGTGTGCCCGGAATTAATTTCTAATGTTTAGCTCGGGTATGTTCAGTGAACGAATGAGCTGGAATTTCTAACATTGAAACCGGTGCTCGGAATCAAATTCTGAGTGCACCGATGGAACCGCAGTGCCAGTATTTGCTTAGGAAAGCCTATTCCGGAGTTGCGTTTTCACGGGAGGAGTTGTTAAAATTTGAGGCTTAATTGAGGAATGAATAAAATTGTGAGATAATTTTATTTCTTAAGTCTAAGGTAGTTTTATCCTATATGGGGAAGTTGGGGTGGCACCTAACTACCCATGTGAGGATAAATGAGAGGATAATGTGTGGTGGGGGCCACACGAGCCCCCACCTTTTCAAATTCCCCGTAACTCCCTAACTCCTCTAAACCCCCACTTAAGTTGTGTAACTCCTCCACTCCCCTCTCTCCATCTTAAATTATTGCCAAACTATCACTTAATTAATTAGACAACTCATTGTTTAATTGATTTAGTGAATTAGGTTTTGAATTTTTGTAAGTTTTAATGCATGGAAAAATAATAAAATAAGGAGAGGCCTTATTTTATTTTGGGAGTTTGGTTGTGTGAGAGAATTTTGAAGAGAGCCCTTTCCTCTTTTGAAGAACTTCATCTTCAACGAAGAACGACGCCTCTTCAATGAAGAAAGACGACGCACCCATTATCCTCTTCCTCATGCGACAAGAGAGGAGACACCAATTCTTCTTTGGCTGCACTTCTACAACGATGGAAGCGATGAACGTCAACAAACTTCTTCGACTTCCTCCCTCGGATCCTACCGACGTGTAGTGTCTTCCATGACCGATGTAGCTTGGGATTGGGAGTGTGTAATGAATGTCGCGAAAGACAAACTTCATCATCTTCTTTCCACAACACCATCAACGAACGACGAACGTCGATCGACGAATCAAAAGTAGGGGTTTGTTTCGTTTTGTTCTTGATTCTATATTTGACGTTCTACAAGTAATGAGAACCCCTTGTTATCGTTTAATGGGAGGAGGACGGACCGCACGAAAACGGCCGAACCTCCTCCGTTTTTATTCTTTCTTGTCCTTGCGGATCGAAAGAGAGTGATGCGGTGTCATCGCACCGCGTGGGAATGAACGGAAAGGATGTGCGACATCGTCACGCCGTGCGGGATCGAGCGACAAGAATGCGCGACGTCCTCACACCGTGCATTCAAAATTTTTAAACCCTCGTGCGTGGGTATTTAATTTCAAGGTGATCATAAAATTTATTTTGGATCAATTGTACCCTCGTCAATGATTAAAATCATGTGTTATTATTTTCCAACTGATAACACCTAACGTGGAGGGCGTGGGCCGAACAAACACGGCCCGACAACCCTCCGCAGCTTGTCAATCGATGTGTGGATCGACAGACGACGACGAAGAAGGCCACTATGGCTTTTGAATCCATTCGCAGTGAAGGTCGGGTCCTGGGAGGACCATAGGGGAAGACGTCAGGAGAAACGGACCACCAGAGCGCGTCCGGTGGTCCGCAGAAGGCGTCGGTGGCGCTCCGCCGGAAGACCGGCGGCGGCGGTCGCCGCCGGCTTCAATTAGCGGCGAGGGCGGGCCGCGCACACCCCCGCCCGCAGCTTCCGCTTGGCCGCTCTGTCCGAGCCGCGGTAGGCCGTCGAGCCGGACTGCGCCGGTCGGGCCGGGCCGCGCCGGGCCCCGCCGGGTCGGACCCGGGCCGACCCAGGGGGGGTCGGGTCGGGTCGGTCCGGGCCCAGACCCCCCGTTTCGGACCCTCTTTGGTCTTTTGCCCATATCTTGATCTATAGACCTCCGTTCGATGCACCATCAGTGGCGATGCGATCCTTAATCTAGATGGTCGTTTCGGTATATTGCACTCAAGGATTCGAAATACTTTGGGTTCGGCCGGGTTGGTTCGGATACAAAACCAACCGGGCCCTCAGAGCAGAAACGCTCGTAACATGAGCTCCGGACGTCCGAATGACGTGACGTCGACTTTGTTGGATTCCTCTAAGAGAGATGGGTCTTTTGGCTTACTCCACTCGATGTTTGGATGCCGACGGAGTGTGGTCGGGTTGGTTCACTCACGAAACCAACCGGGCCCCGAGAACGGAAAAGCCAATAACTCACAGACTGGGCGTCTGATTGACGCGCCATCTGTCTCGTTGTTTTCCTCTTGATGAGACAGAACTTTTGGCATACTTTTCCTGAGTTTTGGTTGCTATTGGATAGTGGCCAGGTAGGATTGTACCTGAAATCCAACCGGGCCCCTGGAACGGAAATGCTGATATCATTCAGACCAGACATCCGTTTGACGAACTGTCAGCAGCGTTGGTGATCACGTTGAAAAACGGTCCCTATATGTATTCCCTATGAGTGTTCGGGGTATAGTTGAGTTACGCCCGGATTTGTTTGCACACGAAACCAACCGGGCCCTCGGGACGAAAAGGCTAGTAACTCACAGACCGGGCATCCGATTGACGCGCCGACTGTTGCGTTGAGAACCCTATGATGAGGCGGTCCTTTGAGATACTTATTCGTGGGACTTTGTGATACGTGGAGTATCGACCTCTACCTCATGGAGCAGACCCTCTCGGAGACGATCGTACGGAGTACGGAGACCGTGTATCCGGCTGAAACCTGACGACTACTTGACTGAATCGACATGGAGTGAGTCGACTAGCCCAGTGGACGGAGCACCAAGTTTTTGGCGACAGACCCATGGCGGACGAAGCGCCCAGTAGTTGGCCGCAGACCCGTAGTACTCGACAGGAGGAGTACCTCTGTAGGCTATTAGGGGGAGTGCCCGGTATTTGGCGACAGACCCACAACAGAAAGAGTGCCCGGTAGTAGGCCGCAGACCCGCGGTACTCGACAGGAGGAGTACCTCAGCAGTATTACGTTAGTGAGCAGTACCTCGGAGTTGTTACAGGACCACTGTACACTCCACAGACGGAGCTCTTCAGCAGTTACAGTTTCGAAAATGAAAATCCTGGTTTGATCTGAGACTTTTGACCTTTGTGTTCACCTCTTGATTGGGATGGGTCACTTGATTACTCAGGTATATGTATGGGCATATACCTGGGTTGTGGTTATCTGTTGATTTCATGATCTTTTTGTTTGCCTCATGATTGAGATGGGTTACTTGATAACTTAGATATATGTATGGGTATATACCTAAGTAGAGGTTATCTGTTGATATCTTCTTTTAGGATATCCATGTCGGTTTTATTGATACCTTGAGGGTCTCGGGGTCCCTACTGAGTATCGTTATACTCAACCCTGCACGGGCTATGCCCGCACCTCGTTGTGTTGGTTTCAGATGACGAGCAGTGCTGACGGAGTCCAAGTGTTCGAGGACTAGATGGTACCTGGAGGTGGACTACACGGCGAGATGACACACGGAGGAGGATGATGGGTGAGAGCATTGTGGAGGCTATTTTTACCTACCCTTCAGGTAGGATCCGTGGTGGACGATCCAGGAGCTGCTTCCTTTCTTCCAGTTGTTGTCATTTCCTATTGTACATGTTCAGTTTTAGTTGTACTTTCATTTGGGTTTGTATTCTGACCCATTTAATTTTCATCACCTTCCTTTGTACTTAGTTTTTTGCTTCCGATTGTACTCTGTGGTGTTTTTTTTCTTTTGTAAGGCAATGCCTTCCCAGTTATCAGGATTTATGCCTTTGGTTCTAGTCGCCATCCCCTGTCCTATGGAAGGTGGGTTGGGGTAGTCTCAGCACGGTTTCGAGGATGGGTCGTGTCAAATTGGTATCATGGGAGTCAGTTAAACCACAGAACATATAACTATGATATTTTCTTTCTGTGAAGCGATAGTGTTAAGAGTACCTAGTGTGGTTTTCAGTTCAGGGAGTCCAGTGTTGGTGTGGGTGGCCGACGTATTCATACACTAGGACCCTGACAACTGATTTCTGACTTTGTGCACAAAAAAACTGTTTGCGTGTGTGTTTCCATAAGTTTTAAAAGTTAGCTCAAACCAGGTCAGCTCACCATGTAAATCATTTGACCCTGTCACGTTGTTTCTTTCAGGATGCCTCCACGCGGACGACCAGCTAGAGCCCCGAGAGTTGTACGTACTAACAGCCCGCCGAGCGACGAGGCCTCAGTACATGGCCCTATTCTAGTTGAGGCACCAGCGGAGGAACCAGCGGTACTACTACCCGTTGGGCCATCAATGCCACGAGCCCTAGCAACAGAGGGTGCATGTCACTTGAGCGCACTGCATGACTTCCAGCGCCAGAGGCCACCCAGGTTCCAGGGAGGGATGGACCCGCAGGTGGCTGAGGATTTGCTGGAGGCTGTGGTGAGAGTTTTCAGGCTAGTGGGGACACCGGCATACTTCATGGTGATCCTTGCTGCTAGCATTTTTCAGGCAGCAGCAGGCAGATGGTGGAGCCTGATGCTCCAGATGCATGACGAGGCGACACTTCATTGGGCAGACTTCGAGAGCCTATTCCGCGAAGAGTTTGTACCAGCCACCCTTCGAGTGGTGCGTATACAGGAGCTACTTCAGCTGCGGCAGGGCAGCATGATAGTGGCACAATATTCAGAGAGGTTCACAGACCTCTCGCGCTACTCCACAGATATGGTACGGGACCCGTTCTTCAGGGCCCAAACCTTCGAGCAGGGGCTCAGACGAGATATTAGAGCTTCTGTTGTTTCTCACAACATTCCGACGCAGACAGGGGTGTTAGTGAGAGCCCTCTTTGTGGAGAGTTTCCTTGCTGAGTAGTCTCCAGCAGCAGCACCCACCACTAGCTGGCTTGCGGCAGAGTCTTCTACGGCTGGAAGTATACAGATGATGCAGAATTCCAAGAGGACCAGACCTACCGGTGGCCGAATGCACGACTCATAATCAGTTGTGTGGGGATACCAGGGTGTAGTCAAATCCAGACGTGCCGAGAGTAGACAGTGTTACTCCTGCGGTGGAATTGGTCACATGGAACGTGAATTTCCGACCCGCCATGCAGATGACCAGTAGTTAAATGAAGAACCTCCCAGCCAGAGGCAGAGGTTCGATCAGGGCAGACTTCAAGGATCAGGTGGCCATGGAAGAGGAGCCGGTCGTGCAGCTGGAGGTGGACGACGCTTCGGGGTGTTCCCACCCCCACCACCAGGAGGCTCACCCCGACCACAGGGGACAAGAGGACATGGGAGATCTCAGCTACAGGCAGCTGAGGCCTATGGTCATAGAGCTCCGGAAGCAGATGGATAGGAGCGGGACTAGCTTCTGACCTGGAGGCTATTGATCATATTGCTTCTAGTTTTGTTGATGTCTGTCTGTAGTTTCTTAGTGTATTTGTACTATGAGCTGCAATAATAAAAAGAAACTTATATTTGTGATTTTTTTCTTTCCTATCCTTTTGTTTGGTTGATACTGAGTGGTTCCGGTTAAAACTTTTGACTTGACCCTCACTTTTGAGATTTCTACTGGAGGAGACCTAGTGACCTCATACTAATGCTGACAGTGTGACTCGACCCTTGGAGGCGAGAGTGACAGTTGGATCTCTTGGTAGTTACGTCGAGGCCTTACGATGTCATCCATGGCATGAATGCATCATTCATGTCAGGATTGAATGTATTAGGAAATGAATGTGGTTCATCCAGGGGATGAGACCAGATTTCTCTTATCGGAAAACAAGAAATCATAGCAGCTCTTGTGAGACTATAGAAGGTCCAGGTCATCCAAGAGCGGATGAGGACAGCACAGGGCCGACAGAAGCCTTATGTTTACAGGACTTGGAGGCCTCTAGAGTTCGAGGATGATGATCATGTCCTTATACAGGTCTCACCACGACGAGGATAACAGAGATGTGGCCAAGTCGGCAAGTTATATCTGAGGTTCAACAGACCTTTCTAGGCCCTCAGCTGGGTAGGCAGGGTGGTTTACTGCTTGACCCAGTCACCGCAGTTGCACGAGGTGCAAGACGACTTCCACGTATCTCAACCGAGGAGATACGTGCTCGACCCTTCGCATATCATCGACCATGAGAAGTTGGATGATGGCGATGGGGTGTCTTTCATGGAGGTTCCATTGGGGATCGAGTATCGACAGGAGAAGATCCTATGAGGACGATCTATTCCTTAGGTGCACTTTCTCTAGCAGTATGGGAACCTCCAGGTGATCTCATCGGAGCGGAAGGCTCAGATGGGTTCTCTGTACCACTTTTGTGACCCTAGATTGTGTTGAAGCTTTACGGGGACGTAAATCCCTGAGGTGGGAGTAATGTAAAGACTCAGAAATTTCAAGGAAAATTCTTCCTTAATTTTCTTTGGAATTTTATAAGAATACAGTTTCTGACGGTGCTTGATTCTGAGACCCAGTGTGCCCGAAATTAATTTCCAATGTTTAGCTTGGGTACGTTCTGTGAATGAACGAGCGGGAATTTCTAACATTAAAACCGGTGCACGGAATCAAATTTTGAGGGCACCGATGGAACCACAATGCCTGTATTTTCTTAGGAACGCATATTCCGGAGTTGCGTTATCATGGGTGGAGTTGTTAAAATTTGTGGCTTAATTAATGAATGAATAAAATTGTGAGACAATTTTATTTTTTAGGTCTGATGTAGTTTTATCATACATGGGGAAGTTGGGGTGGCACCTTACTACCCATGTGAGGATAAATGAGAGGATAATGTGTGGTGGGGGCCACACGAGCCCCCACCTTTTCAAATTCCCCATTTCTCCCTAACTCCTCTAAACACACCACATAAGTTGTGTAACTCTTCCTCTCCCCTCTCTCCCTCATCTATTATAGCCAACCTATCACTTAATTAATTAGACAACTCATTGTTTAATTGATTTAGTGAAATAGGTTTTGAATTTTTGTAAGTTTTAATGCATGGAAAAATAATAAAATAAGGAGAGTCCTTATTTTATTTTGGGAGTTTGGTTGTGTGAGAGAATTTTGAAGAGAGCTCTTCCCTCTGTTGAAGAACTTCATCTTCAACGAAGAAAGATGCCTCTTCAACAAAGAACGCCGACGTACCCATTATCCTCTTCTTCATGCGACAAGAGAGGAGATGCAGATTATTCTTTGGGTACACTTCTACAATGACCGAAGCGATGAACGTCAACAACCTTCATCGACCTCCTCCCTCGGATCCTACCGATGTGTAGTGTCTTCCACGGCCGACGTAGCTCGGGATTGGGAGTGTGTGACGAACGCGGTGAAAGACGAACTTCATCGTCTTCTTTCCGCAACACCATCAGAGAATGACAAATGTCGATCGACAAATCAAAAGTATGTGTTTGTTTTATTTTGTTCTTGATTCTATCTTTGACGTTCTACGAGTAATGAGAACCCCTTGTTATCGTTTAACGGGAGGAGGCTGGACCGCACTAACACGGCCGAACCTCCACCCTTTTTATCCTTTCTTGTCATTGAGTATTGAAAGAGAGTGATGCGGTGTCGTCGCACTGTGTGGGAAGGAAGGGAAAGGATGTGCGACATTGTCACTCCGCGCAGGATCGAGTGGCAAGAATGTGCGACGTCATCACACCGCGCATTCAAAAAATTTAAACCCTCGTGCATGGGTATTTGATTGCAAGGAGATTGTATAATTTATTTTGGATAAATTATACCCTCTTCAATGATTAAAATCATGTGTTATTATTTGTTAATTGATAACACCTAACGAGGAGGGTGCGGACCGAACAAACACGGCCCGACAACCATTCGTAGCTTGTTTATTGATGTGTGGATCGACGGACGACGACGAAGTAGGCCACTATTGATTTTAAATCCCTTCGCAGTGAAGGTCGGATCCCGAGAGGACCATAGGCGAAGACGGCAGGAGAAACGGACCACCGGAGCACGTCCGGTGGTCCTCGGAAGGTGGCGGCACCAGCGACTGGTGGCGCCAGCGGTCCGTCGGAAGATCGGCGGCAGCGGTCGCCGCCGACTTCAATTTTCCACGAGGGCGGGCCGCGCACACCCCCGCCTATGGCTTCCTCCCGGCCGCACTGGCCGAGCCGCGGCTGGCCGGTCGATCCGGACTGAGCCGGCCGGGCCGGGTCGGTTCGGGCCCAGACCCCCCGTTTCGAAACCTCTTTGGTCTATTGTCCATATCTTGAGCTGTAGACCTCCGATCGATGCACCGTCAGTGGAGATGTGATCCTTGGATCGAGACGGTCATTTCGTTATATCACACATAAGGTTTCAGATTACTTTGGGTTCGGCCGGGTTGGTTCGGATACGAAACCAACCGGGCCCCCGGAGCAGAAACGCTCGTAACTTGAGCTTCGGACGTCCGAATGACGTGCCGTCAACTTTGTTGGATTTCTCTAAGTGAGACGGATATTTTGGATTACTCCGATCGAGGTTTGGATGTCGACGGAGTGCGGTCGGGTTGGTTCGCTCACGAAACCAACCGGGCCCCTTGAACGAAAAATCCAATAACTCACAAACTGGGCTTCTGATTGAAGCGTCGTCTATCTCATTGTTTTCCTTTTGATGATACGGAACTTTTTCCATACTTCACCCGAGTTTTGGTTGCTGTTGGATAGTAGCCGGGTTGGATTGTACCTGAAATCCAACTGGGCCCCTAGAACGGAAAAGCTGATATCATTCAGACCAGACGTCCGTTTGACGAACCGTCAGTGGTGTTGGTGATCACGTTGAGAAACGGTCCCTATGAGTATACCTTATGAGTGTTCATGGTATAGTTGAGTTATGGCCGGGTTGGTTCGCACACAAAACCAACCGGGCCCCGGGGACGAAAAGGCTAGTAACTCACAGACTGGGCGTCTGATTGACGCGCCTACTGTTGCGTTGAGACCCCTATGATGAGGCAGTCCTTTGAGATACTTCTTCATGGGACTTTGTGATACTTGGAGTATCGACCTATAGCTCGTGGAGCGGACCCTCTTGGAGACAATCGTACGGAGTATGGAGACTGTGTAGCCAGGTGAAACCTGACGACTGCTTGACCGACTCGACTTGGAGTGAGTCGACTAGCCCAGTGGACGGAGCGCCCGGTATTTGGCGACAGACCCACGGCGGACGGAGCGCATGGTAGTTGGACGCAGACCCGCGGTACTCGATAGGAGGAGTACCTCTGTAGGCTATTAGAGGGAGCGCCCGGTATTTGGCGACAGACCCACAGCGGATAGAGCAACCGGTAGTAGGCCGCAGCCACGTAGTACTCGACAGAAGGAGTACCTCAGCAATCTTAGGTTAGTGATAAGTACCTCGGAGTCGTGACAGGACCACTGTACACTCCAGAGACGGAGCTCTTCAGCAGTTACGGTTTCGATAATGAAAATCCTGGTTTGAGCTGAGACTTTTGACCTTTGTGTTTACCTCTTGATTGGGATGGGTCACTTGATAACTTAGGTATATGTATGGCCATATACCTGAGTAGTGGTTATTCGTTGATTTCATGATCTTTGTGTTTCCCTCATGATTGAGATGGGTTACATGATAACTTAGATATATGTATGAGCATATACCTAAGTATATGTTATCTGTTGACATCTTCTTTGTGGATATCAATGTTGGTTTTAGTGAGACCTTGAGGGTCTCGGGGTCCCTTCTGAGTATCGTTATACTCACCCCTGCACGGGTTATGCCCGCACCTCGTTGTGTTGTTTGCAGACGACGGGCAGTGCTGACGGAGGCTGAGTGTTTGAGGACTGGACGGTACCCGAAGGTGGACTACACGGCGTGACGACACACAGAGGAGGATGACTGGAGAGAGCATTGTGGAAGCTATCTGTACCTACCCTTCAGGTAGGATCCGTGGTGGACGATCCCGGAGCTGCTTCCTTTCTTCTAGCTGTTGTCTTTTCCTGTTGTACTTGTTCAGTTGTAGTTGTACTTTCATTTGGGTTTGTATTCTGGCCCATTTACTTTTAATCACTTTCCTTTTTTACTTAGTGTTTTTCTTCCGCTTGTACTCTGTGGTGTTTTGTTTACTTTTATAAGGCAATGCCTTCCCAGTTATCGGGATTTACGCCTTTGGTGCTAGTCACCAGCCCCTGGCATATGGAAGGAAGGCTTGTAGTAGTCACGACATGGGCCCGAGGATGGGTCGTGACATATATATTTAATTATATTATTTATCAATAATACAATATTTTTTTACTTTTCATGTACTACAAATAAATCTACTTTTATGCATAAAAAATTATTTTTCGAAAAAGATATTACATTGTTCATTTATTTTTTTTAAAGTGATTTATTTTCAATATTAACATAATATTTTGAATCATGTTATAAAAATTATCTTTGAGTGGAATTATGATATTTTATTGAAAATATATAATTTTTATGAATAGAAAAAATCCTGAATTTTACTAACAAATTTCATTACATTTATTAATATACATAGTTACAATGTGTTTTAAAATATTTTTAAAATTAATTTTAGTTCAATATTATAATTATTATAATTCAAATTTATTTTATTGTAATCAATTTTCTACATAACATTGAAATAAATACTATTTATAAAAATTAAATGTTTTCCTTTGTAAAATAACATTTCATCCCATTTTCATTTTTAACTTAAAATTTATTTACAATAATTATGTGAATTTAATTTTACAAAATGAATTAAATATTTTGAATTATCATAATTAATAATATGTACTATGTTTAACTTATTTATTTTCATAATGAATAGAAAAAATTGTAAAAATCTATTACCACTATTAAAGTTAAAATAAGTTTACCTAGGATTAATCTATAAATATAAGGGTTCAAATGGCCTTGTATTATTAAATCTATTTGGATGTTACTGTTTATACCTTCCCATTATAATGATATTGTATTGTCAATTTTGGATCATTTTTTTCTCGAAAGTGACTTGATATTATTTTAAAACTATGAAAAATTACAAGTTGGTCAATCACTTCATTTATAAATTAGAACCTCCTCCCACCACTTATACACATATATTATGAAATTAATTATGACCTAAACCTACCAATATATCTCACCGAAATCATTATACATGTTCCATTTCTTTTATTCTTCTCAAAATGAAATCCTTCGGGTTGATAATAAGATATGTAGATGTTCCTCTAAGTGAAGGATATCGTCTTGACTATGATATTTCATTTCACTTCATCATTTAACACCATCAACTATGTTTTAATAATTCATATATAATAAAAAGTTTGTATAATAAAAACATATATATTATTAAAATTATGGAATATAATATATCAATATCTTCTTCAATCAAATGGGAAATGAAACAGTCAATCATTTGTACGGGGACTACCTCTTCGAAAAACTGTCTAATTCTCTTTCTATCACCACTTATAAAAGAAATATATAGTAATAAATTTAATGTATATATATGATATTTATGAAATATTTTTAATTTTTAATTTATAATATCACATCTAGCTTCTTACTTTTCAATCTTTCAGAATTGTATAATGTAGCATGTGCATAGGTGTAGACTAATTCCTCCACAAAGCAATGTGATTTTTTTTTCTATTAATCATTACATGTATGGAAATAAGTGTACAAATAATGAATATAAATTATATATTTCATATAATAATTATTCCATAAAGGTGACTTAACATTTTCCTTTTTATGTTCCTTCAGTTGAAAAGTGAAAAAACGTTCATTCATTAATATAGATTGCTGTCACTATGAATGGTATAATTAATTTCACTATCATGGTTATTTTAAATGAATCAATATCTCTATATTTATTGTAAATATATATGATATTTTTAATCATTATTAAAATTACTGAAATAATGGAAAATGATTAATTTATGTGCAATAAAACAACCAAACCAAAACTCTCATTAAATATGAAATAATGCACACCAGTCAACAATAATTTTATTATTCAATTATTATTAAAGGGATATTGAAAAAAATTTAGTAGAAAAATTATAAATTTATAATTATCTAAATGATTCTATAATATATATATAATAAATATATATTTTTTATACATGATGTTACATTGCTTTCGAATCATAAGGAACTTATGGTGAGGGATTTTAAACTCACTTTACTTCTATGAGACACATTCCCTCTTCACCACTTGTTGCTTTTATGTTTTTCATATAATTCATATAAATACCATTTCTGATTATCATCATGAAAATTAGATAGATATACACATCCAAAAAATTTTATTACCTTCAATAATTTTTTTTAAAGGTACAAGTGAGATAAGGGATTTATATTATATTGTCATTTCTAATTGGGATTGTTTATGATTATGTATATGATATAGATATATTATCACATACATCTCAATAAAATAATTAATTTTCTTCTAAATTGATTATCTTTGTATATTACATGATTTCCATTCATTTTCAACTATTAACGTACACAAGTGACAGAAATAATATTTTTAAGGAATACTGAGATTGTTTATTTTTTTTGTCGAAACCCCTAATTCCTATATATTCATGCTTTCTAAAAATATTTTCAGTAATTATTAAATATTATAATATGAAATTATATATCCCATTTTTAATAAATATTTAAATCTAAAAATGGATTAAAATAGATTTTTTTCCATGCTCTAAATTAGTTATGTTCAAAATTTTATCAAAAAAGTGAAATAAACAAATATTTTAAAATATAAGAAATTAACATAATTTAAATCCATCTAAAGCGAAAAGTTATTCGAATCATAATTTATATTTTTCCAATATTAAATGAAAATAAAATTTTTCTTTAATATTTTTGACATTTTTGGATTTCTGATAAGTTATTTACATTTAAAGAAGTACATTATACTCAATAAATATTCTAAGTGATCATGAAATGGATTTTCCATCTATGAATAAATCCTATGAATTTTCATGACCTTTACTAAAAATATCATAAAATTAAACAATCCTTATTATATATCTGAAGGGTTTATGACTATAATGAAAATATTCTAATGAAACCCATTTTTATTACTTGGGATACGGTATAATGAGATTATGGAATATTTAAGAAACCAATTTATATTCCATAGGTCATATAGAGATGAAATAATTATGATAACCATTAAATTTTCATAATTTATTATACGATAAATTTTTTGCGGTATTTTGGAAAATATATTTATGATTTCAATTATGTTCTCGGTGGGCTAGAATGTAAGTATTTAACCTTAATTAATTAATATTCTAGTGTTTGTGGTTTATATATCAATTTTTTACAATCCCCAGGATACTTTCAGTTTAAATATTTATATAATGAGGAAAAAATGTAGATATTAAACTAATACATTATGAATGGTCAATTTTCTCAGTATTTATGTTTTCCACCAAATGAATCATTTTATGTAATTCATGGTTTTTC
This sequence comes from Viscum album, assembly GCA_963277665.1. Lineage (NCBI taxonomy): Eukaryota > Viridiplantae > Streptophyta > Magnoliopsida > Santalales > Viscaceae > Viscum > Viscum album. The sequence continues at coordinate 1,628,083,947 of OY728146.1, read as the reverse complement.
TTCATGAAATATCATCAAACATTACTATTTTATTTCATCCCTTCCCCTAATTTACCTTAATCCTTTAAAAAAAATGAAAAACATATATTATACCAAATATCATAGCGAGGAATATATATTATGGAAACCATTAAGTCCTTTGAAAATATAGAAAATCAATTTCATAAAGACATTATATTGTCCCCCAAAAAATTAATCAACTTTTCAAAAATACATTTAGATTACATTTTGAAAATTAAAATATTTCCCTTAAAACTAATACTCATGAATATAAAAGTTATGAAGGTAACTTATGGCACCATTTTCCATATCACACTGAAAAATGGAATAACCAATTTTGTCAAGTTCTATCTTTCGACGAGCCAATGAATTGGGTGTTATATTATAATATCCCAACTATTGATTATCATTGAACCACCCCTTATGAATTAATAATGTAACCACCAATCCATGTTTTATCATGGAACCACCCCTGATTAGTTTATAACATAACCACTCATTATTATAATAATTTACCTAATACCATTAAACATAAATAAATAATAAGTAATTACATCAAAAAAATACCTTGGTGAATATAACCTTCCCATTTTATAATCACTTATTATTAAACATTACACATATAGGGGAAATCATTTTCATAGAAAATAAACATTTAACCTTCAAAAGTAATAATTAAATCATTTTTGCATCTTGAAGGTTGTAAAATTCCCTAATTCCATAGAAGTTAAAATAATTCATTTTTGAAAATAGTAATAAAAATAAAATATGAACACTGAAATAAAACTATTAAAAAATAATTTCTCATACTTCAAGAATGAATTGTCATGTATGTTCATTATCTTCTAGAATAATTAACCTATATTAATTTTTATAGTACATTTTAATTTAATTTTTATTGTTTATTATAAATTTTATATCCCTTATTACTTATTATTTATGATTATGTATTCAGTTATGTACATGTTTGATGTCTTGTATGTATTCGGTACATAAGTCCAAAATGACATCAGTTGGATGACTATAGTCCAAGTGTTCATTATTATATCAATTATAGAATAATAATAATTATATAATTTTAATTTTTTATACATAAATTATACATCTAAATTTAACTATTATGTTTGGTTTAATAAAAATGAAATTTAATACATTCATGGATATTGTCGGTTGTACATATGCATAAAAAACGTTTCAATTTTTCAACGATCATTATGAAATAAAGGTTGGAGTTATTTTATATTTGAAAAATTATAATAATGTAATTATTATAAAAATAAAAAATTAAATATACATATACATATATAATCCATGACATGTTATAATCCATGAAATGTGGTGTAAAAAAATCACATCTCTTCATAGAGGTGGTAGTCCACACGTATGCACGAATGATGGTATCATTTTTCAATGCATAGAATAGTTTGAATATAAATGATATATTTTCTTCTTATAATGATCAATATTTTATCAGTATCATATATCAACATTATGATTAATATTATATCAATGCTTGAGTGAAATTTATGGAAAACTAATTGCATCGGTTCGCGAGGTAGTGGTCCCCCGTACACACTAATGATGAATTCATTTATCGTATAATATAAGATGAAATTGTTATAGGTAATTAAAAAGAATTAACAACATATAATTATATTTAATATACTATATTTATTTTTTTATCATTTTTTAATATGATTTAAGAGATATAGAAAGTAGTAACCAAAACTAAAACCCGCAGATAAAAACTATAAAACTTTTATGGAAACCAACTTTTTTTTAACATATCATGACCACAAATATGAGTGTTATTTCAAATCTGTAACCTATATAATAAGTTTAGTAATTATATGAATGTTATTGGTTAGGTCTTGTAATAATAAAAATGTTTTTTATGAGTGAATAATTCCAAATAAGAGATTCCTTTTTTTATAGAGGAGGTGAACTCCTGGCATTTCTCAAAATACTAAATTAATATAAAATAAGTTTAAATTAAAAATGGATAAAATGTTATTTATTTTGAAAATAATATTATTAATGGTCTAAATAACATAACAAATTAAAAATTATATAAGTTCTATCATTATTTATACACTTTTATATTGGTTTTAGCCTATATTTAAACCCTTTAACTCTTTCCACGACAACATGGATTTTAACTCATGGATGGTTAATATATTTACAGTAAAATAATAAATAACCATAAGTGGACCATGGATTAAGTTTTCATCCATATCCTAATAAGAATTATGGATTTATGATTTTGAGAAACATTATATAATTTAACTAAATATAATTTTCTACAATGTATATGTAATATAAATTAGTAGAACTATTCATTACTATGAATTTAATAATATTAATAAATTATAGAAAATTGTAACCAAATATTTTAATATATAAATAGCATGTTAATGTAGTCTATAAAATTATTTTATCAAATTATTTATTTAAAATTATATTTATTATAAAATTTTTAATATCATTAATTTCATTTTTCTAATAATCGATTAATTATTACACTAACATTGTGTAAATATTTAATGTAATTATATATTTATTGTTGGATCGAATATGTAGATTTATATGAATATTAGATGGAACAATACAAGAGGGGGTTGAATTTTATGTTCAAAAACTTTGTGTTTAAACACTTAAGAGATTAGTTTAAAAGATATTATACTAATACAATTCAAACAACCATAATTGTATTGAATATAAAGGTATGATGTAATGTAATACTATTAGAAAAGTAAAGTAATTGTATTCATGTTGAATACAATAATCAGAGTAATACAAGTATGAGAGATTCTACCTTAAGTCGTATAGAATCTATTAATACAATATGTAATAGAATAATTGTAATTGAAACAATTACAATTGAAAGTGTAATGAAGAAAGGAAACAATAAAAATTCCTTTCTAATACAAATAGTAGCGGAAATGAAATATTATTAAAAAAATTAATCCAAAGAGAAGGGTTATCCTTTCACCTAGTATAAGAGGTCTGTCTAACCACCACATTGGTAAGCCCTCGAAATGATGATCGGTTCGTCTGTCTGCCTATCCCTAGCAGCCATCGATACGATGATCAGAACGTCTGTCTGCTTATCCCTGGCAACCCTCTATACAAAGATCGGTATTTCTGTCTGCCTATCCTTGGCAGCCCTCGATTTTGTAGGTAATCGGAACCTCGGTCTTTCAATTACTTGAAAACCCTCGATAGGATGATCGGACACACAAATCACAAAGCATGAGAGAAGTCGCATCGTCTCTCTCTAGAACATTATATATGGAAAGTGTCACAGTTATATCACAGTCATTTCACCACACACTCTCGGCTTCAAATGAACTCCTATTTATAGGCCTCAGGTTCCAACGGTCACATTTCCTCCAATGGTCATATTTCTTCAAAAAACTTATAGGGACATGGACACCTAGCATTATAATGGTCATATTGAAACATAAATCATGAAATCATTTTTATTAGTTTGTAACTAACTCAACGATATCGTATTGGTTAAAACAAGACATATAAAGATGATAAACAGGAGTACGATTAATATGAAACATGTGTTTTTTTGACTAAGTACCAAAACAAGAATGTATGAAAGTATGAGTATTATAAGTATTAATAAATATAATGTATTGATATGATAGAAAGTATGATAAACAAAAGTGAGTATGATTGACAAAGTTAGTACGATATGATTTACAGAGTCAGTACGATGCTATTGTCATAGTCAGTATGATATGACTAACAGAGTCAGTACGATACGATTGAAAGAGTTATTATGATACAATTGATAGAGTAAGTACAATATGATTGACAGAGTTAGTATGATACTAGATAAAAGACATTTGGGATTTCCATAACATGGTATAGAAGTCAAAGGATAACTTTTGACTCAACAATCTCCCCCTTTTTGGAATGCACAAAACACAATGTAAAGACTACATAAAATACTTGTATCCCCCTAAGTTATTGGAAACTCGTATGAATATGAATTTGAATACAACTAACTCCCCCTTAGGTGTATACTTTTCTAAGGATAGTATTTGAAGATTTTCCTTGGTTTCAATGTATTTGATTAAATAATTATCCCTTTGTAAAACATTCTTCCCCTTTATAAAACATTATCCCCCTTTTATGTTTACAAAAAGAATGGTGTAACCTTGGGTTTCCTGAAAGGGTTAGAGAAGAAATAGAGGAAAAAATAAAATAATCATAAAAGTTATTACAAAACAAAGATAGGTTCCAATAGAAATTAAAAAAATACAACAATCATTTGTTTTCTCTTTCCTTTTGCTTCTTTATCATCTCATGAAGAACAACTTTCATCTTTTTGATTTCTTTCTTGTCTTTAGAAATTGAATCACCCTGAGATCTTAGAAGCTCTTGTTGGTCAGCAAAAAGTTGATCTAGATTTTTGATAGTCTCCTCCGGGATTCTGATTACTTCCTCAAGGGTATCAATTATGCCTCACAGATTCTTGTTATCTTTGGATTACATATAATTCTATTTCTTTAATAAAACCATTTCATCATTAATAGATGAAACCATTGAGAATTCAGACTGAAAATAATTCATTCTCTCTTGCAATTCTTTCACTGAAGGAATATCGGCTCCATCAGTTACCCGATTCAGCCTTTCAACAGTTTCTATGTCAATCTTGTTAAATGCAATTGCAAGATCATTTGATAACCTCCTTATATCTTTAATTGCTATCTCATGGTCATTCACTGAGCTTTCTGTTTTATATGACCACTTGGTCATCCTGTTGCAAGCCTTTTTATGAGCAGCTGATGTTTCTAAAAGATTATTCAAATCATCTTCAACTGACAAAACTCTCTTTCTCAACTCTTTTACAGAACCAAATTTCTTTTTTTATTTTCATTGATGAAATCAATATTCCGTTCCAGCCTAGGGAAATTGGGAATAGTCTTCTCAATTCTTCCCAAAACATGTACAATGTAATCACACTTCTTGAAAGAGATTATGTGTTCTGAATTAGTGTCTTCATCATACAAAAGCAGTTCATTTGATCAGCTTGAGTCTACAACTGGCTATTTTCCTTTTTCTTTTTCTTTATCCCTTCTTTCTTCTTATACTTTGTCACTGCTGACAATAACTTTTTCAGTATGAGATGATTGAGGAACTTGCTTTTCTTGAGGGGGTGTTTTATCAACAGATTCAGAAGATTCAATAGGTGCACGATCGGCATGAGGAACTTGTTGAATACCTTCACTCTACTTTTGAACCGATTCTTATCTACTCTTTTTTGAACTCCAAAGGAATTCCAAAATAAAATCTCATTCATCTTCATTAACTTCTTCTATTTCTTGCAACATTTTTTTCATTTTTCTTTACCTGGGAGACTCTTTACGATTGGTTCTTGATGTATTTCTTCTGTTAGTTGAGAACTAGTATCCTCAACCATTCTGTATAGTTTTGAGATATCAATGTTTTGATCCTTTCTTTTCAAAACAGACTTCTTTTTCTATTCAGCTTGAAGGGTTTCCTCTACCCTTATTCATTCTGCAAAAGCGTCAGCTGGGTCAAGACTGAACTTTGGATCACATTCCTTTCTATGTTCCCTTTCATTTCTCCACTTTTCTACAACCTCCTTGATGTACTTTGGTTTCTTCTTTGGCTTTGAACTGGTTTGGGGATCAAACTTTTGAGGAACACCAATAGAAGGATTTTCTTTGGCTGGCATAGGGGCCGATTTATTCTAGGCCGATTTGGCTTTTAAATCTCTTATAAAAAGTTTTGAATTTGGATCAAAACTAACATTCAACTTCTTCAAAGTACTTTTTCTAATCCAGGAGGGATTAAATTCTATCAGATTTCCTTTAAAAGGAATATTATAAAACTTCATACTCTCGAGAATTCATTTTGTAAGAACAGATAGATACAAAATCATTTGGGACTTATTAACTCCTGACTTTACATTCTTGATAGTTTCAAAAACATATCCCATGAGATTCACTTTTCTCGTATTTACATGATAGTCAAGCATAAAAACATCAGAAACATTCAGAGTTTCTCTATCTCCATTCCTAGGGATAAGAAAACCTTGCATCCAAATTGTCAGGAACCTATTTTCTAGAGAACGATGATCCACATTTCACTTCTCTTCATTTATAACAAACAAATACTTCTTATTACATTCATTATTAATCATACTGACCTCCTCTGGTTGTTTATGATATGGACAGAGAGAAACACATTCAATTGGGACATTCAGAAAATGAGCCGCTTATTTCACAGACATAGAAAACATTCTATCGTACACAGAAAAATTGATAGTCATGTCTTTGTCAAATGATACGGTTTTATAAAACTAAGTGAATTCATCAAAAAGAACCGGATCTTGAGATACTGGTTTTTCAAAACATAAATGCTCCCATCCTTGAAACAAAATGATTCTTCTAATTGTGGAATCGTACGAATCAAAAAAGTCCTGAGAAACTAGCCTTTCTTTGAAAAAGACTTTCTCTCTAAAAGTCTTTGAAGAAATTTCAGTGGGAGTATTAGCATAGGACATAGACATATAGGTGAAGCCGCTTGAAATATCGTACAATGCCTTAAATTTGTGGAGTAGAGTTTCGCCACAAAATCTAAAAAACCAATGTGGGTTTGGGGAGGGGGGCTATTTATAGGCGGTAGAAATGGTGAACATTGATCTTCTATGGTTAGGATTATAATAAATAAGATCAATAGACAGGATTAAAAATAAAACAAAAAAATTTAAAAAATTAAAGAAATGAAGAAAGTATGTACCTACCGGAGATCATAAGGTAATTGTTTGTTTTAGATAGTATTAAAGAAAAACACAAGAATACGAAGTAAAATAATACTATCAATCGTCATACCGATGGAAAACAAAGTTGTTACCATTAACTGAAAAACCGATGGAAAACAAACTCGTTACCATTAACCGACAAGATGATAGAAAACAAATTCATTACCACTAAATGACAAACCGATGGAAAACAAACTCGTTACCATTAACTGACAATAATATGGAAAATAATCTTGATACCATAAACTAACAAGACGATGGAAAACAATATTGTTACCATGAACTGACAAGCCAATGGAAAACAATCTTGTTACCATGAACTGAAAAGCTGATGGAAAACAATCTTTTTACCATGAACTGACAAGATGATGGAAAACAATCTTGTTACCATGTACTGTCAAGCCGATGGAAAACAATCTTGTTTCCATGAACTGACATGCCGATGGAAAATAATCTTTTTACCATGAACTAACAAGCCGATGGAAAACAATCTTGTTACAATGAAATGACAATACGATGTAAAAGAAATTCATTACCATGATCGGTCGATACAATGGAAAAAAAATTCATTTCCATGATCGGTCGATACGATGGAAAAGAGGTAAATAATACAATAAAACTGTCAATACGATGACCAAAAAAGTAAATGATACGTTAAAACTGTCAATACGATAAACAAAACAGTAAAAGATATGATAAAACTGTCAATACGATAAATAGGAGAACAAAAAACACATACCAGGAGAGTAAATAATTAATGATCATAAGATAAAAAAGAAATATAATAAAAAACATAGTAAGAAATGCCCTCCCACTTTCTAAAGGAGTCGTTTGATGTAAATAGAAATGTAAAACATGATGTGGATATGAATGATTATTTTAATCTAATCATTCCTAGCTTCTGTTTTATAAACTCAAATCTATTGGAAGGTAATGGTTTTGTAAAAATGTCAGCAAGTTGTTCTTGAATTCTGATAAATTGTAAAATTATATCTACTTTTTGTGTGTGGTCCCTAAGAAAGTGATTCCTATCATCTATGTGATTTGCACGAGAGTGATGTGATGGGTTCTTACTAAGAGCTATGGCACTATAATTGTCACATAGAATTTGGTTTTTTGAAAAACTCAAACCATAGTCAGTGAGTGTGTGTTGCATCCACAACACTTGGGCACAAAAACTTCTACTTTCTACATATTCAGCTTCAACAGTGTAAAGTTCTACCGAGTGTTGTTTCTTACAGGACCAAGAAACCAAATAATCTCCTATGAAATGACATGTTCCAGATGTACTTTCTATCCATTCTACAACCAAAAAAATCAGCATCTGAAAAAAAAATTAAAACAAAATCATTTATAGAAGAGTAAAAAAGTCTTAAATCCATGGTGCCTTTCAAATACCAAATGATTCTCTTTACGGATTTTAATTAGACTCTTTTGGATAAGATTGATATCTTACACATAAGCATACAGAAAAAATAATGTATAGTTGACTAGCTGTCAAGTATATAAAACTTCCTATCATACCTCTAAAGATTGTTTGATCTACTGGTTTCCCAGTTTCATCAAGATCAAGTGTATTTTAGGTACCAATTGGAGTGCTATTACTTTTAGTTTTGTCATATCCATAATTTTTGACTAACTCTTTAAAATACATATGTTGAGATATATATGTCCCTTCTAGTTTTTCAGAAATTTGAAAACCTAAAATGAATGTTAACTTACCCATCAGACTCATTTCAAATTCAGATTTCATTAAATTAGCAAAAGAATCAGTTAAAGATTTCTGAGTTGATCCAAATATGATGTCATCAACATAAATTTGAACAATTAAAACATTTTTTTTCCATTTTTATAAAAAGGGTTGGATCATCTGTATGTTTTGTATAATTGTTTTGTAAAAGAAATCATGTAATTCTATCATACCATTCTCTAGGGGATTGTTTAAGACCATATTGGTCTTTGGGAAGTTTAAAAACATGATTAGGATGTTTTGGGTCTAGAAAACCAGGAGGTTGTTCAACAAAAACATCTTCTTGAACAAAACCATTTCGAAAAAAAAATTTAACATCCATTTGAAATAGTTTGAAGTTAAAGTATGCTACAATGGATAATATAATTTGAATAGATTCAATTCTAGCTATCGGAGAATAAGTTTTTTCATAGTCTATTCTTTATTGTTGATTATATCCCTTAGCAACAAGTCTTTCTTTATTTCATACAATGATTCCATTTTCATCACATTTGTTTCTGAAAACCCATTTTACTCCAATTATAGTTGCTTCTTTAGGTCCTTCAACTAAATTCCATACTTTATTCCTCTCGAATTGATTTAGTTCATCTTTCATTGCTTTTATTCAATCATCATCACCTAAGGCCTCACTTGGGATTTTGGGTTCAAATTGGGAAAGAAAAGCCAGATGTTCTATTTCATTTCTTAAAGAATTTATGGTTTTTACAGGTTGATTTACATCACCAATGATATTACCAATATGGTGTTTCCTAAGATACAATTGATTTGGATTTTGTATAACCTTTTCATAAACATATGGTAGAAATTATTCCGTGGTAAATGTTTTGGAAGTATCTTCATGAACATTTTCTTTATCAGAAGGATCTTCTAGCAAAGGTTGATAATCAGTTTTTGAAAACACATATGAGGATGTAGGTTGTGATGATTTAAAAACAAAAGGATCAGATTCATCCAATTTTACATGTACTGTTTCCTCAACAGTACAAGTATTATTATTGAAAACTCTATAAGCCTTAGAAGTTGTGGAGTAACCTAGAAAGATTCCTTCATCAGATTTTGGTGTGAACTTCTTTAAATTATATTTTTTATTCATAATTAATACTTTGCACCCAAAAACATTGAAGTATGAAACGTTAGGTTTTTGGCTAGTCCATAGCTCATAAGATCATTTATTAAGAAATAGTCTAGTTAAAACATGATTTATAGTATAACAGGCAGTACTAACAGGTTCATCCCAGAAGTTCTTAGCAATTGAGTAATCCCTCAACATGGTTCTGCTCATTTCCTGAAGAATACGATTTCTTCTTTCAACAACACCATTTTGCTGAGGAGTTCTTGGAGTTGAAAAATTGCGAGTGATACCTTTCTTACTACAAAAAATTTCAAATTCAGAATTTTGAAATTCACCACCATGATCAATATGAATAGTTATCAATGGTAGGTTTTTCTCATTTTTAAATTGGGCTCTAAAAGATTTGAAATAGGAAAAGGCTTTAGATTTCATAGTTAGAAAATAGACATATTTGAATCTAGTAATGTCATCAACTAAAACAAATACATATAATTTTACTCCAATGCTTCCAATGTGTGAAGGACCAAAATGATCCATGTGCACTAGTTGTAATGCATTATAAGTTGAAACTCTATTAATTAATTTAAAGCATGTTTTATTTTGCTTTCCAAATTGACAAGTATAACGGACTTTTGAAGAATCATATCTAAGATCTGGTAGTCCCTTTACAAGTCTTTTCGTTGAGAGTTTACAAAGGTTTCTTAGATTACAGTGTCCTAGTCTTCTATTCCATAGCCATGAATGGTCTCTTATTGCACTAATGGAGGGTAAATTTTGGCTTCTAAGGTTGTCTAAGTAAATAGTGTATTCATTCTCTTAGCTATGGGCAGATAGAATGAAATCATCCTTGTAATTGTGAACTAGACACTTATAATTCCTAAAATTCACAAGGTAACCTTCATCACATAATTGACTTATGCTGATGAGTTTATGCCTAATATATTTAGCAAACAAAACATTTGAGATAAGAACTTTTCCAAGAAAAACAATATTACCTATACCAACAATATATCATTGTGCATTATCTCCGAAGTTAACCTTTCCTCCTTTTGTTTTGATAATCTTTTCAAAGAGATCATTGTTTCTGGTCATGTGTCGAGAACAACCACTATCCATGTACCATATATTCTTGTTGGTACACTTCTCATTTTACTGAAAAATAAACAATTAGGTTTTCAGAATCCCAAATTTTTTGGATCCAGATGGGTTGGATAAGAGAATTTTAGGAATCCCCATTTGTTTTACAAAATTAGCTTTATGAAATCTTAACGATTGAGTTCTATTAAGAGAACACTCTATTTTCCAGTGTCAACCACATTTACACTTAGAACAAAAAGGTTTTTTTTGTAGAAAAAAGTAGTTATTACTAAAAACTGGTTTGGAATAAGAATAACCATGTCCGGAATGATTCCTTAAATGTCTAATTTGAGAATAAATCTTGTTATACATTTCCTTTCCATGAGTAAAGTTTGACAAACATTTCTTTAAAGATAAAATTTATAGCTTTAGTTTTAAAACTATGTTTTTATCTTCCAAAACTTTTGATTTTAAACTAGAGTTAGGCTCTAAAACATTTTTATTTGAAATCAAATTTTCTAGGTCCTTAGAAAGTTTATCCTTATCAGATTTGATTTTCTCAAGGATTTTTAAAATACTTTCAAAATCCGAAGTTTTCATATCAAGATCATTAGAAAGATCTGATACTTCTTTATTTAAAACTGAAATTCTATTATTTTCTTTATCAAGCTTTTTCTTAAGATTAGAATTTTCATTTTCAGGTAATTTAGCAAATCTAGATACATCTTCAAAAGATGGTAGTGTATCATCTCCTGAAGTCGAAGAATCATCATTCTATGATTCATAATATTTATTATCAATATAATTTGCATTTAAAAAGACATTTTTAACAGCTTTAGCATTATGTACCCTGGCCATAAGCCAATTATCCTCAATTGGTAGTCTCGCAATAAGTCCAATATTTCTCTATCTTGAGGACTCATATTCTGAAGAATTTTCTGAAGAATCACTACCACTTGCACTCCAATTATCATTTTATTTCAAGACTTTCTTTGTATTATAATACTTTTTCTTATTTCTTTCAGAATGATTCTTCTCTCTGTATTTTCTCTTTATTAAAGGACAATCAGGACTTATATGTCATACTTTCTTACATTCGTAACCATTTACCTCTGAATCTTTCTTATCCTTCCTATCTTTCTTTTTGAATGTGTATTGGAAGTCTCTCTTTCCCACAATCTTGTTCATCCTTCGAGCAATATTCGCTAACTCATTATCTGAAAGATCACAATCAATTGAATCATATATAACATCATTCTTGTCTTTGGATCTTGTTATCCTTTCAGGTTTTTTAGCTTTAGATGTAAAAGCTACACTACCATTTACATTTTTCTTCTTGTTGAAATCAGAATCTCTTTTCATTTTTGTTTCATGCGGTAAAAGAGCTCCAAATAGTTCGTTAAGAGTAATCTGGGAAACTTTTCTATTTTCATCAATAGCTGTCCATTTTGACTCCCATTCATTTAGATTTATATCTATAATCTTATCTACAAGAGCTTCATCATCAAGGCCTTTTTCACCCATAGATTTTAAACATTTGAAAATTTTCATAAATCATTGTTGCTCTTTACATACTGGCTCTCCATAAGGAAAAACAAATCCATGATACTCTTCTCGAAGAATTGCTCTTATTGTTTCTATGACCTTGTATGTACCAAAATGTGTGACTTCAAATTTATTCCAAACACAGTTGGATGCTTCACAAGAAGATATTTGGCTGTATGTATTCCTAGTCATAGAACATAATAATTTATTGTGTACCTTATAATTCAGTTTATATTCTTACTTCTCTTGATTAGTAAAAGTACTAACTTCTTTGTCAGGAATTTTGTAACCTCCAGTAAGCATTAAAAAATTGTCTACACCAGTATTGATAACAAACATCTTCATGCGATCTCTCCAGTACTCATAATCATTCCCATCAAAGATAGGTGGTCTATAAGGATTTATATTCTCAATTGAACCAATATTTATTCCTATCATCTAATAAAACAACAATATTTTCCACTCGGCACGTCAGTGTAATAAGTAGTTAAAAAGAATGTTTGAACGAAATAAATCTAGTAAAACAAATCTGTGGAAACCTCCTCTGATACCAATTATTGGATCGAATATATAGATTTATATGTATATTAGATAGAACAATACAATATGGGGTTGAATTGTATGTTTAAAAACATTGTGTTTAAACACATAAGAGATTAGTTTAAAAGATCTTGAACTAATAAAATTCAAACACCCATAATTGTATTGAATATAAAGGTATGATGTCAATAAATACTATTAGAAAAGTAAAGTATTTGTATTAAAGCTGAATACAATAATCAGAGTAATACAAGTGTGAGAGATTCTACCTTAAAGCATATATAATCTACTATTACAATATGTAATAGAATAATTGTAATTGAAACAATTACAATTGAAAGTGTAATGAAGAAAGGAAAAAATACAAATTCCTTTCTAATACAAACATCTACAGAAATGAAAAAGTATTACAATTATTTTTAACCCAAAGGTAATGGTAATCCTCTCACATATGATAAGAGGTCTGTCTTACCACCACCTTGGTAAGCCCTCGATATGATTATCGGTTTGTCTGTCTGCCTATCCCCAGTAGCCCTCAATATGATGATCAGAATGTCTGTCTGTCTATCCCCGGTAGCCCTCGATATGATGATTGGTAGGTCTGTCTGCCTATCACCAGCAGCCTTCAATTATGTAGGGAATCGGAACCTCTGTCATTCAATTACTTGAAATCCCTCGATACGATGATCGGATGCACAAAGTAGAAAGCATGAGAGAAGTCACATCATCACTATCTAGAACTTTATAGAAGCAAAGTATCACAGTTATATCATAGTCGTTTCACCACACACTTCCGGCTTCAAATGGGCTCCTATTTATATGCCTCAGGTTCCATCAGTCATATTTATTCCAATGGTCATATTTCCCCGACAACCTCGGAGGGACTTGGACACCTGGAATTTTAACGGACATATTGAAAAAGAAATCACGACATCATTTTCATTAGTTTGTAACTAACTCAACGACATTGTATTGGTTAAAAAAAGACATATGAAGATGATAAACAAGTGTATGATTAAAATGAAACATGTGTTTTTTGACAAAGTACCAAAACAAGCAAGTATGAAAGTATTTGTATTATATGTATTACTAAATGTAATGTATTGATATGATACAAAGTAAGATACACAAAAGTGAGTACGATTGACAGGGTTAGTACGATGCGATTGACAAAGTCAGCATGATGCAAATGAAAGAGTCAGTACAATATGATTGAAAGAATCAGTAAGATATGAGTGAAGAGTCAGTACGGTAAGATTGATAGATTCAGTATGATACAATCGACAGAGTCAGTACAATACGACTGACAGAGTCAGTACCATAATAGATAAAAGACATTCATGATTTCCAAAACATGGTATAGAAGTCAAAGGAGAACATTTGAATCCACATTTACTAATTCCTAAAAATAAAATACCTTGATAAATATATAATATTTATATTAAAAATAATTTTTATAGTGTACATATCCTCTGGATAATAGCTTATTAAAAATATAAGACTAATTCTTAATAATTGTTTGACAAGTTTGAAATTTTATTAAATATAATACTATAAAGGTAATAATCTCAACTATTTGGCCCCAAAATGTCATATATCATACACTATGATGATTGTAATTGATTCATAATTATCCCATAAGATTTTGGTAAGATTATTTTTCATTATATAGTTTTATCATTTTATTATAATCCTAAATTACTAGAATGACCACTTACTATGGTAACAAAAAAAATACTATGTTGACAATTAATTTTTTCCAAAAATAAAAGAAAATTATTTACTAAATATTTTCCCACTGATTATAAATATTAAATCCACATTTCAGAATTAAAAACAAGGAAGTTTTCAAATTTAATTAAACATTAATAAGATAAAATGAAATAAAAAACCATTTTCAGAAAAATACCATTTCAAAATATAAAATTCATTATAATAAATTAAACATTAAATAAATTTAAATATTATAAGAAGATTATATTAAATCAATATTAACTAATTAAAATTTAAAACTAATCCAAAGAAAAAATTATCCTTTTCAATATACTAATATAAAATATATTTTTCAATAAAACACATATTTTTCAATATTTAATGAAAAATAATTATTTTTAAAAATGTATCAAAAATTATTTCTAAAATAATTATTACATGATTAATTCCTAAATGAAGTTAATTTTTTAAAACACACATTCAAGAACCACTGTAAATTATAATATTCACACATGTGATGAAGAAAATAGTATTTGGGAGAAAATGTATTTTTTGAAGAATAAAATTCATTACTAAAAAATTTGTTTTTATTTTATAAAAACATACAAAAAAATAAATTTTTTTTGAAAATTTATTTTTATTAGATAATAAATTTATGAAAATATCTAATTATCCAAACCTAGAAGCATAGAGATGTTTCATTATCTTATTACATTGGAATGATTATAAGAAATAATATCCTGAATGACCGATATGTTTAGTAGACATGGAAAGCATGATTAAATACATGATACCCATAATATATTTGAAAATTGAAATTAAAAACAAGACACATAATAAAATTAAATAAAATTCATTCTTTTTATATTATAAAATATTTGTTCATTATAACATGGTTAAATGAAACATGATAAGGGTGAGCTGAAATGCTTAGTAAGGGTAAGTAATGAGAAAGCAATAATGAATTAATGAGAATAAATTAACATAGAAATTTAAATAATTGATAACACATTCCATTCAAATAATTAGGTAATGAAAATTCATTATGGAAATATAAGAAACTGATATACATTCTATTTAATTAATGAACTAAAAATTTAATGTATCAATAGATATGTCAAAAAAATTCAAATGGATGAATAATAATTGGGATATCAATGAGTGAAATAAATAATTACAGATATCTATAACAAACCACCATGTTTTCATTCAAAGCATCTAATTATTCCAAGTAATCATACAAATAATCTAATACAATAATGTCTTTATGCGAATAATCTAATACATTCTGGGCTTTATGCCACAAATCAATTACTCTGAATGATTAATTAAATGAATATAATACATCAAGGCTTCATTCCATTAATATAATGCTTTGAAGGTTTTATTCCATGAATCTAATACTCTCAAGGATTCGTTCCAATATTATAATACAATAAAAGCACAAACCATATGAAAAATGGTATACAGTTTAGGAATATACTAAAATCCGTTGAATGAGAATATGAATATTAATGTAAATTTATATTTAAAAATGACTAAATTTATGTTATTTCATCAAAAATAATGTTAAAAATAACCAATAATGTGGTATTGAAAAGACTATCATTAAAATTATTCTTTAAAAGAATGATATTTAAACATTATAATGCGTCTCATACCAATTTGAAACATTTAAATCATAATCCCCATGTTGAAATAATATTAAATGAAACGTATAATATCATAAGAGTAATTAAATTCATGATATAACATGTTAAAAAGTAGTATATACTCCCGATAAATGTGAATTGGTGTATAATAATAAATATGTCTCAATATAATGTTAATTGATATGAAATTCCATTACTACTTAAGTAGATATTGAGTCATTATATCAATGAAATATTAATAATAAATTAACAATTTTTATATAATGTAATAATAGGAAATCAGGATATAATATATGAAAGCTATAAGTAGGTATACAACATAGAAGAAGTGAGTGTTGAATGTGACATTTCTCTCTCTAGTGTAAAAATTTAGATGAAAATAACATTACATAACATTTATTTATTGTGTGGCCTTTGTATACTTATATAGTGGTTTAAAATATGTTACTAACACATACTAGAACTATAATAATTTTTATAATAACATATATAAACTTATTTATAATATCTCATTGCCTATTTGTTAATAACATTCATTAATTTCCCTATTTCATCTGATAATTCCCTAGTTTTCTCGAGTATGTCCTGACTTCTTATTTGCGGTTATCATTAATTAAATCAGTTTTTCATAATCTACCTAATATAAAACACGATTTAATTATCATTTATAGTAATTATATATGTATTTAAATTATTCCATTATAATAATAGATTCGAAATTATGTGCAACATTCATGGAGACTATAGGCCATACACTCACATGAATGATACTTTCATTTCATTGGTGTACTAAAATAATGAAAAACATATGATAAATATGTATATTATAATTATAGTATCATATATATGTATCATATGTATCATATTTTTATTATGAATTTCCTTAATATATTCTATATATAGCGTGAATGAATCACATCACTTTGCATGGGCAGTAGTTCACAAATCCTCATAAGAGGTTATTATATTAACGCAAAATTAAAGGAATTATTGTTTTGTGATATAAAAGTATTAAAAAATATAAATACATAATAAATACCATATATATGATATATATACATATAATTTACGTCATAATGGCCATAATGATTGGTGGTAAAGTAAAAAATTAATAATCATCATTTCATGAGGTTGTAGTTCGTCAGACACAGAAAAAATATGCTTGATTGAAATTATATAGTGGTGTGTGTATGTATAGGATTAAATATTTTCATAAAAAATAATATTTTATTTTTGATAGTGGTTTTGTTATATAATCATTGAATAATTAGATTTTACAGGATAGAGTACATAAATAATTGTAAAAAAATTGAGGAAGTTTGTTTCCTTTTAATTGTGTAACTTTTATAGGATTGTATAAAAAGGATTACATGGATGAAATTAATACCAAATTGATCCTTATAGGTCAAGATTAGAGATATTGTTAGGCTATTTGGATATATTTTTTATGTTAGAATGTTTTATGAGATGTGTGAGGAATGGTAAGAGTACTTTTCTTTTTAAAGTCGAGGATAGTGGTACTCTTGTAAATACCAAATAGAAATCATTAATGGGAGGTCTAAAATAACTAATGTTCCTAAAAAATGAAGAAATAGTAGATAAAAGTGAATTAATTTTTTTTAAAAACTGTACCACTCAAAAATATGTTCGTTTTAATAATTTGGTTCTTTATCAACTAATATTCCCAAATTTTCCCATTTTTGTTTTAAATATAGAATAATGTTTTAGAATCAAATTAATTTTACTATAAGGATAAAGTAAGGTTATATTTTTTTATACAATATATATACCCTGAATTATTAATATTAAAACGAATTTATAAAATAAAAATACAATGTTTTTGAGAAATTAGTTTCAAAACAAGCACATGTGATGCGCTAAAACTCCACTTAAACTCGGACCTCGTAAACCACTATTTTACGATATATTGGCTAATATATTAATTATAAACGATAAATTGGTCCTTAATATAACCTATTTAATATTTATTTACACTTAAATATAAATTTATAGAATATAGGATTTTTATTAAATTTAAATCCTGTAATTAAATTTAATTTATTATAAAATGACAATAATGTAAATTTTGACATTATTTATTTAATGTTAATTTTAAAATATTGATATAATATAAAATTTAAATATATTTGGCTTACATGTGAATATCATGATTTATTAATCCAAATAAATAAAATAATTCAATAATTTTTCTTCACTATTAATATTTATATTATCATTTGGTTTTTTCATTATTAACTAAATTTTCACTACATTGTTGTATCATAAGAATTTTACGTAACCAAATAATATATAAAAATAATTGATAAATTTTTATGATATGAATAGACTATTTATATCTAAAAAATATATGTATAAACTGAAATATTATTCTTTTTTTAATTTCAATCTTTTATAAAGGTTAAAAGTAAAAATTTTCCTTTTTTGCCTTTTTCCTTACGTAACATATTATGTAGGAAAATTCCATTTCATAATGTCCCAATAATCCATAAAATTATTAAATATTAAAAATATGGTTTAATTATTATCAAGAAAAATTATTTTTGAAATGTTTCCAGGTCATTTTGGAACTTTAGGTAAAGGTTAAACCCTTATTTAACATCATCTTACCTTAATCACCATAATTAATTTTAATCACTTTCACTTATAATTTTGGGAAAAAATTACCTGAAGCTTATTAGAAAAACATATTGTATTATTTATTACTTTGTATATACATTTTTTAAATTTAAATGACATAAGTGGTTAAATTATGATTAATACCAATCCCACATACGTGGTGAGAATGATGATTTTTAAGTTAAAAACATTCAAATGTTCAATAAGTGTTTTTATATAATTTTATTATAAATTTGTATTAAAATGACTTAAATTTTATTAATATTCAAAAAATTGATATATTTTGACTCTAAACACTAATTTTGAATATAATTTATCTCTAATAATTATTAAAACTAAAATTTTATTTTTAACCAAATTGTAGTAATTATTTCTTTTAATCAGAAAATGAAGTTTCTCTGAAAAATTAAAAAGATTCACCCTAATCAAATTTCTACATTTTGAATTAGGTTTTTTTATTTTTGAAAATAAAATTCAAAAAAATGACATAAATTAGTTTTAAAATAGGCTCCCCATTAAATGGAGGTAAAACTCGGTCTTGCGTCGAATACAAGCTAATTCGGTGTTGTTTGCGGTGTTATTTTATCATTTTGTTGCATATGAATAGAGAAAAAATAATATTTATTCAAAATTTAAAATATATTAATGTCTTGGGGTGTTATATTATCTCTATTATATTTAAATTCCATCTTAACAATTTAATGTGGATATTAGAAATCAATGGATTGATATGTGAGAATTTAATATTTTAGAAAAACCCACATCATAAATATGAATACTAACACATCTTCCAAATAAGACATAAAGGAAATTAAAATGGTCAAAAAACAAGTATACCTATTTAGATGACATATGTAGTAAATTAAAACAAGGATACAAAAGAAAAATATAATTATCATGTTATGATGGAGAGTGCAAGAGAACATGTTTTAGTGAAAGTCAACAATCAAAAAGCCTGAAATTCATTATGATCTATGGTCCATTTTATTCATCATAAACGAAGGAGATAAGGAAACATTTTTTATTCCCATATCATTTTCCCTAGAGTGGAGTAATTGTTTCACTCACTCTGTATGAATTTATGTAAATATACATACCTGGTACATTTCTATAATCATAATCATAACCTTTGGTGTTGCCTTGAACTATTCAAAGATCATATCATAAATCAAGACTCATCATATACTGACATAATATAAAATTTTCTAAATCCATATTCAAATATAAACATTAACCTTTTCATTAGTATTTATACATTCCCAATTATTGTCATCTGACACTTTATAAAGATGATCTATGAATTTCTAAAATGACCATATCTTGAGCCTTTAGTCAATATGAAGTAGCTCAAAATTTTCACATTCCAAACATGTGAATAATTGTATTGTGTATCCCCATAAAATATGGTAATAACATAAATAACCATAAACACATATTATATTATTTATTCTTTATATAAGAAACATGGTACTGGATATATTCTTTTAATAAAAAATTATTGTAAACATAATCAAAATATTATAGACCACTTATCCAAAATACATTAATCAATTGTAATGTAGTCATTACATGTCCAAATTAATCATTTCATTATCATTATCTCAAAAATCAAAAAAAATGTTAAGTGATTTCTTTCCATCGGTGATGTGTTTTCCAAAAAATTTATCTTCTTACACAATCATTTTTTCTGGTACCATTTAGTATATTATCTAAAATCCTTAATGAAAATGTATTGTATCACAATATCAATATATTACATTAACACTTGATACATTAATATGGATAGTATCCCATCTCCGTGTAACGGAATAATTTATCATTGGGTTCTTCGTTATTATCCTTTAAATCATGACCATAGTTTCTATTTTCTCTATAGTTTTAAAAAACTCCCATTACCTTCAAGAAAGTACCAAAGTGTTTCGTGCCACATTTATGAAATATCCTAAAATCCTTCTCTCTAATTGTATTATTCAACTCATTACCTTTATTAGGGTGCTCAAATGGAATCATGTTTTATTTTTTCCATTAAATAAAATAGTACTTGGATAATTCATTACCTATATCATTATCAAATGATATAATTTCATCATAGGATGTTAATACTTGATAAAGTATTTCCCATTGAAATGTTTTCATAATACCGTTAAATATATGATCCTTCTACTCATTGGATAATGTGCATTAGTGTAGTTCACATTCCATCTACTAGGAAATATTTTTTACAATAGAATAATCAATGATTAATCATAAAATAATATATCGTCCTAAAATAAGCGTAACACTTATCATACTTAGAAAATTTTATTCATAGTTAATATCATCTGTGTAAAGGTGGTTTCTTTAAGGATATATTCATATTCATGTCCTTCATAATGTTTTGTAAATAAAATGTGAATTATTCTAATATTTTCCATGGTAGTGTCAAAATAGGTCCACAATGAGGCTCTTTTTCATGTTCCGGGTTACTTGATTCAGGCCTGGAACACCATGTAATAGTTACTACTTCATGGTACAAATTTTTAGGAACCACATCCACTTGTAGTATCCCAGTAGTAAATTATTTCTAGTAATACCTACATGATCTATTCCTTTACAAAATTATATGCTGTTATTGGATATATATCTTCAATGTATATCTTAGTCTTGTTCTCTCTAATCTATGTTTTATAAATATATTTTTCATTATTGCTACTAAACATCCTATGATACTAACAATAACGCCCATACCAAGAATCTCAAATCCTATGAATTATCTTATTAAATTGGAAAGATTAAAAACAATAAAATCCCAAATAATCGATTAATATAGAATTTTTGGAAATATATATTATATAGAGGGTACCAATAATACATGAGCAAATAGGAATTATAAACATGGTATATAATAAAATTAAATAAACAATATCCTTGAAAGATTATTCAAATATATGTTCTTCATAACCAAGAGAAATGAAACATAATATGTATAACCCAAAATTATAATTAAGGGTATTAAATGAGGAATAAATAATGAATTTATTAGAATAAATTAACCATGAAGGGAAAAAACTGATACAAACATGCCATTCAATTAACTATACAAGTAAGAATAAATATTGTAAGGAATGAAACCAGAACACATTCAATTTAATAAATGATCTAAAATTTAATTATATCTATATAAATGTCAAATAAAATTTCAAGGATTAATAATAAATAAGATATCTATTAAGGAATTTATTAAAAATGGATATTTATAAAATATCACTTAGGATTCTTTCTATGAATCTAATAATTTCAAGGCTGCATGCCAGGTATCTAAATACATTCAATGATTCATTCCAGGAATCTATTACTTTCATGGCATTATTAAATGAATCTAATAATTTCATGTATTTATTCCAAGAATCTAATACATCCATGTCCTCATTCGAAGAATCTAATAGTATCATTGCATTTTTTTGGCGAATCTAATACAATAAAAGTGTACATCGTACGAAAAATTGCATATGATTTAGGAACATACTAATATCTGTTTTTGATAATATAGATATTAAGGTAAATTCACAATGAAAAATGATAAAATTTATGTTATTTCTTCAAGATAATAGTTACAATCACAAAATTACAATAAATTTAAAAGATAATAATTAAGAACATTATTTGTGAGAATAATCTTTAATCATTCCAGAGTTACCCATAACACTTTGAAACATTAAAATCATAATCCCAAAGAAGGAATCTTATTAAATGTAACTCATAATACCATTATAGTAATTATAATCATTATATAACTTTTAAAAAGGTAGAATATACACCACGCAAAATTGAATTGGTGCATAATAACAAATAAGTCTCAGTGGAATGTAAATTGAGACAAAATTCTCTTACTACTTAAGCAGATTTTGAATCATTGTATCCTTGATAAATGAATCATAAATTGAAAAATTCAATATAATTAAATAAAACGAAATCATGATATAATATATTGATATGGATATAAGTTATGTGACACAAAATAAGTGAGTGGTGAATGTGACAATTATCTCACAACTGTAAATAGTGAGACAAAAATCCCTTACCACATCATTCATTTTGTTTTGGGGTATTTTTCCTCCTAGATAGTGGTTTAAAATATTATACTAACTTATAACAGAACCATACTTTGGTTTATAATACCAACTATTATCTTCTTATAATATCTCATTACATGTGTGTTAATAACATTCCTTAATTTCACTATTTCAGGTGTTATTTTCCTAGTTTGATAAAATAGGTTCTAACTTGTTTTTTATTATTATCAGTAATTAAATTATGGTTTCATCAGATAAATAAATTTAAAAATGTATTAATTATAATATATAATTATTATATATTTATTTATTTAATTCTGTTATATTTTGTTATTAGAAATGTTGTGCACAGTTCGTGGAGACAGTATGTCGTACGTACGCATGAATAATATTATCATTTCATTATTATATTAATTTAATGAAAAATAAATGATACATTGTATATTATTATTTTCATATCATATCTATGTTATATATGTTACATATGATTATTAAAACCATCCTTAATATGTTCCATATATAGTGTGGATGAATAAAATCACTTCATGGGGTCGGTAGTGCAATGTTCTTCAATCAATGTTATCATGTTAATGAAAAATGATAAGTTTTAAAGGTAAGTGTTATAAAAGGATTAAAAAATTATAAATTCATAATAAATACCTTATTTATAATATATAAAAGGAGTTTCCATCATAATTGTCACTATGATATGTGGTAATGTAAAAAACGAACAATCATTATTTCATGAGGCAACAGTTCACCGTACAAAGAAACAATGGGCACGTTACCGATTATATGGAGTTGTGTGAAATTTTAGTGGTAAATATTTACATAAAAACATACTATTATGTTTATGATACATTTATTGATATATTATTATATAATAAGAGTCATTGAGGTAATGTATAATGGAAATATAACTAATAAAGATTAACTAAGTTTCTTACCTCATAACCAGGTATCTCTTTTTTGTCAGTAACAAAAGGATTACATGGATTAATTTATGCCCAAATTGATACATATTATTATAGGGAATTGATTTTTTCAGTCTTCTTTGCCTTATTTTGGATGATCTAATATGTCTTTACCAGTGTGAGGAAGGGGAGAGGGCATACCTTTTTATAGTGGATCGGGAGTGGCACTCTTGTAAATATCAAAATAAATTCATTAATAGGAGGACTTCCATACCTACAGTTCCAATAGAAATTTAAAATAGATGATTAAAGAGGAAATTATTTTATTAACACTACCAAAAACAAAAAAAATTCTCATTTTACTAATTTTTTACTTTTACATATATGATTTCAAAATTATATCATTTTAGGTTTTTATTAAACTACTTAATTTTCTAATCTTTTCCATTTAAGCATTATGATTAAAAAAAATTATATTTATTAGAAAATATATTTATTCTTAATTATTAATATGATATCTAATTTATAATATTAAATTATCATGGGTTTTGGATGTTAATATCAAAATAAGCACATGTGGCAGGCATAAAAACTACTTATACGAGGAACAAGTTAACAACATTTTCACAATATACGAGTCTATATGTTAATTATAATAGAAAAAATGGTCTATTAGTATAAAATATTTAATATTTATTAACACTAATTAATCACATTGATTAATATAGGTGTAATTTTTAATTTTTTATCTTTTAATTAATTATCACCAACTATAAAATAATAAAATTTTCAATTTTGACATTATTTATTTAATGTTACTTTTAAAATATCATTCTAATATTAGAATTCATATATATAAGGTTTAAATATTTTTAACATGATATATTAATCTATAAAGTATATACATACAATAATTAAATCAATTAAATAACTTCTATGACTTATTGTATCATTTATTTTAGTTACTTGTTTACAAAATAATCACTATTTTCTTGTTTTAGAAGCATTTTATGTAACTAAACCATATATAAAAATTATAGAAAAATTATTATTATAAAAATAGACTATTTTAATTTCAAAAGGATATGTATAACCTCAATTATGATTTTTTTACATATCCTAATGTATTATAAATTTTACATTTAAGGAATGTTCTCTTTTTGCCTTTTTTCCTTACATAAACTTTTATAAAAAAATTCAATTAATAATATCCAAATAACACCTTAAATTAGATAAAATAGAGTATATGATATAAATATTGTCATCCAATGGATTTTGGACATGTTTCCGGGCAATGTTGGTCCTTAATGTTATTTTTTAGACCCTTATTAAGTTTAATCTTCCCTTAATCGTCGTAATTAATTTTAATCACATACACTAATATTTTAGTCAAAAATTAATTTGATCGTTTTAGAAAAAAATATTTTACTAAATAAAAATTATTTTTCTATTTTTCAAAATTTAAATCACATAAGTTGGAAAATTTATATTAACATTAATCCCATAGATATATCGAGAAAGTGATTTCTGAAGTAAAAAACATTCAAAAGTTCAATAACTGTTTATATGTCATTTCAATATAAAAATGATGTAAAATGACCTACATTGGATTAATACATATATAATTGATCTATTTTGACTATGAAGACTAATTTAAAATATAACTTAATAGTATTCATTATTTAAATAAAAGTGTTAATTTTTTGCTAAATTGTAGTAATTATAAATATTCTTCAGAAAACGATGTTTCATAGAAGAATACGTTAAAATATCCCTAATATATTTAAAAAATTATAATTTAAAAATTATTTATATTTTTATAAATAAAATTCATAAATGTATGAAAATCTATTTTAAAAATATGAATACAATAAAATGGTGGTAAAACTCAGTTATGCTTATTACACATGGTAATTAAGTCTTGTGTGTAGGATTATGTATAACATTATATTGTGTATAAAGAGAGAAAAAAGTATATTTATTATAAAATTAAAATAGTTCACTACCATGTCGGTTTACTCTATTCATACCCACCAATATTACACCAAGTTTATAGTGGATTCAATTGAACAATAATATTTAAATTTTGGTTTCAGATTGACATGGTGTATCTTATACTATATTAAACAGGGTGTCTCATGTTAAAATCAGGATTTTTTTCAATGTGCATTTTTTTGAAATTTATTCCACAAAATAATTAACTCATTCTCGGTAGAAAATATTTTACCATTCAAAATACCACTATTGAAATTCCACATCGTAAAAGGATTAATATAACTTCTACATTATAATAGATAAACGAATGTATTAATGTTACATGAGATAACACATAGTAGGTTTTAATATAAGAAAACAAAAACAAGGAAATGAATAATAACTCCAATTTACTAATAAAGAGTGTTAGAGAACATGGTGATGATAATTTTAACCATAATAAATTTTTAAAACTAGGATGGGTTAAATATAAATTATATTTTGGTTAAGAAAAGTAAATGGGAAATAATTTTATTTCAAAATCATTTTCATGATGTTATATAATTCCATTTCAATTCATAATAATATCATATGGATTTAGAATTACATCAATATTAATGTTTTACCCTTTAATAAATTTACAACCACATACTCATCTTTTTCTCCAAAGGATGAGTTTGAGTCATTCCTTTCAAAATCCTCAAAATCAACATATATAGATTAAAATATCCAATTGATAAATGAAACTTGTTCATTATATAATAATAAATTAACCAATCCCAAAATGTTTTGCATAATATAATATTATTATCCTAAAATAGTATACTCTTATATGATAATAACCAAATTTAAACTCATAAATACAATAGTAATTCCCAATGTTCAACATAGATCTTTAAAAATACGTATCCATAAAATTTCACAAATATATTAAATATGAACACAGAAATAGAAAAAATATAAGTATTTGATCATATATACTTCCAATACCTATTTTTACATTTAACTAAAAATAACATTAATTACTCTTAATGTCACATACAAAAAATGTAATTTCCCAAATCATATATTCATGAAGATATGCTAACTATTTTGATAATTAACCTAAATCTCCCTTAATCTAAAAAAATAATATATTTCTACAAAATATTATTCAAATGTTATTCCTCAAATGAAATATTTTTGTATTATATTTAATTTAATCATATAGTGTTCCCAAAATAGTGAATGTCCTCTAAAATAAAATTAATCACTAAATATCGAATGCAATTTCCAATTCTAATGTAATTGTTTAGATAATTAAATTTTTAAAAAATAACATGATTCTAAATTAATATTTTTTTATCTAAAAAAATTATTTCATACTGACTAAAACTTCATGAATGGAATTGGAAGGAAATGCACCCCTATCACCCTTTGGTTGTGGGTTCGAACTTCATGCCCATCCTTGATGTTACATGTTGTCACCTAGTCTGCGGGAGTTACATTTATTAAAATATATTATTATTATAAAAATCATACAAATATGATGATAATTCATAAAAAATACTTTAACATATTGATTTTTAATAAAATTTTATAACCTCAATGGTTTTTTATAGCATTCATTTTCCATCACATCCCATAATTTCCTTACCTTATTAATTCTTAATGACTTTTATATCTGAGAATTTGATATTTAATCTCTCTATAGTTAAAATAAAATCATTCCATTATAAAATATTTTTATACCATAATAATGGTTTACACTTGAATCTATTTCTATTTATCCCATGTTGATAAATGGTTTATGCATAGAAACATTTTGTTAGTGCTTCTTAAAAGTAGCATGATTCCATTTTCCAAATGTACCCCATATAATTTGGTTTTCATGGATGTTGGAAGAGAGTTATATTTGGATTATATTTTTTAACAATATATAGTTAAAAAGTCTAATAAATCATCATTTTTATAAAACATTTATACATAGTTTTTTTTACATTCATGAATGGTTCCTTTTAAAATATCATAAGTGTGATAGTAAGACTATAATTTAAAATAAAATATAAATATGTGACATGAAGGTATCCATAATTAGTAGACATATTAAAATAATAATATTTTTATAAATCCTAATATAACGTTAAATATTTTAAATTTTCATGACGATATTAGTGTGTTTGGAAAATATGAGAAAATTTGGAATTTAATATTTAATTATATACTACCCATGAACCATTGTGGTATATACATATAGAGTAGGTGTTAAATATTACATAAAAATATTATATTATATATTTATATTAGAAAATGTTTTGAAATCATAAGGACATAATATTGGAAAAATCATTACAAATAATTCATCAATAACAGATAGAAATGTTGTTAAGAACCTCTTTCTATTTGTAATTGGTTTTCCATGATATAAAAAAAAATTGTTGTTTAAAAATTTATATAATGTCAAAAATAACATATACATAAAAATGATATTAATCTACAAATTTTTATAAACCCTTATCTGATTCCACCTCAAACATAAGTATTATATATTCTTGTGTTTTTGAAATATATTTCACTTTATTACAATCCTAATGATCTTTTTATATATAATTTTAATAAAAAAAAATATACATAATAAAGTCATAAATTAACAATGGACCCTTATACTCATTATCCAATATTTCTACCAATGAAATTATTTTAAATATAGTATTTTTCTTTATGCAAAATATTCTAAACTTTCTCTTGAAATTGTCTTCATCCATACTCTCCCTTAAACCGTGTGAAGAAACAATTAAATAATTTTTTTGATAAAAAAATATTAATAATAGAAATAATTTTATGAAAATTATTATTCTAATGAAACCCATTAAAAACATTTTCATAAAACATGTTTTTTTGGAAAATTTTATCATTTTTTCAATAAGATCATTATAATACAATATGAATATCAAACTATTTCAATATAAACTTATTATCTATAATATAAAATTTATGTAGGTGTCATGTGAGATAATTTCAAATATAATTCTTACAAATTTAATAACCAATGTGTTCTATTTAAATCTACAAATTAACCAATTCATTGGTCGTTATAATTTATCCACCTCTCCTTGGTTTATTATGGAACCATTCATCATTGGTTAATAACATAACCACCCATAAATATTTTACTAGAGAAAAACATATCATTGATTTATAAAAGAAAAACCCATCATCCTAAAAAATTCTCATGTACCATAAAATAATCAGGAAAAATTCAATATTTCATCATAAAAACATTCTTTAAGATAAATAAAAATCCTTTTTGAAATTCTTGTATTTAAAAAAATCCACACATAAAAAGAAAATAATTTTATCTAAAAAACATAAAAATATTAAATATATGATTCAATGAATATATGAATCATTATTCTTAAAAAAACTTATTCAATATATGTTTAAAAAGATTATTTTAAGAAAATTGTAATAGAAATAAAAGAAAACCCTTAAAATTATTTTTTTAAAAAATACACTCACTAACCTTGAGTCTGAAACATAGTTTATGATCCTTTTTCTTCTATAATAAAAATATTTATAATAAATTTATACCTCAGAATATAAATTTCATGAATTTTAAATATTTTATATCACTTATTACTATGTTAAATACAATTACATAATCAATTATGTATATAATGGATGTTTTGATGGTATTCAGTAATTACCTCTAAAATGCCATAGGTTGGTTTACTATTCACAAATATTTCATTATTACATAGTAGTTCAATTCATAATCATTAATTAATTATTATTTGTATTTGTAATTTATACTTTTAAATTCATCCATTACATATGGTTACGAATATAGAACTATGTTCCCAAAATGGAGACGGTAGGCCATTCATAGGCATGAGTAACATTTCCATTTTTTAGTGATATTTATCGAATGGAGGTATGAATTAAGATATATTTCTATACATATCATAATATCAAATATTTCATATTAATTATTTAAATATAATTATATATCATTCATTTGATGTGGTGTTGAATAACATATCACATTTATTTGTGGAGGTGGTACTTCAAACAAATGAATGAAAAAAATTATAATTTTTTATTTCATGCAATTTTAACAATATAAATGACATCTTATTTGTTAAAATTGATAAATATGACATTAATATCATATATAAATTTTTTTTCTATCCTCATAACATGTCTTGAGTGAAGGTGATGGAAACATAATCGTATCAGTTCACGAGGCACCTGTCCAATGCACATAAAGATGATCAATTATTTTCCCATTTTATGGAAGATGATATGCATATAAAATCCCAGAACCTACTCCCAAATCCTATGATGAAATACATAATGTTACATTCCTAACATTCATGCTAGTAATTGTGACCAGATTTTTTAATTCAAAACTTAAATCATTAAAAGAAAAATATTTATCACTTATACACCATATAATCATTTTTGTTTAGAGTTTTAGAGAATTAGGAAATAATCATATTAAATAAACTCATATAACGTTGAAATTTATTTTCTATCTCTTATCACAACTATTCTATTTTCACATTAATACATCATCAGCATTCATATAAAAACTATTTTATACATATGAAATTCAATTTCATTCATTAAAACATGTGGAAGAGGAATCATAAGAATGAATAAATGAGATTCTCAGTAATTTTAAACATAATCATTAACAATTGAATTTCATAATTGAGTTTAAAATTTAATATGTGTTTGATAACATAGTCAATTTGCATGAGCGAGTCACAAAAAAACTCAAATCCATCAATACTTAGAGCATGAGATATGAAAACATTGAAAATGAAATATAAATTTGAATCAACACTCCAAATCCTTGAGATATCAATATTGATCATTAAAAAATATTAAAACTCATATTAATAATCATTATTACATTATATTATCTTAGAACAACATATCATAAAACCCTTATAGAACCCTTATAAGACCCTAACCAATTGAAATGATCCTATAGTCTACATCCAACATTATCCTTCCCAATTAATATATTATATATAATGGGGATCACCCTTCGTATATGATATATTGGGATAACCAATTATATGTGTGTGATAATGGGGCTCAACCCTTTGTATATGCTATATCGATCTCACATGTGAGTTATGATGGGGTTCACCATTCATATAATCTATATAGATATTACAAATTTTCTTTATAATTCTCATGTCCCATATCAATAATAAAAATGTTTAATCATAAAACTGATAAAAATATGATAATCCCATGGAAGAGAACTGGATTTCACAAAAACCACTTTGTAATAATAATTTTCTATAAAAAACAATTATAATGCTATCAACAAAAAATATGCACAATGGTGGATAATTAAAAACAAAATATTATTATATTTAGGAATGAAAATTAATTTAACATATAAATAAAATAATTTTTGTGTAAAATAATCTTTAAATATTTCAAAGTGTCTCATTCCAATTTGAAAATTTTAAATCAAAATCTAAGTGCATTAATATAATTAAATGAAACAAGAATTTTCATTAAAATAATATAATTCATGATATAAGATTTAAAATGACAATTATATACCCCTTATGAAATAATATAGGTTTATAATAAAACAAACATCTTAAACGTGGAAACTTTTATTGAAAATGAATTATTTCTTTGGTATATTTGAAACTGTAAAGCTCATGAATGAGAGGCCCTAAAAATAAATGTTAAATATCATATATTTTATTATACTAATAATAAAATAAATTCATGGAAAATATATACACCTCACAACAACATAAAGTGTGGAATATGAAATATATGTCATAGTAATAAAATTGAGATGATAAAACCCCTTAAAATATATTTTCATTGGAGTGGAAATAAATTAAAGGAATAATTATGTTTGAATATATGAAATTCAAAAAATAAAATTTAAAAATATTTTAAAGCAATAATATATAATTTCACACATATTATTTTAATGAAAAAATACAATGACATAAGTTATTTACCCATTTAATGGAAATTGTGTTAAGAAGCCCATTACCACTATGGTATAATCTAATACGGGATCCCAACACGTAATAATAATATTATTAAACATTTAAATAAAATGGGGATAAATATTTGAAGATATTATATATAAAAAAATTTATTATATAGACCAAAAATCTAAGTGGTGTATGTGTCATTTATCTCACATATATAAAAATGAGATGAAACTCACTTACTGTTTGAGTTAATTTGGAATCATGAGATCCATGAAGAAATAAAAACAATTAAACATTTTATATCATTTTGTATTTGAAACTAATGATTTAACCATTCATATAGCTATATATAAACCATATAAAAGTAACTATCTTCATAATAATGAATACGTATCAATGGAATGAAAATTGAGATGAAACCACTTGGCTTTATTCAACTTCATCATTATTATCCACTATCATCTTAAATAATAAAAATATGTTAATTATTTAATTTCCTAATAACCATTTAAAAGTTTATTATTACATATATACCACTTATAAATAATATATATAATTAATATACTCGTTTCATTTACATCGAGTGTTTTTCAAATATTTGGTTTATGATTCAGAACTGACATTGATTGGTCATCTATGAACAATGAGGACACGATTTAAACATTTCATACATCTAACCATTAGATAATTATAACATTTTTATATAAATAATACTTTTAAAATATTTCATGAAATATGGTTAAAATAAATTTATGAATGATACGATCATGGAGATAGTAGATTGTATGTATGAAAGAGTAACATTCCCATTTTTCATTGATCATTATGAAAAGGTAATTAATGTTTAAAATTAAAGAATGAAAATTATGTTACTAATATAATATTATTAAATTTTATGTACTTATTTAAATAATTATTTGTATGTGGTGGTGAAAATGGAATAATTCCATTGCTACGTGGATGTGGTAGTCCAAATGACCATGAACAAAGTTTTCACTCTTTAGTGTGTGAAATTGGCAGAAGAAAATAATATGTTATATGAAAATATAGATTATGATATCCTAAATATTATAAATATTATATTTATAATATTTGTATTTATTTAACACTGTCATTAATACATTTCATGTCAATGGTGAACGTATCACATAGCTTTGAGGAGGTGGTAGTTCACTCTTCCACAAACGATGTTATCTTATTCCCTAAAATTGGAATGCATGATGTTATGTGTTATATAATAATTAAATGAGTATTAATGAATTATAAATATCATATATTTCATAAAAAAATTATTTCCAACATATTTTCTAACCATAATAAATGGAAAAAGAAAAACAAACGACATCGTTTCGCGTGGTGGTAGTTTATCATACACACAATAAGTGATTTTGTTACCAATTTTATGGATATATTTGTAGGTTGAGGAATGAAACATGACATACCAATATCTATTTATATTTTTGACAGTAATTTTACTATATAATTATTAAATAATAATTATAATTGAGGAGGTTTTATAAAGAAATTAAAAATATGACCATTAAAGAAGGAATCCTTTTTTCTAAGTCACTCATATTAATTTAAACTAAAATGAAACCATTGGATTGAATTAATAAACATTATAGGTTTATAGAATGATATTATGGATGTTTTTAGATTATTTGTTCATGGTTTGGATAATAAAAATGGTATTTTTATTTTTGAGGAGAGGGGAGGGTGAGTGGCTTTTAATGTGGAGGATGAGTGGAATCCTTGAAAATAAAAAGGTAAACACAATTTGGATGTCTCAATTACATATTTGAATCAGATAGTGATCCAAATTTTATAAAATATGGTATATTTGTGAAACATGGCCATTAAATTGGTTTTTAAAAAATTTCATGTTCATTTGGACCATTTTGATTAATGTTTAACAAAAAAATAAACTAATTTTTAATATAATAACTATAAATAATTATATTAAATTAAAAAATATATCTGGTAAAAAAATTACTTTTAAATTTTTATTAATAAAAATTGACTATTATTTAAAATATAGAATCAATTATTCCTAATTTTAATCACATGTGTTGTAGAAAATAATATAAAATTAATCCAATACATGTGGTGACAATGAATGTTTTTAAATGAAAATTTTAAAAATTTTGCAATGTTATTTATTAAAAATAAAAAAAATGAATACATTGAAATAAATTGGATTAAATCATATATAATTTATCTTATTATTCTTTGAAACAAAATAAAAAATAATTTAACAATATAAATTAATTAGAAGAAAATAATTTAGTTAATATTCGGTATCATTCAATGTTCCCCAAAAAATGGATGTTCTCAGAAAAATAATCAAAATTCAAAAAAAATAAATATTTATGTAAAATTTTAAAAAATAATGTTTATTTAGTTAATTTATAATAATAATAGTGTTACATGTAATTCAAAAAATATTCATTTAAATTGAAGTAAAACTACCTTACAAGAATATACATCATTTTATGTTTAAAATTAGAATTATTATTATCCTTGGTCTATAATACTTTTTGGTTCAATTTGATAACATTTGATTAAATTAAAAACATTTAAATTTCGTTAATATCATTCAATGATATTTATTAATTTATATTATTAAGATATAATTTCACTATAATCATAATAATAGTTTTCCATACAAACATATATATTATATTAATTTATTCTTTATTTCAATTTCTAATTAATTGGTTATTAAAGTACTCCTCATATACAGATATTTAAACCATGTTTTCATAATATAGTAAATAATATTCATTACCACCATTCCAATGGCTCGATAATAACTATAATGTTATGTAAATTATATTAATTGTATTTTTTTTAGGTAAGACTATCCATTGAGTGTAAAAAATGTTATCAAAGAAACAATATTTTACTTGAAATTCAATATCAAAAATGTGTTCTATATAACTCTATCTAAACTGCCCACTGTGTGTAATACAATCAATCAAAAAATTTAAATTAATTTGAAAAAATTTATTTCATAATATCTTAGGATATTACAATTGGCATGGGTAATTATAGAAACACAATAACATCTAAGGATATGTAAAATCATGGAGTTAATATTTCATCATAGATAAATATGTTCTGAGGGATGTTGATGTAGAAAAAAACTATAACATGTAGATAAAAACTAAACCATTTATATGGAATAATTCTTTTTCATAACACATTAGAACCTCTAATATCAATTTTATACCTAAAACAATAATGATATAATGAGTGGGTGGATTATATTATAATATTTTTTTTCATGTATTGGATGAACCAAAATGGTTTCTATGAGTTACCAAATGAGATGAGTAGCATTATTTTTTAAGAGGTTAGAGGGTCACCCTTGGAATTTCTCAAAATATCAAATGAATATAAATTAATTTTCAATTGAATATTATTTAAATGTGATCTATTTATATTATAAGATGATGATGGGTATATATCCATTCATTCAATAAAAAATCAATACTTTTTAACAATACTTGTACCGCTGTATTTTGGTTTTACCCCTTATTTTACCCCACTAACTATAATCGTGAAAAAATGTATTTTTATTCATTCATGGTGAATATACATAATATAAAATAAAAATGTATTAATAAATGGGCAATTATTGAAATTTTAAATCTTATAACAATAACATGGATGAATTTTATATTTTTTGGAATTTTATATCATTTAATGAAAAATAATTTACTCTAATGTATTGATAATTTCAATATTTATAACTATTCACATATATCACTATAATATTTTGAATAAATCATCAAAAATTTTAAAAAACATATTTTATTAAATCACTAAAATTAAAATTAAACTATAATTTTTTTATCACATTATTTGTCTCAAATTAAATTTATTTTAATATTTTTAATATCATTCATTCTATTTTTAAAATAATTGAATATTAACTATATTAGTGTTGAGTAAAAATTGAAGGTATTATTTCTTCAATATAAATAATAAAATTGAAATATGACCAAAATAATTTCATATTTTAAAATATTTTTTATATTCATTTAAATCCATTCAATAACACCATATTAAAAATATAACACTTGTTAAAAACAAGTGGCATGTTTTACATTCAAAAAATAAAATAATATAAAGGTAATAATATCATTAAAGATTTATAAAAGGGATATATATTCAACCCTTGGGTTATTATGGTCTATATATACTCATCCCATGAGACTTTGAAAATATTTTGGGACATTTGATAGTTCTCATTAATTTATTTTAAACCTAAATTATTTGATTTACCCTATAATGTGGAAATAAATATCACACTGTTTTCTATTCATATTTTCCAAAAACAAAAGGGAACAATTGACTATATTTGGATTCAATGATTCAAAATGTTAAATATATTTTAAAAAATAGAAGACATCGATGTTTTAGAATTTAATTTAAGATTAAATTTAAAAAATGAAATTAATTATATTTTTTTATAAATTTTTCCTTTTAAAATATATAAAGTATTTATACTTAAATCATTTATTAAATCCATTTTAAAACTTAAAATTTTATTATTTTAAATCATTTTAACTAATTAAAATTTAAAAAAATTCCAAATAATAATTTTACCTTGAAAATACATTAAATGAAAATAATGGTTTCAATGAAAACCCTTAATCATCACCACTAATTAAAAAATTATCATTTTCAGAATATTTAAAGAAAATAAATATAATATTTTTTTGAACCACTAAATTAAAAAATTACCTTAAAATTTTCAAATAAATATTCTATTATTTCTTGAAATTATAATATTCACTAAAAAAAAGAAGAAAAAATAACATTTTTTAAGAAAATGTTATATTGAATGATACGATTAATTTTATAATAATTGTGTGATTAGTGTATAAGAATATTAAAAATTTCAATTTTCTTGGGAAATTTATAATTATTTATAAAATTATTTATTTCAATTTATACCCACCAATTCAACGGCTACATTATAATTGTCACAATTAAATAAAAAAATTAGTCGTTTGTTTAAAATAGATGTAGCATATATTTTATGTTACTTAAAATAATTATAACTTTTAAAATATCAGGATGTTATACAGAAATTATATATCCCGCAAAATAATATCTTATAGATAAATGTCTCATGAGATATAATGGAATGGAATGGGATGTGAACCTAGTTCCGTAAGGGAATTTATACACTATGACAGTATTAGGAGTGTAACATGACTACTATGATGATTTGGAGAGTGAACACAATATACTAAGGATATGAATTACTATGATTATCTGTTTTTTATAAACATGTGTAGTAATCTAACATTGTGCTCTCATTTCTCATATACTTTTATTCCTTATTAATTCATGTCATTGTAATTATCCTGCTTTATTTTATGTCTCATGATTATGATATTTGATATGAAGGTTATGGTTTTTAATTCATATGATCTTATTATAATACACTAATGGTAATTTTATTCTTATATAATCATTGATATATACCAATTTACCCATATTATGCATCTATGGTCCCCCTTTCTTATGTTTTCTTTCACTAGGATGATATGTCCATGAAGGTTGTTGTAATGACCCAACGTTTTATCAATGAAATTTTCTTATTGTAATTACTTCTTATAGTATAATCACATTTTAAATCTCAATAAAATATCATGATACTATATACTGTGTGACCATTAAACATAATTTTTCAACATCAGTGTTTTGAATTTAAAAAATCTGACCCACACTATTGTGTTCATGGTGATTTTTTGAGTCTAATAAAAAAACTTAATTTTTGATGAATAATAACATACCGATATGAATAGTAATGTTACACTTATTAATAGTTAGATACCCAAATGAATAGTAAACTCAAATATGGTAGTATATATATAATATTTAACTGAATGTTTGATTTACATACGTTTGGGATTAAGTAAATAAATGTTTTAAAAACTAAATTTTACATGTAAATTATTATTTTAATTAGAAGTTAAAATAATCATATATAGAAACTTATTTTTGAAAAATGGACTTCATTTTAGGATTCTAAAAATTGAAAATTGGTGAGGGTGAATTTTTGCAATTTTTCTGAAATACTTGAATTTTTTACGAATAGTAAAATACAAAAATTTACCGTATATAAACATTTTATGTTAAATACACTTTTCCTGACATCATGGATGATGTAAGCCCAAATTGTTCTAATTAAATTATGAATTTACTATTTTTTTTTCTTGTAATTATTACTATTTCTGGTCTTGAGGTAAATTAATAAACTAATGAATTAAATATTAACAACCACCCCCCCCCCACTATAAATACCACCCACCACAACCTCATTTCCTAAAACATCACAAGATTAATTCCTTGTGTAAAATCATTCCAAACGACTTCCTAATCCCCTACAACATGTCCAAGAGCCTATGGTCTCATCAAATGACCAATCATTCAAGAGGTAATTCCCCTACCTCTCATTTCATTTAATTTCCTTTCAATTTTATATTCTTTTTATAATATATTCCCACCAATACTCATCCACAAGTTATTTTAAAACCATTATAAAAAATATACTATAATTTCAATATATTAATTGGAAAATATATCACCCAACCCCCATCTCCTCTTCATTTTATTATCGAATGGAAAACATTTTTCGTGCGGTGTTAATTTATAACCTTGAAGAAGGAAAAGTTTTCTTATTTATTTTACCACCTTCCGATATGGTCATGAAACCATTTTTATGATTGAACTATATTATTTTATATGTATTATTACATATTTAATTTTCAATAACTAACTTTTGTTCATATTACTTAATTATTTAAAAAAATTATTGTGGTCCAAAAACCACCCAAATTAACCCAAATCATCATCATTAAATTCTTATCTAATTATTCAATATCATGGTATATAAAAAATTATATATAAGATGAGTTATAGTTATTTATCTTCATAAATAACATATAATTACAAATAAGTATGTTTTTCCATGTTTTAAATTAACCTAAATTCATGAATACAAGGGGACCATTCAAGAAAACTACGAAAACGAACTTTCATGAATAATGAATTTAAACACTATGACTCATCCAAAAGACCATAAATGTACATAATTAAACCATAATAAATAATAATAATTTCTTAAAGGTTCTTTAATTGTTAATTAATTAATCCAATGTGGTTATAAATGAAATTAAAATAAAGAAAGTGTTCAGATACAAGTTAAGGGGAATTCTCAAACCCATCTCTCATAATTTGGGTTTTCTATATTTAACACCATTTTCAGTACATATATGTCTTACAAAACATTTAATCATCATAATATTACCTATTCTGGGATATCAATGTTTTCTAATTTATTTTATGTCAAAAGAAATTTTCTTCCAAAATAACTCTTATTAAAAATAATCACACTCTTTTTTTACATCTCAAATATTATTTCTACATCACTCATCATTAATTGTTCTATGTCAATAATGTTTTCCCCTCTTCATTTTGGTGTCAAAATGTTTTTTATATATTATTTATGACATGAACCAATTTCTTTCCATGGGTTATTTTTATGTTTGAAATATGTTCTTTGTGGCATTCATTATAATCTAAATGTTATGATGCCACGGTTGCACTAAGAATTATATAGCACAATATAAATGATATGATTTGATAGGTGCACCCAGAATTATACAGAGCTATAATGAATTGGGAAATGTGATGAATATAATGATTTAATGGGAAATTATTAATGAAGATGATTCTATCATTGTTTATAACTATGTGTGGTAGTCGACCACTAAGGCTTGACGTTTCATTTTTATGCATAGCCACATATCAAGTATTTTATTAATTAATCCTCTCATGTTCATGATCCTTTGACTATTATATTATTTTTCTCACCCATTTTTATATTTTTCATATCTATCATATTACTTGGATTTTATCTCATCCCCTTTTTTATGTATATATTTATGTGATTAGGTGTACTACAGAGTTTTCAAGGGACAATAAGAAGCTTGAGAGTAATGTATTAAATAAAATTCTACATTTTATGTTGTAAATGTTATGTAAAGTCCTAGTTTTCCCAAGACACTAAACCTTTTTATATTCATTGTGAAATGAAATAATGCTTTTTGAATTCTAAATGATGTAATATTAGTGTACCAAAAGGTTGGTTTACTATATTTGGTATCATTGGTAGGGTGTAGTTAATTTGGTAATTGGGATTATTTAACCATAGAGAAAAACTCTAGTATGAGATTAAGTACAATAAGCACACTAGAAGATTTATTAAAAACAGAGATCCCAGAAGATAATATTTTAGTATAATTTCAAAATTAACTAGTTAATCATGGATCATTGACATATATTTTGTTCTATCCATTTATATTTTAGAAAATGGTTGGAATGAGGAGAAACCAGGCCATCTACCGGTGTGAGGTACAATGCATCGATTTCCCAAATGACATCCGCAATTCCATATGAGGTGGTGTTCAAAACATCATTTAAATTATTACCCATATGTATCATGTTATAAATAATAACGTGAATAATGGGGAATTTCATCATTCACTTAAGAGGTAGTAGCTAGATATCATGTTTTTTAAGCGGCAATGACCACCGACGTATAGTGGATCTTGTGATCCACTTGTTTCAGAACAGTGGGTTAACTCAATAGAGAAGGTATTTTATGTGCTTCGGTATTCTGAGATAGAGTAGGTTAATATTTATATTTATCATCTATATGGAAAGGTTGGTCCATGGTGGAATTGGATTAAGAACACCAAGCCAAGGGATTAAATATAAGAGATGGAATGGGAAGACTATAAGATCATATTTAATTATAATTATTTCCCATGAACTCATCGCATGAATTTGGAGAGATAATTAATAGAGCTCAAGAAAATGGAAGGAGAATTTTTCACAACCATTAAAGTTATTTTCACAAGGCTCTCACGGAACGGTTGGGGTTTTATTATCAGTAGTGATAGAAAAATTGATAGTATGTTTAGTGGATTAAAACCAAACCATTGAGAGGCTCTTTCAATTCGAGACATTGCGAGTGATGAAGAATATTTTCAATGTGCTCTCAAAGTGTATATTGAGTTTAGGGAATGGTCACAAGGATATTTTGATATGAAATGAAATATGGAGTTTAATTTTAGAGTATCTAATGAAAATGGTGGGAAGAAAACTCAACGACCCTTATGATAAAAATGTGAGAAGATACATCAAGGTAATTACCTCAAAGGGAAATGGGATATTCTTAATG
Organism: Viscum album; assembly: GCA_963277665.1. Taxonomy (NCBI): domain Eukaryota; kingdom Viridiplantae; phylum Streptophyta; class Magnoliopsida; order Santalales; family Viscaceae; genus Viscum; species Viscum album. The sequence continues at coordinate 1,628,042,976 of OY728146.1, read as the reverse complement.
TGTGGTAAATAATGAAATCATAATCAAGTGTGAGACAGGTCATGAGAAGGATGGATAATGTGGTCAATGTAAAGAGAGAACCACCCATGGTCCAATACTACAACTATAGGGATAGAGGGAACTATATAAGCTAGTGAACTAAACCTCGTGTCCACAAAGTTAATCAGTGTTAGGAAAAACCTATGATTATTGTAATAGGGAAGGCTTTCTCCATCACTATAATAGATAGAGTGAAATATAATAAATTCATTCAATGTACACTTCTTATTCTATCATGAATTGAAAAAGTCTTATTTGATTTTGGTTCTATGCATTCCTTTTTTTCATGGATGTTTTCTAGAAAAATAGAATCAAAGTCCAAAACATTAAGGTTGAGATATCTATTAAAATACCAAGTGGTGAAATCATTGCAAACCAAGTGTTTGAGTAATCTATTGGTGGCATATGTGGGATGATTTTTCCAGTAAATCTCTTAACAATTCCCTTTGTATAATTTAATTCTATAATGTGAATGGATTGTCCCTTGTTATATAAACCACATATAAACGGTCATCAAAAGAAAATATCTTTTCATGTTTTGAACCATCCCATGATCCACTACAAATGAAAATATGATCATAAATCTAATTTATAAAATCATTAAGTGGTGTTGGTGTTGATTCCCTTTGAAGAAGCATACCTCACCCAAATGTTTGTGTCAATGGAAAGATTCAACCTAGTGAAAATTACCATGTATGGGAATATGGTAATGTTTATTTTCTGAAATGTTAGTTGTACTTCCCCTGGATTTTGACATAGAGTTCTAAGTAAAACGTTCACACAAAGATAATTTTATCTTAAGGTGTCCAGATAGGATTAATCCAATCGAACTGGAGGAGTTAAAGAAGAAGTTGCAAGAGCATTTGGAAAAAGGGTTCATATGCCATAGTGCATCACCTTGTGGTGTGCCAGTTAACTTTGTGAAGAAGAAGGATAGATTAGTGGGGAATGTATTTATTATCAGGAACTCTATAATATCACCATAAAAAACAAGAATCCTCTTCTAGAGATAGGCAATATGTTCGATTAGTAAAGAGGATCCGAATACTTCTCAAAGGTAGATCTTAATTCTGGATATCATCTGCAAAAGGTGAAGAAGGATGGTATATAGAAATTTTCATCCATGTAATATATGAGAAATATGAATTTCAAGTTATTCCCTGTGGACTTAGTAATTTCTCTAAAATCTTCATGGATTAAAGGAATAGAGTCATTAGAAATTACATAGGAAAATTTGTGGTAGTTTGTTTGATTATATTCTCATATACTCTAAGAGAAAGGTGGAACATAAAGAACATCTAAGAATTGTTTTGGTGACATTGAGAAAGGATAAGTTGTATTCCATGTTTAGAAAGTGTGAATTTTTTATGAAGGAAGTCACATTAATGGGGCATCTGATCAAAAGTTAGGGAATTTCTATGGACCCTTTAAAAAAAGTGATTTAGGAATGTTCCAGACCCTCTATTGTCACAGAAATACACAATTTTCTCAGATTAGATAGGTACTAATTACTTTTTTTTATAAATATCTCATGATTTTAAATCACACTAACTATGTTAACAAGGAAAGGGGTAATTTATTTCTGGATAGAATAATGTGTTTAATGCTTAAAAGAGATAAATTGAAGGTAGATCAATACACCTGTATTCACATTAACGAAGAGTGGAGAATGTTTTGTGATATAAAGTGAGGCTTCAAAGAATGTATTGGTTTGTGTACTCATGTAAAATGATAATGTGATATACTATGATTCATGACTATTGAGGATCCATGATCACAACTACCCGCCACATGATTGGGGGGAAGAAGCTATGATTTTTTCCATGAAAATTTGGAAGTACTGCCTTTATGGTGAGTAGTGTGACATATCTACTAATTACAAGATCCTAAAGTATATATTCACACAAAAAATTTTCAATATGAGTTATAGGATATCGAGATAGATAATATATGATTATGATATCTCTATTCACTATTCTCCTAGCAAGGTGAACAAGGTAGTCGATGATTTAAGTAGAAAAGAACCTGCTATACTATCCATGCTGTAGATTGAGAATGTCCTTATCTTCATAGATATAAAATTTATGTATATGTAAATCAAAAGGGGCATGGAATAAATCCTATTGTTCCAAAATTTATTCTCAACCATCTATCGAGGATAGATTAAAGAGGTACAATGGGATGATCCGAAGTTACAAAATAAGGTGAATGTAGTAAATTAAGGGAAGTTGCATGAGTTCCATATCGATAAAGATAGTGTTATACAATTTTGAATGAGGAATTGTGTCCATTAATCTCCTGGGATATTGAAGGATATATTTGATAATTCAAATTGTTTGACATTATCTATCCATACTCTGAGTTCCAACATATACCATTCTCTCCGAGAACTCTTCTGCTAGGACAACATGAAAAATGAGATTATTGAGTATATATAAAGTTGCTTAATATGTCATCTAGTTAATGTAGAGAGAAAAATTTCGAAAGGGGTCGATACATCCATTATCTGTGACCATGTTGAAATGTGAAAATATAACTATGGACTTTCTCGTGGTTCCCACAAATATGTATATGGGAAATAATTTTATATGGGTTGTGGTTGACCGACTCACCAAAGATTCCCACTTTAATGCTATTCTAGAATATCTCTCGCTTAAACAACATGAAAATATATATGTTAAGAATGTTATGAGACTGCATGGGGTTACAATTTTAATTTTCATTGATCGTCAACCTAGGTTCACATCAATATTCTAGAGGATAAATCAATATACCTTGAGTATTGAACTGAATTTCAGCACAGCCTATCCCCGCAAAACTAATGTCCAATCTAAAAAGACTATTCCGAAGCTCGAATATATGCAAGAGACTTTGTATTAGAATTCAATTGTGGATGGGATCATCATATCTTATTGGTTTAATTATCATACCAAAATATCTTCCACATGAGTATTCAAATATCTCCATATGAATCTCTTTATGGAACGAGATGTATAACTCCAAAATGTTGGGATAATGTTGAAGAAAGAATGTTAATCAGATTAAATCTTGTTCATTAGGTGATAGATAAGGTTAAAGACATCCAAAAACATATAAAAGCTACACATATTTGGAAAAAGTGATAAGATGACTATCGTCTATGGGACATGGAGTCCGACAATGGAGATAAGGTCTTCCTTAGAATATCCCAATTGATGAGAGTTATGCCTTTTGGAAGTAAGGCAAGTTAATCCCATGGTATATTGGCCCCCTTGAGATCATTGACTGCATAGGAGTCGTGGAATATTGGTTTGAACTTCCACAAAATATTTACCAAGTCATTATGTGTTTTTGTATCACTCTTGAGTATGTTCATACAAGATCTTTAATATGTACTAAATTCCAAGGGTGTACAACTGGAAAATGATCACTCTGATGATGAGAAGCCAGTGATGATTCTGGACCAGAGAGATATGGTTATACGCAATAAGACAACCCACTTTATCAATGTGTTGAGGAGGAACCATAAGTTTGGAGAATTAAATTGGGAACGAATGGAGGTGATGAAGGAGAAATTCCCTCACCTGTTTATGTAAAATAAAATTTCTAATGACAATTTCATAAGTGGGATAAATGCAACTACCAAAAATTTTATCATAGGAACTCTCTTCGTATAATTATATCCTATAGTATAATAACATTGGGAAACATAATGAAATATGAGGATACTAAATACAATTTTACTATTAAAAATAAAATATTCCACTTCTGTGTTTTGAATCTCAAAAAGCGTACATACATGGTTTTGTTCAGGGTGATTTTTGGAGTCTAAAATAACAAACATATTTTTTTTGTAAATAGTATCATACACTTATAAATAGTAATGTTACCATTATTAATCGTGAAACAACCTTCTCAATAGTAACCACACCTATGATAGTATATATATTAGATTTATGTGAATGTATGATCTACCTATGTTTTGGAATAACTAAATAAATGTTTTAAAAACAATATTTTTTTAGGAAATTATGATTATAATTAAAAAAATAAAATTATAATATATATATATATATATATTATAAATAGACATTCTATTTGGATTCTACACTTTATAATACTATTAGGGTAAATTTTTGAGATTTTTCTGAAATACTTGAATTTTTTATGAATAGTGAAATATTGTAATTTACCGTACATAAACATTTTATGTTAAATACACTATTTATAGCACCATGGATGGATGTATTACCAATTGTTTCAAACTCAATATTTCATGTTACTATTTCTTCAAAAAATTATCACTATTTCTATTGTGAAAAATTAATAAACTAATGAATAAAATTTTAAGAAAACCCTCCTCCCCTTAACAATAAATACCATCCTTCACAACTTGATTTCCTCAAACCTATAAAGCATCAATACATGTATAAAATTTACCCATACATCATCCCTAGCCCCTAAAACACGTACAAGATCTTATGGTCTCATAAAAAGACAATTCAAATGATCCTTAAAGAAGAATCCAAAGTTAATTCCCCTCTATCTCTTTTAATTTAATTTCCTTTGAATTTCAGGTTATTTTCTTAAGAACTCCCCACATATGCTCACCAACATGGTATGGAAACTCAGGTATCATATATATACGTTACATTTATGGAAGTAGGGGTTTAATATATCATCCAACCCCCTTTTGTTCTTAATTTTATTTTAGTGAGTAAAATATTTTTTGTGAGGTGATAATTTATCACCTTCACGAACGACATATTTTCTATTTTCCATTACTGCCATCAAATATTTTAATGAAACCATTTTTATAGTTGAAACAGATTATTTTATATTAATTATATCCTATTAAATTTTATGAAAAAAATTTATGTACATATTACTAAATTATTAAACAAAACAAGTTCATTTTTGTCCAAAAACTACCCGAATTAACCCAAATGATCATCATTAAAATTATAATGGTATATAAAACTTATTTATAGAAAAATTTCATGTTTTCTAAAATAATAAATAACATATAATTATATTTCTTTATATTTATCCATTTTTTATATGAACATACATTCTTTAATACAGGTGAATCTTTCAAGAAAACTACAAAAATGAACATTCTCAAACAATGAATTTAAACTCTATAACTCATTCAAATGCCTATAAATGAACATAATAAATCATTAATAAATATTAATAATGTATAAAATGTTCTTTATTTTTTATTTATAAATAAAATGTGTTTATATAATAAATTGATGAAATGAAATCGTTCAGACACAAGGTAAAGGGAATTTCTTGAGCCCATGTCTCTAACATGGGGTTTTCCCTCTTTTAACCCATTTTCAGTATGGATATTTGGATTGAATAATTTATTCATAATAATATTAAATATAATGGGATATACATGATTTCTAATTGAGTTTATGACAATCCCAATGTTCTTCCAAAATAATTCTTCTTGCAAATAAACGCCTTTTTTTACTTATCAAAGATTGTTTCTATATAACTCATCGCTGATCGCTCTATGTCTAGAATGATATCCCCACATTATTTCGAGAGAATCATGTTTATTAATTTATTATTTATTGTGTGAAACCCATTAATTTCTCTGATTTATGTTTATGTTTTATAATTTTTCTATGTGGCATGCATGAATATGTAAATGTTACGAGTAACAAGTGCCCCTAGAATTATATTGTGCAATATGAATGTTTTGATTTTACAGGTGCACACAGAATTATATATCACTCAAATGAATTTCATACACTGATGAATCTCATGAGTTTATGTGAAAGGACGTGTGAATATTATTATATCATTGTTAAAATTATGTGTGGTAGATTATTAATAAGACATGATGTTTTATTTTTATGAAATGCCACATTTCAAGTCTTTTATTAATGCTTTCTCTCATGTTCATGATCTTTTTTCTATGTTATCATTATTCCCCCAAATTTTTATATTGTTCATATATATCATCATATTGGGGTTTTAACTCATCCGTTTTTTATTATATCCTCATCTGAGTACGTGCACTATGGTTTAATGAAGGGACATAAAAAAGATAGAGAAGAATGGATTAAATAAACCATTACATTTTATGTTGTAAATGTTCTGTATGGTCCTTGTTTTCCCAGGAGACAAAACCATTAGATCATCACTTTGTAATAATATTATGTTTTTTCTTATAAATGATGTAATAGTAGTGATTGAAAAGTTCTGGTCACTATAGTTGATATTAATGCTAAACTTGGAGAGAGATGATGTATTTCACTATTAAAAAGCACGGTTATGTGTCAATGTTTCCAAATAAAATAGACTTCTATCGTAACATATTGGATCATTATTTTTTGTAATTAATATTTATATAATAAATTTAGTTTCTATATATTAAAAGTATGGGTCCCTCTTATTGGTATCAAAGAAATATTTAGAAACCCATTAAATAGTAGGATGAGAAAACATTAGCGGGAAAATATAGGATAATCTTTTGTATTGATGAACCTCAAAAGTTATGCTAAATAACTAAGGTTGATTTTGTTATAAAAAAATTTATTTATCGGTACTACAAGTTGGAATGGTTTAATAAAAAATCATCTATGGTTAATAAACCCAAAATATACTTGGTCAAGTATATATCATCAATCATTCAAGTACAGTGTTAACATGCCCTTAATACTCACATAGTTTGACACTCACAAGGGACATACAAAGATTAATTCACATTTTCCTTATAAACAATTATGATGTATTTAAATAAATTAATATTATGAATATCCTTTTATAATCCTAATGTGTGATAGATTAAAAAATGATTCATCCAATGAATTATTTTTTATTATTGTCTGGGTTTCCATTTCAAATATTATTGCTACCACTATTATTATTTGGAATAGTGAAGGGTTGGAAACCAATAGTTAGATGTTATTGTCAAATGAGAAAAAAATAAAATAATTTTTCTCCTAATTTACCATTTTTATGGGATTTATATTGAAAATTATTTTTCTTAGCTTATACACCTTTATTAAGATATGAATGATACAAAACAAACACATATGAAAATGAGGGAACATATTTGATTGAGTCCATAATTAGAAAATTTCCACCATATTTTATGGAGTTTTAGGGTCCACTTATTGTTGAGAAATGGATTAGTTACATTGATAAAATATTTTCCATTATCTATTTTTATGATATTTAAAATGAAATTTTGTCTTTCAATCATATGGAATAGTAAACTAATAAATATTTGACTCTTATAATGAACATGAGGCAATAATAGGAAATTTAACCCTTAGTTTTGGGTTATTTTATGAGATTATTGTTTCAATAATTAGTATCCTTAAATTACCCAAAAAATGGAGAATTAATTACCTTACATACTACAAAAGGTTTATAAATACATTTGTACCAATGAATAAATTTTAAATGAGTTTTGATATACTCCTCTGGTATTATCATCAGACCTTAAAGTAAGGTTGATCAATTATTTAGTGGCTTAAATCCATGTTTCTATAGGATGTTAACCTTAAGGAAATTTATATGTTATGAAAAATTCATTCATTGTACAATAAATTTGGGAATGTTTATTGAAGTTACTAAACAATCTCATCGTTTTGATATGGAATGAAATATGAATTCCAAAGAAACCCCTAAAAACACTAATAAAAAAAAGTACAATTTCTTCATTCTAAATGTGTGGAAATATTATTGTATGAAATTTAATATGGGGAATTAGTTAAGGTTTTTATATATATTTGACAGTATTTATGTTACTAAATTATTATGTCACTGTAATATGTCATATAACGATTCATGTAGCGAGAATGCACCGCAAAAGGCTCTACCCACACTCTAGTGTTTCAAATTCATAGATTATGAGAAATATATTAAAAAGTACTCTTGAGTTTTATGGTTTATAATTTTGACCAATTTCAACAACCACTTAATCATAGAGACAATGTGAAAATTATCAATCAATCACTATGGATGATTTATATGATGAAGTGGTGAAATGAAAACTATTATCCAATTTATTGAAATTACATTCCTATATTACTCTTGATCCACCCACCATTATTAATATAATTAGTTTTACAAGGGAATGATAATGTCACCTAAATTATTCATTTTTGATTTAATAGAAAAACCCCTAATTTCTAGATGTTCTCATCTCATGTATATGATTTTTCTTTAGTAAATTTTGTTAGAATTTCCTTATAAAAATTATCATTATTTTCACTCTACTATAATTGTATATTATCTTATTCAAGGGTTATATTTATTTATTTATATCCACCCTTAATTATTGAGTTTGTAATGTCATGTTTGATATTTTTAAGCATCCTACAATTTCTTATCAGTGTGATATTTAGTTTTAACTGTCTATGAATATTAAATAAATTATATGGGTCTTAATTCATATTTAATAATGGTTTTTATATCATATGGTTGGGTAGAAAGTTTAAATTTATTATATGTTTATTTTCTCAATTTTTATTGATTACTTTCATTAAGAGTTCACTAGTCTTCTACGGGGTCATGGTTTTTTATTCTTAATAGAAATCATACATGGTGAAAGAATTATTTTGAACAATCCTTATAGAATGTCCCTAACTATGTTCAATGAAATGAAGAATAAATTATCATAGAATTATTAAATGGTATATTTGTCCAACATTATCACATTGTGGTTCACCTATTATTTTTTTGTGATGTAATTTGGATCAATGTAGTTTCACAATAATTATTTAGAAGTTAGGAAGATTATATTCAATAATGTGTGTCATCTACCTCCTATGGATGACTTGTTTGATCTACATAATAGTGATCTATATGTTTTAAAGGTTGATATTCATTCACTATATCCTCAATTGAGTGTCGAGAAGCATAATATACCAAAGAAAACATTTCATACAAGGAATATAAAATATAAATATAAATGTATTCCATGTGGACTTACAATTTCCCCAACTATCAAAATTAATTTAAACAATAGAGTATTTATATATTATCTTGATTATTTATTGGTAGTATTTATATATGATATTCCTAAACATTACATGTGAAATAATTAGTATTAAAATAACTTGAGGATAGTACTATTTTCTGAAATGTAAGATATATTGTTAGAAAAAGCCTCAAATTGTGAATCTTGGATAGAAAAAAAATTATTTTTGATTTATATAATCTCAATAAAGGGTGTGTATATATATATCCACAAAAGAAGGAATCTATTGAACAATGTCCCAAACAAACTATAGTGACTAAGATCATTTTTTCTAGGTTTGGATAGATATTATGACTATTTTGTGGGAATATTTTCTTGAATGCCCAATCCACTGATCAAGTTAACATGAATGGGATCCATGATTTGTTAGAAATATGGATGTGAACAATCATTTAATTAAATATTATGAATATTTATTAAATAACCTATGCTTTGATTACCCTCTCGTTGATAATGGATTTTAAAATATAGGGAACCATCAATGAAGGAAATGTTTTTCGTTCTCGGGTAAAATGATATGGTGAGAGAATATGACCAGTGAAAATTTAAGGTTCATGAGAAAAAAATACTTAAATAAATATTTTTTATTATATATGGAATATTTTTCATTAATGATATTTTGGAAATATATTTATGGGTATGGATTTTGTAAATAAATGGATCAAAATAATTTAATGTATATTTTCACATAGAATAACTTTATTATTATCCAATGTGTATGGTTGGTGATTATTATGGATTATAACCTCTCAAAAAATTACAAACCTAGAGAGGGGAAAAGTTGGTAGATAATACAAATCAAAAGTAACATGCTAGATTATATATATATTAGGGATCCCAAAAGATCTAATATTTATGGATTTGTAAATGATGGATCATAAATCTTGAAGTAAGGGTCCAAATATTATATTTCTCAAATGATTCTTCAACCATCTACCCATGTAATGATTAATGAGTTATAGAATTAAGTTATTTAACAATATAAGATGGTCAGAAATGATTCTAATATTAAAATTTATTATCAAGGAATTATAAGGTTTAGGAAATATGTATATGTTCTATTCATAACATATTTAAAAAAATAATTTATTTGATGCAGATTACATTTCATCCTTCTCTATTCATCTTGAATGTATGATGATATAGATAAATATAAAAGGTTGTTTATTGTGAGACAAAATGATGAGATATATTTTAGAATAAATATCCCAGTTTATAGAAATTCATCATGTTAAGGTAATGTGATAAAATTATAAGGGTATTGTACAACAATTACCCATACCATAATGGAAGTGGGAAACAATACCATGATCATTGTTGTTGGACTCCCCCAAACATCTTAAGGCCATAATAATGTTTTGGTTGTTGTAAATTATGTTAAAAACATTCCACACATAATTTATATTATACAATATTTATCTCTAGATAAAGATAATACTATATACATTAAATAAGTGGTTATGTCTCATGTATTACAACATTATATTATATTTTTTTAGGAAATATGGATTACCACAATTTTCTGGCGGTGGTATTCCATAGGGTCTAGATAAATAAATGAGTTTCAACACATTTTCTCATCATAAAATAGATGATCAGTCTATTATTACCATTAAAAACATTGAGGATATCCTAAGATCTTTTTCTTGGTATTTTTTAGGTTGTTGTGATTAACACATTCATCTTGTCGAATCCACATAAAACAATAGAATTCACTAAAAAAAATAGTTGGATCCTTATAAATCCCTATATAAAAATAAGTGTATAAATCCAATGTTTCTGGATTAACATTGTTATGTAAATAACTTAGGGCCAATTATATATAAGGATATATAATAAATAGTCTATCCATACAACACCACATAAATACAGCTCAAAGTCAATAGGAATGTTGTGCTTAAAATTTTCATAGATATATTGAGTTATTTGTAAGTGAGAATGTGCTTCTTGTAATTTCTATATGGAATAAAGTAATGAGATTATAATAAATTACTTTTTATCACTATGTAAATTATCCTCATTGATATTATTGATTGAGTATGGATGGCATTATATCACATGCTGCTTCCAACGAATCTCTCTCATGTTAACAATGAGTTCATTTATCTCTCCTAAGAAAGTACATACCTGATCTATCACATGTACAAATTATAGATTTCCTTAAAAATGGATAATGATTTTTCTAATAAAGAGAAAGTAGTAAAAATATTTCATCATAATGATAATGCTATACCAAACAATACTACCCATCTAGTTAATGTTTTCTAGAAGAATCAGTAATTGGAAGATGTTTCTATGGAACCTGGTGATGTGATGAGGTTGAGATATCCTCACTATTTTATCACTCTAATGTAATTTCAAGGGAAATATTCATTTTATAGTCGGTATAATGGAAGACCTTGTGATTTTGTGATATATGTATTTTTAATTGAATATAATCTCTTCAAGAGCCTGGGATACATGAAACCCCATGCCTAAACAAAAAATAATTTATTAGCCCATTATAACATGACAATTAAATTTTTGGGTATTGATATAAATAGATACATAGTGAAAATTATATTATTTTTAAAATTATGAAATTAGTATTTTTATTACAAATTTCATATAAATGAAATTAAAAAAATCATTTCAATTTAAAAAAATGAATGTTTTTATTCATTTTTTATGCATGAAATTTTTTTTTATTAAAAAAAATAGTGAATTTTTTTAATATGATTTAATTATTATATATTTAATAATTTGGATTATCATTCATCAAAAAAAATTTACAAGCATTCATTAAGAATATTTACTGTTTTCTTACTAAAAAAATATTTTTCTAGAAAATATTTTTCAGTATATTGTTCACATTTATTTTCAAATTAATTGTTCAAAATTTTACAAAATTTATTGAAAAAAATCATTTCTATATTTTAAATTTATAAACTCTCCTAAACAAATTTTTTATAATATTTTAAAATAATAATTTCACAATGAATTGTGAAATATATTTATTTTTTTAAAATTTCCCTTTAGTTTAAAGGATTTGGAAACAAAAATTATATTTCAAAATATCTTGAAATTTAATATTATTTCAATTATGGTATTATTAATCAAATTTATTCAGTATAAAAAAATATTAATTTAAATATTTAAATAAAAACCTTTATTACTTAAGAAGACCTTATCTATAGAAAAGAACTTTTAATTTTGTTTATCAGCTAAATTATAAATTAAATTACACCATTATAGGAAATTAATATTATTTAATTTATTAAATATTATTAATCATAATAATAAATTCCATATAAAAATTTTAACATCATTTTTAGACATAATTAACAGTAAACAACTGTAAAAATCTACGACCATGTTTAACGATAAAACATGTTTGCTATTGGTTAATCTAAAAACAATATGGTTAAAATGAATGAAAAATTTATAAATATACATTTTGATGTTTTTATTTAAAAATTATACTTATATAATTCAACTATTATCTATTTGGATACATTTTTCAAGACTTTGGGTACACATTATTTTGAAAGAGAGATAAATTATATGTCTTTCACTAACCTCAATTATAAAATGGAAGCTCATCCACATAATTATTCACATCTATTATTATATTTATATCAAAAACACTAACAAAATTATTTTCCCATAATACTTATGCATGTTATATAACTATTCTCCTTCCCATAATTCGAACACTTAGGTCCTTAATATGAGATTCAAAGGAGGTTTTTCTATGTGAAGGTAATTTTCTTCACCAAGAATATTATCTTTCAATTGTTATTTAAATGATTTTAATTATTTGCAAAAATATAATATATAATAAAAATAATATATAATATTTAAATATATGATATTATTTTAATTTAATAACCTATATCAATCACCATTTCCATAAAATGTTATGTGATACTGCTGATCGTGTTACCGATGGACTACCGCCTCAAAAAAAGATATAATTAATTTTCTATAACCACCTCACTTGGATTAATATTATGGTAAATTTTAGATATATTTTTTTATTTAATACAAATTTATACATATTAAATTATAATACCACATCTAACTTATTTAATTCAAATCCAATGGAAAATTGTAATGTTACTCATGTGTACATGTGGACTACCGTATCGACAAAACAATGTGATTAATTTTTGAGTACACATACATGGATGGAAATATGGATAGAATATATCAATATAGAGAATATATTTTTTTTAATTATGATTATTTAAATTTTAATTAATAATTACTCAACATTTATTTCACCCATCGAAAAGTGAAGATAGTTTTCAGGAGTACGTGTGACAAACCTTTTCCATGAATGGTGAAATTCATTTTTCTATCTATATCCATTAAATATGAATATAAATATATTTTCAATGAATATATTTGATATTTATATCATTAAAAAAATCAATATATTTTTGAACATATATGAATATACAAGGACTGAAACTACCATACCGAAACTCGCATGAAAAACGAAACAGTTTACACTCGAAAATGACAATATTATGAAAAAATATTAATAAATCGATGATGAAATGTTTTTATGATTTAATTTATGATATTATACCTATTTACAATATTATGTTATAAATATTCAATAAATTTAAATTTAGTATTAATGGTTTTATATTTCATCATAATAAAGTAGAACTCATGGTAAGGGATTTCTATCTCAAATTTACTTCTATGAGAAATGTGCTATATTATCTACTTGTTTCATATATTTGCTGTATATAATAACAATGAAATACTTTTAGTACGATACTCATGATAATTTTTGGGCTATAAAGATTTATCTTAGGTATTATATTTCTATAGTATTCTATTTGAAAATTTTCAAAGTTGAAATGGTTTTATGTTAAAATCTAATTTCTTATTGGGATTTTTTGTTATTAAGTTTTAATTTGTGGGATTTTATGATCATTCCATAAATAAAATCATTAATTTTATTAACATATGGTTATGTATGGTGATTAAATGTTTTCCATTAATTTTATTCTATTTAATTTTTTAAGGTATAGAAAACAGAAATTATTTTTATCTTCACCCAAAAAAACAACTATCTCCCTCATCTGTTGTAACACCCCAAGATTTCATAGTATTTGATCTCGTCAACATATTTCAACAACTTACGCTACATAGAAAACTCAGTTCAAGCGCAACACGACTTACGAAAATAGCCATTTAAAATATATGTTACGAATACTATTAACCCCATTTTATAATTTATATATCCAATATAATTTTAACATTAATCTCTTTTTGTTTCATATATTTAATATAATAAAATTCAATTTTTATGATAAAAGTGGTATTATCTAAAAAAAATACAGTTTTTCTGCCTTTAGATGGAGAACCATTTTAAAATCCAATATTTGACTATTGAATATATTCAATTTAGTGAAATTAAATTCTTTTTTAGATGAGGGAAAAAAATTTAGTTTTTATTAATTTTTGGTAGTTTTCTAATAAATTTCAATTTTTGATGAATAATGAAAAAATAATAAATTTTAATTAAAAAGAACATTTTTAATCAAAATAATTTATAGTGTTAAATTATGAATTTAAATGGTATGGAAGTATAATTATATTATATGTTTATCATTTAATATAATTCAGTCATTTTAGGTAATTTCACATTTAAACTAAATATAAACAAGTCTAAATCTTTTGATAGTTATTATTCTTAAAAACATGCTTTTTTGACCTCAGGATTTAATATTAATTTCATTTCTGCCACTTTTATGATCTGAATTATAAAAAATCGATTCATAATTTGGAATCATAAGGTATAAAATGAGTAAATAAAAAATTTTATTTTTTGACAATGTGAATAATTACATCGGTAAATATTGTATTTATCATGGCTAAAAGCTAAATCATGTAAATAAGGGTAATAAAATAATATTATAATTATATTAAATTACCCTAAAATGTGTCATATTCATAATTTATGATTCATGTCTAACGATGGGAATCCTTAGGTCGATTTTTGGATCCCATGCAACCACATGAGAGTTATAATGATACATTATATTAATTAATTTAAAGTAAAGACAAAAATGACATAAACATGTATCTTTTAGTAAAACAATTATTAAATGGGGATATATACGTTATATTTTTGACTATAAATTATAATTAAAGAGGTAAAAAGTCTTCCTACATGATTATATTTTATTTTTAATTTTTAGACATAAAATAAATATATTTATTTTTGACACAATAATGATGAATTATTTTCCTATTAATAAAATAATCAAATAAATGATGTTGTAAATAGTAAAATAATTATAATTTGAACATTTTGATGACATAAATGAATTTTATAGATTAATATCAAATTCTAGGATAGATTCAATGTATTTGGTTTGATGTAATCGGGTTTTTAAGACTTTCAAAAAAACCAAATACTAAATAGTTTCAAAATTGACATAAATCAGTTTGTAAAACAAATATTATATTATTAAATTTTATAATAGTCCTAAAAATCTAATTTTTTCTTCAAAAGAACTTATATAATGATAGTTATATTATTATTTAATCACTTGAGGATCACTTGTCATTTTATACAATGTTTATTAACCAATTATTATAACAATACAAGAATACATGGTAAATGTTAAACTATTTAACTAAGAGTTAAATCAAAATAATATGGATAATATGGTAACCCAAACCTATTTAAAACCTATTGGTTGGGTGGTTTTAAACCCATCCCCACCTTCTCTTCTAAATAAATCATTTTTTCGCCATTAGAACCAGAAAATGATTTTATATGAAATAATATTTCAAGCTTTTCCTAAAGTGACCCTCACCTCTCTTATAAAAAGGCACTTCCCCTTCTCCCAAAATCACACCTCCAATGCCATTTTTCTCAAAACCCCCCTAACAAAATCTCCTAAAAACGTTCCTCCCGTCTACTTAATGGAATTATTTTGATTATTAAGCTATTCTAAGGATACCTTTTGATCAGCTGAAAAGAAAACACCCGAAGAAGAGCTAATATTTTCACCACCCTCTTTCACGTTCTTTTCCTCTTACACTTCCTATTTAATAGTTGTTTCCATACCGAAAAATAACTCTAGTACATTCTCAATATTCTGTTTTTATAATAAATATGGTATCACCATTTTTTTTTTCTATCCATCCTATAAATGACATAGTCATCATACGTGCGTACGGACAGCTTACTATCTCCACATCATGGTGTAGTTTTCTATTCAACCACATCATTATTTTGATTGGTATAATAATTATTATAAATGATGTTAATAATAAAAATAACATGTTAAGGAATCATTAAATATGATAAAACATCTTATTACATACAATTTTGTTGTTCGGAGTGGATACTCAAGAGGGAGGTGAAACGAGTTCCGATTAAAATTTCTGTTAAAAACATTATCATTAAAATCCCACAATTCTAACTATCCTAGTCAATTAAGGCAGCAGAGATATAAGAGTTTAATTGCTCAAAAAGTTTCTCTAAGGATGATTAGTTCTCTGTAGAATCAATTTAACCACTAATTTATATTAAGAAATAGGTTTACCAAATTAAGCACACATACACACTAACCAAAACTATCTTTCAGAGTGAATATAAAAACAGTTTTATCTCTTTGAAAAATATAAGCATGGGATAATATAAAATAGTTTGCCTTAATATTATCACAAAAATGTAAACAAGAGGTTCAGTCTCAAGCTTAGACTTAATCGTCTCCACATTGTGATAACCTGCCACCAAGAAGTTTATACAAAAACATGATACACAACCTATATCGGGATTTACAATAGTGATTAAAAAATGTCTAGGTTCTCTGACCTCTACCAATGTTCTACATGGAAAAACAACCAAACATTCACACAAGTCTTCTTACACAGTTATGTGTGCGAAACAAAAAAATTCCACACAAGGCGTCTTCAATAGTTATATGTGGGAAGTAAAGGTGAGAGATTTTTGAGTGGGAGATTTTCAGTATCTGCCAGTTAAAGAATAGGAGACTGTGTGTGTCTAACAAACATACACTGCTCAGAAATGTAAAATAAGAAACATGGTAGACCTAGAGAAATTAGGATTGATTTTATAATACTTTATGTGTTTGAAGATCATCTCCGGACTTCTTGTAGTTGGGGGACTGATGTTTTTTTCTTTACTAAAAGTTTTCTCTAAAAGAGATTGTCGCAACTTCTAGGTACTGAGATGTTCAACATCATGATATAAGAGTGTTTATGAATTAGAATAGGTTAACCTTGATTATTTTCTTCAAAAAGATCTTCATAATGATTTTTTATTTTCAGTATATTCACTGTAGTTTTGTTCTTCCTGTTCTTCGATGATGTATTCAGCTTCGTGACACATGACTCTCCCTTTTTTTTCCTACATTCCTAAATATATATCTTTCATCCTCAGTATTTATTTCATTCATATTTGAGGTCTCACAAAAGGAGTGAGGACATCTTGTGAAATCATTCTCGTACCTTGTACTGTCAAGATATGGTCTCCTGATATGTCTACAAAAAATATAAATTAATGTCAGATGGATTAAATCAATCAATTATTACCGTTATGATAATATCAAGAAAATGGATAATAGTATAGAATATATTATCAAGAGATTGGTAACAGTATTTAGTCAATCAGTAGCATCTTCAGCGGCTAGATCAATCAGCAGTAGACTTCTATCAGTAGGCGTATCCAGCTGTAGGCTTTGCCAATGGAAGGCTTGTCCAATGGTAGGATTTGCCCAATGGTAGACATCACTAACTATAGACTTCCCTAATGGTAGACATATAAATGGTATACATGTCCAATGATATACCTGTCAATAGTATACTTATCAATGGTAGACTTGTCTAATGGTATACTTATCGAAGATATACATATCAATGGTAGACTTGTCCAACGGTAGACTTATCAATTGTAGAATTCACTAACTCTAAAACGACTGATAGTTGAATACTAACAGAATATTTTTGTAGCCTCAAACTTGTCAGAACAGTGACCTGCCACATTGACTCAGCATTTGTATGATTTGGTAAGTACTCCAACAGTATTCTTTACAATAGTGACTTTGTACTTATAACTTCAAATAGTAGCTCTATAACTATAGTTCTTATAATGGTAACCATCATCAGTAAGGTCTTCATCGGTAATCTTTTCACCAATGACTTCGAATGGTAAGGTTTAGTTCTATATTTGTCAATAATGACTGTGACATAAGGCTCTTAATAGCGACCGTTTACTAGTGACCTTTCACAGATAAACTTTTTATGCTTCAAATTGATTCCAGTAAAGTCATGATATCAAAATATATTGAAATAAATTGTCAAAAAACTAACCCATTGTAGAATTAAACATTATTTTTGATTATTAAAATATGTTAGTGTAAAAATATTCTCCTTTTTGATAATCAAAAATTATTCGATTAAACATTATAATAATTATAATATTATCAAAGATATGTTAATAGAATAAAATTGTGTTACAGATAGGACTATCACACATCTATCACACATGTAGCAGAAATTACTATTGGATACAGATATGAAATTACATTTGGTGTATGTTCTCCCCCGTTGTGATTAGAAAAATGAAATACAACAAGAAACAATAGATAAAATTTATATTAATTAAATATCATTACATGATTCAAAATTCATTAAAAAATCTGTATCAAAATATACAACCATGCACAATCCACATAAAAAATGACGATTGGAGCTTTGGTTTTGGATACCAAGGATGCAGGATCTGAAGGTGGAGGGGTAGGTCGAGGGATGGCAGTTAGCAGGTTTGGAGTAGATGTAACAGAAGCATCGGTATACCTATAGTGAGTAGATCTCTGAGGAATGGTAGGAGCCATGCTTCATACAGATTGAGAAAGAGACATCATTGGAGCATCACTGGTAGATCCCGATGCACCATAGGTATAGGGTAAAGCTGAATCAAAACTGAGGGGTGTACAGTCCACATGGATGGAAGGAAATAGAATATTATTGAAGTAAATGATGATATTGGCTCCTCTATGAAAAGCCTAAATAAAATCATCTTTATTCTCCATAAATTTCTCCAATATAGTAGTTATCTCTCAAAGCTTTCTCACTTGATCCCTAAATTACTAAGTGACAGGTGGAATCCTCATGTTCTCCAACAATAACATGAATTTTCCATCCATCTGATTCTTAGTGTATACCCTTTTTTAATAGAAGTAAATTTGATCCTTGATGGAATTTTGATATTGATAATCTTCTCTTAAATAATCTCCCACATGCTTATGAATTTCTCTGGTAATGTAAATGACCTGAGAGTCTGAGGTACAATTACAAGAGAGCTTTTTCACTTCTTCTCTAACCACTGTCCTGAAAGCTTCAATATCAGCTGGAGGAGAAGCTGTAGTGGAAGCTAACGCACCTAGAGGTGCCATAGTGAATGCGATTGTCTCGTTGAAAGACTTGGTTAGACCACTAATAAAAATCTTTACATTATCATCTTGATTCATCACATGAGCTCAAAGACTGCAACCATCAGCTGCACAACTCCTTTGAGAGATTGAATATATCTCTCCACCTGAGCCCTTTACATCATAAGAGAATTCAATATCACCACTCATTGCATCAAAAGCTCCGTAGACTCTGACAGTTCACTCATCTGACTCTGATACTACTTTACTTCTTGGAGTAGATTAGATTGAATGTTGGATTGAAATTTGGCAAACTCAAATGCAGAATTCTCCTGAATTAGAGGAATTTCATTGTCCATTTCAGATGACCTATCCCGAGACATTATATGTAGTTTGGATTTCATGGATTCAAGGTCTACCTTTTTGACATATTCTCGAGGAAATGAGTTTCTTGGAGGTATGAAAATAAGGTTTGGCACAGAAGGTCTTCGGTTGGGCCTTTCATCTTCTATGTCATAATAATCTAGTCCCAACACCAGAAACCCATGGTCCTCAAACCACCATTCAATTTCATGAACAAAAAATACTAACACCTCTATTGCTGGATGATCCCCCTCACTTGGAGATACTTCTTGAATTTTCACCTCTACTTCTTCTATTCATTCACGCTCTTCTGTTTCTTCCTGATCTGTTGAATCACCTATAATGTGATCTAATACCTCTATTGAATCATCCACAATCTCTATTATATAAGAAGTAGATACAACCTCTTCTTCTTAGTCACTTACTTTTCTATTGGTAACGCCTATCAGAGGACTTAGACTGAGATCCCCCTCTTTAATATGATCAGTGACCGTCTAAAATTTATCATGGTTATAATGACATGATTCATCAGCTTCTTACTCATATGAGGTATCTCTAACAGTAATATTAGCCTCATCATACACTTCTTCAATGTATTCTTTAACTTAATTTTCCCTTAGGACAGATTCTCTCCTCGTCAACTCTCTTGGAGGACTGGGATCTCAAAAGTCTACCACTCCAACTAGAGGACTGGGAGGTGAAAAAGGATCACTTATATCATCTATCAGAGTACCCTCTTTCTCAAATTCTGTATCCTTTTCTACTTCTTTATCATAGTAAAAATGTTCTTCTTTATCAGGAATCAGACCAGGATACCCCTTATCCTTTGCCCTAGAAAGATTATTTATAGGTTCAAACTTCTCATAAAGCATCCCTTCATCATTTACACATTCTCTTCTCCAGAGATTCCAGCTGATCATCATAAACATTCAGACTATATTAGAGATAAAAAATTGTTCTGGGCTTAAATTTTTTCTTCTTTATCTCTAGAAATTCCCTTGAAATTCAACATCACAGAAATCAGTTTGGCATGGAATAGAGCATTTTATTTAGAACATGACATAGTCATGTCTTCCAACTAAGAAATCAGAAACCTACACAGGTTGATCTTATGTCCATGATTCATCAAATATAATATGAATATGTCTTGATACTTTACCACAACAATGTCCCCTATTCTGGGACTTATCACATGTTGGGTAAACTTGAATAGATGTTTATCCTCCCCATTCATTTCAGCAGCAATCACTTTCCTTGATGTATCATTTCCTATCATATCTTCCAATTCTTTATTATATCCAAAAATTTCACAGTCTACATGAATAACTCCAGAGTAGTAATAAAAGATACCTTCATGTGGTACCATTATACATTCATCCCACATAGTAGACTAAAATCTTACCACAGTGCCATTTACTCTAGACAACATTTGGTTTTCTTCGTTAGACTTCTCAAATTTCAAGAACTCATAAAATTAATTTACTAACACCGGATAATAAGGATCGTTGTTGTTTGAAAAACACTCCACCCAGCCTTGAGTTTCTAGCACTTCCAATACCAATGATTTTCTTGAATGAAACCAGTATTCACCCAATTCCTTTTCTGGTATGATCACTTTCTTTTTCAGATGCAGAATAACCAACTTATTTACAATACCACTTCCACTAATGGGCTCGACTCGAAGTCTCTTGGGGTTTGGTGCATCAATATCACCAACCCATGGTCGCTTGACACTAGCATTTGAGGTTCGAAGAGATTTGAGGGTTCAACAGAAATATATTTTTTAAGGATTTTGGGATCTAGGGATGGAGAGTGAGAAAAAGAGTGGATCAAAATGTGTTTTTGATCTAATTTTATCATTTAGGGATTGAAACAAAAACAAAAAAAGGAAAATAATACTAATAAAATAGTTCAGATTCCCACATGAAATATGATGTAATTGTAAAGTCCAACAGTGAGGTACCCAATGGTGAGGGTCAAACAGTGAGGTTCAATGTTGAGGTTCGAATAGTGAGGTGAAATAGAGAGGTTCTAATAGTATGGTTCAACGGTGAGGTTCTAACAGTGAGGTTTAATAGTGAGTTTCAACAGTGAGGTTCAATAGTGAGGTTCTAACAGTGAGGTTCAATAGTGACGTTCTAACAATGAGGTGAAATGATGAGGTTCTAACAATGATATTCAACGACAAGGTTCTAATAGTGAGGTGAAATATTGAGGTTCTAACATTGAGGTGCAACGATGAGGTTATAATAGTGGGTTGAAATGGTGAGGTTCTAACAGTGTGGTGCAACGGCGAGGTTCTAACAGTGAGGTGCAATGGTGAGGTTTAACAGTGATGTGCAATGGTGAGGTTCTAATAGTGATGTGAAATGATGAGGATCTAATAGTGAGGTGCATCTGTGAGGTTCTAATAGTGGGGTGAATCAATGAGGTTCTAACAGTGAGGTGCAATAGTGAGGTTCTAACTATGAAGTTCTAACAATGAGGTTCAACAGTTTATTATACCTAACTCATGTTTGATGTAATTTAACCTCCCAGAATTCAAAGGCTTAGTGAATATATAAGCCAATTGGTGTTCAGAACCAATGAATTCAAGAGTGATATCACCTCTTTGATAATGATCTCTCGAGAAGTGATGTCTTACACTGATATGCTTTGTCCTAACATGAGATACTAAATTTTTATAAATGTTAATATAACTTTTGTTGTCAACATTTATAGATAAATGTTTTAATTGATATCCATAGTCTAGTAAACTGTGTTTCATCCATAGAATTTGAGCACAACAACTACTAGTAGCTATATATTCAGCTTCGGCAGTAGATAATGCAACAGAATTCGGTTTCAAACTACACCTTGATACTAGTGACTTGCCTAACATGTGACATGTTCCAGAGGTTCTTTTTCTATCTAACATACAACCAGCAAAGTCAGTATCTGAATAAATAATTAAATCAAATGGTTTTCCTATTGGATAAAATAGTCCTAAGTTGATAGTATATTTTAGATATTTGAAAATAATCTTAACAGTAGTTAAATGTGATTCTTAGGGATTCTATTAAAAACGAGCAAACATGAATACACTGATTATAATATCAGGTCGGGTAGTTGTAAGGTAGAGCATACTCCCTATCATACCTATATAGTTGGTTTGATCCACCGGTTCACCAGTTTCATCAGCATCTAACATACAAGTGGTACTCATAGGTGTATCACTAACTCTAATACTATCCAAAACAAAACATTTTATAAGATCCTTGATGTATTTATTTTGATTTTAAAAAATACCATTTTTTTTGAAAAATCTGAATTCCAAAAAAAATTGAAGTTCCACCATTATACTCATTCCAAATTAATTTTGCATTATTTTTAAAAAAGAAGTACATAAAGAGTTTCTAGAGGATCCAAAAATTATATCATCTACATAAATTTGTATAATTAAAACATCTTTGGAAATATGTTTAATAAACAAAGTAGGATCATCTATTCTTTTTATAAAACCTTTTGAAATAATAGAGTAACTATGTCTATAATACAAAAAACATGGAACTTTATTTAGACCCTATAATGTTTGAGAATGTTTAAAAACATAGTTTGAAAATTTTGGATTTGTAAAAAATGGGGGTTGTTCAACAAACACATCCTCTACTATATACCCATTTAAAAAAGCACATTTAACCTCTATTTGATAAAGTTTAAAATTCAGATAAGTCGCATAAGCATGTAGTATCCTAATGGCCTCTATCCTAGATACTGGTGCAATGGTCACCTCATATTCTATTCCTTCCTCTTAAGAATATCACTGTAAAACTAACCTAGCTTTGTTTCTATCTATATTTACAGACTTGTCAACTTTGTTCCTAAATACACATTTTGTGCCTATCTTCAAAGGGTCCTTAGGTCATTCAAAAAGTTCCTGGAAATTGTTTCTTTCAAATTAATTTAAATATTCTTGCATAGCCATTACCCAAAATTCATCATTGATAGAATCATTAATATTTTTGGGTTCAAGATGTGAATGTAATGCTTGTTGTTTCACCTGGTTTCTATGAGAAGCTCTAGTTTGTGTTCTTCTATTTAAAAAACCAACTACAACATCTAATGGATGATTCCTGTGAGTTATAATACCTCTAGAAAGAGTTGAACTAGGATCCTTATGATTGTTTACAGGTTTAGACTCAAGAGATATAGATTCTAGAAGACTACCAGAACTGGTTACTTTTACAGGAGGTTTAGTATCATTATCAATAACGTCCAGAATTGACATATCTTCCTAAAGGTGTTCAAGAGAGGTTTTGGGTTCATGTGGATCAGTCTCATCAAATTTGACGTGAATTGATTCTTCCTCATATTTGGTTCTCCTATTAAATAATCTTTAGGATTTACATGAGATTGAGTAACATTGGGAAATACCTTTATTACATTTGGAGGAAAACTTTTCAAGATTTTCCATAGTGTAATGCATAAACACATTGCAACCAAAAACATTAATGCGATTAACCTTAGGCTTCCTATTGTTCCAAATCTCACAAGGGGTCTTCTTAAGAACAGATCTTATAAAGAATCTATTGATGGTATAACAAGATGTATTTATAGCTTCATCCTTAAAATAAACAGGTAGATCATATTCACTATGTATTTCTCAGGAAATCTCTTAAATGGTCATATTTCTCATTTCCATGACTCCATTCTGTTGAGCTGTTCTTGGAGCAGAGAAATTTTGACTGTAGCCATGGTCTGAGCAATAAGATTCAAATATCTTATTTTCAAACACACAGCCATGATCACTTCTCAATGTCTTAATCTTATGTCCACTATGATTTTCTATAGACTTGGAATACTTAAAAAATTAGGAACACGATTTACATTTTTTTAGAAAAAAACATACACATGTATATCTAGAAAAATCATCTACAAGAACATAAACAAAGTGCGTCCCAATTAAACAAGACACTCTTGATGGTGAAATCAATTCCATTTGATTCAACTCAAGCAGTTGAGAAGTAGAAACTTCATTTAATGATATGAATGAAACTTTGTGTTGTTTTCCCATTTGATAGGGATTGCACACTTTTTTATGTGGGAATTCCAGTTTAGGTTTGTCTCTGACTAAACTATTCCTAGTATATTTCCTAAGAGAGTTCCCATTGTGGTGTTCTAATCTTCGGGGTCACAACCATGATTCCTTATGAAACGCATTGAAAGCAGAAATTTTTTTCTTAGCTATGAAATCTAAATTAAAAAACCTTTATATTATCATTTCTAAGAGTAGTGAATACTAAATCATTTTTAGAATTAAAAACATTACATGCATTATTTTGAAATTTAACATTGAATCCATCATCAAAAAAATGAGTGATACTAAGTAAATTACACTTTAATTCATCAACAAAAAGTTATTTGGAAATTAATATTTTATTAGGGCTACCAATCTGGCCTAAGATGACGATTTTTACTTTTTCATTATCACCAAAAATTTCATGTCCACCATCAACAATGATTAGGCTCTTGAAGAAAGAATAATCTCCTGACATATATCTTGAAAATCCAATTTCCATGTACCATAAGGTCTTATAGAAACACTCTAGGAAACTTCCCTTCACAACAGATTAGGCATGTGGTAACTTTGGTACCCATATTTTCATGTGTCTAGAGAGGATAGCAAGTAGAACTTTAGGAACATGTATTTTTTATAGGTTCCCTAACATCAACATACATATTTTGAGACATAAATAATTTTTAAGGTACTTTTGAAAATTGTCTCTCAAAAGATAGTCCTGAACTGGAACAAGCAGTGAATTGTCTAGATTTTGGAACAAATTTGGTTTTTCTAATTTTTCTCTATCATGGTTGAAAAGCTAGATTAGTTTTATATTTTGGGAAAAAAATTTCCTAGGAATTGATTCACGGTATCTCTACCTGCAATAAAATTCTCCAAATATCTCTTAAATTTCCCATTGGATAATTTTAATTATGTATTTTCTTTTAGCAGTTGGGAGAATTTCTCTTTTTAATATCTAGATTAGAATTATAAATTTTATTGAAAGCATGTTTTCTCTTTAATGACTTATATTTTTCATTGAGCTCATTAATGGTATCCTCAAGTATTTCATAGTATTCTAGTAGTTCATCCTTAGTCATATATTCATCATTATGTGACTCACTGTTATTCCCATAATAATAGGGATTGTATATTGGAGAATTAAGAGTTACCTCAGATATTTCTATCATGAAACATAAGTTAGCATGATAGTTCTATACACTATAAGAAGAAAACAGATCCACTAGAGTTGTCTTCTGAAGAACTCCAGGTGGATTTAATGTCGTTTTTATAACCTTTTCCTTTGTCTTCATTTTTCTTCTTAAATTTTAGCTTGTGGCAGTCTTCCTTCACATGACCTTTTAATTTGCACTCATAGCAGATTATTTCATTTTATTTTTCATTCCATTATATGTATTTCTTCTATTATACCTTCCTATCATAATTTACCTTATTGTTTGACTTCATAAATAATTTCTTCTTTTGGTAGAACTTTATGATCCTCCTAGAAAGATGATATGTCTCCTCATCCCTATCCAAATCTGACTCTTAAATAGTAGAACTGTCTACAGGAGCATAAACCTTGTCTTTTTCTTTACTCATTGAGGATGAAGTCTTGAATGCTACTGACTTCATCCATGGTTCCTCATCTATTTCATGATTCACCTTAATCTCTTACTCATATATCATATGTTTTCCAATTATCTCATTCACATGATGTTTTCCTATGTCATAAGATTCTCAAATAGAAATAGAAGTTCCACTCCATTTGATAGGTAGGCATCGAAGTAGTCTCGTAATTTGGTCCTTTCTATAAACTAGTTTCCCAAGTAGACTCATGGTGTTCACTATTTCATTGAACCCAAGATACGTTTTATAGATAGGTTCATCGGGAATCATTTTAATATTATCATATTTAATAGTGTATGTATTTAATCTCATATCTATAACATTGGTTGTTCCCTCGTGATAAACAACTAAAGTATCCCAAATTTCATATGCATGTTTGCTAGCAGATATTCTATTAAATTCCTCATCACCTAGAGAATAGTACAAGGCATTCATTTCATTACAGTTATTATTATATGTGGCATTAGTCATCTGTGACTATGTATCCCTAGCAGTAGCGGGCAATTCATGTTGTTCTTCAATTGTGTCCCATATTTCAGGTCCTATGCTCTCTAGATACATTTTTATTCTTAATTTCCACTGAGCAATGTTATTACCTTTAATGAAAGGTGGCATGTTAGTAGCAAAAACCTCAACTGTAGATTCCATTGTTATTTATAATTTAAAGAACATAAAATTTAGATATGAGGAAAAATTTAAGACATTTATGATACAACAAAAATCACACCTGAAAAGAATTTGAACAGATGGATATAAAAATACCTCTGATACCAAATATTTATAGAGTGGATACTCAAGAGGGGGGTGAATTGAGTTCCAATTAAAATTTATGTTAAATCCATTATGATTAAAATCACCTAATTCACAACAACCCATAAAATTACGATAGTAGAGTTATAAGTGTGTAATTGCTCATCAAGTTTCTCTATGGTTGATTAGTCCTTAGTAGAATCAATATAATCAGTCATTCAACTTTTGAAAAAGGTATTCTAAATAAATCACATGTACACACTAACCAAAAATAATTATCAGGGTGAATATAAAAACAGTTTTCTGTCATTGAAAAATACATGCAGTGGATAAAATAAAATAGAGTACTTGAAGATCTGAATAACAATATAAACAAGAGGTTCAGTCTCAAGACCATACATAATCCTCTCTACATGGTAATCACCTTTCACCATGGAATTTATATTAAAACAAGATAAAAATCGTGTATCGGGATTTACAATAGTGTTTACAAACTACCTAGGTTCTAATGCCTCTACCAATGTTTAAATAGGAAAACAACCAACATAGACACACAAGGATTCTTCCATATTTATGCATAGGAAGAAAACAACCAAGACAAACTAGGATTTTTCCACAGTTATGTGTGGGAAACAAAGGTGATAGAGTTTTGAGTAGATTCTTTCAGTATCCCATAGTTGAATAACAGGAAAAAGCGTGTGTGTAACAATTACACAATGCCCAAAAATGTAAATTAAAGAACACGGTTGAGCTAGATAAATTAGGAGGTCAAATCTAACTTCTTGGAGTTGAGGAACTGAAGGTTTGTTCTTCACTGAAAGTCTTATCCAAAAAATATTTTCGCAACTTCCAGGTACTATCTTCTAGGTACTGTGATGTTTCAATTCTTGATATAAGAGTGTTGATGAAGAACAACAGGACATCCATGAGTATGTTCTTAAAAAAGATCTTCATTATGCTTTTGGATTTTCAGTATATGCACCGGAGTGTTCTTCTTCTTGTTCTTAAGTAATGCATTCAGATTTTCGACACCTGACTCCCCCTTTTGTTTTTCTCTATGCCTATATATATATCTTTTATCCTCAGTCATTTTCTCTTTCATATTTGAGGTCCGACAAAAGGAGTGAGGACATTACGTGAAATCTTTCTTATACCTCGTACTGTCAAGATATGGTCTCCTAGTATGTCTAGAAACAATATTAATTAATGTAATATGCATTACATCAATCAAATATGATTATTATGATAATATCAAGAAAATTGATAATAGTATATAATATGTTATCAGCATAATCATAACAGTATCCTGTTAATCGGTATCATCTTCAGCAGCATGCTCAATCAGAAGTAGACTTCTATCAGTAGGCGTTTTCAGTGGTAGGATTTTCCAATGGTAGGGTTGTACAATGGTAGGATTTTTCCAAAAATAGACTTCACTAACAGTATAATTCACCAATGGTAGACATATCATTGTTAAACTTTTCCAAGGGTAGACTTGTCTAATGGTAGAATTATCAACGGTAGACTTGTCCAACAGTATACATATCAACGTTAGAATTCACTAACTGTAATAATTCTGACATTATACTTCTAACATAAACCTTTTTTAGTAGAATCCTTGTCACAATAGGGACCTATCACATTGACCTAGTATATGTATGCTTCGGTAAGTACTCTAATAATAGTCTTTACAACAATGACCTTGTACTAGTGACTTCCAATAGTAACTCTATAACTGCAGCTATTATAATTTTAAACTTCATTAGTATGGTCTCCATCAGTTTTATTTTTACCAATGACTTCAAATGGTAAGGTTCAGATATAGGTTTGTCAATAGTGACCATGACAGAAGGCTCTTAAATGCGACCTTTTACCGGTGAACTTTTGACAGAGAAACATTTTATGTTGTAAACTGATTCCCGTAAAGTCAATAGATTAAAATAGATTGAAATAAATTGTCAAACAACGTACCCATTATATAATTAATCATTATTTTTTTTATTAAAATATTGGAGTCTAATAGATTTCACCCTCAATATAGTGATATTTTCACTTGTGCATACATATGGATTACCATCACCACAAAGTGATGAGATTGATTTCCACGTTCAACATTCAATGAAGATTATAAAAATATATATTATTAACAAGTATGTATTATATGACATAATAATGCTACTGTAGATATATATATGTATGTATGTACATACATATATCTTATTTACTTACATCCATTCAATATTATATAAAAATAGATCAAGCGTTTATGCGTACGTATGGCCTACTATCTCCATAAACGGTTCCTTCCATTTCATATATCTATCTATTATAAATATTTATATTATAAATATACAGTTTATATAAATGAAGGATTATATTATATATGTACTTAAATCATTTTATAAATGATATGATTAAGATTAACAAGTTAAAACACATTCTATAAAGAAAGCAATTATTTCCTAAAATATCAATTTCACATGGAAATCATTATTAAATGGGAATTATAATGTCATAAATAAATAATGTATGACATAATAAAAATGAATATGGTTATGTTAAAATTTAATAAAATAATATTGTAATTATAGAGGAGGTTAATCATACCCTCAACCAAAGGAAACTCCATTGTAAGAGCTAATTCCACAATCTCTTTATTATCCGAGACTGTTTTTACTTAATTATGTTCTAGGACATATTTATTATCCATGTCCATGTTTCATAAAATAGTTTTCAAATGTATTATTTTTAAGTTAACTTTTACAAAAATATCATTTTAATATTTTTAAGTAGTTATTCTTCAAAACCTTGCTCATTAATGTCTATGTTTTCAAAATATTTTTAAGGATTTATTTATATGTACATGATTGTATTAAAATGTGAAATATTTTCAATAGATTCAAAGAGGTATGGTAAACATTTATTCAAAAATTAATTTAAATTATATCCTTTCTAAAATGTGGGACTTATATATTTTTTCATGAAAAATAGATATTTATCTCAATGAGTTTAAAAAATCATTTTCATCTATGTCAACATCCTTTGATGAATTTAAACTTGTTTGAAGTTGATTTATTATGATACAAATATTCCATATTCTATTAATGATATTGTGATATGTTTGACTGTGGATGTGTTATTTTTATACCATTCATGTTTTATGGATAAATTATTGACATTTTATATGCTAGTTTTTAATACGAATGTTTATGTTAAGTTTAAAGATTTTCATATAAGGAATTAATTGGACTTAGTATGTGACTGGTGGAGCCTGCAATAGCTTCTCGAAGCATAGGTAGGTCTCATGAGACAAACAAGTGTCTTGGAACAAGGCCTTGACAAAATCTTATTTGTAATCTTGGTACAAGGCCTTGACTATGTGGTTATGAAGTACGGAAATATACATTCCATCATTATGAAATTGGCAATTGATATTTCGCGTGACCATTCAACTAGTAGAATATCCTTGTGAATATGTAGATGGAGTTATTTGATTTATATTTTCCATATTAAGTTGATGTTTAAGTTGAAATGTGTTTTGTTTCAGTTTTATACATTTCCTTAAATGTTTAGGCATATTTGTTAATGTTTTCCTTATATTGTTATATTTACTGAGCATCTAATTTTACCCCTTTATTATGTATTATATTCCCAGGATTCCAAGAAGTGTATTATGATTGGTAAGTATGGTTAATCAAGGGGATTAAGGCTTTATTAAAGGGTCATTTCTGTTGTGTTTTATTTTCTATTGTTTAATGTAACATTCATGTATGTGATATATTTTACAATATTTCTAATCCGATCAATCATTCAGGAAATGAATCCTCATAATCATGCCAACGTTATGTAGTAATTCACTGACTCTGGGAAATTGGGGTCGGGGCGTTATAGTTGGTATTAGAGTAATTTTAGAAACAACATTGGAAATAGATTCATTTAAACATTGATAAGAGAACATTACCCTAAGATAGATTTTGAGAGTTAGTATAGAAGAACATAGTAAAATTTTCATAATTTAAAAGTTTTATGTATTTTCCAAGCAATAAATCCATGTCTGCATATGAGCAGGTAGAGGCAGCTCTGGTACAGATGTATCTAAGAGTGAAATCATTGACAAGGAGTTTCGGGCATGACCTAGGGTATCCTGGTACACAACAACATTCCTTGATGCACTGTTGGTTATGAAACTCCTGGTGGATATTCTTAGGATAATTCACATTTCCATTACTATCCATTATGAAGTATTTAACAGAAAAATACATTCTCAAAGAAAACATTTTATGATTATTGATTATATTCATTATCATTTAAACTTATTTTAGGTATTTTACATTTTTTGAAATATGCATTGAGATTCATAAACTAACCTAGTGCATTCCATTGTTCACAAAATGTTCCTAGTCGAAGGAATGAGAATTCTAGCAACACGAATGATCGAAAGATTAAGAAGGATCATATCTTTCATGGTATAAAGACAAAATTTAAAATGGAAATAGGCTCCAATGTATTCTCATCACATGAAGAAATAGTATCCCATTTTAATATGATCTGTAAAGAATTCATTAATTCATATGGATTTAAATGGAAGAAAGGGAAGAAAATGATGTAAGAGAGAAAGATGGATAATGGGAATAAGGGAAAGAAAGATTTTTCCATATGTGATAAATGTTGAAAGAATCACCTTGGTATCTTCTTTATGGGAATGAGAATTTTTTATAACATTGTAGAAAAAGGACACCAATTACATGATTGAAAGGCTATGAAAAAAGGATTCATATGTACAATGCTACATATATAAGGAGTTGGGACACTATGCGAATCAATGTAAAAATCCTCAAATTATACCACAAATGATGGTGTTGGATAATAATAAAGTTATAAAATTACCACATATGATGAGTAATGACTAGTGTTCTTATATTGTGGTTTAAGAATTATGTCATTTGAGTGTTATATCAACGATGTACTGGTAATATGAATAATAGAAATAAATAAGTATTGTACTACAGTACTATGTCATTGATGATTTAAGATTTCATGGTACTGTGAAATGTGAGTCAACATCATGATAATATTTTTAGAAAATACATGGTTGAGTGAATGATAATCCTAAATATGCTCCTGATACTGAGGTAGTGATTTTGGAATAAGAGATGGTTTATTTGGATAAATTATATTGTATATTCTTTACTACCTTGGAATTGATTAATGAATTATATATTCCATCATTATTGGAGTTTAAAACAATTTCTGATAGAAGGAGTATATACAGTATTCTATAAAGAAAAAGGGAGCATGAATGTAATCATTAAGGTTTTATGGTAATTTAGATTGTAAATTTTTTTTAAAAGAATACATGAATAAGGTATTAACATGATATTACATGGAAAAGAGGATATTCATCATATTTACCTTCCTTATAAATTTTTTATAGTGAGTTTGGACAAAGATATTTTGGATATATCTAATGGTTGGAATTGATTATGTTTGACATTGTATACTATTGTTAAGGTTAAATAATTTATTAAGATTATTTTTGGATTGTTATAAAAAGGATAACCCAGAGGTCGGGTGACAACACGTCGCGTCTGGCATAGTGGTGAGACTTGAGACCACAACTGAAGGGAGACAAGGTTGGATAACCTACCACTAAAATACTTGATGTCATGGTTTGTATAATGTAGTTTTTTAATAGTCTGAAAAAATGAATTATAAATTAATTATTATTGGAACCTTATATGATTAGGATAAATAGAATATTTTTTAATTATATTATCTTTTGGAGTGAAATAAGATTTTGATGTTGATTTTAGTAAATGGAAAGAACTCTACTAGCCATGTATTATTTTCTTTACATATTCTATGAATCAATTAATTCTTAACCTTTAGGGTATGTATTGTAAAACAAAAAATGTGTAATCATAAAAACATTTGTTTCATTTAACTGATGATATTTTAAATCATCATAGATTGATGGGTTTGATGAACTCAATTTTACACTTGTTTGTGACTGATGACCTCAATAAAT
The DNA here is from genome assembly GCA_963277665.1 of Viscum album. Classification (NCBI taxonomy): domain Eukaryota; kingdom Viridiplantae; phylum Streptophyta; class Magnoliopsida; order Santalales; family Viscaceae; genus Viscum; species Viscum album. Next base: position 1,628,009,722 of record OY728146.1, on the reverse strand, counting down.
CGCTATAAATATATAAGTTTTCCATCCAATTATGACTTTCTAATTTCCAGAAATGTTCACTTAATCTATATCATAATTTGGTGTTGACATTTTCATTTCCCTTTCCCTCTTATTAAGATTAAATTTTGATAACCCAATTTATGATATTGGTTTTCCACAAAGGTATTTTTCTATTTTAACCTTTTTATTTTCAAAAAACAATTCCGAATTGCAAGGACATAATTTATTTAAGGAGGGTAGAATTTAACACCCCATGATATCATAGTATGTTATCTCTTTAATTTATTTCAGTAACTTGTGCTACACGCAACACCGAGTTCATGGGCACCACGACTTACCAAACCAACCTTTCAAAAAATAGGTTATGTATATTATTAACAAAATTTTAAATTTAATTTATCCTATATAATTTTATCATTCATATTTTTTGGTTTATTATACCTTATATAAGAAAAACTAAATTTTAAAGATAAAAGTGGTATTTTTTAAAAATGTAGATTTTTCGCCTTTTAATGGAGAACCCTTTCTTAATTACAATATTTGACAATTTAATATATTAAAATTAGTGAAATTAAAACCTTTTTTTAATAAGGACATAAAAATATACATTTTATAAATTTTTGGTACTTTTCTGATAACTTTCATATAATAATGAATAGTGAAAAAATACTACATTTTAATTAAAAAAACATTTTTAATCAAAATAATTTATAATGTTAAATTATTGATATGAATAGTTTTTTTTGTATGATTATATTATATTTTTATCATTTAATATAATTTAGGCAATTTTTTGTAATTTTACATTTAAACTGGACATAAACTACTGTCAGTCATTTAATAGTTATTATTTCTTGAAAACATCATTTTTGTTTTGCCAATGGGATTTAATTTTAAATTAATTTCTGAAACTTCAATGTATTGAATTTTGAAAAATGGATTCCATATTTGGAATCCAGATGTCTGAAATGTGTAAATAGTTAAATCTTTTTTTGGACATTATTAATAATTACATCGAAAAATATTTTATTTACCATGGATAAAGGGTAAATCTAGTAAATAAGGTAATGAAATAATATTTTCATAACATTAAATTACACTAACATGTTTTCTATTATTATTGGTTGATACAAGTCCAAACATGGGAAACCATGGCAAGATTTTAGGACCCTATGGATCCATATGATAGTTATAATGACAGTTTATATTAATTATTTTAATGTAAAGAAAAAAATGACATAAAAGTATATCATTTAGTAAAAAAATTAAATAGGGTTATATAAGTTATCTTTTTTACTATAAATACTCATTAGAAAGATAAAAATATTTTGTAACTGATGATATTTGATTTATAATTTTTAGAAATAAAATTTATTTATTTATTTATGACAAAATAATGATATGGTATTTTCCTTATTAAAGAATAATCAAATAAATGATATTATAAATATTAAAAATAAATATAATTTGATAGTTTTTGATTGCACAAACGAATTTTCTATGTTAATATGACATGTTAGTATTGATTCAATGTTTTATTTATGAAATCATGTTGGGATGAATTTCCCTAAAACTAAATAATAAATAGTGTCAAAATTGACCTAAATGTGTTTTTAAAATAAATATTATATTATAAAATTATATAATAGTCCTAAAAATATATGGTTCTTCCAAAGAACATATATTTTGATATTTATATCATTAATGAACTTATTTTAGTTTACATGGAATTTTATAGTATTTTTATTAACCAATTATTATAATAATACATGAATACATGGTAAAAGTTAAACTATTTAACAAAGAGTTAAACATACAAGATAAGGATAATATGGTCACCCAAACCTATATGAAACCAATTGGTTTAGAGGTTTTAGACCCATTACAACCGTTGCCTCTAAATAAATCAATTTTGAGCAACAAGATTCTGAAAATTATTTCATTATAAAATAATTTTTCAAACAATTCCTAAAGTGACCCTCTTCTCTCGTATAAAAGTGTACTTCCCCTTCTCTCAAAATCCCACCTCCAAAGCCTTTTTTCACGACCAAAACCTGACCAAATCACCTTTAAACATTCTAACCATAGACATAGAGGCCATAATTGGATCAAATATCCAACCTATGGATCCCTTTTGATCAACTCAAAAGGAAACACCCTAAAAAAAGTTAATAACTTCACCACCCTCTTTCAAGTTCTTTTATTCTTACACTTCAACTTTCATTGTTTTGTCTATACCAAAATAATAAATCCAGTACCATGTACATAATTTAATGTTATTATAAATATGTTTCAACCATATTCATTATTATATCCATCCTATAAATGACAACGTCACCATACATGCATACGTACGGCTTATCGTCTCCACGTCTTGGTGTAGTTTGTTATTCAAACACTTCATTATTTGGATTGGTATAATAATGATTATAAATGATATAAATAATGAATATAACAAGTTAATGATTTATTATATATGATATATCATCCAATTAAATATGATTTCACCATCAATATAATGATATTGTCGCTCGTGCGTACGTACGAATTACCGTCTCCACAACGTGATGAGATCCATTTCCACGTTCACCTTTCAATGATGATTATAAAAATATATATTATTAATAAGTATGTAATATATGATATAATAATTCTACTTGAGATATATATATATATATTTATATACTTACATATATCTTATTCACTTACTTCCATTCAATAAGATATGAAAGCAGAAACAACGTTTATGCGTACGTACGGCCTACCGGCTCCATAAACGGTGCCTTCCATTTCATATATATATATTTTATAAATATTTATATTCTAAATAAATATGATATATAAATCAAGGTTTATATTTTTTAGGTATTTAAATCATTATATAAATGATATGATCATGAATAAAAATTTAAAACACGTACGATAATGAAAGCGATTATTACCCGAAATGTTAATTTATCATGGAAATCATTATTAAATGGGTATTATAAAGTCATAAATGAATCATGTATGATATAATTAATATAAATATGTTTCTGTTATAATTTAATAACATACTATGGTCATTATATATGATGTTAAACTTACCCTCGACCAAATGAAACTTTAAATTAAGGGTTACTTTCACTATCTCTTTATTATCCAAGGATGTTATTATGTAAGTATATTCTGAGACATATTTATTATCCAATACCATTTATCATAAAAGGGTTTTAAAAGGGATTATTTTTAATGTAATTTTTACTAAAAAATCATTTTATATTTTTTTAAGATTTATTCCTCTAAACCATTTTCATTAATGTCCACGTTTTTTAAATGGTTTTAAGGATTTATTTATATGGGCCTGAATGTTTTAAAATGATAATTCCTTTCAAAAGTTTCAAAGTGGTATGTGACACATTAATTAAGAAATTATTTAAATTTATTCCTTTCTAAACTGTGTGACATTTAAATGTTTTCATGAAAATGGGATATTTCTCTCAAATATTTTTATGAATCTTTTTCATCTATGTCAACATCCTTTGATGGATTTTAAATATGTTTGAAGATGATTTATTATGATAAGAATATTCCATATTGTATTAAATGATTTGTGATATTTTTGACTATGGATGTGTTATTATTATACCATTTATGGTTTATGGATAAATTATTGACATTTCTTATGCTAGTTTTTAATATAAATGATTATGTTTTGATTAAACCTTTTCATATGAATAATTCATTGGACTTATTATGTGACAGGTGGAGACTGTTATAGCTCCTCGATGCATCGGTAGGTCTCATGAGACAAACTACTGTCTTGGAACAATGCAATGAAAAAATCTTATTTTTAGTCTTGTCATAAGGCCTTGACCATGTGGTTATGAATTTTGACATATGCATTCCATAATTATGAAATTGGATTTTGATATTGCATATGATTATTCAACTAGTAGAATATCCATGTGAATAAGTAAATTCCATTATTTGATTTATATTTTCTATATTATGCTGAAGATTTATTTTAATTGGATTTGTTTTAGTTTTATACATTTCTTTAAATTTTTATGCTTATTTGTTAAATTTTCTGCTATATTTTTATCTTTATTGGGCATCTGAGCTCAACCCTTTCTATTGTTTAATTTTCCCAGGATTCCAATAAGTTTATTATGATTGATAAGAAGGGTTAATCTAGGGGATTAATGGAATTCCCAAAAGATCATTTATGTTCTATTTTATTTTCTAATGTGTAATGTAATGATCATTCATTCAATCTATTTTCCAATACTACTAAACTAATCAGTCTTTCAGGATGTGATTCCTTGTAATCATGTCATTGTTATGAAATAATGCATAAAATCTGGGTAGCTGGTGTTGGGGAATTACATCAGTGTTTTATAAAAATGATTTCAATAATTTTTTTGATACTTTAATATTAAAATTTAATGTAATTTTAAAAAATAATTATTTTTATGAAAATATAATATAGATATATTTTTTACATATACAATACGAATGATATTTCCCATTTTCAGAACTGCCAATTCCTTTGAATCTTTAATTACATGTTTCCATGGCTATTTTAAAATAATTTTCTTTTGTTTAATGTTTGAGGAATTTTTATGTTTTAATTAATTAATTTAAATGTTAAAAATGGATATTTTCCTCTATAAATGTTCTAAGTAATATTTAGAATCAATTTTTATATTATATTAATTATTTTGATGTTTCCAAATCTTTACTAGGGATATGATCCAATGATACCATCCTCATTCTCTATCAAGATAGTATATATTTATCATTACAATGTGTTTATGAAACCTATTTTATTTATATATGTAATTTTATGATGAAATGATGAAATGTTTATGAAACCCAATTCATTTCAATTGTTTATTAAATGATTAAATGTTTATTGAACCCATTTATTTATTATTGTTAATGATAAAATTAATTTTTTGTGATCTTGTGGAACACATATGTATTATATTCATTAAGTGATGGTTTTCCTAGAAAAGTATATCTTTACAATGTATTGGGTAACTATGATTATTTCACAAGATAAAGATAATTAAAATGGATTTTGAATCCATTTTAGTATGTGACTATTTCTAGTATGATAGTCTTGGGAGTAATCATTGACAACAAAAATGTCTCTGATAGTGAACTCAATTCACTATAGAAGCCTATGCAGGAATCCATTACTATAAAAGAAAATATTTTCAATTATTATGTGTATTCCAAAAACTCATTTATTATGATAATTTCATGCTCTCATGGATTAAATTATTTGGTTCCACTACTATTTAGGTCATATAAACTAAAACTATTTATTCCATGACTATGATTCTAATCTTTGAAATACATGGTATGGTTTTCTAATGTCAATATCATGTTCTGATAACTTTATTGTCATGTTATATAGATGTGATAATTGATATTTTCTTAGTATACACTTACTGATTATCCAAGTATATCTTTTATTATGTTTCCTTTCCTTATATTATGAACAAAGGTACTAATTTTTATGCTTATAATAATGGTTCTAATTATAAATAATGTTTTGGCAGATGACATTGTAAACTTATGATTGATTTTTTAGAAATCCATGTTTCTAAATTAAAACGAAATATATATTTATTTCATTGACCATTAAGATATGAATTTATTATTTTTATAATATGATGTAATATATATTTATTAGTTTTTTATGTGACAATAATTTCCCTCAAATGAATTACCATTATGGTAAAAATGGGATACAGGCAAAAAGTACGATATAATAGGTAGCAACTGTAACACCCTAGGTAAATAAAGAATATGAAATTTTATCATTAATCCATATTTTTGAATAAAATATTAACATAACTTTAAAGAGGACGCTATGCTCGATGGCGTACCCAATACGCAACAACAAGTTTTTCGGGAATCTTACGTTGCACTCTAATAATAAAATAATATTATTTTAAATTGTAGTTAATGCCTAGTCGTTGTAATGGCGGGAATGAACAGAACTAACTACAAAATGATTATATATGTTTGTCAAATATTTTGACTTTTTACAATAAATGTTATAGGATTAAAAATGAGAATGAATCCAATTTTAAGCGTAAACATTCTAATATTCTTTAAAAGGTCGATTAACCGCCATTTGATGATGAACCTCTTTTAAATACACTTTTTGACAATTTTATTTGTTATATTTGACAAAATAAAATTCTTATTTTTAATCAGGACATCAAAATTTTTCTTTGTGTAATGTTTTGTTATTTTTCCGATAAAATTTAATTTTTTAATGAATAGTGAAAACTGTTGTATTTTAATTCAAAACCCCTTTTTAATCTAATTTTTTATATGATTATATTATCTTTGGAATTGGTTTTTAAGTGAAATTAGAATATATTTTTATCATTTAATCCAATAGTGGTTGTTGGAATTAATTTCATCTTGAAATTGTACTTAAACTAGTGTCAATCTTTTGATACTTATTGTTTCATAAAAACACGCTATTTGCTCTGACGGCGGGAATTAATTATTAAATTAATTAATGCAACTTATATTTTTTATATTTTTTAAAATGGACATCATTTCTGAACTTGGAATATCAAATATAGCTTAGGGTGAATTTTTGGTAATTTTCTGAAAAACTTCAATTTTGATGAATAGTGAAACCACTAAGTAGTAGTTAAAGAAACTGATTTATGGTTTAAATGAAACTTACCACTTCTGTGATTTGAATTTCAAGAATACTACACACATGGTTGTCATTATGAAGTAATATTTTGTTCAATGGGATTAAAATAATTTTTTGGTGAATAGTAACTTTTAAGTTTATTAATCGTGATTAGAGGTAATTGGTGTAGTTTATGGTAAAAATATTGTTTTAATGATATGAAATGACCTAGAAACATGTCCTGACCTCATTGTATGGGTCATGGCCGACCACTAAAATCCATGGGTCAACTTGGTGACCCCATGGAGCCACATTGGTTGGAAAATTACATTAATACCTTTTTATTTAATGTTAAATGTAAAATGTGACAAACATGTGTTGTTTTACTAAAACAATTTGTATATAGGGCTATAAAAGTCATATTTTTTACTATAAATGTTCATTAGAAATCTAAAAAAATTTCCTACATCATGATATCTTTTTATACTTTTTAGACACTAAATAAATTAAATTATTTATGACACCATGATGATGTTGTGATTACCTCATTATTTAACGATTTCAATAAAATTAAAAGATAATGTAAAATATAAGACCTAAACTAGTAAAAAACCTATTGTATAGGTGTATTTAGTAACCTTATCACCTTATCCTAGAAATAGATCCCTTTGGGAGCTTTAAAATCCGAAAATCATTTTATAATAAAGTAATATTTTATAACCTTCCAAGAGTGTCCCTCCTTTTCTCTTATAAAAGGCCCCACCTCTACCACCTTACCCACAACTCTCAATCCTTTGGCTCGGCCAACCCCTGCCCATTTCATCTCTAAACATAACTCTCTTCATCATTGAAGCCTCAACTTTTGGATGAATCCATTCCAAAGAATTGTTTGAGCTCAAATGAAGAAGAGTTACCCGATTTTAAGGAAATGTCTTCACTTGTGTTCTTTTGTTTTATTTTGCTTCTCCAACCCTCTAAACTATTTTTATTTCATTAAATTGTAACAACAACATTATATTCAGTATACTAGGATGTTTTTATGTGAATTATTCGAGCTACACTTACACACACCTTACTCTAATGTTTAAAGAACATACTGTTTCTGTGGTTGGCGAATTTCTGCCTCATGAAACGATGATTGTTCAATATTCTTTTAACACCTTTAATGGTTTCCATTATGATGTAACTATATTTTATATATGATATATATGGTATTTATGTTTTCTATATTCTTCTTAATTTTATATTTAAAACACGCCTTTATGCTTTTCATGGTGTGCAAATGCGATAATTTCATACGAGGAAGTGTCTACTTTGTAATTTTTTGAGATGTAATAGTTATGTCCTAATTCTCTAAAACTCCAAACCATGAAAATATCCTCAATGCGAATTATTAATTTAATTCAATATTAATTAAGGTTTATGGTTGGGGCCTTATAGTTGGTATCAGTGGTCTGTTTAGGTATCTTTAGAGGTTAGGGTATTCTATAAGCATAAGTGACATTACTATAATGGTTAGGATTTCAGAATGAGTCCTAGTTTTTGATAAAGTGAATGAGTAATTATATCTTAGTGTTTATCTTACTCATTTGTAAATTATGGTTTTGTTTATATTCTCACACATACATTTCTGTTTTTAATGAATGGATGGATCTAGCAGGCACCATAGTGACAATAGGTTTGAAGGAAACTATGTTGGTTCTCTGATTAAGGGACTGGATGAAATGGGGGATTCAATGAGGAAACTCGTGGTTGTTATAAACCAACTATAAAGGAGTAATTATCTACCAATTCTACCTTGGTATGTTCTGTAATGCATCATGTTCGAGATGACCAATCGATGTGGAAGTTCAGGTAATAATTATAAAGGTAACCATTAGGGTTTATATGATCCTTACTTTTGAGGTAATTATGGGTTACTATATGTTGTGATGGAAAGTTAAAGGCAAGAGATAAAATTGAGGTTAAATTATGTTATGGTTATTTTTGATGATTTTATCTCTTTTTGGGGAATGATTTGAGAATTATATAATTTGGAAAAAGGACCACACACAGACCGTGTGAGAACCTGTCGCGTCGGACAATGCTGCGGGAATCGAACCCACAACCAAAGTGCGACTAGTATTTATCGCCTACCACTAGACTACATGAAGTCCCTGGTTAGTTTGACTAATTATTTTTAGGTATATGATTTTATGAATTAAGAGTGAGTTTATTTTGGGTTATCTTTGAAAATTATTAACCTATCATGGAGGATATGTGATCAGGTTAATTAATTTTCAAGATGAGACTTTAAGAGCAATTGATGTTCTTTGGAGATAAGTGTTATTTTTTACCTTGAAAGACTATGTGATTAAATCCTTAAAATATTTGGGTTTCAATCATAGTTTGGATTACTTTGAATAATTTTATGGACAATTGTTTATCGAATGGTCTTCGTTGAACTTTGGGTTTTTTTGGACAAATTTTGGAGATTAAGAATGGATTTTCATTTTATAAAAGATTATACCATTGGGGATTATCTGATCTCAGAATAATAATTTTGTTTTTGGATTTTGTGGAAAGACATGGGAAATATATAGTTATCTTTTTTGGATTAGGTGATTCTCAAGAAGTTGATTATTGTACTCTAAATGCGAACAAGTCCTCCTAAATACTCGTCTTTTGGAGAAAATATGAGTTTGATTAAGTAATCTAGTAAAAGTTTAATGTCTACGTGACAAGTAAGTATGTTTCATTATGATTTAGTTAATCTCAAAAAATAAATTCCTCAATTAAGAGTAACTTAAAACCAAAAATGTTCTTTGTTAATGTTTCCTACTAGGGAATCGAATTCCGTTGAACCCATCACAAGTTTGTGATTTTCTTATGGTTAACTTACTCCTAGACATGTTTACTATCACTCTCTATCAGAAAATGACCCTTTGTTTTTTCCTCCATGTCCATATTTTCATACTTGGAATCCTATTATGGGTTAACTTGGGTGACCTTTGTTCTTCTCTTTCTTTATTTTAAAGTGATTGTTTAACTGAATCTTGTTCCGATGTGGGATTTTCAATGATATTTCCAAGCCCAATTTTAAAATTGCGAGGAAGCAATTCCCAAAAGGGGGGAAGGATGTAACACCCCAGGTATATAAAGAATCTGACATTTTAACATTTATCCATATTTTTTAATAAAATATTAATATAACTTTAAAGGGGACGCTATGCTCGATGGCCTACCCAATACGCAACAATGAGTTTCTCGGGAATCTTGCGTTGCACTCTAATAATAAAATAATATTATTTTAAATTGTAGTTAACGCCTAGCCGTTGTAATGGTGGAAATGAAAATAAATAACTACAAATTTATAATATATGTTTTTCAAATTTTTTTAATTTTTACAATAACTGTTATAAGACTAAAAATGCGAATGAATCCAATTTTAAGCATAAACATTCTAATGTTCTTTAAAAAGTGGATTAACCGCCTTTTGATGACGAACCTCTTTTAAATACAATTTTTGACAATTTTATGTGTTATATTTGATAAATTAAAAATCTTCTTTAGAATCGGGGCATCAAATTTTACTTTGTGTAAATTTTTGGTATTTTTCCGAAAAAGATCATTTTTTTAGTCAATAGTGAAAAATGTCGTATTTTAATTTAAAACCCCTTTTAATCAAATTTTATTATATGATTAGATTATATTTTGAATTTTTTTTAAAGTTAAATTATAATATATTTTTACCATTTAATCCAATAGTTGTCGCTGGAATTATTTTCATCATGAAATTGGACTTAAACTTGTGTCAATCTTTTGAAACTTATTGTTTCATAAAAACACGCTATTTGCTCTGACAGCGGGAATTAATTTTTAAATTAATTAATTCAACTTATATGTTTTTAATTTTGTAAAATGGACATCATTTTTGAGCTTGGAATATCAAATATAGCTTAGGGTGAATTTTTGGTAATTTTCTGAAAAACATCAATTTTTGATGAATAGTGAAACCACTAAGTGGTAGTTAAAGAAACTGATTTTTCGTTAAAATGAATCTTTACCACTTCTGTGATTTTAATTTCAAGAATAAAACATACATGGTTGTCATTAAGAAGTAAAATTTGGTTTAATGGGATTAAAATAATTTTTTGGTGAATAGTAAATTTTAAGTTTATTAATTGCGATTAGAGGTAATTAGTGTAGTTTAAGGTAAAAATAATGTTTTAATGATATGAAATGACATAGACACAGGTCCTAACCTCATTGGATGTGTCATGCTCGACCAAGAAAATCCATGGGTCAACTTGGAGACCCCATGGAGCCACTTTTTTTTGGAAAATGAAATTAATACCTTTCTATTTAATGTTAAAATTAAATTGTGACAAACATGTGTTGTTTTATTAAAACAATTTGTATATGGGGTTATACAAGTCATATTTTTGACTATAAATATTCATTATAAAGATAAAAGGATTTTATATATCATGATATTTTAATTTATAATTTTTAGACACTAAATAAATTAAATTATTTATGACACCATGATGATGCAACGATTACCTCATTATTTAACGATTTCAATAAAATGAAAAGATAATGTAAAATCTAAGACCTAAACTTGTCAAAAACCTATTGGATGGGTGGATTTTGAAACCTTGTCATTTTATCCTAGAAATATATCCTTTTGGTAACTTTAAAATCCGAAAATAATTTATAATAAAGTAATATTTTATAACATTCCAAGAGTGCCCCTCCTTTTCTCTTATAAAAGGCCCACCTCTACCACCTTACCCACACCTCTCAAGCCATTGGCTCGGACAACCACTTCCCATTTCATCTCTCCACATCCATCTCTTCATCATGTGAATCCTCACATTTGTGCTGAATTCTTTCCAAGGAAGCCTTTGAGCTCCAATCAAGAAGAGTTACCTGATTTTAAGGTAATGTCTTCAGATGTGTTCTTTTGTTTTATTTTGCTTCTCCTACTCTATGAACTATTTTTATATCTTTATTTAGTTACAACACCAGTATCTTCAATATACTAGGATGTTGTTATGTGATTTATTCGAGCTACACTTACACACACCTTCGTATAATGGTTAGAGATCATACTATTTCTGTGGTTGGTGAATTTCTGCCTCACGAAACAATGTTTGTTAAATCTTCTTTTAACACATTTAACGGTGTCCATTATTATGTCAATATATTTTATATATGATATATATGTTATTTATGTTTTCTATATGCTTCTGAATATTATATTTAAAACATGAATTTATGCTTTTCTTGTTGTGCAAATGCGATAATTTCCTACGACGAAGTGTCTACTTTGTAATCTTTTGAGATGTAATAGTTATGTTCTAATTCTATAAAACTCTAAAAAATGAAATGATCCTCAATATTAATATTCATTTAATTCAATTTTAAGTAAGGATTAGGGTTGGGGCCTTATAGATGGTATCATAGGTCGGTTTAGATAACTTTAGAGGATAGGGTATTCTTTAAGCATAAGTGACATTACCATAATGGTTAGGATTTCAAAAAGAGTCCTAGTTTTAGATAAAGTGAATGAGTAATTATATCTTAGTGTTTATCTTCCTCATTAGTAAATTATAGTTTTTTTGATATTCTCACACATACATTTCTATTTTTAGTGAATGGAAAGATCTAGCAGGCACTAAAGTGACAATAGGTTTGAAGGAAACTGTGGTGGTTCTCTGATTAAGGGACTAGATGAAATGGGGGATTCAATGAGGAAACTCGTTGTTTTTCTAATCCAACTATCAAGGAGTCATGATCAACCACTTTTACCTTGGTATGTTCTGTAATGCATCATTTATGAGATGCCCAATTGATGTGGAAGTTCAGGTAATAATTAATAAGGTAACCATTATGGTTTATATGATCATTACTTTTGAGGTAATTATGGGTTACTATATGTTATGATGTAAAGTTAAGGGAATGAGATAAAATTGATGTTAAATTATGTTATGGTTATTTTTGATGATTTTATCTCTTTTGGTGGAATGATTTGAGAATTATATAGTTTGGAAAAAGGACCACATGCAGACCATGTGACAACCCGTCGCGTCGGACAAAGCTGTGGGAATCAAACCCACAACCAAAGTGCGACTTATATTTATTTCCTACCACTGGACTACGTGAAGTCCCTGGTTATTTTGACTAATTAGTTTTAGTTATATGATTTTATGAATTAAGAGTAAGTTGATTTTGGGTTATCTATGGAAATTATTAACCTATCATGGAGGATATGTGATCAGGTTAATTACTTTTCAATATGATACTTTAAGAGAAACTAATGTTACTTGGAGATAAGTGTTATTTTATACCTTGGAAGACTATGTGATTAAATACTTCAAATATTTGGGTTTGAATCTTAGTTTGGTTTACATTGATGAATTGTATGGACAATTTTTTATCGAATGGTCTTCGTTGAACTTTGGGTTTTTTTGGACAAATTTTGGAGATTAAGAATGGATTTTCTTTTTATAATGGATTTTACTTTTGTGGATTATCTGATCTCATACTAACAATTTTGGTTTTGGATTTTTTCTAATAACATGGGAAATATATAGTTCTCTTTTTTGTATTAGGTGATTCTCAAGAAGTTTATTATAGTACTCTTAATGCGAACAAGTCCTCCTAAATACTCGTCTTTTGGAGAAAATATGAGTTTGATTAAGGAATATAGAAAATGTTGAAAGTCTACGTGACATGTAAGTATGTTTCATTATGATTTAGTTAAGCTCAAAAAATAAATTCTTCAATGAAGAGTAACTTAAAACCAAAAATTTTGTCTGTTAACTTTTCCTACTGGGCAATCGAATACCGTTTAACCCATCACAATTTTGTGATTTTCTTATGGTTAACTTTCTCCTAGACATGTTTACTTTCACTCTACATCAGAACACGAACCTTTGTTTTTTCCTCCATGTCCATATTTTCATACGTGGAATCCTAGAATGGGTTAACTCGGGTGAACTTTGTACTTCTCTTTCTTTATTTTAAGGTGATTGTTTTACTGAATCTTGTTCCGATGTTGGATTTTCAATGAAGTTTCCAAGCCCAATTTTAAAATTACGTGGGTGCAATTCCCAAAAGGGGGGAAGGATGTAACACCCAATGTAAATATAGAATATGACATTTTAACATTTATCCATATTTTTGAATAAAATATTAATATAACTTTAAAGGGGACGCTATGGTTGATGGCGTACCCAATACGCAACAACGAGTTTCTTGGAAATCGTACGTTGCACTCTAATAATAAAATAATATTATTTTAAATTATAGTTAACGCCTAGCCGTTGTAATGTCGGGAATGATCAGAACTAACTACAAATGATTATATATGTTTGTCAAATATTTTTACTTTTTACAATAAAAGTTATAGGATTAAAAATGAGAATGAATCCAATTTTAAGCGTAAACATTCTAATATTCTTTAAAAGGTCGATTAACCGCCTTTTAATGATGAATCTCTTTTAAATCCAATTTTTGACAATTTTATGTGTTATATTTGACAAAATAAAATTCTTCTTTAGTATCAGGACACCAAAATTTACATTGTGTAAATTTTTGGTATTTTTCTGATAAATTTCATTTTATAATGAATAGTGAAAAATGTTGTATTTTAATTCAAAACCCATTTTTAATATAATTTTTTTATATTATTATATTATATTTTGAATTGGTTTTAAAGTTAAATTAAATATATTTTTACCATTTAATCCAATAGTGGTCGCTGGATTTAATTTCATCATGAAGATGGAAATAAACTAGTGTCAATATTTTGATACTTATTATTTCATAAAAACACGCTATTTGCTATGACAGAAGGAATTAATTATTAAATTAATTAATGCAACTTATATGTTTTGAATTTTGTAAAATGGACATCATTTTTGAACTCTGAATATCAAATATAGCTTAGGGTGAATTTTTCGTAATTTTCTGAAAAACTTCAATTTTTGATGAATAGTGAAACCACTAAGTGGTAGTTAAAGAAACTGATTTTTCGTTTAAATGAAACATTACCACTTCAGTGATTTGAATTTCAAGAATCCGACATACATAGTTTTCATTTATAAGTAAAATGTGGTTCAATGGGATTAAAATAATTTTTCAGTGAATAGTAACTTTGATGTTTATTAATCGCGATTAGAGATTTTAGTGTAGTTTAATGTAAAAATAATGCTTTGATGATATGAAATGACCCAGAAACATGTCCTACAATCATTGGATGTGTCATGGACGACTAAAACAATCCATGCGTCAACTTGGGGACCCCATGGAGACACATTGGTTGGAAAATGACAGTAATACCTTTTTATTTAATGTTAAAATTAAAATGTGACAAACATGTGTTGTTATACTAAAACAATTTGTATATGGGGTTATACAAGTAATATTCTTGACTATATATATTCATTAGAAATCTAAAAAGATTTCATAAATCATGAAAAAAAATTTATAATTTTTAGACACTATATAAATTAAATTATTTATGACACCATGATGGTGCAGCGATTACCTCATTATTTAACGATTTAAATAAAATGAAATGATAATGTAAAATATAAGACCTAAACTTGTCAAAAACATATTGTATGGGTGTATTTCTAAACCCCATAACCTTATCCTAGAAATATATCCTTTTGGAAACATTAAAATCTGAATATAGTTTTATAATAAAGTAATATTTTATAACTTTCCAAGAGTGCCCCTCCTTTTCTCTTATAAAAGGCCCCCACCCCTACCACCTTACCCACACCTCTCAAGCCTTTGTATCGTCCAAAACATGCCCATTTCATCTCTCCAAATCCCTCTATTCATCATTGAAGCCTCACCTTTGGGAAGAATCCTTTCCAAGGAAGCCTTTGAGCTCAAATCAAGAAGAGTTACCCGATTTTATGGTAATGTCTTCACTTGTGTTATTTTGTTTTATTTTGCTTCTCCAACCCTATAAACTCTTTTTATTCCTTTATTTTGTAACAACACTAGTATCTTCAGTATAATAGTATGTTTTTATGTGAGGTATTCGAGCTACACTTACACACACCTTCGTCTAATGGTCATAGAACATACTGTTTCTGTGGTTGGCGAAATTCTGCCTCACGAAACGATGATTGTTCAATCTTCTATTAACTCCATTAATGGTGTCCATTGTGATGTCACTATATTTTATATATTATATATATGGTATTTATGTTTTCTATCTGCTTCTGAATTTTCTATTTTAAACATGCCTTTATGCTTTTCTTGTTGTGAAAATGCGATAATTTCATAGGAGGAAGTGTCTACTTTGTAATCTATTGAGATGTAATAGTTATGTCCTAATTCTCTAAAACTCTAAACCACGAAAAGATCTTCAATGTGAATTATTCATTTAATTCAATATTATGTAAGGTTTAAGGCTATGGCCTTATAGAAACCACTTGAGTGTAAGTGTATATGGTCCCTACAAGAAAAATCCCATGAAATTTAGCATCATCATATGTGGCATACCTTCCCCCTTGTTGGTATAAATTCTGACCCTTATCTGGAATATTTGGAAGCTTGTTTTATCTAAGTATATGAGTCTAATAATTAGCATATGTTTTTTAGTGATGATTTCCATCACACTTGTTGTAACTCATCCGGTCAATATTGATGGATAATATTTTAACATATGGTTATCTTTTATATTAATTTAATTTCTATAGTTCATGTAGGTGATATTATGATAATACTAATCTTACCAATATTTAATGAGAAATAATTCATTTTAGGTTTCCATTAAATTTTCTAAGACATCCACCAGTACCACTGTGTTAGAATATTCCAAAGATGGTTATGATCTGAGTCCCATATTCCTTCTTACAAAATTCAATATTCCCCTACCGCCAAGTAAATAATGATTTAACAATTACCATAATGGGATTATTGAATTTCACCCTTCTTTATATTCATCCTATCATGATGATTTTTCCATTGTCTGGGTATTTATTTAAAATTTATGGAATGTTCATGAATCATGTTCTCTGATCTATCTCAAGGTGTAAACTAGTTTATTACACCACTCATTACATTAACATGTGAAATTATTTATGTTTGGAATAAAAACATAGGGTATCTGATAATTTCATCATCATGTGGGGTTAGGATTGTATCTTATAATCAGTACATACGTTCTCCTTTGTAGAGAAACTAATGATACTCTAACTCATCATCAGAGTCATCATATACTTCTCACATATGGAAAACTATTCTCATCGCCTAATTCATCCCATAAACATCATATGGGGAATCATGTTATCATTAAAAATGAATCTTATACTTAACCCTTATGGAGTTCATGGTTATGTCACATAGTACCTCCTTTACATATCATTCCGTCTTTACAATAAAATCACTTCATGCACTTCACCCGAAGGTTTCTATTTTACCCATGCTCAACCCATGCGTTTATTATTATCCACATGTGATAAATGTTCTGTTATACATATATCACAATGTTAGTTGTAGGTTGAAATACCAGTATGATGGAAATTGATTCATATAAACTAATGATTTATATGATTTCATAGGATAGCATACTCTTTTTATGATGATCCGTTATATTTTCATAACATAGTGGGCTTCTTCATTTAATATCCATCATGTATCATTGTCTATATTATAATGTATTGTGGGAATGTTTTGGAGTACTGATAAACTCCAGGTAGCTGATCTGACACTAAAGTTATAATCATACAAGGGTGGGATTTTAGATATGATTGTGCTTAAAAAATGAATTTGTTTCCAATGATTTCTTCAGGTACATGAATAAAAACTCTCATAGTTTGAGTTCCCTGGGATAATTTCATTCGATATGAATATCCTATGTAGTTTAAAGTCACAACGTAAGAATATTTGAGTTTGGAATGGAGAGGCACTAATGAATAGAGTTGGGCATATTAATTGATATATGCATATAAATCTTACGAATTTTAAAGATATATGTAGATATTAGGTTCTTGTTATTTGGACATGTGATAACTGTAGTGGTAGTGTATGGTCCTAAATTAAGGAATTCATAAGTGCATACTTATGCATTGTTTGTCAAAAAATGATATTTATACATCACATCCCAATATTTTAGAAAAGGTGTTTGGATATGAAGTTCCATAATACATATTTTTTATATATAATTTACACGTGTAATAAAAGTTTCATAGGATTTGTATCCCATTATAATTATTATTTTAAATGTGTGTTATGAAAAAATGTGTCATCATATAGGGATCTATTGTATGGATTTAGTGAATGATGGGAATTAGGTGGAAATGATTTTTTTTAGAGTTGTCTCTCTAGTTAAAATAATATTTTTCAATGAATTAATTTGTGTAAAAATACTTTTAGACATTGTCAATTCATAAAAGGAATTGTTTAGGTTAATTCATGTTATTTTATCACAAATGGGAGTCCCTGGGTGTTATCTAGTTGGGATATTACATGAACTTATATGTTTTGCAGAGCTGAGAACATCAATATTTTCATCATAAAGTTTTAGACCATCATGTGGTGGGTTGAGAGGTTTTTATAGACCTCTGGATCACATAACATGATTGAATTATATAATTATTTCACATTCTGAGAACATTACACTTTCACAACAACATTGAATATTGAATTATGGATCTTTGAATTACATGGACTTCTATACATTTGATAATAACTACTTGTATCAGTAATAATTTCTCCCAAATATTAATTGGATGTGATTTTTTGTTTGAAAATATTTTTAAAAAAACATATCATAACAATGTTAGTCCCAATATGGGGTGACTGTCTTGATCATTATTTCTTGGTACCAGTCTTTTTAGGATGATCATCATGAGTTGTTTTTATCTAGTGTTTAAAATAATAGAATCCATTTTTGAGACCTGGAATATATTTTATGGTGTGGAATATTCATATCTTCCTGGATATCCCTACCCAAAAATATCATAATTTTTCAATTCATTTTATGATTGACAATAGAAAACATATATTAAAATTATCACATCATGAAAACCATTTCTAAAAATTCATATTTTATATAACATTAAACTTCTCATCTCCCGATAAAATTTATGTAATATGTAGTACTTCATTTAGACATTAGGAATTAGTGATCGTTTTTTCAATTAACTTATTTAGAGCTAGATCGTGTAATTGCCTAGATATATTGTGCAATGAATTTTTAAAAATATCAAGAATATCACTTTATGGGGGCATGATAAACCGAACATGATCAAGATTAAAATTTTAGTGTGAATTTATGTTATATCTCATTACAAATGTAAATTATTAGAATTTTACATCATGTGATTAATCAAAAAATATGAAATTTATTCAATATTTTCTCCACAAGAATTATCTCATAAAATAAATGTGTATCATCTTAAAAAGGTACATTGATATCATTTGGGTTTATATAATTTTAGCAATTCCTATTATTTCAATATTTTTTTAATGATTGTTTTGTTTCATATTATGTTTAATGGATATCTATGGTGAACTAGTATGATTTCAAAATTTCTCCTCAGATTCTATTTTTTAATAAAAAATTAATTTTCACTTGAAAATATATTCCATTAATTAATTCCTTGAATAAAGTTACATATTTAACTATTAATCTATTTATATTTATCATTGGTAACAACTTATGATGTTATAAACATCACCCAAGTTTAGTCTTCAATTGATTTTCTGACTATAAATCCATCTTCAACCTTTTCTCCTTATAATTAATAATAAAACCCATTTATATTTCTATACATTTAGAAATATCCTTCATGATCCCTAATGTACCGACACTTTCATGTAGAGTGGAATTTGATTTCATTTTCTTACAGAAATATAACTTATTGACATTGGAGTGTAATATCTAGTCCAATGTAGCTACAATATCACCTTCTCATTATTTTTGTGATGATATTGTGACATGACTTATATGATATATCATTATATATAGTGACATCATCCAAACTTCATAAGTCATCTTCTATAGTACTTTTTTTGTTATTGAAACACACTTATAGAATTCTACCCTCATTTTTATGAAGATTTACTTTGTATCATAGGGTTATGGTTCATTTCACCCCATCACCCTCTATCATCTAAGGCCATTTATGAACCACCATAATCATTACCCATCCCTTCACTAAAGGTTCTTATTCTTTATGATCATATAACTAGTGGATATGGAAGTGAGGATTACTCCTTCCATGATCATATCCTCTTATCCATATTTATGAAACCATTCATGTTTTCTGCTATATTATGGCCTTTACTTGTAATTGGATGGGCATTTTATTCCCTTAATTACTTATTCATACTCACGATATAATATATATGTGATTAAAACCCCTTGTTTGAGTAATATTCAACCATTATTCCTCCCTAATAATTTTCATCATCTCATCTTGCATCTATACTCTCCCACATCACATCATTGTTTATCAAATATTCTTCAAATGTTGCATGTTTAGTCTAATTTTTGATATCTAAGGAAGTATCTTATACCTTCGTGGAAGTATAAATTGAGGCCAACCCCATATTTCCTATAATTTTTGGGTCTTGAATCAACACTCAAATGAATATTCAGTATATTCTAAATGGTTAAAAGTGTTTTCTACATACATTATAGTTACCTCCATAGCATAATTTGATTTTACAAGTATATTATACAGGTTCATGTGATGCCTATATCATTGATTAAACATAATAATGATGTTTGAAATCATCTCAATGAAAACACATAGGTGTTGAGTGAAATTAATTTTTATTTTCATTTTCAGTACCTACACCTATCAATCTATTAATTTTTCTACTTTAGAAATAAAAGACCTTATTAATTTAACCCACCATGAATGAAAATTTTCATGATGAAGGAATCTGAACTCATAGTCTACAACACTTTCAACATCATCACAATTCACAATTGAATTTTTATGACAGGCATAATGGGAATGACCTGTCTAATTATAATAAGATAAAAATATTCCAATAAATCAAAAACATTTTGAGGAAAATATGTTCTTCCAAGATATCGATCAATGATTATTCTACTAGAATTTTGTAAACATCCACTTCCTCCTAAAATTGGGGATTATGGGATGACAGAGAACCACGATCCTGTAATTATAGAAATAATAATGAACTACAATGTTAACAATCAATTTATGAATTAAAATATTCTTAAATTAAATTTTTGATGATGGTTAAAAATTTTAAATTCATTGTAGATGGGTTGTTCTTTATAAGAATATCATATGAACAAAAAAAGAATTAAAGTGTTAAGTCAAAAGTCTTCTTTTGACTTCTATATCATGTTTTGGAAATCACAAATGCATTCTATCATATTTTGGAAATTACATTTGTCTTCTATCATGTTTATCGTATCGTACTATACTGATCGTACTGACTCTGTCAATCGTACCATACTGACTCTGTCAATCATATCGTACTGACTCTGTCAATCGTACCATACTAACTCTGTCAATCGTACCATACTGACTCTGTCAATCGTATCGTACTGACTCTGTCAATCGTACCATACTAACTCTGTCAATCGTATCATACTAACTCTGTCAATCGTATCGTATTGACTCTACTATTCAGATGTTCATTTTTTTTGGTACTTATTCAAAAACACTCATTGCATATGAATCGTACTCATGTTTTTCATTTCTTTATATCTCTTTTCCTAACAAAACGATGTCGTTGAGTTAGTTACAAACTAATCAAAACGATGTCGTGCTTTATGTTTCAATATGACCGTTGGAGGCAATATGACCGTTGGAACCCGAGGCCTATAAATAGAAGGTCATTGGAAGCTGAGAGAACAACGATGAACGAAGAGAACGAATGAAGAGACTCTGTGAACTACAATGATTCTAGAGAGAGACATTGTGACTTCTCTCATCTGCCTTGTGCGTCCGATCATCGTATCGAGGGATTTCAAGTAATTGAAAGACAGAGGTGCCGATTACCTACAAAATCGAGGGCTGTCGGGGATAGGCAGACAGATGTGCTGATCATCGTATCGAGGGATGCCGGGGATAGGCAGACAGACATGCCGATCATCGTATCGAGGGTTGTCGGGGATAGGCAGACAGACGTGCCGATCATCGTATCGAGGGCTCACCAAGTTGATGGTGAGACAGACCTTTTATCCTAGGTGAATGGATAACCCATCTCTTTGGGATAAAATAATTGTAATACTTTTATATTTCCGCTGCTACTTGTATTAGAATGGAATTTTTATTTTTTCCTTTCTCCTTTACATATTCAATTGTAATTGTTTCAATTACAATCATTCTATTACATTTTGTATTGATTGATTCTATACACTTTAAGTTAGAATCATTCATCTTTGTATTGCTCTGATTATTGTGTTCACCTTGAATACAATTGTTTTACATTACATTAGTATTACAATACATCATACCTTTTATATTCAATACAATTGTGGGTATTTGTTTTTGTATTAGTTTTAGATCATTTAAACTAATCTCATTGTTGCTAAAACTCAAAGGTTGTTAAACCTACAATTTCCCCCACGCACCTCTTGTATTGTTCCATCTAATAGATTTATATCTACATATTCGATCCAAAAATTGGTATCAGAGGTGGTTTTCCACTGATTTGTATTACTAGCTTTATTTCTTATTACTATCTTGAATACTTACTACACTAACGTGTGGAGTGGAAAAGTTTTTTTTGTTTTATTAGATGACAGGAATGAATATTGGGTCAATAGACAATCTGAATCCTTCTAGACCACCAATCTTTGATGGGAATGATTATGAGTATTGGAGAGATCGTATGAAGACTTTGTTTATCAATACTAGTGTAGACAATTTTATTATTCTTACTGGGGGTTACAAAATTCTTGACAAAGAAGTTAGTACTTTCACCAACCAAGAGAAGCAAGAATATCAACTGAATTACAAGGTAAGCAATACTTTATTATTCTCTATGACCAGGAATATATATAGTCAGATATCTTCATGTGAAGCAGCCAACTGTATTTGGAAGAAATTAGAAGTTACTCATTTCGGTACATCCAAGGTTATAGAAACAAGGAGAGCAATGCTTCGAGCAGAGTATCATGGATTTGTTTTTATTTATGGAGAGCCAGTATGTAAAGTGAATCAAAGGTTTATGACAATTGTCAACATCTTACAATCTATGGGAGAAAACGGCCTTGATGATGAAGCTCTTGTTGATAAGATTATATATATAATGCCAAATGAATGGGAGTCAAAAAGAACAGCTATTGATGAAAATAGAAAAGTTCCTCAGATTACTCTTGATGAACTCTTTGGAACTCTTCTACAACATGATACAAGAATGAAAAGAGATGCTGATTTGAACAAGAAGAAGAATGGGAATGGAAGTGTAGCCTTTGAATCTAAAGCTAAAACACCTGAAAGGCTTACAAGGTCTAAATCTAAGAAAGATGGTGTATCTGATTCAAGTGATTGTAATCTTTCGGATAATGAGTTAGCCAATCTTGCTCGAAGGATGAACAAGATCGTGGGAAAGAAAGATTTTCAATATAGATTCAAAAATAAAGACAGGAAAGATAGGAAAGATTCAGAGGAAACTTGTTATGAATGCAAGAAAGCAGGACATATAAGGCCTGATTGTCCTTTTCTGAAGAGGAAAGATAGAATGAAGAAACACTCTAAAAGAAACAAGAAAAGGTTTTATAAGACAAAGAATGTCTTGAAATCAAATGATACATGGAGTGAAAGTGGTAGTGATTCCTCAGATGATTCTTCAGAATATGAGACATCAGGACAATGAAATATTGGACTTCTAGCCAGACTACCAATTGAAGATCATTGTCTCATGGCTAAGGTACATAATGCTGAAGCTATTACAAATGTCTCTTTAAATGAAAATTACATTGATAATAGATATTATGAATCTTCAAATGATGAATCTTCATCATCAGAAGATGATACATTACCTTCTTTTGAAGAGGTCTCTAGATTTGCTATGTTACTTGAAAATGAAAATTCTAAACTTAAAAAGGGATTTGAAAAAGAAAATTCTAGAATTTCAATTTTTACTAAAGAAGTATCAGATCTTTCTAAAGATCTTGATGTGAAAACTTCTGATTTTGAAAGCATTTTAAAAACCCTTGAGAAAGTTAAATCTGATAAGGATAAACTTTCTAAGGATCTTGAAACTGTAATTTCGAAGAAAAATATTTTAGATTCTAACTCTAGTTCAAATTCAAATGTTTTGGAAAATAAGAATTTGGTTTTAAAACTAAAGTCAGAGATTTTATCTTTGAAAAAGTGTTTGTCAAACTTTACTCATGGAAAAGAAAACTTTGATAGGATGTATTCTCAAATTAGACCTTTGAGAAATCGTTCTGGTCTTGGTTATACTTATTCCAAACCTGTTTTTAGCAGTAATTATTTTGTTCCTCAAAAAACCATTTTCTATTCTATGTGTCAATGTGGTGGACACTGGAGAAGAGATTTTTCTCTTAACAAAACTCAATCTTTAGGATTTCATAAAGCTCATTTTGAAAAACAAATATGGATTCCTAAAATTCTTTTATCTAACCCTTCTAGAGCCAAACAAGTTTGGATTCCGAAAATCTAATTTTTTCTTTTTCAGGAAAACGAGAAGTGTATCAATAAGAACATTTGGTACATGGATAGTGGTTGTTCTCGACATATGACTGGAAACAAAGATCTCTTTGAAAAGGTTATCAAAACAAAAGGTGGAAAAGTTACCTTCGGAGATAATGCTCAAGGAAAGATTGTTGGTATAAGTTATATTGTTTTTCTTGGAAAAGTTCTTATTTCAAATGTTCTGTTTGTTAATGGTCTTAGGAAAAATCTCATCAGCATAAGTCAATTATGTGATGAAGGTTACCTTGTGAATTTTAGAAATGATAAGTGTCTAGTTCACAATTCCAAGGATGAGTTCATTATATCTACCCATAGGCAATAGAATGTTTACACTATTAACTTAGAAGACCTTAGGAACCAAACCTTACCTTTCTTAAGTGCAATAGAAGACCAATAGTGGCTATGGCATATGAGACTAGGACACTGTAATATGATAAACCTAAGAAAACTCTCAAAGTAAGGACTTGTAAAAGGGCTACAGGACCTTAGATATGATTCTTCAAAAGTCTGTGATCCTGGTCAATTTGTCAAGCAACATAAAACTAGCTTTAAATCATTTAATGAAGTTTCAACTTCTAATGCATTACAGCTTGTGCATATGGATCTGTTTGGTCCTTCACAATCTGGACGCATTGGAGGCAAATACTATGTATTTGTTTTAGTTGATGAATTTACTAGATTTACATGGGTCTACTTTCTCACAAAGAAATCTGAAGCCTTTTTCTATTTCAAAACTTTTAGAGCCCAAGTCAAAAATGAGAAAAACCTACCATTGATAACTATTCATAGTGATCATGGTGGTGAATTTCAAAATTCATATTATGAAACTTTTTGTAGTAAGAGAGGTATTACTCACAATTTATCATCTCCCAGAAATCCTCAGCAAAATGGTGTTGTTGAAAGAAGAAATTGCATTCTTCAGGAAATGACTAGAACCATGTTGAGTGAATACTCAATTGCTAAGAACTTTTGGGCTGAAGCTATTAGTACTGCCTGTTATACTATAAATTGAGTTTTAACTAGACCATTTCTTAATAAAACCCCTTATGAGTTATGGACAGGCCGAAAACCAAAAGTTTCATACTTCAATGTTTTTGGATGCAAAGTATTCATTCTGAATACAAAAGATAATCTACAAAAATTTTCACCAAAATCTGATGAAGGAATCTTTCTAGGATATTCTACAACCTCTAAGCTTATAGAGTTTTCAATAAGAAAACTTGTACTGGTTAGGAAATAGTACATGTAAAATTCGATGAAACTAATCCTTTTGTTTTCAACCAACCCAATCCTACATCCTCGGATGAGTTTTCTAAAAATGTTTATCAACCAATAGTAGAAGAGAATTCTGATAAGGAAAATGTTCATGAAAGTATTCCTGAAACATTTACCACAGAAGACATCCTACCATATGTTGATGAACAAGTTTTACAAAACCCAAATCAATTGTTTCTTAGAAATCATCCCAGTGATAACATCATTGGTGATATAAATCAACCTTTAAAGACCAGAAATTCCTTAAGAAATGAAATTGAACATCTTGCTTTTCCTTCCCAATTTGAACCTAAAAGTCCAAGTGAGGCTTTAGGTGATGAAGATTGGATCAATGCAATGGAAGATGAACTAAATGAATTTGAAAGGAATCAAGTCTGGACATTAGTTGATAGACCTAAAGAAACAACTGTGATTGGTGTAAAATGGGTTTTCAGAAACAAGTGTGATGAAAATGGAATCATTGTAAGAAATAAAGCAAGACTTGTTGCTAAAGGCTATAATCAAAAATAGGGAATAGACTATGAAGAAACATATGCTCCTGTAGCTAGACTTGAATCTATTCGTATTCTATTAGCCTTCGCAGCATATTTCAATTTCAAACTATTTCAAATGGATGTCAAATGTGCTTTTCTAAATGGTTTTGTTCAAGAAGAAGTTTTTGTCGAACAACCTCCTAGTTTTCAAGACCCAAAACTTCCCGATCATGTTTTTAAACATACCAATGCTCTATATGGTCTTAAACAAGCCCCTAGAGCATGGTATGATAGACTTACATGATTTCTATTACAAAACAATTATACAAAAGGTACTGCAGATCCCACCCTTTTTATCAAAATGGAAAACAAAAATGTTTTGATTGTCCAAATCTATGTTGATGACATCATATTTGGATCAACTCATAAATCATTAACTGATTCTTTTGCAAATTTAATGAAATATGAGTTTGAAATGAGTATGATGGGTGAGTTAACATTCTTTCTAGGTTTTCAAATATCTCAAAAACCAGAAGGAACTTATATATCTCAACATAAGTATATTAAATACTTACTCAAAAAGTATGGATTTGACAAAAATAAAAGTATTAGCACCCCAATTGGTACCTCAAATACTCTTGATCTTGATGAAACTGGGAAAAAAGTAGATCAAACAAATTTTAGAGGTATGATAGGGAGTTTTCTATACTTGACATCTAGTTGACCCGACTTGATGTTTTCTGTATGCTTATGTGCAAGATATCAATCTAATCCAAAAGAGTCTCATTTAAAAGCCGTAAAGAGAATCTTTCGGAATTTAAAAGACACTATGGATTTAGGTCTTTTTTACTCTTCTGGAAATGAATTAGTTTTAAAGAGTTTTTCAGATGCTGACTTTGGTGGTTGTAGAATGGATAGAAAAAGTACATCTGGAACATGTCACTTCTTAGGAGATTCCCTGGTTTCTTGGTGCTGCAAGAAACAACACTCAGTAGCACTATCCACTACTGAAGCTGAATATGTAGCAGCTAGAAGTTGTTGTGCTCAAGTATTGTGGATACAGCACACACTCACAGACTATGGCTTGAGTTTTACCAAAACTCAAATTCTTTGTGATAATACAAGTTCCATAGCTCTTAGTAAAAACTCAGCACATCACTCACGTGAAAAACACATAGATGTTAGGCATCACTTTCTTAGGGATCACACACAAAAAGGAGATATTGTTTTACAATTCATCGTAATGCAAGAACAACATGCTGACATTTTTACAAAACCTTTACCTTCCGATATATTTGAATTTATAAAACAGAATCTAGGAATGATTACATTAAAATAATCATTCATATCTACTTCCTGTTTTACATCTCTCCTAATAGTAAGAAACTTCTCGTAGAAAGGGGGAGGACATTTTTTCTATGTCTTTATGTTTCTTTTTATCTTATGATCTTTAACTATTTACTTTCTCAATATGTGTATCTTTTTCTATTTATCATATTGACAATTTTATCGTATCATTCATTTTTCCCTTCTGTTTATCGTATTGACAGTTTTATCGTTTTGTTTATTTTTCATGTTTATCGTATTGACAGTTTTATAGTAACATTTACTATCGACCGATGATGGTATTGAATTTCTTTTCCATTGTATCAATAAATCATGGTATTGAATCGACCGATGATGGTATTGAATTTCTTTTCCATCGTATCAATCAATCATGGTATTGAATCGACCGATGATGGTATTGAATTTCTTTTCCATCGTATCAATCAATAATAGTATTGAATCGAACGATGATGGTATTGAATTTATTTTCCATCGTATCAATCAATCATGGTATTGAATCGACCGATGATGGTATTGAATTTCTTTTCCATCATATCAATCAATCTTGGTATTGAATCAACCGATGATGGTATTGAAATTCTTTTCCATCGTTTCAATCAATCATTATATTGAATCGGCCGATGATAGTATTGAATTTGTTTTCCATCGGTATGTCGTCTAATAATTCTATTGTACTTTATTTCGAGTGTTTGTTTTTTTTCTTTTGAAATATATCGAAACAAAAAATTACCTTATAGTCTCCGACGGGTATTTTTTTTCATTTTTTTTTAAAAAAAAATTCTTTGTTTTAATCCTAACCATTGATCTGGATTTCTCTAATCTTGACCGTAGAAGATCAATGGTCATCCTTTTACGACCGTAGAAGATCAACGGTCACCCCTTTATCGCCTATAAATAGCCCCCTCCCCTCCCCAAACCCACATTGCATTTTCAAGATTAGAGGCGAAGCTCTGCTCCACAAGCTATAAATCATCGTACGATCTTCTCATCGGCATATCCTTTATGTCTCAATCCTCTTCTAATACTAGCGCCGAAATGTCTTCAAAGAATTTTACAGAGAAAGACTTTAACAAAGAAAGGTTAGTTTCTCGATACTTTTTTGATACGTACGATTCTACAATCAGGAAGATCATATTGTTTCAAGGGTGGGAACATCTGTGTGTTGAAAAGCCAGATTCTCAATATCTGGTTCTTTTTGATGAAGTTTGTCAGTTTTACAAAACCGTTTCTTTAGACCAATACATGACTATAAACTTTGCTGTGTACGATAGAAAATTGTCTATGTCTGTGAAACAAGCGGCACATTTTCTGAATGTCTTTGTAGAAGGGGATTCTTTCTATCCATCACACAAACTACCAGAGAAAGTTGGTACGTTTAATAGAGAATGTGCTGAAAAGACATTGTTTGTTATTAATGATGAAAAGAGAAAAGTGTCTCATCTTTAACCGGACAATCAATTTGTCACTTTATGGATGCAAGGTTTTCTTATCCCAAGGAAAGGGGATAGAGAAACTCTGAAAGTTTCTGATATCTTTATGCTTGACAATCTTGTGAATATGAGAAAAGTAAATCTCATGGGGTATGTTTTTGAAACCACTAAGAATGTCAAGACAGGAGGGATTAAGTCCCAGATGATTATGTATCCAGCTATCCTTACGATGTTTATTCTTGAAAGTATGATGTTTTGTAACATTCCTTTGAAAGGAAACCCCATGGATTTGAAGCCCTCATGGATTAGTAAGAGTACGATGAAAATGATGAATGTTTGTTTTGATCCGAATTCAAAACTCTTTGTTAGAGATATAGAAGCTGAATTGGCTCAGAATCAATCGGCACCTATGCCAGCCAAAGACATTCAATCTACCAGTGTTACTCAAAAGTATGATCTGCAAACCAGTTCAAAGCCGAAGAAGAAGCCAAGTTATAGTAAGGAGGTTGTAGAAAAATGGAGAATGGATAAGGAACAGAGAAGGAAGGTGATCCGAAGTTTGGTCTTGACCCTGCTGAGGCTTTTGCAGAAAGAGTAAGGGTAGACAAAACCCTTCAGGCTGAAAAGTTGAAGAATGTTCTTTTGAAAAGAAAGGCTCAGGACTTTGATGTCTCTAATGTCTTGAAAGCGGTTGAGGATGCTAGTGCCCAACTAACAGAAGAAGTGCACCAAGAGCCCATTGTACAGAGTTTCCCTGAGAAAGGAAAACAAAAACAAGTGACGGAAGAGATAGAAGAAGTGGAAGAAGAAAAAGGAGACTTTCTTTTATAATTTCATCAATTTTCAAAGAAGAGTAGAGAGGAATCGGTTCAAAAGCTGAGTGAAGGTGTTCAACAAACTCCTCATGCCGATCAAGCTCGATATCCGGACAGAATGTCATCTCAAGAAAAGCAAGGTGCTCAATCCTCTCATTTTGATAAAGTTGTTGTCATTAGTGACAAAGTGGAAGAAGAAAGAAAGCAGAAAGAAAAAGCAAAAGGAAAACAGCCAGTTGTTGACTCAAGCAGATCGTATGAACTAGCATCGTACGATGAAGATACTGATTCAAAACATACAATCTCTCTCAAGAAGAGTGATTACATTGTTCATGTTTTAAGAAGGGTTGAGAATACTATTCCTTATTTCTCGAGGCTGGAAGGGAAGATTGATTTTATTACTGACAACAAAAAGAAGAAGTTTGGCTCTGTAAAAGAATTGAGGAAGAAACTTTTGTCAGTAGAAGCCGATTTGAATGTTCTATCAGAAAGTTCGGTTGCTCATAAAAAGGCATGCAATATGATGACCAAGTGGTCATACAAAATAGAGAGCTCAATAAATGATTATGAAATAGCTATTGAAGATATAAGAGGTTATCAAATGAGCTTGCAATTGCTTTCAAAAAGCATGACAGAGAAACAGTTGAAAGGTTGAATCTTTTATCTTCTCAAAGAGCCGATGTTCCTTCAGTGAAAGATTTGAAAGATAGAATGAATTTTTTTCAATCTAATTTCTCGAAGGATTCATCTTTCAAATATGAAATGGTTTTGCTGAAGAATCAAAATTCTATGTTATCCAAAGATAACAAGAATTTTCAAAACAGAATTGATACCCTTGAAGAAGTATTCAGAGTCCAGGAGGAGACTATCAGAAATCAAGATCAGATTTTTGCGGACCAACAAGAGCTTCTCAAAACTCAGGGTGAATCAATTTCTGAAGACAAGAAGGAGATCAAGAAGATGAAAGCTGTTCTTCATGAGCTTATAAAGAAGGATAAGGAAAGAGAAAACAAATGATTTCTGTATTTGTTTTCTTTTGGAACTTGTCTTTGTTTTGTAATGAATTTTATGATCCTTTTCTTTTATACTTTGTCTTGTGTTTATTTTCTAACTCCCTCAGACTATTCAAGATTACTCCTTTCTTTTTGTAAATCACAAAGGGGGAGAATATTTACAAAGGGGGGGAATATTTAAAAAGGGGAGAATGTTTTATAAAGGGGTAGAATGCTTTACAATGCTCGTGAGGAAAATCTACGAATACAATCCTTAGGAAAGTCCATATCTAAGGGGGAGTTAGTTGTATTCAATTTCTTATTCAGAAGAGTTTTCAATAACTCAGGGGGAGATAAGTATTTCTTGTAACATTTACTTTGTGTGATGTGCTTACCAAAAAGGGGGATATTGTTAAGTCAAAAGTCTTCTTTTGACTTCTATATCATGTTTTGGAAATCACAAATGCATTATATCATATTTTGGAAATTACATTTGTCTTCTATCATGTTTATCGTATCGTACAATACTGATCGTACTGACTCTGTCAATCGTACCATACTGACTCTGTCAATTGTATCGTACTGACTCTGTCAATCATACCATACTAACTCTGTCAATCGTACCATACTGACTCTGTCAATCGTATCGTATTGACTCTGTCAATCGTACCATACTAACTCTGTCAATCGTATCGTACTGACTCTGTCAATCGTATCATACTGACTCTTCTATTAAGATGTTCATTATTTGTTTTGGTACTTAGTCAAAAACACTCATTGCATATGAATCGTACTCATGTTTTTCATTTCTTTATATCTCTTGTCCTAACAAAACGATGTTGTTGAGTTAGTTACAAACTAATCAAAACGATGTCGTGCTTTCTGTTTCAATATGACCATTGGAGACAATATGACCGTTGGAACCCGAGGCCTATAAATAAGAGGTCATTTGAAGCTGAGAGAACAACGATGAACAAAGAGAATGAAAGAAGAGACTCTGTGAACTACATAGATTCTAGAGAGAGACACTGTGACTTCTCTCATCTGCCTTGTGCGTCCGATCATCATATCGAGGGCTTTCAAGTAATTGAAAGACAGATGTGCCGATTACCTACAAAATCGAGGGCTGCCGGGGATAGGCAGACAGACGTGCCGATCATCGTATCGAGGGCTGCCGGGGATAGGCAGACATACGTGCCGATCATCGTATCGAGGGTTCACCAAGGTGCTGGTGAGACAGACCTTTTATCCTAGGTGAAAGGATAACCCTTCCCTTTGGGTTAAAATAATTGTAATACTTTTACATTTCCACTGCTACTTGTATTAGAAAGGAATTTGTATTGTTTCCTTTCTCCTTTACATATTCAATTGTAATTGTTTCAATTACAATCATTATATTACATTTTGTGTTGATTGATTCTATACGGTTTAGGTAGAATCATTCATCTTTTTATTACTCTGATTATTGTGTTCACCTTGAATACAATTGTTTTACATTACATTAGTATTACAATACATCATACCTTTTATATTCAATAAAATTGTGGGTATTTGTTTTTGTATTAGTTTAAGATCATTTAAACTAATCTCTTTGTTGCTAAAACTCAAAGGTTTTTAAACCTACAATTCACCCCCCCCTCTTGTATTGTTCCATATAATAGTCTTATATCTACATATTCGATCCAACAGAAAGATGATACCAATTGAATCTACATTGTTTTTAAACCATTTAGTTTTCAAGATATCCTATTTTGTGAGTCGAATTTGATGATGATGGGAGTCAAGAATAAAGGATACCAAATGATCATGAAGTCCCAAATATTTTAAATTAACCTCTAAAAATAATCAATTAGAGTATGATACAAAGAAAAATATTACACTAATGAAAAATCGTGAATAATATAGGCCTCTATAAACTCCATAAATATTATTAGAACTTGGGGTTTCATCTTATATTTACGAAACATTAGGGAACACCGTGATACTTTGAAAAATATGGAAACAGACAATATTAGTGAAGGGGGTGAAGGGAATTCCTCAAATCACTTATATGGATGTGAGGAATCCTTATCCCCCTAGTAGGGGATGGAATAAAACCATCCCAAATTTTCTAGGTCATGATTGATCTATAAAAAAATTAATGAATGAAACTAAAATTTTCTCAACAAGATTGGGATATGTTGAATCAATTTCCACCACCATATTTTTTCATTTAATTATATGAATCCTAAGTCCATTAATCCTCTATAGTCATATTCAGCATGAATAATTTATAATAAGATTCACTGTTAAAACATAAACTCATTAGCATATTATAGACCTTTTTTCAATCATTTTCCACTAAATTCTGAATCTACAAGTTTCCTTTATTCATTCCACATATATAGTTTCCTTAAATTTAAAATATAATGCTAAAGAATATCCTCTGTATCAC
The DNA here is from genome assembly GCA_963277665.1 of Viscum album. Classification (NCBI taxonomy): domain Eukaryota; kingdom Viridiplantae; phylum Streptophyta; class Magnoliopsida; order Santalales; family Viscaceae; genus Viscum; species Viscum album. Next base: position 1,627,976,629 of record OY728146.1, on the reverse strand, counting down.
TGGATCACATAATTCTCCTTAAATGATAATTATCAAAGGGATATGCATGTAATTTTCTATGATGCATATCAATCACGAGGATATGTCACTAAAAGTAATTATAATACATTACTAAAAAACATGTAAATAAAAAATATTCTAGTTTTTCAGGAACTCCAAAACAATGAATTGAATATTTAGCCAGCTATATTAACTGAGTTATTCCACCTCACCGTCGGTTTATTTACAGTTTCAAAGGGATCATAATAACACCTTAAACTTGTATTTTTTTGGCCAATGCAAATATACTAGATCATTAAAGAGAGTCATAAGATCCATCTTAATCATTGAAAACATTGATTCAAAATCTAGTATGATTTATTCATGATCTATTTATGGCTTCAATTTTTCAATGACTTCCTTAAAAAACGTTATATATATCTTCTAAAATATCCATCCTGATACAAGAAAGGTATATTATGGACTCCAACATCATCATAATATATGAAAATTAATAATTAATCTCCTTCCATAATTGTCTTATTGATTATTCTAAAATATTCAAAATGATTATTCTCAAGATATATATAAAATTATGATAACTTTTTGGAGATAATATTGTTGTTTTAGGTGTAATATAGATTTAACACAAAATTTAAGAAACATAGAAATCAAATATGAACACTTTATATCCCCTATAAAGGTAAAACCCCAAGCTTCCATGGTATGCTCCTCTTTGAATAATAGAGCAGTGTGTGTTGTACGCAACCCCGAGTTCTATCACACTACGACCAATAAAAGTAGTAGTTATGAATAGTAATACCCACTTTTTGAAATTATATAAATTTTAAATTTCAAAATGGACTTCATTTTTCAATTCGGAATATCGAAATTATCCTATGTTGAATTTTTGGTATTTTTCTAAGAACTTCCAATATATAATGAATAGTGAAAAATAATTAAAATATTTTTTTTTATAAAAATAATTTATAGTGATAAATTATAAAATTGAGTTGTTATAAAGTGTAATTAGAATATATTTTTAACATTTAATCCAATGTTGGTCATTAGAATTAATTTCACTTTGAAATTAGACATAAACAATTGTCAATCTTTTGATTGATATTTTTTCGTAAAAACAAGCTATTTGTTGTGACAACGGGAATTAATTATTAAATTAATTAATTCAACATATATGTTTTTAATTTTGTAAAATATACATAATTTTTGAATTAGGAATATCAAATATATCTTATTATTAATTATTGGTGTTGTTCTGAAAAACTTCGATTTTTTAGGAATAGTAAAACCACTAAGTGGTAGTTAAAAAAACTGATTTTTCATTTAAATGAAATTTTACCACCTCTGTGATTTGAATTTCCAAAATTCGACATTCATCATTTTCATTAGTATTTAGAATTTTGTTCAATGGGATTAAAATAATTTTTTGGTGAATATTATCTTTTAAGTTTTATTAATCGTGGTTAAAGGTAATTAGTGAAATTTAAGGTAAAAATGATATTATAAAAATATGAAAATACCCTTATACTTGTCCTACAATTATTGGGTGAGTGATGGAAGACCGATAAAATTCATGGGTCAACTTGGGGACTCCATGTAGCCACTTGGGTAAGAAAATGACATTAATAACTTTTTTTAAAAGTAAAAATAAAAGTGTCACAAACATGTATTATTTTACTAAAACAATTATTAAATGGGTTTATATAAATTAAATTTCTGACTATAAATATTAATTGGAAATATAAAAATATTTCCTACATCAGGGTAATTTTTTTTATAATTTTTAGTCATTAAATAAATTAAATTGTTTATAACACAATGATGATGAAGTGATTACCTCATTAATTAACGATTTAAATAAAATGAAAAGATAATGTAAAATCTAAGACATACACATGTCAAAAACCTTTTGAATGAGTATATTTCAAACCCTTATCACCTTATCCTCGAAATATATCATTTTCGGACCTTTAAAATCCGAAATTAATTTCATAATAATGTATCATTTCATGACTTTCCTTGAGTGCCCCTCTTCTCCTCTTGTAAAAGGCCCCCACCATTATCACCTTATTCACACCATAAAGACATTTGGCTCATCCAAAATCTACCCAAATACTCTATCAAGTTTCCTATATTACTCCTAGAATCCAAACTATGGGCAGAAGTCTTCCCAAGGTATCCTTTGGCACAAATCAGAAAGAGTTACCCGATTTTTAGGTAATGTCTTCTATTATGTTATTTTGTTTTATTTTGAATCTACATCCCCTTAAACAATTTTTATTCCTTTATTTTGTAACCAAAACAGTATATTAAATATACTAGCATTTTTTTAAGAGAATTATTTGATTAACACTTACACACACCTTCGTATAAGGGTTAAAGAACATATTGTTTTTTTGGTTGACGAATTTCTGCCTCACGAAACAATGATTGTTCAATCTTCTTTTAAAACCTCTCATGGTGGCCATTAAGATGTCACTATATTTATATATAATATATATTATGTTTATGTTTTCCTTATTCTTCTGTATTTCTCATTTAAGACATAACATTATGTTTTCCATTATGGGTAAATGCGATAATTTCATTTTAGGAAGTGCGGACTATCGCCCCCTCAAAGTGATTTGAATCGTTAATGCCATATGTGGGATGTATAAAGGATGGAGTAAATTATATTATATATGATATTATACTGGAATTATAATACAGATTTATATAATTATGATTTAATTCCATTAAATATGAAATAGAAATGAAAGTAACATTCATACGTACATACGGCTTGCCGTCTCTATGAACGGTGCATTTCATTTGTTACCTCTAAATGTTACGTAATATTAAGAATGAATATATATAATGGATATATATGATATATATGATATCTACATCATGAATACAATTATGGATATAATTGATATTTTACCTCATGAACAAGTTGTAATTATATGATGTTTATTTTTGACTCAAGTACCAAAGATTGACAAAACAATAATTATTAACATAAATAATTACATAATGTTCATAACCTGGTAATAAGTGATATAAAAGGAATAATAAACTTTAAAAAGGTTCTTAAACAATTAGAAATTAACTCTAGTTTGTTATTCCTTAGGTTAATGAATGGTCGAATCAAGTTGGACATGAGGTAAGGGAACTTCTTATCCCAATTTCCATTCTTTGGGTTAATCTCCTACATTGAAATTATGTCAAGATATTATTATGTCCTATCTTGTATTTTTATTTTCGTTATGTGTAATCATAGTGAATACACATAATAGATCTATTTTATTTAAAAAATGTTCTTTTTAAGGGACTTTGTCTCAATCTCCTTTCATTGAGGCATATTTTGTTTTATACAAAACTTTCTTTTATACGGTGTATAAACCCCTTTGACGTTTACATTTATTCAAAATGAATCTTTTTTATACGAAGTGATTTACTAAATGATAAAAGGGAATTTTTTTTGTCATACGTATGCAGTGATAATGACTTCTCTGCCTCCATTACCATTATTTGAGTTTCGGCTTCCTCTACAAGCCATAACTTTTTTCAAAATGAAAAATAAAATATATGTTTTTTTTGGTATTGAAAATGGTTTTGATAATTTTTTATTATATCAATGTGTTATATTGATATCTAGTGATTGAAATGTGGAAATGAAATGTTTCTTTTATGCATGTTTTATGTGATACGATTATGTTATGGCTTATAATATGTTTAAACCTGTTCATATGAGGAATGCATTGGACTTAATTAGTGACGGTTAGAGCCCACTATAGCTCCTCGATGAATCGGTATGTCTCATTAGACAAACTAGTGTCTTGGGATGAGGCCTTGATAAAATATAATTTGTAGTCTTGGCACGAGTCTTGGCTATGTGGTTATGATAGTCTGACATTATGCAGTCCATCATTTTGAAAGTGGTTATTGATATTTCATGTGGTTATTCGACCAGTAGAATATCTATGTGAATAAGTAAATGGAATTATCTCATTTTACATTTTCCATATTATGATGATGTTCATGTTTAAAAGGCTTTTGTTTTAGTTATACATTATATTAAATGTTTGTGTTTATTTATGAAATCTTCTGCTATATTCCTATCTTTACTGAGCATCTGATCTCACCACTTTCAATGTTTTAATTTTTCCAGGATGTGAGGAAGTATTTTATGAATGGCCTGAAAGGATAGTTGGAAGGGGATATGAGTGTGGACTATGGAGACTATGTTATTGTAGTTTTTCACTTTATGATATAATTCAACGTTGATGAATGTAACTACTGTTTCCAAGGATACTAAACTAATCGGAATTTTGAGACATGATCTTTTGTGATCATGCAAATGTTATGAAATAATGCACCGACTCTGGGTAACTAGGGTCAGTGCGTTACAGTTGGTATCAGAGGAAGTTTAGTACTATCCTTGGTATCTAGATTTAGATAAACTCTGATTAGAGCACATAAACCTAAGATAAAATTTGAGGATTAGTATAGATGAACATTCCTAGAATTTTGATATTATAGAAATTTTGTGAGTTTTCCGAGCAATAAATCCCTATCTAGATACGATCAGGTAGAGGCGTCTCTGGAACAGATGTACCTAGGGGTAAAACCCGAAAACACCGCTTTAAGCTAGACTTGAACGGGAACTGGGGCACAACAACGGGCCTTGCTGCACTCTTGGTTATGAAACTTCCAAGATATATTCTTAGGATAATTATCATTTTCTTTAAAACCCACTATAAAGGGGTATGAGTATATACTTTCTCAAAGAAAACATTTTTATGATTATAGTTCAATTTATGTTAAGTGTTTTACAATTATGGAATTTTTTATTTTGAATCATAAACTAATCTAGTTTATGACATTGTTTAGAAATGGTGCCTAGTGGGAGGATTGGAAACTGTATCAATTCACACACTCCATGTAGAGATTTCCACCCTTCTCAAGATAATTATAGTGGAGCTAGAGATACAACTAGTGTTGATCAACTTATCACCATGCTGGGATAACTCACTCGGGTTATGAATAATAACCTTACTTGTATAGAGCACCCTGATCAACAAAGTGGAGGATCAATGTTAGACCTCTTCATGAGTCAACAACCACCAATATTTAATGGCGGTACAAATACATTAGTATCTGAGAAATGGATAAACTCCTTAGAGAAAATATTCAATGCCTTGGGGAGTAGCAGAGGAGAGAAAGTTGTCATGGCAGTTTAACGCCTCACGGGAGATGCCGATCAATGGTGGTTGCTGATTCAAAACACAAAGGAAGATGAAGAAGTATCAATTATGTAATGGAGGGAGTTTAAGGATATTTTCTTAGAAAAATACTATCCACATGACCATCGAGCAGATATGGAAAGGAAATTTCTGAGTCTGAGGCAGAAGGCGGATGAGAATGTCGCAAAGTATGAGGATAACATTACAAGGATAGCGAGGCATAATACAGATTATATACATAACCCAAGAAGTAAGATTTATAATTTCTTTGATGGGATAAAACCATTTCTCCATCGAGCATTAGTCTCACAAACCTTCTCATCGTACGAAGATGTAGTCTCATGTTCTATCAAGATAGAAAAGTAATTCTCTAAGTCTTATGAAAACAATGTAAAGAAATAGAATAAGAGAATGGTGGAACAAGAAGTGGATAAAGGGAAAAAAGGCAAAGAATGATTTTCCATTATGTGATAATTTTGGGAAGAATTGCCCCGGTACTTGCCTAAAAGGAATTGGCGTTTGTTATAAATGTGGAGAAAATCGTCACCAGGCTCGTGATTGCAATGGAAAGTAAGAGGCTATCAATGTTGAATGCTACAATTGTAGGGAAATGGGGCATTATGCAAATTAATTCCCTAAGATTCATGGAATCATACCTCAGAAATGGACAAGGGATCAAGGAAAATCTTATGATATTAGTACAGTTGAAGTGGAATAATTAATGTATTGGTGCTTTTGGACTCAACGATTATATTCTAGTTATAAGAATAATGTGATATATTTAAGTATTTTACTGCAGTTCTTTTTTTCATTAAGGTTTTAATATGATGAAGGTAATCATGTTTTTAGTATGTGACAATAAGAGAATCTTTACTTTGTTTGGGGAATCTGATGTTACAATTGATTTTGGAATTTAGAGTCCTTTTAGAGAAAGTCTAGACGGATGTATTTTGGATAACTATAAATGTTGGAATGGATTAAGTTGAACATTAGATAGTATCATTTAAGGTTAAAACATTTCTGAAGATTATTTTTGGAATATTATAATACTATAGTTTTAAGAAAAGGACAACATGCTGGTCGGGGGATAAACCGTCACGTCGGACAAAGCAGCAAGAATCGAACCCACAACCATAGTTGGATAGGCCTTTATTACCTACCACTAGCCTACAGGAGGTCCCTGGTTATTGAAAAATAGTTTTCCAACTCTAAATGGTATGTGGTAATATTTTTAATCTTATACAATTAGGATAAATAGAATATTTTTGAGTTCTGTTTCCATTTGGAGTGAAAGATGGGTTTGTGGTAAAAATTTATTAAAGAATGAAAGTCTACACAAAAAGTAAGTATATTTCCGTACGTTCTTAGTAAATCTCTTAAATAATTTCCCCAACTTTATGAAAGGTAACTTAAAACAAAAATGTTGTTGGTTAACTTTTCCAACTGTGGATTCAATGAACATTTAACCAATCACAAGTTTGTGATCTTCTTGTGGTTAAATTTCATCTAATCCTGTTTTCTACACCTCTCCATCAGACCTTGATGGTTTTTTTCCTCCATATCCATATTTTCATAGAATCATTGAATGGTCTATCTCGAGTGACCTTTGTACTTCTCTTTCATTCTTTTAAAGTTATATTTTATTAACCCTATTTCATATGTGGGTTTTCCACATAGGTCATTTCTATTTTAAACCATTTATTTTCAAACAAAAATTTTAAATTGTGAGGACAAAAATTATTGAAGGAGGGGAGAATGTGACACCTCAAGCTTCCATGGTACGCTCCTCTTTGAAAAATACAGTAGCGTGTGTTGTATGCAACCTCATGTTCTAACACACCGCGACCAATAAAAGTAGAAGTTATGAATTGTAATACCAACTATTTGAAATTATATAAATTTTATATTTCATAATGGACTTCATTTTTTAATTCGGATTATCGAAATTATCCTATGTTGAATTTTTGGTATTTTTCTGAGAACTTCCAATTTTTGATGAATAGTGAAAAATACTAAAAAACAAATATTTTAATAAAAAAATTTATGGTGATAAATTATACAATTGAGTGGTTATAAAGTGTAATTAGAATATATTTTTACCATTTTATCCAATGGTGGTCCTTAGAATTAATTTTACATTGAAATTGAACATAAACAATTGTCAATCTTTTGATTCATATTGTTTCTTAAAAACAAGCTATTTGTTGTGACAACGGGAATTAATTATTAAATTAATTAATTCAACTTATATGTTTTTAATTTTGTAAAATCTACATCATTTATGAATTAGGAATATCAAATATATCTTAGGATTAATTTTTGGTGTTGTTCTGAAAAACTTCGATTTTTGATGAATAGTTAAACCACTAAGTGGTAGTTAAAAAAAATATTTTTCATTTAAATGAAATGTTGCCACCTCTGTGATTTAAATTTCCAAAATCTGACATGCATCATTGTCATTATGAAGTAAAATTTGGTTCAATGGGATTAAAATAATTTTTTGGTGAATAGAAACTTTTATGTTTTATTAATCACGATTAAATGTAATTAGTGAAATTTAAGGTAAAAATTATATTATAAATTTATGAAAATACCCTGACACTTATCCTACCCTTATTGGGTGAGTCATGGCCAACCAAGAAAATACATGGGTCAACATGGGGACCCCATGGAGCCACTTGGGTAAGAAAATGACATTAATAACTTTTTATTAAAAGTAAAAATAAAAATATCATAAACATGTATTGATTTACTAAAACAATTATTACATGGGGTTATATAAGTTAAATTTTAGACTATAAATATTCATTGGAAAAAAAATAAGATTTCCTACATCATGGTAATTTTTTTAAAAAATTTTAGAGATTAAATAAATTAAATGTTTTATGACACAATGATGATGCAGCGATTGCATCATTAATTAAGGATTTAAATAAAATGAAAAGATAATGTAAAATCTAAAACATACACATGTCCAAAACCTATTGTATGAGTTTATTTCTAAACCTTATCACCATATCCTCGAAATATATCATTTTGGGACCTTTAAAATCCGAAAATAATTTTATAATAATGTAACATTTAATGACTTTCCAAGAGTGCCCCTCTTCTCCTCTTATAAAAGGCCCCCACCACTACCACCTTATTCACACCATCAGGCCATTCGGCTCGGCCAACCTCCACAAAAAGCCTCTCTAAAATTCCTTCTATTACTCCTATAATCCATACTTTGGGAAGAAGTCTTCCCAAGGAAGCCTTTGTCTCAAATCAAAAAGAGTTACCAGATTTTAATGTAATGTCTTCTCTTATGTTATTTTTTTTATTTTGCTTCTCCAACCCCATAAATTCTTTGTATTACTTTATTTTGTAATGAAACTAGTATCTTAAATATACTATGATTTTTTTGTGTGAAGGATTTGATTTACACATATACACACCATCGTCTAATGGTTAAGGAACATATTGTTTATGTGGTTGGTGAATTTCTACCTCACGAAACGATGATTGTTCAATCTTATTTTAACACCTCTCATTGTGGCCATTAAGATGTCACTATATTTATATATGATATATATTATGATTATGTTTTCCTTAGGATTCTTTATTTTATATTTATGGAATCCCTTTATGATTTCCATTATGGGTAACCGCGATAATTTAATTTTAGGAAGTGCGGACTACCGCCCCCTCAAAGTGATTTGAATCGTTAATGCCATATGTGGGATGTATAAAGGATGGAGTAAATTATATTATATATGATATTATAATGTAATTATAATACAACTTTATATAATTTTTATTTCATTCCATTAAATATTAAATATAAATGAATGTAGCGTTCATACGTACGTACAGCTTACCGTTTCCATGAACGGTGCAGTTCATTTCGTACCTCTAAATGTTACGTAATATTATGAATGAATGTATATAATGGATATATATGATATCTATGATATCTAAATCATGAATAAAATTCTGGATATAATTGATATTTTACCACATGAACAACTTGTAATTTTAAGAAGTTTATTTTTGTCTCAAGTACCAAAGATCGACAAAACAACCGTTATTAACATAAATAATTACATAATGTTCATAACATGGTAATAAGTGATATAAAAGGAATAATAAACTTTAAAAAGGTTTCTTAAAAAATTATAAATTAACTCTAGTTTTTTATTCCTTAGGTTAATGAGCGGTCGAATCAAGTTGGACACGAGGTAAGGGAACTTCTTAACCCAATTTCCATTCTTTGGGTTAATCTCCTACTTTGAAATGATGTGAAGATATTATTATGTCCTATCTTGTATTTTTAATTTCGTTATGTGTACTTATAGTGAATACACATAATAGATCTATTTTATTTAAAACATGTTCTTTGTAAGGGACTTCGTCTCAATCTCCTTTCATTGAGGCATATTTTGTTTTATACACAACTTTCTTTTATACGGTGTATAAACCCCCTTGACATTTACATTTATTCAAAATGAATCTTTTTTATATGAATCATTTTACTAAACGACAAAATGGAATGTTTTTTTGTCATATGTATGCGGTGACAACGACTCTTCCGCCGCTGTTACAATTATTTTAGTTTCGGCTTCCTCTACAAGCCATAACATTATTTTAAATGAAAAATAAAAACAATGTTTTAGTTTTTGTTTATTTTGGTATTGAAAATGGTTTTGATAATGTTTTATTATATCAACGTGTGGTATTGATATCTTGTGATTGAAATGTGGAAATGATATGTTTTCTTTATGCTTGTTTTATGTGATACGATTATGTTATGGTTTATGATATTTTTAAACTTGTTCATATGAAGAATGGATTGGACTTAATAAGTGACGGGTGGAGCATGCTATAGCTCCTCGATGCATTGGCAGGACTAATGTGACAAACTAGTGTCTTGGCATGAGGCATTGACAAAATATTATTTGTAGTCTTGGAATGAGGCCTTGGATACGTGGTTATGATAGTCTGGCATTATGCATTCTATCATTATGAAAGTGGTTATTGATATTTCATTTGGTTATTGGACCAGAAGAATATCCATGTGAATAAGTAAATGGAATTATCTCATTTTACATTTTCCATATTATGTTGAAGTTCATGTTTAAAAAGATTTTGTTTTAGTTATACATTATCTTAAATGTTTATGTTTATTTATGAAATCTTCCGCTATATTTTTATCCTTACTTAGCATCTGAGCTCACCCCTATCAATGGTTTCATTTTTCCAGGATGTGAGGAAGTATTTTATGAATGACTTGTAGGGATAGTTGGAAGGGGATATGAGTGTGGACTATGGAGACCATGTTATTGTAGTGTTTCACTTTATGATATAATGTAACTTTTATAAATGTATCTTGTGTTTCCAAGGCTACTAAACTAATTGGTATTTAGAGAATTGATCTTTTGTGATCATGAAAATGTTACGCAATAATGCACTAACTCTTGGTAACTGGGTTCGAGGCGTTACAGTAAAAATAAAAGCCATCATGATTTATTATTATTGAAATTATCCAATAAATCCATAAAACATCAACTTCGGTTGATCAAATAAAACTAGTTAATGTATTCCAAAACACTCATTTTAAAAATTTGATAAAAAAATTAGAAAATGTAACCCTAAAACCATTCTTGCATGGATATCATCTTCATATCATACATAGACACATCAAAAACAGGTTTCATGTATACTATTATATTTTTGTAACTCGAACCCATTCATCAACTCCACATAATATTGATGTTATTGATTACCTTAAAGTCTAAAAGATATAGTTATAGGAATCCATATCCTCCATACACATGATCATGTGGAACCTTAGGGTCTCTCATTATCACTAATAATCATTATCCAAATAAAGTGTTTGATGGTGTGTAACATATGTTTTACATTGAGAATGAATTTCAATAACCCATATCTCAAAGTCATAATAGAGAGGTAATTTAATTCACTTCATCCACCATTGAAGGAATCATTCAATCCAGTCTTAATGATATCAGATAGAAAAATCATGATACTTAATAAGATACATAATAGTAAGTAATGAGAATAGACAAGTCCAGTGATGAATATAAATTGTATATAAAATTCCTCAAATTCATTATTTTCCCTTTTAACTATTTATAAGTTATAGGAATATAGTCTCATGTAATTGTTAATTATCTTAATATTACATTAAATTAGCCAGGTCATAATAGTAAATATGGAGGGTATATCCATTCCATGTACCCATGATAGGAGATGAATTAATTAATTTGATCTTGGACAATATCTTTTATAAGTTTTATTATTCCATGTGTTTTTTTAATATTATCTCTCAGAAGAATAAGAATGGTCAAATCATATTATTCATCAACTATTGGGATCTCAAATTCCATTGTATAATTTATGGTTAAACTATATCAATAATGAAAATATAGATTTATTTAATAGACATTTTTAATCCCATTTCTTCATTGATGGGTATGATAGATACCACCACATCTAGATATCCCTCAATGATAAAAAAATATACATATTTTTATGAACCCCATAAATTGTATCATTACAAGGTGACTCCGACCATCAAAACTAATACACAAGACACCAACTTGTTTTAGAATCACTGTATATTCATTTTTATTTATTAAAAAATAGTTCAATGTTTTATAGATGACACAATAGTAAAATCACAATAGTATTTTTTTCACTTTTTTAAGTATATGATATTGTTCAGTAAGATATGAGAACATATCATGGAGTTGATCCCTCTAAAATGTGAATTTTTAGTCAGTTCTATTGAATAATTTATATTCTTGGTCTATAATCAATGTATGGAAAATAATATTGTAATGTAAAGGTCCATCTTTGACAAAACACTTCCTTGGGTCATCCAAGAGTAAAGGGGACATCAAGGTTACTTAAATTATATCTAGTGTTTTCAGAAAAATATCACTAGAAATAAATTTATCTCCACCAAACTAATAAAAAAGTGTGGATAATTTATGGGATTATGATTTATATAATTTATTTTATTTCCTAAAATATTTTCTCTAACTCCATTAAGTTTTCCATCCACCGAAGTAAGGAAATTTATTTATCTATTTATAGGGCATATATGGTTCCATCTCCAAGATCCCATTTCTCTAAAAAAGATGTCGTTTCAGAAAAAAAAAATTATTTTATCTACAATACATTTTTCAAATATAAGAGTATATACATCAGAATTGGGAAGAATTGTATTATTTATATCTTTATTGGGAATAATTTTTTCTAATAATTAAGGAATCTTTAATTTCATTCGGTCTCATATATTGATTTACTAAATTATATTCTCAATTTTTTGATGCTAATTCGGTATTTTTAAAATGGTCTATGATTTGTTAAGTAGTTAATATCTATTTTACCTCTCAGAATGTAACAAAGTGACCAGAACTGATTGATTTTATACAAACCCATCTATCTATAAATGATTCTACCATATAATTACAAGTTTCCAAATGAGAAATATTTTCGTTAAATATATATTCTAAAAAATTAAAACATTTATTTTACAAGGGATATTAGAGCCCAACTAAAAAAATGAAGATTATTCACATTAATAGTTCTAACACTAGAATTTATCATATCTCCCTAAAATATAACTCCCTTTATACTCAATAATGAATCGTAGTAAAAATAGTTATTCAATAATATATAATTGGACCTATAAATATCAATTTATTATCTCATCATTATGTTTATTTCACTATTTATTATACATAAAATACATGGTGATTATTCTATTACGAATAAATTGTTACCCCCTTTAATGATTTTCTGGATAACTAATTCAGAATTTCCCCATTAAATTTGTTCCCCCTTATTTTCCATGACATATAATATTCAAAATTGAATGCCATGTCCAGTTTTTTTACATCTCCAATGGAATAAAATTAAGATATAATTATCATTAATATGATGAATTGATGTGAATTATATCCTTTGACAAGTATAGATATTGAATATGTGAAATAGATAAATACTAACATACCACATGTAAAATAGTTATTCGTGTAAATTCAGAAAACAAACACATTGATATGAATAATTATACAATTTATCCATCATATAATTCTTCCAAAAAAGTAATGTAAAAGAAAACATATACTTAAATTTATAGGTAAACATCATACTCTATGATGATACAAATTAAAAAAAAACATGATTCAAGGTTTATATGGGATCCTTCTCTTCCGCATTGAATAAGGAGTGGTTTTGGAGTATTAAATGGTGGATAGGAATGAAAATTCTATAACTATTATAAGGCCCCCACCTTAAAAATTACATAATCATGAATAATGTCATGAATTCACCTTGAGGATTTTTTTAGGTTTAGAGTTTTAGAGAATTAAGTTATAACTATTACATCACATCTCATAATGTTACAAGGTATACCCTTTTTCTTAGTATCCATTATTCCATAAAATAAAATACTATTAAAAGAAGACAATAATTCTTTTCATGAGATAAATTTTCTTTAATTCTTCTTTCTCTTACCCTTCCTTATACCCTGTGAAAAGCATTTCAAAAACATGGGATGAGCATAAAATTTTCAATATGGCTTATAAAATAATGAAATAAGAAATTAGTCTCTCAATACATACAAAATATTAGCTATTTAACATACCACATGAAATCATAAGTTTTACAAATAACGCGTAGAAATAATAAATCATAAAGTTAACTTGTGGCATCCATAACATACCTATGTTTTACCTTTCACAACTACATTGGGAGTTACCTTTTCAATAACCATCATAGTATATTCCCCAAATCTCTTTGGTTAAACCATAACGTTTACCTCCGTGATGTTACTCAATTAATTGGAGAGCTATCTCAGGCTAACTCGCCCTAGGTTTATTACAGAACCACCAGTAAATGTAAAAAATAACTACAAACCATAATATAATCATTACACATAACACAATCATAAATGAATGATATAATTTCCAAATTTCAATCATAATATATCTATTCAAGATATTTATATAACTAATGTTTTCTCATTACCATTTTTAATACCATGAAAAGAAATTAAAAAAGATATTTTTTAATTAAAGTGTCCAATAACACATTTAGACTTTTAAATGAATAAAATATTTAATACATTAATGTACATATAAATAAATACCTCAAAAAATTTGAAAAACTTGAAATTAATGAGAAATATTTAGAATATTAAATCTTTAAAACATTTAAAACAATGTTTTAGTTAAGGAGTCCCATTCCACTTGAGAAGATACGTAAATAAAAATATATAAATAATAATATTTAGTGAAACCTATGATATAATTATAATAATGAGATTTATGATATAATATGTCAAATTTTTGTATATACACATTAGAGGGTAATAAAGAACCAAAATATCAACATATTCCCGCTGAATTGATATTGAGACATATTCCATTACGAAAATTCGGTAGCCAAACAATGTCACATTAAAATTATGAAAATAAGTTGATGAGGGAGACACAGTTATCTCATCACATGAACATAATATGTACATAAATATGGATTTAGAAGAACATAACTCAACATAGTAAATTAAAATTAATATTCATAACATAAAATAAGTATTTTACTAATAGAAGATGGTGGAAGGTTCCCTCACAAAGATCGTATCATTACTTTAAGGATAAACCAATGAAATAATATTTAAGAAAATGTAAATAAACTCAATATAATAGATATTAATTGTAAATCTATCAGATGTCATTAACACGTATTAATAGCATGACATAATCATGAAGTACAATATTAACCCTATGAATGGAAATTGGGTTAAGAAGTTCCCTTAACTCAAGTTCGAATTATCATGTATGTTCCTTGTTTTTCTAGAATAATAATTTTAAGATAATTTATACGCTCATAAGAAATATATTCATGTTTATTACAAATCTTATATAACTTATTACGTTGTCTAACAATTTGTTAATTATTTGGGTTCATATCAGACATTTGGTCGATGTTCGGAGCTTGAGTCAAAAATGAACTTGTTATAATTAAAAATTGCCCATGTGGTCAAAAGTCTATTATCTACAAAATTATATTCATGATTTAGATATCATATTTATCATATATATATATATTATATATATATAATAGGTTAAATCATTTTAATATTTTAAAATGAAATGCTCCGTTCATTGAGACGGTAAGTCGTACATACCCATAAACGCTACTTTTATTTCATTTATTCATTTTTGGAGTAATGAAAACATAAATATATATAGTTATGTTATTATTAAAGTATAATATAATATTTTATATATATTAAATATGATCATTAATACCATCCTTTATATGTTTCATGTATGGTATGAACGATTTATATCACTTTTAGGGGTCGTAGTCCACATTTCCTCAAATGAAATTATCGTATTTACCCATTATAGAAACCATAAAGGTGTGATATAAATAAAAAATAAAGAAGTATATATACCAAATAAATATAATATAAATCACATATGAATACAGTTTCATCATAACGGCCACCATGATATGCAGTAGGAGATAATTGAAAATCATCCTTTCATCAGGAAGTAGTTTGTTGTCCACATCAACAGTATGTTCGTATCCATTAGATGGAGGTGTGTGAAAGTGTATTTTGAATATTTCTCCAAAAAACCCTATTCTTTTGATTATACTATAGTTTTTATAAAATAATGTAATCACGAGAGTTTAGGGGGATGGAGAAGGAAAATAAAATAATAGAACTTTGTAGAAGACATTACCTTAAAATCGGGTAACCCCTTTGGTTTACAGCAAATGGTTATCTTGAATTCCTTTCCTCATAGGGGAAAGCATCAATGTAAAATATATGGAAGTTAGGATCTTATTTTGGAAGAGGATGGATGATCCAAGGGGGCTTGATAGGTGTTAATAATGGTTAATGAAGATTTCCTTTTATAAGGGGGAGGTGGGGCTCTTTTGGAATGTTTTAAAGTATTATTTTGATGTAAAATGATTTTCATTTTCCAAAGAACCAAAAAAAATAAATAAAAAGATAATATGAATAAATGTATAAAAAAATAATACAATAATATTTCGACAGATATTGTATATTTTTTAATCCTTATCTTTTTTATTTAACCCTTTGTTAATTTATATAACTTTTACCACCTCTTTCTGTATATGTATACTATATGGATAATATATTTACTATAAAATTACAAGCTACTAGAAATGGATCATAAATGAAATTTGAAACATTATATATGATATTTGATAAAATCATAGATTTTTAGGACACTTTTATCATTTAATAAAATATTAATTTATTTTAAAACTCATTTCGGACATTTTTTTTCTATTCAAAACTTGACTTTTTAAAAATTCCTAACAACATGAAATATTCAAAAAAAAACATTTAAATAAAATATTAAAATTCATAATCATCCATGAAATTCGTGGATGGAACCAAATGTTTCAAAATATATTTATTCTTATATTTATAACTTGATTTAATTAAAAAATTTATTAATGAGGTAATCATTACCTCATCACTATGTCATTATTAAATTTTTCTATTTTATGTCAAAAAATTATAAATAAAATATCATGAGGTATGAAAAATTTTCTTTTTTCTTATTAATATATATAGTCAAAGCCATAAATTATATAACTCCACATTCAAATTGATTTATAAAATTGATACATGTTTATAATATTTTTATTATTACTTAAAATAAAAATTTATTATTTTATGTATCTTAACCAAGTGGATTAAAAAGGCCAATAATTCTTCCCAAGGATTTTATTGGTCGGCCATGACTCATCCAATAAGGTTAGGACAAGTGTTAGGTAATTTTATATTATGATATAATTATTTTGACCTTGAATTACCCTATTTACCTTTATCTTCGGTAAATAAAAATAAATAGTTACTCTTCACCAAAAATTATTTTCATTATATTGAACAACATTTTACATACAGATAAGAACCATGTATTTCAAATTTTCAAATACATTTCACAGTGTTTTCACTATTCATCAAAATTTGAACGTTTTCAGAAAAAAACCAAATAATCACCAAACGATAATTTTGATATTTTAAATTGAAAAATTATTTATATTTTAAAACAATATATATAAATAATTATCCATAATTAATATAAAATTATTTTTTTTCAAAATTATGAAACGTGATTTTAAGAAGTTAGAAATAGTAAAATATTGACCCTATTTTAAATCCAATTTATATGTGAAATTACATCCAATGACCAAAATTGGATCAAATGGTAAAAATAAAATCTAATTAAAATTTAAAAATTAATAAAATAATAATCTAACTATATAAATTTATTATATTAAATATAATTTCTGTATTAAAATGCGGTATTTTTTACAATTCATTAAAAAATAAATTTTATCGGAAAAATAACAAAAATTCACCCAAAGTAAATTTTGATGTCTTGATTCTAAACAGGAAGTTTATTTTCTCAAATAAAACAAATAAAAGTTAAAAAACAATATTTAAAAAGGTTTCTCCATCAAAAGGCAGTAAAACAACTTTTAATGATTATTAGAGTATTTTATGATTAAAATCAGATTAATTATTATATTAATTCTCTATAATTTATTGAATAAATTTAAATATACATTTAAAAGACATGTTTAATCATAATATGGTTAGTTTTGTTCATTCCTTAAAATAAAACATCTAGGCATTATGTACCATTTAAAATAATAATAATATTATATTATTTTTTGATAGAACTCAAAATTGTGTATAACATATGATTTCAAAGAAAACAATTGTTGTGTGTTTGGTACACTATCATAAAAAATGTCCTATTTATATAAAATTAGTATCTTATTCATATATATTAATAGATATGAAAAATTATTAATCTATAAATACCTTGGTAATTACATCCTTCACCCCTTTTGGAAATTTCATCTTCGTTATTTTAAAATTGGTCTCCAAAACATCATTGAAAGTCCCACATCAGAAAAAGAGTAAATAAATCTATCACATTAAAATAATGAAATTGAATTACAATGGCCACCCGAGATGACACATTCAAGGATTCTATGTTTGAAAAAATGGATATGGAAGATAAATTATGTTTCATGTTCTGATTGAGAGTGACAGGAAACCTGATTAAGAGATAGTTAACCATAAGAAAACCAAATACATGTGATAGGTTAAACGATATTTGGTTTCCCTGTTGGAATCCTAAATTTAAAATGTTTTTGTTTTATGTTTCATTTCATAAATTTGCAGAATTTGTTTATATAATTGATTAAGGACAAAAGGAAATATACTTACATTTCTAGTAGAGTTTCATCCTTTAATATAATTTTATCCAAAAGATCATCTTTTCTCTGAACGATGAGTATTCACGATGATTTGGTCATATGAAAATCGCTAGAATCAACTTCAAGAGTATCAAATAATCCATAAAAATTAAACTATATATTTTCCTTGTCTTTAGATATTGTCCAAAACCAAAGTGGTGTGTACAATATTAGATAATCCCTCAACGAGTAATCATTTATAAATTGAAATACTACTCTTAATCTCCAAAATTGAACAAACAATACCAAAAGTTCCTCAAAAACCATTCAATAAATAGTTTTACTTAAAATTAATCAATAAAATCCAAACTATGATGGAAACCCAAAACTCATATGAGTTTAATAACATAGTATTCTATAGTAAATATTAATATTTATCTCCAAATAACATCGACTAATCATAAAGTGTCATACTGAAAAGTAATTAACTTAATCGTATATTCTCTATTATAGGATAATCATTTCAACAAATAACCCAAATCTACATAAGTAAACAATAAAACAAACATTTTTCCAAAATAATATTTCAACCATTACTCCATAAATTAAATCAAGTAGTATTTTATTTTCTTTAGGCTTATAGTGTTCCCAAAAGAGTAAACCTCTTCTATAAAAACCATTATCACTTAATTAACAAATCATTTTTCTATTCTATGGATATCCAATTGATAAAACATAAAATCCCAAATCAACTTATTCATGATTAATAAAATCGTTTAAAAAAAATTAATAGGTCATACTTACCAGGACATCACATAGTTAAGTGGTAGGCAATAAATCTCAATCGCACTATGGTTGCCGGTTCGATTACCAAATCCTTGTCCGAAGCGACGGGTTGTCACACAATCTCTGTGTTGTCCTTTTTCAAAATCTATATAATTTTATAAAATTCTAAAAAATGAGATTAATTCTAAAAAAATAACAAGAACATATTATCACCACAAATGTTATCTCATACCTCACATTTTCATCCAAAAAATTTCTAACCTATAATTACCTCAAATTCAAGGATTATATAAACCAAAATGCTTCCTTAAAACTATATCCACAAAAGAATATATAATTATTCATTGAATAATATTTTTACGTATCACACATCAGGTTTACACATACTAAAAAATGTATTCCAAAGTAATCTCTTCATCAAAAGAGCCTTAATACTTTTAAGCATTTAATAATCTTAAAATTTACCATAAATCGTGAATCCCTTATAAGTAGACAACTTTATAATTAAAAGTTATTCATGATACATTAAAATTTCATTCCCAACGTATTCTGTAATACTCATTTCCTACAAATAAATCATGATTCATATCCAAATATTCAATATTGTGAAAACATCAACTAAGAAATAATCCATAACATTCATTGTTCATTGTCAATTTACTTATCCTCCATTGAAATGACATTAGGTATTGGTAAAAAAAATGTGTACAGTCCTAATGATCCCATTCGTGATCCTACTTCATAGTACATCTATTTTTGTAATGACCTTCCACACCACATTTAAACAATTCAATTGATCCTTCGGAAATAACTTCTTTCCCTATCCTGGAGTCACTTGGACACAACCTTTTTCCATGGAAGGTTATTACTTTATGACCATCATTACCAGATCTGAAACATATTCCCCACCCTTTCAAGAATTTTCCTTACTCTTTCTTTACACATCCTTGAAACATAGGTTTTTGAATATACTTGCCTTTATGATTATTACCTAAACTTCTTTAGTGATTTCTTTCTCATATAAATGATGGCTTAGAAAAATAACAATTGTTAAAGTGGTCAATAATGACTTTAGAATGTTGGTTAAGAATAACCATAAGAGTTATCATTTCTGCTCCCATTTCATTCAGTTTTTCATTCAGAAACCCACCATATATTCCTTCACATCCATTGTTGCATTGGTTCCGGATAGATCCATCCATTTACTAAAACCAAAAAGATCATTGGGATTATATCAGTAAAATCATCATATACTGTCTTATGAGGAATGTAAACACTAAGATATATTTATCCATGTTCTCTTAAACTCTTTAAATTTATCTAAAATCATTATGACTCCATTAAATATGCTAAACATTATGGTTATGTCTACTACACTTCCAAGATTTCATGGTACATTTCCCTTTGAATAATGAAACAGCTTGCATTGTACGCATCATGGAGGTTTAACAAACTACGACCAATCAAACTAGCCGTTATGAATATTAATAACCACTTTTTTGAAATGTTTTAAATTTTATTTTTCAAAATGTACTTCATTTTCTGATTTGGAATATCAAAATTAGCATAGGGGTAATTTTTTTTATTTTTTGGAAAACATTCAATTTTTGATGAATAGTTAAAACACAATTTTAATGTTTAAAACCATATTTTTATTAAAATAATTAGTCATTTTATTTAAATTTATATTACGTAAAAATGTATTCATAATACCTTTATATGTTCAATATAGTCCATTGGTGTCATTTTATAATAATATTAGATATATAAAATGTTATTGTTCTTTTTATCATCTTTTACCCAACTTTTTGGCACAATTGCAAATTTTCACAAAAAGTAATTTTACCACTTCTATTAATAGAATTCTAAAAATCAATCAGACATAGTTGATATCAGTATGTAAAATTTTTTTCAATAAGAAGAAAATAATTTTTGGTGAATAGTAACTTTTGACATTTATTTACCACAGTTAAAAATGAATATGGTAATTAAAGGTAAAAATGAATTTATAATTACCCTAACCCATGTCCTAATTCAATTGGATAACATATTTTCGATGAAAATCAATCTTATGAATAATATATGATTCTTTTGGTCCTCATGGATTTGATTTTGACTTTTTTTATTATTTCATTTCAAAATAGATAAATGTGTTAAATTCATTGTTTAATAACTAAAACATTTTTAATATTGGATTATATAAAAGATAAATTATACTCTAAATATTAATTATAAATATAAACATTTTTACTATATAATGTTATTTTATTTACAATTTTTAGCTATTAAATAATTAAATTTATTTACAACACAATGATGATTCTATAATTACCTTATTAAAAAAAGCTATAAATAATTGATATTATAAATATCAAAATAAATGTAAATTGAGACTTATAAAAAATTACAATAATTTTCTAGGATAATATGATGTGTTATAATTTATTAAATAAATATTTTTCGTACTGATAAAATATTTTTTACTTTCTCAAAAACAAAAAATAACAATGTCTAAATTGGCATAAATGAGTTTTTAAAACAAATACTATATTATTAATTAATATTATATTCCTAAAAATTTATGTTTTTTCCAAGGTACATAGATATGGTTATATATTTTAATAATTAACCACATGGGTTTCTCTTGTTTTTCTATTGTATTTTCATTAACCATTTATTATTATAATACCAGAATACCTTGTAAAATTTAAACTATTTAGCTAAGTGTTAAATCTAAATGATATGTTTAATAGGGTAACCGAAACCCATCTAAAACTATTTTTTGAGTTGTTTTAGAGCCATACCTACCTTATCCTGGAAATTAATCATTTTTGTTCCATAATAAACTGAATATTATTGTATAATAAAATAACATTTCAAGCTTTTCCTAAAGGGACCCTCACCTCCCTTATAAAAGTGTACTTCCCCTTTCTGAATATCACACCTACAAAGCCATTTGGCTCAGCCAAAACCTGTTCAAATTTATTCCCATATTACCTTAATTCATCATAGAGGCCTTACATTGATTATAAATCCATCCTATGTAGCCCTTTTTGATCAACTCAAAAGGAAACAATCAAAAAAGAGGTAATAATATCACCACCTCTTTCAATGTTCTTTTCATATTCCACTTCCAATTTCTTTTTTGTTTCTATACAGAAATAATAAATCTAGTACTATATACACATTGTGATGTTATTATAAATACGGTACACCAATTTTTATTATTCTATCCATCCTATGAATGACATGTCACCATACGTGCGTACGTTCGGCTTACCATCTCCACATCGTGGTGTAGTTTGTTATTCAAACACTTCATTATCTAGATGGGTCTAATAATGAGTATAACAAATGTAAATTAAAAAAATAAAATATTAATGATTATATATATATATATATATATATGATATGCCATTCGATTTCTTAGTATTTTACCATCAATAGAATTGTATTTTGGCTCGTGCGTAGGTATGGATTACCGTATCCACGGACGCGATGAGATTCATTCCCCAACATAACCATTCAAGAAAAAATTTCATTTTTTGATTATAAAATAATTTTTATGAACTTAATATTATTCTGGATATGAATCAAATACATCTTATCCATATCAAACCTATCTTATTTAACAGTACATATAAAGGAAAACGAATCAGTTAACACTGTGAACAATGATGATACTAAAATATTATTAACTAAAAAATATTAGACGATCATATATGATATAATATTTATGTATGTGGTTCTTGAATTATTTAATGACAATTACGTAACTATTATTCAGGAGTTTAATATACCATCGACTAAGTGAAATTACATTTCTGGGTTAATTCTACAATCTCTTCATTATCTGAGGTTGGTTATACCTGAGTATCTACTAGGACCGCTTTATCATCCACATACGTGTTTTTTTAAAATGTATTTTAAAACATTTATAATATTTAATATAATATGGGTTAAAGTAATTTATACCCTTTTTAGAAATTTTATTAATTTTTTATAAAGATATCTTTTGGTCATTTTCCAAATAAGGTCTTTTACTACCTTTTCAACAAAATTAATGAATGAATGTTTTTTAACGTATATGGGGAGTGCATCTATTTTACACCATTATAACATATTAAAATATTCCCTTACAATATTATAAGAATATTTTCATAATAATGATTTATTTTATAATTTTGTGACTTAATTTATTTCAAAATAAAAGGAGATATTTCTATCAAATGGATTTGATATCATCTATGTCAACACACATTGATGTATTTTACACTTGTTTGATGTTGATTTAATATAAAATCTTTTATATGGAATTGTAGGTTTTGAGATAATTTTGACTGTGGATTTTTTATTTTTAAACCATTCATGTTTTATGGTTAATGTATTAACCTTTCGTATGCTAGTTTTAATATGAATTTTTATGTTATGTTTAAACCTTTTCATATGAGGAATGTATTGGATGCAGTAAGTGATGAGTGGAGTCCCCTATAGCTCCTCGATGAATCGGTAGGTCTCATGAAAAAAACTTCTGTCTTGGAATAAGGACTTGACAAAATCTAATTTGGAGTCTTGGAAAGAGTCCCTGACTATGTGGTAATGATGACCGGAATTATGCATTTCATCCTTATAAAATTTAATATTGATATTTAGTGTGATTATTCGACTAGTAGAATATCCACGTAAATAATTAAATTGAATTATTGGATTTATATTTTCTATATTATTCTGATGTTTATGTTTAAGTGTCTTATGATTTAGTCTTATACATTTTCTTAAATATTTTTGCTTATTTATGAAAGTTTCCCACATATTATTATACTTTTTGAGCATCAGAGCTCACCCATTTTTATGTTTTATTTTTCCCAAGATGTGAAAGAAGTATTTTATGGTTGAAATATAGGGATATTCTAGGGGATATAAGTGTGTACAGTGGAACAAAATTTTGTTGTTGTTTTTATCTAATGATGTAATATAAAACATATTTTTTTATCTAGTATATCCAAGGCTACTAATCTAATCGATCATTCGGGACATGATCCCTTGTGATCATGCCAATGATATGTAACAATGCACTGACTCTGGGTGACTAGGGTTAGGGAATTACTCTAACACCCCGAGATTTTATGAAAAATATTATTTTTAATTTTATTGATGTCTTTTGTTGTACGCTACACCAAAATGAGCTTGCACTACACACATTCCTGACTTGGCATGCATTACACGCAATTGAAACCTTCCACGATAGCATGTTGAGTACGCTATACCGAGTTTCACTAAATGAGATATTATTATAATATTATTATGAAGTAGCCGTTATGAATAGTAATACCCACTTTTTGAAATTTTATAAATTTTATCATTTAAAATGGACTTCATTTTTTGTATTCGGAATATTGAAATTATGTTAGGGTGAAATTTTGGTTCTTTTCAGATAACATTCATTTTCTGAGTAATAGTGAAAATTACTAAATTTTAATTAAAAACAACCTTTTTAATCGAAATAGTTAATAGTGATAAATTATTAATTTGAGTGGTTTTAATATATATTTAGAATATATTTTTACAATGTAATAAAATGTTGTTCATTGGATGTAATTTCACATTTAAACCAAATATAAACAAGTGTCAATCTTTTGATAGTTATTATCTCTTAAAAACACGCTATTTGTTTTGACGACGGGAATTAATTTTTAAATTAGTTAATGTAACTGATATGTTTTAAATTTGATAAAATAGAAATCATTTTTGAATTCATAATATCAAATATATCTTAGGCCTAATTTTTGATATTTTTCTGGAAACTTTCATTTTTTGATGAATAGTGAAACCACTAAGTGATAGTTAAAAAACTGAATTTTTCATAAAACATAATTTTACCACTTTTGTGAGTGGAATTACAAAAATATGACAGACATGGTTAATATCAAGGACTAAAATGTGGTTCAAAGAGATGAAAATAATTTTTGGTGAATAGTAACTTTTTACTTTTTTACCACGGTTAAAAGTAAATAGGGTAATTAAGGGTAAAAGTGTTATTATTATTTCCCTAACACAGGTCCTAATTCTATTGGATACATGTAATTCGACCAAAAACAATCTTAGGAATAAAATATGACCATTTAGGCCCACTTGGATTAGATTAGGACATTTAATATCAATTTATTTAAAGAAGGGTTAAAATAGTTAAAATGAAAGTTTAATAACTAAATCATTTTTAATATAGGGATATACATAAGTTAAATTCGTCTATAAATATTCATTAGAAAGCTAAAACGATTTCCTACATAATGGTATTTTATTTGTAATTTTATACTTAAAATAATTTAATTTATTTATGATACAATGATGATGTAGAAATTATCCTATTAATGAAATATTGACATAATTGATGTTATAAATACGCAAATAAATTTAATTTGAGGCTTTTTATGAATTAAAATAATTTTATAAGTTATTATGACATGTTATTATTTATTTAATTAAATTTTCTCTAACTAATCACTCTGTTATGATTTTCACAAAAATCAATTACCAAATAGTGTCAAAATTGACATAAAATAGTTTTTAAAACAATTACTATATTATTAATTGTTATTTTATTCCTAAAAATCAAAGTTTCGGCCAAATGATGTAGATAAGGATATATATAATAATAATAAACAACTTTGGGATCGTTTTGCGTCATATAGTATGTTTATTAAACTTATAGTGTAAGAAAACAAGAAGACACGGTAAAAGTTAAATTATATAACTTAAAGTTAAATATAAATTATAAAGTTAAAATTGATACCTAAACTTGTCTAAATTAAATTGGATGAATGGTTTTAGACCCATACCCACCTTATCTTCTAAATATATCAATTTGGACCTATTAAAAACCGATTTTGACTTTATAATAAAATAATATTTTTAGTTATTCCAAAGGTGGCCCTCTCCTCCCTTATAGAAGGGAACATTCTCCCTCTTTTCCTCACACCACATTGAGCCTTCACGCTCAGCCAAACCCTACCAATATCTCCTATCCACTTCCCTAGAAACATCATAAATGTCCTTTTATTCTTCAAAGACCAATTTTAGTGCCCTAAGAGGAGGTTTCAAAGAGGCGCTTCAAAGAAGAGGTAATGCCCGTTACCGATTCTTTCATCTTTATTTCTTCTTCCACTTCTTATTCTTTCGTTGTTTCATTATGAAGAAATAACATCAGTATCACTAATATACTGATATGTTATTATATGTATTAAACAACCCTATTTCACCACTTATCCATCGTAAGTAAAATGAAATCACCACGCGTGCGTACATACGGAATAACGTCTCTATGTCGTGGTGTAATCTATTTTCCACCACCACCTTACTTGGATGGGTATAAAGGTGAAAGTAATGAATATATATGATTATTTTAATGTGATATACATTCTGTAATATTATACATACACTTTATTACAATTCCACAATCTTGGGAATGATATCATCGCTCGTCCGTACGTACAGACTATCGTCTCCACGACGCGATGAGGTTCACTCTCCATGTTATCCATTCATGAATGATTACAAAGTAAATATAATGAATAATAATGAAATATATAAAATAATGAAGCTATGGGATTTATGCATATATATATATATATCTATATATTTCATCTACTTAATTACATCCAATCCAATAAGGAAACGAAAACAGCGTTCATGCGTACGTACGGACTACCGTCTCCATGAACGGTGTATTTCATTCCTTTTATCGACCTATAATATATATGTATATGATGAATATATATTATATATAAATCATGTTTTACATTATGGAATTATGTAAATCAGTATATAAGTAATAATATCAACAACGACAATTTGAAACACATACGATAAATGAAATGATTTTACCCAAAACACTACTTTAACATGGAATTTACAAAGGACGGGTAATATAAAGTCATAAGTGAAACATATATGATATAATAACAATGAATATTACTATTTAATAATTAAATGACATTATTTAAATTATTATACAGGAGGTTTGGATCCATACGATTCATATCAGACCTAAGGTAAGGGAAAATATCACAATCTCATTTTCATCCGAGATTGATTATACTTTGGTATTTACTGGGGTGTATTTTATCATCCACATACATGATCCCTCAATATGTAATATTTTTGCATCCACCTAAAATTTTTTAAATACAACTTTACCCTTCGGTGAGTTTTTAGTAAAGGATATGAAAGGAATCTTTTGTCGTTTTTCGTACCAAGTACTTTTTGACTTTTCGACAAATGTACGAGAAGAATGTTTTTTTAACTTATAAAGCACGAACAGATTTTTACAGTATTATAAAGCCTTATTTTCATGAATATTCCTCCAAAATATTTCATAAGTATTTTCAACAAAATCCATTTCTTTTAAAATTTCATGACATTTTGTGAAGAGAAAATGATTTAGAAGAAAAAAGGATATTTTCCTCATGAATTCATTTAAGTGTTTTATCAAAACAATTTTTCATCTAAAATGACAATATATCATATGTTTATGTTTCAATTATAATGTCTCTATGATTTACATGGTTTCAGTTTTCCTATTATGAAATGATATCCATTTCTTTTATATGGATTATGTGATGATGGGATGATGTTTTTGAAGCCCATTTTATTTATTGGGATTTTATGAATGATGTATGTTTATTTTGAGGCACAAGTAAGAATTATTTCATTATAAGATGGGTGGGACCTATATCTCCATCCAATGAATTGGGTAAAGATTTTATATCTCATAAGATAGTCAAGGCTGGAACGGTAAGTTAATCTGGTTCAGTGTTACAGGACTGAAACAAGGAGTGATCTCAATTCAGAATGGGACTTTGTCCACTAAGATGGGCTTGGAAGCAATGCCATGGCTACTATGTAAATCATTACATGTGCTTAATGGATGCCACAATTACATGATTTATTCCAATGCTATGTTATCATGATTTATGTTCCATTATGATCTATGCCTTATGTACTTCCATGATTTATGTCTTTGCTCAAGATTTTGATGATTAAACATTATGTTCATGTTTTTAAGTTCAAATGTATATATTATGTTTTATTTTATCCATTCTTACCCTTACTTAGTATTTGAGCTCACCCTTTTTATGTTTTATTTTCCACCAGGAATAAAAGAAAGGTTTTATCTAAGGAAACAAAAAGTGGAAATATTATGGGAGATGTTGAAGATCTTTCACCAAGATTTGACGATTTTATTCCGAGTTTCCAAAGACACTAAACTATTACGATCCATGTGTGTTAGTTTTTGTTATGTATTAAGTATTCTGGAAAAGTAATGTAATGTCCATGTACGTCAAGCTTTGGGTCTCTACAGTTGGTATCAGAGGAAAGGATTAGTCATCCTTTGGAATCTAGGATGCGAGAACATTAGTTAGATCCCTATAGATATTTCTAAGGTATTTATAGGGATGTACCTAAGGTTAAGTATAAGTATATTTTATAGTACTATAATTATGATAACCTAAGATGTTAGATATTGAAGGTACCCCCCATTATTATGTTGTTTTCCATAGTGTGATTTCTGCCTCTCATACTATTCATTTTGGGTTTTTGATGATGGCTGGAACCCGAAGGAACCATGTTGCTCAATACAATGTACAATGCAATGATTGTCCTCCTAAACAAACAAATGTTATGGGAGATGGAGTGAAAAATCTTATTGCTATACTTACACAAGCTATGAATCATTCTGGACATCCAAATGAGCAAAGAAGGGAACAATATTCTATTGAGTCCTTCATGAGGCAGCGTCCACCTTCATTCAGCAGGTCTACTGATCCATTAGTTGCTGAACAATGGATTAGTACTACTGAAAAGCTATTTTTGGTTCTTCAATGTTTTGAACATGATAAAGTCATCCTGGCAGTTTATCATTTGGAAGGAGATGCTGATAAATGGTGGAATATTATTAAGAATATGAGGCAAAGGGATGAAATTGAGTCCATGGAATGGGACGAGTTCAAGAACATATTTTTCAATAAGTACTTTCCTCGTATTCTCGGAACAAAGATAGAGAAAGAGTTTCTTGAACTGAATAAAAAGGATGATGAATCTGTTGGTACCTATGAAGAAAATTTTACAAGACATTCAATGTATTCTTCTCGTATTATAATCCAACCTGAGAGTAGGATCGATCGATTCTTCAGTGGCTTAAAACCAAATCATCAAAGGGAATTAGATATAAGAGACTTCAGTAGCTATGAAGAAATTGTGCATTGTGCTATCAAGGTAGAAATGGAAGTTGGTGTTACTTATCCATCTCATGGTTTTGACAAGAAATGAAAGATGGAGTTCAAGGAGAAATCTCAGAATAATGGTGAAAAGAAGACGAATGTTTCCTTATGCTCAAAGTGTGGAAAGAAGCATGGTGGAGATTGTATTAAACGGACTAGAAAATGTTTTAAGTGTGGAAAAGAAGGTCATCAAGAAGATGAGTGTCGAAGTAATAGAAAAAGGGTTTCTAATGATGTGAATAAAGAAAAGAATGCAGAGAACAAACCACTAACACTTCAATGCTTTAGGTGTTAGGAAATGGGGCATTATGCTAATAAATGGCCTAATCCAAGGGTTAGTGATGATCGAAAAAAGGAACCACAAAAGTCAAAGGACAAAGGGAAGTCACATACGATCACTATTGGCGATGTTGAATATAACAACGATGTGGTGGAATGATTAAGTGTTTATGTAATGGGATTCCAAAATAATGTTCTATATAGTATCGTGGAATATTAGAATATTTATGTATTGGTCTATTGTGGTTTTCAATAGTTTTATGGTGCCAGTAACCATGGAAAGTGATTGATATATTTTTGGAAAGAAGATGATATGTGCATAATGAATGTATAAGGAGGAAATGAAATGTTTGACAATATTCATGAGCCCATGACTGATATAAGGAGAAGGTTATATCATGGTTTAAGTATATAGAATTTTTGGATTTTGGTGTGTGGAAAGAGATAACTTTTGACAGAATTCATGTTTTCACTAAGATTCAATGGGTATTCAGTTTTCAATATAATTCATGATTGAGGCCTTCAAAAGTTTGGAATGTGACCAACAAGACATATCTTATGATATATGGGGATCAACGATGGAATTGACATGCTTGTTATATGAAATCTCTGGTAATCGTTTTCACTATATTATGAGAGTGGATTGCAGTATTAGGGATAAGCCTAATGATTGGAATGGATTATGTTAGACATAAGTAGGTATTATTTAATGATAGAAGTTTTTTTTCAATATTATTTATGGGATTTTATAGTAATGTAGTTTTAGAAAAAGGACAACCTGCAGGACTGGCGACAGCCCATCGCGTCGGGCAAGGCTGTGGGAATCGAACCCGCAACCGAAGTGCGACTGGCCTTTATCACCTACCACTGGCCTACATGAAGTCACTACTTAGTAGAAACTAGTTTTATTATATTAAGTAGTATGATATATGAAGTATAATTCCATTTTATGAACCATATATGATTAATCTCACTATAGATGGTCTTATGTATTTTTTTGATATCTTTTCTATCCTTTTGTTTGAGACAGATGGAATGACCCATCATTCTATCACATGATCTGCTAAAACATCACGAATGAAAAATTCAACATCATTTCATTATGAGATGAAGTGGAAATTGTGCAAATAATGACCAACGGTGATACTGTACCAAAATCACGAAAGTATTTCTTCTAATTCCAATTTCATCAACTTTAGGGAAATGATCTTGAAACCAAAAATGATGTCCTAGTGCCCTTATATCTGATGAATCAGATGGTACCCTAGATCATCATAAATTTATGGATTTCTGATTGTTTTCTTTTTCATAGCTATGTTCTCTACCACTCTCCATCATAACATGACGGTTAGATTTCTCTTCCATATCCATATTTTCACATATATTATCCTATGTAGAAACCCAGTGATTAGTTAATTTGGGTAACCGTTACATTTCATAATTTAGTTTTTAAAACCATGTTTTGGTATTCCATTTTTACGATGTGGGTTTCTATTAAAGAAAATTTCGAGTAGTAAACCATTTATTATCCTGACGAATTTCGAGGGTGAAATTCATTTTAAGGGGGGTAGAATGTAACACCTTGAGATTTTATGAAAAATATTCTTTTTAATTTTATTGATGTCTTGTGTTGTAAGATACACCAAAAGGAGCTTGCACTATGCACATCCCTGACTTGGCTTTCATTACACGCAATTGTGACATTCCATGATAGCGTGTGTAGTACGCAATACTGAGTTTCACTAAATGAGATATTATTATAATATTATTATGAACTAGACGTTATAAATACCAATACCCACTTTTTGAAATTTTATAAATTTTATCATTAAAATGGACTTCATATTTGGATTCGGAATATCGAAATTAGCTTAGGGTGAAATTTTGGTACTTTTCGGATAACTTTCAATTTCTGAAGAATAGTGAAAATTACTAAATTATAAATAAAAACAACCTTTTTAATAGAAATAATTAATAGTGATAAATTATTAATTTGAGTGGTTTTAAAGTATATCTAGAATATATTTTTACAATTTAATACAATGTTGTTCATTGGATGTAATTTCACATTTAAACCAGATATAAACAAGTGTCAATCATTTGATAGTTATTATCTCTTAAAAACACACTATTTGTTTTGACGACGGGAATTAATTTTTAAATTAGTTAATGTAACTGATATATTATTAATTTGATAAAATAGAAATCATTTTTGAATTAATTATATCAAATATATCTTAGGCCTAATTTTTGGTATTTTTCTGGAAACTTTCATTTTTTGAAGAATAGTGAAACCACTAAGTGGTAGTTAAAAAACAGAATTTTTCATAAAACATAATTTTACCTCTTCTATGGGTTGAATTTAAAAAATCAGAGAGACACGGTGAATATCAAGCACTAAAATGTCGTTCAATGAGATGAAAATATTTTTTTGTGAATAGTAACTTTTTACTTTTTTTACCATGGTTAAAAGTAAATAGGGTAATTAAGGGTAAAAGTGTTATTATTCTTAACCAAACGCATGTAATAATTCTATTGGATAAGTTTAATTTGACAGAAAGAAAACTTAGGAATAAAATATGACCATTTAGGCCCACTTGGATTAGATTAGGATATTTATTATCAATTTATTTAAAGAAGGGTTAAATAGTTAAAATCAATGTTTAATAACTAAAGCATTTTTAATATAGGGTTATACATAAGATAAATTCAACTATAAATATTAATTATAAATATAAAAATATTTCCTACATAATGGTATTTTATTTGTAATTTTAGACTTAAAATAATTTTATTTATTTATGAAACAATGATGATGCAGTAATTATCTTATTAATCAAATATTGACATAATTGATCTTATAAATACCCAAATAAATGTAATTTTAAACTTTTTATGAATGAAAATAATTTTATATGTTAATAGGACATGTTAGTGTTGATTTAAATAAGTTTTCTCAAACTAATCATTCTGTTATGATTTTCACAAAAATCAATTACCAAATAGTGTCAAAATTGACATAAAATAGTTTTTAAAACAAATACTATATTATTAATTTTTATTTTATTCCTAAAAATCTAAGGTTTGGAAAAATGAATTATATAAGGTTAATATATTAATAATAAACAACTTGGGGTTCGTTTGTCTTGATATAGTACGTTTATTAACCTTATAGTGTAAGAAAACAAGAAGACACGGTAAATGTTAAATTATCTAACTTAAAGTTAAATCTCAATGATAAGGTTAAAATTGATACCTAAACTTTTCTAAATTCTATTGTATGATATTATTTCGACCCATCCCCACCTTAGATTAGAAATATATCAATTTGGAGCTATTAAAAACAGAATTTTACTTTATAATAAAATAATATTTTTAGTTATTCAAAAGGTTCCCCTCTCCTCCCTTATAAAAGGGCACCTCCTCCCTCTCTTACTCACACCACATTGACCCTTCAAGATCGGAAAAACCCTGATAATATCTCCTCTCCACATCCCTATAAACATCCTAGAGGTCCTTGTCTTCTTCTAAGACCAATTTTAGTGCCCTAACTGGAGGTCTCAAAGAGGCGCTTCAAAGAAGAGGTAATGCCCGTTACCAATTCATTCATCTTTATTTCTTCTTCCACTTGTTCTTATTTAGTTGATTAATTATGAAGTAATAACATCAGTATCACTGATATACTGATATGTTATTATAATTATGAAACAACCCTTTTCACCATCTATCCATCCTACAGAAAACGAAATCACCACGCGTGCGTACGTTCGGAATACCGTCTCCACGCCGTGGTGTAATCTATTTTCCACCACCACCATACTTGGATGGGTATAAGGGTTAAAGTAATGAATATATATGTTTATTGTAAATTGATATTGATTCTGTAATATTGTACATACACTTTAATACAGTTCCATGATCTTGGGTATGATATCATCACTCATGCATACGTACAGACTACCGTCTCCACGACGCGATGAGATTCACTCTCCATGTTAACCATTAATGAATGATTATAAAGAATATATAATGAATAATAATGAAATATATGACATAATGAAGCTAATGGATTTATTTATAAATACATATATATATATATATATATATATCATCTACTTAATTCCATTCAATTCAATAATGAAATGAAAACAGCGTTCATGCATACGTACAGACTACCGTCTCCATGAACGGTGTATTTCATTCCTTTTATCGACCTATAATATATATGTATATTATGAATATATATTATATATAAATCATTTTTTACATTATGTAATAATGTAAATCAGGATATATGTAATAATATCAACAACGAAAAGTCGAAACACGTACGATAAATGAAATGATTTTTCCCAAAACGCTACTTTTACATGGAATTTACAAAAGAACGGATAATATAAAGTCATAAGTGAAACTTATATGATATCATATCAACGTATATGATTATGTAATAAGTCAATGAAATTATTTAAATCATTATACAGGAGGCTCGGATCCATACAAAGCATATCAGACCTAAGGTAAGGGAAAATATCACAATCTCATTTTTATCTGAGATTTTTTATACTTTGGTATTTACTGGGGTGTATTTTATCATCCACATCCATGTTCGCTCAGTATATAATATTTCTTCCATCCACCTACAATTTTTTCAAATCCAGTTTTACCCTTCGGTGAGTTTTTAGTAAAGGATATGAAGGGAATCTTTTCTCATTTTTCATACGAAGTACTTTTTGACTTTCCGACAAAAGTACGAGAAGAATGTTTTTTTAACTTATACGGCACGAACGGATTTTTACATTTTTAAAAAGACTTATTTTCATGAAGCTTCCTCAAAAATATTTCATGACTTTTTTCAACAAAATCTTTTTCTTTTAAAATTTCACAACATTTTTTGAAGAGAAAATGATTTTGAAGAAAAAAGGATATTTTCCTCAAGAATTCATTTCAAGTATTTTATCAAAACCATTTTTGATCTAAAACAACATTATTTCATATGTGTTTGTTTCATGTATAATTTTTCTATTCTTTACATGGTTTCAGTTTTCTTATTATGAAATTATATCCAATTTTTTATATGGATTATGTGATGATGGGATGATGTTAATGAAACCAATTTTATTTATTGGGATTTTATGAATGATGTATGTTTATAATGTGGCACAAGTAAGAATGATTTCATTATGAGATGTGTGGAACCTATATCTCCCTCCAATGCATTGGGTAAAGATTTTATATCTCATGAGATAGACATGGCTGGAATGGTATGTTAATCCGGTTCAGTGTAACAAGACTGAAACGAGGAGTGAACTCGATTCAGAATGGGACTTTGTCCACTAAGATGGTCTTGGCAGCAATGCCTTGGCTACTATGGAAATCATTACATGTGCTTAATAGATGGAACAATTACATGTTTTATTCTTCTACTAAGTAATCGTGATTTATGTTCCTTTATGATCTATGCCTTATGTACTTCCACGATTTATTTCTTTGCTCAAGATTTTGATGTTTAAACATTATGTTCATGTTTTTAAGTTCAAATGTATATGGTATGATTTATTTCATCCTTGCTTACCCATACTGAGCATGTGAACTCACCCTTTTTATGTTTTATTTTTCCCCAGGATTAAAAGAAAGGTGTTAGGTAAGGAAACAAAAAGTGGAAGATCTTATGGGAGATATTGAAGATCTTTCACCACAATTAGAAGATTATATTCCAAGATTCCAAAGACACTAAACTATTACGATCCTTGTGTGTCTGTTTTTGTTATGTATTAAGTGTTCTGTAAATGTAATGTAATCTCCATGTACGTCAAGCTTTGGGTCTCTAAAATTACAGTTCGTATCATTGGAAGTTTATTAAAAACATTAGAAGATAGATTTTGAAAAACTATAATTATGGAACATTACCCTAAGATAAACATTGAGGATTAGTATAGAAGAGGATCATGGAATTTTGGTAATGTAGACATTTTGTTTGTTCTCCATGAAATATATCATTTATTAGACATAAGTAGGTAGAGGGAGCTTTGGAAAAGATGTACCTAGGAGGGAGAACTCTAAGAAAGAGTTTCGATCTTGACCTAGGGTATCCTGGTACACGACAACAGGCCTTGATGCACTCTAGGTTACATCAATCCCAGTGGATATGATTATCATAATTCACATTTTCTTTACAAATCATTATAAAGGATTTATAATTAATTACCTCATAAAATAATTTTTTTATGATTAATGATTATATCAATAAAGTGTTCAATTTATGTTTAGTGTTTTTCTTGTTTGAAATTATGTATTGCAATTTATAATATAATCTACTATATGCCATTATTTAGAAATGGAGACTAGTGAATGTAATGGAAACCATATCAATGCACATAATCCATGTAGGTATCTCCCTCCTAATCATGATATTTGTAGTGGAGATAGTGATGAAACAGGTGATGATCAACTTATCATCATACTAGTACACCACACTCAGGTTATGAATAATAACCTTACCCATATGGAGAACCCTGATCCACAACACAGAGGATCAATGTTAAACTGCTTCATGAGGAAACAACCACCAACATTCAATTAGACGACAAATACATTTGTACCTTCGAAATGGATAAGTTAATTATATAAAATATTTCATGCTTTGGGGAGTAGCGAAAGTGGAAAAGTTTTCATGGTAGTCAATCACCTCACAGGAGATGCAGATCAATGGTGGTCATTAATTAAAAACACAAAATAGGATGAAGAAGTATCAAATATAGAATGGGGATGTTTAATGATATTTTCATAGAAAAATATATTCATCGTGACCATAGAGTTAATATGGAAGGACAATTTCTGAGTCTAATTCAAAAAGAGGATGAGAATGTCAAAAAGTACGAGGCTAACATTAACAGGTTAGCAAGGCATGCAGAAAATTATATACATAACCCAATGAGTAAGATTGATCGATTATTTGATGGGATAAAACCATTTATTTGTCGGGAATTAGTCTCACAATAATTATTATCATAAGAATGTATTTTATAATGTGTTATGAAGATATAAAATGAATTCCTTAAGTCTTACGACATTCAATCCAAGAAATAGAAGAAGAGATCTACTGAACAGACTAGATTTGTAAATTATGGGAAGAAGGAAAATTTTTAATATCCATCCTACAGTAAATGTGGGAAGAAAAACCACGATACTTGACTGAAGGGAATGGTAGTGTGTTACAAGTGTGGTGAAAAAGGCCACCAAGCTCGTGATTGTAAGGGAAGGAAAGTGTATATAAATTTTAAAATCTTCAATTTTAGAGAAAACGGTTATTATGCAAATGAATGTCTTATGTTACTAGGAAATGTATCTTAGAAAAGGTCAATGGAGCAGGACCAAACTTATGCGATGACTTTTATTGAGTTTGGTGCTCTTAAAGATATGGGGTCATGTAATTTAATGGTTTCCCCAAGTTTAGAAAATGCTTTATTTGATTTTGGATCATCTAATTATTTCATATCTTCAAAATTTTATATGAAAATTAGATATTTCAAATTTTATTTAACAAAGGATTTTTCAGTCAAAACTCATAAGGGAAGTATTATTGCAAAAAAAAAATTTATTCAGTCCCCATTAGGGAAAATAAATGTTCTTTTTCTACCGATATCATCATCATAACCATGATGAAATTTTATATAATCCTCAACATGGATTGGATTTTAGAACATGATTAAAAAAATTACGATAAGAAAGAGGTTACAATTTTTTATGATGATAAGAATTACCTTATCAATAGAGTAGAAAGGTCAACCCACAATTCTTATCTAGATCCGCCCCATGTAGCTGAACTAAATTCAATTATTGAGGAGGAAGATAATGAAATAACAATGGGTGAGGAAAGTAATGTTCAAATATTAGATGTTCTTATTGTTCAATGTTGATGTGTTTCTAAAGGATTTACGTGGACATTCTCCAGAACGATAAATTGAGTTTTCCATTGTAATAAATCTTGGTTTAAGGCCCATATCGAAGACCCCATAGAGAATGGACACAGTGGATTTAGTTGAACTAAAAAAACAACTTCAATAAATGAGTAATAATATATTTATTCACCCTACTGTTTCTCTATGGGGAAACCATGTTATTTTTGTTAAGAATAAATTTGGATTTATGATGTTGTGCATTGACTATAGGGAGATCAATGCATTAAAAATAAAGAACAACTATCCCCTACCTCTCCTTGATGATTTATTTGATCAACTTCATGGAGCTAATTATTTTTCAAAGATTGACCTTTGATCTAGATTTCATCAGTTTTGTGTGAATAAGGAAGAAATTCTGAAAATATCATTTCAAACCAGGTACGGGCATTATGAGTTTACAGTTATTCCTTTTATACTGACAAATGCACACTTTGGTTGCATGGATCTAATGAATAGTGTTTTCAAGGAATATCTTGATGACATTGTAGTGGTTTTTAATGATAATATCTTGGTTTTGTCCAAAAAATACAAAGATCATGGAAGTCACACACACACTATTCTGAAAACCCTCAGAATAAATGAATTATTTGAAAAGTTTAGAAAATTTGAATTCTAGCTTCAAAAAATTTCTATTCTTGTCCATATTGTCCCTAAGAATGGATAATCTGTTGATCCTTCCATGAAAAGAGAAATACATGAATTCCCAATACCGACAAGTATAACTGAGGTATGTAGTTTTATTTGTTTAGAAGGTTATTATTGGTGTTTCGTCCAGAATTTTCCCTAATTGGCTAACCCATTAACCAATCTCACACGTAATGTTGATAATTTTTTTGTACAAAAGAGTTTGAATATGGTTTTGATAAAATAAATAGAAGATTAATCAATGATTCCCTTTTGAATCTACCATCAATGAATGATAGGTTTGTTATTTATAGTGATTCTCCAAAGAAATGACTTGGTTGTGTCCTGATGTAGAATGATATGGTTATTACCTGTGCATCATAATAGCTAAAAATTCATGAACAAAACAACCCAATGATGATCTTGAGTTAGCAATTGTAATCTTTTCTTTGATGATTTGGAGACACTAACTCTATGGAGACAATATCTCTTTGGTGAAAAAAATGTGAGATATATACTGATCACAAGATTTTGAAGTTTATTTTCTAAAAAAACTCAATATAAGGCATTGACTATGGCTTCAACTACTCTAGGATTATGATATCACTATAAACTAACACTTGGAGAAGGAAATAAGGTGGAAGATGCACTGAGAAGAAAGGATCGTGGAGATTTGAACAAGATGTAAGTTGAAAATTATCCTATGATTATGGATATTGTAATGATGAATATGGAAGTATTCATGAAAGGTGAAACATAAATACATTTTCAAATGGTTTCTAAACCATCATTACTAGAAATGATAAAAAGTTATCAAACTAATGATGGGGAGTTTCAATAAGAAAATTAAAGCTGTGAACGATGGGATATTGATTGACATCGTATATGAAGATGGAATTTAGAAACTAGGGAAGAGAAATTATGTTCCTGACTTACCTGATCTAAAAAGGGAATTATTGGATGATAGTTATAGCTCCTATTTCTCTATACACCCTTATAGCACTAAGATGTACAGTGATTTGAAGGAACATTTTTTGTGGGACAACATGAAGAGAGATATTTCTAATTATGTGTCAAGGTGTATGTTTTGTCAACAATTGAAATCTAGAAGACAACATCCTAGAAGAATCATGCATCCTCTTCCTATATCTGAGTGGAAATGGGAGGATATTATGATTGACAATGTCAGGGGACTAACAAATACTCCTAGAAGGAATGATGCAATATGTGTCATTGTTGACCATCTTACCAAGTCATCAAATTTTCTTTCTTTAAGAGAATATTTACCACTTGAACATTTAGCAAGATTATATATTAATGAAGTTATAATATTTCATAGAGTACCCATATAATTTGTTTTTGATCATGATCCCTATTTTACATCAAGAATCTGGAAAAGTCTTTTGAAGGACTTGGATATTGAACTTCTTTTGAGCAATACCTACTACCCAAAAAATAATGTCCAATCAGAATGAACTATTCAAGCCTTAGAATACATATTTAGATCTTGTTCACATGACATTCAAGGTATGTGGGATCATTTTTTTACCTCTGGTAGAATTTTTCTACAACAATAGTTTCCATTCAACTATTTCGATGGAATAATATGAAGTGTTATATGGAAAGAGATGTCACACACCAACTTGATGGGATTATATTGGGGAAAGAAAAATCATAGGCCTATAACATGATGAGGAAACAATGGAAAAGGTGAAGGTTATCCAAACCCACCTCAAATCATCTTAATGTAGGAAAAACTGATAAACTAATAACTGAAGGAAGGATTAGGAATTTCAAGTAGGATATAATGATTTCATTAAGGTGTTTCCATGGAATGGTGTTATATGTTTCCATAAGAAGGGTAAATTTATTCCCAGGTACATCAGACCGTTAGACATTCTAGAATAATATTTGAGTTCTAACTTATCATTTCGAAATGCCTCAAAGACTCTCCAATGTTCATGATGTGTTCCACATATCACTATAGAATAAATAAATGTCGGAACCAACACATGTACATTTCTATGAAGAAATAGAAATAAAATATGATCTGTCTTATTGTGAAGAGACTATCATAATTCTTGATACCATAGAACAAGTGTTGAGAAATCGGATAACTCCTCTAGTGAAAGTTATATGGAGAAACCATTAGATGGAAGTGGTAACCTGGGAACCCAAGGTACATATGATAATAAACCACCTGAATATTTTTATATTTTAGAATTTTTTAGGAATAAATTATATTATGTAGGGGAGAATGTATCTCCCCATGTTTCTATTGTACTTTTCTCTTTGAATAACGAAATAGCGTGCATTGTAAGCAACATTATTTTTTAACACACCCCGACCAATCAAGAAAGAAATTATGAATAGTAAATCCAACTTTTTGAAATTTTTTAATATTAATTTTTTAAAATGGACTTCATCTTTGGATTTGGAATATCTGAATTAGCATAGGGTTAATTTTTGGAATTTTTCTAATAACATTCAATTTTGGATGAATAGTACGAAAAATTGAGTTATTTTTTAAAACTAAAATTTAATTTAAATAATTACTTATTTTTTAAAAATTTATATTAGGTGAAAATAGATTCATAATATCTATATATGTAAAATGTAATTCATTAGAGTTATTGTATAATAATATAAGATATATACAATTTTATTGAACTTTATACCATATTTTTCCCACCTTCTAGGCGCATTTGTAAATTTGCATAAAACATAATTTGGCAGCTTTTGTGAATTGAATTTCAAAAATTAGAGAGACATTGTTGATATCTTTAAGTAAAATACGGTTCAATGAAATTAAATTTTGTTTGGTGAATAGTAACTTTTGACTTTTATTTACCATGATTAAATGTTAATGGGGTAATTAAAGATCAAATTATATTATAGTTACACGAAGACATGTACTAATTCTATTGGATATGTTTATTTCAACCAAAATCAATCTTAAGAATAAAATATGATCTTTTTGGTCCACATGGATTAGATATGGACATTTATTCTTATTTTATTTCGAGAAGAGTTAAAAGTGTTAAATTCAATGTTTAATATCTAAAACATGGTTAATATAGTGTTATACATAAGTTATACTGGACTATAAATATTCCTTATAAATATAATAAAATTTCCTACATAATGGTGTTTTATTTATAATTTTTAGATATTATATAAATAAATTTATTTATGACACAATAATGATGTCGTTATTAGATTATTAATGAACCCCTAAAATAATTGATAATATAAATATCCAAATAAATGTGAATTGAGACTTATGATGTATTACACTAATTTTCTAGGTTAATATATAATTTTAGTGTTTATTAAATTATTTTTTTTCAAAGTGATAATGTTTTTAGGGCTTTCGCAAAAACAAAATACTAAATAATGTCAAAATTGACATAAATGAGATTTTAAAAGAAATATTATATTATTAATTGATATAATTTTTCATAAAATCTTGGGTACCACTGAAGTACATTGAAAAAAATAGATATATTAATAATTAACCTCTTGGGTTCCTCTTGGATTTTTATATAATGGTTATTATCCATTTATTATAATAATACAAGAATAAATGGTAAAATTAAAACAATTTAACTAAGAGTTAAATTTAAATGATAAGGTTAATATGGTGACCTAAACCAATCTAAAACATATTTTCTAAGATATTTTCTACCCATCCCCTCCTTATCCTTTAAATAAATCATTCCAGATCCATTATAAATTGAATATGATTGTATAATATAATAATATTTCAAGCTTTTCTTAATGTGACCCTCACAAATCTTATAAAAGGTTACTTCCCTTTATCTCAAAATAACACCTCAAATGTCATTTGGAACGGCTAAAACCTACTCATATATTCTCCCAAATACCATAACTTTGACCTAGATGCCTTACATTGATTATAAAGACATCATAAAGAGCCATTTTGATCAACTCAAAAGGAAACACTCGAATAAGTGGTGATAATTTCACAACCTCTTTCAATGTTCTTTTTATCTTCCTCTTCCTCTTTATTTATTGTTTCCATACCAACATAATAACTCTAGTTCCTAATAAAATAAAAGTTTTTATTATAAATATTTTGCAACCATTTTCACTATTCTATACATCCAATGAAAGTAAATTCACCATAAGTGTGTATGCATGGCTTCCTGTCTCCACGTCGTGGTGTAGTTTGCAATACAAAAACTTATTTATATGGATGGTTATAATAATGAGTATAACAGATGTAAATAATAAATATTACATTTTAATGATTCTATATATTTGTTAATCTATCCAATTATGTATGATTTCACCATCAATAGAATGGTATTGTTGCTCATGTGTGTGTACATATTACCATCTACATGAACACTATGAGATTCATTCCGCAACGTAACAATTCAAGAATAAATTTCATTTTATGATAAAAAAAAATATTTTTTATGAACCTAATATCATTATTTAAATGAATCAAATACATCATATCCATATAAAACATGGATTACGTAACAAAATATATAATGGAAAACGAATTTGTTAATACCTGAAACAATGATAGTACTAAAATATTATTAGCAATGTAATATTAGAAGATCATATAAGATATCATATTTATGTATGTGGTTCTTGTATAATTTTATAACCATTAATTGACTATTATACAATAGGTTAATGTACCATCGACTATGGAAAAGTACAAGGAATGTGGTAATTCTACAATCTATTCATTATTCGAGGTTGTTTATACGTGAGTATCTACTAGAACCTCTTTGTCATCAACATCCGTGATTCTTAAAAATGTATTTCAAAACATTTTTACTATTT
The DNA here is from genome assembly GCA_963277665.1 of Viscum album. Lineage (NCBI taxonomy): Eukaryota > Viridiplantae > Streptophyta > Magnoliopsida > Santalales > Viscaceae > Viscum > Viscum album. The sequence goes on along the minus strand of OY728146.1, from coordinate 1,627,933,366 downwards.
CCTATACTATGGTTTAATTTCATTTATACCCTTTATTGACTTTTTATAATAATTTTATAAAGGAATCATTCTGTCTTTTTCTAAACAAGATCATTTACAACACTTTCAGACAAATTAATAAAATAATTTTTTAACTTATATGGGAAGTGTGTCTATTATCCACCATTATAATATCTTCAATGATTAACTTGAAATCATATAAGAATATATTAAAAAGAAATGTTTTCGTTTATGATTATGTGATTTTTAATTTATTTCAAAAAATAAAGATATATTTCTCTCAAATAGTTTTGATTTCATATATGTTAACATCCATTGATGGATTTTACACATGTTTGAAGTTAATTTATTATACAAATTTCGATATTTTATGGTATGTTTTGTGATTCTGTTGACTATGGATGTGTTATTTTTATACCATTCATGGTTTGTGGATAATGTATTGACATTTCATATTCCACTTTTAATACGAATGTTTATGTTATGTTTCAACATTTTCATATGAAGAATGAATTGGACATAGTAAGTGATTTGTAGAGCCCTCTATAACAAATCAATGCATTTGTAATTCTAATGAGACAAACTAGTGTCTTTTAATAAAGCCTTGACAAAATATTATTTGTAGTCTTGGCACGAGGCCTTGACTATGTCATTAGGATGTCCGAAATTATGTATTCCATCATTATGAAATTGGCAATTGATATGTCATGTGATTATTCAACAAGTAGAATATCCCTGTGAGTAAGTAAATGAAATTATTTTATTTATATTTTCTATATTATACTGAAGTATAGATTTAAAAGGCTTATGTTTTATTCTTATAAATTGCCTTATAAGTTTATGCTTATTTATGAAAAATTCTTCAATAATGTTATGCTTACTGAACATCTGAGAACACCCCTTTCGAGGTTTTATTTTTCTCAGGATATGAAGAAGTATTTTATCGTTGTACTGCAAGGATATGCTAATGGATTTAAGAGTATTCAATGGGGAAAAATTTTGTTGTTGTTTTTATCTCATTATGTATTGTAAAACATATTTTTGTATCTACTACTTCAAATGATACTAACCTCATTGGTCTTTCATGAAATGATCCATTGTGATCATTCCAATGTTATGTAAAAATACACTGACATTGGGTAACAAGGGTCGGGGAGTTACAATTTCAGTTTTTCTTAAATAACACCCTAACGTCTAATTTTATGAAAAATGGCCTCTGATACTAGCTATAAGGCCCCATCCTTAAAGATTAAAAAATCATGAGTCAAGTCACTAATTCACATTGAGGATATTTTTTAGGTTTGGAGTTTTTATAGAATTAGGACATAACTATTACATTACATCTCAAATGATAACAATGAGTAAACTTCTAATCAATATCTATTTTTTCATAAAATAAAAAACTCTTGAAGGAAAACAGTAATTATTTTCTTGATGAATATCTTATTGATTTCATCCTTTCTCTTACGCATCCTTAATCCCTATGAAAACATTTCAAAAACATGGGATGAGCATTAAAATATTAGTAAGTGTTATAAAATAATGAGAGAAAACAGTATTCCATCAGTACATATAAAACATAATCACTTTAACATACCTCATGAAATCATAAGATTTATGAATAACACATGGATATCGAAAATCATAAAGGTAACTTGTGGAATCCATAACACACTTACATTGTAGTTTCATAGCTACTTAGGGTGTTACGTTTGGAATACCTATCAAATTATATTCCTTAAATGTCTTAGTAGAAACATTAAAATTTACCTCTTTCGCATTACCCAATGCATTGGAGAGTTATCTCAGGCTCACCAGCCCTAAGATTAGCACGGAAGCAACCATATACGTTGTAAATCCCAAGAATCAGAACATAATCATAACACATAAAACAATAATAGAGTAATGATAAAATTTCCCAATTGTAATCATAAAATATTTGTTCAAGATATTGATTTAATCAATGCTTTCTCAAGACCATTTTGAAGACCATTTAAAATAGTTAATAAAGATATTTTTGATTCAAAGTGTCCCCTAACACTTTGAAAATTTTAATGTAATTAGAATTTTAAAACATTAATATCAAAATAAATAAATCATAAAAACATTTCAAAGACATGGAATTTAATTATAATTATTTAAAATATTTAATCTATACAACATTTAAAATAATGTTTTAGTTAAAAAGTCTATATCCACCCGAGAAAATACATAAATAAATACAATTAAATAATAACAATAAACCAAACCTAAAATATTGATAACAAGAAGATTCATAATATTATTTTTCTAAAGGTATTATATACACCTTATAGGATAATAAAGGTGCACAATATCAAGCCATTCCTCAATGAAATGATATTGAGATGTATTCTGTCAGGATAATTCTGTAGCCTAACAGCGTCACATTAAAATTCAGGAAATGAGTTGATGAGGGAGTAATGGGACTATCATCACATGGACATAAAATTTACAGAAATTCAGTTATTGAATAAAATATCCCAACATATTAAATTTAAATTAAAAGAAATAAAAAAAAAATCCTTTTACTAATAGACGAGGGAGAAAAGATCCCTCACAAAGAACATAGCATAACATTAATGATAAACCAATTAAAAAAATATGCGTGAAAAAAAATCGACCCAATATAAGTATATATTAAGTTTAAAAAAATCATAGGTCATTAACACATATTAATATCATGATATAATCAAGAAGTATAATACTAACCCAAATAATAGAAATTGGGTTAATATGTTCCCTTTCCTCATGTCCGACTTATCTTGTATGTTCCATGTTCTCCCAAAATAATAAAATTAAGTTAATTTATACTATATTAATAACCTTTTTCAAGTTTATTATTCCTTTTATATAACTTGTTAAATTGATATGACAATTAGATAATTATTTGAGTTCATATCGGGCATTTTGTCTTTGTTCGGAACATGAGTCAAAAATGAACTTATCATAATTACAAATTGTCCATGTGGTCAAAAGTCCATTATCCCCATAATTATATTAATGAATTAGATTTAATATATATCATATATATCCAGTATAAATGTATTTATAATAATCCATATCATCTTAATATACAAAAATGAAATGCACTGTTCATAGAGACGGTAAGTTGTACGTACGCATGAATTCTACTTTCACTTAATTTTTTTCATTTTTAAAGGATTGAAAACAAAATGTTACATAGTTATCTTATTATTAAATTATAATATAATATTTTATATATTTTATATAAGTTAATTAATACCTTCTTTTATACATTCCATGAATGGTATGAAGAAGTCATATCACTTTGAGGGGCGGTTGTCTGCACTTCCACAAATGAAATTATCATATTTACCCATGATGGAAACCATAAATGTATGATATAAATGTAAAATAATGATGCATAGATACAATATAGATATAATATATATCTCATATAAATAAATTTCCACCATAATGTACACCATGATAGGCAGTTGGAGATAATTGAACAATCATCATTTCGTGAGGCAGTAGTTCGTTATCCACTGAAACAGTATGATCATATCCATTAGATAGAGGTGTGCAGAAGTATTGTTATAAAAATTTCCATAAAACCCCATTATATTTGGGATAATTTTTTTGTTATAAAATAATGGAATAAATATATTTTAGGGGTTTTGAGAAGGAAAATAAATGAAAAGAACTTGAGTGATGATGTTACCTTTAAATCGGGTAACTCTCTTTTGTTTGAACCAAAAGTTTTTCTTGAATTGACTTCTTCCAAAGAGAAGGGTTTTATGAGTAATATAGAGATGTTGGGAGATTATATTGGAGTATTATGAACAATATTATGGGACTGAGGGGTGTGAGTAATGTTTAGAGGTGATGTCCTTTTATATGCTGGACGAGGGGCTCTTTTGGAATGATTTCAAATATTATTTTAATATAAATTGATTTTGAGTTTCAAAAGATCCAAAACATATTAAATTTTATTATAAGATGAATATAAGTCGAACTAATGTCATACTATAATAATTATAAATGTTTTTTATATTTTTTAATCATTATCATTTTTATTCATCCCTTTGGTAACTTTTTTATCTTTTACCATGTCTACAAGAATATTCATACTATGTGGTTAGTATATTTACTATAAAATTTCAAAAGACCTAAAATGGACCATTAATGACATTTTTAATATCATATATGTTATCTAGATGAGGATTTTATTTGTAGGACTATTTTATGATTTAATAACATATTATTTTATTTAAAACTCATTTATATCAATTTTTATATTATTCTTATCATGACTTTTTAAAAATATATAACAAAGTGATTAATTTAAAAAAACATCATTAATTATAAAAAAAAGACATAATCATCCATAAAATTAGTGTATGGCATAAAAAGTTTCAAAATTAATTTATTTTAATATTTATAATCTCATTTATTTTAAACATTCATTAATGATGTAATCAATAAAACATCATTGGGTCATAAATAAATTTATTTATTTGATGTTGAAAATTTATATATAAGTTACTATCATGTGATAAATATTTTTATATTTCTAATAACTATCTATAGTAAAAGATATAAATTATATAATCTCACATTTAAATTGTTTTCGAAAAAAATACATGTTTATTATATTTTTATTTTTTCAATAAATGAAAAGTTATTATTGTAATTATCTTACCCAAGTGGATTTAGATTGCAAAAAGTTCTACCCAATGATTTTATTGATCATCTATGACTCATCCAATAAGTTTAGGTATAAGCTTCCAACTTTAAACATTACATGATCTTGAATTATGTCAAGAGTTCTCATTGAGGATCTTTACAGGTTTACCGTTTTAGATAATTAGGACATAACTATTTAATAAAAACTTGTAAATTACATGTAGAAACTACTACTCAGTATCCATTTTTCATAAAATAAAAAATCATAAAAAGAAAGATGTCTACTTCCATGTTATAGACAACCTGACTTTTCCTTGATCTCATCCTTAATCCTATTCATATTTAAGTCATGTGGAAAACATTTCAAAAACATGGGATGAACATAAAATACTCAGTAAGGGTTATAAAATAAGAATTAAATCATTATCCAATAAATAAATACAAATAAATTAAACTATAATTATAAATCTTAACATTCCTTTTGAAATCATACAATTTATGAATAACACACAGAAGTCATATAACATAAAGGTAACTTATGGAATATAAAACATACTTACATTGAATCTATCATAGCTAAAAAGGCAGTTATGTTGGAATACCCATTATAGTTTATTATTTAAATCTCTTAGGAGAAACATTAACATTTAACTCTGTGATGTTACCCAATGCATTTGAGAGCTATCTCGGGCTCAACTTCCCTATGCTTATCAAAGAACCACCTATATACATAAAAAATGTCCATGAACCATATCATATTCATAACACATAAAAAACATGAAGTAAAGATAAAACTTAAACATATTAATCATAATATATCATTTTAAAATATTGAAATAATCAATTCATTCTCAAAACCATTTTAAATTCCATTTAAATCAATTAAAAAGGTGATTTTTTGAATCAAAGTGTCTCATACCACATTGAATCTTTTGAATGAAATTTTAATTTCAAAATAATAATGTACATATAAAAATATCCTTAAAACCATTTTTCAAACATGGATATTAGTGGAAATGATTTATAATAATAAATCATTAAAACATTTAAAATGATATTTTAGTTAAAGTGTTCTAATCCAAATCAGAGATAGCTGAATACAAATAATTGATGATTAACATTAAAAAAAGATTATAATATCATTATAATAAGTAGATTAATGATATAATACATTAAATGGTAGTATATACACCATATAAAAGTGAATTCGTGTATAAAAATGAATATGTCTTAATAGAATGTAAATTAAGATAAAGTCCCTTGAAAAGATCATATCCTTAGATTAAAGACAAATCAATGACATAATTATGGGTGAAAAATAAAAATAAACCTAATAAAAGTGGATATTAACTCTAAAATAACCATAGTTCATTCACACATATTTATTTAAGGGCATAACCAAGAAGTAGAAGTTTAACCCAAAGAATTGAAATTGGGTAAAAAAGTTCCCTTACCAAAATTCAATAGCCTAACTACATCACTTTAGAATACATAAAACGAGTTGATGAGAGAAAAAATGGTATCACATCACAAGTAAATAAAATTTAATACAGTAAGGAAATATAATAACAAATACCAACCTATGAATATGTAAATTAAAAGGCATAAAAAATGAAGACTTTAACTAAAAGAGAAATGTTAAAGGTTCCTTTACCAATTTGGTAACTTATGAATCACTCACCCCATGATAGAAGGATAATAAAATGAATAATTAAATACCCATAAATTGAATTAGATTACACAATTAACAAAATAATTGTCAGTACATACACCAAAAAAATGAAATAGTAGAAAATATTGCATTAATCTCACGGGAATGAAAACGTGAGATGAAAACCCCTTACCACATTATAATCAATCTAGACGTATAAAAAAAGTTAATAACAACCAAATTAATCACATAATATCATTAATATTAAAATAACCAATAAAATATATATCAAATTTCATGGAACAATACACCACATGAAATAAATAAGATCCAAATAGTGGAAATATCATGAAATTAAATGTAACATAAGAAACCCCATACCTCAAGTCTGGCTTCTCTTGTATGCTCCTTGTTCTTCCTGATAATAAACATCAGTTAATTTATAATTTCTTAAGAACCCTTCTCAGTTTTATTATTCCTTTTATATCACCCATTACCTTTATATAACAATTTTTTAATTATTTACTTCATATCAGACATTTTTATTATGTTCACAATTGGAGTAAAAATGAACTTTTTTTAATTACAAGTTGTCCCTATGGTAAATAATACATTATCTCCAAAATGATATTAATGATTTAGATATATTCTATATCATATATATCATATATATATATTTATAATATTAAATGAAATTTAAAGATATGAAATGAAATGCACTGTTAATGGAGATGGTAAGCCGTACGTATGCTTGAACGATACATTAATTTCGATTTGATATTTTATAGAATGAAAACATAATGATACATAGGTATATTATAATTATAGTATTTTATGATATTTATGTCACATAATTTCATAATTTCATCCTTTATACATTCCATTTATGTCATGAATGAATCATATCACCTTGAAGGGGCGGTAGTCAAACTTCCTAAAATGAAATTATTGTGTTTGCACATATTGGAAAGAATAAAGGTGTTTTTGTAAATAAAAACACAAAATCATAGAGAAACCATAAACATAATATATATCATATATATATATAGTTACATAATAAATTCCACCATGAGATTATGTTTTAGATATTTTTACAATAATTATTTCTTGAGGCAGTAATTTGCCTTCCACATAAATAGTATGTTCGTATACATTTGATGGAAGTGTGTGGAAGTTTAGTTACAAAAACTTATATAAAAACCTAGAATATTTCAGATACTATTTTTGTTATAAAATAATGCAATAAAGAGAGTTTAGGGGGTTGGAGATGTAAAATAATATAAAATAACTTAAGAGAAGATGTTACCTTTAAATTGAGTATATCCCTTTGGTTGGAACCAAAAGAATTTCTTGAAGTTATTTCTGCCTTAGGTAAGGATTCTATGTGGAAGATAGAGAAATAGGGATCATAACTGTGTAGAGTTTGGATGACATAAGGGGCATATGAGGTGTGAGTAATGTGTTAGAGGTGATGGATTTTTATAAGGGGGAGGAGGGGAACTTTTAGAATGGTTGAAAATAATATTTTATTATACAATGTTTTTTAGTTTCTAAAGGTAAAAAACTCATTAAAGTGGAATATAATATGACTTATGTCTGAAAAAAAATCATCAAATAAAAATTGGATAGGTTTTGGATATTGATTTAATTTTTATAATCTTATTATTTTTAATCCTTCATTAATGATGTAAACACTACATCATTATTGTGTCATAAATAATGTTTTTTATATGATGTCTCAAAATTTTAAAATAAATACCATGGAATATGATATATTTTTTTATTTATAATAAATATTTATAGTTCAAGATATGACATATATAACCCCATGTAAAAATTGATTTACTAAACGATATATGTTTATGTAATTTCTGTAATTACTTCAAATAAATTAATATAAAGTGTCATTTTCACTCATAAGTGGCCCCATGGGGTCCCAAAATCGACCCAAGGATTACCATGGTTAGAAATGTATCAAAAAATTGTATTAAGATATATGTTAGGGTAAATTTAATTTTATTATACTATTATTGTTTACATTTATTTACCCTTATTACCACTCAACCTTGGTAAATAAAATATTTATTGATGTAAATATTCATAATGTCTAAAAATAAAAGATACATATTTAAATAATTTTGACCTCCTAAATATAAATATTGAATCCATTTTTCCAATTTCAAAACACATAAGTGGTAGAAATTAAATTTAAATTAATTCCTATTGTCAAAAAAAGCGTGTTTTTAAGAAATTATAACAATCAAAAGATTAACACTTTTTTATGTCCAATTTCAAAGTTAAATTACTTCCAATGACCAAAATTGGATTAAATGGGAGAAACATAATATAATTACAAATTTAAGCTAATTAAAAAAATAATTTAAACAAATAAATAAATTATATTAAAATGACGTTTTGAATTAAAATACAATAATTTTTACTATTCATTAAAAAATGGACATTATTTGGAAAATACCAAATTTTCATCCAAAGTAAATTTTGATTTCATGGTTATTAAGAAGAATATTATTTTGACAAATTATTCATATAAAAGTGAAAACAACTAGATTTAAAAAGTTTTTACCATCAAAATAGGGTAAGATGATCTTTTAAAGGATATTAGAGCATTTAAGATTAAAATCAGATTCAATCTTATTTTAATCCTCTAAAATTATTTTATAAATAAAGAAACATTTAACAAATATGTGTAATAATTTTTTTAGTTCTATTTATTTCCACTATTACAACAGTTAGGCTTTAACTATAATTTAAAATAATAATATTATATTATTATTTTTCAGTATAACAAAATGTTGTGTGCGAAATAAGAATTCAATGAAATCTGTTGTTTTGTATTAGGTACACCCTCAAACATAAAATCCATTTTAATGTAAAATTAATAATTAATTAGTGAATGTTATAAAATATGAAAATACCATATTCTTTATTTTCTTGGGATGTTACATCCTTCCCCCTTTCGAGAAGTGCATTTTCAAAATTTTAAAATTGTGCTCAGAAACTTCATTTAATGTCCCACATCGGAAAAAGAGTAAATAAGTCAATCATAATAAAATAAATGAAGAGAAGTAATAAGGTTACCAGAGAAAAAAGTTATTTGGATTCCATGAAAACATGGATATGGAGGAGAAAACAAACCATTATGTTCTGATGGAGAGTGATAGAAAACATGATTATGAGAAAGTTAACCACTAGAAAATCACAAACATGTGATGGATTAAACAGTCTTTGATTCCCCAGTAGTAAAATTTAACGAACAAAGTGTTTTTTAAGTTAGTTTTCATATTTTGGAGGAATTTATTAATTAACATAACTAAAAACATAAGGAAACTTACTTACATGTCATGAAGACTTTCATACATTAGTATATTTTTACCAAAAACTCATCTTATCTAAAAAATATGAGTATTAAAACTAGCATAGTCACATTAAAAGTGCTATAATCAACTTATAGGTTTTCACATAATCTACGAAATATAAAATATATTTCTCGTATCATTAGACATCATCCAAAACCTAAATGGTTAGTACGAGATTAGATAATCCCAAATAAGGATAATCCGTTATAAAGATAAATAATACTATTAATCTCCAAAATTCAACAAATAATACCCAATGTTTAATAAATACCATTCATTATAGAAATATCCTTAAAATTATTCAATATAAAACTAATATTGAAACCCAAAACATAGAGGAATTTGATCACATAGTCTTCCACGATAAATTTTAACATTTATCTCCAAATAACATTGACTACTCATGAAGACTCATAGTAAAGTGTAATTAACATAATCACATGTCTTCTATGATAGGTTATTCATTTCCTTAAATAACCCAAATCTCCATATGTCCCCAATAAAAAAAATAGAATCCTCTAATATTAAATTTCAAACATTACTCGACAAATGAGATCCTATAGTATTCAATGTTACATAACCATATAATGTTATCCAGAAGATAGAACACCTTATAAAATAACCTTTATCAAATAATCCCCAAATCATTTTCCTAAATCAAGGATATCCATTTAATAAAACATAAGTTCCCAAAATTAACTTATTCTCGATCCATAAAATTTTTTAACTAAAAAAATTAAGTCATTCTAACTAGGGAATTCATGTAGGCTAGTGGTAGGAGTTGTGCCCTTGTCGCCCTTCAGTTGTGGGTTCAATTTCTGTAGCCATACCAGATGCGACGGGATGTCATCAATCTTACAAGTAGTCCCTTTTTATAAAACTCAAAAATAACCCTAAAAAGTTTTAACCTCAATGGTTTTCTTATACCATTCATTTTCATCCGAATACATTAAGGCCTAAATATCTAAATTCATAATGCAATATATATATTGTAATTTTTTCTTATTTCACCTCCATATGAAAAAAATAAAACTATTCATAATAGAAATAACAACATACATTCATCATGGGGTCTATATAGTTTCATCATTATCTTTTTCACGTATGTAGAAGGTCTATTCATTTCATCAACGATTTAGAGATCCTTCGAAATAATTTGCTTCCTTCATCAAAATACACCTTGTACAACTTGGGTCATATGGGTGTTTGCATAAAAATAGTTTCAGAAAATAATCATGTATGGCATATAATTTCAAAACATCTTACAAAACTTGATTTTCATTAAACATTCAGATCGAATTTGAGTTGATACATTCAATTAATGGTCCTTTTAAAATACCATATGTATCTTCTGGGAGACAATATTGTAAAATAAAATATATATATGTTTTTAAAGGTCTCCTTATTCTGTCCCTTTTTTAAAATCGTAATATGCTTCAAAATATTGAGATAAGATAAAATATTTGAAAATTCCTTGATAATATTTACCTTTCCTGAAAATATGAGAATATTGTAAAAATAGGATTTTACTAAATACAACCCATGAACCACAATGATATCGAGGTATAGTGGAGGTGTTTGATATCACAAAAGACTATATAAAAGTTTGTTTTATGCAAGAAGATGTTTCAAAATGATCCGAACATGACTTTGTAATAATTTTTACAGCATGTCATTATGAAGTGATAATAATGTTGTTTTAGATCCTCCTCCTTCCTTTTTTAAACAAATTTACTTGATCTAAAATAGTAATAAAATGGGGATTTAATGGAAATAATATTCATATAGACAAAATGTGTGTTTATCTAATAATTCTATTCCCTAATGTTTCCTAAATCGACCTCTAATACCAAATATAAGGACATGGCCTTAAACAATACATAATCTTAAATTCTGTCAAGAATTCACATTGAAGATCTTTTCAGGTTTAGAGTTTTAGAGAATTAGGACATAAAAATTACATAACAACTTGAATATTACATATAGACAGTACTACTCAGTATCCATTTTTCATAAAATAATAACTCAAAAATGAAACATGTCTACTTCCATGTTTTAGAAAACATGACTTTTCCTTGAACTCATCCTTGACACAATTTATATTTAGGTCCCGTGGAAAACATTTAAAAAAACATGGGATGATAATAAAAAGATTATTAAGGGTTATAAAATAAGGATTGAAAACATTATCCCATCAATAAATACATATCAATAAAACCATACTTTTCAATCATAACATACCTTATGAAATAATAAGATTTATGAATAACACAAAAATATCATAAATCATAATGGTATATTGTGACATTTAAAATATACATACATTTTAACTATCATAGAAACATATAGAGTTATGTTGAAATGACCATCATAGTATATTCCTAAATCTATTAGGAGAAACATCAAGGCTTTCCTTCGTTAGGTTACTTAATGCATTGAAGAGATATCTCGAGAACACCTGTCGTCAGAACCACAAATATATGTAAACAATGTCCAATATTCATATCATATTAATAACACATAAAACAAGAATTAAGTAAGGATAACATTTCCACATTTTAATCACAATATATCATTTAATTATACTGAAATAATCCATGCTTTATCAAAACCATTTTCAAAACCATTTAAAACATTTAATAAAGAGACTTTTGAATCAAAGTGTCTCATATCGTTTTTATTCATTTGAACGAAATTACACGTTCAAAACATTAATTTCCATATAAACAAAACCTTAAAACCATTTTCTAAAACATGAACATTAATGTGAAATATTTGGAAGAATAAATCATTTAAACATTTAAAATGATATTTTAGGTTATGTGTTACGTATCAAATAAGAGACACTTGAATTAAAATAATTGAGGAATAAATTTAATAAAAGCTTATAATATCATGAGAATTAGGAGATTCATGATATAATATGTCAAAGGGCAGTATATATGCCATATAAAAGTGAATTGGTGTATAACAATGAATAAGTCTCAAAGGTATTTAAATTGAGATAATGTCTCTTCCATAGATCATATCCTTAGATTAAGGACAAATCATTGACATAAATATGTGTGAAAAATAACAATACACCCAATATAAGTGGATATTAAGGGTAAAAAAATCAGTTTTAATTCACACATATTCATATAATGACGTAACCAAGAACTTGAAGTTTAACCCAAAACATTGAAATTTGGTAAAGAAGTTCCCTTACAAAAATTTGACATCCTAACGGCATAACTTTAAAATTTGGAAAATGAGTTGATGAGAGACAAAAGGGAATCACAACATTTGGACATCAAAATAACAGAAATAAGGATATATAATAACATATAACAACATAAGAAGAAGTAAATTAAAAGACATAACAAATGGAAGTCTTTGACTAAAAGTTGAAGGTGAAAGGTTCCCTTACCGATTTGGTAACATATGAAACATACAACCCATTAAATAAGGATCATACAATGAAGATTTAACTACCAATAAATTTAATTATATTATACAATGAATAAAATCATGGGTATTACATACATTACACAAAAGGAAATAGTGTAAAATATAGCATGAATCTCACTGGAATAAAAAAGTGGCATGAAAACTCCTTACCACGTTGTAATCAATCGAGACGCATGACCAAAATATAAAAACCACCAAATTAATCACATAATACTATAAATATAATTATAGTAATGATAATATATATAAAAAATATGTTCAAAATACACCACATTTTATAAATAAGTTCCAAACAAATGGAAATATTGCAGAATTAAAAGTAAGATAAGAATCCCCTTACCTCATGTCCGACTTGTCTTTATGTTCCATGTTCTTCCTGAATTACAAAATTAAGTTAATTTATAAATTCTTAAGAATGTTTTTCAAGTAAATTATTCCTTTTATATCACTTATTAACTATATATAACAATTAGTTAGTTATTATATTTCATCTGAGACATTTTTTGGATGTTCAAAACTTGTGTAAAAAATGAACAACTTTAAATTACAAGTCATCCTCATGGTAAAGATTCCATTATCTCCATAATGAAATTAATGATTTAGATATCATATATATCATATATATATAGTGTATATATATAGTTATATTATTACATTACATTTAGATATAATAAAGGAAACACACCCTTCATGGAGACAACAAGTCATACGTACGCATGAACTCTACATTCATTTCTATATCATATTTAAATTAATGAAAACATAATGATACATAGGTGTATAATAATTAGAGTATATTATGATATATTTGTAATATAATTTCATAATGTAATCCTTTATGAATTCCATGTATGTAATTAACCTATCATATCACCTTGAGGGGGCAGTAGTTTGCACTTCTTCAAATGAAATTATCGTGATTACACATATGGGAAAGCATAAAGGTATGCTTGTAAATAAAAATGGTGAATAATAAGAAAAAAAATTAACATAATATATATCATATATAAATATAGTTCCATCATAATGGCCACAATGAGATGTGGTTATAGATATTTGAATAATCATCGTTTTGGGAGGCAGTAGTTCATCATCCACAGAAACAGTACGTTCGTATCCATTAGATGGAGGTTTCTGATGTGTAGTTCGAATAATTATCATAAAAACAACATAGTATATTTATGATAATGATTTTTTTATAAAATAAAGTAATAATGTGATTTTTGGATGCTTTAGAAGTAAAATAATAGAAAATAACATAAGAGAAGTCGTTACCTTTAAATTGGGTAACTCCATTTGGTTGGAACCAAAAGGATTTCTTGAAGGGCCATATGCCTAAGGTAAGGCTTTTAGGTGGAATAGAGGAATATAATGAGCTTAATTGGGAATAGTTTGGACAAGAAAAGGGGATTTATAGGTGTGGGTAATATGTTAGAGGTGATGTCTTTTCATAAGGGGCAGAAGGGATCTTTATGAAAGTTTGAAACTATAATGTTATTATATAATTATTTTTGGTTTATAAAGTTCATAAACTAATTAAAGTAGAAGATAAGATGAATCGTGTTTGAAATAAAATCATCCACTATGAATTGGAAAGGTTTTGGATATTTTTTTTTAATTTTGATAATCTTATTTAATTAAATCATTAATTAAGGGGGGTAAACAGAACATCATTATTGTGTCACAAATAATTTTTTTCATATGATGTATAAAAATTATAAAAAAATTCCCATGATGTAGAATTTTTTTTTATTTACAATGAATATTTATAGTTGAAGTGATAACTTATATAACCCCATGTAAATATTTATTTACTAAAAGATATTTTCCTGTGTCATTTTTTTTCTTTACTTTAAATTCATTAATATTTAGTGTCCTTATCATTCTTAAGTGGCTCCATGGGGTTATAAAATCGACCCATGGATTCCAATGGTCATAAATGTATCTAAAAATAATATAAGGAAACATGTTAGTGTAAATTTTGTATTATTATAATATTATTCATTACCATTGTTTACTCGATTTACCCTTTAACCATTGTAAATAAAATATTTACTAAAATAAATATTCATAATGTCTAAAAATAAAATATTTCTATTAAAATAATATAGACCTCCTGATTCCAAATATGGAATCTAGTTTTCCAAATTCAAAACAAAAAAGTGGCCAAAATTTATTTTAAATTATTTCTCATTGTCCAAACAAAAAGACCGTTTTTAAGAAATAATAACTACAAAAAAGATCGACACTTGTTTAAGTCCAATTTTGAAAGTGAAATTACTTCTAATGACGAAAAATATATTACATTTAAAAAAATATAATTACACTTTAATACCATTTAAAAATACAATATAACCAAAAAAATAAATTAAATTAAATGGTAGTTTTTAATTAATATACAGAAATTTTTCATTTTTCATTAAAAAATGAACATTAATAGAAAAATACCAAAATTTATTTATATGTAAATTTTGATGTCCCGATTCAAAATAAGAATGTTATTTTTTCAAATATAACATATAAAAGTGACAAAAACTAGATTTAAAAAATCCTCTCCATAAAATGGCTGGAAAACGACCTTTTAAAGAATATTAGAGTATTTATGCTTCAAATCAGATTCTTTCTTATTTTAAGCCTCTACAATTATTGGATAAGTATAAAAATATTTAATAAACATGTATAATCATTTTGTAGTTAGTTTTCTTCATTCCCCCAATTAAAATGGCTAGGAGTAAACTATACTCTAATATAATAATATTATATTATTATTTGTTAGTATAACACAATGTTTTTTGTAGTGTACAATTTCAAAGAAACTGGTTGTTGTTTATTGGGTAGGCCATTGAGCATAGCATACCATTTAAAGTAAAATTAATAATTAATTAAAAAAATTTAATAAATTTGAAAAGGTTATATTATTTATTTACCTGGGATGTTACATTATGATAAGTGTTAAGGTAATTTTATATTATTATAATATTATTTTTACCTTTACTTACCATATTTACCTTTAATTACGATAAATAAAAATCTAATGTTTTTATCCACCAAAATTTATTTTCATCTTATTGAACAAAATATTACTTCATTATGGAAAGCATTTAATTTGGAAATTTGAAATTCAATTCATAGAATTGGTAAAATTTCATTTAAATGAAAAGGTCGGGTTTTTAACTACTATGCACTATTTTTCACTATTCATAAAACATTGAATGCTTTCATAAATTTACCAAAATTACAAAAAAGATAATTTTGATAATCTAAATTCAAAAACCATGTCTACTTTACTATATTCATAACATATTATTTCATTAATTAATTAAAAATTAATTTCTGTTGTCAAAACTGAGAAGCATGTTTTTAAGAAGTAAAAACTATCAAATGATTAACCATTTTTTAAGTCCAATTTAAATGTTAAATTACCTCCAATGACCAAAATTATATAAAATGATAAAAAATATAATCCTGTTAAAATTTAAAACCAATTAAAAGAAAAAAAATAACTATATGAATTAATTAGATGAAATGACAGTTTTGTATTAAAATGCAGTATTTTTCACTATTCATTAAAAATGAATTTTATCATAAATATTAAAAAAAATTACCTAATGTAAATTTTGATCTCTCTATTAAAAATAAGTAATTTATTTTATCAAATAGAACATATAAAAGTGAAAATAACATTATTTAAAAAGGATTCTCCGTCAAAAGGTGGTGAAATGACCTTGAAAGAATATTAGAATATTTCATGCTTAAAATGGGATTGATTATTATTTTAAGACTCTAAAATTTATGTATAAATTTAAAAAACATGTTTAATCATAATTTGGTTAGTTCTGATCATTCCATCCAATACAATAGCTAGGCGTTAACTACCATTTAAATTAAACATATTATTATATTATTTTTTGGTATAACTCAAAATTGTGTGCAACAAATGATTTCAAAAAACTTAATGTTGCGTATAGTGTGTGATATCAAAAAAGTGACCTCATTAACATAAAATTCACATATTATTCATCAATTTTAATAGATATGAAAATGTTTTATTCTATAAATACTTGGGTTGTTACAACTATAGAATAAGAACCAAGAAGTCCTATAAAATTTGGACGATTGGTTACCTTTGATCAATATTGATGAAAGACTACGTGGTATATAGAATGAAATGTTATGAAAGTCAAGTTAAAAAAATTAAATTCAATAGAGTCTAAAATAAATTTCTTCTTCAAAAAATCTTATAGATTTTCCATTTTGTGGATTGATTTCATGTGTAAATACACTGGAGTACTAGTTAAATAATTCTTGTTCATACCCACTATCATTAATTTATTCAAAAATTTAGATGAAGTTATTTACCTAATAGAATTAGAGATAAAATCAATGAAGAATATAAAATAAAATAAAATATTATCAGTATATTTAGAGTCCTTCATACTATCCTCATAGAAAATGTCATATTGTTTTGTGTGTATGGGTTATATAAGTTGTATTGAAAAAAATAGATCTAATATTACCATTATTTCCACTGTCTGATGCATATAAATAGATAGATATAGTTATTCAACAAGACTGTATCAAATATTCGAAAAAATAGTGGATTGAAATAATAATTCATGAATAAAATACATTTCCATGCATTGTTGGTATATTATTATTCCATATGAACCCTTACCCAAGAAACACCATAATTCAAATCGTATATAAAATAAGCATCTTTTCATTTAGGTTTAATTTCATTAATGTAGAAAAAAATTTATTAACAGATGTTTGAATATAAATAGAATGTGGTCTTGGTATAGGTTGTGGAGGTCCTATATGAAATGAGATTATATGCATTAGAAACATGTAGGTTCTCAATTATTTAGTGACTCGTGAATTCAGTAAGAGGTTTCACATCCAATAAATTGATTAGAGTTTATTGAAATAATCTAGAAATAAATCTTGGATACTAATAAAAAATAATCCTTAAATAAAAAAAAATGTGAAAGTTCATACGTCAAACATAATGTATGTATCAATACAGTCTATTCAATCATTACACTAAATAGAGATATGATTAGGTATACTATCATTGAATGTTTCTGAATGAATTATTCCCAAAATATTTTACATTGATTTTTTAATAGTCATTTTCCCACAGAACGAATATTTTTTAGTAAAAGGTCCTTACCATATAGCTGATAACTATTTAATATGATGATAATGTCATAAGACTATAAATAACTTAACTTATTATCATTTATAGATTATCGTAAACAACATAGAGTGGTTCTTGTTTTATATGATAATCAATATAATACATTGTAAATTTGATATGAATATAATACAAAATCTCCCACACACCATGCATAAGATAATGAAATTTCTATAAGTTTTTACCAATTCTGATCATGAGTCAATATCATGAATTCACACTAGATTCTAAATTCCTTATCAAAAGAACCTAAACAACCAAATACCCTATGTTTATTACATAAATTTTAATCATAAAAACAATAATTTTTTTCAATTTAAGAATAAGAAATTTATCAAAATAACCTTTCCTATTTCCACATTAATTCTTGATTAATTTATTTCCAGGAATAATTCACTAGATCATAACATAGGTGATTCTATTTCCAACAATTACAAGTATATTTATTTATATGTATATTGGATACATAGTGATGGATTTATCTCTAATATAAGGCTCTATTATAACATTAATTTTTATTCTATTACTCAATAAAAATTTATTTGTGTGTTGTACCATCACTAATGTTAGGATTCCCCCATTTTCGATGCACAAGGATGTAATTTTTTTTCATATAAAAATTGCATTAATTGAATATTATTAATAGAACATATATAATAAAAAATAATATCTAACTTTATGTCTATTAAAACATTAATTTTCTATATTTTTTGTAGAAACTAAAATCTAGAACTATTATTCATTAATGTTAACATTTTGATTCCAAATTACCTATTTCATATTAATAATGAAACATTTCTTCTTGAACACATCAATTCATATTAGATTACCTCCATAAATATTATACTAGATTCTGATCACATTTTCATATAACATTAAATTAATTTATACCTATTTTCATAGGAAATGTAGAGTTTCATTGATCCCATATAATTTTCTTCAATATAAATTTATTTTAACCTTTGTTTTTATACTACATTGGGGTTAAATTCTCACTTTTATAGTCATTTTAATTTCAATCATATCCCTTTAAATTATTTTTTGGAAAATTATATCACAATCTATGTGAACTACATTCCAATTTGCGATCTATTTTTAACTACTGAGCTTAATGTGTGCGGAATCTCATTCAAAAAAATCTCATTAAACTGCAAGTATGTTTCCCCCCTCAAATCCATGTTTTCTAAAAAAAATTAATTATTGTAACGTTGCATTTACAGATTTTATGAATATAACATCATTAATTTCAAGAATATATGACCTTAAACATTAATACAACAATTTTATCAAATTTATATGAAATTAATCATCCTTTATAACAATTTTTTTCTATATTGTATAACCTTTAACATTAAAGAAGAACATTTTGGTCAAAATCTAATAGCCATAGAATGAAAATGAATAAGAAACCAAAATTTGGTAGGTAAAATATAACACCCTGAGATTTTATGAGAAATATTATTTTTAATTTCATTAATGTCTCTTATTTAACACTAAACTAAGATTATCTTGTACTATATGCAACACTGTATTAGCTTTCTATATACGGAACACTATTCTTGGATTGTGTGATACCCAATTTCACGTTCGTTTGATAGAAGTTATTCTATGATACATTCAGTGTGTGTGTGTGTATATATATATATTCAATGTTTAAATGAAATATGGTTGGATTATGTTATACTCAACAACAAAGGAATATTGTACTACACATAACCCTGACATGGCTTGCATTACACGTAATCGCTCCCTTCCTCGATAGCATGTGTTGTGGGCAATGCCAAGATTCACTAAACAAAGATATGCTATTAAAATATTATATAAACTAGCCGTTATGAAAATAAATACCCACTTTTTGAAATTTTATAAATTTTATCTTTAAAAATGGACTCCATTTTTGGATTTGAAATATGGAAATTAGCCTAGGGTGAATTATGGGTATTTTTCTGAAAACATTCAATTTTTGATGAATAGTGAAAACATTGGGTTACTATTTAAAAACCGACTTTTTATTTAAATAATTATTTATTTTATTTAAATTTATTTTATTTCAAAATTGATAAATAATACCTATATAAGTTTAATGTAATACATTGGAGTCATTTTATAATAATTTTAGATATATAAAAATTTTATTGAACCTCTCACCATCTTTTACCCACCTTCTAGGAGCATTTTCCATTGTACATAAAACATAATTTTACCACTTTTGTGAGTTGAATTTCGAAAATCTGAGAAACATAGTTAATATTAAGGAGAAAATGTGGTTCAATATGATAAAAATAATTTTTGGTGAATAATATCTTTTTACTTTTATTTACCACGGTTAAAAGTAAATATGGTAATTAAGGGTAAAATTTATATTATTATTACACTAACACATGTACTAATTCTATTGGATAAGTTTAAATCGACCAAATACAACATTAGGAATAAAATATTACCCTTTAGGTCTACTTGTATTAGATTAGGACACTTATTATTATTTTATTTAAAGAAGAGTTAAAAGAGTTAAAATCAAAGATTAATAACTAAAACATTTTTAAAATAGGGTTATACATAAGATAAGTTCTACTATAAATATTCTTTATAATGATTTCTTAAATAATGGTATTTTATTTAGAATTTTTAGACATTAAATAATTTAATTTAAAATCTAGTCAGCTGAGTGGATCTTGTTAATTAAAAATTGGATGATTCAATATTCCATTATAGATTAATGATAATATTATCATTCAAATATAAATTTCTCTTAGGAAGTTATAAAATCTCAATAGTCAACACCTATTGATTAACATAGATAGACAGGATACCAAAATTCATCTTAAGGACCTTTACCATATCATATGTCAACTGATTTTTATGTTTCTTTATATAAGTGTATTTCCCGACAAACATATCATAGAGTCTGTATTCCTCCAATTATTGAGAGTACATATCCAATTAATCCTACTGTAAGAGATTGAAAAACGTCCATATCAATTTTTATAATTAGATATGGGATGATTAGATTTTTAATTACTTGAAGAAATCATGTCGTTTTGGGATAATGATGTCATGTTCCCATTAATTTAATCATCTCACTCACAAATCCTATCAATGTTGATAAAGGTAATCTACTATGTCACTAATTTCCCTTATTGGGGTTTTAGTTATCACATTATAAATGATACTATAATACCATTTCCATATGACCTAATTTTTAGCAATGAATTTTTTATTAAATATTATACACATTTTTTTGTGACAACATAATTTGTAATACATTTTTTTAAGGATTTAACCCTCTCATTCGTTGAAATTAAATGAAAATAAATTTTATTTATCATATCCTGGGTTGTATCGATGATTGAATCTATGGGAGGGAACTTCATTTATGGAAATACCTTATGAAATACATTTATATTGATAGTGAAACAATAATAATTCAACAAGGTTTCACCCTAGTTAACTTTTCAGATAAATATTCCGCTCAATGACTAAATTCACATCCTAGTGTGAAGAAAATATATGTTGTCTCATATTCAAACACATGTAATCCTCTCCCCAATGGTTCTATCTAAAAGATCTATTAGTTTTTATTCCTATGACTAAAGGTCTATTAATGTTACAGTCCACTTCACATAACATTGTGCTCCTTTAATAACAAATCTATTCATGTCTATATTCAAAATGAAATCTAACTAGAGAATTGGATGGAAGTTCGGTTGTATAACCATTTATATCGTTACTCTAATAATAAACTAAAACTAGTGAAAACACATTGATTGTTTTTTATTTAGGACTCCTTTGTATGATTACTCGGTTACTCCATATATATATGTAATATATGTGACATGATATAGTGCACCCAGTTTACAAATAATGACCCTACCAACTCAAACAACCAATAACCGTATCTATGTGAAATTATATATGATACGTCAATCCATGTAATATTTGTGTAGTCAATGATTTTTATACTTGTCGACTCATTTAGAATGAATTTTAAATTATAATATTTCCATATTTTTAGTAATGACCTCATTAGTATTCCTGAACATTGGTCACACATTTCAAATATTTGTAATCTCAAAAATGAATATAATGTATGGAATCAGTTTGATGTTTCAGAATTCACAGCCTCTTAAGTGATAGACCACCCTATAATAATCTATTTGAATATATCCCCATAATTTTGATGTTTTCCCTCCTCATTATGAATTACCTAAATACATGATCAATCCAATACAATATTAACACAACATTAGTAATTATCCATCCTTATTATAACTATAATTTCATTGAATTATTTTTCATCTAGACTAATTGATGAGAATATTTTTATGGATGGTGCTACCGACTGAGAAATATTATGAGGACTCTTCTAGAAAAAATATCTGATACAACCTCAATATTTACTCGATGAACTCATTTATTATGTCTGTAATCCTCTAAAATTATCAAGTATAAACACTTGCTTATACTTGATTATTGTGTTAGATAAAAAATGTGAATTTTTTTATTATATATTCTATATATAGTTCCGTTTTAAATTATTATTTAATTGAAAAAAATTATATTGTAAAATAATGAAGAATATCCCATTCCAAATAACAATTATATTTAATTAATAAACTCTCTAATATATGTTTATTTTTATTCCCATCATTAAAAATATTGGTTCTAAAGGGAATATATTATACATTTACCAATGTGTCTGAATTGTTTCAATCATGTATACATCCAAAAGGCAGATCTTACCCTTTGTATTATACAAATGGAAGGTATTTTAATCCACATACTGTTAACTAGGTACCATTATGATGATATTTCATTTGAATTAACCAAAGAGTTATCGGACCCAAGGTAATTGATAAATGGGAATTTGTTTAATTATAGAAAAAACTACACACATATCTATTAGAAACAATAATCCCACATCCATTCAATGATATTTTATGTCTATAATTAAGATACAAATACACGATCCACCCTTCTCTCTAATTTTTTATTGATGAACCACAGATAATTAGATATTTCATGAAGAGTAGATCATATTCTTGGTCCTTATTTTCTATTTTTTATGTATAGTAATTCAACATGTTAATATCCTCCTCCTAATACACTTAGAGGAATTTACAATCAAATGAATCATTATATTTAACAAGACCAAAGAAGTGACGAAGTCATATTGATTCATCATTGTGGATGTGAATCATAATCTATTAGTCAACATGTGGATTCAAACTAAACATTAAAGTATAGTTAGATAAATTAAAATATTGAGATTCTAGTCTATAGAGCCTTAAGATATATTTTTTATGATTTTATATGTGGTTTCATAGGCAATCCCCAATTCATTTGTCCACCAGAAATATTTTCTATGTGGAACACAAGTGATCCTAATGAAGAGTTGTGTTGGAATCCATTTATCTGATATTATGCAATAAATATCACGTATATAATAAACTAAAAAAAATTTACAAATGAATAGAAACCATATGACCCTTATATGGAATGATTCTCATCTAAGCCTCACATCATGGAGTAAAACATAATTTTATTATAAAAGTATAGTAATTAAATTAATATAAAAGGGGAATAGTTTTGTTAATCCCTAGTTATTCAAAATTAGCAAGATAACATTTCATGACGAAAAAAACCCAATGGAGTACTCTATTTTTAGGTTTTAAGGTCAACTCCCTGCACTGGATTCCATAAAATAGATGATAAATCCATGAAGTCATACATTTTTATCATTAAACATGATCTTCTCCATTATTAATGAATCAAATTTTATGTTGTAATTTCTAGGCATAAATAAATTCCCATTAACAATAAATGAAATTGATAAGGTTGAAAAGTTTCCAATTGATAAAGGATAATATGGGAAATTCTTGTCGAAATAATTTTATGCCCTCTATTTGATATCATGAGAACACATAACCCACTTTACATGCCTACACATCCATGCACCTCCCTCAGATGGAATACAAGGATAAATTTTCTTATAAGTATAATTATACATCATTTATTTGAGATATCTTGAAACTTAAAGGGAAAGTTAAATAACTCTTACACACCCACAATTCAAAATATCCTTCATCCTGACAAATATCCAAACCACTTCATGTATGATCCATGGAACAAGAACACCTAGGGTGTTTTAATTGTTTATAACACTCCTCAATTGTTGTTTTTGATTCATGAATTCTTATTTGTTCCTTAAATAAAGTAAAAATGTTACCTATAAATTAAATACCAATGATTATCAAATAATCCACACATACCCTTTTCCCTTGTGATGGAGCTTAAATATTTTTATAATACACTCCATTCATGCCTACTAATCATAAGACTATGTACTCTACACTAGGGAAATACACAACCACATAACCAATGATGGGTGAATTGATTATTTTATACCAAACATCAATGATATAAATGACTACATAACTAATATTTCACTAAAAAATTTGGTCAATACATTCTGAACACATACCATTATTACTGCACATCTAGATGATCTCGTATAATCATAATGAATCCTCTGTGAGTGAGTTCCTCTCAAGTGTCATGAATATTATATTTTATCACATAACACTTGAATAACGAATATTCCACATAATATAAGTGATTCATACCATGGTAACTCCCTTATAATTACTGATTATCAAGGAATGGTTATTAATATACACTTAATAATAAAACATTTCATCTTGATGATCCAATATTATTCATACAGGACTTCTTTTTCTAATATGGTTGTTTAGAAAAAAAAAATATTTCCTAGGGTGTCATTAAATAAATATCCTAACACTTTTCTTCGAGTGTAATGAAAATTCATTTTATGAAATTTCATTTTTGAGCCCCCTAATAGTGTTTTTATTAAATAGTATAGCCATAACCAATGTCTAAACCACCTCATTATGGGATTTTTTTTTGTGAATTGAAACACGTTCAATAATTTCATCCATTACTATAAACCATCAAGGTAACATATGTAAATGTTGTATAGTTAATACATAATAATAAATCATTCTCTTAGTAGTCCAAATCATATAACATTAAACTATAGGATGGTGATCAACACATCATGACCTATAATAACTTATAAAAACCCATGATTCATGACCATAAAAGGAAGAAAATTTTATCATCACAATATCATAAAAGGTAAAAAAAATCTTGGATAATATGGTGTAAAACTACATGTGTTTCCTTCATGCTCAAAATAAAACTACAAGCCTCGATCAACATATTTTACCCACCTAGTCACATGGATTTAATAATGAAACCAAACATAGTGGGATTTTATTCTCATTAGGATATATTTGGGTTTCCCTTTTTGGGCTCAATCATAGAATTTTGGAATAATTTTCCCCCTTCCAGACCATTAGAGATCATGGATGGAACTGTAATCAAACATTTACATACATATTCCTAGAGTAACATAAATCCTCTCATAACTCCAATACTAATGGTTGGATTTTAATAATCTATATCATAGGGATTAATTAATCTTGGGGGACCATAAATATAATTGTCTCCCTTAATACTTCACATAAAAAACAAATTATTACTGTCTCTTAATAAATAATATGGGATCTCAAATCCCACAATAAATCTAACTATACTTCATATATGGTACTAAACATTGGTATAACTCTTATCTCGTCTTAGGAGGATAGTAAATGAAAATTTTAATAAGAAATACATCTTCTAAAACAATAAAGTCAAACACAATTTTAAAGATTCAAGGGGGGCCTTAAATCCATAAATCCATCAAATTAACTACATTTATGGAATTAAACACTAATGTACTATTAATTCTTCATGGGAGACCCTAAATCCTATAATGACCCTTAAACCTTAATGGATGGAACTAAACTCCAACATAATATTAAATCATCTATGGGGGACCATAAATCCATGTGTAAATTTAAATATCCTTTTCGAATGAAACCAAAAATGGTAAAATCGTCACATATTCCCATATAGATGTACAAACACATTTGCGTCATTCATTAAATTGTTAATTATTCTATTATAATCCTTATAATATGGATTTCAATTCTCCTATGACATCCCATAAATCATTAAACTATATAGTGGCCATACACTCACACTCATTTAATAAATTTGAGATTTCTAGTAACCCAAATGTGTGGTGACTAAAATTCATATAGTGTCCATTCAAATGAATTATAGTACGTCAATCCCTTTTATAAAAGTTACCCACACTAATAAATTGATATTTCAGTAAAATAAAGTGGTATTGGAATTAGGTTTTATTTCATGATCATGGTTTATGTTTTTAAGATATTCAATGAATAGATATTATGCTCTTTTATATGATTATTCAACCTATCAACTTCTTCGTTTCATTATGTACACCCTAAAACAACTCTTATGTGACATATTTTCTAAAATGAATCATGATCTATGTATGAAAAGGGTGTTGAATCATAAAATATTGATTTTAATGCAATAATGAATTTTCCTACAAGAATAAATATATTTTATAATGAAATAATAAAACTAGATCCAACAAATGAATTTTTTAATATTGTATAATATATAATTATTCTACTATGATTAATGATTAAAATTTATTAATGAATCTTTCAAATTAGATTTAAATTAGTGGATATATTTAATTAAAAATATCAGATTTAACTCATAATATAATATTATATCAAAATAGATAACTATAATAATATTAGGTTATTCAATGTAAAATGATAGCATATGAATTTACAATATAAATTTTTGTTTTTATATCCCAATTTAATATTCTTTTGGAGTGAACTAACAAAAATTACCTATGAAACATTACCATTAAATTTAATCCAGTAAAATAGTCTTGCGGGAAACTTCATGTATTGAACCCTAGAATTTTTTATTATAATATTAAACTAAAAATAATATACATGTATTTTAGATTCAAATTATAACCCTATATTTATATGTGATGTTATTGATTCTTTATTTTTGATGAAATATTTGTACGTAATCATAAATATAAAAATTAAAGTGTACTATTTGATTTTGTTCAGTGAAAATATTCTGTGGAAAAAGTCCACCACATGTGTGTAATGAAATGATCTAATTTTATATATAAGTAGAATAATATAAATAAGATATTTACTTTTCTAATTTAATTACTAATGGATTTTGGGAACACATTAAAATGCCTAGATATTGTGAAAAAAATGTAAATACATACATAAATATCATTTACGTGTTATTAAGAAGATGATTAATTAATAAAAAATATGTTTATCTCTCCTATGTGGTAAAAAGTTCCATCATTCATAAAAATTATAATGATCATTGAAAAATAACCATTTGGATCATTCCTCATCATGTAATTCAGCATCCATATAATCTGTAGTTCATAACTACAAGATCAATCTTATCCTAATAGCATATTAGTAACTCTATTTTTATTGGATTTGTGAAAAAATGGAGTGAACATGGATTTCATATATCCTAATGTTCATTTTCATGAATACTTTGATCTTATATAAATGTTCTCTCTATATAAAAGTGTCTAGATGAGATGGTCAATTGATATTCTATCATTTGGTCACAATGATTTAACATTATATCACTTGTAACATGATATTTATACAAACCATATTACATAAATATGAGGAACAAAAATATTTATTAATTTTTTGTTATTATAGTCACTATGAGGTTTATTGAGTTGGGGTGAATCATTCAATAGTTGAATATTTTTCATTTTTTTGATTTTTTAAAAAACCTACCTCTAAAATTTATTATAATGACTTATCTTGCAAATTAACAAACATGCATTATGGAAGTAAATAAAAAAAGTGTAATCAAGGTACAATATTCACTACTAAAAATATGTAATTAATAATTAGAATAATCAAGATTTACCCACAACCATAAAATAAACTAAATTAATAATCATGAATAAAAACTAGTATGGTATTTCCAAGTAATCATGTATGCATGTAAATTAGCCCATTTGTCACTGAACAATTCTCTTGGGAAATATTCACCATCGTTATATATTTCTGTGAGGTTTGGACTATCCTTCTCCAATAGAAATGTTTTGTTAAAAATATATATTTTTCACAAAATTATTCACCATTTAGAATTAATTTTAATTCCTATCTGTCCAGTACATAAAGCATATGCGATGATTTCTACACAAAATAGTGTGTTCAGTTTCCCTTATCTTCCAAAAACATGAATCACATTATTTATTATCTTCTACTTCTCCTAGTTACTCTTTTTTCATGTCTTCTTATATCATCTTCTCAATTTCCTTAAAAACACATACATGTAGTAAAAATATTATCCAATGATATAAATTCTATCTATCTAATTCATAATATTGTACATGTACAAGTTTTTATGAATGAACCTATTTAAAAAATCCATACATAGCTGGAGAAATCATTCTCATTAAAATGTTAATTTTAAATTCAAAGTTGAAAAACTAAATACAATTAGGTACAAAATATTGATATTCTCCATCTTATTCCTTATCATTTATTCTTTGTATTAATTAAATCGATCTATATTGGTGAACCCACAACACAATAGTATGAATATGAGGTGTAAAAGAAAATATCCTCAAATGTAACTCCCTTGATAACCCTTTGTTGTGAAAATATATTCCACAGGGAATAAACTTTATTTATTTTTCAAAATAGTATGAAGATTATTTTTTTATTTATCTAAATATTATTGAAAATATAATTTATAAATTCATTAAAAAATCGTTATTTTATTGCAAAAACATCTTACCAAAGGAATGTATAATCTCCCTTTTATTAAATCAAAATTCCCCTTTGTGATATTTAAATCAATGAAAGTCCAAACACAACATATTCTGATTAAACTATAAAGAATCATTTAGAAGTTTATTTTATCTCATATTTTTTCTGATATAATTTTTCTTACAAAGTGACATTTTTTAGAGTTAAAAATCTTATGGTAACAAAATATCTTTGGAACTGGGAAATTTAATTACAAAGAGACAATTACTTAACAGATTCAATATATAGGATAGAAAAATAACCTAAGTTGGAAAATATTTTATGCAAGTAAAATATTGTGTGTGGATCATCTATCTTATCCAAATTTTGAATATATTTTATAGTTATAATATAATATTAAAATCCAAATATGTTATGAAAAATAAAATATCTTTTTAAAGCCGAGATATCTTTAAAAAATTATATCTAAAAAACAAAATATCCTATGAAAATCTCTAATATTATACACACTGGCCATAATATCTTATTATAACTCTCAATATCTTTTGAATACATCAATTATGTTATAAAATTAAACAATGTCTTATTAAAATTTTGATCCTTCAATACATATGTAAACTTTTGGAATCTCATTTCGAAATTTGACATGAAATAATATCATTGGTTATAAATCTTCTCAATTATTCTATGAACATCCTGAAACATGTTTAAAATCCTTATGATATAAAGATCATATCCTTAAATTATTGTCCTTATTTTATGTACGTTTGTACATGATTAATATAATGACAAAAAATCTAACACATCTAAAATATCCAATTAAATAACACAAATTTGTTATCACTAGAAACAAAAAATAGTTGGACAAACACATTTCAATAACATATAATTGAAACATTTAATTGGATATAAAAAGTCTTTTTATGGTCTCAATAACTTCTAAATAATATTTATGATTAATCAATATCCCATTCCAATTTTATTAGTAACTATATAATGTAAATTACTTTAATACTAAATATACTAAACAATAAATCGTTATTAAATAATTAGAAACATACTTTAAAGAACATAATGTAAGAAATAATAATATTCAATATAAATAAGTTTCATTTCATATTAATGAAATATTTTTCCTCTTCACATGTTGATATAAATATCTATTGATACTAACATAAAGTATAGTGGATACTAAAATTGAAGTAACACTAAAAATTCTTCTAATTTCATAAACTAAATCTTAAACATTTTCTTAATATGTTCATGTATACATGATGGATAAACAATTTATAATATTTCACGAGAAGACATTAAATAATTCCCATTTTAAGAAAACTATCTAAAGACATGATCCTCGTAAATAAGAGATCTATTTTAAATTATTAAAAGAAAAATCATTAGATAATCACTAAATTGTGTGAATACAACTATAAAAATAACTAAAATAAATAAAAAAAGAAATATATTTTCATTTCTTGCAATTTTACAAAAATAATCCAATGAAGTACAAAGAGAAGGGGTAAACGTTACACATACCCTTCCTAATGAAAAATGAAGGCTTAAAATTATTATTCAAACACTATGAACGAGGAATAAAATACCCATTTTACTAAAATCCACCATTATAAACTAAAATATTCTTCAACGCCAATTTTATAAGTGGATTAATCATCGTATTCCATACTTAAACAATGAGGCTTGTTAATGTTTCTTTCTTCATGCTGATAATTATTATATTTATTTTCATAACATTTACAATATTTTCCTAAAATTTAATAACCTTTTTTGACTTTATGATTATAATACCTTATTTTTTAGATCATATAATCTACATTTTACGTGATTAGACTAGTTATTTCACCCATTATGATGTTAAAAAGCTCTATTGGATTCATAACGTCTTCGTTATTTGCAGAATGATTTTATTTATCCACTAATTTCTTTGGGAAATATCTTACCTTATATATATTTGGATTTTTTTTCTAAATCAATTGGTCCCAAAAAAGATTTACACAACCTTCTAGATTATCAATTTTCTAAAAGTTTTAGAAAAATTACATCGAGACACTGAAGTAACTCTTCAACAAACAATTTGTTTTTAAAAAATATTCCATCTTGAATATGTATATTTTAAAGGATCATATCCCAATAAATCTATTCCATTCATTACTATTTATTTACTAAAATTTTATTCACCTAATGAAATATCACTTTACAATATTTTGAAGCCGTGATGGGCACTATATGCGAAGTGGGTACTGTAGTAGTATTGTAGCAGCAGCATGTACTATAGCAAGTAATATGGTGGTGGAAGTACAATAGCGAGTAGTGTTGAAGTGGAGTTACTATTCAACTAATAGGACATGGAACAAATATTTAAGGGGATTCAATCCCACTATGATTTTCGGAAAAAATTCTTATATAATAATATAGCTTGCTGGGTCGGTTATCCCATGGGGTATATGACCTTCCTTTCAGCCATCTGTGTGCGCAGTGTGTGCATGTTTCATGTAATTTTTCCCCTACTATCCTAATATATATATATAACTTATTATACTCAAAAATATTCTATTCCCTTTTTTGAATCACTAACACTATGATTTTAATTTAAAAAATAAAATAGGAATTTTTTTATAAATTATTCGTTCATCAGTGTATCCACCATGATAAACTCGTGATTTCTATCCTTTAAAGTGAAAATATTTTTTATAAATTCAAACATCTCCTTCACATTTGTGAATAAATATTTCACTTCCTTAACTAAGTGGAGAAACTCATACTCCTTCATTATAAATTAATAATTTACAAATTTAACAAGATTAGTTGCATTCTTCAACCTCTTATTTTATTTATATAACTAATGAACGTAGTGTAAGAAATTATTAAACTCCTTTATCAATAATATATTCTTTTTTGATCCATTTTCCATTCCATTAATGCATTATGAAACATCATCAATCAATGATTCCACTTTTTCCACTACTCATTTTCATTTATAATTGAAATGAATGTATTCTCCAAAATATTGTCTAAAGAATAATCACTCTATCTACCATTACATTATGTTTCATACATAAAGGATAAATATATCCTATTTGATTTTTGTAAAAAGAGTACTTTCTTAATATCTTGGATGAAAACATACCTATTCTGAGATTTGTGGAATTATTCTTTTAAAATTAATTAGTGGACACCAATCCTTCTTCACATTGATCATATTTAAGATATAGAGAATTTATATTTATCTATTACATACCCCTAAATTTGAAAAACTCAATGGTGAAATACCATGAAATTTTTCACTACCGTTATAGATGAACCTAATGACTAGTTTAAAGAACTTCTCAAACATCACATCAATATATTTATCTAAACCTGAACATAAAAATTCATCATATTCTTCTTATCTTCCTAAATTTTTAATAAAAACCATTATTCAAATATGAATTTTAAGGATATTTGCATATCATCCAATCAATTATTAATTTAGATATGTTTTTTACTCATCTTGTATGTAACAACGATGTTGGTAAATTCTTCTAAATTCATGATAATATCACAATTCTGTAGAGGTCAAACATTGGTATCATATATGTCAAATTGGATAACAAGTAACTTCAAAACCTATATTTATTTTTTTAGAGTCTCACTTAATCCTATAATGGAGATCACCACCTTATTAACCACTATTAATAATTCATCAACATTTTCACATTTAAGAATACATGTATCTTTATATTTTATTTGTGAAATCTTTAATTTATCCCTTTATAATTAGAATTTGTCTTTATAGAAACTTATTAATTTCTCCCAAATTCTATATTAACTCAATGTCCCATTAACATTATGTTTTTTTACTAAAATGGAAAATATAATTGCATTATTTTTATCCCCATGAATTTCAAAATTCATCCCAATAACCCAAGACAAAAATCTAACATTTGAAATAGGTGTAAATCCATTATTTAAAATATCCTGAACTTCAATACCTAAATAAAAAAATAGGGTATCATTTATTCTTTCTAAATATTGTAGTTTTTTTAATTTAAAGGTTGAAATCCAATTCTATTTATCAAATTAATAATATCCAAAATTTATATATAAATTTATATCTAAACAGAAACACCGCTAAAGACCTTAAATAAGGAAACTCATATAATTTTTAATTTCTTGAAGAGATATAATATATAAAAAACAAAATATATTGAAAAGACTTCAATGTTTTGAAAATAAATTTTCTTATCCTCATTGAAAACCTGGTTTCACTAAAAAAACCTTCTGATTGGCCCATGAATGAGGAGGTTAATTGAGGGGGTGGTGAATTAGTAAATCATGATCCATTTTTTTATTTAATTCATCCTGAAATATACATCCACCACATAATAGAGTGAGATTTCTCATTTCTAAACTCATGCGAACTGATGAAAAAACAAAATAATCAATACTTGGTGTACAACGTTCACTACTCAAACTGAATAGCTAATTATCTACATGATTCTAACTGAATTGAGACTTTATTATCCAAATTCACCAGTTTTGATAAAATGAGTAGTTAATATCATGGAAAACATTTATTAACTTAAATTATCATGGTTCCCTCTCAAAAATTCTCTTGACCAAAACACACTAGTTTTTTATATTCAGATTATATATAGATTATCCTTATCCTCTAATAATTTTCTCTCAAAAATAAAAAAAAAATATTTTTCACTTGTTATCTAATTATATCATGTGTTTATTTTTTTAGCTCAAAAATTGATTTGGTTATTTAAAAATAAACCATTTTTTTATCTTTCTCTTCTTATTCTTCTTCAACATTAACTACTACAGTTATTCTCTTCTTCATCACCGTATTTTAGTGCCTTATTTTCATGTTCTCTATTCTTCCTTCTTTTTTTGAATTTTTTTATAATACACTTCTTCAAAATTTTATATCCTGTGACCCCGATATAATATATGTTTCACATATAAGGTACCTTTAAACACCCTATTAAAATATATCTTTTATGACTATTTAATTCTTTCTCATTTGAATTTAAATTTTAAATTAAAATTAAAATAGATAAAACCATTTACTACTTCTTCAAATTCTTTTTCTTTCCACACTAATTTATATATCTTTTATATTCTGTTATTCTATTTTTCTATTAGTACCTATTATTCAATAGTATGAATCATGACATAGATAAATATTTATCATTAAATATAACATCATTATACTTTCTTTAGGGTGTAACAAACTTCTCCATAACAAAAAAATTATTTGATTTCCTAAAGAGAATATATATTATTTTCTCGTTATTTTTAATCATTCAAAATAGTACATTTTGCTGTTAATAAACCCACATGGATTTCAGAAAATAATTTCTTCACGAAAAATTATCTTCTCCCATATAATTAATATGATGTAGTCATTGATATTTAAATTAATATAATGTTATTTTCAACATCATCTTATTAAACTTATTAATTATCTTTGAAAAGTGTATGTTTCAATATATTTTTTCTAAATTAGAGTACGTTAAGAATTAATAATTCTAACAAAGTGAAATATTATGTAAGAGCAAAATATCATACACAAAAATCATGGTTCTTATGAAAAAACAAATTACATAATTCAATATCAAATATTGTAAAATATATTTTATTGTCATATATGTTTTCTTGATCAAAACATTACATGGATAAATTATCATACATAAACATTAAATATTTTACACAATCCATATGTCATACAAACATCCAAATAACATAATCAAAGACATATATCTTAATAATATCTTAATATGTTCTAACAATGAAATTTATTATAAAAAATAAAATATTAAGTGAAAATGAATATATAATATAAAATATAGTATCAATTAAATTGGATTTTATGACCAAAAAAACACATTATATATTAAATGTAATTCATGGTTATTATTAAATTCAATAGTTTTTTTGAAACTTAAGAGTCTTCATGACTTTTCTATTTTATTATCATCTATGTATCTTATATCTTTTGGAAAATCTCATTTATTTATAATTGCTTCAGTTATTTTTTGAAATTACTCTAGATTGTCTAAAAAACTTTAACACATCCAAAAAAAATTTAATATCATAATATAAATTATTTTATTTAATTTTTAATATGATTTATGTGTTGAAAATAAAATCCAAAAAGTCTGAAATAATTACGTCAATGTCCACAATTATTCTCTTTTAAAACAATACTAATATATAGAGAAGAAATATAAAATATTTTGTCATATAAAATTTATCTTGTGACTCAATAAATTACATGTGGCCTCAAAATATCCACTAAAATCGTGTGGGATTTACATTATTCATGTTAAAAACTTTTTAAACAGGTCTCAAAAAGATATGATCTTCATGTTTATGATAATATATATAGATAAGAATTAGAAATTCCAATTTATGTAACATCACATATTATGAAACCCAATATTATATATCTTAACATGAAATGTATTCTGTAATTTATGTTATCATACCTTACAATAAAAGTTTTAAGACATATTTTATCAATATATCTATTTCACTATAGGGTAATATATGTAAAATATTATTTCACCTTATCTTATTAAATCATACCCAGAACACTTTTGGATAAAACCTAAGACACCCTCAGATAATCAATTGTACTAACTATTAATTTTTGTTAAATAAATTTAGACCAAAATAAATAATAAATTTTCATATCCTTATGTGGGAAAATAAGATACTTTATAGCATTAAAAATTATTAAAAATTATAAATTCAATACAATAAGAAAATTATGGCCTCTAAAAACAAAATTAAGAAAATTAAAATGGCATTCAAAATTATATCTACTAATTAAATTTGTTTTCAAATAATTTATCACTAAATATTTGTCCATATATCAAGAAAATTTATATAATTTATTTAACTACTGTTCAGTTATAGTTATTAGATATAAAATGTAATGTCCTATTTCCATATCTGTTTTAATTTTTAATATTTGCTATTTAATTTTCATAATTGGTGTAAATTTTTATTTAAGTGCAATTAATGAATTTTGGTGATCAATTACCAGGAAGGGGAAAGGGGATAAGGTATTATAGAAACATTGGGTTCTCTAAAATCTTGTACCAAGTACATAGTAATTTCTGTGGCCTATAGTTGCTGTAGAGAATCCACTGTATACATGGTGGATGTGTTCAGGGTAACAAATATAATGATATTGTGCTTTTTAAAGTCATTATAGATTGACCAATTACCCGAAAAATATAAATCACTAAAAAAATTGTTCCTTTAGGTTCCTCAATTTTTATAATCTGCATGGATTCCCTTTATGCCCACTCCCCTAATCCTTTTCTGCAGAATAATTTCCTTTCGTGAACCTTGTCAATATCACTTTAAACTCTTCATAGGATCTCATCTTTTTTAATTAATATGTAATACATTACATTAATCTCCAACTTTATTATTGTTTTTAAAGGGTGTGAAATAAATTTTTAAAATAATTCCATATATGTTTTATTTGTGTCCTTTATTATTGATTTTTCACATAAATATCTTCACGAATATTATCAAAGTAAAATTAATGTTAATACTCTGGATTTTCATTTTTATGTTATTCTTTTTTAAACACAAGTGACTAAATCTATATTTATATGAATTCGAAGTTGGTCATATCTTTCAAAACGAAATATATCTACCTAATGTTGGAACTGAAATTGGGTTCAATATATGTTTTGGTATGTAGCCACTCCTCAATTTTATATCTTCGGACATTTTATGAAAAAAATTGTATGGTGTTGATTATTTTTTATCTCAAATATAAAACTATTTATTAAAGGTGTTTCCTAAATTTTTTAAATAATGGAATCATTGTTATGGATGTCTTTATTTTTTACAGACATTCATTTCTTAATATATTTTTCTTTTTGAGTACATGGATTCCTGGTTTACACAATTATCTTATATTTATGAAAATTGATATATGTGTGTGCGTGCTCATTTTGTGGTTTGAATGTGTACAAAAAATTTTCAACTATATAGTTTACATGTAATGAAAAAGGTAATCATATTCTAAAATTTTTTTTACAAAATTATGTATATGGATTTCTATTTAGAATTTGTGGAATATTATTCCAATTGGGGATTATTTATTTTTTTGGAATAGGGAATAACATTTTTTATATGTTTCATGAGGAGGTATATATGTTATTGATGTATATTTTTTTAATGAAAACATATTCTCATAGTGTCCCAGCTTACTATAACACTTTCAAATTTTCCTAAATGGAATATCTATGAGATTTTCTAAACTATATAAATATATATATATATATATATATTTATATATCCCATGGGACATATACTATAACTTGAACACTTTTATCTCCATTACTTTGTATTTGTCCTATGCTTGAAACCTATGTATATAGATTCCCCCCCCTTCCCCATTATAAGTATTTTTCTTTTATATTTATCCTTTCAAACATTTGTTATATATATATATATTTGTGTGGTTATTCATTGGATCTTTATAATAAAAATGGTTATTCTTTAATGATATGTTGTATATTGAAATTTTTATATAATAATTTACTTGAAGAAGTTTTTGTGGAAATATTGATATTTTTAACTTAAATAAGGGAAGAAATAGTGAAATATAGATAAATCAATCTAAAATTTACACATGTTAGAGTAAATAGGGGAATCAATCCAGCTACATTTTATTAATTTTGATGATTCAGTATCTACATAATAGTAACTTAAAGAGATATACACTCTTACGTAGGATACTTCACTATAATGTAGCTATGAATGATTAACACAATGAATTAATGTCATATTATCTTGAAAAATATTGTAACATGATGGATCTATGTGATATTAACATAAATTACTAAAAAAGGTGACACATAATGAAGGATACACATATATAGCAATGCCTTCACTAGCTAGAGAACAATTTGACCATCGGCATGAGATCACATGGTCGTTGATTTCATTTAAAGTAAGTGATGAAGTGAACTTTGAGATAATAAAATCATAATAATCATACATAAATGAGATCTTATATCATTCTATGATGTTTGTTTCATTGATTCGAAGGATATGAACCTCATTAAATGGATCAGAGTATCATACTGAACATTGGAGAATTCAAATTCTGTGAAAATACATAAATGTTCATTATGCTATAATAAGTATTAATTCATCATGAATTATACAATCAAACTAGAGAATATAATGGAGAGGCATCTTGAAATTATGATTCAAATGTAACTAAATATATATATGACTCTAGGAAGACATTATATACACCTACTTTCCCAAAATCGAGGTCATCATGAAGTAATGTTTTGGAATATAATATAAATCATTTAAATATTGTTTTTTGTGGTTATAAATTATTATTTATGATCTTTAGAACCATTATTATCATTTCAAGGAGTAATTATTAGAATTTCATATAAACATGCGACATATTGAATGAGTTATTGACATTTAAATGGGTTGTGGGGAGAATTAATATTTCAATGTCAGTGATATATTTTTTTCCTATTCTCCACCATTGGCCTTGTTATTGTGTCATAAAATATTGTCTTTTTTGAAGAATCTAAATAAATCTATTTTGATGATATAAATCTCTTAAATGTTTGGTACTCTGGTATTTTTATGGGATGGGATGTGGATAAATGTGGATATATTTTAAGGATGATTTTGAGTGGGGTTTTACCTTCATTAATGGATTTTGAGTTATAAAAGTATTTGGAAGGATATTTGAGATTATTTTAAATATATATCCTTATACTTATATATATAAGGGGGATAAAAGTAATTTTAGGATTCATCATCCACCCATTCTAATCTTAGTTGTGATTTTTCTACAGTTTTTATGGACATTATTTTTGTAATCATGATTCTCTTGCTTTGAAATTGAAATCTTAATTCAAGTCTTTTTTCATTACTATTTTTTAGTTTTACTAACTCTTATATGAGGTATATTTTTTCATTGATGATAAACCATGCACTATTAATGGATTATCATATATAATGGAGTTATATTGATGTGAAACCGTGTGAATAAAAAAAATTTAGTCTTCTTCACACATGAGTATTTTTACTATATATTATCATGTTGTGATTTAATTAATTCATATTACTTTATATTAATAAAATAACCATTTTTTTTAATAATGAAGGAACCCCAACATGGTAGAGATAATTAATTCATCATTAGTGGGTTTTATTATTATATTTCTTTTGTGATTATATTTTGACAAACATTATTAATTTTCATTCTTGTGTTAATTAATATTTTAGTTGTTTTAGTAGTATTATTGGAATTCAAACATATGGATAACTATTATATTTATAATTATATATATATTGATATATTTAAAATCATTACCAATTTTTGGTTTCTAGTTTTTATATTAACATATTTAGATGTTGATCTATGTAAGTTTCATGATCATATTCCCCATATTTTTCATGTTTTCAAATCCTATATTGGTTAGAGAATGAATAGGAATGTTTTGATAGATTATATTGTCAGAATATTAATGTATGGGGAATTCATGAAATTAATATTCATTCACATATTTTATATTTATTTTATGGATTGTTTACGAGATTGGTTATTGGATGAATATAGTTTACAACCTATGTGACAGAGGTTTACAGTGTCCATTCAAAATGTTTATGAAATCCATGATGTGAATTGAATGGTTTTTATGATTGGTGAGTCATACCACAAAAACATATATTATTATCATGTTATTCATGGGTTATATTAATTATAGTTCTTGTATATAGTATAGAAGTGTTTTAATGGGAAGTATAAAATATGGAACATTCACAATGTGAATGACCTATTCCAATAGTGAATATCTACAACATGTTTCACCTATAAAACCTACAGAACCCTCAGTTAATATGAAATTTATTATCATTCTCTAACAATAATGGATGAAAAATTAAATCTATAATGTAATTATAAATCCTTATTTAATGGGATTAATCTTTTGATTCACATGATTATTATTTTCAAATTTTAGGTGACATGTACCTCTATTTATAATGGTGTATTCCTGGATATATCTTGTTTTCCCAAGTTCTACCATTACATGCTATTATGTTTCATCCATGTTATTTATATGGAGTTTTTATGTTTATTTGTGTGTTTATGAAATCAAATTCTAGGATTTCAGTAGTATTAATGAGGTATAGGTGATTGAGATCATTATAATCATTTATTCTGATTCGGGTAATTTTTAATCTATGTGGTTGGTCGATATTACTTATCTATTATTTTTTGTTCAATCATAATGTAATTATGCCTTATCTGTCAACATGATTGTCGAATTTACTATAATAAAAAATAAACTCCACTAATGAATACAATTTTTTATTTTCATATAGATCTTATGTTTCACCAGGAAAATGGTTTTCCTATTGATTTTCTTAGTGGTTGGAATCTATTTTTATTATTATTAATATTGGTTTTTATGCTTAATTTTATATTATTAATTATGGAAAATATTGATATAAAATGTAAATACAGTAATTTTTTGTTGGATAATGATGTATTAAGGCACGTATGTTTAATTTTATGGTTCTTATTAATTTAAATTAATCAAAATAGGCTTAATACATGTTTAATAAAAAAAATTCTACCATTATTAATAGAAATGGATAAAGATGATGAATTAAATTAATTCATTGAGTAAATTTTACCAATGATTATTGTTAAATGTATAATGATCTATGTTTTGATGTGTTAGGAATAAGATGATAAGGTTGAGTGTCTCATTTAGGTATTGTATTTTTTCAATGATGTTGGAGAAGAAAGGATATCACCTCACTTTCTGTAAGTGGATCGTATGACTGGTCTTTATACTCAGGAAAGTTTTTTTATAATTCATAAGAAATTCCATTTGATTGGAAGTAAAAATATTGATATATGACGGGGATGTTACAGTCTTTTCCGGGGTAAATGTGATGTTGTTTAGATGGTCTATATTTCACAAATATCTTGAGTTTCTTGGAAAACCTTTGGTTCAATAATTATGATCGAAAGGGGTAGAAAAGATAATTCCAAACTTTTTACTACTTTATTGGAAATAAAAATGTTGTTTGATGACTTTGGATCACCATAGTCACCTTTTTTGAAGAAACTTTTTATCGTCGTATAGTTTCCCAGTGATTTCCAAAAACTTTTGGTCCAAATTTTGACATTTGTGGGCTTCGTAAAGGGATATTTACGAGATAACTTCATGAAACGTTGTTTTGAATTACCAAATAAAGTGAGCAATGCTTTCAAAGAGAATTAAATAATGTCTACATGAACTTGTAAATAACAATGGTGTATTGGATTATGTATCTTTATGACCTACAGGATGTTCTTACCTGCTTCTAGGTAAGAATGTTAAGATTTTTTTTGTGATCATTTTTTTATATGTTGATCAAGAATCACCACACCCTATAATTGCATAATTTTTTTATAAAATAAGCACATACCTTTTTGGCTTGTTTTAAAAGTGATACACAAGTGCAATTGAATTTTCTACTCATTTATTCCACATAATCTTATATTTAGTGGATTTTATGCTAAGGATTATTTTTTATCATTCCAATGACAAGAAACTCTTATTGAGTAGTGGACCTTATAAATTCATGATTTACTATAACAAAAATTCACTTTATTACACAAATAAACATGATTTGTTTCATAAAATATTCACTTGATACTATATAGAAGATCAAGAGGTATTGCGTGTTTGGGTCTTTGTAACATCACATGAGGACATAAAACATGAAACACAACATTTTTATTGGAAAATTCATGTACATGACCACTACATTCCCTCATTAATAGCATTACATGGGATAAACTAAGGACATGCATAAGTAAAGGGTAATATATAATGCCCAGTGAGGTAGTAAATAAGGCATAACATGAAGAATACAATACATGTATGGAAGTAGGAATATCAATAAAGCATAAAAGAAACATGAACATAAAGGCATGTAATATCATGATTATCATATCATGGAAATCTGGAAAACACACATAACAGGGTCTTAGCATGATCCAAATCACACTGAAAATGTACCATGATTAAAGCCTCGTTGGAATTTAATTATCATTCGTAAAACCCGCATTGCACTTTATTTATCATCACACTAATCATTACATAATAAATTGGAGCACTATCATAGTGCACACTTTTTAAACATTTCATTTCTTGTACAAATGTGACACAAGATCATACCACATAAATTCATTAAACAACATAGTTTATTCAATGTTAAAGGAATTAGGAATTAATACATGCAACTATTCCATTAATTTATAAATGTTCATAATGTTCAATACCCTTTATAGAGAAATGGGGATGATATTCACTACATAATGATTTTTGTCTTGGAAAATAGCGGTGGAATTTTGGCAACATAACGACATGACATAAGACTTCATAAAAATGGTTGATGAGATAGAAAATGGTGTCTCATCATATGTACATGAAATGGATAGTAAGGGGTTCATATTGATTCATGTACCAACATGTGTAATAAAATTTGGATTCATAATACAAAATAATTCCTTGAATGTAAATGAGGAGAGATAAATTTCTTATAGAATTTCGGCAAGGTAATGGTTGTACATGGGAGGAATTAGTGGGAAACAATAGATTTAAATAATAATTCATACATAAAGAGAGATGTATGGTTGAGTTCCTAAATCATACCCCAACATGGATAACTGAAAATAAAAGGGAATGACAATATTAGAAAACTTTGAGAAAATGAGAAAAGAAATAATCCATCACATGGAAATGTGATCCCAAAGGCTTGGGAGTGGCTTGAGAGAGTATTCATGGGATTTTGGGACTCCTTGAGAAGATTCTAGAGATATGGGGGCCAAGGTTTGATGAACTCCAATGACATTGAGTGAAGATTAAGTGGGATATTTTTGTGGGTTTTTATAGGAAAGGAGAGGGAATTATTTATTATTGTGGTTTGGGACACCATACATTAAACAAATGGAAGCCACACAAAACCCATGGTTTTGCCCATGGATTTTGTAAAAGGTTAGTGGAAAACATTATTATATATGGAAAATGGTAGATGATTTTGAAAAAATAAAGTTTCTTATGTGGAGGTGATTCACACTCTCAAGGAAATCAAATTAAAAAGGTAAAATGTTATATAAGTCTTGAAGGGTCCACTAAAACAATGTAAAATATATAAAGCAAACTTAAAATCAAATTATTTTAATGTTAAAACATTTTTTGGCCGAAAATTATGTTTATAGTGTTTTATTAAACCACTATTGAGAATTATGATGTCATAAAACACATTATATATTTAAACGGTAATTGTTTTTTACCCAAAAATTCGATAGTCTCAGAAAAGTATGAAAAATTCACCATTAAATAATTTTGACATCATAATTCCAAAAGTAATATTCATTTTATATAATTGATTTTATAAATATGTGAATTTTTAATTTTAAAATATTAATAGATATTTATCGAAAATACATGGGTTTTGAACAAAATAGCTTTCAAACCTTTATAAAAATCACAATTGTATTCATAATAATAATAAATTAATTTATATTATATAAAAAGTAATTTATTAATCATATTTAATTAAAATATTATTTAATTCAAAAATCCATTAATTCATCAATATAGATTTCTTAATTAACTAATAATGTTATTTTTTTATTTAAAAAACTATTTACAAAGTAACAATAATAAAATAAAAGTATATTTTCTATAAAAAAAATAATGTACAAAATCATAGGACTAGGGTCTCAATGCATAACACAATTTAACACTCGCTTAAGACCAAAGGGTGTGGAGTCCGAGGGTGACCAACTCTTAGGGTGGCATGAATAACATCGCTCATGTGGTAATCTCTATCATATTCAACTTCTCATGTTGGCAGTTCTATTCAAGCTTCACATTATTAATCTCGACTTGGGATTGGTCAAGAGTGACGCCTAATGATTCCACCACTTTTCTAAGTTTCAAAATATGGGATTCGTATGGGGAAATTCTACTAGATGAGGTAATCCCTTCCTTTGTCTGTGTAAATTAGATTATTTAAATCCATAAATATATTCTAATCATGTGTTCACTATTTAACAGTTATATTAGGAATTGTCACAATTCATAACTTTATTTTAAAATCCAAATAAGCACATATGTTATATAACCATTTTATATAATAATATATTTAATTAGATCAACTGGAATTTCCCTTAATAAAATTTTGGATCATAAAAATCTTCCCCCCTTATGAAATATAACCCTCAAAATATCATTTTACATTCTTAACAGAAAATAGGTGAGAGTAATTTTCCTTCATTATCTCCTCTAGTTCCCATGTTTCCTCTTCAAAATTATGGTTTTTCCATATTACCGTGATATGGGGGTAGTCTTATAAAGTAGAACTTTATCTCTATAATCCACGGTCTTTAATGGTTGCTCCTTATAAGAAATATCATCCTCTAATTGTACTACCTATGAAGAGGTTATATGCGAATTGTCTAGTATGTAATTCTTTAAGAAGGGAACAAGAAAGACATCATGTTCTTTGGCCATGGTAGGTGGAAGTATTAGTCAATAGGCCACATCCCCTACACGATCAAGAATCTTAAAGGGGCTGATGTACCTTGGACTTAACATTCCTTTCTTTCCAAACCTCATGAACGTATTCCACGGAGATAGGCCTAGAAATACAACGTCTCCAAAATTA
Organism: Viscum album; assembly: GCA_963277665.1. NCBI lineage: Eukaryota > Viridiplantae > Streptophyta > Magnoliopsida > Santalales > Viscaceae > Viscum > Viscum album. The sequence continues at coordinate 1,627,888,519 of OY728146.1, read as the reverse complement.
AACTCAAGGTCTCATTAACTGTTATCTATATAACTATTTTGTCGGCATCGGGCTGCCTTTATATGATTCTAAAAGGTTTTTACCTTCTCCAATACTTCTTTGACCATTTCAGGTCCTAGAAATTTATGTTCACCGACATCATCCCAACACACTGGTTATCCAAACCATTACACATAAAGTGATTTATATGGTGTATTCAGAAGCTTGAGTGAAAACTGTTGTTGTTAGAGAATTATACTAGTTGAATATGTTTGTTTTATTCTCCTTTTAAGTCCATATAATATTATCTTAACATGTCTTACAATGTATGAATAATTCGATCATATGGTCATCAGTTTGATGATAATAGGCCATACTAAAGTTTATTTCACTTCTTAGAGCTTATAAGATACTTTTATAGAAATATGAGGTAATTCTCTGATCAAGATCAGATACAATAGATAGTTGTACTCCATGTTGCCTTCAGACATCTTTTATGTAAATATATGCAAGTTGATCCAATGATAAGTCCTATAAAATTCAGATAAAGTGATCTTTCATCGAATGATGATCCACAATGACCCATATAACATTTTTTCCTCTGGACATTTTTGGAAGCCTAGTAAAAAATTCCATGGTAATGTTCTCCCACTTCTATTTTGGTATGTTTAGTTCATGCATCATCCCCTTATAATTTTTCCACTCTTACATCACTTGTAGAAAACCCAGGAACATTGATGTATATTCAGCAATGTCACTTTTCATATTTTCCCGACAAATATTTTCTTGGAGATCTCGATACATATTTGTGCTTCTTGGGTGAATAGGGAAGGTTGAGCTTGTTGGGTCATTTAAAAGTTCCTTCATTATCTATAGATCTGATGGTACATATAATCAAGACCCAAATCTCAAAATTTCATTGTTTTCATCCATGAACTCTGAGTATTTCTCATTTCTGATATCTTCCATCCTTTTTAGAATATTCACATCCTTTTTTGGAGAATCCTTTATTTTCTCCATGAGGGATGGTTGAGTAATAATTTGAGAAGTGATTAATGATGTTACTCAATTAATTATTCCTATGTCCATATTCTATAAATCAAAGAAGATTGGATCCTTTTAAGTTCTCATCATTGATAAAGATCAATGATCCTTTCAACAAAGATCATCTGCCACTTTGTTTTCCTTACCAGGATGGTTGTTGACTGAGAAACCATCATCCTTGATGAGTTCTATCCATCTTTTTTGGCTCATATTAAGTTATATTTTTGTGCATATATATTTGAAGCACTTGTGATTAGTATAAATCTAACACTTCTCCCCATTTAGATAATGCCTCTATATTTTCCACACAAAGATCACAACCACTAACTCCAAATCATGTATCAGATAGTTTTTTCATGTACTTTTAGCTTCTATGAGGTGTAGGCTCTCAATTAATCATTTTTTAGTATCACACAACCTAAACCCCTTTTTGATGCATCCTTGTAAAAAACAAAGAGTTCTCCGCTTATGGAGAGTGGGAGTACTCGGGCAGGGTTGAGCCTCCTTTTCAACTCCTCGATGCTCTCTTTTCATTCGTCACTCCAAGAAAACATTAATCCCTTCTGAGTTATCTTGGTAAGAGGGTTGTAAAATCATGATAAATTCGTCACAACTTGGTGATATTATCCAGCTAACCCTAATAAGCAACAGGTATCAGTTACTGATGTTGTCATCGACCATCCCTATATTGTAGATGTCTTGATGTTATCCACATATATCCCATATCTTGTGATTATATGTCCAAATAATGAGACCTCGTTCAACTCGAACTCACATTTGAAGTACTTCACATAAAGCATCTCCATTCTCAAGGTCTCTATTATAGTGCATATATTATCCTCACGGTCCTCTTTGGTTTTTGGAGTATATATGAATATTTTCTATAAGGACTACCCCAAATTTAAAAAGGTAATATCTAAAGAATCTTATCATAAAGTAAATGATGATTTATAGAGCACTGGTGAGTCCAAAGGGCAATAATATGGATTCATAGTGCGCAGTCTTGGGGATATCCTTCTTCTTCAACCTTACATGGTAATATCTCGACTACAGATACACCTTGGAGAAGTATTGTTCTCCACATATCTGATCGAAGTAGTCAAAAATTCGAGGCAGAGGATACTTGTTATATATCATGATTTTGTTGATCTCTCAATAATAAATGTAAATATGCATTGACCCATACTTCTTCTTGGCGAAGATGACTAGAGAACCCCATGGTGAAGTACTTGGTTATATAAACTTTTTATCCAGATTTCCCTTTTATTTTTCTTCTGCTCCTCAAGCTCCACAACAGCTATTCTGTATGGAATCTTGGATATTGTCAATTCCCCATGTATAAGGTCAGTTGAAATTCGAAATATCTTCAATGATGAAGACTAGACAATTCATTGGGAAAAATCATACAGATTTCCTCACAATAGGCATGTCTTGAATGATGATTTCATCCTTAGACTCAATCATCTGAGCCAGATACACATGCTTATAGGGAAGTAATATCCATGCTTGAGATTATGGTTCTAAAGAAGATTCATCTTATTCCTTGCACTTGTATAGAATCAGGGGTTGATTCCCAATATGGAAAGTGATTTACATCTAATGGAAATTTGTGTTGGCTCTATATAAGGAAATCCAATCCATGACCAGAATTGAATAAAATTCCACCAAAGGGAGAATGATAAGGTTATATGTGATGTTCAACCCAAAAATTATTATAGGGTATGAGTTATATTCTGGGGATGTAATGATTTATCCCTTTTTTGACTCATCGACATCTTTACTTCCATCACATTTGGTGGTGTTGGGATTGTTCTACTAAAAATTTGATATATAAAAGAATGCATATGAAAAAATAAAAAGTATCATCTTTATTCATGAATAAATACCTAGCTTACCTATCACCACTTCGTTTTCAGGGATCACTTCAGCGGTAATGATGGAAAAAGCTTGCCCTTGTTGCTATTCAGGTTGTTGGTGGCCTCTGAACACCCTTGTCTTAAGGCACTGATATTCATGGTGCCCTGGTTCATTTTAGTTGAAGCAATGAACAACGTGTTGAGGTTCGAACAAAGCATTCCTCTCATCTCTCGTTAACGCGAGTTTCTCTTGTCAATTGTAAATGACTATGTGACCTTATCGTTAATTCCTAAATCACATTCTCATCCCCTTCAGAAAATTTCAGGGTGGGGGGATTCTTTCTTCACCATTGGAAGGTTGATTTTGGGATCTACTTAGCACCTTTTAATTTATCCATCGAACTGCTAGAATTGAAGTCCACTTTATGCTTCTTATCCCCATGATACCCCTGGGATTCAACGATAACCATTTTTATTTTTATTGAACATCATACAATTTTAGTATATCTATTGAAGTCATGGATCTACAAGTATTTCAATAGGTTTAGTTTCATCCCACCAATGATGTGGTCAACAATTCATTTGGGTGTAACAACAAAGTCAGAGGCATATAGTTCATACCTTGTGATGTTTTCTTCATATGCTTGGATGGATTATTCATCTTTTTTCTAGAAGAAAAAGAAGTCCCATTCCATCAAAAGTTGGAGGGTGAGTGGAAAATATTTATCGAAAAATATTTTCCAGAAATCATTTTATTCCAATGCCTCAATCTTCTCTTCATCTTTCATATTTTTTATCAATGTCCACCATTTATTAGCTTTACCCTCCATAAAATAATCATCGAGAAGAATCTTCTCTTGTTCTTAACATTGAAGGATGGAGATGATATTTTCAATGGAGTTAAACCATTGTTCCGAAATTGAGGGATTAGATGATCCATTAAATGTAAGAGGCCTTTACTTATGATGCTCTTGATTGAAACTTGTTCTTTCTTAGGGGTGTTGAACATTCTTCTTGACCCATGATTCTATTCAATGAATAAGTTATATAAGAGAGTATCATGAAAAAGATTGTGATTCATACTCTCATCAGATTGGGTATATCATTAGTAAAATGATCACATTGATCTTCACATCAATTGATAGCCCATGTCCTCCTATTACTAGTAATTGTCATTAATAAAAGTAAAGTTAGTGGAAACACAGAAATGTTAATCCAAGGACACAAAATGATGACTTATAAATAATTTTTATTCCTTAACTTATGAATCTATATGCTTCAATATATGTTATTGAGGATCTATTTTCTAACGTATGATCCTAGGGGCATTATTTAATTCCTCTAATAATGGTTTATACTAAACGTGTGAATTCACAAAATAATATCCCCCGAACGTTTTGTAATGAAGAGTGAAACTAGGCCCATTGTCGTGTACAATGTTACTTTTAGTCAAGCCTGAAACTCATTGTCAGTGTTTTTAACTCCTAGTTACTTCTGTGCCAGAGCCACCTCTAACTGCCTGTATCTTGAGAGGGATGTAGTTTCTATATAAACCACATACTTAGTACTCAATAAAATTTTGTATTTTTCTTATTATACATAGTTTTATCCCTAAGTATTTCACTAGGGTTTCCTAATCATAATCCCAAAAATAACTAAACCTATCCACTAATACCAACTATAAAAACCCTTCTCTTTATTACACACATAAATATGATTTATTACGTAAAATATTCACATGAAAAAACATTGAATATAGAGAGGTCTAGTGTCTTTAGGGATTAGGAACATTACATAATGACATAAAACATGAAACAGAAAATCATTATTGAAACCTTTTTTCATGTGACCACTACATTCCCTCATACTTATCATTGCATGGGATTCCCAGAAAACATGCATACGATAAGAGTGAGCTATAAAAACCAGTAAGGGAGTAAACGCGGCCTAACATGAATAATGCAATACATGTAAAGGAGTAGGAAAATACGTGGAGAATAAAAGAAACATGAACATAAAGGCATGATATAGCATGATTATCATAACATGGAAATGTAGAAACAACACTTAACAAGGCATTAACATAAGCCAAGGGACATTGCACATGGATCATAATTAAATTCTCATTGAACAGGAATTAGCATAATTAAACCCTCCTTGCACATGACGTATCATGATACTAATCTTTACACAATGCATTGGATCTCTATTAAGGTACACACTTCTTAAACATTTCATTTCATGCATAAGTGTGCCACAAGAGTATACAACATAGATTCATTAAACATCATAATTTATTCCAAGGAAAAGGGATGTGGATTTATTAAATAAAATTTATCCATCAATAAGAATATTTCATAATGTTGAATACCCCTGATAGAGAAATGGGCATGGTATTCACTACATAATGATTTTGGTTTGGAAAATGGCTATGAAATTTCGGCAACATAACAGCCTACCAAAAGACTTCATAAAAAATGTTGATGAGAGTGAAAAGGATTTATCATCATATGTAAATGAAATAGACATTAAGGGGGGTAATATAAATAAATTTCCCAGAAACATTAAGGGAATTTGGATTCATAATACAAAATGATTGTTTGATTATAAATAAGGAGAGAGAAATTGCCTATAGAATTTTGGCATGGAAACATGTTTACATGGGGGGAATTAATGAGAGATAAAATGAGTATTTCATCATTAGATAACAAAAAGGTAAGTATGAGGGAGGATCAAAATCAAACCCCTTCATTTATAAATGAAAATAAAATGGAATAACAATATTAAGAAACATATATGAAATGAGAAATGAATGAATCCCTTACATGGAAGTGTGATCCCAAAGGCTTGGTAGAGGCTTGAGAGGGGATTCATGGGATCTTGGGGTGCCTTGGGAGTTGTCCGAACTCCAAAGGCTTTGAGTGAAGAGGAATTGGGAACTTGGGGGAATTTATATTGGAATGGAGAGGGAATTCTTTTTATTTAGGTTTGGGACACCACAGATTATACTAATCAAAACCACAAACCAACCTATGCTTTTTTCCCATGGTTTTTATCAAAAGGGTGGGGAAAGCATTATTTCATGAGCCCAATGGCATAAATTCTTGAAATAATAGGGTTTCTTATGTGGAGGTGAATCACACTCTCAAATAAATAAATTTAAAATGATAAAATGGTTTTTATGTATTGAAGGGTCCACTAAGCATTTTAAAAAAAATAAAACAAACCTAAAATAACCTTATATTAATTTTAAAAAATATATTTACCGAATATAATGATTATAGTATATTATTACATAACTATCGGGTCATTATTATGATATTTAACACGTCATATATATAAATGGTATTTACTTTTTACCCAAAAATTCTACTGTCTGAGAAAATTAGGAAAAATTCACCATAGGAAAATTTCGACATCCTGATTCCAAAAATAATATTAATTTAATCCAAAAAAATATCTAAATTTTTGAATTTTTTCTTTTAAAATAAAAACTGTCTTTTGTCAAAAATTAATTGGTATTGACAAAAATAGGTTTCAAAACTTAATAAAAATCACATTGATATTCATAATAAGAATACGGTCACTTATATTTTTTAAAATGTAATTTAGTAATAATATTTAATTAAAATATTATTTAATTAGAAGAAACCATTAATTCATTAAAATTGATTTCAAATTAACTAAAAATGTTATTTTTTCTATAAAAACTATTCACAAAGAAACAATAATAAAATGAAAATATATTCTCTATACAAAAATAATGTCTGTAATATATGTACTAGGGTATCATTAGATAACATTATATAACACCCGTATAATACTGAAGGGTAAGGTGTGAGATGTTGACAGACTCTTGGGGTGGCTCAGATAACAATGCTCTAGTGATAATCTCTATCAACATCCACTTCTCCCATATCTGGTTATATTAAAGCTTAAAAAGCTGATGCCCATCATGGGTTTCGTCAAGATTTAAGCCCAATGACACAACCTCCTTTTTGAGATCTGAAAATGGGCTTCATAAGGATCAATTCTACTGGATGAGGCCATCACATCCTTTATCTGAGTAAATTGGATTTGTTAATGACCTATATTTATAATAATCATGTGTTAACTGATTAAAAATTATATTGGAAACTATCACAATCCATAATGGTTTTTAAAAATCCTAAAACATAAATCCAAATAAGTGCATATTTTTTATAACTATTTTACATAATAAGACATTTAATTAGATCATTAAGAATTTCCATTAATAAAATTTTGGGTCATTAAATTTACCATGGGTGTGTATTTTTATTTATTCATCATGGAAATAATTATTTAATTTATGGTGAAGTTTTTTTCATTAGCAATATAAATTAAAAGAAAAATATATCACTTATTCACTTCCTCCCACTCTCCGTGATACTTGAATACTAGTTGGGAAACTTCATGATGAAAATGTAATATTTTTTTTAATAGTATGTCTAAATAATTTTTATATGAGGTAATATAGAATTCCATAGGTTATCCATAGTTGTAACATTAAATAAATGAATTTGTTAAATTATGATGGAATATAATTGTTTTTTTATAAGTAAAATTTTTTGGGGCGATCCTCCTTGCATGTAAAGGCCAAATGTTGTATTTATGGGCATGGTTTCCATGCCCAGATTTTTTCATGACCCTTATATATTTATTTTAATATGATCCTTTATATGTGATGTTATTTTTTTCAGGTAAGGATTTTTTTTAAATGCGAAATTTTTATGAAAGCATATAATTTACTGAAACACAAACTCTGAGATCTAGTGCCAAAAACATAAACATTATATTTATGTATTTGAGACCAAAAAATGTGCCACAATTTTTTCCATAAAATTATTAAAAAATAAAAGTAAAATATTAGATCACATGAATACCCGAAGACCTTTTAGGTGTATTTTTTTAAAGAAATGGGAAAATTCATATTAATTTTTGTTCATAAACAAATAGTTTGTAAAGATCAAAATCTTATCCCACTATACCCATATTTTAATATTCCATGTAATTTCATCCAAAACACTCATAAAATTAACTCAGCATGAATAAATAATAAGAAAAGTTAATTTACAATTATTATTTAAAATATTGTGATGGTAAACATAAGAAATGGTTGATTATAGAAGCTTAGAAATGTATAAAAGAGATATTAATTATCACATTATAATACCAAGATCATAAGGGTATAAAAACATGATCAATACATAGGAAACAAATACCCTAAATACCAATGTACATAATCATACATCATGGAATGAATCTTAGGAGTTCATAATACATATATTATAAGGGATTAATAGAACCATAACCATTAGTTCATAAAATTATAATAGGTAGTGGTATTGTTGATAACATATAATCATAGAAAATAATTTCCTCAGTATTAAAGGATCATTTCCTAGCCTATATTATGGAATAGGTTCACTCCCCAAATGATCAAAGTACTTGAGGATTACTCCTAATACTGTACTAGTGAACATAGTCCCATACAGAAATTTCTTAACTTTCTATTCAATTATTGATTATCTCATGAGATATAAATTGTAACCAAATGTATTAGAGGGGGATATAAGTCCCACCCATCACCTAATGAAAATAATAAATATTGTTTCCAAAATATCATAAATAATTCACTATATTATAACTCGTGAATATAAATGGTCATCATCAAAATTTCATCCTAGAATAACCCATGAAAAAGAAATGGGTACCCTTAAAAACATCCACCTTAATCATAATACATTAGGTTAAATAATATTAATGGTATCCTTGGAACATAATAATATTTTTAAATAACCTCATATGATTTCATCATAGTTGGAAATCATCTTTTTTAAATTTCATTTGAAATAATTATCTAGGAAAATAGAATTTTCAATTTAAAATGACTTCTTTCTAAAAAGTTTCATAATTATAAAATAAAACAAATTATTTTTCAAGAAAATTGTATAATTTTAATGTATTATTCAAATAAAAAAATTGTCAACAAGGTGGGAAAATATATCCATGTCATATAAGATAAAAAAATGTTTTATTTACTCATTTGTTTTAAAAGTCACATAAAATACTCATTTGGAAAATAATTACAATTATCCCTTCAATTTGTTTAGTACAAATCTAAACATGATTAAAACATTCATTGAAAATCGTATTAATATAATAAAAAAATTGAAAACATTTTTATAAAAAATGGATATGTATTAAAAATATTCCACAACATATACATAAATATAGACAATATCAAGTATTGATGATATTATGAAATAATATATTTATCTCTTTGGTACATTTTTAATTTTAATAACCATGAAATAAATAGCCTTACATCGGTATTTAAATCCAAAAATTTTGATGATATGAATCATAAATTAAATTGTGGGGATTTATATAAACAATATAGAAGATACTAGTGAGTCTAACTCATCATGTACATTATTTATATTGTAGAATAATTACCATATAGTAATTATTTAATTTTGTAAAACCCCTTTTCAAATATATTATTCCTTATATCTTAATAGTTATCATTTTATAAAAATTACTTAATCTTTTATGTTCTAATCAGAAATTTCTTAATTTATGGTTCATGAGTCCAAAATGACATCAGTAAGTTAACTATTGTAAAAGAGTTAATTATTATGTCATATAATGTTTAATATTTATGAAATAAGTACATTTTTTATATGTAAATTATACTATTAAATAAAACCATTCAATATGGTTATGAAAAATTTTCTATATAACATTAATGGAAAAGGATTGTTGTGCGTACACATGAGTAATGTTTCAATTTATCAATGAACATTATTGAATGATTTTAAGTATAATATTTTTTATATAATGATAATAATATCATATATATATATATATATATTAAATATTTAAATATATTAATATAAATCTTCTGTATGATGTGGTGACAAAAATTAATCATATCACTTCATGGAGGTTGTTGTCCAGACTTACACATAAACTGTGATATCATTTCTTATTGCGTGGAACAAAAAAATGTAAATGATATCAGATAAATATGTCATGAATGTAATATTTAAAAATTTGTTCTATCACTATAAACATTCATTATATATGATTATGGAAAACAATTATATCATTTCCCAATGTGGTTTTCCACTATACACACGAACGTTGAATTATTTTCCCATATGAAGGAAGTTATAGAAGGATATAGGTTATTCCATTAAAATAATAACATCTAAATATATATGAGATGATATTTTTATTATATTATCATATAATAAGAATATTTTAAGGATGTTTAAGAATAAATAAATCAAAACAACTAGTTGAATATTGTATATATTCTTTAGAAATCCCCAACTTCTTAACACCTTAATAACTATATGATTGGTATTATTTATAAAATGAGTAATATACAATGAGTTGATTGATTTTGGGAATAGAATTTCTAAGGTATTTTCTAAACCATGTAGGTTTTAATGTGTGAATGAATAAATAGAAGAAGTTATTTTTTATAATTATGTGATGGGAAATCATGGAATTTTGTCAAAGTATAAAATTAATATAAAATAATAATTAACTAAAAATGGATATAAAATCAATTATTTTGATTATATGATTTTTATGGGTCTAAATAAACTAATAAAATAAAAATTATATTATATTGTAATATGTTTTTTTTATTATAGTTTGGTTCTACCCCTCATTAACCCAATATAAACATACAATGACAACACCATTTTTCAGTCATTAAGGGAGGTTATAATTACTATATATGGAAACAAAAATACCATAAAAAGAACTCCGTTGATATTATAATCCATATCATAATTTTTTTTCATAATATATGATTTTTAAGAATAGTATAACATTTAATAAAATATTATTTATTATAAAATATCAATAATGTATATTTTAAAAAATATTTTTTACATGGAAATTAATAATATCAATATAAAAGTTATTATTAAAAAATTGTTTTAAAATATTCCCAAAAACTTATTTTCATATATAAAATTCATAAATTACAATAATTATCTCAAATTATAGTGCATTTAATATTTTTATTGTAATTATTTATTTTTTCGATAAATAGATATTTGATGTGGAGATGGAGTTCGGTATTTGGGAGATCCTATCTCATGTTTTCAATGGATATTGGGGTTATATCATTGTTTATATATCATATTTGGCTATAATGGATGAATCATTCCTTATCCATGTCAATTATTTTCTTATAAGTATATAGAATAAGAATCATGGGCTTCATCTCACTTGCACTATGGTTTGATAAATCTGAATGAAGGGACTCTATATGTTCCATACAGTTTTAAACCTTGTTAAACCAATTTATCATTATCATATTGGAATATTGTGGTATTCTGAAAAAAAATTAATTGAGAAAATTCATCCCACGTTCATGCTAAGCATGATCTAACCCTTGATCGATTCAAGATCAGTGTGTTCTCTCTCATTATAAAATTGGTTCTACTGTCATGATAGAAATCAAGGATTGTTTCCAATTTGGTTAATAGGCTCTCCATATAATTGAGATTTCATAATTAGAAGTTTATTCTTTGTTTTATGGGGATACATAAAAATCTTATTCCCATCGAAATACTTAAATCATATTTCTTGGGAGCACATGAAAGTATTCTTCAAGCTGGGTATGATGTGTCTTCCAACCTAGAATTGTATAATAAATAAAATAGAATCCCAAGGGAAATGGACACGTGTTTGAGTTATTTTTTATGTCCTAAATTTGTTCTGCTGGATTCCTTGGTTATTTTTTGATATTACCTCAGTATTTTGAAATCTAGACAAATTTGATTGTTCTATAGAGGGGGCACAATATTTATTTTTTTGCATGTTTCTAAGTGGATGTATATCTCCACTCAACCCTGATTTATATTTTCATGATTTTCCCATATCTCATTATTGTTTTTATATAACCATACGATATGAAAAATTTCCTACATTTTATATTAATTTCAAATCCATTGGTAATTTCAATGAATGATATAGGATGGTGGTGTCAGATTGTAGGAGGTGAAAGTATGGAAGGTTTCCAAGAATGATGAATGAGATGGTTGAAGCTATATATCACTACATTATATATGAAAATATATTTGTTGATGATGATAATGGAAAATAAGTTTTATTAAATTAAGACAAAAGTCCTTCAGTTTTGGGTCCAGATGAGTAAGAATAGAGTATAATGTGGGATAAAATCACTGAATAAGCATCTATACACATTGATGATGAGATCATCTCTCAAGAAGGTTATGGTAATTTTATTACATCCATGGGGGGAATCGAATACCTTCTAATAAATTCATTTCTATTTTAACAATTAGTTCATTAATCAAATCATTTGTAGATACAAGGTCATTTTCTGCTGAAAATTCTCTTGAAATAAAACATTGGATATCAATATTGGACTGTTTGAAGACTCAATGAGTTATCAATATGATAAGGAATCTTCGATTTATAAATATACTTACCTGAAGATTAAGGAAGAGAAAAAATATTTCTTTTAAGGGCCATAAAGGAAAACAAAAAATTTATTCTGAATCTATGCGGATCACTAATAGTGAGAAAGATGTTCATGTGAAAATGATTGTGGTTGGTGGTGTTCAGCTATCATATGAGGTAATTTTTGTCCACTAGTTTCCATGTCCCCTAGTATAATGCCAATGGATTCTCTTATAGGGGATGTTTTTTCATTCTTAGTGGATGTTATCCATGATTACATTCATGTTTAATGACATCCAGTGAATGTTGGTATTCGAGGGTCTCTATCAAAAGTGAAGAAAGAAATTTTGGATAAATATGGATTCCAATTGGTTATCCCTTAGATATCCAAAATAGATTTTTCAATGTTTCTGGTTGGGAGTGGTTTTGATTTTGTGATTCAAATTCAGGATGGAAATTTTAGGAGTGATTATCATAAGTGTCAAAAGTTGTACTATTCACCTCACTTTTCTGCTTTTATGATAAATTAAACTATTTCTTTTGGAAGGGCGTCATGTGAAGAATGTGTTACTTCACATGGAAATTTGTTCTAGTAATAAGGCTCAATATGAATGATAAAGTAAAAGGATCATTGTTGTAATTAGTAATGATGTGAAACTACAATTTTTTTTGTATCTTGTGATACCTTCTTTTTGAAGGAACCAAAGTTCTTTGCTTTCAATGACTATGTAGAAGTGTGGAAATTGTTTTTAATTAATTTAGAAAATGGTTTGTGTGATAACCCATACATTGATTTTATAGTTTTATCTTGGATGTTCATAATCAACTCCACTTTAGTGGGTTCATTAGACTCGTCATCAGATGAAGAATTTGAGGCTTCTCAAAGTTCTAAGACAAGGTGATAGGGTTTACATACAAAAGGAACAAGAAGATTCCTGAGGAATATGGGATATATAAATCAAATGGTTTGGTTTTATTTTCTTTTCATTCTTGTTGATATTGGTATTTTATGTCATTAAATACATTCACCTCTTTTTACATGTATTCCTTTACTTTTTATAAATTTTACAGTCACGGGTTTGGTCTCCAAACACCTGACTACCACTTTTGAGTAAATAAATCATATGTCCTTGTGGTGAAAGCAGTTAAAGTTTTTAGTTATTCACTAAAAATTAATAAAACATGATAAGGGAAAATATTTTATATTTTTATATATCATTTAGATTATAAAATATCTTCATGATAACACCATTCTAAATAAATTATAGTTATCAAGCGAAAGGGTTTTACATGTTTGTCTTTTCTGGAAATTAAAATTTATATATCTCATAATCTAATAAAATTTACCATAAAATTTCATATAATGGAATCTATAATGAATGTGGATGAAATGGAATAATCCAATTAAATTATTTAAAGTTTTAAAGTACATTTTATAGTTCTTTTAATTTTATTTTTAACATTAATTAATTGATTTACCTTTTAACATGGTAACAAAAATTACTATGGTTACTATTTAAATTCGAAAAAAATAAAATGGACATATTTAATAAATATGAATCTATTGATTTAAAATATGTAATCTATTTTTCAAAATTCAATTCATAAAAGTGGTTGAATTTAACATAAATTTATCATTCAAAAACACAATGGGAAACATTTTTTAAAGAAATTGTTATTTTAAATATAAAATATTATTTTTCAATATTCATGTATAAAATATAGTTTAATGAATAATAACTAATTTATTTGAAACCAAAATGATAAAATTATTTTTAAAACAAACCCGAAATATAATTCTACAATATAAACACATTAAGTGAATAAAATTCAATAAAAATCATTATTTTAACTATTCATGGATAAACAATCTTCTCTGAAAATTATATAAAATTGAAATTAATCTTATTTCAACAATTATAATTAAAAATAAAAAAACAAAATTATTTATAATTTACATGAAAAAAATGAAAACTCATTTTTGAAGAAATTATGTTTTTTAAAATATAATAAATTTAATAAAAAAATGTGGGATTATTTCAATGAATCTTCTCATTAAATTTATATTAACTTGGACCATTAAATTAATATCATAAATCGATGCTTCCTATTCAAATGTTATACTTTAAAATCTAAGTTATTATAGTAATATAAAATTCTTTTTTCAGTTATATTATTCTTGGTGTTTTATATTTTATATGCTATCGAAGATATTCATTATTTTAATAATATTGGAATATTTTGAAGCCCGGGGTTTGTGGAAGAAGTAAATTCTTATGACAATGATATATATGGTTAAATACGAGGTTCCAAGATGGAACTAGAATTTATGGAAAGTCTTGAAGTAATTCTTTCCCGTTCTAATGATCAAATATTGTATTCTTACTTACTAATGTTTTACATAAGAGATTGATGGTTGGGTTTATTTTTTATCATCATTCTATCACATACTACTTGAGGAACATTTTTTTCCTTTTATGTATTTTATTATATGCTTGGATGGTTCATATAATAGATAAATCTATGAAATATTCATAAAAATGTCCAATAAATAATGTAACCATTGGGAATATTGTTTGATGGAATGTTGAAAGGTTATTAATTGTTTGAATCTATGGACTCAGTTTGATTATTCTTATAGGGAATGGAAGTCAATTTGAAAATAATTAAATTTGAAATAGGAAAATGAAATTAATTAATATTTATTTAATTAATGAAATTTTAATTTTTAAAAAGGATTATACTAATTAAATAAATATCCTTGAATGCATGTGTTTTTTATATATGATGTTCTTACTAATGGAAACCAGGCATCTGAGACATGATAGCTAATGTTGAGATAGAGACTATGTTAATTCTCATAGTGTTATTTTGATCTATATTATATCATTTATTTATTTTTATCCAATACCCTATCCATGTTTGTAGGGAGACTGAAACCTAGTTGAATCTGGGAGGGTCACCAACATCCATGTTGGCATGGGATAGATGGCTGACGACCCAATTCGGGTACCTCTCTTAATTGGGTGGTATTATTTGTTTGTATAAATGGTGTTTATCTTTTTAATTATATGGATTTTGAGGATTTTAATGGAATAATTTTATTACCAAACATATATCGATGGATTGATTATCATAATGATTATCATAGGTATAACATGTATGGATTCTAATAACATCTAGTATATTATTTGTGTGTGGGATATAATGTCTTGAAGTATATTATTAGACATGTAATACATGGTTTATGAATTGTGGTGGTACTTGGAATGTACATAGTTACAGTATAGACATTTTTTATGTGATTGTGAGATGAGGTGATGTATAATTTGCATGCCATGATACATTATCCTAGTTGTCTTTAGGCCAGCTTCTTTTGGAGAGGGATAACTCAGGGCATGTGATATTAGGAAATATTACAAAACTAATAAGTGGAATCATGTGAAATTTTTAACTATAATATATCGTTCTTTTAATTTTTATGTGTTGATAGATAGAAATGGTGAGGGTGAGAGTTATGTATAGATGTTTCAGTGTTGAGTTTTTTTAACATTTTGTTCACTATGATTTAGCATGATTATAACATTCATTGCATGATAGGTTCATAGGGTTATCCAACTATGTCTAATTTTTATTCTCACAAAATTTATATATGAAATATTATTCATGTTATTAGGATCAGGTGTAGATCAGGTAATAAATTACTTGCCCATGGTTGTTTGAGACCTATTTGGGCTTTATGGTCACTGCCATGTTTTTCTTTTGGTTTCTACAGTTTCCATTTTTAGTTACTCTAGTTTTTATGATTTTTAGGTCATGTAAATGGAATGTATATTTTATATTTTGGAGTAGGATATTATTGTTGTATTTATATTATATCCCATTCCATATATTCATTTAAATACTAATGCCTCCCAATTGTATGTTTCATATACCTTGGGATATTTTAATGAACCCAGATCCTTTGAGAGGTGGTATTTGGGTGTAATTAACTCCCTACATTAATTTTTGGACAGTGAGGGGTACATTTGGGGGGAGGGGTCAATATATATTGTTTTATAAGGTCCTAGTTATGAAAACGCATATCTTTGTTACACTTAATTTAATGATTTATTACATAATGAAATAAGTTATTCAATACTTGTATATCTTAATTGTAATTTTCATTGAAAAATTATGTCCATGTCATGAAAAACTGAAATATAAATACAACAATATTATTGAAAAATTTCTATGCATTCTCTTAAAATATTATCATTCTTCTAGAACCGCACCTACATGAGATAACCTGGGGACACAAATAATAAATAGGATATGTATAACTACAAGTAAAGTAATTATAAAATAAAATAATTTGTTTATCCTATATTATCTATACAAGATGGATATCTTGGTTACATGAGAGGGGTAATAACCATAATCTTTAACAATGAGGCATGATATAACCTGATATCATTAAAGAAACAAGGGAATGTAGCAGCAATATTAAACATGAAATAATGAAGACAAGTCAAGGATAACTATATAGAAAATTTAACATAATATGAATAGGATAACCACCAACAAACCAGAAATTTAATATGAATTGGTAAAAATAATACCCAATACATTGCATGGATATATAATTTCTGGTTCAACCATCCCATTTATATCTTGTAATTTGTATGTTCTCCACATATATCATACAGTTTAATGATGTATTATTTCAATTTTAACATCATTATTAAAGACTATGGGACTCATACATATAAATACCCATTAATTAAGGATAGGTATATATATGTGAACATCCTTTAGTGGTAATAGAGATGGGTTTCCACTACATAAATGTTTTTCATAGAAAATCACAGGATAGTTTTTTCATAATAATGGTTGTCAGTAATGTTTTATATTAGAGGTAATTGAGGAAGATTGATATCTATAATTAATTATTATTTATAGGGAATTTAAAAGGTATTTTTTTGTAGAATATCCCACATTGAAAATTTTGAAATCAATATTCATGCCATTAATAAGGTGATCAAATAAAATGGAGATGGAGTGGATCCCTTGCCTTTAGAAGGATCTCATAAAAGATTAGGATGCACTTTTTAAGATCATGAGGGTGACATTAGAAGACTATAAATTTAAATATAATGAATAATTTAATGCTTAAAAGTTTTAAGTGATGTGTATTCAGTGTTTGGGTGGGTTTATATAGACAAAATGAAGAAAAATTCTATATCAAATTTTGAGCATTGGTTTTGGACTCTATATGATAGAGTAATCAAAACACAAAACCATCCCATGTGTTTTCCTATTTTTTTACTACAAAAGATAATTTATTTTTCTTATTTTATAAATATAAGAACTAGATATATTAAAATAATTCCATGGGTGATGTTGTACTCATTCAGGTTTATAATGAATTGATTCAATAACATTAAAACAGAATATAGTTTTCAGGATATATTAAGGGTTTAAAAAATTAAAAAATAACATAAATAATATTTTAAATGGGAAAAATAATTTAGTCATGGATTCCTTTTGTATAATATATTACATCACTTTTTAGTATTTGCGATGTAGTAATGCATACCTTTTAATTAAAAAGAATTTAATTATTGCCTAAAAAATTGATTGTGGAATGAATTATAAAAAATTAACCATTGGATAAAGTCTATATGAATATTTCAGTATCAAATTTAATTTAATCAACTAATTCTCTAACTGTGTTAATTTTCACTTTTATATCTAAAATACATATTTTTCGAAAATATTATTTTTTTTAACAATAAATGTTTTTTAAATCTAATAAAAATTACATTTTACTTTATTATAATATTATATCATTTATATTTTTATAAATATTATCTAATACCACTAATTTTTAAAATATGAATTATTTTAAAAAATATTAGATTCATCAATAGAGATTCATGATTGAAACTATATATTTCTTAAAAATAATATTTTTGTTTCATTATATCAAAATTTAATTTTTATCAACCAATGTACTTAATCATTTGAAAAGTAATGTTAAAAAGATAAAAATATAATCATAGTATTATTAAAATTAAGATAAAAAATTTTTCATTTTAATTTCATGTTACACAACCCTCTATTACACACGTGAATTCAAAAAGGTTATAGTGTGGGTTGGTAAGATTTTCATGGGATGGTTCATAAAAAATAATTTTTTTGTGATCATTATGTTCTTAAAATTCTCAAATAAATTGCCTTCGTAAATTTTTATTCATTGAATATAATATTTTTCATGTTTTTTTATTATGACCCATGATATTATCTCCCTTGGATTCTCAGATAAATCATCTTTACTGGGTATAATTCCACTTTTCGTGGTAGTTTCTTCTTATGAGTATGTTATTTGGAATTTATCATCACACATAATTTACTAAGCATAATGGTCACTTTAAAATTGTTAAATTATCAATGGTTATGATTCTTAAAAATCATTTCAAACCAACATTATTTAACTATCCAAAATAAACATTATTGTGAATCAGTTTTCTATAACTATATTACATGAATAGGTCTCTATTCTTTAAAAAAGTTAATTTCATTTATAAAAGATCAAGTTATAACATTATACCACTATTCTTAAATTTGTATATTTAAATTTTCATTACATACATTAATATATGTGAATTAATTTTTTTCCATTTCCACTTTTTGTTCCCCTATTGCATCATTGAACATATGGTTCCACCGCAATACTTCGACCAAGTGAGTTGTCTTGTTTCATTTAACTTTTTCTCTAAAATCATTGATATTCATTGATTGATAATTGTTCAAGAGATAATTATACAGTGATACCACATATTAATTTAATACATGTTTGGGGTTTGGTACATACTTTCCCATGTGAGATTTATATAACAAATCATGTAGATGTGTTAGGTTTAGTGGGAGTGCTTCTCTATATTATACAACTCTGATATAATCATTGATATCAATGGGGAAATTCTATCTAAGACATAACATTCAATTTTTTTCCAAATTTCAAGTCATTCGTATAAAGGCGTATATAATGGAACACTTTATCTATGACCTCTAAATTTTGGTCTCTTCAATGGTTTTATATCTAAATTTTCTATTGTCTTTGTGTGGATTTCATATGATGTTGAATGGTTTTAACCATATCTAACATCTCTTTGACATAAACATGTGCCATTGGATAAATCTCTCTATGTTCATCACATAATGTTGGTGTTTGAAACCACATCCCATACATATCATCTTAAGGTTCTTTTTGGATGCTATAACGGAAGCATTTATTATATTAGAACTTTGATATGGGAATTTTTTCCCGATATCCTTGGAAATATAATGATTATTTTCTTAATATTCTCTAAAATTTTTTAATGGACATTTTATATTATCTATACATATGTGCATGATAACAAGTTATAAATTTAATTTCAGTATCCTACTCTTGGTAAATTATTCTCCAAAACCCTTATGTAAACCTCAAATCTCTATCAGATACAATAGAGAGTTGAATTTCATCTCATCTAACCCAATATCGTTTGTATATTTATTTAAGTTATTCAATACAAAAATCATCATAGATAGTAAAAAAAATTCAATTAAAATGTATGGTGATTCAAAATATCATAGAAGATGTTATCCATATTAAAATTTTTTGGGAGTCCTATGAAAAATTACATTTATATTATTTTTTATTTTCATTATTTTTCATCAAATCACTATACATTAGATTTCATCTAGGATTAATAGAGGACGGTGATCTATATAAATCATATAAAATATCCCTCTTCATTTTTGGTTCTGATCTGAAACATTTCAAGGTTCAAAATCTTATAACTCCGTCTTTAGAGAATTTGAAATATAAAATATTCACTATTTTTTCCTATATAAACACATCATCATTATTATCCTTCTTGATCCTTTCAGGAATTGACTTTTGAGAAGTTATTTGATAGGGGTATGGTTAAAATCTATTTATTATTCCCATATCCATACTCTTCATGTACAAAAATAGTGGTTCACATGCTATACTCGTCAAGGATATAGTTGAAGGATCATTTCTACATCAAGAATCTAAAATAGTTTTTTTCATCCCTCTATAGTAATGGATTGGAAGATCAAAATATGTTACCATCACTGAAAAATTTAATTGGATCTCTTAAGATATTTTTTTGTGTATATATACTTGAGGTTTTTATTTTCCATTTATATATCACACATTTCTCCATAATGATAACTTCTTTATGTATTCATTGTTTAGATCGATAATTGCAGTTCAATATCATGTTTTTATGGTTCTTCTCATGTATATTTAATCAAAGGGAGGAATATGCTATCATTTTTTTAACCTTCATGAGTATTCAAACCAATCCATTTTTTGATGCATTATTTTAGATGAGGAATATTTTCCTCGCTATGTGGAAATATGAGAATAGGTGAACCAAGTTTACTTTTTTAGATATCTAAGTATTATATTTCATTCATCAGTACATAAAATCTTGGATTACATCTGAAAAATATTGGTTATTGTGAAAAACAGTTATGAGGATATTCTCAAAATTTTATGACATTACATATCTTATCCAAGGATACAATGGAATTGTTTTATTAATGTGGGTTAGGTTTATCATTCAGTTTCACTTATTTTTATGGAATACAGAGATATCCAATTATTGGGGATAACATTCCCCATGAATGTTACCAACTCCAAAAAATATCACATTTAATATAAATTTCATATAACATTTCCTTGTGAATGCTCTTCAATATAGTTTTTATATTGTTCTCATATATATTCTCTCAATTCGATCAGATAAGAATATCATATATAAAGTTTACTAAATATTTTTGAAGATAATATTTAAAAATTCTATTTATTATTTCAATGATTATTTATCGATAAAAATTTATTCCGGATTACATCAATATGAACTTTTTATACCAGCACTTTGTATGAAAAGTAGTCTTGGTGGTATTGGTTATATTTACCTTTACATTATAATGTTATGACCATATATCCACCTGGGATTTGTACTAGAACCCCTGTATATGACCTAAAAAGTCATCAATCTTCCATAGAGAATAATTTTTTATTTCATTATCATTTTAGAGGTCATTAGAATAATGAAAGAGGTGCATTGATCAATCTTTTACCTTGGATAAGATGATATATTCACACCATGGCGAAACCTATGGTAATATGAACACATTATCCAAATTCACTAGTAACTATTTCTTCAGATCATTAATTTTATCCTTGAAAATTCTAAATGTAGTTTTAGATATTGTAAAATTTCTATGTGTGATATAAATTGATAACTAATCCTCGGTTCTAGAAGGATGTCCAAAAATTATTCAACAAAAATATCACTTAATTCCCTTACATTTTTCAAATCACCAAAGATGATCTTTCATTAGCCACAACCATTTGGCCCATATAAGTATTTTTTATGTCAATAATTTACATTCAAGAGACTTTGGTAGAAAATAATATTCATCCACTTTATTAAACATGTATATAATAAACTGAATATTTTATGATACAAAAGATGATTTCATTCTCTGGAAATTTTTGTTGGCTATATATAAGGAAAAATAATCCATGGCTAGAATAGCATAAAATTCTACAAAGTAGAGTTTCACATTATTTTCTAGGAAATTCATCCCAAAAAATCAGATATGGAAGAGTCATATAACTGGTATGAATCTACTAAACCATTTTTCATCTTCACCAAAAAATCAACAACCATGTTTCAAGGTGGGGATTGATTAGTTCTATTAAACATGCTTGATATGAATGAATTTGTAGAACAATAGATGATAATATTTCCATTCATAAAAATTATTCTTCTTAAGATAATTTTCTTTGTCCCAAATAGGGTTATTTATGAGAATTTTGTAACAAATAATCAATAAAGATATAGAATACAAACATTGTAACTAATAAATTTAATATATTCTTTATCTAATTAATTTCATGGATACAATGTAATATATACATGATTTATTTAATGACATAAAACATTATGGGAATTTTCAATCCCTTGATAATGGTATGTAAGTGGATATTGAATTAACCAAATCATATGTCATGGGATTTTCAAGCCAAATTTGTTTTAAAGATCATTTTTAGGCACAGAGTGATGACTGAGTCCATATTAGTGAACTTTTTTGGGGTTTATCACTTCGTGGAAAATTTTTTCTAGAGACACATATAATTATATTATCAAGACAAGGATTTATTTTGTTATAAACCACATATTATATAATTTTAAAAAAATTAATGATGTTTCCATATGTATATTATTATTTGTGTGGATTTTACTAGATTTTGGTAATTGTAGTCCTAAAAATAATTGGGCATTAATTTTATACCAACTAGGATAACTTGTATCTACATTACACTTTATTACATGATTTAAAACATGGAGTTGCACAATTAAAAAATACCAAAATATTTTTAATCCTATTTTATTTAGTAAATTAGGTAAATATCATAATAACATGTAATATAATTATAGTGACATTATTGATGACTTTAATAACATGCTTCTTAAATTACACTATTCTTCTAAAAATGTATGGGATAACCAAGAGATGAATATAATAAATTCATGTGATATTAATCCAAAATGTTTACAATGAAAGTATATAATTAGTTAATGTAGTAAATGTGATACAAGAGGATTATAATGGTGATATAATATGGTAGGGAATAATAATCATAATAATTAAGCATGATGTAACATGATTTCAAGAAGGAAACTTTGGAATATAGGAACAACATAAAACCTGACACAAAGACATAAGTCAATGACTACTAAAAATACAAAAAAAAACATTGTATTCTTATGATATACTTCTTAAAAATATATATGGTGGAATCTCATTAAATAAAAGCATTACACAATTCATTTAATGGCTATTTAATTTTGATCCTACCAATCACATAAATATCATTTATGCAAATAAATAATCTATATTGATAATACAATATAAGAGCTTCCTTCATCAATTATAACCCAAATATTATTTATTTTATGTTAAATGTAATTAAATCCTAAATATGTGAAAGATAGGTAAAATTATGTGAATACCCTTTAGTGAAAATGGAGATGTGTATCCACTAAAGAAATGTTTTAAATAGAAAATAATAGGATAATTTCTTCAGCAAAATGGGGGTATATAATGGTTTATAAAATGTTTTAATGAGATATAAATGGTTCTCTTATTACATTTTATTCTTAAGAATTTTAAGAGGGATGTTTGAAAAAATATAAAAACAAAAAAAATTATAAATAAAAAAGAATGACATCATGAAGGTGATTTAATAAATTGAAGAAGGATCCCTTACCATTAGATGCGGCTTCTAAAAGACATGGAGGAACTTATTAAGAGAAAGTGGAACATCATGGGATTATATAGAGGGAAAAGAAGAATAATGTCAAAATTAAAGTGTTTTTAGTTCATAGGAATTTGAGTTTTCATGAGATTATATATAAAAATATAAAATAATTATTAAATAATTGTAAAAAAATATTTTTTGGACACTATATGAAAATTTAATAAAAGAAAAAAACCATAAAATGGTTTTTGTATATGGTTTCATCCAAAGAGAAGTGGTTTTTTGTTATTTTATAAGGATGATATACCGAAACAATAAAATAAATCCCTTGGGGATGTGAAATTGATTCTTGTTTATGATAAATTAATTTTTAAACCATAAAATATAATATAGTTTTTGAAAGATTTCGTAAGGGTTTATAAAAATAATATTATAACTTAAAAAATAAATTATTTGAAATTGGAATTTTATTTTTGTTTCTGGATACCTTTTATGGAATATATTCATCATTATTTTGTCCTTATAATTTCATAATAGATTTTTTTATTTATCATTTATTTATTTTTTCCCAAAAAATTAATTTTCTTATAAAATTTTTAAACAATCAATGTTGGATACTTTTGAAAATATTATTTCAGAAATAATATTTATTCATTCAAAATAATTTTTATGTATGATAATTTACACTTTTAAATTATAAACCCAATTTATTAATAAATAATGTTTTCGAAATAATTATTTTATGACCATTATAAAAATTACATTTAACTTCATAAAATTATATAATGATTTATATTTACTAATATAAACCTATTAAAACAAAATTTACATATAAATTTCTCAATTTCATCAAAAAATAGTTTCATTATTGAAACTATATATTTCCTAAAATTACAATTTATATTTCATCATATCAAAATATAATATTTATCAAAGTAATTATTTAATCATTTAAAAAGAAATATTAAAATGGGATAAATATAATAAATATTAACAAAAAATTAAATAAAAAAATTCATATTATTAGGGTCGATATAAATATCTCTTTATTACATCATTGAATGCCCTATGTGTATTGTAATACCCCATGATTTCATAGTATGTTATCTCTTCAATGTAATTCAATAATTTTCATTTCAAGCAACACCAAGTTCGAGTACACCACGACTTACCAAACTAGCCATTCAAAAAGTTGTAATGAATAGTATTAATAGAAATTTGAAATTTATACACTCCATATAATTTTTGAATTCTTTTTAGTTATTTTATAAACATAATATACGAACAAATTCATTTTTTCAAATAAAAGAAGTATTTTTCAGAAAATGAAATTTAACTACCTTTTAATGGCGAACCCTTTTTAAATCCAATATTTCACACTTTTATAAATTCAATTTGAAAAAATAAATTCTTCAGTTAGAATTAGGACATTAAAATTTTGTTTGGATAATTTTTTGGTACTTTTTTGATAACATTCATATTTTGATGAATAGTATAAAATACTAATTTTGAATTGAAAATCAATTTTTTAATAAAAAAAATTTATATTGTTAAGTTATACATTTAAATGGTTTTCATGTATAATTAGATTATATTTCTTCATTTAATACAATTTAGTTCATTATAAGTATTTTAACATTTAAATTTTACAAAAACACTTGTCAATCTTTTGATAGTTTTTACATTTAAAAAAACTAATTTATGGATTTGATAGTGGAAATTGATTTTAAATTAAATAATGGATATTCTATGTTTTTAATTTCGTAAAATAGAATTCCTTTTTGAATTCAGAATATCAAAATTAGCTATGGTTGAATTTATGGTATTTTTCTAAAATCTTTTAATTTTTTATGAACAGTGAAAAACGCTACATTATTTTTAAAACTGACTTTTTAATTAAATAATTAATTATATTATTTAAATTTATTTTATGTAAATATATATATTTATATATAATACCTATATAAGTTCAACGTAATTAATTGGAGTCACTTTATAATAAAATTAGATGTCTAAAATTTTATTGAAATTTTTAAACGTCTTTTACCCACCTACTATGCACATTTCCCAATTTGCACAAAATGTAATTTTACCGCATATGTTAATTTAATTTCAAAAAAATGGGAGGCACGATTGAAATCAGTAAGAAAATTTTGGTTCAATAAGATGAAAATATTTTTTGGTGAATAGTAACTTATGCCTTTTATATACCATGATTAAAAGTAAATAGGGTAATTAAAGGTAAAAATGATTTTATAATTACCCCCATCACATGTACTAATTCTATTTTATAAGTATATATTGACCCAAACCAACCTTTTTAATAAAATATGATTCTTTTGCCCTACTTGTATTTTATTAAGACATTTATTATTTTTTTATTTAAACAAGTGTTAAAAGTGTTCAATTCAATGTTTAATAACTAAACAATTCTTAATATTGGGTATTACATAAGAAAAGTTCCACTATAAATATTCATTTTAATGATAAATGTTTTCTAGATAATGGTATTTTATTTATAATTTTTAGAGATTAAATAACTAAATTTGTTTTTGACTCAATAATGATACTTTAATTACATTAACAATAAAAGATAAAAATAATTGATATTATAAATATTAAAATAAAAATAATATCAATTTTTTGATGACATGAAAGAATTTTATAGTGTAATATGAAATTTTAGGGTGGATTCAATGTATTTTTTTCAAAGTAATCATGTTGTTATTACTTTCACAAAAACAAAATACCAAATAGTGTCCAAATTTACATAAATAATTTTTTATAAAAAAATACTATATTATTAAATTATATAATAGTCTCAAAAATATAAGGTTCATCAAATAGAATCTTATAATGATATATATGTCATCAATGATCCACTTGAGGTTCTATTGGAATTTTATAGTATGTTTATTAACCATATAATATAATAATAAAAGAATACATTTTTAAAGTTAAACTGTTTAACTAAGAGTTAAATGTAAAAGATAAGGTTCAATTGGTAACCTAAACTAGTCTAAAACCTATTATTTGAGAGGATTTTGATCCATAACCAGCTAAGGATTGAAATAAATTCATTTGAGCCTTTATAAACCGAAATTTATTTTATAATAAAATAATATTTGTAACCTTTCCTAAAGTGACCTTCACTTCTCTTATAAAATGGTACTTCCTCTTCTCTCAAAATCACACCTCCAAAGCCATTTGGATCAAGAAAATCCCTGCCCAAATATCATCCCAGCTTCCCTGCCTTCATTCTAGTGGCCTTACCATGAGCATGAATCTAGCCTAAGATCCCTTTTGTTCAAATCAAATGGAAACACCCAAAGAAGTTGTAATTATTTCATCACCTCTTTCAATGTTATTTTATTCTTCCAATTCTCTTTCTATGTTATTTTGATAAAAAATGGTATTTTTTATACCTTATACATTCTATGATGCTATTATAAACTTGGTACAACCATATTCATTATTATATCTATCCTATGAATGATAATTTCACCATTTGTGCTTACGTATGACTTAAAGTCTCCACACTATTGTATAATTTGTTATTCAAAACTATGTAATTTGTTTGGATTTAATGTTGAGTAATATGTATATAAATTATGAAAATAACCTACTAATTTTCCTATACAATAATAACCCATCCAATTCAGCACCTTTTAATCATTAATGAAATTATATTATCGCTCGTTTGTATGTACGGGTTACCGTTTCCACAACGTCATGAGATTCATTTCCACATTCACCTTTAAATGATGATTATATAAATATATATTATTAATTAGTATGTAATATATGACATAATAATTATTCTAGGGATATATATATATATAAATATATATATTTACTAACATATATCTCATTCACTTACTCTTTTTCAATACGATATGAAAACGGAAACAACGTTTATGCGTACGTACGACATACCATCTCCCTAAACGGTGTTTTCCATTTCATATATCTATCTATTATAAATATTTATATTCTAAATATATATGATATATAAATCATGTTTTATATACTAGAAGTATTGAAATCATGATCTAAATGATACGATCAACAATAACAAGTTAAAACATGTATGATAGAAAAAGTGAATATTACACGAAATGTTAATTTAACATGGAAATCATTATTAAATCGGTAGTATAAAGTGAAAAATGAAAAATGTGTTAAATACTAAATATGAATATCGTTCTGGTATAATTTAATAACATACTATGGTCATTATACATGAGGTTAAACGTACCCTCCACTAAAGGAAAATACGAGGTAAGTGTTAATTCCCCAATCTAATTTTTATCCGAGATTGTTTATGTGTATGTATTTTCAAGGAGATATTTATTATCCATGCCCATGATTCAAAAATGAAATTTCAAAATGATTCTTTTAAGGTACTCTTTAAATAAAACATCATTTTAAATGTTTTAAATATTTATTCTTCAAATTCTTTCTCATTAATGTTTATGTTTTCAAAATTTATTTAAGGATTTATTTATATGGACATGATTATTTTAAAAAATTAATACCATTACATAGTTTAAAAGTGGTATGAGACACATTGATTCAAAACTATATTTTAAATGAAATCCTTTTTAAATTGTGACTTTTAAATGATTTCACAAAAAAGCAATATTTCTCTAAAAACGTTTTACTGATCATTTTCAACTATGTCAACATTATTTAGTGGATATTATTCATAATAAAGGATGATTTATTATAATAAAATCTTCAATATTTCTTTAAATGAGTTATGATATGTTTTACTATGGAATTGCTATTTTTATAGCCTTCATGGTTTTTGGTTGATGTATTAGAATTTCTTATTCTTGTTTTATTACAAATGTTTATGTTATTTTTCATCATTTTCATATGACCAATACAATGGACATCGAAATTGATGGGTGGAGCCCACTATAGATCATTGATGCATCAGTAGTTCTCTTGAGACAAATTAGTGTTTTGGAACAAGGCCGTGAAAACAAATGTATTTTTTGTCTTGGAACGAGGCCTCGATAATGTGGTAATGATGTTTAGCATTAACCATTCCCTCATTAAGAAATAAGTAATTACATGTGATTATTTGTCTAGTAAAATATCTCTGGTCATGTTTTTATGGTAATTTATGATTTATTTATTCTATATTATGTTATATTTTTTGTTTAAAAGGATGTTATTAATATTACACATCTTGCCTTTAATGTTTATAGCTTCCAATAAATTAGTTATCCTTACTGAGCTTCTAAGATCACCCATTAATTATGTTTTATTTTCCAAAGATTCCAAAAAGTGTATTATGAGTGATATTCTTGGTTAAGCTAAATTAATAATCCAATTCTTAAAAGAATTTCTTTAGGGTTCTATGTTATATAGTGTAATGTAACATTCCTGTATGTAATATATTTTCCAATAATTCTAAAATGATCATTCATTCATTAATTGATTCTATGTAATCATTCCAGTGAATTATAATAATTCATTGACTCTAGGTAACTGGGGTTAGGACATTACATGTATGATGTTCGATGGTGATATTTTCTTGTGGTGATTTTATGGACATGGTTTTTTTCATGATCATAATGAACGTGATATTCTATTGTACAAAGTTTCTATTATTCTTTTGTTGTTAAATTTTGTATTGTACATGGTCATGGAAAAATCATAGTGATGTTATGTCCGTCATAAGATCTAAAAATTGGTCTTTAGAGGGTATGATCCAACATTTTGAGGACATCAATTATTCCATCTATGTCTCTTTGAATTTATCATAAATTTTAATATTCTAATTTACAGTCACTAAACTATGTATATATTTTAAAATGTTATGAATCATTATGGTTTAATAAATCCAAAATACTATTGTTATCCAAAATAACCAAACAGTGAAACTGTTTTTTGTTACTAGATTACTTGAGAAGGAATATTTTTCATTCAAAAAGGGATTTTTCTTATAAAAGTTTGTGTTGTTATATTTGTCCCCACATTATATATTTTCCCTAAAAATTATCATTTCAAACACTATTATATTTGGTTATAATTCTATTACATAGCCGATTTTTATTCCCATGTTTCCTCCCAAAACATGTGGTTCTTCCAAAGAACATTGATCATGTGGGTTGTCCTATTTTGTAGAACATTTTCCATGTGATACAATATCTTCACCAAATATTATTCATATGAAATAACAATCTACAATGTCACCAACTATATATTATGTATATTTGAGGGGTATTATATATTCTTCCTTAAAGATGATATGTGGAACATATCATATAATAATGATAATATTGGAAGGAGGTCTAGTTGACAGCACATTGCTCTGATTAGATCAAGGTTATAAAAATTGAATATGTATCTAGGACTCATATTTCTCTTCATCCAAAACATCATGACTTTATTCTTCAAAAATATGTGAAGGAACACTTTATATCTAACCCCAAACTCCAAGTCTCATCAATACCATCATTTGTAGTGTTTTTATTGACTTTTTTCAAATTTATTTTGATGTCAAATCATTCAAATGATCTTTATGTTCTATTGGATAATAGTAGGTACCATTATCTTCTAATCTCTAAAATTGTCCCACCATGTTAGAGTGTAATACATCTTTGGCTAGAAATATCCATAAGGTTCTAGTTTTGTCCTGAAAGGCCCGAAGGCCTTCAATTTTATTGATTTTTGATAACCCCACCCCCCCTTTAATGGGATGAGGGTGAACCCTTACAGGGCCCGTAGGCTTAGAGATTACATGGCCAGTAGGTTTATGAGATTACATGACCTGAAAGGCCTAGGGAATTCAACCAGAAGATTTACAAGGAACTTCCCCCCCCCAGGATCTGCATCATGATATTAGTTATCCACCTTCGCATGGACTTCTGTCTAGGCTTCTCGTGCAAGCATAGGTTGGTCCCGATGACATATCCATACCCTCTCATTCTGAAAAATCCATTTGTATCTGCTTTGGTGAGTGCACCTGCTCTAAATCCTTTTGCAGGGCTGCTCCATTTTTGTAGTGTGTCTGGGGCAACCTCATGTTTCTCAAAGGCCTTGAGGTGGCCCAAATGCCTTAATGGTGACCCAAAAGCCTTGCTGACCCGAAGGCCTTGGTGGCCTAAAAGCCTTAAGGACTCTAAGCCCAAACTGTTGGCCCAAGGTGAATAGTTCTAGCTTCTACAGTATCAAACAATACCTACTACTATAATTGATATAGTGGCTGTTACAGTATCAGCATAGTGTATAATACTACTAGAGTTCCTGCTATTGTAACTGCTACAGTACTTCTATAGTACCCCCTAGAAATATTTCTCTACATGGTTTTGAACCTAGGCCTTGTGGATCCACTTAAGGATACCTCACCAACTATTCTATTTCTCATGTGCCCAAAAGGTTACAGTTGGATGCTTAAATGGAAGATTTATTATATGAGAATTCCACAAGGAGAATGCATTGATCCCAATATCCAAAGAATAAAATTGAACATGATCTCAAAATATCTTCCAAAGTATAAATGGTCATTTCACACTATCTATCTAAATTTCTGTGACATGAAGTATTGAAGTTGAGTTATATATCCAACTCTTACTGATGGCTTCTCCAAAACATGTACATAAACATCTAATCTCAATCAGATATAATAGTGAGTGTATATCCATTTATTCTTACCAATACCCTTGTGAATATCTTGGTGTGTTTTTCATGAGAGAAATCTTACTTAATATAAATGAAATATGAAAACTTTTTAAGATGATTCACTACCCCCATGATTGTGTTATTTTTTATGTGTCCTTGTATGTCCTATAATAAAATACATAGTAATATTCTTCCATTAATATATTTTTATGGAAAAAAATTTCATCATTAACATCGACATTCTCCATTATTACTTGACTTATTGGTATAACTAACATCAGGACAAAAAATTTATAATATTTCCCTTCATATTAGCCCTCAATATTTTTTATTTAAATATTTAAATTATTTTTTCTTCGATGAATCCAAAAGGAATAGATATGTGAATCGTAAAAAATTTACCTCTATATTTTGGGGTTTTATGGGACACATATCTAGCTTCCAACCCTTATAACTCCATCTCCCGCTATGTTGAAATGTATGATTAATATCCTTATATTATTCCCATATTGATACTCTATATTTTAATGATTTTTGGATACCTTGAAATCCTCATCATGGATAAGGTTACGAAATCAATTCTGCTGAGTTCATATTCATATTTTTCTCTCTTTGATAATGGTAATGGTTTATATAATCATAATCCATGGACAAATCATATCACCTTATTTTGTGTATATTAAACATATTTTATGTGAATGTATACATGAGGATTTTGTGATCTGTATATCAATCAAACATTTATATAAATAGATACTATCATCAAATCATCAATACAAAGATCATTTCATCCAATTAAATAACATTTGTTAGGTAGTTCCACTCCAAGATATTTAATTTTAGGATATAATATGAAATAAAACATTCATCATTCATGTGTAGACTACCAAATCCCTATTTTTAAGTACAACTATAAATAGAAATACATTTCCCACTAGTGAGTAATGTGGGAATTGGTGTAGTGATTAGCCTCTTATTCATCTCGTTGAAGATTTATTCATATTCACCAGTCCAGAAAAACATGACTTCCTTCTATGTAATCTTATTTAGAGGGATAAAAAATAATGAATCATTTCTCATAAATCAATGATAGTGACGAGATAATCTATGGAAACTATATATTTTAATCATAAATGTCAATATCGACAATCTTTTAATTTTCAATATTTTTAAAGAATTTATATATATACCTCTATTTGTGAGAACATAGAATTAAAAAGATACATTCTCCAACA
Source organism: Viscum album (assembly GCA_963277665.1). Taxonomy (NCBI): domain Eukaryota; kingdom Viridiplantae; phylum Streptophyta; class Magnoliopsida; order Santalales; family Viscaceae; genus Viscum; species Viscum album. Next base: position 1,627,855,955 of record OY728146.1, on the reverse strand, counting down.
AAAACACATATTTACTGTAATTTTCATTTAATTTTTCATTCCCCAATATCTTCATCATTTCATATAAATTATACTAATTTTCTTACTTTCTGTTGTATTAGGAAAAAATATCATCTATAAGCACCACCCAACAATTTTTTGATGTAATCATTAAAGACTATATTCATTTAGTACATGAATATTATCATTTAATCATTGGGTCCAAATGGAATCAATATGAACTCATATGTGTTTTAACTTGTGATAAATGTATTATTGGTTATATCCTCTCACTTCACCTTTAATTGATAACATAGCCACTAAATATCCACCATAAAGAAGTAATAAAATCCATGTATTTCATCAATCAACTCATCAATCTCAGGTGGATGATACATTTTCATTATCATGATCTTTTTTATTTATCAATAATCAATATGTAGTTGAGTTGACCCATTAATATTAATTAATATGACTTGCTAAATCATTATTCAAGCATTTCGCTGTGTAAACCCTTTACCTAGATTCTCATGTAATTTTCTCATCATCACCAAAAGTTGAAAAAATTCATTCTTATTTGGATTGATGGAGATTGGAAAATATTTTTGTATTAGCTCAATTGGTAACTCAACTATACAACTCATGTGTATACTAGTAAATTCTTCTGGAAATACATAAGTTAATTCCATTATATTTGGCATGTCATCATGGATAGTCTTTTCATTAGTCTAAATAATTTTTTCTATATATGCTTAGATCATAAGAAATAATATCCATGATTTATATGTTTATATAAAAAATATTTATCCACCTAATTTCACATCTATTTAATCAGATATAAATTTATGGTAATGAGGTGATTTCATTCTTATAATAATTTGCATTTGCTCTACACAAATAAATCCAATATATTCCCAGAATAAAGTGATATTGTTTTATAATGCATCACATGGTTATATGTGAACTTAATTCCAGAAAACTGTATAAGGATTTAGTGAAATTATTGGGATGAAATAATTGACCCATTCTCCATATTTATCGACTACTCATCTCCCGTGTTTTGTGGTGGCATTTGAATAGTTCTACAAAAAATTCTAGATATGAAAGAATTCCTATGAATGTGGATGATAATACCTCATCTCATTATCTTATTCAAGATCTAATCATTTACATTATCACACATTGTCTTACAAATGACAATTTTTAATCAATTAAACATGTAAATGATAGACTATAAACATTGAAGGGAAAAGTAATAAATGATATATATTCTTTAATCTATGAATTTAAGGTTTCAATCTATGAATTCCAGGATTGATTTCCTAAAATAAAATCTTATGAGAATTTTTTTGTTAATAATTTTTCATAATGAGCTATAGAATATAAAAAATAATATCCCCTAGAGTATCAAAATAGGTGGGTAGAAAGGCCCGTTATTGGTAAGTAGGTGATGATTGAGTCTAGCTCAATGTAAATTTTTCTGGGTTATTACCCCAAGGTACAACACTCCCAGTGACATAATCATTTGATAAATATTGATAGGGATTTATTGACATAGAAATAACTTACTCTAAAAAAATTCCAAAATTTAGGGATGTTTTCTAATAATTAGTCTTATATTATAGTATTTCAGTGCAGTAGAATTTTTAAAATAATTCCAACTTTTTCTCCATGTACCTATTGACCTATTAGGTTCCTGATTATCTTATTCTCCTTTCATAATATCAGGGAATAATTTAAATAAAGAAAAATATTCTCATAATATTTTTACAATGGTCAATACTCAATAAGAGTTGCTACATCCTTTCCATGTATGGTAATGACTAGTAAATGGATTCTCCACTATAATGTGATACTGATACTGGGGATTGTCTGGGAAACTAGTACTATATTTATTGTGGGTCACTATATATTATATGTGGGAATGAAATAATCCTTCCCAATGTGAGTCCCTACACTTTGTTTGGGGAAGGGAAAAATCCTCTTCTGGAACTAGTGATGATCTAGTTCAACTTGTAGCCTCTATCTGATTATTTATACTTGTTGTGGAGACAGTATCCTTCCTTCAAAGTAATTTATGTTCTTCTCTTGGTCTTCTTTAGTTAAATTCACTTTTTTACTTTAAAAAAATAGGCAATCAAATCATTTCTTCTTCTCTCTTATTCTTAGTGAATACCCAACTACACTACTTTTTCATTCATCTCCTTTTATGAAATAACCAACTACTCTAGAACATATTCTCCCTTTTACTTGGATAGATTCACAAAAACCATTTTTATTATTCAAACACTGAGGATAATCTCACTGGGAATCATCAAAATAAATTCTCCATTCATATATGTAGGAGACCTTTCATGTAGTAGTTGGGTTGAAATCTCTTCCACATCTTCTTTGTGAAATTGAATCCCTTTTAACATAATTTCACCATTTTTACATATGCAAGAAATTGTTCATATAATCTTCACTTCTTTTTTATTCACACACAAATTCGGTTCTTTATTTTAAGTGTTTCCACATGGGCATGTTCATGCATGAGTTCATGCACTGTACTCTTTTAATCACTTGTGTGAAAACACTAGTGGGTATAATTTATTTCACACTCACAAATTTTATCTTATTCTTACAAGAAACATTTTTTCTTATCACTTGGATTGGGGTATTTAGATTTTATTTGTGTGTTTCATCAATTCCGATTGATTTATCCCACTGTTTAACTTATTCTTTCACACTTAAGGCATTGGGTTTCTTTAAGAAAACAACATACGTGCATGCACAAGTGTATGAACCTCCTACATGAAATGTCCTTCTTCATAAAATGAAACCCCCTACAAATATTATATATTTATATGTAAATCGGAATGGTGTTATTGTTCATTTTCATGCATGATATATACGGGTCTTTTGCATATTGTACATGTGGTGCTTTGTGAAGTTCAGTGGGAGTGTGAGACTAAAGAACTACCTCACAAATCATTGAATATCTTCACAAACCAAAATGGTTTCTTAGATCTCAGTCCATTGCCAACGAAATATAGATGTGGTGCACTGTACCTTTTCTTTGCATAATATTGTTCTTCGTGAAGAACAATCGTGAGTAAAGAGAACTTAACTAAGGGCCACAAAATCCTTTTTCTATGATTCCTTGAAGTATTTTGTATCCCCTTGATTTCCCTGTAAAAAACTATGGCTCTAATAGATGACATATTTTTTGACAAGAGCCCTCAAGAATGTGTATGGAAGCAGCTTCTTCATGGGTCAAGACCTATCCATTTATAAGTGAAAAATAATTTATTTCCTCATTCAAATATCCTCACAATATTGCATAATATTAGGCTTTGAAATCCAAGGATCTTTAGATATTTAATTTCTTCAAAATTAGAATGAAGATATATAACATATCATGGATAGTGATCAGACATGGTATTTGGACTTCTTCTCTGACAAGATGCAGTGATGGTGTCATGCAGTGGCGGGATGATGATGATAATGGGGCAGTGGGAGCATCAAATTGATCCAATTTAAACAGCTGTTGCGTGATATGGATGGGCATCCAGGATTAGATGATCATATTCCATGATGATTGAATGGTTTATCATGATTTGGGATTAAATGGATAATTGATATTAGTTCTGTCATTAAAACCTGTTTCCCCACATAGAAAAGACATCGCAAGTAATCTATGGTTTAAGTATCAATGTTCTCCTCCATTCACTAAACATTTTCCTCCCCTCTCCATGATACTTCCTCGTACCATGTTTTTTTTATGTACTCTACGCCACCTACTTTATGAGGGATTCATCCCAAGTATGAATGACTCGTCACTTGTGTGTTCCTACAGTAATATACCCATCCCTTCATGCAGGAACCCATATACCCAACCCATAAAACCTTTAGAATTGGCTAGGGTCAGTTACCTTATCATGGTTGACCTTGAGTCTCAGATGTTCTTAGGTCAAATTGGCCTAGGCATTTTGAAGGTTGGCCTAATTATTTCATCTGTAATCACTATAAAATATATCTCTTTTGTATAACAAGATGCATAGAAAACTTCTATCAAGAATCATGTATAAACACCTTTAGAACAACAATCCTCTTTTACAAACTCCTTCTTTTTTCCTCTTCATTGTTTTCTTTTTTAAATGTTGATACCAATGTACTTTAATCGTCATATAATAAATGATAGTTCAATATTGTAAACAATGGTTATCCTTTGACACAAATTCTTTTAACATAGGATCAATGTATCAATCTTCTGATTTAACAACTTGGAGAATTACCCAAGCATGGAATCCAATGCTATAAATCTATTATAATTATCTTTACATCATCACATAAACCATTCTCCAGACACTTTGGATTTCTTTCATCATTTTTAACATTATTGAAAAATGTTGACACAAAATAAAACATATACACAAAGTGGTTCCATAAATACCCCCATTTATATTTGTAGTCAATGCTTCAGGGCTATTTCTCAAATTAATGTTTGAATATAAAAATGAGAATATTTTCTCTCCCCTACAACTTTCTTTCAATAACGTTTGAGTATTATTTAAATTTTTCACCCCCTTATTGACAAGAAATAAAAAGTTCCAAGGAAAATGGTAACAATTTGTAATTAAAAAATGTTTCATCCATCATTTCACTGTAGGTATACATGATGTATGCTCGGTGTAGAAAAAAATATTTAATTCAGACAACAAGGCTTCTCATTATCAACTGATCATGATACTTCATGAGATGATAACTTGTGTACTTCTCTTCAAAGGTTTTCCACATTCATTTCATGCTGATGATATTAAATATTATGTGAAATGGTCAATCTAAATTTTTTTCAGTCACTTCATCAATTGGATCAGAAACATTCATGTGTAATGGGTAGGATGAGTGACCTTGGGAACATCTATTCTTATAATGTCACTGATTAATTCAGTTACTACCCCTTGGTAGAATGATATTTATTTGACTAACAAAATGATGTATATTGAGAAATGACCGAACTTTTCCAATGACATGATCTTGAAACATCCTTCGGAGTAATAAAATTTGATACCAACTGATGTTGATACTAATTGAAATAATAACTTTGGAAGCTTCTTAATGTGTCTCCCCCACAAGGGAACACTGCGTGTCACTAACTCAAATGTTCTTCCCCTAAGATCTTGATTAACATTCAATAACTTATATTATAAGAACAAATACAATACATAACGGTTTAGGGGAATAAGGTGGATCCTTTGTGAATCATTAACGTTAACAACATGGTTGATATGATTTTCACATCTTGGATTATCAATTATTCACACTTTCACATTTGATCTTCAATTATATTTGTGGTTATGTGGATTTTATCACATCTTACATCTTTTTGTGTGTGACTATACTTTTTTCAACAGATTTTGAAGAACTTTAATCTACGAGTGAAACTCTCATATTTTTAAAAAATTATTCTTGGGCATGAATGAATGTAATGAAATTTGTATCAGTATGAAAAGAGTTTTTTTAACTCAAACACACTACTTCTTTACCTTCACATGAAATCTTCTTTTCCATTTTTTCTCTATCATTTACTTTTGAATATTCTATTTCCCTCATTCTTTCAAAATCATCTATCCATATAACCAATAAATCCTTAGAATCTGAGACATCAAGACTGGATTTTCTACATGGATTCTATTGAGTGACATCCTTATTAGGAGTTCTTCTGGATACACCATCCTTAAACTTAATGGATTGAGAATCCAAGTAATTTTCCCATTTCTTTCTTCGAGTCGTGTTGATATAATTGGTTTTCACAAAATTCATCAAACATCTCCCCAAGGATGCTTCTTCATTATTTTATAGATTTTATGATCATTATTTCTTATCATACTTGGGTAACTATTGAGATTAACATATTGAAACCTAGTGACCACTCCCGTTGAATACATCACAGGTGTTGTCTAGCATACCAACACTGTTTTCAGTATTCCGATGCTTCTCGATCTATAGATGTTGGTTCTCCATTTCATGATTTCTCTCAATTTATATATGATTTCTATAAACATTTTAATTTTTAGAATTGTACCAACAATCCAATACATAATTCTCAAATCTATTGAAGTGTCAACATTGGCAAACATTCTTTGTATTCTTGATATATTCAGTATACTATTTATGAACCATCTTCTTGATTTTTTATGTACTCTATGGGGGACATATTATAACATCTTCTTCATATCCACCCTATCCATGGTTGTAGGTATCTCATCACCTTTCCTCACCCATACATTTTTATACTTTTTCTTCCACCCGTGATTTTTTGTAGATTTTTTTTGAAAATGTTAGTACAAGATGGTATGAATGGTACAGGTTCTTTCTCAGCTACATTTTATATATAATTGAGTGAGGTCACGATCTTCATGTCACACGATGGAGTTAGTTTACCCTTTTTATCCTCAAATGAACATTATATACAAGTAGCAACTGTCACATTCTTTCGTGGGGGATTAATATGTTTCTTCTGATGATTAGCACACTGAGCGTCAAATTTTAGACATTCCATATTTAGAATGATCTTCTAGTTTTCAATCATGAGAATATTCTCTTCACAAATATACTTTAATCATTCTAATTCCACTTCATGAATCTAAACATTGTTTTTTAACAAAGAGTCTAGTTCATTGATATTATTCTTATTTTCATCAAAATATAAATCCTTAACATCATTGTTATATTTCATTTCATCATCATGCACATGGATCATCTCATGTAGATACTTGTTCACTCCATACTTTTCATAAACATATTTGAACCACATTGAAAAACAAAATTCAAATTCTCTATGTGTTTCTTCAAAGACACCAAATTTTCTAGAGATATTTAAAAAGTCACAAATTTTTACATATAATAACATCTCAAAAAAAATACTTTTTCATTCATAAGGGTGATAGTTTCTTTCACGGATTAAAATAATTCATTAACTATGGATGAACCCTCCTTTGGAATGTTTTGAAGAATCATTGTTAATCTATCAACTAATAATTATTGAATTTGTTTAGATTGGTCATCCCCCATGTGGTATAATATTCATCATGAGAATAATTTTCAAAATTAATAACACATATCTCTCAATCACATTAGTTGGGAATGTTTTTCATCTTATTAGTGGAAATGTGATACAACATCTCATTACCTTCCATGCCTGATGTGTATTTTTATTAGCAAGGTATGGATATCTCAATATTTCCTCTTCTTTAAATAAGAGGGTCTACTTTTTCAACATTATATTTTATTTATTTTTCATGGTAATCGTGGTCTTAGAAGATATGGTCTTATACTCAGTGACAACTAAGTATTCACTAAAACTACAGGTCATTGATTAATCAGGAATGAAACTCTACTCATTAAAATTTGATAACATCACTGTTAGATAATTCAACAGAGGTGTTCTGGGATATGATCCCAATTGAGAGGACCAGTTTGGGATATTCCTAAAACTGAAAGAGGGTTGTAAATCAATGTTGGGGTCTTTTTAAAACAATTCATACTTTTTATCACTATTCTTATTTACATGTTTGGATCATTATTATCATATTCTATTTTTTATATCACATCAAATAATAGAACGATGTAAAAATATACACATGATATTTTTATAAGGTTCACTACTGAATAAGAGTAACTACATCCTTCGCATGTATGGTGAGGTCTAGTACATGGATTCTACACTCTAATGAGATAAATGTTACAGTGGATTGGCTAGAAAATGATCCTCTATGAAATTTGGGTCCCTATACATTGTAAGGGGGATAAAAAATCATTCTCAATGTGAGTCCCTACACATTGGAGGGGGAAGGGAAACAATCCTCTACCTGAACTAGTGATGTCCAATTTAAACACACAGCCTATAAATGGTCCTTTATATTCTTTATGGAGATAAACTTATACCTTATTGATAATATAGGTTCTACTCTTGTTCATCATTCGTTCTCTTCACATGGTTACTTTCTAAGTAGAATGAAATAAGATATTTTCTTTTTCTCTCTTATTATTAGTGAAAAACTAATTTCACTACTTCTTATTTCTTCTTCTTTAGTTAATCGAAAAATTACCCAAGAAAATATTTTTACTTATATATGTCTAGAGTAACAAACAAATTATTGATTGGTCAAACACTGATGATAAGATCACTATGCATCATTAAAATAAATTATCCTTTAATATAAGAACGATATCAGGAATTTATAAATTTAGTTGAACTCTCTTACACTTCTTCTTGGTTCTCTTGATACATATTTAACTAAATTTAACTATTTTTACATATGTATGCAAGAATGCATATCATCTTCACTTCTTCTTCAAGGACACACAGATTTTATTATTTCATTTAAGTGTTTTATCATGTCCATGTGCATGAAATAGTGTAGGTACAATCATCGTCATATTAATTGTCAGAAACCCCTAATGAGTATAATTATTTTCACAAACATGCAATATCATCTTCTTCTTACCTTCTTCTTTTCAATGTACTTGGTTCGGGTGCATTAATTTTTATATGTGTGTTCCTTAAAATCCAAATGAGTGCATACACTATCCAAGTTATTCTTTCACACTTTACACCTTAGGATTCTCTATGAAAATCACACACGTGCATGCATGAGTGTACAACCCTCCATCAGGATAATTCCCACTTCTTCAAAATAAAAAACCCTAAAAACTGTAGAGTATTTTTGGTAATACCTGAATGGTGTTCCTATTATTCTTCGTGAAAGATATTCATTGGTATAATGAACATTTTATGTGTAGTGATTTGCAAAGTGAAGTCGGAGTTTGAGACTCTAGAACTGACTCACGGATCTCTGAAGATCATTATGAACTGGAATGGTATCATGGATCCTAGTTGATAGAAAAGCAAGTGAGATGAGGTTCACTATCCCTTTGATTTGTCGAGAATGGTTCATCATGAAGCATAATCAAGAGTAAAAAGAACATATCAATGGCCTACATAATTATTTCATCATGAATCCTTGAATCTATGCAGGTCACATTCAATTCCCATTTCAAAACAAATTCACAAATTGATGACCAATTTTTCAACAGGATCTCTTGAGAATGCATATGGATGCAACATCTTCTCATTTCAAGATTACTCTTTTTATAGTCAAGGAATACCTCCTTTTCTAATTAAAATCTCCACAAATCTAATGATTCTAAATTATTTAAAATCATTAAAACATGCTGGAAGATATGCTGCATATGTTGGATTTTTCCGTTTCAAACAACTGGTATCTTTGTAAACATATCACATTCATGCATTAGGAATAGCATGAAACTCACTTAATGGGATTCTCTAGCTTCATAATGTAGCCTCACAACATCATTTATTTTGGCCACGTGTGATCTTAATTATTTCATTTCATGGATGAAAATGAACTTGCATGAATGATCTAGTGACTTCCATACGATCAAAAACCCCTCATTTTATGACTAGAGATCACCCATGGTGGTAGGACTTTTTCTCTAGTGAGAGTCAGTGGTTGTGTCATGATGTGGTGGGTGGAAGATGATGACGTGGCTTTAGGTGTATCAGATAGCTCCAATTCAAACACTTGCGATGCATGATGGATGTGCGACAAGGATTAGATGATCAAATTTCATGATAATCGGACTATCGAGGGAGATATGGGATGTGACAGATGATTGAGATTAGTTAGTTACATAAAAAATTACATCCAACGTCATTATGGGGCCACTGGGAAAGCCATTCTTATGTATCAGAATGCTCTAAATTTCATTCATAATTCACCTCCCTTCTCCACGGTACCGCCTCATACAGTGCTCTTTGGGCTCACTCTGGACCCACCTTCTCTGCATGGGCTTAAACCCTTCTATGAATGTCTCATATGTCATTCTCTACATCAAGCCTATACACATACCTACTTGTGGGCACACCATTTCCCAACCCATTCCATCTTTGGTCTTGGCCTGGGTTGGTTCCCTCGATGTGGTTGACCTTCAGTCACATTTTTTCTAGGGAAGAATTGGCCAAATCATTCATTAGTGTTTTGAATTTTTAATGTGTAATCCCAATAAAAAATAATTTTCATCTATAATAAAATGAATGGCTACATTCAACAAATGAAACATGCATGGCCACCTTTAGAACACCACGACTCTTCTACAACATCATTATCTCTTCCTCCTATTCATTTTCATTAAGAAACATCAATCCCTAACTACATCAATCATATTCAAATGGATGATAATTTAATGTCATAAAAAAATTCACCTTTGAAACATTTTCATTAAACATTGGATCAGTTCATAAATCATCTGAGTTAACAACATGGAGAATTCACCAAGTGTGTCATCCAATGCTATGAGTCCCTACCATTTATCCAGGCACCATCACTTCAACCAATCTCCATTCACATTGGAGTTCCTTATTCAATTATTCTATTATTTACAACTATTTAAAACAAATAAAACATATGCATAGAGTGGTCCCAACAACCCCAAGGTACAATTATTCTAGATACATATCCACATGAAGAGTATAGATAGTTATCTATTTTCATAGAAACAACTTACTCTGAACATTAACAAAAATTAAGGATGTTTTCTAAAATTTAGTCATATATAATAGTATTTCCTAGGTGTTTTATAATCCTAATCCAAAAAATAACTATACATTCATATGAAACTATCTATGAAAAATCATATCTTTAGGACACTTTATTTAATGATTTACTATATAAATATACACATTATAAAGTACATTAAATCGCATAGTCTAATTTCCATGAGAAATTAGGAACATTGAACAAAAAATTGTAATTTAAATATAATGAAATTATTGAAATAATCCTTAACATGATCCTAAAATTCTATTGTTTTTAAAAAAACAATATGGGAGAACCTTCATATGTTCATAATAACGGGGCGATCTATAAATCCCAATACGGTAATAATAAAATCATAACGTGAGATCATGTAGTACTTGTGATCTTAAATTAACATCAAGGGATAAAAATAGGGGTAGGAATCATAATATTAATAATGAGTCATGATATAAGGTGATAGTATACCAAAAAAATAATAATGTATTAATAATACAAATCATTATGTCATAAACATAATTCAATGCTAACCCCAAATAAAATATAACATAGTGTTCTTAGGATAACTTAAATTACACCATTCATGTCATCTCATGAGAAAATGACATTACCCAATGCATTTTTTGGCTATATAATTTGTTTCCTACCCATCACATTCATACCATGTGTATGAATATGTTTCCCACAAAGATCATAAAACATTGTGATTTAATTAATAAATCTTAATAATATTATTAAAGGGTGTAAACTAAACATATTTAAATTATTAATCTTGTAAGGATTAAAAGAGATTGAAAAATACCCTTGTGGGTAAATGGTGATGGGAATCCACTACACAAATGTTTGGCAAGGAATGTCATGTGATAATTCCAATAGTATAAAGGGTGTACATAGAGGTATATAGAGGCGGTTAATGAGAGAGAAAGGGGTTTATAATTACTTGGGAATCATAAGGACAATAAGAGGATTGTGTAAAAAATATATACCTTCATAAACAATAGTAAATTTGAAGGCATGAAATAATGTAGTTTTTTGGAATAAAGAGGATATGGAGAGAATACCGTCCCTTTAGAGGGAACATCTAAATGATTGGGATGATATTATTAAGATATTAGTGTAACATTTTGAGGACTATGTAGAGGAAAAGTTATAGTAAGTCCATTATATAATGTTTTTTTGATAAAGATCACATGGATTATGGGTTGGATAATATATAATATGGGAGGATAATTATTTACTAATTTCCAAACATAGGTTTTAGAAAATATAGAAAAAACTAATAAACACCAAAATCTTTCCCATGGTTTTTCCATTGTTGTCATGACATTTCCAAGTGGGGATCATACAACAACTCTCCATTCTGCCAAGACTAGTAAAGGATCTATTGACATGAACTAATTAGGCATATTACTAACATGGAATACTATATCCATTGTTCTTGTGCACACTTACACATCTCCAAGTCTATAAAATTATGATATGTAAAAAAACTGCAAAACCACGCATGCATAAATCATAATACCACAACCAGAGTATGCTAGGATGAAAAATTATGTAAATATGTCCAAATAAATTTCAACCATAGAGAGTTTGAAAATAATCCCAACCTGAAAAGTAATATGGGGGTGGGGGATTCTGTCAATATATAGTAGGAACTCAACATGTTCTTTCGAGTATCTATAAGAATTGTCTGGTGCTAGTTCATAGATGAATCTGTCAAATTTTTGATCATCTGCACGAAAAAAAGAACATTCCATCAAATAACTTGTAGGGGTGAGGAAACCAATACCCTGTATGACACCCTGAATCCACAAATTTTACTATAATAGAATAACATATATCTCTATAATGGTATACAGTTACCTCACATATAACAATAGCATATATATATATATATTCAATAAATACACACAGTATAATGCATGTCACTTACTAAAAGCTATCCTTGGATACCGACTTGAAGGTTAAATAAACCACTCTTTCAGGGAACGCACTCCTAATATTGTAATAACTAATGATGTCCATTCCATAAGTAATGATCTTCGAGTCTCGTTATTTGATGTACACATTGAATGTACAAATAGATATGATACGAAAATGTGGATCACACCCAATTCCATGGGTTATAAAAACATCTCAATATAGATTATCATTCTTGGTAAATTATTATCACCTGTATAACTTAGGCCTCCATAATACAAGGAAATCCACCTAGGGTATGAAGATGAATAGAATATCTCACTACTGTCCTCACAGATGGATTAAAACAACTGTCGTGAAGAATTCTTGCAGAAGGAATCATGGTCCTATGAGTAGGATTCGATTATATACTCTACATTAAGAAATGGATATGGGGAACACACCATAATGAATATTTTCTATGATAATATCATGATGGGTTCAAGAAAAAAATAATGATGATCATTTCATGTAGTAGGGTTACATTCTATATCCCTTTTACCATGGATGATTCCAATTTAAATGGTTTGTTTCTTATATCCTTGTCTATGTAACAATATATAGAATATAGTCTTCTAGTATACTCTTTCCTTTTACCTGTACACTGATATTCCCTAGTTCACCAAGTTGTACCATGACCATGAGGGAGTACATGATGTGCTAATGCCAATTTACTCTTTCCATGTATTTGTGACCTCTGAGATTCACACTGAGCCACCAATGAGATGTCACAGTCCATGTGATAGGGTCACACATAGTGTGATCTCTAACAACCTCTAAAAACACTAATTGTGGCTTATATGGGTCCACATGTTAGGTAATCAAGCATGTCAAACCTTGTGGTTTGTGTTTTTATAGAAAAATTGATTATTCCTTCCACTCTTGTAGGTGCCTCCTTCAAATCGAATCATATATTCAATTAATCCAGATATAAATAAAATACCTTGGATGAACCTCACCATGGTCGTTCACTAGATTTCTTCCTTCAAATCTATTTAGAAAATCTACATCTTTCATCTCATGATCATTCATAAAAATCGATAAAATCATGGGTTTCTAATCTGGATTGATTCTCTTATCTCTACCATTGTCTCAACATTGTCATGTTATTCCAATCCTGGATCTATGATATCAAATAATTGTGTCAAGAATCATGTTCTTATAATTTGATTTTATTGTATATGTTGAATCGCATGCCAAATAATGAATGACTACGAGGAACAATGAACTAGGGGAGTAAGGTACAAGAACAATAATGAATAACATACTTAATTATATATTCTTTTAAACCTCTATTTTCAACTACTATAATGAATATGGATTAGATAACAATTAATCACAATAAAATTCTCCAAAATATAACACTACTAAAAAACAAATGTCACAAAATGGACGAACTATGGATCAATCTATTGGTTCATTGATTCATGTTCATAATAAGAATTATGAATGAGGAATTAATACAATAAAAAACTTCCTAATTCTATTTCGATTGAAATCCAATGAAGAGTTAAGTGTAATCATTATCTTTGTTGAGATCCTTCTATTATATTTCACGTCGATCATTGATCTATGATCTAGTTGTAGTTCGTATAAGAGAGATCATACAACTCTCTCTTTTAGGTTTCTACAATGGATCTAGGGTCATACATCTAACTCTATAAAACTATAATAATAGTCTACATAATTGTTTACTCCCCATTACAGTTTTTAGGTATTCTTAAACCCCTATTTGGGTTGGTAATTGGTTGGTTTTTCCTAGGATTTGTTTCGGGTGGTTTTCTAAATAATCTAGAGGATTCGGGGATGTAGAATTGTTTCTGCATGGCCTGAACATGGTTTGGAAAAATTTTCTCTTGTCCCATGTTTTGGACATTGGGATCTGCATGCAATACACATGTTTTATCTAATGATGTACAGTTTCCTAAGAGACTGTGTGGATGGATTTTTCTAGATCTGGAGGTTTTATTAAAATGTATCAAGCCCTTAATTTTTTTGACTCAAATGGAACTCCTTCATCCCAAACACATTTATCACATCCATAGATATCCCAATAAAGATTTTTATCCCCTCAAACCACTTCTAGAAGCGATCCTAATCTATGAAAATGGTGTTCGATGTCCTACTAGTTAGTTTACCCCTCTTATTATCTTCTTCTCATGATATATCTCTTTATCCTTAGGGTTATATGGATAATGAAATTAATTTTTGGATCTAATAACCTTTTAATTTGTGATCATAAACATATTTTTTTCCAGTTTTTATGACATTCATTCATTATGTACAAACCTCGATTTGGTTTTGACATTATGGGATCTGTAGTTTTCGTTTTTTAGTTCTGTTACGATGCCAAATTTTTTTATCCGATTTTAATTTTCAAAATTCAATTATGTTCATTTAAATGAAATTGTTTAGATTTTTATAAAATGGATTTCAATCTATTTTTTCAAAACACCAGTTCTGATGATTTGTGGGTTTTGAAAAATAAATTGGGTTTTGGCAGGGAATTAGAATTTGGTGATATTTAAATTGTTTAATTTGAAAATTTGTTTCAATGTGAGTGGAATCAATTGAAATGTTGATTTTAATTGAATGATACATTACTCTTTGTAATGTTTGTTAAAAAACCACGGTTCAAGTGAATTGGGTGATTGTGATGAATTTGATGGAACTGATTGGTTTGGTTTCAAACCCTAGGTTTTTGAAAAACGACTTAAAATGTTTTTATTGGAAAACATAGGGTCTCATCTTGGTGAAAATGCATGTTTTTTATTAAAAAGTCATTATATTTTTAAAATGAAACAATTGGAATATTTTAAATGGATAATGGGATGCATTTCAGTTTTTTATAAAATGAATTTCTCTTTATTGATTTGTAATTGATAACAAGAAAGACTTAGGAAGTTAGTGAGTTATTTTTGGTTGCACGATACAATTCTATAGAATTATAAAACATCATACTAGCACATCCCATTTCATAAGAGATTGTGATGAGATCCCAATACCTTAGGCCTAATGGGGTGTATGTATATTCATTTTCATATTCACGATGTTGGATCCCTATAGTCAAGAACTATCATACCCATTTGGAACATGACCATGTTTCTCTCTTGTTATCTTTTTTTGAATTTTTAAATATACAATTTTTATAAACAGTTTTACATCCCTTGAGACTTTATGTAAACAGTTTATATAATGTTTTTAATTAAGCCATTTTTGAGAATTGATGTTTATACAATGTACCCTTTGATTAAAGGGAAATTCATTATTTTAAATGATTTTACGTCATTTAAAATTTATACCATGATTTTGTAAGGGTATTTCCTTCTATTCAAGTATATATTTTTATTTTTTTAAATATGCATTGTTAATTCCTGGCTTATTTATTTTAGACATGAAAGAACATTTTGGTTAAATTGATATTGAAATCCATTATGGAATATTTGTGTGAAATCCTAATGTGATTTGGATCACACCCTACATGTGACTTTCATTGATTATAGATTATCTCCTTCCAGGTTCGAGCAATGGAAATGTATCTGTTGGAGGTGAATCATGAAGTTGAACATTGTTCTTAGTGACTTGTGTCATTAGGGAATTTGCTTTATTTCTCCTCTTTTAGTAAATGGGTTGAATTAATATAGAAGTTGTGATTTTTTATCTTTAGGTACATTAATCCA
The DNA here is from genome assembly GCA_963277665.1 of Viscum album. NCBI lineage: Eukaryota > Viridiplantae > Streptophyta > Magnoliopsida > Santalales > Viscaceae > Viscum > Viscum album. The sequence goes on along the minus strand of OY728146.1, from coordinate 1,627,839,736 downwards.
AGTGCAGTTATCATTTGAATCAACATTGGCACTATCCTACATGGGTACATAGGTAAACCGATAACCATGTCGATCCTAACATAGATCGATGGGTTTTCTTGGTCCACACAGGTTGGAGACTATGACCTGACATCAAAAGTGGAGGCCATAAGTGGAGTCAGTATGCAGATCCAGTATGTGGAGTTGGTGCGCCGAGGTAGTACAGGGAGGCGGTATGCAGAGGCAGTTCGTGGAGGAGGTATGCGGAGGTGGTATGTGATAACGGTAGGCTGAGGTAGTATGTGGGTGTTGTAAGAAGAGGTATATGCAGAGTTAGTACATGTAGGCGGTAGGAGGAGGTGGTACATGGATTCCGTACATGGAAGTGGTATGTGAATGTTATATAATGAGGCGGTATGATGATGTTGTACACAGAGGTGGTATGTGGAGGCAGTATGTGGAGGAGGTAATGGAGGTAGTACATAGAGACAGTACGTGGGGGTGGTACACAAAGGTGGTATGTGGAGGCTGTATGAAGATTTGTTACATGGAAGTAGTACACTGAGTTGGTTCACAGAAGAATAATAACTAATCTAATAATTTGGGATGGTTAGTGTAAGGAGGGAAGGTCTATGGAGAAAGAAGTAGCCTGCGAAGGAAATACTGTCTACAGAAGTGATGGTCATCCGGAGAGGAGAAGCGATCCACAAAGAACACACGATAAGAAGTGTAGCACATTTTTTAAAGGAAACAGGGTAGTTCATGGAGTAATAGATCATGAATAATCAGTGTGCTGAAAAGAATATCACATATACTAGTCGATAAGGGACTTCAATAGAGCATCAACCTACAGTTTTGGATGGGCGATTTAATGAATATGAAGGGACCTACATGTCCATAAACATTTTTTGGATTCCTCTCAATGTTGTGAGCTAGGGGAGTCAATAGAAGTGTTTTCATGGACGTAGTAAGATATCCATAAAATATGGTAAATGTAGTGTTCCAGGCATAGAGTAAATGTGTCTAAACTCATGTACTCCAGAACAATTAGAAGATTAGTAGATTTAACTTTGGCCGACACACTGTCAGAATATGATACTTGTAGTATACATTATCTCTGAACCAAGTAAAATTAATATGTTTACTAATGCATGTGATTGTTTGTTTACTATTCATTCTCATCAAACTAGTTTTTCAGGTTCCTACCAACATATGAAAATTCATTTTATCTTCAGAAGAATAAGTTGACACCCTGATTTATCCAATACTTCATAGTGTGCTCCAGTATCCTTTAGGAGTCAAATATTATTTTTATGATGTATTTAGTTATTATGACATGTTTTTGTCGGAGAACCACTCTTTATAAGACATATTATGTTTACGGATTCATACATACAACATCATACCTAGTATGAACCAGTTGTATTCGGTGTATGATATTATTTATTTCATCATGATATAGATTGTGTTATTTTATTATGAGTTATAGTCTTCAATATTTTATAGATATTAGTTCCCTTAGATGGTTCATAACTATATTTCACACATTTCTTGATTTATTACTGAGTTGATGATATGCTTGTTGAAGGTTTAGAAGATGGTGTTTCTTAGGGTTGTAGAAGAGTACCAAGATGTTCTTCCTGTAGTGGTTATAGTGTTACCCCCTTGATGATAGATAATTTTTGGTATAGATATAAAACTAGGTTTTATATAATCTTACTTTCTTTACAGAGGATACAAACTTTTGAGTTATGATATCTATGGGTACAGATATATGATTTTTTTGAACACCGTTTTGCTAAGTCGAGTGTGTAACCTTGGGGTCCACTACTTTTTTTGTAAAAAATTCCAGTACAATATCCCATATTTTTATCTATTATTATATATTGAATTAGTTGATATTTATTAGATAATATCAAATTCCAAGTAATGATTATTTATTTGAACAACTGAAAAGATCTGCTTGGTTTTCAATGATCTATGTATATTAATGATATTATCAATTGTGGGTGAAAGAAGAATATGTTATTAAGAAGACCATATAATGTTAATACGATAATTATGATTTTATTTTTTTAATTTTGGTGTGAATAATAATCAACCCATGTTTATTTGTTTAGTGAATTGAATTTTTAGATATTTCATGGATCAGTTCATCGCGGATTTCACTAACGACATCTTAGTGTACACCATGATTGAAGAAGAGTATATAGAGAATCTACATTCCATTTTGGGAGTTAATCATCATCATAATATATTAATAATGTTTTATAAGTTTGTGATATTATATCAAGATGTTCATTTAATAGTTCATGCCATGTCCTAGAGGGGAGTATATGTGGATCATTTGAATATCAATTTTTTTTTCTAGGAATCCCCAAAGACAGATTCATAGGAGTGGAGTTTTTATTATATGTGAGGATATTACAAGATGCTCACATAATATTTAACTTAGTTTTTGAAACATATAATATACTTTATAAGTAAGGATTAGAAATTATTTTGAACTTGTTATTGTGAGGATTCATTTGAGTACCATAGGGAGAATTTGGACAATTACCCAGTTCTCCACACACAAAAAAGTGGTATTTTAGTTTGAGGTTTTCTATGATAAATCAAATAATGTAAAGGTTTGTGTCATAATTCATAATATATTAGTTTTTTATTATAAATATCAATAGCTATTTCCCCATTAATGAATCAATATCACCCATGATATCAATCTAGAAGCATTCATGTTTTCCTTGAGATTGTGTAATCATTACCTCATTAGTGAACATTTTTTTGTTTTTACATATCATAGGATCAAAAGGTATATGTTCACCCAAAAATACCAATTTTTAATAATGATATTATGGATTTAATTAATGTATGATTATGAAAATGGATCATTATATACACAATGAATTGTTTTATTTTTTCAGATACATTGAGCTAGATGTCACCCAATGATGTCGTGCAAGAATCTAGAAATTCATTGAGAGTGGTGGAAGGGCCCACAAAGAAAAATTTTGATATGGGAGTAGTTGGTGGAGGATATTTTGTTTTTTATATTAATGTGTTGTTAACTTTGGTAAAACATTTTGAAGAGTCCCATATGGTTTATTCTAATGTTGAGATTTGGATAGGTTATGTTGTGTATAGAGAGTCCTCAAAAGGATAGTCTAAGGATCAACAAACACGAGTGTTATTCCAGGGAAGTATTTTTTCCTCTAGAAATCTATGAGGTGGTTCTTCATTAGTTTATTAGATCACCCTTATTGTTAAATTTGAGCATAATATAGATATATTAAGTTCTAAGATGGTATTTCTGGAGTCCTATACCTAATCATGAAGTTGTTGAGTTTATGTCATGATGTTTGGTCAATAGAAATTTGAAGGGTGGGAACCATGTTATTAGTGGATTGCTTCATCTATTAGAAGTTCTATAATGTATGTGTGGGAAAATATTGATAGACTTCTTTACTGGTTTACCACCAGCTCAGGGAGGATATGATTCTGTATGGTTTTTTGTGGAAAATATTACAAAATTTACCACTTTATCAAAATCATGTAGTTAATGGTAGTAAAGGATTTGTCAAGGTAGTAACTAGGGGGTGGTGAGACTCCAGGAATACTTGTGGATGATAATATCTGGTTGTGATACTTGTTTTATCTTTGGGTTTGGAGAGTTCTCTATAATTAATTGGTCTATCAATTATTCATTAAAAAAAATTTCACCCATTTATTGATGATCAAATACATCAGAATATCAAAACTCTTGTGGATATGTTGTGTTCATGTGTCAGGGATTTGGAGTTTACTAGATGATACACTAACCATTGAATGAGTCTACATAGAATAGTAGTTTTCACTACACCATTCTTATTATTTCAATTTAGTATTTTTATGTCCAACCATGAAATTCTCCATTATGTTGTACCATATTTTTAGAGTAATCAATTCTAATTTCATAACTAGTATAAAACATGAAAAATATGGTTTACATTATTCTAGAGGGATTGATGGTAGTACATGATCATCAGAAGCCCTATATTTATCATAGGTGGAGATCTATGGAGTTTTGTGTTGAATATTATGTGTCTATAAAGGTGAATCCTTATCTTGCGAAGTGAATTTTTTGTCATGGTAGTAATATTTCTCCTGTTTTATGGTACTTTTGAGGTTTTCACTCATGTTGGAACCATATTGTATTAGTTGACACTTCCCCCGCCGAATAGATGGATGCATGATCACTTCCAATTATCTGAACTCTACCATTGTATTCATGATAAGTATGATTTCCTGGATTAGAGAGATATTGAAATTGAAGATAATGAAACATTAATGGTGAATCCTATATAGATCCAAGAAATATAGGAAAATGTGTTTTTTGGGAATGATATTCCCTTGGTTCATGTATTTTGGTGACATAGATGCATGGATGAGAGTATCTAGGAACATCAGTAATAGATACATGACTACTATGATAATAAAGTTTTATTTTATACCTCTCCCTTATAGAGATAATCATTATGGTTGTTGAAAATTATCTATATATTAAATGTTTTAATATTCATATATTTTATTTTTGTGTCCTTGGGATTGTTTCAATGATTTCCTCCTCACGAGACTGATTAGGATATGGTTGTTTGTGTTTTGTGGTTTTTCACTTTCTTCCACTGAGTGAGGTGGTTGAAATCCATTGATACATATAAACCTGAGAGGCATATCTTTGGGTGGGTTTTAGGTAAACCCCTATCCTTTCATTCTATTATTGGGATTAGTTTTAAATTCTAATGAATGTGAATTGTTTTGATAAGCCTTTAATTTATTCAATCTGATTCTATTTTCCTATCTATTTATGTGTGTTTTAATCCTATAGTTCTTATAGGAGGCCTAAATTATATTTTGTAGTGGTTGGGTAATATAATACAAAAGTACGGGAAATTAATGACATGAAAATTAGTTCACATTTTGTATGTGTATTTCATGGAATGATTGGGAGTTTATTTGAAAGACCAAATACAGTAAGTCCCTTGTGTTACGGAGGTTCCCAAGGTCCATTGATAACAAGTATATAATTCATGACATGAATATAATTGTTTGAGGCTATGTGAGATCTTTTTCTTGTATATGAGAAATGCCTTGATTATAGGGAATAGATTCCATATGTACATGTTTGATTATTTATACCATATATGATTATATGGTTGTCTTGCTTAAGATATGATGTGATGTTGGACATGGATGGTTTTTGGCTGTTGAGACATGGGTGTGGAGGCCCAAGGTTTGTTGAATTAATTAACAACTTTCATAGTGACATGCATAGTGAGATGTAAAATGGTTTAGGGATGGAATCATGTTTAATGGAATGAGTTAATGTTGTTAATACCTATTTTTATATATAAATAATTTATTCTATCTTACTAATGTTTTATTTATGTACTGAATGTCACACTTGCTTATTTATTATCATTCATTTACCCAATATATGTGACTATTGGTCGTTCATGGTTTTGAATATATATTATATATTTATAGGCTTCCTAAAGTACCTAGAATTATGTAATAATTTTAGTAATTCTCAATAAATATTTTAACCCATGGGGTTACTTTTTGATGGATTGATGAAATTATGATGCTCTTTTGAAATTTTGTACTCAGTTGTGTTATACCTAGAGGTAAAAGACATCATATTGGGTTTAATGATATTGAAATAAGCCGATAGAATTAATGATTATTTAATTAATTAACATAAATTCATTTTTAAAAATTAATAATTAAATAGATAAATCTCCTTGAATTTTTGAGTGCATATAGGATATCTAATTCTTACTGTTGGTGTTTGAGTGTCTTTGAGATAATAGCTGTAGTTGAGCATGGGAGTAGATTAATGCCCATAGTTTAGTTGTGGACTATATTATATAATGAATGTTTTTTGAATTAATACACTACCCAATCATGAAGATAGAGTAACTAACACACAATTTACTCTAGAAGGGTGTTTTCCGAACATCCATGTTTTTAAGGGATGGATGGACTATAACCACCTCTGATCCCACTCTCTTCCCCTTATAATATTATGTGGCAGTAGTAGTTATTATTCCCTATATCTTTATGTTGAGGAATATAATGGTTTTTGGTTATTTCAGAAAATTTATCTATATATATTATATCTTAAGAATTATTATATGTATGATGTTTATGGGATGTGATGTTTTACATAATATTACTCAACATATAAGATGTGATGTCTTGAGGTACAATAATTATCATATATTACAAAACATATAGGTTGTATTGGATCTTGTAACATACATGATCATAGTCAAGAGACATGGTAATAGCTGATTAGATTAGGTGTTTCAATATATTTATGTCATGATACAATATCCAAGTGACTTTTCGATAGCTTATTATAGAGAGAGATGTCCTAAGATGTTTGACATTAGGGAAGAGCATAAATTCAGTGGGGAATCCATAGCTAGGTGCCCATGTTTTTTTACTGCAGTATATGTCCTCATGAATGCGTTACTTGGTGAGAGATTCCCCTAGTGGGGTAGAGAATTTATTATTACTATTTCTATAATGATTTTGTATTTGTTGTTGTTCATTTTTATTTAGCATGGTTTCATTATATTTTTCATTCTAGGATCATGGGAAGATCCTAGTTTGTATACCTGTTATTCTCACCCAATGTATATATAAACTTCATTCCATGTCTAGATGAGAATATTTGAGATCATGATGGTTATTAATATCTCTTCATTATTTAAGAACAATTTGTGCATTTTAGTCACTATCAGGTTAATAATTTGGTACTTGTAGTTTCATTTTTTAGTTGTTATTTTTTGAATGACATTACATGAATGTATGGGGGTAATTATTTTATCTTTAATTGAATGATATGGTTAGTGTACTTTCCTTATATCTAGTTCATAATTTTTTAGAGGGTAATTCAACTAATTTCTATGTATGATATACCCTCGGTTCTTGTATCTAACCTAAGGCCTTTTGGAGACGGTCTTTAGAAAATATTAGCTCCATTTTCCCTTTTTTCCTAGGATGGGTGATATTGGTGGGAGGGTTTTTGGAGTTCATTTTCCAGAACAAATAAGTTTTTACTTCTCATTACACATATATTCCGTGAGGTGAATACAAATATAATTACATTATCACATATTGATTTTTCTTCTCTATAACTTTGATTTGATATTTCTAGATAGTGTCCATCACATCGATATAATCATAGAAGTTCCCTTATATAATTTGATCGTGGAAATTCTCTTTTAATATTCCAAAATATTTCTCTAAAGTTTGTAATTGTCTATGAAGGGACACATATAATGTGAATATCATGTTCGAGTACTCATAAGTGGATGTCTCTTCTTCTCATGAAGATAACATATAATAACCCTCTAGATGGGTGACTATGAGAACAGAATTTCGAGTATTAATTTTTACTGGTTTGGTGTCATCAGATATTTCTATTTGTGATCATGCGCCACAGTCATTGAACATTAATATTAAAATTAACACATGTTATGAATCATTCACAAAGATTCATTTGTTAAACCATGATGATAATAGTTCACATATAGTTTGGATACACTGGGTCTCCATGAAGTAAATTTCATTAATTAATAACTCAATGAATGATTTTCCCTTCCATCTTTATCAAGGATTTCATCATGGACCTTTGATTGAAATATAGTTGTCACATTAAATTCCATGTCCTTAGTGTAATGATGTTTATTTCAAATAGGCAATGAAAAATGTTCCAATGATATATTTTTTTGACATGGGTGCGTAACCTAGATGAAATTATATTGATGAAAATTTAATATATAATGTAGTGAGAATTTATATGTGGTTTTCATCATTTTGAAACTATGTTCTTTCAATGGGCTTCTCCAACCCATTTCTAGATAGTAATCTTTTACATCAGTAAATATCACCTAATGAAAAAGATAAATAATACTAGAGTCTCACATGCTATATGTTACTGTTAATCTCGATTATATATCTATTTTCATTTAAAAAGTAGAATAAATATTATTCCCAAAACCAATGATTAAGTGTATTTATTTTTTATTTATCACATAAATTAAATAAATATTCATTCTCCAAATTGTGAATAAAATATATTTTTTATTTTATTTTATATTTAGTAAATATTTATCATTTCTTTGTGGATTAAAATATTTATTTATGAATAATTTTTTTCAAGTATTCTATAAATATAATGAATGTTGAACTTACAGAGACTATGACTATTGATAAATATTAATATTCTAATAGGTAAAACAACAGTTTTCATTTTGTAAGGTATAACACATCACAAAATAATATTATTACATTATTACTATATGGAATTTCCTTTGTTAAATATTATTAGTCTTTTTATGGTCTAACATGAATGTAAATAATATTTTAACATAAACCCCAACTCTTGAAATTTATAGTTTTTTCTATTGTGTTTGTTAAATGAAAAATTTGAGAATTGAGAGTTTTTTTATAGAATAGAATTTTATCTCTTGAATTTCATACTCTCTTACTATAAAAATGATAAGAATTATTTTAAGTTTGAAATATCATGATTGAAAAAAATAAACATTGTATGATGATTGATTCATCAATCTAGCACCCAGAAATCAATTGATTTTATTTGTAGATCAAAGAATCATGTGAAAATCACAATGAAAGGGATTCTACATTTGGATTCTTTAAGCATAATGATGATTATATGAACAGGATATTCATAAGATCAAAATCAAAATGGATGAATTTTCCTCAAATCTATTATTAATTAATTCTGATCTAAATGAATTAATTATAAATTTAACATGGGATGAAACTAAAATAAGGATTCAAAAAACTTTATGTTCATAAAAATTTAAATATAGTTCCCAAAAAAGCTTCTTTAACTAAACTTGATACCACCATGTGGTATCTGATATGTTTCATTTCATATTTATAATTATTTATTTCATTATTTAACTATATGTTAAATAGTTTTTTGTTTTTAATTTAAATTATTATTTATTATTCAATATGTGTTTAATTAACAATTTTTTAAATATTATTCATCATCATTAAATTTTTAATTCTTTAAATGAAAGATAAAAAATGACAATTTATTGGAGATAAAACAGGGCATGAACAATGTTTTTCCCAATAACACTAGTTTATATGGCATATAGCTAGAGTGAATTCCATGTAATAAATTTCATAACACCAGGCCATGTGAGAGGATATATGAAATTTCAATTAATAACTACACATGGTGAATTTATTTCAAATTTCATGTAGAATAAGGAAACCTGGAACATGTTATGTAAAATTGAAAAATGTGTATCTAGGATACACATTGTGTACACTACACAGCTTAGTGGTGAAATTGGTACCAATCATCTTGTTAAATACATGGTTATACTGCATGGGAATGAAATCTTGAAGCAATAATTATTTACACAATGTGTATCTAGAATGTAATCCGTGGAGTTCATTATTTATCACATATTAAATACATGGAACATAATTAAGAGTGTTATGAGGACACTTGAAATGAAAGATACATTATGTATAGATGGATTTTATATGATTTATAATCACACATCTAATAAACCTGCTTAGTTGTTTGACGGGTCACACAGACACATGACATTGAGATCAAATTGTGTGTCTCATTATTATATTTCATGTAATCATCCATGATGCACACTGAATCCCCGTGAATATATCATGAGCAATTAAAAATAAAAACACATGATAGGTAGATACATAATATATGTTTTTAGTCTGATTGGGGTACATTCAAAAGCCCCATGCGTGTTTCTGAAGTACATGGAAAATGTGATAAATAACATATATCTTGTAAGGGAATACCTTGTATTCTCCCAAAAAAGGATGGAATTAAAAATACATTAAATCTAAAATTTGATCATTAAGAACATATTTTATCTATTATAAAATTTCAAGTTTAAAAATTAAAAATTGTTTAAAATAAATATTAAATAAAAATATTATTTATTGTAATTATCTATATTTAATAGATCTGTCATTTATTTCCCCTAAACACTTTAATGTAGGTTGTCTAAAATATAATTCATATGGTCATTAATACAAAATAAAATTAATAATGTAATTAACAAAAGAATACATGGGTGTTCATCTTAATAAATAAATAAATACTAGAAATGAATGATCACTAATATAATTTTATGTAACTATTTCATGTCTATGACTATTCGTGAGTTTAACTTAGATCGTTGTATGTGTTGTATTTGATTTTTTATTTTGTTAGATTTTTTTCAATTATATATTATTAAATCAAATTTTTTATTCCTAAAACTGATTCCACAAAGTATTAATAAATAAAGAATTACTAGAAATGAATACTCACTAATATACTTTTGTGTAACTGTTTCATGTTTATGACTGTTCGTGAGTTTAACTTAGACCTATGTATGTGTTTTATTTATTTATTTTTATTTTTATTATATTTTTTCAATTATATATTTTTAAATCAAATTTTTGTTTCCTAAAACTGATTTCACCAAGAATTATTATGTACGAACTACATGTCTAAGGATATTTATGTAGTTCTGAATAACTAATACTTTGGATTCACTCACCTTTATGAGTTATAAAAATATAAAATAAATGGAGTATCCTAGAGTATATAAGAAGCTCAAGATGGAACTATAACAATATTACCCCATATAATAGATATATGGACATGGGGAATGTTGAAACACATTTTGAGTCTAGAAAAAAGGAGTGTTATCCCCATAGTATTTTTTGGAATTATTGTTCACATTTTAAATCAACCATCAAATAAGTTCATGAATAGTGTTTTTGTTTATATATTTTTTTATTAATCGTTTTTTATTCTTTTGATTAATTACCATAGTAACATAAAAAAAATAATTAATGTGAAAATAAATATTATAAATAAATATATTATGTATAAATTTTTCATCATAAATTTTTATTAAGTTATCTAAAATATTCTCAATATTCACAATTCATGTTGATGATAAAAAATATAATTTTATACCTAATAAAAAAACATATCAACTTAATAATAATTGATCCTAATCCTTAGATTACTTGATTTGGAATTCATGAATAGAAATAAGTGTTTATATGGATAAAGTATGGACTTTTTGTTTTACAAGGGATTTATCATGATAGTTTTCGTTTGACATAATGAAACATGTATTTAATTTCATCAACCAAATTCTATTGAAAAAAAATTGGTGGAATTTTTTGATAAAATTCATGTTATAATTTTTCGACATGGGAATCCACTCAATGGATCAAAGTACTGCATGCCCACATTTATAATGACTTTAGACCTAAACACATATTTTGGAGTTTCGTGGCCAAATTGTAGATCATGAATGATAAAAATATGGGTCCTACTCCCCTTGAATGAATTTTATGAATGTACATTCTAACATCAAGGGTGAGGGTTTTTAGACATAGTAAAATAGTTTGTGAATTAATAAAATTAATTATTTTAATTTATCACATAATATTTAATCATTTAATATACTAATCAAATATTTTTACTATAATAGATAATTGAATGTATAAACCATGTTATCAGTGTGATCATTCCATTACATAATTCATTTTCTTATTAATACATGTTTTAGGATATGATATAATCATATATAGGATTCATTATTATAAAAAAGTTTGTATTATGTGTGGGAATCCATTGTTATAAGTCTTCCAAACTAGTAGGTGAGTGAATGTAAAAAGGATACCTATGGAAGATATGTTAAGGATTCTTCATATATCAGTTGTATTGTATTATCAACTTTTTCTTGAGACTTAATGATAGAACATGTAGAAATGGATGCGTACACATTAATACCACAAATCCATTAGCATTATAAATATATTTAAATTCTATAAATAAGTAAGATTGTAAACTCACCATGTAAATGTAAACTAAAAGAATATAATCTTCATATTGAACATCTATTCAAAGTGATGGGTTATATTGATCAATCTGAAAAAATAGGATTTCATTAGGATAATAATTTATTCATTAAAAAAAATTATTATACCTGCATCCATGATTATCTTGAATTTTCCAAGATTTAAAGAGTGTAATATATATGTCAGTCATGAATAAAAAATTATAGTTAATCAAACAGATAAGGATTGGATGAATGTAGTTTCTCTATACCATTTAGTGAAAGGTTTAAATTTCAAGGCTGAAGAACCCATGTGTACTCTATGTATGATATATTTTATATGATGTCCATCAATGCTACAAATTATTCAATTATAGAAGAATGAACTGGAGGTTGTTTGATTCTTCTATGGAATAAATGGACACTGGAAGAGAAATTGAAATGTATTTATGAACAATTTTTTAGGCAATTTAGTTAAGTTGATCATGTTTTTATTCACTAGTTGTTTAATAATTATAATATTATAACAATATATATGTATATAAATACAAAAAATGAGTAGGAATATAAGGGTTATAGAGTAAAATCTATAGAAGCTACTAAATGGAGAATTATAGGTCATATAAAGTGAGATCACTATTTCTCATTATCAAAATTGATTGATTATTATTTGTGATATGTGTTTCAAAAAAATTGTATCATAGTGTATAGTTGGACAAACCGATACATTATATCATTTCAAAATAAATGTTGTTATTGTACTTAAATACCAAACTAATGGTTCAATAACTATTGTGTCAGAAATATCCAATACGATGATTTATGATTTTAAAATATAATAATCTGAACTCATCGTGTCAAGATAATTATTTATCAAGTAAAACTAAAATTATTTGATCTGTTTGAACCAATTATTTTTTGTTTGTCTCAATTGATTTAATATATTGGATACAAAAAATACATTTATAATTTTTTCGGTATAAAAAATGTTTAAAATAACGGTACGACAAGAAATATTTTTAAATTTGGTTCAAAATTGAAACATGAACTGTTATAAATAAATATTTATCTTTATATAAATAATCATATCTCTTTATGAAATATTAGAAATGATCAAGTAATTACATGAGTAAACTTGGTTAAGATTGAGAAATCTATATGTCGTCCTGTAAGAGAACATATTTTCCATTTAATCATTGACAATATATGTAAAGTATATCACTAAGTCACATTTCCTTATATAAATTAATGTACTTATTGTATTAAAAGGAAGATCATTATTGATACTTATATGTATTTTAAATAATTCCCTATTCCATCAAGATATGTTTTGAAAATATAATTGATGTATATAAAATCAATTGTGATCTGATAATAATATATTATGACATTTCTATACATGTTGGTTAATGAACTTTTGTTACAAATTTCCTAATCGAAATAAAATTTAAACACTAATTCTCAATTGAGTAAAGGTTATTATAGGCACTGTGGATATTCATTTCATGTCTAGACTGACCATGTTTCAAAAAAGGAACCCTATCTATTTGATGATATTTTTAAAATTCATTACATAGATGGTTGAAGGATCTAGGTGTACATATTTTTTTAAAGTAATACTAGAATAAACTGAGATATCTGGGGGGAGAGGTTCCAAATACACATATTGTGTAGGATGTTATAACCAAAGAGGTTATATATGTTCACTATAGTGGTTAATATATATTTTAGGATTCCAGAACAAGGATTCATATAATGTGTCCATAAATAGAAATATGATATGGTTTACAAGTATGGATTATATTATAAAATGAGACTTGATTATCAATATTTATGGATTTCATATTTTTAATGGTTATATGAATTGTTACATTCGATGAGTATTCATGAGAAACAATCGATGGTACTAGATGTTTTTGAAATAGCATTTTAGGTTATCGAATAGTCCAGTCTATGAATAGATTTTTTCACCAATCATTATGAATGATCACAAAATTTGAATATCAATGATAACAAAAACGTTATTTTAGAAGAATACATATGTAAATTGAATATATGATGTAACCAAAGAGAGGCCCTATGGTAAATTTAAACTAAGGAAAAATAAAAGGTTTTTATAAAATATTTAAATTACATGAAGGTATATATTTGGTATAAATTCATTTATAAAAAAATAATTCATAGTGATTACAAAAATATATAATATCTGAGTACGTTGTGGCATTCATTGTAGTTTAAGAAAACGTTTAGAAGTATAATGTTTCTAATTTCGTTTATACCAAAGGATAGATATTTATAATTTTATGATAATCTGTGAATAAGGATTTAGTCATGATTTTAGGATACCATCATGGAAAAAAGATGTGGATACTCAGTTATATACCAACACGAGGGTTTTATCAAGAGAGAAATGTTTCTGAAACCATATATTCTACATAAAAATGTTTTTTAACCAACCTTATACACAAAAAAGTGGTAGGCCTAGAAACCATAGTCATACATAGGAAAATCATATTTGAAATAGAAGGAACATCCCATCATTAGTAGACAAATCTAGTGTAAGTGGGAGTTTCCTTGAGGTGGTTCCCTAGAACTAGCTACATTATACTTTGGATTAAATTTATATTCAATTAATTGGATGTTAATTTAATAATATTATCCCAAAATCTTGTTTTATGCATAAATTGGATGTGAAAATTTATTAGAGTACCTATCACATTGATATGGTTATAGCAGTTCCATGCTATGGTGAGAACCATGAAATTATATAACGACATTATTAAATATAGTTATATATTAGGATATAGTTCATTGATATGACACATAGAATGTGACTATCATTTGCAAGTACAGTTAAGTGGATGAGACATCTTCTCAGGATGTTTACACCCAGTGATCCCCCAAATATGAGATTATGATAATTGACCAACCAATAAGAATTCCACATGTTTTGGTATCATTGGATATTCCTATCATCGATCATGTATAATAGTCATTATAATTTCATATTATTATTAATACATGTTATTATGTACACTTGAATGCATTTAATGAACCATGATGATAATATTTCACTGAGTAGTTGAATATGCTCGGTGTATCATAGATATCCTATTAATAAATAAGCAAGGGATTTTTTTCATCCATCTTTAAGGAATTTGATACTTAGGAACTTTTATTGAAATATAACATGAACATTAAATTCCATGGAAATGGTGTAATGATGACTATTTTATATATTCAAATTAATATGTTTCAAGAATATAGGTTAATGAAAAGGGTGTTCAACCTGCCAAATGGGATATTGAGAAAATGGTATTGTGTTACATAGTGAGAAGTTGTATGTGGTTTTCATCATTAATAAAATATGTTCTAGCTCTCTATTTCATTTAACCATTTCAATATAGTAATCTTGGACATTAGGAAATCCCACAGAATAAAAATGAAAAACAATCATAGAGGACCACACATTAAGAGTTACAATTGATCTCAAGTAAATTTAATTTTAAAAACAATAATTGAATAAATATTATTCACAATACCATGGAATAATTTTATTTAGGATTTATTTATCGCTTAAACTTAATAAATATTTATTCATTAGAAGATTCATAATATATATATATATGATAATTTTATAAATAATTATTTTCTATTGTATGGACTAAAATATTCATTTTTGAATAAAATTTTTTTCGGTATTCAATAAATACCAACGGGGACAACAGACTAAGACCATGTGTGTTGAAATAGATTGATTATCCATCATGTAAAGATATATTTATCATTATGAATGTTATCACATTCTATAATATAATATTATTATTTCATTAGTATATGGAATGGGATTTGTCAAATTTTATTATATTATTTAAATGATGTTACATAATTAAATATTATTTTATCATAAATTTATGATTTATAATTAGGTGGTTATGTCTTTTCCCTAGAGTTAATCAAAAATTGAAAATGGATAGTAGTTGTGCATAATTAATTTCTCTTATTTATTATTTACTCTTCTTTTCCTCTCCATAGTGAGAATAAAAAATTCGTGACTACAAAAAATTTATCGACCGAGATGCTAAATAAAATTCAATGCAGTCTTCATTGTATTACCCAAAAATCAATTAGTGTACTCCACAAATAATAGTATCATATGTGGATAACCAAAAGAGAGGTTATATAAATATATCCTCTATGTGTAAAAGAGGTAACCTAAATATATATTTTACAAGATCAACATCATCGAAAAATAGTGTTTCTCATATCATTTATTCTTTCTGTTTTTGTATCTGAATTAATTATTATTTTATAATAAAAAAATCCACTATTGTGGTTTTAGGTAATGATCAGTTAAATTAATATACTTCTAACCGAAGCTGGTTCTATTGTTCTTGGAATCATCAATGGGGTCATAAAATGTCCCCTACCTTAATTTTCCATGTTATTCATTAAATTATTACCATGGTAATTTTTTTAATACATTAATTAATGATCTGAAACAAATTGTAATGATAAAAACCCTCTTTTATTAATTAATAATCGATTTTTCTAGTCCCTTAAGGAAGAGTGCTCATGCTTTCACAATATTACACATATTTAGTCCCTTTTGGTAAGATTATTACAATTTTAAAATATTGTACACCACATAGAATCATAAAAAATCATATTTGAATAATTTTTATGTTTTAAAAATAGGGTAAATCATGTCAATTATATTATTTCTTTACTTCATAATGATTCCACTTCATGCATTTCAATTTATAATTGTTGAAGCGCTTAGGTGATGACTACATATGTGGATGAATAATCATACCTTACACATGTACATCTAGGATGTGAATTGATCAGTTTATATATGAGGTATATAAAGATAGTATGCTTTAGAATGATATTCCCTATACCTTTGGTGTATGGAGTAAACATGTGTTTCTTTGGTTATTTTCATGGATGATCTAATCACATAGGATGTGGGATGTCTAGAGATGTTACATAAATGTATCTCACATATGGAAATATCTATTACAAACTTTTTTTAAATTTTACAATATTTTGGTCATTTCTATTTCAATAGTTGTATTTTATATTTGGTTGACAGTCCATCAAGATTCTATTAGAGAGTGTTTTAATGGTCTTTTACTTTCACATAGATTTTAAAATTTATAAAATTTTCGAGGTATAACAAGATTCCTTAAAGAATATATATACCCATTGGGAAAAATCTTTATAATTTCATTTTTATCCCACATATATGTGGTTATATCATATTTTTTTCAATAATTTCATAATATTTATTTTTTGATGATGGGAACCCATATACCTCATTGGTATTATTCATCTCCTAGAACATACATGATCCTATTGATATTTCAGGGTACTCTTAAGGTCTTTTGAAAACCATTTATTTCTTCTGTTTGAGTATCTGTTTCATTATGATTATATAGATCATTATAATACTCCAAGGTTAAATATATTAATTATAAATTTTCCATGTTAAATTAACTGATATAATTTAATACACCACATTCCATTCATCCAAATAATGGATAATAACATATGTAACCAAACTAACTATGATAATAAATTTCATTTATATAACCCAATTGAAGCAACATTTCCCTAGTATTATCTAGTTGAGGGTGTAAATTCTGTACTCATATTTCATGAGGAGAAATCACATCTTAGTTACCAATGAATCATTTCATATTCAATAATAAATACATACCCCCTATTTTATCATTCATTAAATATGTTTTATGATATAGGATGTTTCACATTTGGGGTAACGTGTTAAACTCACATATTTGGGACTCATATAAAATATATTCATATAGAATATGAATGAAATCATGTATGATGTTTCATTTGTTATAATAATTCATGATATTCTATAAAATTAATCACATATGTATCTCATTAGTATTTTATATATCATCATATGAGACTATGCTTATTTAAACCTTAATATATCATAGAAACATATTCTTTAACTTAATGATCATCAATTTTAAAAAACACACTCGATTTATTATGAGGATTAAAATATCATTCAACTCCCACAGTTTAAATATTTTATATATAAATGAATGATATATTGAAAATTATCATTTTAAAAACATGATACACTTTTATACTCCTACCTATTTTATAAAATGAATGTCTTTAATATAATACTTTTAAATACAATTACATTATAAATATTCATATTGGATCATAACATGTAATGATCACAAAAAAATTCTTTTTTAATACACTAGAGATCCTGTCAAACAATATGAAACATTATCATGAAACACTTGATACATCATTATATATATATACCTGAAAAATCATTACATCACCTCTCATAAAAAAATAATTAACAATAAATTTTTTTAATGAAATAAATAATTTTTAGGATAATATTATATTTTTATCCATCATTTAAATTTACTCCTAATTCAAAAAAGCATCATTTATTTGAATGTTACCTCATTCTCTAAGACTGAGGTATTTTAATTTTGATTTATAAATTAAAAAAATGAAGAAATAATCTATACTATAATTTCATCATATGATTAAAAAACAACATTTAATATCCATTAACATTTATTTAGATTTTCATATTGAATTATTCCACATTAAGAATATAGAATTATCAAATATTTAATAATATTCTATAATATAATCTATTGAAACAAAATTTATTTTATGGTATTTGAGTCTCATTGAAATATTTATTATAACTCATGTATTTTTTAGGAAACATTCATTTTGTTTCTCTTATGATGTTAAATATCTCATTTTATACAACAAATAAATATACTTTCTCCCATACTATCTTTTTATATTAATATTCTCTTTTTCTATCATGGTTTAACTCAATTTTCACAAAACAATATAATATTTACCCATCCTCCATTTTTTGAACATTTCGAATATGTAAAACTTAAATTTAGTACGATCAAATTAATCTGACTTGTTTATTAAAATAAATGTTCCTTTCAAATTCACGAAATAAATTAATCTATAAATTCTTTTTATAAAAAAATTATGAATTATTTTCAATCATTTCCTTAATATATTAGAAAAATAACTATAATTCCTATAATTGAAAAATTTAACATTTTATGTACACTTCACAACATAAAATTATCATAAAATATAGAACAATGTATTTTTTAAAAATAAATTATATGTCCGATATTTCATTAATTTTGATTGAACAAAATTTAGTCTAAATGAAAGGGAGAACCTTATGGAATACTGTATAAAATTATTCAACAAAATTTTCAAAAGTATTATATGTCTTCATCTAATTTATTTGTATTAATAATTTAAAAATTTCATTTTATAACTTATTTCTTAATATTTTGAAAATTTTATATAAGTTAATATATAATAAATTAATTCTTATGTACTTATAAAATTTGACAACCCAAACCCAATAGAACCCATCCTGATTGCAAAACATGATCAAAATATTCCCTCAATTCTAGACTCTTATAGGCCATGGGATGTTAAATATCACCATGAGAATAAAACACAAATTTTATAAATAATGAACTTTTTTTAATAAATCAATAATGAAAATAATAACCATAATCATAAACAAATAAATTCTAAAATAAATGGTTGAAGACACAAATGTTTGTATCAATAAAAAAATATATCCTGTGATAATATTTATAAACTGTGAAAGAAATATACGATTAAATGACTCCATATACCCCCAAATAGAGTAATTAAAATCCAAAATATCATCAGCTATCATGAACCTCAAGACAATCCATTATGAAAGAAAAACATTAACTAAAGGAAGCATGATCATTATAGTACACTATATAGGTTCTTTGTTGAACCATTTCTATACCCAATGACAATGTATAATAAATCCTTGTTTAATGAAATATATAAAATCAATAATTTAAATAAATAAAAATAGGAAAAATATATCACAACTAAAAATCCACTATATTACATCAACCACATCCTCCACATCTCCCCAACTATAACGTAATAACAAAACAATCAACGTAAAACTCACGAATATAAGTTCAAAAGATGAATAGAATTTTAAATCTGTTAATTTTATGATGTATGTTCAATATATTAATTTGTGTAAGTTGTATTATCTTAGTTGATGAGATCTTTTTCGATATCTTGTGATGATTTTAGGTAAGTTATTATTTTAATTGAATAATTAATTCATGTTCTTTCACATGAGGGGATTATAATTTGAGAAACAGATACATATTCCATATTATGGTGTATTTAGAATTAATTTTAAGGGATTTATTTAGATAAATTTTATTTAACAATATATTTGTATAATTTTTTTGATAAATGAAGTCAAAATATATTATTTAAATTTATTATAATAAATTTAGATAAATTAATGGATTTTATGGAATTAGATTAGTAAAATTACTGATACATAGCGGAATTTCTTATGGATGATGGGTAATATTTACCATGAGATAAGATATAAGGATTAAAATTAAATTTATTTAGGGAATTAAAATATTTTTATTTTTGATATTGATGATATTTGATGGTGAAAAAAATTATTTTACTCGTTATATTAAGAGTTTTCCATTGTGATGTAATTAGTGAATTATGAAGGAATTTTTCTTGAATTATATAGAGTAACCTATATATATATATGATATTTTAACATAGTCTATTCCTCTCATTATGATTTCTCCATATTTTTTTATTATGATGGAGGAAATATATAAGGAGATATATTTGAAATGTAATTAAAGGATATAGAAATGGTTGACGATTAAAGCTTGTCTAATATGTTATTTTATATATTATATTCGATTTAATTAATGTATCTAGGGATTTAAATATTCAAAAACTATATATTTCTATAACTATTTTACTTGTGAAATTAAATATATGTTTTTTGACATTTATCCCCAGTAATTCCAAACTTATTTAGGATCTATACAACTCTTTTAAACTATTTTCCATTGAACACTCTGTCTTTTTTACTTTTTATAATATATATTTAAACAATTTTATTCCGTGATGCTAGGGATTCACATAAATCATCAAATGTAACATACTATTGTACGATGTGTTACACAGAGTTTTTCCCAATTTTCATAAACCATTACAGATATAAATTGACCATAAAAAATAATCTAAATTGGGGGTTACGACATTATGTTTATTAATAGAGGTTTATAAAAACCGTTGATGTTTGGGAACTATAGCTTTATTTGAAAGAATCATTATTTAAATAATATAATTAAATTTTATGAATAATTTTCCCTATAATTCAATATGATATGTTATGTTATTTTTTAAAATATATTTATTATTTATTGATTCATTGCATTATGAGTTATTTAATTATTTTTATTTTGATAAACTATATTTTTAATCAAAATATGAATTTGTGTCAAGATATTATTTTCTAAAATACCATGATGATGGATTAATCATATTATATTTTTTAAATATATATTGTTAAATATTATCCATTAGTGTTTTTTCATGGATGAAAAATTGGTTTTAGAGAGAACTATTTTGAAAACCAGTATGCTTCTTCATTTTGAAAGTTTAAACATATAGTGAATGCATTAAGGTGAACATGATTTGAAATAATAAGGGATAAAAGGTGAATCATAATACTTATTCATGGTAATTATGAGGATTTGGGATGTTGACATGTGAATATGGGATT
Source organism: Viscum album (assembly GCA_963277665.1). Lineage (NCBI taxonomy): Eukaryota > Viridiplantae > Streptophyta > Magnoliopsida > Santalales > Viscaceae > Viscum > Viscum album. The sequence continues at coordinate 1,627,818,160 of OY728146.1, read as the reverse complement.
ATTTTATTCACCTACGAAAGATAACTATAAAATTATTGAAATTACATGATTCTGATCTATTACTCATGAGCACTAGAAGATATTTTTAAAAACGACAGTTTCATATTGATGGTATAGGAAAAATGTAAATCCTATTTATTTGATGATATTGGTAGTTTCCATTTAACATTTGGGAAAATTATATGTTTTATAAGAATTCTTTTTATAGATAAAATTGTGTTAATAATTTTTTTTAAAAAGATGAAGTTTTTAATGGTTTTTCCAACAAATATTTTTGATATATGGGATTGAAAATCTATGTATGGAAATATTATTGGTAAATAAAAAATAGGTATAATTTTTTTTTATTGATCATTATTCATTAACATTTTAACTTTGGTATTACTCCTATATTGATATTTATTAGAGTCATTTGGGAAATACTATTGATGTTATACTCACCCAAAATATGTATACAGTAGTGGACATGTATGAATGATTAATATTGATACATGATAAATAATGGTATCATAATTTATTAAAACATATACATATATAAAATATACATATATGGTTAGAGGATTCATCACCTTAATTTTGAGTTACATTTATTTACATGGGATCAGCATGTTTTATTGTTTCATAGTGTGGCATCTTGTAAAACATATTTTATTGATATAAATGAAAATGGTTTTACATAAAATGTTTATAAATATAACATGAATTGAAACTAATTTTTCCGTATTTTTATAGGGAATTTTTTTACTCATTGGTATATTTGATACCTTGGAATTGGATTTTTATATCTTGTGTTTAGGGATATATGCTTCAGGACATATTGTATACTAATTTGGGTCTCATGATTTAGGTACATTGGAAATGGTGTTAAAATAATGGGATAATATCATGGTCTTATATAGATTCATTATATGTTTATTAGTCATACAGAAAAAAAATTTAGAACCTGAAATGTAAATATAAAAATTTGCAACTAATGTTTTATGGAAAACCTCATTTTACTACGATGTATAGGGAAATTAAATAGCTAATAATGTATTTTTGGATGTTTTAATTTGTTTTATGTTAACCCATCATCATCGTTATAATATAAAATTGAATAACAATACTATAATATTGAAATAAGTGTCTTACATTTCATCAAATGTATATTTTCAATGAACATGGAATTCACATTTTTTAAAATATTTTTTCAAATGAAATATTAAAATACAATTCTTTAAATATTTTGATAATGTAATGAAAAATAAAGATAAATAAAATACATATAATGAAATCCATCATGAAAAAAGTATACAATAGAATTCTTATGATGTGTACTTATTTGGGAATTTTGTAATTTTAATTGAATATTATATATGTTATGGAATTATTTAACATAAAAGAGTTCATTGTTAAAGAGTGGGAGGGATGGTGAGAGTTTCTCTAACATATCCATTATGAGAATTATTATATAGACAATTTATTTGTTTGATAGAATCTCCCAAGGTTATGTAATGACATATGGATTGGATATTAGAGTTATATAAAGAGGTTTCTTTCTTTTTTAGATGTGATTTTCAATAAAGTTAAGATAATGAATGGTTTGGGAAAATCAATTATATATGATTAATTTTATAGATACTAGAGGTAATTAATTTATAATTTCATCCTATCTTCTCAAAGGATTCAATAATAAATCATGGTGTGTGTTTGTAGAAAATGAACATCAAAATGATCTATAATATAAGAGTTTACATTATATCTTCAATAGATATTATGATCATAATATATATTAATTTGGAAATTCATTTAGTGTTACTAGAGGTTAATCAAGGAATATTTTTATGGGGTTAGTTTTCATTCAATTTTGTTAATCCTGTGAAACATGAACAACAATCAGAATTGTTGAAATACATTATTTCTAGAATGTATTAATGTTTTATGTGAAAGAAATATTATCTTGGACTAAATATTTTAGGATACCTACTTCATTTGAAGTCGATAATATGGTATTTAACGTCATGGTGGATATAGAGTATAAAAAAAATGTAAATAAATTTCTACCATTAATAGGTGAGAGAATTATTTATAATAGGGCTAGAACATGAAGAAGAATGTGTCTTAATGAAAGAAAACATTATGAACTTCTCAATTCACTCTAGGAATGATATCATTAGTGTATTTCAATTATAGTGAAATGTGTAATCTAAATTAAAATTTACTATAATATAGTAAAATGTTATCAGTGGAATGTAATGGTTGAGCATGAAACCAAGTTCACATATTAATGATATATTTTTTTACTAAAAAGGAATATTTTATTAATTCATATTTTAGTGGGGATTAATTTATGATGATAAAGTAAAATCCCCTAAACATGTTTTGGAAATAACAATATAGTTAACACATTAATAAAAATGATTGATACTAATAAATACCATATAGAATAAAAGGTAAAAATTTATTTTATTTTTTTATTAATTCTACATTATATAATTTAAGAGAATCTTATTCATTTTTCTTTTAGGGTTATTTTAAAGGGTTTTATTAACAATAAAAAATGATTTAGTTCATTGAACAATTTGGATTTTTACTGGAGTTGATATCAAATTACATAAAAAAAGTTAACCCATTAAGTGAAAGGGTTGAGAAATAGTTTAATTATATATTCTTTTCAAAATGGTAGAAAAAATGGAAATTCTAGGGGATTTTAGTGCAAAAGATTATCATCGTGATTTCAATGAGTAAATTGAAGGTGTAAAAAACTTTTTTAGTCAACTATATCTTTTAGTGGATGATGGACTATTCCTAATTTCATGGGAGAAGAGGATATTCATGCTACTACGGTAGGTCCAATGAATATTAATTTTGTATTATTTTAATTTTCCGATAATGAATCATATTTAGATCAATAGAGATAAATAATAACCCCATATTTTAATAATAATTGATCATTAACCAGATGTTTTCACTGACTATTTTCTAGGATTTCATCATAAAATTGATATAGGAATTTCTTCTAACCTAGTTTATTGAATCAGACCTATTTATTTACCATTGAATTTTATATAATGATTATTATGAAAAGGAATTTTGTGGTTGATTAAAAGAAATTTAAAACGTTTTTTCCCTTTAAGAACTTTTTTTACTATTTTCTAAGGAAACTATTAGTATTTTGAATTTATTTATTTATTTTAAAATGGAAAATATGGTTTATATATAAATAATATATCACTAAAATGAAATTTAAAACCTCTTCGACATTGATAGGAATGTATATTGGTATTCCATGATCAGAATTTTGTCTGGTTTATATTTTTAAGTGTAAATGAAAAGGATATTCAATATATATAATTTCAATATTTATATGTCAGTTGAATTTTTTATTAATAAAATTTTGATTAAAAAAATGTTTTGTTCATGGAAATTTAGATATTATGATTCCATAAGAATTTATATAGTTATGTCATTGTATTTTTAGATTATCATATGATGTAGAAAACTATATAAGTGGATCCTTGGATTCACTTCTATATATATATGTAAACACTAATTGAGAAGTGGTTTTATTCCATGATACCAAATTTCACCTTTTTATAATTGGAGAGATATTTATTAATCGAATTTATTTTGATAATTGAATTTCAATAAATCCTTACAAGGTGGGAGTGGTGGTGTCCATGGAAGGATCTAGTAATTTATATCAAATACATTATTATCTAGGATTAGGTAAATATTTACTTATATTTATTTGAAACTTTTCTAGATTACGACATCCCATGGAATCAATTTCTCTAGGAGAAGAAAAAAAATTAGAATATAATGTATCAAAAATGATTTAAAGATTTAACAAAGACGATTAATTTAATTTTTTGTATAAATTTTCAAAAATTATAATTATCATATAATGATAATTATTTCATTTTTTGTTTTTTTATAAGACATGTTATAATTTGAGATGTCAATGTCATGGAATATAGGACTAAGAATTTGTGGCTATTTCAAATGAACAATCCTTTGAGTGATATGGAGTAAATTATTATCATTTTATTATTAAATATTTATTGACATTGTCTTTATAGTGAGAAAAAAAATTTGTATAACGATCATAACAATTTGAGATATATTTCCATATATAAACAACTCAACCTATGGAAATTCAGATAGATTGAGTATCTTGAATCTTTATATTTTGAGATTATGTAAACACCATATTAATTCAATGAAATATTATATTCTTTTATCTAGAAAAAATTACTAAATCTGTGAAAGAATATAGAGAATAGTGGTACTGGATATGTTGGATGGTGTTCATTCAAATTAAGATTGTAGAAAAAATAAATGATATGTTTCATTAAATTGATCATTTGAATTCAGTTTTTAAAATCTAATTGATGGAAATGATATTCCCTATTTAATAATTCATGAATATGATGGATTATCTATAATAATATAAGGCCATATGAATAGAATATTTCACTAGATTTGTATTTTCACTTCATGAGATTAAAGGTGGTTCCCATGAAATTAATAAATAAGTATTTGGAATCTATTCACTATTTGAGTTTGTTAATGAATCCTAATGATACCATGATATATAATAACATCATATTACAATTTTATTGGTTTAGAATAATGAAATAACTTAGAAAATTTATTTCCAAATGATTTTCATATCAATAGATAATAGAAAATCATTGAGGACCAGTGTGGTTATTTTAAAAATTACCCATTGTGAAATTTATATATTAATAAGTTTTCCAATAAATTTGGTATAGATTACTTATATCACTAAAAAAGTATAATTTTTTGGGTTTTGGAGGATTTATTGGTTAAAATATTATATTTATTATTTGGTCTAAAATATAAGTTTACAATATTAGTGTTCTTTTTTTGAAGAATGTTTTTAGGCTTTTTTGAGTTTATAATTTCACTATATCTAATATGAATCAGAGGCTTCCATTTAATTTTTAAAAGGACTCCATAATTCTATCAGTACGTAGTAGAGTATTATATTGTATTTGCAGCCTAAAATGGTTTGAGAAGTAGAATAGTATATTCATAATTAAGAGGATTTGATTTGAGTATATATGCTTAAATTATTTATGACTTCTGTTAATCATTTATTGTTGTTGGTGTTACTTGGAGATTAAAACTATCAATTCATTAATATATATATCTACATTTAAAGAATTATATTGTTAAACACGTAAATAACCATTATATTAGATCAAAGCTATTGGATTTAATCCTGATAAGCCTAGTTTGGTCTGATTTATGATAGAAGAAGTTAACTTATTTAAAAACCATTTCATTTTAACATATATTCATATGAGACATAGGCATATCATTGACAACGACCCTGGATCATTGATAATAGTGATTATGTGCCTTTTAATGAGTCACATGAATTAGAAAATAATTGGATGTGAATGTATGTAAAATTAATATAATTATAAATGGTACTGTTGAGATTAAAATGTAGATTAGTGAGGTAGACTATAAATTAGAATTAATATGTCATTATGTTTCAAGTTTCAATGGATTCCACATTTATAAACTAATGTTAAATTTATTTAATGATTTTCATGTTTTTAATTGTGAATTCAATAATCTATAATTTTATGTTTCTTATATGGACATATAGATTCATATTTTGTATTTGTGATAAATTATTCCTCTAAGATTGATTATTTCAATAATAATAGATTTATGAAAACACAATTTGATTCTAGAGGATAATTTAAATAGAATATATCATGTTAGAAGAATGACCAGTGATTTAAATTACTTATGAAATTTGGTAACATTTCTAGATGGAAAACTATTTTGGTTTGGGGAGTTTGAAGTCCAATTTTTTTAATCTAATTTAATTATTACAATAATCAATTTAGTTTAGTACTTAATGTGTGTTAAAAATGAACCATTATAAAAAATTTATTATTTTAAATGGGAACTATTTTTATGTCAAGGGATTTTTTTGTATGATGATTATGAGGCTTGAATTAATCAATAATGATGACTATAATAGTGGGTCTAGAATTTAACATTAAATTTTTGGATTCATTATGGGATTTAGAGAATTCAATCAAATGAATTCATTAGGGGAAATTATTTTTTAAACAATATATAGATACCATAGTGGGTAAATTATGTTGACATATATTAATGAAAGTAAATATGATTATATTTGATAAATTAGTGGGGTTTATTTAATTGAATGGGTAAAATGAATTTTATTTCATACAGTTTATTATAATAGATGTGTTATATTATCCAAGGGTTTTCTAGTGTCTGAAAAATTAATTAAATTTAGGGAATTGTTATGATGTGGTTTAAGAGAGAAATATTATTTTAAAGAGAAAAATATGAGTTTTGTACACATTTTTAGGAAGATTCCCATAGTTATTTAATAGTGGATAATGGTTGAACTATAGTTTAGTTAAATGGAGTTATATATATAAGGGTATTCTTCAATATTCTCCCCTTAAAACATTCTATATATTATCTTCTAGTGATTGTGTAAATATGTGTATTGAGATAAATAGAATATGTTTTGAAGATACTTAATCAGACTGAGTATTAATTTGTATAAAATAAATTATTATAAATATATTAATTTAATTATGGAAATTATCTATTGATATATATATTATATAATAAAAATACATGTTTTGGTCTCTTGAATATAGTGTGAAATGAATATTTTATGAGATCTGGAAAAGGACATGGAAAAATATATTGGGAATATTGTTACTCCTTTAATGTTATTCCTTAATTCATACTCCTTTTACCCATCAAAACATTAGAGTTACAAAAGGCTATTCAGTGTTTGTAATAGGTTATTTAACTACCTAGATACTAATCACATTGATACAAAAAGTATCACATTTTCATTCCAAAATAGAATGAGGAAAACCAAAAATATATTGATTATACAACACATCTATTACTCAATAGATCCAAATATCAGTTTATGTCCAAGGTTTTATATATATATTTTATTATATGAATAAGGGATTCCATAAAAAGATCATCAATTTGAGGGTCTATAAAATGTTTCAAAAAACACATCTAGGTATGTGGATTTAATATTTTATATGATTTTTGATATTACATTAATGATTATTTAACTGATTATAAAATCAATGAATCATTTAAATTGATTTTAAGAAACCATTATATTTTTATGTTGTGAATTTATAATAAACTACTTTTTTTAAATAACTGTGGGAAGGTTTGGTTTTTGTGTAAAGGATTTATATAATTTTTGTTGGATATTATTATATAATATGCCTTCATGAATGAAAAGTAAGTTTTTGGTGTAATCAATTTTTAAAACCTATAATATTTTTTAAGGTTAACACAAAGTCTTAGATAGTGTTAATTAATGTATGAAATGTTTAGAATAATATCGATTGAATGTGCATGCCTTGATTCTTCTCATGGTAAAGAAATGTCTTTGGGGGTTTTACATTTGAACGAGTGATGAATTAGTTTTTTGATACTCGTATATTTATTTTATAATATAATATTCAATTAATTAATTATTTCATAAATTAATATATCTTAGTCCCACAATATACGGTTGATCCTAATAAGGCACACTAATAAACATTTTGCACCATTTTATTTTTATTTATTTATTAACTCACAAAACAGATAAGTAAATAATAAAAACCCATGAGGTATTATAAATGAAAATGAATATGATTAATAAATACATTTGAATATATGATTATTATTCGATGCATGAACATTACACTTTCTTGTTATTCTCAATCAAAATATTAATCAATATAGATTATTATTTATAAATCTTTTTCAAATAGTAAAAATACGTTACTGAAACCCCAAAAAATGAAATATAAAACTATTTAGAATAATGTTTTATAAAAATATCTTTATAAATCTATATTGTAGTCTATCTCTAATTTATTGAAGGTTGTGATATTTAAGAGAATGATACAATGTAAAAATCGATAATCAAGTAGTCGAAAAAAAGAATAATTCTATCACATAACCTATTAATTTTAGTTCTCACTCAAATCTAAAATTTAAAATAATCATATAGAAGAATATGATTAGATCTTAAAGAATATATTGTTACATCCCCCAGAAAAATGAGTGAAAAATATATCACCATAAATATTGGAGATTAGATAATCAAAACACAATCATTAACCTATACCTCGCATCCTATTGTAATTCTGTTTTATTCATACACAAGGACCAGATAAACCATAATCAAATTTTGATGAAAATCATACATATAATTTTTTAATGGATTTTAACATATTTGAGGAATATTAATGTAATGAAATTTTCCCCTATTATAATTCTTCTCAAGCATTAAATAACATAAAGTGGAAAATTCATTCTAATTTACATTAATTATGAAAAATATGTTCACATTTAATTCTCAAATATTTTAATATAAAGTTTTATTAGAACCATATCCACTTGAAAAAATTGTTATATATAAATAATGAACCATTTATCTAGCTTTAAAAATACTCCATCCATCAATAGATTCCCATCTTAATACCATAGACCCATGACCTCTATATGTACCATTATTATTACTAATGTAGTTCAACCATTTATGAATTCAATGTAGTATCTTTATATATTCACCATAGAAATAGCACTGAGCACTCTTGAATATATATCAAATAAATGAGATCAAGGTTTGGATTCATCACTTCAACCACTAGTAAATTTAGATTTTCAAATATATATTCATATTAACCAAATAGAAGTAGTGAACACCCAGAATAATCTCTGTAATAATTCACACATAAACTATCTCTAATTTAGCCTCTTTATCGTGATCTATTGTATCATAATACATGATAGGGTTTAGCCAGATATTATTAAATTTAGGGAGATAAAATTTTAATAATTGAAAGAATTTCTCAACATTTATATATAATTTATTCATAATATTAATAGAATTATATAAAAAAAACATTATTATTGTGTGAAAAAAGGAAATATGAATTCTTAAAATTGATATATGGACTTTATGTCTTTATAATAGGGTAAAATTGACTGATATTTTGAGTGTTAAATTTTGGTTGTTTTGAATAGAATATCCCTGGAGTCCTTGTTTACAAATTAATAATACTATCTAATATGGGATAATAAAAAGAGGATATGAGATATGGTTTTTGTAGTAGCATCTCTATATCATTAAAAATTAGTATTGACGGGCTAAATTTTAATTTAAGTGGTTTTGAAAATGATGGATTATAGGTTTCAATATCTATGAAGAGTGATGTTTTTTTCAAATAATGATGACATTTTCTCACATGATGGTGGTGTTCGTTGTGGGAAATAAATTATAGGGAGAAGATCGAAGTGTATTAGGGTTAATTTTTCAAATAAGTTTCTATACACTATATTTGTAATTCATGATTTGGAATTAAGCTGACATTTTTACCCTCTAATTGTATTGTGTATTTTTTTGGTATTTTACCTATTTTTTATTCCACCACATTGTATAATTATTTATGGTAAAAAAATTTATTCTAATTTTATTCATTATGAATTAATTTTTCACATCCATTATTTCATTAGGAATCTCAAAAAAAATTTATATGAAAATTTATTATTGATACATTATATTATTAATTAATTTTATTGTAATTGACATGATTTATTTTCTCATTTATTTTTATGTATTTCTATAGTTTCTCTATTAATTTTTTATTCCTCTAAATTGGATGTTTTTTTCAGGGTATAATTCTTTGTGCCAATTTTATTCATTCTTAATTAATTTCTAACATCCATTATTTCATAATGTTTTTCAAAAATCATTTATATGAAAAGTTATTATTGGGATTGGGGAAATTCCCAATTGTAGTGACATAGGTGATCATTCATGACTTCAATTATCATGGGAATTATGGAATCATTCAACTAGATCCAAAGAACATTCATTTGAAATAATTTTTTACATGATTATATATATTCATATAAATATTTTTATTGATGTTATAAATTTAGTTACATATAAGGATTCATCAGATTTTATGCTTGGAATAATATCATGCATGAATCAAATACCATCCACTATGATAATGAATGATGGGATGAAAAGATTGATTTTGAATGTTATTTTGAATCTTAACCATAATTAAATTTATAAAAAAGCGAAAATATTGAAAAAAAATATTAAATATAATGATTCCAGATGAGGATTCTGTAAATAAATTCTTTATGGTGATATTTTTGGCATTATGATTGTTTAAACCCGGTGAAAATAGTTTTTGGAGGTGCTCTTATTTATGTGGCAATCACTATATTAGGAAGCAATAAGTTACCAGATATTTAATTATTTAGTAGGAATGTTCATGAATATGTATAATGGATACTTAATTGAATAGATTTATTTTATAGGGGAGCTATAAGGTTTTTCTTTTAGAGATTAAAATGGTGTTTTCCATATTTTATACCTAATTTAATGGTTGGTATGAGACTAACTGATTTTTAATCATAATTTGTTTGTTAGTTGACTCCACCCTTAGTTTTATCTATAAGGTGGATGTTCATGGGGTTCAAAATATTTTTTCATAAAACTGGAATGATTATATTTAATTAATATATAAATTTCCTAAACATTAATAGAGAAATATTTTTTATTAGTAATGCGGATATTTTTTTAATAATAATATGGAAAAAATGATTTTGAACACATTAATCCGAGACATTGACATTGTGAATTTATAGAATGATATGGTGGCATTATTTTTTATGAGTAAAAATTTTGGTGGTGTTTGAAACATATACATATATTCATTTAGGTTTTATAAATGGATATAAATATAGTGGAGACCAATATTAAAATTTTCCAAGATATTCTCCACTAAGAGGAGGAAGATTGATATTATGTTTGTTCTATCATATAAGGCATGTCGATAAAAAATGTGGAGCTAAAAAATCATTAATGGTTAATAAAAATTCAAACATATTTGAATCCTATCACTAAAAAGGGTATTGTTTCATCAAATGGGAGTGGTGTTTTCCATTTGAATGATTTTCAATGAGAAAATTAATGGTTATATTGGTGTAGTTATGATGTTATATATTTCCTTAATATTTATAATTAATGTTCTCATATTTTCTTGAATTTATTTCTCAATACTTATAAGTGGATTTTATAGATATAGCCCTGGAATTTTAATCCACTTCATTAAAGTTATATTCCAAATTAAAAATCATCTTGTTGATTTCATTCATTTAAATTTAATTTTATGGCATAGTTTCTATCATGTTTCCCACAGAAATTTTTAAATTTAATTTTATAGTACTACTTTCAAATAAATATTCATATTTTTATGTTTCAACATTAGTAATAATTACAAATTCCATTAAATATAATTAAAATAAATATGAAAAAAAAATTAACTTTAGGAATAATTTATCCCAAATTTGATTGTATCAATATTTATAATTACAAATTTATTTTCATCACTAGATTTAATAAATTAGGTTAAATTATAAATATTCTTAAAAAATAAATGATTTAATGGAAATTTATTTTTATTAAATAATTAAATATCAAATGAGGTATAAAAATAGTGTATAAAAGATAAAATAATCTATAAAACATTACTTTGTTATTCAAAACACCAAACCATTTCACTCCTATGAAAAATGTAAATCACATCTATGTTTAAATATTATAATCATATCTTATAGTAATTATTTTTTTATTATATAATATTTTAGCATTCCTTTTATTTTTTACATTATTTTTTCTCAATTAATTTCATTGTTTCACTCAATTAAATAATTTTATCGACGTATGAATACTGTAAACTACTTTACAACACTATATTTCTTTCCCACACAAGGGATATCCCATATAAATATCTTTTGAATCTGGAATACATGTGAACATTCTAAATTTTTCATATATTTATCAATCATTTTATTATTTGAGAGGTGGAAATGATAACAAAACAATTCTTTCAAATGGTTATTTTTGGGTTTATGTATTGAATTTTTTATTATAAATAATCTCATTTTATTTTATCTTTTAAAATCATGAAACAATTAAACATATGATAACGTATGATCATTTGAATTTTAAATTAAAAAATATTTGTGTATCACATAAAATAACTCCTTTTATCATTTAATGGTAGTTCACACACAATGAATTTTAAATCAAAATAAATTCTGTATACTCAAGTATATTTCTCCCATAATTTAATTTCTTTAAACTAGTATTAGGGGAATAAATAACATAATCATGAAAAAAACATCTAAGTATTTATATATATCAGTATAAAAGTAATACTCTTAATCCTCCACATCCAACAAAACCTGAAATATGATGTCCTATAATAATTTGAGACCTCATTATCAATATGGAATTCAAATAAACTGTAAGTTTTTTTGGTATTTCATCATGTAATTTTGATCTTATGTGTTAATTTATGGTCTATGGGGTTTTAATGAATGTAAAATGTCAAGTGGGTTGAATTTAATAAGAAAATATCTCATTCAATATAATGAGGGACCTTATAATTTTATCACCTATAATATATTAGTGACTTGCACAAGACCCTATTTAGAGTTCTACATTGTTACAAATTTTATAAGTTGACTTTGAAAATAGAGAATTGAATGTAAGTTAAAATAAAAATTTAGACACCAATTTGGTTTGATAAAAATTACATTATAATGTTTTAATATTAATATGATTCATATTTCATTAGAAACTACTTAAAATATTCAATAAATACACAAAATTGTTTTGAAAATAAATTATAAGAATATGCACATTGAAATCACAAAAAGTATCCATCAGTGATTATATATGTGTGTGATTTTTATTATTCTCTGGGTACTATAAAACTAAAAATAATTAATGAAATAGAAATAAACAATAATCCTAACATCATGTTATCCACCCCCATACCAATCTCATTCATTACCTTAATTATATGTCATAAACAATAGATCACCTGTTAAAAATAAATTATAATGGAAATCTAATTAAAATAACGTGGAAGGAAAAAAATAAGTTTTCTTGTTGTGTTGGACAGTAGCTTTATTTTATATTCATTTTGATAATATAAACTACCAATTCATATAACAATAAAAGAAAAAAATATATATTTTTATCATTATAAAAAATTAACATTATCTGGATATTTCTGCCACATGGAAAATGAATTTTTTATATTTAGTGCAATCTAATCTCTATTCATTCGTAATTTACCTCAAAATAGCTAATAAATAAGTATAAATATTAAAAAAGCAAGAAAACTAACCTGAATTTTTATTTTTAATAATGGATAGTAATACCGATTTGTCTTTAATCCATTATAAATATTCAATCCTCAATATTTTCTTAAAAAGGGAAATATAAAAATTGATATTACACAAAAAATATATATATTAAAAATGAAAACATTTTTAGAGGGAATATTTTTTTTTTCAGTTTTCCTCTCAAAAAGAATGTTAGGGTACACTTACCCAACTCAAAATTGTTCTAACTGAGCATGGATTATCTGATGGGGGAGACTAATCTTTTTCATAATCCACAATACTTACTAATAAATGTTCTCATAACCTTACACTAAATTTCGATAAACCATAATTAAAATAACTATATTTCCCCCTCATAAAATTTATATTCTCTTTCCTTTATTGAGTTCAGCAGAGAATAAAGGGGTTCTCCCCTCAACTTCATTTTGAGAAGAATATATTTACATTAGTTTCAATTTTTTTCTCTAATATTAGTTTTTTGAAACATTTTATATTGAATAATATATTTTTCATTTGAAATATGTTGGGTAACTCAATCCCTTTTTAAAATTGTGCATATATTAACACCATCATATTTATCTTCATGTTTTTTCACAAAAATTGTTACTTATTTTCCTTCATTTATTCTAATTTAAATATTATATTATGTTAATCCAATTTAGGGTAAAATTGAATTATGAAAAATTATTTAACATTTAAAAAAATTTGAGAAAGATTAATTCAAATTTTTTATACTCAATATATAAGTTTAAAAAATACATTCAATTTATATAGTGCCAGTAAAATAAAGATGATTAGTAGAGTTATTGGATATGATTTAATAATTTTCTCAATTTAAAATTCTGTTTATTATTAATTATCTTTAGTATGCACTTCTAATTTTGGTTTCATGTAACAATATTATGAAACGATAACCTGAAACTCGAAAAAAAAATCATCATAGGGGATTCATAGAGTGCCTTGGCCAAAGGCTCAAGCTACTCAGATTTAACAATATTCTTAAAACCATTGACAGACTCTATAAAAACATTTTTCCCTAAACATGTATGGAAAAAACCTAAAATTCAATTGGAAAAGTTTAAAAAAAATTCATACAACCTGTTCAAAATCAATTTTTAATATTTTTACTATTTGATTTGTTTAGATTTGAAGAGAATTGAAAAAAATTAGTACAGTATTTCTCATCCCCAAAAAAAATTCTTAAATTGATATTATCACATTTAGTTTCACTGATGTTATTCAATTAATTTCATATCTATGTAATTTATCCTAGTGGAAAAAATTTTGGATAAACTTAAGGATTCATCAGAAAAATCACTATTTCCATATGTTATTTTTTTAATTAAATAAAAATATGAAAATGTTAATATTATGCAAGAAAATATACATGAATATTAAATACATAAAAATATTGATGCATCATGATACATAGATAGTTGAATTATTAACAATTATTATTAATCTTGTTCATTTATATTATAAAACTATAATTATTATAAATGTTTTTTTCTCATTATAATTATTTTTATTCAATACTTGAATCATAAACGAACATTATTTATTTCTATTTTTAATGTAGTATACAATATTAAATAAACTCAAATAAATGCAACATAGTCCTTTACTAATTCTCGATTTAAATCCATATCACCATACAAAAACATGATAATATATCTCTAATGTATGATATACCATGATGATGATGAGAGGATGAGAAATTATATAAGAAGAGAATTAATCACTAGATAGAGAATATGAATTTAAACTCATAACATAAGGTAATTAATTTTCTTCTAACTTTAAACATAAATGTAAAAATAAGAGTGGAAAAATTTGATGAAATAGAAAATATCTATTATTACATATCTTTTAGTAGAACAAAAAAATAACTATCTATTAATAATGGAGACTAAAGAATCAAAAAACCGACTGTGCTGAAATGCAACATACCATCACACATTTATGAACAAAAGAGTATATAGTTGAGGAGATGAAAACTAGAATAATGGGGAATGATTTTACTATAGAAAAAAACCTAAATATATTCAAGGAAAATTTAAATATAATATACCTTGTATCTTGGGTCATCATAGATGTTGCATAATTTGACAATTATCATAACACCCGTATCCCTAGAATCACCCACCAAAAAAACTATACATCATGGTTCTAACACCAATAAGTCATGGGTTGGTCCAAGACAATATCCTTGTATTAATTCAACAATATACTAACTCCAAAAAAAATTATCCCTTGTATCCCATTATTTAAATAATTCAGTTATATATAATGAATATATAAATAATACACACCACATTAGGATAATATTATAAAGACCTATTTTCAAATGGTTTAACAATACCTAAGGACCCATTCTTTTGTATGATTAATATTCACTTCTTTTTTAATTCAACATAAATCATTAATTACATCAATTGGAAGATTCAATCCACTTAGACATTATTTAGAGTCTTTATTTCACTTATCATTCTCCATTTTTGTTAATAATAAACAAATTTGGATCTATATTAATTAAAATATACAATCCAATTTGAAAAATTAATTTGTAAATCAACTCTTATAAGAAATTATTAAGATTTAGATTCCTATCTAACACACATAGGCTCATGAACACTAGATGAATCTAAATTAACATAAGAACAACTTGATATCCTAACTATTCAATAAAACCAATTATCTTTCACAATTCTAGATTTACTAAATACAAATAAATCATTATCCAATATTAAATATCAAACATCACCTTTATAACATATAACAACCACCTGGTATGTGACATACATTGTACTGTAGGGGCTACACAATACCGAGCCACCAAATTAAAATTTGCATCATCTCACAAACCAAATATTAGTATTGAACATCAATAATCAACATTATTATAGCTCACCTAAAAAACATTTCCATCTTAATCACATTTAATTTCAGATATATTAGATATGAATGAAGCCACTATAACATTACTTGTGTTCCAAGTCTTCCTAAATATAAAATAAGTTTGAACCAAAATCTACATGCCATATACTCAAAAAAATATCCAGTTCTGTATATCTCCTACCTAAAAATTAATATGAAGTAGTTAACTATCCAAGACATTTTATTTCAAATAAAAAAATTATTATAATAATATCATAGTAAACACTTTAATCCACTAACATTCACCAAAAATAGAATAGTTGAAAATCAAGCCTCTTAATCTCAAATTTCATTAAATATTTATAGGAACTCTCACATTAATGATTATTTGTTCACCAGGATTATAAATTTCTTCACTTATATCACCTTATCAGCAGATTATTTGTTGATATCCTCCAAATATAATATTACATGTTGAGATTATAGATTTCTTCATATAAATTCATGTATAGTGGTCTCTAAAACCCAATCCCAAAAATCATCTCATCAACCCAATATTCATTTGAAAAATAATAAATTTGTCTGACAAAATATTAATTATCTCCCTACCCTACCATATCACTATCTCCAACTTCTTATATATAATAATAAAAGTGAATTATGAAAAAAGGTAACTCTAATAAATTTTTAGTATATAAATGTGTGAATTTCAATATAAATTATAAATTAAATAAAATATTTCCTAATATATATATTAAATAAATTTTATAGTCTATGTTCTAAAATAATTCAATATAATTCCTCAAGATGCACTATTTATGATTTCAAATACAATTTCAGCACTAAAACAGAAAAAATAGGTGAATTATAATTATTTTTAAAAAATAAAAGATGAAATATAAATTTTATTAACACATGAATTTTTTATAAAGCATGGTATAAAATTAATAAATAATAGAGAAAACAATTAATAAATACATGCTTCATTATTTACACATAGGAATGTTATCTAGTGAGGGATTAACATTACTTTATTTTGCTATTACATGACTTATTACATGTTGATGAATTCCGAAATATTATTTTCCATTTCAAATATTTGAAGCATGTATTTTCAATTTATTTATGTAATGAGATATTCCAATTAGACATTTTAGAAAATATGAAATTTTATAAAAAAATCTTATTTTTGAATGGATATATTGGTTTATAATCCATTTCATAAAATATGGAATTGTTTTATAGTTTTTGGCATATTTATTTTAATATTATTGTTTTGAAATCCGAATTTATTATTATTTTGGAAAATTAATTTTTTGGTTACAAATATTTTTATTTATCATTATTTATTATAAGTTGATTTTTTTATTTAAAATGCATTTATATTTATCAAAGTCTTTGGGAAAATACAATTATGTTTGTACTCTCTACATACATGTTCACATCAATGAAAATAGATATATGATTGGTCCTGGTGAAGGAAATTTATACATGTACATATTTTGTGAGTATTTAGTGGATGAGACTTGAGTAAATATTATTTACTTGGGGTCAGTATGTGTTATTGTACTGTGGCATATGATCATGTAAAAATAATTTTGATTATAATGATTTAGAATTGTATTATAAAACAATTATTATATTTAACATTAATTTAAACTCATTTTATAATATTGATTGACTAAAAAACATTAATTAATAGTTTATTTTGTCCATTGATAATAATTTTAAGATTATAGAAATTAGAGGAATTCATAGAGTCTAGGTGGCACTCCAATTTAGATCATTGTATTCAGACCCTCAGTTTGTGGAATTATAATCACTACCTCTAGATATCCATATCTCTAATGACCATTGCTATAATCCCAACATGTATATACCATAGTAATGAGGTTTGTAAAACTACTCTAATAATAAATACATTGACATATAATTTTAAAAATGTAATTATAATATGAATATAATACTTCATCCCTCACAACATGTCAATATTAGAGAAATGAAAATCCTCCAATAACCATATATGAACATTCAAAACTCAAGTATTACACACTTATACAAAATAACAAAAAAACATTATCATCTCAAAACTATATCTTGTTCACCAAAAAAACTTTAATACATAAGCATCATTCATAGTACAAAAATGATCAGGGCCTTACAACAATTATAGTATAATTACGAGAATAATTTAATCAAACATAAACATATTAATTCTAACTAAAACATGGAAATCTATATATCCATAGGTAATCTAGCACCAAAATGCAGTTAGAAATCACATACCCCAACTATTATTCCACCTCATCCCAACCACTTATATTTTATTATGCCTCAACAATCTAGTTTGGAAACAATAATTATCAATGCTAAAACTTTCTTCACCTGACATAAAAAATCATACCCCACATATCATGGATATTTAAGGAAATATAATAGGAATAGGTATTAAAATTCCATTAAAATTATAATGTGACCTTTTTATATTTTTATTCCACATTCAAATTATTAATCAATTTTAATTTTCTCACTTCACTTAAACCATTTCAATCCTTTAACTGGATCATTATTATTTTCACATAAATTATCACTCCCATATTCATATTCCTTATATTTAATATATATATATATATTCATTGATATCATGTGATTCATGACAATTATAAATCAATATATTATGTAAAATTCAAAAATTATATAAACATATGTGTAAAAGAGAATTTATAATTTCCTTTCTTAACTCATCATCGAAGAATAGAACGAAGAAATAAAATAGCATCATCCATGTAAGTAACTTCTCATTGATTAAGAATAAATCTATAATATTGTAAATTATTCTATTAAAAAGAATTATTACACTCCCATTGAATTAGAGATTGAATATAACAATATTTGATGATGGAAGGTTTCAAAAAATCAGTTAGATTTCACTTCAAAAAAAGTAGAATTCCATGTTTTAATAAATGATCACTCTAGGCCACCTAAAAATATCCCACTATCATTGTGATTCATCTTATAGAAGAGAATATTTCTAAAAATAATTAAATAATCGATTTTATAAAAAATGGTACATAAAAAATTATTAATAAAACTCATTACCATGTAACAGTGGCTTACTAATTTGAAATCAAAAAAAAAGAAGTGAAAATCCTTTTGTGACCATTAAATCCAAAATTTTACTAAAATTTAATAATAAATAACACTAATGATATTTATAGTTTAATATAAAACATTATGTTGTAATTAAATCGGTCAAATGGTTGTTATGATAATCACATTGTAATCTCTGATAATATTGAATTTCTAAAATTCACCTTCATCTTAAACTCAAAAAAAATCAATAAATATTATTATAAATTTTATATAATTATAGTGTAATTTATAAAAATCATAAAAATAATGATATTAAAATAATACCTAAAAATATTCTAGGGATTATCCTCTATGAAAAAAATCATCTACATATGGGATCATAGTTCAATAAAATTCCTTAAAATTTGATGTTCAGTCCATAGGGAAATTCACCTCCACCTCAACTCTCCAATTACATCCTCCTCCTATAATTTTCCCAAAACAGAATGTAAAGGTTATACAAAAAATACTCTCCTCTAAATTTGAATCTAATAAAATGATTCCCATCATTGAGAACAATGAATCTCAGAATAAATAAAACAAAAACATAAAATGATAATATTATTGAGAAACCTCTCAAATAATGATATCGTCAATAAAAAGACTAAGGAATTCCATCTACAAGAAAAACTATATTACTCGCTTCATATCATATAAAATATCATCTCTACTATATTGATAAAACAATAAAATTGAAATACATAAAAACCCAACATTAATGAAATTGGTTCAATGTATGTTCCTATAAACTTATATGTTTCAATAATATATATACCAATGGAATAATTCATCCATGAATTAACTTATCCTTTTGATATAAATTACCTACTTTTTTCTACATGTACACCATATCCACCCCTATATCATATTCACCCCTATCAATGGCATGGGATTCATTGTGAATATATATTTGAAGTGTAATTCATATAATAAATCATGAACTCAATCTATCATTGGTAGAAGTGAAAAACATTTTACCATAGCACCATTACACACCAACTCATTGAAAGGATTTATGAACTAATGGAATGTATTTCTACCTTAGTCCAAAATCAATTCTCAATGATAAAGAGAAACCATTAAAAAACTGTTAGTAGATATGAACTCTTTGTTTCTACTCTTTTAATCTACATAAGATTTTTTATAATCCTTCTAGAACAAATGATCACTAACAATTGTATTTTGTGGTCTCCTTCTTTAATCCAGATAATATATATAATTATTTGAAGAATTCCTCTCATCCACTATCAAATAATATTTTCTTTCTCCATAACAAATTATACCAATTATAGACCCCCTATCATCATCTCATCAACCTCATTTTAGTAAATGGTTGATCTAATCTATCACCCATCAAAATTCTAAAAAGGATTTATACTAATGCATGAGTAATTATTATCAATAATAATAATATTATTATATTGAGACATAACTAAATTAATAAATTTCACCCATAATTCTATTAAATCAAAAACACACATATGAAATATATCCTTTGACTTACAGATTACCTTCTCTAACATGCTACTTATCAATGGATATAATACTTGGTAATTTCATAACTATAAGGAAAATAGGTTATAAAATATCTTTTATAATCATTATTTAAAATGAATATCCTGATTTAAAATGATGATCCTTATAACTCATTGATGTATTTCCACCTTTCCATAGGTCTCATTGACAAAATATCAACTTTAAATAACTACATAATCAATGAAAACTCAGATGAAATAATCAATTAGTCAATAAAAACCTAAATTGAATCACATAAATCCAATCCTTTAGGAAACATAAGAAATAAATTTATTTAAATTATTTAACATTTTCTCTGGGGTATGTCCAAAGGGTAACCATTAAAAACATGTGATACTCATATTCAACCCACTAAATAGGTCATCGAGTCATGAACACAGTTATATACCTCTTAAAATCATGAAAAATTAAATAATCCATCAAATAATTATATATCAGAAAACCACCCATATAAATATTTATGAGTGAGCTATGGAACTCATTTAAAAAAAACTCTTTGTAATTTCCCTCCAATTCACATTGCCTTGAGATTACAATGATTCCTTACATGGCCTTGAGTGACATCCCTAAGATGCCAAAGGATTGAAATAAATGCTTAAGGGTAACAAATATAAGTGGGGAATGATTTATCCTTTAATAAATAAACCAATAATCCAACCAATAATTACAAAAAATTCACTATATTATGTATGTAAAAATGAATGATAACTCAAGGACTTAATGTATCTCAAAATCACATCAATGTATGCAATAGCAGAAGAATAAATAGGTGTCAAATTATACAGCATATAAACAACACAAGAATCTAAAAAGATCATAAGATTCCATGATCCACAAGCCCATGATCCACAATCCCCAAACATCCCAAAAAAACCCTGATGTAGTGAAAAAAATGTGGGAAATGTTACCTTTTCCCATATCCCAGAAGATAGCATCAGCAATTACTTCAAAGATCCAAAGTATGGGTGAGTATAAAACTCAGTAGTTTTTTTCCAATAAATTCCCTAATCATGCCACTAGGATAGAAGAGTAAGAAACAATTATATAATATTGTTTATGTAAAAAAAATTCTTAAAAATAGTTTATAACTAAATAAGAACCAGTTTCGAAAACCATTCATAACCAAAAGCATTCATGTGAAGTTTAAACATATTTTCCCAGCAAGCTAATTTTCCAAAAAAATAACTAAACAGTCTTTAAAACTGTTTCAAAATATCCCTTTTTGGCATACACAACAATTCCACAAACCTATGAAACCAACCATGTATACTACCAGGAAGAGGTAGAAATCCCTAACCGTTATTCATCCCAATAATGATGGAGGAGAATTATTACCCTTATCGGACCCAAATGCAGCTGAATTTTTTATGGGGGAGACCCATAACCCTTACCCATCCAAATATTGATGGGGGATACCCCTAAACCTTATCCGTCAGGAATTAAACATGAATATTTTATGGGAAAGAGACTTACCCTTATCCATCCCAACACTAATGGGGGAGAACCTTACCCTTATCCATCCCAAATGAAATATGAATACCCACAACCGTTATGAAATTACCCCAATGCCATAACCAATTGCTCATCCCTTTCAATAATACTCTCTTTTTATTGAAAACCAATTCCATCAAAGTCATTTCAATAGAAAACCATTTCAAAAAACAACCTTTTTAATTAAAACCCATTTTTCCTCAATACATTTACCAATTCCAGAAAATAAATTATTTAAAATCATCATTTTAAATTCAATCAGCTAAATCACTTTGCAGAAAAATTCACAAAGATTTCACAATTTCACAAAAACCATAAATCATCACTAATGGAGATTTATTCCATTCATTTCAAAATTAATTATTTTCAAAATAACCCAATTTGAAACTTATCCAATCAACTCTATAAATAGGAGTCGAGACTGAATCCTCCAACCTCAAATTTTTTGATAAAAACCACAATGAATGAAGAATTCACAAGAAAACTGGGTTGATTTTTCAAGGACCCACCTTCGATCTCTTCTCCTAGAAATACAATGGACAAATCTCATTATATTTATCATCCACACACTTAGATATACCCATAATGATAACATATCTAGGAAATAGATAGAATAGGAGAATTAGATCTATGTATATTTATGAAACTGATCATGAATGATGAAGAACAATCACATACCTCAAGAATCTAGTATTTATTCAACATAGAAAGCCTTCAGATCACCACCAAAATTCATCGGAGAGGTTATCATTCCTTAAAGAGAGATTAATCCCATTTTATGGCTGCTTAAGAGGTAAAATGATCCATTTGGGGGAAAAACATGTGAGATACACTTTTTTAGTATCTCACTTAAGTGCCCGCACGGTTAGTTCGCGTAGTTAGAGAAACTGTGCTCTAACCATGCATTAGGAAATGCCTTAGTAGAACCTCTCAAGGTCTCTCGAACTGGGCTCCAACTATGTGGGAGCAACTATCTCAAAAATTCCAACTACACTTGGTTTGGCCACATAGTTTTAGAAACTGTGTGCCTCTATTGTGACTTCCAATTTTCCCCGAAAAAAACTCGAATGTTATCCCAACTATCCCTAACATCACCCTTAAACATTATACCCATGAAAATAATGATGTAATGGTTACATACCAGAAAATAAGGATTCGAAATTCTCACCACCATTTGTCTTTCCGTACTTGTAATGTAGAAACAACTCACTCTACTGAAAGTGTTTTGGAAACTACTCTTTCATTTCCTTCTCACATTCCCAATAATCTTTTGGAATCGTACAATGCTTCCATTAAACCTACACTAGACTGATTCTTTTCCCCACAAGACATTCTCTTTCCTATAACCAATCCATAACAGAATATGAATAAAGAATCATTTAGTTCTAGGTCAACATGATCCCATGTGTTCACTTGGTCAGGATCAGACTGATACTTTTTCTACTAAGATAGATGGAACTCACTATGCATTTAATTAAACCATGGTGGTAATTCCAACCTATATGTCCCCTCTCCAACCCGTTCTTGTATCTTGAAAGTGCCAATGTGTCTAGGAGATAACTTGTCCTAATTCCCAAAATGGAGATGTCCTGTTATTAGAGATAACATCGAGATAACATGATCACTCATAGTGAACGAAAGAGGCCTTCTACAGAGATTTCCATTAGAGTTATAAATAATCTGAGTGATCTCCATCCTCTTTCTGATCAATCAGATCTTATTCATTGTTTCATGGACAAGGATCATCCAAACTAGTGAATTTTGACCTATTTCCACCCAACATAGTTGAGAATGACTAGGATGCCTAGACAATGTTTCATACAAAGGTATGTTTATTGAGCCCTGATAGTTGTTATTGTATGAGAACTCCACAAAGGGTATATGATCCTCCCATGAGACACCAAAATCCAATACATAGGCCAGAAACATTTCATCCAATGTTTTTATTGTCCGCTTGGATTTCTGATCCCTCAGAGGATGATACAACGTGCTCATAGTCAATTTAAATCCAAGGGCTTTCTATAAGGAATTCTAGAAATGAGGCATGAACATCATATATCTATATGAAACTACTGAAAAATTTATATCATGCCTCTTTACCACTTATCATATTTATATATTTGACAGATCCCCCACCGTATGAGTATCAATAATATGGGTAAAATTGTCTAACTTGGTAAGTGATCCACTATCACCCATATGGCATCGTGTTTCCGAACTGTTTACTGAATACATGTAACAAAATCCATCACTATATTCTCCCATTTCCAGAGTGGGATAGAGAAATACTGCAACATAACTGCTAGTCTCCGATTCTCTGCCTTAACATGGTAACATGTTAAGAATAGCAAGATGAACTCAGCCACCATTATTTTCAAGATGCTGCACCAAAATCATTTCTTCAACGCTTTACACATCATCTATGTACCTAGATATACATTAAATGTCGAATGGTGGTATGAATGAAGGATTTTTTTGAAAATCTAATGGTACAACTATCTGATCTCTAAAGCCAAAAACTAAACTCAAATCAAGTTTCTTACCCTCAATGGTCTCCCCAACATTGAGTTTTGAACACATAACCCGACATTCTGCATCAGATATTTGGGCCTCTATGTCCATTTTTACCAAATTAGGAACAAGCGTAGTTGAAAAGAAAACTACATCATCACCTCAGTCTTCACATTCCATGTACACGTCGTCTAATACTAACATCAACTT
Organism: Viscum album; assembly: GCA_963277665.1. Lineage (NCBI taxonomy): Eukaryota > Viridiplantae > Streptophyta > Magnoliopsida > Santalales > Viscaceae > Viscum > Viscum album. The sequence continues at coordinate 1,627,793,137 of OY728146.1, read as the reverse complement.
CCATTCATTTGAAGATTTTTCGCAAACTAATCATATGAATTTCTACTCAATGAAACCACCACTAAATTCCATTTTCTTTGTGTATAAATCAATTAAAAGTCAAACATCTCGAGATACTCCATCCATCTCCGTTGCCTCATATTTTCATCTCGCTATGAGTAAATGTGTCACTGGATTTTGTGATCCGTTAACACAATAAATTCTTCACCAAGAAGATAATGTCAACATATATTTAAAACATGGATGACTATAGGTAACTCTAAATCATGTTTTGGGTAGTTCTACTCATGAAGTCTTAACTTCCTTCTACAATAAGAAACCATATGGTCTCCTTGCATGAGAACACAACACAACCATGTTCCCGAAGCATCACAGTACAATAAAAACCCTTGTCTTGGTTCTGTAAAAATATAGATAGGTTCTGATGTAACCCAAACATTCAAATACTAGAATGTCTTCTGGAATTCCTTTTTTCATTGGAATGGAGCATTATTTTTTCATAGCTTTCATTGGTGAATCTATTTATGATAAATCATGAAAAAAGCGTTCATAAAAACCAGGTAGACCAAAAAAACATTGAATCTCAATGACATTATTCGGTGGTTGCGATGAGATAACTGATTCTATCTTTTCAGGATCAACAGAAACACCTTTTCAAAAATTACATGTCCTTGAAAACGTACTTCTTGTATCCGAAAATCACATTTTCATAGTTTTTCATACAAATGTGGATCTCTCTAGATTGGAAACAATATTTTCAAATACTCCTCATGGTTGACCATTGTTTTTTAATTCACCAAGATGTCGTACACAAAGACCACAATAAAAGAATCTTGATATTGCTGAAATATCTAATTCATCAAAGCCATGAAGACCACTAGTTCATTCATTAGACTAAAAGGCATGACTACATATTTGAAGTGGCCATATATGCTTCTGAATTATTTTTTTGGAATATCGTCCTTCCAAACTCGCAATTGGTGATATCCGGAATGCATGTCAATCTTGGAGAACCACTATGATCCCCTTAAATTATCAAATAGGTCATCAATATTTGGGAGTGGATATCTATTCATTATCGTAACATGGTTAGGCTTACGATAATCAACACACAACCAAAAAAATTCGTCTGCTTTTTTCACAAACAAGACCAGTGATGCCCATGGGACATACATTATCAAATGAAACCCTTGTTTTCCTATTCTTACTAATTCTCTTTTAATTCCCCAAACTCTATTGGTTTTATATTATATGATATAAGAGAAATAGGACATGTCCTATGAAAGAGATCAATCATGAACTCCACTTCTATAATAGGTGGTAACCCAAAGAATTTCTTAAGGAATACATCTACAAATTGATCGACAAATGCCTGAAAAATAGTTTCCTCAGTCTCATTAATTTATTCATAATTCAATGCAGCCAAATAATAAGAGATCATTCCCACCATTGGTTCCAAAAATCTCTTTTCACCTTTCATTACCACACTCTCTCCTTTGAAGAGATGCTTGATGACATCCTCAGTCATGAAACTAAATACTCTCTTATCACATTAAATGGGATCATTAAACATCATAAACCAATCAATAATTAGGATTACATCATAGACATCTATGTCCAACATCAAGGAGTCACATTTCAGATTAGCTCGATCAACAGTTATTGCACATAATCTATAGGAAATGCCTTGTCATTCTATTTCACGTTGAAGAGTTTTCAGTTTTAAAAAAGAAGGTATCATTTTTGTCTTTAAACATAGCAAATCAACAGCATGAGAAGAAATGAAAGAATGATATTCACTAGTATCGAATAGCAGTTTCACAATATTAGAATTCGGATGAATCGTACCTTTCAAAGCAGATGGTCTAAAATGATCATCTACCATCATTTTCACTACTCCATGCAATTTCACTATTGCTACACTATAATCCTTTTTTCCGGATGAGATTGTTCTCATTTCATAAAAGTATATGTTGTTTGAGATGCCTGAGAAGTTTTTCAAGCACCTAAACATGGAGTACTACGACAAAAGTACTTAAGATGTCCAATCTTGTTGCAATTATGGCATGCTCTTGGTGGTGATGTACAATATATTTTAATGTGTCTCATTGAACCCCACTAAAAACATCCTAGATTGATCTTTGGTTTTGGAGGAATGTAAATTTTTCATGTGGTCCAATTTTGATATGTTTTGTCTCATTGAGAATAGGTGCCCCACATCCTCTTCATCTTAGAGATAGGGTTATCATCTCCTCTAGTGAAGAATATTTTACTTCCTCCACTCATATTTCCTACAGTGAAAGAAATCAAAAATAGGGTATATGGTTTTAGACCGAAATCAACGGTTTGAAAAGCCTGAGAGAATATTTGGAAATTTTTTGTTTCACCTGTTGCTCAGCTGTAGCAACATTCCCACTAGCCTCTTCGGGATGGTTTTGACGATGGCTACCAGTTTCCATTTTCTAAACCAACCACAAAATCTGTCAATCTCACTATCCAACAACTTGAAGTGCCCAGATCAGTGTGAATCACTGAGAGGGGGAGGGGGTGAATCAGTGATCCTTTAAAACTTTTTACTAATTGATTCTTAATCAATTAAACCTCTATGGCTGGTTAAAGCCTCGATCCACTCTTCTTGTATCTCTCAACCTTTCCCTGATAATGCAGTAATGAAAAGGCACAGGACACAAGGATTTACAAGGTTCGGCACCAAAGGCCTACATCCTTTCCATGCTCTCTCAGCATGGATTCTCCCATTATAATCTGTTAGTATTACAATGGTCGATACAGCTTCCCACCGTATCTCTCCTGAGTCCCACAGGAGGGTCTTTATACTGCGTCCCACAGTGTTACCAGAGTCCCACTGGCCTGCTCCAGAATCCCACTGATGACTTCTTCTCCCTGAGTCCCACAGGGTCTTCTCTTGGCTCCTCGAGTCACACGAGTAGCTCTTCTTCACTTTAAGTTCTTCGAGTATCCTCAGCAGCCTGGGATAAAGGCTGCTGGCCTTGCTCTGTACCTCTGATCACTTGTGATGATCAGTATCTTCTCAAATACTGAAAACTCAGACAAACAATATCTTTCACTTCAGTCTGGCTCAGTCTCACTTTAATTCAACATCATGCACTGAGTGCATGGCCTTCTCAATTCTTCAAGAACCACTGGTCTTGGACTCCTCAGATGCACACCACTGATTTAGCACTGTTCACGTGTGCACGTGCATGCATGCATGCATGCACTCCACTTTTTCTCCTTGGTGTGATAAACCCACAATGGGTGTAAATACTTTTAGCACACACACCTTCTTGAACAACACACACTTTATTCTCTTTTGATTACACACATAAATGTGTGTTATACACTAGTGTGGATGTCTTCTCTTCTTCTTAGTGTGTACACACTTTGGTTTGCACACACACTAAGGTTCGGCCAACTTGTCTCTTTGAACACACTTGTTTCATTTTGCACACACTTGAAACTTGGCCTTCACACTTCTTGTACTCTTCCACTTTGCACACACACTTTGTTTTTCTCTTTTAAATTTCAAGTGTGCATAACCACAAAGCTACGGCCTTCACTTGTTCAATTTGCACACAAAGGCACTAAGGCCTTGGCCTTCCTTCTTCACCTCTCACACACACACAAAGTGTGGTCTTTGATTTGGCACATACACAAGGGCATGCCTCGGCTCATCTTGCTTTGCACACCTACTGCCCGTAGGGTGTTCTCCAATTTTGCACACACACAAATACCCACGGCCTTCTCAATATTCTCACAAGAGGGACTGCCTCGGGTCCTCTTCTTCACTTGGCACACACAACACCAAGTGTGAACTCCACTGTTCTTCAAGATCCGTGCAAGCACAATGGGTGCAAGGGCGGTGCTTGGGTGTGGCCTCTACTGTCTTCAAATGCCGCGCGCAAGCCCTCAAGGTGCACAGGGCTCGCGCAAACACTTCCTACCGCGCAAGTCCGCGGGAAGAGAAGGATGCAACCACGGGCGCGCAAGGATGCGGCCACGGGTCTTCCTATCGCGCAAGGAAGGCGCACAGGGGACTCCCTTTCTCTTCTTTCGCGCAAGAGGTGCGCAAAAGGAACACACGAAGCCAAGAATGGCTTCGGGCTGCTGCCGCGCAAGTGGTGCGCGCAGGGTCTTCTTCGCGAGGCAACGGTGCTCTCACGGGACTCCGGATCTTCAACAAAGGATCAGCAAAGCCAATGAGAGCCACGAGCTCTCCTTATATAGGCAGAGGAATTCCTTTGATCATCCGCGTTCAAAATCTTGAATCACCGAAGATTTCGGATCTTCAAAATCTTTCCAAATTTTTGCGTTTTCCTTCACTGTTTCACGCGGGCTTCATCTCTTTTACTTTTCTCCTCGTGCATGCGATTTATAACGCATGCACGGCCTCTGTTTAACCTCAATCCATGCAAAACACGAACACCCTGTTGCCTTGGCAACTTCGTTTGCCTCGGCCTCGACCGAAATTTTCAATACATTGCATGCACACCATTTTTTATGCATGGTTAGGTTCGGTATGCTCAGACGAGCTCAGTGGAGGTCTCGGTTTGCTCGGAGGTGGCCGGGAGCTTCAAAACCATCCTCGGGGAGGATCTGGTTCAGCGGCGGCTTCGCGGGAGGCTTCGGCTCGAGCTCGAGGTAGGAGACGCCTCGGAGCCGTCGGATCAGGTCTTCGGACGGCCCCGATCAGATCGCGAGAGGCGCGATTAGATGAGCGGTCGAGATCTGGCGCGCGATTGATCGTGCGGCCAGGATCGTTCCCGGGTGAAATTTCGTCGTCCCACATCGAAACGCCGCGGTATTTTTCTGCGGTTTATCAAATAAGAACTCCCCGCTACTCCTCAATTGAATCTCCTCCCCTCTCGGTGCCGCCCCGCACCGAGTTCTTCTGCGGGCGCGCTCTGCGCCCACTCCTGCCACTCGGGCGCGCCACTGGCGCCCACTATGCGTGCCTTCGGGCGCGCGCGCTGCGCGGACTTCACCACCGCGTAGCTCGGGGCTTATACACGGCCCCCCTGCCTCTCGGGGGCTGGCCCCATGGGATCCCCTTGGGCGTGGTGACCTGGTCCCACATGTGCCTTGGGTTGAACCCTTAAGGCTGGACTCCTTGGTGGCCTAATTGTTTGGCAAAGTAAATATAGGGTACTTTGTATAAAAACAAAGTAACCACATACATAATTTGAAATGCCAAGAGCCACTCCAAGCCTTCTCCTCTAAGCCATTTCTTCTCTCTTCTTCTTAGGAATTCATCAATCCTCCTCTTATATGATCTTCACTTAGGATATCGAATTCCCGAAGGTTCTTCATCAACCGAGCTCTTGTTCAATTATTTCTTCTTTATTAGAATTCCTCCATTCTTCTTCAACATTTAGTCATCACTTTTGTAATGGAATTCACGAAGGGTCTTCATCTTCAACTGAGCTCCTAAATCACTTAAATTCTTCAATGTGCTTCATTGATCTAATCAGAGATCAATTGGATCAACTTCAAATTCACATGCACTAAGAGTTAGTACATGGACTTCATTAAACCACTTCATCCACTTAGAAGTAGTGAATGGATCATCTTGCTTCTTCAACTCCTCATGCATTGTCACTACAATGCATGGTCTTCAAACAATGTTGTGACATTGTATCATCAGGATACAAGTTCTATGAACTTAATGATCAGCTCAACAATCGTCAGATTTTCATGGAGAATGTTTCAACCATATTCTCCAATGCCACTTAGTGAATCTCCTAAGTAACATTCATCTTTATGTTCCATGGCCATCCTCCATCCATCACCTATCACCATCACATCCTTTGACATTCATATCTTGACTCCTTGACTTCCATTCATTCAAAGACAACTTCATGCCTCATTGACAACAAATGCAACACAATGCACTTCAATCTCCCCCTTTGTATTTGTTGTCAATACACTCCATCAGTACACATGAATGGGTCAATATGTGTGCCCAATCTTTTCTCCCCCTTATTGGAAATCAAATGCAAAGGTGTGATGTGGTTCACTTTCACAAATCTCTTCCTCCCTTATAAAAGCATTTTCTTCAAAATCACTAAGAGAGGGATGATGTCACATGTTCACTTGAGCAATGAACCTTTAGTAAATCAGCTCTAAGTCTACTTGGGCTAACCCGGTGTAGAAAACAAGAGTGATGTAACCAAGGTACTCAATGTTGTCCAACATTCACTATACATGTGAGATCATGCTTCAGGGGTTTGAAAATTTTTCAGATATAACAACAAATTTTCTAAATCCTGCACAACTTCACAAAACTCATTAGAAAGTTCAGGTGCATAGATAAAGCTCCCCCTTTCATCCATTTGCCTTCAATCCATACTCCCCCTTAATTGACAAGATAAACTCAATTAAGAAACAAGGGATGAAAGTATGATTGGAATACCTTCATTTTCTCAAGATGATATTAATTTTAGAACATCATCTTCTCCAGATTGGCTCCCCCTCAAGGGGTGCACTCCATTCTGTCCAAACCATCCTCCAGTTGAGAATGATCATCATCTTCAATTCCCTGCAATGTTACCACATATAAATACCATTGTATAAGGGAATAAGATGGAACCTCCTTGGTTCATCAATGTGAACAACAAGGTTGAGAAGATTCTCTCAACCGAGATGTCCCATTTTCACCATTCTTCACACTTGCACATTTGATCTTCTTTGATGATTGTGCTGGTGTGGATCTCATTACATCTTCATGTGAAATATTCTTCTTCCCTTTTGCCTTAGCAATTGCCAGAACTTCATCTTCAGCTTTTTGCAGTTCTCTGGAAAGTTGCAACTGATGTGGCCATATGACAAGTAAATCATTTGGAAGAGTGGCCTCAGTTTTGGAAGTTTCACATGGTTCCTTTGATGCTGTCAAGCTACCTCTCCTAGGCAACTTGTTTTCAATCAATCCCTTCTGCTTCTTTTGGATTGATTGTCTGTTTGAGTTCAGTTGGCTTCTATTTGTTTCCATGGCTTGTTTTCAAAGATCCATGGTATGACCTTTCTTTCCACAGTAGAAGCATGTCTTCTTGGTGGTCCTTCTGGATGCATCACCCTTCTTGGATTTAGACTCCAAGGTCTTCTTTTCATTCTTCAAACTCTTCTTGGGAGCATCTTCCACTTTCTTCTGCTTGCTTCCCAAGGAATCTCTCTTATCCAGGTTCAGTGATCTTTTCTTCTTTTGAGCTCTGGATACAGTTGGAGATTGACATGTATCTATTTGACCACTTTTGCAATCATCCCAGATGTTGTCAAGTAATCCAAATCTATTTGCAGTAAACAGATGTCTCTGGACCTGTGGATGTTGCTTCCTTCCTTCAGGCTTGCTCCCCCTTGGCATGGGCTTCCTTTGTGCTTTGGCATTCAGTGGATTGTACCAACAATCCTTTGCACAATGCCCATACTTGTTACAACACCAGCATTGTCCCACGAATCTTGACTTTTTCAGTCCTTCTGATTGTAGGGTACTTTTCTTGACCTGTTGTGCTGTTTCAGGAGAGCTCTCTTTCTTCACTGTCTTCATCCATACTTGTTTGGATTCATTCTTCCATCCTTCACTTTTAGTAGAAACACTTTTAGAAGCATGAGTACAAGATGGTATGGATGGTACCTTCATTCTAGAATATGTTGCACTTTTATTGGAGGATGTCTTTCTCTTAGAATCATCCTGCTCAAGGTTCACTTGAGTAGCAACATTTCTTCTTTCAGCTGACTGGGAGGATTCAGCTTTGGGTGATTGCTGATTTTTCAATATCACCTCTAGTTCTAAGTATTTCATGTTGAGGGAGTTCTTCTCATCCTCAACAGTTCTTAGCCTTCCTTCCCAATTCTGTTTCAGCTGTTCCATCTGGTCATCATGCACCTTCTTTAATTCAAGCAATGAATTGTCAAGCTCCTTCACCCTTTTGACTTTTTCTTCAAGTTGAGCATCTCTGACAACCATTGAAACTTTGTGCCTCTTTTCCAGTGCATGGAAAACATCTTTGATTATTATCATAAAGATTTCTTTCTCAGAAAGGCTTCTCTGCAATTCTTCAGCAGTGTCTTCATATCTTTCATTACAAAGAGAAACGGTTTCATCTTTAGCCTTCACCAGCTTTCTGAGAGTGTTGGTTATGCCAACCCTTTTTGCCAATTGGACTTCCAGAGAATTGGCTTCATCTTCTAGCTGTAATTTTTCTTCTTGAAGATCAAGGAGGCCTGTAGCTATACACATTGCAATTTCCTTGGGGACTCTCTTCTGAAGATATTTGATTGCATTTAGAAGATCATTGCTCCTTCCATCTTCATCACAGCTAGAGCAGGCTTCATCAGAAGAATGATAAAAGGAATTGTCATCTGATGTGACTTTCACATTTCTTTCCATAGAAGGAGTTTCTCTGATTGCAGCAACCTTCTTCTTCATCTTCTTTGCCTGTTTCTTCATTCTGTTTTTCAGAGTCTTGGCAGATATCTCCATTTGAGGCTGTTCTTTCATTTCCTCAAATCTGCACTCCATATAGACTCTCTTGGATCTTTTAGAGGTAACCTGCCTCTGATACCAATTGAAGTGCCCAGATCAGTGTGAATCACTGAGAGTGGGAGGGGGTGAATCAGTGATCCTTTAAAACTTTTTACTAATTGATTCTTAATCAATTAAACCTCTATGGCTGGTTAAAGCCTCGATCCACTCTTCTTGTATCTCTCAACCTTTCCCGGATAATGCAGTAATGAAAAGGCACAGGACACAAGGATTTACAAGGTTCGGCACCAAAGGCCTACATCCTTGCCATGCTCTCTCAGCATGGATTCTCCCATTATAATCTGTTAGTATTACAATGGTCGATACAGCTTCCCACCGTATCTCTCCTGAGTCCCACAGGAGGGTCTTTATACTGCGTCCCACAGTGTTACCAGAGTCCCACTGGCCTGCTCCAGAATCCCACTGAAGACTTCTTCTCCCTGAGTCCCACAGGGTCTTCTCTTGGCTCCTCGAGTCACACGAGTAGCTCTTCTTCACTTTAAGTTCTTCAAGTATCCTCAGCAGCCTGGGATAAAGGCGGCTGGCCTTGCTCTGTACCTCTGATCACTTGTGATGATCAGTATCTTCTCAAATACTGAAAACTCAGACAAACAATATCTTTCACTTCAGTCTGGCTCAGTCTCACTTTAATTCAACATCATGCACTGAGTGCATGGCCTTCTCAATTCTTCAAGAACCACTGGTCTTGGACTCCTCAGATGCACACCACTGATTTAGCACTGTTCACGTGTGCACGTGCATGCATGCATGCATGCACTCCCCTTTTTCTCCTTGGTGTGATAAACCCACAATGGGTGTAAATACTTTTAGCACACACACCTTCTTGAACAACACACACTTTATTCTCTTTTGATTACACACATAAATGTGTGTTATACACTAGTGTGGATGTCTTCTCTTCTTCTTAGTGTGTACACACTTTGGTTTTCACACACACTAAGGTTCGGCCAACTTGTCTCTTTGCACACACTTGTTTCATTTTGCACACACTTTAAACTTGGCCTTCACACTTCTTGTACTCTTCCACTTTGCACACACACTTTGTTTTTCTCTTTTAAACTTCAAGTGTGCATAACCACAAAGCTACAGCCTTCACTTGTTCAATTTGCACACAAAGGCACTAAGGCCTTGGCCTTCCTTCTTCACCTCTCACACACACACAAAGTGTGGTCTTTGATTTGGCACTTACACAAGGGCATGCCTCGGCTCATCTTGCTTTGCACACCTACTGCCCGTAGGGTGTTATCCAATTTTGCACACACACAAATACCCACGGCCTTCTCAATATTCTCACAAGAGGGACTGCCTCGGGTCCTCTTCTTCACTTGGCACACACAACACCAAGTGTGAACTCCACTGTTCTTCAAGAGCCGTGCAAGCACAATGGGTGCAAGGGCGGTGCTTGGGTGTGGCCTCTACTGTCTTCAAATGCCGCGCGCAAGCCCTCAAGGTGCACAAGGCTCGCGCAAACACTTCCTGCCGCGCAAGTCCGCGGGCAGAGAAGGATGCAACCATGGGCGCGCAAGGATGCGGCCACGGGTCTTCCTGTCGCGCAAGGAAGGCGCACAGGGGACTCCCTTTCTCTTCTTTCGCGCAAGAGGTGCGCAAAAGGAACACACGAAGCCAAGAATGGCTTCGGGCTGCTACCGCGCAAGTGGTGCGCGCAGGGTCTTCTTCGCGAGGCAACGGTGCTCTCACGGGACTCCGGATCTTCAACAAAGGATCAGCAAAGCCAATGAGAGCCACGAGCTCTCCTTATATAGGCAGAGGAATGCCTTTGATCATCCGCGTTCAAAATCTTGAATCACCGAAGATTTCGGATCTTCAAAATCTTTCCAAATTTTTGCGTTTTCTTTCACTGTTTCACGCGGGCTTCATCTCTTTTACTTTTCTCCTCGTGCATGCGATTTATAACGCATGCACGGCCTCTGTTTAACCTCAATCCATGCAAAACACGAACACCCTGTTGCCTTGGCAACTTCGTTTGCCTCGGCCTCGACCGAAATTTTCAATACATTGCATGCACACCATTTTTTATGCATGGTTAGGTTCGGTATGCTCAGACGAGCTCAGTGGAGGTCTCGGTTTGCTCGGAGGTGGCCGGGAGCTTCAAAACCATCCTCGGGGAGGCTCTGGTTCAGCGGCGGCTTCGCGGGAGGCTTCGGCTCGAGCTCGAGGTAGGAGACGCCTCGGAGCCGTCGGATCAGGTCTTCGGACGGCCCCGATCAGATCGCGAGAGGCGCGATTAGATGAGCGGTCGAGATCTGGCGCGCGATTGATCGTGCGGCCAGGATCGTTCCCGGGTGAAATTTCGCCGTCCCACATCGAAACGCCGCGGGATTTTTCTGCGGTTTATCAAATAAGCGCTCCCCGCTACTCCTCAATTGAATCTCCTCCCCTCTCGGTGCCGCCCCGCACCGAGTTCTTCTGCGGGCGCGCTCTGCGCCCACTCCTGCCACTCGGGCGCGCCACTGGCGCCCACTATGCGTGCCTTCGGGCGCGCGCGCTGCGCGGACTTCACCACCGCGTAGCTCGGGGCTTATACACGGCCCCCCTGCCTCTCGGGGGCTGGCCCCAGGGGATCCCCTTGGGCGTGGTGACCTGGTCCCACATGTGCCTTGGGTTGAACCCTTAAGGCTGTCCTCCTTGGTGGCCTAATTTTTTGGCAAAGTAAATATAGGGTACTTTGTATAAAAACAAAGTAACCACATACATAATTTGAAATGCCAAGAGCCACTCCAAGCCTTCTCCTCTAAGCCATTTCTTCTCTCTTCTTCTTAGGAATTCATCAATCCTCCTCTCATATGATCTTCACTTAGGATATCGAATTCCCGAAGGTTCTTCATCAACCGAGCTCTTGTTCAATTATTTCTTCTTCATTAGAATTCCTCCATTCTTCTTCAACATTTAGTCATCACTTTTGTAATGGAATTCACGAAGGGTCTTCATCTTCAACTGAGCTCTTAAATCACTTAAATTCTTCAATTTGCTTCATTGATCTAATCAGAGATCAATTGGATCAACTTCAAATTCACATGCACTAAGAGTTAGTACATGGACTTCATTAAACCACTTCATCCACTTAGAAGTAGTGAATGGATCATCTTGCTTCTTTAACTCCTCATGCATTGTCACTACAATGCATGGTCTTCAAACAATGTTGTGACATTGTATCATCAGGATACAAGTTCTATGAACTTAATGATCAGCTCAACAATCGTCAGATTTTCATGGAGAATGTTTCAACCATATTCTCCAATGCCACTTAGTGAATCTCCTAAGTAACATTCATCTTTATGTTCCATGGCCATCCTCCATCCATCACCTATCACCATCACATCCTTTGACATTCACATCTTGACTCCTTGACTTCCATTCATTCAAAGACAACTTCATGCCTCATTGACAACAAATGCAACACAATGCACTTCACAACTGATGGCTAGGTATTTCAAATTATTCACATCAAAAATCATAAAATTTTATTAAAATGAACTTTTAATATTTTGAAACATTTTGGAAGGCATTCAACATGATTTTTGAAAATCAACCCATTTTCAAAATACACCAAATATCATGTTTACAAAATAAATCACTTGAAAAAAAAATCATTATTTAAAAATTCACACCATGAAAAAAATCATAAATCATTCCTCAAAATGTGATATGAAATCATAAATGGAAATTCCTTTCTCTACAATTCTTTCCATGATCATCTCATTGGAAAAACCCATGACAATGAGACTTTCAACATTCTAGAAGTCTATCCAAAACACTTATGTACCCAACACCCTAGTAACTAGATGTTCACCATAAACGGGTAAGGTACATAATTTTATGATTTACATTTCAACATCTGATAATCCTAATCATGTCTATGATTCCTCCCAAGGAATACACAAAAATTAATTCCAACTCCAAGACCATGAACACTGATGACTATTTGTACCACCAAGGAAGGATCAGACTAATACCATTTGTAATGACCCGCCAATTCTCATTGTCTTGAGAGTACAATGATTCATTACTAGGCCTTAGCGTCATCCCCAAGATGCCAAAGGCTAGCAATAAATGATTAAGGGTTTCAAATACACATTGGGGACAATTTATACTTTATGAAATAAACCAACAAACCAACCAACCATAACCAAACATTCACTATATGATTCATGAACAAATGAAAGATAACTCAACAAATTCATGTATCTCAAAACCACTTCAAATTATGCAGTAATAGAAGAATAACCATGTATCAAATTACATAGTGGATAAATAACACAAGACTCTCAAAAGATCTCAAGACTCAATGCTCTACAATCACCAAGCACAACAATCTCCAAACATTCAAAATATCATGAAGTAGTACTAAAAATGTGGGAAACATTACATTTTCCTCTATCCCAGAAGAATGCATCCGAAAAAGAACCAATGTTCAAAATCAGGGGTGAGTATAAAACTCAATGGGTATTCCCCCTATGACTTCCATACTCAATCCACTAGGATATAAGAGTTAGAAACACTTATATAAAACAATTTATATAAAAATATTTATTATAACATTTTATAAAAACATAGAAACCACTTTCCAATACAATTCATAACCAAAATCAAGCATGTGAAACTTAAACAAGTATCTCTAAGCCAGTTTTTCTAGACAAATAACGATACAAGCTTTAATACAATTTCAAAATAACCCTTTTTGGCATACCCCACCGTTCCATAAACCCATGAAACCAACCATGCATGCTACCTGTAAGAGGGAAAATTCCGTTAACTTTATCTATCCAAACAATGATGGGGGAGACTTCCTACCCTTATCCTACCCAAATTCACATGGATGTTTGATGGGGGAGATCCCTAACCCATGTCTTTCCCAACAATAATTGGGGTGACCCCTAACCCTTATCTTTCTCGAATGAAATATGATTTTTTGATAGGGGTGGTCCCTAAAATTTATCCCAACACTTATGGGGGAGACCCCGATCCCTTATCCATCTAGAATGAAATATTAATACACACTAAAATTATATTATTACACCAATTCCAAAACCAACATGCCATCCCTTCCAATAAAACTCCGTTTTTATTGAAAACCAATTCCCTCAAAGTCATTTCAATACAAAACCATTTCAATAAAACAAACTTTTTATTGAAAACCCATTTTTCATCAAACCATTTAACAATTATAGAAAATCATTAATTTAAATTCATCGTTTAAAATTCAAGAATCTAAATCACATTGGAAAACAATTCACCAACATTTTTAAATTTCACTAAAACCATAAATCATCACTAATGTAGATTTATTCCATGATCTTAATAATCAATTCCATTCAAATAAACCAATTTGAAATTATTCCAATCAATTTTAGAAATAAGAGTCAATAGTGAAGCCTCCTACCTCAAAGGATTTGATGAAAACCACAACGAATGCAGAACGCTCAAGAAAACTATGTTGATTCCTTAAGAACCCTCTATAGATATCTTCTCTTAGTCAGACCAAGACCAAATCTCATAATATTGGGTATCCAAACAATTAGATATATCAATTATGGGTTTATATCTAACAAATGAAGAGATGAGAAGAAGTAAATCTTTGTAGATCTAAGAAACTGATCAAGAACGATGATGAATTATCACATACCTCAAGAATACAACTTTGATTCGCCATAGAAAGCCTTCAGATCTCCTCGAAAATTATTGGTATAGGTTCTCTTACCTTCAAGGAAGATTAATCCCATGTTATAGAAACATAGGTGAAAAAACAAGCCATTATAGGAAAAAAACGTGTGAGATAAACTTTTTTAGGATCTCACATAAGCGCACGCATGGGTAGTTCACACTGTTAGACAAACCATGCTCTAACCATGCATCAGTCACTGCCTTGGTAGACCCTTTCATGGACACCTTTCCTGGCCTCCCAAACTTTGCTCTGTGTGTGTGGGAGCCACTACCTCAAAATATCCAACTATGCAAGGTTTTGCCGCATGGTTAGACAAACTGTGCACCTCTCGTGTGACTTCCAATTTGCCCCAAAACACCTCCAAAGTTTTACCAACTCTCCCAACTGTTACCCTTAATCCCTATAACCATGAAAAACATTAATTAAGGGTTACATAATAGAAACCTGGGGTACTACACTCTTACATTTCCTATATAACAAATATATTCCCTAGGAATAACACCTGATGTTTATTATCCTTTATTAATCAATCAATATATTCACCATTATAAATAGGTTTTCCCAAATGCCCAAACATGGGATCATATAATTTAAAATCATATACATGATGAAATAAGGAATAATGTGCCATCACCAATTATAATAATTAATCATTTCTAACTTTATCCAATGAAAATTTTAATTTTTAAATCTAATTCATCATCATATATTTTTCTCGTGCTTCTAGAATAATGTTTCCATTTTTGTACATACATAAATCATGAACTACCAAATTTTATTTCCAAAAAGTATTTATGATATCAATGGTTTAATTCTCTAATAACTCTACCCTAATCAATTGAAAATAAATTGATCCATTTAAAAAATATATACTAAAATATTTTGTGATCTATTATGGCCACAAATATATCTTTGATATAGAAATACACCCATGGAATCAAATAAAATAAAGCACACCACAATTTATGACTGTTAGGTTCTTTAATTATTCATAGGTAGAATAATTTCCTAAAAATAAATGGTTTTATATCCTACTGTTGTATTAGGACACAAAATGAACTATGATATAAATCATATTAATAGTACATCAGAGTAACCTCATCCAATGTTATATATTATAAAAGTTCAATCATAAGATTCTATTTTATTAACTCAAATGATATTAGACAACAATTAATCCATAAAAATACATGATCCTTCATAGTGAAACTGATCAATTCTTTCATTAACTCTGTAATGTTAGATACTTGCCCCTTGTAATAATCTACCAAACCATGAATTTTGTTCACATGGAAATTATATTTGGTGTTTTTCAGATAAATGATCTCCTCATTAATTTGTAAATTTTCCATTACACATTTTTGACACATGCCTTATCTAAATAAATACACCTCACATGTATAAAACATGCACTATTAAAATTATCCATAGAATTATTATGTTAAATGGATTTTTAACATAATCCTAAAATTCATAGTATTCTCCCCTTATATATTAAAAAGAACAATGATTTCATAAATAAATACATCCATGAACTGATTCATCGACTCATGTAATATTGAATAAATCAAACCAATGAAAAATATAGTTTATTCATGGATCTCAAGGGTGTTACTACTAATGACCTTAGGTCCATATAGTTCATTATGGGTGAATCAATGATCTTATTTTACCAAATATCTATTCAAAATCTTAAAACTGTTAAATTTCAAAATCCCTTCAAGGATTCTCATATCTTAACCATGGTAGTTGTTGTACTAATATAGATATAAACAAATATTAATTATAATTATAATCCCTAAATACATACTCATTTCAAGTTGGGTTAGATTCCACAACATAGAATAACCAATATATACACAAATGGATATGGAATTCTTTCATTAGAAACCCCAACTACAATCCTCGAACAACTGATTATACACCAAAGTCATAGTTTACCATTTATGCGATTTATTGAAGACACAAACCAAAGATTATTTTTATTCCCAATTAAAATAAAAAAAAATTAATGAAATAGTTATTTACATAAAAAATTTATATGATCTTCTGCGACTTCCATATATAACCAAGCTCTCCCATTATAAATGGATTGAAAAACATTATCCTGGGATAATGGTGATTATAACTAAAGGTCTTAAAACTCTATCAACACAATGAATGATCTATGTCTTTTTCTTTATTTTGAATAATTTGGAATCATTTCATCTTCTCCTTCATATAATCACTAACGTTGTACTCTTTGTATTCTATCTGTGATATAATAATGTATCAATCTTTTCATAAATATATTATATATTATTCATGAGTTATATCCTAATATTTTTTTCTCTTCTTTTATTCAGTACCAACAAATTTATATTATTAATATTATAAAAAATAATTTCCATGTTTGAAATATGAAGTCACCTTGATCATTATTTGTAACTGATATCCTCATTTAAATAATTCAACAATATTGATATATTTTTATTCGATATTACTTGAATACTATTCTAGTATCCTCTATTATATCACCCAAATCCTACAGGTAATAACTTCTTGTTAGTATCAAATATATCTTCTCAACAAAACTCTTTTGAAAATTCAATCCAATTGTGCCTGAATTCATGCATGGAATCATATGTTATCATTTCTATGGTGTGGAATAATAAATTTTCCAAAAGGAATAAAAATTACATTTTGTAACTCATAATTTCTTTTATGTGATGGCCTCATTTCTAAATCTCCCTAAAAACAATATATTTTGTTCTATAACATTGTCCCTATATAACTTCACAATTCCCTACAATGTGGTTTCTAATTCATGGACAGTGAGAATCTTATAAACACCATTTTCTCCTTCACCTAGTTCTTCCTCATTATATTCATTGATCATGATCCATATATGATCATGATGATTCATATTTTCAGTAGAAATAAATAGCATCATTTGAATTTATTCACCTTTTAATTAGGATTTGAGTATTTAAAAATCATTTCTTTCGTGTTTGTCCTATGCATATGAAATCTAAAAGATCACCCTCAAAGTAATATAATGCATCACGTTCTAAAAATTGGAAATTATTTTGAATCTTAAAATCATATGATGGGTTCATGTATAATGATATAGACCTGAATTATGATCTAGATAAATTTTTACACTTAGTCTCAAATTAATATGATGATAGCAAAGGTTATACAATGATGTCACATGGTCAAAAATCATATAATGTGAAAACATATTATGTGGATTAAATCATATGCACATTAGTGAATTCATATATTCAATAAATTTTCCAATTTTCTTAATTCTACTCAAATTCAAATGAAATAATCAATTTTTTACGATCATCCAATAGATTTAGAGGCCCTTTGATGTCTTACAATAAGGGAAATTCCCTTTTTCAATTCAAACTCAAGTATTCAAAAATTATTCATATCAATTTAAGAGTATTTAAATATATCCAAATCCTCATATATTTTTGTATTTTTTTTTCTACATCCACATACAGATTCCCTTTATTTTCTTAAAAATTAGAACACTAATAATCATAATACATTTTACACATTTTCATGAACATCCCCACTAAAGTTCTTAATGTTAAGCCCTCAAATATCATTCTTCATTTGAGAAAGATAAATTAATTATCAAATAATGTACATAGATTCATTATAAATCCTGAAATTTAATGTCGAACCATGAATCTAAAAGAATCCTCTAAATGTTACTATAAAATTATTTCAAAAAACACATATTAATACATTGATAAAAAATGAAATTATTACCTGGTCCCTTCAATATAAAACCTAGAATTTTTAGTGAATACCATTATATTTCAACATAAATATCTGTTCTAATGGATTGTTCCTTCTCAATATTTGTGATAATAAATGAAAATATCTTTTCAGGAGGGTCTTATCAACTCTAATTTTTAATGATAGATTGTTTGGAGGAATTATCACTTTTATATATTAATGTATCAATAAAATCATTTATCGACATGATATATTATTGAATATGAAAGTTTCTCTTCGGAAATAGTCTTTTGGTAATATATTTTACTGATAAATGGGAAAATTCGATATATAAAAAAGGAGATATATAACCATGGTCACCTATGATTCCCATAAAATTTTGTTAAAGTTATACAATGCTAAACATATAATTTTTTTTGATTATTAAAACATCATTGATATTGAGAAATGTGTAACATGTATACAACTCAATTACAACATAAAAATAGTTCATGTTAAGGTAATAAAAAATATCTCATTATTTCAAAATTTCATGAACCAGAAATCCCCTATTGAAAAATATTTTATAGAATCAAAATTATGTGTTCAATTTTTTATTATCATAGATTTTACTATATTTTGGTATAGTTATCCATAATTTTCATTCCCACAACATGATAGATTCAACGAATTTTTACGCCCCCTCAAAGGATGCACTAAACATCTCTTCATCATGGTAGCTATAAAAACCTGAAGAAGACCTCCTTTTATGTCATTTATATAGAACAATTTATTTTTTCCTTAAATTATATATGTGTCATCTTAACTAAATAAATATCTTATAATATAATGATGGATTTATTTTTTCATTAGTGAAAATTAGTCAATATATGAGTTTTCTCTCACACATGACCTCTCCTTTCTATCAAAAATAGATGGTGTAGTTCACTTATTCTTATTAATAGACATCATTGGTTGTTTATTTTAATTTCTCCCTGGAATTAATTCTTCATGTGTGGGTCTAATCTAAGAATAAATTCTCCATAAACTATCATATACATTTTATTTATTTGATAAATTCATTCGATCATATTTATATGGATGAATATGCATTCAATTAATCATGACATACCAAATTTCTCTACATATATCACATATGATTTATTAAAATTTTAAATATATATCATGGATATATTTTTATTAGAAACATCCTTATAATGAAAAATTATTTCTTTTAATTTTAATTCTTATCTCATTTTTTCTTCTTCCATTTTGTTATCATTGTATAATATATTAGTAAAAACTATTAGTAATTATTTCTTGACATTATAATTTCATTTAGGCTCCATATTTACATGCATGGTATTCTCAATAATGTTTCATGAATTTTATCTAGTTGACTTCTAAATATTCCGTGTCTTTATAACATGGTAAAATCATCCTTGAAGTCTATTGATGCATATGTCAACTTTGTGACCCTCTTATCCACATATTCCATACAATGCATATAAATAATAATAACTATTTTGAGTTGATAGATTTGTTGTATTCCTAGTCAGAATGATCATCCTCTATTTTTTCCACAAATATTTACAAAAACTCTCTCATTGATCATAATACTCCTTTCTAAAAACATATTGTTACAAAAAAGAAACATCTTGTCTCCAAATCATTGAAAACACTAACAAGATCCATGAAAATATTATCTTCAAGGTGAAATCCAAATATTTGGAGATTATTATTTCTATTTTCCTACTAAAAATAATTCTTATATTTCCTTGGGTAAGTTGTTTTATTTAGATTTAATTTCATTTTTATTTGTCAAGAGCTCATCTTATATTATTTTAACACTAGAATTATCACGATTAACATTTATTTTGAAATTGATAATATATTGATTTTTTATGTTCCCTAAAACCATTAATCGAAGTACATTGAGATGAATAATATTGGACATTAATAATTAGTTAAATTATTTTCTATATTTTTTTCTATTTTTTAAAAAAGGATAAGGAACATTAAAAGAATTACTCTTTTACCCATACTACTATGATTTTCTCATGATCTTTCACAATATTTTATTGTTGATCCATATTCAATTTTTATCCCATTCTCTCAACATGTATTAAACATCATCATTGATATACTATTCTATCTCAATATTTACATTATTGATTTATTTAAAAATATACAACTTATATTCTTATGATTTATGTTTTTCTCAATATAAAAATCAAAAAACAATTATTATACAACCATTCTAGTTTAGTTATTTATTTAACATCATCACCACTACTTTGAGAATAAATCCAATATTTAACATTATCAATGAAATTAATCATATATTATAAATAAGTAATTGATGATACATCTAAACTCTCAATCTTACTCATAAAATTTCAATTCATACTATAGAAATTAATTTTAATATTCTCATACTATTTCAATTTTGTTGTCTTTCATCATCCTTATAAGTTTCCGAAGTAATAATTTTTTAATTTGGATGGTTAATAGTAAAAAATATATGGTTATTGTTTTCATAGTAATTTAATCATTACATTATTGGAGATTTCTAATATTAGATTAAAAATAAAATTATGATCTTCAATTTCTTCAAAATATCTGAATCACTAGACTCTATAAATTGATAACATTTAATTTATATTTCTACCATTCTTCATTGGCCATCTCATATATTTTTTTACTCAAAAAAATTTTATTACATGATAATAACATATGCAGTGAAAATATTTTAAATTTCATATAGAGAAAAATAATTTCTATTCTATAAATTTCATACACTGGGATCAAATATAATAAAGAAAGGTGTCATATGATTATTTATTGTATTAGAATCCTATATATTCTCACCAACTCCACAATAATTTTTGACTATATCATTCACCAAGGATAATTAATAACCTATATTATCATAATTATCCATTTTAATATCTCAAAATATGATCCTCCTAAATAATATCTTAACTTTATGATTACGATATTTTTATATAACTACTTCTCAATTTATCCGAAATCAATTTTACATTTTGCAGTGTTATCACTTTTGTATAAACCCTATATGACCCATAAATCACGTTATAATTATTTCTTTTACATCATCCTCAATATTTCTCTTATTATCTTAGGTCTCTTTCAAAAATAAGTATAAAAAAAGTATAATAAAATTTTACTTCTAGGATGAGTGAAAGGTGATAGGTAGCCTTATATTCCTCTCACTGTTGTAATGTATTCCATAAAATTTATATAATAACAGGTTATTAAATTATTTTAATCTCTACATCCTCAATTTATTATTTGGATTATAATGAAGGGACTTTGAATCTGATAACAATTATATTTCCTACTCAGTAATGGATCATTTTGAGGGGGTGAATCAGTGATCTTATTTTAATAGTTATCGATTCAACCTCTTGAAATTTTTAAAGTTATCAATCCATTAAATAATTTATCACAACATAATATCATTTTAAATAGAAATATGATATATATAAATGCACAAGATTTACATGGTTCAACCATATATACCCTCTACGTATTATTTTAGTTAGATGCACTAACACCGATTAACCACTATATAATTAATAGGACACGACATCGGTTGGATAGGAACCTCGACTACAATACTCCTATAACCGGTTATATACCCTATTCATAGTTTCCCCTCTCTATGATTGATTATACAACCCAACCACATATTTTTATTTTATCAACAATCAGAAAGCCTTGTATTTTTTTGAGTTTTTTTCTATATTATATAATATTTTCATCCTCTATAATAATATATGATTATATTTATCCACTTAGAAGACCATAAATATATTTAACCTTGCTATAGATGATATAAAAATAGATTAATAACTTTATTTAAATAATATATCTCACAACTGTTTCACAAACCAATGACTGAAATTTTTAGTATCATAGAAATTAACTACATAAACATATTATATTATTACAATTTCAAACATTTCTCCATAACCATGATACTAAATTTCCATTTATATATTTCCATAATTATGTATTAATCCTCGTAACCTATTTATTTGAAACATAATAAAGGATGATATCATACTCTCAATATGGGTAAAATCATAACAAAAATAGAGGAAGAAGAATAAAATATCATAATAATTATTCACAAATCCATATATTATAATACCAAAACATTTTTGATTAATATAATATCTCCAAAAATTATTATGGAATAATAAATGATATTAACTGCCACAAAAAATCATCTAAATGGTCATATAAAATTTTATCATGACATAAATTTGAGAAAATCTTTTAATAATAATACATATACTTGAAAAAGTGGAATTTCATAGAAATGAAAGAAATTTTGAAAATTTATCATAACATGACAAAAAATATAGAAAAGGGACACAACCATAATCATATAAAAATCATGTGAATAATTATTTTCACATCATAATTAAAAAAACATGTGATAAAAGCTTTATGAATCTAATTCATAGAAAAAACTTTTGAACAACATTTCCCACATGTCAATCACACAACACGATTTTTACAAAATATTCCCATATTTTGTTCGAGACACTTTTATTCATATAATATTATATAAAACCAATATCAATTCATTGTATGGTTATATTTGACGCATATCATTAGATCCTTAACAATTTTATTCCATTCAAACCCCTATAATAATCATATCATAATGAACCCATAGAAAAAAAATTTGTTTCATCAACCATTCAATAAAATCACATGACATTAAATTAAGAAATCACAAGACATGAAAATTCTTATTCTCCAAAATTAATAGCATCATAATAAAAAATAGATGTGATAAAAACATTATCTTATTAAAGATAAACCATGAAAGATAAAGAAACCATAAAATATAAAAACATTATAAATTTTATTAAAATGTTAATGTATAATAACTTTTTCGAAGGGGAAAGTGAAATTTTTGAAAACCATTCAGTAAATTATTCCATATAAAATACCAATATAATTTTTAAAATTTATCAACATAAAATATATGTTGGATGGTAAAAAAATTATTTCTACATGATTGAAAAAATATTAATACATTTCAAAATAACCATTTTGAAAAATAACATCATCAAAAAAATGCTTAAGCCATTGTTTTAAAATGAATAAAGCGAAGAAAATGGATCATTGGAGTCAAAAAGTGTTTTGGTCCCAACTAGTAAAAGGATAACATTGGTAGTAAGTAAAAAATATGAATATGGAAGAAAAATAAAATAATAGAAATGGTAATTATTCATAACAAAAATTAATTTTCAAAAAAATGAATCATCCAAATATAATATGTAAAGACACAGAAATTCCATTAAGTGAATTGAATTATTACGACTATACGAAAATTTATAGCATGTGATTCTGATGACCGGAGAAGACAAAAAAGAATTGTGAATTCATTTTATGGTACATTCAGAAACAGGCAGGTGTAAAATTCTATCTTTTAAACTAGTGCTTGAATTAAAAATCTAAGGGCACCATTGAATCTGTAACGCCGTGATTACATTAAGGAAGCATTACATTGATCTGAAAGGGTCAGATGAAATTCTTAATTTTTGGACTTTACGAAAAATAATAAAATCACTCAACGAGTTATTTTATTTCATTCCCTATAACTATTGAGCGGTGGTGGTGGGACTACTGGGTTTTTAGACCATTTAATTATTGGTTACACTTGGTTGTGTAACTACTACATTGGATGAATTAATAAGTTAATTAATTAAATTTATTACTGAACCACATTAATTGTGTGGTCAGTTGATCTCCTCTTTTCTTCTATTTAATCACATCTCGGGCAGGGGTTTTTCACATGGGATATAGGAACCTATGACGAAGTGTCAACAACGCCTTCCACCAACATTGAATGGTGCTTTGATAACCATTGACGGATTCAATGACAAGTGCCAAAGGACAAGAACCTTATCCTTTTTCTGAGACACCCTTGAATGTGGACACTCCTTCCTCATCTGTATCAACTAACAGCAAACTCGAGGTATGGGTTATGATCTTAATTCCACCCTTACTCACCATTATTTATTATTATGAAAATCTCAGACCAACCAACCAATGGGTTGATCTTTGTTGCATTCTTTAATATGGTAGGATAATTCATTGTTTATTTTTTAGAGTTTTTATAATTAAATTGTCATTCACATGTTATAACGCTAACACATAGAGCACAGTCGGATCCAAACAAGTCTTGGACCCTTTTACGATCTTAAGATGGTGGAGATATTCATGGGAGACCAAGAAATATGTATGCAGGGATAAAAATCATGTTGTGTGGTTTAGGAACCATCTCAGGAGTCCTTAGGCACATAAAAAAGTGATTATGTCCACCAGACCTTTGTCGGTGGCCCGCGGAAGCATTGTCGATGCAGCCTCACTAGGACCCAAAGGAGGCGACGGTCGGCTACCACAGATCGTGAGAAAGTGGTGGTTCCATAAGGAGTTGTGAATGCGAAAGGGGGGCCGACATCTGCTGGCTGTGTTGGAGTAGGGTGGTGTGTTGTGGCGGCACGCCACAGTGGAGGGTCACAGCTTCGACATGCGGTAGAGGGTGGACCCGTGGTCTGCAAGTTCTGCAAGTCACCAGTCTAGTGGGACTGGTCATAAGGGGTAGCGCCAAATGACATTATGACATTGAAGACCCAAATGACCAAATCCATTTGAGAGGGGTGAAGACCCCCCGCGCTCGGCCAACAGGCTGAGAAGTTCTGCAGGATGGCGGGCCGCACACTATTAGGTGGTCCGGGATAGACCCACGGTCCAATGGGCTAGACTATACCCTGCCATACCAGGCTAGGACCAGCAAGCCTAGGGGGGTCGGTCTGATGAGGTCAGGTCGGTCCGACCATGACGGACCGTAACCGAACACCTTTTTGGATAGTTATATTTCAAAGGACGTAACTAATAAACTGGTTGTCCATTTGATGAACCCTATATGGATCCATAACCCTTAGGATGAGGCGGTACTTTTGAGATACTTCACGAGAGACTCAGAGAATGTTGTAGTTTGGTCGTGTTGGAATGTAACAGAATCAAACTGGGCCCTTGGCACTAAAATTCCTATAACATAAAGACCGATGATGTAGTTTAAGTAGCAACTATTGCAATGGAACCCTTATGACATGATGTCATTGGGTTACTTCTTTAAGAGACTTCGTTCCAGTTGAAATATCACTAATGTATTGAGGAGTCGTTCTCCCAAGCTTGCTATGTGCAGAACCCTATGACTGGATGAGACCTGAAGACTGCTGACTTTTCACTCTGTGTGCCTTGACGGCCCATTGGGGAGCACCTATGTGTGACATTGCAGTCCCATGGTGTGGAGCGGCTCATTGTGATCCAGTAGACCAATGGTACTTGACAGGATTTTCACCTCAACATGCCCCATTGTCCAGTGGGTCTGTGTGGCCCCGAAAACCTACGGTACATGATGGGTAGGAGTATCTAATAAGTTCATGGTTACATGGAAGCACCTCTACATGACATGGAAGGTCCATATTACTTGATAGATGAGGAGTTCAACAACATCCACGGTGTTTAACAATGAGACTGATGATTCAAATGTAACTACCCAAGAATATAACTCGTGTGAGATGTCTTTTTCTTGTTCGTTGTGATTGAGATAATGTTATGTGTCTTTCCATTATAGAATTTAGAGATACCTCTTGCAGTCTAAAGTTCCCTACTAGATATTGTTATACTCACCCTTGCATGGGTTTCGCCTAATCATTGTTCTGTTTTGTGCAGAAGACGGGAAGCTTTGACTGGGTCTCGAGGAGCCAGGACATGACAGTGTACGGAGGTGATTGGTGGACATGGAGAGTCACAGTGACTATCTATTCATACCATTCAGGTAGTATCATTGGTTGACAATCTTAGTTTCTTTTTTTCTTTATATTTTATTTCCATTTCATTAGGGATTTTATTTGGTCCCCTTTACTTTAGTACCTTTACACTCTATGGGGGTTTTTAGTAGTTATTATGCCTTTCTCCTTATGTTGTGTTTCAATTATGTGCAGTGTGCCCTATCTGTGTGTGTATAGGTTTTTAGGCAATGACTTCCCATATTAGGGAAATGCCTTTCGGTGCTAGTCTCCAACCTCTGGCCTATAAAAGGGGGGCTTGTGGTAGTCCCGACACAGGACCCGGGGGACAGGTCATGAAAAAGTTATATCATAGGGTGTTTGGTTCCCACCCAATGACCGGGATTATGATGTTTTGTTTTAGGGAAACAATGTCACATGATTTGAGTCCTAATTTCATATTCATGGAGTGCAGTGTTGGTACGGTGGCCGACGTATCTTTACACCAGGAACCTGACTTCATTTTTCGGCTCAATACACGAAAACATGTGTTACATAAGTACCTCCTTTATTTGAATAAAAGTCATATCACCAGGTATAACCTTCTAACCATGGTTCAAATTGATCTATATCACGATGTCTTTATGTTGACGACTAGCCAGGATCTCGATACGGGGTCATGAGGACATCCTACATAGTGAGGACGCATTCGTCTAGGTACATGTTCTTGAGATTGCCTCATCGGGTGGTGAACTAGTGCTACCACCACCCTATGGTCATTATCTACTTTTGGCAATTCCAAAATAGGGTGTTCATAGGCTCAGTGCTCTGCATGGGTTTTAGAGATAGAGACCTAACAGGTTCAGGGGAGAGACGGACACTCAGGTCTCTTAGGGATAGATAAAGGTTATGGCACGAGTCTTTTTCATAGTGAGGACACCGCCTGACCAGATAGAGATCTTGGCAGTGATCCTTCTGCAAGTCTCAAGAGGGAGATAGAGGATTTTGATCATCTAAAATCACGATTAGGTGAACCTCACATTGGTTGAATTTGATAGGATTTTCTGGGAGAAGTTTTTTGACACGATGTTACGCTCTGTCCGCATTCAAGAGTGGCTCCTCCTAAAGAAAGGAAGCTTTTCAATGGATGAGTACTCGGCGAGGTTCACAGACTTTATTTCTACTCCACATATATAGTGTGACGCCATTTCCTCAGGGCTGAATCATTCTAGATGTCTCTCAGGACAGAGATTAGGGATTTCATGTTGTCTCTAAAAATTCCTACCCCGGACGGGGTGATGGAGTGAGTCCTTTTGATGCATAACTTCTTGGAAGTGAAATAAACCATAGTTAGAGTTGCTAGGAGACCCCGGACAATAGAGTCTATCATAGGCATAAAATGGTAGATGTGTGGGAACAAGTGGGCTAGGTTATTTGAAGGTAGACCCTAGGACTCAGGGTCGGCAGTGCGATTCTTCTAGACCAGAGGGAGTCATATGGGTCCAGGTTCTTCATTTCATGTGGAAGGCAAGAAAACATGGTGCATGACTGCCCGGAAAACCATACGGATGACCAGTAGATGGTTGAGGGGCTGCTAAGACAGCGACAACAATTCAAGTGAGTAGGTTCATAGGTCTGCGGATGTGTCATGGGAGCTAGCCAAGTGGCAGGAAGTGGGTGATGGTTGAGGTTTTACCGCCACCACCCCCAAGGTGTCCACCCCAACCTCACGAAGTCGTCGGATAGGGGCAAGCTCAGCTCTAGGCAGTAGATTCTAATGAGCATGATTCTCTAGAGATGATTATAGGTACGATATGTGTCTATTCTATCATATTTGATGTTCTTATAGACACTGGTTCTAGTCACTCTTTCATTACCACGACACTCATTCAGAGATCGGGGATTTAGATGGATCCATTGGCTCGATCCTTACGATTAGAGACTCCAACATGATAGTATTTTGTTTTTACCCATTGGTGTAGATAGTTTGATCACACACTACGAGGTGAGAGCTTCATCTAGGATCTCCTAGTTGCAGGGTTGAGGCCTTATGACATCATCTTAGGTATGGACATGCTATCCATAGTCCATACTCAAATCGACTGTATAGGGTGCAATGTGCGGTGTAATTGTCAGGGTGGGATTAGGTTATCCTTCACCGATGAGATGGAAACCTTTCAGCATAGGATAGAATTTCTCAGAGGAGGGAAATGTCAATCACTCATTTATTGGATAGCCTCACCATCGATGTACTGGTCTAGAGGTTTCCAAGCTATCCTTTAGTGGTGGACCAGTATGTAGATGTCTTCCTTGATTATGTTTTGAGACTACCCCCTATTAGAGAAGTAGACTTTTATATCGAACTATACCATGAGACAACATTGATATCTACACTAGCATATCATATGGTCCTTTTTAAGCTTTGTGAGATGAGGTTATAGTTGGAAGACTTATAGAGGTAGGGGTTTGTAAGGCCCACTGTTTCTCCTTGGGAAGCCTTGATTTTTTTCATCAAGAAGGAATATGGGAGTCTAAGGAATTTTTTGGACTATAGAAACCTGAACCAGGTGATTTTGAAGAACATGTATCCTTTATCGATGATCAATGATCTCTTAGACCAGTTGAAGGAAGCACAGTGGTTTTAAAAGATAGACCAGAGGTCAGGATATCATCACTTTATAGTACGGGATAAGGACATCCCAAAGACAACCTTCAGATGTCGGTATGGACATTATGTGTTCTTGGTGATTCCCTTCGACATGACCAACACTATGGAAGTGTTCATGGGTTTCATGAATAGGATCATCCATCCTTACCTTGATCACATCATGGTAGTCTTCATTGACAACATCTTGGTGTACTTGGTGATGGAGGAGGATCACGCCACGCACCTGTAGATAGTTCTGGATACACATTGCGAGAACTATCTATTTGGAAAGCCCTAGTAGTGTGAGTTCTGGATATGGAAATACCTCTTCATGGGAAATGATATCTCTATGGCAAGATTTGCAGGGGATCCAGCAAAGATAGATGCCGTTTTTTCTTTGTATCCACCAAGGAGTGTGACTGAGGTGCGGATTATCCTGAGATTGGATGGGTACTATCAGAGATTTGTACCAGAATTATCTAGAACAGTGGCACCATTTTCATCATTTATGAAGAAGGGGTAGCCTTTCATGATGTGCCTGCATATTTATCAAGATATGAGGCAGAGATTGATGAGTTACCCCATCTTGAGGCAATCCAAAAAGGGTGGTGGGTATGTAGTATTCTACAATGTATCATGGAATGGACTTGGTAGTGTCCTCATTCATGATTGAGGGGTTAATGCCTACGACTCAAAGATATTGAGACAACACAAGAAGAACTACGCTACCAATGACCTGGAGTTCGCAATAGTGGTCTTTGCACTGAAGATGTGGCAGCATAACTTGATTGGTGAACGATTTACAGTTTGTGGAAATAAAAAGAGTCTTTGGTATATCTTCTCATAGAATGACCTGAGCATGAGATAGCTATGATGGATGTAGTTCTCCTAGGACTTGGACATTGTGATAGTCTACACTCCTGGGATGGGGAATGTAGTAGTATACACCCTCAGCAGGAGGTCTGGACTGTAGTTGGTGAGTGAGGTGATAGTTCAGCTAGCCACATTGCGGATATTGTTTGGGGACATATATGGAAGATCTTAAATCTATTCAATGACTGCCACTCCCACACTTCTTTAATGAGTTCATGAGGCTTAGCATGGGGGTGTTGACTGTGAGGCCTGACATGCTCTGATATACTGTGGACATCTCATGAAGTATTTTTTAATGGTGGGGATAACGTCATTCTCTTTAGAGGATGCACTATAGTACCAATGATGCTACGAGATGAGGTGTTGAAGAAGTTCCACACATCCCCTTTGGTAGTACATCTGGTTGTGGAGAAGATGCACCAGAACCTCTGACATAATTACTAGTGGACAAGGATAAAGAATGTTTTGGTGAAGTTTGTATCACGATTCCTCACATGGTAGTAAGTGAAGGTTGGGAATCAGGTACCATTAGGATTATCTCAACTAGTTGAGGTACTGGAATTGAAGTGGGATAGTGTTTCCATGGATTTCATGATAGGGCTATCACGTATGTCTAGGGGCCATGATTCAATCTTGGCGATCGTTGACTGGCTCACCTTGTCATCCCGCTTCCTACCAATCTGAGAGTAGGAATTAGTAGAGGGATTGTGACTTCTCTACATACATGAGATTATACGACTTCGCGGGGTGCCATCAGTTGTCCTTTCAGACCACGATTCTCATTTTACATCCGATTTTTGGAAGAGATTTCAGGAGGTGTACGGGACTCAACTATTCTTGAGCAATGCCTTTTACCCTCAGACAGATGGTCATATATAGCGGACCATACAAACACTCAAGGACATGCTTTGTGCTTGTGTCCTTGATTTTGGCCGCAATTGGGAAGACCACCTCAAACTGGTGGTGTTCTCATATGGAAATAGTTATCACTCCACCATCATCATGGCTTCATTTGAGGTCCTCTATGGGTGACCTTATATATCACCATTATGCTGGGAATCCCCATGGGAGTCAGCACTTAAGGGTCATGAGTTGGTATAGGATACCAAATAGAAGGTGCAGATTATCCAGGAGTAGATAATGACTGCACAGATCTAACTGATGTCTTTTGCCGATAGGAGATGGAGACCCTTGGAGTTGTTGGAAGAAGACCATTTCCTTCTATGGGTCTCTCCCCGATGAGGATTACAGAGGTTTTCCAGGGAAACATGATATCTTTGATGTTCATTGAACCATTCTAGATCCTATGTAAAGAAGGTGAGTTTGTGTTCCATCTACCCCCCCCCCCCCAGAGATTCATCGAGTGAATAATTTTTAGCATGTGTCACAGATGAGTTGGTATGTGCATTATCCATCATACGTTATCTACATGGGTGAGATGGATGTCGATGATTGGGAATCCATCATAGAGTTATTGGTAGGGATATAGGATTGACAACAGTGGGTCCTTAATGGATGGTCGATCCCTCATGTACGAGTTAGGTGGCGGTACGGGAACCTCCAGGAGAGCTCATGGGAGCCGGAGACTCTGATAAATGTTCAGTACCCCGATTGGATTCACTATATTTTGTTATAGATATTGGGGATGAAAATTCCTAAGGTGAGGAGAATATAATGACCAAGAAATTCCACGTTTGTGGATATTTATGGCACATGATTTCGAGGCATAAAGAGCCTGAAGTGGAATTATGAAAAATTTTTAAGGTACATTCAATAAATGTGTGGGTGATGAATTTTATCATGTGTAATAGTTCTTGTAATAAAAATATGTGGGAACCATTGAATCCACAACACCCTGATTCGCATAAGAGAAGCTTAACTTCCACAAGAAAATGGTTAGGCATAAAATTTAATTTGTTGTACTTTACATGAAAATAATAAAATAAATCAATGTGTTATTTTATTTAATTCCTGGTAACTATTGAGCGGTGGTGGAAGGACCACTAGGTGGTTAGAAAATTTAATGGCTGGATACACTATGTTGTGTAACCACACCATTGGGAGAATTAGTAGTTATTAGTAAAATTAATTAATGATCCTCATTTATTGTGGTGAGGGTTTATCTCCACTTTTAATCTATTTTAAAAAAGCCCAGACAAGGGTTTTTGGCATTGAATAGAGGAACCTATGATGAAGTGTCGACAACGTCTTCCACCAACGTCAAATGGAGCTTCGACATCCGTTGGAGGATTTGATGATGAGCATCAAAGGAAGTGAGCCTTATCTTTTTTCTACGACACCCTCGAACGTGGAAACATCTTCCACGTTTGCATAAACTTACAGAAAACTCAATGTATGGGGTTATTTGATTAATTCCTCCATTTAACCCATTCATGAATATTATAAAAATCACATCCCAACAAACCAATGGTTTGATCCACATTTTTTTATTTAATGCAGGATTATAAAGCTTGGTTTATTTATATGTGTTTTTATAATTAAATAATCCTTCCCATTTTATAACGCTAAGGAGGATGGTGTGGGCTTAGTAGAACAATCCATGGATTCTCCACCAATCTCGCATTGGTGGTTTTCTTCTTGGGTGACCATGAAATAATGGTCAAGGAAAATCTTCAGGCCGCACAGTGTAGGCAGTATCCCGTGGGTCTGTAGGTTCATATAGAGAAGGAATCGGACCACTGGAGCTTTGTCGATGGCACGCGGAAGCATCTCTGACGCAGAAACACCGACAATCGGAGGAGGTGGTGGCTGGTCTTTTCCGGACACATCAAAGAGTGTGGCACTCTATGGAGGAAGGTTGTGGCTTTGATCTGCAGAAGAGGGCAGAACCACGGTCTGTGGGTTCCCTAACTGACCAGTCCAGTGGGACCGGCCAAGAGGTGAGGCACCAATTGGCACCACAGATTTAAAGAATCAAATTAGGGAAGTTGTTTAGGAAGGGAGAGGACCCCCCACTCTCGGCCAGTAGGCCGAGCCATACCATGGACTGGCGAGACGCACCCATCTAGGTGGGTTAGGCCGGTCCCGTGGCCTAGCATGCTGGGTCAGACCTAGATGTTCTACGCCCAGACCATCTCTATTCATTTCGGTCCCAGTGGGTCGGTTCGGGTTAGCCTGGCCGAGTTGGGCTGTACACATACCCCTTTTTCCCTAGTTACACATAAACAGGTGTAAATCCTAAACCAGATGTCAGTTTGACAAACCATCAACAGCACCAGATCCCTTATGACGAGGTGGTCCTTTTGAGAAAATATAGGAGAGACCCGGAGAAAGTTGGACTTTGTAAGTCTTGGAATGTACCAAAATTCATCCTGGCCTTCAGCACTAAAATGCCAATAACATATAGACTGTTTGTTCAGTTGATGCATAGTCTTTTGTGATAGAACCTTCATGACATGGTGGATCATCATGATACATTATCAATGGACTTCGTGTTAGTAGAAATATGATCAATGGATTGAGGAGTAGTTCTCCAAAGTGTGCAATATACATAACCCTAGTGCTGCTTAAAACCTAATTATTACTGTCTTTTGACACTGTGTGACATGATGGTAAAATGGAAAGCACCTCTGTGTGACTTTGTAGAACCACGGTGGGGAGAAGCTCTATGTGACATGGCAGGCCCATTGTACTTGAAAGAGGATGAGTTCTCTAGCAGTTGAGGTGTTCGACGATGACACCAATGATGCTACAATTATTACCCTTGAATATGACTGTTGGTAGATGTTTTTTTCTTGTGCTTTTTGATAACGATCATGTCTTGTGTTTTTTCCTTTTTCGTATTATGATAATCCTACAGGGGTCTTAGGGTCCCTACAGAGTACTGTTATATGCACCCCTAGACTGGTTTCACCCGCTCCTTGTTGTGTCTTGTGCAGATGATGGGCATCTTTGACTGAGTCTTTAGGATCTAGGACATGATGGTGTACTAAGGTGGTCAGTGGACGTGGAGAGCTGAAGTGATGAGTTGTACCTTCCCTTCAGGTAGGATCCTTGGCAGAAGATCTTAGGGTATGTCTTCCCATTTTTCTTTATTACCATTTCAGTTGGGCTTGTATTCAGGCTCCTTTACTTCAGTATATACTTTTACACTTTATGGAAGTTTTTTTGTTGCCGGTGTACCTTTCTCCTTCCATTTTTTTTCTCGTTGGTAGTATGCACTGCCTATGTGTGTTAATGTTTTGAGGCAATGCCTTCCCATTTTTGGTAAATTCTATTCTAGTGATAGTCGCCTACCCATGGCCTTGGTAAAGAGGGCTTGGGGTAGTCACGGCACGGGCCCTGGGGGACGGGTACTGAAATAATACATCAGATTAAATCATAATATCATAATTAAATAAGGAATAAATAAAACATATCATTATCATTTGAAAAAATTTATCAATCTTGAAAAATAAAATTCAATGAAATGTGATTACGACCCAATGGGTTGTAGTCATGAAAACCCATTATGTATAAAGAAATATTCTAAATTTAACCCACTGAATGATAAATATCATGTTTATTGGGTTAAAATAATATGAATAAAGATTAATTAATGATTTTATCTATATATTAGTCATAAAATACTCTATTTAAATAAAATTAGGTGCATAAAAGAAAATGTGTCTCAAAGAAAAAAAATTATATATGATACTCTTTGTGATTTAGAAACAATAGAATAAAAAACTCATGAACGATAAGGATTATAATGCAACATAAAATAAAATTATTATATTAAGCATAAGTGCATTATATTTTAAATTTCTATTATATTCCCCACATAAATAAAATTAGTTCCATAATACAAAACATGTCCCAATGTGTGTAATTAGAGAAGAATAAATATTAATTTTTTTCCATGCTGAATTTATCAAACTCAAACCTCAAAAAAATAAAAAAAAAATAAATAAAATATTTCATAATCATGTTCATAAATATTATTATTTTAAAATTATTATTATTATTTTTCATCTGGATTAATTTATTTTTTATAACATATAATGTAAACAAGATGTTGATAACTTTAAATGCTTCGTGTATTTTTAATATTTTGAAAATTATTATCAATGATTTTAATCCAATATCATAAATAATTGATCTTTTGTAATAATAATAATAATATATATATAATTAATTTAAAAATAAATTATATCATTCCATATGTGTTGTAGTTATACGGTGTGATATTGGAATCTGTGATGACTTATTTAAATGAATATTGAAAATAATGATAATACATTAATAATATATCAAATTCATGATATGATATTTACATAAAAATTTTACAAAAACAATTTTTATAATGTATTATAATAATATTATTATTTATGTTCCTATATCAACCCATGAAAATTCTTATAGCATCATTCATATATGAGGTTAGACTGACCCAAACATGAACACCCTTCAACACGATTGGTGACTATGGTTAGGGAGGTGTTTCTATATAAATAATATCATTATAAACAATTATAATTGTATTATTGTATATTTTTTAATGATGGTCAACCATATTTAAATACTTTTTGGTAAGTAGTTATGAACTAGAAAAAATAAAAAAAATTGTTTCTTTGTGGAGGTTGTAGTCCAGCACACACATGATTTATATTTATTTGTTTTTTCATAGAGGATATAAATTGATAACAATGAATTGTAAAATTAATATAATAGAATAATTTTATAATTGAAAAATTATTACTCAAATTATTATGGTCATAATATTTTTTCAATATAATGATTAAGAAGAATAACATAGGATGGTAATAATACTTATGTTGGAGGGATGATGATTCCTTGGAATACTCCTTGGAATTTAAGGGATTGTGATTACATAGTGTGACTATATGATTATTTTAATGGGAAAGGTTCATATTTTGAGTTAAATATCATATTTTCTTGTATTAATTAGAATAGTATGTGTTTTTTTTGAATGAGCATAAGTGATTCCGTTTTATAAAAGGAAAATGACACTTTTAGAAAAACCCTTTGTATTTTAAATATTTTATGACATAATTCCCAGTTCAAAGGATCCAAATATTATAAATAATGTAGAGTGGGGTTTTTTTGGTACAAAAAAGGCACCAAATGTTTTTTTCATGCACTTTTTAAACAAGATATAAGGTTTCTTTCCATTATGTTTTTATATTTTACTCTTTTTATATTTAAACAAGGTTACTAGTTTTTAAGAATGTCTTTTATGGTTGTATTAAAAACATCAAATAACCCATCTAGACATATTTGGAAGTGATGAATCTAAATTTAACCCCCTTTTAATACAATTAAGTTATTAAATATTCTAAAATTTACATTAAATTAAAACAAATAATGTGAAAAAAATATTTTAATAGAAAAATGAAATTTTTACCATTATAGATTATAAATATTATTTAGTATTGGTTACCAATTAAATTTATCTTAATATATTAATAGTTTTGTATATAAATAATATTATATTTATGATTTATTTTATTTTAATTTAATATATTTCATATAAAATCTATGATATTAATAAAATAATGATTTTTAATAATTTTTAAAAAAATATGATTATAATTAGCATTATTCATCATAATCTAAATTTTATCCCCAAAAAAAATATTTTTCGTATTAAATAATATGAAAAATATCACCTCAATTATACAAACAATTTTATCTAGTAAAATTTCTCTGTGTAGTGAAATTAATCTTAACGTTAGTGAATGTTACTCAGAAACCCCCATTTTTTAGAGAAGTGTATTATAAGCATATATTATTATCTATATGAAAAAATTTCCAATGTAATCGTTTCTAATGAATAGTTATAATTGTTTAATGGATTGTTATGTGGACTTAAAATTAATATCGAATCTACTTTTCCTAGGTATAAATTTAATTATAGTTACAGAAGAACAATAGTTTTCGAAAAACATTACTTGAACATATAAATGATATTTCTGTGTTTTATAAATTGAAAATTTTAATTTTGAACGATTTAATTTACATTATAAATATATTTTTTTTATATCAAATTGATTTAAACAACATATATTTTATTTTAAATTTATGGTATTTGAAAAATAGGTATTTTTCAATATTCACTTTAAATTTGATTATTTTAGTTAAAATTCAACAATATAGGCTATGAGATTTTTGCTGTGATGAATTAAGAAATGAATTTTTTATTTATCTTACTTGAATTTATAAAAACAATTTACATCTATATTTTTTATGTAAAATATATAATATAAATAAAATGTAATTTATTAAAAATAAAATTTTCAATAATACCTCATATTAAAATTTTACCATTAAATGTTACAATAATTAATGGTTTACCATATTTGTTATTTTTTTAGATTTATTAAAAATGTTTTCATAAAAAATTATTACATAAAGTGTAAATGTAACACATGTTATAAAATATATTATGTATTTTAAAGGATAATAAATCATGGTATTTACATTCTAACCCCTTAAATAAATTAAAAATTCCCAATTTATTTATATTTTACTTATAGTAATAGATAATAGTGGTGAAATGATTGAGAATCCTATAGATATTATATTAAATGATATTTTATGGTCAATGTCATTGGGAAAAAATACACATATTTTCGCTAACCATTTTGTGGAGATTTATCTCATAACTATATATCTATACCATTTGGAAGTATTAAGATTTATTATTAGATAATTCAGAGTTGGGCCTAAACTAATATATGATAATATATAATTTGTTGTTTGTTTTTCCTATTCTTGAAAATTATGTGTATCCAATGTTAAGATACCCATTCCATTCTAAAAATTATTTCAAATTTTTTGGGACGGGTCATTATGATTTGAACTATATTTATATCAACAAATATAATAATCATATAACTATATATATTCATTAAAATGAAAATAAATGAGGGTGGTGAAATAATGTTTTTATAAAACATTCTAAATCAAATATGGTTTATATAACATGAATATATTAGTTAATTTATTGTAGAGGGTAAGTGAAACCTAATTAACTGTATCCTCTATGTCAATAGTCATTGTTATGGTTCGTAAATTATCACTTTGTCTAGAAAGTTTTGGATTACCAAAACCAACTCAAATTCTTATATTAGGGAATCAACTTGGATAATTCTTGAATTATCAACACAAAAGTTATTTAATTATAAGTGTTTCACATGGTTGTGTTCAACATATTTTCCTTGGTTTAACAAACCTCTACATTTTATAGTGATGGTTCGAGACTTGATTACCTATGTTACCAGAATTAATTCAACTTATAGTCTTCTTGAGGAAAATATCATGGTGCGTTTTTCAAAATTTCTGACATACAATAAATTGAACATTTTTCCTTTATCACCTTCATCACTTAATATTTCATGATACCCTTTATTTCTATATATATTGTCTTTTTTAATTTTAATATTTTAATATTTTTAATAGTATAATATTTTAATAATTTTATTATAATCCCATGGTGTTTCATTCTAAATACAATTCTAATGGTTTTTCATTTATTTAATATTCTCATTCTCCATCAGACCCATTTTCCTTCAAGATTCATCAATTACTAAAAAAACTTTTTACATATGTTAAATAAATTTAACAGTATGGATGGAAATTAACAAAATAATAAATGAATTTGAAATAGTAAAATTGATTTTTCTTTTAAAATATCATGTTAGCATGTAGTACGATTAAATCAAACTATATCAATCTTATTTTGATCCAAGATACTTTAATTTTGGTAGTCTTACGGTTCTCAACCATGTTCCACAATGTATCTAGGAAATAAACCATTCATAATGGTTTGTAAATATCATAGAATTAGCCAAATAATATCCCTTAGTGGTGTCAAACGTACTATGTAGTCAAGACTGTTATAATATCAATGGGTGAAGATTCATTTAATAGTAAATCTACCCATTTTGGTTGTATTACCCTGAGGTAAATTTGTAACAATGCATGAATCCACTTGTAGTATCTATACTGGAATTTAATACTCTGAAAACTAATCTATTCAATACATCTCTAATATTTTGGGATATTATCTTATATATAGACAAATATCTATCGTTTTCAATAAGTTTCTATGACCCTAACTACATAGGTAACTAAACTAATTTAAAAAAATAACAAAACCCTTATCTGACACCAAATATAGAAACCCATAATAAAATTGACATAAAAAGTTCATCATTCCCAGGATTTAAATTATAGATCTCCCTAAAATCCCAGAACATATTTACTTTAAAGTTTATTATTTTGGAAATTAGCTAGACATGTAATTTATATTATTAAACTTATTTAAATTTGTCCATAATCTTGATCTTATATACCCTTCTCTACAATTCTCAAATGATATAATCATCCCCATAACCTAGAGATTTAAATCATAAGAAATAGGTGAGCTCAAAATTGTAGTATGGGGAAAACAAATCATAAGATTAATGAAAACATGAGGATGACATAAATATCATAATAAATGATAAAAATACATTATATGATAATCATAAACCATTTTATAGTAACAAAATTGATTAAAAATATCACTAAGAAAGAATAAATGATAAAATGTGGATCCAAACACTACTCAATAGTCAAATAACATATACACAATATACCGAAGTGTGTAATAATTTTAAAAATATGACATATTCGTGAAAACAGGTATTTAAAGAAAATGAAATGCATCATGAAAATTTAGTATAACATTATGAACAATTTGATAATATAGAATACCAATAATCATTGAAAAATATTGTGAAAAGTGGTTTCTATATTATTTTTAAATAACAAATTATGAAAAAATAATTCTACTTCTCATTAAGACAACAAACATCTTGTCAAAGATTACCACATCTAATTCAAAAAACAAACTTATAAAAGAAGATTCATATATCTCATTAATTTAGTATTTCATAACATAATGTTTTATAAAACCATAATCAATTCATTATTGGGGATATATGAAACTAACTATCATTTACTATACCTATTTTTTCACTTAAAAATATTAAAAATATATATCATAATGAACCCATGGAAAAAGAATGGGTTTCTTAAACTTTTCAAACACACCACATTATATGAACTTAAAAAAGCATAGAAAATAAAACCTTTTATTTTATAAAATAAATCTAATCTTAATGAAATATATGGGGTGATAAAAACATTACATAATTAATGATAAATCTTGGGGGGTAAATATAATTAAAAAAACGTTCCTAAAAAATTTTAAACAATTACATTATGAAAAAATTTGTGAGTGCAAGGTGAAGAACATTTTAAACCTTGCTATAAATTGTTTAAAATAAAAATTTTCAATAATGGAATATTGGTTATCAAAATACAATGGATGTCTTGTGATAAGACTTTTTATTTAGAACAGATGGAAAAACCTTCTGAATATTTTCATGGAACCCTTTTGTAAACCACATCATTAAAAGGATAATGATTTCATTGTAATATAATTAATAATGGCTATAAAAATGACCATTACATATAAAAATAATGTTATTTTCTATAAGTTAAAGGAGAACATTGTTTCGGATTTAAAATAATTAATTTTTAGTAAAAACACATTAAAATAAATGGTAATTATTCTTAAAAAATTTTATTTTCATGAAACAAATAAATTTTATAGGAAGAATAATTTATTGTAAAAAATAATTTCCCTATAAAATAAGGTTTAAATACAACATAAAATTATTATAATACATAATAGTTCAATATTTAAAGATAATATCCAAATATTATTTTTATGACCAAATAATTATATATGAGTAGTGAAACACCCTTGTGGCTTTAGAAAAGTTCAAAATTGAACCCTTTAAAAGAGATAGATATTTAATTTTGTGTTCAAATTACATAAATAAAGATAAATTGATGATATTATATATCAAATATTCATTATATGCACCATCAAAAATAAATTATGTCCATAATAAATAGATCTCATAGAAAGAAAAATTTGACATCAACCCATTAAAGTTTTAAATGTTTTTGAATCAAATCCATTTGAAAATGACGTATTTATTTTTAGAATAAAATATAATGAATTAAATAATATTCCCGAAATTATATATAATTTTTTTATATACACTACATAAATACATGAGCTACATAATACAAAACAGGACTCAAAGAGGGGAATTTGAGGTAAAAACTCTTTCCTCATTTCCCTGTTTAGTTTATCACATTCAGATATCTTATAAAAAGTTAGTATCATATTTCATTACCACACATATAAATAATACCCTTTTATAATCCTATTTTTAATTTTTAAACAAGACTACATTGATATTTTATGTCTTATTATAACCATCAGGTGTTTATAATTTTAACTATTTTATGCATGTCTAATAATGTTGGTGTCATTAACTATCCTTGGATAAAATGTTCATTATTAATATATAATTTAGGATAATTTAATATCAATATATACATATGTATATTTTAACTCTTTTTAAATATTTAATAAGTCTTTTAGTTTTTTTCAGGATAATTGAATTGATGTTGGAATATTTTCTTGATTTTTTCAAATATAATGTGCATTTAATAATAATTTTAAAAACTAAAATAATATTTCAAGAACTGTATGCCAATAATGATTTTATTATTAAATTTTAATAATATTATTTTTTATTTTACAATATTCATCCATGCTATATTTTTATAGCATCATTCATATATGTGGATAAATCGATGCCGAGTTGAATACACATTAACTTGATCGGTGATTGTGTTTTTGGAGGTTCTTATTTTGAAATAATATCACTATAAAAGAACGATAATAACATTATTTTTGATTTTGATCTTTATTTTAATACGTATTTATAAATAATTAAAACATACAAATTAAAAAATAACAATTCCTCATAGAGGTCGTAGTCCGTGCACACATACATGATTAACACTACTTTATATTTATATGTGAATAGAAATGAATACCTAATGGTTATATAATTAATATAGAAATATATCATTATAATGAATATATTGAATTAATTTTATTTTTGTATTGACAATATATATATTGAATAGTTCTATTAAAAAGAAAAAAAATGAATGGAATAATACATACGTTCAAGACTCGATCATTCCTGGGAATACTCCTTATAATTGAAGGGAATATTATAACATAATTTAGATACTTTTTTAATTAAATTGGATGTGGTTATACATAAGGGAACATAGACATGTTTCATGGAATAATTTGATTCAGTGGTTTATATTGAAAACGGTGCATGTAGTTCCCTTTTATATTGAAGAAAGGGGTCCTATTGGAAACACTTTTTATATTTTAATAATTCCATTAAACTATTTTGCGGTCAATATAACCAATGTTTTATAAGAATAAATAATGGGATATTTTTTTATATATAAATTTTAAACCATGTGTTTCATCACATGTTCTTGCAATTTTAAGGGATTTTTACCAATAAGTTTTTATTTTTGAGTATTTTACATCTAAAATGTGTAACAAGTTATTAACTAATTGTATGTTTTATTAAAAATATAAAATAATTGAAATAACAAAATTCTGGTGTGATGGAACTGAATTTTTCTCCAATTTATTCTAATTGAATTACTAAATATTATAAAATTTACTTCTAAAATAAAAATGATAATCTTTAAAAAAATAGTAGAAAATCAACATTTTATCGTTATGGATTTATTATTATATTTAGGTTTGATTTCCAATTAAATTTATGTAAAACAATTAGTCATGTGTTTTTAAATCATATTAGTTTCATTATTTATGGGATTTTAAGATATTTTATTTTATTTAAATTTCATTACATTAATAAAACATATTTTTTAAAAAAAAATAACCAAAAACATGTTAATTAGAATTAAACCTAATAATAAATATTTTATAACCAAAAATAAATTCTCATGTATCAAGTAATATAAAAATTAATTTATTAATTATAAAAATCATTTTATCAGTTTAACTTTATATATGGTTGGAAATTAAACAAAATATTAAGGCATGTGACACATAAGAAATAATTTTTCAAATAGTGCATTATTAAGGATAATATTTTTTATATAGGATAAAATTATAAATGTTATTTATTTAAATTATATTTACATTATTATAATTATTTATGTGATAACTTGTTCACATTATTATAAATCAAAAACCTAATTACAACATGTACAATTTTATTTATTGAATCAATCAAAAACATTTTCCATAAATTGTTACTTCCTTTTTTAAAAGGATATTTGTGGGTTTTATACATTGAAAAAAATTATTTTTAGATGAAATTTTTTAATTTATAAATGTCTTTTTATATAACAATTAATTATAATATATTTAATTCATATAAAAATATGGGTATATTAAAAATTGATATTTCTCACTATCCCCCTAAAATTATTTAATTTAGAAAAATATAAAAAATATGTCCCATTGTAATTTTGTTTTCTAGATTTCAAAACAAAATATTACATTATAAAATACAAATAAATTTTTTAAAAAAATTAACATCTTAAAAAAATAAAAAATATAGATAATAAGTGATTTATAGAAAATAACCTTTTAATGTGAAATTAAATTACTTATTTACATTATAAATTTAATAACTAATAATGGTAAACCCTCATAATGTTTAGTATATATTAATTAATAAATATTTTTAATATATTTTTTCATATTTATATTTGGTGTAGTGTGTGACATAATTTACAGAACATACTATGTGTTTTAAAGGTTCCAAAATCATAAATCGTTATATCCAATAATATAAGTAAGCCACAATTTATATATCCCCTACTAGTCACAAAACTCAATCCAAATGTTGAATCATTTTTTTCATTATCATCCCTATAATTACTAGTACAATAGGTATTATTCTCTTACTAATGTTCAAAGGCTTTAGAATCATTATATTCTCTCAATAAAACAAAAATCTATCAAATTCCTCAAGATTCTATTGTAAAATGTTCACGAGTTATCTCAACAAATCACAACTCTTTATTCTTTAAAAACAACACTTTTATATTCATAGAATCATGAATAAAAAACTGCATATTTGAAATAAAAAAATATTTGATCATTATATACTCTCTTTTACATCATTCAAAAGGTATAATTAAATCTCATTAAAATATTCTTTAATCATCGTCAATAATTTTCATTTAAATCAACCAATGATTTTGGGAAGTAAATTCTTTTAAATCACTGTAAAAACCACTTTATATAAATAATTTTATATTTTATACATATGTGCATGAATGCATCCAATTATTACACGTATTATTATTACATTGTAATGGATCTTAATATGGTCACCCAAAAAAAACATGTAATTTTAGAACTCATTTCCATCCATAGGAAAACCTTTCATTTTAAAATATCGCAAAAACAACCGTTGATAATTCACTATTATGTGGTCTCAACTTCGTGTCACACCTCCCTACATCATGGTATATATTTATTCATTGTGCTGAAACTCAAAAAAAACCCACATTGTCTTGAATCGGTTAATTATTCATCCCAACAGAAATCATGGTCAATATTTTACCATGATAATTAATCCTTCAAGATCCATGTTGTAAAATCATCTATATTTTTTGACATTTTCTTTGGAATCTGATGTTTTTAAACTCTTAATTTCTTAATTATGATATGAATTTTAATTTCATAAAATCTCCCTCGATGTATTAATATGACATAATTCTTTAAGATTTTAGAATACATATTATATCAACTTAATATGATGGTTATAAGTCTTTTGATGTAGAAAATACTTATTATCATCAAAAAATCATACAATATATCTCAATGTCAAATAATGTGTAAATAAGTGATATAATTAATTATTAGGATCCTAATTCATATTCAGTTATGATTTATGATCTTGATACGCTCACAATCATATTAGTAAATTCATACCCTCAATGGAAATTCCAATTCTCTTTCCTTGTCTCAAATGAATATAATCAACACAATGTATTATGATCATCCGAAAGTCATCTAATACCACCTAATT
The DNA here is from genome assembly GCA_963277665.1 of Viscum album. Taxonomy (NCBI): domain Eukaryota; kingdom Viridiplantae; phylum Streptophyta; class Magnoliopsida; order Santalales; family Viscaceae; genus Viscum; species Viscum album. Next base: position 1,627,748,829 of record OY728146.1, on the reverse strand, counting down.
CTTAGGATATTGGACTATGTTATTTTTAAAATTCCGTCTTTATAATTCCTAAAATATTCCTCTAATATATAGAGTATGTAAATAATTTAAAAGACAAAATCCATGTTATTATAGGAAGTTCTTCAACCTAAATCATAACATTCCCATAATTTCCCTGAATATCATCACACCAATTACCATAATTAATTTTCCACCTTTCCATGAACCTCCCCACAATATTACATTATATTATAGCCTCAAATATCATTTTTTATTTGATAATAACAATAACTCATTTAAATTATGGACTTGGATTCATTATCAAGAATAACATCTCATGCAAACCCAAGAATCAGTAACAATCCTCCATGAATCACCCTCATATTCCTTCACCAAACACAGATTTATTCCTTGAAAGTAAATGAAACGCTTACTAAGGAACTTAAATAAAAAACTTCAAATGTAATGGAACTATTATTTTAAAGAACCTCCTTTTTTCCAACCAATCTAATGACATATCAGAAATGGATCAATATTTTAGAACCAATTATCACTGTTTAAATAGTCAAATAAGTCTTTAATCCATGAGTGTGATTATTCATTTTTTACTCTAGATAGGTGAAATATCTTATAATTTAAACATATATAAATGTTATAATTTTCCTTTTTTTTCAAAAACTACTAGATTCCTTAAATGTGGCACTTCGGGTCGAATGAATCTAGTCTATAAAAGAGAATTTTTTTTAATCCATATATATATATATATATATATATATATATATCACTGTCTCAAATTAATCAACCTATACGTATAAATATAAATTTATAAATATTTAGTTTCACCTCTATATTGAACATGATTTCTGTTTGAGGTATTAATATCACATCTTATTCAAGTAAAACATCCAAAAACACCCATAAATCTTTCAAAAATTCATCTATCAACATCTCTATTGATCCTAATACAAATACATATAACATAATAAAATAGGTTCCAAATTTATATATTTTTTGAGACACCCTAAACCAAAACTCCAGGGTCATGTGCTAAAAACACATACATTAAAAATTGGATTCAATACCATATGAAATGAAAAATGATAAAAATGATTATATATTATTATATCCCCAATTTTGTAACATTACATATCTTAATAATATCACAGACTCAAAACCCAATGGTTTATTGTATTTAGATATTAGCATCATAAGGATCCTCATTCACATAACTACTTCTACATATCTCATTATGATTCTATATAAGTCTTCATTCAACACATAATCATACATATAATTCCTTTAGTAAAATGGAACCCAAAGAAGGTGATAAATTAATTTCCTAATAATGGAAAAACGTCTTGATAAGTCATCAATTTATAGAACTATATTGTTTAATAAAACATTGTCACGAGAGAATATCTAATTAATATGAACTTGGAATATTTAGATTTTTCTACAGGTAATAATTGAAATTCATTTATTCTTAATAATAAAATATAAACCGTGGTAAAAGAGTGTGGCAACTTGAGGTAATAAACATTGTCCATAAGTAGTAATAAATGAAATTTACATTGAAATGTAAAATAAGAATAAGCTTAGTAAATCATAATATTTTTGACATAGCCAACATCATCGACTCTATACAAATTCCTATGGACATATATAACTATATTAAATCAACACTCGATCATGTTAACATCGTTATCTAAATAAATTCTTCCCAAAATATTGAGAACATGGAAAACCACATAAATATCATGGTCAATATTGTGGACATATCTAACCATATCATACCCACACTCGATATTTTGAGTATATATAACCACATATGTTCCATGATAAATATTATCAACATATCTATGTGGATAAATTACCCAAAAAATATTTATATTTTTTGATATATGTAATATCTTGGACCTGATTCCCACAAAAGTAACCAAACATGGCTTGTCATAAGACATTAATCATGCCACCCTATTTCATAGAGGCAAATGATAATAATAAAGGGTCCTTGATAGTGTGGTGGGGAGATTATACCCTCATGACCATACTATCATAACATTGATAATGAATGAATAAAAATTATTTGTTCAATGATAAAAAATAGATCAATAAAGGTAAATAATTGAGATTGTAATAATACATCAATCCAAAAGTGGCGCCATGTACAAATGATGATTATCACATGGAGATATAAAAAATTCAGGAATATTTATATATATACTTATATCAACAAGAAAAAAGTCCAATAAGGATATCTCCAATATCCCCATGAGCTAAGTCCTAATCATTCTCCCCCATGATCACATGCTATAAATAACTATGAATCCAATATTGGATACTTTCCCTTATCCCTACACATATACATGAATTCTATCTGGGAACCAAATGGTTTCCCATGAAGGGTGTAAGATATACTCATTAAGCCACTAACAATGGAATCTACACGGATCCATCCCATGAATATAAAATTGGATGTGTGATGATATATAAATAGTCATTAGAATAAAATATGTGAAATAATAATCAAATCAGGCTTAGAATCCTCAGGGAATTCCCTGAAAACCGTTAATGTTTCAAAACATGTTTGGAATGTATGAATAAGGGACCTTTATGATATAAGGATCTAGCATGTATAACCAATGGACTCAAGTTTATGGTGTAAAAAAATATGAACCAATGTGAATCCATGGAATCTTATTCATAATTATATTAAAGAATGATAGAATAAGAATCAATATTTTATTAACATTATAAGTTAGATCCATCTCACAACACATAAACCGTGTAGCCTAACTAAGGGGTATACATGATGAAATACACTTCATATGTGTCAATCCAAGTCCCTGGATCTATTCTACAGTAAATCCCAGGATAATAATGACATGGTCCCATTGGAAAAATCCATGGAACCTCTAATATAAATATATTATCTAACACGAAGGAGTGTATTCCAAGAATTATAAATATCTAATGATGTGTCATGTGAATCATCGGTACTACACTAATTAATTCACATATAATTAAACATTTACCAAATTACAATGTGATAATCTCCCTTGTAAACATACCTGGTGAATTGGGGTGGCATATTTTAAGTGCTCGAGGCATCCCCTTAGAAATCAGAAGCTGGATTATCTTTTACCACTTCGATAATAAGAAGAAAATCTATTGTAGTGATAATGACCATGCATTTAATGAAAAAACCAAGTCCATGTGATAACCATGAAAATTCATTCACATTATACAATTAAATTACTTAATTATTAATTCAATAAAAAAAGAGATATATAATGGGTCATACCATTAATAATTGGATTTAAATTTAATAATATCCAATAAAATATTACATAATTCATAAACAATATTTCATCCATTAAAATTAGTACAATCATTTAAAGAAGTCAAACTAAACCCCTTAAAGGTTATTTTAGTTATTAATATATAATGTCAACATATTAAAATTCATAGGAAACTCATTTGTTTGAGACAATTAGGTCATTGACCTCCAATGATAATAAAAGGGTGTCGTAAGTCATTTTGATATAAAATCGTACAAAAAATTTAAGTATAATATATTTTTGTTGTAAAGATCAGGTGAAATTAGCACACAACCCAATTAAGAAAATTATAAATCAATGAGACATGAGTTAAATATCATAGACAACATACCTTATAGTGTTAGATGAAAAAATTCCTTGAATCGGCTTCCAAATCAAAGCATAATGATAGAAAACAAAGAAATAAAAAATATCTTGAAAATTTGGAATATTACCTCGAACCAAAATATATCATTAAATAGAAAGATAAATTAATAAGAGAAGGTAACAGATCTAATATAGTATCATTGTAGATCCAACATGATAGATGGAACTTGATTCGAATACTGATCAAAGAAGAATGATCAAATCTTTGGTGAGGAAACTAAAGCACACTCCAATGATGTTAGGTGATGTGCATATAGAAAAATGAGAAGTATAGGGGGAAATTATAAATAATGGATGGAAAATCATAAATTAATCCTACTTTAGGATGATTCATAGATTTTCAACATGATTAAAAAATTAATTCTCTAACTATGAGATACTCACATTCAGGGATCCCCCTCACACATTAAAGGTTCATGGTTAGACTACATTTCTGTAGCTTGTGAAAATTCCTCTACAATTGTCCAAAAAAAATTTGATGTCCATTTGGTCTACGGTTCATGGTTTTAAAAACCATCTGACACCCGCAATGGATTCATGTTTTTATGTGAATGATAATCACTACTTGTTTGATAACTATAAACCTCCTTTTTTCTTCCAAAAAGGTGTGGTTCTATGTTCTAAACAATCCTCAGATTCTCCTAAAAATTCTTTATTACACAAGGTATTCATATTAGGACACAACCAAACATTTAAACATCAATTAAAAGGTTATTGATCTTAGTTATAAACTAATGTTTTATAATATAAAAAATATCCAATATATTATAGTGATATATAGGATCTCAATCATAAATATATGTACAAACATGTGACTTGTGAAATCAATAATATTTTATATCATGAAAAATCCAAGGCAATAGAATGTGTTTCAAAACATTTCAAAACAGTATCATATTAAATGACATTAAGAATTACAGCACGTTACACAAAAATTCAATATTAAAAAATATGTATTTGAAAAATAAATTTATAGTTTGAATCATACTAAATAATAATATAGTTCATATAACTTTCCTTTTTAAATAAAAAAATATAATCCAAATCATAAATATTGTTTTCATAAAACGTTTTTAACATTATCTAAACAAAGAATATAATCATCACTTCCAAAGTATATTTTGAAAATTTGAAAGGAAAACATTTTAGATCATTATTTAGAATGAAATATTAATAATAGAGACATGAAAAATACATAATGTTTTTCGTGTAATTTGGTTTAGAAGATAATACATATGATTATGAAGGTAAAACCTTTAAAATTTTAAAATAATTTTAATGAAACTAACCTTTTAAAAACGATTATGAGACATGATTTAAAAACATGATAAATATGAATTGTAATATAATAATAGATAAAATATATTCTAATTTAAAAATAAAAAAAGAAAAACATGTTGGGAAATAAATAAGATTATTATGGATGAAAAATAGTCTATTAAGAGGATGGGAATTATTATTAAGGATGTTATAATTTTTTCTGAACAAAATTTAAGAAGGAAGACTATTTTATTTAAAAATATTATCTGCCCAAGATATAAATATAAATTAACACATTAAAAAAACAATTTAAAATAATAAAAACATTGAATAATGTAGTTCAAGAATGAAGCATACAACTCAATGACATGGAGTTAATTAAAAAACCATTACATCTTAGGTGAAATTTTAATCATCAAACCCTAAAAATATATCATTTGATAGATTTATAAATCCAATGAATTTTTTGAATTTTTTGATAAATTTTAATCTATATAAAAATATATAAACTACACCAAATCTATCAAGTGGTTTGAATAGAATATATATCAAGGAAAGGAAATTAAGATGATAAAAACAATAACAGATATAATAATTTATGAAGTAATAAACATTTGAAAACTGGTTTATAGGATATAAATGTAAATTCAATTTAAAGAAATTGTAAATAAAAAATAATACAATAATAGGGTATAATTAACGTAATTACTGTAATAGAGTTCCAGAAGAAAACTTATAACACAAGGAATTGAAATTGAATTAGAATAAATTTTACCTAAACTCTCGACATCCATCATAGAACTTTAACATCTTGAATGAAAATATTAACTACATTAATAAGTAATTTTGGAAACATATTATTTTATATTACATTTTCATATTATTTATTTATAATCATTCATTAAATATTTACAAGTTAGTTTTTGATTATTTTCATCACCTGATGTTTATATTCATTGTCATTTATTACAAGATTCATATTATGGATGTTGATACCCATTCATTATTATGAAATTTATAGTTTTTATATAATTTAATGTGACATAATATATGATTCATAATTATTTGTAGTTTTCTAATTTCATTCCATGATTAATTTAGTTCTGATTCTTAAAGATATAATTGGTGACTAGTGTGTTTCGGTAAGTCTTAATGAACGGAAGGTGACATTTAATTGATGAGTTATATTTTAATATTATTGTTCCAGAACGATTATTTATATATTAAAATAATATTATATCATTAATAAATTTTCAATAATAATCTATGATAAAAAATTATGTCATCATTTATGTGGGTAGTTAAAAAAACCCAAATAAGAACATGTTATAAAATATAGATGATTATAGAATGATTTTATTATACTATAATAATTAAATAAGAATAAAAATATTTATATTATTTCTTAAATCAATAAATACTAGTTTATAATAGTTAAATTAATAAGGTAAAATTTCAAGATATTAATTTCTAAGAAGAAATGTTTTTCCTCTTTGTATTCACATTTTAGACTATCAAATTTTCAACGGTCACATATAGTTAAAATTATTAATAAAATAAATAATTTATATTTATTATTATCAAATTAATTTTCTAAAAATAATATCTTCTCACTAATACTATTTTTATAAATATCTATGAAATGGGGTGACAAAAAAAACAGATTGTTTATGAAGGTGGCATCCCACACATAACATGAGGTACATTTTCATTTTTCAAATGTAAAACAGGAAAGTAAAACAAATTTATTCCATTAATTTAAGAAAACATTATTATAAAAAAATAATATTCATATAATTATATTATTAATTATATTGTGGTTTTTTAGGATAGATATAGAGAAGAAAATTTTAGGGTCTGCATATAACTCACGTCTAGAACAGGGATATTTTCATGAATGACTTATAAAGAATGAAGGTCATGGGACATGTAATTATATCAAAGGGATAAGAAATGTTGAGTAATATTATATAAAAGGTAATATTTTTGTGTTTTAAATAATAATTCTATTATATGGATGTGATTTAAGTGGGTGTAAGTGCTAATTATTTATAGTTGAAAAAGATAAATGTTTCCTCTACAAATAATGTTTGGTAAAGTTAAAGATAGAAAACGTGGGATTTCTATCAGTTATGTATATAAAGGATTCTGAGACGTGTAGGTATCACTATCCAACTAAAAAAATGCCTTATATAATTTATATGTTTCAAATTTCAATATCAAAATTTGTTTCACTTAAAGTTACTTCTTTTTACCCTTATTAACAATAATTATGTTTTTATAATGGTAATATTTTTTTTAAAAAAAATTCTAATATGATCCATCTTTCATAATTTCTACATCAATATTCTAAATTTATATTCCATTTAATCTAATTGAATTTCTATATATAGAAAAGTGAACTTTTTAATTAAAACATATTATATATGAAAAAGACATTATTTAGAGAAATGTATTTTTATACATTATGTTTTTTCTCATTTCCTATCACTAATGAATTGAATGAGTGTTAAAATATTTTTCAATACTTAAAGAAATATTATATTCCTAAAATGAGATCAATAAAAAAAATTTAAACACAATTTTCATAAGTTTTATAAATATAATTATTTTGAAAATAACTATTTTACCTTGGTAACTAATATTTACTATGGTAACATATCTTCATGTTAAAAAGGAAAATAATTCTATTAAAAAATTGATATGATAAATAATATATGAAAAAATAATTGAAATGGTTTCTACTATTGATTAATTTTTATATGAGTTCAAAAAAAATATTAATGTAGTGAACTAAATTTTTAAGTATTGTTATTAATTTATTAGTTATTTATCTATTTTAATCGAAATTTATTGATACATTTTTATTAAGAATAATTTTTTTATTTAAAAGTATAAATAATTAATGAATTTAGTTACATGTTATATATAAATGATATTTTATATTGATAAATACATGTTTATATATGTATGATATAAACCTTAAAACCCTCAGGATCTCCATATAAGTCATAAAGATTAGATAAGATGTGGTTGTTGTTAGTGGTTTTGACTCAATTAGTATTGATCTTTTTGTGATTTGCTTATTCTTGATCTTCTTCGAAAAATGAATTCTTTAATGAAAAACATGATTGAGTTTTCCTTTGGATGGTCTAGGGAAAACCCTAATTATGGTACCAACAATCCATGCTCAGATAAATGGGTTATGTATGTAAAATCACATCTAAATATTTTTATTTTCTTTGACACTGTATTTTGGTTTGATATTATTTTAACATACTCTTATAACAACTAATTCCAAATCTACATTATAATGGTTACATATTAAAACATGTAATTTTCTATTAATAAAAAATATCATGGTTTATTTTTGATTTATTTTTCATGGGGATAAAGTTAACAAACATATAATTTAATTATATGGAAATATATACTTGATTAATAGGGTGTTAAAATCATATTAATGTTATATATCCGAAATATCTATCATATTACATCTATTTTCACTATAGTGAGCCACCATTATCATATAATAAATAATTAAATCTTGTATCAAATGTAAATAATCTATGATATGTATCATAAAAACTGATGCATATGTAATATGACAATGACACATTTCATATGATATTTCGTTATCACTAGTTCACAACCATAGATCATCTCAATTTACTTTTATTTGTCCCCTATTAGAGTACGTAACTCAAGTATTAAATGGATTGATTTCTTAGATAGCACTATAATCTTCATTAATATAGGTCTAAAAAATATATAAACTTGAAACAGCTAATATAGTGGCATTCTCTAAGAATATATAGTTCATACCTCCCAAATAAATAGTTCTCTTAGTTGATATTATTTTACTGTAACAAAATAACCATGACTGGGTCCTCTATCAGGTTTTATTACCACCTACCAACCTGTTCCTCGAATCATTCAATTTTTCTAAGTGATAAGGGATATTCTTGGATTTACCTACATAATGAAAATAGTGAAGATATGATCCATTTAGTAATATTATCATTAATTTGTAAACAATCAATATAGATATTTCAATTGTGGGGGCATCCCATCCAATATCACAGTGTACTTCTGAAAATGTCATCCTCTATAATTTTATAGACACATATGCTACTAATATTTTCTTAATCCATATAAATAATTAATTTTCAATATTCCCTATATATAAAAATTTTGGGTTTTCAACACAATACTAGTGAGTAAACATTCTATTTATCCATAGGAAAATGTTTTAAAGGGATTATATTTTTCTTGGATTTTTATTTGAGAATATAGTAAAATGAAAGGGAGATGTAATTGGGATAAAATAAAAAAATAGTATATAGATTACCAATAATATAATATAAATCCAATGTAATTATCTAATCTATAGTGGAATAAATTTATTGTTTAGAATAAAATCTACTAATAATTTTTATGACTCTCAATAAGACATTTTTATTTATTAAGAAATCATCACTACTTTGAGAAACTCTCTCAATATTCCCCCATGACCTCCTAACGAAAATGAAGAACCCCATAATATTTTTAGAAAATACTTTTTTTGAGAAATGAGATATACCATAAGTGAAATTTTATATCCAACTACTTTATAATATTAGGTGTTGTTCCTTGGGATTATTAATTTCATGTAGGTGTTGTAATTATTCACCTTTAAGTTTGTCACCCCTCTATATTATCCATGTTATGAGAAATTTTTTTATACCTTGAGTTATTTTCTTAAATATAATCTCCTCTACATTACCTAGGGATATTTTATAGATTCTTAGGCCTTCTATGAAATTCAACTATTTAATTATCCCTCACACACATAAGGAATCCATCTAATATACTTAAGATATACAATAAGGTAAGGTGGTTGAATCATATTAATGAAAATCAAAATAAATTTAAAAAATAAAATTACATTAAAAATAAATTACCACATTAAAAATATAAATACTAGTCAAGATAAAAATGATATTAATATATGATAGTAAAAAATTGTAGAATAAGGATTACTGATTACATGAGGAAAATAAGAAAACAGTAAATGATTAATGATGTTATCCTTCTACTTGTTCAAGAACATTATAAATCTCTTCTTAGTTTAAAAACACTTCAAACTCTTTTCTAATGACTATTATGGTTCTGTAGTTGAAAAAATTATTATCGTCACCTCTATCATTTCATTAGTAATAGGAAAAAATCCCATGTCCTGAATCAACCGTAGTCACTTTTTAATTGAGATCCTGATTCAACCCATGAAAAGGATCAAATGTTATTACCTATCTCTATGGGATGGAATGCAGTTCCAAATAATCAAAACATATAAAATTATGAATGATCTTTGTCTAATAATAGTAATAAACTAATAGTGGAATTCTATAAGATCTAAATCATTGTGTGACCATTCATTTTTTATTTATTAAAAATATAGTCAAAACAATTTTACGAAAGACACGGGTTCTAAAAATTTCAAATCTATAATTAAAAATAGTGATATCATTATTTACATAACATAAACATTAAGAAAAAATAAAACTAATAAAATAAAAACACATACCTCTAAAAACACTAACTAGATATTATTTAAATCATATTCATCAATAATATGCATAATCAACTAAAAAATAATTTAGTGGCTGCTAAAATAATTCATATATACCGATATATGAAACTTATTTAGTTATGATGGAATTTATGTAATTCCAATTCCATTTTATGGCATCTTATAGTGAACTAATAATGTCATCTCTAAAAACTCAATAAAAATGTAATTTGGGTTTAAGAATAATAGTTGTATGTAAAACCCATTTATTAAAACAAACCCATAAATAAATTGTATACTTTTTATACATTTTAGTGAAAAAATTATCCTTTTTAAACTAATTAATTGTAAACATTATATTAATTTTTTTTAACATTTTAAATCTAAAATCATGACCACCTCACAAATTGAAATTTTATGTCTTCCCACATTTTATATTATTCATTATAATTCACTATTGAAACATTTATTACATTATAAAATATTCAAATAAATGAAATAATCCATTTAAAACATATGCATAATAAAATAAAAAAAACTCGTTATATCCTCAAAATCAAGTAAAAGTTACAAGACTATCTTCTATGATGTTCATATTACAAAAAATAAAACACCAAGGGTTTTAATATAAGAAATTAGACCCATTATAATTAAATGAAAAAAATTCATTAAGGTATTAATTACGAACGTCAAATAAACCATGTAAAACTCATTCATATTAAAACCATTAATATCAGGAATAATCATTTCATAAGATAAACTGATAAAATTAAGAAAAATTAATAATAGAAAACACATCCAAACTGCACCTTTTTAGGATACACAGTCCGTACGCAAATTCTACAGCTTCTGTACCATACAAATATAGATCATTGGTTCATATTACAACTTAAAATATAGTATTTTACCCATATTTTAGATAAAAAAAACTCCTGAGTATTATAACACATTCATATCTTCCCTTATAAACTCATATTTTATTAATGAATGTGATGGATAGACACTCCTTCATTCTAATATCTTAATATCTAATAGTTTATAATCTATATACTATGATTCCTAAAATATCACAAAAAAATAAGTATTTGATACCCTTTTTTCAGGAAGTTACCCAGTTCAACACTCAATAAAGAACCAAATCCATCCCATGAAAAGTCTTGAATATCATTCTTAATCCTCACAACCAATAATATGATTTCGTGGCATCAAAACATATCCATGCGAGATTTTGTTTACAAAATTGTTAATAAAAACATATAGATGAATTCTATTAAGGATATAGAATGGTTTAACAAAGCAATGAAATATAATGAAAAACCAATAATTAGTTATTCATTTTAAAATGAAACTAAAAATAGGAAAAATAAATAAATATTCAATATAATTAAGAAATAACTAAAATAAGAATAGATCATAAGATATAAATGGAATGATGAAATGGTTGATAATTACATAATCAAAAAATTAATAAAATATCTCAAAACAACAAAAGGTGATATCTACATAGACTAAGGAAAAAATCCCTCCCAAAAAACTTTCATCCATATAGAGTTCCCCAAGAGGAGTCCAAAATATGGATCTCCTCAATACCATAATCTGAACCTTCAAAATTCACAGCATCTATAGACCTAAGGTTGTGTAAGTAGGGTCTATGAATAGACACACCAATTGTATTTCACCCATGAGTCTGTATATTTCCTATAATTAAAAAACCCTAAATTCTAGTCTCAAATACAGTATTTTAAAATTTTATTTTCATTAAATGTAGAAAATAAATCATTAACATTCATGAATATGTTTGTTAGAAACCAAAAAATTCATTAAGTAAGTATCAAAAAAGCACTTTCTTTAAAATCATTAAAAATAGCCTTTTTAGAAAATATCTCTTTCAATACACCTTCTAAAGAAAAACTAGTGGAGGAAAAAAGATATTTTTAGTGATAAAATAAAACACTATAAAATATTTATACAGGTATATGAAGACAAAAACATAAATAGTAAAAAAAGTTAGATACCAAAGATATAATAAAATAATGTAAAAATATATAAATTTTTAAGAAAAGGTATAGAAGAATAAAAATAGAGAATGGAGTAATTCAAATATATAATAGGATATCACTAGTATTGAAGGTCAAAATGCAACCAATATTATGTATTAAATAATAATTAATTAATTAATATATACTAATGTGAAATCCAGAACATTATGTTAAACTGTTATTAATATATTCAGGTAGAACCATTAAAAACCTATCCATTATATTTTGTGATTGTAACCTTTATACTTTATATAATCTATACTCAATGGTGGAATAACCCATAGATAGGGAATATCAAATACAATTTTATGAAATTTAGTGCTTAAACATAACTAGAATAGAAAGAATCTCTTAATCTCTCACTAAGATTCCTTGGATCCCCATTTAGTTAGAAATATGAGGCACACTAACATTTTCTATATATCAAAAACATCATATTTAATAATCACATAATATCATATTCCAACATCTTCTCATCAAGACACCTTCTTACAATGTATAATTTAGATCATTTAAATATTATATAGAACTATAACACAGTCACATAAATCCCGAATCTCATATATAATATTATAAGTTTCGGCTTTAAATGATGGTGCATATCATTTAAGAAAAAAACAATTAAACTATGTAATTGTGTTTTGGGGTTTTAACTGGTAATAATATAATAATTTATAAACAAATTCCATCAAACAGATGATTAATGTAAAATCAAAATAATAATACCTCAATCCCTTAATTCTCTAAAAAATAAATCATTTAAAATAAATAAACATAATAAAAATATATAAATTCATTAAGAAATACCTCCTATATATTTTATCATACACTTATCATGTGTATTCATTGGATAAGAAACAAATATAAGTTAATATTCATGGAAACCCCCTTTAAAATCAAACTATGAGTCTAAAAATATTTTACACCTATAACATAATAAAATAGGGTTTAGAAAACATAAATAATTTTTAATAAAATGGTTACGGAAAACCCAAGAACTACATGTTGTTCCATGCATAGAATATTTCTTAGAATCGCCTTTTGTAATCCCTTGAACTCATAAGATTGGTGATATTACTATACTAAGAGGTTATTCCAAATGTGCATCTTTAATAATAATTTATATCCTTGATAATAATAAAAATATTATTCTTTGAATTAAATTAAATCATAAAACAAACATTAATGTAAAAAATGTAAACATGAGTATTAATGAAATTAAATAGTTCTCATGGATGATGATTTTTATTATGTTATACATTTTATGATTGAAAAACTAAAATGGATTTATCCTTTGTTTGTTGTAGACATAGGAATAATTATTGAATGTTACTTCCAACATTAAGTTCATAGGTGGTTCTATGACATGTCACAAGTACTATTAGAATAATGGGCATAAAAATGGTTGGAAATATTTTTTCATTTGTTATACTGGTTCTATCATCAATTCATATAATACATTGGACTGATTATATATCATCTACAAAATTTGTAATTGAATCATCAAATACACTCTTTTCTAATAAAATATTTGTAATTAATTCATGAATTATTATTTTATATCAAATACTTAATTGTTGATATAGGTGGTATCCTTGTTTTGTCACCAATGCATATTTTCACGCAACTTACATTCGTGATGGATGATCCCTTGAAATACTATGTGGATATTGTTATCTAATTTTAATTTTATTAGATTATAAAATAGATATCATTATTTTATTTTCACTACAAATATTGTCATTCTATAATTAATTTAATAAATATTTTTTCATAATAAATTTTTATCAATTATAAAATGACAAAAATAATTGATTAGAATATTAGACAATGTATGCTGAGAAAAATTAATATTAAACCATGAATTAAAATATGAATTCATATGTTCAAAAATAATGCTCAAATTATACATAAAATAAATCAAATTTAGTATTAAAGTAATAATTTATTAAAATAAATTGATAAAACCATTAAATGATATAATTCAATAATATATAATTGTTTTTTAAATATATAACTCATAACACATTAAAAATTACTCAAAAATTTAGTATAATTTATTAAAAATGTGGACCCCACAATTGAAACCGGAGTTTCCTCATCAGTAAATATCAATGTTATCACAATGGATTTAACTCAATAACATATTTAATCAAAATATTCATTTGAAACATAATATAATTAATGTATATGAATTCCTAAGATCAATGAGAATGAATTATCATATTCTAACACTTACTAAATAAAACCATCAAAAGTTAGTAAAATTTTATCCAATCTATAATTTCACCATAAATAATAATTTTAAATTTAGAACCTAATTATTTTTATAATAAATGTACATCGCCATCCTCTATTATCACCAATGATGTTAATAGACATACCAAATGTTTTTTAATCAATTTTGAAAATAAAAATATTTGAGCATGAATTGTGAATGTTCATAACTAAACCATTCCCCTCAGTTGGGACCCTGTGAGGTGAAGTAAAATAACTAATGCATTAAAGAAATTATAGACAGTAATTTATTAGAAAAAATTTCATTCATCCATGTGTTTACAAAATATAGAATTAAATAATTCTAATAGATATAACCATTATACAGTATTTGTGATTGTTATGCTGTGGATATATTATCAAATAGATTTTAATTCAAATTCATTTTCTTTATTTTTATAAAAACAATTTTAAACATTTTATACACTAACATTATCATGTAAAATTATAAAATACTAAATTATGTTAATTAAATTATACATACTAATTTTTATAGTTTTATATATAAATTATAGATTTCAACTAAATATTTAAAATTTCTACATTTATACAAACACATCAACATTCCCAATATGTGATTTTATAATTAAATCCATAATAAAAACATGTTAATAAATATATTTCCATTTTATTTAATGATTCAAAATGAATATGATTTCAAAATAAAATCATAAAAGTTGAACTAATGTAACATCACTCTTAGGCTATAAAATTTATATGATTTAAGGGGATTCCCATTCCACCAATCCTCCCAAAACATAGTCTAAAATATATTTCTAACAAAAACAACCATGTGAGTTAGAGAAAATTAATAAATTAGAAATTAAATTAATTTAATAAAAATAATAAACAATACCAGAAATAATGAGGATCCAAAAATATGAATGAACTCCAATTCTTCACCCTTTTAGAGACACTTGGGGCTGGAATATTGATGAAGGTGATTTTAGAATTATATATTTTAATTGAAGAATATAAAAAAATATGTAATCTATATTTAAAATAACTAAAATATTGAATTGTAAGAAAAACTGTTTAATAATTGGTTTAATCATAACAAATAATTTCATTATACCATTCATCAAGTCATTTTTAATAAAATATCCACAACCAGAGAGGGTATACAACTTATTCAAAAGGAACCACCAAGTGTTGGTTTCTTTTCTACGTGTGAAAATATTATATACAACATGATGTATATTGGGATCCATGATATCAATCATAGGATGATATATTTTAACTAACATTTTGATAACACCATATCGTTTGTAATGTAATATTTTTTCCACCCCTTTATTAATGATAAAATAATATTTAGTTATAGGTTGTGTGGAACTAAATTTTGTGTTCCCTCTATGGAATTTCATATGGATCATAGCATATGACAATATCCCTTGTGAAAACCCCATCACTTTATTAAAACATATTTTATATAATATCCACTTTAAATAATGGTATGTGAATTGTGTACATGTCCAATTAATTATCGTGATCATTAAAGTGAGTGTAGTAGACTAGAATCTCATATAGTGTGCATTAATTTAATCAACGATGTTTTACATGAATTCAACGAACATTTAATTAACTTTTTACATATATTTTTGAATTAATGTAGTAGTAATATTTACAAAGGATTAAATTTTTTCATTAAGGTTCCCTAGACACTCAAATTAATATGTGGTTCTTAACCAACATATAATTCATAATTATCAAAAACTAAAACCAAAACCCAAATTCAAATTGTTGATGTCTTTGGGAATGATTTATAAATCCATCTTAACTGTCATTACAATTTATTTTAAATTAACTAAATAAAATATAATCCTTTATGTAAGTTCCTTAAGAAAAAGGGGAAACATAATAAAGGAGTGGGATAAAACATTTCATTGGGGTAAAAGAAAATGAATAACATATTGATTATAAAAACATTATATATTTTATCATAGAAGAAGTTGAATAATTAATGATAAAATATCACGATATCAATGGAAGTGAAAATAATTAACTGTAGAATTAATATAATCATGGAATAAAAATAGGGTTATATGTCTTGATAGAAACAATCATTATATGTAATAAATCCTATAATCTTTCATTAATATACTTGATTTCGTATGTGAATATTTTTCATGAAAATTATAGGAATTTGGAATAAATATAAATAATTTTATAAGTTAATACTTATGTCCATGATAATATAACATAATGTTCAGGGATTGATTCATGTGAATCATACAAATTATCTCACAGGATGAAATCATTAACCAATCAATTGGGTGGGGGATATATAATTTTGATCGCATCCATGAAAGAATGTTCTAGGAATGGTCCCCTTATATTATAAATAGTATCCAATGAGATGTATGAATTAGTCAATCAATTGGGGGATATATATTTCTAGGGATACACATCATTATGATACATCATGAATATATATAAATATATGCCACATGAATATGATAACTATCATAAATACATTAATGTCACATTACGATTTACTATAAAAATTAAAATAGGGTTATTAACATATTTGATATCAATGTAAATACCTTTCAATCAAGATAATGAATCAAAATAAAATTCATCCTATATTGTATAAATGGTAGGTTATTAGTTAAATAATTTCCTAGGTAAAATAATTATATTTGTATCTAGGTGAACACCATTGAATCCAAATAAGGAATTAATTTATTTAACTAATGAATTTCATGATAATATATTACATCATTTAATATGAATATTCAATGCATATAAAAATAATATACACCTGAAACCCGTAAAGGTTTTGTTCCTATGAGACTAGATACGCAATGAGATTATTTCATGATATATATTGAACATCTCCAAAATTTGTTTCTCAAATAATATTATTCATTGACATAAAATACTTAATTGATCTCAACATAACCAGGTTAACAATACACATGATAAAGGGAGATCTAATATTCTAAATAATGGAAAACATGTTTTATGTTTATAGATGATCATAAGTGGGAATATTAGAAGAACATCAGTATGAGAACATGATCATAACTTATAAAAATCTACCCAATATATCATAAACCATAAAAATGATTCATTGAATAAAGAATTTACCTATCAAAAGACAATAGTCGCAAGAGTGGGGAATCATCAATAAAAAAATCATGAATCATGAGATCATATCATATTAATAATGTATATGTTTTTAGAAACACATAGGTATATAAAATAATTTCCTTAGTCAAGGCTCATTCTTAGGAATCTCATTGTGGACAACGTACCATAATATATCATGTTTTATCCTTATTCTCATCATTTTCTTAGTCAAATATCATTACTAAGACTATAGTAGGGAAATGAGTCCCTTACTAGACTGTTTTCACTCGTCTTTCTCATCATTTACCTTGTTTAGCCTCACTTCATAGACTATCATAATGGATAGATTCCTATACTGGACTAAGATCACTCCCCATTTTATTATATTTTTTCTCAGGAGATTCAAATATTTTCTCAATTCATTATCAAGATATATAATTCAAATAAGACCTATATCCTAGAAAAAAACATACATAACATTTCACCAATATCAAAAAATAATTCACCATGTTATCATAGCTTAATTAACTCATGGGAATGAAACTTGTTTTATGAAATCATTCTTATAAAAACATCATAATATGTCCTCTCGAGAAATAAATTGGTTGTTATCATAATATCATATCCCTAGTAAATCATAAAAATCCATAAAGAATGTTTATAAAGAGGAAAAATATAATTTTGTAAAATATTTTAATATGTTACTTAAATTGAATGGAAAAAATAACTTTTCTTTTAGTAATAAAAAAAGATAAAATTCATATAAAAATTAGAATATTATTTTCATTTTTGGACACTCCAAACATGTAAAGTAAACATCATGATAAATTAAGGATGTGAGGGTGTTAAAATCCCTACATTCTGTACATCTGAAAAATAAAACCATATTTTAACATTTTTATAAAAAAATTAAAACAATTGTTAAAGAAATTAAAATATTCCTTTTGAAAAGTCATAAATAATTTAAAAGGTCCTAAAATTTAATTTTTTGGAACTTATATATTTATTAAAAAATCCAAAAAAAACAATATGATGAACATGGATATGAATGAAAAAGATTATTGATAAAAAATAATAAAATTATGAAAAAAAACTAAAAACATTTTTCGGGTAATTTAATGTAATACATAGTGATGTAAGAAACTAAAACAAGAAAATAAAAAAAAGTATAGGGGAGTTAATTATAATTTTTTCAAAATATAAGGATCATATAAATTACTTTATAGGTATTTATAATATTAAATCCTGAATGGAATTTATATTGTAATATAAACCATTACCTCAAGTCATGAATTTCATCACACACACTCATATATATTAACTTTTTATATTTTATTCATATATAAAAGAACAATATTCACACTTTTCATAAAATACATGATTCAATAATAATTTCTAATTACACATTTATTAATAATTCTTCATTTAAATCACCATTTTTGTGTTACCAATTCTATTTCTCATGCATGTTTCAGTTCAAAATTTCTAATAATTTCACTTTGTGAATGGATTCATCATCCAAAAAACCCCAATCAAGAAATTATTATAATATTTATTTATTATATAGTATTTTATAACCATTTATATAAATTATGGATGGAAAATTAATTTCATCATTCATGGAGACACTAGTCTATATCAACACATTGGTGATGTTTTCATTATATAATGAACTAAAATAAATAATGGTAAGTGATTATATAAATTTTAATAATTATAATTAGATCATAAATTTCATATATATTAATTACATATCTCTCTTTTACAAGTCTTATTAAGCATAAATAAAAAATCAAATTACTTCATGGAGATAGTTATTCGCACATATGCATGAATGGCGTTGTTATATTCAAATATGAGGGATCGTAGGAAAGTTTATAATTTTATATTTTAATGGAGTGTTATTTTTTTATAAAAATTATAAATATCAATTAAATATGTATATATAACCATCCATAATATTTAGGGATACAAAATAAAAATCATTGCGTCATAGAGAAGGTAGTCCATACATACACATGAGGTATATTTTTTATTTTACATTTGATATAATTGAGATAGAAAATGGTTGTATCGTTGATATAAATAATTCATTATTTTAATGAATACAATTTAATCATTTAAATCTGGTTATATAAACTTCTTTCGATTTTAAGGAAGAATGACTCTCAATATAGATCGGTAAATACAGTTAACTATTCTTTAGGTATCATCTATTAGAATATAAATCAAGTATTAATGATATGGTATTTTTTTGAGAAAACTAATTCTAGGACATAGAGAGGAAATTTGGGAAGTTATTTGGGTATATCGTGTCTAAACTAGAGTTTTCAATGGGTTTATATATGTGATAAGAGGATATTACCTTTTATAAGTAAGGTGGGTGGAAAACATATAAATACATTTATCATTATTATATTATATATAAATGTTAATCGAGTAAAATGGATCAAAATTTTCATTGTTTTTAGTATAATATGGGTAAAGGTAAAATAAAATATACAAATTAGTTTCATGAAATTTATTTTAATTTGAAACCTCATCTCTTAGGTAAACCAATCATTTTAAAACTTTTAAGCCTTGTCATGGTAACACAATATTTACCAAGGTAACTGTTCATTAAAGAGAATTATTTAGTAAGAAATATCACCTAATAAATATTTTTACAATTTATAATATATAATCCAATTTTCTATATTCACTTTACACGAGTAGAATTAATTAATTATAATGTCCACACCCAACAAGCATAAAAACCATTTTCAGATAAAATAGATTTTTACGGATAAAAAAGGTATTATTCTAATTATTTTCCTAGTAAAAAATTTGTATATATGTTAATATGTTTATTTTAATTTCGAATCCCCCTACCTAGAAGGTGTACCCCTCTTGGGCCAGAAATGTGAGAAAAGAGATAATGACCCCTGATTCCCGCCTCCAGTAGGCCCCGGGTTGTCCTCCCCTAAACCCACATGCATAATTGGATATATTTCGCCACTCTAGGCGTAAACTTATACCATAAGAAATATGCCTCCCTACCCCCACATATCACAACATCTATCCAGACTCACATCACAACACAAGAAGAAGGAAAACAAACATCAAATCAATTGGGCTCTTGGCCCTTAAATAAGGAATCCAACCTTCAAGCATAATGAACTCTCATAGCTCCAAGAATATGGATCTTGGCCTTTATAAGAAAGATGGTAACTTAGAACACTATGAGGCATTATCTTTTTACAAAATAGCCAATTAATTAAACAATATATAATTAACCAATTTATTATTTATTGGTTATAAATATGGGTAACCAAAACAGAAATCTATCACAACTATCTCAAATTTATTAAATAATCTTACTACATCAATTTTATTGACATCAAATTACAACAACACCAAATAGATTCATTTACATGCCTCTTTATATATAGCCAAAAAAATATCAATTAAATTTTTTCTTTAAGTTCTTTACTAATTTCCATCAAGAATGAAAAGCTAAAAAATCAAGCATAGATATCACACTATTTTACAAAACAAGAGGCTATAACATACGGTCGATATCAATTTACTGATTTAATTCAAATATTTATTTTTCCAATTCCATTATGATATAGTGGTCTAAATCATTCTAACTATACATTTTCACATAAATAAATAGAGAATAAATTAATACCCGACCTCAAATTTTTATTGTCATTTTTTATACGAGGAAACTCCACACAATGGATTATGATATCCTCCCCCATGACAACAACATCTACCCAAGGATGTATCCGTACAAACTCACCATTGAAAAGAAATTAAAACAAAATTAAAATCATGGATATAAAATGTAATATCATGGCAAGGAGATATATGAGTATATGTATCAAAGAAAACACAAGAAAAGTGGTGGATCATACATTATATCGATGAAGGATAGAAACATTCTATATACACCAAAATAGGGGGTGTTCATGACACATGAAGAAAGTTCAAGGAGAAACAATAAAAAATTAAGGTTAGATCACATAGTCCCTAATGGATGAAGGAATGGTTAGAGAATATCTCACTAGGGAACATTAAGAAATAATAACAATGGAATATATCTTGTCCCAATATAATATTTAACAGAGTAGTGGTTAATGATACGCTGGATTTTACATTAAAAGCAGAACACATTAAACCACAGGGTTTGGAAAATTATAAACATCCCAGGACATAAAAAATTAATATAGGAGTAATGGGATATTATTTTAACTTAAATCCCATAAAACAAGGACTTAAATTCATTTTACATCTAAGGAAATGTCAAGGGGTGAAAATATAGGAAGATGGAAACACTGTACCCCAAATAAGAATTTTGAAAAATTACTGGATGACTCACCATTATAGAAACCTCACTGGTCTAGAAACAATGTAGAACCTAACTAGTCTAGAAACCAAACTTTTTTGGGAACACGGTATAAACTCACAAGTCTAGAAACCTCACCAGTCTAGAAACATTGTTCATGAACTAGAAATTTGTGAAACGAAAATATCCTACTGTTGGAAATAACCTACAATTCTGGAAACACTGTTTCTGAACTAGATATTTGGGAAAATAAATGTCCAGTTGTTGGAAATAGCCTACTATTCTAGAAACATTGTTCATGAATTATAAATTTGGAAAAGGAAAAAGCATGATATTTGAAATAGTCAACTGTTCTGAAAAAACTATTTATGAACTAGAAATTTAGAAGTGGAAAATGCTTGCGATTGGAAATAGCCTACTATTCTAGAAACACTATTCATGTACTAGAAATTTACCAAAGGAAATTGCCTACTGCTAGAAATATCATACAGTTATGGAAACACTATTTATGAACTCGAAAATTTGAAAAGGAAAAAAGCCTGCTATTAGAAATATACTACTATTCTGGAAACACAGTTTAGGAACTATAAATTTAGAAAAATGTTGGGAATAAGTCACCTTGACCTCCTAGAAAACCTAAAACACTAGATCTCAGCAATGTAATTGACTCAAGAGATCCATGTCATTAATTTTGATATATCCCTAAACATTATCATCCCTAAGAATTTAAAACAATCCTAGAAGAAAAGAGGGGTCCGAAAAACCACCCCATTAGATACCTCTCAGTGGAAAACTTCCTTCAGTTGTTCAAAAGATGAAACAAAACCTCGACATCCTAGAAAAAGTGTGCAATCATTGCATATCTAAACAAGTCATGCATAATATTACATTAATGTTACAAAAATTAAATCACAAAAGAAAAACATAGCACAACTTAAAACAGCTTAGGGTACTGGACACACATCTAGGTCTCCCGCTCCCAAGTACCTTCCTCAATGCCACCATGTCTCCACAAGACATGAACCATGGGAATATAACACCCACCCAACTGCTTCCCCTTGAGTTCCCAGATCTCAATCAGCTGCTCATCTATGGTCACAACATCATCAACATATATCTCACTCTAATCAATGATTTTTCAATCACCATAAAGATAATGAAAGTCTTACGAGACATGGAAGATATCATGTATCTGAATCATCTATAAGGAAAGTGATACTCGATACATCATGTCTCTAACATGATCCAACACCTCAAAAGGCCCAACAAACCAGGGAGAAATATTACTCCCACGACCAAACTTTCACTACACACTTTGGGGAGTCACCTTCAGAAACATGTGGTCCCCCAAACCAAACTCCAACTGTCTCATCATTTTATAAGAATGTGATTTATAATGATCTTGTGTTGTATTTATCCCCTGAAAAAAAACCTGAACCTTATCTGTTGTATTCTTCACTAGTTCATGTCAGAAACATGTTGATTGTCCAACTCGAGTCCTACACAACAAATAATGGAATGGTCATCCATACAAGGCTTCAAACAGTGCCATACCGATGGTGGAGTGAAAACACTTGTTTTAAGATAACTCCAATGAGGCTTAGTTACTCATTCAAAATCCTCCAAAATCATGGAAACGAGAGTGTAACATGTATTCAAGAGTCTGGATAGTCTTCTCTGTCTGACCAACCATCTATGGATGAAAAGTAATGCTAATGAATATTTGAGAACGAAAAGCTTGTTGAAGACCTCCCCACACCCTAGAGGTAAAATGTGGATATCAATAAAAAAATTTATCATCGGGACTATGTGGAGTCTCACCACCTCTTCTAGATATATACATGATAAATCATCCAATGATCTCAACTCCTTAATTTCAATAATGTAGGCTGATTTCATTAAATGGTCCACTACCACCCAAATAGAATCATGTCCTCCCTGAGATTAAGGTAAACCAGCAACAAAGTCTAGTGAGATGTCCTCCCACTTCCACTGAGGAATATATAATGGCTGGTGAAAACCACCATGGACATGGTGCTCATCATTGACCTTTTGGAAGACCAAAAATCAAGACACAATCTCCACTGTTTCATGCTTCATCCTAGGCCACCAAAACTCACTCTTCAAGGCTCGGTACATCTTTTTCATGCAAGGATGCACTGATAAAGGAAAGCTATGGAACTCTCTGATATTTGTCTTGCATGTTTCCAAAGGAACAAATATCCTTCTATGATACAACACTCAGTGTTGTTCATCCTCAGACCAAGCATCATGGGGATCTCCACAAACAACTCGGTCTCCCAAGACATGCACCTCTAGATCCCCCAAATGGGGCTTTTCCACCTTCTTCACTAGATATTACTACACCATCATCTGAAAAAGACATACTCTACCCCCAACTTCTACCATATTGAGATATAATAATGAAATGTCAGCCATTACTCTCCAGGAATCACCAAATTCATGAACTGTATCACCGTGAGACTTTCAGATCAACACATTAGCTAAAAAATTCACCTCTATAGGTGTATACGATATTTTGAAGTCATATTACTATAAGAACTCCATCCACCAACATTGTCACAAGTTTAAGTCAGTCTTTGAGAAAACATACCTAAAGCTCTTATGATCAGTGAAAACCTCAAATAGCTCTCCAATGATGATATATCTCCACACCATCAGAGAAAACTCCATGGATTCCAACTAATAATAATGGGTGGTATAGTTACTTTCATGGGTATGCAACTTACAAGACCCATAAAATACAACTAATCTCTACTGCATAAGAACATAGCCTAACATCATATGCGAAGCATCATACAAAACATCTAGCTAATCTCCCTCTGTTGTAAGAAAAAGAGATGGAGCAACCAATATCTTCTACATCAGATACATGAAAGTTTCCTGACACTGATCAGTCCACATGAATGTCTGATCCTTCCAAGTCAATGTCATCAGATGAGTTGCAATCCGAGAGAAATCGGGTACGAACAACTTGTAGTATCTTTTAAGTCCTAAAAAACTTCACACCTCTGCCACTATCTTGGGGCATCCCAAGACACAACTGCTTCTATCTTCGATGGAAAAATAGATACTCCCTTTTGAAATACATAATTACCCAAGAACGGACTTCTCGAGCCCAAAACTGAAACTTTGATAACATCACAAACAACTGATGTTGATGATGAACTCCCAAAACAGTGTGTGGATGCTCTGCATGCCTCTCTGATGATTTGGATTACACAAGGATATCATCGATTGAAACCAATACTAACTTATCTATGAACTCATGGAACACAACATTCAGCAATAACATGAACACAATCGGATCATTCATCACACCGAAAGTCATTACAACGAGCTCGTAATTCATATAGAGTCAACTGAAAGTAGTCTTTGGGATATCCTCATCCTTTAATCGCATCCAATGATGTCATGATAGTAAGTCAATCTTTTAGAACCTACATTTACCCTTCATTTGATCAAATAAATCATCAATTTGTGGAAGAATATAGTGATTCTTTACTGTCAAACTGTTTAAGCGAAGATAATTGATACATAACCACAAACTTCTATCACTCTTCTTTATGAACAAAACTGGTGAACCCCACGGTGACACACTCAACCAAAAAAATGAACTGTAATAGACCATCAAGATTTATAAGTAGCTCTCATAACTCAAAAGGGGCTATCCTACATGGATACATAGAAGTAGGAGATAATCCAGGTTTTACCTCGATCCCAAACTCAATAACTCATTGAAGGGTTAATGCTACAACCTCTTTTGGAAATACATTAGGGTAATATTTTATGACCATAGGAAATGAAAACTGTTGAACCCTTTAAGAACTTAGAATCAGCTCATACATCATGGATGATAAGGACGGAACACGCCTCTGACCCATCGGAGTGTCCTGTTTGCAAACAAACACCACTAGCTCATCATCTACATCAAATAACACCACCTACCTCCTGAAACAATCCATGATATCCATCACAAAATTAAACCAACCCATATAGTGTATGAAATTTTATGGTTATATCCATAAACATATCAAATTTTTCAATGATTATTGTTTCACCAACACTAGTTCACAATCTCTTCATACTTCAAAAAAGTCATCTTGAACTTCGACAAGAGTAGTCAATGCCAAGAGCACTGGAAGCCTCTCTACCTCTTGTCCCATACCATGGCCAAGGGCTGTTGATATGAAGGAATGTGTCACACCTGAATCAAACAAGGCATACAACCATGTAGAAAACATGAAAATGGTACCTCGAACGATGTCTGGCTCACATAGCGCTGGAAACGCTAAAGCATGAAGCTAACCACAACATCTTCCATGAACTCTCTGACCCTGATGAATACCACAAAAATTGTCGAAATATTCTCTCTAAGAACAGGGAGTATCATTGGGTTATCCTTGGTCTACCCCATCATCTCTCTACTAAACCAAAGCTGGTGCCACCTGCTTCTTCTCCCTCATATAGAACTTCCATAATAGAGGAACCTAGAGCGGAACACCTAGTTCATGATGACTACTCTGAATGGATAGTCACTCACGCTGCTGATGACCTTTCCCTCCACAAGAAAAACATGTTCTTGACCCCTTGGCATAGGCCTGAGAGCCTCCACCCCAAGAGAAATGAGATGTTGAGGGTCAAGACCAACCCCCAGCTGAAAGAAAACTCTTCTTCCCTGAAAACCCAGAACCCCGGACCACAAATATTCTTTGTTAGGAATCGTGAAAACTCCCCTCTCTTGATGAATCAGTTCTATCCAATGTCCTCTCAATTAATTCTTCTCTCTCTAGAACCCCCCAATACGACTATAGCATAAAAGGGGTGACATCGCATTGGATCTCTGGACACAAAGCCTCATCGAAATGCCTCACCCTGGCCTCCTCAACTAGAAATTAGTCAAAAGAATATCCTAAAAGATTCCTAAAATGGATTCCAGACTCTCGCACAATGGACGTCCACTGGAAAAATGTCAGAAACCGCTAGATACAAGAAACCTTCACTTTTAAAAGATGAAAATTTCCTCTAAACATGAATCAGAACTCCTCCCATGAGATCACAGACTCCTCAATATCCCCAAAGAATAAGAACCGCCATTTCCTCGCTGCTCTACACGACATTGTCACAACCAAAGACAAACAGTGCTTCTTCTGAGCATGGATCGAACTGAAGTGTATCTCGACTTCCACATACCAGTCTTCTGTGAATACATCTAAAATAGAGCCCTCGTACTTCTGCAAACACTAGAACTGAAGCTCCCAAAGTGTCATCCTCCATGTGTAGTCATCTTGAACCTCTACCATGCGGCGATTTGCTGGCATATATTATCGGACAACTTCTAGGTTAACCTAAAGACGACTTAAACCTAGGGCTTTACCTGAAAAGTAACAAATAATTAGAGCTCTTAAACCTGGAATATGAAAGACACCTCATTATGTAATTAATTTTTTCATTTATTTATTTTAGGTTATCTTATCCCAAGATCAACACTTTTAAACATGCGCACAAAGAAGAATGATGCATGATCTGTTCCTAGGTCTATACCATGAAATATGTATCACCTCATTTGGTATCCATTGTAAAAATAAGGGTTTATGCATCCGATAACAAGGGGACCTAAACACAAAAGTCATATATGGTCTCCAATGTTTACATCACTTTCTAAACATGACTAACATCATTTCCCTACAAACACAAGAAACCTCACCACTGTTTTACATCAAAAATCATCCTATCCCTCCAATAGACCTTTGATACCACTCTATCATTACCCCCTCCCCACAAGGTGTACCCCTCCAGGGCCAGAAATGTGTGAAGAGGGATAATGACCCCCCGAGTCCTGCCTCTAGTAATCCCCAAGTTGGATACTATAACCGAGGGTATAGTAAACACATAAATGAGAGGAATTTCCCTCTTAGAGAACACATGAAAAAATGGATATAAGACAGACACCAACCAACTCCAACTCAGATAAAAATATAAAATAAAATCCCAAGAAAACAGATGTAATGTCATAAAATACTACTACATCATAATGAAAAAACCGAAAGTACCAAAACAAAGAAAAAACAAAAACAACCAAAAAGCCCAAACAGCTCCGGCAACCCCAAGATAGTAGTAACTAGCCTGATCACCAAAATTCTCCAAGGGACATGTAAAATAGTTTATATAGATAGGGTGTGTATAGAGTATACTCATTAGGATCCTCCCAAGAGCCTCTTATGAAAAAGAAAAGCGGAAAAGAAAAATAACAGTGAACAACAAGTGAATCTAACTCGTCACATAAACATGTATAATAAGTTCCCAGCCTCACCATGGCTAGACTCACCAGGTATCACATAAAAGATCTTATAATATAATAATGAATATAAATAGTACCACGCTTCCAATTCCTCACTAGTTTTCTTCTTTTCCCTGATGTTGGACGTCCTAAGCATCTCTATCCAACAGGTTTCCATGAAAACACCTAGGCAAAGCACCACAACATGCACCTCAGGCTACAAAAAAACCACATCCACATATGAAAAGTAATTAGATATATTCCAGGAGCCACAAAAGCTCGCATAATGTATATCATATATTGGGCATTATACCTCAATCCATTACAGCCCACACACTGAGAAAGGTTCCTCAATCCCTCATAACCTATATATTTTAATCCTATAATAGTCTATAGGAAACTATATCCTAAATATATGTGTGTGAATAACAAAAACCCCTTAAATCCCTCTACACACCGATATGGTGAAAACTAGATGATGTGCCTACAAGTACATGTATCTTCCATGAGAAGAGAGTGGGGATAAAGGGGGTATTAAGCAATCTATCCTCCAACCGGTATGTTGGGGAAAACACCCCCCACGGCTCAAAATCCCAAGTGTGTTAGTTTTTCTAACTAATGTGGTGGAGATACATATAGAAACAAAAAAAGTAAAAAATATACTATAGCTCACAAAAACACTATGGGTGTAATATATTCATAGACTCAACTACAACTAATGTCTCTTAGATTCCTGGAAGATACTTCATAGAATATGTATCATATAAATCATAGCCTTTTAAAGATATTTATTACATTCCTTCATTCCCTTTCTATTTGTTGCACTTTAAATTAATTAATTCTTTAAACAATAATTAACTATTAAAAATTGACACATTACATTTCATTATTACCACGCCCAAAGTCCACTATTACTTTAAATAGAAACTTCATAATTGCGACCCAGCAACATCCAACCCCATGGGTTAACATCATTTATTAAATCACTTATTATCAAAATTATTATCTTCCCATATGACCAATAATTAAATAAAAACATTATAATCAAATAAACACAAGGGGATCAATATGGTGAGTATATGAACTAACTTTTGAGTCTTTTCCTCCTATAGAAAAAGGCTAAACCCATCCTCCTTCAAGAAGAAAAACATGGAAATCACGTGTCATACCCTGCGTGTCTTCGCCCCTTTTAAAAGGAGGGTAAGAAACCATATACCTTGATTATTAGGGAAAGTAAGGAAGATAAAAAACCAGAAATAAATAGTAATCATCCAAACATTCACATCTAACCCATTCCATCATCTTCGGTGTCATGCCTGACATCCACATGCATGAACCGATGCCTCTCGCCACTCTAGGCGTCAACTGCTGCCACAACCAATTAGACTCCCTACCCCAAGATATCACAAGAGCCTTCCAGGCTCACATCAGAACCCAAGCAACAAGAACATAAACATCATAGAAATTGGGATCTTGACCCTTATACAAGGCACCCAACTTTCAAACATAATGAGCTCTCACAACTCTAAGCATAAGCCTCTTGTCCTTTATAAGGAAATGGGTAAATCATAATGTTATGTGTAATTATCTTTTTATCAAATAGCCATTTCTTTAATCTATCTAGAATTAACCAATTTAATATTTATAGGTTACAACTATGGTTAACCTAAACAACAAGGTATCATAGCTATAATAAATTAATTAAAGATTCTTACTGCATCAATTTTATTAAAATAAAATTACAACAACAACAACAACAACAACCAGATTCATTTACATGTCTCTTTATCTTTATCCAAACAATTATCAATTAACATTGGTATTTACATTATTTATCAATATCCATCAAGAAAAAAAAGCAAAACAAAATAGGCCTAGAAATCACTTTTTCTTGAAAAACAAGATGCAAGATAATAAAATCCTTAAAAATTTATGTATCCAATTATAATGTTTATTATGAAAATTGCATTGTGATCCAGTGGTCTAATGCATTATAACTATAAATTGTTACATAAAAGAATAGGGTAGCAATGAATCCACTACCTCTAATGGTTCTTGACATTCTCTTTTCAAGGGCGATCTAAAAAATAGTTCATGATCTGCTCCCCCATGACACCTTCATCCACCTGAGGACACTACGGCATGGTCACACCATCCAATAGCCAAGAAAAATCCATTAGGAGCATGGAGATAACATTCCATAGCATGGAGAGGATAAATAGTAGGATAAGGATCTAAGAAAACACAGTAATAGATTTAAATCATACCTTATATCGATGATGTACCATCACTTTCTACTTCCACGATAATAGGGTTGTGCATGCAACAAGAGGAAGCATCAAGGGGAAAAGATCTAAGGATTAAGGTTCGATCACACACTACCTAAGGGAAGAAGTAATGGTTCAAGCATCTCACACAATGGAACAAGAATGTAAAATATGGAAGGAATATATCACATCCCTTTAGAATATTTAACAGTGTAGCGGTTTAAGATTTTCTAGTTTTTACACTAAAAAACACATTAAACAACATCATTTGACCAAGTAAAAACATCCCGGTCCTTAGGAAAATTAATATATGAGTTATTGGATTTTATTCGGCCATAAATAACTAAAAACAAGTCCTTAAATTCATTTTACATCAGTGAAAACATAAAAGGGGTGAAGTCATAGGAAGCGAGAAACATTGTACACTAAAAATGAAATTTGAAAAAGTGTTGGATGACTCACCATTTTAGAAACCTCACTCATCTGGAAACACTGTAAAACCTCAATTGTATGAAAACCTCACTAGTCTGGAAACACTATATAACCTCACTATTCTGTAAACACTATACACCCACACTTATATGGAAACCTCACCAGACTTGAAACACTATTCATGAACTGGAAATATGGAAAAAGAAAATAGACAACTATTGGAAATAGCATACTATTCCAGAAACACTGTTTATGAACAATAAATTTGTTAGAGGAAATTGGTTGGCTATTGGAATATACTATTGTTCTATAAATACTGTTCATGAACTAGAAATTTGTAAAAGGAAAAAATCCAACTGTTGGAAATATCTTACTATTCTAGAAACACTATTCATGAACTACAAATTTGGCAAAGGAAATAGTCTGCTGTTGGAAATGGATTAAGGTTCTAGAAACACTATTCATAAACTAGAATTTTGGAAAAGGAAATAACCTACTACTGTAAATAAGATACTATTCTAGAAACATTGTTCATGAACTAGAAATTTGGAAATGGAAAAATCATACTGCGGGAAATAGCCTACTATTCTAGAAACATTGTTCATGACCTAGTTGTTTGGAAAAGTGTTTATAATAAGTCACCTTGACCTCCCAAAACACCTCAAACACAAGATTTCAACAATTTGATGGACCAAAGTGGTCCTGGAAATTACATTGAATATATATCCACATTAATTATTAAAATAATTCATCAATAGTGATTAATTTATTAATAAAAAATATGTTTCATTTAAAAAAACTCCGGAAAAATATATCTTTTCACAATTAGATGCTTCAATAATTATTTCAAAAAAATTACTATTTAATTTTTACTTAATTATTCCTTTGAATATATAAATTGTTAATATATTTAATTCTTTTTTAGTAATGATGTAGAATTTTTTTATTTTCATAAAATTTAGAAAATATAATTTTTTAAAATGTAGGATTTATTTTATAATTGAAGTTGTTATTTCCTAATATTTATTCAAAATATTTCATTATGGACCACTTATATACATATTTTATACATTTTATTTATTTTATTTCAGACGTTAAATCATGAAATTATATGGTAGTATTCATATTTTATAATTATATTTTAACAGTATATCTTAGTTCATCTATTCATAGGGTTTCATATAAATAATGTGATTGAAAAATGAGGATAATTTAGCCTTATCAGATCCTTTGATTCTTCTATAACATCCTAGAACTGGTGATTTATCCATTGAACCATGACTATATAAGTGGCCTTATTTTTACCACAATATATATTTGATCATGAATCTATATTGGTTTCTCCTTATTTAAAGTATCATTCTATGGTGGAAAAATCATTGAGTTCAGTGCATGTGATGGACCCAGATTGTACATCCACAAAAGAGAGTCATAGAACGCAAAATAAACATTAGGGGAATTCATGGGGAGCTCTATGTGATATTTTTCCATCCCATTATTATCAATAATCTCAAATAGACCTTTATATTACTTTTTAATATTTCACTTTTTTATAAACATTATAACCTTCTCTAATGGAGATATTTAAATGAATTACTTATTACTATATTTGAACTCTATATTTCACAAATGATTATCATCATAAAATTCTGATTTAATTTGATATTATTTGAAGGTATTTTTTATAGCTCTATCCTTAAGTTATATTTACTCATCTATCATAGCTCCAAATATTTTCTTCCCAAAACTCATTCTTTCACGTTAAACTCCTATACATATTTCCATATTTGGATTTTTAAAGAACCATATCAATTCCCAAGTAAAATAAATTATTGTAAGAAAATTAATCCAAAGTACATTGTTTATTAAATAAACAATTCATTTCAAAAATATAATAACTCATTATATCTTACAATGTTTGAATGGTACTCTCGGTCTGAAAATATATCTGTGGATATCTAGTGGTATGAAACAACTTGGTACACAAATCAAGTTTTAGACTTCTCAGGGATAATTATTTATACCTCATGTCTCATTCAAAAACATTGAAATGGGGTACTTAATGAAACCATTATATTTAATTAATGTTTATCATTGAATTATTATCACGATATAAATCTCTTATAATATAAAATAAATGGTCTCACATCATAAGGTGATCAATTAAATCCCAAATTGAATTATGTTCTATACGTATCTTGGGGAATCCTACCTCAAAATACATGGTGATGATTTCCCATTTTCATTTTTAATGGTTAAGGGTAGTAACATCCAATAATAATTATACATGTATCATTGTCTTTTTAACATCCCAGAAATTGATATACATACTCTAAAATATCCTTTTATTGATATCCCACCATTAATACTCTTTGATATCAGTATACATATTCATTTATCAAGGTTCAATGACCAGTAATGCCCTATGTTATTAATATAATATGTGATTTTTTAATTGAGTTATTTTTGGTACACATATCTGGTTCTTATATCAAATCTTTCCATCATGTCCAAGGATGATGTCTTGAACAATCCATTCCTTTGTTTTCAGCTCCATGTAATCCTCATGTGTCTCTTCAATATTCACATGGAAAAATTGTTTAAAATGTATCCTTTAAAAATTTAATCAATCTTTTTAAATTACTATTTCATGGTACATCATTTGAAAATCCATAAGTATTTTATCTCCATCATTTCTAATCAAGGAAAAAATAGCATTGTCCATCTGACATAGAGCATCGACCACCTTGTTTGTCTTCATAGGGTGGTAATGTATTCAACTATCGTAATCCTTAATCATCTCAAACCATCTCATTTAGTACATTTTCATCTTATTCCATGTTAATATATAATATAATCTATGATGATTTTTATATCTATCACACCATTCACCATATAAAAAATTCCATCATATTTTCAATGAAAATATTACCACAAATAGCTCCAAATAATGATTCTATAAATTTTTCTTATTAATCATCAACTGCCATGAGGCATATGCAATCACCATGTTGTTATAAATTATAAAACATCCCACTAACTTATTTATTCATCATTATAAATAAAAAATTCGTCTCTATTGTATGGTAGTGTAAGAGTTGGTATCTTTTATAATATACTCTTCAGTTACTTAGAATTTTCATCACATTATTCTATCTAAAATAAATTTTCTACCGTCTATATCAACATCGTTATTCTATTATAAATTTGAATGAAATTTTTCAAAAAAAAATATTTGTAGTATCCATCCATCCTAATAAAAATATGGATCTTGATCACCATGGTTGGACAATTTCCTTTTTCAAAAACATTTTTCATTCAAGGATCCAATAATACACCCTCACTTGGGATCATTTTTCCCAAGAATGATAATTTTTTATTCCAAATTTCATAACTAGTAAATTTGTAATACATTTTCTCCTTCCTTAGTAAAATAATCACAGTCCTAAAATGATATTCATTCTCTTCTTTTTTAATTAAATATATAATTATATCATATATAAAAAAACTTCCACAAAATGACTAGAGTAATCTTATAAGACTTTATTCACTAGATCCAGGAAGATAACAAGGGAATAGGTAAGTCCAAATGGAATCAAAATAAAATCATAATGACAATAGGACATACAAAAGGATATTTTTGGTATATCTTTCTTATTGACCCTCAATTATTGATATCAAAAATAATGTTCAATCTTGAATAATTATTTATCTCTCACTAGATAATCAAAAAAATCCTCAATAAGAGGTAGTCGATACTTTTTACTAATGTTGATCTTGTAATTTAAAAAAAAAAATTTGTATTGAGTCAACATTATTCTTAAGAAAAATAATAGTATCACCCCATGGTGATGTAATCATGCGTACAAATTCAATTTCTTGATTTTCTAATACATTCATCATTAATTCTCAAAACTATGCCAAGGATATACCAAAATAAGTCTTTGAAATTGGTAAACAACCAAATATGTGTTCTAATGAATACAATTTTTCAAAAGGATATGGAAAACATAGAATCTCTATCAGAAATACATCAAAATATTCACAAATAATTGGCATATATTAAATTATGATTTATTCGACAACCATTTGAGATACATACCTCTCATGAATAGGTAGTAAACCCCATATAATGGAAGCTAATTCCATTAAAATATCATGTTCATCCTCATGACAATAGAAAATTGTACATTCATTAACAGTGTCAAATATAACCTACCGTACATGATACTTTTTATGTTCTCGGTGTAGAGAGAACCAATACATAATTAGAATTACATTAAATTAATCTAAAGAGATAATAATAAGAATTATAGGAATCATGTTCCAATGAACCTATATGAGATATGAGATATATAAATTACATGTGATCATCATAAAATTGGGATTTTCACCAATAATTCAGCATCTAATTATTGAGGTACTAATATTATACCCTTTAAAAATTCTTAAAATATAAAATATTGGTCAGTGGGTTATTCATTAAATGGATTTTTACCTTTATTAATTTCATTGGTTGACCTCTTCACGTCACATAAACATTAATTTTATTTAAAGAAATAATTTCCAAAGATAAAAAAATATGTCCCCTTAATGAACTTCCTCCATGCCTTATTATTCACATTAAATATAAAGAAACCTATATTTTTTACTTTTTTGGATGTAATTATTTGAATCCCTTCCGATATCTATCTTTCATTTAATTTCAACAATACCATGAGTATAAATGGAGTATACACTATATATTTCATCCTTGATCTCATATCAATTTATTTCATTATATATTATAATTCCCCTTCTTCCTAACAATATTTATATACTTGGTTTGATGCTAAAATGAATCAATCCACTTTTTCTTCCATGTTGATGATAAAAGCCTATGCGTACCTTGAATGTTTGGTGAAATTTTCCCTACATGTAATAATGGATTCAACATCCTTGTACATATGCGTATTGATTTCTCATTCCATTTGCGTGGTAATATTATATAGAATATATTTATTAAAAATACCCTGTTAAAATCTTTCAATTTCATGGTTTTTATCTCTTCCCATTTCTTTATATTTTTAATAATATTCCTCCATTGATCAACATCACCATTCATAAAATAAATGGTTGTGAAAAAGACTTCATTCTGAATGAAATAGACAATAGAACGTATATTTTTATTGGAACTAAACCATTTATTTTTAATGAGTGTATCATATGAAAAATTTTAGTATTGTGATCGTTGTCTCATGAAATAATCAATGGAATGTTCCTTCTTCCTTTGGTTATTGGTAATATTTTCTTTATTCAGAGCTTAATATAGTTGTGTTATCACTAAAAAATGATTAGGTAGTATAGCTACTATTATATTAGTTTTCTCATGAGGAGAATCATTTCATTATCCCGTAGATTCATTACTTAAATAATTCCTCCTAGTTACTTCCATTAAAATAATGACATGAAATTTGGGCATCAAGAATCATTAATCAGATTTAGAAATCACATAGTCATAATAAACATTAAAATATTTCCAAAATAATGAAACCATATTATCAACTTATAAAATTTTTGGTTCATCCAATATCTTTTAGATCACCATTGGTTTTCTTAGGTTTCATCCCCATTTTCCCTTATAACATAATCTCCCAAAATAATTAAACACTACTATAATACCAGTTGAGATGACCCAACAATTTCACATATAAATATTTCATCATTTTATAAGAATATTGAATAGTTATCAATAATATACATGACCCATATCAATAAAAGCTTAGTATTATTGATTAATATATAAATTACCAGCTTATATAATGAAATATCACCCACATATCCCAAGAATTTCATCTCACATAGTAACATTGTTATACATGTCATACAATATACCTTTTTTATAAACTGGGGAAAAGGAATCTTATAAATGGGTATGTTTAGAATCATAATAAGGCTAAACATGGGAGATATCATTTGATAATTATAATGGATCATAAGTTATATATAAGGTTATTACAACATGATCATAAATTATGAAAATACTAAAAATTTCAGAGGCTATAAATTATGTGTCATAGAATAATCGTTTTTCTTAATAGAGTAACTTAGTTATAATAGTTTCGAATCATCAATAGTCAAACATGATTCAGGATAAAATTTCATAAGTATAAAACATATTTTTTCCCTTTCCGATATTCATTGAAAATCGTTTACATAGATAACACCTATTCTAAGAATATCAAAGTGGATAGGCTCGTATAGTGTATTGGTTTAACTCCATATTTCCATAATTTACATTTTCAATGGTCACTGAAATGAATATAATCATAGATAGATTACCAAAATACATTGGTTTCACTCACTATTCCAATTATTTTATTATTTAATATTCAATTCCAGTAGTATCATAGTTAATAGAGTCCCTTGTTGAACTGGATTCATTTCCCATTGTTGTAAATATTTTCCCAGGAGGCATAAATTAATAACCAATGAAATTGGGGAATACATAATTTCATACCCACCCATAACACAATGGTAACCACACATAATTATTCCATAATATGATTAAAAAAGTCATCAATACATAATAGTTTAACTAATCTATGGGAAATAAATGGGTTTAAAGATATTATTCATCTAACATCAACATCAAAAGACATAAAGAGAAATAATGTGGATTTTATTATAGGAGAATGTATCTAATGAATCATAATTAGAATTAAATTATGTTGAAATAGATGAAAAATTTTATTCATAAAATCACTTAAAAAAATTTAAAATCTAGAGAACATAACTTGTCTTTTGGTTGATTTTAAAATTTAAAACTCCAAAAATTTGAGAAAATGATTTTTTTTTAAATAATTTTGTATGTTTATAAATAAATATTGATTATTTGTAATGTACATTATGGTGGGAAAATCTATTCTTGTCATGTATTTTAAAAAATAATATTCTTTTCATATTTTTTTAAAAGTAAAAAATGAAATATTTATGAAAATATAAAAAGACCCTATTTAAACCACTATATATAAATCAAATTTTTGTAAAAATGAAAATTTTAAAACATTTATTTATAGGTAAATACATGCATAAAACAATTTGAACAATGTGGATATGGAATAGAATGATTAAAATCCAGAAAGAGTAATTATGGTTCATTTTTATTAAAAAAATCTTAATCATTCTATGTAAAGAATATAGGAGATGAAAATGAAAAATTGAGAAAAAAATAAGACAGAATATAGGGGTTTTAAATTTTATGGATCATATAATTCCTCCTATTTGTATTTTAACATTGAAAATTAATAAAATAAATAAAATTGTAATATAAACCCTTACCTCATGTTATAATATTCGTCATAAATGCACATACCGTTCTCTATAAAAAAAATTAATCAATATATATATATATATATATTAAAAAACTATATTAATAATTATTTTCAAATATATCATTATCTTATAATTTCATATATTCCATTTATTAACAACACTTCATTGAATTCAACATTTTAGTTTTAATTCATCCAATTCCCTTAAATATTTCACTTTGATGGTTGAGTTTCATACATAATGTTCATGGTTTATTATATTCATAATGTTAATAATTTAATTATAAAAATATTTATTAATTATATAATATTTTATAACAATTCATATAAAATAGTGATATCAAATGAATTGCATCACTTCGTGAAGATGGTATCCCATACGTACTCATGAGGGATTTTTTAATTTTCAAAAGAATGGATGGAAAAAAGGTAAATAATATTATAGATTTATAAAATCATAATAATATCATAAATATTATATATAGTAATTAAATAAATATTTATTAACAGTCATGTTCTATGGAAATTAAAAATGAATAACATCACATTGGCGAGGTGGACTTCCACACATATGCATGAGCAATGTTATCATTTTACAATGGATATAAGGGTAAGAAATTAGATAATATATTATCTCTATATAATTATAATGTTGTGAAAAATATCATATAAATCCTTTATATCAAACTATATAATCATCCATGAGAGATGGTGATAAAAATTAAAATACATTATTTCCTGTAGATGGTAGTCTATAAGTACATATGAGTGATCTTTTAATTTTCTATTAGTTTCAGTATTAAAAATGGATGTATGAATAATATTAAAAAAAAATTTATACTAAATATTCTTATTTTTTCATGTTAATATGGTTATAAAATATTAAGAGGAGTGTAATGGAGACTGAAACATAAAATGGATCGTTAAATAAAATTACTACTTCATATGGTATGTCCCTTTGAATTAAACATTATTCTACATTTTTATGGTCTTTCAGTGAGTAAATGGCCTCTGAGATGTTCGAATAAAAGTAAATAATGGATTTGCGTGTATATTGGTTGAAGAAGAGTTTTTAGTACTACTAAAATTCCCTTTAACAGCGCTAGAAATGGCCTTTATCTGTGGTAGAGAAGTACTGACTACATGAGCATTGTCAAAATCTCTAGTGTTTCATCAGTGACGAAAAAGCACTGATAATAGTTTTCTTTATCATCACTAAAAAAATAACTAATAAATGAAACCTTTTTTATCACTTTTAAAACCTCTAATAATGGAACAATCTATCAATGCATTACATTAATGCCACTCAAAGAACACTTTATCATTGCTTATAAATTAACAAAATAAAAAGAATTTTATCATCACTTATAAATGTACTTATAATGTATACCTTTATCCACACATACAAATGTTCTGATGATGGAATTTTTATCTTCACTTTTTAATGCAATGATTAAGGGTCATTTTGGAGTGTGTTGTTACATCACACTGCAGCACTTTTGAAATGTGATGTAGCAGCACATCGAAACACAAGAAACACACCTGATATCAACAGAAATAAGTACGAATATGGGATTTAAATGAAATGCAATTTTTAGAATAAACACAATATAAAAACACTATATTATATAAAATTCAAATATTTTTATTATAATTATGTAAATTAAAATTATTATATACATTAAAAAACATAAATGTTCCGGTTTCTATTAATCCAATCCTGACTCATAAAATTGTTGAAAATACCACCCCTTCCTGAAAATTTTTTTGTTCTTCTAAAAGGAAACAATAATTATGTTAGTAATAATATAAAATAATTAAACTGACATAAAGTCTTAATATTGCAAATGTTGATGTTAATTTTAAATAAAAAGATGCATTTTAAGTCATACCAATCAAATAGTTCTTCAGATTGAGGTTGGAATGATTCCAACAAGTCTCAAATAAATTTCAAATCATTTAACAAATGTATTAAAACTGTCTAAATGTTTTTCTGTGGTTTTCAGTATCTCAGTAGTCTTTTTTACTAAAATTTCATTTTAAACGGAAAACATGCACTTTTGAACCATTCTTATCACATTATGTATCGATTTTATGTGAAATAGATTCCAAATGTCAAAAATGACTTTTTAATAATTGTATTTAGTTATGAAGACGATATTGGCATGTTTTATCGGTTTT
Organism: Viscum album; assembly: GCA_963277665.1. Lineage (NCBI taxonomy): Eukaryota > Viridiplantae > Streptophyta > Magnoliopsida > Santalales > Viscaceae > Viscum > Viscum album. Next base: position 1,627,708,111 of record OY728146.1, on the reverse strand, counting down.
CGGTTATTGACACTTTTGAAATCAAATATTGATTTTAAACTGATAAAGGGAACTTTGAGTCATACCGAGCACATATTTGATCATATTGAGGTGTGGTTGATTCATACACATCAAAAATTTATTTTTTATCATTTTTGCACTGTATAAAAATAATCAAACACTTTTTTCTAGGTTTTGAGTAGGACAGTAGTCCATTTTACTAACATTTAAGAAAATTTTAAAGGAAAAGACACACATTGAGTCATACCGGTCGCACAGTAAAATGGATTGAGGTGTTGCCAATTCCGACACGTATCAAATTAATTATGGATCGTTTTCTTAATGTGTCAAAAAAATATGATTGTGGATAATTTTTAATGAGTACATCACATTCTTTTTTTACTAACATGCCATTTTAACATTGAATCATATACATTGAGTCATACCAATCACATTGTGTATCATGTTGAGGGGAGGCTGATTCCTACACATCTCAAATGTCATATATATATTATTTTTGTAAAAAAAATTTAAAATTTAAATGCTTTTTCTCAGTTTTGAGAAGGTCAATTTTATCTTTTACTATCATTGATGACAATTTTAAATAAAAACAATCCCTTGGAGTTATATCGATACCATAGTGAATTGGATTGAGTTTTACCTAATTCATGCATGTCCCAAATCACTTATGGATTTTTCCTCAATGTATCAAGATAATCTAAATGTGTTTTCTCTGTGTGGATTATGTCACGTGTATTTTTTTACTAAAATGCCATTTTTAACTTGAAACACGCACTTTGAGTAATATGGATCACATCATGTATCTGTTTTAATTGAGTCTGATTTCGACCCATCACGAATTATTAATGAATATATTCCTCAAATTATAAAAAACATTCAACCATGTTTTCTCATTTTTTAGTGACTCACAATTTTTAAAGTTAAATGTTTATTTTCATATGATAATAGACAAATTGAGTCATATTGGGAACATAATGTATTATATTTAAGTGAAAATGATTCTTACACATCAAAAATAACTTATGGATCATTTTATTAATTTATCAAAATAATATGAATTTTTTAACTCCATTTAATTTATTCCATCTTTCATATTTACAAATATTAAATTCAATTTTAAATAGATTAAAGTACTTGGATTCATATATGTCACATCATTTGTTATACTGATGTGTGGCAGTTTCCTACATGTCCTGATGTCTCAAAACAATCATAACTATAAATGTTGCCATGATTTCCATTTACTTTTTTTAAAACTACCAATACAACATGATAATCTTCAATCAAAACACATCAACTCGAAAAAAAGATTCCACCTATATAAGAAAAAAAATTATTATGAGTAATACTAAAAATAAATAAATTTAAAATACAAGTAAAATGATACCTTAATTTTATGAACAATGATTTTACTATGAAAATATCAAAATTATCTCTATTATTGAGATATTGAGATAATATGATGTAATGTGATAAATTTCAACACTGAATGGATGACTATTTTTTAGGGAGATGAATTTTATGGTTGTTTCGGTGTAGAATGGTACGATATATGGAAAGACCCGCCCAATTTGAAAAAAAAATCCACTTGTATAAGAAAAAAATTATTACCTGAGTAATAATAAAAATAATTAAATAAAACGTATATATTAAAAAATATCTTATTTTTATGGATAATTATTATACTATTCAAACATCGATATTACCTATGTAATTGAGATGAGGTAGGTTTGTTTCTCTCTCTACAGAGGAAATGTATATAACGTGAAAGAGAGTGATAAATTATCCACTACAGTGGTGAAATTGTTTTGAGGGAGAATAATTTTGTGGATGTATGGTGTAGAAATTCATGAATGATGTACAGAACACCCCAACTCAAACTAAACAATCCACCTATATAGTAAAACAATTACTATGTTGGTAATACTAATAATAAATAAATTATAAATAAATATGAAACAATACATTAATTATATATACTATGATTTTACTATAAATACATTAAAATTACCTCTGTAATTTAGTAGAGGTATAATCATTTCTCATCATACATAAGTAGTGGAGGTAACTTGGAGAAAGACAAAAAATGAACCATTGTAAGCGTGAGATGTTTTGAGGGTGAAGATGTATGTGTAAGTTTGGTTCTAGAGAGATGAGAAATACAGACAGTGCACCCCAAATCCAACAAAATAATCCACCTATACAAGAAGACAGTTATTGTATATCTAATACTACAAATAAATAAATTAATCTTAAAAATGAAACAATACATTAATTATGTGGAAAAATATTTTACTCTAAAAACATCAGGACTACCTTTTTGATTGAGCCGAGAGTGTCATTTCTCTTCTTGAAAAGGAGTTACACATTGATAGAAATATTTTAAATTAAATTAACTCTGTAAAGAATAATTAAAATAAAATGAATGTTCTATTAAATTATTTTTATATATAATATAGATTTTATATCCTAACATTTCATTTAAATCTTCCCAAAGTGTTTCCTTTATTTTAGTTTTTTCTTATGAGGGATTGTTAATATCATCTTGCAGAGATGAAATCGTCTGTATGAGTATTCAAACATATAATTTATATTATATTAATTAATTATACAAAATATAATTTTATGAGGGAAAGAATAATATATTAAAAAAAACATTTACCTTCTCGTTGAACCATCTTTAATTTTTTAAAGGATTACAGGATTTTGTTCCGCTATCCAAATTCCAAATGCACTCTTTATGGTCCCCTATAACATACAAATAATTTTCTTCATTAGGACTAAAATGAATGGATTGTGATATCCGAATGAAAGTGTCATTATTGATTGAATTTTCATTTTACGCTACATTTTTTTTAGTCGCCAGTTGGAAAATCAACCATTTCATGTTTGATGGGTCTAAGGCATAAAATATTGTCACTGCTAGTGATGAAATTATAAATGATGCATCTTTTTTCCCTTCCAGAATGAAATTCACCTTCACAAAGACCATTTCATCAACTTTCTCTATATTGATTTTGTTAATCCATTTTCAATGGTAAAGCGTCACTTGATATGTAATATAATACAACTAATATATCTATTCAATAATTTAAAAATATATCATATTTTCATAAATTAGACTTCTATCCATGGAACCATATATGTGTATCACTTCAACCAAATGTGTAACCCCATTGTATTGCATGATACTGATGTCAACAAGTTCTTTTGAATAATGATTTATAACCATTGATTACAAAACAATGGAATGATAAAAAAATTTGAATTTGGTTCTCTGGATAGCCATTGAAGTTGTTCGGTAATTGAATTCATATTTTTAGATAACTCCTAATAAATTTGATCTCTGATCCAGCCAATAAACTATTGATTATGTATATTTTTTAACCATCCCTTATCCTTTTATGGATTCAAATCTTTAGTAATTTCATTAAGGGATTCAATGTATGGATCAATATATTTAATTTTGTGTAATACATAAATATGTGCTTCCTCCCACTCTGTTATGGTAATTTTAACAATATCCATTTTATATATCCCTTCACCCATAAGTAATTCTCTAAGATGAGACTATAAGAGACTGATGATTTCAATATATGATAGGTAATCAGTACATAATTAAGTTGATTCTTCAAAAATATATTGTTCCACAGTATAACATTCTGACTGACTTCGAATCTTGATATACCCATTAAAAGTATTCATATACTATTCAATGTGGTACGTTCATATTTAATGAATAGGACCATATATTTTATCCTCTATGAACAATTGAACCATCGGTTGGACCATAATATCAACGAACTATGTTGGTAACAACATCTCTAATTCAAATTATTTGACTTAAATCTCATAATTCATTATGGGATACTTCATAGGGTCTACAAATTCACTATAAATGGATTTGAAATAAAAGAAGAGTCTAGTTAATAAATTTCGTAAAATTTAGGATAAATGTAACAAAAAGTAATATGCATTACATTTTGCATAAAAACATGAAATTCATGTGATTTTATTCCTTGTAACTTCAAATTGGTCATTGATACAATATTCATGATATTTAATGAATACCCCTACGGAACATTTACAATAGTAAGTAAAATAAAAATTTCCAACTGTTCCAATCTTGATAGAGTGTAATATACCAGATAAATGAATGTTTTCCATTCACCCTTCACTGCTTCCAACTATTCCCTTATTCTCATTTCAATAAAGTCCAATGTAGCCCTGATGTCATATTTCATTTTACGAGGAACATATTGTAATGTGACAAAAACACTATGAAATAAATTTTTTTCATCATGCATGACATCATGAAAATGTGAAGACATAAAAAAATTCCAATATAGTAATTCAATGAAAATTGATATCTTCTTCCAACCTGATTTTGAATTGTTTTTCCAAAATGGTTTCCCAAAAATAATTTTAATCTTTATTACTTTTTTGTAAGTGGATTTCCCATTACTGGAGATAGTGTTGTACAATTATCAATATTCCCATCAAATATAGTCATCCAGGGTTGGTGTTTATTTCATCGAGATTAAAATTTCAAATGTCCTAAATACAACCATCAAGGAATGTTTCAACCGAATTGAGTATATGCATTTTTCATAAATTTGACACCCAAATAATCGTTTAATGTTATATCCTAATAAATTTCCATAAGTAGGGAAGTCATTTATCATTCTATTCAACATGACCCTCAATGTTAATTATACACTTCTATGGGAATCATATATTATAACTCATGTATACCACATAAATTTTATATCATAAATCAATTGATCCAAATAGACATCATTATCACCACTGGGTTACATTGGTCTAAATATATGTAGAGACAAAATTGTTTATTTGTGATTCATGCATTTCCATGATGTAAATAAATAATTTACCAACATGATGGGCCATTTACTTTGAGTACTACTCTATACATAAAAATGATTTATTACATCTATTGATAATGCAAGATGAATTCACCTCATCTCATCTCCAAATTCAACGAACTTGTAATCAATTTTCATCCATTGAGGAGATTCTACTGGTAGATGTATGATCCTATATTTTATTTCTGAATCTATATGCCATTTTATTTATCTATCAGTTTCCATACATCCATACAGTACTCTTAATTTTGGAATGATTGGAATATACTATACATATTTTAAAGGACTTGATTATTTTTTCTTGTATTGATCTACTCTATAGTTAGGGAATTCTATGAATGATTCATGGTCCTTGTGAAACAATATGAAATCCTTTGGAAGAGAATGTATTTTTTTTATAAATCATTGACATTTTACATAAAATTAATTTAGTGTCATGTGATTGGCATGGTAGTTCATTTCATCTGGTATCATATTTTCAAGAATACCTAGTAGTTTTGTAAAGATGGTGTCACTCTATCCACATCCAGCTTTCTAAATATATGTCTTTTGATACATCTTATTTTTTTTGTATTTATTACAACTGATATATAATAGCTTCATGGATTATCTATTTAGCTCCACTTAAAACATTGGAAAATCATGAAGGTCATCTTCAATTTCCATTGTCATTTCATCAGTATGAACATCATCATATTTTAAAAAGGTATTCATATCAAATGATTCATAAACTATAGTATCATCCAAATTGATGTCCAAACTCAATTTTCCCCATGTTTAGTCCAGCATTTATAATTTTTATCTATTACATGAGAATACAAAATTCTCTTCCAACTCTTACATACTAATTTATCTTGAATAAGAAAGATGTAAACAGAGATAAAGTATTTTAAATTGGTTATCTACATGCTCTCTTGAAAACATGGTGAACTCCTTAACTACATCATTATATTCATTTATTAAATGATTTACATGAATCCATTTTTAGGTATTATCATTTCTATTTGGATCATAAATGATTAATTTTATACAATATATAAATAAATACACATAAAATATTCATTATCAAATGTTAAAGTCATAGACAATTCTAATAAAGGAAACACAACATTTTATTATTTCAAGTAATTTCAGTTTGTTGGAGAAAATGTGTAACTTAATTTACATAAATAATTACTCCACATCGAATATTTCATAAATCCCTTAATCAAATTAAAATATAATATATCAAATTAAGGAGTAACAGTAAACATAAATATGATGAAAATGAATAATAAAATATCTTTCAATCAACTAGATCATTGGTTTCATATAGATAATAATAATGCTAATTAGAAAAGTGAGATAACTGTCATTCTTTTTTATCATTTTGGTTCATTTGGAAAGAAGTGAATAAATATTGTTTTAAGGTGATTAATACTTTGTGGAAGGGAAATAAAGATCATTTATACTTGAATATATGAGTTCCTAGAAATTAAAAATCCAATAATAAGGGATATTGGGATTTGGAAAATAGTGGGATATATAATATAACCATTAATTATATAATAATCATTAATCATTAAAATTTAATAAATATTATTTTATTTTAGTTGATAATAGAAAAGTACTACACTACATCACTTTCCTTATAATCTAAATTAGAGAAATCTAATCTCAGATCTCATAGAAACTTCTCAAATTATAAAATAAACTAACATATTATACTATAAAAAGGAGAGATGTGAAATTTTTTTGAATCACTTATACCTGATTATCTACCATGTAGAGATAGTGAGGGTTATATGGGTTTCAATAGAAGGTACAAAGGGGATGCAACACATTTCTGATGAATCATGTTATTATATATGTCTCTAATATGAAGATACATGATAGGTAAATGGATGTTTACACTATGTTGAATCATCTATAATAAAATGATAATGAGAGGGAGAAAAGGGCATATAATAAATAATATTATCACTAACCATTATTTTGGTAAACCTGAAGATGGATAGTGAAACTATCCCAGCCTAAAATACCAAAAAAACACCATTTCAGATCATTGTACAACCTCTGACACACCTTAATGTCCTTGAAAGATGATTTAAGCATTAGGTATAAAAACTAAAAATTGGTAGTTTGTCCCCCATCAAAAATAGAATGAATTTGTATTAGAGGTCAAAAAATTCAATAATGCCCCTTGTGGTCAATGGAAATGCTTACCCAAAATCATCATTACCTGATATATATGAATACCTTTTAGACAACCATAAATGGAAATATATGATGCAACATCTACATAAACAAATATACATTTCACAAATAAAAACTCACTTATAGTCTATAACAAATATCAAATAGATAAAAACCTAATATTCAAACATAATGTGAAATAAATGAACCGAAATGATTCAAAAAGTGAAGGCTTTATGTGATAAAAACTCATGTTCTTATCTGAGGATGGTCCATTTGAAACTTCTCCATAACAAAACTGAAAACCAAAGTGAATTTGAAGAGTAATAAATCCTATAAAACATATAACTAATAGAGGAACATACATAACTACACTAACTTGGTTCTTGAAAAATATCATCTGGATTTTCATATTTACTAAGGTGTCCATGGATGGTGTCCACTTATATATAATAATTAGAGAACCACCAATGTTCCTCAAATCAATAGTCAATAAACAAGAATATACCTGAATATTTTTACACATTTATATAAATATATGAAAAATATATTTAGTAAGAATATATAAAACATAGATGTAAAATTCAAGGAATAAATCTAAGGTTCAGTTTTAGATATAACCAATAAATCTATATATCTTGAGGGCCCATACATCGGTATTCAACAAACAATATATCATAAACATATTGTTATATTCATAATCTAAAATCAAAATAGTATATAATCACCAGATCAAAAATAAAGACATCATCGAAGAAGAAATCAGAATCAAACCAAAAATAAATAAAGAAAATTACAAGGCCAACCTTTCTAGGTTGACCAAAATCCAACACCCTCTTCAGAAACCCAAAATGAAATCAAACACTGGATTTCAGATGACATATTTCACCAACTAGAGGAAGTTGAGTGCAGTGACTTGAGCATCGATTAACCATGGTTGAAGACCCGCAGTAGGTGGATTATATCGAATGCTTCTTATATAATGACAGGTTCACCAATGGTTATGGGTTTTTAAGTAGACTCGATCACTTTTATTAGAACATACAAATAAGTTCTCATAAAGTGCACTTTTATAAATGATTATTTAATAAGTGCTTATAAAAGGACTCATTATCTATCCTTTTCAAGTGGTAATAAAGGTAAGTATTTATCAATGATAAAAAAGAACTGATAAAATCAATCTTTATCAGAACTAATGTTATAGCGCTAATAAATTTTAATTTTATCAATGATTTGTTTAACTCTAAAAAATTCTTATCGTTATTACTGTGAAAAAGTGTTGATAATGATATTTTAATCATCTATTATTACATAACCACTGATAAATTATTTATAATTATAATTATAAATTATAAATTTTTAAATATTTATATATACGTAATAAATATATATAAATCTAAATATAGTAAATATATTCTTTTTTAAATGTATCTGTTAAAATTTTATAATTATTTATTTATAATTATAGAATTTTTTTAGAAAATATTATTAATATCGTTATATATATATATAATTATACATACATATATTCAATATATATATATATATATTTTTTAAATATATTCATCAAATATGTAACCATATTATATATCAACTTCACTAGACTTCACTTCCTACCTTATGAATATATTACCTTCCCTTCGCTGATGTAAAGAGCACCATATGAAGATATAAATATAAATGGAAATGGTTTGGAACATGACAATCCATTCCAATAATGAATTCAAAGTCATTAATCTCAAGTAAAATGAAATTTAAGAATGGTAACCCACCTATCTCAAGGTGGAACTTCATTAATTTGTGTATATCCACTAATAAAACCCCTAATAGTGTGTTGAGGTTCATTACACCATATATGTTCTCCATTTCATGGAACAATCATTCCATAATTGTTGATTATATAAAATAATGTGATTCACTTGTATAAAATATGGAAGTTACTAAAGTAGAGGTGACTAAAATAGAGCCTCGTACTATAAAAGACCATAGACTCTACTCCTTGAGAGTAGGATTCACAACATATTCATGTCCTAAAATTTGTCCCTACAATGAAACGTGGCTAACCAAGGTAGAACTTCTTTGCTGGAATGGAGCCTATATGTTCTGAATACATTTCCACAACCATCTCCTCAACCTTATTAGCTAATAGTAGACCATCACCGATCCTAATGTGGATCTACTGATCATGTACCCGAACATCAGGGTGGTATAGACCCCATCATATTAGATACTAGTGGGAAATTTTGGATGGAACTTAGAAAGTGACCCATCCATCTACAAGCATGGAACCTCATCGGGTTCCCTTGACACTAGGACATATTGTGTCCTATCCAACCACACTAGTGACATTCCCCATAGTTTTCAGTTCGTGTCATCTAGTTGTAATATCCCTCATATTCACCCTTGAAATGATATATCCAACAATATATAACCCATGTCCCTTCTTTGATGCTCAATATCTCTGTATGACACTTCAACTTTACCTCATGTTTTACTCTATAATGAGGGTCTGGTTCACTATCATAGAAATGGGGGTCAACCAGAAGACATTAACCAATGTTCAAATGGAGATAATAATACCATCCTAAAAACATCTCACTGTCATCAAATCATCATCACCCAGAGTTACTGTGAAATTATAATGCTAGGTGAAAAAATTTGAATACTCCATCACTGACATGGAACCCTAAATTAGGTGAATTAACTTTCAATAAATATCTTTAAAGCAATATATTGGCAAATAAGTAGTCATATAAGGCTAATTGAAGTCCGACCAAGGCCATAGTGCGATGATGTCTAGCCTAGAAAATGATATTCCACAAATATTTAACAGAATCAAGAATGATAAATTTGGTGATCTTAACCCACCACTATAAAGGTGCTTCTATATTCTCAATGATCAAAAACTTTGCCTCTATCTGTGACTTGGAAACTTGAGGACCACCATCCCCAGAAGTGGTGGGAGGATGATGTTAGAGAAATTACTAAGTTAACTTTACAACGGTGGGGTTGGGTCATAGATTTTACTATATAGACTGTTTGAAGCATAAAAATTTATCCAACAACTGAACATTGGTTCCAAGTGGATGTTCAGCAGGATGTGACTCAGGTGGCACTACAAGATGTAATATTATGGGCTCAATGACAACCAACTCTAGATCATGGTTATCCCCACCCACCTAGAATAAGACTCATGGAGGATGAGGTAGCACAGGTCTATAATTTTCATATTGACACCTCAAATTAGATATGACATAAAATTATAATAAATAGTGATTGATGTAAAGGATATGTATACATCCTTCATATAATGAGTCAAAACCCCATTCTACTCCTAAATAAATATCTAGGGGGAAAATAGGATTCATAGCTATATTACAAGACACCTCCTACATCCACTACTATGGATGGGTTTGGGTTAAGGTTTTACATAACAGATAAAGGGTCAAGTATATGGATTATCAATTGCAATGAATAGAAAAAAACACCATTTTCATAGCTATTTGAATCCACATCTAGTGGTAGCCTTTTAATTTTCAAACTTTTATTAATATAGGTCTATTATTATAATTATATATATATATGAAATATTATTTTTTACCATTAATAATTTATTAGGGCTGATTCATCATTATAAATTTCATTTGTCTTGTCAAGTGACAATTACCTAACCTTTATATCTAATATCATGATATAACAGGTCGTTGTAGGGATTTGATTGAATAAAAAACCTATCAAAATTTTTAAAATTAATTCATTCATAATTTAAAAATATAATTCATAAATAATATCAATTAATATCTTATCCCATTTATCTAATGGTTCATGGATCAAAAATGGTATAATTGGGATAATTAATATACCTTCATGAATATATGTTGGAAAAAAAATTTATATTGATGTAGAAAAATTATTTAATACAAATATATTATCATTTCATGAAGTTTTAGAACATTTCAATATATATAAATCATTTATCTCATAATAAGTACATATGATACATGAAATGCACGCAGGACGTAAACATAGCATGGAAAGATTCATTGAATATAAGTGAAAAAGTGTCTATAATGATGCATGGGATGCTACCTCATCACAGTTCTAGGCTGATGGAAATGGAAATCCATAATATTGTTTTCTAAAATTATAATTTCTCAAATAATGTATATATCCAAACAGTGAAATCAGTTAAATTATAACAGGTGCAACCAATAAAAATCATAATCCATCCCATATAATTTGGGTTTTCCCCAATATATGGGGTAGCTACTTCTATAAATAATCTCATTACAAAATTCTAATTCATTCTTTTCTCTTTTATATTACCCAAATAGTAATCCAAAAGGAAAAAACACCTGGATACCAGTTTGTATCATCCTACCCTAGAATCCACTAAGTGGGTAGCCAAGATGGTTCGCCACATGACCTCAAGCATGCCTCTTTGTATACCAAATCCCGATGACTAGAAGAGAAGGTATAGGTTGTGAAATAGGGGAGAATATTCCCTCATGAATTAAAATTTATCACAAAGGTAAATAATAAATGAAATTAGTGGATGAATTATTAAAATAATATAATCTAAATAATAATATTAAATCATCCGTGATTAAAAAAATATGGGTAAGTAAATTCATAAATAGGTGCAACGATGATGATGACGATGATCATTCAATGTTGATATACAAAAATGATCTATGTGAGATAAATGGGAGGTTTTATATACCATATTCTATAAAAAAATAAAAAATAAATTCTTCCTCTACTAGAATCTTTATTTTATGCCTAGTACTTTGCTCTCAAGCTCCCCCATAGCATTGGAAATTGGGCATCAAAAGTAGGACTCTTCCCTTATTCTACAATTACAATCATGATGTTTTCATGGCTACCAAGGGAGAACTAAGAAGGGTGTGACAGAAATCAAGTAGTCCACCACTAATGGGGTATATAATAATCTAGTATGTGCAAATAGAATGAGCAGTGTTCCATTATTAATAATTTTAATGTAGTAAATAAAGAAATATATCTACCTAGGCTCCTCATGGAATACCCAATCAACACTACCTACTTCAACCTAAGTAATGTGTTTTGGAACCAAGGTGAACCTTCACATTTATGGTATTGATATAATAAATGAGTTACATAAATAATCATTAAATGTGGATCATCCCCAAGTATGTAATTTTTCATAGTGGATGAATCCACTCAATATCAATTATAAAATTTATTCCATTAATTTATTATACATTAATTGAAATTTATAGGATGAATCATGATCCCATCCAAGGAATCCAAAATGTATCCCTAGTATCACTCCATAAAAAATATAAATTACAGAAACCGTAAGATTCCATCAATTATATCTTTAAATGGAATCCTAAGTATCACATTCATTAGGGTGCAAAATCAACACTCTATTCTTATCCATAATATCTCACATAGGCGACTGAGTTTCAATCACACCTGGAATGACTATCTAGCCACTAAGACCTTCCCATGTGTCTCTACTAGAGAAATTGTATCCCTAATAAGGAGGTAAAGAAAAAACAAGATGATCATATCCATGGAATACCATGTATCACTCCAATATATATACAATGCATTGATAAATTATAACTAGAAATCATGAAGAGTAAATCTACGGAAATCCATAAATAAATACCTTGTATCTACCACGACATGCTAAAAAGTACATACTATCTATCAACAACATCATTTCAATATGGATAATTTATTAGGATAAATAAATTAACATTGAAAAATTATTTTAATCCATGTAAGTCAATTTGGTAATAAAGCATTGTGGCCTAAACCCAGGTATACCATTTCTCTTAATTCAACTTCCACTATATAAGCATTTACTACAAGGTAAACACACGAAAATGGGTGTTTAAACAAGTTATGGTTTTGAGAAATTGGGAATTTATTCAATGTAACACCCATATGGGTGGTTCACATCATGGTGATCAACCTGAGGGTTGATTCGCATCTAACTATGACATAATTGAGTATAAAAAAATCAATTAAATTTATTTAAAATTAGTGATTCATTACTGAAAAATTACATCATGTGACAACATGTGTCAAGATATTAATGTAATTAAACATGAGAGAAAAGTAACTTTGCCACCTTCCTTAATCTCATTACATTTTACTCATCTAATTTCATTCCATGAATCGAGATAAAATGCGATAAAAAAGAAGATTAATCATATTACTTGAAGAAATTGAAAATGATATTTCACTAAAATAGTCAAAGAGTTAGGAATATAAACTAGTAATACAATGAATAGGAGTGCAGTTAAACCAATATAATCCCCACACACCCGACAGTGAATAAAATAGAACCTAAATTAAGAGAATCTCATGCAACCTATGTGAGGAGTGAAGGGGGATCTCTTGTGTGTAACCTACATGATAATTAAGGGATTCTATAAAAAAATGATCCCTTTATCCCTTTAAAAAATCCCCCAACATTTAAATGGTTCTTAAATTCATTACACACCACGTAATGCTCTGGTTTCCCATCCCATGGAAAAAAATCAACTAGATTTCAATGGGATCTAGCTTGCCAAATACATATCTGGTTGTTGGGAAAAAAAATACCGCAAGGTATCATTGAGGTATTTTTTAGGTGATTGTTTTTTTTTTGACAATGTGGTCCTCCATGTTGTGTTTGTTCAAAAAATAGACCACGATAAATAATTTTTTGACAAATGGGGTTTAAATGGTGATTTTTCGAATTCCAGCGATATTGTTGACAACCAATGTTGACAAAGAATGATGATAAGGCAATGGATGATCTGGAGGCGGTTTAAAAAGAACAGATATAAGCTTGTGCCATTTTCCAATATTTTCGAAAAAAAATTATCCTCAAAATTAGAAAATAGAGAAACAAGTTTTTGTTAATGGACGTTACAAGCAAAATTTATGGTGGTTTGGAAAATTGCGCGCAATGCATGTTTTGAGGTCATAAGGTGGAAGAATAGAAATGGACTGTGGCACATGAAAGAATTGATGATGCATGGAAAGGAATTGAAGATGCATGAAACATTTGAGGATGTGCATGAATGATGGAGTTGTGCAATGAAATCTTGCGCGCAAGGAAGCTTTCAGGGGTAGAACGTCGAAAAATGGAAAAGGATTAATGTTCATGAAATATTAGGAAATAGGCGCATAAGATGAGGTTGTGAAAATGAATCTTGCACGCTTAAGGTGATATAAAATGAGGGTTTGAAGGCTCGAAGAGTATCTTGCGTGATGTTTAAGAATGTTGCACTAAAGGAATGATTTTTGGTCAAAACATTGAAATATGGCCAAGGAAGAAAGTGAGTGAAAGATTCAAGAAGTGTGCGATAGATGAGGTTGGTGCGAAAGAGACTTACGCACCTAAGGGGACGTCAAATGGGGATTTTCACAATACGCTAGGAACATGCACGACACATTAGGGTTTTAGCGCGCAGGGGTCCATGAGTTCTATAAACAAGAGGTGGCCCCCTCACACTGAAGAAGTTCGACAATTAGAGAAAATCCGAGCACCGGATCACATAAGAATTTCAGGAAAAGGGAGATGCGTGAATGATTTTTGAGTTACGCACAAGATTACAATGTTGCGCGTAATATTTGAGTTGCACAAAAGATTGAAGATGTGCTCAAAGTGTGTTTCATGAAAAAAGAGGAATCTTCCATGTAAGGAATTAATGTTGTGGGCATTATGTAGTAAGGGTTGCGAGAAAGATTTGCAGTTCCCGATACACCCAGTCTAAAGAGAGATTCATCTATGGGTGAAAGTAAGACGTCAACAAGGCATATATCAATAGTTAAAGATGAATATTTCATTAGAGATAATTAAGATACCTATAGGTCTTTATACTATGAGTGGATCTTTTGAAAAAGTAATCAGCACAATTTAGTTGATAGGGCAGTGAGCTATCGTATTGTGATTGGTTGTAAACCAAGAGGGATAGTGAGTCTTCTTGGAATTTGTAAACATCATTGTGCTTATAGTAGAATGGGTACATAGGCACACTGCCAGTGTATACTCATTGAACGTAGCCCAGTGAGGTTGAACCAAGTAAAACTTATTGTGTACTATGTGTGCTTTATGGTTTATTCATACTCTACAATGGGAATGAGAGAGAGGAGCATTTTTTCTAACCGTAAAACAATATCAAAAGGTACATTTGTATTATTCTCTCATACCCTGATTCACCCCTATCTCATGGTATATATCTTAGTGTACCTGACAATTGGTATTAGAAGAAAAGGTTGAAATTAGTGTTTCTCTCTCAAATGATTATCACCAATCATAAAAGTATTTCAATCTTTTGTTGGACCAATTTTCAGATATTTAGGAATCAGATGCAACACTATGTTTGATCCTTGAGAATGGATGTGTTCAGCACAACAATTCATGGAATAAAATCCGATATTAATAGTGGTGAATTATCTAAAGCTGAGCATAGAAAATTGGATGATAAGGCCAAGGTAATTAATTATTTATGGGGATCCCTATACAATTCTATTTATATGAAGGTGATGTGATGAAAAACATCACATACAATGTAGGAAAATCTGTTGAATATATATGATAGTTACAAAATAGTCAGAGAGGAAAAGTATCAAGTGTTATGGAACAAGTATGATGATCGGAGAATGAACGCGAATGAGTCTATTGAAGCATTCTATGACAGGGTAACTGTTGTCGTAGAATACATGAAAGGTCTTGGAGAAGTTACTGAAGACATGAAGATTGTAAAGAGCATCATGAGGAAACATCCACCTCGGTTCAATCCAAAAAAATTAGTTTTGAAAGATAAAGACCCGAAAGAGTTGACATTGGATAACTTGCACATCACCCTTGTTGCATATTAAATGTGAAATGATGATAATAATGTTGTGAAAAAGTGTAAATCCAAAGACGTGGAATTCAAGGCCATGAAGAACCTCACCATTGAATATTATTAGGAAGATGAAGATACAGATGAGGGGATGTCATTCCTATCCTCAAACCCTCAATGAAAAAAGGAATGTTTAAAGTGAATCTTTAGCTTTCTTGTTTTCAATGTGGAAAGGTTGGACATCTAGGGGCAAGGTTCCCCCAAAAGTTTCAATAGGATGATGATGTTCGTGAAATCAAAATTCCCATGAAGAAGTCTCCAGTCTATGGGAAAGCAACAAAACAATCCAATGTAAATTTATTTAAGAATAAGAACGTTATTTCAAATGAATGTGACAGTTTAGATGAGACTGAGGTTGAGGAGGTTGAAGAGATAAATAACTACAGAGATCATGCAGAAAATGCAATGGTGGAATTTGTCAGTAGTTCATAGAGGAAGAATGAAACCAAAGATGATGAAAAAGAATAAGAATTTTAAGGAGGAGTTGATATGAAATCTGAGTTAGAGGCTTCTCTTGAGGAGATATATGTTTGAAGATCCAAAACAATGAATTCCAACAATGTTGTTCGTGACACCAATCTCTATATGCAGCAGTAGGAAGAAGAGAAGTCTAAGTTGATGGAAGAAATTGAGAAACTCAAATCATCAACACGAGAGTTCTCTGAATCATCTAGTGAGTTTAAATTAAAGGAAAGATCAAATCAAGCGTATTGAAGAACATGAAGGAGAAGTTGTTTGTTTACTAAACCAAGTTAAGGATCAAGATAAACTCTTGACTCCTGTTGGGAGATTAGGAAAGCAGATCACTCATTAATCCAAGAAGATGAAAATGGAGAATATTAGTTCATTAGATAGGAAACCTTAATTGTGTTCAGATGCTAAGGTCGATGGGGGGCTTGATTGAAAACAAAAAACTGGGGAAATTGAAGTCAAACAAAAACAACTGTTCCATGATTGATGGTTGATTTGGGCATAAATCATATTCAAAATATTTAGAGATCCAAAGGGGAAACTTCTAGTGTTGAAGTGATATGAAGGAATGCACATTATATCAGGTGTTATTGTTGTGGAAAGATGGGACATTCACAGTATGTGTGATCCATAGACAAGATATATCGAAGGGAATAAGAATAGAGGTGGTATCCAATTAGATAATGGCTATCTAGAACATATTTTTAAGGACACTTTGTTTAGTGAGGAGGATTTGGGCACATGGCTAGGTACTGCACTTCAACCATACAGAGGAATGTGCCAAAGCATAATCAAGATGTTCACAAGTAGTAGATCAACGCACAAACATGTGAGTTGAGAATGAAAAATTGATTTACAGTTTTGCCTGATAAAGCTGGTCCATCATACACTAAGAAAGATCCAAAGTCTCAATCCAGGCTGAGTGTGAAGGAAAAAATATGGACCAAAAAGAAAAAGGATGAGAAGAAAGTGGTGGTATAAATTACCCTTAAAGCATCAGATTACTCCAGAGTGTGGATCGTTGATAGTGGTTTCAAATCTCACATGACAGGTAATAAGGATCTTGTTACATGTGTAAAATATGACAAAGAATGAGTTTTCATGTTTGGAAATGATGATGTCCTGAGGATTATTAGATTACGAAAGGCCATGTTTGGGGGAAAAGAGATGAGACGTGCTGATGTCTTAGTAGTAGAAGGCCTCGGTCACAGTTTTCTCAGTGTGAGTCAATTATGTGACTCAGGACATTCTATATGGTATACTGAGAGGAAGTGTATCGTCAAAGGAAGAGATAGGGAAATGGTTCTATAGGGAAAAAGTACAGAGGAAGATATCTATATGTTAAGTGGAGAAGAAGAAATGTGTTTTCTATCTAGAGAAGAAGAAAACAAGTTGTGCCATAAACGACTTTCTCATCTATTTCAATTATCCTTGGAATATTTGGTAAAGTTTGATACATCAAGAGACCTCCCTACACTATCATGTGATCATAATCACATGTGTGATGCATGCCAACAAGGTAATATCATCAAAAATACGTATATGGAAAAAGAAAAGAAGTCAAAAAGGGTGCTTAAATTGGAGCAAGCTGATGTTTGTGGGCCTATCACACCATGAGAAATTGATGGAAATATGTACTGCATTTTTTTATCGATTACTATAAAAAAATGGCATGGGTATTTGTTATTTCGCATTAGTTAGATGAGTTAAGCTACTTAAAACAATACTAGAGAGAGTGAAAAATAATTCCTGGATAGAAAATTATGATGTTTCGTACTAATAATGGTACGAAATTCACAAATAGGCAGGTAGAAGACTATCTCAAGAAACATTGGACAAAGCATCATGTTTCCTCAGTGAGAACTTTCCAACATTATAGAGTGGTTAGAAAGAGAAATCAGACCATAAACAACATGTCCATAACGATGCTCACAGAAAATGTCCTACAAGAGAAATTTTGGAAGGAGGAAGCATTGACATCGATCTACATTTCTAACAGGGATCTGTTTTTTCCAAAGGAAGGAAAGACTATGTATGAGATGTGTTATGGAGTGAAGCCAATAGTTACATACATTCTAATTTTTGGAAGTAAATTACTTATCCTCAACAAAGAGAAACATATTAAATTTGAGTTTCATAGAGATGAGGGGATATTCATTGGCTACTCATGAAAAATAAAAGCATAAAAATATTTTAACAAAAGGCTAGTAAAATTAGTTGAGGAAAATGATGTCACTGTAGTAGAGAATGAAGAGAGTATTCAACAGCATAGTGAAAAATTTCTTGATGAAGGAGATGAGGAGGACAGTAATGCAGGAGAAGCAGAAGTGGCTGATGGTGATTTAGAAGAAGATACTGATGAGGAGCATGAAGAAGAGAAATATGAATATACACAGAAGCCAAGGAGTAAAGAAAAAATTGATAGGAAGATTATCATTAGTGACCAGTCAGCTTGAGTTCAGAAAAGAAGAATGAAATCTCTGTAGCAGATGTCTTTTTTATCTCAGGTATAGGCTATATTTTTTTCTGATACAGCTAAAGAAGAAAAATGGGTTCAGGATATTAATGATAAGATGAATCAAATTTAGATGAATCAGAAATGGGAGATTTTTTCAAGGCCATCAGATTAAAATGTCATCAAGACTAAATGGGTCTATCGCAACTAGATTAATGATGATGGCACAATTATTTGAAACAAATCATGAATAATATGTAAAGGATACTCCCACATGGATGGAATATATTACAATGAGACATTTGCACCTGTTTCAAGGCTGGAGACAATCAGATTATTCCTAGCCATTATAGTGATAAAAAAGTTCAAAGTGTTTAAGATGGATGTAAAAACATCATTTTTGAACAGGTTTCTAGAAGAAGTGTATATTGAGTAGCCATATGGATTTCTCATTCATTAGGAAAAAAACAATGTGTGTCGACTGAATAAGGCATTGTATGGGATGAAAAAAGCACCAAGATCATGGTACTTAATCCTTGATATGTACTTAAAGAAGCTTAGTTTCCAGTGTAGAGGATTTTATTGTAATCTCTATGTCAACAAAAATAGTAATCAAAGGATGATGGTGCTGGTTTATAATGATGGAATAATATTAGGTGGAGAAGATACAGAACAGTGCGGATAGATTTCTAAATTTATGAAAAGTGAGTTGTAAATGCCAATGATTGGGTAACTAACGTTTATATTTGGATTATAGGTGACACATGGAATTAATTTCACATTCATTTCTCAGTACAAATATTCCATATAGGTTCTAAGAAGATTTCTAATGGAAAATTCCAAGTAGCTGAAGACTCTGGTTGCAACTCGGATGAAATTATCAAAGGATGATAATGGAAAGGTAGTTAATATCACATAATACAGGATGATTATTGGGAGTTTGCCGTACCTGATAGAGGCAAGACCATATATTGTTTTGCAACATGTCAAGAAGTGAGATATCAATGTAATCCCAAGGAATGACACATGCTTGCAGTGAAAATAATACTTTGGTATATCAAAGGAACTATGGATTTCGGTTTGATGAATAATCACAAATATTAGAAAGTGCTGTTGGGATATACAAACACAGATTCGACAGATTTGGCTGATGATAGGAAATTAACGTTAGGAGGTGCTTTCTATCTTGGTGTATTTTTTATTTCTTTGTAAATCCAGAAGAAATATTTCATTTCCTTGAGCACCGCAGAAGCTGAGTATATTGCTGCCACTCAAGAATGCGAACAATTATTGTGGATGAAGTATAAACTTGATCATATTGGTGTAGAAACGATGTCTCTGATCAGAATCTAATGCGATAACTCATTTTCTATAAATCTCGTCGAAAAATATCTTCCGTCACTCAAGGACCAATAATATTTAGATAAAGTATAATTTTATCGAGTAAAAGGTTGAGTAGGGAATCGTGAAGTTGAAATATGCGCCTGTAGTGCTATAGGTTTCAGACATCATGACATAGGCCTTACGTAAGGAAGCTTTTGAGAGGCATCGACTAGATCTGGGAGTTTAGTCGACTCCCTACACTTGAAGAAGTGTGGTTGTGGGGTCCCCCCTCTCCTCGAGGTATGGTGTTTTTTATATATTGTGTTAATCTATGTTCTTTCCAATGTATCAGACCACATAGGAGTGAGCATTGGGTTCGTTGATAAAGGGGCAGAGATAGTGAAGCTGATAGGTGGATCATCAAGATTAGGGTAGAGAAACAAGAAGGATATAGTATGAGTTTTAAATCTGACGATGCCAGATGTTATCAATCAAAGAGTAGATATCCTTATAGTTGAGATCATGATAATAAAAAAATAGCGACATTGGAATGATGTGAGAAGGGCTCCAGCAATCAAAAATTATTATCATTTTAGCAATTGGAATCAGTTTTGTGTCAACAGTTAGGGTCAGAAATGTAGTGATTCATTGGTGGTCTTTTTATTTACTCTTGTTTATCATAGCGATCATTGCTCATGTGGGCTTCGAGTACACGTAATGTGAATCCTTGAATTCTATCTGAATTGCATTATGAAAATGGAAGTAGAGGATGGATGGAGCATTAATGAGGTATCAATGTGTAGAGAATCATAATGAGAAGATTTATCAACAAATAAAAAGTGGGATATTATTGTGAAAAATACCTCATGGTATCATTGAAGCATTTTTGAGGTTATTTTGTCTGTTGAAAAAGTGGGCACCCATGTTTTGTTTGTCCACAAAGTAGACCATGATATATAATTTGTTGACAACGGGGGTTTACATGGTGATTGGTCATGTTCCATAGATATTTTTGATATCCTATGTTGAAAACAAATTATGAAAAAGTAATAAATTATCTAGAGGCTGTTTAAAAATAATAGATATATGGTGGTTCCATTTTCTAGTGTTTTGCAAAATTTTGAGACTCAAAATTAGAAAATGGAGAAACATATTTTTGGAAAAGTTGTGTGAAAGATCTATGGTGGTTTGGAATATTGTGCATAATGCATATTTCAGGGTCAGAAGGTGGAAAATGGAAAAAGGACTATGGAATGAGAAATATTTGAATATGCACGTGAAAGAATTGATGATGACCATGATATTTGAAGATGAGCATGAAAGGCAGAGTTTGGTGAAGAAATATTTCGCACAATGTACGTTTCCGGAGCAGAACATCGAAAAATGGAAATGCCATGGTGTGCATGAAAGATTAGGAATTGGGTTCCAAAGATGATGTTGCACAAAAGTGACCTGCGCACTAAAGGTGACATCAAATGAGAGTTTTCGCACTCAAAGAGGATCTTGCGCATTGTATAGGAATTTTGTGTTCAAGTAATGATTTGTGGCCCAAACATTGATAAATGGCCAAGGAAGAAAGTGCACAAAAGATTCAAGAAGTGCGTGAAAGATGAGGTTGGCACGAAAGAGACTTATGTGCCTAAAGCTATATCAAATGGGGTTTTTAGTGACACTTCAAGAACTTCTGTGATTCATCGCGGTTTTTTCATGAAGGGGTAAATGAGGTCTATAAATAAGAGGTTATCCCCTCATGCTGAAGTAGTTCGACACATAGAGAAAATATGAGCACTGGATCATGTATGAATTTCGGCCAAAGGGAGATGCATGAATGATTTTGTAGACTAATGAGTGGATCGTCTGAAGAAATAATGAGCACACTATAGTTGATAGGGAAGTGAACTTTCATATCATAGTTGGTTGTAAACTAGGAGGGACAGTGAGTCCTCTTATAACTTGTAAATAGTAGTGCAATTATTGTGGAAGTGGTACATCGACACACTTTCTTTGTATAATCCATGCATGTAGCCCAGTGAGGGTGAACCATGTAAAACTTCATGTATCATGTGCATACTTTAAGGTTTCTTCATATTATTTAAAGGGAAGGAGAGAGAAGAGGGTTTTGTCTAACAGCTAAATAAGATCAAAAAGGACAGTTGTGTAAATCTGTCATACCCTCATCCACCCCCCTCTCAAGGTATCTAACCTAGTGGACCTAACAATTGGTATCAGAGGAAAAGGCTGATATTAGTGTTTCTCTCTCAATTGGTGGTCACCAATCACAAAGGGATTCCGATCTTCGAAGCGTGCAATTATCAGCTATGGAATAATCGGATGCAATACTACTTCGATCCGTAGGAATGGATGTGTTCGCGATAGAAATGCATGGAATAACCACCGATATTAATAGCGGTGATTTAACTGAAGTTGAATGTAAGGAATTGGATGTTGATTCCAAGGTAATTAATCCTTTAGGGGGATCCATATCCAATGGTATTTATATGAAGGTTATTTCATGAAAAACATCACACTCAATGTGGGGAATTTTCTTGAATATATATGATGGAGATACAATGGTCACAGAGGCAAAGCTGCATGTTTTGTGGAAGAAGAATGAAGATCTAAGAATGAACCTGAATGAGTATATTGATGCATTCTTTGATAGGGTAAATGCTATTATAGTATACCTGAGAGGTATTGGAGAAGTTATTGAATACATAATGATGGTAAAGTGCACCTCGAAGAAACTTCCACCTTGGATTAATCTGAATGTTTCGGTTTTGGAAGACAAAGACCCAAAAGATCTGACATTGGGTAACCTACACAACACCCTTGTTGCATATTGAATGTGAAATGATGATAACGATGCTGTGAAAAGGGGGAAATATAATGAGGTGGAATTCAAGGACATGAATAACCTCACCATTGAAGATTATCAGGAAAAAGAATTGACAGATTATGTGATGTCATTCCTCTCTTCAAACCATCAATGGGGAAAAGGAAAGTTTAAAGGGAAGCTTCC
This sequence comes from Viscum album, assembly GCA_963277665.1. NCBI lineage: Eukaryota > Viridiplantae > Streptophyta > Magnoliopsida > Santalales > Viscaceae > Viscum > Viscum album. The sequence continues at coordinate 1,627,684,885 of OY728146.1, read as the reverse complement.
AATTGCTTTTTTTATGTGGAGAGGTTGGACATATTACAGAAAGGTGCTAAAAAGTTTCAACAGGATGATGAAGTCGATGAAATCGAAATTCCCCAGAAGAAGTCTCCTGCCTATGGAAAAGGTACGAAACAATTCAAGATAAATTTCTTCGAGAAGAAGAATATTCTTTCAAAATAATGTGATAGTTCAGACAATTCTGAGGTTGAGGTGGTTAAATAGATAGAGAACTGCAGAGATCATGGAGAAAATGATACGGTGGAAGTTGCTGGTAGTTCTCAAAAGAATAATGAAACTGAAGCTGAAGAAGAATAATAAGAAGAATAGGTTGAGGGATGAGTTGATATGAATGATGAGTTAGAGGCTGCTCTTGAGGATATTGATGTTTTGAGAGACAAAAAAATAAATCAAACAAATTTGTTCGTGATGCCAAAATCTATATGGAGTATTAGGAAGAAGAGAAGTCTGAGTTGATGGAAGAAATTGAGAAACTCAAGTCATCAACACCAGAGGACTCTGAATTAGTTAGTGTTTATAAAATAATTATTGAAGAATATAAAATGTAGATCGATACCATGAAAAACACAAGGAATGATATAATAAACAGTATTGAATAACTTGAAGGAGAAGTTGATGGTTTACAAAAACATGTTAAGGATCAAGAAAAACTCTTGAATCCTATTGGGAAATTAGGAAAGAAGATCACTCATGAAACTGAGAAGTTGAAAATGGAGAATAGTGGTTTAGTATAAAGGAAACATCAATTGTGTTTAGATGATAAGGCTGATTGGGGGCTTAATCGAAAACAAAAACATGTGGAAATTGAAGTCAGGCTGCAAGAACCCATTCCAAGATTGATGGTTTATTTTGGCATTAAGAACATTCAAAATATTTATAGATCTAAGGGGAAACTAGAAGTGCTAAAGGGACATGAAGGAATGCGCCTTATATCAGCTGTTATTGTTGTGGAAATATGGGCCATTCACAGTATGTGTGTTCCATAGCTGAGAGATGTTTAAGGGAATAACAATAGGGGTGGAATTCAAATAGATAATGGTTATTTAAAACATATATCAAATGAAATTGTGTTCGGTGAAGAGGATTCGGGCAAGTGGCTCAGTACTGTACTTTGACCATATAGAGATATGTGCCAAAGCAGAATCAACATATTCGCACGCAGCAGATCAATGAACCAACAGGTGATTTGAGAATGAAAAATAGATTTTTTGCTTTTCATTATATATTCGGTCCATCATACAATGATAAATATTAGAAGTCTCAATCTAGGCAGAGTGTGAATGAAAAAATATGGACCATGAAGAAAATGGATGAGAAGGCAGAGGTGGCTGAAATTGCATTTAAAGCATCAGATCACTCTGGTGTGTGGGTCCTTGATAGTGGTTTCAAATATCACGTGATAGGTAATAAGGTTCTCGTTAGAGGATTAAAATGTGACCATGAATGAGTTTCCAGGTTTGGAAACGATGAAGGCATGAAGATTATTGGCTCAGGAAAGGCCAATCATGGGGGCAAAGAGACAAGACGTGCTGATGTCGTAGTAGTAGAAGGCCTCTGTCACAATTTTTTCATTGTGATTCACTATGTGGCTCAGTACATTCTATACTATCTACTAAGAAGATGTTTTTTGTCAAAGGAAGAGACATGGAATTGGTTCTATAGGGAAAAATAAAAAGGGAAATCTCTACCTAGTAAGTAGAGAAGAAGATATGTGCTTTCTATCCAGAGAAGAACAAAACAAGCTGTGGCATCAATGACTTTGTCATCTTTTTCAAAAATCCTTTGAAGATCTGGTAATGTTTGATGCAGCAAGAGACCTCCCTAAGCTATCATGTGATCATTATCACATGTGTGATGCATCCCAGCAAGGGAATATCATTAGAATTACATATAAGGCAAAGGAATATAAGTCAAAAAGAGTTCTTGAATTGGTGCATGCTGATGTTTTTTGGCCTATCACACCACAAGAAATTGATGGAAATATGTACTACATTCTTTTTATTGACGAATATTGCAAAATGGAATGGGTATTTTTTATTTCCCAAAATTGTGTTGTGTTCAGCTACTTAAAACAGTACCAAAGCGAGTGCAAAAGGATGCTTGGACAGAAAATCATGATGATTCATACTTGATAATGGTATGAAATTCACAAACTGTTAGGTGCAATACTGTCTCATGAAACACAAGATAAGGCATCATGTTTCCTCATTGAGAACTCCCCAACATAATGGAATGGCTGAAAAGAGAAATCAGATCATACAAAACATGGGCATAATGATGCTCATAGAAAAATACCTATGAGAAAAAATTTAGAAGGAGGCAGTATTGACATTGGTCTACATTTCTAACAATGATATATTGTTTCCTATGGAATGAAAGACTATGTATGAGGTGTGTAATGGAAAGAATAAAAGAGTTAAATACATTAAAATATTTGGATGTAAATGCTTTCTCTTTATTAAGGAGAAACATAGGAAATTGGAGTTGCGTGGAGATGAAGGGATATTCCTTGGCTACTCAGGAAAAAGAAAAGTATACAAATGCTTTAACAAAAGGATGGGAAAAGTAGTAGAGATCAATGATGTCATTGTAGTAGAGAATGAAGAAAGTATTCAACAACACAGTGAATAAGTTTCAGATAAACGTGATATGGAAGAAAGTAATGCAGGAGGAGAAGCAGTGGTTGATGGTGATTCAGAAAAAGATACAGATGACGAGCATGAAGAAGAAAAATTCATATCTACACAGAATCCGAGGAGTCAAGCCGAAATTGATAGGCAAAATATCATTGGTGATCAATCAGCTCCAGTTCAGACAAGAAGAATGAAATCTCTGCATTATATATCATTCTTATCTCAGGTAGAGCCTAAATGTTTTGCTGATGCGCCTGAAGATGAAAACTGGGTTCAGAATATGAATGAAGAGCTGGATCAAATTAATGAGAATATGAGATTGGACAATGTATCAAAGCCAACTGATAAAAATTAAATCAGGACTAAATGGGTCTATCACATCAAGATGAATGAATATGGCACAGTGATTTGAAACAAATCGCAAATAGTATGTAAAAGATACTTCCAGATAGAGGGAATTGATGTCGATGAGATATTTTCCCCTGATGCAAGGCTGGAGACAATCAGATTATTCCAAGCCATTGCAGTGCTACAAAAGTTAAACGTGATTATGATGGATTTAAAATCATCATTTTTGAATTGGGTTCTTGAATAAGAAGTGTATATTGAGCAGCCATATGGTTTTCTCATACACATGGATGAGAACAAGGTGTGTGGACTGAATAAGGCATTGTGTGGGTAGAAACGAGCACCAAGATCATGGTACTCAAGTCTTGATTAGTACATAAAAAAGCTTGGTTTCCAGTGTGGAGGAGTTGATTACAATCTCTATTTCAACAATGATAGTAATCAATGTATGATTGTTTTGGTTTGTGACGATGACATAATATTTGGCTGATTAGGTGAACCTCGGTGCAGATAGTTTTCTAAATTCTTGAAAAGTGAGTTCGAAATTTCAATGATTGGGGAACTGAGGTTCTTCCTTGGCTTACAGGTGACACAATGAAGGAATGACACATTCATTTCTCAATCCAAATATGACAAAGAGGTTCTGAGAAAATTTGGAAAGGAAAATTCCATGGAGATGAAGACTCTGTTTGTAACTCGGATGAAATTAACAAAAGATGATAATGGCAAGGAAGTTAATATCATAGAATATAGGCATATTATTGGGAGTTTATTATACCTGACGGCGATGAGACCTGATATTGTTTTCTCCACATGTCAAGCAGCATGATATCAAAGTAATTGCATGGAAATGCACATTCTTACAATGAAAATAAAACATCTGTATATCCAAGGAACTATGTATTTCAGTCTGATGTATAATGAAAAATCTCAGCAAAAGCTATTGGGATATACATACACAGATTGGGTCGGTTCAGCTGATAATAGAAAATCAAGGTTAGGAGGTTATTTCTATCGTGGTGGATTGTGTATTTCATGGTTTAGCAAGAATCAAGATTGAATTTATTTGAGCATCGTAGAAGCTGAGTATATTGTTTCCACTCAAACATGCACACAGTTATTTTGTATTAAGCAGCAACTTGATGATATTGGAGTATAAGTGAAGACACTAATTGGAATCTAGTGCAATAACTCAAGTGCTATAAATCTCAGCAAAAATCTTTTCCAACACTCAAGGACAAATCACATTGAGATAAAGTATCATTTTATCAAGGAGAAGGTTGAGTAGGAAATCGTGATGTTGGAGTATGTTCCTATAGCGCTATAAGTTGTAGACATCCTGACAAAGGACATACTCAATAAAGATTTTGATAGTCATCGGCTAGCTCTGGGAGTTCATTAGACTACCAGCACATGAAAAAGTGTGGTTATGGGATCCACCCCCCCCCCCCCCCCCCCCGAGGTATGGTGTGTTTTTTCTCTATTGTGATAATCTATGTTCTCTCCAATGTATCAGACCACAGAGGAGTGACCTTTGGGTTCATTGACAAAGGGTGAGAAATATTTAAGATGGCAGGTGGATCATTGAGATAGGGGGAGAGCAATAAGAAAGTGTGAGTAAGATTTTTAAAATTGATGATGCTATAAGTGATCGATCAATGAGTAGAAATCCTGACAGAAGAGGATCATGATAAAAGCAGAAGAGTGATGTTGGAATGATTTGAGAAGGGTTCCAGCGATCAACAATTAGTATCAGTTTTTCAATTTGTATCAGTTTGGTGTCAATATTTGGTGTCAGAAATGTAGTGATTCATTGATGATATTTTTATTTACTCTTCTTTCTCATGGAGATAATTTCTCTTGTGGGATTAGAGTACATGTTATGTGAATCATTGAATGCGATAAAAATCTCATGAGGCTAATGGAAGTAGTGGCTAGATGGAACTTTAATTAGATATTAATGTGTAGATAATCGTTTATAGAAGAGTTTTCAACAAACCCAAAAGGGTATATTTTTGTGCAAAAATCCCTTCAAGGTATCATTGAAGTCTTTTATTGGTGATTTTGTTTGTTGACCAAGCGGGCCTCCATGTTGTGTTTGTTCACAAAACAGACCATGATGTATAGTTTGTTGATAAAGGGGATTTACAGGGTGATTTTTCAAGTTACAAAGATATTGTTGACAACCTGTGTTGACAAAGAATGATGACAAGGGAATAGGCGAAATGGAGGTAGTTTAAAATGAACATATCTAAGGTGGTTCCATTTTCTAGTGTTTGCCAAAATGATGATCCCTGAAATCAGAAAATAGAGAAACATGTTTTTGGAAAATGATGCTCTGTGTAAGATATACGTTGGTTTGGAAACATGTGTGTAATGCATGTTTCAGGTTCATAAGGTGGAAAAATGGAAAATGACTGTAGGGAAAGAAATATTTTATGATTCAAAAAAAATAATTGAAGATGTGAGATAGATTTAAATATGTGTGTGAAATATGGAGTTTCAGGAAGAAATATTTCATGCAAGGCATGTTTTGGGAGTACAATGTCAAAAATGGAAAAGGCATTATGTGTGTGAAAGATTAGAAAATGGGCATGAAATATGAGGTTGCACAAAAGAAACTTGCATACTCTAGGCAATGTAAAATATGGGTTTTCGCGCTCAAAGAGGATATGGCACGGATTTTAAGAATGTTGCATGGAAGGCATGATTCCGCAACAAAATTCGAAAAATGGCCAAGGAAGAAAGTGCGTGAAAGATTGAAGGAGTGAATGATGAGGTTGGTGTGAAAGAGAATTACACGCCTAAGGAAACGTCAAATGTGGTTTTGCATGACATGTGAGGAACATGTGCGACGAATTGGGGTTTTTGTGCTGAGGGGTGAATGAGGTATATAAATAAGAGGAGACCCCCTCACACTAAAGCATTTTGAAACTAAGAGAAAATCCAAGCACCAGATCGCATATGAATTTCATGCAAATGGTGTTGCAGGAAAGATATTGGAGTTGTGCACATTTTTAGAAAGTTGTGTGAATGATTTGAGTTGCGCAAAATATTGATGTTTCATGCAAAGGGTGTTTCATGACAAAAGTGGAATCTTGCCCGTAAGGCATTAATGTTTCATGAAAGACGCAGTAAGGGTTGCGTGAAAGATTTGGGGTTTCTCGGAACACCTGTTGAAAAGAAAGATTCATCTTTGTGTGAAATATGGACGTCAACAGAGCATATATTAACAGTTAAAGATGCATATTTCATTAGAGATAATTAAGATACCTACAAGTCTAAAAATTGTAAGTGGATCTCCTAAATAAGTAGGGAGCACACATCAATTCAGATGGTAGTGGGCTTTCATATCGTGATTGGTTTTAAACTAGGAGGGACAATGAGTTCTCTTTGAACTTTTAAACAGTTGTGCGCTTAGAGTATAATTGGTACATTTTCACACTACCAGTGTATGCTCTTTGAACATAGCCTAGTGAGGGTGAACCAAGTAAAAATTGATGTGTCATGTGTATGATTTAAGGTTTATTCATAATCTGCAACGTAAAGGAGAGAGAATGGGTTTTCTCTAATAGCTAAACAATATCAAAATGGAAAGTTGTTTTAATCTATTATACCCTGATTCACCCCCCCCCCCCTCAGGGTATCTATCCATGTGAACATAAAAATTTGTATCAGAGGAAATGCATGATATTAGTGTTTCTCTCTCAAATAGAGGTCACCAATCACAGTGGTATTCCGATCATTAATGGGAACAATTTTCAGGAATGGAAGAATCTGATGCAACACTACTTTCTATCCTTGGGAATGGATGTGTTCACAGCAGCAATGCATGGAATAACAACCAATATTAATAGTGCTACATTATCTGAAGTTGAGCAAAGATAATTGGATATTGATGCCAAGGGAATTAGTGCTTTATGGGGGATCTCTATATAATTCAATTTATACGAAGGTGATGTCATGAAAAACGTCACAAGCCATGTGGGAAAATCAATTGAATTTATGTGAACGAGATATAATGGTCAAAGAGGCAATGCTGCAAGTGTTGTGGAACAAGTATGAAGATATGAGAATAAACCGGAATGAGTATGTTGATGCATTCTTCGACAGGGTAAATGTTGTAGTAGAAGACATGCAACATCTTGGAGAAGTTATTGGGGACGTAAATATTGTAAAACACATCATGAGGAAACTTCCACCTCGGTTCAATCTGAATGTTTCAGTTTTGTAATATAATCACTCGAACAATATGACATTGGATAACCTGTACATAACCTTTCTTTCATATGAAATGATAAATGATGACAACGATGTTGTGGAAAGGGGGAAATCAAAAGAGGTTGCATTGAAGGCCATGAAGAACCTCACCATTGAATATTCTAATGAAGATGTAGAGATATTTTAGGTGGTGTCATTCCTCTCCTCAAACCTTCAAAGAGGAAAAGGAAAGTTTAAAGGGAAGTTTCCACTTGCTTGTTTTCGATGTGGGATATTTGAACATCTTGCGGCAAGGTGCCCCAAAAAGATTCACAAGGATGATGATGTCTATGAAATTAAAATTACCAAGAAGATGTCTCCAACCTATAAGAAAGGAAAGAAACAATTCAAGAGAAATTTATTTATGAAGAAGATCCTTATTTCAAATGAATGTGAATGTTAAGATGAGTCTGAGGTTGAGGAGGTTGAATATATAGAGAACTGCAGAGATTGTGGAGAAAATTATATATTGGTAGTTGTCGGTAGTTCTTAGAAGAAGAATGAAACCGAATCTGACGAAGAAGAAGAATAATTTGAGGGATGAGTTGATATGCATGCTGAGTTAGAGGCTGCTCTTACGGAGGGAGATGATTAGAGAGCCAAAACTAAGAAATCTAATAATGTTGTTCGTGATGAAAAACTCTATATGCAGTAGTAGGAAGAAGATAGTTCTGAGTTGATGGAAGAAAATGAGAAACTCAAGTCATCAACACCAGATGACTCTGAATCTGTTAGTGAGTATAAAATAAATATTGAAGAACAGAAAAGGGTGATCGATAGCTTTAAAACACAAGGAAATATCAAATCAAGCGTATTGGAGAACTTGAAGGAGAAGTTGTCGGTTGACAAAAACAAGTTAAGGGTCAAGGAAAACCCTTGACTCTAGTTTGGAATTTAAGAAAGCAGATCACTTAGAAAACTGAGAAGTAGAAAATGGAGAATAATGTTGTAGCATAAAGGAAACATTAATTGTGTTGAGATGCTAAGGCAGATGGGGGGATTGATAATAAACAAAAAGCTGTGGAAATTGAAGTTGGACCGCAAGCACCCATTCCATGATTGAAGGTTGATTTGGGCATAAAGAAGATTCCAAATATTCAGAGATCCCAATGCTAAACTAGAAGTGCTAATGTGACATGAAGGAATTATCCTTATATCAATTGTTATTATTCTGGAAAGATGGGACATTCACAGTATGTGTGTTCCATAGCCAAGAGATATCAAAGGTCACAAGAACAGAGGTGGGATCCAAACAAAGAATGTTTATCTAGAACATATTTTGAAGGACGTTGTTTTTGGTGAGGAGGATTGGGTCCCATGTCTAGGTACTATACTTCGACCATATAGAGGATTGTGCCAAAGTAGAATCAAGATGTTTGCAATTAGCATATCAATGAACCAATATGTGAGTTGAGAATGATAAATAGATTCACATCTTTTCATGATGAAGTTGGTCGATCATACACTTATAAAGATAAGAAGTCTCAATCTAGGCCGAGTGTGAAGGAAAAACTATGGACCAATAAAAAAAGGATGAGAAAGCGGTGGTGGAAAAAATTTCCCTTAAAGTATTAGATCATTCTGGTGTGGGGATCTTTCATAGTGGTTGCACATCTCACATAACAGGGAATAAGGATCTTGTTATAGGTGTAAAATATGACAAAGAAATAGTTGTCATGTTTGGAAACGATGAAGGCGTGAAGATTATTGGCAGAGGAAAGCCAATTTTTGGGGGAAAAGAGTTGAGACGTACTGATGTCTTAGTAGTAGAAGGTCTCAATCACAATTTTCTTAGTGTGAGTCAACTATGTAACTCAGAAAATTCTATAAGGTTTTCTAAGAAGATTTGTTTCGTAATAGGAAGACACATGGTAGTGGTTCTATACGGAAAATTAACAAAGAAAAATATCTACCTTGTATGTGGAGAAAAAGAAATGTGCTTTCTATCTGTAGAAGAATAAAACATGTTGTGGAATAAACGGCGTGGTAATCCTTTTCAACGATCCATAGAAGATCTGGTAAAGTGTGATGGAGCAGGAGACCTCCCTAAGAAACATGTGATTTTACTCACGCGTGTGATGCATGCCAACAAAATAAGATCATCAGAAAGACGTATAAGGAAAATTAAAATAAGTCAATAAGGGTGCTTGAATTTGTGTATGCTGATATTTGTGGGCCTATCACACCATGAGAAATTGATGGAAATAGGTACTGCATTCTTTTCACTGTTGACTATATCAGAATGGAATGTGTATTTGTTATTTCCCAGAATTCTGATGTGTTCAGCTACTTGAAACAGTACCAAAGAGAGTGTTAAAGGACTCTTGGATGGAAAATTAAGAATTTTTATATTGATAAAGGTGTGGAATTCACCAACCGTCAGGTGGAATACTATCTCAAGAAACATAAGATAGCGAATAAAGTTTAGTCAGTGGGAATTCCCCAATAGAATGGAGTGGTTTAAAGGAGAAATATGATCATAAAAAACATGGCTAGAACTATGCATATAGAAAAAGACCTACCAGAGAAATTTTGGAAGGCGGTAGTATTGATATCGGTCTATGTTTATAATAGGGATTTGTTGTGTTTGAAGGAAGGAAAGACTATGTATGAGATGTGGTATGGAAAGAATCCAACAGTTAAATACTTTCAAATATTTGGAAGTAAATTCTTTATCCTCAATAAAAAGAAACATTAGAAATTTTAGTTGCATGGAGATGAGGGGATATTCCATTGCTACTCCAGAAAAAATCTTATCATACACATATTTTAACAAAAGGTTAGAAAAAGTTGTTGAGAGCAATGATTTCACTATAGTAGAGGATGAAGAGAGTATTCCACAACACATTGAACAATTTCAAGATGAAAGTGATGAAAAGGAATGTAATACAGGAGAAGAAGAAGTTGATGATAATGATTCAGAAGAAGATACTTAGGATGGGAATGAATGAAAAAAATGTGTATATGCACAGAAGACAAGGAGTCAAGAATTAATTTATAGGTAGAATATCATTGGTGAATAGTTTGTTCTAGTTCAGACAAGAAGAATGAAATATCTGAAGCAGACATTTTTCTTATCTTAGGTAGATCCTAAATGTTTTGGTGATGTAGCTAAAGATGAAAACTGGGTTCAAGATATGAATGAAGAGATGGATCAAATTGAGAAGAATCAGACATGGGAGATTGTTTCAAGGAAGTTTGATAAAAATGTCATTGGGAATAAATGGGTCTATCGCAACAAGAATAATGAATATGGTACAGTGATTCGAAACAAAGCATGACTGGTATGTAAAGGATAATTCCATATAGAGGGAACAGATGCGATGAGGAATTTTCTTCTATTGGAAGGCTGGAGACAATCAGATTATTCATAGCCATTATAGTGCAATGAATATTCAAAGTGTTTAATAAGGATGTAAAATTTTTATTTTTGAATGGGGTTTTGGAAATAAGAAGTGTATATTGAGAATCTAGATGGTTTTCTCATTCATGAGGATGAGAACAATGTGTTTAGACTGAATAAGGCATTGTATTGGCTGAAACAAGCACCAAGATCATGGTACTCAAGGATTTATCAATACATAAACAAACGTGGTTTCTAGCGTGGAGGAGTTGATTACAATCTCTATTTTAACAACTTCAATAATTAAAGGATGATAGGGATGGTTTATGATGATGAAATAATATTTGGTGGAGCAGATGAATCTCATTATATATAGTTTTCTAAATTCATGAAATGTGAGTTTGAAACGTCAATGATTGGGAACTGACGATTTTTTTGGCTTATAGGTGACACAAGGAAGGAATGGAAAATTAATTTCTCAATCCAAATATGCCAAAGAGGTTCTGAGAAGATTTTTAATTGAAAATACCAAGGATAGGAAGACTACTGTTGTAAATCGGATGAAATAATAAAAATATGGTAGTGCAAAGGCAGTTAATATAACATAATATAGGCAGATTATTGGGAATTTACTGTACCTGACAACAATGAGACCTGATATTGTTTTCACCACCTGTCAAGTAGTGATATATCAATGTAATCCCAAAGAAATCCACATGATTTTAGTGAAAATAATACTTCTATATATCAAAGGAAGTGTGGTATCTAGTTTTATGTATAATGATAAATCTCATTAAGAGATATTGGGATATACAGATGCAGATTGGATTGGTTTAGTGGATGACAGGAAATCAATGTCATGAGGTGCTTTCTATCTTGGTGTATTGTGCATTTATTGATTAACTAAGAAGAAAGATTAAATTTCCTTGAGCACCACAGAATCTTAGTATATTGATACCACTCAATAATGCACATAGTTATTGTGGATGAATCAGCAACTTGATGATATTGGAGTAGAAGTGAAGTCTCTGATCTGAATCTTGTGCAATAATTCAAGTACTATAAATCTCAACAAAAATCTCATCCATCACTAAAGGAAAAATAACATTGAGATAAAGTATCATTTTATCAATGAGAAGGTTGAGAAGTGAATTTTGGAGTTAGTGTATGTGACTACAGCACTACAGGTGACAGACATCTTGATAAAGGCCTTACCCAAGGAAGATTTTGAGAGGCATAGACTGTCTTTGGGAGTTCATTCAACTCCCCACACTTAAAAAAGTGTGGTTGTGGGATCCCCCTCTCCCCAGGGTATGGTGTATTTTTCTATTTTATGCTAATTTATGTTCTTTCCAATGTATTAGACCACAGAGGAGTGACCTTTTGGTTCTTTGACAAAGGTGGAGAAATAGTGAAGCTTCCAGGCGGAGCATCGAGATAGGGGGAGAGCAACAACAAAGGGAGAGTATGAGTTTCCAAATTGATGATTTTAATAGTGATGAATCAGAAAATAGATATCATGATTGATCAAGAATGTGATAAAAGTAGAAGAGTGATGTTGGAATCATGTGAGAAGGGCTCCAGTGATCAACAATTAGTATCGTCATAGCAATTTGTATCAGTTTTGTGTCAATAGTTGGTGTCAGAAATGTTGTGATTCATTGATGATCTTTTTTAAACTTGTTTCTCATGGTGAGAATTGCCCATGTGGTCTTAAAAAACATGTTATGTGAATCCTTTAACTCTTTTAGAATCACATATGGAAAATGGAGGTAGAGGTTGGATGGAGCTTTATTGAGGTATCAATGTGTAGAGAATTGTAATGAGAAGAGTTTTCCACAAACCCAAAGGGGGAGATTGTTGTGAATATATATTTCAAGGTATCATTGACACAGTTTTTAGGTGATTGTGTTTGTTGACAAAGAGGGCCTCCATGTTGTGTTTGTTCACATATAAGACCATGATGTATAATTTTTTGAAAAAGGTGGGTTTACATGGTGATTTTTCAGGTTCCCGAGATATTTTTGACAACCAATGTTGACATAGAATGGTGAAAAGGGAATGGACAATCCAGAGGTTGTTTAAAAAGAACAGATCTAAGGTGGTGCCGTTTTCCAGTGTTTTCCAAAATTTTGAGTCTCAAAATTGGAAAATGGAGAGACATGTTTTTGTCAAAGGATGTTTCTTGCACGATCTAGTGTGGTTTGGAAACATGCGCACAATGAATGTTTCAGGGGTCTGAAAGTGGAAAATGGAAATGGACGATGGTGTATGAAATATTTTAATATGCGTGAAAAATAATTGATGATTCATGAAAGATTTTATGATGTTCTCAAAAGATGGAGTTGCATGCAGAAATCTTGCACGAAAGGCAGGTTTTGGGAGATGAATGTAAAAAAAATTGAAAAGGATTAATGTGTGAAAAATATTAGGGAATGTGCGTGAATGATGAGGTTGTGAAAACGAAACATTCGTGCTCCAGGAGACGAAAAACGAGGATTTTAGTTCTCAAAGAGGATATTGCACAATGTTAAAGAATGTTGTACGTAGGTGTGATTCACCTTCCAAACTTCTAAAAATGGACAATGAATAATGTGGGCAAAATATTCAAGAATTGTCAAAAAGAAGAGGTTGGCACAAAACAGACTTATGTGCCTAAGCCGACGTCAAATGGGGTTTCACGCGACACATAAAAAATGTGTGCGACGAATCGGGGTTTTTTCGCACAGGGCTTAATTAGGTTTATAAATAAAAGGTGACCCCCTCACGCTGAATCAATTCGCCACTTAGATAAAATAAAATCACCGGATTTTGTAAGAATTTCACGAAAAGGGAGATGTGTGGAATATTTTGGAGTTACATGCAACATTAGAAAGTTGCGCATATGATTTTAGTGGTGTGAAATATTGATGTTTCTTGCAAAGGGTGTTTCGCGACAAAACTAGAAACATGCACGCAAGGCATTAAAGTTGTGTGAAAGATGTAGTAAGGGTTGCGCGAATGATTTGGGGTTTCCTAATACACCCATTACAAAGAGATATTATTCTGTGGATGAAATTTAGACGTCAATAAATCGTCCATAAACAGTTAAAGATGCTTATTTCATTAGAGATAATGAAAGGACCTAGTGGTTTATAAAATGTGAGTGGATATTCTGAAGAAGCAGTGATCACACTTCAGTTGAGATGGTAGTGAACTTTCATATCGTGATTGGTTGTAAACTAGGAGGGGTAGTGAGTCCACTTCAAACATGTTAACAGTAGTGTGCTTATAGAGCAATTGGTACATCGGCACACTATCGGTGTATGCTCATTGGACGTAGCCTAGAGAAGGAGAACCAAGTAAAAATTGATGTATCTTGTTCATTCTTTAAGGTTTATTCATACTCTATAATTGGAAGGAAAGAGAAGAGGGTTTTGACTAATACCTAAACAAGATCAAAAGTGATAGTTGTATTAATCTTTCATTCCCTAATTCACCCCCTCTTTGGGTAACTAGCCTAGTGGCCCTAACACATGAATTAAATATAAACTATATAGTAAAATAAAAAGTGTGTACTTGGAATTCCTTCATTTTCTATACTCCCTACGACTTAATTTTAAAAAATATTTTCCTGGCCCATAGAATTAGTCTCCAGGTTTAACCAAAACAAAAAGAAATAGCACCTTAGTTTAATGTGAGGGTCTGACATCACACATGTAAAGAGGGTAAAAGTTATCATATTTTAAAAGATATTAATATTATGTTATAAATTCAACAATAAAATTAATTTTAATAATGTGTTTTATGTTATTTTAAATCTTATCTTTTTTTAACTCCCAATTTAACCCTTCTAGCACTTGTTGTGGTAGTAAGAATTTTACCATGTTAACTATTCATTTTCTCAAAAAGATTCTTCACTATTACAAAATATAAATTTTTATAATAATAAAGATTTAATACATTTTATAAAATTCATTTCCTATAAGATTTATAAATTAATTTTAATATAATCACTCAATTCAAATAAAAACCATTTTTCTTGAAAATGTATTTTTAAGAAAAAAAATTATTTTATTATCATTATTTTCCAAGTAAAAACTATTATATGGATGTTAATATATTTTATTTAACATATTATTCTAATTTTTAATTACAATAATAATCAATATTTATTAATACAATTTAATATGTTAAAATACATTGAGAATAATAAAAATAATTTTCTAAAAAATATCTCTTTTTACCTTGAAATGATATAATCTTCATCTTTAAATTATTAAGAATCAATGTATAACAAGTTATTTATTTTTTTATGTAAATTATAAGTAAATTACATCATTTATAATTTTCAATAAATAGATTATGTTTTAATAATATCAAATAAAATAACTCAAGAAAAAATTAGTTTTACATGATTCTACTTTTATCATTAAATTTTGAGTACTTCTTTCCTATGCATTAATAATTATAATCTCATTAACAAATAAAATGCATATTATTCATAATATATTTATTATTATTCATAACCACTAATCTAATAGATATATAGTAAAATTTATATTTAATAATAATATTGCAATAGTATATCTTGGTTCATCATAGCATGGTATTGTAAGAAAAGAAAGATATTGAATAGTTTAATTTATTTACAGAAATATTTATACCAAAAAATATTGGGGTGTTGTAACACCCCAAGCTTCCACGGTATGTTTCCCTTCAAATAATGCAATAGCGTGTGTTGTACGCAACCTCGAGCTCTAACACACACCACAACTAATTAAACTAGCCGTTGTGAATAGTAATACCTACTTTTTGAAATTTTATAAATTTTATTTATCAAAATAGACTTCATATTTAGATTCAGAATATCGAAATTAACCTATGTTGAATTTTTGGTATTTTTCTAAGAACTTCGAATTTTTTATGAATAGTGAAAAATACTTAAAAACAACTTTTTAAATCAAAATAATTTATAGTGAAAAATTATACTATTTAGTGGTTTTAAAGTATAATTAGAATATATTTTTACCATTTTATCCAATGGTGGTAATTAGAATTAATTTAACATTGAAATCGGACATAAACAAATGCCAATCTTTTGATATAAATTGTTTCATAGAAACACGCCATTTTTTGTAACAGCGGGAATTAATTATAAAATTAATTAATGCAACTTATATGTTTGTAATTTTTTAAAATAGAAATCATTTTTGAAATCGGAATATCAATTATAGCTTAGGGTGAAATTTTGGCTTTGTTCTGAAAAACTTCAATTTTTGATGAATAGTGAAACCACTAAGTGGTAGTTAAATAACTGATTTTTCATTTAAATGAAATATTACCACTTCTGTGATTTGATTTTCAAAAATCCGACATAAATGGTTGTCATTAAGAAGTAAAATGTGGTTCAATGAGATTAAAATAATTTTTTGGTGAATAGTAACTTTTATGTTCTTAATCGCGATTAGAGGTAATTAGTGTAGTTTAAGGTAAAAACAATGTTTTAATAATATGATATGAGCTTGACACTTGTCCTACTCCTATTGGATGAGTCATGGCCGACCAAGAAAACCCATGGGTCAACTTGGGGACCCCATGGAGCCACTTTGGTTTGAAAATGACATTAATATATATTTATTTAATGTTAAAATTAAATTTACACAAACATGAGTTGTTTTACTAAAACAGTTTTTAAGTGGGGTTACACAAGTCCAAATTTTGATTATAAATATTACTTAGAAAGCTAAAACGATTTCCTACATCATAGTAATTTTTTTATAATTTTTAGACATTAAATAAATTAAATTATTTATGACATCATGATGATGCAGCGATGACCTCATTATTTAACGATTTAAATAAAATTGAAAGATAATGTAAATTCCAAAGCGTACACTTGTCAAAAATCTATTGGATGAGTAGATTTCGAACCCTTATCATCTTATCATATAATTATATAAGTGTGGGACCTCTAAAATCAGAAACTCATTTTATAATAAAGTGAATTTTCTTTACTTTCCAAGAGTGCCCGTCCTCTCCACTTATAAAAGGCCCCCACCTCTCCCACCTCATTTACACATTAAAGCCCTATGGCTCGGCCAAGATCTGCCCAAATACTCTTCCAACTTCCCCCTATTATTCCTAGAAGCCTCACTTTGGGAAGTACTCTTCCGAAGAAAGCCTTTGGCTCAAATCAAAAAGAGTTACCCGATTTTGAGGTAATGTCTTCTCTAATGTTGTTTTGTTTTATTTTTCTTCTCCAACCCCCTAAAATCTTTTTATTCATTTCTTTTGTAACAACACCAGTATCCTCAATATACTAGGATGTTGTTATAATAATGATTCGAGCTACACTTACACACACCTACATCTAATGTTAAAGAACATACGGTTTCTGTGGATGGCAAATTTCTGCCTTACAAAACAATGATTGTTCAACACTCATATAACACCTTCAAAGGTGGCCATTGAGATGTCACTATTTTTATATATGATATATAATATGTTTATGTTTTACTTATTCTCCTTTATTTCTCATTTATGGCATACTTTATGATTTCCATTATGGGTAAAACGCGATAATTTCATTTTAGGAAGTGCGGACTACCGCCCCCTCAAAGTGATTTGAATCGTTAATGCCATATGTGGGATGTATAAAGGATGGATTAAATGGTATTATACACTATATTATACTGGAATTATATTATACATTTATATCATTATGATTTCGTTCCATTAAATAAGAAATTGAAATGAAAGTAGCGTTCATGCGTACGTATGGCTTACCGTCTCCATGAACGGTGCATTTCGTTTCTTACCTCTAAATGTTACGTAATATTATAAATGAATGTATATACTGGATATATAAGATATATATGACATCTAAATCATGAATATAATTCTGGAGATAATGTATATTCTACCACAAAAACAACTTGTAATTATAAGAAGTTTATTGTTGACTCAAGTACCAAAGATCGACAAAACGACCGTTATTAAATTAAATAATTACATAATGTTCATGTCGTTGTAATAAGTTATATAAAAAGGATAATGAAATTGAAAATGCATCTTAATAAGGTATATATTAACTCTAGTTTATTATTCAGGAGGTTAAAGAACGGTTGAGTCAATTCGGACACGAGGTAAGGGAACTTCTTAACCCAATTTCTATTCTTTGGGTTAATCTCCTACTTTAAAATTATGTAATGATATTATTATGTCCTATCTTGTATTTTTACATTATTTATGTGTACTTATATTGAATACACATAATCGATCTATTTTATTTTAAAAAATGATCTTTTTAAGGACTTCGTCTCAATCGCCTTTCATTGAGGCATATTTGGTTTTATACACAACTTTATTTTATACGGTGTATAAACCCCTTTGACGTTTACGTTTATTCAAAAGGAATCTTTTTTATAAGAAGCATTTTACTAAACGACAAAAAGGGAATGTTTTTCTTTCCGTACTTATGCGGCGACAATCACTTCTCCGCCGTCGTGACCATTATTTGAGTTTCGGCTTCCTCTACAAGCCATCATTTTTTTAATAAAAAATAAATACAAAGTTTTAACTTTCTTTTATTTTGGTATTGAAAATCGTTTTGAAAGCATTTTTATTATATCAATGTGTTGTATTGAAATCTTGTGATTGAAATGTGGAAATTTTATGTTTCCTTTATGCATGTTTTATGTGATACGATTATGTTATGGTTTACGATATGTTTAAACCTATTCATATGAGGAATGCATTGGACTTAATAAGTGACGGGTGGAGCCCGCTATAGCTCCTCGATGCATCTGCAGTTCTCATGAGACAAACTAGTATCTTGGCACAAGGCCTTGACAAAATCTTATTTGTAGTCTTGGCACAAGGCCTTGGCTATGTTGTTATGATAGTCTGGCATTATGCATTCCATCATTATGAAAGTGGTTATTGATATTTCATGTGATTATTCGACCAGTAGAATATCCATGTGAAGAAGTAAATGGCATTATTTCATTTTACTTTTTCCATATTATGTTGAAGTTCAAGTTTAAAAGGCTTTTGTTTTAGTTATACATTGCCTTAAATGTTAATGTTTATTTATGAAAGCTTCTGTTATATTGTTAACCTTACTGAGCATCTGAGCTCACCCCTTTCAATGTTTTAAAATTTTTCCAGGATGTGAAGAAGTATTTTATGAATGACCTGTAGGGATTGTCAGAAGGGGATATGAGTGTGGTCTATGAAGACCATGTTTTTGTAGTTTGTTTAATTTTTGATGTAATGAAAGACTTACAAATGTATCTAGTGTTTCCAAGGCTACTAAACTAATCGGTCTCTCGAGACTTGATCTTTTGTGATCATGCCAATGTTACGAAGTAATGCACCGGCTCTGGGTAGCTGGGGTCAGGGCATTACAGTTGGTATCAGAGGAAGTTTAGTACAAACCTTGGAAGCTAGATTTAGATAAACTCTGATTAGAGAACATAGACCTAAGATGAACTTTGAGGATTAGTATAGAATAACTTCTTAGAATTTTGGTATTGTAGAGATTTTGTGAGTTTTCCAAGCAATACATCCCTGTCTGGATACGAGCTGGTAGAGGCGGCTCTGGCACAGATGTTCCTAGGGGTAAAACCCGAAAACACCGCTTTGAGCTAGACTCGAACGGGAACTGGTGCACGACAACGGGCCTTGCTGCACTCTTGGTTATGACACTCCCGGGGGATATGCTTAGGATAACTCTCATTTTCTATACAAATCATTATGAAGGGTTTATGAGTATATACTTCCTCAAAGAAAACATTTTTATGACTATGGATTATATCCATAAATAGTTCAGTTTATGTTAAGTGTCTTATGAGTATGGGATTATGTATTTTGATTCATAAACTGATCTAGTTTATGCCATTGTTTAGAAATGGCGCCTAGTGGAAGAAATAGAAACCGTATCAATGCACGCACTCCATGTAGGGATTTCCCTCCAGCTCTAGATAATTATAGTGGGGATATTGATGCAACTAGTGCCGATCAACTTATTACCATACTGGGACAACTCACTCAGGTTATGAATAATAACATTACTCGTATGGAGCACCCTGATCCGCAACGTGGAGGATCAATGCTAGAACGTTTCATGAGGCTACAACCACCAACCTTCAATGGGAGTACAAATCCTATAGTAGCTGAGCAATGGATAAATTCCTTAGAGAAAATATTCCATGCCTTGGGGAGTAGTGAAAGGGAGAAGGTTGTCATGGCAGTTTACCGCCTCACTGGAGATGCCGATCAATGGTGGTCACTAATTCAAAACACAAAGGAAGATGATGAATTAACAAACATGGAATGACAGGAGTTCAAAGAGCTGTTCTTAGAAAAATACTTTCCTCGAGACCATCGAGCGGATATGGAAAGGCAATTTCTGAGTCTGAGGCAGAAGGAAGATGAGAATGTCGCAAAGTATGAGGCTAACTTTACAAGGTTAGCAAGGTATGTTGCAGATTACATACGTAACCCAAGAAGTAAGACTGATCGTTTCTTTGATGGGTTGAAACCATTTCTCCATCGAGCTTTAGTATCACAAACCTTCTCTTCATACGAAGGTATTGTATCGTGCGCTATCAAGACGGAAAAGGAATTCTCTAAGTCTTATGACTTTAAAGCGAAGCAAGAGAAGAAGAGACCTTCTGATCAATCTGGGAATGGAAATAAAGGGAAGAAGGGAAAGGTTGAATATCCATCTTGTGGTAAATGCGGGAAGAAACATCCTGGTACTTGCTTGAAGGGAATGGGAGTCTGTTACAAGTGTGGTGATAATGGCCACCAAGCTCATGATTGCAAGGGGAAGAAGGAAGATACCAACTTTCGGTGCTACAATTGCAGGGAGATGGGGAATTATGCAAATGAATGTCCTAAGCGTCAGGAGAACTTACCTCAGAAAAGGCCAAGGGATCAAGGCCAGGCTTATGCTATCACTACTGCTGAGGTAGAAGCTCCGAAAGACGTGGTGGAAGGTAATTTAATGGTTTCCTCAAGATTAGCAAATGCATTATTTGATTCTGGATCATCGCATTGTTTCATATCTTCCCAGTTTGCTAAGAAAATTAGATATTTCCAATTTGATTTAACAAGGGAGTTGTCAGTCAAAACCCCTAAGGGAAGTATTATTGCAACAAAGTTTTGTCGATTAGTTCCCATTAGAGCACCTAAATGTTCTTTACCTGCTGATCTCATCGTCATACCCATGAATGAATTTGATATAATCCTCGGTATGGATTGGCTTTCGGACCATGATGCAAAAATTTATTGTAAGAGGAAAGAGGTTACGATTCTTGATGATGATGATATGGAACACCTTATCTTTAGAGCTGAATCATCGCCACATAATTCTTCTCTAGATCCACCCCCAGTAGCTCAACTAAATTCAATTAATGGGGAGGAAGAGAACAAAATTACTGAGGGTGAGGAAAGGAAGATTCAAATAGAGGATGTACCTATTGTGAGAGAATATATTGATGTGTTTCCGGAAGAATTACCTGGACATCCTCCAGAACGAGAAGTTGAGTTTTCCATTGATTTAATTCCTGGATCAAGGCCCATATCGAAGACCCCTTATAGAATGGCCATTGTGGAATTAGTTGAACTAAAGAAACAACTAGAGGAATTGAGTAATAAGGGATTTATTCTCCCTAGTGTTTCTCCTTGGGGAGCCCCTGTTCTTTTTGTTAAGAAGAAAGATGGATCTATGAGGTTGTGCATTGATTATAGGGAGATCAATGCTATAAAAATAAAGAACAAGTATCCCCTACCTCGCATTGATGATTTTTTTGACCAACTGCATGGAGCTCAATACTTTTCAAAGATTGACCTTCGGTATGGATACCATCAGTTGTGTGTGAAGAAGGAAGACGTTCCAAAGACAGCATTTCGAACAAGGTACGGGCATTACGAGTTTACAGTAATGCCTTTTGGATTGACTAATTCACCCTCTGTTTTCATGGATCTGATGAATAGAGTTTTCAAGGAATATCATGATGACTTTGTAGTGGTATTTATTGATGATATCTTGGTATACTCCAAAAGCCATGAAGATCATGAAAATCACTTACGCATTATCCTGAAGACTCTTAGAAGACATGAATTATATGGGAAATTTAGCAAGTGTGAATTCTGGCTTCATGAGATTTCTTTTCTTGGCCATATTGTCTCTAAGGATGGAATTTCCGTTGATCCTTCTAAAACCAAGGCAATCCAAGAATGGCCAGCACCGACAAGTATAACTGAGGTACGCAGTTTTATTGGTTTAGCAGGTTATTATCGACGTTTCGTCCAGAATTTTGCCAGATTGGCTAACCCATTGACAAAGCTCACACGTAAAGGGATTAAATTTGTTTGGACAAAAGAGTGTGAAGAATGTTTTGAAGAACTAAAGAGAAGATTAGTCAATTCCCCTATATTGACTCTACCATTGGGGAATGATGGGTTTGTTATTTATTGTGATGCATCGAAGAAAGGACTTGGTTGTGTCCTTATGCTGAATGATAAGGTCATTGCCTATGCATCATAACAGCTAAAAATTCATGAGCAAAACTATCCTACTCATGATCTTGAGTTAGCAGCTGTGATCTTTGCTTTAAATATATGCAGACATTACCTCTATGGTGAAAAATGTGAGATTTATACTGATCACAAGAGTTTGAAGTATATTTTCACACAAAAAGAAATCAACATGAGGCAAAGGCGATGGCCTGAACTACTCAAGGATTATGATTGAACGATAAATTACCACCTGGGGAAGGCAAACAAGGTGGCAGATGCTTTGAGTAGAAAATACCATGGAGTTTTGAATGTGATGAGAATTGAAAGGGATCCAATTTTCTTGGATCTAGTGAAGATGGACATGGGAATAACTAGGGAAGGTGAAACATCAATGCTTTTTCAAATGGTTGCCAAACCATCATTACTAGAAAGGATTAAGAGTTCTCAGACCAATGATGAAGAATTTCAGAAGAAGATTAAAGATGTGAATGATGGAAGATTGAGGGACTTTGTGTATAAGGATGAAATTTTGAAATTCAGGAAGAGACTTTGTGTTCCCGATATAACTGATCTAAAAAGGGAATTGATGGATGATGCTCATAGTTCCAATTTCTCTATACACCCTGGGAGCACCAAAATGTATAGAGATTTGAAGGACATTTTTGGTGGGACAATATGAAGAGGGAGATTGCTGATTTTGTGTCGAGGTGTATGGTTTGTCAACAAGTGAAAGCTGGAAGGCAACATCCTGGTGGAGTATTGCAACCTCTTCCCATACCTGGGTGGAAATGGGATAATATTACGATGGACTTTGTCATGGGACTACCAAAGACTCCTAGAAGGAATTATGCAATATGGGTTGTTGTTGATCGTCTTACTAAGTCAGCACATTTTCTGGCTATACGGGAGGATCTACCACTTGAACGTCTAGCAAGATTATATATTAATGAAGTTGTAAGACTTCATGGAGTACCCCTATTGATTGTTTCTGATCGTGATCCTCGTTTTAATTCAAGATTCTGGAAAAGTCTTCAAGAGGCCTTGGATACTGAACTTTGTTTGAGCACTGCCTATCACCCTCAAACAGATGGACAATCAGAACGGACTATTCAAACCTTAGAAGACATGTTGAGATCATGCTCTCTTGACTTTCAGGGTATGTGGGATCAATACTTACCACTGGTAGAATTTTCCTATAACAATAGCTTCCATTCAAGCATTCAGATGGCACCTTATGAAGCGTTATACGGAAAGAGATGTCGTACACCAACCTGTTGGGATGACGTTGGTGAAAGAAAACTTGTGGGACCGGAACTGGTGGAAGAAACAATGGAAATGGTGAAGGTAATCCAAAATCACATCAAATCAGCTCAAAGTACGCAGAAGAGCTATGCCGATAACAGAAAAAGGATTTGGAATTTCAGGTGGGAGATCATGTTTTCCTAAAGGTATCTCCATGGAAGGGAGTTATACCTTTTGGTAAGAAGGGTAAGTTGAGTCCTAGGTACATCAGACCTTTCGAAATTCTAGATCGTATTGGGGTTGTAGCTTATCGTTTGGCGATGCCGCTAAATCTCTCCAAAGTTCACGATGTTTTCTACGTATCTCGGTTGAGGAAATACATGCCTGACCCAACGCATGTACTCACCTATGAGGAGTTAGAACTGGAACCCGATCTTTCCTAATGTGAAGTGCCCATCAGGATTCTTGATGTGAGGGAGCAGGTGCTGAGAAACCGGACGACTCGTCTGGTAAAGGTTTTGTGGAGAAATCATAAAATGGAAGAGGCAACGTGGGAACCTGAGGAACTCATGATGAAGAACCACCCGAGTCTTTTTATACCATAGAAATTGCGAGGACGCAATTATTTGAAGGAGGGGAGAATGTAACACCCCAAGCTTCCACGGTACGTTTCCCTTCGAATAATGCAATAGCGTGTGTTGTACGCAACCTCGAGCTCTAACACACACCACAACTCATTAAACTAGCCATTGTGAATAGTAATACCTACTTTTTTAAATTTTATAAATTTTATTTATCAAAATAGACTTCATCTTTGGATTCGGAATATCGAAATTAGCCTATGTTGAATTTTTGGTATTTTTCTGAGAACTTCGAATTTTTTATGAATAGTGAAAAATACTTAAAAACAACTTTTTAAATCAAAATAATTTATAGTGAAAAATTATACTATTTAGTGGTTTTAAAGTATAATTAGAATATATTTTTACCATTTTATCCAATGGTGGTCATTAGAATTAATTTAACATTGAAATCGGACATAAACAAATGCCAATCTTTTGATATAAATTGTTTCTTAGAAACACGCCATTTTTTGTAACAGCGGGAATTAATTATAAAATTAATTAATGAAACTTATATGTTTGTAATTTTTTAAAATAGACATAATTTTTGAATTCGTAATATCAATTATAGCTTAGGGTGAAATTTTGGCTTTGTTCTGAAAAACTTCAATTTTTGATGAATGGTGAAACCACTAAGTGGTAGTTAAATAACTGATTTTTCATTTAAATGAAATATTACCACTTCTGTGATTTGATTTTCAAAAATCCGACATACATGGTTGTCATTAAGAAGTAAAATGTGGTTCAATGAGATTAAAATAATTTTTTGGTGAATAGTAACTTTTAAGTTCTTAATCGCGATTAGAGGTAATTAGTGTAGTTTAAGGTAAAAACAATTTTTTAATAATATGATATGAGTTTGAAACTTGTCCTACTCCTATTGGATGAGTCATGGCCGACCAAGACAACCCATGGGTCAACTTGGGGACCCCATGGAGCCACTTTGGTTGGAAAATGACATTAATATATATTTATTTAATGTTAAAATTAAATTGACACAAACATGAGTTGTTTTACTAAAACAGTTTTTAAGTGGGGTTACACAAGTCCAAATTTTGATTATAAATATTAATTAGAATTCTAAAAAGATTTCCTACATCATAGTAATTTTTTTATAATTTTTAGTCATTAAATAAATTAAATTATTTATGACATCATGATGATGCAGCGATGACCTCATTATTTAACGATTTAAATAAAATGGAAAGATAATGTAAAATCCAAAGCGTACACTTGTCAAAAACCTATTGGATGAGTAGATTTCGAACCCTTATCATCTTATCATCTAATTATATAAGTGTGGGACCTCTAAAATCCGAAACTCATTTTATAATAAAGTGACTTTTCTTTACTTTCCAAGAGTGCCCCTCCTCTCCACTTATAAAAGGCCCCCACCTCTCCCACATCATTTACACTGTCAAGCTCTATGGATCGGCCAAAATCTGCCCAAATACTCTCCCAACATCCCCCTCTTACTCCTAGAAGCCTCACTTTGGGCATAACTCTTCCGAATAAAGCTTTTGGCTCAAATCAAAAAGAGTTACCCGATTTTGAGGTAATGTCTTCTCTAATGTTGTTTTGTGTTATTTTTCTTCTCCAACCCCCTAAACTCTTTTTATTAATTTCTTTTGTAACAACACCAGTATCCTCAATATACTAGGATGTTTTTATTAGAAGGATTCGAGCTACACTTACACACACATACATCTAATGGTTAAAGAACATACGGTTTCTGTGGATGGCGAATTTCTTCCTCACAAAACGATGATTGTTCAACACTCATATAACACCTTCAAAGGTGGCCATTGAGATGTCACTATTTTTATATATGATATATAATATGTTTATGTTTTACTTATTCTCCTGTATTTCTCATTTATGGCATACTTTATTATTTCCATTATGGGTAAAACGCGATAATTTCATTTTAGGAAGTGCGGACTACCGCCCCCTCAAAGTGATTTGAATCGTTAATGCCATATGTGGGATGTATAAAGGATGGAGTAAATGGTATTATACACTATATTATAATGGAATTATATTATACATTTATATCATTATGATTTCGTTCCATTAAATATGAAATTGAAATGAAAGTAGCGTTCATGCGTATGTATGGCTTACCGTCTCCATGAACGGTGCATTTCATTTCTTACCTCTAAATGTTACGTAATATTATAAATGAATGTATATACTGGATATATAAGATATATATGAAATCTAAATCATGAATATAATTCTGGAGATAATGTATATTCTACCACATAAACAACTTGTAATTATAAGAAGTCTATTGTTGACTCAAATACCAAAGATCGACAAAACGACCGTTATTAACTTAAATAATTACATAATGTTCATATCGTTGTAATAAGTGATATAAAAAGGATAATGAAATTGAAAATGGTTCTTAATAAGGTATATATTAACTCTATTTTATTATTTAGGAGGTCAAAGAACGGTTGAGTCAATTCGGACACGAGGTAAGGGAACTTCTTAACCCAATTTCTATTCTTTGGGTTAATCTCCTACTTTAAAATTATGTCATGATATTATTATGTCCTATCTTGTATTTTTAAATTATTTATGTGTACTTATAGTGAATACACATAATCGATCTATATTATTTTAAAAAATGATCTTTTTATGGACTTCGTCTCAATCCCCTTTCATTGAGGCATATTTGGTTTTATACACAACTTGATTTTATACGGTGTATAAACCCCTTTGACGTTTACGTTTATTCAAAAGGAATATTTTTTATATGAAGAATTTTACTAAACGACAAAAAGGGAATGTTTTTCTTTTCGTACTTATGCGGCGACAACGACTTCTCCGCCGCCGTGACCATTATTTGAGTTTCGGCTTCCTCTACAAGCCATCATTTTTTTTAATAAAAAATAAATACAAAGTTTTAACTTTCTTTTATTTTGGTATTGAAAATGGTTTTGAAAGAATTTTTATTATATAAATGTGTTGTATTGAAATCTTGTGATTGAAATGTGGAAATTTTATGTTTCCTTTATGCATGTTTTATGTGATACGATTATGTTATGGTTTACGATATGTTTAAACCTATTCATATGAGGAATGCATTGGACTTAATAAGTGACGGGTGGAGCCCGCTATAGCTCCTCGATGCATCGGCAGTTCTCATGAGACAAACTAGTGTCTTGGCACAAGGATTTGACAAAATCTTATTTGTAGTCTTGGCACGAGGCCTTGGCTATGTGGTTATGATAGTCTGGCATTATGCATTCCATCATTATGAAAGTGGTTATTGATATTGCATGTGATTATTCGACCAGTAGAATATCCATGTGAAGAAGTAAATGGCATTATTTCATTTTACTTTTGCCATATTATGTTGAAGTTCAAGTTTAAAAGGCTTTTGTTTTAGTTATACATTGCCTTAAATGTTAATGTTTATTTATGAAAGCTTATGTTATATTGTTAACCTTACTGAGCATCTGAGATCACCCCTTTCAATGTTTTAAAATTTTTCCAGGATGTGAAGAAGTATTTTATGAATGACCTGCAGGGATTGTCAGAAGAGGATATGAGTGTGGTCTATGAAGACCATGTTATTGTAGTTTGTTTAATTTTTTATGTAATGAAAGACTTACAAATGTATCTAGTGTTTCCAAGGCTACTAAACTAATCGGTCTTTCGAGACTTGATCTTTTGTAATCATGCCAATGTTACGAAGTAATGCACCGGCTCTGGGTAGCTGGGGTCGGGGCGTTACAGGTGTTATACTAAGTGTTTTAAAAATAGAAATATATTTTAATAAATTTAATTTTTGTAAAAATTTAATGATGACTAAATAAAATGACTGTAATGAATCATTTTGTATATAGAGATGTCACTTAAACCATATTTTGCATTCATAAAAACAAAGATAATTCTTCAATGTATTGTTTTAAAATTGTGTCAATTTTGATAAACATAACATTCATTATATTAACACATTATAAAATAATAAATATTGGAACATTAAAGTGTGTTGACATTTATGAAAATAATTTCGTGGAAGAAAATAAATACAATAGTTTTGAAAAAACAATTTATTAGTTTTTAAACAACTTTAAAATAAAATATAAAAGATTATATTTAATGAAGTAAATACATGTAATTAAATTCAATTTTATGAAAATATTAATGATGATTAATAAATTTTTTATGAATAAACTCCCTGAAAAATAATCATGATACTAATAGAGAGTAATATGGAAGTGATATCCTGAAAAGTGTATTCATAAATTTGGTGGATGATTTCAATAAAATTGGCATGTGTCACTTTTTAAAAACCCTTTAAAAAGGGTGATAACGAATTTAAAAATAAAATTATAAAAATAATAATTGAAAGAAATGTTTCTTTTAAAAATTATTTAAAGTGAAATTTGAACAAACATGCAGAAGAATTTAGTTAGTGGAATGGCATTCCTTATAAACATATTTGGGTTTGAACTAAAGAAACATTGAAAGGTATACATAAAGTCACGAATATAACATAACCAAAAATAATAAAGATTAATAATAGTGGTTATAAATAAAGATTATGAGAATTTTATAAATATAAATATAGATTTAGAGGGTGATTGATAATATGTCTGCGAAAAATAAGAAACATCGGCAAGAGAACCCAACATAGTGTCTTGAACATTTAGACCATAAGGGAGACACTGAAACCACAAATTATTCATAAATGAATGTAAAATATCAATTTATTCATTCCAATATAAATAAATTATAATATAGTTTTCATTTTTTTAAATAGAATAATATAAATTTAAAATAATTTTGTCTTGGAAGGAAAAACCAATCCTCTAGTCTTGGATCACAATGTTTGTCCTCAAGACATTGGAATAATAAAATTACATTAACTGTTTTATTGATTACGAAACATTATAATGTAAATTTATTTATTATTTTTTCTTTTAATTTATTTATATTTTTATTCCATTCAGGTACTAAATATGTGTTGTTAATGTTGGTCATTTGTTGTTCATTCAGTTTATAATCACAAAATATATTGTAGTATTTTTTTTGAAATATTACATTGTATAATGGTCCAATAAGATAAAAAAGTGTCATGTAATTTTCCCAATTAATTTTTAAACAATATATTAAAATATCTATAGAAATATTTTAAAATCTTATAATATTCCTAGATAATATTAAATTTTATGTTCAAAATTACTAAGTTTATTTACATTCATTTTCATTGTTATGATAGACATGTTTGATGGTCCCCGGAACACCCTGATAGGGGAGTGGTGTATCGTGGTGTTAATTTTTTATCTTTAAAAATTGAATCTCATTTGAAAATTGGTAGGATCCTTTAAAACCTATCTGTTGGTAATGTACAACAATTTAAACAATCACACGCATAATGAAAATAAAAAAAATTACATGGTTCTTCCCTAAGGGCAAGTCCAAGAAACATACACTGAAAGATTGTCAGTTATACCAAAATCCTCTAATCATATCTTGTTCTGGGTTACATAAGTTTAAATAGAGTCACTATGTTCTTAGAATACATCCTTTACATGATTCTAGGGATATCTTACTGTGTCACATGGAACACTTCTGTCAACTCCCCCTAATTCACTTTCTATGGTGATTTCTTACTCAATTTATCTACATGAAGGTCTCATCATTGGATTTCCATTAAATTCAATGTATCTTTCTAAGAAAAAGACTCTATATTCCCTGTATACCTAATTTGATTCACATTAGAATCCATATTGACTAAAAAGTTGATATTCAAAACTACTTTTGTGAATCTCTTTCATGAAGCACACTACCTTGGTGAAGCTCACTACCTTTGCAGAACAAAATTCTTTCATAAAGTTCACTAAGTAAACATGGAATACTCTATCATCATGAATCAGTCAATAATTAAATTTATTAGCATTAATAAAGACCTAAAAACCCTTAAATTATTTTCAAGTTCGCAAGGAATGTCAATTTTGTGAATTTCCTATGGCTTTGTGAAATCAGAGAGATTTCAGCTTATGCTTGAACAAATCATCAGAAGTGAATAGGTATAACCTTGTATTTATAGGCTCAATCATTCCTGATGCTCTACCACCACTAATATGATTTTTTCGATCGTTCAAAAACATTTTTTGGTGCTCCACCTATGACGAAGCTGCATTGAAATTTTTGGTTTGTGATGCTCGTCCTAACCGTGCATCTTTCCCTGAAAACCATTCCCGGATTTCACGATGCATATCGTAATCACATAGATATCCATCAAAACATTTGTGCATTCGTTAAAATAAAATTATATTAATCGTATTGTTTACCATTTCTGTCATGACCCATCCCCTGGGGCACATGTCATGACTACCCCAAGCCCGGCTTCCATAGGCTAGGGGCTGGTGACTAGCACCGAAGGTGTATTCCCTATAATAGGGAAGGCATTGCCACTATAATCTGTAAACACACTCAACCAAGCACACAAGAAGATATGAACTCCTGTAAACTGAATAGTAATCATGGTATGGGAAGTAAGTAAAAGGGGCCAGAATGATCACCCAACTTGAAAGTACAAGGAAAACTGGAATGTACAAGACAACTGGTAGGTGAAAAGAAGCTCTTTGATTGTCCACCACGAATCCTACATGAAGGATAGGTACAAATCAGAAACGGTTGTCACTACGGTTCACCTCATCTAACATCCACCTCTGAGTTACCTCCAATCCTGGTACTCTCATCATCATTCAGCGTTGTTCGTCATCTGCACCAAATACAACATGGTGTGGGAATAGATTATACAGGGGTGAGTATAAAGATACACAGTGGGGATCCTGAGACCCTCAATGTCCCATGAAAACCACAAAGGAAGGAAACAGCTGATAACCCTACATAGGTATATGCCCAAACATATACCCAAGTTATCATGTAAACCAATCTCAATCATGAGGAAAACAAAGAGTCCAACTCCAAAGCCCCAAGATCAACTGTTCCACAAAGGAAGGAATACCACGAAGGTAAGTACCACACAGGTACTCCACATAGATGAATACCACCAAGGTATTACCACAAATGAAAGTACCACTCAGGTACAAACTCAGCTCATGCCAGGTATAATTTAAGTACAATAGTATAGATGATTAGATGTAACTACTGAATCATCATACTATATTAAGAGTTAGACCCACATAGGTTCTCCAGGTGCTGACCCACACAGGATCACAAGGTGCTGACCCATATAGAACTGTTATGTGTTGACCCACATAGGATCACAAGGTGCATACACACACATGATCTCTTAGTGATGACCCACACATGATCGCAAGGTGTCGACCCACACAGGATCACTAAGTGCTGACCAATACAAGATCGCAAGGTACTGACCCAGATAGGATCACTATAGGTGATCACCCACATAAGATCGCTCTAGGTGCTGACCCATACAGTATCACAAGGTGGTGACCCACATAGGTTCTCACTAGGTGCTGACCCACATAGGATATCTCTAAGTGTTATCTCAAATAGGATAACTCTAGGTGCTGACCCACACAGGATCGATCTCCATTCTTCAAATCACAGCAAGTTTCTGGGTTCCCGCTCTATGTTTTCTCATCTCTGGGAGGATCCTCTCCACAAGCTACTAGTCGATAGTCCAACTAAAATTAATTCCCACTAATAATTATCCCAAATTACTACCACGTCCTAGGGGTCTCAACATAATAGATGGTGCACCAATCGGACTTGCGGTCTGGGAGTTATTAGCCTTTGGGCCCCAAGGGCTTGGTTTTATTTGTGCCCAATACAACCCAACCCTTCCCAAACATTATCCAAAAATCTAGTGTGGTATAAAAAATGGACCGTTTCTCTCTAAGGTTTCTGGCACTATTGACGGTACATCAAACAGACGTCTGGTGCCAAAGGTATGGCCCAATGAGTGTAAATCGGTCGTAGAGGGTTCAGGTCCGGTCTGACCCACCCCGCACTGGGTAGGCTGGCCTGGCGGCCTGACCTGGGAAACACTAGGTGGTGTAGACTCCGCAAGAACTGCGGAGGCCGCGATAACCGCGGATTCCACGAGGGGGTCCACGGGGGTCACGGGTGGCCACGGGGCGGCATGGTAGACCGCGGGGCAGTGCGGAAGAATGTGGGGTGGTGTGGTAGGATGCAGGGCCACGCGGAGGCCGCAGTGATATGGAAGCCATGGGGTGGTAGCGGTCGCAGGGTGTCTGAGGCCACGGAGGCCCGGGGGTCATGGGGCGGTGGGGGCTGCGGGGTGGCATAATTGCATCGTCGACTTTTCCGTGGCCGGCGGTTGTGTCGGCCACCATTTTCATGCCCCAACGAAGATAACTTGTCATCCCCCTCCATCGTGAAGAACAAAAAAAAAAGAAGATCAGAAGAGGGTTCAGGCCATGTTTTTCTTACCCGCACCCTCCATGTTAGAGTGGTATCAATTGACTCAATAAATACATGAGTCAATAACGTCAAACTCTACACTTCATACGAATTGTGGATCAACTTGTTTTATTTGATCCGCATTCACCATGCTTTCCAAGAAGGATAAATTTAATTGAGAAAATATCATGAATTCAATAACAACCCCTACCACTATGGTTTGTTTCTTTGTCGCACAATGAAGAATAGTTAAGGCAAAGAGGGTGAAAACAATCGTCACATTCGCAATCACGATCCCGAAGTTGGCTCGTGCATCGTCCTCTTTCCAGGTTTCGATGAATGTTCTTAGATGGAGATGACGTTCATCATTTGGAGGAGAATTTATTCATTGGTGGATCAGTTCTTCCCATGTTATCCCAATCCCCCATTGGAAACACATCCCCCCACAATAGAATCTCCAACCAAATAAAATATTTTTATCTACTTAATTTGTTGGAAATTAATGTTGGCTTAATTAATTGTAAACAATAAATGGGTTGTGTTGGAATAATAAATATTGGAGGAGATGAAGAGAATCCCCCACATTTAATACGAAGTTTGAGGGTATCTACCATTAAAATGGAGTTTAGGGGGGGTTTATACATGGGTGGTCCCCACCACCATAACCTCTCAAGGGAGGTTTTGTTCCGGTGGTCCCCACCTGTGAAATATCCACATGGGAGTTTCATAATAAAATAATAATAAAATATGCACAATTTTTATTTTTATTTAATTATTTCATGAATATGAGAAAGGCTAACTTCCACCCTTGACTTACTGTAGTCGATGTGAAGGTATCCTTAAAGCGAATATCAGTGCAGCGAGTTCAACGGTGCCCTCAGATATCAGTTTTGAGCCCCAGTTAAAAATTTAAAAAAACCCACTCGCAGATTTATTGAACGTACCCAAAGAAATGTTCAGAATATAATTTTGGTCACATCGGGCCTTAGAATCACATGATGTAAATTTTCACAGAATCTTAAAATTTTCATTTAATTAAAAAAAATTCATGGAAATTTTGGGTCTTTACATTCTCCCCACCTCAGGGTTTTTCGTCCTCATAAACCACAACTCAAACTAAGGGAACAAGTGGGGGGTACTGAGCATGCATCTGAGCCTCCCTCTCATATGTGCTCTCTTGGAAGATCCTATGCTGCCAGAAAACATGAACTAGAGGTATTGACCACCCACAAAGGACCCGCTCTTGTCGATCCTCAATCTCTATTGGAACCTCCATAAAATTTTCCCCATCGTCGACATCCATCTCTCTGTGTTTGATGATGTAAGAAGGGTCATTCACATATCTACTCAACTGGGATATTTGGAAGACGTCATGCACTCGGTGTAATTGAGGTGGAAGAGATAAGCGGTAAGTCACCTTGCTGACTCAACTGAGGACCGGAAAAGATCTGATGAGCCTTAGAAATAACTTGTCGCCTCAGCCAAATATCCATAATCCTCGTCAAGGTGAGACCCATAGAAAGACATGGTCACTATCCTTGAACTCCATAGGTCTCTGTCTCCAATCGGCATTAGACTTCTGCCTACTATGTGTAGTCTTCATTGACTTCTGGATGATCTGCACCTTCTCTGTGGTATCATGTACCATCTCTTGTCCCACTAGGGATGACATCCCTGGGTCAGTCTAGCACAAAGGTGATCAGCAAGGTCAGTCGTACAAGGCCTCGAAAGGTGTCATCCCAATGGTGGAGTGATAGTTGTTCTTGTATGCAAACACCACCATAAGAAATTGATCCTCCCAACTGCGAACAAATTCAAGGACACAAGCACGTAGCATGTCCTCGAGGGTTTGAAAGGTCTACTCAGTCTAGCCTTCCATCTATGGTTGGAAGGTGGTTCTCAAACAAATCTACATCTCGAAATCCCCCTACAAACCATTCCATTGTTGGGAAGTAAAATGTGTATCATGATTAGAAGAAATCATCGAGGTTACTCCCTGTAGCCGCACAATCTCATATACATAAAGGTGTCCCAATCTCTCTACTGAACACTTCTATCTATTCGATATGACGCAGTCTGACTTGGTGAGTCAGTTGAAGATCAACCAAATAGATTCATGACCCCTGGATATACATGGAAGTTCTTTTACAAAGTCCATGGATATCTCATCCCACTTCCACTCTGGGACCTCTGAAGGTTGAACTAATCCTACTGGTACCTGATGTTCCTCCTTCACTTGCTAACATGTGAGGAGCTGAGAGATAAACTCTACATCTGATTTCTTCATTCCTGGCCAAACATGTTGTCGTCGGAGGTCCAGGTACATCTTTTCCACTTCTAGATATACTGCTAGAGGGGATGTGTGGAACTCCCTCAAAACTTAATTCTGAAGTGACACTGGTACCATGGTATGTTCTCTGAAGAGGATGACGTGATCCCCACATTCAGAAAATACATCAGGTGCCTAGCCTGTGGATTTTTGAGCACATCGAGCCTTGTAGTCAGCATCCCCATGATTCCCCTCTCTGACTCACTAATGAGGTGGGGGAGTGACTATAACATACTGATGAAAAGTTTCTCCATCTCTGTCCTCAAAGGATATCTATGAAGAGGCCAGATGCACTATCGCCTCGCCTAGTAGCTGTATACTTGACCTTCTGCTTAGTGCATCTGCTACAACATTCCCCTTCCCAGAAGAATAGACTATCTCAAGTTCATAGTTCTAGACGAACTCAAGCCAACATCATTGTCTCAGGTTCAGGTCCTTCTGAGAGATGATATACCCGAGACTCTTGTAATTATTGTACACTGTATAACGCTCACCCATCAAGTAATGTTGCCACATCTTTAAGTTCAATAGCAATGATGCTAACTCCAGGTCATGGGTAGCGTAATTCTGCTCAGGTTGTCTCAGCTGTCGAGAACCATATGTTATCACTACTCGCTCCTGCATTAGTACACATCCAAGACCATCCCTTGATGCTTCGTAGTAGACTACGTACCCTATTACCTCCTCCAGTAGTCTCAATATTGGTGCACTAGTCAGCCTCTGCCTCTACTCTTGAAAACTCCACTGGAATCTCTCCGACCAAAAGAAGGGTTTCCCCTTCCTTGTCAAGGCTGATAGTGGTGCTGAAACTCTGCATAAATATGGAACAAATCTCTGGTAGTATCTAGCCAACCCCCAGAAACATCGTACCTCTGTCACACTCCTGGGTGTCTCCTAACCATGCTCCACCTCAAACATTGATGGATCCACTATAACTCCAGCCTCTGAAATTACCTGTCCTAGAAAGTGAACCTCTCAGATCCGAAACTGGAACTTCGAGAGCTTACCATAAATCTTGTTCTCTCGGAGTGTGTCTAGTAATACCTGAAAATGATAGGCACGCTCCTCCTTAATATCCATGTATATAAGAATTTCGTTGATGAAGACTACTACAAAGCGATCGAGGTATGGTTGAAAGATCATGTTCATGAGTCCCATGAACACAGTTGGAGCATTGGTTACGCAGAATGGAATAACCCAGAACTCGTAGTGGTCGTACCAACATTTGAAAGTTGTATTATGCACATCCTAGTCTTTTACATTGAGATGGTTATAGCCAGATCTGAGGTCTATCTTCAAGAACAACTATTTTCCCTTCATCTGATCAAAGAGGATGTCAATACTTGGAAGTGGGTACATGTTCTTCACGGTCACCTGGTTCTGGTGCCGATAGTCAACACAAGGTCTCAAGCACCCATCTGCATTCTTAGTGAACAAAATTCTGGCTACCCTAGGAGAATCATTGGGTCATATGAATCCCTTCCCCTATAAGTCCTCTAGCTATACACGCAACTCACAAAGCTCTACGGGAGAAATCTGATATGCTGGTGTAGATATCGGTGTTGTCTTGGAGTACAAATCATTGTAAAAGTCAACCTCTATATGAGGAGGTAGACCCAAAACATCATTAGTGATACATCCACATACTGGTTGACTACTACTGGATAAATTAGACTTCCCACATCAACTTCTCCGACCGTAATGCTAGCCAACTGATAAGTGATCGGCTTAACTCTCCTTTGGGTAACTCCATAATATGATGCAAGGGATCCCTTCTTGCTTGTGAAGGTAAACCTAGACCCATCCGTGCGAACACACCAAACCTTTTCCCTAATACAGTCTTTCTAAGAAAGGACTGTAGATAACCGGTCCATACCCAAGATGACGTCGTAAGGCCTCGACACTGCTAATAAAATATCCCATGTCATCCTCTTGCCTCCTAGAGTAATCTCACACTACCCGAACGAGTGCATAATTGTCAAAGTTTCTCCCGTGGGAATATATAGCCATATGAATCAAGCCAA
Organism: Viscum album; assembly: GCA_963277665.1. Lineage (NCBI taxonomy): Eukaryota > Viridiplantae > Streptophyta > Magnoliopsida > Santalales > Viscaceae > Viscum > Viscum album. Next base: position 1,627,648,178 of record OY728146.1, on the reverse strand, counting down.
CAGCTCCGTCAGAATCTCCGAGCTCCGAACAAGGGTAGTGGAAATAAAAGAATGATTGGGACCTATGTCTATAAGTACTTTATCTAATGTAGAGTAGACATAGATCATACCTCGTATCATCTTCAGAGAACCATGGTCGTAGGCCTCAGCTTCATGGAGCAGAGGTCTCCCCTGTTCTCCTAGTGGTGGTGGCAGTAATGTCTCCAATCGTCGCCCACCACCAGCTACACAACCATCTCCTCTGTCACATCCGCCTACTCCCTGTGGACCTCCACGATCGAACCTATTTCTCTGTCTGGGTGGTCCCTCGACTGTCTTCTTATCATCTGTATGGCGGGTGGGATAGTCACGATCCATGTGACCTTGCCCGCCGCATGCGTAACACTACCCACTCCTGGCATAACTAGCTCTACCTCAGGTTCCCTGCGCAACTGATCCCGAATCTTGCAGTCTTCTACCGAAAGGTCAGGTCCTTTTGAACTTCTGTGTCATCTTTCTACTTCCAACTACAAAGGACTCTGGTAGGTGATGGCTGGTAGCGGGTCTCGCTGCTGGTAACTGCTCAAAAAGGAAACTCTCCCCCCAAGATGTCACTCTAAACACTCCCTCCTGCATTGGGATGATGAGTGAGATCATCGAAGCCCAAATCTCCTGCTCGAGTCCCTGCTCGAAGGTCCGGGCCCTAAAGAATGGGTCCCACACAATATCTATGGAGTAGCATGAGAGGTCAGTGAACCTCCCAGGGTACTTAGCCACAGTCATGTTGCCCTGCTCTAGATGAAGTATCTCCTGAATGCACACTACGTGAATAGTCAATGGGTCAATCACTGACCGAAACAGGATCTCGAAGTCTGCCCAGAGAAGCGTCACCTCGTTGTGAACCTGGATCATCAAGCCCCACCATTTTCATGCTGCTGCCTGAATTAGACCGGGGGAAAATATCACCATGAGATCAGATGGTGTCCCTACTAGTCAAAATATTCTCCTTATAGCCTCCAACCAATCCTCAGACGCCTATGGGTTCATCCCTCTACTGAACCTGGGTGGGTTCTCGAACTTGAACTCATGCAACGCACTCAAGCGGCGTGTAGTATATGCTTCTGGGGATGGTGGTATTGGTGGCCCAATGGGTAATGGCATGGCTGGTGCCTCTAAATGAAGAGGTTCATGCACCAAAGCCTCATCTCTTGTTGGGTTATCATTGCGTACAACTCTCAGAACCCTAGCTGGATGCCTTTGTAGAGGCATCCTAAAGAACCAGCTGTTCCACGGTAAAAAAGTTATAACTGGTGAGATGACTCAACGAGTTCACAATAAAGACTCTTTAAAACACACATGAAATCAGTGCATTCGTGCACTGAGTCGGAAATCAGAATTCAGGGTCTGGTTGTATGGATTAATCGACCTCCACACCAACACATGATTCCCTAAACTGAAAACCACAATCACAACACATAACATTGTTGCCATTATAAAGAATGATCAGAGTCTTAATTCTACGTTAGAACCGACTTTTCTAAATCCATTTTTTCATGACCCGTGCCCCATGGCACAAGGCGTGACTACCCCAAGCCCGCCTTCCATATGCTAGGGCTTGGCGACAAGAACCGAAGGCATATTACCTAATACTGGGAAGGCATTGCCTTTATAACCTGTAAGCACACACAACCTAGCACATAGCAAGATACAAACTCATATAAACTGAATAGTAATCAGTGTAAGTGAAGCAACAAAAAGAGGCCCGAATACAAGCCCAACTAGAAAGTACACAAAAAAACTTGAAATTATAAGACATCTCATAGGTGAAAAGAATCTCATGGATCGTCCATCACAGATCCTACCTGAAGGGTAGGTACAACTCATGAATGGTCGTCCCTATGGTTTTCCTCATCTAACATCCACCCCTGATCTACCTCCAATCCTGGTACTATTGTACCCAGTCAGTGTTGTCCTTCGTCTGCACCAAACACAATGAGGTGTGGGAATATCACGTGCAGGGGTAAGTATAATGATACTCAGTAGGGACCCTGAGACCCTCAAGGTCTCACAAAAACCAAAAGGGATAAACCACAAAGGAAGGAAACAATTTAAAACCCTATGTAGGTATATGACCATACATATACAAAAGTTATCAAGTAAACCCATCTCAATCATGAGGAAAACACAGAGTCCAACTCCAAACCACCAAGCTCAACTGTTCTACAAATGAAGGAATACATCAAAGGTAAGTACCACATAGTTATGCCACATTGAATAATACCACAAAGGTATTACCACATAAGAAATTACCGCTAAGGTACGAACTTAGCTCATACAAGGTATAACATAAGTACAGTAGTAGAGAAGATTAGATGTAACTACCGAATCATCTTACTCTGTTAAGAGTCAGACCCACAAAGAATTTGCAAGGTACATACCCACACAATATCACAAGGTGCTGACCCACACAAGATCGCTAAGTGCATACCCACACAAGATCGCAAGGTGATGACCCACAGATGATCTCTAGGTGTTGACCCACATAAGATCGCAAGGTGCTGACCCAAACAAGATCACTTAGTGCTGACCCACATAGGATCACAATGTGTTGACCCACACAGGATCACTCTACGTGCTGGCACACACAGGATCCCTCTATGTGCTGACCCACATAGGATCACAAGGTGCTGACCCACAGAGGACTGCTCTAGGTTTTGACCAACACAGGACGTTTTATTTGTTGTCCCACAAAGGATCTCTCTAGGTACTGAACCACATAGGATTTCTCTACATTCTTCACGTCATATCCAACAACTTGGTTCTCGAACTATGATCTCTTGTCTCGGAAGCGATCCACTCCACAAGCTACTGGTAGATACTACAACTTCCACAAAGTCCCACGAAGATGTATCCCAATGGACCACCACATCATAGGAGTCCCAGTGCGAAATATGATGCGTCAATCAGACGTTTGTTCTATGAGTTATTAGCATTTTAGTCCCAAGGGCCCAGTTGGATTCATGCCCGATCCAACCCAACTGATCCTCAACATTATCCAAAACTCCAGTGGGGTATACCAAATGGAATGCCTCACTCTATGGTTTTTGGCACTGCTAAAAGTTCGTCAAACAAATGTCTGGTGCCAAAGTTATGACCAAATGAGCGTAAATGGGTCGTAGTGGGTCAGGGTCTAGTCCAACCCGGTTGGACCGACCCGGCCTAAACCCTTGAGTCCGACCCGACCCGCACTACGCTATCCATTTAGTGCTGGGCGGCCCAGCCTGGTGGTCCAGTCTGGAGGCCCATCCTGGGTGGCGTAGGGAAGCGGGGAGGCCGTGAGAATTGAGGAGGCCGTGAGAACCGCAGAGGCTGTTAGGGGGTGTCGCGGGGGCTGCGGGGCCATGCAGTAGGCCACGGGGCAGTTCGATAGGCCTCAGGGCAGCACGGATGCCATGGTGGCTTGAAATCCACGGGGCAGTGGAGGCCACAGCGGCACGGTGTTCACGGGGCGGTTGAGGCCGTAGGGTGGCATCGTTGCACCGTCTCCTTCATTGCGGCCGGTGGTGGTGCCAGCCACCATTCTCATGCCCCCCCCCCCCGAAAATAACTCATCTTCCCCCTCCATTGTGAAGAACACAACAATAAAGAAGATCGGCAGAGGGGCCGAGCCACGTTTGTTTGGCACTCAACCTTCGCATTAGAGTGGTAGCAATAGGCACAATAAAAACGTGAGTCAAGAACAACAAACTCTACAATTCATGTGAATCGTGGATCAACTCGTTTTAGTTGATCTGTGTTCTCCATGCTTTCCAAGAACAATGAATTTAATCGATAAAATTTCATGAATCCAATAACAACCTATACATATATGGTTCTTTGACGTGTCACATGATGAATAATAGTGAAGGCGAAGAGGGTTCCAACGATCATTGTTCTGCAATCACACTCCCGAATTCAGCTCATGCGTCATTCTCTTTCTTGGTTCTGATGAACGTTCTTTGATGGATATGACTTCATTCGTTTGGAGGAGATTTTCTTCATTGGTGGATGAGTTCCTCCCAAGTTCTCCAAATCCCACTTTTCCAAAACATCCCCAACAAAAGAATCTCTAACCAAATAAAATATGTTTATCTATTTAATTTGTTGTCAATTAAAGTTGGCTTAAATAATTGGAAACAATAAATTGGTTGCGATGGGAATATAATTTTTGGAGGAGTTGAAGTGGTTCCCCGACATTTAATAGAATGTTTGAGGGATTCTTCCATTAGCGGGGTGTTCAAGGGGGTTTAAACTCAGGTGGTCCCCAGAACCATAACATCTCAAAGGAGGTTTAGTTCAGCTGGTCCCCACATTTGAAACATCCACATGGGAGTTACATAAAAAATTAATAATAAAAGCTACACACTTTTTATTTTTATTTTATTCTTTGAGGAATATGTGTAAAGATAACTTCCACCCTCGAACTACTTTTCTCGAGGTGAAGGTCTCCTTAAACGAATACCAGCACTGCGAGTTCAATGGTGCCCTCAAATTTCAGGTCCGAACAACAGTTGAAAAGTAAGAAAAACCTGCTCGCATGTATCCTGAACGTACATGATAAAAAGTTCAGAATTTCATTCTGGGCACACCGGGCCTTGTAATCACACGCCGTAAATTTTCACGGACTCATAAAGTTTTCATTAAATTAAAAAAATGCATTGAAATTTTGGGTCATTACAATTTGGTTTCTCAATCCTCCCCATCTTCAAAAACATTGTCTCAGTAAACTTGAATCTCGTTCCTTTACCATTTTCATGATGATTAGTTTACAGAAAACTACCCTTTATGATGTTAACCTCTTATCCTAGATTTTAGACCCCAAAAATTTTGAAATCACTTCAAAATGATTCCCGCTTCAGTATTGATTTCATCTTGAACTGTAAGAACCATTTCCATGAAAATTCCCAGATCATCAATGTGATGATTGATAACAAACACAGACCATGCTCCATTTGAAGCAAACAAAAACCATGATTCTCACAATGTTATTATTTAAAGATCATTAAGATGGAATTAATTAAATTTAAATTTTATATAAAATCATGAAATCAAATTTAATTAACATACATGAAATTATAAAGTTTATTAAAATTCCATAATTCATTTAATTATCCTAGAATGACCATATTGAGTGATGGATATCATGATATTAAACGAAGGGAAACAAAACTAAATTTTTTAGTATTATAAAAAAATTATTTTCTAAATAAACTAATAATTTTTGTTAAATTTTAATGATCACATAAAATATTGAATTTATTAATTGGATAATTTAAATGAGAAGCCATGTTTTTTTAAAACATGTATTTTAATAAAGTAATTGATAATGAAAGGGGTTTTATGAAACAAAAATAGTTATCAATATTATATACGATGTAAAAAGGATGTTAATAACCTAGAAATTAAATCATGGTATTATATATAATTTATTTTTGGAGAATTTTATAGAAAATGAATCTAATAATCCAAATTAAAGATAGAGAATTATGAAATTGTTATTCAAACGTAGTAATAAGACAAAAAGAGATTTTAGTGAGAGGATAATTTTGATCACTCGGTAATGTTATATTAAAATTATAATAATACCCTTAATGTAGAATATTTTATTAAAATAAAGTACACATTAAAAACATCAAGACAATGAATTAAAAAATTAATGAGTAATTTTTTTAGCCCATTGCCTTGATGTGTTAATGGCTTGTGAAAAAGTTCAGTGTGAGGTAATTTTGGACTCTGTTCTAAATAATGGATATAAATAATGATAAAATATATATATATAGTAACTGATTAATATATAATGTGTGGTTAATATACTCCATGATAAACCAACCCCAAAAAAACATCATGCTATAAAAATATGAATCGTTTCTTGCTCCTGAATCACCTCCTTCCGATTGAGAAGAAATCCTTTGGAGTATGATATTTTGGTCACAAAAGGTGTCAGAAAAAACCACATATCAATCTAGCATGTCACCCATCATAATCGATAATATGGTTTAATGTTAATTCATGGTCTCCATATTCTTGTGAAAAGCAATAGGGTGTCATTCCAACACAATCATGAATAATTTCATCCTCAAAATGAAATAAACATATCATGGATTCCTCATTGAAAAATAACATAACATATTCTTATATTATAATCTTGTATATATAAATATAATTTTTTAATAATTTGAAATACCAAATATAAGATAACATAATATAAATAAATAATATAATTTATATGATCATACCATTTCAAAAAATAGATCATTGAAGATTAACGTCCTCACAATCATAAGAGAAATTCAAACTGAAATCTCTATCAACTTCGGTATTGTAACACCATGAGATTTTATGAAAAATATTCTTTTTAATTTCATTAATGTATTGTGTTATATGATACACTAAAAGGATCTTTCACAACACACATCCCTGACTTGGCTTGCATTACACGCAATCGGGACCTTCCTTGATAGCGTGTGTTGTACGCAATACCGGGTTTTAATAAACAATGTTATATTATTATAATGTTGTCATGAACTAGCCGTTATGAATAGTATTAACTATATTTTGAATTTTATAACATTATCATTCATCTTACACATTTCTAGAACATGGTATAAGAACAAAATAAATTTTTTCGGGTAAAATAAGTATTTTTCAAAAAATGCAGTTTTGTCGCCTTTTGATGGTGCACCCGCTTTAAATCTACTTTTTGACATGTTTATAAGTTCAATTTGACAAAATAAAATACTTATTTGGAATAAATAAATAAAAAATTTCTTTGGTTACATTTTTCATATTATTCTGGTAACTTTCACATTTTAATGAATAGTAAAAACACGCTATATTTTAATTAAAAACAACTTTTTTCATCGTAATATCTTATGTGTTTAAATTATAATATTGAATGGTTTTAAAGTATAAATAGAATATATTTTCACCATTTAATATAATGTATGTCATTAGCATTGATTTTACCTTGAATTCGTAGGTTAATTCAATTCCATCTTTTGCAATGTTTTAAACAAAAACCCGTTTTTATTCGACAACAAGATTAATTTTAATTTAATTTCTACAACTTCTGTGTATTGAATTTTAAAAAATGGATTCCATATTTGGAATCAGTGGGTCCAAATTATGTTAATAGGCTATTTTTTATTTTTGTGAATTATGAATAGTAACTACGGTAAATTTTATTTACCATAGTTAAAGGTAAATCGGGTAATTAAGGGTAAATATAATATTTTAAAATTACCCTAAAAAATGTCAAAATCCTATTGGATGACTAAAAGTCGACCCAAATCACCGAAGGGGTGGATTAGATTCATTTAATTATATTTTTTCAATTAAAATAATTTAATTATTATTAAGACCAAAGAATGTGACAACATGTCACTTTCTTAAATCTTATAAGTATAATAATTCTAATCTAGTGATAAACATCATGAAACATCGAACATGAATAGTCTCCAGAATTATAATACAATTATCTACATCATAGGAATTTATTTAGAATATTTAGGGATTAAATAATTATCATTTATTATGACACATAGATGATGGAGTAATTGTCTTATTAATGAAATATTGACATAATTGATGTTATAAATGCCCAAATAAATGAAATTGGAGACTTTATATGACTTACACTAATTTTATAGGTTAATATGACATGTCATTGTTGATTTAAGTAACTTTTTTTGAACTTATCATTCTGGTATGAATTTCACAAAAATCATATACCAAATAGTGTCAAAATTGACATAAAATAGTTTTTAAAACAAATATTATATTATTAATTGTTATTTTATTTCTAAAAATCTAAGGTTCGGCCAAATGAATTATATAAGATTATTTATATTAATAATAAACAACTTGGGGTTTTTTTGGCTTGATATAGTATGTTTATTAACCATATAGTTTAAGAAAACTAAATGACACGGTAAAAGTTAAATTATTTAACTTAGAGTTAAATCTAATTGATATGGGTAAAATAATAACCTAAACTTGTCTAAATCCTATTGTATGAGAGGCTTTAGACCCATCCCCACCTTATCCTTGAAATAAATCAATTTGGATCTATTTAAAACCGAACTTGGCTTTATAATAAAATAATATTTTTAGTTATTCCAAAGGTGCCCCTCTCCCCCTTATAAAAGGGCACCTCCTCCCTCTCTTCCTCACACAACATTGAGCCTTAAATCTCGGCCAACCCCTGCCAAATTCTCTTCTCCACTTCCATAGAAACATCCTAGAGGTTCTGGTCTTCCTCAAAGACCAATTTTAGTTCCCTAAGAGGAGGTCTCAAAGAGGCGCTTCAAAGAAGAGGTAATTTCCGTTACCGATTCTTTCACCTTTATTTCTTATTCCACTTCTTCTTCTTAGGTTGTTTCATTATGAAGTAATAACATAAGTATCACTCATATACTTATATGTTATTATAATTATGAAACAATCCTATTTCACCAATCTATCCATCCTACGGAAAACAAAATCACTGCGCGTGCGTACGTACGGAATACCGTCTCCACGCCGTGGTGAAATCTATTTTCCACCACCACCTTACATGGATGGGTAAAATGGTGTAAATAATAACTATATATGATTATTATAAAGTGATATTGATACTGAAATAGTATACATACACTTCAACACAAGATCAAGATATGAGAACGATATCATCGCCCGTGCGTACGTACGGACTACCGTCTCCACGACGCGATGGGATTCATTCTCCATGTTAACCATTTAAGAATGATTATAAAGTATATATAAGAAATAATAATGAAATATATGACATTATAAAGATACTGGATTTATGTATTTCATCTACTTACTTCCATTCAAGGTAATAAGGAAAGGAAAACAACGTTCATGCGTACGTACGGACTACCGTCTCCATGAACGGTGTGTTTCATTTCATTTATCTATCTATTATATATATATATATATATATACGGAATATATATGATATATAAATCATGTTTTATATTTTGGAAGTAAGTAAATCATGATATATGTAATAATAATGTCAATAACAACAAGTCCAAACACCTATGATAAATGAAACGATTTTACCCAAAACGCTTCTTTAACATGGAATTTACAAAAGAACGTGTAATATAAAGTCATAAGTGAACCATATATGATATAATAACAATGAATATGATTCTGTAATATGTTAATGACATTATTTAAATAATTATACAGGAGGTTAGGATACGTACAAATCTTATCGGACATAAGGTAAGGGAAATATCACAATCTCATTTTTATCTGAGATTGTTTATACTTTGGTATTTACTGAGGTGTTTTTTATCATCCACATCCATGATTCCTCAATATGTAATATTTATATCATTATACAATAGTTTATATCCAATTTTACCCTTTGGTGAGTTTTTAGTAAAAGATATGAAAGGAATATTTTGTCGTTTTTCGTACGATGTACTTTTTGACTTTTTCGACAAAAGTACGAAGAATGTTTTTTTTAACTTATACGGCACGAACGGATTTTTACGGTTTTAAAAAGCATTATTTTCATGAAGTTTCCTACAAAATATTTCATGACTATTTTCAATAAAATATATTTCTTTTAATATTGCATGATGTTTTGTGAAAAGAAAGTGATTTTGAAGAAGAAAGGATATTTTCCTCAAGAATTCAATTCAAGTGTTTTATCAAAATTATTTTCCATTTAAGATAATAAAGGGTTCTGTTTCTATCCATATTTTTACATTGATTTGACTATGTTATGATGGAATTATTTTTATGAATTCATTTATCTTATATGAATGGTTTTATGATGTCATGTTGTTTAAGAATCCCATTTTTATTACATGGGTTATGCAATGATGTATGATTTATGATTTTGTGGAACACATAAGAGTGGTATCATTATGAGATGGCTGGGACCTATATCTCCCTCCAATGCATTGGGTAAAGATTTTATATCTCATGAGATAGATATGGCTGAAATGGTAGGTTATACCGGTTCAGTGAAACAGGACTGAAACGAGGGTGACTCAGTTCAGAAAGGGACTTTGTCCACTAAGATAGTCTTGGAAATGAGTCTTGAATAACAAGAAATGATTCTTCATGATTATGTGTCTATGCCACAAAGTTTAATGTTTTACGTTATGATTATTGTGATTACATTTCACTGCCATGGGTTATTCCAGGTTATGAATTTATGATCTATTTTACAGGTTAAGATTTCCAAAAGTTATGTGCTTATGTATATGATGTGATTGATATTTCTTTTGTTTACCCTTACTGAGCATTTGAGCTCACCATTTCATGTTTTCTTTTCCCCAGGATATAAGGAAAGGTTTTAGGTATAAAAGAAAGGAAGATATTTATGGGAGATGTTGAAGATCTTTCACCAGGATTAGAAGATTATATTCCATGTTTCCAAAGACACTAAACTATTACGATCCTTGTGTGTGTGTTTTTGTTATGTACTAAATATTCTGAAAAAGTAATGTAATGTCCATGTACGTCAGGCTTCGAGTCTCTACAGTTGGTATCAGAGGAAAGGTTTAGTCATCCTTTGGAAACTAGGATGTGAGAACGTTAGTGAGATCCCTAGAGATATTTCTAAGGTATGACTAGGGATGTCCCTAAGGATAAGTATACATATAGGTTATAGTCCTAGAATTGCGGTAAGGATATTATAATTTAACCAAAGATGTTAGATATTGAAGTTACTCCCCCTTTATTATGATTTTTTCCTCTCACACTATTCTTTTTGGGTTTTAGAAAATGGATGGAAACAAGATGATTCACGATAATGGAGGATATGATGGACAATGGAATGATATTCTTCATGAGCAACCAAATGAAATGGGATTTGGAGGTCCAAACATCATTATTATGCCGAATCAGCAATCTCATAATATGATCAATAAAGTAAAATCTGGTAAGTTTCCTGACTCGGCTAATAAGAGAAAGATGGAGTTTCATGATGATCATAGAGGAAAGAAAGTTCAATTTACCCTATGTAAATCATGTGGGAAGAGGCATCAAGGAGAATGTTTCAAAGGAACTGGAAGATGCTTTGGGTGTGTAAGAGAAGGACACAAAGCCAGTAAGTGCAAAGGAAAAGGTTCAGTTAACACCAGGGATGAGGATAATGGTATTTCTACGACATCAACAATGGTTAAATGTTTTAAATGTGGAATGTACGGGCATTAAGAAAACCAATTCCCTAAAGGAAAGTCTCATGAAGAGAATCAGTATGGTTGTATGGGTAGTATTTATGTGGATGATGATGAAGAGAGTACAAATGATTTGTGAGATGAAAGAATTGTTGAAGCTCGGTCAATGGTTTAAGAATGTATTTGAATGATTACATGTTTATCATGTGTAATGTTGTATAAGTAATCTCATGGTACTATGGAATAAAGAGACATCTAAGGATTGTTACACTGTTGTCTTTCCTTGAGTTTTGAAAGAGTATGATTAATGTTATCAGTATCCATGAAAGGTTATTCAGATATTTTTGGAATGTAGATGATATGCGCATAATGAAGGGAAAATGAGAAAACGAAATGTTTAACAGTATTCATGAGCTCATGATTGATATAAGGACTAAGTGATATAATGGTTTGAGTATAAATAATTTTGAGGATTTTGGTTTATGGAAAGTGTTAACTTTTAATTGCATTCATGTTTTCACTAAGGTTCAATGGGTATTCAAGAGAATACATGATTAAGGCCTTTGAATGTTTGGAATGTGACCAACAAGACATATCTTATGATATATGGGGATCAACAATGGTATTAAATCTCCGGTAATCGTTTTCACTATATTATGAGCGTGGACTGTAGTATTATAGATAAGCCTAAAGATTTGAATGGATTATGTTGGACATAAGTTAGTTTAAGGATAGAAATTTTTTTTCGATATTATTGATGGGATATTATAGTAATATAGTTTTAGAAAAAGGACAACCTGCAGGACGGGCGACAACCCATCGCGTCGGACAAGGCTGTGGGAATCGAACCCACAACCGAAGTGCGACTGGTCTTTATCGCCTACCACTGGCCTACAGGAAGTCCGTGTTTAGTAGAAACTAGTTTTATCATATTAAGCAGTATGATATATGAAGTATAAGTCCATTTTAGGAACCATATATGATTAATCTCACTATAGAATGACTTATGTATATTTAATAACTTTTGCTAACCTTTTGTTTGAGACAGATGGAATGACCCATCATTCTATCACATGATCTGATAACACTTCACGAATAACAAATTCAACTTCATTTATTTAAGAGATGAAGTGGAAATTGTTCAAGGCACAAACAACAGTTAGATTGTACCAAAATAAAGTAAGTATTTATTCTAATTCAAATTCTTCAACTTTAGGGAAATGATCTTGAAAACAAAAAATGTTTTCTTAGTGCTCTTATATCTGTTGAATCATATGGTACCTTAGATCGTCACAAATTTATGGCTTTGTGATTGCTAGATTTTCCATAGCCATGTTCTCTACTACTCTCCATCAGAACATGATGGTTAGATTTTTCTTCCATATCCATATTTTCACCTATGTGGAAACCCAGGTATTAGTTTATTTGGGTAACCGTTACATTTCATACTTTTGTTTTTAAAGATTGGTTTTTGTATTCCTCTTTACGATGTGGGTTTCTATTAAAGAAACTTTCGAGTAGTAAACCATTTATAACCCCGATGAATTTCAAGGGAAAAATTCATTTTAAGGGGGGTAGAATGTAACACCCCGAGATTTTATGAAAAATATTCTTTTTAATTTCATTAATGTCTTTTGTTATATGCTACACCAAAATGAGCTTTCACAACACACATCCCAGACTTGGCTTGCATTACACGCAATCGCGACCTTCCTCGATAGCGTGTGTTGTACGCAATACCGGGTTTTAATAAACAATATTATATTATTATAATATTGTCATGAACTAGCCGTTATGAATAGTATTTACTAAATTTTTAATTTTATAACATTATTATTCATCTTACACATTTCTAGAACATTGTATAAGAAAAAAATAAATTTTTTTCGGGTAAAATAAGTATTTTTCAAAAAATGCAGTTTTGTCACCTTTTGATGGCGCACCAACTTTAAATCTAGTTTTTGACATGTTTATAAGTTCAATTTGACAAAATAAAATACTTCTTTGGAATCGAGAAATAAAAATTTACTTTGGTTAAATTTTTCATGTTATTCTGATAACTTTCACATTTTAATGAATAGTAAAAACACGTTATATTTGAATTAAAAACAACTTTTTTCATCGTAATATCTTATGTGGTTAAATTATAATATTTAATGGTTTTAAATTATAAATATAATATATTTTTACCATTTAATATAATGTATGTCATTAGCATTGATTTTACCTTGAATTCGTAGGTTAAATCAATTCAATCTTTTGCAATGTTTTAAACAAAAACCCATTTTTATTCGACAAAAAGATTAATTTTAATTTAATTTCTGCAACTTCTGTGTATTAAATTTTAAAAAATGGATTCAATATTTTGAATCAGTGGGTCCAAATTATGTTAATAGGCTATTTTATATTTTTGGTAATTAAGAATAGTAACTACGGTAAATTTTATTTACCATAGTTAAAGGTAAATCGGGTAATTAAGCGTAAATATAATATTTTAAAATTACCCTAAAAAATGTCAAAATCCTATTGGATGACTAAAAGTCGACTCATATCACCTAAGGGGCGGATTAGATTCATTTAATTAAATTTTTTCAATGAAAATAATTTAATTATTATTAAAACCAAAAAATGTGACAACATGTCACTTTCTTAAATCTTATAAGTATAATAATTTTTATCTAGTGATAAACTTCATGAAACATCAAACATGAATAGTCTCCAGAAATATAATACAAATATATACATCATAGAAATTTATTTAGATTTTTTAGGGATTAAATAATTATCATTTATTATGACACATAGATGATGCAGTAATTGTCTTATTAATGAAATATTGACAAATTTGATGATATAAATTCCCAAATAAATGTAATTTGAGACTTTTTATGACATAAACTAATTTTATAGGTTAATATGACATGTTATTGTTGATTAAAGTAACATGGTATGAACTTATCATTCTGTTATGAATTTCACAAAAATCATATACCAAATAGTGTCAAAATTGACATAAAATAGTTTTTAAAAAAAATATTATATTATTAATTGTTATTTTATTCTTAAAAATCTAAGGTTAGGCCAAATGACTTAGATAAGATTATATATATTAATAATAAACAACTTGGGGTTCTTTTGGCTTGATATAGTATGTTTATTAACCATATATTGTAAGAAAACAAAATGACACGGTAAAAGTTAAATTATTTAACTTAGAGTTAAATCTAATTGATAAGGGTAAAATAATAACATAAACTTGTCTAAATCATATTTTATGAGAGTATTTCGACCCATCCCCACCTTAGCCTCGAAATAAATCAATTTGGATCTATTTAAAACCTAACATGACTTTATAATAAAATAATATTTTTAGTTATTCCAAAGGTGCCCCTCTCCTCCCTTATAAAAGGGAACCTCCTCCCTCTCTTTCTCACACAACTTTGAGCCTTCAAGCTCGGCCAAACCCTTACAAATTCTCTTCCCCAATTCCCTAGAAACATCCTAGAGGTTCTGGTCTTCCTCAAAGACTAATTTTAGTGCCCTAAGAGGTGGTCTCAAAGAGGCGCTTCAAAGAAGAGATAATTTCCGTTACCGATTCTTTCACCTTTATTTCTTCTTCCACTTCTTCTTCTTAGGTTTTTTCATTATGAAGTAATAACATAAGTATCACTCATATACGGATATGTAATTATAAGTATGAAACAATCCTATTTCACCAATCTATCCATCCTACGGAAAATGAAATCACTGCGCGTGCGTACGTACGGAATACCGTCTCCACGCCGTGGTGAAATCTATTTTCCACCACCACCTTACTTGGATGGGTACAATGGTATAAATAATAAGTATATATGATTATTATAATGTTATATTTATACTGAAATAGTATACATACACTTAAACACAAGTTCATGAATATGAGAATGATATCATCGCTCGTGCGTACGTACGGACTACCGTCTCCACGACACGATGAGATTCATTCTCCATGTTAACCATTTAAGAATGATTATAAAGTATATATAAGAAATAATAATGAAATATATAACATTATAAAGCTACTGGATTTATGTATGTCATCTACTTACTTCCATTAAAGGTAATAAGGAAAGGAAAACAGCGTTCATGCGTACGTACAGACAACCGTCTCCCTGAACGGTGTGTTTCATTTCATTTATCTATCTATTATATATATATATATATACTGAATATATATTATATATAAATCATGTTTTATATTCTGTAAGTATGTAAATCATGATATATGTAATAATAATGTCAAGAACAACAAGTCCAAACACCTATGATAAATGAAATGATTTTACCCAAAACACTTCATTAACATGGAATTTACAAAAGAACGGGTAATATAAAGTCATAAGTGAACCATATTTGATATAATAAAAATAAATATGATTCTTTAATAAGTTAATGACATTATTTAAATCATTATACAGGAGGTTCGGATACGTACAAATCATATCGGACATAAGGTAATGGAAATATCACAATCTCATTTTTATCCGAGATTGTTTATACTTTGGTATTTACCGGGGTGTATTTTATCATCCACATCCATGTTTCCTCAATATGTAATATTTATATCCTTATACAATAGTTTATATCCAATTTTACGCTTTGGTGAGTTTTTAGTAAAAGATATGAAAGGAATCTTTTGTCGTTTTTCGTACGAGGTACTTTTTGACTTTTTCGACAAAAGTATGAAGAATGTTTTTTTTAACTTATACGGCACGAACAGATTTTTATGGTTTTATAAAGCCTTATTTTCATGAAGCTTCCTCCAAAATATTTCATGACTATTTTCAATAAAATATCTTTCTTTTAAAATTTCATGATGTTTTGTGAAACGAAATTGATTTTGAAGAAGAAAGGATATTTTCCTCAAGAATTCAATTCAAGTGTTTTATCAAAATTATTTTCCATATAATATAATAAAGGGTTCTGTTTCTATCAATTTTTTTACATTGATTTTACTATGTTATTATGGAATTATGTTTATGAATTCCTTTATCTTATATGAATGGTTTTACGATGTCATGTTGTTTAAGAATCCAATTTTTATTACATGGGTTATGCAATGATGTATGATTTAGGATTTTGTGGCACACATAAGAATGGTATCATTATGAGATGGGTGGGACCTATATCTCCCTCCAATGAATTGGGTAAAGATTTTATATCTCATGAGATAGAAATGGCTGAAATGGTAGGTTATACGGGTTCAGTGAAACAGGACTGAAACGAGGGTGACTCGGTTCAGAAAGGGACTTTGTCCACTAGGATAGTCTTGGAAATGAGTCTTGACTAAAAAGAAATGATTATTTATGCTTATGTGTGTATGCCAGAAAGTTTAATGTTTTAAGTTATGATTATTTTCATTACATTTCACTGCCATGAGTTATTCCAGGTTATGAAATTATGATCTCTTTTGCAGGTTAATATTTCCAAAAGTTATGTGCTTATGTATATGATGTGATTGATATTTATTTTGTTTACCCTTACTGAGCATTTGAGCTCACCATTTCATGTTTTCCTTTCCCTAGGATATAAGGAAAGTTTTTAGGTATAAAAAAGGATAATCTTTATGGGAGATGTTGAAGATCTTTCACCAGGATTAGAAGATTATATTCCATGTTTCCAAAGACACTAAACTATTACGATCCTTGTGTGTGTGTTTTTGTTATGTACTAAATATTCCGCAAAAGTATTTTAATGTCCATGTACGTCAGTCTTCGGGTATCTATAGGTATTGAATAAATTCCCAAATAATAAAATAAATCCAAACCCAAAAATGGTCAATAACCAATATGTGACCCATGTTCACCGACTACTTTTTGATCCAAATCCAATCAGACTAACCTGAATATCAGTATGAAAAGATCAAAATGGTTACTTGGAATATAAAAATGATAATTTCGTATATTTGAGCATGTATAGAAGATATGGGAAAATAATTCCCCAATAGTATCCCATAATGAATTTTTTCAATTCCTTTTAAAAAAATTTACCCTACCTTGATATTTTAATAAAAAAATAACTTTTTAATGTGTATGAAAAAACTAATATCATACAATATATCATTTATTTATCCTCTAAACAATATTAAGGAAAATTTGGGAGGAATAAAACACTTAA
Organism: Viscum album; assembly: GCA_963277665.1. Taxonomy (NCBI): domain Eukaryota; kingdom Viridiplantae; phylum Streptophyta; class Magnoliopsida; order Santalales; family Viscaceae; genus Viscum; species Viscum album. The sequence goes on along the minus strand of OY728146.1, from coordinate 1,627,630,857 downwards.
AAATAACCACATTAAACCTTTCCAAAAAAACCAATAAATGTTTCTAATGATATGATTTTCTTTAAAAAATATTTATTTAATACACATTTGAAAAAAGATTTTTTCAAACAATCCAAATTACTAGATTAAAAATTTGAAATAGAAAGCACCATATCATTGATGAAAAAATTAGTGATGCATATAAAACCATAAAATATTGCCACGTAAGCTAATAAAACAAAGGGATATAATTGTATAAATAATGGGATTCCCTTTTTTATTATTCTTAGAAGCACTAGTCTCATTGGTAACTCCCTAAAACTCAGGTAACAATAACCCAAAATGGTTACTAGAACCCTTAGTCAATCCTAAAGAACCCATCTACATTAATTATATTCCAATTAGACTAATAGTGACACATAATCAATCATAATTGCATTCATCCTACCATGTTCCATGATCCATCATGTTAGCTCAATTAGTCTATACAAACACCCAATCTAAACATGTCATTTTTTATATTATTTCCATATGGAAACATTAACAATAATAAATCATCACAAAATAACTATAATAGAAGGAGTAATCTCATAAAATACTAGCTACATAAGAAAATTATTCTACAACATATGGGAAACTTATTCCATAATTGAGCCACACTAAAGTCCTTTCTAGACATCTGCTAATTTATAATAATCACAAAAACCAAAGGAATTAAATTATAAGAATGAGGTTAGCATAAATATTTATAATGGGAAAACATTTCATCCTATAATCAAGGCTTATATCAACAAAATGAGAAAAACATGAATATCTGAGAAATATATGATGAAAAATAATATAAAATTATTATTTTTCTATGGGTCATGATTCCAAGAAAATTAATCTTATAATACAATACATGTAATGTGGCATAAGAGTGCAGAACCATGGGATATTAAACCCGGTCCATGAAGAAAATATATATTCTTTTGGAAATTAAATATAATATTCCATTGAGATAAGGAATACGAATGAAATTGTTCGAAAACACAACCAAATATTTCTTATAACATTGTCAAAAAATATCCACTATTTATATTGTGAATAAAAAAATTCTTAATCTTCCTATTGTGTCCAAACAAATCCATCATTGTATATTGTGAACAATCAAAATCAACATCATTAACATTCTTATAGCATGTGATATCAAACATTAAGTAATTTATTGGATTGTATTATATGGCCCCATCTACAACTCAACTATACATTGAGTTCCACCTGAAATCAATAATCTATTATATCATAATGAACACGTGAAAATAAAAAAGGGTTTAACAAAAATTCAATATGGTATAAAAACAATGATTTTAACCATGAAAATGGTTATTACCCAAAGTAAAGTCACCAAAAAAATTATTTTATATGAATATTTATATTGTTATTCATGAAAAATAATTTCTTTGTAAATAAATATTTTTCATAGAAAGAATTAATAATAAAGAAATCATAAAAAAGTTTCCATAAAAATATTTTATCAATAACTTTAAAGATGAAGATATCATAACTCTAAAAAGTAATTTTTTTAATAGATAAATCATGAGAAATATAACAGAATAATGTTTTTTAAAAATATATTTAGAAATAAATATTGATAGTGAAGTCATAAAAATGAATAAATTTTTCAAAAAAAGTGGATGCGAATACAATCTTGAAATTTTTTACTCACGAAAAATAATTTTAAATAAATAATCCTTGAAAAAAATATAGTGTATTTCATTTAACCGATAAAATACTTTTAAAAAACATGAATTTTAATAATAAAATTAATTAATATATCCTTGACATAATATAAACTTTATCAAATAAATTGAGTGGAATATATCCAATTTTATTTAGAAATTATGGAAAAAATAGAATAACATTATAGAAAACCCCCATCATAATAAGAGTTAAAAAGATAATTTGAAAAATAAGAAGAAAGAAATATGAATGTTAAATGAAATAAAACATAAATACATTTCAAAATATTGTGTATAAATTTGGTGGTAAGGTAAAACATGGAAATCAATGAGAATACATCTTTAAAAATGATATAAATTATCGTTAACAATGTAATACATTTTGAGGACAAAATTCATTACAGTATGTGATTTTAATTTTAAATTAATCTAACTATAGATAGGTAGAGTGAATATAATTATATATAACCTTATGGTGTAGTAAATCAGTATTTCAAAAAATTAGTTCAATAAGATGGATTATAACTAAACGAAGGGAGTTGAGCTAACAAAAACACTTTCAAAATTTTCATCATTTGAATGAAAGGTCGTTATACTAAATAAGGTGATATGAATATTTAAACTCCATTAATTTCATGTATATTTCATAAAAAATCATTATATAGTAATCATAAAATACACAATAAAATATGGTGTGTTATATCAAACATGTCTTATGGTTTTTAAAATAAGAAAAGGAAACCATTATGACATTAGAAATTTTTTAATCAAAACTATTTGATGTTTATTGATTAAATTGAAATATTAAATACCAATAATCATGATAATATCATGATATAAAATACTAAATGTGTAGTAGAAACATCATTACAAAAAACATCGTGTACTATAATAAATAAGATGTAATAAATTAATTTTGAGAAACAATACCATTACATTAAATCAAGACATCCACTAAAGCAATTGAATATCATGTATAAGAAAAATAACTATCATAAAAATATTTTTCAAAATATTTTTCATGTTTATAAATATGTATATAAATTATTTACAATTATTACATATAGTTATATTTTATATTTTCAAAATCAGGTAGCCTTAACCATTTTGAATTAGTTTCATAGTAAAAGTGTTTTTACATATTATTCTTCAAACATTAATCATTACCAAATCATAAATATTTCTTTAATTAATGTTTTATAATTATTTATAATGTCATAATTTAATTTTATATATATATTATTTATTATTTATGATGATTTAATCAGTTACTAGCTTGTTCTGGTAAGTTATAGTGAACATACAACATTGTATTAATTAATGAGGTATTTTTATATGTTAAAAATCAGGAAAAATAAAATTTATTTAATAATGAACAATTTTATTTTTTAACCCATATTTTATATAAAATTATTTCATTATTCAAGTAGTTGTTTACATCTTTCAAACAATAATATGCAACAATCCATGTGTGGGTATGTGTGTTTGGGAGATTATTTTATTATAATATCATTACTATAAAATTATAATAAAATTATCTTAATATTATTATTTTATATATTAAATTTATTTACTATTAATAAGAAGGTAAATTAAAAATATGTTTTAACATATAAATAAAGAATTATTACTCTTTTTATGATAATTTTTGGGGGTTAATTTTAATATTATTTCTCATTGGTAATATGATATATAGAATGAAACATTTATTTTTTGAGAAAATAAATCCTAATATTTTTAACATAAATACTCTATAAAATTATTTTCATAAACATATTATAAATAGCGTGATGAAAAAATAAATATTATATTCTAAGAGGAAGTAGTCCACCCAAACACATGAACAATGTTTCTATTTTGATGATTGAATGAGAGTGGAAAAAATAATTGTTATACTATTAATATAATAAAAATATATATTATTTCAAATAATTAAATTATTTAAATATGGTAATAATGTGTTCTTTTGAGTTTTTATGGGAATAAAAATTAAAGGTAGATAAGATGTAAGAAGTCCTCACAATGAAGATTCAAATTTTCTCTAGAAGTGTTTATTGAGAATGAAGGACTCCTGGAAATGTATCGAGGATAGAGGATTCCAAATGTGTATATAGGATGTGTAATAAGTAAATTTGATATATTTTGAAAGGAATTTTTAAATTTAGGTGTGTCTTGAGATTGGTGTAATTGTGATACTTTTATAGGTGAAAACGATGTTCTACTAATCAGAAATGAATTTCAGGTAAGGGTTAAGATTGGAATTGCATGAGTGTTAGGGGAGGTTGGTGTTTAAATTTTTTTGATATATTTATGTATTAATTTAAAAACTAATAATTACATCTGGTAAGTTCTATCATTCAAATTGTCTTAGTAAAATTTGATCCACATTATATTAGCCATCTTAACACATGATAATCTTGATTGAATATAAATCATAGATGAAATCTTAACACTAAAATGAAAATATAAATTTATATAAAAATATTTATGTGTTAAATATAAACTTATAATCTATATCATCTAATTCAATTTCTACATCTTTTCAAGTTAAATTTTAAATTAAACATTTATTGTGTCAAAATTCCATTTTGGTAGGAAAACTTTATTTTCATCATTAAGTTCTATTAATATAATATATCATTGATTAAAAATTAAATTTGTGTTAATTTTGTTTTATTTATTTATAAGAATAATATTATAGTCTAAATTTAAAATATTTCTAAAACAAATAATATTTAAAGAACAATCATTCAGTGAAAATAATTGTTTTATCATGGTAACAAATATTTACCTTGGTAAAAATAATTTTATGCAAAAAATGAAAGTAAAATTTTTAAATAATTATTATTAATTTATTTAAAATATTAAAATAATTTTATAAAATATCTAATTTATATAAATTTAAATAATAATATTAGTGCACATAGAGTATAACACACGTTTTTTGAAAAAGTTTGTTTTATTCTTAACTGTTTTTTGTAGTATAAATTTTTCAACGATATTGAATTTAATGATATAAATTCTTTAATGATAAAATAAATAATATTTATTAGGACTCTAATAAATTAAAAAACCTAATATTACATTTAAAACTTTTTATTAAAAAATACATAAAACATATTTAAAATTAGAATAAAATTTTACTTATATTATAAAATGATAAAAATAGGTTTTATAGGTTCAAAATGATAAATTATAATCCATATGTTTAGTAAAAAATATATATTTAAAATTTTAAATATACTTATATGGACTTATCCTATATTGATAATGTCATAAAATTTATTATTTTCAAAAAATATAATTTTCACTATTCACATAAAAATAAATAATTTCATAAAAATACCAAAAAAATAACTTTATACTCATTTTTATATGTGTAATTAAATAATTAATTTCTATTTTCAATATTAAAATTCAATAATTTATGAATTTATTTTTAAAATTAAATTCAATATATAAAGATGAATTGCGTTAATTGAAAATTGCCTTCTTTTAAAAAATTTGTCTTCTTAAACATATTTTGTATGCATTTTATAACGGGAAAAAAATTATATCATAAAAATTGCATTATTTATAAACTATCTTAATAATAAATACATCATGTACCTTTTTAGTCATGTGTTATGAGTGGAAAAAGCTGTTTAACATAGTGTTAATTTAGAAAATATATATATACATTTGAAAATAACGAGGTGTTACACCCCCCCCCCCCCACACATATTTAAAAGTAATACATGGAATTTTATTTATCATAAACTATAGAAAGAAGATGTGAGATTTAGAATAACCTAAAAATATATATTCTATAAATATATTCACCTCAATAGCCTTTTTATTATTAGGAATATTTCATTTTCCATCATAACAAAATATAAAATGATTATTAGGAATTTATGTATGCTCCATTATTTGGTTATAAAACATTGATGTTTCTAAGGAAATAAATTTCTTATCTATGTTACTATGATCCTTTTTCAAACAAAAACTAAATACAAAATTAATTATCAATAAAATAATAGGAAATTGTCATATTTATATGAAATCTAAATCCTAAAATGTTTTCTGTAATTATAACATAATTTCATCCAATGAAAAATTCAGATAAATATATTATTCATAATGTTAAATTAACTTATTCTTATTACATTAATCCCAAAATGAACAGTTCAAAAATAATCATAATCATTATAAAAATTTTTAAACAATAAAATCAATGAAATATATACTACCAATGTTTTACTTACCCATCATCTATAAAAGTAAATATCAATTAATAAGTACCTTAACTTGTAAATTTCTATGATTTAATATATGTTATTAATATTCATTTCCATTTTAATTTTCTAAACAAAATATTTTCAAATCAAAAATAATGGTTTGTAAATAGAATATTAACTAACTAAATCATATCTAATGTTAGTGTCATTTTAAGTGTGTAGTTAGACCTTTTTTGCATGGGGTGAAAATTTTGTTGGTACCCAATATTCCTTATTTAGGTTTACTACCCCTTGGTATATATGTTCCAATTCATGGATCCACTTGTAGTATCAATATAGGAATTTATGTTTTCACATAACCAAAAAATATTTACTTTAGTAAAACTTCAAGACGTTATCCTACAACTCGAGAAATCCCTTATACAAAACCAAAAGGTTTTCACTAAAATTACCTTAGCCCAATCCACAAAATAAAAACTCTAATTCTCTTAAATATCTAAAAAACTATTATACCCATTATAGGGAACAAAGATAAAAATTTCATTATTTAATAACATTTAAAAAATCAAAATAATAAATTTCGAAGGTTTTCTCACAATCCAAAGAATGAATTGTTTAGAGTAATTAAAGACTAGATACCTAATCAACTTATTCCCCAACACTTGTGAAAATTACTCCATTATTGAGAAATTTATGAATTGAATCTAGAAAACTCATAATTAATGACCATATTTATAACCTATTGAATTGAACCATAATAAAGGGGTAAGCTAAAATTCACAGTAATAGAAAATTTCTCCAAATTTCATTATGGGTCTGATTAAATTCATGAGACAAAACATAAAATGGGTAAATATATTATTAAAAAGTTTTTGAAACAATAAATTTTTTTCCATAATCCATGTAAAAACACCATTAATCTATAAATTTGAAACATCTACCATGGAATATGAGTAAGAAAAATGAGGCAACAAATATGAGCCTTGGAGAATAGTCATTATCTTATGAAATAAAAATGATTCATTACATTTATACATATCATAATAAAGAACTTTTTCACAATCATAGGCACAGATAAGTTATTACATTTTGATTATAAGAAATGTTCAACTTTATGTAATGAAAAAAAAATCCATGATTCATGTTGTGGAAAAAATATTCCAATTCTAAATATTATGATCAAAACATAATTAACATGCACAACATCCATACAACATGAGATATGAAACTTTAACAAATTCATTTCAGTTAGATATAGTACCCACTAATAAATCATCCATACATATGCGTTCTACGTGAAATCAATAATTTATTATATCATAAAATACATAAGAAAATAAAAATAGGTTTCTAAAACATTAATATGGTATCACCAATATTAATCTAAATCATGTAAAAATTTGATACCAAAAATTCAATCACAAAGAAAGAGTATTTTAATAGAATATTGATAAGGATATTCCTTAACAAATTTAAATTTAATAAATATTTTAGAGACTAAAATTTAATTATGGTGAAATTATAAATTTTTTTCAAAAAATTCTTTTATCATTGGTGTGAAAGATAAACTAACAAACAATTTTAAAAATAATTTTTTGAAATGAAACTTTTTAGAAATAGAATAGAATATTTTTTTCAAAATAAATATTAGTAATTAAGACTCAATAATTAATTCTTGTAATTAAATAATTTCTTAATAATGTTAAGCTAAAACATTTGGAAAATATTCACTTTAGAAAAAAAATTCAATAAATATGCATTGAGAAATTGAAGATTTTTTTTTAAATTTAATGTGAAATATTTTGAAAGAAACTACTTCTAAAAAATAAACAAAAATTATAGATCCCTTAAATGAGATAAATGTTTTCCATATAAACGTCGATTGGAAGATAAAATATTTAATTTGGATTGGATGGAAATATATTTTGAAGTATTATTTATGAAAAATAACATCATAAAATTAGTAAATAAAACATAATTTTTAAAAGTGACGAAGGGAAAGATAATTTTCACCTTATACAAAAAAATAGGATTATAAATTTAGAGGAGAACATTATAATGTAATGAAAACCTAAACATAAATGAAAACAATCATTAAAGAGTAAGGTAATTATTATTAGAAAGGATATACGTTTTTATAAAAAGGGTATATCAAGGAAAAACATTTATATCAAAAATTACCTAACTCCATAGAGTAATATAAATTCTAATGAAATAGAATCAAAGTGTAGAAGAAATCGATCAGGGATAAAATTAGATTAAGATGAAGCATTATTACACGATAAAGGGACTTGAGTTAACAAAAACCCTAAGAGATTTGGTATCATTTGAGTTAAATAACATTTAAAGAAAGAACATGATATGGATCTTTAAAAGATAATAATTTTACGAATATGTGAAGATAAATTCATTAGGAATTAATCACACCATATAAAATATATTCTGGACCACAATAGAAAACATGTTTAATGGAATTAAAATTGATACAAATAAACCCTTATTAAATTTGAAACATTCAAATCAAAACCTCGTAAGGGAAATATTATCAAATGAAAACATAAATACCATGAATACAAATAGAATCGGGATAAAATAATAATAAATTTTCATAATATACAACATTACATATAAAAAATTGTGAATAATAGGATCTATGCCTTGTGAAATGAAATCATAGACACAAAACCCTTATATTAATTTTGTACATCCATTAATGAACATGAATAACTGATACGAGAAAAATAATAATCATAACCATATGTTAAAAATTTATTCATGTATATAACCTTTTATATACTTTATTTAGAATTATTATCCAAATTTATATTATCTATATTAAATATTAAGTTAGAGTAATATTATTCATTTTGAATTGGTTAAATAATACCAATGTATTCCCTTTTCATCTCCAAAATTCCTAAAATCTTATATCATAAAATGTTATAGAATATATTTTTTATAGTTATTTAAAATGTCCTAATTTCATTTCTCATTTATTTTAATTATTATCCATGTTAACGATGTTGTTAATATTTTTTTTTGTAATTTATATAGAAATAATTGTGTGATATAAATTAATGAAATAAATATTTATATTACAAATAAAAACTAACAAATATTTATATACTTATTAATATCTGATATTATGTTTATAAATTCATCCTTGATTTAAATATAATACATTATTTATTATGTCCTCAATACATCCCAAAAATAATATGATACAATGTATGTGTTAGAATCGATATGCAAGATATTATTTTGTCATAATATCATTACACAAAAGTATAATGATATTATTTAGATGTTATTTTTCTGATGATTCATTATTGGTAAAATCTATACAAATAAGAAAAATTAAAATGAATTTTTGACATAAAAACAAATCACATTTCACTTTGGATTTTTTTTTAGGTGGCTAATTTTAAAATTATTTCTTAATTATAATATTTTCTATATAATGACTAAGTTATATTTATTGGATATAAATAATGACTTAAATAAAATATATATTCACTAAACCCATTCATGGAACCAAACATTAAATGTGGTGATACAAAAAAGTTATGATTGGAGATGTGGTTTTCCTCCCATGGGTGTGGTAAACTGTTTCATGGAGAAGGGGATGTGATAGGTTCCTGTGACTAATTAAATGTAGTGGGTGATTTTTAATCATTCCTATCAGGTTTCCTATCTCCATGGCATCATCTGGAATCTAACAGGTTTATTCGTGGATCCATAAATTCCCAATGGTTATCATATCCAACAATCAGTGGACCTACTTTCCAAAGGTAGGCACTCATTGGGTGATATGGCCAATGACACTTAAGAACTCAAATTGGTTGAGAGGATGGGAATTCTGTCTCATCACACCCTATTGGGGGAAATCATTTCATGTTCTGAGAATCTCTTATAGATTTAAGACATGTTAATATGTGGAAAATATTTGGTTAATCACCATGAATTGCATTCATAGATTTCTCTAGAATTTCTATTCACGGGTAAACAGAAAGACCCAGAATCATCTATATCTGAGGATTACCATCAGACATTGGATTAGCGATTTTGGGGAAGTTTGAGTTTTTTCAGATGACACTGGTCTCAGGACTTGTAATTAGATGTTCTGGAGTTTATTGTCATCCTGATGGGATATATTGTGACATTAGTATTTGGATCAAACTCATTACAAGGGATTCCTACAAATCCTAGTGAGAGGAATGAAAATCCACGTATTATGGTTAGGTGTGGACTGACATGAAGGTTGTCATAACCGATGAAATTTGGTCTTGAACCTCAGGGGGACATCCTACGTACCATGCCTTGAAAAAGATCAAAGTCTATGTTGTTGGGATATGAATTTGGACATGAAACATAGAGTGTCATCCTATGTACCATGCCTTGGAAAGGATCAATGTCCATGTAGTTCGTATAGGATGTTGGCCTTGGCCCTTATGGAGGCGTCCTACATACCTAACCTTGGCAAGGATCAATGTCCACGAAGTTTGAAAAAGTATTTGGTCATGAACCTCAGGGAGGCGTCCTACATACCCTGCCTCAGAAAAGATCAAATTCAATGTAGTTGGGATAGGAATTTGGGCTTAAACCTCAGGGAGGCATCCTATGTACCCTACCTTGGGAAGGATCAAAGTCCATGTAGTTCAGACAGGATGTTGGTCTTGAACCTCAGAGAGGCATTCTACGTACCCTAACTTGGAAGGGATCAATGTCTATGTAGTTCGGATAGGAAGTTGGGCTTGAACCTTAGGGAGGCATCCAATGTACACTTCCTTGGCAAGGATCAAAGTCCACATGGTTCGGATATGAATTTGGTATTGAACCTCAAAGAAGCATCATACGTACCCTTATTTGGAAATGATCAAAGTCCATGTAGTTTGTATAAGAAGATGGGTCTGAACCCTAGGGAGGAGTCCAACAAGCCCTGCCTAGGCAAGGATCAATTTCCACATAGTTCAGATAGAAATTGGTTATATTTTAATCCTTACAAACCTCTAATTCAACGTGATTAATGCTCATTGTGAGAAACAAGAGGATGTAAAAGACTAGACAATGCACAAGCCTCCTCCCCTTTTGATGGGGGAGGGAGATCCTATGGCAGAAGAGGCTGGGGCGACCATGGGTAAGGGTGCCGAATAATTAACCTTATTGAATGAAAGGGGAAATTATATTTATATCCAGAGTGGATGGTGTGGGGATTACTCCTAGAGGGATTACAAGTAGCCCTACCATAAGAGGGGAGAAGTGCCCACCGCTACCACTCCCTAAAAGGAAAAGAGAGCGGGATCCCCCATTCCCAAAGATTGGAGAGGCAGAAAGGGGCTCCCGGGCTGAGACTCTACACTACTGTGGGTATGTGAACCTTGAAATGCTCTGGATTTCCATTAAAGGGAGGGATTAACCCCTTCGTCTTCACCTAATGTGGGTTTGTGAACATAGGAGGGCGCGCTAATTCACCTGAATATTTCCGCATGCATGTCTGGTGACTTTGAGGGATGCCTTCACTTGATGTTGATGTATATTCCAAAGAGGAGATTCTAAATAATTGGCTGAATTAGAAGAGCCTTATGTGAATCGGGGGATAGAAACACTGAAGGCTTTGGTGGACCACATGGCCATATGAGGAGTGGTTCCCTTTGTGTATGCAGGTTCTTTGCAGTTGGAGAGTCTGTTTGTGTACCAGTGTGGTAGGCAGACTGAAAGGAATCCTTCGTACTCGAGTGGAATGAACCTTCAGGTTTAGTCTGCATGAAAAATTGGTACGCAGTGCTGGGGTCTTCCCAAGCGACAATTCTTGGTGGTAGCATTGGTCAGGGCTTCCCCCGTGATGGAGGCTGCTATGCGGCATGCTAGATTGAGGACGGGGCATAAGCTCCCTGGTTTCCTATAAGTGCATCCGCATAGGGTCCATGGTTCTCGGTTTACCGAATTTGGGTTCATGTTTTATCAATTTACTTATGAATTCATCAGTTTTTAGAAAATTATCCCCCCTTTTATTCCTGTTCATGGTTTGAAAATCAGATCTTCGTGGTCCACGAAATTATAAGGTCTTAGATGCCTCTTCCTTCTCCGCAAGTCGATCCCTGAGAAATCCCTCCTCAATCAGCTGATATCCAAAAAGTTGATCCATTTATTCACCCATTGGTGTCCTTTAATAGAGGGGGAAATGGGTGTATCTAGAGTCATTCTACACCTTTTGTAGAGGCCCATGATAGAAAACCTAGCATACAGATGACTTAGTCAAACCAATGTTTGCGGGGTATATTTAATGCACCTCTCCCCCAAACCAACTCAGTCAAGGGGGTGCTTCGCGACCGCGTAGGGCTCCGCCTCTGTTTAAAAAACAATGTGGTATGTGATAGGGGACTAGTCCACCTTGTTCGCAACTAACATGGTTCCCAGTTGTGTATTGGTCTGGACGCACTTCACCGTCTATTTGGTTCACATCCGCGTAAGATCTCCACCTCTGTTTCACGAATAACGGTGTCTACAGATGGCGTAGTTTGCTGACCAGACCGCGTACCCTTAAGCATGAATTGATACGCGGACTGGTTAGGTCCTTAAACATTCCCCATATATTTTGTATATTTTTTATGAATATTTGGTAGTGAATTACATTGATCATAAGGGGGAATCTTCTTGCACTTCTGCAGATTTTTTTCAATACCCTACAAATTCCCCCCATCAGAATGGGGTCTGATCTAAATGAAGAGGAGGCTATTCCAATGCATAGTGGTCTTGAAACTAGAGTAGTTTGTGGTAGAGAGACAGACCTGGTGGGGAAACACACCTATATAAAGGGAACCACATGACTCTTCCTATACCATATTTGTCTGTTGAGAGATCTATCATTCCCTTCTTCCATGCACCGCCTCCGCGTACGACCTCCTTCACAAACCACATCATCTAAAATCCAATTTTGGCTTCTAAAAACTAATCATCATCCATGCTCACCCCCTTCCACATACTAACCTCCCAGCCAAAACTAGACTATAACAATTTTAAATATTAACTCACGGGGGGCGGTATAGGGAAAACGCTTCGCAGTTCAGTGGTCTTCTGACTGGAATGATCCTAAGAACTTTTAAATTTTCATTTATAACATTATTTTTATGTCCCGAATTATGAGAACCCTAATAGGGGCTTGGTTTTTGGTATGTGAGCCATAGCTCCGTGGGCCAGGATGTTGCGAACCTCATTCGCGTACAGCAGGTTCCTAGAATATGGGTATCATGAACTAACTCTAGGGTCAGTACACAGGGAATTCCCTTTGTGGAGACTTTTCCAAACATTTGGCCTTCTCCAGAATATTTTTCTTTTGAAAAAACCTTGACATGGTTTCTCGATCCAGGAGTTAAACATGGTTCCTCCACGAGCAGCAACAGGACCTGTCACCACTCTCTCTTCAATTTTCGATCAATGAAAAAAGATATGACTATCTCTACTAAAGATGGAGTTCATGTCACCCCTTGCATCAATCATTAACTGATATGATTACTAAGACTCAGTGTGAATTCCCTTTTTCCAATAGCCTTCCTATATATGGGATCAGCCTATTATCTGATACATTGATCCTAAGACCTTATCATGACAACCATCCTACGTCCTAGATAATATCTAGTACAATCCCTAGAGTTGTGATATTGCATAGGGGATAACTTAAACAGAAGGATACGACTTCTGGGTCTATGCTAAATCACATACCTGTGAACCTTATGGGTGAGAAACATCAACAATATGGAGTAATTAGTTGTCATTATAGCATTGTGTACAATTCCATGTTCAATAAATGACATGGCCTGTCATCGAATGGAGATCATCGGGTCGGAGGTGCATTTAAGATGGATTGGTGGTGGCCTTTTTGGGTTCTCTTGAGTTGTGAGGAATTCTAAGCGGAATTGAAAAATGTGTGGTTGTATGAATTTGTATGGGTATATCATTCTTACACCCACTGAACAAATGTACATTCCACACAACTCCTGAGTCAATGGATCCCATATACGAATATGTTTCACTTAGTCCACGGAGATGTTGGCATCAGCATTTGGGACATCGAAATGATCTCAGGATTCCCTATTTTCAAAGATATGTATGGAGAATTTCTATCCCCCTCTCCCCCTTCTTCCTAGGATGATGAGGAGAGAACCCTTCCTTTGTTAAAAAAAACTTACTGACTGAGCTTAGAAGTGCTCCAAAGAGGTTTCTTTGAAACAGATGATCCCCAATCCCAAATAGATTAAAGCCTTCTATATGGACACCAAATTTGTGAACCATCCATGTATACCCACATCTTGTCCCTTAATGGAAACCTGGAGGTAGGGGAGAACCTACTGGTTACAATTAGAAGAGGGTCAGTTCAACAGATGGGGGTGGGAGCTTGTGTAAGACGATGATGGAATGCTTCGAATAGATGAATTTTTGTCTATTTTCCTGAGTGACTAACTGTTACCTATATGGTAGTCTGGCGGTGTATGGGTTGTCTACATTTTTATGGGGGCACAACTTGCTACTAGAAACTGCATCAACCTGTCCATTCTAATATTGTCCAGGATTTACTGATTACTCGGCCATATCATTGAAGGGAAGCTGCCAAATTGGGTGGCCAACCCATTCCAAATCCTCTGGGGTTAGATAGGGGAGCACATGAAGAATTTCTATAAATTCATCAACACCTTAGAGATTATGGGTTCCACACTCTTCCAATACATGTAATTGACTAGTAGGGTTATGCTCAAGGTATGGGCTGCCCATGACAAGGCAGAATTTCAAACTCTCCAGAATAAGAATCTTCTGTCATGTCGAATAACTGGATATGACAACATTAATTTTCAGCCCTACCCATCCTCTGAAGGGCATGATTATAGATGCAGAATTGGAGTACTTTACCAAGTGGGGATACATCTTTTCTCTAAGGGAAGGTATCTTAGTGTCTCGCATAGACATGGAACTTATCAGCGATGGGAATGCGCCTTGTAGATTTGGTTTTCAGTTTGGTTGTGATCAAATGGTATGTCCCACTTCCATCAATGGGGCTCACGAGAATTGACATTTGATGGTTGTCAGGCATTTCTGGCTGATGTTCACTCAGGAGGACACTGGTTGTGAGGTCAAGACTCCCGAGTTTCCAGACCCTATTCCATTCCTTTTGAAAAACTACATCGACTCTTGGGTGTAGTCATACCCAGACGAACAATTGGGAATACTTGTGCCCTTTATTCAGAGCTCCAAACCGTCAATGGGTAAAGGGATGCAGAAGTAGGTTGCTGTACCAACTCGGCCTGGAACGGTTCTACAGAATCCTATTGTCCCTGTGCTCCTAGGGAAATTTTTGACAGATCAGGGTGTCTCTTCACATGATATTGGAGCTACTTCTAGGGGTCAGTCAGTCATACCCAGCGATGATGCCTTTTGGAGGTCTTGGAAGCAATGAAATGAGTTTAAAAACCAATAATCCTTCTGTATTCATTACCCCCATGCTCTATAAAAATATCTCTAGGGTAGGGAACTATAGTTTGGTGAGTTCGTCTATATAGCTGTTCCCACTGATATTTTTTACGATGATGACCCAGAGTGGGTAAATCAGTATCTAAAAGATCTCAAGGTTTACATCCATTCCCACTGAGGTTACTCGGTGTAATCCCACCCGGTCCGAGCCCTATTATGGCTAGTGACCGATGAGGTGGATGATAGATGCGATCATTCATTAGTGGTGGATTATACTACTAGTCTTCTTGTTCTGACTAAGGTAACATACTTCCCTTCCTTGCACTAGGAACCCACAAGTGGGTAGTTCCTGAGTGTTCCAGGGTGGTGGTGGCACCCAGGAAGCATCCATGACTAAAAGAATCCCTAAAAACATCTATTGCTACCCCACCTTCTTAGGTTGATCCCCCAGGATAACCGTTCCAATTACAGCTACATTCCCAGATTCATAGAGAGCTTGGGAGGACCTGATGGCTAGTGGCATTGATGAAGAAATATGGAAGCTTCTTCAAGAGAAGCCTTGCATGCTTCCTATCATTGGGGTAGTTTTTTATCCTTCTTATGTTTTGGTTGAAGAAGATCTTGGAGTGGAAGTTAAATTATCCAAATACATGGATAAATACATTCACTCACTCAAGAACCGAAATTATGGGTCTGGCTGAGTGGATCTAATTATCATAAAATTGAGACATCTGATATTGGGGAAGATGTGCCCTTAAATATATATATATCCCACCATTTAATTCTGTTATTGTGAAGATTCTAACATCTTCTTGCTTGCATCAGGATGCTGAGGAGTCCCAAGAAGCAATACCTTCTCTGGATTTCACCCCTCGGGGTTTTACGGCTATCGAACATGTGCCTTCAGTTTTCAGGTTTGTTAGGGAAGGATCTCATGGTGCGACTGAGCATATGGATTAAACCATTGCAGAACCAACTAGGCTATTCCCTCCTCTGACTCCACCCATTGTCTCATTGGGGGAGATGTCTCCTTGGAAAATCAAGAAAATTCAGTAGGCATCCTGACTGTCAGAACATATCAGAGAGCGAGTCATGGGTGGTCATTGTTCCTTCTTCTCCGATTATTAAACTAGATGATTTTATGTTGCTGATTATTGACTTCTTTTGTACTTTTGTGTAGGGCTGATTAGTAATCAGGCTGCAATTGGCCAAGTGGGTGTGGCTCCTGCCCCTTTGATAATAGAGGAATTATATATGGCCATTCCTGAGCAAGGTATGGGGAGGGGCCTATTAAAAAAACGGGTGGTATGGATGTCCCTATCCAAAAATAAAAGACCCAAAATTCAATGGAGGAGATGAAACTAGAGTTTGACACTTCCATTGATTAAATGGTCTCCATAGATGCAAGGGAATATGACCCACCATTGTTGTCAAAAATTTATGTGAGAAAACAAAATTCATCACTCTAGGCTACTAGAAACTCTCATATCTGACAGAGTCGGCTGCCCTAGATTCTATGGAAATAGTCCAGTGGAAGAAGAGCTTGCAGTAGAGGCTATTACTTCAGCTTTGGAAAAAATGGAGTGGGATATCGTCATATTTACTGGGGGGGATTTACACAAACATAATTTCTGTAGGCAATCATTTGAGGACTTCCTTGGAAGGTGTTGGTCTCCGGCATGGCCTCAGTTCATGAGAACCTCCAAGGGTCCATGCAGCTCATTTACAGGTTGAGGACATAGCATCATCTTCCTCGGGTGGTGGAAGTGGTGTGGAGTTTGTGGAGACCAGCACTTTAAGTATTGGGGGTATGCATCCCAATCTCATTACCAATGGCCCCCATTTCTTCCCTTCTTTTTCTAGGGAACTTATCTGCTTCATATTGTTTCGGGGCTCCTAGTCCACAACCATAGGCATTGGTGATCATACCAATAACCTCAATCCTATCATTGACCACAGTTAGGGATGCTATTGTTGAGGCCTTTGCACGCACGGTTGAAATTAGATCTAGTCCCCCTAAGGTGACAATGATCCCTGAATATAATTCATCCACATGGGTTGATTCTGAGCCTGATCAAGGAGACCTCTCTAGCCTTCAACCTTCTTGTCATAGGGCATGGGAAATGATCTATAGGATGATTTATCAAGCACCTTTGGTTGATATGCAATCCAAATTGCCGAGACAACAAATCTTGTTCATAGTGATGGGATTCGATGGCTTCGAATATCATGGAATCTATCAAATAATTAAACAGTTAATCACTACCCGGGAGAAAGTCGGCGGACTCAAGTCATTACTTTATACAGTTAAATTTGAATCCTATATCATTGTGACCAATCAAATTTATATGATCGAAGATCATGACCATTCTAGGGTAGTTTCAATGCTATAGAATGAGATCCCAAGGTAATTATTTCAAGTCAAGGCGTTGGATCACGAACATGAGCATGTGAATTGCAAAATGGAACAATTGATGTAAGAGAAAGAGTTACTGAGGTGAGAGTGGGCTCATATCGTAGCTACAATGGCTGAGGGACAGTGGCAGGTAGTGGAGGAGATAATGTGGAGCATCATGGTGGAACAAGAATATGAAGCCCTGTGGGAGGGTGCAGAGGCCAAGACGACCACCCTACATAATCACCATCAAGATATCAAGGATTATCAAAGAATATTGATTCAAAATTTTGAGTCTTCCGAAATCCTGTTGTATTAATCATTCCCTACCAGAAGTGGCTCTAGGTTGTGGAGGCCCTCCATAGCATTTTTTAATAGAATAAAATATTTTTCTCCTCACTACTTTTTTACTATTTTGTCCAGCAATATGAATTAATTGAGATGGTGG
The DNA here is from genome assembly GCA_963277665.1 of Viscum album. NCBI lineage: Eukaryota > Viridiplantae > Streptophyta > Magnoliopsida > Santalales > Viscaceae > Viscum > Viscum album. The sequence continues at coordinate 1,627,612,635 of OY728146.1, read as the reverse complement.
TTGTATAACAATTCACTAAACCATAAATAGTCATTACTTGGGAAAATCACATTAAAATTAATATAAATATCTCAAAATTTTACCTAGATCTTGGGATATAATGATCATAGTTTTATTATTTCAAGGGTATCATATTGAAAACATAAAAACATTGTGTCTCTTTTGATAATACCATAATTTTTACCTACGCCCATTTAGCATAGAGTTAGTAGGTGTAGCTCGGCTTTGGCTTAGCCTGACCTTCGTGGGTGATCAACCTAACGGGCCTTGTTCCTCTTGAGTTTTTATTGCTCAATGATTTTTTGGGGTCATACAAGGTGTTGTCCTGGTGAGCAGATAATCAGATTTCTTCCAAGACACCTGTTTTGTGTTTTCGTCTTGGCGAGTTTCATACCTGTTTCTGTGAGCGGTTCAATGTCCCACAATAAAGACTATCATGACTGATGTTTTAGGTGGAACAAAGTTGAACCAATGTGGTTGGGTGAGGGCCCCAACTAGGTTTTTTCTAATTTTTTAGGACTTAATAACTTTCAGAATTATATGAGATTAATTTTTCACTCAAGTTTGAATAGCTTGTGGTGCATTCCACGGAGCATAAAAACCATATGGGTGTACAGAGGTTGGAAAATCATTTCCTAAGGGATAATTTCCTTTGGAAGAAAGGCCAAGGGTGATCAATATGAAAGGCTACTGATTGGATGGTATGCATAGTCGTATAAAGGTTTCCTTATGTCAATGATTTTCCATTTCTGATGGCTGGTTAACTTCATGGATGTTCATATTGTGAAGACCACTAGAGGAGGCTTAAAAGGGACATGGCATCTGAAGGGTTTGGGGATATACATATCAATCATGGATATGTATATGAGTCCACTCCCACACACACATGGTTTTTTTGAAGGAGGGTTAGAGCTTGATGTGGTTTAAAGTCATGAAGTTGGGACATTATTTCAAAATGGATTGGATTTCCTCAATTCTCAAGAAAATAACTCGAAACATCCCACCATAATTAGACGTGATTGTTGAATGTTTTATAAACTGCAGCTCAGAGAGTTTTCAGAACCTAGGATGGATTTAAGGGCTTAGAGTCCATAAGGCATTCTAAAATAAGCATTGCTTAATGAAGACTTTCCTTTGGCAGATGGACTAGGGGAGATCAATATGTAGGGCCACTGAGGACATGGTATAAATAGTCGTACAAAGGTATCCATAGACCAATGTTTGTATTCTACCAATAGTTGGGAAACCTCAAGGAAGTTATAATTCAAGACCATAAGGGGTTTTTTATGGGATTTCATATATTTATGGTTACAGAGTGTGATTCATGAGGAGGGGGTGTCTAGATATAGGAGGAGCCTTTTGGGTAAGATATCTCGGGAATGGGTGGAGTCATCTCTCTCAAACTGGTGTGGGATTATGACCAGCGAAGGTCTAACTCATGAGCTAAGGAAGAGAGAGAGACCTCCTCTCCCAACTGAACAAATGAAAATTTCTTTCAACAAATTTTTCTTTAATGTCATGTGGTAAGGATGGTCTCCGTGTAGTTTAACATCATGTGGTAAGAACATTATCGTAAGGGTCACTCTTGATTAGAACGTAACCGGGTCTGAATACCCTGACATGTCCCAAATGTGGGAAGGATGTAGATAGTGTAATTTGTGATTCAGAGGCCACTTGTATTAGGAGAATTGATAAGAGGTCCCTGGGACTGTAGAGCATTTTTGGGTAGGAAGAGTTTCATCTATTGAAGACATGCCTTTTGTAGTCGGGCCAGTGGTCCTCAATATGTAGGGATACTAAGGGAATGATATTCATAGTTGTACAAAGGATTCCACAAGTTGATGAACATCTACTATCTGATGGCCTTGGAGTTTTAAGTGGATCCATGATTATCTGGGTCACAGATTCTGATGTATGGAAAGGGTATGTCTGGTCATGTTGGAGACATTAGGCCACATTGTTCTTTGGAGCTCGGAATATTCCCTGCATTGATTTTCCCCACATGTGAGGTGAAATTTCATTCTGTGTAGTTTAATGTTTGGCGGTAAGGATGATATGCTCATAGTTTAATGGTTGTAGTGTTTGGACCATCATTGGAAAATTCTACGGTTACCTGTAAGATAATTGAAGAAGGATGCTCAGGCCTAGTCTAATCAGAAATGGGGGATGATGGTGTAAATTGTAATCCTTGTGTCTCTCAAATCAGAAGATATGGTATGTGGACTCTGAGGCTGGTAAGTGTACGGAGATAGGAAGAGTGTCGCATGTGGAAGACTTTCCTTTGGTGGACAGGCTAGTGACAAACAATATATAGGGCCGCTGAGGTCATGGGATGCATAGTCATGAAAAGGTGTCTGCAGGTCGATGACCTTCCACATATGATGTCCTTGAATGATTATAAAGATCTAGGATCTCCCAAGACACGTTTTTTGGCAGATTGGGAGAGATGTGTCCGAGTATAAGAAAAACAACCATATATCAATTGTCTATTGGGATAAAGTAGCATAACTTTGGAGTTATGTTGTGGATGAAGACCATCATATGAACTAGGGGTGGATACGCAAGCTAACCAGGTAGGGGCACCCTGGAAACATCTTTACATAAAGGGGAAAAATGTAAACCATTGATCAGGAAATTTTTGGATTAGGAAAAGTGATATGGGGGCTGTGTGGCCAGTAAGCGTATGGATCTAGGAAGTGTGTCACTAGTGGAAGACATGCATTTGGTAGACAGGCTAGGGGTGATCAATATACAGAGCCATTGAGGGAATGTTAATAATAGTCATGAAAATGTGTATGTAGGTCAATGAACTTCCACTTCTGATGAACATGGTTGATTACTAAGATCTATAATCCACTTGGACATGGAGTCTGATGCCTAGGAAGTATGCATCCAAAAAATAAAGGAGTGTTCCAGTCATGGTTTACTGTATATCTAGAGAATATTAAGACTTGTACTATGAATTTTATGGTCGTGTATTAAAGAAGATTGTAATTCAACTTATCATCATACGGTAAGAACGTTTGTCGTGTAGTCTATCGTAATGTGGTAAGGACAATTAGCATGCAGTTTATTATCTTGTGGAAAGGACAACCTCTGCATTTTTTTCGGTGGTGGCTGGGCCAAGATACAGAAATCCCGACATCACTCCCAATCCTTAGAGGGTTGTAATCAATTCGTATGCAGTTCTCAAGGACCTTGTAATTCAAAGGGTCTTCCTGCACAAATCTGATTTATACGTAGAAGGGAGGCAATTTTCATAGCGGCTGGGCTGGTTTCCAGAAACTTCGACGTCACTATGAATCTCGTGAGGGTATGAATCAAGCTGTACATATTTTTTAGTCATGTAACAGTTGACAAAAATGTTAGGAGGCCAAGGTCTTCTCATTTAAAGACATTGTCTGGTTATACAGTTCAAAATCAGGCAACTAGGACATCTTTCTCTTAGTTTGGGTGTCATAGAGCTCAGAACTACAATAATCTCTTCCAAACAAGGGTACATGATATTATTTTGTTGAAGAACCGATGTGAATGAGGTCAGGATCATCATACATGCTCCTACAGGGGAAAATACTATATAGTTAGAGGTCATAGTGCCAGAATTATTGGCTCTTGGATTAGGGTCATGGAGTTCGGACCGACGAGGCACAATTTATTGCCTTGTCATAGGGACAACATACCATGCAGTTTAATGTCATGTGGTATGTGCACTCTCCTATGCAGTTAATTATCATGTATTAAGGAAAACCTACTATGCAGCTTATTGTCATATAGTATGGACATTATGGGATTGGCGGTTTAATGTCATGCATCTCGGAGAAGAACTACTTTTATGGTTACACAAAATATTTCTCTAGAAATCACATGTTTATATGATTGGAGGTGAGATACCCATCCATGGGGATCAAGGAATATGTTTCATTGGAGTAGACCTTGTATATGGTATATGGTTTATCCCACATAAGCTCCAAATTTAGTGGATTCTTTCTAGGTATCATCAGGGTCTGGATGACCATTACAGATTCTCCTTCGAGAAAAGATCGAAGATGAATTATTTTATTTATGGATCATGCAATCCAGTTTTGATATACCACCAGGTGGTATAATGTGTGCAACCGCTTCTCATCCAATCACTCCAATTCATCATATTACTTTTATGCTTTCTCATCGTCAGATATTTGATCACAAATGGCAATGCGAAGTGATGACAATTGGAGCTTAATGGGAAAGACTGCTTCAATTCTGTATATTAATGAGTATGGAGTCTCTTAGGTAGCGGTGCAAGTTGTGATTTTATCAAACCATAAGGAATGGAAGAGTTTTTCTGGACATGACTTTTTATCTTTGTGCACCATTTTCTGGAGTATGTTTGATAGGGCCTTGTTGAAGGGTCATATCTGTCCATTGGCCACCACATAGAAGCGGGATGAATGGTTGGTCTAATACCATATTCCTAGTATAGCTTCTCCAATTTGACAAAGTATAAGTTTGTGATATTTTTTTTCATTATTGAATAAGGGACACCAAATCTTGTGATGATATTGGTTTTCAAAAAGATGATGATGCTTCTTTCCCCGACTTCTTTAAAGGGTGAAACTTCTACCCACATGGAAAATAAATCGATAGTCGTGAGAAAATATATGATTTTTTTGACCATAGAGGGAGTGTTTGGACCCATGATATCCATTCCCTTGATGGAAAATGGATATGAGTACCTAGCTTAGTGAATTAGCTCTAGGGGTTGATTAATGAAGTTGGCATGAATTTGGTAGGAGTGAAATTTTGTGGTAAAGTTCACACAATCCTGTGCCAAGTGTGAAAATAGTATCCAAGCCTTCGAATGTGATGAGAAAAATATGGACCCAATTTATGTGCTCCACACACTCTGGAATGAACTTCATTAGTGATGGAAATAGTCTCTTCTACATCAAGCTATATGAGAAGGAATCCATCAAGGCATCACATGAATAGTACCTTTGGTAGGCTTGTGTCTCCATATAGGACAAATTTCACTGCCCTTCTCCATATTTTCTCTCTTCTATCCTTGTACAATGGAAGTTCTCCCCTTTGAAGGTATTTTGTAATGGGGGTAATCCAATCAGTAGTAGGATCATATGGATCAGGTACATATATGAATTCATCTATTTCCACCATGTTAGTTTGAACATATGACAAGACCATTCGATGGTGAGCAATGCTGATAATTTTTTCATCCCGGTCTGGGTTGTCTTGGGCTATGGATGCATTGTCTAAAGCATCATCCTAGGAATTTTTGGTACCAGGGAATATAGGTCAATGTTGGTTATGTGGGGAAAACTACCATTATCCCTAGAATGTGGTAGAATAGGGGGATCAACTCCTCTTTCCTAATGGAAATGTAACCATTGACATTCTTGGTGACTATTTATGAGTGACCTTTTACTTTGAGGTACTTCACTTTCACCTGGAGTGCAAGATCAAGATCTGCAACGATGGCCTTGTATTTTTCCACATTGTTTGTGCATCCTCCTGACAAGAGGAAGGAATATAGAAAACTCTCATGTATTGGGGATGTGAGTATGAATTCCATACATACCTTGTTAAACTTAGGGACTTCATTTATTTTACCTACCAGGCTTCTGGATGCGTCGTCAAAGTACCTTTCCCATGTTTGGGGATCCTTTTTCCTAGAGAATACATCTTCATCGGGGAGTTCTACATTTGATGAAGCGGTCTATATCGAGGGATTCTCTACTAGGAAATCATCCAAATATTGTCCCTTGATAGCTTTATGAAACACAAACCGGATATCAAACTATTGTAGGATAAATTCCCATCAGGATAGGTGTTTGGTCAACAATGGATGGATGAGGATGTACATCAGTGGATTTCTGTGTGAGATCAGATGGACTTCATGATGCTGCAGATAATTTTGCAACATATAGACCACAAATACTAGAGCCAACATCTCTTCTTGATGTTTGTATATTGGGTCTCATCACCAATCATGATTCGGTTAAGATAATAAAGGTTTTTTTTTCAGAGATGACCTCATTCTTTTGCATGAGGAAGGCTCCTATTGACCATTATATGTCTGTTACATATAGGAAAAGTGGCCTTCCTTCAACCGGTGGCATGAGCATCGGGGGTCTAAAGAGGCACTTCTTGAGGCTGTCGAATGCCTTTTGGAAACCATCTTTCCATTGGTAGGTAACTCCCTTCTTCATCAACATGGTAAAGGGAAAACATTTTCCAATAAGGTTGGATATAAAATGCATAATATAGGCCAAATGTTCTTGAAATCCTCTCAACTCATTGAGGTTTCGGGGAGGTGGAAACCCAAGGATAGACTTTTTGTTCCCATGGTCAATTTCTATTCCACGATGGCATATGAAAAAGCCGCGAAATTTCCCAAAGGTAACCCTGAAGAAGCATTTCAATGGGTTCATCTTTAGGTTATGTTGTTGATATTTTCTAAAGACGGTTTCAAGGTCTAATAAGTGATCTGAGTGCTGTCATGATTTTTTCACCAAGTAGTCAACATAAAATTCAACGAAATTTCCCAAGAAAGGTTTAAAAATGTGATGCATGGCATGCAGATATGTGGCACCAACATTTATCAAACTAAATATCATGACTTTTTAACAAAATTCTTCTTGGGATTCCTTGAAGGTAGTGGCTTATTCATCTTATCTTTCAATTTTTATTTTATTATATATATAATAACCTTCCATGAATGAGAGAGACTCATATTAATTAGTCACATCAATCAAGAGTTCTATGATTTGGATTGGAAAATCATATTTCGGGAAGTACCAATTAAGATCTCTAAAATCAATGTATATGCAAATCTATACATTCTTATTTTTAATGGTGACTATTTTGGCCAACTAGATGTGATATTGGACTACCCAAATGAAGTCTTCTTTGATGAGATTTTCAACTTCATCCTCTATCTTCGATGCATGGGTGGGGTGTATCCTTCTGGCAGTCTGCTTATAGCCTCAGTGATCTTTTGGCAGGCCTAGGTGGTGCGTCACCACGTCAAAATCAAGTCCTAGAATTTTAGTGTAATTCCAGGAAAAAAAATATTGATTCTACCTCAAGAAGGATGTTTTTACCTATTTTACCTCTGAAGTCATTGATTCACTTATTAGAGTGGGTCACGGGTCTTCTTAGGTACCCATGTGTATTTCCCTGAGTTCATCAACGTTGGTAGAGATACCATCTTCAAATGCAGGAGGGGCATATTTAAAGTTTTATTCCTCTTATTCCACAAAATCATCCTCCTCTTATCCATCTGATGGGGAGAGAGCTCTTGATGTGGGATCCCAAATGCTCGGAGGCAAGATGTCGCAAGGGTGTTCTATGGCAGAAGAGACATCCTCTAATAGAATTGGTTCTAATAGAACCTCTAGAGAGGAAGAAGCTTGTGGGTTGCAAGTGTCTTGTCCTTATTCCATTTCAGAGAGTGAGATAGGGATATCATGAGATTACCAGTATGGGTCATGGTCACCCTTGCTCAAGAATTCTTCCTCATATTGAGGGTTATAATGTGCTTCTACGTTGTCAGGCATGGCTGTCATGACAAAGATCATGAGAACCACTAGATACACATCAATACATGGATTTATACTCTCATCTATGTTTAAGGGAAGCATGTACTCATTACCGAGCTGCTTGAGACGGTCTTTGGGAACAACTTCCAAGCCATTTGGGGAAGAGATCCAATCAATACCATCAATTGTAGATGTCTCCCCCTTTTCTCATAAAATCCAGCATCGATGTAATTTGACACAGAGGGCTCAAACGAGGCCTCATAAATGTACAAAGTCCCACCCTGTCCATTGACTCAATATTTGATACAGTAATAGTCGGAGGAATGAATGTGCATGTGTTGATGTATCCAAAACCTTCCTAAGAGGGAACTAAATGTCGTGCTTTTCTGAACCACCGGGAACTCAAAATGAGCCAGAAGGATGATAAAATGGGTTCTGAGATTGATTTTTATCACTAGCTTCTGTTCGCTCTGGTCATATCCTAGGTGAGTTTTACCGGAAGGTTTTTGGTTGTCCTCACTGTAGCCCAAACTAAGAAGGGTTCGTAGTGGGAGAAGGATGAATCTAGATCCATTGTCAATGAAGGATTTCCGAACATCAGCATCATTCAACATTCCAAACACATATAGGGGATTTACGATCTCTTAAATGCAAGAATCTTCATCCAGATCAGTGAAGGAAATCACTAAATTACATTTAGTCGGGCTAGTCTCTGTTCCATATATCTCGGCGGCAGTCAATTCATCTTGAAATTCCTTGGTGCTAAGAGGGGATTCTATTAGAGCCTCCCAGTCTTCTACTGAAAATCTTAGAGAATCTAGGATTTATATCTAGGTTGGTAACAAGGATAGATATTTTAGGATATCATACTTTTTCTCCAGAGTCTGGTGCTTCTCTACTTGTGGGAGTTCTTTAATGGGATCATTATGGGGTGGAGCATGAGATGAAGAGGGACTGGTCGCTACTGAAAGAGTTTATGGTTGCCTGCATTCTGAGGACATAACTCGGTTAGTTTACTTATGATCCCGAAGAGGCTAGAAACTTGTTCCTCCCTTGATGGGTACAATATAATAATGGGTCCAGAGTGGCTGCTCATGGGGGCAGAGGATTATTCTTGCCCCTATTGTGTTTGTTGAAGGTATCTCCCATGAGTTTCATTAATGTCAATGGTTTGTGCCAGGGAATAACCATAGGGTCAGTTCTGGCCACGACTGTGTCTTCCTACGCATCCCTTTCTTTGTTGAATTATCCTTCTGGTTCCCTGATCGGGTGTCGGGAACTCAAGTTCATAACCATACTCTTCCTTAGTGAATGGTTTCATTAAATAGAAAAAGTTGATATAACCAAAGATTATTTCCTCAGTTGATGACATATTAGTCTAGTTGGCTTCCTCTGATGGTTTCGTTTGGTGGGTTGGTTACCATTATGTCAAGCTTGAGTGCATGAAATACGAAAGTGTCAATGAATGATTTGGCCTTGTCACAAATTGCTCTTATTTTACATGTTTCTTCCCTCTATGATTATGCCTACACAACCAACTTGTGGAGGGTTAGGGGGCCAAATATGCTGACTATGTTGTATTAAGAGATTTTTGAATAACTGGCTACTATTATTGATCTTAGATTATGCCATGAGATTGGTTTACAATCTTCCATGTCATCCATCCATCAATATTCTGCTCCCTTTTGTTAACGACATTCTTCAACTCCTCTCCCTCATTTGGTTCAGTGGTAGAAACATATTCAATCTATGCCGAGGGTTGTCCTAGAATGATCAGACCTGATTCCACCATCCTTTGTAGGAGGTCTGTGACGACCCTAAATTTTGATTAAATCTTGTTTCCTAATTTTGTGTGTTGTTTTATTTTATTTTTATACTCAACAAAAATGTTTCATTTGATAACATAAGTATATTTAAAATGAGACCGTTGGGTTTTGATTGTTATATGGCCATTGGTCAATATGACCGCTGTAAACTAAACGTTTCTATTATGTTCTCTAAATACAAGTAATATTGGTTAATTAATATAGAAAGAAGATTTGATGGCCTCACCTAGTAGTCATGGACCGATCGAAGCCCATCTAACAGAATTTGGGAAGGAGGTAGCACCACTGGGCTTTGCTCTGGACCAAACACAAGCTGAACATCATCATGTGAAGCTAGAACGGGATCGCCTTCACAAGAAGTTCAAACTGATAGAAATTACTACTCATGCGATGTTGGCCGAGCCTCACTCGGATTCTCTCACCTTAGCACACCTTACACTTAGGTCCTATGCTGGTGAGATGAGGGGATATGTAAGAAGACCGTAACTGCCTTGTATAACCCTTTGTTTTAAATAAATTTTTTGATTTCGTCTTATGATGAAGTTGATGAATTTTCAAATGTTCGGATAACTATAGTATGCATATTTTTGATTAATTTTAGAAAATGGATATTTTAAAAATGTTTAGTTAAACCTTAAATAATTAAAAATGTGTAATGATTTTCAAAAAATGGTTTTCTACAATTATGCTCGGTACGAAATTTAGAGTCTAATAAGATCAAATTAATTTTTGATGAATAGTAAATTATGAATAGTGATTTTATGCTTATGATTAGTAATGTGACCAAGTGGATTAGTAATCTCACTTAAAGAAAGTATTAAAATAAGCTAGGCACTTTGATTAAGTAATGTGATTCAATAAAATGGTTAAATAATGGTTTCATAAATTAGTATTCAAGTATTAGTTTTTTCAAGTGAATAGTGTTTTTTAATTAAAAATTAAATTGATAATATTTAGAAAATTATTTTTATAAAATGGATTTCATTTTTGAACTCAATGCATCGATATTATGTTAAGGTAATTTTTGAGGATTTATTTGAAAAAAATGAATTTTTAGTGAATAGTGTTTTTTAATTAAAAATATAATAAAAAATATTTATAAAATTATATTTATAAAATGGATTTCAATTTTGAAATTAGAGCGTCGATATTTTGTTAAGGTGAAATTTTGGGATTATTCTGAGAAAGTTGAATTTTTGATGAATAGTGAAAATACAGTTTTTAAGTTACGGGTGTTTAATGACTTCATTAAATGATGTATTAAGTATGTAATCAATATGGTCGACATATGAATAGTAGTATAAGTTATTAGGTGTCCCAAGTGGCCAATACTATTGGAAAATACCATGGGAAAGCCCATGGTTTTTCCAAAACCACTAATGAGGTGTCCCTTGGCCATTAATGCCTTGTCCCCTCACTTTCCCTATAAATACCAAGACATCCTCTCATACATTCGACTCCCCAATCTCCCCCAACTAATTTCTGGTTTTATTACTTCCCAAGGAGTCCTCTGATGGTTCCCCCAAGCCCTCAAGGTCCCAACCTTTGAGTTTTAAGAGTTACGTTTTAAGGTAAGGGATCTGACCTCTCTCGTTCTTTTCATGAAATCTATTTTATGTAATTTCTTTTATGCTCCATGTTCTTATGTTAAAGGATGTTCTTCTATAGTCCTCTTAATGACCTTTTCATTTTCATATAATGAGAGATCCTCTATTACTCTCATTATTTCATTTTATGATGTTTTAAGTGGCGTCGTTAGGGTGCCGAAATTTTTGTAACAGATTCTTTCACCCTTCTCGTTTTCAAGATCTACTTTCATGTCAAGTATTTCAAGTTACTTTTTATTATGTTGTGGGATTATATCTATACCTATCATACTGATCATTTATGTTCATATGATCAGAGACACTATTTGATCTCGTCAATCCATTTTTGGTTGTTTTAAGTGACGCTGTTAGGCTGTCGAATTTCTAAGGGGTTCTTTCACCCTTCTCGTTTTCAAGATCTATTTTCATGTCAAGTCCTTTAATTTATTTTTTACTATGTTGGGGTATGATATCTATATCTATAATACTGATCATTTATTTTCATATGATGAGAGACCTTATTTTATCTCTTCAATCCTTTTTTGGAAGTTTTAAGTGGCGTCGTTAGGCTGCCGAATTTCTAAGGGGTTCTTTCACCCTTCTCGTTTTCAAGATCTACATTCATGTCAAGTATTTCAAGTTCCTTTTTATTATGTTGGGGTATGATCTATATACCTATCATACTGGTCATTTATTTTCATATTATGAGATACCCTATTTGATATCGTCAATCCATTTTTGGATGTTTTAAGTGACGCCGTTAGGCTGCTGAATTCTCATAAGAGAAATATTATTTTTGTCTTCCTTTAAAGTTCTTCATTTCATATGGTATATCATTCAAATTTCATTACCATGTTCTTAAATACTATATATTCTGTTCCCCTACTATTTTATGTATCATTTTTTAGTGGGTGACCCATTTCCCCTCTCATTTCAATGTGTTCTAAAACCATGTATCGTAGACGTTATGTTGCATAGTTTTCGTCTCAAAATGCCTCCCTCCTAATCTCAAAATTATTTTATGTTATTAAGTGAATACTCAAAGCTCTTATTTCTATAGGGGTATTCACATATATATCAAATTGTTCTATTTGAAATTCTGGGATTTACATACATGAAACCAGCTTTCCCTTTTCTGTGGGTTAAAAGTGACATAAATATCATGTCTTTAAAGAAGTTTTTTAAAATGTTATGATTATGAAATGAAACCCATTTCTTTTATGCTATATGTGTTGTTTATGAAATGATTGATGATGATATATGTGGCTCACATGACAATAAAGACATGTCAAGGGTGCGCTCAGATAGCGCTCCAATGCATTGGGTAAAGACTTAATCTCTATAGATGACTTTTTAGACTGATACCTTGTTGAATAACCTTGGTAATTTTTAATGACACCTTGGGGATGGACTTTGGTGAAACGAAATGATTGTCAATATTAAATGTTGTAGCCACATCTTCATGTGATGAAAAAATGTTATTTTTTTATGATATGCCCCATGATTTCATTTTCATGCCTTAAAGTTCTTTTCATGACTTTATTGATGTATCTCAAGTTCACATGTTAAATGTTTCCCTTGTTTCCATTACTGGGCCTTATGCTCACCCTTTTTCTTGATGTATGTCCCCAGGTTATGAGATGCAGTAATGAACCTAGGGTGAACATGAGGAGAAGCCTTTCAAGTGTTTAAAAAGAATGTTTTTCTGTTTTCATGTTTTAAGGTCCTGGTTTCCAAGACACTAAACCTTAAAGATCCTCGGTTTTGTAAAATGTAATGAAATTTTATGTGTTAAAAAGGTGGGATGCTATAGTTGGTATCAAAGGATGGTTTAGTTATTTGTAGAAATTAGGATATGAAAACTCTAGGAAGAACCCTATAGAAAAGTTTAAATATATTAAATCTTTCTGGTATTTTGGTGAGTATTGAGTTTGGGGTTGCCAAGAAAATACATCCTTGTTTGGATACGAGCAGGTAGTGGTGGCTCTGGCACAGATGTAAATAAGGGTAAATCCCAAAAACACCGCTTTGAGCTAGACTCGAATGGGAACTGGTACACGAAAACGGGCCTTGCTGCACTCATGGTTACGACAATCCCGGGGGATATGCTTTGGTAAATTCAAAAGCTTAGTATGAACCATTATTAAAGGAACAAAGATAAAATAAAATAAAGATTCACATAAGAATATATGACCATGGATAACCTAGTTTGAAACCTAGGAGATCACAAGTTAGGGTATAATTTTCATCTACAAGTTATCCTTATATTCTATCAGTTCCTTTTCATGATTATTGGCTAAGTACTTAAACCCCTGATTATGATTTCTCTTCTTAGTTAATGGTGGGAAATGGAAGAACATGTCCCAACAACCAATGTGATCGGAAATGCGATTATTACCGTATTAATATGACATGGCTGATTAGGGGATTAAAAGATGATTATTATTTTGGAAGACGTTAACTATTTTGGGGACCCTATATGATCAAGGTAAATAGATTACTGTGGTATTTTCATTAAGAAGTAAGGTTGACTTATATTTTGAAGAATCGATGAATTTAAGGTGGACTTATAGTAATTTAGGTTACTTATGGGAATGATTAAACTATCATGGCTAAAATATGATTAGGTTAGCTACTTTTGTTATAAGATGTTATGGGTGGTTGATGTTGTTTGGAGATGAACAATTAAATTTATTTTGGAAGACTATGTTATCAAATCCCTCTTGTATTTGGGTTTCAATCGTAGTTTGGTTTATTTTGAGGAATTTTAAGGACCGTTATTTATGGAATGGTCTATAATGAACATTGGGTAGTACCATGGAACGTTGAAGATTTAAAAGTAGTTTCCCTTCCTATGGAATTCTTTCTTTTTGAAGAGTTGTTTTACCTTAACCTTTCTGTTTTTTTGGATAATGTTTAAAGATAGAAGAAATAGATGGTTAATATTTTCTGGATTATGTGATTCTCTAGAAGATGATTCTTGTGCTTTTTATGAGACCAAGTGTTTTTGAATTCTCATCATTTGGAGAAATTATTAGTGTTGGTAGGGACTTATTAAAGGATGAAACTCTACTTGAAGGTAGGTATATTTTCTTATGTTTTTGTTCTATGTAGTAAATGAGTTCCTCAAAATTATGAAAAGGAAGGTAAAACAAAAACGTTGTTGGTTTAAATTTCCTACTAGTTAATCAAAGACCATTTACACACATCATAAGTTTGGGATTTTTATATGGTTAACTTTATCCTAATAATGTTTTCTATCACTCTCCCTTAGAACGTCACCCTTGGTTTTTTTCCTCAATGTTCATGTTTTCCTACACGGGATCCTAGTATGGGTTAACTCGGGTGACCTTTGTACTTCCCTTTCTTTCTTTTAAAGTAATAGTTATACTGAATCCTTTTCCGATGTGGGGCTTTCAACAAAATTTCAAAACCCAATTTTAAAAATTGCGAGGACGCAATATCTTAATGGGGAAGATTGTAACGACCCGAAATTTTGATTAAATCGTGTTTCCTAATTTTCTTGTGTTGTTTTATTTTATTTTTATACTCAATAATAATGTTTCATTTGATAACATGAGCATAATTAAAATGAGACTGTTGGGTTTTTATTGTCATATGACCATTGGTCAATATGACCATTGTAAACTAAACATTTCAATTATTTTCTCTAAATACAAGTAATCTTGGTTAATTAATATAGAAAGAAGATTTGATGGACTCACCCAGTAGTCTTGGACCGATCGAAGCCCATCTAACAGAACATGGGAAGGAGGTAGCACCACTGGGATTTGCTGTAGACCAATCCCAAGCTGAAAATCATCGTGTGAAGCTAGAACGGGATCACCTTCGTGAGAAGTTAAAACTGATAGAAATTACTACTCGTGCGATGTTGGACGAGCCTCCCTCGGATTCTCTCACCTTAGCACACCTTACACTTTGGTCCTATGCTGGTGTGATAAGGGGATATGTAAGGAGACTGTAACTGCCTTCTGTAACCCTTTGTTTTAAATAAAATTTTCGATTTCTTGTTATGATGATGTTTATGAATTTGCAAATGTCCGGATAAATATAGTATGCATATTTTTGATGAATTTTAGAAAAAGGATATTTTAAATATGTTTAGGTAAACCTTAAATAATTAAAAATGTGTAATGATTTTCAAAAAATGGTCTTCTACAATTATGTTCAGTATGAAATTTAGAGTCTAATAAGATCAACTTAATTTTTGATGAATAGTAAATTATGAATAGTGATTTTATGATTAGGATTAGTAATGTGACCAAATGGATTAGTAATCTCACTTAAATAAAGTATTAAATTAATCTAGGCACATTGATTAAGTAATGTTATTCAATAAAATGGTTAAATAATGGTTTCATAAATTATTATTCAAGTATTATATTTTTCAGGTGAATAGTGTTTTTTAATTAAAAATTAAATTAAATATATTTAAAAAATTATTTTTATAAAATTGATTTGATTTTTGAACTCAGAGTATCGATATTATGTAAAGGTGATTTTTGGGGATTTTTCAGAAAAAAATGAATTTTTGGTGAATAGTGTTTTTTAATTAAAAATTTAATAAAAAATATTTAGAAAATTATTTTTATAAAATGGATTTCATTTTTAAAATCAGAGCATTGATATTTGGTTTAGGTGAAATTTTGGTATTATTCTGAAAAAGTTGAATTTTCGATGAATAGTGAAAATATAGTTTTTAAGTTACGGGTGTTTAATGACATCATTAAATGATGTATTAAGTTTGTAATAAATATTGTCGACTTATGAATAGTAAGATAAGGTATTAGGTGTCCCAAGTGGCCAATACCATGGGCAAATACTATGGGCAAGCCCATGGTTTTTCCAAAACCACTAATGAGGTGTCCCTTGGCCATTAATGCATTGTCCACTCACTTTCCCTATAAATACCAAGCCATCCTCTCATCCATTCGACTCCCCACTCTCCCCCAACGAATTTTGGGTCTCATTAACTTCCAAGGAGTCCTCCCAAGGTTCCCCCAAGCCCTCAAGGTCCCAACCTTTGAGTTTTAAGAGTTACGTTTTAAGGTTAGGGATCCGACCTCTCTTTTTCTTTTCATGAAATCTTTTTTATGTAAATTCTTTTATGCTCCATGTTCTTATGTTAAAGGATGTTATTTTATACTCCTCTTACATCCCTTTTAATTTTCATATAATTATAGATCCCCTCTTACTCTCATTATTTCGTTTTATTATGTTTTAAGTGGCGTTGTTAGGCTGCCGAAATTTTTGTAACGGATTCTTTCACCCTTCTCGTTTTCAAGATCTACTTTCATGTCAAGTATTTCAAGTTCCTTTTTATTATGTTGGGGTATGATCTCTATACCTATCATACTGATCTTTTATGTTCATATGATTAGAGACCCTATTTTATCTCATCAATCCATTTTTGGATGTTTTGAGTGACGCTGTTAGGCTGCCGAATTTCTAAGGGGTTCTTTCACCCTTCTCGTTTTCAAGATCTACTTTCATGTCAAGTCTTTCAAGTACTTTTTTATTATTTTGGGGTATTATATCTATATCTATCATACTGATCATTTATTTTCATATGATGAGAGACCCTATTTGATCACGTCAATCCATTTTTGGAATTTTTATGTGGCGCCGTTAGGGTGCCGAATTTCTAGGGGGTTCTTTCACCCTTCTCGTTTTCAAGATCTACTTTCATGTCAATTATTTAAAGTTCCGTTTTATTATTTTGGGGAATGATCTCTATACCTATAATAATGTTCATTTCTGTTCATATGATGATAGACCCTATTTGATCTCATCAATCCATTTTTGGATGTTTTAAGTGACGCCGTTAGGCTGCCGAATTCTCATAAGAGAAATCTTATTTTTTTCTTCCTTTCAAGTTCTTCGTTTCATATGGTATATCATTAAAATTTCATTACCATGTTCTTAAATACTATATATTCTGTTCCCCTACTTTTTTATGTATCAATTTTTAGTGGGTGACCCATTTCCCCTCTCTTTTTAATTTGTTCTAAAACCATGTATCGTAGACGTTATGCCGCATAGTTTTCCTCTCAAAATGCCTCCCTCCTTATCTCAAAATTATTTTATGTTATTAAGTGAAAACTCAATGCTCTTATTTATATAGGTGTATTCACATATATATCAAAATGTTCTATTTTAAATTCTGGGATTTACATACATGAAACCCACTTTCCCTTTTCCGTGGGTTTAAAGTGACATAAAGATCATGTATTTAAAGAAGTTTTTTAAAACGTTATGATTATGAAATGAAGACCATTTCATTTATGCTATATGGGTTGTTTATGAAATGATAGATGATGATATATGTGGATCACATGACAATAAAGACATGTCAAGGGTGTGCCCAGATAGCACTCCAATGCATTGGGTAAAGACTTAATCTCTAGAGATGACTTTTTAGACTGATACCTTGGTGAATAACCTTGGTAATTTTTAATGACACCATGGGGATGGACCTTGTTGAAACGAAATGATTGTCAATATTAAATGTTTTAGCCACATCTTCATGTTATGAAAAAGTGTTATTTTTATTAAGATATGCCTCATGATTTCATTTTCATCCCTTAAAGTTATTTTCATGACTTTATTGATGTATCTCAAGTTCACATGTTAAATGTTTCCCTTGTTTCCATTAATGGGCCTTCTGCTCACCCTTTCATTTGATGTATGTCCCCAGGTTATGAGAAGCAGTAATGAACCTAGGGTGAAGATGAGGAGAAGCCTTTCAAGTGTTTATGAAGAATGTTTTTATGTTTTCATGATTTAAGTTCCTGGTTTCCAAGACACTAAACCTTAAAGATCCTCAGTTTTGTAAAATGTAATGAAATTTTATGTGATAAAAAGGTGGGATGCTATAAGGTCTTTGATGAAAAATCATTAGTGAATGTTGTGTCCCGACATCCGATGGTTGAGAAAATAATCTTGTCAGTTGCCGAGGCTGACTTCTTCAAGATTTCTTAGCTCTGGTATATAGAGAAATTTTCAGTTCATGGCGGCTATGAAATAGCCGTGGACTTGGTCCTCTTGTAATAAGTATAATTTATTTATTTATTCCTAAAATTGGTTTCTCCTGGGTCCGCTTTGATCATCTATTTGTGTTGTGGGAAATATTGATACATCGGAGGCCCTTGGCGATTTGGTAGAGGCCTAGGAAATAGTGCTGGTGCATGGGCTGGTTTGAGTGTGGCATGGGATGCTTCAGCTCTACCTTCTCTCTATTTAGGATCCTATGAGGTTATTCAGTACACAAGGTCAGTTTTTGAAGGGAATCTTCGATCCTCTGGGAAATAGCATAGAAATCCTGAAATCTGTTGGTGCATTTCCAGGGTTTGAGAGGCATTCACAAGTCATAAAGAAGGTTTTTTATGTATATTATGTGCATCTCATCCTAGGTTCGTGACCTATTTAGAGAGTAGGTTGGACCCTTCAATCTGGAAATGATGTCTGAGACCCTCTCGTTCTCCCTCTGTTTGCAATTCAATAGGTCACTTACCATTGTCAGGGGTAACAATGAGATGATGTGTAATAATAACTACTGCCAAAGATCCACCCATCTATTTATGGACTAATCTAGAAAACCCGTAAACTAATTGAAGGCCTAAACATGTAAGGTTCGCACGAAGCATCTGAGTTTCACTGCTTCTTGTTATTCCAGAGTACCCATCATAGGGTCACAATGAGATGCGTAGTGCATCAAATGTTGTTCTAGGTGTTCTGAGCCATCGCATATAATAAATACAGGGATCCCAAAATTCTGTTGGTGTGGTGTGTTTTTCTCCTAGTCAGAGTAAGGCTTTCCCTCGGGATGTATCGGAGCGTATCGACCTTAAATTGCTTCTAATTGAGCTATCAGTTTTTATGGTGTTGGTGCAACCCTTGTTTACATTCTGTTGGGCCTAATCCGGAATGGGTATAGCCTGGGGGACAACTTGAAGTGTTGGCTCAGCTGGTACCTGAAGCCCATATGCCATCGGTGGTACCTTTAGAGGATTTAGATGTACTTTCTTTAGTTGCTTCCTAAGTAAAGGGAAGTCTTGGTGTTCTCCTGAATCCTTGTTCAGGTAGTTGGACAGGCCAGGTACCATGCTAGGCAAGGGCCCTATCCTAGTTTTTTTTTTCAGGAAACCATTGTTGTGAGTCTCACTTGTTGGTATTGCATACTCTGACCCATCATGAGGAACGTATTTGATAGGATAAAACCCCTGGTGTAGCTCGACGTTAATCCTCCTTGATTACATCATCTTCTCCCCCATCCGAGCAAACCTCTCTTCAAGCGTGAGAGGCTTTTTTGTGTTGGGAAAAGTAGATAGGTTTTGGAAAACCTAGCCTTTGTTCCTCTCTCTGTTGGTGACTCCCTCGAGAAGTGGAGGGTGATTTTCTAGAGTGTCCAGTTTCAGGGAAGCCCTCTGATTCTGGGTGTGCATGCCTACTGGCTCGTCGTTAATCACATCCTGAATGAAACCATATTCTCCCAATCCATCTGGATTTTCATCGTCTTCTATGCCACCCAGGGGTTTAACATCCACAATGTTGACAGATGTATAATACGGGGTGGAGGAGGAGTCATCTTCCTTGTAGGAAGAGGACCTTTCATGCCTCGTATCAGTTTTCACCCATTTTTCTCAAGATTGTCTTGGGGTTTCTTTGTGAAGGGTGGTGTAGGTGAATCCTTGGTGAGACCTTATGGAACTCATCCTTCTCATAGGGGATGACATTTTAAAGGATGGGACTGGGCACAAACCTCCTCTTCTAACTACCCTCCCCAAATGAGAGAATACTGATTCTTGTGGGGGAGTCTTTTTAGGGAGGTAAAAATTATTCCATCCCTGGGGGATGGGGATGGCTACGTTCTTTGGGCATTTCACCTCTTCCCATTTTGACTGGTCTTACGGGGGATTTGTTGTAAATAATTCTCCCAGACCTATAGAATGGTTTTGGACCCGAATTGCGAAGGTTTCTGCTACTATAGCTTTCTTCCTGATCATGTGTTCTCCCATTTGAGGTTGATCCAGACCGAGTGTTGGGTTCCCCTGTGAGTTAATTATATCTTTGGAGGCAAGAACTGATCGTTTATTGTCTTTTCCTAGGTGAGAAGAATTCCAAATATTTTTAGTTGCCTGATTTAGGAGTTCATCAATGGCTCACTCTCGTCGTGCCTAATGCTTTTGAGACTAAATCATGGCCTATTTCTGTCGGATGTGCTGCCTCTCCAGAATAGGGACATCATTTGACTGTCATTTTTATGTGATGGCATTGCAAGACATTATGTTGAACATGTTCGATTAGATTGGAAGCAGGGTGGAATTCAAAGACCCTTGTTCTCCCCATCCACGGATATGAACTCCCACAAGAGCGTCATCAATAAGGTGACGCAATTTTTGTAGTGCACAGAGACTGGTTGACTATAGGTCCCTTTTGCGCCTCTCTGACGGTGGTCATCATGCTGATGGAAGGGATTCCATGTCAATGTGACGTTGGATCTCTCCTATAATATTCAGATGATCTATATACCCTTCATATGGTAGGAAGTTTAGTTTCAAACAGTGAAGGGTTATCCAGATATTAAAGTGGATGTCATGTACGCTTCCCTCTAACAACTATCTAGGTATGTCCAAATGAAAGGTGGTTGTAGGCCAAAATATTACTGGTATATCTTCCCTATGTTGCCGTATCCTCAGGTGAAATATATCCGCATGTGCCTATTTCTATGATTCCTCTACGTGATCAGCCCAATTGAGACGCTCCTTAAGAGTATGATCATAGGTAGCCGGGATAATAGAGGTCGAGTCATAATGTGGGTGGCTCCTGGGTGTCTTAGAGGATGAATGAGGTCCAAGATGATCTTCTGGCTGAAGAAGGGTGCCGTTGATAGCTGAATGGGAATCTAACATGCTTTATTATCTCCTTCTAAGTGCCTTAGCATAAGAGGGATTTTCTATACTTGATTCATCCGGGGGAGGAACTTCTTGTTGGTATGATGTGTCACTGTGGGGAGGACCTCCATAGTTGGCACAACAGTGGCAATTAATAACATTGCGGATTGAATTCTGACTGCCAAAATTAATTATGTAGTGTATACGTTGGGGAGGACCATCAAATTAGACTATAGCAAGGGGAGGACCTTTTCTCTATTTAAGGAAATTATTGGGAGTACCTTCACAATGGTGGACATGATGGTGTGGATTACCACCATGGATTGACATTCGGTGTGCATCCTGGGGAGGTCCATTAGGACACACTACTTCAAGGGGAGGAACTTCTTGTGGATTAATGAAATTATGGGGAGGACCTTCACAATGGCGTCCATGATGGTGAGGACTACCATCATAGCTGTCATGTGGAGAATATCTGCCAGGAACACCCTTGGGAGGGCCCTCCGTATGTACCATAATGAGGGGAGGGCCTTCTCATTTCCTAACATCTCTACGTGGAGGACCTCGGCTATTGTTGTGGTGAGGAATACAACCATAATCTGATCCTTGGCTGCGTGAAACATTGTTGCAATGTAACTCTTGGGGAGGGCCTTTAGGGATGGCCATGGTAAGGGGGACCTTCTTGTCATGATGAGATTCCACTGTGGGGAGTGCCTCCGTATTTGAAACTATGATGGTGAATACTACTATAATAATCAATGGTCTCACTACATGGAGAGTGTTTTCAGCATATACCCTAGAGAGGACCATCAAGGTGGAACACAACAACTGTAGGACCTTCTTGCTGCATGATATTCAGGTCACGTAGTGGGATTCTGTGGCTCGCATCAAAAGATTATCTCTCAAGATTGATCATTACATGCCCATGAGGGAGTCCCTCAAGGGTGCTCAGAGGAGGACATTCATAGCTACTGGTAGCAACATTGAGGGGAGGACCTTAATAACTACTATAGCCGCTCCAATAATATGGTAACGGGTTGGAAAGATTTTGTGCCTTTAATAAATGTTTTGTGGTGTTGGGAGCCCCTTATACTAGCATAGTGGAGTCATGGACCCACTATTTATTTTTCAGTATCTTTTGGCGTGTTCGAGGTTCTCTCTTGCGGGCAGCGGGGACTGTCTGGTGTTGATAACGGTCATCACCTCTGGGTCCTTATCTAATTGGGTCTTGTGAAGTTGACAAGACAATCCGACAAACATATTGAGTTTTTTCAGGGAAATATGCCTACCCTGGAGCATCCACTTTGATGGATGGGTGTCCCCCAGTTGGATTGAGTGACTATGCTCGATCTAGTTTCCCTTGTACAATGGGGTATAGCATACGAACCTCTTGAGTGGAAGTGGGGATGTAGATCTACTATATGGGGGCTATCTCGTCTCTTATATGAGTCAACTCAATTTTGGAGATAGTATCATGGTCTAGATTCCTTGTTTTTTCCACTGATGCAATTACATTCTAGAAATTTTGTAAGATATGATCTGGGATAGATACCTGCTCCACCATCATTGCCAGGATATGTAGAGAGACATCCTTGGATGGAATGGATATGAGGGATCATTCCTCTATCGAAGTAGGAATGTCCTGCTCTGGTCCTCTAGTGGTCTGTGGATACTAATGATTATGTTCTGTCATGGTAGGTGAATGAGTCTTCCCCTATGCTAGGATATTCCAGCTTACTTATCTGTTTACTTCCACATAGGGATCATCGATTTTACTTGCATCTTCTGGGAGCTGGACCCGCATATATTGGTGTCCCACCATATCTAGTCGGTGGTCTTTGTTGGCATAGATATGTTATCTACTATTTATCACCACCAAATTAGGATGGAAGGCATCAGAAGAACCTGTGAGGAGTTTTTCATGCAAGAGCTGGATATCCACCATGTCTGGTTGGTGGGCTTCCAGATACTGGGCAGGGACAGGTGCCCACCAGGTAGGTGCCATCCTATATGGGCGACAAGCGTAACGTGGCTCGGCGAGAAAGTGTTCCTGATCCTAGGTTTGCACCATGTTGGGATGGAAAGCTTCAGAAGACAAGAGAGGCACATTGGCCTACCCGTGATATGCCTTCGTGTCTGAGTAGTGGAGTTCTTTCTTAGGAACCGGGGTGATGGAATGTTCCTAGTTGTATATTCACCACACTAGGTGGGCAGTCCGATGGCTCAGAGCTTGGGGAGCATGGGTGGGGATCCTCGAGTTGGTCTCTTATTTAGGGTGAGGATATGCGGTCGTTGTGTAATTGTGATGATGCCTTCCAATGGGGTATTTGAGGTGGAACCCCTATCCGATAAGGATGAAGTTATTAGCATCGACCTCATCCAAATTACTAAGATAAAGGAAATATTCATTGTCTCGTTTCGAGGATAAAATCCTAATATGGATCGAGATGGATATAGGGGCTGCCAGGTTCTTCTCCCTCAGTTGCTATTGGGCAAGTGGCCGAGGGGACTTAGCTGACTGGAGGGTGTACATAGCTACCTCAATAGTCTGGAGAGTAGAATTTAGAGTGTACTCTAGGATCCGTTCTTCTAAGACCCATATTTGAAGACGTTGGGGGGGGCAATGGGGTACTCTTCTGAATGAGAGGCCCTGTCTTCCCATTGATCATCGTGCATGTTTGTGAATTCCTTTGAGACTCCCTTAGATTGAAGGAAGACCTGTTCTACAACTATAAAAAATTAAGGTACACACAACAAAACCGGTTAATTTAGCATCTCATAATCCAATGCGTAATTAATTACATTGCATGGCCCTCCTTTTCAACACGAATGTGGGAACCATGTGAGATTATTTCACCACATCGGTTGTGGGCTCATGGTCAGTTCCATTTTTGATTTAACTGGAGAACGAACAAGATGGATTTTTAGATATTAATCATCCATTTATTGTTATAGAGAGTTTTAGATTAGGGTAAATCTGTTATGTTGGTTAAATATTCATATTGGATTCACTATTTTTAATTCAAAGTGATGGGGACATGATCAGTTCCGGTGTCAAATTAAAGGGATTCAGTGCTATTTAATCATTCATATCGGGTTCCCTGTCTCTGTGGCTTCACATGGTCTCCAATGATTTTATACACATAGCTAGAAATGCCCAACGGTTCTTGTATCCAATAATACAAGGACCTATTTTACAAAGGCATGTACTCATTGGGTGATATAGCCAACGACAATTAAGAACTCACATTGGTAAGGAGGACGGGAAATAGGAACATCACACCCATTGGGGGGGGGATTTTTCCTATTCATGGACTATATTATAGATTTAATAAGTGTTCATATTCTCAAAAATATTTGGTTTATCCATAAGCATTTTATACATGGATTACACATGAATTACATGTCACAGGTATACGCAGGGACCCAGAATCATCTACATCCAAGATTTACCATCCCTAATGGGATTAGCGATTCTAGGGAAGTTTGAGTCTGTTCAGACAAAACTGTTCTCAAACCATATAATTAGGCATTCGGGAGATTATTTTCAACTAGAGTTGGACATAGTGACTTGAGTATCTGGATCAGACCTATGACATGGGGTTCGTACATATCCTTGTGAGAGGAATCAGAATCCATGTAGTTTGGTAAGGTGTGGACCAATGTTAAGGGGTATAAAACTAATGAATGTCGGTTGTGAACCTCAGGGCGGCATCCTATGTACCCTAACATTGCAAATATCAAAGTCCACGTAGTTCATATAGGAATTTGTCCTTGAACCTCTGGGAGGCAACCTATGTACCCTACCATGGAAAGGATCAAAGTCCACTTACATTAGATAGGATGTAGGGCTTGAACCTCAGAGAGGTGTCCTTTGTACCCTGGCTTGGCAAGGATGAATGCCCACGTAGTTCGGAAAGAAGTTGGGATTGAACTTGAGGGATGCATCCTATGTACCACACCTTTAAAAGGATCCATGTCCACGTAGTTTAGATAGAATGCTGGCATTGAACCTTAGGGAAACGTCCAATGTACCCTACCTTGAAATGGATCAAATTCCATATAGTTTGGATTGGATGTTGGGATTGAGCCTCAGGGAGGTGTCCTACATACCCTACCTTGGAAAGAATCAATGTCCACGTAGCTGAGATAGGAGGATTGGATTGAACCTCATGAAGGAATCCTACATACTCTACCTTGGTAATGATCAAAGTCCACATAGTTCTGATATAATGATGGGCATGAACCTCAAGGAGGCATCCAACGCACCCTTCCTTGGAAAGGATCAAAGTCCACATAGTTCAAATAGGATGTAGGGATTGAACATCAGAGAGGCGTCCTATATACCTTGCCTTGTTGAGGATAAAAGTCCACATAGTTCAGATATGAAGTGTTTATCTTGTAATCCTTACAAAAGTCTAATCCCACACGAGTCATTCTCTTTGTGAGAAACAGTAGGATGTGAATGATTTGACAACGCACACACCTCCTCCCATGTAGGTGGTGGAGGGAGTGCTCACTGTGGAAAAGGCTGGGGAAACCCTGGGCGAGGGAACAGAACAAGGAAACTTCTCGAATGAAATGGGAAAGGCTATTTATATCCAAAGAGGATTTTGTGGGGCTTAATCCAGGAGGTATTCCATGTCGCCCTTATAGGGGAGGGGATAATTGCTCACCACTAGTGCTCCTTGAATGGAAAAGTGAGCGGGATCCACCAATCCGGAAGAGCTGAGAGGCAAAAAGGGGATAACAGGATCAGACTCTGCACTACCATGGGTATGTGAACCCATGAATGATCTGGATATCTATTCAATGGATGGAGTAACCCCTTCTTCACGGCGTATAATGGGAATGTGAACTCAAAATGGAATGCTAATTTTTCCAAATGTTTCAACATGCCAGTCTGGTGGATTTGGGGGAGGCCTTAGCTTGATGCTGATTGTTTGACGGGGGAGTAGATTCTAAAAAAATTGGGCTGAATTGGAAGATCCTTATGTGACTTAGGGGATAGAAACACAGATGGATTTGGCGGACCACAAGGCTATATGATTAGTGGCTCCCTTTGCGTAAGAAGGTGCTATGTGGTTGGAGAATCCATCTTCGTACTAGTGTGGTATGTGGACTGAAGGGAATCCCACATACCGGAGAGGTACGTGGCTTCTGGTTTGGTCTGCATACCAAATTGGTGCACGATGATGGAGTCCACTTGAGTGGAGACGGCTGGGGGGGGGGGAGCACCAGTCTAGGCTTCGCCCACGTAGGAGGGTGCTATTCCGTGTGCTGGATTAAAGGAGGGGCATAAGAACCCTAGTTTGTGGGAAGTGCAACCGTGTAGGGGCCATGGTTCACAGTTTACCAATTTTGGGTTTTTGGATTATCAATTTAATTATGCATTCATCAGTTTTTAACAATTCTTCACCTAGTTTATACCTGTTACTGGTTCACGAATCAGAACATCATGGTCCCAAAAATCCTAATCTCCTGGGATCATCTTCTATCTCCGCAATCCATTCCCCTAGAGATACTCCCTCATTCTGTTGATCACCAAAAATCTGATCCCTTTCTTCTCCCCCTTGACATCCTTATATTGAGTATGGAAAGGGGTGTATCTATGGTCATCCAGAACCTTTTGTGGAGGCCCAATACATAAACCCCAGCATATGGATGACTTATTCAACCCGAGTTTTGAGGGGTATATTGAGTGAACCTCACTTGCGAACAAAATCAATCACGAGGGTGATTCGTAACTGCTTAGGCCTCCCCCTATGTTTCACAAATGACACGGTGTGCAAAAGGGTTCTGGTTCACCTAGTTCGTGGCTATCGTGGTTCGCAGATGCATATTGGTCTGGCCACACTTTGCTTTCTATTTAGTTTGGGTTCGCGTAGGAGCTCAGCCTCTGTTTTTTGAACGATGACATCCACGGGTGGCACAGTTCTACGAACTGGCAGCATACCATTAATGATGAACTTGTACACGGACAAGTTATGTCCTTGAAAATTCTTCATATTTTTCCTATAATATTTAAGAAAATTGGGTAGAGTCATTCACTAATCTTAAGGGGTCTTCTTCCTTTCCTTCTATGGGTTTTTTCAGGACCCCACAGAAATGATTCCATTTTTCGAATGAATTAGAGTGGAATAGATAATGAATGTAAAATGAATAAAATAACATTCTAGTATATTTTTTACTATTATTATTTCATTATATAGATATGAATATAATTATTTTTATAAGGTGTTATGAGAAAGATAAAGATGTGGCGTTTAAGGGTAATAGGTACTTACATTGAGGATTTGGATACCCTCTAAAAGTATCCCTTCATAATGAAGGAATTCATGAACTGTATTGATGATAGAGTCTACAAAAAACGTATTAGTCTCTAGAATATTTATATTGGGTAGATTTTTAAGATAATTTTGAACTAGATGTATGGATTGAAATTGGAAAAAATATTTGAAAAATAATGTCTAGTAATTGGTAATAATAGAATTTCATGATATTCTAGTGAGTTAGGTGGAAAATATATTTTTATATATGATGTTATATATTTATAACCTACCAAAGTTATTCTATTAATTCTATATGTCATATTTATTTATTAAACAAGAAACCATGTTTGATTAACCATTTTATCACATATTTTTTTTAAATTAATTATTAATCTGTGTTTTTATTTTATCAATAAAAATAGAATATAAACATTATCAAAAAATGTTTAAGTGATGAAACATACTTTTCACTCCATTTAATCAAATTAAATTTCAAAAAATGAGAAAATAATAGTTAAATTAAATCATATAATGTGTTGAATCTCTTTTTTAGGGAATATGTCAATTTAATCATTTCGTGTAATTAATCATATTTAACATTGATTAATAAATAAATTAGATTTAATTAATTATTATATAAGATTAAAAATCATATAATAATGAAAATATAACATAGAACCAAATGAAACAATATATTTTAAAAAATATCACCCAATGAAAATAGATTGTTTTATCGTGGTGACAAATGTCTTCCTTAGAATCTAAATTTTAGGCCTGAAAATAAAATTTATCTTATTAGAAATATTTTAATTAAGATAAAAAATATTAAATTCATTTTATAAAATGTCTAAATCTTATAAAATTTATTTTTTGTATTTGTGCACAAATCATATAAAGTTTATCGGTAAAAAGTGTGCCTTTAAGAATAAAATTTATGCGTAATGTAAATTTTTCAATGTATAATAATTTAATGATATAAAATTATTTATTGTTGAAAATATAAGGGTTATTTGAATTCAAATAAAATTAAAAAATTATATTATAAATAAATTAATTTTTTAAATGAAACGCCTGAAACCCGTTATTAAATTAGAATAAATGATTACATATGTTCTAAAATTTTTAAAAATGATTTATAATTTACAAATGGTATATTAAGATAATTTTATTTACTTATTAAATTTATATTTAATTTTTTTTGTAAAATTATATGTCCTGATCATATATTTATAAACCAATAAAATTTATATTTTCATTAAAAATAATATATTCCCTATTTATATAAAAAATAAATTATTTTTGTAAAATCCCCAAAAAATTAACTTCAGATAATTTTGGTATTTATAATTCAAAATAGAATGTCATTTTGAAAATTTTAAATTATAAAATTATAAAATTATAAAATTTATATTTTAATTGAAAATTTAATATATAAATAAAACACTCCTTTTAATGAAATATTTCTTTTTAAACATAGATTAACGGTTCTTAAACATATTTTGTATTAGCCTTGAAACTGATTAAAATATTTTTATTTATTGACATAAATTTTTTTCTTCATGTATTTTCTTTATAATAAATATTTCATTTCTTTTTTGATTTTGGTGGTAAATTTTGTAAGAAGCTATCGAGTGTAAAATTAATTTAGAGTATATAAATATTCAAAGATCTTGAGCTGTTATAGTAAAACAGCGCCTCATTCCCAACTCATTCCATGATATACACTCATTATTTCACTAATTTGGGTCATATATTAATTTACTAGGATTCCCATGACATCAATCAATGTGGTGTTAATCAAACAATCTAGTCAAATCAATATGTCAATTAGTAATAAACATAAATTTCCTATCAATGTTGAAACCCTCAAAGGAAAGCTCCCCATTGACATAATTTACAATTTATAATAAATGTATACCCCCAAGGGCCCAAAATCAATGATAAAATCAAACATGGGGTTTAATTAAGCATTATATATCCCCAACGTGGAATTGTTATTCAAAAAGTAGAAAATAGACATACATGGAATGTTAAGTCATTTTCCCAATTTATAAAATCATTTTAAAAAAATTATTTACATTAAACTTTTGGAAGCCACATTTGAAACCATTTAAAACATAAATCCTTTCTCACTAAAGACTATTTGAGAAACTAAGTCACTTTTACATTGTTTTGATTGTTCATTACAAATTCCAAGTGGTGAGCCAAATGGGATAAAATTCCTTTGAACCTCTCAAACTTTTTTAAAACATGACTTCTAAAATTTTATCAAACATATGGCATGAATATAAAACTTTGAAAACTAGAAATCCCATAATTTTTTATTTCAAATGATAACACATTGTAAACACTTCTGAACCACCCAATAGAATTCACATGTAGGATCAATTTTTTATGAAAAATTCCTTAGAAAGCATCCAGAATAAAATCACATTCGAAATAATATAGGTTCATATAAAAAATAATCTCATTCAAAGTGGAAACCCCTCCCAATAAGTTGTAACATATCATCTTCAATGTATAAGGAATAACTATGCACATAGAAGTCATCAACAATCCTAAAAAATAAAATTCTAAATTAGAACCACAAATGAAACCTAATATCAACTAAAATTCCATTGGGATCATATAGAATAATTGAATCTATTAGATTTGGTTTTAGTGATGTAGAGAATGAATAAACAAGATACTAAGATTTTGACATTGATAAATCAGCTTGAATTCAAGGTTTTGTGGCTCAAAATTCATAAATATTGTGGGAGATATATTAATATGCCTTTTCTGGTGGTAATAATTATAAAAAATGAGATGAAGGGTGGAAAAAATACCTAATAATTAGGTTTGGAAAACTTAAAATAGCTTCAAAAAGTAGAATGATTGGGATTTGGTCTGTCTTGAACCACCATGGCCTAATGATGGCTTTCCCAACACACACGACGATGAAGCATTGATATCCATGCTATGTAGTGACCTCATAAGCCCATATTTTATTTTATTATTTCAACCATGGTATAGGGCCCTTCCAAATTGAATATGGTCTAGATCAACCTCTTCCAGGCCTATGTAGCATATCCTAAGATCCACAAAACAACAATAAAAAAATTGAAGTGGGTATTTACATTACTAAAATCACCACCACCATGAATTTGTTCACCATTTCACATTTTTTCTTAATCGAATCTTGGCCACCATGCTACATCACCCTCTCATTTATCTTGTATTTTTTCAAAACCAAACACCACAGTATAATGCCCCCCATTTGGGAGTGGTCCTCTAAAGAATATAGGAAATCTAGGATAACATTATTAAAATTAATAAAGACTAAAAATAAATTATCAAATAAAACAAAAGTGGCATATTTTCGTCCCAAATCACCCACACAATGAAACATTCTTCCCTGACAATGTATTTGAAAATAGTATAATAGAATAGGAAATATTTTATAATGACACCGTCGGTCATGAGATTTGTTGGAGGGAAATAAACAAAAGAAAGAACTAAAATAAGGAACTAGTAATCAAAATAAAAATATTCAAAATTATGGTATAACTCATCAAATTCGACCAATCAAATCAATGAACCACTTATGAAATTTCTGGAGGTACAAGACATAACGAGAGAAAATACACAATATATTTCTCCTTTCAATTTATAATTATTTAAAACTATTAAATCCAAATAAAATGAATCTACAATAAAGAAGAACCCAACGTGATTATATTTCATAACTAAACAAGTACAAGAATCTATGAAACTGAATCCAAAGTCACATCCCAATGACTGTCTGAACAATCAATAAAATTTCCGACCAAAATTTCACTATCAATTAAATCATTAAAAAACAATAAACAAAATAAAAACATGCCTAATGAATGAAATCAATTAAAACCGTGGGTCATAATTTAAAAGGGAAATCTAGGACCTCATAAATGAAACACAATTCATTGGTGAACCCATCAAAATCCTATCCAAATCCAAAAAATTGCATAACCTAAACTAGATAATCACCTCATCTAGTTAAAAAAAATATCCAACTAAGGATTTTCCAATGGTCATTCAATAGGAATCAATACTCATAATGGAAAATAAAAATAAATATACAAAAATCCCAAGGAATCACAACTGAATAATTATTCTTAAAAAATGATATCTATATTTTACATAAGAGAAAAATATATGAAACTCATAATATATAACATTATCAAGAAGAATTATAAGAAAAAAGGCATGAAAATAACTAATGATAATCAAATACTCTCTAAAAATGCTGGAAATATCGAAGGAATACAACAATCCACAAAAATACTCAAATGAACAATTTCTTCTCAACCGAACATAGATCAATCCCCAATGAAACTGATCATCTATTTCCAAAAAAATCATAAAAAATATAAGGGTTTGACAAAAACTTCCAAATATTCCAATATGAATAAAACCAAATCTTTAATCTATAAAGATCCAAAATCACCATGAAATATGGTAAGGATGTTATGTAAATCTAATAAAAGTTTATGGATTGGAAAACAGCTCTCCATCCATAATCTGGAAAGAATCAATTACTAGAAGAGGTACACTCAATGTTGAAAGGAACCGCTCTAAGGAATACGGTGAGATAAAAACCCTATAAATTAAATTTATACCATTATGGGTTTCACAACATTATATATCACATGGATTGTGTCTATCCCATACATAACTCACATTTCCCAAACAATATCGCATAATAATCCAATGTATTAAACACAAAAAAACTAAAAGAATATCACACTATGAAATAAAATTCCTTAAAATCATTGATACTTTATGAAGAGTTTAAAAATCATTTTACTATAGAAAAAACAATAAAGATATTGAAACTAATTTTGGATTATAAGTTAAAATCCATTTCAACCAAATCCCATATTATGTAATTATTAAAGATTACATGATGTTTAAATTCCTGTATAAACATATACATACAAATAATTATTCATTTTAAAGACATTTTGAAAACTATAATTGAATCAACCATGTTTAGAATATCCCTTGGAATTAAATGTACTTTTAACAAATTATATTACAACTTGATTTAAATTCTAAGAATTCTATGAAATAATTTATCCACATAAACTATGAAAATGGTTTTAAAAACAAATAATTTTATAAAATTATCTTTTATTTCCCAAAAATTCCCTTGGATTATTTTTTTAAACCTACCCAACATGAAAATATATCGCAATAGGGTTAAAATACTATATAAATAAGTCACCCTCAAATTAATTTTAATATATAAAACCATCTTATAAAATTATTTTCACATAAAAAACATTTGAATCGCCATTTATAACTAAAAATTAACAATGTAAACCAAAAAAATACATTCTTAAAAACTCAAAACATCATCGAGACACTCATGGATCTATCATGAAAAATGTAAAGCCACTTTATAAACCATTAAGAAACTAGTAGTTCTCTAAAATAATTATATATGGGATACAATTTTATACATGATACGCACACACAATATTTATTTCCATGAAGTAATCATACCCTTAGCTCTAAAAACATAAAGGACCATTTTTATGAGATCCAAATATGGTTTTAGACCATGTGAGCTTATAATGAATCTCTAGTTTCTCCTTATTTTTATCATAAATTATAGGGACCACCAAAATCACTTATATGACTCAATGGGGTTTGAATACAACCATAATAATAATTAAATATAAATCAAAATTTAAGAACTGAAATCCCAAATAATATTTTAAACTCGTCTCTTATCATGGAAGGAGGTGATTATGGAATTTAATATGATGAATATTAAGAGTTATAACAGTGATAATTTCTGTATTATATATATAATTACGAAAACTTGTGAGATATAAATTTGATATCATTTTTTATAAATCTGGCACAGTTTGACATGACATGTAATAAAACCTTGTAACAAGTTCTAAAAGGAGTTTAAAATCTCTACAAGATTTTGATAACAATCCTGGTATCATTCATACACAATTGGTAATTATTTCACCCTCCAATAAAAATAAAAATATCAATGAATCCTTTAATAAATCAGGCATGACCATTCAATATTTCAAATTTTTTTTGAATATAAATTTTATAGGGAGATTTCCTTTACTATAGGTGATTTCAGATAGAAATGTTGGAGTCACCATGACACTAGCACAATATTATGTAATGGTGTAACTTGAAATAACTACCAAGATGGTGGTGTAGGGGAAAGAGGTTAAAGGTGGTAGATTATATGAAGAAGAATCTTAGGTTCAATAGGTGTATTTTTAGATGTTCGGGTGGTAGATACCTCTCATGTTGTGTGAATGTGAGGAGAAGGGTGAGTGATGATGCTAATGTGTTGGAGTTGTGGCAATCTCTATAGATAGTAACAAATGTGAGCTAGGAAGGTCATGTATGGGCCTACGGTTCTTTGGCCTTAGGGATAGTTTTCCTGGGTTGTGGTACATATGGGAATATTGGCCATGTAATTAATTTACCTCTAGTAAAAAAAGAAAGAGGTGATTCCGTTTTTTTATAATAAATATAGGATGCATCCCTAAAATTATAAAAATAAAGAAATTTAATAATGATCACCAAATAGAGTAATATGTAGTAAAAATAAATAAATTTTTTTAAGATTACACTATAATTAAACCTTAATAGATAAGATAAACGACATTATGATCACAAAATAAACCTAAATATAAATTCGTGTTGATGTGGTTGATGAATAAAATATCATAAATAAAATAAATCCAATCCTAAAAACTATTGACAACTTGTACATTAACCTTTGTAACTTGACAACTTGACACATTCAGAACCAAATACCATCAAACCAAACTGAATATTTATAGGAAGAGATTAACCTAGTCACTTTAAAGAGAAACATGAGAACTCCACACACCAAGGGTTGAATTAAAGGTGAGAGAAAATTGATCCAAATAGTATCACATCAGAAAGTGGTTTAAATTACTTTAAAAATAAATTTAATTGTCTCTTATTTGAGATATAAATAAAAAATAATGTTTTCATATGCATGAAAAACAAATATTATTCTATGTACTTTATACAAAACTTCAACTTATATTAATGGTAAATATGTTTTTAATCAACTAGATAGAAAGAACCTATTAAAAACAATACTCCACCCCCCACCCATACACACACAAATTAAACAAATATTATTCTGTTATTTAAAATAAAATTTTGAAATCCACTTTTGAAAAAACTTTTAAGTACATAAGAAAAATTTAAAGTGTAAAACATAGGGTAAGATGACACTATATCATAAATGTAAATAAAATTAAAAACACAACTAAAACCATATAATATTTTCATATAATCCAATAAAAAATGGGGTAAGATGAGATAAATAATTGGAATCCCTTATATAATATCATAAACAACACTTTTTTCATTAGTAACTCCCTATTAATCTAGTAACACAAACCTGCACATTGGAATGAAAAAATAATTTATCCCTAAAAGTTATCCACAATCATAGTATTTTGATTTGACTACTTGAGAAAAAATTATATCCTAGTATAATTCAAGATATTGTGGGCCACAATCCATCATGTTAAAAAACATAGTATAACCAAACTAAATTCTCCAATTGGTGAAAATATCTACATTATGGATTGTACTCTTCTATGTAATTTACATATTTTTTAGGAATTCCATGACATAAGTCAAAGTAGACTTGAGAAAATAATCAATCCAACATCAATATAACAATCAACAGTAAACATATATATCATATTACCTCCAGTTCCATCACATGAAATAGGCCCAATCACAATATTTAAAAGGTCTAATAAACATATCCCCCATAGGGGGCCATAATAGCTATCAAGACAAAAACATAATAACATGGTTCAATAGTGTGTCACTTGAACACACTTTGTGAATCTCATTTAAAAAGTTCCAAATGGGGCTTTATAAAATAGACTCATAATTCCATGTCATTTCGCTCACATGAAGACTCATTTTAAAATCATATTTTAATGAAAACAATTGAAGAAAAATCTTAATCTATTTAACTAAAAACACCTTTCTCATTTATGATCATTTGATAAATTGAATCACTTTTTCCCTATTCGTAAAATTCAATGAGAATCATGTTTTCACACTTGTTGGGGCCAGAAAATTATTAAAAAAAGTAAAACTCGCATTTATTTTAAAATATTCTTTATTATAATTTTATAAAACCCTATGGAAACATACATCACGTTGAAGGAAATAAAATCCATAAAACATACTTTATTCCAAATGAGAATACTCATTAAAAAATTATGAAATTCATTATGGCTATCAAATATAAGATAAATTTTACATAAAAATACATTAAAATAATTAATAATTAACGAAATTATAGATAATTTAATTTCACAAAAAGACACCTCAATACAATCATAAACCGCTCCTCACAAGCCGAAACACATCACCATTAATTGAAAAAGATGACCCATGAAAGGAAATGTCCTCAACAATCCCTAGACACCCTAAATATCATATTAGAGTAACACATGAATCCTAATCCTTGCAAATAGTCCCTATATTTCTTAGAAGAAATGATTAGTAAGAATAAATCGATGTATTAAAGAAGATAAGGGAAGAACACGAGATAAAAAGGGGTTTCCCATGAGAATTATACTTGAAAGTAAGCTTTTGAGGATCCAAATGAAAATTAATTATGGGATATATCCCAAGAAACACACCAGGGGTGGCTGATGGATGAAAAATGGGTGATATAGAGGGCCAAAATCCCTAATAATTGAAGAGGGAAATTCATAAAATCACTTTCAAAAAAAATTGGGTAGACCAAGCTCTAGTGTAGCCCTTACCACCATGGTGTAGTTCCATCTAAAAACATGTCCTCTTCAATTATTAGAAAATATACACAAAATGTAGTGACATATTTGGGATCTACTATGGTCTTTTCATTTTATCATGCTTCAGGGGACCTAAAAATAGTAGAGGGGTAAGATCCCCTACATCCAAGCCTCAAAATTGTGGCCTATAATCCATATAAATAATTTTTTGAAAATGGTTGGGGGATACCCCTTTCTAAATCCCATATACAGTACAACTCTTCATAATTCTTCGTTCAATCTTTATTACCTCATGACCACCATAGTGAATAAATCTATGTTGCACTGTGGTTTCTATCACACACAAAAAACCATGCAATAATGCCACCATTATGGCATGGTTTCTAGTATATTATATAAAATCTTGAACATTAGGGTATTCAATAAAAACAAAAAATATTTAATAAATAAAAAAATAGTGACACTAGGGTACCACAAATAGGGATCAAGGATGTGGTAAGGTGTGTTTAAATAGGTATATGTGTAGATATTTAGCAATGGAACAAATTTTTAATGTGGGTAGAAAATAATGGAGGATTGGTGTAAAGTACCCCTAGTGGAGAGGTATTTAAAATAATATATTTTTTATTTTTTATTTAATATAATTTCTATTTATATTATTCATCCCTTTGAAATTTATTAATTTATGAATTAAAAATTAGGGTTGTTTAAAATTTATTGAAATCCAAAACTTAATAAAATTTGAGATAGACTTTTTAAATATAATTATTTAATAATAATTTTTGTATTAAAATGAAATATGACTCGAATTACAATATACTATAGTAATTAATTATTATATCACAATGATTTTATAAATGTAACCGTCAATCATAAAAAATAATTTTTTTTATTCACTAAAAAATTAAATTTTTATGTAAAATCCAAATAAATTACAATAATATAATTTAAATATTATGATCTAAAAAATGAATAAAATTTTACGGGATTAAAAATATAAATATTATAAATCATTCTTTTAAATACAATTATACAATAGGTAGAAATAACTTACTTATAATAAAACACTATAATTTTTTGTTATGAGTGATTAAATTTATTTTTATTATTATCTTTAAATTATTATATGATTGATAATTATTTATTTAATCATACATAACACTGATATTTTTGAAAAATATTAGTCTAATTAATTTTTATTTTTATTTTAATTAGAAAATTTAAAAAATAGATTAAGTGTAAGAGACCAGATACACTATGACTGATATGGTATTTAAAAAACATTGTTCTTCTATAAAAACAAAATTATCACAATTTAAAAACCATTTTGTAATAATAAATCAATATAAATTGTTGGAAATAAATTTCAAAATAATTTAATAAACATTTCATGATGTTATTTTATCTTAAAACATATTACATAATGTTTTGAAAATGAAATTTTTTAGTTAAACACATCTATTTAAAAGATGCTAACAACCATTTAAAAATTAAGAAACTTTAAATTTAAAATGAATTATACATTATTATTTTATTGTAAAAATTTTTTTAACCATTCATCACATTTTTCACAAAACAATTTAGATGACATTACTTTATATGGTCATATGTAACAATTTTTTGACTATTAGAACAAGTATCAAGTTTATTAAAAATTAAATTTCATTATACTTTAATTAAAATTTATAAACAAATTGAAATAGAAACTATGGTAAATAATATATATATATGACAAAAAATAAAAATTATAATTAATTTATCTTTTAGATATTTAATTTAGGAAATAAATTCGTAAAATAAATATTCATTACAAATATCAGATGTTACTTTTGACCCCCTTAAAGAAATTGTGTCCTCACAATTTTAATCAACGATAAAAATTTATTAACTCTTTTTGTAATTTCCAAGATCAATAATACTAGTCTGTAATGTTTTCAACAACATTTATTATATAAGGATTATACTATAACTCAATATAAATTCCTATAAATTATTAATCCTATTTTTTAAACTAGACTTACCTAAACTAGAAATATTGGACGAATGTTTTTCAATCGATGGTTTCGTACAAAAATTTCACTTATTATTATTTCCTAAAAATACCCATACACTACTTTGATAGAAACTAACAGATCACAGTTCTAATCCCCTATCTCTAGTTCTTAAAATATATATTTTTCATACACTACTATAATTTTATCCAACACAAAGCATAAAAAGTAATCTGTCTTTTGGAACTAAGTACTTAATAAAATTAACTCTCAATACAATTTTGATTTAATTAATCTCTCTCATATATATATATATATACCTTTATATAATTTATTTTGGAATTGGGATTTATAATAAATGAGTAATCTTAAACCCATAGTTAGGGGTAAAACCTAATCTAGAACGTATAGAACATTTCTTACTGAGATACTTGACATGGTAAGAAGTGGAATTATTAAAGTATTAAGATCATGGACTCAAATGAATTGAAAATGTGTTAAGATAGAATAACAATTTATCGTAGAAAAAATGGTGTGTGATGTTATGTGAGTCAATAATCAGAACATGGAATCAATCATAGAAACATGGAATAAGTTAAAAGATGTCATGAGAGTGTGGTGATCATTAAAAACATAAGAATATGGAACAAATATAAATAATTTCTTAAGTTGTGGCTTGAATCATGACTATTTAACATAATTTGAATTTCTCACCATATATTCATCATATATAATATCTCAGAAGATTATATAATTACTCAAATTATTAGTGGGAATATAATTACAGGAACACCCTTTTCATAATAATGTAGGCCAAAATACAATGCATTATATGTAGTATCCCACAAGATGTAATAAATACCTAAATTACTAGGGATCTATATAAATTTGGGACCACTCATCTTCAAAAAATATCATGTGTAAGTTTGTTGAATGAAAAGAAAAATAATAATAATTTCATCAAATTCAAATTCAAATTTATCCATGAAAATACAACATGGATATATTAATGTTGATATCAATGTAAATTACCTTTAATCAGGATAATTAAGTATATGGGTATTCACCCAGTATAAAATAAAGGGTATGTGGTTAGGTTAACAATTTTCATAGTCAAACAAATATATGGATATATAGGTGAACATACTTAAATAATTATAAAGGAAGTAAATATATTCATAGTGGAAGATAATTTTATAAAATGTTATTTTTATTCATAGCTTATGATATGGAAAAAAGGAAAGTATTGTTATTTATGCTTATAGATATTTCATTTCTTTCATTCCACACACACACACATTAGTATATATATATGAACACATATAATTAATTAATATATTATTTTGGAACACTTTTAATTTATGAGAATTATACCATTCATGGAAATACCATCAAATAAACTAATAAATAGTTAAATAAGATAATATATTTACATATATGAAAAAAAATTAGAGGATTATTATACATTTAATTGGTTTTAGTAAGATAATTGTATACTTTTTACACAATGTTGATATAAAAATTAAAAACAACTTTGATGATGTATTTAAATTTTAAGAATTTTTTTAATAAAATTAATGATGATAAAATTACTATAATATGAATACTATTTTTGAGAAATAATATATTGATGAATAGTGGGGGAAAGGGAAGAATAACATTTAAAACCAATTTTATTACTATTAGTTATTTTTATTAAAAATACTGTATTGGATCACTTTTGAAAATAAATCTTTGAAGTGTATAATAGTGATATAAGTATATTTTAAAAATATAAAACCACAATATTGGGAACTTTAAAATAAATAGTTGGAAATTTTATGAAATGAGTACATAATCTTAGTTATTCGAATGCTTTTACATACAATCACTGTGGAGTTTGACATGAAAAAATGTAAAAATGAAAACTTAAATACATTAATAATCCAAAAAAAAATGTTAGTAAATGGAATCATAGAGTACATAATGATGCTTATGAGAATGTTTAAAGAGAAAGATATATAAAGAGAGTGATCGACAACTAGACTTCCAAAAATGGGAAAGAGTGGGAATGAAACCATTAAAAATTAGTGGGTAAACTACAATTCCATATGGTTGGTAAGGTGAAAAAAAATTCATCAATGATTGATATAATATATTAAGGATTTCATTTAATGGTATTTTATATAATATATATAGCAGATGGTATATAATGAATTAATAATACATTAAATGAATGAAGACATGGAAAGAAAACCCTTACCTCGAGTCTGGGATCACTGTGTATATCCTCTATCCTTTTGAATAACTAAATTGCATAAATTATTAAAATATTTAGAATCATTATCATATTTAATTATTTTTTATTTTTTATTTTAATTAATTTTTTTTTCTAATATTCATTTTTTTACCAAATGATTTTTATTAACATTTATTGGTTTCTGGTGATTCGGTTTATAATCTAAAAAATTGTCATGGTAAATTTATAATAAAAAATTTTCACAATCAAATGGTCCCAAAATATTCAAAGGTTTCAAGGTTTTGTTACCATGTCATTTAATAAACTTGGAAGTTAAATAGTTCAGTAACTATTCACCATTAGATAATATTAATTTATAAACTTTTATTTTATAATTAATAATGAATACGCTTATTTACATTTAACTTCATCATTATGATGGATAACTAATATTTCCATAATATTAAAAATGAATTTAATATTAATATTAAAATTTTATATAATTATGAAATAAATTTTAGTTAATATCCATGAAATGAGTAAATTTATGAAATCGCTATCATTCATTTTAGAAGCATAAAACCACCTTATTATGTGATGTTTTTAAAATGTGTTTAAAAAAGGAAATAAATAAATATTTGAGTTTTATTAAATCAGTATCTTATAAAAAACTATTTCATTAATATTACTATTAATTATCACTATATTTATTGAGAATTTTATGATAATAATTTAAAATGAAAAATATGGTTTTTGGAGACCCCATGTTTTTTACATAGTAATGACATAGGAAAAAGTGATTCATTATTATTAATGTGTATTATCTCATATAGTGGAAACAAAAAGGATGATAATAGGATGAAAAATAAAATTATTTTATTTTATTAAATTTATTTTTGAATAATTTTATAGATAATTTTAATTCCATGACCCTATATACTCCAAACAGAAATAAGACCAGATTTTCGCATAACCTCCAATGAACCACCGCAAATACTTTTGGCGATGTGAGAGGGAAATTTCCAAAAAAAAATTATTATTCATAGAAAATACCACTAATTTTATTTCAAATATTTGAAAAAATAATTGTTTTTGTGACTTTTCAAAATCTATAACTGAAATTTTATAATGGAATATTACTAAATTTTAATTATATATTGATTTTTTAAATTAATTTAGTAGGACATGAAATTTGATTCTCCATTTATAACTAACAACATAATAGTGGTAATTCAACATTTTAATTAAATTATTAAAAGTATTAAATATTATAGTATCAGTTATATCAATATATTTTTTAATATAATTTAAATCCAAAAATAAATTTTAACATTTAAATTGATATCAAAAATTGACTTTTGAAAATTTAATATTTTTATATAAATAAGATATATTTTGAGTAATTTGTAATTTTATGTTTTAAAATTAATTTCTCATATAATGTTTGAAATTTTATTATAGTAATATAATGAATTAAAATGATTTTTTTTAAATTGGAAATTGAAAAATAAGTACAATGGAATTTCATGGCCAGCATAGTAACCTTGCATAGATAACTGCAGGGAGCGAGTACCTTCTACAAACTAAAACAAAACATTTTTAGTTTATAGATTGTGAAACCACACTAATATACAACCAACCAACGCCTAATCAAGCATCTTCCCATAATTTTGACTATGAGACATTACATGAATCTCTTTCACATAGTCACTTTAATGGCAGTGTGTAAGACCATTTCCCTTCGAACTGTAATACTTCTCCACATTATCCATATTGATTGTGGCTACCATCCATATCCTACATTGATCTCTGTTCATGTTCTCCCACCTTTCCATGTCCATTTAACCAGTGAATCTCAAGAGATGTAATAAAATATGCAAGACACATCCTAGTAGAACAATATATCTTCCCACATGTGTCCATCTATGGAGACCGAACCAACTATAATAGAAAAATCACCTCCCACTCTCAAAATCATCATCAAACCATACCAAAAAATACCAAACCAAATTTAGTGGAAGCCAACTCGATCCGCTATAACACTAATGTACCTACCTCAAATGTGTGATGCCCTTAATAAATTATCCATTCCACCGTCAACCACTCTTACCACCTGTTGAACACTAGAATATATTTCTTTTTCAATCAAATCTATGAACCTCCCCCCTATGAAGATCTAAATCAAACCTGATTCCAAGGAAACCAAAGAAAAAATATGAAACCCCTCCCCCTTCTTAAACTAAGAAAAAAATATAAAACATATTAATATATTTATATGTATAGTATATTATAATAAGTAAAATATATATATTATAATAACTCTATATGAATATAAATAAAGAATAACTATATTAATATTAATAATTAATAATTAATTTCTATATATAATAGATATATATATATTAATTTATTTATAATAGTTCTTGTCGTGTTTTTCTATTTTTAGTGATTTCCATAATCAAACATACATTACATGTCCCAATGGAATCCAATTTCCAAGACCATTTCTCAATCTCACTCCAATCCTAATTTCCAACACATGAAATAACATCCATGAAGAAAAATAATAATTTCTTCTCTAATTTTTCATTAAACTATGCATTTATGATCATAGATAGAGGATGTGTTAAGGAAATTAACCTTGATGTTCCACTACAACATGTTGCATCCATTAAGAAGAATTCAAATGTCACCTCAAAAATATTTTTAAGAAAGAAGCTTCTTCCTCACCTACACTTTATAAATATCAATCACCCACTCTTAGCAGATTCATCTGGACTCTAGTAACAATGTTCTTTTTCCTATTATCTTTTTTTTCTCTAGTTTTTTTCACATGATAATTTTAATTCTACTATATTTTTTTAATTGTATTATTATTATATTCTTCCACAATTCATTGTGTTCACCCCCATATTAATGTGTTTCTTGTGATTTTTTCTACTCCATAGTTATGCATAACCAACTTATTTTTAGGACCATAGGGAGATCACATAGATACTCTGTTTTTTCAATAATATCAATTCCATCCTTGGTGTAGTGAAAAAATGGGAAGAAGTAGATTGATGATATTCATTTTCTCTCTCTAGTGAGTTCTTGCATCATGAAATCTATAAAATCATCTCTCACTCCCTCTCTTGGTTCACAATGTATACTAGTTGAGTTTCCTTGATTGCAGGATTAGTAGCTTGATATAGTGCTTCGTTTTGAGGTATATAATACCTCAATAAAGGGCATTCATTGACTATTCACAATGGAGGAGGTGGAACATGACGTATCATGGTATATTTCTCGTATGAATGTTTAGAACCAAAATTTAGAGATAAAAGTGAAATTGAATAATTATTTGAAACCATTTTTAGATGATATCTAGAAAATGACAAAGAATGTTTGTGTTAAAATCTAGATCAAACCCATTTCACCCATTTTTTTGTTTCAATTATTTTATATTTGGTTATTCTTATTTAATAAAAAACCAAAAAATTACTTTATGGATTATTTAAAAATAATAAAAATGAAGAAAAATCTTCGATGGTGATACTCCCAATCATATATCATTAACTGTTGACCCTGGTCACCCACTAGGCCAGATTATGATTACATTTTAAATTATATTTAACACTTTCCTATTATAACCATGTTGTTAACTTGTCAGTTTTTCCGGGTAGAAAGTTCAAGTTCCCACTATCCTAAGATATCTATAAATAAGTTTTTCTTATTTTTAATTTTTCACTTTGATTTGGTTTTATTCGTTATCATTTTTCTCATAATAGGTTAATTATTCTAGTGGGGCCTTTCTTTAATTGATTCTCACCCGAATTCAAATTTCTCATTCCCAGTGGCTTCCTAATATAAGAATGTTTAATGGAAATTAAATCCAAAAACATCAAAATATACCAATGAGTGAAAGGGTGGAAACTAAAACATGAATAAATCTAAATTTCCATCAAGAAAACATACCCCCACACAATCTAACTGGATAATAAAATAATCTATATGAAATTTATAACTAATCATAAATGTTGGGGGATTTTCATGTGAAACAACAACCGGAAAAATGTAATGTAATAATTAATAAATTAAAATTTCTAAAATCTAAAATATCCACCACCCATATTGATCTCATTAATAAATTGAATCAACATGAAGTTGAAGAGTTAGGGGAATTGTTATATTAAAAAAATATCCACGAATAGAAGAGTAATTTTTTAGAATCATGGGATCATCCCATGTTCACCATTGATCACATGTTTCTAGAGCGAGTGTAATTAGAAAAGGAACACAAATATGAAACAATTGATGGAGATTTTCATTAAAACATTACATTTTATTATTATTTTTCTAAAACCAGTTTTTTCTAATTTCTCAACAATTTTTTATAAAATCACATATTAAAAATAATTTCTGTAGGTTATGAAGGATATTAGAGATGAAGAAATGTGTGAAATCTATTTTTAATAGAATCTATAATTCTATCTGTTACTAAAATACACACAAGACTACTTTAAAGTGGGATTGAACTAGGAAAAATATCATCAGGATAAAATTGATGAGGGAGTTACCTATAAACTTAACTCATTTCATTCTAATTGTGTGTAAGATGAATTTACTTTTCCTAGTTTTAATTTTATAGATTCATCCCAAATGATTCCTATATTGTATGATGAAGATAAATAAAATCAAATATATCCTCTTTATGAAATCTTAAATCTAATGGAAATTAAATGTTAGACTACTTTAGGTGATGAAAATGATGAGACTTGTGAAGATGAATTTGAAATATTTATTGAATTTGTTTTTGAATTAT
Organism: Viscum album; assembly: GCA_963277665.1. Taxonomy (NCBI): domain Eukaryota; kingdom Viridiplantae; phylum Streptophyta; class Magnoliopsida; order Santalales; family Viscaceae; genus Viscum; species Viscum album. Next base: position 1,627,567,655 of record OY728146.1, on the reverse strand, counting down.
TTAAGAAAATATCACAAGATATCTATATTCTAAAGATGAATAAGTCCACGTACCTTTTCTTAATATAGTACTCACTCAACCTCAATATGAACATCAGCCAGAGGGAGACACTACAACACTTGATGTATTCCTAGTGGATGCTGCACGTGAAGAAATTGTGAAAACTGCTCGTCATAAAGGGTAAAATTTTAATTTCGACATAACCTCTTTTAATCATCTCAATTTAACTTAATTAATAATGATCCATCTTTATATACTATGAAAACACCCAAGTGATAGACTATAAAGACTTATTTTTTCCTTTATAAGACTTTGTAATATTTCTATATAAATTTCCATGGCTAAGAACTAATATGGTGTGTTCTTCTAAGGCCCCGCATTCCCAAAATTAATTTTATAATAATATTAAATATATTTTGTATTGTTCGTGTGAATATTCTTAAAGAAAATGGTATTAAATATTCAAAAAATGATTAGATTGTAAATATGATACCATATTAGGGGATATAATGAAATATTTATCCTAAGTAATACATAATGTGATTTAGTGTGGGAAATTTAGAACCCTCACTTATTAACGGGTCATTTAAGTTGATTAATTGATTTATTTGATCAAATAATTAATTATTTTTAACCTAAATTATATATTATAGATATATAAATGTGGAATATTTTCCATGGTTGGATAATAATTTTGGTCTCACCCTCAATGCACCCCTCCCTCCTCTATTGGAAAATCATGTCACACGATCATAAATCATTGGATTAATGAAAATTGAAGCACGATGAACATAAAAAATATTCTTTCTTCCTGATAAATCTCATTCTTCATCAATGAGTTATCCAATATTTGGGTGGGACTCATCAATTTGTGTTTTTAAACCCTTGATTAAATTATTGTGTCAGATATTTGTTACTCTTTTATTTTCACCATTGTTGCAACCTTCGCACGATCCTATGATTTGAAATGTAATTTTTGTTGGGTTTTTTATGTAACCCCATATTCATTTTCTTTATAATTAGCCAATAACTCTTGGAAAAGGATTTTTAAAGCTTGGTTTTTATTTCGTTTCCACCTATTTATCATCACATTATTCATCAGTTGGATCACTGCAGTATTAGTTCATCTTTTCTTATAGGTATCAAGCTCGATAGAAACATGATTTCATGTTGGATTGGTGGAAGAAGAATTAAATGATGAATCAGGCATATATCAAGGAATATTACATTATGGGGATGATTGATTTGATGGTTTGATGTTGGATCTTCAAGGGATGAGGCCACGAGAGTCTGTATAGTAAACGACAAAACCATTCCCAACCAATGGAGATGGTATCTGGTGAACTGAGTTGGATTCCAGAGAATGATAGTTAGAAATCTCAATTATCATCCATATCCTCTAATCATTTAATAATATTAGGTGATATATTTGACCAAATCAGCCGAAAAGTCAAATAATTATTCAATGAAATTTAAAACAACACAAAATGTATTAGGATAAAAACACAACATGCAGAATCCTTTAGATGTTGTGCGAGGGTTTTGGATAAGTTAAAGAAGACATGACATGTATTCCTTTCTCACATTCCTTGTATCCTTTCCTTGGTCGAAATACCTATGTGAAAGTTTGCACGGTTGGAAATCTGTTTGGAATTACATGGCCAATAATATGTCATGTACTAAATTTTATAGACGCAGTAATCATACACGTCTAGGGTCCCAGTTATCCTGGGAAAGACATGTGGTCCACTTACATGTCATGTACACTACAACAGGGATTGGGTGTCATGTGCTGACCAGGGAAGAAACCAGGCTATGAAGTGAAACCACATGCAATGTGGGACCACTCACACACCATGTACCTAATTATTATTTTTTAGGAAACATCAACCTTAAATACCTCCTTCGTTTAAACACATATTTTTTCATATGAGTATCTTATCCAAAGTGTTTTTTCATTTAGAAAATTATGGTACCCTTGGTTCTAGATTTCAAGGTATGATATTAAATGTTCTAGGTACGACCACTTCTGAGGTTACCCTGATGATGGAAGTTATCAGGCACGATTAATATATGCTTATTCATGAGTGTAACCCTACAACGTGGCTTGGAATGTGTCCTCAACTGATTCTAGAGTGGTATCCTACATCCTGGTTGGGAATGGGACCTCTGCAGGATCTTTAGTGGATTTTTCCATCTAGGTTAGGCATGGTTCCTCAAAAACTATTACACCAGAACCCTCTATCTAGGATGAACATTGTTCATTGACATCCTTAGTGGAACCCTCATATGTTATTAGGTCATGGGTACTCTATGACTTTGGTGGAACCTTCCATCTGAGCTGGGCATGGGTCCTTGACCATCACAGTGGAAGAATCTTTCAAGGAAAGGCATGGGTCTACTATTAGATATCTACGAAAAACCCTCATGTTGTACTATGGAATAGGTCCTCTATCTAGAAATTTTGGACCCTCTATTTGGTGCTATAATGAAGATACATGTTTTGAAATTGATATAGACTCACGAGGAAGAGGATCACTTTCCCCATCAAGATGCAATTTTTTAACATTGCCTAAAATGGTGTGGAAAAGTAAATGAAGTCCAAAGTGGATAATATCACATTGTGGTGATTTATTTCCTTATACTTGTGTGTTCAAGGTAGATTTTTGGGATTTTGTGCATCATTGTTAGAATTTTGGAACTATTGGATACTCTTAATCTTGGGATAATCTATGATATAGATATCCCCTTACTCTCACATTTGGGTTTCATTTTACTAATCATATATATATATATATATATTCTTACTCTATCCACTCCTTTGATTTGGTTAATATCCTTCAAATAGAAGAAATGATTCATGAGGTATGCTATGTTATTTCAATTTCTATCTTCTCATTGATGGATGCGTATACATTCCTTTTATAGGTGGAGGAGGATTTATGGGTTGTTCATCTACTCACTATGTTTATCCAAATATGAATGGGTGATCTTACATTCACTCTTTCTAGTTTGTGATATACTAATTCAATGTAACTTTTGAATATTCTATATTTTTCATCTATTATATCTCTTATTAATCCCCCATCAGCTTCCAAGGATTAGTACTAGGTATGTTTAGACTCACCCAATCATGGGATTTTCCCACTGATGACCTGTCTTATTTAAACAACAGACATGATGACAAAGAGTACAATAGATATTAGAAATACAATGTTCTTGAACCACATATGGTGGTCATATCTTGGGATTCTGGTGTTTGGATCTCTCAAATGTTTAATTTTTCTTGTTCTTTATCATATTGGGACCCATTTCTAGTTGGGATTGTATTTTATCCCCTAAATTTCCATTTACACTACTATAGATTTATACTGTCTAGAGGATCATGAATGATGGGAATATGTTATAGATTTTTTTTACCTTTTCTTATTTCCTCCACTTTTTCATTGATTTGGATGTGTCTGTGTGTGTGTGTCTAGGTAAATAGGCAAACATCTCCCTGAGTTATTTATTCCTTCAGCGCTTGTGTCTACCCCCTAGCCTATGGAGGTAGGCTTCACGTAGTTGTTTCTTGAGACCCATCATGGGTCAGATCGTGACATATTTGTATTAGAGAATGTTCATTAATAGGTATGTTTTCATATGTATCCCTTTAACAATAAATTGTTGGGTTTAGGGAATCAATGTAGAGTTGTCTCGATTGTGGCTCTCGGGATAGCAAATCCTGTTATGGTGCATTCACTAATGTAGTCATTCACTAGGACCATGAATACCCTCTTGTAAAGTCCTAATGGTGAGATATTTGTTTTATGTATGAATGCTACATGGATCATATATGATTGAGTCTTTGACTGTCCTTTTTTATTAATCTACACATTTATATATATATATATCATCTGATTGTGGTACACCTTGATAACTTTAAGGATTTATTCATAAAGGCCTCCATCTAGGATACTAGCTATGTTTCATGATGATGATCCTATGAGATATGAGGCCTCAATATATGGTCTATCCCACAACCCCTTCCTCCATATGGGCATGTAGTATCACTTTCACCTTCCATGAAGCATATCATCATAGAAGAGAAGGTTGAGGATATTTCCATGCTTTGAATACTCTGTGAGTTGTGGACTTATTCACCACTAAATATTTGTGGTGATATAGATCATAATCTAGTTGAGGATTTTCTAGAGACATTTCTTTATGTTTTTAGGCACATTCGGACACCGACAGATCATGTGGTCTCTCTGGCAGCTAGCCGCATCCATGGAAAAGTTAGAAGTTGGTGGAACCTCTTCACAATGATTTTTCATGAGTCGAAACTCTCGTCAAATTTAATCTATAAGTTGTTATTAAAATAGTATTCCTCGTCCTTCTTGTTCCCATTCTGGATCCAGGAGCTTTTGTAACTGTAATAGGGAGGGATAATATTGTTTTATTATGATGCGAGGTTCAATTACCTTACTCAGTACTAACATGACATGATATGAGGCTGATACTTCTTTGTACATATGATTTAGTAGGGACTCCACAAAGATATTCAAGTGCACATTTTACCATTGTGCATAAATACATATATCATGGTTCTGGATTAAGAACTAGTTATAGAGATCTTTTATTAGAGGGACTCCAGAAAACTGGAGTGGGAACTGGGTTCCATGGTGTTGTGGCATCTGCGACAGGTACTATATGTCGAGTTCTAGGATATCGGCATTGGATATCCTTCCATGACAAGACTGGTTTGTGTAATTAAAGAAACCACATAGGACCCTAGAATCAAAGAGTGGTGTGGTTCATTACTTGTGATATGTGAGGTCACATGACATGAGACTACATGACTAGATGTTTAGAGCATTCCATGATGGTATCTGATGGACCTCCACGGTAGAGGTAGTTCCATGATTAGGGGTCTCTAATATATGGATATGGTGGTCCTCATAGAGGAAGATATGGTAGAGGGGTAGTGAGAGCTTTGTTTTTGGGTGTAATCATGATATCCTTCCCCAACCACTATTATTCTCCCTACATATGCCTCTGTGAACTGGCATTCGAGGCCCCAAATAGCTGCAAGATTTGGATGTTTATGCCCATAGGGAATGAGATAATTCTAGGTTTGATTTGTGATTAATATACTATTTATTCAGTATTATTAAAAGCATTCTCCATTCATTAATTTGTTACTCGAGTCCCTTTTTTATATTTGGAGCTCCTAGTTGAGACAGTAGCATAACAACTTTGTTTGGAGGTTTCTATAGGGAAGGATTATTCTATATCATTCATCTGATAGTAGTACAACTATCACTTGGTGGAGAGAGCTTATTGTGGGACCTTCTATTCATCACTATGGGAACCTATTACATCATATTGGCATGGATTGGATTTCCATGGTCTGAGAAGAAATTGACTATCATCGCAAACAAGTAGGATCCTACAAACTGATGAGATGGGATTCTTTTTTTCAAATGAGAGATAAATCATCACCAGGAAAGTGGGTTCTGTGATTAAAAGGTAACATCCTATCACCCATCAACTGGATAATCTAAAACTTGGTGGAGAATTATCTTCAACCATTTGGGTTCCTTAATTTTTGTAGGATAATATGGATGTCTTCCCTGAAGACGTTCTGGGAATACCACTAAGGCAAGAGATGGATTTTTTAATTGAATTGAACCCTTGGACTGCCTCGATATCTTTTTGGGAGAGTATTATGGAACCTACCAAACTCCAGGGGGAAAATTTATAGTTGGATAACCTTACTATGAAAGTTCTCATCATATCTAGTGTTTCCCCCAATACATCTCCAGTCATGTTCATGAAAATGGTGCATGAGAGCTTATGATCTTGCTTTAATTATCATCACATAGAACTTTCCATGATAAATAACAAGTACCACTTTCCGTGAATTAATGAAATATTTGACAAGTTTTGTGGCATGATATGGTTCTCAAAGATCAATATGATGTCCATATACCACAAATTTATGGTTCACCCAGCTAAAATTCCAAAAATGGCATTCTAATATCATTACATACACTATATGTTCCTAATGATGCTCTTTAATGTGACAAATGCCCCAACAATGTTAATGGATTTGGTGATCCTAGTAATTTGGCAATACAACTACAAGATATTTTTGGTATTTATTGATTATATAGTCGTTTACACTACATTGGAGAAGAATCATGCATAGAACTTGAGGATGGTTCTTATCATTCTTCGAGAGAACTAACTTTGTAGAAATCTCTCAAAGTGCCAGTGCTGGATACATGATGTTCACATTATAGTTAATGTTATTTTTCTGCATTGTTTATCAGTTTATATATAAAATATATATTCTGTTCCTTATTGAGAGACACCAAATAATATTTCATAGATGTAGAGCATCCTTTTCTTGGAGGGGTAATATAGTAGGTTTGTGGAAGACTTATACAGAATAACAGCCCCTTTATCCACCCAAATGTGGAATGGGTAATCGTTTACATAGTCTAAGAAGGGCCATAAGGAAATTGAAGAGTTGAGGTAGATATTATCAGGTTCTATAATGTTATGACTGCCATAAGAGGGCATGGAGTTTATAGTATACTACGATGCCTGAAGAGATGGGATCAGTTGTGTGTTGATGTAGTGGAAGGTTGTTATTGCATACAGGTTGAAGATTCTTTGACCCCAGGAAGAGATATACTCAACTAAAACCCTAGAGCTAGTAGTGAAAGTCTATTCCATGAATATGTGGAGAAACTATCGGGGGGAGTACTTTGTGGTTTACTCATACCACCATAGTCCCAGGTATGTCTTCACATAGAGAGATAAGAACTACAGATAGAGGGGCCGATTGGAATTCATGGGGGACATTGAATTCGAGATCATCTATACTATAGGGAAGGGAAACATTGTTGTAGATTCCCTTAGCAGTAATTGCTTGGCTCACCTAGTGTATGAATCATTGGAGTAGTTCTATTCCTTACATCTAACTGTAGTGGAGGAGGAGGGTATAAATTCTCTTCATTTGATGGTGTGGAATCCTTTTCTAATCAAGCGTAAGAGTGAGTTCTAGAAAAAAGATATTGACTAATTTTTCTTGCATGATTAGATATCCACAGATGTCTCACAAGATAGATATTCAAAATAGGAAAATCATGTCATTGTTTTTCATGTCTGAACAGTTTTTCTAGTCACATTTTTGGAAGATGTGATGTGGGAATTCCACACTTCGCACATAATTGTATATCTCGATGTGGGAAAGATGTAAAAATACCTTGAGTGGTTGTTTTGGTGGTCCTATCTATGATTTATCATATTTTATTTAATCTTTGAATGCTGAAACATGTATTTAGGTAAAGTTTGAGGATCCTGTTTTAGGTGTTTTTTACAGCCTATTGAGATCCCTGCGCGGAAGTGTGTTGGAATATCTATGGACTTTGTCCCAGGGATTCCAAACATAGTGACTAGACATGACTATATCTAGGTGATAGATGACTAACTGATGAATTAGTCACACATCCATGCTATTAGGGAGCATATATTGGTAAAGAGTCTGGGGCAGATATACATACGGGAGATCATTCTACTTCATGGGGTATCCTTGATGACTATCTCCAATCATAATGCACGGTTTATGTCACGATTGTGGAGAGTCTTGGAGGAGTCATTCGAGACCTAATTGTTTATAGATAAATCCTTTCTCCCCTAGACCGATGGGAGGATCAAGAGTGCTATTCCAGAGCTCGTGGATATGTTGAGGTCATGTGTCATAAAATTCAGATGAAGTTGGTAGGGTCACCTGTACCTGTAAGAGTTTCCCAAAAATTATCATTCCAACTCTTCCATCAGCATGGAGACTTTTTATTTCCCATACAAGACACCCTTAAGTTCACCCTTGTGTTATAAATATATTGGATTGTAATATATTATAGGCCCATTGTGGGTGCATACAACAACAATGAAATTCAAAGTCATCCGTTAGTGGATGAGGATAGCCTAGATTAGGAAATATATTGTGATTATTCCCATAATAGGACATCATAGTTTGATAAGGGAGACCACATATTCTTGAGATCCTCACAATGGAGATTAATGGGGAGTTTCTTCTGGGGAGGAAAGATATCCTTGAGGTTATTTGGGTCATTCGATATCATGTAGAGGGTTAGAGAAGTTTCTTACCACCTCACTCTATGGCCACAACTATAGTGGGTGCATGATGTATTCCATGTGTCATTGATATGGAGATATGTGAATGACCATACTCATGTCATCGAGTGGGGTTAGCTGGACATTGAGGACATAGAAACCATTGTGAAGTACCTAATGGAGATAATGATAGGTAGGATTAGACCCTACATGGACAGACCATCCCTTTTGTTCATATACTATGGCAACACAGAAATGCTCATGAGAGTTTCTGGGATTGAGAAATCCAAGTACTCGCTAATTTTCATAATCTTTTTTCATAGTTTTTTCTTCTCAAGGACTAACATATATAGGGGTGAATGATGTTGATACCCATTTTTTCTTTCTAAGATATGTAAATATTTTAATATACATCTCCAGTTCCTAGAGCTAATGTTGCAAGAGATTCTGAGGCCCAGTGTACCCATAATTAATTTTATAATAATATTAAATGAAATATTATATTTCCTGTACATATATTCTCAAGGAAAATAGTATAAATATTAATTGGATGATTATATTGGTAATCCAAGACCATGGTTGGGTCTAGAATTTTGTGTATACCTTAGGCATGATAAAAAGTTAGTCAGCAAATACCATTTAGACCCCTCTCATTAAAAGTGTGTTTATGTGGATTAATTAATTTCTTTAAAGAATTAATTAAATCTTTTTCAACCTAAATGATATTTTATAAATATATCACTATGAAAGAGTTTCCAATGTTGGATCATTATTTTTATTTTCACCCATGATGCTATCCTCGCACCTTTATTGGAAAATCACATTATACATCGATGATTATCTTGATCAAGATGAATTAAATGATGATGGATAGATAATAACATACTTCTTTATTAGAATGAATGATCTTCATCATCGAGCAATAAAATAATGAGTTAGGGCTCTCTAATTAGTGTTTTTACACCCCTCATTAACTAATTGAGACGGTATTTTGTTATTCTTTGATATGAACCTTTTTTTCCTTCACATGATCCAATGTATTGAAATCTAATTATTTTTTATTTATTTATATTATATACAAAGTCCCATTCTGGGTATTTTTTCAAGAACTCTTGGAAAAATATTTCTAAAAAATGGTTTTTCTTGATTTTCTACCAGTTTATCTTCATGTTCTTCCTCAGTTGGATCCCTGAGGTACAGGTTCTACTTTTCGTGAGGCACTATAAGGACCCAACCATAAACCCCGATGAATCTTGATTTTTGATCAATAATTTACTTTGTTTCTGATTAGGGATCTTTTCATGTTTAGTCTTTTAGATAATTTTGCTATAAATATTACATTTAATCTCAAAAATTTCAATGTAGACAATTCTAATCTATCAAATTTCTTCAAAATAATAAAACTCGATAATTAAAACCAGAATTATTTTCTTGCTAAAAATATTCTTGAATTATTTTATTCTTTTATCCACATGTTTACACTGTAAAAAAAAATTCAAAAACATGGGTTGAGAATAAAAATCTCAGAAAGGAATATAAAATAATGAAATAAACTATTATTCCATGAATATTTGAGACCCATGAAAACATTTAAAAATAACATACTTTTCACCTTTAAATCAAACAGTCTTTAAAATTCCTTATAAAATAATATTATTCTTAAATAAACTCATAGAAATCAGATATCACAAAGATAACATTTGGGATTAATAGATTACCTACATTGTAGCTTTCATAGCTATGTAGGGAGTAACCTTCATAGTTACGTTTGGAATAGCCATCACAGTTGTAACACCCCAAGTTTCCTCGGTATATTTCCTTTCGAATAATTCAATGGCGTGCATTGTACACAACTTCGAGATTTTAACACACCATAACCAATCAAACTAGCCGTTATGAATAGTAATACCTACTTTTTGAAATTTTATAAATTTTATCTCTCAAAATGGACTTCATTTTTGGATTCGTAATATCCAAATTAGCCTAGGGTGAAATTTTGGTACTTTTTTGATAACTTTCATATTTTGATGAATAGTGAAAATTACTAAATTTTAATTAAAAACAACTTTTTTAATCAAAATAATTAATAGTGATAAATTATGAATTTGAGTTTTTTTAAAGTATATTTAGAATATATTTTTACCATTTAATATAATTTTGGTCATTGGACATAATTTTACAATTAAACCGAACATAAACAAGTGTCAATCTTTTGATAGTTATTATCTCTTAAAAACACGCTTTTTGTTTTGACAGCGGGAATTAATTTTAAATTAATTTCTGCCACTTCTATGTTTTGAATTTAGAAAAATGGTTTCCATATTTGGAATCAGGATGTTCAAATTGTGTAAATAGGTAACTTTTATTTTTAGACATTTTGAATAATTACTGCGGTAAATATTTTATTTACCATGGTTAAGGGTAAATCCGGTAAATAAGGGTTAAAAAATAATATTATAATAATACTAAATTACCCTAAAACGTGTATTACCCTATTGGTTGATACATGGTCGACCATGGGAATCTTTGGGTCTATTTTGGGACCCCATGGATCTACTTGTAAGTGATAATGACACTTTATTTTAATTAAGTTAAAATAAATACAAAAATGACACAAGCATATATCTTTTAACAAAACAATTGTTACAGAGGGTTATATATGTTGGATTTTAGATTATAAATATTCCATAGAAATATAATAAGATTTCCTACATAATTATATTTTATTTATAATTTTTAGACATTAAATAATTTAATTTATTTATGACACAATGATGATGTAGTAATTACTATAATAGTGAAAAATCAAAATAATTGATATTAAAAATACCCAAATAAATATAATATGAAACTTTTAATGAATTAAAATAATTTTAGAGGATAATATGATAAATTTTTATTGATTTAATTGACTTTTTTCGAAGTAATCAATCTGTTATGAGTTTCACAAAAATCAACTATTGAATAGTGTCAAAATTGACATAAAAGAGTTTTTAAAACAAATATTATATTATTAATTGATATTAAATTCCTAAAAATCTAAGGATCGTCCAAGAGACTTATATCATGATAGGTTTATCATTAATGGACCACTTTGGGGTCGCTTATATGTATATGGTAAGTTTATTAACAATATAATATAAAAATACAAAGAGACATTGTAAAAGTGAAACTAATTAACTTAGAGTTAATACATAGAGATAAGGTTAATATAAGTACCCAAACCTGTCTAAATTATATTGGTTGAGTTGTTTTTGACCCATACCCACCTTAACCTTTGAATAGTCAACTTTGGAGCCATTTTAAACCGAATATGAATTTATTATAAACTAATATCTCTATCTTTTCCAAAGGTGCCCCTCACCCCTCTTATAAAAGGGCACTCCTCCTTCTCATTTATTCACACCTTCAAAGCCATTTGGATCGGCCAAACCCTGACCAAATACTATCTCAACTTCCCTCACTACAACCTAGAGGCCTTAGTTTGATCAGAAAGCCAACCTAAGGAGCCCTTTTGATCAAATCAAAAGGAAGAACCCGAAGAAGAGGTAATGTTTTCACCAGCCCTTTTCAAGTTCCTTTCTTCTTCCACTTCCTCTTTCTTTGTTATTTCCATTATAAAATAATAACTCCTGTATCATATATATACTGTGATGTTATTATAAATATGGTACAACCATATTTAGTATTCTATCCATCTTTTGAATAACATGTCACCATACGTGCGTACGTACGGCTTACCGTCTCCACGTCGTGGTGTAATTGTTATTCAATATATTATTATTTGGATGGGTATAATAATGATGTGTAACACATTTAAATAATAAATATAACATGATAATGATTCTGTATATATTATATAAAATCCAATTATATATTATTTTAATATCAAAAGAATGATATTGTCGCTCGTGCGTATGTACGGACTACCGTCTCCACGAACGCGATGAGATTCATTGTCCATCATATACATTCAAGTATAATTATCATTTGATGATTTAAAAATAGTATCTAAGGACTTTATATCATTCTGGATATGAATAATATACATCCCATTAATAACGAATATGGCTCACATAACAAAGAATATAAAGTAAAATGAACCCGTTAACACCCGAAATGACGATAATTCTAAGATATTATTAACAAATAAATGTTAAAAGATCATATATGATATCATATTAAAGTAAATGATTCTTGTATAATTCAATAACAATTATTTCACCATTATACAGGAGGTAAACCTACCATCGACCAAGGAAAAAGTACAAAGTAAGGGATTTTCTTATCTCACTTTCAATTCCGTGAGATTTCCATTTTTTCGCCACTAAATTATTGAAAGTTGTGTATTGTGTACTGAAATTTGATATATATTCATGATTCTATTTATATTCATGTTATTCTGTAAATCATTTGGTGGTTATTAACTTTTGGCCATACGACTCAGTTGATTAACGTGGTAAGGGGTTTCTTATCTCACTTTTAATTTCGTGAGATTTCCATTGATCACCACTTAATTATTGCATGTGGTGTATGTGTACTGCCCATGATTGTATTCATTGTGTAATATACTTTAATTTATTGGTATTTACATTATCATGGTATGATACTTCTTTCATGGGTGTATGTTTCGTATGTTACCTAATCGGTAAGGGAATTTGAGATTTCAATTCCCACTCATTTGGCTTTATGCATATTTCATTGATTATATTACTCCATGATTATGTGTGGAATCACTATTCATTTGATTATATCATAATTTCCACTCCCCTTCCTGTGGATATAAGTTTGATACACATAATCACTCATTGGTAATTCTCAAGTCATTGATATGAATTTGATAAGAGTAATTTTAACTCATTCACCATTTGTTGAGTTAAACATCCAATTCGTTTGTGTTGTTTTTACAAGAATATGTGTGAATATCCTTTGATTGTTTTCACTAAATATCCAATCATATTTAGTTTATTTATATTTGTCACACATAATTATGTCATTGATTTATCCTTAACCAAAGGATACGGCCTTTATGAGAGATTTAATCTCAATTTACATTCCATTGAGACTTCTTTGTTGATATACACCAAATCACTTTTATGTGGTGTATATAATGTTCTTTGACATAGTATATCATGAATCCCTTTATTCTCATGATATTAAAAAGTTTTGATTACCTCAATTATTTGTATTCAAGTGTCTCTTTTGGTTAGAATCTCTAACTAAAATACCATATTTAAATTTTTTAAAGACTTATTCTTCTAAATCTTGCTCATTAATGTCCATGTTTTAAAAATGGTGTTAAGGATTTATTTATATGGACATTAAAGTTTTAGAAATTAAAACTCCTTTTAAAAAGTTTCAATGTGGTATGGGACACTTTGATTCAAAAATCTACTTTTAAATGGCTTCTTGACAAATAGTGTGACTTTTAAATGTTTTCAAGAAAAGGGGGATAATTCTCTCAAATAGTTTTGATGATTATTTTCATTTATGTCAACATCATTCATTATTCTTGATTGAGGTTAATGTGATACAATACAATCTTCCATATTGTATCGAATGAGTCATGTTTGACTGTGGATGCACTGTTTTTATACCATTCATGGTTTGTGGTAAAAGTATTGACATTTCGTATGCTTTTTTTAATACGAATGTTTATGTTATGTTTAAACATGTTCATATGAGGAATGCATTGGACTTAATAAGTGATGGGTGGAGCCCGCAATAGCTCCTCGATGCATCGGTAGGTCTCATGAGACAAACTAGTGTCTTGGCACAAGGCCTTGACAAAATCTTATTTGTAGTCTTGGCACGAGGCCTTGACTAAGTGGTTATGATAGTCTGGCATTATGCATTCCAACATTATGAAAGTGGATATTGATATTGCATGTGATCATTAGACTAGTAGAATATCCATGTGAGTAAGTAAATGGCATTATTTCATTTTACCTTTGCCATTTTATGCTGAAGTTCAAGTTTAAAAGGATTTTGTTTTAGTTATAAATTTCCTTAAGTGTTTATGCTTATTTATGAAAGCTTCTGCTATAATGTTATCCTTAATGAGCATCTGAGCTCACCCCTCTCAATGTTTTATTTTTTCCAGGATTATGAAGAAGTAATTTATGAATGACCTACAGGGATAGTATGAGGGGATATGAAGACAAGATGTTTTTTTTATGATGTAATGTAAAAAATTATGGATGTATCTAGTTATTCCAAGGCTACTAAACTAATCGGTCTTTCGAGACTTGATCTTTATCGTGATCATGCCAATGTTATGTAATAATGCACCGACTCTAGGTAACTAGGGTCGGGGCATTACAGTTGGTATCAGAGGAAGTTTAGTACAAACCTTGGAATCTAGATTTAGATAAACTCTGATTAGAGCACGTAGACCTATGATGAACTTTGAGGATTAGTATAAAAGAACTTCCGAGAATTTTGGTATTGTAGAGATTTTGTGAGTTTTCTGAGCAATACATCCCTGTCTGGATACGAGCAGGTAGAGGCGGCTCTGGCACAGATGTACCTAGGGGTAAAACCCGAAAACACCGCTTTGAGATAGACTCGAACGGGAACTGGTGCACGACAACGGGCCTTGCTGCACTCTTGGTTACGACACTCCTGGGGGATATGATTAGGATAATTTATATTTTCATTACAAACCGATTTAAGTAATATATACATAAGATGAGAGTAAATGACCTTGGTTAATCCTAATATGTTTCAAATTGCGAATATGGTGACATTTTAATCTCTAAATGATTTTACAACTACTATTACTCACACAATGCTTTCTGGTTTTAGTCAATGGCTGGATTCCAAGGAAGTCATAGTGACTTTGAGAATGATGTACAAGGTGGGAACGGTGGTGGAAATGAGCAACAAAATGGAATGTTGATAGGCGTAAAAGATATCGTCTTTATGCCAAATCAGTTTTCCAAAAATATGATCAACAACATATATATTAACCAACTCCCAGACTCAACAAGGAAGAGAAAGGTGATAAATGATAAGATCTCCAGCAATGGAGACCATGGAGAAAAGAAACCTCAATTTTCATCATGTTGGAAATGTGGAATGAGACACCCAGGAAAGTGTCTCAATGGGACAACGAAATTTTTTACGTGCGGGAAGGAAGGACATAAAGTGAAGAATTGCTGAAGAAAAATGAATAGTACTATGGAAGAAGATAAAAATGGTCCCAAGAGTCCATTTACAGTCATTTGCCGTAAATATAGGGGACCTGGCCATTACCCGAGTGAATGTCCTATTCTATAGGATATTTTCATGGTCAAAGAAGAAGATATGTGGAAATAAATGGTTGGAGAAAAACTTAAATAGTATTAGCACTCCTTGTTGATGGGTACTTTGGAATAATTTTCTATTGTATTTGTAACCCTGCAGTTTGCCATGTGAGAATGATATTTGAAGAAGAATTGTCTCTTCTCTTGTGGATATAGGTATAAATAACCATTTGGTTTTATATGATCATTGGGGTTTGAGAAAATTATAAGTTATTATAATTTGGGATAAAAATCCAATGTATGATATAACATTTGTGATTAAATTAGGTTATTTTGAGGAATTTATCTCATTTTGGTAATATTATAAAATATAGTTTTTGAAAAAGGACAACACGTAGACCGTGTGACAACCCGTCGCGTCGGACAAAGCTGTGGGAATCGAACCCACAACCAAAGTGCGATTGGGATTTATCGCCTACCACTAGACTACGTGAAGTCCCTGGTTAATGTGACTATTTTTTTTGTTAAATGATTTTATTGATCAATAATAAGATGATTTTGGTTCTTATGTCTTATCAAATGAATACCCTTGGTATAGGAAAATGATTTGGTGATTAAGTGATAAATGTTATTTTGGAAGATGTTCGCTTTGTTGGAAACACTATATGCCCAAGGAAAATAGAATACAATGGGGTTTCATTTGTAGAGTAATGGTGGATTTTTATCTACATTTTTTATTTTTGATTTATAGTGATTTGGGTTATTTATGGAAATTATTAACCTATAACAGAGAATATGTGATGATGTTAATTACTTTTAAGTATGTGACTTTAAGAGTATTTGATGTCATTTGGAGATACAATGTAACATGGGAGACTACATAATCAAATTCTTCTATGATTTGGGTTTCAATATTAGTTTGGATTATATTAAAGGATTTTGAGGACAATTGGTTATTGAATGGTATCTATTTAATTTTGGGGTATTGTTGGTTTAATTTTAGAAATTAAGATTAGTGCATATTTATCTCAATGAATATCTTTTTGGGGGATCATTAGATCATTCACTAACAATTTTGGTTTTGATTAATCTTCAAAGACAATGTAAATATATGGTTTATCCTGCATGGATCATGTGATTCTATAGAAGTTTATTCTAGCTCTTCCAGTGTGACCAAGTCTTCTTGAATACTCATCGTTTAAAAAAAATTGAGTTAGTGGTGGAAATTTATTAAAGAATGAAAATTTACTTAAAATGTAAGTATATCTCATAATGTTCTTAGTCAATATCATAAATGAATTCCTCTTCCTTATGTAATGTAACTTTAAAAAATAAATGTTGTCTGTTTACTTTCCTACTAGGAGACTAATGGTCGTTTGTCCCAACACAAGTTTGTGGTTTTCTCATTGTTAACTTTCTCCTGATCATGATTTCTATCCCTCTCCATCAAAACTTGACACTTAGTTTATCATTCATATCCATGTTTTCTTACATGGAATCCTATTATGGGTTATCTTGGATGACCCTTATACCTCTCTTTCTTTCTTTTAAAGTGATAGTTTTATTGGCTCTTTTTCCGATGTGGGAATTTCCATTATATTCCCAAGAAAAATTTTAAAAATTGTGAGGACGCAATTTATTGAAGGAGGGGACAATTTAACACCCCAAGTTTCCTCAGTATGTTTCCTTTCGAATAATGCAATGGCGTGCATTGTACACAACTTCGAGATTTTAACACACCATAACCAATCAAACTAGCCGTTATGAATAGTAATACCTACTTTTTGAAATTTTATAAATTCTATCTCTCAAAATGGACTTCAGTTTTGGATTCGTAATATCGAAATTAGCCTAGGGTGAAATTTTGGTACTTTTTGGATAACTTTCATATTTTGATGAATAGTGAAAATTACTAAATTTTAATTAAAAACATCTTTTTTAATCAAAATAATTAATAGTGATAAATTATGAATTTGAGTTGTTTTAAAGTATATTTAGAATATATTTTTACCATTTAATATAATTTTGGTCATTGGACATAATTTTACAATTAAACCGAACATAAACAAGTGTCAATCTTTTGATAGTTGTTATCTCTTAAAAACACGCTTTTTGATTTGACAGTGGGAATTAATTTTAAATTAATTTCTGCCACTTCTGTGTTTTGAATTTAGAAAAATGGATTCCGTATTTGGAATCAGGATGTTCAAATTGTGTAAATAGGTAACTTTTATTTTTAGACATTTTGAATAATTACTGCGGTAAATATTTTATTTACCATGGTTAAGGGTAAATCCGGTAAATAAGGGTTAAAAAATAATATTATAATAATACTAAATTACCCTAAAACGTGTCTTAACCCTATTGGTTGATACATGGTCGACCATGGGCATCTTTGGGTCTATTTTGGGACCCCATGGATCCACTTGTAAGTGATAATGACACTTTATTTTAATTAAGTTAAAATAAATACAAAAATAACACAAGCATATATCCTTTAACAAAACAATTGTTACAGAGGGATATATATGTTGGATTTTAGATTATAAATATTCCATAGAAAGATAAAACTATTTCCTACATAATTATATTTTATTTATAATTTTTAGACATTAAATAATTTAATTTATTTATGAGACAATGATGATGCAGTAATTACTATAATAGTGAAAAATCAAAATAATTGATGTTAAAAATACCCAAATAAATATAATATGAAACTTTTAATGAATTAAAATAATTTTATAGGATAATATGTTATATTATTATTTATTTAATTGACTTTTTTCGAAGTAATCAATATGTTATGAGTTTCACAAAAATCAACTATTGAATAGTGTCAAAATTGACATAATAGAGTTTTTAAAACAAATATTATATTATTAATTGATATTAAATTCCAAAAAATCTATGGTTCGGCCAAGAGACTTATATCATGATAGGTGTATCATTAATGGACCACTTGGGGGTCTCTTGTATGTATATGGTAAGTTTATTAACCATATAATATAAAAATACAAAGAGACATTGTAAAACTGAAACTAATTAACTTAGAGTTAATACTTAAAGATAAGGTTAATATAAGTACCCAAACCTGTATAAATTCTATTGGTTGAGTTGATTTCGACCCATCCCCACCTTAACCTTTGAATAGTAAACTTTGGAGCCATTGTAAACCGAATATTAATTTATTATAAACTAATATCTCTAGCTTTTCCAAAGGTGCCCCTCACCCCTCTTATAAAAGGGCACTCCTCCTTCTCATTTCATCACACCTTCAAAGCCCTTTGGTTCGTCCAAACCATGCCCAAATACAATCTCAACTTCCCTCACTACAACCTAGAGGCCTCAGTTTGATCAGAAAGCCAACCTAAGGAGCCCTTTTGATCAAATCAAAAGGAAGAACCCGAAGAAGAAGTAATGTTTTCACCACCCCTTTTCAAGTTCCTTTCTTCTTCCACTTCCTCTTTCTTTGTTATTTCCATTATAAAATAACAACTCCAGTATCATATATATACTGTGATGTTATTATAAATATGGTACAACCATATTCAGTATTCTATCCATCCTTTGAATAACATGTCACCATACGTGCGTACGTACGGCTTACCATCTCCACGTCGTGGTGTAATTATTATTCAATATATTATTATTTTGGATGGGTATAATAATGATGTGTAACTCATGTAAATAATAAATATAACATGATAATGATTCTGTATATATGATATAAAATCCAATTATATATTATTTTAATATCAAAAGAATGATATTGTCGCTCGTGCGTATGTACGGACTACCGTCTCCACGAACGCGATGAGATTCATTGTCCATCATATCCATTCAAGTATAATTATCATTTTATGATTTAAAAATAGTATCTAAGGACTTGATATCATTCTGGATATGAATAATATACATCCCATTAATAACGAATATGGCTCACATAACAAAGAATATAAAGTAAAATGAACCCGTTAACACCCGAAATGACGATAATTCTAAGATATTATTAACAAATCAATGTTAAAAGATCATACATGATATCATATTAAAGTAAATTATTCTTGTATAATTAAATAACAATTATTTCACCATTATACAGGAGGTAAACCTACCATCGACCAAGGAAAAAGTACAAAGTAAGGGATTTTCTTATCTCACATTCAATTCCGTGAGATTTCCATTTTTTCGCCACTAAATTATTGAAAGTGGTGTATTGTGTACTGCCATTTGATATATATTCATGATTCTATTAATATTCATGTTATTCTGTAAATCATTTTGTGGTTATTAACTTTTGTCCATACGACTCAGTTTATTAACGTGGTAAGGGGTTTCTTATCTCACTTTTAATTTCGTGAGATTTCCATTGATCACCACTTAATTATTGCATGTGGTGTATGTGTACTGCCCATGATTGTATTCATTGTGTAATATACTTTAATTTATGGGTATTTACATCATCATGGTATGATACTTCTTTCATGGGTGTATGTGTCGTATGTTACCTAATCGGTAAGGGAATTTGAGATTTCAATTCCCACTCATTTCGCTTTACGCATATTTCATTGATTATATTACTCCATGATTATGTGTGGAATCACTATTCATTTTATTATGTCATAATTTCCACTCCCCTTCCTGTGGATATAAGTTTGATACACATAATCACTCATTGTTAATTCTCAAGTCATTGATATGAATTTGATAAGAGTAATTTTAACTCATTCACCATTTGTTAAGTTAAACATCCAATTCGTTGGTGTTGTTTTTACAAGAATATGTGTGAATATCCTTTGATTGTTTTACACTGAATATCCAATCATATTTAGTGTATTTATATTTGTCACACATAATTATGTCGTTGATTTATCCTTAACCTAAGGATACAGCCTTTATGAGAGATTTCATCTCAATTTACATTTCATTGAGACTTCTTTGTTGATATACACCAAATCACTTTTATGTGGTGTATATAATGTACATTGACATAGTATATCATGAATCCCTTTATTCTCATGATATTACAAAGTTTTGATTACCTCAATTATTTGTATTCAAGTGTCTCTTTTGGTTAGAATCTCTAACTAAAATACTATTTTTAAATGTTTTAAAGACTTATTCTTCTAAATCTTGCTCATTAATGTCCATGTTTTAAAAATGGTTTTAAGGATTTATTTATATGGACATTAAGGTTTTAGAAATTAAAACTCCTTTTAAAAAGTTTCAAAGTGGTATGGGACACTTTGATTCAAAAAACTACTTTTAAATGGCTTCTTGACAAATAGTGTGACTTTTAAATGTTTTCAAGAAAAGGGGGATAATTATCTAAAATAGTTTTGATGATTATTTTCATTTATGTCAACATCATTCATTATTCTTGATTGAGGTTAATGTGATACAATACAATCTTCCATATTATATCGAATGAGACATGTTTGACTGTGGATGCGCTGTTTTTATACCATTCATGGTTTGTGGTAAAAGTATTGACATTTCGTATGCTAGTTTTAATACGAATGTTTATGTTATGTTTAAACATGTTCATATGAGGAATTCATTGGACTTAATAAGTGACGGGTGGAGCCCGCTATAGCTCCTCGATGCATCGGTAGGTCTCATGAGACAAACTAGTGTCTTGGCACAAGGCCTTGACAAAATCTTATTTGTAGTCTTGGCACGAGGCCTTGGCTAAGTGGTTATGATAGTCTGGAATTATGCATTCCAACATTATGAAAGTGGATATTGATATTGCATGTGATCATTCGACTAGTAGAATATCCATGTGAGTAAGTAAATGGCATTATTTCATTTTACCTTTTCCATTTTATGCTGAAGTTCAAGTTTAAAAGGCTTTTGTTTTAGTTATAAATTGCCTTAAGTGTTTATGCTTATTTATGAAAGCTTTTGCTATAATGTTATCCATACTGAGCATCTGAGCTCATCCCTCTCAATGTTTTATTTTTCCCAGGATTATGAAGAAGTAATTTATGAATGACCTGCAGGGATAGTATGAGGGGATATGAAGACAATTTGTTTTTTTATGATGTAATGTAAAAAATTATGGATGTATCTAGTTATTCCAAGGATACTAAACTAATCGGTCTTTCGAGACTTGATCTTTCTCGTGATCATGCCAATGTTATGTAATAATGCACGGACTCTAGGTAACTAGGGTCGGGGCGTTACAACAGTATATTCCATAAATATAATAGGAGAAACCTTAACATTTACCTCCATCATGTAACCCAATGTATTAGAGAGATATCTCAGGCTCACCATCCCTTTTTTTATAACGTAACCACCAGTATACGTATACAATACCCAAAAACCATAACATAATCATAAAACATAAATCAAGCCTAAAGGAAAGATAAAATTTATTGATGGAAATCAAATTATATCACTTAAAAATATTGACATAATCAATGTGTTAACAAAACCATTTTAAATACCAAAATACATGAAAAGGGTATATGGTATATTTTTCTTTTTAAAAACATTATAACTTGTTAAGGAAGCCAAATATGAAAAAAATTTGCGGCGGACGAAAGGTTGTTGTCATCACGTACGTTAAAAAGAAACATTCCATTATTCATTTAGTAAATCACTTCATAAAAAATATTTATTTTGAAAGGCATTTAATTAAATTAAATGAAAAAGTATATAATTATACACCATTTAGAATAAGGTCGTGTATAAACCAAAATATGCCTCAATGAAAGGAGATTGAGACAAAGTCCCTTACAAAGATCATGTCATTTGATTAAGGATAAATAAATGACATAAATATGTGTGAAAATTATAAATACACCCAATATATTTTGATATTTAGTTTAAAACAATAATTGGTCATCCCCACATATTCTTTTAAAAATGATACCAAATACATGGAAATTTAACTTAATGAATGAAGATTCGGTTATGATTTCCGTTACAATATTCATGTGAATGACATAAGAATTTATCAATGCTCTTATTATGTATATTAGTAGCCCATAAAAAAGGAATGTTAATATTAAAACATAAATAAATATATATTGAATCAGAACATAATCTTTGAATAATATAGTCAACAAAGTACGTGTAAAACCTAATGAGTGGAAATTGAGCTTGGAAATTTTATTACCTTGAGTCCAAATCATCACCTATGTTCCTTGTTCTTTAGGAATAATAAACAAAAGCGAATTTTTATTTGATCAAGAACATTTTTTTGGATTAATATTCATTTTATATTTCTTAATACATTGTTATAACAAGCAAATAATTATTCATGTGCAAATCGGTCGTTCTGTTGTTATTCAGTACTTCAGTCAAAAATGTGTATGTTTTGATGTAAATTATCCTTGTAGTAAAATATAAATAATAATCATATTGATATTCATGATTTAAATATAATATATATCCAGTATATATGTATTTATAATAGTCCCTAACATTTAGATATAATAAATGAAATGCACTGTTCAGGTAGACGGTAGGTTGTCCGTACGCATGAATGCTACTTTAATTTCTATTTCCTATTAAAATAATGAAAAATAAATGATACATAGGTATATTATAATGTAAGAATAATATATATGTTATCTATGCTACAAAATTTCATTAATTATATCCTTTAATCATTCCATGTATGTCATGAATGAGTCATATTACTTTTAGGGGGTGGTAGTCTGCACTTCCTAAATTGAAATTATCACATTTGAACGTTATATAATTCATAAAGAATGATTTAATTAAAAATTATGAATAATAGAGAAATATTAATATAATATATATCAAATATAAATAAATTTCCATCATAATATATTCTATGAGAGGTGTTAGGATAAAAATGAAAAATCATTTTTTTGTGAGGTATTAGTTCACCGTACAGAGAAACGGGATGTTCGTATCCACTAGATGGAGGTGTGTGTATGTTTAGTTCGAATAATTATCATAAAAAAATTCTAGTATATTTAATATACCAGTGATGTTATGTAATATTATAATAAAAGAACACATTGAATGAAGAAGAAAAATAAAAATAACAGAACTTGAGGGAAGACATTACCTCAAAATTGTGTAACTTCTTTTGATTTGAGCCAAAAGGATTTAATGAATTTGCTTCCACCAATGTTATTGATTCTAGGAGGAAGGTTAAGATTTTGGGAGATTATTTGAGAATAATTTGGATGATTCAATGGGATTTAGAGGTTTGAGTAAGTGGGTATAGGTGGTGGCCTTTTATAAGGGGGAGGAGGGGCACTTTAGGAAAGCCTTAAAATATTGTTTTATTAATAATTGATTTTTTGTTTTCTTATGGGGAAAACACATTATTTTACAAGATCATATTTATTTGGATTGTATCCCCATAATAAAATTAAATTTATAAAAAAATTGAATATTTTTTGTTAACCCTTATATTTTTTGTTTAACTGTTTTTAATCTTACCATGATATTTTATTATTTACACTTTATGGGCTAATTTAATTACCATAACATAGAAAGAATCCATAAGAGTTACATTAATACACTATCTAGAAATAACATGAAAATTTGGATGAATCATATATTTTTAGGTATTTTAAATCATTTAATAAACTATTTTGCATTTTAAGTTACGAAAAATGTCAATTTTGACACTATTTATACTAAATTTTTCAAAAATTCATACCATTATTACATCAAAAAAAATGCATCAATTTTAACATGTCATAGTAATCCATAGAATTTTAGGACAACCAAAATTAATTCATATACTATTTATTTTAATATTTATAATAACATATATTTTATATTTCTCCAAATAAAATTATTACTATATCATTGTTCTGTAAATATTTATTGTAATTATTTAACATATAAAATTACAAACAAATTCCCATTATGTACATAATTTGATTATATCTCTGTAGAATATTTATTTTCGATGCTTCATTAGTTTTATCTCTACATTAAAATTATTATACTTATAAGAGATAATAGAGTGATATGTTGTCACTCTCTTCTATTTTAATTGTAATTACATCACTTTAATTGAGAAAAGTCCATTAAATGATCCATTTACAACCCTTTGGTGATATGTGTCAAAATTTATTCATCGGATATGAATTTTTTAGATGTTATGGTAATTTTAATATCCTTATCATATTGTTGGTTACCCAAATTTACATGATTTAACTTTAACTGTGGTAAATAA
The DNA here is from genome assembly GCA_963277665.1 of Viscum album. Taxonomy (NCBI): domain Eukaryota; kingdom Viridiplantae; phylum Streptophyta; class Magnoliopsida; order Santalales; family Viscaceae; genus Viscum; species Viscum album. Next base: position 1,627,543,094 of record OY728146.1, on the reverse strand, counting down.
CAATTACCAAAAATACTATTCATAAAGTCAAAAAATAAACGTTACCAATTTTAACAATTTGGAACCTCTAATTCCAAATATTGGATCCATTTTTTTAAATTTAAAACAAATATGTTTCAGTAATTAATATAAAATTTATTCCGATTTTAAAAAACTAAAAATGGGTTTTTTAAAAGTAATAACCATCGAATTATTGACGTGCATTTATTTATAATTTTAATTTAAAATTTATTCCAATGGCCAAAATTAGATTAAATTATAAAAAATATGTCCAATTACATTTTAAAACATATGATGAAGATAATCTAACTTTATTAATAAATTATATTAAAAGGTTATTTTGAAATAAAATGCGGTGTATTTTATTATTCATAAAAAATGAACATTATTTGAAAATTACAAAAAAAATTTCCCAAGATAATTTTGTTGTCCCATATCTATAGAATATGTTTATTATTTCCAATATAACATATAAATGTGAAAAAAACTATATTTAAATAGTTTTCCCCATCAAATGATAGTAAAACTACCTTTCAAAAATATTAGATAATATTATGCTTAAAATTGGACACAAGCTCATTTTAAGGATATAATATTAATTAGATAAATGTAAAAAAAAATTAAAATTTAAAAATCATAAAATAGTTAATTTTTTTCATTCATGGAAATATAATGGTTAGGCATTAAATGTAAGAGCCCAGACCTTTTTTTCAGGTATGTTTTCTCTTTTTCTGGTGTTTTTGAGAAAAGAGGAGTTTCTGGAAATTTTTGAAGTACACGCCGTGTACTTTATGAGTACACACCGTGTACTCCCTTTCCACACGAGGCCATGAGCTGCCTGTGTCTGGGCCACACACACGGCCATGTAGGGGTGATGTGGAGCCTGCTTAAAGCAGTGTACGGAAAAGCCTAGTACATTCTGTGTACTCCAAAAGTACATGTCGTGTACTTTTTTATTCATTAAACACACCGAGGTCGCGTCTGATGGACATAATCATCTTCTTTTAGGTTCTGTTTTTCTGGGAGAAACCTTACGACTGCAGATCTTCTCTGATCCCCCGATCCTCCATCTGTTCTCTGAATCAACCGTCGTTGATTGCATTAGAACTGAAGTGGTATGCTCTTCCTTTTTCTAGAGAATCATTTTCCAATTTCTCTTCTTTTGCATGTTAGCCTGGTTTGAACGTTTTTTTTTCATTTTTTAGATCAAAAACATTCTAAGGGGATTAATACCTCATGGTTCATGTAAATTGATCTCCTAGCATCATGGAAGGAGGTTTGTGATTTTCCGTTCAATGTAATTGAGCATTAGGTGAAAATTCCACCAATACCACTGAATGGAGTATTGCGTGTTTATTGTTTTCCCCTTTTGTTTCCATGCCTTGATTGTATGCTTGTGTAAAAGTAATTTTGTTATGTATAAGGATAATTTCTATTCTTGGATGTTTTTCCTAGGCTTGTTCTATTTAGAACCTTTTGTTCTTGTCAGTCTATTGGTCATTATACCTTTTTTCCATGACTTAGGATCTTAGGATGCAGTGATGTTCCATTAAATAATTGTTATGTCATAGACTGGTTATCCAAGTAGCTCTGTCAGTTTACTTTGGCCTTATAGGATTATTATGCACTGAATGGCACGAGGTCGTGACAACCTGGTGCTATAGACTATAAGGGGATAGACCGAGTGGGCTTCCTCAGAGATTCTAGGACATTATAGACTTTAGGGGATAGACCGAGTGAGATTCCTCAGAGTGTCTTGAGATTTATAGACTATAGGAGGATAGACCGAGTGAGCTTCCTCAGGGTTTCTTTTTTTATTGAATTTCCATAAACCATTCTAGGCTATATGAGAAATTGTCCAAGTGAGCTTCCTCAGAGAGTATGTGCTAGACCTGAGGCTATAAGAGGAATTGATAGACTAATATTCCTCAGAGAGTCTCTAGAACTTGGGAAAATAAGGGGAATTTAACATGTGATCTTCCTCAGAGAGTCCCTGACTACGTTATACAATAAAGGAAATTTACTGAGTGTGCTTCCATAGAGAGTCTTATAATTTAGTATGACCAAACCAGAGGGCTTAGGCTGAGTGTACTGCCTAGAGGGTTGTTGGTACTTCTTGGATAGGACAAGAGGGGATAGCTGTGAGTACATCCTAGAGGGTTCCCTATTTGTGGTTAGTTATTTGCTTCACTGTTTCTTGTTTTATCTACGGGTTGTTTACTGCTGTGTATTATCCTATTTACATCTTACTGATTGCTATTTATTGTACTTTACCTCCCATATACTCACTGGCTGGTAGGCATAGATATTCGAATGGCTTCCTACTGGGATTTAGTCTCACACCCTGTTTGCTTCATGCTTTTGGGCCCATACAAATTATATTGTTGCGGGTATAGATAAGGGCATGCACCATTCTACTTTAGGAACTTGACTTTCATGGGAGCAGGAGAGCATGGGACCAAACCAAGGCTTGCGATGCAGATGATTTGCTTATCTATTTTCTTTTTTACATTTGTTTTTTACTATATTAATCATTGTGACTTATTTGGCTTCTTTCCTAGACATATGTATCATGAATCATTTCATATATATGTTCTCGAGTTGATTATTGTTTTAGTCTTCCACTATTTACAATTTTTGGATATCTAATGCTTCCGATATTGTTTGTATTTTTTATTTCAATTGTTTACTTTTTCAATGAGGGCATAGTTTCCCAACCATCACACCCAAGGCCCTTGCTATAGTCGGCTACCTCTGGCATTTGAGGAAATGCGCTTGAGCCCATGTGACTGATCGGGTACGGGGCACCTCTGGGTGGCTTCTGGAACTAGGTAATTACAAAGTGGTATCAAAGGAATTATTTTCTCTTGACTTACTGTTTGGAGCCTATAACCAGGGATAGGACGGAATAGGTACTTGGTAATAAGTTGTGCTCGGGAGTTGCTAACCCATGTACAGGGAAAATCCAATCTACCTCATTTATTGCAATTTCTTTTGGTGTTTCTATTTTTAGAGTTGATTTGATTTCACCTTGAGTGACTCACATGATGTGTGTTGTTACTGTTGATATTATTGAGGTTTTATTTCTATTTCAACCTGATGAGATGAGGGTATTCCATCTCTTGCATCATATAGGAACTTTCTAGAATTCACATGTCATTAATTTTTTCCATGCCATCTAGGATGCATTAATGATTGCATTTTGTTGTGATAGACGATGTGTAAATTTTGCATGTTGTTGTGATAATTTCCTTGATAGAAATACCTACTGTTTTATAGGGTATTGTTTGTGTATAGATTTAGTGAAATGAATGCCAAATTTCGATTCTTGAGGTGTTATGGGCCCACATGAATCGAAACATGGTAGATCATTGACCTGTTTCCCTTGTATATGATATGTAGGAGATTCCAATATTTGATTCGTGGGGAGTATGGGCCCTCACGGATTCTAAATTGGCACATTCATGCTTGTTTTCTATGTTTTCTAGGCTCTGGAGCAGTTTCTGAGGCTACTGCCCGAAAAACCCAGAATGCACGATGTGTACTTTATGAATACACATCGTGTAGTTTTTAAACCATGTCACTAACTGTGTTGGCAAAAACACAAGGTTGTGAAAAATCTTCAGGAACATGCATTATACGGTACATACACGCCATTTTGTAGAGACCCTGTGTGTACCCTTGTGATTAAAGACACCGATGGATGAAACTTTGACTATGCACGTCATGTCCTGTTTCCACATGTTGTGTCTTGTAACCTAAGTACCCGTCCATGTCACAAAAAACACAGGTTGGGGAAATCCTTCAAGTACACATCGTGTCCCCATTGAGCATTTCGTGTAGAGTGAACCGTGTAGCAGGTCATGTAGCTAACAACATGGGTCATTGAAACCTTTTATAGTACATGTCATGTGGTGGTCATACACGCCATGTATTCTAGGATTAAGAAGACCGTGTGGGTTAGTCGTGTAAGGAGACTTGGATAGGGGAATAGAGTTAAAGAACATGCTACGTGTGGGGAAAACAAGCTGTGTGGTTTAGGCGTTACACGCCCATGTGAATGACTTAAAAAACACACCATGTAGTTTTTATACACGTTGTGTAGTCATGTTTCGTAAAACATGAATGTTTCGTTAACCTGTTCCCCTTTTATACGCTTGTGTTCTCAGTCTTTGATAATCTTGATCTAAGGTGTGCACTTGACCTTGGAGATTCATGCCACTGAGACTTACTCATGTTGTGCCAGTCTTGGCACCAACTGTCATTCCAGACACAAGTGATGATTCACAATTCCGATAATTTTTTATTAGGTCCAGGCAGACCTTCCGAGGAGATCAGAGTAGGTAGAATTTATCTTCGGGTAGCCAGGTAGTATGCTACCAATGAGGAAGGAGCAGCCATACTTGGCCTCAGTGCCAGAGAGACCTGATGAGGTGCTGATCTTGTGGCAAGATGGGTTATCATCAGCATTTCTGTCAGTTATTCTCTCCTACAGCTAGTGGTAGGGGTTGTTCTATGACCCGGAATTTAGGATATGCATCGCCAGTTTCTCGCCAGTCTAGGAACTACAGTTTTTCTGGCCGTTGGAGCTGAGGTGGAGGTTGTGGTCGTGGTGGTCAGTCAACAGGCTACCAGCAACAATAGAGTGGATCAGCTCAGAGTGGCTAGGAAGGGTCACAAGGCTGCCTTACAGGCCAGACTTTTTCAGTGGATTAGAGCCATCAAGAGAAGGATCCAGGACCCTCTATAGTTCAAGGTACGATCTTAGTATCCTCATTTTTATCTTCAACTCTTTTCGATACTGGTGCTACGCATAGTTTTATCTCCATTGTTGTTTTGTAGAGCCTTGGGATCGTCATCATTTCATTTTCCGATACATTGACTCTAGACACACCGTTGGGGACTAGAGAGGTTAGTGTATATCTATGTAGAGAGTACCATCTTGAGGATTCATGGTGTCACTTTTTATGGGACCTCTATTTCCTAGAGATGACGAGCTATGATTTCATTCTCGGAATGGACTGGCTAGTTCCCTTCCAGGTAGTTGTCGTCTATTATCACAGGAGAGTGAGTTTCATATTAGTATTGGATGGATCATTTCTTCAAAGAGGTGAATGGGATGTCCAGGCAAGCAGACCGGGTCCAGGGCATCTTGGGTTGGGAGGAGTTACAGCCCAGATCACTAGTCTTTATCTGGATGACCAGGGGACGTCACAGTTAGATTTTCCTCTAGTGGTGAATCATTTCTGAGATGTCTCTCTATAATAATTTTCAGGTTTTCCTCTGAAGAGTGAGGTAGACTTCTCGATTGAGCTCGTTCCCGGAGCGGCACCGGTGTCCAATCATCCTTATAGGATGGCTACACCTGAGTTTCAAGAGCTCAAGAAGCAGTTGGAGGAGTTATACAAGAAGGGTTTCATCCGACCCATTACTTCTCCATCAGGTTCTCATGTCCTCTTTATGAAGAAGTAATATGGTACCCTCAGGCTTTGTGTGGACCATCAGAAGTTGAACTAGCTGACGGTCAAGAACCGATATCCTTTGTTGAGGATCAATGATCTCTTTGATCAACTTTGAGGATCCCGGGTGTTCTCGAATATTGACTTGAGATCCAGTTATCATCATTTGGGTGTTATACCATACAATATACCTCTTACAGCTTTCTGTAGTTGGTATGGTCTATACGAGTATATGGTTATTTTGTTCAGTCTCACGTACGCGCAAGCAGTTTTCATGGCACTGATGAGCCGAGTGTTCCGTCAAAACATAGATTACTTCGTGTTTGTTTTCATGGATGATATCTTGGTGTACTCTCACACTCGACACGACCATGCTACCCAGCATGAGATCATTTTTAGTACACATAAATAGCATCAGTTATATGCTAATCTCTCAAAATTCCACTTTTGGGTGGACCAGATTCAGTTTTTTGGGGTCGTGTTATCTCATAGGGATAAGTATCAGTAGACCTAGAGAAATTGAGAGCTATAGTTTCTTGGGAGAATATGAAGAAAATCTTTGAGGTGCAGAGTTTTCTTGGGTTGGATGGATACTATAGACATTTCATACAAGCCTTTTCAGGTCTAGCAGCACCACTGACAGTTTTGACCAAGAAAGGGGAAAAGTTCTTATGGTCTGATTCTTGGGAGTCAGCCTTTCAAGAGAGGAAATGGAGGTTGACTTCAGCACTGATACTAGTCTTTCCAGAGCCAGGAAAGAGCTATACTATTTACTACGATACTTCAGGTATCAGGTTGGGAGTTGTTCTTATATATGGAGATGGATTCATTGCTTACGGTTCTCAGAAGTTAAGGCCACATGAGAGGAATTACCGAATACACGATCTGGAGTTGGCAGCTGTTTTTCATGCTCTGTGTTGTTGGATACATTATATTTTGTGAGGGAACTTTTTTGTGTTTACCGAAAAGAAGATTCTCAAGTAAATCTTCACTCAGCATGACCTAAACTTGAGACAGTGAGGGTGGGTTGAGTACCTTCAGTATTTTGACATTGATTGTGCCTACATTCCTGGGAAGGGCAATGTTGTGGTTGATGAACTGAGTAGAAGGACTCAGATGTAGGCAGTTCAGGAGGCCAGTAGTGAGTGGAAGCTTATGGCTCTGTTCTCTATGATGCATTTGGAGGTTCATGACAGTCAGGGGAAGAGGTTTCTTTGTTCTGTAGTTGTTACCTATACTCTTTTTAATCAGGTACGAATGAATCAACTATCAGATTCTGAAGATCTAGTCCTATGGGAAAGCATGTCATGAAAGGACCCTATTCATGGGTGGACCATAGATGAGGATGAGATATTTCATTTCCCTAGAAGCGTATGGGTGCCAGCTGACATACGCAAGAAGTTGATACGGGACATTCATTCCTCAGTTTGGGCAGCTCATCCTGGCATCACCAAGATGTATTGTGATCTACACTGTCAGTATTGGTGGCCAGGTATGAAGAGGGATGTTGCAGGTTTCTTCATGAGGTGTTCCACTTGTAAGTAGGTGAATGGAAGAGAATGAGCGACTAGAAGGTCTTTTAGAGTAGTTACCCATTCTCGAGTGGAAGTGTAATGTCATCTAGATGGACTTCATGACCATTTTTTTAGGTCTCCTCGAGGGAACGATGTAGTATGGGTTGTCATTGACAGACTCATGAAGGTTTTTCTCTTCATTCTGATCAAGGAGACCTTAAGTGTTGAGGATCTGGGGCGGTTTTACATCCGAGATATTATACGTATGCATGGAGTTCCACACTCCATTGTTTCAGACAGGGATGCACTTTTTACTTCTCGGTTCTGGCAGGGGCTTAAGAAGGCTTTGGGTTCACAGGTACTTTTGAGTACAGCATACCATCCCCAGACAGATGACCAGTCCGAGTGTATAATTAAGGTGTCTGAGGACATGCTCCGAACAAGAATTCTAGATTTTGGAGCTTCTTGGGAGAATCATATACCTCTTGTAGAGTTTTCCTACAACAATAGTTTTCGGGTGACTATTCAGATGGAACCTTACGACGCTTTGTACGGTAGGCCATGCCAATCACCATTATGCTGGCTCGAGGTAGGAGAGGCAGCATTGTTGGGACCTCTTCCTATTCAGGAGACATAAGAGTAGGTGGAGTTGATTCGGTAGAGGATGGTTACAGCATAGTCTCAACAGAAGTCTTTTGCTGATCAGCGGAGATGAACTCTGGAGTTCGAGGTTGGGGATCAGGTTTTCCTGCGTGTCGCACCAAGGTTGGGACACAACTGGACTCAATGGTAGGGTAATCCTTCACTGAGGTATGTAGGGCCATTTTAGGTGTTGGAGAGAGTTGGGGTAGTTTCCTATTAGTTTCAGTGACCTCAGAGGTACCAGGCGATGCATGACAACATCCATGTTTCTCAACTCTAGCATTACTTTTCATACCCGTCTCATGTCTTTCAACCTAAAGAGACTAATATTAAAATGGATATATCATTTGATGAGTATCCTATTTGGATTTTCAGTTGCAGTACAAAGGTTCTCCTTGGCTAGTCTGTTCCTTTGTTATGGGGGCTATGGAAGCACGAGCGAGTACAGGACGAGACTTGGGAGAGGGAGGCCAATGTACGATCGCAGTGACCGGAGCTGTTTGGGGTTTCATCCTCTATGCTTCTATAGTGAAATTCGAGGACAAATTTCATTAAGGGGGGATGTTTTTAAGAACCTGGACCTTCTATTCAGGTATGTTTCTCTTTTTCGAGAGTTTTTGAGAAAAGAGGAGTTTCTGGAAATTTTGATGTACAGGTTGTGTACTTTATGAGTACACGCCGTGTACTCCCTTACCGCACGAGGTCGTGTGCTGGTTGTGTCCGGGCCACACAAATGGCCATTTAGGGGTGATGTGGAGGCCGCTTAAATAGTAGTTTGGAAAAGCCTAGTACACTCTATATACTCTAAAAGTATGTGTTGTGTACTTTGTTTTTTTCATTAGTCACATCGTGGTCGCTTATGACGGACAAAATCATCTTCTTTTAGGTTTCGCTCATCCGGGAGGAACCGTACAGCCACGGATCTTCTCGGAGCCCCTGAGCCTCCATCTGTTCTTCGAATCAACTATCATCAATTGCGTTGGAACTACAACGGTAAGCTCTTCCTTCTTCTAGAGCATCATTTTCCAATTTGTACTCCTTTTCATGTTATCGTGTGTTGAATGATTTGTGTGTTTTTTGTAGGTCTATGAAGTTATAAGGATATTCAAACCTCATGGTTCAAGTTAATCGATATCCGACCATCATAGTATTTGGTGTGTGCCTTTTAGTTCATTGTCCTGGAGTATTATGTGAAAATTCAACGAATACCCTTGAATGGGGTATTGCATGTTTACTGTTTTTCACATGTTGTTTTCCTACCTTGCTTGGATTCTTGTGTAGAAGTAATTTGGTTATGTATAAGGATAATTTCTATGCTTGGATGTTTTTCCCATTCTTGTTCTATTTACGTCCTTTTGGTCTTGTCAGCCTATTGGCCGTTATTCCTATTTTCCATGCCTTGTGACCGTAGGATGGAGTGTTGTTCCCTATCATGCTTGTTATGTTGTAGATTGGTTAGCCAAGTAGCTCTGTATGTTTACATTGGCCTTATATCATTATTATGCACAGACTAGCAGGGGGCCGTGAGAATCTGGTGTTATAGACTATAAGGGGGTAGACCGAGTGAGCTTCTTCAGAGTGTCTTGGACATCATAAACTATAGGGGATAGACCGAGTGAGCTTCCCAGAGAGTCTTGGATATTATAAACTACATAAGGAAAGACCTAGTGAGCTTCCTCAGAGATTATTGGGCTTTATAGACTACAAGAGGATAGACCAAGTGAGCTTCCTCATGTAGTCTTTATTTTGTTTGAATTTCCTTCAACCATTCCTGGCTATAGGAGGAATTGACCGAGTGAGCTCTCCCAGAGATGTTGTGATATACCTGAGGCTATAAGTGGAATTGACAGAGTGATATATCTCAGAGAGTCTTTAGACCTTGGGTCTATAAGGGGAATTTTCTGTGTGTTCTTCCTCAGAGAGTCCCTTATTACCTTAGACTATAAGGGGAATTGACTGAGTGTCCTTCCTCAGAGAGTCTTATAATTTCATATGACCAAACCAGAGGGGTTAGGCTGAGTTTACTACCTAGAGGGTTGTTTATAATTCGTGGATAGGACCAGAGAGGATAGATGTGAGTACTTCCTAGAAGTTTTCCTATTTTTGGTTAGTTGTTTGCATCACTGTTGCTGGTTTGATCTACGGGCTGATTACTGCTGTGTATTATCATGTTTACTACAAACTAATTGTTGTTTACTGTACATTACCTTCCATATACTCACTGACTGTTAGTCATAGATATTTGGGTGGTTTCCTAATGAGATTTAGTCTCACACCCTATTTGGTTCATACTTTTTGGCGCAAACAGATTATATTGTTGCAGGTATAGATAAGGAAAAAACACCCTTTTACTTTAGGTACTTTACTTGCATTGGAGTTGGAGAGCGTGGGACCAAGACGAGGACTGTGATGTTGAGGATTTGCTTATCTATTTTCTTTTGTACTTTGGATTAGTACTGTATTCAACGTTGTGACATGTTTGGATGCTTACCTAGACATATGTATCATGCATCATTTCAAATATATATGTTCTCCAATTGTATATTTTTTTAGTCTTCCACTATTTACTATTGTTGGATATCTACTTCGTACACTATTGTATGTATTGTTTATTTCTACTATGTACTCTGCCAATGAGGGAATAGTTTCCCCATCATCACACCCAAGGCCCTCACTACTAGTCAGTAGCCTTTGGTGTTCGGGGAAATGCACTTGAGGCCATGTGACCAACTGTGTATGGGGAACCTCTGGGTGGCACCCGGAACTGGGATGTTACATTAACTACTATTCAAAATAATAAAAATATTATTGTATTATTTTTTAGTATAACTCAATGTTGTGTGAAAAGTAAGATTTCAGAGAAACCTATTATTCTGTGTTAGGGATGTTTTCAAAAAACATGTCTTCTTTAATTTATAATTAATATCTTATTCATAAATATGAATATATTGAAAAAAATATATTATTATATAAACATCTAGCTCGTTACATTATTCCCCATTTTGGAAATTGTGACCACTCAATTTTAAAATTGTTCTCGAAAACATCATTGAAAATCCTACATTGAAAAAAGATTCAATAAAACTATCACCATAAAATAATGAAATAGAAGTAAAAAGGTCACTTGTGATAACACATTCTATGATTCCATGTAGGAAACATGGATATAGAAGAATAAATAACCATATTGTTTTGATGAAGAGTGATAGAAAACCTGATCAGAACAATGTTAACAACTAGAAAAATATACATTTGATATCTATATATTCTTAACTTGTGGGTGATAAGAATTTTTGTATGAGTACGATGGTGAAATATATATTTTTTTAATTTACTATTATTTTATAGTTTATTAAAATTATTTATGACCATATATTACCTAGATATAGATTTTTATTATGGGTTATGTTTATCTAGGTCAAGATTATGGGTGAGATTAATTTAAAACTATGTGGCATTAGGTAAATGGATGGGATTAACTACCTAGGTTTTTCCAAGGTGGTTATTGGAATTTACCATGTATGGTATTAAATTCTTAACTATGATTGTAAGAGTGATATGGAAATTATATCCATTGTTTCGTACATGATTTAACTATTCTTTCTAGGTGTTTTCTATAAATCTTATGATTTTTTAGGTAATATAATGATCATAAGTTTCAAGGGATTTTTTTAATACTTCTTATGGGTGAATTGTACAACTTTGTGGAAAACATTAAACTAATTTTTATGATTTCAATGAATTATTAATTATTTTCATATTTCCTTTCTCTATTTCTTATGAATGGTTCCAAAAAAATATTTGGGTAGAGATATTGATATCATGTGGAAGAAAATGTTTATTTTCTGGTTAATTTTTTTTACGGAGGAATTCTTTTCTGTATTCATGGAATAACATGTTAATTTTTTATTTTTAAATGTCCCTTACTAATTTTTTTGTTCTCATCCCATGTCTTCAATTGTTTTCAAATAGTATAAATAGGAGTAGGGACAGGGATGTGGTCAAGACAAAAAAATTTGATTATATTTAAAGAAATGAAAACATTATATATATTAATAGTTTTTTATTATCTGAAACATTTATTTTGAATAGAAGTTTCCAACATGTGATGTAGTTATGTATATAAGGATGATAAACTAATTATGTAAAACAATAAAACTAAAAGATATCTAGTATGTATGATTTTTTAATGAATCTATTTTACATTTTGGTTATAGATAGTTCATTATAGTAGTGTCATGAGAAGGGAAGTTTTGAGAGGTATTTTGGTAGATCCTAGGTAATGGATGGAATTTTAGAATTGAGGAAGATGGGTTGGAGGAGGGGTTTTTGTGTAGCTGAGGGGATGGGTATTTTATAATAAATTATATATTATTTTGTTATTTATGCCAATGATAATGATTTATATTCTTTTATATGAAATTTAATTGTTTATGAATAAAATAATAATAGTAATCTATTATTAAATTCATCTAAAATTGAATTAAATCATAAAAATGGTTATGTGAATTAAAAGAACAAGAATAATTTTTTTGAACAAAATTTAACATATTTTAAAAAATTAAAAACATACATTTATGATATCAATATATTATTAATAAATGAGTTTTCGACTCCTTAAATACATATTTGAATAAGAAATATTTTATATAAATTCTCAAGTCATTATTATATCATAATTATGTAATAAAATTTATGGTTATTCATATAAACTGTATATTTTTACTATTCACCAAAATATAATTTTTTCATAAAAATGATAAAATATATTCTAATATAATATTGATTTAATATGTAAGAAAATTAATTACCACTTTCTGAAATTAAATTCCAACATATATTAATTTCCCTTTTAAATAAAATCAAACAACAAAATTGAAAATATATAACTTAGAAAATAAAATATTACATTTTTGAGTAATTAAATTTAGATTTCTATTAAAAATTCTTTATTATAATATAGGTTATTAATTATTTATACATTTAAAAAATCTCATTTTATGAAAATCATCTTCTGATTGAGTTTAATTAATCTTTCAAAATAATAAAATTGGAAAAACAATTATTGTATCAACTCGATATATAATAATTTCAACTATTTTGAAGTGACAATTTCATGTTTCTTATAACTCAATTAACACAATTTTATAACCATTTTATGATAATAATACACTATAAATAAGATTAATTAATTTTTCAATAAAAAAATAAATATTTGAAAGTTTATTTTATTATAAAAAAATATTTCACAGAATTTGATGTGGAAATTTTTAGAGTAGTAAAATATTAACATTGAATATGATAATAAACATTATGAAATTAAAATAAACATAATGTAAATTTAATATTCTGATAAATTTTTTATTTTCGTATGAAAATAGATTTTACGATTAATTATATGTTTCACAGAAAATGTCATATGAAAATAATATAAATGGTTGTATATTATAATTTTTTTCTTTGAAAACATATATCATACTATGTTATCCACTGGAATATAATATTTTCATTACCATGATTCATATAAAATAAAACTACTTAAAAACAAATTTAGTTATCAAATAATATAATATATGAAAAAACATGAATATGATACAAGCTATGTTATAAAATTATTATAATATGTAAAATTATATTATACATTAATTAATATTTGAAAGAAATACATATGACGTAAAATCATTTTTTGATAAATATATATAGTTTCTTAATATTATAATTAAAAACAAAAAAATACCATTTAGTATTTTTAATTTAATTCCTGACTAAAGAATCGTTTAAAGCTATTCATTTGAAATGTAGGATGTTACTAGCTTTTCCTGGATTTTTTTCCTCCCATTCCAAATAACCACACATTATTTGGACCAAACATTCGTACTTATTCCCTAGTGATAAAATAGATAACTATCCCTAAATTAGTTACTCTGTAGACTCTTATCCAAATGAATATATAGTTCTTTGATTGGATGAAATCGTATCTCATCCTCTATTATTTATTATGTATGTTTAAAAAATTTCCTCAACTAAATGTATAAATTCTATTTGGAAAGGATGTGAAAGATATCCATCTATGTGGATCAATGAATAATACATACCTTGGGTATCATGAATTTCATATCCATGCCCCGTGATATTCTTCTCCAAGATCTCTCTAATATCTTTATCTATGTTGTTATACTATTAAAGATTTACCTGATTTTCATTGGTATTTATTTACTATGATTATTTATTCCCCTTAGGCTATGCATGTTAGTCACATCGATATGATATTTTCTTAAGGGTATTTCAATATTTTTTTAACCCTTTTCCTTAATTTTCTAAGACCAATTCATGTTAAGATGACCATGTAATGAAATAATTCTTATGGGTGATGATTCTAGTGTATTCAATATATTTTTTAATATAGGATATGAAATGGTTTTGTTTTTTATGTCCATTATGTATATAGAGTGACTTCATTAATATAGCTACATATGTTGAGATGATAGACAATGACATGACAATTTTTAGGAAATTTAACCGTCATTAGGAGTAAAATAGTTTTTATTTAACCTTTTTTATTAATGGAGGTTCATTTTTGGTGTCACAAGAAGAAGTGACATGATGATATATCCTTCGCTAAAATAGGGATCGATGTATCACCCTCCAATAAATAAGGATGTATTCATGGGAATTAACACATGAATAATTCTTTATTATCACTGAAAATATTAATGATGTAGGTATCATTATTTTTATATCAGCCTTCAATGTTGTCATGTTTATATATTCGGTAATATAAGATCCCTTGTGGTAAAACCCAAAAAATAATCTATATTATTCTTTATCATAGCTTTATATTTATTCAATGTTATTTCCTTTTAAATACCTACAATGTTTTAAAATAATTTCTTTCAAAAATAGGTCAATTATAATATATGACGATCAAAAATAAAATAAATAAAATAATTTATTACCATATTATAAAAATTATAAAATGACAAAATTTCCATAAATATATGTATTCGGGTATGAAAATATTTGTTCAACATCTATGAATAAATTATATCAAAGAATAAATCAAATTAATATTTAATGTTCTCATTTATCAAAATTAATATGTTAATCCATAAAATACTATAAATCAATAAAATATATGAGTTTTTTCTAATAAGTCACACAAAATTCATTATAAATAAATAGAAATATTTTTGTAAAAATTTCGCTATTCCTTGATAACATCACCAACCAAGAACAAGACCTATTAACAGATTACTCCAAATAACTATGTTTAAAGGAATCTATAACAATTAATAAACTACTATGAGGTTAATGGGTCCCTTTAACCATCTACACAATGCACTAAATTTTTTTCATATGCCATCTAATTCTACCCCATTAGTCCATGACCAATTCTTCTCAATGAACTCTTCATTCATGAGGAAATCGGTAAATATTTGAGGGGGAAAGGAAATCATTTTTTTAATCCAATGTTTATTTCCGACTCTAATAGTGATACTAACACACTTTTTCATTTATATGTTTGGCGTATTATCATGATAAGATGATGAATTTCACTCCATAATCTCTACCACTACATATCCGTTGATAAATAGATAAAATATCCAATTTTCACATATACTAAAGGGTTTCAGATATTAATTTCTCCCAAAACTAGAACCAATTTATCATTGATTATTATGCTCAATCAAATATTTGTTCTACCTCTATTTCACCACAATATTTAATAAACTCGCTTCTAAAATAATACAATGTTTCATTAAATGTTTAATAAGGTAAAAGGGTATCACAACACCCTCCATCCAAAAATCAATTTCATTGATAGAAAAATAATAATCATACATTAGTAAGGTCTATAATTTTAATTGATATAGTTTAAAAATCCACAAAACTTTTTCATTCCATTTCCCACTCCAATAATCAGTAATAGGTTCTCCTTGCACCTTTTCTCCTTCTACCATGGGATTTTTTAATGCACGAAAATTATACATAATTATAAACAAACAAAACAACCTATAGAAAATGTGTAAATTCATACTTATTCTATTAAAGATAATCTATAAGAAAAAAATTTCATAATATAAATAATTAATCTCTAAAAATTCTATTGGATGCATGATCCTATACTTAAAAACTACCCAATTAACAATACATTATCTATCTAATACGAAATTATACATAATGATTTACTATAAATTTAATCAAAAGGGCCATCTACACACCTAACTAATTTGTATACATAATTTTACAAACCAATTTTATGTAATATGATAGTATTTCAAACCCATAAAATAATTAGGTGTATCTACTCCCAACTCCAACAAAGAATACTCTCATTTATATTTGTTTTTCATTAACTAGGCCCAATATAGTGCCTAATATGCTACCAAGTTATATAGAGTGTCCCTTGAATCCCATTATTGAAAAAATAGGGTTTTTAGAAAAGAAAATAGGGTATAAAATGAAAATAATAATATTAATTAGACTTTTTAAAATAAACCAATAAACTATTAATAACTACATCCATAAGTAGAAATCAATCTTATCATATAAATGAATATACTAATGAATGAATATTTCAATTAGAAATAAAAAACTAGAACATTTTATATCAATTGTGAATAAATAAACCGAAAATGAATTAACCTACCCCAAGATATATCAATATGTTTTCGAACTAACATCACCTAGAACCCCCCCCCCCCCACAACATGATCTTGTATATATAAAACAATAATAAATAATTATATAGTGGGAATGTAAGTATACATGTTCGATACTCCTCTAAACTCTCTTATATCTATTGAAAAGGCATAGTAATTTCTCAATGAATTATTTTTATAAATATTAATCATTTTAATATAGAAAAAAAAATATAAGAAACCATCTATTTTATGTCATTCACTTCGTATACACATTAATCATCATCTCATGTTATCCACAACAATAATTATCATAGTTACAACAAAGAAAACAATATTTATTATTTCCATGGAATTATAGCTACAAAAACAATAATAATATAAAAATATAGCTAAAACACCAACATCTATATACATACAAAGAATAACACATCAGACACAAAATGCCAATATCAAGTGATATTATATCCCTCTAATAACCACAAAATGACATAACCAAAATGGTTATCAAAATTATATAAAATTAAAAAGTAAATACATGAAATATCTATAATATGATGTTAATCATAATAAACTTATAACTATGCCTCATTTTACAAAAAATAATACTATTCTATAAAAAATAATCACTATATAGGATTAATAATAATTTCCTCAATCCATAACTTAAAAATTACAACCACTACATAAAAATACAAATATCACTATCAAATACATCTCTATTATCTATACTCCTACCACAATCACATTATTGATATTTCCTCCTTCTAACTACATTACATTAATTATTCCTTAACATTCATACATAACATTTACAATTATAGAGGATTATATAAATATACCCCAACAGTAGAAATAATTTCTCCTAAAACATATTTATATAATGAAACATACTAATAAAAATAATTCAATTATCATTAATCTATGTATATTATCATCTCATGTTCTTCTATTTCTGTCACATTTTTAATATATATTAATTCCTCTACATCATTTACCATAATATTTTCCATTTCATTAGTACATTATCCTTTTTTAAGTAGATTATTACTCCCACACATACATTTTGTTGATTTAGTTTTTCTATCATGTTATTTTATGTTATTCATATTAAATATGTATCACAACAATAACCAAGCCATGTTAATATATTAATGAAATTAAAAAAATTAAACATATATCTTTATAACCAATTTTCACAGAAGAATGAAATGAAGAGATTAAATCCCAATTTCCCAATATTAATCTTCTAATGAATATTGAACCAATGAATCCCTTGGTAAGTTCCATTAACATTCATGTTCATATATTCCCAAGGAAAAAAAGATTTTATGGAAATGACAGGATCACAGAGGGTTGTAACAATACAACCTCACTGGAACCCTTTACAGGCTAGTAAAAAGGATGAGAGTGTCCCCTAAATACTTCCTTCAATATGAATTGGTTGGTAGCTATAAAATATCATATGAAATCATATATATATATATATATATATATATATATATATATATATATGATTAATTACCCTTATGTACTCTGATAATACATTAATAAGAGTCACCTATCATCACGTTATTATATAAATTAGAACCAATATACACAAATTCATGTAAGTTCATATATAAAATAATCTTCCAAATACTGATTGAAACTCATTTGAAAAAATCATGTCAACACCTTCCATGAATACAGTGATCTAGAAATCTCATGCCTGGTTGGTATATCATTCATACAAATGATATAAATATATATAAAGAGGTTAGAATAAATCCACACATATTAGGATCATTCATAAAATCACTCTTGAAATCATGGAGGAAGCATACTAATGTCCCAGTGAATTGATAATTTAACTTGATAAAGATATTCATTCAATAAATACAATAAAAAATATGATTATTTATTCATATTATAATATATTATATGTTATTGTAATATTGTATAAAATGGACATTGAAAAAGTAATATTATATCAATTTTATTATTTAATATGATGTGGTGATATTATATATAACTTCATTGGCTATTCATATTGTGATGAATTGATATATCATAATTTATTGAATCATAATGTATAATTCATGTGTAATATTATTATTAATGTTATATTCAAACATTAGTTTTCAATGTTTGTATATTATTTTTTGTGATATATCATTTATTTAACGTTTCATTAGATGAAACAAAAGGGAGTGTTTATGGATAAACATCTCATGAATTTTTTATGGTTTCTATTTACTCTTATGTTATTATTGTGTAAGTAAATTACATAAAAACTTAGAAATATCATCAAGAACATGAACCTTAGTCTTGTCGGTGAGGACTCTACAAGTGCATCCAAAAGACCCAATATCAAATCTGGGTAGAAGAATATTTCCATGTTGTTATAGCCGCACTATAGTAGGTACAATAGTAGGTATTTTTTTGTAATTTAACATCAGGATCTACTCATCTATTTTCGCCTTTGGGGCACTGGTTTGGTCCTTGAGTCCTTCAGAATTTCGGTCCACCTTGACCTTTGGGTCAGTAAGGATTTCATGCCACCATAATTCCTTTAGGAAAACCTCAAGGACTTCAGGAAACCTCAAGGCATTTTCCCCACAACAAGTCCATTGGGCCACATGTTGTGAAGAAGTAACATACAAACTCTACATGGAGCAGGCTCTATATAAGGATTCAGAGAAGGAGTATTCACCAGAGCATATCTAATTTATTTGGAATAATGAGAGTGTATGCATATTTCTAACGATATAAGGTATGTTCATCACTATACAAGAAATTTATCTGAATATCCATGTGAAGGTAGAGAGATGACATCAGGTTGTGGAGACTAGGGAGGGGTAGTTCCATATAGTCGGAGTCTGGGATGAATTTATTTTAGATCTTCATTTCATTTAAGGTCACGAAGCATATAGGATATGTAATAGTTCACCTTAAACCCATTAAATGGGGATTAAAAAAATATCAACAAAAATATATGGCCTTCATGTCATTAAGATAGGAATATCCTCAAGGTCTATATAAGGTTCCATATAAAACTTTTATGTGATCCTTGATAATTAAAAGCCCACATGAAAATTTTCTCAATTAGTTCTTCTTCTTTCTCTCATTTCCATCAAGAGGTACTAACATAACATGGGAGTTTTATAGAATCTAACCCAAGAATTAGGTGATTTACTCGGTCCATGGAAATTCATTTTACCTTATGTTTATTTTCCAGATCACTATGATCGATGATTGTTTCTACGTCCAATATCAATGTAAAGTACAAGTTATACCATATTTTTATATATAGTTTCAATTGGTTTATATCACAATGATATTTTTAATTTGGGTTTCTATTATCTTCCATTATATTTAATAAGGTTTTTTCGATCCATTTAAACCCACATGTATTATAAATGGTCAACAAATATTCTTGATCCTCGAAATCATGTTTGAAAAATGCCAAAAATTTATATGGTATGTATATCATATTACCAATCATAAAAATTGATATGATATTTCTTTTTTGGTTGAACATATGATATAATAAATCATAAAAATTATTTGAATTCTTTATTTCATCATGGTTTAGGAAATAATATATCATAATCTTCTTAGTGGTCGTCCCATTTAATATAACATATCGTAGGTGGTGATATAGTGTAATTACTTCATTTTCAATATATGGTTGTATATGGATGTAACGTATGATAGAATTGATAGTAGGATAAAAATTAGAGATTAACATTTCTAATATGATATAAAATATATACTAAAATACAATTTATAATATAGAATTATCAATTTTCTTTTTTGACATGTCATTTGTTTGGCACACTATAAATTTTTCATTCAGTCATGTTATAAAATTTGATTTATATCATAGAATATTATATACAAGAAAAATTTAGTTTTTCTAATTTAAATGTTTGTATTAATGTTTTTAATTTATTAAATGGTTATAAATTATGGACATATGTATTTTAAGATATTTATTTAATTTAGAATATTTTTATAAATTGATTAATTGTAACATTTTTTTAATTATTTATAAAATTTTTATGAAATATCTAATAAAAAAAGACATAATATAATATTATTGTATTAAAATATGTTTTTTAATTTATATTTCATAACTTATAATTTGGATCAAAATATTTATATGGAAATTATAAAAATTAATTCTTCAAATATTTATAAATTACAAGATAATGAAAAATATAAAAGATTTTATATTTAAAATTATGAATCGTTCATAAAATATAAATTTAATTAATCAAATTAAATTCCTTATTTGGGGAAATATTTAACCCATGTAAAAAATAAACAATTAATATTAATATTATCCATGTTAAAATATTATTAAATATTTTATTTTTTAAGTGTTTTCATAATATAGGAACAACTCAGATAAACAATTTTTATATCTCATATATGATAAGTTTATAATATATTACAGAGAAATATCACTTTTAATAAGTTTACAATTGAAATATATATAATTCTATATATTTATTTAATTATGGAATGTCAATAAAGAATTTCTAAAATATAATATGTGTATTATTTATTTATTAAATGTTCATAAATTTATATCCCATATAAATGTTTATAAATATTTTACGAATTTACTTTATTCCCTTTATTATTATTTATATATTAAATTTTTATATAATGAATTGATATATGATTTACTTAAAAATTTTAAAAATGCTTCAAAAAACTATATATTCACTTAAATAATTTCATGATAGGAATGAAAATAGGTTTATGTTTCATCTAGATTAAAACTGGTAGTTTCTTGAGTTGAGTAAATAGTTACACATCATGGCGATATGATTATATTCACTTGGTAGATGGAATAATGATTCCAAAAAAATTATTAAAAGAATTTATAAATGAAAAGGGAATATTTGAGATAACAAAATGATATGAAATCCATTTTAAATATACTAGAAATCATATTTCTTCTATACTAAACACTTGTTAAGATCTTGACCCTCATAACTGATTAGGTCTTGCTAATGTTGGGTTTCCCTGGATTATTGTGGGCATAAAAAGAATGTACGGGGTGCCCTAATAGGATTAGGTTCTAATTTTGGTGTTCTATTTTGGTTACACATTGATGGAAGACACCAATAATATTAGGTTCAAAGAAGTATATTGTTGACTAAATCCATATGATATATTTTTATAAATAGTTATCTACTCAAAAATATCATAGTAACATCAGATATAACTGAAATTATTCCCTAAATATATAAAAATGTGTTGAGATTAAATATTCACCAAACCAAATCGTAGTCAAATATGGATCATGGAGAACTAATAAATAGCATTAATATTTGAAAGGGTTCATTATTTTTGTAGAATAATATTAAATAAAATTCCTTATTAAATTAATTTAATTTGTGTTAATCATATGATAATGGATTTTTTAGATATAGATGTAATATTCATTATCCAACTTTACATTAAGATAATTACTAATAATGGAAACTAATAATTTAATAAAATTCATTGACAATATAGAAACATAATAAATTTTCTTAAAGAATAAAAATTATGTGATGGAGATATCCTTTCACAATCAACCTATTATTTAGTTTTTTCAATCGGTTGTTGTATATGCGTATGATAACGAAATAAGGATTGTTATGAGGTTTAAAATGAATTTGATACAAGGAAACCAATGGAAAATAAATTATCCACACGTATTATAACATCATGTTATAATTTTAATGTATTACTAAAACACTTCTTTTAATTGAGCATTGGTTAGGTTTCATTTTGGGTTGTTTTGGGGTGAAAGAATTAATTTTTTTGAAATTCGAGGTTGTTGTACTATTAGCACATGGTCAGTTCATGGTATCCCAAACTATGTGACCTTTTATAATAAAATGGAATGTTTGGGATAGAGAGATCTATGTGGAATGCACACGGTTAGTAAAGTAATGAATCCCCTTATGAGTAACTGTGCAATGATTCCCATGAAATTGTGCGGACTGGAATTTAAGAGATCCAATTTTTTTTTAAAAAATCCTGCACCCCTATTATAGGTCCCTAATGGACCTCCTTTGAGCCAAATTATTTTATACCGATCATTGTTCTCTCAAAAATGATTTTCCCCCTCATATCCCTCCCTAAAGCGATCATAAGCTAGGAAAATGTTGGTCGGACTCCTTCTAGTTAGTTTTCTCCTCTCGGTATCAATGTATTGTAGTCTCTCTTTATATTCCTAGTGTTTTGTTGAACTCCATTTTTGTTGGAGGATCTAATACTCATTTATATGGATCCAATACCAGGTTTGATTCTTATTTATCTAGGATCCTATTATTTTCATTCTTCATTGATGAATCCAAGCAATGGTTTGGTGATTTGAGATCTATTTATCTTGAGGTAGTTTGTTCAGTTACAGTGCACAATACTTTATATTATCATTAATTTCATGGTTTAGTTTTAATTTATTGAATTAAATTAATTTTTTTTTTTGAATTTCTTTTAAAATGGATTTTGATCATTTTTTGGAAAAACCTGATTCTGGTGGATTGGGGTTTTTATGAAAAATGTAATTTTAACATGAAATTGGAAAAAAACTAATTCCACTGAATTGGTGTGTGTTTATGGAAATTATGGTAATTTAAATTTTTTTAGTTAAATTTTTATTTATTTAAATCGGATCAATTTAATTGTTTAATTTAATTGAAGAAAATGTTTTTTTGGAAGCATTTGTAAAAAACCCCAATTCTATGGAATTGGGAGTTTGTGATGTATTTGATGGAATTGTTTAAAAATTAAATTGTTATATTTAATTGTGATTGGGATTCTGAAATTTCATTAGTTGGTTTAATATCCTTGTTTATAATAAATGGATTGAAATTGGTTTTGATAGGAACCTTAGGGGTTCATCTTCATTAAATTCATGTTTTTGATTAAAAAACCATTATGGGGTTTAAAGAGGAAATTGGAATATTTGAACTAGAATATAAGATTTAATTATATTTAATTGAAATAAATTACCAATAATAGTTTTTAATTCAGAACATGAAATCCATATGTAGTTATTTATTTATCTTCGGTGGCACTTTATGATGTACAACATTCTAAAACATCATATCAGCACATCCCATTCCAAAGGAAATGGTGATGAGTTCCCTTTATCTTAGTCCAAAAGGGGAATATATACGTACATGTAATTTCACAGTTTTGTATCCCTATAGCTTGGAAGTACTTTACCTATTTGGAATAAGAACATGTTTCTCACTTATTTTTACTTCAAATTTATATTCCATAGGTATAAAAATTTATAAATTCCTTGATAATTTTTAGAAACTATTTTAAATAAAATTTTTATTTAATCCATTTTGTGAAAAGTTACATTAATGTAAAGTATTTTTTTATTGAAGTAAATTTCATATTTTGAAATTTATTTCCATCAAATAAAATGTGAATGAATATTTTTTAAATTATTTCTATTTTATAAATTGTAAAGCTAGATTTTCAGAAAATCATATTTGTAAATTTAAAACCAGTTTGTTTTAAAAAATTAAAGTATATTTTTCATAAAATTGATATGGGGATCTTGTTAACTAATATTTGGTAAAATACTACTAGTATTTGATTCACACCCTACTTGTTCCTTCAAGTGTTTGTAGATTATCTCTTTCTAGGTTCGAGTAAGGGGAAATGATATCTTGGAGGTGGATCTAGCTATTGAACCATGAACATGGGGATTTGTGTATATATAGGCTTGGGAGGTGTGTTCCCTATTTTGTTACATGGGTTTTGGTACATTGAGAATCAATTCCTTTGATACTTTTGGTACATTACTCACAGTGGAGTTTCTTTTTATATTCATTCTATCTTCTTTATTTTTATTTTCTACCACTTGTGGAAGATTCCTTCCCAATTTCAGAATGTATAATTCTAGGTGCTAGTCACCAACCCATGGGGATCGGTAATTCCATTCGGGCCATTTCTGGATTTTCATGGTTATTGGGTTACTAGGGTACCCCAGTTGGTTCTTGAAAAAGTGTTATTAGAGCCATGTAGAGCATCTCTCGTGAATTTAGTATGAATTTTTGAAATTGTTCTAGGACATTGGAGGTTGTTTAGATTGAGTTCTTGGCCAAATCACATCGTAATGAACCTTAAGTCAAAATGGTTTTTCAAGGAGTGATGTATTGTAGATTAGATCTATTATATTCCCTATTTATATTTCGATATAGTGAAAATAAGATTGAGAAGAAAGATTCTTCTAAACATCAATGAGTAATTACTCTTATTGATACAAATATGATTGAGGTGATCATGTGTAGTGTCCATGCTATGGGATGGGAACCACCTCCAGTTCTAGTTTATCCTTCAACAGTGGAACCTTAGAGGGATATTATTGAATTTAGTTATCGAGAGTTTATTTTCTAGAAACCAAAACTGTTCAAATAATCAAAGGATTGTCAAGTATTTGATGATTGGTATAGAAGTATCGATTAGTTGTTTAGGTTCATGGACACACCTGAAAAAATAAAATTGATGTGTTCCACCATCGTGCTTGAAGTTCTTTTCATATGATGGTGGGAAACTATGGAGATAGAGAAGAAGCATGAGGTCTTTGTGTGGAAGGATATCAATGTTCTTTTAAATGACCAGTTCTATCTAGATTTGATGTTGTTCACCAAGTCTATTGATTTTTTCAATCTTGAGTGGGTGTATTGGACAGTAACTGTGTATGCAAACTTTTTTTCTTAACTTTTTCATTTCACACATGATATAGTGTCCAATGGGAGAATTAAGACCTAATGGATTGAGTCTAAACATCATCATGATATCTATTATGAGGACTTCATTCTGAATTTTTCTTCTTATGATGAAATACTAGATAGATCATATATTATTGAAATGGACCTGGCTGGAATGCCAATATTATCGGGAGATTCTTTCTCTTCATGTAGTAGTGTGAGTTCCTTCATATGAAATTGGATGCATGATGATTCTAGAGAAATTCCTCAGAAGGAAGGACGTTCTATATAACCTAATGTTATTGGAATAGGCCCTTTGGTTTTCAACCAATGTGGAATGCTATGAAATTCGAGGAAGGATTGCACTGAGGCACCAAAGAATTCTTGTTCCTATAGACAGTTGGGGAACTAGTAGTCATTATTCTATATTTATTCCACTCTTCATAGTGTAATGGGATCATCTGTTCATCCTAAACCTGTGAAAAAATTAAATTCATTTCATGTAAAAGTGTCCAAACCATAGACATCTAGGATAAAGCTTCATCACACCATGGAAGAGTCCCCAGAAGAAGTGAATATGGATCTCATGACTATAATAGGTACCATTAAGATAGTTTCACCATTATTGACTGCTCTTTTTGATACAGGTTCATCTCATTATCTTATTTCTACCCAATTTTTTAATCTTATAAATCATTCGATGGAGCTTTTATCACAGGAAATTGTTATTACTAAACCCCTTTGTATAAAGAGTGATTATAGTCTCCAAAGTCCTTCTTTTGTTTTCTCTATATTAGATATTGGACGTGCCTGGAGTTTTCTAATTCTTGACATGAATCCTATTGACATCATTGTAAGGATGGATTGGCTAATTGAAAATAAACCCCCAATTTATTTTTATCTGTGATGTATCTCTTATACTACACTTGAAGGTGTGTGTAGTGTCTTACAATGATAATGGGACCCAAGGTCGAGAAGATACATAACTTCCTACCTGGTGATGGGGAATGTAATATTTGTGTTTAATTTTTATTGGGATAATGTATATTTGTTAGGCGATCTCCCTCCATTAGATGTTGGTTTTCACAATGTAATTCATTCATAAATATTTGGTTTTTCCCCAGTAAGGTAGGTTGAATTTACTATTGACTTGGTTCAAGGTACTCATCCAGTTTCTATTCCCTCTAACCACATGTCCCAAGATTAATTGAAAGAGGTGAAGTATCTACTAAATTATATTCTTTAGAAAGTTTATTTATGATCTAGTGTGACTCCATACGTGGAAATGGTTCCCTTTTCTATAAAGTCTGGTGGGTTATTTCACTTATGCGTTGATTACTAACAACTCAATCGAGTAAAAATAAAGAACAAGTAACCGGTACCATGAATTGATGTCACATTTGATAAATTGAAAGAGGAAAAGTTGTTCTCAAATATTAAACTTTTATTGGGTTACCATATTTTGAGGGTAAGAGTATCCAATGATTAACAAACTTCTTTTCAATAAAGGTACTGTCATTATGAGTACCTTGTTATGCCTTTCATCCTATCCAGTGCTCCAGTATTTTTCATTTATTTTATGAAAATAATTTTACATGAGTATGTAGATAAATTTTTCATAGAATTTGGGGATGACATACTTCATTAATCAATATCTATGGAAGATCATGTTCATCATTTGAGATATGTGTTGTGTTTGCTAAGAAATCACTAACATTATGCATTGTTTTCAAGATATGAATTCTAGATTTGAGATGTGGAATTATTGGTACATGTTCTGTCTGAAAAGGGAGTATCAGTTTATCTTTATAAGGTGAAAGCTTCTATGACTTGATAGAAACGATGAAATGTTTTTGAGATTCAGATATTCATTGTATTATATTATCACTAGTTTGTAAAGTAATTCTTTAAGTGTGATTCTCCAATGATGACACGGACTAAGAATGTGGTAAAGATCAGTTGGTATGAGAAATGTTAGAATTTTTTTCTTGAAATGAAATTTATTTTTACTATGGAAGAGTGTTGACACTTCCATAGGTTGGGTATGGATATGTTCTATTCTAAGATGTATCGGGTTCAGGTTTGGGTTGTTTTCTAATTCATGTGTGTGTATAGAACATCTTGATCATATTGCTTTGTGCAACTCTAATTGTTGTTGCATACAATCGAGGGTTCTAGGGATAGGAAGACATAGGTTTCGAATACCATAGTGTTTGAGGACCTCAAGGGATAGGAAGACATAGGTTTCAACTACCATAAAGACCAAGGTCTTGTGGGGATAACAAGAGAGATTCTGATATTCCTATCGAGGGCTTACCCAAGTGTGGGTAAGACAGAATTTCTGGAAAGTATAAATCAATGGAACTTTGTCAAGTAAGTTGGATACCCATATCTTTGGTTTAAAATATTTCATAAGATGTTAATTTTTTTGTTTCATGTTTATTTCTGTTGTATTTTGATAATGTAAGGATGTATAACCTTCTTATACTTTCTTGTACTTTTTTATACTCTGATATATAAGATTCTATACTCTTTAAGGTAGAATATTTTCCTCGTAAACATATATTATGTTTCATTTCAGAAACCACATTTCAAGAACCTAGAATTTTTGTAGAAATAAAAAAGTTTGTTGGAAATGACCTTATTTAATATTGTTAAACAAAGTTTTTATTATGGTTGAAATCAGATGTTTTTAATCATACAATTCACCCCTTCTTATAATTGAGCACGTACATTCATATATTGATCCTATAATTGGTATCCAAGGAGTTATCTGAAATAATTATATTCACATATATGTTTTCATTCTCAAGTTTTCTTTGTTCTCAATTTATTCATTTCATAGGTATTTGTATCCCTGTTTACAAACATTAACTATTAACATGTTTCTATGGAAATATATTTTTTTAGAATGGAAGGAATAAATATTGGATTTCTTGAAAATATAAATCTTACTATACCATTTATTTTTTATGGGAATTATTATGAGTATTAGGGAGATCATATGAATACTTTTTTTAATACTGGAGTGGACAATTTTGTTATGCTTACTGGAGAATACATGATTCATGGTAAGGAAGTAAAAACATTTTCCAATCATGAATTGTCAGAATATAAACAAAACTACAAGGTATTTAATAATTTTTTCTGTTGCATGACCATGAATATATATAGTCATATTTCTTCTTGTGATGCTTCTAACTTTATCTGGGAGAAATTGGAGGTTAATCATTTTGGTACATCTGATGTTATAGAAATAAGAAGATCTATGCATAGAATAGAATGTCATGGATTTATATTTCCATATGGAGATCTAGTAAGATAACAGAAACATGGTTTATGACAGTGGTTAATAGTCTACAATCTATGGGTTAGAAATGTCTAGATGATGAAGATCTTGTGGACATGATTCTAGATATCAGTCCAAATGAGAGGTAATCTAAGAGAACAACTATTGAAGAGAATAGTAAGGTTTCTCAAATCACTCTTGATGAGATTTTTGGAACTGTTCGTTAAAATGAGACATGAATGGGAAGAGATGTTGATATAAATAAGAAGAGAAATGTAAATGGTTGGGTATCATTTACTACTACTAAATTCTAGACTCCTGAACGGGTTTCAAGTTCCAAGTCAAAGAAAGCTAGTATTTTATCTGAATGTAGTGAATTTTATCATAGTGATATTCAAAGAGCTAAAATTTCTAGAAGGATGAACAATATAGTCGGAAGAAAGACTTTTAGTATAGATATAAGAATAAAGGAATAAAATACAAGAATGACTCGGAAGTCACTTGTTATGAATACCAAAGATCATGTCATATCAGGCCAGATTATCCTATGCTCAAGAAACTTGATAGAAAGTAAAAGCTTTATAAAAAGAATAGAAAGAAATACTATAAGGATAATTCTAAGAATGTATTGAAATCCAATTACACCTAGAATTCCAGTGGTGGTGATTATTATAAGGAATCCTCAGAGTATAAATCTTCTGGTCAGAAAAATCTTGGTATACTAGAATGAATTCCCATTGAAAATGATTGTCTAATAGTCAAGGTACACAATGTTGAATCTATCACCAATATATTTTAAAATAAAAATTATAAAAATGATAAATACTATGAATATTTAGATGATGAGTCTTCCACATCAAAATATGATACTTTACCATATTATATAGAAGTTTCTAGGTTTTCTAAATTTCATGAAAATGAAAATTCTAATCTCACGAAAAAGATTAATATGGAAAATTATTGAATTTCTATACTTACTAAATAAGTTTCAGATATTTCTAAAGATCTTGATAAAAAAATTATGATTTAAAAAGTATTTACAAAAACTTGAGGAAGTTAATTTTGATAAGGATAAACATTTTATGGAACCTGAAAATTTAATTTCTACAAATTTTTTTTAAAGACTAACTCTAGTTCTAAAAATAATGTATGTCAGGATAAAATCTCGGTTATTTATCTAAAGTTAGAAATTTTTTCCTTGAGGAATTGTTTGTCAAAAATTAACTATGTTAAATAAATCTTTTCCAAGATGTATTCCCAAATTCAACATCTAAATAATAGTTCTAGATTTGGTTATACTCATTCTAAACCAGTTTTTAGTAATAGATTTTTAGTTCCTAAAAGTGCTCTATTCAATACTAAATGTCAGTGTAGTGTACATTGGAAAAAAATTGATTTTTAAATAAAACTCAGTCTTTAGGTTTTCATATTGCTTATTTTTGTAAAAAATGTGGATTCGTAAAATATTTCATTATGAAATTTCTGGATCCTTGAATGTTTGGATTCCAGATGTCTAACACTCTTATTTTCCAGAAAAAAAAGATAGTAACAACATAAATATATAGTAAATGGATAGTGGATGTTCTCAACATATGACTGGTAACAATTTTTTTTTTTGAAAATATTATCATGATGAACGGAGGGAAATTATATTTCAGAGATAATGCTCAGGGAGAAATTAGTTGTAAAGGTAACATTGTTCATACAGGAAAAAATTTTATTTCAAATGTTTTATTTGTTAAGGGGATTAAGTACAACCTCATTAGAAAAAGTCAATTATGTGATGAAGGTTACCTTGTGAATTATAGGAATGATAAGTGCTTAGTACACAATAACAAGGATGAAATTATTCTTTCTTCCCATATGAAAGAGAATGTATACACACTAAACATATAAGACCTTTGGTGACAAGATATACCTTGACTTAGTGCAATGGAAGATCAATCATGGTTATGGCATAAGATGTTAAGACATTGTAACCAAAAAAACCTATGAAAAGTCTCAATAGAAATTCTAGTTAAGGATCTACGATAGAATAGATTTTATTCTTCAAATGTTTTTTATCCTTGTCAATATGGATAGTAACATAAATGATGTTTTTAATCAATCGGTGAAGTCTCAGCTACTGATGCATTACAGCTTGTGCATATGGATATTTTCAGTCCAACACAAACTTGAATCATTGGAGGAAAATATTATGAATATGTCTTAGTTGATGATTACACTGGATTTATGTGGGTATATTTTTTAACAAAGAAATATGAAGCTTTTTCTTATTTCAATATTTTTATTGCACAAGTAAAAAAATGAGAAAACCCTTCCATTGATAACAATTCATAGTGATCATAGAAGAGAATTAAAAAATTAATATTTTGAAACATTTTGTATTTGAAAATATATTACTCATAACTTCTCGGCCCCAAGAACTCTTCAAAAAATGGTATTTTTGAAAGAATAAATAAAATTCGTCACGATATAACTAGAACCATGTTGTGTAAATATTCTATAGCTAAACACTTTTGGGATGAAGCGGTAAGTACTGCTTGATATACTATAAATCATGTTTTTATTAAAACTTTTCTTAATAAAACCCCTTATGACTTATGGAATGGTGGAAAACCTAGACCTTCCTACTTCAAAGTATTTGATTATAATGTATTTGTTCTGAATACCAAATATAATTTACATAAATTCACACCCAAATATGATGAAGGAATTTTTTAGGACACTCTACATCATCTAAGGCTTATAGGATTTTTAATTAAATTACTTATACTATTGAAGAAACAGTGCATGTCAAATTTGATAAAACTGTTCCTTTTTTCTTTAAACAAACTCAACCTATATCTTCGGATGTGTTTTCAAAAACTGATTATCAACCTTTGATAGAAGATCCTTATGATAGGGATAATGTTCTAGATAATAATTCTGATGCATTTACCCCATAATATTTCCTACCTTATATTGATGTACGGGTTTGACAATATCCAAATGAGTTGTTTCTTATGAATCATCCATGTGATAGTGTCATTGGTGATGTAAATCAACATGTAAGGACTATAAGTTCCATAAGAAATGAAGTGTAACATCTAGAATTCCACTCCCAATTAGAACTAAAAAAATCACTGATGAATATTTAGGTGATAATTATTGGATAAAATCCATGAATGATTAACTAAATGAATTTGAAAGGAATAATGTCTAAACCATAGTTGAATTACCTAGGGAAACATCTATTATTATAGTAAAATGGGTCTTCATAAATAATTGTGATGAAAATAGAATCATTGTAATAAATATATATAGATTAATTTCTAATTGATATAATCAACAAGAAGGAATAAACTATGATGAAACCTACGATCTAGTAGCTATACTTAAATCTACCCATATTTTACTTTCCTTTATAGTATTATTTAACTATAAACGTTTTCAATTGGATGTTAAATGTGCTTTACTCAATGGATATATTCAAGAGGATGTTTTTGTTTAATAATCTCCTAGTTTTGAAGACATAAAACATCCTGAATATGTTTTCAAACTTACCAAAGCTTTATATAGAATTAAACAAGCCCCTAGGTCCTGGTATGATAGAATTACAATATTTTTTGTAAAAAAACAACTATGTTAAGGGAAATTTTGATCCAACCCTTTAATTACTGAAAGATAAGTAAAATTATTTATTTTTCAAATTTAGTTTGCTGACATTATATTTGGTTCAACTTATAAATCATTAACTGATTAATTTTAAAATCTTATAAAATACGAGTGTTAAATGAGTATGAGGTGTGAGTTAACATTTTTCTTAGGTTATCAAATTTCTACGAAATTAGAAGGAACTTATATATCCCAACATAAATATATTAAATATATTCTTAAAACGTATTGATATTTCAACACTAGGAGTATAATTACTACCATTGGTACCTCAAATTCACTAGACTTGGATGATGTTGGGAAACCAGTAGATCAAACATCGTTAAGAGGGATGATAAGATGTTTACAACACTTGTCAGCTTGATGTCTAGAAATAATGTTTTAAACATTCTTATCTACAAGATATCAATCCAGTCCTAAGGAATATTATGTAAATGAACTAAAAGGAACTTTTCTTTATTTAAAAAGGAACCACAGATTTAGGACTCTTTTACAATTTTAATATTATTTTGTACTAAATTTTTTAAATTTATATTTTGGTGGTTGTAGAATGGATATGAAAAGTACATCTAGAACATTCCATTTCTTAAGAGATTCATTAGTTTCTTGGTCATGAAGAAAGCCACAATTAGTTTCACTTTCCACTACTGAAGCTGAATATATAACAGCTGGAAGTTGTTGTGCCCAAGTGTTGTGGATGCAACACACACTCACAGACTATGGTATGAGATTTACCAAAACACAAATACTATGTGATAACAATTGTTCCATCTCTCGAGGTAAAAACCATACACATCAATCTCATGAAAAACACATAGATATCAGGCATCTCTTTCTTAGGTATCACACAAAAAAGGAGATATTATTTCTCAATTTATCAGAACTCATGATCAACATGCTGATATTTTCACAAAATATTTATCCTTTGAAAGATTTGAATACACTTAGATAATGTTAGGAATGAAAATCATAAGGTAATCTCCCATAATAATTTTGTTGAATCCTATCTTTTTATAGTAAGAAACTCAATTTTATAGGAGGGTACATTTTCTTGTTATTCAAATTTTTTTATAGTCAAATTTTTTTTCCATAGTAATTTTTTTTCGGAATCATTATTTTTTGTAATCGAATTTTCAAGTGGATCAAAATTTTTCTTACAAAAAGAAATTTCAATTTCAAAATTTTCCCTGCTTAAGATAATTTTCTAGAATCTAATGTTCTTCAAGAAGAATTTTCCTTCTAACCATTTCTTTTTCCCTAGAATTCTGGAAGGTATTTTCATTTCATAAATTTTCATAATCATATTTTTACATGTTGGTATTTTTATGATGTTTATGAATTTTATTTTCAGATCCAATTTTCCTTAAATCCTAATTTTTATCATAAAAACCTCAAAATTTTGGAACCTACCAAAATCCGTATTCATCTATCATCTCAACCATCAGATATGATCAAAATCATTTCCACTATTGGATCTATTTGGGAAGATGAATTGTCACCTCAAACACCTATATAAATCCCACCTGATGGTTGTCCCACATCGATTTTAAAAGCATTGGTGTGCTAAAACCCTGCTACTCTTCTTAAGGCTCATTCCCATTCTTCAGGTTTTCCTCAGTTCTGAATGTCTGTGGAAGCTTCTCCTCAGAATCAAAAGACGTCAGTAAGGGAAATATCTGAATAAAAGATATAAAAAGAAAGGTTTGTAGATATGAAGTTCTCAAAATAATTATTATTTTATTATCTAAAAAAATATCAAGTTTAATGGGTGGGAAAGCTTTTGGGTATACAAACTGAAGGCACATGATCTAGTTTATTAGTATTTGTTGGTAGAATTCTATGAATCTATAAGTTTCTCAAATTAAGAAGGGATTGAAAAGTTTTTATTTAGGATCAATAGAAATACCTATTCTCTTTCCTATGGTAATAGAATTTATCTAATTGGAATTATATTTGAAGATGATGTGAAATTTTGTACCCATAATCTACCAGATGTATCAGGATCCTTCGATAAGGAGAAAGTTATGGAATGCCTCGGATTGAAAGAAGTAAACACTCCGATGATTAGCCATATCTTTACAAATCTCATGTTTCATGAATTATGGTTTAATGTATTTCTAATACTGGGAATAGGTGATAAGTATACCATAAAAACAAGTTATATTTTTTCTTTCGACTTTCTCGTGAATCTGAGAAAGATAAATTTGTTGAAGAATGTTTTTCTGACAATCATGAATAACAAGAATGGATCTCTAAAATCTCAAAAAATCATTTATATGGTTATTCTATCCAATATTATAGTCCTTTTTTCTAGAATATTTTAAAATCCCTTATATTTTTAAGGCATGGATTTTCAAGGTCATGTTCCTTAGTGATGGAAACCTTAGATGGATGAAGGTTGGCTTCAATAGTGAATCTGAAGATTTTTATGATTTATCTGAAGCTAAAATTGAGGCCCTATCAATGAAATAGGATGTAGAAGAGGCATCAAGGAATGGTGTAAAGAAGGGGAAGGTGAACGAATAAGAAAAGAAAGAAAAATATCTTGATTCTAAGGAAACTCAATCCGCACCACCTAATCCAAATAAGAAAAAGACTTATTTGGATGAAATTGTTGCCATGTGGAGAGAAGACAAGAAGAATAGAAATGAAGGGGATCCTAGTTTCAGATTAGACCCTAATGAGGAAAAAACTTTAAAATTGAATGCTAGTAAGGATCTTGATAAGGAAGAAAAAGAAAAGAATAAGAGGAAGTAGATGTTGGAGGCTTAGATTGTTTAATCCCTTCTCAAGGCTATTGAGAAAGCCTCTGAAAAATTCCCATTCCAGAATCTTTTTTTCAAGATTCACGTCTATTAACTCTGGGAAAGAATATGATGATTCATGTACCATGAAAATACGATATAGTTCAGGAAAAATTTGTTGAAGAATAAAAAAAGGAAGTGTTGATACATATGACATGATAAAAAAAGTGGAATAGTATAATGAGAAGGAGAGTCTCTCAAAAAAGAGGTCAATCCAAACTTCTGAAGCTGAATCTTAAAAACTTTAAACCACAAGAAAAGACTAAAAGGGTCTTGAAAAATGGATTAAAACATTTTAAGAAGAGAGTAGAAATCATGATTTCGTTCAACTAGAGGATCTAGTAGCGGGTGCCGGGAATGAAAATCTGGAGAAAGATAAAATAGTTCAACTATCTTATAGTTACCATGAATCATCAAAAGTAGTATAATGTACTCCAAAAGCTGATAAAGTAAAACAAGTGTGGGTTGATACCACTAAAAATATATAGTGAGAAATAAAGTTGTTGGTGGCTCATTGAAGAGAGAAGATAAAGAGATAGAAAAATAATCCTCACCAACCAAATGATCTGATTCAGAATCGTCCCCTCATTGAAATGACTTTATAGTTCAATATTTGAATAATTTGGATGATGCCATTCAATTGTTTCGGAGTACGTACTTGAGGTGCGAGTTTCTTCAGCACTCCTTTAAACAGAAAGTATATTTGGTTTCCATGCATATGGATAAGTTTGTAGAGTTTGAGGCCGATTTCAAATCTTTTTCATTGGATATAAACTCACAAAAGATCATGCACAGAAATCACAATGTGGTCAAGGAATACAATCTAAGAGAATAGAATCCTTTATTATTTTCTGGAATGTTTAAAGGATTATTTTGACACCAAATATGAAATGTTCATTGATCTCACTAAAATTTTTGAGGAAAAGATATGTCTCGAATAGACAACCTAGATGCAGGAAGTCAAATATCTGAATGGGAAGATAAATTTAGTTTCTTTGAATTATAAAAGATAATAAGAGATATTAGAATTGAGTTTTAAGAAAAACTCAATAAGAAAAGGATGTTTTTAAAGATCAATCATAAATTATTAAGGTTCAAGAAGAAAATATCAAATCCTTGGTGAAGAAAAGTGACGATCAGGATCATCTACTAAAGGGTGTCAAAAGAAGATCACAAGGAGATTAAGAAGCTAAAAACCATTGTAAAGAAGCTAATGTCGATTGATAAAGAAGGATTATTTTTTCCAATCCGATCATTTGAATTATTTATTTCTTTGTTCAAATCCTTTCAGTCGTAATGAAGTAGTTTTTTGGTATCTCTTCATATATTTTGATTTTTAGTACAAATATTTTAGGTACAATTTTTTTTCTAATCCCTTTATTCCTTTTTGAAAATAACAATGGGAGATGAAGGAATTATATAATTAATACTAAGTAAAGAATTGGATTCCCTATGTAAGGGGGAGTCTATTTAAAGAGAAGTTTCATCAAATAATATTTCATTATATAGAAAAAAGAAAAAAATCTAATTTTGGATTTCAGTAATATGATCCTTAGGTATTTCAAAACCTAAGGGGGGGTTAGTTTTATTCACCTTGATTTATAACTAAATAGAGAAATGTTTTTATTTTCAATTCCCTAAATAAAACACTAAGTGCTTATATTATTTTACATAAAGATGTTGGTGATTTCCAAAAGGGGGAGACTGTTAATTCAATAAGGTTTCCTTATAATATTTCAATTATTCTATGTTTTAAAAATCAGAAACACTCTATCTTATGGAAAATAATATTTTCCAAAACAATTATCTTAATAAGAAAAATTTCCATCTCTAAGGAAATTTTATCCTTAACTATGTTTTCATTGTTAATTTTATAGTTTATCTAAACCTAACTCATTTTATTACAAAGTATAAAATTTGGTTTCATATATAAAAAATCAGAATCCTATAAATCATTGGTTATAGAATATTCATTTTTTAGAATCCGAATTCTTTGAAATTCAGATTCCCAATATTTTGAAATTTAGATTCCGAATTCTCTAAAATTCAAACTCATAATTCTGAAAAATTCAGACTCTGAATTCTATGAAATTCAAATTCATAATTCCATAGAATTTAGACTATCAATTCTTCAGAATTCAGACTCTGAATTCCTCAAAATTCAGACCCTGAATTCCATAGAATTTGGACTCTGATTCCTCAGAATTTAGAATTCGAACTCCTTAGAATTCAGACTATAAATTCTTGAGAAATCAGACATCGAATTTATCAAAATTCAGACTCTAAATTCATTGGAATTCAGACTCCTAAATCTATAGAATTCAGATTTAGAATTCCTTGAAAAACAAAATTTCAATATCCATGAGTTATAGTCCCTGAATATTTATTTGGTTATACTCTGAATATTATTTTTTCTTAGACTCCAAAAATTGGATTTGATTAAGAAACCTTCTTTTTCATACACTTGTTATAATTATGAAATGATGTCATAAAATCTTCTTCTAACTAACTAATGTTTAAGTGACATGTGTACATGTCCCTATGAGATTCAAGTAAAAATATGATCGTTGGAGGAGGGAGCCAACCATTGGAGAAGTGCCTATAAATAGGAGCTCATTTGAGAGTGTTCAAAAGACATAGAATTACCTATTCATCAATCTAGAGATTTCATGCTAATAAAGTGATTTCTAGACAGAGAGAAATTCATTCCATGTGCTTACTAAACATCTTCTTCATCTTGATTCGTGCAACTCTGAATGTTGTTGTGTAAAATCGTTGGCTTCCAGGGATAAAAAGATAGTGGTTTCGACAACCTTAAAGTTGGTGGACATCCGGGTATAGGAAAAAAGAGGTTTCAACAACCATGAAGATCAAGGACTCACAGGGATATCAAGATAGATTCCGATATTCCAATTGAGGTCTTACCCGAGTGTGGTTAAGAGAGAATTTCTTGAAAGTATAAATCAAGGGACCTTGAACCAAGGTTTCTGGATACCATTTTCTTTTGGTTAAATGAGTTCATACATGTGACATGTTTTGTCTCATGTTTATTTCTTCTTTATTTTGATAAAGAAATAAATTTTATACTTTTTATACATTCTTGTACATTTGTATACTCTGATAAGAGAGATTTTATATTCTATAAGGTAGAATATTTTCCTATTAATATTTTATTATGTTTTATTTCTGGAACCACATTTCTGGAACCTAGCATGTTTGTAAAACTATAATAGGTCTTGTGAATTTACCTTTTTTTTACATTGTTAAACATAGTTTTCTTAAGGATAAAAATGAGTGTTTTTAAACATACAACTTCACCATCATGTAATTGAGAACCTACCTTCATATTTTGATCCAAAAACATGGTGATCATGTTGTTGTTTATGGTTCTCTTTTCCTTAGGCCACATGAAAATAATTATCCAAAACACAACCTTGAACTTGAACATGTCATGCATTCGCGGAATATTTTTCATAATTACCTTTATGGACAATGTTTTACCTTGTATTCAAACCACAAGAGCATGAGTTACATCTTACATTAAAAATATTTCAATCTCTTCCAGAGGTTTTGGGTGGAATTCCATCAGTATTTTGATTTTGAAATCAACTATATGTCAGGGAAAGTTAATTTCATTTTTGGTTATTTGAGAAACAATTTTCTGACCCACGTAGATAAAGAATCATTGAAATAGTGGAACTTTGTGGAACTTTTTTCACAGTTGCATATTGTAGTCAAAGAATCAGGGGTTGTGGTTTCCTTTTCTAATGTTCATATGAAAAACACTCTTCTTTAGTTTATTCTACTGGAGAAGCATCTTGATGATGAGATATATATAATTAGAGACTCTCTTTATGTTGGAGATACCATGATTGGTTTTTCATTCTCCAATGAGTAAATTCTATTTCTTTGAAACCATTTTTCTTTACCATCATCGGTAAGGAAATATGTGGTTGGAGATTTCTATAGCTCGAAGTGGGTAGTTCACCTAGTAACAAGAAATATTTTCTATAATAGGCAGCGGTAGTCTTCTAGCCATGTTTGAGATGTGTAATTTCTATGTTTTTTTATCATTATTAGTCATTCGAACAGGTTAATGTTGAGCACCAAAAACCTTTGGGTTTTCATCAGCCACTTCTAGTACCTACTTGGAAGTCTGATGATATCTCTACAAACATTATGGTTGGGTTTCTTCATACCCAGAGAAAGAATAATGAGAAATAGGTTGTGATCGACAAGTTTTCATATTCGTATAACATTATTCCCATTCAGGATACAACCAATGTTGAGGAGTCATGAAATCTCTATGTGAAAGATATTATTAATTTTCATGGAGTTTCATCTATTATTTTCTCTAATAGGGGTCCTCAATTCAACTATAATTTTTGGAAATTACTTTAGAAGGAACTAGGATCTCACATTTGTTTCAGTATGACATAAAATTCACATTATGATTTCTAGATTGAAAGATGTATATAGATTCTTTATAAAATGGTTTGTGCTTGTATTATCCACTTTAGTGGGGCATGGGATAATAACTTGGGGATGGTTATGTTTTCTTGCAACAATAGTTACAAGTTGGATATCTGAATAGATCCTTTTAAGGACTTGTATGTTTATCCTTTTAAATCACTATTGCATTGGTTAGATATTGGAGAGTGTTCATTGGTTGGACCGAGCTAATTCTAGGAGATGAAAACCAATTTTTTGTTGATTATTCAACGAATGTTGATGGAATTGATCTGATACATGTCTTAATTTCACCATGTATATAGACCATTGTTGTATTAAGTTAGTGACCTTATTTTCATAGAGGTTTCCCCTTGGTTGGGTCATCAATGTCTTAGGAGGCATGTAAATATTTCTCCTTTTTTTGGAATATTGAGGTTGTTGGGAAGGTGTGGAATGTTTCATATGATCTAGAGCAACCACTAAATATGTCTTCAATTCATAATGTGTTTCATGTGTCTTAGCATTTAATGTATTTATCTGATCCATCTCATGATGTATGTTTGTGTGATCTTGATGTTGGAATTGATTTTTCTATGACTGGACGATCATTCTGGATAGCTGATTCTAAATCCGAGGTACATCATTGGAGGAATATACCATTGAATCCTATGGTTTGGTATTACGGTTTTGATTATCATGAGACGTGGGAGAGGGAGAAACTGATGAAATAAAATTTGCCTCATATTTTTGATATGGAATCTTAATCGATGTCTTTTTTCGTACAAAGGGACTTTATGGTGTGGAATTTATAACATCCTGTTGTTATTTTCTATACTTCCTAAAACCCCCCTTTTAATTGAGATTTAGGTGGGTTTCTTTTGGGGTTGTTTCATGTTGAAAACATTAAATGTTTTGAACTTTTAGGATACTTCACGTTTATCACAAGGCATGTGCATGGTTTTCTAAATTTTGGGACCTACTCCCGGAAATGGCATGTTTTGTATAGAGATCTCACAATGGATTTCACATGGTTACTAAATATGTGTGTTCTATTAAGAAAACATATGTGGTATATTTATAACATTATCATGTCCTGATCACAGTTAAACCTAATTCTTCTCAAATTCCCAAGAAACTATGCAAACGATAAT
This sequence comes from Viscum album, assembly GCA_963277665.1. Classification (NCBI taxonomy): domain Eukaryota; kingdom Viridiplantae; phylum Streptophyta; class Magnoliopsida; order Santalales; family Viscaceae; genus Viscum; species Viscum album. The sequence continues at coordinate 1,627,502,761 of OY728146.1, read as the reverse complement.
TTAAGAGATCTAATTTTTTAGTAAAAATTCTCAAACCCATGTTATTGGTCTGTAGTGGACCTCTATTGGACCAAATAATTTTCTCTCAAAATTACATATCCCAACGGTATTTTTCCACATCATATCCGTCCTATAACCTATATGATTCTAGGTAAACATTGGTTGATCATCTTTGGGTTAGTTTTCACCTCCCATTCTCAATCTCTCATGGTCTATCTCTTTTTTTATATGGTTTTGTTGACCTCATTTGTTGTTGGAGGATCCAATACCCACTTTTATGGATCTAAATCTAGGTTTTATTATTTATTCTACTATATCTGGTTGTTGTGACTCTTTGTTGATGAATCTTGTATAGGGCTTGATAATCCAAGATCTATTGATCTTAAGGTAGGTGGTTTCGTTATGATTCCCAATCCTTTTGACTAACCCTAATTTAATTATTTAATTTCAATTGATTCAATTAAATGAATTTTTTTTATTTTGATTAAAATTTTAATAAAACTTTTGTTGTAAAAAACTATATCTTGTGAGTGGGTTTTTTATGAAAAATGGTATTTTGTCATGAAATTGGTAAACCCCCAATTCCATTGAATCTGAGTGTGTTTATATAAATTATGGTATTTTTTATAGTTGTATTTAAAATCTATTTTTAATTTAAATTAAATAAATTAAACTTTGGAATTTAATTATAGAAAAAAATTTGTTGGGAGGTGTTATGAAAAACCCCAATTCCAGTGAATTGGGGGTTTGTGATGAAATTGATTGAATTTTTTGAAAATTAAAATTTTATATATAATTATAACATCAATTTTGAAATTCCATGTGTTGGTTTCAAATCCTTTTTTATGATAAGTGGCTTAAAATATGTTTTTATGGGAACATTAGGGTTTCATCTTCATAAAATGCATGTTTTTTTATTAAACCCTATTATTCTTTTTAGTGTGTAAATTGGAATAATTGAAATAGGATGTGCGATTTTATTGTATTATAAGTATCCATGATATAAATTTCCAATCACTGTTTATATTTGGTCATATGAAATCATTAGGTAGTTAGTTAGTTATATTGGGTGGTACATTATGATTTACAACATTCTAAACTATCATATCTTCACATAACATTCCTTACGAAATGGTGATGAGTTCCCTTTGCCTTACGCCCAATGGGGAACATGTACATACATGTAATTTCATGGTTTTGTATCCCTATTTCCTCGAACTATCTGACCTATTGGGCACAATACTTTCATTCTTACTTGTTTATATGTCAAATGTATATTCCATTGTTATAAACATTTTAGCATGCCCTAAAAATTTATATAATAATTTTTATATAAATGTTTTTATTTAATCAATTTTGTGAAAAATGATATTAATGTAAAGTATACATTGATTAAAGATAAATTCGATCTTTTGAAATGTATTTCCATCAACTTAAAAAGGAGTAATGATTTTATAATGTATTTCAATATTTAAATTATTATGCATTATTTTCAAAAGTAATGATTTATAAATGTCAAAAAAATTAATAAATTGAAAGAAAAATATTTGTTAAATTTATATTGGAATCTTGTGATGGAATAATTAGTGGAATCATACTGGTCATTGGCTCACACCCTACTCATGTCATTGGGTTTTTGTAGATTATATCCTTTCAGGTTCGAGAAAGGGGAAATGATATAATGGAGGTGGACTTAGATATTGATCCTTAGATGTAGTGAGTAGTTTCCTTAGAGACTTGGGTAGTGTTATCCCTATTATAAACATTCTTTGTAGTACATTGAGATTTAATTTCTCCTTTAATTATGGTACATTACACTTAGTGGAGTTACTTTTGATATCCATACATCCATGTTTCTTTTTCTTTCGTATCGCTAGTTGAAAAATATTTCCCACTTTCAGTTTGAATAATGACAGGGGCTAGTCACTGAAATATAGGGATTCAGAATGCCCTTTAAGAAATTTCAGTATTGGCTTGGTTATCTAGTTACCTGGTTTGGTTCATGAAAAAGTGGTATTAGAGCCAAGTAGAAAATTTTTGATGAAGTCAGTATTGAATTTTGAAATCTTATAAGGGATTAGAATGTAGTTTTTATTATGTTCCTTTCCATCTCTCACCAAAATTAACCTTACGTTTCCATGGGTGGTTAGGGAAATTTTTATTATGGGTTAGTTCTGTTATTTTCCCTTTTTTGATTTGGATAGAGTGAAATCCAAATATTGTTGGCACTGTCTGTGGTGATTATATTCACTGTTTCTCTGTTTGAGTTCCTATCTAAAGTATTTTATGCTATGTGATTTTATTATGAAGAATTATGACTCAACAAATATTTTAAAATTGGATACATGTGTTATATTATTCTAAATTTTAATGAATAATATCCTATAATTTATCAAAATATTATTTGGGGTAATCATGTGCATTTTCCTAGGTCTCAGTTAGGCATCACCACTAGTTCATGTTATGGATATAGATATGGAACCTCAAAGGGATGTTATTAATGTTTGTTCTCAAGAGTTACTTTTCTAGAATCTAAAACCATTTAATGTATTAAATGATCCTCTATTTTTTGAGGAGTGGTTGAGGAGTGTCGATAGATTGTTTGGGTTCTTAGACACACCCACTAAAATCAATGCCATGTGTGCCACTCTCATAATTGTTTGATAGAGTAGAAGATAGTGGGTAACTATGGTGACGGAGAAAATTAATGAATGATTATAGTGGAAGGACTTCATTTTTCTTTTCACGAACCAGTTCTATCTAGATTTATTGTTTTTGACCTTGTCTAGAGTGTTTTTCCAAGTCGAGCAATTTGACAGGATAGTAATTGAGTGTGGAAACTATTTTGTTGATCTTGTGAATTTAGATCCTGATATAGAGTCAAATTAAAGGATTAAGGCTTGAATTTTTGTTTTCTAACATCTTAAAGATATTTTTTTCAGTTTATATTAATAATGTACCTTCTTATGATGATGTAATGGATATATCATGTGTGGTTGAAATTGAACTATATGTAAATTCAATCTTATCAGAAGTTTCTTAATCACCCAATGGTAGCATGAGTTCCTTCAAAGGAAAGAAGGATCATGATGATTATCATGTAATTTCTTAAATGTAAGTTCATTCTAGACCTCCTTCAGATCTTGGAAGAGGTCTCTTGGGTTTTTACCAATTTGGAAAAGAAGGATATTCAAAGAATGTTTTCACTAAAGCACCTAAGAACTATGGTTCCTGCATACATTCAAAGAAATTACAGTTATACTTTAATATTTATTCCACTCACCACAGTGAAATGGGAACATCGCCTCATCTAAAAAATATGGGGAATTACATTCTTCACATGTAAAAGTTTTCTAGAAACACGAATCTAGAACGAAGATTCCTCACGTAGTGGGAGAATCTACAGAGTAAGTGGAAACAGGTCCCGCGACTCTGAGAGGTACCTTTACTATAGATTTATCATCAGCGACTTCTCTTCTTAGTATAAGTTCATTACATTTATTTGTTCCAATCCATATTTTTAATCTACTAAATATTTCTATGTAGTTTTTATCATGTGCAATGGATATTTCTAAAACCCTTGGTACGAAGAGAGAGAGTAGGGTCTCCATAGTCTCTCTTGTGTTTTCTCTCTATCTGTTTTTGAACTTTCATGGAGTTTTTTTATTATCTATATAAAATATCTTGACTTAATTTTTATGGGATTAGATAATATCACATAATTCTTAAATAGATAGTTATCCTTGAAGGGTCTCTTTTACCATAACTTATGGTGTGTGATGTGTCATCCAAGGAAAATGGGACCTGGGGTCGAGTAGCGCTAGACATTCCTACCAAGAGATGGGGAATGTAATATTTGTGTGTCATTTTTATTTAAAATCAAAATATTTTGGGGGTGAACTCCATCAAGATGATATTGGGTTTCTTGATGTGTTTCATTTATACATCTCAATAGTTTTCCTCAAGTAAGGGAGGCTGTGTTTTCTATTGACTTGATGTCGGGTACTCAACCAGTTTCTATTCCCTCTTACCAGATGTCCCTAACTAAACTGAATGAGTCGAATTCCATGTAATAAGATATTCTTGAGAATGTATTTTTATGCTCGAGTGTGACACCTTAAGTGGAAACAGTTCTCGTTTCTAAGAAGCATTACGGTTCACATCACCTATGCGCTGATTACCAAAAACTCAATTGAGTAATGATATTGAAAAAATATCTATTACCATGGATTGATGATATGTTTGATAAGTTATATGGAATAAGGTGTTTCAAAAATATTGAACTTTTATTTGGTTACCATCATTTGAAGATAAGAGAATCTAAAATTCAGAAAACCCCATTTTGAAGGAGGTATACTCATTATGTGTACCTTGTTATGCCCTTCATCCTGAACAATGCTCATTCAATTTTTTTGGATTTTATAAACAATAGTTTTCATGAGTATATTGATACATTTGTGGTATCCTTTGAGGATGAAATATTTTTTAACTCTATATATGATGAGGATCATGTGCATCATCTGAGATCAGTTCTGTGTTTTATTTGAAATCACCAAATTTACGCCAAGTTTTCAAAGTGAGATTTTTGGATTCGAGATGTGAAATTATTGGGACACATGGGGTCAGAATAAGGAATTTTAGTTGTTCCTGATATGTTGATGAATTTTATGGATTGAGATCAACCATGAAATATCTTTGATATTTGGAGCTTCTAGGGATTAGATTGATATTATCATAGGTTTATAATGTAATTCTCGAAGTTGGATTCTTTAATGAAGACACTGAATCAGAAAGGGGTATGGTTTTCCTAGGATGAGAAATGTCAGAATTATTTTGTTGAAATGAAATGAATTTTGACTACAAAACCAGTGTTGACTATTCTAGAGGATGGGTGGGGTTATGTGGTATTCTGTGATACATAAACTTCAGGTTTGGGAAGAATTCAAATGTAAGGTGATCATATCGTTTCTTATGATTCTCATCACCTTATGCCGCATGAGAAGTATTATCTATTCCATTCCCATGAACATGATGTTATAATGCCTACATTAAAGAGTTTTCAGAATTACCATTATGGAGATAGGTTTACTTGTATTAGGACAACAAGAGCTTGGGATATATCTTATATCAAGAAGATTTGAATCACTACCCGAGGCTTTGGGTGGAATTCAATAAGTATTTTGATTTCGACATCGCCAATACCCCAGGGAATGGGAATGTCACAAATGATTAATTGAGAATGAATTTTCAGACCCAGGCAGTGAAAGAATCATCATTATATTAGAACTTGATGTAACTATTTTGATAGATTCATATAGGTGACAAGGAATTAGAGTTTGAGGTTTACTTGGCCAGTGTTCTATTGAAATCCTCTTTTCATGAGTTTATTATTCAGGATCAACAACTTGATGAAAATTTCAATAGAATTAGAGTCTCTCTTATTTTTGGGGAGTTAATCCATGACTGTTCGTTATCCAAGGAATATATTTTATGATTTCAAAACTAGTTTGTGGTAAAATCACCAGTAAATAAAGTTTTGATAGGGTATTACTGTAGTTCCCAGTGGGATGTGCACCCAAACAAACCAAAAATATTTTCTATGACATGCGGTGGTAGTTCTGATGACTAGGTATGAGACAAGACATTACTGAGTTTGTTTCTAATTGTTATACATGCCAATAGGTCAATTCCAAGTATCATAAACCATCTCGGTTTGTTCATTAACTTTCATCCCCTATGTGGAAGTGGGATGATATCTCTATGAAAATTATGGTTGGGTTTTTTCATACCCATAGAAAGAATAATGAGATATTTTTTGTGATCCTTAGGCTGACCAAGTAAAATCACTTTATACCCATTCATGATACAACCAAAGTTGAGGATTTGTGAAATCTCTATGTTAATGTGATTGTTCATTTTCATGGAGTTTCATCTATTATAGTCTCTGGTATGGATCCTCTATTCACTTATATTTTTCGAAGTGGCCTTCCGAATGCACTAGGATCCCACATCGATTGTAGTACGACATACCAACCCCAATAGGGTGAATAGACAGAAACATATATATATTCATGATGATATTTTGTTGTTCTTGTGTTCTTAACTTTGGTGCAGCTTGGGATGATCAGTTGGGGCTAGTTGGGTTTTCTTACATCAATATTTACCACTCTATGATCAAAATGTACCCTTTTGAGGACTTGTATAGTCAACATTGTAAATATCTATTATGTTGGTTGGAGATTGGTGAACATTCATTGGTTGGACCGATCTTGTTCCAAGAGATGATAATAATTATTTTGTTGATTCATCAAATAATGTTGACTAGTTAGAGACACAAAAATTATTATGTTTATCATCATCATAGACCATTGGTTTATTAGTTTTTGACCTTGCTTTAATAATGGTTTCACCTTGGTTGGGTCATCAAAGTCATGGGAAGTAAGAAATTATTTCTCCTTGTTTTCATGGGTAGTTTGAGGTTTTTGAGCTAGTGGGTAATTTTTTATATTGTTTAGAAATTACACTAATGATGAAATAAATACATAATTTGTTTCATTTTTTAAAGCTTCTAAAGTATTTATCTAATCCATCTCATGTTCTATGTTGGCATGATCTTGAATTTTAACCTTATTTTTCTATGATTGAATTACCAGTCATAATTGTTTATTTTAAAACCAAGGAACATCATTAGAGGAAGATACCAATGTTTCATTTCCTATGGAAGCATGGTTCTTATTCTCATGAAACATGGGAGTGGGAGGCACAGATGAAATAGCAATGGACTCATCTTTTTGAAATGGAATGTTTGTTATAGGATTTTTGGGGACCGGAAGATTCTATGGTGGTGAGGTTAAAGCATCCTATTACAATATATAGTTATTCCTAATACCCTCCTTTTAATTGAGCTTGGGTTGGGTTTTATTTAGGGTTTTCTCTGGTTGACAATGTTGAAATTGTGAAATGTTGGGCCCATTCACAGTTAGCTCAGGGCCTTTGCACAGTTTTCCAAACCGTACACCCAACTGTTGAAAAATGGAATGTTTTGGATAGAGAGACACCCATTCATTTCACATTGTTAGACATTTTGTGTGTCCCCTTAGGATAATATTTGTAGTCCATCTATTATTTTCACATTGCTTGATAATATTTTAACGAAACCTTGCACTGATTTCTAGGACACCATGCAGACGAGAATTGAAGAGATCATATTTTTTATTAAAAATTCTTAAACCCCTATTATAGGTCACGAATAGACCTAATTTGACCCAAATAATTTTCTACTAACCTTAGATCTCACAAGGATGATTCTTTCCCCCTGATATCCCTCCTAGAAGCAGTATATAGCTAGGCTAACATCATTCAATATACTTCGTGTTATTTTTCCCCTTCCACTATCAATCCCTAGTGGTCTCTCACATTCATCCTAGGATTTTTATGATCTATATTGTTATTGGAGGATCTAATACCTACTTTTATAGATCTAAATATAGGTTTGGATCTTTTTTCTCCCAGATAGGGTTGTTTTCTTTCATTGTTGATGAATCTTGGTTAGGGTTTGGTTATCTGAGATCCCTTGATCCCGATATAGGTGGTTCTATTACGATGAACCATAATTTTTATTATCCCTAATTGATTTGTTTAATTTCAATTGATTTAATTAAATTAAATTATTTTATTTGTATTAAATTGTCTTTCGATCATGTTTGGAAAAAACCTTATTCCTGGAAATTGGGGTTGATTTTGGCATGAAATTGGAAAAAAACACCAATTCTATTGATTGGGGTGTGTTTATCGAAATTTTTGTTATTTAAATTATTTTTGTAATTCTAGTTTTTGTAGAAAATGAATCAATTGAATTGTTGAATTTAATTAAATAAAGTGTTTTGAATGAATTATTTTCTTAAAACCCTAATACCAATGAATTGGTGTTTTGTAATGAAATTGATGAAATTTTATGAAAATTAAATTTATATATTTAATTGTTACGTGGATTAGGAAATTTAATTAGTTGTTTTAGAATCCTTATTTTTGAAAAAAGGGTTAAAATTGGTTTTTATGGGAACACACGAGTTTCATCTTCGTGGAAATGCATGTTTTTTATTGAAAAAATATTTTGGTTTTTAAAGAGTAAATTGGCATATATGAAATAGAAGTATAAGGCCCTGGCCTTTAACCTTACTTAATATTGAATTAAATGAATAATTCACATTGAGGATCTTTTTAGGTTTAGTGTTTTAGAGAATTAGGACATAACTATTACATCTCAAAAGATTACAAAGTAGACACTTCTACAATGTTTCCATAAAAATAAAAAAAACTCTTAAAAAGAGACATGTCTAGTTCCATGTTTTATATAGCACGACTTTCCCTTGATCCCGTCCTTGACCCTATTCCACATTAATTCCTGTGAAAAACATTTCAAAAAAACTTGGGGTGATCATAAAAAGCGTAGTAAGGGATACACAAAGAATGAAAACTGTTAGTTTTTCAAACATCAAGTAAACCACATATACTTTATCAAAGTAATACCTTCACCTTCATGAAGTAGTAAAAACTCTTCACTGAATAAAATATCATTACATACCCTTTTGTAACCAAAGGATTAACATAAAACCCATATAAAGAACACACAACATATAAAAGTAACTTGGGACATAAACATACTTAAGTGGAATAACCATACGGTCGACTTCCACACATATCACTTAATGGAATAGCCATTCGGCCAACTTCGATACATACTTAATGGAATAGCCATACGGACGAATTCCTTACCCAATGCATTGGAGGTTATAACGTAACCACCCTTCCTGGTATTCATGGCACCACCCGTCATATGGTTTATCACATAACCACCCGTCAAATGTCCAAGTACCAATATAAAATCATAAAACATAAAACCAATATAAAGGAATGATAACATTTCCACATTTCAATCACAATATATAATTTAAATATATTGACATAATAGAATCCTTTATCAAAACAATTTTCAATACCAAAATACATAAAAGAGTATATGGTATTTATTTTATTTTAAAAACATTACGGCTTGTTGAGGAGGCCAATGACCAAATAATACTCATGGCGGCGAAAAAGGTCGTTGTCACCGCGTACGTTAAAAAAACATTCCTTTTTTTCATTTAGTAAAATGCTTCGTAGAAAAAGATTCCTTTTGCATAAAAGAAAATGTCAAAGGTCTTTATACACCGTATAAATAAAAGTTGTGTATAAAACGAAATATGCCTTAATGAAAGGAGATTGAGACGAAGTCCCTTACCTCGAGTCCGACTTGACTCGATCGTTCTTTAACATCCTGAATAATAAACTTTATTTAATTTCTATTTTCTTATGAACCTTTTTCAAGTTCATTATTCCTTTTATATCACTTATTTCCATGTTATAAACATTATGTAACCATTTATGTTAATAATGTTTGTTTTGTCGATATTTGGTTCTTAAGTCGAAAGTGGATTTCTTACAATTACATGTTGTTCGTGTGGTCAAAGGTTCTTTATATCCAGAATGACATTCCTGATTTGGATATCATATATATCATATATATCCAGTATATACATGTATTTATAATATTACATAATCATTTAGAGGTAAGAAATGAAATGCACCATTGATGGAGACGGTAAGTCGTACGTACGCATGAACGCTACTTTCATTCCTTTGCCATATTAATGGAATTAAACCTAAATGAGACATTTGTGAATTTTAATTCCAGAATTATATTAATCATTTAGATATATCATTCATCAAATATATCCATTATATACTTGTACTTATAATAATACATTACATTTGGGGATAAGAAATGAAATGCCCCGTTCATGGAGACGGAAAGCTGTACGTACGCATGAATGCTACTTTCATTTCTATCTCATACTTTAATGGAAATAAATAATAATTATATATAGGTATATTATAATTCCAGTATAACATCATATATAATAACTTTAAACCCATCCTTTATACTTCCCACATATGGCATAAACGAATCAAATCACTTTGAGGGGGCGGTAGTCCGCACTTCCTTAAATGAAGATATAGCGTTTACCCATAATAGAAACCATAAAAGGTATGCCCAAAATGAAAAATACAGAATCTTAAGGAAAACATAGACATATTATATATCATATATAAATATAGTGTCATCTTAATGTCCACCTTTGAAGGTGTTAAAAGAATGTTGAACAATCATCGTTTCGGGAGGCAGAAATTTGCCATCCATGGAAACAGTATGTTCATTAACCATTAGATGTAGGTGTGTGTAAGTGTAGCTCTAATACTTCTTATAAAAATATCCTATTATATTGAGGATACTGTATTTTTTACAAAATTAAATAATAAAAATTGTGTAGGGGGTTGGAGAAGCAAAATAAAACAAAAGGACTCAAAAGAAGACATTACGTCAAAATCGGGTAACTCCCTTTGGTTTGAGCTCAAAGGCTTCCTTGGGAAGACTTCTTCCAAAAGTGAGGCTTCAAGGAGTAATATAGAGAAGTGGAGAGACAAAATGGTCAGAGTTTGGCCGAGAAAATGTCTTTGGGAGTGTGGGTAAGGAGGTAGAGGTGGGGGCCTTTTATAAGAGGAGAGGAGGGGCACTCTTGTAAAGTTACAAAATGTTACTTTATTTTCAACAGAGTTTCAGATTTTAAAGGTCCCACATTGACTTATTTTGAGGATAAGGTGATGAGGGTTAGAAATCCACCCATCCAATAGGTGTTGTTCATGTGTAGGTCTTAGATTTTACATTATCTTTCCATTTTATTTAAATCCATTATTAATGAGGTAATTGCTGCATCATCATGATGTCATAAATAATTTATTTTATTTAATGTCTAAATATTATAAAAAAATATCATGATGTAGGAAATCGTTTTAGCTTTCTAATGAATATTTATAGTCAAAAATATGACTTGTATAATCCCATGTAAAAATTGTTTTAGTAAAACATCTCATGTTTGTGTCATTTTTACTTTAACATTTAATAAAATGTTATTTATGTCATTTCCCATCCAAAGTGGCTCCATGGGGTCCCCAAGTTTACCCATGGATTTTCTTGGTCGGCCATGACACATCAAATGAGGGTAGGATATGTGTCATGCTCATCTCAAATTATTAAAACATTTTTTTTACCATAAACTACACTAATTACCTCTAATCGCGATTAAGAACTTAAGAGTTACTATTCACCAAAAAATTATTTTAATATCATTGAACCACATTTTACTTATTAATGATAACCATGTATATCGGATTTTTGAAATTCAAAACACAGAAGTGGTAAAATTTCATTTAAACGAAAAAATCAGTTATTATAAGTATCTCTTAGTGGTTTCACTATTCATCAAAAATTGAAGTTTTTCAGAAAAATACCAAAACTTCACCCTAAGATATATTTCATATTATGAATTAAAAAATGAAGTCTATTTTAAAAAATTCAAAACATATAAGTCACATTAATTAATTTAATAATTAATTCTCACTTTCATGACAAATAGCGTGTTTTTATGAAACAATAAGTATCAAAAGATTGACACTAGTTTAATTCCGATTTAAAAGTGAAATTAATTCCAACGACCACTATTGGATTTAATGGTAAAAATATTTTCAAATTTCACTTTAAAAAAAATTCAAATGATAATCTAATCATATAAATAAATTAGATTAAAAAGAGGTTTCGAATTAAAATACAACATTTTACACTATTCATTAAAAAATGAACTTTATCGAAAAGATACCAAAAATTTACACAAAGTTAATTTTGATGTCCCAATTATAAAGAAGAGTTATATTTGGTCCAATATAATTTATAAGATTGATCAAAACTATATTTAATGAAGGTTCTCCATCAAAAGGTGATAAGTGAACCTTTAGTGAAAATTAGGGTATAAATGCCTAAAATTGAATTCTTTCCATATTTTAAGCCTTTATCATTTATTGGATAAATGTAAAAACATTTAAAAAGCATATATAATCATATTTTAGTTATTTCTATCCATTCCCGCCAATACAACGACTACATGTTAACTACCATTTAAAATAATATCATTATATTACTAGTGTGCAATGTAAGCTTTCAAAGGAACTCATCGTTGCGTATCGGGTACTCTATCGAACATAGAAACCCATTTAAAGTAAAATTAATATTTAATTTGTAAATATTAATAAATAAAAAAATGTTTTCTATATTATTTACCTGGGATGTTACATCCTTCCCCCCTTTTGGGAATTGCGTCCTCACAATTTTATTCACTTATCAAAATAAGTGGGGGTATTTATCCCTCATAGCATTTTCAGACTCCCATGTTGCCTCTTCAACCATATGGTTTTTCCACAAAACCTTTACCTGGTGGATTACCTTATTTCACAACACTTTTTCTCTTCGGTCTAGAATCTGGACTGGTTGTTCTTCATAAGAGAGATTCTCTTCCAACTGAACTACAGCTGGGCTCAATACATGAGATGAATCTGGCATTTACTTCCTCAACATAAAAACATGAAAAAAATTGTGTACCTGAGATAAACTCGGAGGTAATGCCACTCTCTATACAACTGATCCAACTCTCTCCAGAATTTCATGTGGTCCAATGAACCTTGGACTCAGCTTTCCTTTCTTACCAAATCGCATCACTCTTTTCCATGGAGAAATCTTGAGAAAAACATGATCACCTACCTCAAAAAATAAATCCATCCTCCGGTTATCTGCAGAACTCTTCTGCCTGCTCTGAGCTGTTCTCATGTGTTTCTGAATCAACTGAACCTTTTCTACCATCTCTTCCATCAATTCGGGTCATATCTGCTTCCTTTCACCCACTTCATCCCAAAATGCTTGAGTTCGACACCGCTTCCCATAGAATGCCTCAAATGGTGCCATCTGTATACTGGAATGAAAACTGTTATTATATGAAAACTCAACCAAAGAAAGATGTTGGTCCCAACATCCTTGATAATCCATCGAACAAGCTCGTAGCATATCCTCCAAGGTCTGAATTGTTCTTTCTGACTGCCCATCTGATTGAGGATGAAAATCTGTACTAAAATTTAATTCAGTACCCAACGACTTCTGAAGGCCTTTCCAAAAGTTAGAAGTAAACCTGGGATCACGATCAGATACAATGGAGAGAGTAAATCCATGTAACCTGACTATCTCCTTAAGATACAAAAGGGAAAGTTGATCTAGGGAAAAATTATCTCGTATAGGAAGGAAATGAGAAGATTTAGTCAAGCGATCAACAATAACCCAGATTGCATTATTACATCGAGATGTCTTCGGTAATCCCACAACAAAGTCCATGGATATATTCTCCCATTTCCACTCTAGCACAGGTAGAGGCTGAAGCATCCCTTTTCGTAACTGCCGCTCTGCTTTAACCTGCTGACAAGTCAAACACTTCATAGTAAAATCAGCAATATCTCTTTTCATTCCATCCCACCAGTAATACTCCCTCAGATCTCTGTACATCTTAGTACTTCCAGGATGAACTGAAAACGGGGAACTATGAGCCTCACATAACAACTCATTCTTCAACTGTGAATCACATGGCACACATAATCTCTTCCCAAACCTCAAAACACAATCACTATCAATGTTGAATTTAGGCAACTTACCTTTCTGAACCAGCTCTACCATTTTCTACAACTCACTGTCTTGCTTATGCGCTTGCTTGATTCTATCTGATAGAGAAGATCTCACTGATACCTGAAACAAAACATAAGGACATCCTGCACCAACAACTTATATGCCAAAGTTCATCAAATCAAAAACCAAAGGATCTCTTTCCAAACGTAGCATGGTTAATGAAGCATTACTTTTTCGACTCAAAGCATCAGCCACTTTATTTTCATTTCTCGGATGGTAGTGAATTGTACAATCATAATCCATGATTAATTCTAGCCATATCCTCTGTCTCATGTTCAATTCTTTCTGAGTGAATATATACTTTAACCTTTTGTGATCAGTATATATTTCACACTTTACTCCATACAAATGATGCCTCCAAATTTTTAACGCAAAAAAAAATAGCAGCTAATTCCAAATCATGTGTAGGGTAATTTACCTCATGAGTTTTCAACTAACGTGAAGCATAATCAATTAACTGATCATTCTGCATAAGGACACAACCTAGTCCCTTCAACAAAACATCACTGTATATAACAAACTCACCATTCCTGGAAGGAAGTGCCAAAACTGGAGCATTCACCAATCTTCTCTTCAACTCCTGAAAACAATCATCACATTCTTTTGTATAGATGAACTTAACAACCTTACGAGTTAGCTTAGTCATTGGACTAGATAACCGTGAAACATTTTCAACAAACCTTCGTTAGTAACCTGCCAAACCAAGAAAACTACGGATCTCGGTTACATTTGTAGGTCTTGGCCATTCTTCAACAACTTTTGTTTTAGCAGGATCAACAGTTATGTCATGATTTGAAATAATGTGACCCAGGAAAAAAATTTGTTGTAACCAAAACTCACACTTGCTGAATTTTCCATATAGTTTCTTTTCTTTTAAGGTTTGCAAGATAACCCTTAAATGACTTTCACTCTCCTCTTTTCTTTTAGAAAACACCAAAATATCATCAATGAAAAAAACCACAAACTTATCCAAGAACTCATGGAAAATTCTATTCATAAGGTCCATGAATACAGCAGGAGCATTGGTTAACTCAAAAGGCATAACTAAAAATTCATAATGGCCATATCTAGTACGGAACACAGTCTCCGGAATGTTCTCTTCTTTTACATTCAACTGATGGTACCCCGACCTCAAGTCAATATTCAAAAAATACTGATCTCTCTGGCGCTGATCAAACAAATCATGGATATGAGGCAAAGGATACATGTTCTTAACAGTAATATTTTTCAAGGCTATATAATCAATGCAAAGTCTCATTGAGCCATCTTTCTTTTAAAAAAATAAGACAGGAGCACCCCATGGTGATGTGCTAGGTCGAATGAAACCTTTATCTAATAACTCCTGCAATTTCTTCTTTAATTCTAAAAGTTCAACTTGAGCCATTCGATAAGAGGTTTTTGAAATTGGCTTAGAATCCGGAACTAAGTCAACAGTAAATTCAACTTCCTCGTCATGAATAACACTGGGAAACTCATCATGAAAAACATCAAGATAGTCATTTACCACTAGCACATCATTAATCTGAACAGTTCCTTTATTTTCAACAATATGTGCAAGGTAACATTCATTTCCATATTTTACTAGTTTCTTAACATCATGATATGTAATCAAAATCAAGGGTTCATTCTTGTACAGAAACTGAAAATCTTTCTGAAAAGAAACCATTTTAGCTCTGCAGTCAATCATAGCATGATAAACAGAAAGCCAATCCATGCCTGAAATAACATCAAACTCTACTAGAGGAAAAACAATAAGGTTTGCTGGTAGATTCTTTCCACATACAAGGATAGGAAGTTTCTTATAATTCATTTTTGTCTCAACGTTCCCTCTGGGTTTTTTTACCATAATTTTAGGATTCATATCATGAGATGGAATTTCCAATTTACTAGAAAACGTCTCAGAAATGAAAGAATGTGTAGACCTTGAATCAAACAACACATTGGCATAATCTGAACAAACAAACAGTGTACCTGATACTACTTCATTCGATGGCCCAACATCTGCTGAAGTTGTTTCAAAGGATTTCACCACCCCTTTCTGCTTTTAGTCTGGCTTCATTCCCCCAGTTGAGTTCTTCTTTGGACACTCGTTTGCATAATGATCCATTTCATTACACTTAAAACATCTTACCGCTGGCTTTTCATTACCTGCTTGGTCATCTTCCTTACAGTTACGAGCAATATGACCAGACTTACCACACTGAAAGCACTTACCAGACTTGGATAAACATTTTCCAGGATGCATTTTACCACACTTCTCACAGGATGGATATTTGGTTTTCTTACCTATTTTATTATTTGATGAATTCTTCCCCTTTTCCTGCCTCCTAGACCACTTATTCTGTTGTTTTCCATAGAACACCTGATCATCGACAAACTCCATTTCCACCTTCTCCGCACATCGAACAAGTTTTTCATAAATTTTGATCTCACGAGAGGCTAAAGCCCTTTGATACTTTGGCTTTAACCCTGAGTAAAAATGGTATATTTTACTATCAAGATCTCGTATAAAGTTTTGAGCATACCTTGCCTATCGAGTGAACTTTGCTTCATAAGCAGCCACTGAATCATCCTCCTGCCTCAATTCTAGGAACTGTTTTTCCATCCTAAGACGAACCACCTTAGGAAAATATTTTCTCAAGAAACATACCTTTGAATTCGTCCTAGTGAAGATCCTCAATATCATCACTATCCCTAAAATTTTTCACCATCGACCACCACTGATCAGCTTCACCTTCAAAACGGTAAACAGAAATACTAACCTTTTGATGTTCTGAACACCCCATGACATCAAAAATCTTCTCCAGTGCTTCAATCCACCCTTCATCTTGCACGGGGTCAGATGATCCTTTGAATGATGGGGGATGTTGCCTCATGAAATGATCCACCACTGACATGTTCCTCTGCGGTTGATCTGGATGATCTCGTGCATGGATACCACCACCATTTACAGCCTGAGTCAACTGTGCCATCACGGCAACAAACTATTCAGTTCCGATTCCAACCATCTCAGGTTGCTGATTTGGAAGGTTGTCTTCCTCCTGATGTCGTCCCAACATAGCTGCTTTGTTTCCTCTGCGGAAAAACATCCTGAACACATAAATATTTTAGGCAAAGAAACATGGTAATATTTAAATTTTATATCATTTCAATCATACCATAAATTAACTTATAACTTTACACTTTTCTAACTCCTAAAGTTGTCTAAATCGACCTCTGATACCAACTATAAGGCCCCGACCTTTAACCATACTTAATATTGAATTAAATGAATAATTCACAATGAGGATCTTTTCTGGTTTAGAGTTTTAGAGAATTAGTACATAACTATTACATTTCAAAAGATTACAAAGTAGACACTTCTACTATGTTTCCATAAAATAGAAAAAAACTCTTAAAAAGATACATGTCTAGTTCCATGTTTTTTATAGCATGACTTTCCCTTGATCTCGTCCTTGACCATATTCCACATTAAGTCCTGTGAAAAAAATTTCAGAAAAAACTTGGGGTAAGTATAAAAAGCTCAGTAAGAGATACACAAAGAATGAAAACTATTAGTTTTTCAAGCATCAAGTAAACCACATATACTTTATCAAAGTAATACCTTCACCTTCATGAAGTAGTAAAAACTCTTTACTGAATAAAATATCATTACTTACCCTTTTGTAACCAAAGTATTACCATAAAACCCATATAAAGAACACACAACATATAAAGGTTACTTAGGACATAAACATACTTAAGTGGAATAACTATACAGTCGACTTCCACACATATCACTTAATGGAATAGCCATTCATCCAACTTCCATACATACTTAATGGAATAGCCATAAGGTTAACCTCCATACCCAATTCATTGGAGGTTATAACGTAACCACCCGTCCTGGTATTCATGGAACCACCCGTCATATGGTTTATCACGTAACCACCCGTCAAATGTCCATGTACCAATATAAAATCATAAAACATAAAACCAATATAAAGGAATGATAACATTTCCACATTTCAATCACAATGTATAATTTAAATATATTGAAATAATATAATCCTTTATCAAAACCATTTTCAATACCAAAATACATAAAATAGTATGTGGTATTTATTTTATTTTAAAAACATTACGGCTTGTTGAGGAATCCAAAGACCAAATAATACTCACAACGGCGGAAAAGGTCGTTGTCACCGCGTACGTTAAAAAACATTCCTTTTTTTAGTTTAGTAAAACGCTTCATTGAAAAAGATGCCTTTTGTATAAAAGTAAAATTCAAAGGGGTTTATACACCGTATAAAAGAAAGTTGTGTATAAAACAAAATATTCCTCAATGAAAGGAGATTGAGACAAAGTCCCTTACCTCGGGTCTGACTTGACTCGATCGTTCTTTAACGTCCTGTATAATAAACTTGAGTTAATTTCTATTTTCATAAGAACCTTTTTTAAGTTCATCATTCCTTTAATATCACTTATTGCCATGTTATAAACATTATTTAACCATTTAAGTTAATAATGTTTGTTTTGTCGATATTTGGTTCTTAAGTCGAAAGTGGACTTCTTACAATTACATAGTGTTCGTGTGGTCAAAGGTTCTTTATATCCAGAATGACATTCCTGATTTGGAAATAATATATATAATATATATCCAGCATATACATGTATTTATAATATTATATAATCATTTATAGGTAAGAAATGAATTGCACCGTTCATGGAGACGGTAAGACGTACGTACGCATGAACGCTACTTTCATTTATTTTCCATATTAATGGAATTAAAACTAAATGAGAGGTATGTATATTTTAATTACATAATTTTATTCATAATTTAGATGTATCATTCATCATATATATCCATTATATACATGTACTTATAATAGTACATTACATTTGGGGATATGAAATGAAATGCACCGTTCATGGAGACGGCAAGCCGTACGTATGCATGAACGCTACTTTCATTTCTATCTCGTACTTTAATGGAAAGAAATAAAAATTATATAGATGTATATTATAATTCCACTATAACATCATATATAATAACTTTAAACCCATCCTTTATACGTCCCACATATGGCATTAACGAATCAAATCACTTTGAGGGGGCGGTAGTCTGCACTTCCTTAAATGAAGATATCTCGTTTACCCATAATGGAAACCATAAAAGGTATGCCCAAAATGAAAAATACAAAAGCTTAAGGAAAACATAAACATATTATATATCATATATAAATATATTGTCATCTTAATGGAAACCTTTGAAGATGTTAAAAAAATGTTGAACAATCATCGTTTCGGGAGGCAGAAATTCGCCATCCACAGAAACAGTATGTTCTTTAACCATTAGATGTAGGTGTGTGTAAATGTAGCTCTAATCCATCTTATAACAACATCATAGTATATTGAGGATACTGTAGTTTTTACAAAAGAAAATAATAAAAAGAGTTTAGGTGGTTGGAGAAGCAAAATAAAACAAAAGGACTCAAAAGAAGACATTACCTCAAAATCGGGTAACTCTCTTTGGTTTGAGCTCAAAGGCTTCCTTGGGAAGACTTCTGCCCAAAGTGAGGCTTCAAGGAGTAAGAGAGGGTTGTGGAGAGTCAAAATGGGCAGAGTTTGGCCGTCAAAAATGCTTTGGATGTGTGGGTATGGTGGTAGAGGTGGGGGCCTTTTATAAGAGGAGAGGAGGGGCACTCTTGTAAAGTTACAAAATGTTACTTTATTTTCAAAAGAATTTTGGATTTTAAAGGTCCCACATAGATGTATTTCGAGGATAAGGTGATTAGGGTTCTAAATCCACCCATCCAATAGGTTTTGGCCATGTGTAGGTCTTAGATTTTACATTATCTTTCCATTTTATTTAAATCCATTATTAATGAGGTAATTGTTGCATCATCATTATGTCATAAATAATTTATTTTATTTAATGTCTAAAAATTATAAAAAACTATAATGAGGTAGGAAATCATTTTATATTTCTAATGAATATTTATAGTCAAAACTCTGACTTGTATAACCCCATGTAAAAATTGTTTTAGTAAAACATTTCATGTTTGTGTCATTTTTACTTTAACATTTAATAAAAAAGTTATTTATGTCATTTCCCAACCAAAGTGGCTCCATGGGGTCCCCAAGTTGACCCATCGATTTTCTTGGTCGTCCATGACACATCCAATGAGGGTAGGACATGTGTCAAGCTCATCTCATATTATTAAAACATTATTTTTACCTTAAACTACACTAATTACCTCTAATCGCGATTAAGAACTTAAGAGTTACTATTCACCAAAAAATTATTTTAATCTCATTGAACCACATTTTAAATCTTAATGAAAACCATGTATGTCGAATTTTTGAAATTAAAAACATAGAAGTGGTAAAATTTCATTTAAACGAAAAAATCAGTTTTTATATGTATCACTTAGTGGTTTCACTATTCATCAAAAATTGATGTTTTTCAGAAAAATACCAAAAATTCACCCTAAGATATATTTGATATTCTGAATTCAAAAATGAAGTCTATTTTAAAAAATTAAAAACATATAATTCACATTAATTAATTTAATAATTAATTCCCGCTGTCATGACAAATAGTGCGTTTTTATGAAACAATAAGTATCAAAATATTGACACTAGTTTAAGTCCGATTTCAAAGTGAAATTAATTCCAACGACCACTATTGGATTTAATGGTAAAAATATTTTCTAATTTTACTTTAAAACCAATTCAAATGATAATCTAATCATATAAATAAATTAGATTAAAAAGATCTTTTGAATTAAAATACAACATTTTACACTATTCATTAAAAAATGAACTTTATCGAAAACATACCAAAAATTTACACAAAGAAAATTTTGATGACCCAATTCTAAAGAAGGGTTATATTTGGTCTAATAGAATTTATAATATTGATCAAAACTATATTTAATGACGGTTCGCCATCAAAAGGTGATAAGTGAACCTTTAGTGAAAATTAGGGTATAAATGTTTAAAATGGAATTCTTTCCGTATTTTAAGCCTTTATCTTTTATTGGATAAATGTAAAAACATTTAAAAAACATATATAATCATATTTTAGTTATTTCTATCCATTCCCGCCAATACAAAGGCTACAGGTTAACTACCATTTAAAATAATGTCATTATATTACTAGTGTGCAACGTGAGTTTTCAAAGGAACTCATCGTTGCGTATCGGGTACGCTATCAAACATAGCAACCCCTTTAATGTAAAATTAATATTTAATTCGTCAATATTAATAAATACGAAAATGTTTTATTCATTATTTACCTGGGATTTTACAAGAAGATTGGATATAATTGTATTTTAAGCATCCTTTAAATAAATTTTCCACCATTATTTTCACTTGATCACATAAAAGCCTTAGTTAGTTAGTGAGTTATCTTGGGTGGAACTATTAAGTTTACAACATTCAAAAACATCATATCTGCAAGTCCCATTCCTTAGGTGATGGTGATGAGTTCCCTATACCTTAGTCTCAAAGTGGAATATGTACATACCTATCATTCCACAGTGTTTGATGCCCATATCTCAGAACTATTTTACTTATATGGCACATGACCATGTTTCTCTCTTGTTTTTATGTCAAATGTATATATTTTTTATAAATATTTTAACATGCCTTGAGAATTTAAAAAAATAATTTATATAAAAGTGTTTATTTGAGAACATTTCTCAAAAGTGCCATTAATTAACAGTATCAATTGATTAAAGGTAAATTCAATTTTTTTAATTTATTTCCATCAATTAAAATACAATTAATGATTTTCTAAAATATTTCCAACTTTTAAATTGTAAACCATAATTTTTGTAAAAATGATTTGAAAATTCAAAACCTATTTTTTTATAAATTTGAAATAAACTAATTGTTAAATTGATATTGGGATTCTATTATGTAATCTTTGATGAAATCATATTGGAATATTTCTCCCAAATTACTTATTCCTTCAAGTGTTTGTATATTATCTCCTTCAAGGTTTGAGAAAGGGGAATGGATCTCTTTGAGGTGGATCTAACTATCAAACCTTGGACACCGGGAGTTCTGTCCATAGGGGCCAGGGAAATGTTTTCAATGTTTTTGTAATTGGGTTATTTTACTTTGGGAATTAATGCCTATTTAAATTCAGGTACATTACTTATAGTGGAGTTTCGTTTGATATGCATATTACCTTATTTATTTTTCTTCTATATGGTTAGTTGAAAAGTCATTCCCACTTTACATTTGTATAATATCATGATCTAGTCATTGACCCATGGGGATTCAGAATACCCTTTGAGTTATGTTAGGACTAGATTAGTTAATAGGTTACCAGGGTATCCAAGTTTGTTCGTGACACATATACTGATTATGATAGGGTGTGATAGTGAATTTTATTAAGGATTTTTCTTTTTTTGGAATTAAATGTATAATTATCATATTAGATTTTCTAATAATAGTAATGATTTCAAATAAAATTGCTATATTTTATGCAATTATTTATGTTTAATTATATTGAAGTGTCTATGATCTAGTGTTGAATAGGATGTAATAAATGGTGAAGGCTTAATCTAGAAAGTGAATATTGGTTTTGATTAATAGTTATTTTGATCCATGAAACCCAAAGGTGAATTTTAGAAGGAGGAAACATGTTTTAATGTTATATAAGTTATTTATATTCTTAAATTTGGTTAAGAAACTCCATGAGGATACTATATTTGGTATCAATTTTATATTAATCAATTCATTTATTTTTAAGGGTATAGATAACTGAATATAAGTTTTAAAAATGTTATAAATAAATAGAAGATCAAATAAAAGTATGAATTGATAAAAACATTTAGTTTTCATTCAAAAGATGAATCAAAGAGTTTCTGCAGAAAAAAATTATATAAAATAGAATAATGCAATATTAGTTATATTTAAATAAACTTTTTTTTCATTTAATTATTTTTTTAGATAAGAGACTTTGTATGTTGATAATGAGTTATTATGGAAAAATTATGTCATTCACATGGGTTATGAATCACCAAACTCTATAAAATTATTAAAAATAAGATAATTATAATGGTGTTTTTAAACATGATAATGATTTTATCCATGATAATTATTTCATCCAATATTATTTTTAAAATAATGTGGACTCTATCCCATTATACATTCATGAAATATTTTAAAGAATAAAGTTTTATTTTCTTAATATTTATCTCAACAGATAGTGTCCAATATTTCATATAAATCCATAGTATTTTTTCAAATATTCATAAGAATGTGACATAATTTTTTCCTTGAATATAAATGAGTTTCTATTTCTTAACATTATCCTAAAGATAAAATATTATTATTAATAGGCTAATGGGAGTTTATTTTTACATAAAATGTTCAAAAAAAAACATATAAATTATTATGATTGATATATTACTTAATGGAATACATTTTATACCCTAAAATACATTGTGATATGTCAGTAAAATAATAATGTAAAGAGTTTCATTAGTTACCAAAAAATTTCAAAGTAAATTCCTAATAGAAATACTTTTAACAGTGATTTTGATGATAAACATAGAAATTATTCTATCTTTGAATCTTTTTTTATTAATATCATAACATTCAATTCTGTGAATTAATGGAGTTTAATACTATAATAAAACAGAGGAATGTTATGAAAATGATTACTAAGTCCTGATATTATATTAATATTTTTTATTTATATATATTAATTACTAAAGAGAATTGTTGGAGGGTTTTACCTGATGGAAACTAATTTATATTTCAAGAATTACATAGAGATGTAATGAATTTTGTTTGACCTAAAAATACAGCAAACATAAGGCCTCTATATTGGTATATCATATTGGATACTATTAAATGATTGATGAAGCCTAGTGTTATTATGTATTCTTGAATATTCATAAGAATATAATTTATATTATGTTATAAAAAAGGTAAAATCCATTCATTAATTATATCCCATTAGCGTTTTATATTTTTGTGATGATAAATGATAAATGTATAATATCAAATTATTCCCTTAAATTATCCCAGTTGATGATTATAATAAAGTATTATAGGTTGTAATTAAATGATAAGGTCAGAAAGAATATGGTTTTGTCTATATATATAAAGTATGATCATATGGTATAAAAGCATTTATGTGTGTTGGATAACCCATTATGAATACAATATGTAGTTTCCTAAAATATTTCTTCTGTATAGTATTGATTCATGTTTCATATTGAATAGAATAATCTAAGGATGTAAATATATCTATAATGGGAACCTTTAAATTAAAATTTAGTTTTAGGGGATATTTTAGGATTAGATAATCATTTATGGGTGTGTATGATGATGATCTTGTCTCCGAGTATGGTTTAAAAAATAAGGGATTTTCATATCATTTTAAGGGTATAATATCTATACCCTTGACTGAGTGAGAATATATAAATTTATGGTTATACCTATATAATGTTCATGTAATGTGTTTATCTACCAAATTGAGAGGCATGTGATATGCTCATCCACTCACATACAAGACCTGTGTTGTATTCATCAACCTCTTCTGTTCATATTCAAATGATCAATAATTTATTAGGATGATATATGGTATGTACATAGTAAGATGTTGAAAAATGTATTATATGACTCTGTATAACTATATATGATACAACTAGTGGACATTGGTATAGAGATACATGAGATTGATGGTTCACATGCTAGATCACTTTAAAGCTTGTGTATCACTATTAATTTTCTAGAGGAACCTCTTTTATTACCATTATTAATTGAAAATATTTATATATTTTCAAAATTACAATTTCTCAAGGGGTCACATGTAACTTCTTGAATTCAGAAGCCACTCTATAGTGCTCTAAGCCTAGTGGTTCAAAAGGCCTCAAGCGCATCTACAAAAATGCTAGAGTCATCCAACAAGTAGTGAGGGATTTGGTGTGTTAGTTGGGAGAATATTACCTCATTAACAATGTATATCACATTGTAAGTCAATATCATATATATAGGATAAGAATATAAAATATGAATATAATTGAAGGGTATATAATATAGAAATAAATAAACATGCAAGAACTGTCTCAGATTATGTTATGAAAATAATGCATGTCATGTGTCTTAGAAGACATTCAAAATAGCTACAGAACATATTATTAAAATACATGTATCCAAAATCAAAAAAGTAAAAATGTGTTGTCTTTAAATATCATCGCGATCCTTAGCTCGGTCTTGTGCTCCCCTACTCTTAAGTAGCAATCAACAAGCTATGTTAGGGATCATACCCTTTCCAAAACCTTCAACTATATAATCTATTTGAGTTCCCTAAGGGTGTCCCAAATAGGGTTTTAGATAACATCTTAGTTGGCAACCACCCAAGAGCTATACAATTCTATGGTGAATAGTATAACAAGTTAAGAAGGTATGTAGTAAAAAAATTAATGTACCTAGGACACGTCCATCAAAAATAATGTAAAAAAACAAGCCTCTGTGTCTCTTAGAAAAACTAGTTTCATATCGTATTCAAGTAATCTACATGAAATATTAATAAAAACACAACCACGTCATACTCCCATATATATTGAGACATACATGGACTTTCCATATAAATAGAAGTTTTATAAATATCCATGGCCAATAAGTTCAACCTAACATGTCATCATTTCCACAATCGTGCCATATAACTAGAGTTTCACCACAAAGGGTCATATTTTAGGTGATTAGAACCAAGTCATCCTCATTATGTCCCAGGAGCATCTTAGTGGAAACTCATTATAGGCACTATTTGGAGCACTTGGAACATGTCATACCGAATATGTGCTATGCAAGTCCAAGCATTCCAGATCCATGGGTTAACAAAGACCATGGAATCCCATGGAATCATGACCCATGGGTGGCTTACTCAACCCAAGGTTTATGCTGCCATATTCAATATCCATGGAGAGCCTCCCACAGAATCTATAAACCCATTCAATCATTTCATATTTTTTAATGTTTATCATCATATAATTCGAACCACTCACAGATAAACATTTACATTAAATACATTCAATGTGTATACCCACTCAATAGTCACATTTCATAACCAATTATACCTCATTAGTATACCCACTCATGTATCCCAATTCATGTTGATTTTATAAATTGATTTTACAGACTCATTATTCATTATTCACAAACAAGGTATTTAATGAGTGTACCCATCCATCTAACTTAGCCTCACATTTAAACATGTGATATTGATATACCCATAAATTTATCACCATTCATATTTAAATATATTTTTGGGGTATACCCACCCATTTACTTAATTATTTGAAACCCAATTACTTAACTCATGCATGTAATTCAATTCTATTTAATTCTGAATGATATTCCCATGTCTAGGAAATTCAAAAACACAAACCTTGGGTGGTTTATAAAAGATAAAAACCATAGAAAAGGAATGGAACACCACATGGGTGTACATCAGTTTTGGAAACAACCACTAACACATCTCTAAGAAACCTATGTGCATCCCTAATAGGTCCAATTTCATTTATTTCAATTTAACATTTCAATTTATGTGTGCATCAGAAACTTCGGTGAGCCAAATAATGGATGATATCTACATAATTCAATAAAACTCCAATGTAAAGTGTATACAAGATTCCTTAGATAGGTGGTGGTGTTCTCATCTTGTATCAAGTCCTTATTCTATAGGGATTAAGAGAAATATGAAGATCATATGTAGAATGATAAATTCAAGAATATAATCTTAAAATCAAACTACATAGTTGATATCTATAAGAACTGATAGAAGATAAAAATGAATTTATATCATATCGATGTAGATCCAAGGACACAAATCCTCCTATAATTATATATTTCACAACGAACCATTGTAAAAGCCAATTAATAAACTTTAGAGTTCAAAAGTAGGTACCCTTTGTTGTTCTTTAATGAAACCCCAAATTATATTATAAAAAGGATTTAATTTTATACTTAAAATTATTAAAATCCTCAAAATACATGGGGATCATGGGTTGGGGGAATTGTTTAGAATACCATGTTCCAACTATGCATGGTTCTTATAGTCCTAATGGGCACCCGCATGGTTTTCCCACACAGTTTACAAAATGTGTGGAAACTATGCGCTAATATTATGTCAATGTCTAGAAAATATGCAGACCTAACTATAGATTCGTGCATCACATTCCACATATTTTTGAAAAACCATGAATCTGTTAATAGCCCCATGTCCATCCTTGGACAGTTTAGTAAAACTGTGCTCTTGGCCCTACATGGTTTACACTAACCATCTATGAGGCTTTAGACACCCCAAAACTAGTTCTGAGATCCAAACAAGCCCCAAAAACCTCCAAAACACCCATGATCAAGTCGGGCACTCACATGAAGCTATATATATGCATTAAAATAGAAAAGGAATGTATTTTTGACTCATAAAAACATGATTTCTTAAAATAATCCCCCCTTATATCAATTCATCCTTGAATTGATCTCTAAAGGGTGGTCAATATTTATATGAGAACAGCTATGGACACTCAGTGTGTATCACATCCTCCCACTCCAAAGTATCATCCTATAAATAGTCAAACTTCCATGGAACCCATGTTAGAGGAACTAACTGACCTAGGATAACCTTTGTGATCCTAGAAAAAAAAATGAATTGGAAGATCCTTAAAGGATGAATCGACCCACAAATTAACCTTTTCAGTCTGAAAGGTGTGATACATGTCTGAATTACAGAGATGCAATTGATATTTGTGGATGATTTTGTGAATTGATTGATACCTCTGAGGAAACTAAAATTGATAAGATATTGACCTGAATCTCTTCAGTATCTCGAATAACCTAACATATCAGTGTTAAATATTGCTCTATTTTTTGATTCTCCAAGGCCCTAGCCTTAGTGAAACACATATGGTTATCATATCCATGAAGCCAAATTGTAGAGGTCATATATGGTGATCAACATAGGACATCTGTTGAGGCTTTATATTAATCATCTACTTCTAAATCAACTTGACCTTCTCTGAATTCTCCTACATGAGACAAAGACCCCATAAGTCTTCCTCACCAGCATCTAACCAGCATAAGGGTAGTCGGTGTGGCCTACCATATAAATCCTCTTATGTTTCCATCTGTAAATTCACCTAATAAATTTTATAGTATGATAATTTTTCTAGGTTTATATGCCTCTCCCATGATCCTCCAAAAACTATGTTGCATTCTTATAGTATTTCCTCAAGCACCTATATTGTATTCTTTGACTGTCCATCAGTCTAAGGGTGGTATGATGTGCTGAAAATCACCATTGTTCCTTGCACCCATTTTAGAATCAACCATATAGAAAATATAAATCTATATTCCCTATATAAAAAAATAAAATGAGGGACCCCATGGATTTTTAATATCCCTCGAATATACGACCTCCCAAAATTATCCACACTAATAGTATCAATTGTTGAAAAATATTGAATGAACTTCTGGTTCCTGTCTAACCCATGAAATGATCTCACATTGTCTATTTTACCAAGAAGCCCTATGTTCTTCACACCATAGGATTTAACTTCAAAAAATAGATTGAAACAACATCATTTGTTGAACTGACATCACTTGAGAGGCTCAGTTTTCCCATACACAGCTCTTGGTTCAGCCCATAATAAGCATAAAATAGTACCATATCCACTGCACATCCCATTTCGAAAGGAAACATGTCGAACTAACTCAAATGAACTATGCTCAAATTAGTTCATCATAGATGTCCAACACACCTTATATAGATACATGAAGCCTACCCCCAAGGAACCCCGTATGAAAATAGAGCATTTTCGCTAAATCCAATTACCAACCTTTGGAATATATTTTTATTGCACCACTGATATTTTTTGATATCAAATTGTATTCATTTTCTAATATTACCATCCAAGAACTGGTCTCAACCATCCCCAACCCTTTTCTCCAGAGACTCAACCAGCGGCTTAGGGGGCATCCACACCACAATGCCCTCCTTAAACGGCTCCTAAAGTGTTCCTATAAGGATTAAATTCAATAGGTCATAATGATAATTGATTAAATTATCTATTCATATATATGACACCAACCTGGTGTACTCAAGATGAAATTAATATATGGGTAATTCTCGATTGTAATAAGAAGTACACCATGATTTTTATCGCCAATCATGTAGCACTCCTCCAAATCCATGATCGAATCGAAAAAAAATTACAACATTATTAACCAATGAGTTACACCGCATCTACCACCCTTGAGTGTACATGTATAGTCATGGGCCAACCGTCTCAGGGTGCCCAATTTGAATTTCAGGGTGGCCCTTATCGCAACACCCTCTTTAATTCACTCATTCTCTAGATCATCAATCTAATAAGCCTCTAAATGTTACTATTGGTCCTTGACTCACACTCAATAACTCACCATTCAACCCTCAATATGGTACCCCACTAAACTTGTGTACACTATGTTTCCCATAACTAGATTTTTTTCATTTCCATATCACCATAATCCAGATATGACTCACACTTTGGTAGGTCATTTGACATCAAGTCCAAACTGACTGTGCTACTTTGAACGACATCCATATCAAGGCATGATCTCTATTGGAACACAATAAATAATGTGCATCCATGAGTTCCTCTAACTATGAAATGATCACCCGTCACATGGAATCAATCAATAGGAAGTGGTCAATAATATTACCCCCACCTGTCAACTTGGTCAGGCACCAAAACGGTCTCACCCAAAGTTCTTTTAGAAAGAAGTGAATATCCATTCCTAAAATAAAGGACCCCTACAACATCCCTACATAGGTAAAGAATTATCATAATCGAAGTTCATTAACCTAATGTATATCATTAAATTATATAAAAACACCCACACAGGTGGTCCTTACCCAACTGATCATCACTAACGTACTAATTCTATGTTAAAATGGGTACATCCTGGTCTACACCAAGCCCAAGAAAATTAGTATAGGATAAGGGTCACTAGGTCTAAAAACCAAGCCGTATGTTTCCCTTCACATGAACCAAAACCCACAAAAAGGATTCTACTACAATGTATCCAACCTGATAAAATGGGATAGAAGTCTATCTGTAATGTACACATCCAGACCGAACCCAGGCTTGTTCTTTGTCTTGGAAAACATGTAATATAAACCACTGAATTCATTATTTAATTCAAGAACATGATCCAATACTTTTAATTATTAAATTGGAAACCATGTGTCGCCCATAGTGTATAATATAAACCAATACCCTACAAGAATGTCCATCAATAGCCTCTCAAAAACCCAATATTTCTCTATGTGTGGTATAACAACCATGTCATACTCGGTTTTCATTGGTGGTCCTCTATGGAATCCCCAATTATCATCCATGACATATAATCACCCAAGGTATATAAGTAAAAAATACACTAAATACAATTCAATCTATCATATTTGACATGACAAGGTGAACACTAAGGGAATTTAAATTCAATCTCACCTCAAAAATTTACTCAAGTCATTGGCCAAACTTGTATGGCTTTCCATTCAATAACTCACATGGGAATTTCATTTAACAATAATCTCATGGTTAAAAAACTACCATAAGTCATATTATTTATTTAAATCATAAGAGATTATCATTTAATAAGGGTAACACAATCATGAACAAACTAAAACAAAGAAAGCTTCAAGAGCATGTAATCTATCTATTTTCCCATATCAATTTAATTCATAGTTGGAATTAAAATTTAATTCCCATAAAAACACAATAAATTAAAATCAAAATTGGAAGTTTAATGTTAAATATCCCATGTAATGGGTAAAGTACACATCTCAAGGTGTCCAAGTCATATGTCCACCCATGGTGGTCCTTTTAAAAGGTCAACTCACCCAAATGGGTGCTTCCACTTCTAAGGTGTTCAACCTATAACATATATAATCATGCATGTTTAATTGTTTAGGACAAGCCTAAAAAATTCTAGGATTCAACATAATTTCAAGGTGATTCCTAAAAATTCGTCACTCTACATGATTTAATACATAAAAATCTAGACTTTAAGTGAAAGGCATGATACCACTAATGGAGTGTGGTCATAACCACCCTCCAAACATATAACATGAGGTCTTGGTGGTGATTGACATCTATTATTCCAACACATTCCATATATCAAGATCATTATCAAAGATTTCAGATCAAAAGTGTAGGAAAAGTCTAAAATCTCTTAAAATTAGGTAATGCCACATAGCCTGCTGTTAAACAAAATAATATATAATGAAAAATCACAAACACCACTAAAACACATCCCCTTTCACACTAAAAATACAGCTATTGGTTAGGTCTCTGATCTAATCAATTTTGATTAGATTTTACATTTAATTAACATAATTAAATTATTTAAGAGGTTTAATCAATGTTTCACGAATTCTAAATCCATTAGTTCCCATAACAACACATGGGTGAAAAATTTGGTTCCCACTCAATCCATATATGTCAATTCACTTTCATTTTAAACAATTTAATGAAAGGTGTGTCGCATCCCAATTCATAAGGGCCCATACTCCTTATAAGATAAATGATCATGTCGCTTATTCTATAAGATTCAAAAAATCTATCACTACTGAAGATATAGATATCACAACACCTATAACAATATCTTGTGTCATGTAATGCATCCTTAATGGCATGGTATAATTCATGGAATTTGATTTCTAAAAAGTGACCATATGATGAAAGTGATGGAATACCCTCATATAAATAATTTGAAATATAAATAGAACTCAAAATTGTATAACTAGTAATATAATAACTCAATTTCATCAGCCAATAGTGAAATAAGATTAACTTTAATAGTCCAAATCATAAAAATAACAATTCCATTTGAGGCAATTTTAGATTTCCCCTATACATGGGGTATCAAATCATGGGCACAAATCATTAAAAAATCTATTTTATTCATATCACTTACTATTGTCTCAAACTGGTATGTAAACCCATTAAAGAGTCATTCGATACGAATCTGTAATGTCACTGACCTAGAAGCCACTCAAAAGTCCCCTGAGCCTAGTGGGTCACAAAGGCCTCAAGTGCATCTCCTTAAATACCAGAGGCTGATGACTAGTAGCATGGTCCCATGTGAGTTAGTGGGGAGACTATATTCCCTCATCTCAATAGTATATAATAGGGGAATTCCATAACATACTTGTAGTGAAAATGATACAACAACAAGATAATTAAAGGGTAAATAAGACATGAATAAATAAATAATCCAAAAGTGTCACATATAAAATGATAATAATGATACATGTCATGTGTCTAAGAAAACCACCAAAAAATTTACATAGCCGTGTAATAAAATACATCTATCAAAAATCCATATAGTATCTCAAAATATCATCGTGGGCCTCGGTGTGGTCCTATGGTCCACTTATCTTAAGCAGCAATCAACCTCTATTGTTAGGGAACTTTCCCCTTTCTGAAGTTGCAACCATATAATTAGTTTGGCTTATCCAAGGGAGGCCCAATTAGGGTGTAAGATAACATCCTATTAGGAAACCACCAAATATCTATATAATTATATGGTGTGAATTACAACATGTTAAGCATTTAAGTGGTATATAAAAGTAATGTGCCCATAGAACTTCCATCACTAAGCATGTGAAGCATACTAGCCTCTTAGGGATCACAATAAATTTAGTGTCAGAACCATTACAAAAAATCTACAAGAAATATAAATAAACAACACTGCCTTTATATATCACATACATAAAAAGTCATCCATGACCTTGCCTTATAAACAAAAGTGTGATAAATTTCCACGTCCATGTTGTTCGACAAAACATGTCAGAATATACACTTCCATGTCGTATAATAAGATTCATATCATGAAGGGCCAAAACCATGGTGGTATGTATGAAGGTATCCTCATCACGGCCTAGTAGAATCTCAGTGGAAATAATGTATAGGCACTGGTGGGATTCCTAGGAGCATTCCATACCGAACATGTCCTATACATGTCTAAGAATTTCATATCCAAGAGTTTGCAAAGCTCTAGGCATCATGTGTATTCAAGACCCCGAAGTGGCATTCTCAACCAAAGTATTCCACTATATATTTGAGATCCATGGAGATCCAACCATTGAATCTATACGACTATTAAATTATTTCATAACCTTTTACATTGATCACCATATTATTCTACCCACTCATATATAAACATTTACATTCAATACATATTATTAGTATACCCAATCATTAATCACATTTCATAAAAACTATAATTCATGAGTATATCCACTCATTTATCCAAATTCATATTGATAATATCAATTGAGTTTACAAACTATACAGTCATAATTCAAAAACATTGCAATTAATGAGTATAGCCACTCATCTATCTCAACCTCACATTTAATCATTTTATATGGATATACCCATCCAATTATCACCATTCACATTTAATCATATTACATGGGTATACCCTTCCATTGTGTTAATTACATTTGAGCCACTTAATCAACTCTACCGTGGAATCAAAAAATAGCATAGGTCCAAGTGGGCGTAAATCTCTTAAGCATGTAATTAAATTACATTTAATTATAAAAGAGCATCCCATATCTAGGAAATATGATAACACACCCCTTTGGTGGATCATCA
Source organism: Viscum album (assembly GCA_963277665.1). Taxonomy (NCBI): domain Eukaryota; kingdom Viridiplantae; phylum Streptophyta; class Magnoliopsida; order Santalales; family Viscaceae; genus Viscum; species Viscum album. The sequence goes on along the minus strand of OY728146.1, from coordinate 1,627,469,446 downwards.
AAGGTAAAAACCATATCAAAGGAATGGAACTCCCCATGCCAAGACTTGGGTTGCAGAACTAACCACTAAATCATCTTGGAGGAACCTATGTGAATCTTTACTAGGTCATATTTCATTTATTTCAATTTAACATTTCATTTTTGGGTCACGCTAGAAGATTTGTTGTGCGGAATAATAGTCGGTAGCTCTATAAAGCACTAAAACACCAATGAAAAGTGTATATCACCTACCATAGATTGGTAGTGGAGTGTCGATCTAGTATCAAATCATGATGTAATTAGGATTAGAATAAATTTTATGAAATATATATGAACCATAAATTAGAGAATATGATCTTTCATCCAAATATAACAGTTGATATCTAGAAGAATCGATAAGGGTAAAAAGGAATTCAGATCTTACAAAGGTAGATATGATGAAACAAATCGTGCTCAAATTGATGATCATATTAGGAACCTTGATTTATTCCTAGTATATCCTTCATTAGATCTCAAAAATAGATCCCCTCTTTTATGTGTTGAATAAAACCCACATTAAGTTATAAAAAATAATTACTTTTAAACATGAAATTATTAAAATACATAAGATATTGGGGACTCATGGTTTATTTTAATGGTTTATAAAACATTTTTCAACCACGAAAGGTTCTTATAGGCCAATGGGGCACCCACATGGTTTACCCACGTGATTTACAGACTGTGTAGAAATCATGTGATAACCCTCTGTCAAATTCTTCAAAAACTGCATACCTAACCACAAGACCATGCAACCCATTCTACATGGTTTTTACAATCCTTGAATCTTGTAACTCTGTTATTTCCATCCCATCATTGTTTTTTCAAGCATTTCATCCTTCTCCAAATGGTTTAGACTAATGGTGCTCTAGGCTTAAAATACCACAATAACATGTTCCAGGCTATAAACAGTCCCCATCCACCTACTTGAAACTCATGATCATGTTTTCCAATCATATGACTCCATATTTAATCATTAAAATTGAAAAATAATGTTTATATTACTCATAAAAAACCTATATTCTTACATCACACTTTTTAGTTGTTTTAATGGGGATGAGTTTTATAAAAATCAGAGAGCTTACTCGAGTGGAATTTTATAGTTTATTCAAATGGAGTTTTGGTTAGATATTTTCAAGGTAATTAATATGATATTATAGAATTTGAAATTAAATATATCATTCCAAAAGTGTATTGGAAAATATATAAAATTCTTATTTTTAAATTATTTCCAAAGGTTTTGTAAGTGATAAGATATAATGTAAAATAGAACTAATTATATTAGGTTATGATGAAAGTGGTAGATTGATGGAGATACAGCCAAATAATAATATAAATTAATTGATGTTTTTTCTTAATTTTTATTATAGGATATTGTAATGATATAATTATGTAATTCATGATGCATATTGAATATTATAATAAATAGGGAATATCATTTATAATGATTTGATGATATTTTATATCACTTCATTGGACATTTATATTTTGATTCATCATTATATAATAATTCATTTAATCATTAAATAAAATTAATGTGGAGTATTATGATTGATGATTTAGGTTGACATTAATATTTAATGTTTGGGAGTTCTTCCATACATTAAATCAATTATTAAATTATTCATAAGATAAAGATAATGGAAGTGTTAATGGGAAAATATTACAAAGAGTTGTGGCCATTTCCATTTACTCATAACATTAGTAACATAGGAGTAAATTCTATATTGGCTCAATGAACATCCTCAAATAATATATTTTAAGGCCTATACAATTAATATAGGATTTCATATTTCCCAAAAACCCATTACTGAATCTCTTGAATATCTCTTTATCCTTCTCCATTTTCAATCAAGAGTTACTAGCATACTATAAATGTTTTGGAGAATCCCATAAAATCATTTGGTTATTCATTCAGCCCAAGGATACACCATAGAGTAGGAACACATTGGTTTCTCCAAATATATAATCATAAAAAACTATGATTAACTATTTATTTTCATCCCACATCGATGTAAGTTATATTTTTTTCATTTTGTTAAATATTGGTTTCAGTTTTTCATAATATTTTGCTATTGGGAAGTATGGTTTCTATTATCTTTAACTAAATTTAATAAGTGTTATATGGTCCCTGTAAAATATCAAAACAAAATTTTACCTACACCAGGTACACTATAGCTCATACTAATAATGGTTTATACACCCGATAATTCATTCAAGTGCACTAACATACCATCATAAGAACATATTTGGATGGTACCCTAAAATTACTCCCCTAGTGATATAGTTTCTCTAATTCCCTAATGGAATGTAACATATAACTCTAATTGCTTATTTATATAACCACATAAAATCCATAGACACACATCCATATACATTTACTATATGCTATAACCAAATCATAGAATAACCACTTGCACTTCCCATACCTCGACATCATAACCACACATCATATCCTCATCATAGTTGGGTAATTTCAATGTGATGTATATAGACCTCTTTATCCCCACATATCACACATCCCCCCCCCACCATTTATCACAACTTAAATCACATCATCATAACCACAATACATTATAGGCACTCCGAATATAATACCTTATAAATCATACATCATAATTAGAGGAAAATATATATATTGTTATGTTTGGAAGAGAGATCAGGTATGAGGGGGTACCCAACAATTCATTTCCTCAATAAATTTTATGTTTTCTAAATCAATAATAACCCAAACTAATATGGTTTTCATAAATATTATCCAACATGTTTAGTAGTGGATAAAAATGACCTGAAAATACTTAGTAAAATAGTCACAATGAAAATTAATTTTAAGGGTAAAATCACAACATGCCACCATTCTTAAAACATCTAACTCAATCAACCCAGCACAATACAAAAAATACTCACACAATGATTAAACAACAATACCAGACCACACCAGAGAGTCACATAATAAAAGAAAAATTCTCATTTTATCATGTAATTATTAAATTCAAAATTGTTCGCTACCAGATATAATACATCTGATTGACCATATTTAATTTCACACTATTCAATGATCATGGAGAAATTCCTTGCCTACAATATTCTATTAAAAATACTTTCATTTCAATATTTTTATTCCATATTCTATTATATGGGCTTTCCTTTCATGTTTATCATCCCACGTTACCACATTTATTTTACCAAACACGCTTTTTATTAATTTCAGCACATTATTATACCATAAACCTATTATAATTCCAATTAGTTGAGGATTTTTTCATTTAAATTCACCATCAATACAAGTCACATGGAAACAATGACCCATCCTATGAAATATTATCCAATAACCACAACCAATGCAACACAATCAGAATCCAATACACACTGGAACACCTCTACTATATACATAAAATCATATTTTACACGTTCCACATCAACCAAGCCAAACTACCCCCATGATGAATATATTCGACCACAATGTGACCAACCAAAATAATTATATGTATATCATTATAATAGAAACCCACACTAAGGATAAGATAAAAAATAAAATACCCCTATTTTTCAAATATTAGTTCATATTGATTCTAAATCTTATGCCTAAATAATAGGATTGTAATTATATATTCTAGTGAAATTATTTCATTAGCCATAATATTTGTCTATCCCATTATATATGTCCATTAAATCAATTCATAGAAACATACAAAGGATTCACAACAGAAAATATTTATCAATAAAATCAGTAGAGAAGAAATATCTGAGAATTGTGTAAATCATGTGTATTCTAGTTAATAATCACCCTTATGATATTCTAACAATACAAAAAATAATTATAAATTCATTTTAATTTAAAAATTACATATAATTAATAAATGATAAATCTAGAATCCCCAACCTCAAGGGACACTTAAACATAATTTTCACAATAATAAATAGAAAGATTTTATAATGTACCAATAAGAACAGATGAAGTCATCTTAATGAATAAGATTGACCATTCCCCAACACATCCACAACCAATAAAAATATTATCAACAACATAGTCATATACACCCTAAAAATAAATAATGATAATCAACTAGGGAAAAAATAATAGGATCCCACATTGGATCTCAAAGATATTGGTATATTGATGTTGATGGACGAAATCTACCGAAGGAGGATGAAAGATCACCCAAAATGAGCCATGAATTACATAGTGTTTGGTATAGTTTAATGGTATTATAACAAAATATGTTTCATAACTCGAATAAATAGTTATTTCTGATAAATAAGGCATCATTGTTTTGATGGTGTCTCACACTATAATGAGATCAAATATTGTGTTCCATAGTGATATATCCATAAAATTGGGGGGGGGGGGGGTTAACAACTATAAATCAGTGGAATAACATATTTTAGGACATAACTCTAGGAACCATGGTGTTAATGACACCAAACATGTAGAACCAAGGAACCCAAACACTAAAGACACTACAATATATTCTTATTCCCCACAGTACATCATCACTCAAATTTATACCATTCATATCATAAATACATTAACTATTCTATAGTAAAAATACCTATATAGGTTTCTTAATATTTAGATCCATTGCACCAAGTCACAATTGATCCTTAGGATGCAATATCATGCATTGTGATGAAATTAACATAAACACAGTAGCATCTCATCCTCTAGTTATCTATCCACACCTCAAAGCATGTGTTCACTATGTTCTCCATATTGGCATCTAAAAAAATTAACCGAAATATACTTTATCTCCATCAAAACTTCTTCTATGTGAATGTTGGAACCTATAAAACACTAGAATCATAGAATAAGGGTCTGAGAGAATTTTTCCTTAAAAACAGATATATCTAAAATTATTCTAATCGTTAGGAAACATGAACAAACATAAAAGAAAGACAATGGACATCTATCCTAATCACACCCAATAGATACCTCACAAAAAAACCTTACCAATAACTAAACAATATCATATATGAAAGAATAACCTCAACCATACTAGCATAGATTCAAGAATCTTCTCTAAACAATATTGACTGAAAACAACCCAGTATACTTGTCAAAAATATATGAATCATATTCACATATAAAGTCTTCTAAGACACCATGCCTCCATAGGAAATTAGATGACTGAATAACATGACTAAAAAACCTTCTCCTATAGATCTATAATATCTAAAAACCACACCATGAACATTATGTCCTTTTCCACATTCAAATATCCCTCATTCATGGTATGATAATAATTATGAATATACTAATAAAAATAATGGAAGATTTTATGAATCCTATCCAAATATAGAGGTATATCTTACTAGTATGAATCTTAATCACCATGCTCTAATAACTCAAAGGGACTTATAAACAAAGAAGATGACTCCCTCCCATAACCGAAAATGTTCATCCTACAATGATGAGAACCCTTTAAGAACATTTAATCACTTTCTACAAGATTTAGAGATCATATTATTTAATATAATAAATACCCTTTATGGTATGTGTTCACATTAATCAACAAAAGAATTATGTATTCCTTCTTTTTTGGGATCTGCACTACATCATGTACAAATAACACTGACTATCAAACCATGGTCCTACACAATGAAAATCTATAAGACTATCTATATAATTCTAAAAACATAGTTATACTAATTGAAGAGTGAAATCTATTTTATAGTAAAACATGGGTGAAGATTTTTACTTGACCAATAAAGCTATAAAATTCATAACACATGCATGAATCATATCCAATGATATAAAGATAGCCTGGTACTTTTGAATTCATATATTGGGAGAGAGCACGGTGCAATAGAGAAACTTAGATCAAAAAGAACAATGAAGAACTCCTCGGACTCTTGAGTAAAAATGGTTATCCTGATTGGAGATGATGGTCATTACCACCCGTTGAAGTATCATTTTACCATATATATACCACCTCACTAAATCATCCATAACCCTCAGGTTATTGATCACTGATAAATGTATTGAATTCATTAATTAATCCATACTTACACAAATAATATCACATCCTCCCCATGATTGAGGAAAACCAATGATTATTCTATAGATATATCCTACCATTTCCAACAAATAACATCCAATATATGTAACAATCCTCATAAGATTCAACACTCCCATTACCCACTATCAAATAAAACAAGGTGACACAAACTATTCAAATGAATTATTCATCCTTGGCCCCCAAAACTAAATTCTTATTGAATGGTACATCTTGCAAATACCTTGATGTATAGATAATTGTATGTAAAGGAACTCATGGAAAACCACTACTTGCATCAATTTTATGACAAAAAAATTCCCATGAAATGACACTCCATCTTAATCATCCTCTTACCATCCCTCTAAATCATCACCCCAAGTGATAGGATCAAACGAAACCTCCCCCTCATTATTCCAAACTATGACTCCACAACCTAATTAAATCAATAAAAGTATATTCATATAATATAACAATCATGTATCAACAACTTCCACCATATCAAGGTGTAAGGCTTCACGATCCACCATTAAACCCAATAAATCTATATCCATATGAGTAGTATCATATCATAACTTTCTACTCCACATTTGTGTAACTAAATTTTTTCCCCCAGTGACCAGGAGATCTAAAAGTCATTGTCCATCATAACTCTATCAAAATGTACTAATTAATATTTAAATAATATTAAGATAAGATGTACCTTAGTCTTTTATGATCCAAAATTACCAAAACCCGCATACCAATATAGTAATTTTGATTCAACATTAGAGAAAATAATCACTACATTCAACTAGATGTCAAGTGTGGAATAGTATTTCTCATAAGGATGTAACTTCGATGACACATGGGAGACCACAGCCCTCTGGTGCATCAATACACAAAAAAATCCAATATTAAAATATTTATACAAAATCTATAACATGATTTCATCATTTGAAAATGAAATGATACGGTATTTGATAAGCTTCTCCTATATGTGTTTGAAAACTACATGACACATAACAGTCCATACAAAGCCAGGTATTTCGACTAAAGGATGTATATCTGACTCAAATTAGATAAAAATATAGCACAATACTCTAATAATATATGTAATGATCATATAAAATTCAAATATATTTGACATTATTGGTTGTTTCATAAGAAACATAAACATTATTTATTGAAGGATTCATCTCTAGTCTTTTCTAATATGAAACATTACCAAGGAAATTCACTTCTAAGATCTAGAACATGAACTTGGAAAACTTTACATATATATGATATTGTAAAATGACTTGCACAATAGTCCTAAGGTGATCAACATGATCCTTTTAATTCTTATTGTATATAGGTATTCCGTAGATGAATACTTAAATAAATTGGTATAAAAATACTTGAAACACTAAAGTCATGTGACCCATGAAAACAGTTAGTTCATTTATGAAACGAAATTTTATGAACACCAACTTGAAGTTCCCATAATGATTGATAAAGGTAGTATTTTGTATATCCTCATAAATCACTATCATATGAGTATATCCTCACCAAAAATTTATATTATAAAAAATTTATCCCGTAATTTGATAAAATAAATCATATATCCTTAAAAGGATGTATAGTTTCCACACCATCATTAGGTCCATCCATCAATAGTCTATGAAAAATATCAAATTACCATATTTATTCTTATAGAATAACACTAGAGTCCCCTATGATAGCTCACTTGGTAGAATAGATACATTCTATATAAAATAACAAATCAAAATAAATAATGATTCTAAATCATAATATTTCATTTGATAAAGATCCATTAAAAATGAGTGAAACCAGGTTGAACATTTATCCTAAACAATAAATCATGTTTTAGGGTTAGAGTTACAATCTCTTCAAGGAATACTTAATGAAATTGATCTAAAACTCTCGTAAACACCATCACCTACACATCCACCTAACATAAATATAAATCTACTATATAACACCAAAGAGTCTCTTAAATCGTATTACCCAATTGAAAATAACACTTCTCAACAAACTCTACACATTGGACTTATTTATCAAAGAAGGTGACTCACCACGAAAATCATTCAATGACCCCAAACATTGACTATAGCCAATACATGAACATATAAGAAATCTATAGTTATATCTATAATAAAAGAAATCACCCAATGATAGATATTTAAACAAGAATAATGCCGAATTAGCATTAAAACACCAAATGATATTGTAAGTATCTAAAACATTAGTCCCAAAGAAAAACCATGGTATGGTTTATGAAAGACTATAAAACATTTAAATATAAAAAAGCATGACACGTGGTAAAAATATACATATAGTGCCTCAAATGATTTCTAGATTTCATTATTCTGAAATATCCATTACATGCATCTAGTTACACCTTGATCCTCTCCTTAACCTACCCTTCAAGTGACCACCTCCAATGTCAAACAAGGAATTATGTACTTATGGGTCAGGTACATCATGGTATATTCCTCTATATTATCTATCTCAACATGGAATACCAAAAAAATTGTACATATTGCTGAAAAGGCCTCAGTAGACACTACTGTTAAGGTTATACCATTAGAAAACAACCTATTTTTTATAGGTCATAGAGAATTATTGGATAATTGAACTAATTATGGAAATGACCTTCAAAATAAAATAAATAGGAATAGAAATCCCAATATGATATCAAGAACTATCAACTCTTGAAAATATTGAAAAAGGATAAGAATGACAACTTATCAATTGAAACCTCAAATTCTAAAACTTAACAGAACCACTATCTTTAACACTAATACTTTAGAGGATTTGATGAATTCAATCCCAAGATGATCCAAATTATGTATAAATATTCTCAATAACTATACACATTGATAGAACCTATAGATAAGTATTTAAATTAAATTTGGTGTCTTGATGTGGAATCTATGGACACATTGCATCTTTAATGTAATACTCTCTAAACTACTCTTCTCATAAGAGTTCAAGAGATATTGAAGAACATTTTTGAACTAGAGAACATTCTCCAATACAATAATACACCCCTAATAAATAGATATAAACACCTATTACCTATAACCTTTAGTATCTATAAGGTAAAATATTTATTCAAATGCTTCCAAAAACTATCTCATGATACCTCTAACACCTCATGATCATTTTGATATAGAAACCACTACTAATGATAATCACTTTATAAAATAACACATATTAAATATCATGAATAGGAAATCATGATACATAAAATAGTATACCCCTCACACTCTAATATGTTTTAATTATATTAAGAACCATTTATTATTCCAACTGTTTAATTTAATGTTTTTTTAACTATATTATTTGGATATCAACTCGGGTATTCGACCGATCAATAAAAGGGTTCAAGGGATGAGTAAAGAGATATTTGAAGGATTTTTCTAGAAAAAACAATATACTATCCATTTTTATCCACTATCAAACCAATGGGAAAATATATAGGTCCAAACATTATATTGGATCACTAGCTAGTTAGTGAGGTTTAGTTTTCAACCAGTGGATTTTTTTCAAAAATTTAAAATACTTTTTTATATTGCTCCATCAAAACTCTATAACCTCTAAAAGGATATTATAGACTCCCAAAACTATTAAAAACACCATGATTCATTTTTAGTACATAAATTAAATACTATTAATTCTTAGACTCCTGCAGTTACCATTATTATTTCACCTGAGATTTTATTTTTTTTGCTCCCCTTATTATAATCAATTTTTTCCATTCCTTGTCTCTATGTCTAACATTTTTTTAAAGTTTTTTATTGAATTGTTAGTGTTTTATAAAGGGTTTATGTATAATAAATTTCTCCATATTCTTCAATTTATTAGTATTTCACAACTACCAAAGTGATAATTTTTTGGTTTCTTTCTTTCATAGTATGATAAAATGTTTTTTAGGTTTATAACTATGTACACTAAAAAATTCTCTTTCTTAATATTGTGTTACTTGGATAAATGAATTAGAAATAAAAAATAACTTGGTATCTTGGATTCCATTAAATTTATCATATATAAAAATTTTCATTACTTTGAGCGGAGTAGACTTTACCTCCCATTTTCATTACTAGATACACTCTTTTATCATTTTTCCTTGTCATTTATTTTATTATATTGTGATTACACATAATTTTTAATTATTTCATGATTTTATTACTTTATTTGTTTTATTTTAAAAATAAATTCAATCCATACCCCCTTGAAATCTTAATTAGACCATCAATTTTTTACAATATACCTCTGATTCTTAACCATTGCCAATTTCAATGAATGAACATAAAGGATAGACACTTCATTTAACATCCAAGGTGATTATAATGGACACATAATGGGGAAATATGAATTCTTTTATGATTAAGATTATAGTTATTGTAAAACCCACATTTATAAATTTCATAAAATCATTGGTTACCATATTTGGAATTTCATGCATGGTTATACACCAAATAAATAATCTAAGGATAAATAGACCCTCGATTGTGTTGCGGTCATTGATCCTGATATAAAATACACGAATTCCATTCATTTTGGGTTATACCAAAGAAAATTAAATAATATATCCACATACAATATTTCACATTAAATTGGGAAACATCATGAAGTCACACATGAGGTCACTAACTTGTTCAAAGACAATAGAATTTCATTGTATCATCAAGACCTTAAAAGTTTTAATGTTCATCATAATGAAACCATTTGAAAATATTTTACCCATTGTCCTTATATTTTCAATGGTAAAAAATATCTTGTTGATTTTTTTACAAGATAAATAATTTTTCAAAAGATAATTTGGTTATTTATATGTTCTTGTTCATCAAATTTAATGAAAATTATAAAAGAAAAGGATATTACGAACATATTTTTGGAATGACTCACTAGGTTACTTGAGACATATAATATTACCATGGAGATTCACCATGAAAAATTAATATAATGAATTAGTGGAAAATAATACTATTTTGATGATGTTAATAAATGATAACACTTATATTAGTGATACATAAATTTCATACTAATATTAGAATATGAAAAAAAATAACTAGGAACAAGAAATATTTCTACAATGTTGAAAATTTAGAATAAACCTGAAGAACAAAATGTTACTTGTTTTGAATGCAATAAGGGAGAATAATTAAACTAAAGTCCCCCATATTCAAAAATAATATGAAATACAATAAATAAATTATTAAATCAGTATATATTTTTATATATAGGGATAGTGATTTATACCTCTCCTCAACTGAATCAAGTAATGATAGAGCCAAATATATCATGGAAAATTTTGGTATAGATAAGGAGGTAAATTATAATATTTCATTTTATTAATCAAGTGATTTAAATTTCCTATATAATAAATATAAAATAGTTCAACTAAAGATATATTTTTTTGGATCTTTAACATTAAATGATCTTAAAAATAAATATATCGATTAAATTATCGAGAAGGATCAACTCATTAATGAAAAGAATGAATTATCCTTAAAATTAAAAGATCAATATAATATAGATAAATTAAAATAAAATATTTAGGATCTTAAAAATTATATTTCTATGTTCAACCATTTTGTGATATATTTAGGTAAAAATATCAGGTCCCAACATTATGAGAAAAATAAATTTGGATTTGGATATCATATCATGCTAGAACATTATGAAAAGACTACTTCTGAAAGTGGATTTTATCAAAAAAAAATATTTCCCTAAATTTGGTCGTCATATTTTTTAATGTGATTGTAAATATGCCTGATATGATGGACCCAAAGGGGTTCATATCTCATTTAATATTTCATTTGAAACATATTATACATAACAAATATGGGTTCTGGAGTATCTTTTAGCTAACATTAGTGTACCAAAATTATATTATGTGTTAAAGGATTTAATGTCATGATAATATTTTAATATAAATTTATTTATTGAAAATCATAATGGTTTAGATGATATATAGATATTAGGTTCTTGAGACACATTAGTGCTGACTGTTCCATGTTCAAATATATCAAAAATATTGATAAAAGTAATGTCACCTATGATGATAACCTAGGTATTAAGATAATTGGTATAGGTTCCATTTATTTTTTATATTTTATGATTATTATGTTTTTTTATATTTCTATGCTTAAAAAAATAATTTTCATAGTATTATACAATTTTCTGGTAGTGGTTTTATTGTTTGTTTTGAGAATGAGGCTTTTAATGTTTTCTCACTCCAAAATAAATCATTTATTTAGAGCCTATCAATTTCAAAATATTATGTTATTTATTTAAAATATATTTTAATACAATATGTAAAATAAAAATGATCACATGATAGTAATAAAATACTTTATCATAGAATCATTTTTCATTTTAAAACACACATAGTGGTAAAAATTATGAAAATCAACAAGTATGACATTTTCATAAAATGAATTGAAAAAATTATATTTTATGTGATCCTTTAAAACCTAAAAAGAAATAGAAATTTTTATTTAAATATAAAAATATGGTGTTAACATCAAAGGAACATGATCTTGCAATCCTTGACTTATTTGAACAAACCCATGTTGCATGTGTAAAATATAAATCTTACACTCTTTTATTGACGATGATTATACAAGATTTACTTCGGATTATTTTTTTGATAAAAAAATGTGGCTTCCCATCTATTTATTAGATATACCAAGATATATGAAAATAAAATGAGGTTCAGGATCATATCCCTTAACATTGATCATTGTGGGTAATTTGAAAATAAGTATTTTTATAAACATTGTCATTTATAAGGTTGTAATCATTCTTTTTCCTCTCCTATGAATCCTTAAAAAATGGGGTTGTTAAAAGATGAAATTAAAATATTTAATATATTATAATAACACTATTGAATAAATTTAATGTCACTAAAAATTTATAGAAATAGGATATCAATACCACTTATTATATAATGAAATGTTACCTCATAAGAATCATCCATAATCAATGAGTTTTTTCCAAAACGTTTTTGGCCATAATGATTTTTATGATTCTAAAACTTCCTATATTAATTGAACATCCATTTTAGACACATATATTGAAATATATTATATCATGTTAATTTCAAACATTTAATCCAATTCATTTATCTATGGTGAATTCCTTCATTATATAGCTTTTGATGAAAAATATTCTCTTCTATTTCCAATGGGCTCAAATTCCTTCTATTTGATCATGCTTGGAGAACTCTCTCCATCAATTAAAATTATTGATAGGGTCATTAAAACATCAATTTCACGTAACACCACTATGTTTATTGATATCAATATCTTATATTTTATTACAATGGATATTCATTTTAATATCATAATAATTTTCTTTCAATATATGTACTACTCAGCTTACACCCTTAGAAGTTTAAGGAATTTCTTTTTGGTATCTTCCTCACCTATATATTATCTTATATAGGAATCATCCTTAGTGAAATTCCATTTCAGATGAAAAATTGGGATATAATTTTGAACCATCTCATTGTTCAAAAAAATTTCATTCAATGGAAATAATTGAATTAGGAATGGATCTATGATCATCTGGGGCTCCTTAAAAATTACTCCTTCGAGTTATAAAAAAAAGTTCATTAAATTAATATTCCTCCAACTATTTACAAGACCTATGACCATAACAAAATTAGAAATTATCATTAGTTAAATGTTGATGATGAAGATGATGATAAAGATGTGGTTCAATTAAAAGTTCATGCTAATTCAAATATCGAGGTATAGGATGAGCACCCGTAAGATGTTTCTTCATCATAGGGGTATCTAATAGCTAAGGAAACTCACTTATATAGAGAGTTTCTTGATCAGTTTCTCACCTCAATATAGTTGAACAGTGATCAGTGACTCACTAACATAGAAGACACTGCCACCTCTAATCATGAGCACATAGAGAGGGTAACTTACTCCCAACATGTGTTAGGAAGCGGATATCTAATGATACTCAAAAACGTATATGATCTGTCAAGCCTGATTTTTCTTCTCTTGGACATTGTTACCATCATACATACAATGAATATGTTTCTATTTCTATCATTCTGTGTCGATGTTTACTATTTTGTGGGATTTTTTTTGATATGTATGAATCTTTTATAATTTATTCATAAATATTCATTAATAATGAATTTATGTTTATATATTCATTATACATTTTATATCTAAATATTTTATGAGTTTTTAATAATCAAAAAATGGTATAATTGTATGAGGGTTCATTTCATTAAGGTTTATTTCTCTAAAGGATTGTGAATTTCTAAATTTCAAAAATATGTATTTTAAAAGAAGATTTCAATTTATTTTTGTAAGAAATATATATTGTTTATATATTCAATTGAAATTTTCATTATAAAAAAAATTAAAATCACTATATAATTATTCTATGAAGTATAGAAATTTTTTTATAAATAATCTTGGTTATATTTATTTTAAATGAATCTTTTCATATAACATTAACTTCTTCTAAGATACATTTTTATTTCAACTGTTTGTGATTGTCAAAACAAGGATGATTATTGTGCCCCTCACTCTCTTCGATATTTGAATAATAAAAAACCAAATATTATTTTATCCATTTCATATTATTTTATTTCATATATATTTTTTGGATAACATCAATGTTATTCAATTGATCAATCGATGTGTTCAAGATAAGTGTATAGGACTATTTTGAAGGCCTTTTCTAGGAAAAATTCTAGTTACCTCAAGGTAACCACATACAAGCTAGTGAGAAAACTAGAATGATAACACACTATCGAGGATACCTATCTAGTTAATGAAGTTAATATAGCCCACTGATAATTTGATGAGGTCTATAAGCTTGCCGATAGAGCTTTTCAAAAAAGATAAATTAGTCTTCTTATATTCTTCTCTCCAACCTCTCTCACCCCTCAATGCCTCTTTTGGACTCTCAATAACTCCAAAACAACCATGTGAACTTCAAAGGATATAAATATGCTAACAAGGCTATTTGGATACTATTTGTTACCATTAATCTTTCCCTTGAGCTATTTTTGTTCTTCTATTAATATAATCAATCGCTCCCTCATTCATTATCCCTCTTTCACCCATTTTTCTGTTTAAATATTTCTAAGATAATTTACTGTCTTATGTAAAGGTTTTATTCATAACAATAATCTATTTATCCTTATTATTTTTATTAGGGGGTCACTACAACCAAAGTGATAGTTTTTTAGTTTCTTACATTCACCTTCTAAACGAAAGTTTTTGGGGTATTTATTTTTATACAATTAAAAAGAATGTATCTATTCCTTTTTATTGGTTTTACTACTAGAACCAATTAAAAAGTATGATTATATAGGTGTCTTTTCTACTATTAAATCAATGTGATAATTGAACCCTTAAAAATTTGAGGAGATGAGACATGGGAACTCAAATTGATTATTGGATGAACGCCTTTATCATCTTGGATTGTCGTATTTTTTCCCCTAATTCATAATATTAAATATTATTTATCACATTTTTTATTACTTTATTTTTTTTTTAAATAAAACTCACACAATATCATGTCACCCTAATCATTCTAACATGTTCCACTTCTAATTCTCTACCCTACAATTGTAATAATCTTTCCTAGTATGTTCACTTGGATTTAGATCATTTCATCATATCCCAGTGGGGACCAAAATTCATGTGACCATGTTAATATCCATTTTTATATCACATAATATGTTTTATTGATATAATTTCCCTAAAAATACCATCCAATCCTAAAAAATCCATCACTAAAAACTCCATCCTAAAACATAAAAAATTCATTGATTCCACTCTATCATGAACCACCCCCATGGTACCCATTCTAGGATGGTAGTAAAAATGAGAGTATTCATAAAATAATACATCCAATAGGAATCATATTGGAAAATAATGCCATGTTTATAAAATAAAACATATAGGAGGAATTAACCTCATGAACCCTAGGACTATAAAAATATTAACCATCAATAAGCACAAAATAATATAAAATAAAACCAATATCAAATAAATTTATATTATATGAATCATGGAAGAAACACAAAAGTACAAATTCCACTCTTTTGAGAGAAACTCATGACCACCTACCTTGCACAATGTGAGCTAGTTATGTCTTGCTCGGTCACTAGATCCATCCTATAAATCTAATATATTTATATTTGTGTGTGTGTGTGTGATCATACACTTATACTCGATATGATCATCCCCCAAACCTATCATGAAAATGTTGAAGTATAATTAAAATTAATCAATAATTAAATATTAGAACCAACTCACACCAAAACAGGAATCACTATTACCTATCCTCACTAAGGATCTCTCACCCAATAACTTAACCATTTTTAGTATCATAGATTCAAAATAACATATTAGGATGGAACCCTAAAACAAATTACCCATTGATCGAGTCACTCTCAAGACATTATTTAATATATCCTAGAACTACCACCCCTTATATATCAATATAAATTTATCATAACCATCTCTATATATCTATTACCACATACAGCATGCCACAACAACATTGTTACACATACACAATAACAATCCATATCACAAAATTAAAATGCTGAATTGCATCATTATCATTGTTGGGTAACATGAATGTAAAGGACCTCAACCTCTTTCTCTTCTCCAACATTGCATGGACCCCACCATGTATCACACTGTCTTTCAGAACATCATATACATATCACATCATAATAACTCTAACAAAATCTATTGTATCCCAATTATTATAAACTAAGACCTTATATCCTATTAAATAGATGGATGTGACAAAAATCTAAGTGGAAGTGTTTATCGATCAGTAACCTTATATCCATGATGTTGATGGAAAAACTCAGAACTGCAAAAAAATATGGTAATCAGTAATCTAATTGAACTTGATTGGATATATGTATGAAATAACATGAAAATAAAAATTATAGTTGTTACAGAAATATCGAGTCCTAATAGTGGACTCACAATAGTACACCAGTCTTCTAAATATCACATAAAGACAACCATCTCACTTTGATTACCATAGAAAACACTAATAACCCACCATACCTAACCAAATCTAAAGACCACAAATTAGAATGAAAAATTATTATTTATTCATTATATTATTAAATTTTATATTTAATACCACCATCCACAAAACAACATATTACCCATATTTAATTTTTACCATTAAATATTCATTCCACATTTATTCAAGTCATAATATACATTTTTCAATACTTTAAATTCACGGTTTCCAGATCGCTTTACAATATTTTATTTTCCAATCGCATATAATGTTAATTTTATCACAACATTAACCCATAAACCAATCCTTTTTTAATTATTTAGTAATTATTTTATTTAAATTTATCGTTAAAAGATATTACCAAGAAAAAATTATACGAACCTTCTCAAAATCCCTATGAACCAAAAATACCATCATAAAATCAAAAACCAATAACCAACGTATCTCCTCAACCATCAAACACCATCTACAGTTTCCACAATCTACATGAACCAAACTAAACTACTATGAAAAAAATAATATGAAACCATCCCATGACTGTCTGTTGTAATTATAGGTAAACCATTATGATATCAAACCACACAAAGGAATATACAAGCAATAAACTCCCACTATTTATTGTATCATATTAATTTATATACTCAATAATAAATAATATAATTTTAATTGAAAAGTGTTGGGCCACTGTTTATTTTATGCATTTAATTGATTATTTTATTATAGAAGGTGATTGAGCCACTTCACAATAAAAAACATGGGTTTCACGATAAAAAAATATTTATCAAGAAGTATCAATAAAGAATAAATATAATGAAATCATATAAAAAATGTGTGAATCACACCTAACAATTTTTAGATTCATATTAACCATATTTAAACAAAACCCAAAGAAGCTGCAGTAAAAAGGGAACAAGAGACTATCTAAAGACCACCATACTATTAGAGGGTAATAATCCTCAAGCCACCAGCACAAAAACTGTAGGGGAAACCATAATAACACCTAACCTAAATCTCTAGACATCATGCCTTTACCTATTTAAAACATAACCAAGAGTACACATACCCGAACGTGTAAGTTGGGTGTGAGAAAAATCCTAGTAGGATGCCACAAATAAATACTTCATGATATAAATATTTATATAAAAATTTACATTAATGTTTTATTAATTAAAACTAGGAAAAAATTATAAAACAACATTGTAAATGAAAACATTATTTCATTTCAAATAACAAAAAATAAATTCCATATTCCGATAGTGACTGCAATATCACAAAAGAGAACTATATAATGGGAAAACCTTTTGGCACTAGCAAAAAATGGGACACTAGGTATATCATATCTTGGTGAAAAGTGGTATAGAAACCATGAACAATAATTTTCTCATGCATGAGCCACTATGAGGGAACATACCACGGGCCTAGTTGTCTCTAATCATCATTATCATTTATTTCGTGTTGTATCGTCAATCCTACTATACAAATCTAAGAAGAGCCACATCCAAGTCAACTAGCATAATATTCCATGTCCACCAACATAGTAACATAAGTTTTAATTTATTCTCAATTTTCATTTAACTTTTCATTTGAAACATCACTTCCATATAATAATTAGACAAAAAATATAAACATTCTTGAAAAATCACTACATTCACAGTCAAAAACACTTTTAAATCCATTTCACTGCAAAACCATTCTAAAACATGCCTTGTGACACTTTACCAATTTATTGAACATGTTTCATAATTTATAACGCACTTTCAAAATTCACAAAAAGTGTGAACACTTGAAATACACACATTTTCCTTTAGAAAACCCACTTTCAATCTATACACATATAAAACCCTTTCAGAAAAACCATTCTCCCCACACACATAAATAGTAAAACACATTTAAATACTCAAGAAATAATACAACATTCATTAATTATATTTAATCATGGAATCACCTACCTCAATAGAGGAAATTTCAATAATCTAGTTAAAAACCACAATCGCACCTCAAGAAAACCCTAAAAAGGAAAGCTCAAAACATAGAAATCAAGATTCAAACTTAAGGAACAAGATATAACCTAAAAACATTCACCGAAACTGATGTATATATGAAACCCATATTAAATAAGAGTAAAATCTAGAGAAAAGGGAGAAGTAATGAAAACAAAGAATTACATAATGAATAGTGGATAAATCCCACCAAAATCACCTAAAAATGGAGGTCCAACAGAGAAAATAGGAGAGGGAGAGGTTCCTAGGATGGAGGAATATGAATGGGGCCTGAAATGGGTGTTTAATGTTAAAAAATAAATGATAAAGAAAACATAAAAAAAAAATTTTAATGACATGTAAAGGCCATATCATTTTTCTACATGGTTTTCCAAACATTGAAAAAATCATGAAACCCTTACAATCTAAGAAGGGAAATCCAAATGGTTATCCAGCACAGTTTATAAATCCTACACTAACTATGAGATAAGGCTCTATCCAAAACACCATTTTGTGCATGGTTAACTAGGTATCGGTGAACGGTTTTCTAAATAGTGCGCCAACCATGCACTAAATGGGTTTTCATAAAAAACACCCATTTTCACCAAAATATACATAAAACCAAAGGGTAAAATCGGTGGGTCAAAAATAAAAAATAAAATACCTGAAAATAAAATCATGGGTGTGATAATTCTTCCCACCATAAAAACATTCCACCCCTAGAAATTCAACTGAAATCTTGATCAGATAGTAAAATTGGGTATTATTTCTCAACCCATTAGTCCCACTACCAAATCTTGTGTACATCATTACAGTGTTTCAAATGAACTTGGACCAATGGAATAGATTTCACTTGATAAATTTTTAATTTTGGATATAAAATTTTAGCTTTCCTCTCCTGTAACACCAAAATATTTCATAGTACGTTATTTGTTCAAAGTAATCCAATAACATTCACTACACGCAACATCGTGTTCTAGTGCACCCCGACATACATAACAAGCCATTCAAAGGCGTTAATGAATAGTATTAACTGAATTTTAAACTTTATATAATCCTTATAATTATTGAATCCATATTATGATTTTCATAGATATAATGTAAGAACAAATTCATTTCTTTCAGATAAAAGAAGTATTTTTCAAAAAAATTCAATTTTATTTTCTTTTAATGGTGAACCCTTTTTAAATCCAATATTTGAAACTAGTATACATTAAATTTCAAAAAATAAACTTCCTCATTAAAATCCAGACATAAGATTTAGTTTCAATAAATATTTGGTGTTTTTCTTATAACTTTCATATATGGGTGAATAGTGAAAATACTATATTTTAACTGAAAATAATTTTTTTTATCAAAATAGTTTATAGTGTTAAAGTATAAATTTTACTGTTTTGGAAGTTTAAATAGATTATATTTTTACAATTTAATTCAATTCTGGTGATTGTAAGAAATTTCACTTTGAAATTGTACAAAAACAAGTGTCAATCTTTTGAAAGTTATTATTTCTTAAAAATACACTTTTTGTTTTAAACAACTGGAATTAATTTTGAATTAATAAATGCAATTTCTATGTTTTTAATTTGGTAAAATAGACTATATTTTTTAATTCTGAATATCAGAATTATCTTAGGGTGAGTTTCTGGTATTTTTCTGAAAACTTTCAATTTTTGATGAATTGTGAAAAACAATGAGTTATAGTTTAAAACCGAATTTTTATTTAAATAATTATTTTCATTATTTAAATTTATTTTAGGTCAAAATAGATTCATAATACCTATATAAGTTCAATTTAATTCATTTGAGTTAGTTTATTATAATTTTAGATATATAAAAATTTTATTGAACTTTGTAACGTCTTTTACCCACCTCCTAGAAACATTTGAAAATTTACATAACAGTTAATTTTACCACTACAGTGAGTTGAATTTCGAAAATCCAGGAGACATAGTTGATATTAGTAAGTAAAATTTGGTTCAAAGAGAGGAAAATCATTTTTTTGGGAATTGTAACATTTTATGTTTATTTACCACGGTTAAAAGTAAATAGGGTAATTAAGGGTAAAAATGATATTATTATTAACCTAACACATGTCCTAATTCTATTGGATAAGTTTAATTCGACTAAAAACTACCTTATTAATAAAATATGACCATTTAGGTCCCTTTGGATTAGATTAGTATATTTATTATTATTTATTTCAAAGAAGATTTAGAAGTGTTAAATTCAATGGTTAATAACTAAACCATTTTTAATATAGGGTTACACATAATATAAATTAGAATATAAATATTCATTATAAAGATATAAAGAATTAACAAATAATCGTATTGTATTTATCATTTTTGGACATTAAATAAGTATTTTTTTTTATTACAAAATGATGATGCAGTAATTACCCTATTAATGAACGATTAAAATCATTGATATTGTAAATATCCAAATAATTGTAATTTGAGACTTTTTATGAATTACACTAATTTTATAGGTTAATATGACATATTAGGGTTGGTTAGATGAATTTGATTTGAAGTAATAATTTTTTTACGAATTTTGAAAAAACAAAATACCAAGTAGTGTCAAAATTGACAAAAAATATTTTTTAAAACAAATATTATATTATTAATTGATATTCTATTCCTAAAAACATAAGGTTCATCCAAAAGACTTATATAATGATATGTGTATCATTAAAGAACAACATGGGTTCTCTTGAAAGTTTATATTATGTTTATTAATCATATAATATAAAAATACAAAGAGACATGGTAAATGTCAAACTATTTAACTAAGAGTGAAATATAAAAGATAAGGTCAATATAGTTACCCAAAACTGTCCAAAATCTATATGTTGAGTGGTATTAGTACCATACCCACCTTATCCTTTAACTGATACATTTTTTATCCATTATAAATCTAAAATGATTTTATTATAAAATAATAGTTTATGTTTTTCCAAAGGTGCCCCTCCCCTCTTATAAAAGGGCACTTCTACGTCCCTCAAATTCACACCTCCAAATCCATTTGAATCGTCCAAGCCCTACCCAAATATCCTCAAAAATATCCTCTCTTAATCCTAGTTGCATTTTTTTTGTTCAGAAATCCAACCTACGAATCCCTTTTGATCAAATCAAAAGGAAGAACCCGAAGAAGAGGTAATGATTTCACCACCCTCTTTCAAATTCTTTTTTTCTTCCACTTACTCATTCATTGTCATTACCATATCAAAATTATAACTCCAGTACCTTTTATATACGGTTATGTTATTATAAATATGTCACAACCATATTCATTATTTTATCCATCCTATGAATGATAATGTCACTATGCGTGTGTACGTACGACTTACCGTCTCCATGCCGTGGTGTAATTTTCTGTTCAACACTATGTTATTTGGATGGATGTACTGATGTGTAATATATATATAAATAATAAAAATAACATTATAATGTCTCTATTAAATTAATATACCATCCAATTCCACACATTTAAGGAAATGATATTGTCGCTCGTACATACGTACGGATTACCGTCTCCACGACGCGATGAGATTCATTTCCAAGTTCACCATTCAACGACGGTTATAAAAATATATATCACTAATAAGTATGTAATATATGAAATTATAACGCTACTATAGATATATATATATATATATATATATATGAGTGTGTATATTTATTTACTTACATATATCGTATTCACTTACTTTCGTTCAATACGATATGAAAACAGAAACATCGTTTATGAATACGTACAGCCTACCATCTCCATAAACGGTGTTTTCCATTTCAGACATCTATCTAATATAAATATTAATTTTCTAAATATGTATGATTTATAAATCATGGTTTATATTCTGGAAGTCTTTAAATCATGATCTGAATGATATGATCAAGAATAACATGTTAAAATATGTATGATAAAGAAAGAGATTATTACCCGAAATGTTAATTTAACATGAAAATCATTATTAAATTGGTAGTATAATTTCATAAATGAATCATGTATGATACAATAAAAATTAATATGGTTCTATTATAATCTAATAACATAATATGATCATTATACACGAGGTTAAATGTACCCTCGACTAAAAAAATTAAAGGTAAGTATTAATTTCACAACCTCTTTATAATCTGAGGTTGTTTTTATGTAAGTAAATATTGGGAAATATTTATTATCCTTTTACGTGTTTCCAAAAATAGTTTTCAAAGGGATAATGTTAAAGGTACTTTTTCAATAAAATATCATTTTAAATGTTTTAAATATTTATTCTTCTAAATCATTCTCATTAAAGTCCATGTTTTCAAAATGGTTTTTAAGGATTTATTTATATGGACATGAATGCTTTTAAAATATTAATTCCTTTCAAAATTTTAAAAGTGGTTTGGGACACATTGATTCAAAAATGTCATTAAAATTATTCCTTTCTAAATTTGGTGACTTTAAAATGTTTTCATGAAAAAAGGATATTTCACTCAATGAGCTCTTCAAATCATCTTCATCTATGTCAAAAAAAATTGATGGATTTTAAACCTGTTTGAAGTTGATTTATTATGATACAAATCTGATATATTGTATTGATGGATTTGTGATAAGTTTGACTGTGGATTTTTTATTTTTAAACCATTCATGGTTTATGGATAACGTGTTGACATTTCATATTCTCCTTTTAATACAAATTTGTATGTTAGGTTTAAACCTTTTCATATGAGGAATGCATTGCACTTAGTAAGTGGTGGGTGGATCTTGCTATAGCTCCTCGGTGCATCAGTCAGCCTCATGAGACAAACTAGTCTTGGCACAAGGCCTTGACAAAGTCTTATTTGTAGTCTTGGCACAAGGCCTTGACTATGTGGTTATGAAAGTCTCACATTATGAATTACATCATTATGAAATTGGCTATTGATATTTCATGTGATTATTCAACTAGTAGAATATCCATGTGAATAAGTAAATGAAATTATTTGATTTTATCTTTTTCATATTATGATGAGGTTCATGTTTAAAAAAATTTTGTTTTAGTCTTATACATTTCCTTAAATATTTATGCTTATTTATGAATGTTTATGCTATATTGTTATCCTTACTTAGCATCTGAGCTCACCCCTTTCTATGTTTTATTTTTCCCATGATGCGAAGAAGTATATTATGACTAACCTACAGGGATAGTCTATGGGATCCCAGTGTTGTCTATGGAAACAATGTTGTTTTAGTTTTCCATTTTAGGATGTAATGTAAACCTTATGAATGTATCTATTACTTCCAAGGCTACTAAACTAATCGGTCATTCGAGACATGATATTTTGTGATCAGCCAAGGATACGTAATAATGAACTGACTTTGGGCTTCTGGGGTCGGGGAATTATAAATGGTATCAGAGGAAGTTTAGTACAAATCATGGAAACAAGATTTAGGTATACTATGATTAGAGTGCATAGCCCTAAGATAGACATTGAGTATTCTTATTGAATAACTTCTTAAAATTTTGTTATTGTAGATATTTTGTGTGTTTTCCAAGAAATACATCCCTATCTGGATATGAGCAGGTAGAGGTGACTTTGGAACATATGTATCTAGAGATAAAACCCGAAAACACCACTTTCAGCTAGACTCGAATGGGAACTGGTGCATGACAGCTGTCCTTGCTACACTCCTGGTTATGACACACCTGGCGGATATACTTTGGAAAACACTAGTACAAAAACCTTTTTTTACGTCGTTTTTTTTTTTGCTTTTTAACGTCGGTTTTTAGGCGACGTTATTGCGAGCGACATTAAAAATATGATTTTTTACATCGGTTATTTAATAACCGTCGTAAAAAATGGGGTAATATAGTTTTTAACGTCAGTTTTTAAAAAACCTACGTGAAATACATTCTGGAAAATGGCGATAAGAAGCCATTTTTTACGTCGGTTTTTGAAAAAACCGACGTTATAAGTCATTTTTTACGTCGGTTATTTAATAACAGACGTTAAAAGTTATTTTTATCATTGGTTATTAAATAACCGACGTAAATAATGTTTATTATATCGTAGAAAATTTTCTAAGCTTTCATTTGACAGGTTATAGAGCTCAAACGGATTTACGGATCAAAAGTTATGACCATCAGAAGTTTGATATTTTTTTCCGAGGAAAGATTCAATGAGCCAACCGTAGCTTCATATTAGAAGGAATTTTTGAATCTATAGGGGGATTTGTAGTTTTATCATGATATAAAGAATAATCCATCATTATAATAAATTAACAATCGTTAAATGGTATATCAATTAAGAAAAATACTCATAGAAAATATAAATCATGGGAAAATAATTACAAATACCTTGACGAGGTCGCAGAAATAAGAAATCGTTGATTCACATTGAAGATAAAACAAGTTGATTCGGTGGAATGATGATGGTTGAATGAAATTATCATAAAATGGTATATCAATTAAAAAAAATCATAAAAACCATAAACCATGGATGTTTGATTAAATATACCTTGACGAGATCGCGGAAAGAATAAATAATTGATTCATGTTCGAGAGAAAAAGTGTCGATTTGGGGGAAAAATAATGGTTGAAATAAATAATCATCAAATTAGGATGGGTGTATAATGGAAAAATATAATTGAGATTCTATGAGAAAATGCGGTATTAAAAATTTTAGGCGGCAATTCAAAATTTCGATATCGCGCTGTAAAAAAATTGAAATTTCGCGTTAGCGGGATATTAAAAACATCATTCATGTCGGTCTTATGATAATCGACGTGAAAAGATATTAAAATTTTAACTTATTTTTCATATCGGTTATTAGAAAACCGACGTGAAAAATCAATCTTCGTCACTCTTTCACGTCGGTTATTAAATAACCGGCGTGAAAAATCAATTTTCATGACTTTTTCAGGTCGGTTATTTAATAACTGACGTTAAAAGTTATTTTTCACGTCGGTTATTTAATAACCGACGTGAAAAAAGATTAAAAAAATGTAGTTCATTTTCCAAGCTTTAATTTGACAGGTCACAGAGCTCAAACGGAGTTACGGATTAAAAGTTATGGCCTTCAGAAGTTGGACATCCTTAAGACATCGTTTAGAGATGGTCAACTTCTGACGGCCATAACTTTTAATACGTAACTCTGTTTGAGCTCCGTGACCTGTCAAATTAAATCTTGAGAAATGAACTACATTTTGGTAAACCGTTTTTACGTCGGTTATTAAATAACCGACGTGAAAAATAGATTTTCATGACTTTTTCACGTTGGTTATTTAATAACCGACGTTAAAAGTTATTTTTCACGTCGGTTATTTGATAACCGACGTGAAAAATGTTTACGAAAATGTTATTCATTTTCCAAGCTTTAATTTGACAGGTCACAGAGCTCAAAGAGAGTTACGGATTAAAAGTTATCGCCTTCAGAAGTTGGACATCCTTAAGACATCGTTTAGAGATGATCAACTTCTGAAGGCCATAACTTTTAATCCGTAACTCCGTTTGAGCTCTGTGACCTGTCAAATTAAAGCTTGAGAAATGAAATACATTTTGGTAAACATTTTTCACGTCGGTTATTAAATAACTGACGTGAAAAATACCTTTTAACGTCGGTTATTAAATAACCGATGTGAAAAAGTCACGAAAATCGATGTTTCACGTCGGTTATTTAAAACCGACGTGAAGAATAAGAGAAAATTTTATTATATTTTCTAGGAAAATGATTTTTCACGTCGGTTATTTAATAACCGACGTGGAAAAGTGATTTATGCTGATTTTTCACGTCGGTTATATAATAACCGACGTGAAAAATCAGCGAAAATGTCTTTTCACGTCGGTTATATAATAACCGACGTGAAAAATCCATATTTAGATATTTTCACGTCGGTTCTAAAAAACCGATGTGAAAAATGGTGACGTAAAAAAAGGTTTTTGTACTAGTGAAATTATCATTTTCATTACAAACCATTATGAAAAGATTATGTGTATATACTTCTTCATGGAAATTTTTTTATGATTATGGATTATATCCATAAACTATTCAATTTATGTTAGGTATTTTACATGTTTGGAATTATTCACTGCAATTCAGAAACTGATCTACTGTATGTCATTGTATAAAAATGGCGCCCATTAGAATGAATGTGAACTCCAGCAATACATATGATCAAAGGGTAAGAAGGATCATATATTTCACGGTATTAAGCAAACATTTAGAAGGTAAATATTCTCAAATGTATTATTAACATATAAAGAAATAGTATCATGTTATAATAAGATAAGTAATGAATTTTCTATTTCCTATGTCTTTTAAGGGAAGCCAGAGGAGAAAAGGATGCTAGAAAGAATTATGGATAAAGGGAAGAAAAGAAAGAAGTATTTTACCATATGCGATAATTTTGGAAATAATCGCCTTGGTAAATTATTGAAGGGAATGAGAGTTTTTCATGGGTGTGGAGAAAAAGGACACCATGAATGTGATTGGAAGGATAAGAAAACGGATTCATGTGTACAATTCTTCATCTGCAAGGAGTTGGGTCCCTATGCGAATCAATGTCCAAATAATTCTAGTATACCCCAAATAATGATATTGGATAATAATCAAGTTAGAGTACTACCATAGTTGAAGAGGAATGACTAGTGTTATTATGTTTTTTAAAAAGATTATGTCATTTCAGTGTTGTATCGATGATATCCCCGTTATATTAATTATGGAAATAAATAAGGATTGTACTATAGTACTATTTCATTGAGGATTTGAGATTATATGTTTTTATGAAGAGTGACTCAACAAAGAGTTAAAATTATTGGAAAATACCTGGTTGAAGGAAAGATAAACCTTATTATGGTCCTGATAACGAGGTATTAATTTTGGAATAAGATATGGTAGATTTGGATAACTTATATTGGATATTCTAGACTATCCTGGAACTGATTAATGGTTTGTTTATTTCATATTTTTTGGAATATTCAAAAATTTTGGATATAAGGATTATATCCAGTATTATATAAAGGATAAGGGATAATGAATGTAATCAATAAGGTTTTATGGTAATTCAGGGCATTACCATGTTTTAAATAATATATGATAAAGGTATTCACATGTTATTACATAGGAAAAAAATCTTCATTGTGTTTATCTTCCATATAAATTTTGGGCTGTGAGTTTGGATAGAAGTATTTTGGATAAGTCTAAACATTGGAATGGATTAATTTTGAAATTGGATATTATTTTTGTGGTTATTTTTGGATTTTTATAAAAAGGAAAACACACAGACCGTGTGACAATCCATCGCATCGGACAAAACTGTGGGAATCAAACCCACAACCAGGGTGCGATTGGGATTTATGGCCTACCACTAGACTACATGAAGTCCATGGATTGTATAATATATTTTTTAAAGGGTCTAATAGGAGAATTATAAATTCATTTTTTTGGAACCCGATACGATTAGGATAAATGGAATATTTTTTAAAAAAATCTTTTTGAGTTAAAGATGAGTTGTGGGAGGAATTAGTTGAAGGATGAAACTCTAATTATCAAGTATATATATATATATAATATTTTACCCACTTATTCTATGGGTAAATTAATTCTTAAACATTATGGAAGGAATATTAAAACCAAAAAAAAAATATCCTAATACCATACGTTTTGTTGAATTGATGGTATTTCAAATAATCATAGATTGGTGGATTTGAGGACCTTAATTTTACACTTGTTTGTGATTGATGACCTAAATTACATCCTATAAATATTTACATTTTTCATCCAATTATGTGCATCTAATTGCCACCAATTTTCTCCTAATTGAGATCATAATTTTGTGGTGACCCTTTCATTTCCCTTTTCCTCTTATTAATACTAAATTTTATTATCCATATTTATGATGTCTGTTTTCCCACCAAGGTATTTTCTAATTTCAAGGTTTTATTTTTGAAAAACAATTTCAAATTGTGAGGATGCAATTTATTGAAGGAGAGAATAACATAACACCCCAAGATTTCATAGTCCGTTTTTTCTTCAAATTAAACCATTAACATGCACTACACGCAACATCGAGTTCTAGTGCACCACGACTTACCTAACTAGGAATTCAAAAGCGTTTATGAAATGTATTAAATGAATTTTGATGTTATATAATCCTTATAATTTTGAAATCCATATTATTAGTTTATTAAACATATTGTAAGAACAAATTCATTTTTCAGTTAAAAGAAGTATTTTTCAAAAAATGCAATTTTACCGCCTTTTAATGGAAAACAATTTTAAAATCCAAAATTTGAAACTTTCATATATTCAACTTGACAGAATAAACTTCTTCTATTAAATGAAAACATAAGAGTTTATTTTCAATAAATCTTTGGTGTTTTTTTGATAACTTTAATATTTTGGTGAATTGTGAAAATACTATATTTTAACTGAAAATAACTTTTTTAATTAAAATAATTTATTCTGTTAAATTATAAATTTCAATATTTTTAAAGTATAAATAGATTATATTTTTACCATTTTATCCAATTCTGGTTATTGTAAGTAATTTCACTTTGAAATTTGACATAAACAAGTATCAATCTTTTGATTGTTATTATTTCTTAAAAATACGCTTTTTGGTATTGACAACGAGAATTAATATTAAATTAATAAATTCGATTAATTTTTTTTAATTTGGTAAAAAAGTGTTTATTTTTGAATTTGTAATATCAAAATTAGCTTAGAGTGATTTTTTGGTATGTTTATGAAAACTTTCATTTTTTGGTGAATAGTGAAAAACACTAAGTTATAGTTTAAAACCAAATTAATATTTAAATAATTATTTATTTTATTTAAATATATTTTAGGTCAAAATAGATACATAATACCTATATAAGTTCAATGTAATTTATTGGACTCAGTTTATAATAATTTTAGATATATAAAAATATTATTGAGCTTGTTGTCATCTTTTACCCACCACTAAGCAGCATTTGCAAATTTACATAAAATTTAATTTTACCGCTTCTGTAGGTTGAATTTAGAAAATCCGAGAGACATGGTTGATATTATTAAGTAAAATGTGGTTCAATGAGATGAAAATAATTTTTGGTGAATAATAACTTTTTACTTTTATTTACCATGGTTAAAAGTAAAAAGGGTAATGAAGGGTAAAATGATATTATTATTTCCGTAACACATCTCCTAATTCTATTGGATAAGTTTAATTGAACAAAAAACAAAATTAATAATAATATATGATCCTTTAGGTCCACTTGGATTAGATTATGACATTTATTATTATTTAATTAAAAGAAGAGTTAAAAGTGTTAAATTCAATGTTTAATAACTAAACAATTTCTAATATAAGGTTACACAAAAGATAAATTAGACTATAAATATCCATTGTAATGAGAAAAATATTTAATACATAATTGTATTTTATTTATATTTTTTGTACAATAAATAATTAAATTTATTTATGACACAATGATGATGTAGTAATTACCATATTAATGAAAGATTAAAATAATTGAAATTATAAATATCCAAATAAATGTAATTGTAGACTTTTCATTAATTATACTAATGTTTTAGGTTCATATGACATATTAGTGTCGGTTAGATAAATGTTTTTATGTGAAAATGTTTTTATGAATTTATCCAAAACAAAATACCAAATATTGGAAAATTTGACATAAAAGTGTTTTTAAAAAATATATTATATTATTAATTGATATTCTATTCCAAAAAATTTATTGATCATAAAAAAGACTTATTTAATGATATTTGTATCATTAATGAACCACTTGGGGTTCTCTTTGAACTTTATAGTATGTTTTTTAACCATATAATATAAATATACAAAGAGACATGGTAATGTCAAACTATTTAAATATGAGTTAAATATAAAAGATAAGGTTAACATAGTGACCCAAACCTATCTAAAACCTACTGGTTTAGTGTTTTTCGACCAGTACTTACCTTAAAATGTAAATAATACATTATGGATCCATTAGAATCCGAAAATAATTTTTTTATAAAAAAATATTTTAAGTTTTTTCTAAGGTGCCCCTCACCCATCTTATAAAAGGGCAGTTCCCCTTCTCTCAAATTCACACATCCAAATCCATTTGGATAGGAAAAACCTTGCCAAATTATTCTCCCAACTATATTCCCTTTATCATATTTTCTTTAGTTTGATCATAATGAATTTCTATGGAGCCCTTTGGATCAAATCAAAAATAAGAACCCGAAGAAGAGGTAATGATTTGACCACCCTCTTTCAAGTTCTTTTCATTTTCCACATACTCTTTCTTTGTTATTACCATACCATAATAATAAATCCATTACCTTATATATAATTTGATATTATTATAAATATTTCACAACCATATTCATTATTTTATCCACCCTATGAATGATAATTTCCCCATACGTGCGTACGTACGACTTACCGTCTCCAAGCCATGGTGTAATTTTTTATTCAACACTATCTTATTTGGATAGATAAAATGTTGAGTAATATGTATATAAATAATATACATAACATGATAATGTCTCTGTAAAATTAATATACAATCCAATTCCACAATTTTAAGTAAATGATATTGTCACTCATGCGTACATACGGATTACGGTCTCCACGACGCGATGAGATTCATTTCAAAGTTCACAATTCGTTGAAGATTATAAAAATATATATTAGTAATAAGTATGTAATATATGAAATAATAATTCTACTATAGATATAAATATTTATATATATACAGATAATTATTTATGTACTAACAAATATCTTATTCACTTACTTCTGTTCAATACGATATGAAAACAGAAACAACGTTTATGCATACGTACGGCCTACCGTCTTCATAAACGGTGTTTTCCATTTCATGTGTCATTTTGTTATAAATATTTATATTCTAAATATGTATGATTTATAAACCATTTTTTATATTCTTTAAGTATTTAAATCATGATCTAAATGATATGATCATGAATAAAAAGTTAAAATATGTATGATAGAGAAAGCGATTACTAGCTGAAATGTTTAGTTAACATGCAAATCATTATTAAATGGGTAGTATAAAGTCATTAATGAAACATGTATGATATAATAAGTATTAATATGGTTTTTATATAATCTAACAACATATGATGGTCATTATATAGGGGGCTAAACGTACCCTCGAACAACGGAAAATGCATGGCGAGGGTTAATTTCACAATCTCTTTATTATATGAGGTTGTTTTTATATAAGTATCTACTGGTACATATTTATTATCCACGTCCATGTTTCCTAAAAAAATTTAAAATGGATTCTTTTTAAGGTAATTTTTTACTAAAACATCATATTAAATGTTTAAAATATTTATTCTTCTACATCATTCTCATTAATGTCCATGTTTTCAATGGACATGAATGTTTTTAAACTGTTAATTCCTTTCAAAAGTTTCAAAGTGTTATGGGACAATTTGATTCAAAAAATGTCTTTAAATGTCTTCCTTTCTAAATTGTGTGACTTTTAAATGTTTTCATGAAAAAGGGATATTTCTCTCAAAGTGTATTACAAATCGTTTTCATCTATGTCAACATCCTTTGATGGATTTTAAACATGTTTGATGTTGACTTATTATGATAAAAATATTTCAAATTGTATTGAAGGTTTTGTGATATGTTTGATTGTGGATGTGTTATATTTATACCATTCATGGTTTATGGATAAAGTATTGACATTTCGTATTCTAGTTTTAATACGAATGTTTATGTTATGTTTAAACCTCTTCATATGTGGAATGCATTGGACTTAAAAAGTGACGGGTAGAGCCTTTTGTAGCTCCTCTATGCAGCGGTGGGTCTCATGAGACAAACAACTGTCTTGGTACAAATCCTTGAAAAAATCTTATTTTTAGTCTTTCACAAGGCCCTGACTATGTGGTTATGAAAGTCTGGCATTATGCATTCCATCATTATGAAAGTGGCTATTAATATTGCATGTGATTATTTGACTAGTAGAATATCCTTGTGAATAAGTAAATGGCATTATTTTATTTTATATTTTCAATATTATGTAGAAGTTCATGTTTAAAAGGATTTTGTTTTAGTCTTATACATTGCCTTAACTGTTTAGTCTTATTTGTGAAATATTCCTCTATATTCATATCCTTACTGATCATCTGAGCTCACCCCTTTCTATGTTTTATTTTTTCCAGGATGAGAAAAATTATATTATGGCAGAGTTACAGGGATAGTCTATGAGATCTCATTGTTGTATGTGGAAACAATGTTGTTGTAGTTTTCCATTTTATGATGTAATTCAATGTTTATGAATGTATCTTGTACTTCTAAGGCTACTAAAATAATCAGTCTTTCGAGACATGATCTTTTGTGATCATGCCAATGATACGTAATAATGCAACGACTCTGGGCTTCTAGGGATAGGGCGTTACAGTTGGTATCAGAGAATGTTTAGTACAAATCATGGAAACTAGATTTAGGTAATCTCTAATTAGAGAACATATTCCAAGATAAACATTGAGGATTAGTATATAAGAACATTCTAAAATTTTTGTATTGTAGAGATTTTGTGACTCTTCCAAGAAATACATCCATGTCTGTATATGAGCAGGTAGAGGCGGCTCTGGCACAGATGTACCTAGGGGTATAACCCAAAAACACTGCTTTGGGCTAGACTCAAACGAGAACTGGTGCATGACAATGGGCCTTGTTGCACTCTTGGTTACGACACTCCCAGGGGGTATGCTTTGGATAATTCTCATTTTCTTTACAACCCATTATGAAGGGTTTATGAGTATATACTTCCTCAAAGAAAACGTTTTTTATGATTATGGGTTATATCCATAATATTTTCAATTTACATTTGGTATTTTACGAGTTTGAAATTATTCATTGAAATTCATAAACTGACCTAGTGTATGCCATTGTATAGAAATGGCTCCCAGTAGAAGGAATGTGAACTCCAGCAATACGTATGATCCACATATTAAGAAGGATCATATCTTTCACGATAGTAATCCAACATTTTAAAGGGAAAAAGTCTCCCTTGTATTCTCAACATATGAAGAAATAATATCATGTGTTAATAAGATTAGTAAAGAATTCTCTGAGTCTTATGGCTTTAAAGGGATTCCAGATATGAAAAGGATGGTGGAGAGAAAGATAGATAAAGGGAAGAAGGGAAAGAATGATTTTACCATACGTGATAATTGTTGGAAGAATCACCTCGGTAAATTATTTAATGAAATGAGTGTTTGTTATGAGTGTGGAGAAAAATGACACCAAGTACGTGATTGCAAGAATAAGAAAAATGTATCATCTGTACAATGCTTCATCTGCAAGGAGTTGGGTTATTATGCGAATCAATGTCCAAATCATCTGAGTATACCCCAAATGATGCAATTGGATAATAATAAAGTTATGATACTACCACATATGAAGATGAATGACTAGTGTACTTATGTTGTTGTTAAAATATTATGTCATTTCAGTGTTGTATCGAAGATATACCAGTTATATGAATTATGGAAATTAAAAAGGATTTTACTATAGTACTATTTCATTGAGGATTTAAGATTACATGGTTTTATGAAGGGTGACTCAATAAACTGTTAATCATTTTGGAAAATACATGTTTGGAGGAAAGATAAACCTTAATATGTTCTTGATACTGAAGTAGTAATTTTGGAATAAGAGATGGTTGATTTGGATAAATTATATTGGATATTCTTTACTATCATGGAACTGATTAATGGTTTGTTTATCTCATCATTGTTGGAATATTACAAATTTTTGGATATAAAGAATATATCCAGTATTATATAAAGAATAAGGGAGCATGAATTTAATCAATATGGTTTTATGATAATTCAGGGCGTTACCATGTTTTAAAATAATATATGATGAATGTGTTCACATGATCTTACATGGAAAAAAGAATCTTCATTATGTTTAACTTCCATAAAAATTTTGGACTCCGAGTTTGGATAGAAGTATTTTGAATAAGTCTAATGGTTGTAATAGATTATGTTTGAAATTGGATATTATTGTTAAGGTTATTTTTGGATTGTTATAAAAAGGAAAACACACAAACCGTGTGACAATCTGTCGCATCGGACAAAGCTGCACGAATCAAACCCACAACCATGGTGAGATTAGGATTTATCACCTACCACTAGACTACATGAAGTCCATGGATTGTATAATATTTTTAAAAGGGTCTGATAGGTGAATAATAAATTCATTATTTTTGGAACCCTATACGATTAGGATAAATCGAATTTTTTTTGAAATCTTTTGGAGTGAAAGATGAGTTTTTGGTAGGAATTAGTTGAAGGATGTAACTATACTTGTCAAGTATATATATATATATATAATTTTTTCCCTCTTATTATATGGGTAAATTAATTCTTAAACAATAGGTAAGGGATTTTAAAACCAAGAATGTGTTATCCTAATAACTTATGTTTTGTTGAACCGGTGGTATTTCAAATCATCAGACATTGATGGAATTGAGGCCCTTAGTTTTAAACATGTTTTTGATTGATGGAATCAATAAATTCCTATAAATATTTATGACTTTTCTCTAATTATGTGTCTCTAATTGACACAAAGTTTCTCCTAATTGAGATCATATTTTTGGTGGTGACCCGTTTATTTCCTTTTTCCTCTTATTAAGACTAAATTTTATTATCCCAATTTAGGATTCTATTTTCCCATAGAGTTATTTCCTATATTCAACCATTTATTTTCAAAAAACAATTTCAAAATGTGAGGACACAATTTCTTTAAGGAGGTATGAATGTAATAAGCCAATATTTCATAGTACGTTATTTCTTCAAAGTAATCTATTAACTTTCACTACATGAAACACCGAGTTCTAGCGCACCACGACTTACCTAACTAGCCATTCAAAAGAGGTTATGAATAGTATATACCGAATTTTGAACTTTATATAATCCTTATAATTTTAGAAACCATATTATGAGTTTCTTAGACATAATTTAAGAACAAATTCATTTTTTCAGATAAAAGATGTATTTTTAAAAAAATCCAATTTTACCACCTTTTAATGGGGAACCCTTTTTAAATCAAATATTTGAAACTTTTTTATATTAAGTTTGACAGAATAAACTTCTTCATTGGGATCAGGACATAAGAGTTTAGTTTTAATAATTTTTTTGTGTTTTTCTGATAACTTTCATGTTTGGGTGAATAGTGAAAAAACTATATTTTAACTGAAAACAAATTTTTTAATCAAATTAATTTATAGTGTTAAATTATACTTTTTAATGGTTTGGAAGTATAAATAGATTATATTTTTACCATTTAATCCAATGCTGTTGATTGTAAGTAATTTCACTTTAAAATTGGACATAAAAAAGTGCCAATCTCTTGATAGTTATTATTTCATAAAAATACGCTTTTTTGTTTTAACAAAGGGAATTAATTTTAAAGGAATAAATGAAATTTTTCAATTTTTAATTTGGTAAAATAGACTATATTTTTTATTTCTGAATATCAAAGTTATCTTAGGGTGAATGTTTTGTATTTTTATGAAAACTTTCATTTTTGGATGAATAGTGAAAAACATTGAGTTATAGTTTAAAACCAAATTTTTATTTAAATTTATTTTAGGTCAAAATAGATAAATAATACCTATATAAGTTAAATGTAATTCATTTAAGTCAGTTCATAATAATTTTTTTTATATATAAATTCTATTGAACTTTTTTCGGTCTTTTAACCACCTCCTAGAAACATTTCCAAAATTACATCAAACTTAATTTTACCACTTCTGTGAGTTGAATTTGTCAAATCAGAGAGAGGCATATTAATATCATTAAGTAAAATGTGGTTCAATGAGAATAAAATATTTTTTTGTGAATAGTTTTTTAATTACTTTTATTTACAACGGTTAAAAGTAAATTTGGTAATTAAGGGTAAAATGATATTATTATTACCCTAACACATGTCCTAATTCTATTGGATAAGTGTAATTTGACCAAAAGCAACATTAAGAATAAAATATGATCCTTTAGGTCCACTTTTATTATATTAGGACATTTATTGTTATTTAATTCAAAGAAGAGTTAAAAGTGTTAAATAAAACATTTAATAACTAATCCATTTTTAATATAGGGTTACATAGAAGATAAATTCGACTATAGATATTCATTGGAACTCTAAAAATATTTAAAACATAATGTTATTTTATTCATATTTTTTAGACATTATATAATTAAATTTACTTAGGACATAATGATGATGCAGCAATTACCTTATTAATGAATGATTAAAATAATTGATATAATAAATATCTAAAGAAAAGTAATTTGACACTCTTTATGAATTACACTAACTTTATTGGTTAATATGACATATTAGGCTAGGTTATATGAATTTTTTTCGAAGTAATAATGCTTTTATAAATTTAGAAAAAACAAAATACCAAATAGTGTCAAAATTGACAAAAAAAGAGTTTTTAAAACAATATTATATTATTAATTTATATTATATTCCTAAAAATCTGAGGTCCATCCAAAATACTTATATAATGATAGGTGTATCATTAATTAACAACTTGAGATTATCTTGGAAGTTTATAGTAAGTTTATTAACCATATTATATAAAAGTACAATGAGACATAGTAAATGTCAAACTATTTAACTAAGAGTTAAAAATAAAAGATAAGGTTAATATACTCACCCCTAACTATCTAAAACCTATTTATTGAGTGGTTATAGACCCATTTCCCACCTTATCCTTTAACTAAAAAATTTTATATCCATTATAAACCGAAATTTATTTTATTAAAAAAATAATATTTTAAGTATTTCTTACGGTACCCCTAACCCCTCCTATAAAAGTGAACATACCCTTCTCTCAAATTCACACCTCCAAAGACATTTGTCTCTATCAACCCCTACCCAAATATCCTTCCAACGATCCAATATTCTGCCTAGGGTCCTTAGATTGATCATAAATCAATCCTAAGGACCCCTTTTGATCAAATCCAAAGGAAGAACATGAAGAATAGGTAATGATTTCACTACCCTCTTTCAAGTTCTTTTTTCTTCCACTTACTCATTCGTTGTTATTACCATAAAAAAATAATAAATCCAGTAAAATATATATACTATTATTTTATTATAAATATGGTACAACCATATTCATTATTTTATCGATCCTATGAATAATAATGTCACCATGCATATGTACGTATGGCTTACCGTCTCCACGCTGTGTTGTAATTTTTTATTCAACACTATCTTATTTGGATGGATATAAGGATGAGTAATATGTATATAAATAATGAAAATAACATGATTATGTATCATAAAAATTAATATACCATCCAATTCAACACCTTTAAGGAAATGATATTGTCGTTTGTGCGTACGTACGGATTACCGTCTCCACGACGCGATGAGATTAATTTCCTAGTTCACGATTCATTGACAATTATAAAAATATATATTACTAATAAGTTTGTAATATATGACATAATAATGCTACTGTAAATATATATTTATATATATATATGTATTTATGTACTTACATATATCTTATTCACTTACTTCCGTTCAATATGATATGAAAAAAGAAATTGGGTTTATGCGCACGTCCGACCTACCGTCTCCATAAATGGTGTTTTACATTTCATATATCTGTCTATTATAAATATTTATATTCTAAATATGTATGATTTATAAATAACGGTTTATATTATGGAAGTATTTAAATACTGATCTAAATGATATGATCATTAATAACAAGATAATATATGTAAGATAAAGAAAGAGATTATTACCCTAAATGTTAATTTAATATGAGAATCATTATTAAATGGGTATTATAAAGTCATAAATGAATAATGTATAAAATAATAAATATTAATATGGTTTTGGTATAATCTAATAACATAAAATGGTTATTATACAGGGGGATAAATTTACCACCGACCAAAGGAAAGTGCAAGGTAAGGGTTAATTTCACAATTTCTTTGTTATCTGAGATTGTTTTTACGTAAGTATCTACTGGGACTTATTTATTTTCCATGTCCTTGTTTCCTAAAAGAGTATTAAAAGGGATTCATTTCAAAAAATTTCATTAAAACATCATTTTAAATGTTTTAAATATTTATTCTTCTAAATCATTCTCATTAATGTCCATGTTTTCAAAATGGTTCTTAAGGATTTATTTATATGGACATGAATTTTTTAAAAATGTTAGTTCCATTCAAAAGTTTCAAAGTGGGTTGGGACACTTTGATTAAAAAATTTCTTTAAATGGCTTCCATTTTAAATTGTGATACTTTTAAATGTTTTCATGAAAAGGGTATTTTTCTCTCAAAGAGATTTACAAATCTTTTTCATCAATGTCAATATCTTTTGATGTATTTTAAACTTGTTTGAAGTTGATTTATTTTGATACAAATATTCTATATTGTATTCAAGGCTTTGTTATATTTTTGACTCTGGATATGCTATATGTATAACATTCAAGGTTTATGGATAAAGCATTTACATTTTTTATGCTAGTTTTAATACAAATGTTTAGGTTATGTTTAAACCTTTTTATATGAGGAATGAATTGGAAATAGTTAGTGACAAGTGGAGCCCACTATAGCTCCTCGATGCATCAGTAGGTCTCATGAGACAAACTAGTGTCTTGGCACAAGGACTTGAGAAAATCATATTTTTATTCTTGGCACAAGGCTTTCACTATGTGGTTAAGAAATTTTGGCATTATGCATTCCATCATTATGAAAGTGGCTATTGATATTGCATGTGATTATTCGACTAGTAGAATATCCATGTGAATATGTAAATGTAATTATTTGATTTTATCTTTTCAATATCATGCTGAAGTCTAAGTTTAAAAGGCTTTTGTTTTAGTCTTATACATTTCATTAAATGTTTATTCTTATTTATGAATGATTCTTCTATATTCATATCCTTAATGAGCATCTGAGCTCACTCCTTTCTATGTTTTATTTTTTCCAGGATGCGAAAAAGTATATTATGACTGACTTGCAGGGATAGTCTATGGGATCTCAATGTTTTATATGGAAACAATGTTGTT
This sequence comes from Viscum album, assembly GCA_963277665.1. Classification (NCBI taxonomy): domain Eukaryota; kingdom Viridiplantae; phylum Streptophyta; class Magnoliopsida; order Santalales; family Viscaceae; genus Viscum; species Viscum album. The sequence continues at coordinate 1,627,429,368 of OY728146.1, read as the reverse complement.
GTAGTTTTCCATTTTATGATGTAATGTAAGACTTGTGAATGTATCTAGTACTACTAAGGCTACTAAACTAATCGTTCTATCGAGAATTGATCTTTTTTATCATGCCAATGATATGTAATAATGCACCGACTATAGGCTTCTAGGGTAGGGGACTTATAGTTGGTATCAAAGGAAGTTTAGTAAAAACCTTGGAAACTAGAGTTAGGTAAACTCTGATTAGAGCACATTGCCCAAAGATAGACTTTCGGGATTAGTATAGAAGAACTTCCTAAAATTTTGGCATTGTAGAGATTTTGTGATTTTTCCCAAAAATATATCCATGTCTGGATATGAGTAGGTAGAGGCAGCTCTGGAACAGATATACCTAGGGGTAAAACCCAAAAACACCACTTTGATCTAGACTCGAACAGGAACTGGTGCACGACAACGGGTCTTGTTGCCGTCATGGTTACGACACTCCTGGGGGATATGCATAGGATAATTCTCATTTTCTTTACAAACCATTATGAAGGGTCTATGGGTATATACTTTCTCGAGGAAAACATTTTTTATGAATGTGGATTATATCCATAATATGTTCAATTTACATTAGGTATTATACGAGTTGGGATTTATTCATTGCAATTTATAAAATTACCTAGTGTATTCTATTGTACTGAAATGGCGCCCTGTAGAATGAATTTGAACTCCAGAAAAACATATGATCCAAAGAGTAAGAAGGATCATATATTTCACAGTATTAATCCAACATATAGAAGGTAAATAGTCTCCCATGTATTCTCAACATTTGAAGAAATAGTATCATTTATTAATAAGATAATTAAAGAATTCTTTGAGTCCTATGGCTTTAAAGGGAATCCAGAGGAGAAAAGGATGGTAGAGAGAAAGATGGATAAAGGGAAGAAGAGAAAGATGAATTTTCACATATATTATAATTTTGGAAAAAATAAAATTGGTAAATTATTGAAGGGAATGAGAGTTTTTTAGGAGTGTGGTGAAATTGGACATAAACAAGTGTCAATCATTTGATAGTTATTATTTCTTAAAAATACGCTTTTTGGTTTTGACAACGGGAATTAATTTTAAAGTAATAAATTAAATTTCTATGTTTTTAATAGTGTAAAATAAACTTCAGTTTTTAATTATAAATATCAAAATTAGTTTAGGGTAAATTTTTGGTATTTTTATGAAAACAATCAATTTTTGATGAATAGTGAAAAACACTGAGTTATAGTTTAAAACCGAATTTTAATTTAAATAATTATTTATTTTATTTAATTTTATTTTAGGTCAAAATAGATATAAAATACCTATATAAGTTCAATGTAATTCCTTGGAGTCAGTTTATAATAATTTTAGATATATAAAAATTGTATCGATCTTTTTACTGCCTTTTACCCACCTCCTAGAAGCCTTTGTAAATTTACATAAAACAAAATTTTACCGCTTCTGTGAGTTGAATTTAAAAAATATGAGAGACATGGTTTATATTAGTAAATAAATGTTTTTCAATGCGATGAAAATAATTTTTGGTGAATAGTAACTTTTTACTTTTATTTATCACGGTTAAAAGTAAATAGTGTAGTTAAGGGTAAAAATGAAATTAGTATTAACCTAACACATGTAATAATTCTATTGGATACGTGTAATTCATCCAAAAAACAATCTTATAATAAAATAAGATCCTTTAGTTCCATTTGGATAAGATTAGGACATTTATTATTATTAAATTAAAGAAGAGTTAGAAGTGTTAAATTCAATGTTTAATAACTAAACCATTTTTAATATAGGGTTACACATAAGATAAATTAGACTATAAATATTCATTGTAAATATAAAAATATTTCCGACATAATAGTATTTTATTTATTTTTTTAGACATTAAATAATTAAATTTATTTACGACATAATGATGATGCAGTAATTACCGTATTAATTAAAGATTAAAATAAGTGAAATTATAAATAACCAAATAAATGTTATTTTATACTTTTTTGTAACTAAACTGATTTTCTAGGTTAATATTACATATTAGGGTTGGATAGATGAATTTTTATCTAAGTAATAATGCTGTTATGAATTTAGAAAAAACAAAATACTAAATTGTGTCAAAATTGACATAAAATAGTTTTTGAAGAAAATATTATATTATTAATTGATATTATATTCCTAAAAATATAATGATTGGAAAAAATACTTACATAATAATATTTGTATCATTAATTAACCACTTGGGGTTCTCTTGGAAGTTTATATTATGTTTATTAACAATATAATATAAAAATAAGAAGAGACATGGTAAATGACAAACTATTTAACTAAGAGATAAATTTAAAAGATAAGGTTAATATAGAGACCCAAACCAGTCTAAATCATTTGTTTGAGTGTTTTGAGACCCATACCCACTTTAGGATTTAAATAATACATTTTGGATCCATTATTAACCGAAAATTATTTTATTATAAAATAATATTTTATGTTTTTTCTAAGATGCCCCTCACCCATTTTATAAAAGGGAACATCCCCTTCTCTCAAATTCACCCCTCAAAAGCCACTTGGATCGGTCAAAACCTGCCCAAATATCCTCCCAACTATCCTCAATTTATTTTATAGGCCTTAGTTTTATCAGAAATCATACCTATGGATCCCTATTGATCAAATCAATAGGAAGAACCCGAAGAAGTGGTAATGATTTCACCACCCCCTTTCAAGTTCATTTCTTCTTCCACTAACACTTTATTTGTTATTACCATAACAAAATAATTAATCCAGTAACTTATATATAATGTGATTTTATTATAAATATGGCACAACAATATTCATTATTTTATCCATTTTATGAATGATAATGTCACCATGCGTGTGTACATACGACTTGCAGTCTCTATGCCCTGGTGTAATTTGTTATTCAACACTATCTTATTTGTATGGATATAATTATGAGTAATATGTAAATAAATAATAAATATAAATTATAATTTTGATTAAAATTAATATACCATCCAATTATACACCTTTAAGGAAATGATATTGTCCCTCATGCTTATGTATGTATTACCGTCTCCACGAGGCGATGAGATTCATTTCCAAGTTCACCATTCATCGACGATTATAAAAATAAATATTACAAATAAGTACGTCATATTTTACCTAATAATGATACTGAAGATATATATATATATATGTATTTATGTATTTATGTACTTACATATATCTTATTCACTTAATTCTGTTCAATATGATTTGAAAACAGAAATAGCATTTATGCGTACGTACGACCTACCATCTCCATAAACGGTGTCTTCCATTTCATATATCTATCTATTATAAATATTTATATTCTAAATATGTATGATTTATAAACCAAGTTTTATATTTTGGAATTATTTAAATAAGGATCTAATTGATACGATCAAGAATAAGAAGTTAAAATATGTACGATAAAGAAAAAGATTATTACCCGAAATGCTAATTTAACATGAAAATTATTATTAAATGGGTAGTATATAGTCATAAATGAATCATGTATGATATAATAAAAATGAATATGGTTTTTGTATAATCTAATACATACTATTGTCATTATACAAGAGGTTAAACATACCCTCGACCAACGGAAAGTGCAAGGTAAGGGTTATTTTCACAATCTCTTTGTTATCCGAAGTTATTTTTCTGTAAGTATCTACTGGGACATATTTATTATCCATGTCCATGTTTCTTAAAAGAGTTTCAAAAGGGATTATTTGGAAGGGTCTTTTTTACTAAAACATCAATTTAAAATTTTTAAATATTTATCTATCTAAATCATTCTCATTAATATCCATGTTTTAAAAATGAATTTTAAGGATTTATTTATATGGACATGAATGTTTTTAAAATGTTAATTACTTTCAAAACTTTAAAAGTTGTAAGGGACACATTGATTCATAAAAAGTATTTAAATTTCTTCCTTTATTAATTGTGTGACTTTTAAATGTTTTCATGAAAAGTGGATATTTATCTCGAAGATCATTACAAATAATTTTCATCTAAGAAAACAACCTTTGACGGAGTTTAAACATGTTAAAAGTTGATTTATTATGATACAAATCTTCCATATTTTATTGAAGTTTTTGTGATATGTTTGACTGTGGATGTGTTAGTTTTGTACTATTCATGGTTTATAGATAATGTATTGGCATTTAATATGCTATTTTTAATACGAATGTTTATATTATGTTTAAAACTTTTCATATGAGGAATGAATTGGACTTAGTAAGTGAATGGTGGAGCCTGGTATAGCTCCTAGATGAATCGGTAGGTCTCAAGAGAGAAAATAGTGTCTTGGAACAAGTTCTTGAAAAAATATTATTTGTAGTCTTGGTAGAAGGCCTTGACTATGTGGTTATGAAAGTCTACAATTATGCATTACATCATTATGAAAGTGGCTATTGATATTTTATGTGATTATTCGACGAGTAGAATATTCATTTGAATAAGTAAATGGAATTATTTGATTTTCTCTTTGTCATGTCATGCTTAATTCCATGTTTAAAAGGCTTTTGTTTTAGTATTATACATCGCATTAAATGATTACGCTTATTTATGAAAGTTTCTGCTATATTTTTATCTGTACTAAGCATCTAAGTTCACCCTAATCTATGTTTTATTTTTTCTAGGATTCGAAGAAGTATATTATGACTAACCTACAGGGATAGTCTATGGGATCTCAGTGTTGTCTATGGAAACAATGTTGTTGTAGTTTTCCATTTTATAATGTAATGTAAGCCTTATGAATGTATATCATACTTCCAAGGCTAGTAAACTAATCGTCCTTTTGAGACTTGATCTTTTGTGATCATGCAAATAATACATAATAATGCACCGTCTCTGAGCTTCTCGGGTCGAGGCGTTACAGTTGGTATCAGAGCTAGTTTAGTACAAACCTTGTAAAATAGATTTAGGAAAACTGTTATCAGAGTACATAGCCCTTAAATTGACTTTGGGGATTAGTATTGAATATCTTCCTAAAATTTTGGTATTGTAGAGATTTTTTGAGTTTTCCAAGCATTATATTCCAATCTGGATACGAGTAGGTAGAGGTGGCTCTATAACAGATGTAACTAGGGGTAAAACCCGAAAACACCGTTTTGATCTAGACTCGAACGGGAACTGGTGCACAACAACGGACCTTGCAGCACTCTTGGTTACGATACTCCCGAGGGATATGCTTAGTATAATTCTCATTTTCTTTACAAACAATTATGAAGGGGTTATGAGAATATACATCTCAAGGAAAACATTTTTTATGATTATGGATTATATCAATAAACTGTTCAATTTATGTTATGTGTTTTACAAGTTTGGTATTATTCATTTCAATTCGTAAACTGACCAAGAGTTTCCCATTTTATAGAAATGGCACCCAGTAGAAGGAATGTGAACTCTAGAAATATGTATGATCCAGAGAGTAATAAGGATCATATCATTCATGGTATTAAGCCAACATTTAGAAGGTAAATACTCTCCCTTGTATTATCAGCGTTTGAAGAAATAGAATCATGTTTTAACTAGATAATTAAATAATTATCTCAGTCCTATAGATTTTTAGGGAAGTCAGAGAAGAGAAGAATGGTAGATATAAAGATGGATAATGAGAAGAAGGGAAAGAATGATTTTCCCATATGTTATAATTATATAAAGAATCAAAATTGTAAATTATTTAAGGGAATGAGAGTTTGTTATAAGTGTGGAGAAAAAGGACACCAAGTATGTGATTTCATTGATAAGAAAAAGGTTTCATGTGTACAATGCTTCATCTGCAAGGATTTGGGTAACTACGCGATTCAATGTCCAAATCATCAGAGTATACCCCAAAGGATGATATTGGATAATAATCACATTATGATAGTACAATAAATAAAGAGAAATGACTAGTGATCTTGTGTTGTTGTTAAAATATTAGGTCATTTCATTGTTGTATCGATGATATACCAGTTATATGAATTATGGAAATAAATAAGGATTGTACTACAGTACTATTTCATTGAGGATTTGAGATTATATGATTTTATAAAGAGTGACTCATCAAAAAGTTAAAATTTTTGGAAAATACATGGTTGGAGGAATGATAAAACTTAATATGGTCCTGATAATGAGGTAGTAATTTTATAATAAGATATGTTTGATTTGGATTAATTATATTGGATATTCTTGACCATCTTGTAACTGATTAATGGTTTGTTTATTTCATCATTGTTGGAATATTCAAAAAAAATTGGATATAAGGAATATATCCAGTATTATTTAAAGGATAAGGGAGTATTAATGTATTCAATATGTTTTTATGGTAATTCAGGGTGTTACCCTATTTTAAAATAATACATGATGAAGGTGTTCAAATGTTAATACATAGAAAAAAGATCTTCATTGTGTTTAACTTCTTTATCAATTTAGGACTGTGAGTTTGGATAAAAGTATTTTGGATAAGTCTAATGGTTGGAATGAATTACGTTTGAAATTTGATATTATTGTTAAGGTTACTTTTCTATTGTTATAAAAAGGACAACACACAGACCATGTGACAATCTGTGGCATCGGACAAAGCTGCTGGAATCAAACCCACTACCAGGGTGCGATTGGGATTTATCGCCTACCACTGGACTACAAGAAGTCCATGGATTGTATAATCTAGTTATTTAAAGTATCTGATAGGTGAATTATGATTTCATTATTTTTGGAACCCTATACAATTATGATAAATAGAATATTTTTTCAAATCCTTAGGAGTGAAAGATGAGTTTCTGGTATGAATTAGTTGAAAGATGAAACTCTACTTGTCAACTATATATATATATATAATTTTATCCCCTCTTATTCTATGGGTAAATTAATTCTTAATATTTAGGGAAGGTATCTTAAAAGAAAAAATGGGTTATCCTAATACCATATGTTTTGTTGAACTATGGTATTTCAAATCATCATAAATTTATGGATTTGAGGCCCTCAATTTTACACTTGTTTGTGACTGATGACCTCAATAACTCTCTTAAAATATTTATTTTTTTCCTCCAATTATGTGTCTCTAATTTCTTCTAATGTTCTCCTAATCGAGATCATAATTTGGTGGTGTCCCTTCCATTTCCCTTTTCCTCTTATTAAGAAACAATTTTATTAACCCAATTTCCGATGTCCATTTTCCCACAAAGGTATTTTATTTTTTCAACCTTTTATTTTTGAAAAAAAAAATCAAATTACGAGGACACAATTTCATGATGTATGGAAGAATGTAACACCCCAAGATTACAAAGTACGTTATTTCTTTAAAGTAATCCAATAACTTGCACTACACGATACACTGAGTTCTAGCGCTCCACAACTTACCTAACTGGCCATTCAAAAGTTGTTATGAATAGTATTAACTAAATTTTGATCTTTATATAATCCTTATAGTTTTAGAATCAAAATTATGAGTTTATTAGATATAATTTAAGAACAAATTCATTTTTTTAGATAAAAGAATTATTTTTCAAAAAATGTAATTTTACAACCTATTAATGGTGAACCCTTTTTAAATCCAATATTTAAAACTTGAATATATTTAATTTGACAAAATAAACTTGTTCTTTAGAATCAAGACATAATATTTTAATTTCAAAAAAAATTGGTGTTTTTCTGATAACTTTCATTTTTGGGTGAATTGTGAAAATTAAAATATTTTAACTGAAAAAAACTTTTTAAATAAAAATAATTTATACTATTAAATTATACATTCTTATGGTTTGGAAGTATAAATAGATTATATTTTTACAATTTAATAAAATTCTTTTTATTGTAAGTAATTTCACATTGAAATTGGAAATAAACAATTGTCAATCTTTTGATAGTTATTATTTCTTAAAAATAAGTTTTTTGGTTTTGTCAATGGGAATAAATTTGAAATCAATAAATTAAATTTCTCTATATTAATTTTATAAAATAGTCTCTATTTTTGACGTTATAATATCAAAATTATCTTCGGGTGATTTTTTGTTATTTTTCTGAAAACATTCAATTTTTTATGAATAGTGAAAAAAAACATTGAGTTATAGTTTAAAACTGAATTTTTGATTAAATAAATATTTATTTTATTTTAGTTTATTTTAGTTTAAAATAGATACATAATACTTATATTAGTTCAATGTAATTCATTAATGTTAGTTTATAATAAATTTATATATATATAACTTTTATTGAACATTTTACCGTCTTTTACCAACCTCCTAGAAAAATTTGCAAATATACAAAAAAATTAATTTTACCAATTTTTTTAGTCGAATTTAGAAAATTTGAGAGACATGGTTGATATCAATAAGTAAAATGTGGTTTAATGAGATGAAAATAATTTTCGGTGAATAATAACATTTTACTTCTATTTACCAGGGTTAAAAGTAAATAGGGTAATTAAGGTTAGAAAGATATTATTAATACCCTAACACAAGTCCTAATTCTATTGGATAAGTAGAATTTTACCAAAAAACCATATGAATAAAATATGATCTTTTAGGTCCACTTGTAATAGATTAGGACATTTATTATTGTTTAATATAAAGAAGAGTTAAAAGTCTTAAATTAAAAGTTTAATAACTAAACCATTTTTAATATAGGGATACATATAAGATAAATTCGACTATAAATATTAATTGTAACTATAAAAAAGTTTCCAACATAATGTTATTTTATTTATATTTTTTAGACATTAAATAATTAAATTTATTTATGACACAATGATGATGAAGTAACTACCGTATTAATGAAAGATTAAAATAATTGATATTATAAATATTCAAATAAATGTAATTTGAGACTATTAATTAATTAAACTAATTTTATAGGTTAATATGACATATTAGGGTTTGTTAGATGATTTTATTTAGAAGTAATAATGCTGTTATGAATTTAGCAAGAACAAAATACCAAATATTGTCGAAATTGACATAAAAGAGTTTTTAAAACAAATATTATATTATTAATTGATATTCTATTCCTAAAAATCTAATGTTAGTCCAAATGACTTATATAATGATATTTTTATCATTAATATACCACTTGGGGTTATCTTGGAGGTTTATAGTAATTTTATTAACCATATAATATACAAATACAAAGATACATGGTAAATGTCAAACTATTTAACTTAGAGTTAAATATAAAATATAAGGTTAATATAGTGACCCAAACCTATCTAAACCCTATTGTTTGAGTGGTTTTCCACCCATACCTACCTTATCCTTTAAATAATACAGTTTTTATCCATTATAAATAGAAAAATTATTTTATTATAAAATAATATTTTACATTTTTCCTAAGGTGCCCCTCACCCCTCTTATAAAAGGGCTCTTCCCCTTCTCTCAAATTTACACCTCCAAAGACATTTTTATCAGCCAACACCTGCCTGAAAATCTTTCCAAATATTGTACCTTCATCCTAGAGGCCTTAAATTTATCAAAAAGACTACATATACAGCCCTTTTGATCAAATAAAAAGGAAGAACCCGAAGAAGAGGTAATGATTTCACCACCTTCTTTCAAGTTATTTTCTTCTTCCACTTACTCATTTTTTGTTATTTCCATATCAAAATAATAAATCTAGTAACTTATATATACTTTTATCTTATTATAAATATGAAACAACCATATTCCTTATTTTATGCATCTTGTGAATGATAATGTCACCATGTGTGCGTACATACGGCTTATAGTCTCCACGCCGTGGTGTAAATTTTTTTTAAACAATATCTTATTTTGATGGATATAATGATGAGTAATATATATATAAATAATGAAACTAACTTGATAATGTCTCTATAAAATTAATATACCATCCAATTCCACACCTTTAAAGAAATGATATTGTTGATCGTGCATACATACAGATTACTGTCTCCGCGACACGATGAGATTCATTTCCAAGTTAACCATTCATCGACGATTATAATAATATATATTACTAATAAGTATGTAATATATGAAATAATAATTCTACTATATATATATATATATATTCATATATCTTATTCACTTACTTCCGTTCAATATGATATGAAAATAGAAACAGGGTTTATGCGTATGTACGACCTACCGTCTCCATAAACTGTGTTTTCCATTTCATGTATCTATCTATTATAAATATTTATATTCTAAATATGTAAGATTTATAAATAATGTTTCATATTCTAGATGTATTTAAAAAGTGATCTAAATGATACGGTAAAGAATCACAAGTTAAAATATGTACGATAAGGAAATAGATTATTACCAAAAATGTTAATTTAACATGGAAATCCTTATTAAATGTGTTATATAAAGTAATAAATGAATCATGTATAATATGATAAATATTAATATGGTTCTGGTATAATATAATAACATATGATACTCATTATACAAGAGGTTATATGTACCCTCGACCAAAGTAAAGTGCAAGGTAATGGTTAATTTCACAATCTATTTATTATCTGAGGTTTTTTACGTAAGTATATACTGGGACTTATTTATTATCAATGTCCATGTTTCCTAAAAGATATTTGAAAGGGATTCGTTTGAAGAGAATTTTTTACTAAAACATCATTTTAAATGTTTTAAATATTTAATTTTCAAAATTATTCTCATTAATGTCCATGTTTTCAAAATGGGTTTTAAGGATTTATTTATATAGACAAGAATGTTTTTAAAATGTTAATTCCTTTCAAAAGATTCAAAGAGGTATAGAACACTTTGATTCAAAATGACTTTAAATTTCTTCCTTTATAAATATTTTGACTTCTAAATGTTTTGAAAAAAAAGGGATATTTCTCTCAAAGATCATTACAAGTCATTTCCATCTATGTTAACATCTTTTGATGGATTTTAAACAAGTTTGAAGTTGATTTATTATGATACAAATCTTCCATATTGTATTGAAGGTTTTATAATATGTTTGACTATGGATATGTTATTTTTTTACCATTCAAGGTTTTTGGATAAAGTATTGACATTTAACATGCTCATTTTAATACAAATGATTATGTTATGTTTAAACATTGTAATATAAGGAATGTATTTGACTTTGTAAGTGATGAGTGGAGCCCTCTATAGCTCCTCGATGCATTTATTGGTCTCATGAGACAAACTAATATCTTGGAACAAGGCCTTGACAAAATATTATTTGTAGTCTTTGCATAAGGCCTTGACTACGAGGTTGTGAAAGTCTGGCATTATGCATTCAATCATTATAAATGTTACTATTGATATTTCAAATGATTATTAGACTATTAGAATATCCATGTGAATAATTAAATGGAATTATTTGATATTATCTTTTCCATATTATGCTAAAGATCATGTTTAAAAGGCTTTTGTTTTAGTGTTATACATTTCATTAAATGTTTATTATCATTTTTAATGTTTCTGCAATATTTTTATCCCTACTGAGCATCTGAGCTCACCACTTTCTATGTTTTATTTTTTCCAGGATGCAAAGAAGTATAATATGAATGACCTTCAGGGATAGTCTTTGGGATCTCTGTGTTGTCTATGGAAACAATTTTGTTGTATTTTTCCATTTTATGATGTAATGTAAACTTTATGAATATATCCAGTACTTGCAAGGCTACTAAACTAATCAGTCTTTCGAGACATGATCTTTTGTGATCATGTCAATGATAAACAATAATGCACCAACTCTGGGCTTATGGTTCCAGGGTGTTATAGTTGGTATTAGAGGAAGTTTAGTACAAACCTTGGAAACTAGATTTAGCTAAACTATTATTAGAGCACATAACACTAAGATTGACTTTGGAGATTAGTATACAATAACTTACTAAAATTTTGGTATTGTATATATTTTCTGAGTTTTCCAAGAAATACATCCCTGTTTGGATACAAGTAGGTAGAGGCAGATTTGGAACAGATGTACCTAAAGGTAAAATCTGAAAACACTGATTTGAGCTAGACTCGAATGGGAACTGGTGCACGATAACGAGCCTTGTTTCACTCTTGGTTACAACACTCCCAAGGGATATGCTTAGGATAATTCACAATTTTTTACAAACCATTATTAAGGGTTTATGATTATATACATCCTAAAGGAAATCATTTTTTATTATTATGGATTATATCCATAAACTATTCAATTTATATTAGGTATTTTACAACTTTTTAATTATTCAGTTCAATTCATAAACTGACCTACTATATGCCATTGTATAGAAATGGAACCCATTAGAAGAAATGTGAACTAAAACAATACATATGATCCAAAGAGTAAGAAGGGTCATATATTTCATGGTATTAAGCCAATATTTAGAAAGGAAATAGTATCCCATGTATTAACAACATATTAAGAAATAGTATCATGTGTTAATAAGATAATTAAATAATTCTCTAGGTCTTATGGATTTGAAGGGAAGCCATAGAAGAAAAGGATGGTAGAGAGAAATATGGATAAAGGGAAAAAGGGAATGATGGATTTTCCCATATGTGATAATTGTGCAAAGAATCACCTTGGTAAATTATTGAAGGGAATGAGAGATTGTTATGAGCGTGGAGAAAAAGGACACCAAGTACATGATTTCAATGATAAGAAGAAGGTTTCCTATCTACAATGCTTCATCTGTAAGAAGATGGGTCACTATGCGAATCAATGTCCAAATCGTATGAGTATACCCTAAATGATGCTATTGGATAATAATCATGTTATGATACTAACACAGATGAAGAGGAATGACTTGTGTTCTTATATTGTTGATAAAATATTAGGTCATTTCAGTGTTGTATCGATGATATACCTATTATATGGATTATAAAATTAAATAAGGATTGTAGTACAATGCTATTTCATTGAGGATTTGATATTATATGGTTTTATGAAGTGTGACTCAACAAAAAGTTAAAAGTTTTGGAAAATACATGGTTAGAGGAATGATAAACCTTAATATGGTTCTGATACTGAGGTAGTAATTTTGGAATAAGAGATCGTTGATTTGGATAAATTATATTGGATATTCTTGACTATATTGGAACTAATTAATGGTCTGTTTATTTCATCATTGTTGGAATATTCCAAATTTTTGTATATAAGGAATATATACAGTATTAATTAAATGATAGGGGAGCATTATTGTAATCAATACAGTTTTATGGTAATTATGGGCATTACCATGTTATAAAATAATACATGATGAAGGTGTTCAAATGTTATTACATGGAAAAAAGGATCTTTATTGTCTTTAACTTACTTATAAATATTGGACTGAGAGCTTGGATAGAAGTATTTTGGATAAGTCTAAATATTAGAATGTATTAAGTTTGAAATTGGATATTATTATTAAGGTTCTTTTTTGAATTATTATAAAAAGGACAATAGACAGACCGTGTGACAATCTGTTGCCTCGGACAAAGCTACAGAAATCAAACCCACAACCATGGTGCGATTGGGATTTATCGCCTACCACTTGACTACATGAAGTCCCTGGAATTTATAATCTAGTTTTTTTAAAGGGTCTGATAGGTGAATTATAAATTCATTATTTTTGGAACCCTATATGATTAGGATAATTATAATATTTTTTATGAAATCTTTTGGATTGAAAGATGAGATTGTGGTTGGAATTGGTAGAAGGATGAAACTCTACTTGTCATGTATATATATATAACCTTTTCCCTCTTATTCTATGCCTAAATTAATTATTAAACTTTAGTGAAGGGGTCGTGAAACAAAAAATTTGTTATCCTAATACCTAATGTTTTGTTGAACCGATGGTATTTCAAATCATTATAGATTGATGGATTTGAGGCCCTCAATTTTACACCTGTTTGTGATTGATGACCTCAATAACTGCCCATAAATATACACGTTTTTACTCCAATTATGTGTCCCTAATTTCCATCAATGTTCTCCTAATGGAGATCATAATTTGGTGGTGACCTTTTCATTTTCACTTTCCTCTTATTAAGACTAAATTTTGTTAACCCAATTTCCGATGTTGGTTTTCCCACAAAGGTATTTTCTATTTTCAACCTTTTATTTTAAAAAAAATCAAATTGTCAGGATATAATTTATCGAAGAAGGGAAAAATGTAACACCCCAAGATTTCATAGTACGTTATTTCTTCAAAGTAATCCAATAACTTTCACTACACGAAACACCGAGTTCTAGCGCACAACGGATTACATAACTAGGCATTAAAAAGTAGTTATGAATGGTGTTTACTATATTTTTAACGTTATATGATCCTTATAATTTTATAATCCATATTATGAGTTTCTTAATCATAATGTAAGAAAAAATTCATTTTTTCTAATAAAAGAAGTATTTTTTTAAATGAAATTTTACCACCTTCTAATGGAGAACCCGTTTTAACTAAAATATTTGAATATTTTATGTATTAAATTTTACAAAATAAGCTTATTATATAGAATTGGGACATAAGAGTTTAGTTTCAATAAATTTTTGGTCTTTTTTGAGAACTTTTATATTTGGGTGAATAGTGAAAAATACTTTATTTTAAATGAATATAACTTTTTTAAACAAAATATTTTATAGTGTTAAATTATACATTTTAATTGTTTGGAAGTATAAATAGATTATATTTTTACCATTTAATCCAATTCTGGTTATTGTATGTAATATCACTTTGAAATTGGACATAAAAAAATGTCAATCTTTTGATAGTTATTAATTCTTAAAAATATTTTTTTTGGTTTTGACAATGGGAATTAATTTTAAATTAATAAATGAAATTTCTATGTTTTTAATTTGGTAAAATAGACTTCATTTTTTAACTCAGAATACCAAATTATCTTAGGGTGATTTTTTGGTATTTTTATGAAAACATTCCAATTTTGATGAATAGTGAAAAACACTAAGTTATAGTTTGAAACCATGTTTTTATTTAAATAATTATTTATTTTATTTAAATTTATTTTATTTAAAAATATATGCATAATACGTATATATGTTAAATGTAATTCCTTGGAGTCAGTTTATAATAATTTTATATTTATAAAAATTTTATTGAACTTTTTACCGTCTTTTACCCACCTTCTAGAAGAATTTTCAAATTAACATAAATCTTAATTTTACCGCTTCTATGAGTTGAATTTCAAAAATCCGAGAGACAATTGATATCGGTACGTAAAATGTGTTTCAATGAGATGAAAATATTTTTTGGTGAATAGTAACTTTTTCTTTTATTTACTACAGTTAAAAGTAAATTGGGTAATTAAGGGTAAAAATGATATTATTATTACCCTAACACATGTCCTAATTATATTGGATAAGTTTAATTTGACCAAAAACAATCTTAGTAATAAAATATGATCCTTTAGGTCCACTTTGATTAGATTTGGACATTTATTATTATTTAATTCAAATAAGAGTTTAAAGTATTAAATTCAATGTATAATAACTAAAACATTTTTAATATAGGGCTACACATAATATGAATATGACTGTAAATATTAATTGGAAAGCTAAAGATATTTCCTACATAATGGTATTTTATTTATATTTTTTAGACATTAAATAATTTAATTTATTTATGACAAAATGATGATGCAGTAATTACCGTATTAATGATAGATTAAAATAATTGATATTAAAAATATCAAAATAAAAGTCATTTGATTCTTTTTATGAATTATGCTAATTTTATATGTTAATATGACATATTAGGGTTGGTTAGATGAATTTTTTTTAAGTAATAATGCTATTATGAATTTAGCAAAAACAAAATACCAAATAGTGTCAAAATAGACATAAAAGAGTTTTTAAAATAAATAGTATATTATTAATTGATAATATATTCCTAAAAATATAATGTTCAGACAAAAGAATTATATAATGATATTTGTATCATTAATGAACCACTTGGTGTTATCTTAGAAGTTTATAGTATGTTTATTAACCATATAATATAAAAATACAAAGATACCTGGTAAATGTCAAAATATTTAACATAGAATAAAATATTATATATAAGTTTAATACAGTGACTCAAACCTGTCTAAGACCTATTGTTTGAGTGGTTTTCTACCCATATCCACTATATACTTTAAATAATACATTTTTGAGCCATCAGTAATCAAAATTAATTTCATTATAAAATAATATTTTATGTTTTTTCTAAGGTGCCCCTCACCCATTTTATAAAAGGGCGCTTCCCCTTCTATCAAATTCAAACCTCCAAAGGCATTTGGATCAGCCAAAAATTCACCAAATATCCACAAAACTATCCTCTCTTCACCATATAGCCCTTAGTTTGATCATAAATCCAACCTATGAAGCTCTTTTGATCAAATCAAAAGAAAGAACCTGAAGAAGAGGTAATGATTTCACTACCCTCTTTCATGTTATATTCATCTTCCACTTACTCTTTCTTTGTTATTACAATACCAAAATAATAAATCCATCACCTTATATATATTCTTTGATGTTATTATGAATATGGCACAAGCATATTCATTATTTTATCCATCTTATGAATGATAATGACACCATGTGTGCGTATGTACAACTTATCATCTCCATGTTGTGGTGTAATTTGTTATTCAAGAATATATTATTTGGATGGATATAATGATGAGTAATATGTATATAAATAATGAAAATAACATTATAATATTACTGTAAAATTAATATACCATCCAATTCCACACCTTCAAAGAAATGATATTGTCGCTCTTGTGTACGTACGGATTACCGTCTCCACAACGCGATAAGATTCATTTCCAAGTTCACCATTCATCGATGATTATAAAAATAAATATTACTAATAAGTATGTAATATATGACATAATAATGATACTGGAGATATATTTATTTATTTATTTATTTATTTATTTATGTACTTACATTTATCTTATTCACTTACATCCGTTCAATACGATATGAAAACAGAAACAACTTTTATGCGCACGTACGGCCTACCGTCTTCATATACTGTGTTTTTGCTTTCATATATCTATCTATTGAAAAATATTTATATTCTTAATATGTATGATTTATCAATAAATTATTATATTCTTTATGTATTTAAATCATCATCTAAATGATGAGATCAAGAATAACAAGTTAAATTATGTACGATAAAGAAAGAGATTATTACCCAAAATGTTAATTTAACTCGAAAATCATTATTAAATGGGTAGTATAAATTCATAAATGAATCATGTATGTTATTATATGTAGTTATATGGTTATAGTATAATCTAATAACATACAATGGTTATTATACATGAATTTAAACGTATCCTCGACCAAAGGAAAGTGAAAATTAAGGGTTAATTTCACAATCTCTTTATTATTCGAGGTTGTTTTTACTTAAGTATCTACTGGGACATATTTCTTGTCCATGTCCATGTTTCCTAAAAGAGTTTTAAAATGGTTTCTTTTGAAGGGACATTTTTTACTAAAACATCATTTTTAATTTATTAAATATTTATTCCTCTAAATTATTCTCATTAATGTCCATGTTTTCAAAATGTTTTTTAAGGATTTATTTATATGGACATGAATTTTTTTTAAATGTTAATTCCTGTAAAAAGTTGAAAAGTGGTATGGGACAGCTTGATTCAAAAAAATTCATTAAATATCTTCCTTTCTAAATTGTGCGACTATTAAATGTTTTCATAAAAAAGTGATATTTCTCTCAAAGTGATTTACAAATCATTTTCATCAATGTCAACATCCATTGATGGATTTTAAACATGTTTGAAGTTCATTTATAATGATAAAAATCATTGATATTGTATTGAATGTTTCGTGATATGTTTGACTATGGTTGTGTTATTTTTATACCATTCATGGTTTATGGATAAAGTATTTCTCTTTTTTATGCTAAATTTAAAACGAATGTTTATGTTATGTTTAAACCTTTTCATATGAGAAATGCATTAGACTAATAAGTGAAGGGTAGAGCCCGCTATAGCTCCTCGATGCATCGGTAGATCTCATGAGACAAACTACTATCTATTCACAAGGCCTTGACAAAATCTTATTTCTAGTCTTGGCACAAGGCCTTGACTATGTGGTTATAAAAGTCAGGAATTATGAATTCCATCATTATGAAAGTCGTTTTCGATATTGAATTTGATTATTCGACTAGTAGAATACCAATTTTAATTAGTAAATGGAATTATTTAAATTTATCTTTTCCATATTATACTGATGTTAAAGTTTAAAAGGATTTTGTTTTAGTCTTATACATTTCCTTGAATGTTTATTCTTATTTATGAATTTTTCTACTATATTATTATCCTTAATAAGCATCTGAGCTCACCCATTTCGATGTTTTCATTTTCCCATGTTGCGAAGAAGTATATTATGACTGACCTATAGGGATAGTCTATGGGATCTCATTGTTGTCTATGGAAACAATGTTGTTGTAGATTTCCATTTTATTATGTAATGTAAACCTTATGAATGTATCTAGTGTTTCCAAGGCTACTAAACTAATCGGCCTTTCGAGAATTGATCTTTAGTGATCATTCTAATGATATGTAATAATCCACCGACTTTGGGCTTTGGGGGTTGGGACATTACATCTCTAACACAGATTAATCTATTTTTATTCCCAACCCTTTTAAATTGAGAACATGATTTAGGTATGACATTTGTTTATTATATTGGAAGACATGAAACACATCACAAATTAAGGTTAATTGAGAGGGAAAACATAACATGTATTCCCTCTTTCCAATCCTCTTGATGATCTTGAAAGGTCTGATATAACTCAACATTAGCTTCCCTTGCATTACCAGATTGAGATGGCCCATGTGACATGCCACTTTCTAGAACACCCAATCACCTACAAAAAACTAAATATGTTGACATCTCTAATTGGAATAAAATTTGTGGCATATATGAGTTTTCAGTAACCATTTTCATATCATTTTTAAATTATTATATGTCTCACACACTAAGTTCATCCCCAGTAATGAGGTATCTCCTACCTTATCCCAACACAAATGAAACCAACACAAAAACCATAAAATCCCTTAAATGAAGGCATTCAAATGATGTATTGGTAACTATTTTTATATTAAAATTATAACAATCCAAAGTGGTTATCACATGAACCAAAAAAAATACAGGACACATTCTCAATGAATTTCATACAAAATATGATTTTACCACTCTGTCTAACCATCTATTTAAGAATGGTATGCCATACTCAACATGACATGTGACCACATTACCGTCTAATGTCCATCCAAAAAAAGATAGGTGGAATAGGGTTCCGGTTCTGAGGTGATTTCTAATATCACACCATGAGGCCTTATTTCCTACTGAACATATAATTGGCTCAACACATCCACATATTCTAAATCTAGGATCAGAATGATAAAGAAATATTTGGTCAAACAGTCAATCACCACCGAAATGGAATTCCATACGTAAGGTGTATGTATTTGACAATAATGAAGTCCATGGTCGTTTATTCCAACATACAGGTAAAAATGGGTAGTGTCTATTGAAAACTAGAGGTCCATTGGTGCTCCACATTAACCATAGGATACATATAACACCTCAATACAATGTCATCTATATGATACCTCCTACTTGGCCTCCAGATCTGCCAACACACATAAAAATACATCTTGATATCACTAGGATGAATGGGCCACTGGGACTAGTGACTATCCTAAATCAAAACCTTCCTCAGAGACAACGACACCAGAAACTTACTCTTAAAGTACAATATTTCCTCATGAGACAAAGACCAATCATAAGGAATCTCCCCACAATTAAATAATGATGTATACTTCTAGCACAACTCATCATTAGGATGCTCGCATTGAATAAAATATAGAATACATGGAATCGGATGAAAACGGGCTAAGAACATACCTCCACCATGATTCGTGGTTTCCAAGTACATCTGAGAAAAAAGAACCATGGAATTACACTCATAATTGGACACTTTCAACACCTACACTAGAACATTTCTACACAAGGAATCTTACATAACCTTACATTAACTCAGGGAATAGACTATATCGAAATCAAAACCCTAAAGCTACTCAAACCACCAAAACTACCTCAGATTTAGATTATTATGGGAGAAAATATAGGTTATGTTTATATGATCAAAACAGACCAAAAACCTCTCCCCAAAAAGATAATGACTATATATTTAGGTAATGCATCATCGCTGATAATTCAAAATGATGGAATATGTATTTCTTTTCTTGTGGTTGTATTTGGAGACAACCAAACACGACGACATGGTTATCATGTATAATCACACATCTAAGACCCTTACCTGAGGCATCTGAATAATCCAAATATCCCTTTCCATATTATAGAAAGATAACAATAAGAGTGGTATTCAATCACTCTTTTAGCACCTTGATGGATTCCGGACACTATAGGATCCAATCAAACATCACCCCTTTCTAGGTGAGTATCGTCATAGATTAAGAAATACAAGATAAATCTCGAACAAACCATCGGTAATAACATGAATGTCCTAAGAAGCTCCTTATCTCAAAGACATTATTATTCTTCTCTCATGGAATCATTGCACTGATTTTCTTAGGGTCTACTAAAACACCACGTTCTGAGATTTTTTGTCCTATAAACTTTACCTCCTTGATTCATGAGGTGAATTTAGAAAAAAAATTATAAATTCAATCATCCTAAAGAGTGACCCACATGATCTGAAATTGTCACTCTTAATCCTCCCCAATCCCAAAATAGGATAGGATTTTATCCACAAATATCCTAGAAAAGGAATTGTGACATTGGTGGAATACCATATTCATGAGTGACATGAAAACTACTTGATCATTTTTCAACCCAAAAGGAATAACTAAATACTCAAAATGAAAAAATATACTTCAAAACACTATTTTATGGACATCTGCCTCTCTCACATAAACATTGTGATCACCAGAACATAGATAAATCATAGGAAACCACATATCCCATTTTAATAGGTCATAAAGTTTATCAATTCGGGAAATGAATACTTTTCTTCATTTCCACCTTATTCAACTTTTTTGGAAATCAATGCACAGCTTGAGAGATCCATCAACCTTCTTTGAAAAAAGGACTTCTGTGGCCTTAGGAGAGTCACTCGAGAAAATGAATCCTTATGATTCTAAATCATCAAATTGTGCATTTATTTCTCTCAACTCAATAGGGGACATAAAATATGAGGTGAGATATATTGGTTGTGTTCCCAATGCAAATCAATCAAGAACTCCGCATACCTCTATGGATGTAGATGAAAAAAACCTTTAGAAAACCTCTATAAACTCATCCACCATGAGAGGGAATATACACTACTGTGAAACACCATCATCCTTTAGCATGTGTGAAAATAAGTTAAAAACAAAATTACCCAATTTCGTGATTGAAATTCAATCAAGACCCAATCAAAGAGCCCATTCTCCATGAAAAAACCATGGTTACTTCCATTAGGTATCATGAAACTCACATACCACCTATAACTATTAATATTCACATAAAAGAGCACCATTCAATCTATAATGTGGATTAAAACATATAGTTTCATATCCAAGACCAGGAAATACCATTCAAGATTAACCCTTATCATGTTTAGTGCACATGATGAACACCTGAGACCCTACTCTCGCTTATTACCAAGATGTGTTACTAACTCCATTGCATATGACATGAGATCAGTTAGAAAATTAAAAAAGTTCAAAATAAGGGACCATATAAAAATAATAATCACCAGTATCGAACAAATCTTTAGTTATTAATGATTCATTCAAAATGGTGCCTCAAACAATTAAAGTCCCTACATCATGTTTCTCTTGTGTTTTTTACCTAACATAGTGATGTCTTGTCTTTGACTGAGTCTGAGTGAGACCACTGACCTATGGATCTACCATGAACTCACACTAACTCAAAGTGGATCATATCCTTCCACCATGACCACAGAATTGAGATCCCACCATACAGAATGAATTTGACTGAGTAGGAATTTTTCTAGAATCTATAAATATCTCAGCACTCTAATATGGATGCATCAATTTGAAAAAATATTGCAAGTGTACTAGAGCCTTGAACTGATGGAAATGCATGAGAGGATATTTAAATTAAGATCATATGTTCCATGTCTTTATGAACTAATGTAATATAAATTAACTTTCATCAAAAGACACGGATGAATTCTTCTGTGAAGGATGGCATGAACTACCACCTTTCTTATTCGCTACAATTCTCTCTTCCTCTTTTTCTTTGATGAACTGCTACCATCCTTTAGTAACATATCCCCAGTGGAACCAGACATCCCTTGTGGTCAATATCCACCATAAAAAAATGGTCAACCACTTCAGTGTAGGTCTTCAACTTGAACAGAAATACATTTGAATAAATCTCTAACTGCAACCCCCTTTTGAACCTCTCAGCCTTCATCTTCTCATTGGAAATGATTTTGGTTGCATATCAAACCATCTCTGTAAATCAATTAGTATAATTCATCAATATCATATATCCCAGGTTAATATCCATGAAATCATCGGACATATAATAGGATATAAAATCCAAAAATTATTAATCCTTAAAAAGAATCATGAAATATTTACAACTCATCTTATTGTTCTTATTATTTTGGACCACTGAATCCGCCACATAAAACTATGAAGTTGTATAAATAAAGAAGATAATTTCACCCTAACTTCTTTAGTATTTTCAATAAATTAAAAAATCATTATATCGTCCCATGACACTCCTATGATTCTGATGGGTTTTTCCTACACCAAAAGGGAAAACCGATTCTTCTTAAGGAAATCTCGAGCTTTTTCCTTCCTAGTAACAGTATTACCCTCTCTAACTAGGTTAAGACTAAGTCCTTCTCTCTATCACAACTGATAAAAATCCTAAACTATATATTTTACTAGCCTCTAACAAATTCGTGAGGGAAAAATCTTTTTTGTCTCTTCCTGTGGTTGCACAGGAATTCTCCGTGGAGGCATTTTAAAAAAATGAAATAACAACAAAAAAACTATCAATACAACAATTCAGAAAAAAAAAATTCATCAATAACAACAAATACCAAAATCACATAAATCCAAATCAAAATTTAAACCCATCACAACGAAATATAACCAGACCACTCCATCTCAACCTATTGGCCATATACAGTCTGCAGCCTGTACGTCTCACCTGAAAGAGAAGTGAAACAAAAATACCCACATCACCTGGAGACTGAAGATCGTCCATGAGGTTTGTTTTCAAGGATCCCTACTCCAAACCAGAACATGATGTCTTGAAAATACCATATCTAGTCTATCTAGGATCATCTCAAATATCATGCCCTAAAATAGTCTAACATGCTATGATACCATTTTCTCACTGACCAAGCGAGAGTTCCATCAAACCCGACACCTGACCCGGTCCGTGGCATGGCACGAAGGGCATTACCAATCCCCACATTATGTAAACAATTTCATAGGTATCAACTATGAAAATGATGAACTATTTAACCCATGTAAATAATCATAACCTACCAACAATACTAAATAAATCAAAACTATAAAATCATAACAAACCACAGCATAACAATTTTCAAATTCAATTTTACCACATTTAAACAAAACCCAATGACGATACATAGAAGGTAGAAATAAAATGTCCCCAAACCAAAACACAACAAGTGGAGCATTATCCTCAAGCCACCAACACAACACCTACCAGGGGAAACCACTAGCTTCCCAAACCACCACCTCCAAACATCATGACTTTACCTGTGTCAAACATACCCATGTCTACTTACATCACGAGGTGTATGTAGGGTGCATTACAAATCCTTGTAGGATCCCTCCCAAAAAAATGTTCTATGCTATAAAAATTTTAATTTATATAAAAATTAATGTTTTATAGAAGAAAACTAGAAGCATTCTTACAAAAACAATTTTCACATAAAACATGATTACTTTATAAATAACCAATAAATTACTTCATATGTTTGAGGGGATTAGAATATCACAAAATTACACTATGTAAGGGGAAAACACTATTTCAACTAGCCATAAATAGGACACTTGGTACATAGTATCTTGATGAAAATTTGTATAAAAACCACATTGGACACCATTCTCATGCGCAAGCCATTGGGAGAGAACACCCCACTGGCTTAGTGGTATCATATCATTATTATCATTTAGTTAGTGTTGTATCTTCAATCCTTATAGACGAATCTAGGGTGAGTCACTTCTGATTCAACTAGCGTACTAGTCCTAGTCAGCCCACCTAGTTACCCAGGTTTCCCTTCATGCTCTATTTTGATTTCACATGTCACGGGCAACATCAATTTCACATAATCCTAAGCCAAACAATACATACATTCTTTATAAATCACTACCTCCAAAAGAAAAATAGCTTCTAAAAAAACACATCAAAACCATTATAATCATTTTCCCACACCACATGCACTATTTATTAAACATGTTTCATATTTTATAAATCCCAATCAAAATTCACAACAAGGGTTGAAACTCTAAATACAACTAATTTCCTTTTGAAAACCCAATATCAACCCATATGCCTATCCATAATCATCAAAACATCCATTCACACCCCACAAATTAATCAATGGAATCATTTAAAAACTCAACAATGAAAATGAAGTTCAGTAAATAATTTTTAAGCATGGAGCCACCTACCACAACTGTAAAAATTCCTATAATCTGGTGGAATACTATAACCACACCTCAATAAAAACCATTAAAGGAAATATCAAACCTTAAACATTAAGATCAACCCTTAAGAAATGACATCTACACCTTAAAATTTCACCCAGCCCACTAGAGATATAAAACCCCAAAGAACGAAGAGTAAAACTCTAGAGAACAAAGAGGTGCCCAAAATATAGGGACTTACCTGATGAATCATTGAAAAATCCCACCAAAATAACATAAATATAAAGTACTAAGGTAGAAAATGGGTGACTGAGAGGATCCTAGGGTAAGGGAACCCAAGTGGGGGAATAAATTGGTATATAGGGTTAAAAATTAGGGAGAGATTAAAGATAAAAATCCAATTTTAATGACTTTGACAAGACACAACGTTTTCATGCATGGTTTACAAACTATGCAGTAATTGTGCACCCCTTACTATCTAAGAACAACAAGACAAATGATTATCCCACTCATTTTACAAAACCAATGATAATACTCTATCCAAAACACCATTTGAATGCAGGATTATATAGAAATGCACACACAGCTTCCCGAACAATGATCCACATTTTATTTCCCCAAAAACATTTTTTTCACCAAAACTTAAAGGAAACCCACGGGTAAAAAATATTTTTGAAAAAAATAGAAAAATACATATAAATGAAGTCACGGGGATGACACTTACCCTTCAATTGAATTTTTCAACTTAATTTTCTTCCAAAAGATAATTTTAAATAACCTTTTTGTAAAATTAAATTCATGGTAATTCCAAAATCATACATAATTATTAAAGGGTAATTATAGAATCCACTACCAAAAAATATTATTATATATAAACAAAAAATTAATAAGGGTAAAGATTTAATAATTCCCCACCAAAATCATTAGAATTTAGGGAATTACTAATGAAAAAATATTTATAAAAAAAACATGTATCCCTAACAAAAATTGGATTAGATTAATTATTATTGCCTCCTTGAGAAGAATAAATATGAAATAAATATGTAAAATATAATAGTATCACACCTTGGATATCAATAAGATTTTTATTTTAAATATCTAGGATAACATCCCACAAAGTGGGTGGAAATGTCTATAAATACAGGCCAATTATTACCTAAGGCTTGGGAATGGTTGATGTTTTTAAAATAAATATATGTGGTCACTTGATTTTATAATTATTCTAGAGAAATAAATAATCATGACATGATGGGGGTTCATAACCAAAAATAAGTAATGGTCCCAACATCCATGTCATGATTTCCTTTAAATCTAGAGGGTCAAGAACTTTGTATCATTAGAATACCAATTTTCATGGAAAAACATTACACTATAGTGTTAAACTAATCTCATACATATAGTCCCAAAGGACCAGGCCACCATAGTGCAACACACCTCCCCACGATTCAACAAACCCACCATGAGACCCTTAATGTTACACTTATCTTAACCACTCAAAAACTAAACTTCATTCCATAAAAAATAATTCTTAAATCTCATGGCCTCAACACCACACTAAAACATGATCCTAACACAACAATATCACCCACAATGATGAAATGATCCAAATTATTGAATCACATATTCCTTAATCTATATAGTCATTCCCTAACACATAAGGTCATGATATGATCCATATGGAAGTTAAAAATTCTCTGTTATATCCCAATAAATATTCATTAAGCCTTTCCCAACAACTTTGACACTAAGAAACCAAAATATTAGGGTCTATGGAAATCAAGTCCAGGATAGGGGTTACCTAAATTAATTCATATTATACCTCGTAGATGGAATAAATCCAAAAGATGGTAAAGGATAAATATGGGGTTCCTAAAAAATTTCTACTATCAACACCATCCACTGAAATTAATAATAAAATATGTGAAAAGTGATAAACTGTCATATTGTATAAATAAAATTGATTAATTCATAAATCATAATTTAATAGACATCGTTAAAGTTAAATGGTTGTCATCCAGCTATAAGTATAAATATTATAGGGAAAATATCATACCTCTTATAAATCCTAATGTATTCTAGTCATTAAAAATTTATTACACCGATGATCATTTTATTATATAATATTCTTTACACTATAATTCACCCAATAAAAATATCCATTTTATATTAGAGGAACAATTTGTGCTTATATCAAGATTTCACACCTATTTTCCCTATTAAACATAAACCCAAACAAAATATATAATTATATACTAAATATACTTATTTTTCAATCAATAAAAATTCAAAATAACATGGCATAAAAATATGGAATAACCATTCTCCCACAATGACCAATATTGACCCAAAATTCTACACAACATAGAATCATGGTGTGATACAATTATTTTCGATGTTATTTTTATATCTGATTGAATATCACTCTATACAAAAACTTTATATTTTTCATCCTTCTCTAACATCACTAAGTCACAAATATTATATTATACTGAAAACCCATTCCTTTATATGAAATAATATATATCAAAATATATTTCGATAAAGAATGTAATATTTCATTCTTATTTTCATCGAAAGCCCTTTTATAAAGATATTTTATAATCATTAATCTATTGATTTACTATATATATTTTATAGACTAGATTATCTATGCCCATTAAAAATAAACAATTCAGGATATATCAAATTCCCAAAAATAAGATTTTTAGTTAAATAAAATAACTCTTGGTCTCAAATAGGTAATAAAATATTTCATAGTTTACATGAAAAGATATCACATTAAAATTTATATTGAGAATATAATAGGGTTTTTAAAATTATAACACTAATATATTTGGTAGATATAGATCATATTTCTATACCTCTAATTATGAAATCTTCATTTCATTATAAACGTGAATTTTTATATGTACCTTAACTAATTGCCCTCTTTTCTAAGTACTTTTACCTTCAAAAATATGTGATGTATAATTGTTTTCACACACACATGAGTCAAAATTAAATAATCTTATATATATAAAATACTACACTTTATACATATATCACTATTTTTAGAAAAAATATCTTGTCTTTAATATCAATATAAGAACCTAATTCAATTGAAATTTTATTTATTATGGATAGAACATAGTTAAAAATTAAGTTTTTAGTAAATACTATAGAGTCAAAAAATTTATTATGTGCATATTTTTCTTTAAAATTAATCAATTAAATCATTTACTATAAATACTATCACTAAAATGTTGATCCCTTTCAACATATCTATTAGTATGTAAATATTCATATTTTACACCCCTTTGAATTATCTTTGTCTCTTATATATTTACATGAATATTTAGATATATTGTCAGGTCATTTATATAATTTATAATTATTTTATAGTTTGGCAAATAAAAAATCTAAAAATTATTTAATGAATCATTCTAGGATTATTCATATTAGAACCTAATAATTATAGTCACCAAAATAATTATAACAAAAAAAATAATGTTGAATATTTCATTATGCTTTATTCATCTAATGTTTAATATTTATAATTTATTCTATGAATATTACACAATTTATTTCAATAGAAATTTACTTTTACATAACCCATCCATACTGGATAAATATGTTCTTGACAAATGTTCAATTTGAAAAAACATTTAATACTTTGAATTTTGATATGTTTCATTGAACTAAGTATGTAATGTCTTTATATATCCCAGGAATTCTCGAAATATATACATGCATATTTAAAATTATTTAATTAATAAATATTAATTATTTTTAAGAAAATTTACATGTTGGAAAAAATAAAGGTATAGATTCTATACAATTTATGTTTTTGTATATGGATTCGTGAAAAATAATTTAATTATATTATTAAAAATATAATCAAATTCATGAAAAAGGATCATGAAACACTTTTCATGTATTGGATTAACTCTATAACATAATCAATTGAAGGTTTAAAATTATAGTTTTGATTTTTCAGAGTTTTACATGCAAATTTTTTAATTTTCACATCTTTGGGGGGGAATCCTAAATTTAAACTATTAAACAATCTAATGAAAATTTTATGATGCTAATGTTGAGTTTATAATGGAATTTTAATATTAGTATATTAGTTTTCTATGAAGTGAAGATGTTTTGATTTGTGATGAATAAATAAATTTATTATTTTGTGAAATAAATCTTTCACACACACAAACACACACATAAACAACATTTTTCTATTTTTTGATTAAATATTGATATATTGTAAATTGCTTCCCGGATTGAAAATATATATTCAGAAAATTACTCAAGATGTGTCGTTTCATTTAACACCAACATAACATAATGATTGAATCATTTCCTCACATGGAAAAATATAATTAACATTATTAATTCATTAATCTTTATTCCTCTTGTTTTCATGTTTCCCATGTAAGACCCTAATAACATTATTTAACCAATAAAAATATATTGGGATCATCCCACTCATTAAGGTATTGTTTTTATATTTTATTTCATCAAATTTTTATTATTCCTATAATTTTAATTATGGTTGAATAATTATATAAAATATTTATCTATGATTATGTTTTTATTGAATTCTATTTTGAATCATGATACATTTTCATCTTAAATGAATAGTTCATTAGAAAACTATGGTTTTTGGTGACACATTGTCTTTATCATGACTTAACCAAACCCATGTGGATGAATAACTATGTTTACCACCACATAGTAAAAATATAGGATCAAACATTCCATTTAAAATATTACATATAAGGGTTGAGATATAATGGTATGTTTGGATTTGGATAGGGTTAACAAGGGGCTTAAACTGTTTGTTTTGTAATGCTAAATCTACGAAAGGTCAGAGGGATCATCACATTCAATGGTATTTTCAAGATTCTACTTATAAATATGAGTAAAACTGTTGATATAATGACAAAATGTCATGGATATGTTATGAGGTATAGAGACTAGACCAATATTTTGGGAAAAGATAGAAATGTATGGGGAAAAATATTATTATTTATTTGATATATTCATCAGGTGGTCAATATATTCTCTATTAATGTGGAAATTGTCCATATTCCACATCAATCTAGACCACTTAGGTATTGTACATTCATGGGAGTGGGTTATGACTAATGTAGGTCATGGGATGAGCATACTCATCCAATATTGGTGATAAAGAGTGGATATTGGTTTAGGAATACTAACTAACTTGATAATAGACCTGGAAAATGGGAGAATTCTTTAACACATTAGGGGAATACACCCAGGTACAACTCCCCACTCTTAACTCCTAATTTTTTAGTCATATAAATTTCATAATAATTTTATTATTTCTATTTATTCATAAAAAATATTTTTTATCACGAAGTGTTGGAAATAATAATTTGGTAATATAATTTTCACAATTCTCTATTTATATCATTACTAGTATATTTTTGAGTCTAACTAGGATCATTTGGAAAGTTGTTTTATTACTTTAAATTTTTATACACTGAGATTCATGGTGGACCATACATGGAAAATCTCAACCACACAATTTTGTTCATTTTCATTAATAGAAGGTATCAGTACCTTCTATTATGGAATTTAATTTTTTTATAAGGAAAAATAATGAAAGGGGAAAAATAAATTTTATTATTCATGTGTAGTAATAAATTATTTTTTTATTTATTTCAGTGAATGGGAAATGAATTGTTGGGGCCTAAAAATTGGTAAATATTTCCATGATTATTACTAGGGTGACAATGGATTCTAAATGTTGTTCTAGAACCACTAATCAAAATTTATTCACTAGAAACATTAAATATGGATGAATATTATCTTTGATACATATGGCACAAAATGCTAGAAACTAAACATTGAAATTTTTTTTGAAATATCTATACTAAATATTCTCATGGAAAAATTGGATCATTTGAAATTAAATGAATTAAAATAAGAATTAAAAAAACATCAATAGTAATTTACATGGTTCATATATAGTTTTACTCTATGACAGAAACACTCTAAATTTTGGATTAAGATAGAAAACCATTAGGTTTCAAGAAACCTATATACTAGAAATATACTTGAAAAAAATAAAGATAAGTGAACAATAATATATTTTTTAAGTTATCCAACCCATATGTTTATAAATGAGGTTATTTAATTCCATTGGATTAACTAACAATCAATCCTTTTAGATTTCAAACAATTTATCCGGGCACCCACCATAGGATCATTGTTCACACTGATGAAACTTATAACATGGGATGAATAGTGTTTTTTTTAATTCAACATTTTCTTATTATCTTTTACAAATTTTCACATATTCTGCTTGTTCTATAAATTGGGTTCTTTAGTACCCTTCCAGTATCCTGTTTTGAATTTAAATGTCTTTAAATTCCTTATTTTTTTATATATCTAGAACATAGAAAAAATAAAATTATTTACATCCAAGCCTAAAAAATTCTTATAAAAATACAATTTTCAAGGCCTCAGCAATAACTTTATATCACTTGATTCTATTCACTCTTTTCCCCTTCCTACAGTGGATCCATTGTTTTCTACTATGCTCATAGTCATCCTTACCCAACAAAGGCCCCACACTACACTATATTTTTGAAAACTATGTCATTTTTTAACATTTTTATAAGATTCCAAATTCCTATAAACATATAAGTCACCAAAACTAATTGAACTAAAAACATCATGTCAAATTCATACATAAAACCATAAATCCATTATCGTGGAATGAATCATAGTTTTATTCACAGATAGAACATTGTTTGACTATAAAAAAATAATGTTCCATTTTCCTTCCATCTTCTATGATCCTCCAAAATCCCCTCCATATCGATAATCACTGTATTAGTTTATATTATTTTCATGTTATATTTTTTAGATGTGAAAAAAATTCTACTGGTTGAAGTCTTGATATCCAACTCATTATCATTCCATAAAAAGTTAACTTATATAAAATCTTACTTATTTGTGTATCTGTATCTCCTCCAAATTCAATTTTTTCAAAGAGTTACAATGGGGAATCCTTTATAAAAAATGTTTCATATTTGATAAACCATTAATATATCAATGTATCCAATTTATTTATTCTAATTTATCATTTCTCATAATATCTATTAAATTTTTGAGGACCCCCACTAAATTTTTAGTTTACATTTTAATTCAAACAATTACATAAATAAAACCTAAGGCCATTTTTTGATAAGGAAACAGTGTCTTGTACTCATCTTCATCTTTCATTCATAGTGCCTTATCCTAAGAAAACATAAAATGTCTTTCCAAGGGAGTTTTCATAGTATTATATTCTTTAATTAATCATATTTCCACAACATTATAGATATAATATAACTATGAAATAAATACACTTCTAGACATTAAGCCTCATTTGGTTCACATCCATAATATCTTCTTTTTTGAACCAATATATTTCATCTAAAATTTTCCAAATAATTCATCTTTCAAATCCTCAATAAAATATCTCTTTGGACCAATAAAATAAATACCATCTATATAGAGATGATATATGACGATTCTATGATCCATAAACACCTTATTGTAATATAAATTATATAATTATATCCATGTAAGTTAATTATCTTCTATAATGAAACAGAACATCTGGTTCTGATTCTGAGGTGCTAATTTTAGCCCATACAAAAACAATTTGACATGAAACCCCAAAATTTTCATTTTATTTTCTATAAGACCTTTTAAATTCTCTATGAAGATTTCCACCTACGATTAACCATCTAGGAATACAATATTCACATCTAACTAGTCAACTTATAAGCACTTCATAACAACAATTACAATCTTAATTTGAATTATTGAATTCCTTGTAGTACGAAAAATATTTACAAGAAATCCATATAATCAATTTATTGAAATTTCCCCAGAACATGTATTTTCTTTTTCTATTTCATACTATCCATTTATTATTTATACTATTAAAACCACTTTTTATAATGTTTTAATTTCATAATGGGAAGTTCTAATAGCTCCCATTTTATGAATACATGTATGGAATCCATATATTACATCATCTTAAACTTCGAATTGATTTAGTCACTTATATTTTTCACAGAATATATGATATTTCATTCTCCATAATCCATAATAAGTAGGAAGTTAATGTCACATATAAACATCAATATCAGGAACATAGCCCCAGTAGATCATTGAAACTAAACCTATGGCACTTCCCATTTTGACCCACTCCTTCTAAGAATTATCCTTATTGATTTCTACCCTATTATTTCATATCCCTTGATCTTACCATAACTTCTAAACATATTTATAATAATATAATATGAATATATAAAACATAAATTTTTGGATAGTTTTGTCACTCATGATCTTTCATACTCAATGAACAATATAAAACATATAAATTTACATCCAAATAAACTCTGGTATTTTTAAAATCATTATTATTCACATCATTTTCCAATAATTTTTATCCATCAACATGGACCCTCCATTAAAGTGAACATTCCAAATTATAATGGTCTTTCCTAACTATGAATACCTTAGTAAAAAATAAAATCCCTCATCATCAAAACTATTAATGAAACATTTCTAGGCATTATCTCCAACTTTCCCATCTCCTAGAAATAAATTTTGTTTTCTGTAATACATTTTAAGACTTTGACATGTTTGATATCCAACGTCTAATTATACTAAAGTTATTCTAAAATTTATTATACCAATATAGTATAATGACATTTACTTAAAATATATGTTTTACTAATTATAGAATTCATCAATAATTCCTTAGAGGCTCCAACATGAAATGTTTTTCTTCTATCCCTCTCATTTAAAAACTAATTCATCCTCTCCATGAAACTATTATAATATGGTGTTCTTTGTAAGGTCTTCTCTAAATGTATTTTTTTCTTCTATGAAATCATCCAAAACACCCCAGTTTTGTATTCTCATTCATTATCAAATCCTAAGAATTTAATCTCACTTTTAATCACATATTAAAACATGGATCTCTATTTGATGAGGGTTAAAAAAAGCAAAACCTTGTCTTCAAAAATAACATTGACACTTTTCATGACTCCTTGTTGACGGAGGTATGATTTTGTAGTGATCCTCTATGATAACTAACTAAAAATTAACCACATGCATCTATATGAACTACTTGTGATGGATTAATCTTCAAAAAAATTACCTACATGTTGAAATTCACCTTCTAAAAAATTCCATTTGTACATTACTCGCATGTTCTAAATCTATTCTTTCGTGTTTCAATATTCCAGTTATTGATAGAACTTTCATCCCCTTCTAACCCATGTGATTGAGACATTCCTTCCACAACTTCATATATCTAAACTTTTATTTTTTAGTATGGATTTATACTTCTTAATTCCCAATTATATAAAATATATAATCCTTAACACCTTCACCACAAAAATATAACCTTATAAGTCATTCCAAACACTATTAAAAACATAGTTTAGAAACCCTTGTTTTTTATTTATCCTACTAATATTGGGTAGATCTGTTACTCTATTATGTGACACATCCCTGACAATAAAAATAAATATTTATTCAAATTTTAAACATAAAAATTACCATTTCTATAATCTCAATAGATTTATGATCTATAAGGTAAACCTTACCGAGTATTCTAGAAACAAATATTCTCATGATCAAATTGTAAAAAAACATAAAATGGAAACATTAATTCAATTATCCAAGACTCAAGTAGATTAGTGACACATGGTACCAAAAAATTATTTTATTTCGAAATATATTAATTTTTAATATTCTGGATTCATACCTTCAATAATTGACGCTTATTTCTCTAAAATATTCCATTAAATTCCCATTCCTCCCACAATTCCAACATATGGTTCTAGCCTCATCCAAATTCACTATTGTAATTTCTAACTATAATAACAATCACATTCGATAACTCTATATGTGATAAAAAAATGATCAGACCCCATACTAACCCATTTTAAATTATGATGACTAATTCTAATTGACTATATATCATATTGAATGCATTGACATTATATAACACTAAGTAACCAACTAAAATATTAAGGATGAAAATTTATCACACCAAAAACAGTTTTTTTGAAAGCACATAATTTATCATACAGGTCTGAATGTGTTCTCATAAACTCAATAGTGGTATCCACTTCCAAGATATCAAATTCCACATTATAAACCAACAACAATCAAATAAACCATAATTATTATTGATCAATAATTTACCATTATTTTATTGAAACCTCTTCTGGTTTTACTATATTTAATAGAACCACCATATAGCTCTATAAATAATTTTCTTTAATCTACCTCTTCCATAATCTAAACCCTAACCCATCAAATTTAAAAATATAATCCTTTACCTATTATGATTTCATTTTTTAAAATCAATAAAAAAATCTAAATATTGAAAATTTAAATGGATTGGGAACTATTTGATGGAATTCTTTAATATGGTCAATAAGAGGATGATATTCTATATTGTTCCCCAAAAATATAAATAACGTTCTATCCACCAATAACATTTCAAATGATCACTGACTCCACATGTATTACTATAATCACTGATCCATAAGTTATTAATTAGAACCATAAACTATAAAAAAAAGTGCAAAAACCTTAAAAATAAATGACATTACATCATATAAACTAATCGTGAGAAGTTGCGTCTATAATATATTATATTAAGTCACCTCATAGTATAAAAATAATTTTCAAAATAAAATGAATATAATTAAAAAATAAATAATTTGAAAAAATAAAAACAATATGGTTCTGAATTATCCTTACTTTTTTTATGTAGAAATAAAAAAATATTAATAAAGAAAACCCCCATGTTATATGATCCATTAATAATATAAGTCTACCAAAAAAGAGAACAAGGTAAGTGAATGGTATGAACACAAAGAAGTTACCCCAGAAATCTATTTATAAATAATTTCAATAGATTCTATTAATTCCACCATTAGTAGACCATTTTAGATTACCACCTATGGATCAAGGAAAATTCAAGTATCCTGTTTTTCGTACTAAACCATCTTACAACTTTTGATGCATAGTGAAAATTTCATAATTCATCATATACATCCTCAACACTTTAAGAAATTTCCTCCTATAGAATCGAATAAAAACATATGGTTTGTTTCACCCTTCTTCCGTTTAGTTCAAAATTATAACTTCCCTAAATGTCTCCTTTAATAATTTTCGGACACATAGATGAAAAAACTCGTCTTCAATTCCATGCCCAACAATGAATAATTTGGTTGACAGTTTTATTAAGTATACTAGTTTTTTGATGGGATTAAAAAAATATTCTTTTAGTGTTTGGTCGGTTAATACTGATACATTATTATTTTATTTTTATGTTTTATGATATGTTAACTAAATCTCTTATCAAAAGAGGTAATGACATTGGTCGATATTAGTGTTGTGGATAATTTATTGGATTTTCATATAGGCTAATTAACTGGGACTATTGTGTATTCATTTGTATTAGTTGCCTTTATTTATTAGATATTAATGAGAATAGATTGCCAATATTTAGTGGATATTAATGTATAATAGTTCATCAAGTTAATTGGATAGTCATGTAGACTTGTTGACATGGTTATTTTTATAGTTCTGGATAACAGTTATGAGATCCTTTTATATTTTATTTTAATGTTACTTCATTGATGGTATTACAATTAATTTTGGTTCCAATGACTTAAGATGACATTTTTGTTGTGAAATAACTAATTTTCTAGTTGTTTTCATTACAATACAATCACTATTTAAATATATACAAGATAACATTGGTGGTATAGTTCTAGTTGTTAAAAGAATTGTTCTTAGTTTGATAAAAAATTTAGAGTCTAACATTTTATAGGGACCTACCTTTATAAGAAATAATTTTTCAGATAATTCCATAAAATATATTAAATTAATAACTTCTAAAGACCATTGGAGGTTAACTGTCTTGGAAACAAGGTACATAGTATATAGATTTTGAAAGAAAAACATAAACTACAAATTTATTTAATACTATAGAAATAATCTTTTGTTATACTATCATATTCACTTAATTGAATTTATTACATGATAACATACATAAATAAATAACGGGGAACATAAATCCTTGTAAGGGATAAATAATGGAAATAGTACATGATTAGTCATCATTTATATGATATGGGGCATACAAAGAGAGAATATTCATATATATTTGATACATAACATCAAAAAAATTCAACAACATAAAAATCACATGTTCATAAGAATATCAAAATGGTTTATCACCAAGTTTCATAAATCATATTACCACTGTTATTCACAAAGTTACCATAAATGTGTCACATATAGAGATTAATTCTTTACCTAATAAATGAGAGTTCTATTGGGGAACACCCATCATATGTCTTAATTTATTTGTTCCAAATATATCATAATAAATTATCTAATTTATGAACCTTTGAGGGTAAATAACATATATCATATAAAGTTATCGAATATATAAGTGTTTATAAATGTGAAATTTTCTTCATTTTTAACCTATTTGAAGGGAATTTGGGTTTCATAAATATAAATACCCAATAAAAGATTTATAATTATATATATATATATATGAATAACATTGAATACAAATAGGGTTTGATATTAATAACATAAAAAAAGATTAATGGAAAATCAATTGATAATTTCAGAAGCATAATGTGTATACCAAGTGGTTTATTAAATAGGATCAATTAAAGACAATAGTTGTATCTCATGGATAGAAAAAATAATGTAAAATAATGGAATGATCATAAATGAATGAGAAAATAATAACTTTTCAGTTGTAAGACTAACTACAAAGTAAGTACTTGGATAAAGAAGAGGAATAGAATATACTGCTTGAGAGGTAGATTCTAATAGTTTTTTAGATTATTTTCATCTATTTAGTTATCCTTCATTATTATTGATTGAGTTTAATTTTTTATAATATAATATTCCATATTGTATTGAATGAGTTATTTAGTAAAATGGATGTAATATTTTTATACAATTCATGGTTTGTGGTTAAAATATTGACATTTTGATTGCAAGTTTTAATATGAATGTATAGATTATGTTTCAAACTTTTCATATGAGGAATGCATTGTTATTAGTAAGTGAAGGGGGAGCTATCTATAGCTCCTCGATTCATCGATAGGTCTCATGAGACAAACTAGTGTCTTGGAACAAGGCCTTGACAAAATCTTATTTTTAGTCTTGGAAGGAAGCCTTGACTATGTGGTTATGATGTCCGACATTATGAATTACATCATTATGAAAGTGGCTATTGATATTAAATGTGATTATTCTACTAGTATAATATCCATTTTAATAAGTAAATTGAATTATTTGATTATATTTTCCATTTTATACTAGAAATTATGTTTTAAAGGATTGTGTTTTAGTTTTGTACATTTCCTTAAATATTTGTTCTTATTAATGAAAGTTTATGGTTTATTGCTATCCTTACATAGCATCTTATCTCACCCCTTTCAATGTTTTATTATTCCTATGATGTGAATAAGAATATTATGACTAACTAGTAGGGTTATGCTAAGGGATATGAGTGTCCTAAAAGGATACCCAATGTTGGGTTTTTTATTTCATAATGTACTGTAAATCTTATGTGTGTATCTTGTACTTCCAATGCTACTAAACAGATTAGTCATTTGGGATATGATCCTTTGTGATCATGAAAATGTTGTGTAATAATACACAGATTCTAGGTAACTAGGTTCGGGGTGATAAAGTTTGTAACAGAGGAAATTTAGTTCAAACCTTGTAAACTAGATTTAGAAAAAATCTGATTAGAGAACATCACCCTAAGATTGACTTTGAGGATTAGTATAGAATAACTGCTTAGAATATTTATAATATAGAGACTCTATAAATTTTCCAAGCAATACATCCCTGTATGGATGCAAGTAGGTAGAGGCATCTCTGGAAGAGATGTATCTAGGAGTAAGACCCAAAAACACCGCTTTGATCTAGACTCAAACGGGAACTGGTGCATGACAACTGGCCTCGATGCACTCCTGGTTACGAAACTCCTCGGGGATATGCTTAGGATAATTCAAATTTTCTTTACAAACTCATTTAATGGACTTTAATATATGGTGTGAAAAAATAACCATGGTTAATCTTAAAGAGTTAAAAATTGAAAATAAGTCTTCATGATGTTCTCTATATGATTTTAAGACTATTATTACTCACACTATTCTTTCTGGTTTAATCAATGGTTGGATTCCAAGAAGTCAAAGTAACATTGAATATGAAGAACATGGTGGGAATGATTGTGGAAATGATCAGCTAAATGGAATATTGATTGGCATAAAATATATTGTGTTCATGCTGAAGAGGGTTTCCAAAAATAGGATTCACCACATATACATTAACCAACTCAAAAACTCAATAATTAAAAGAAAGGCGGGGAATGATAAGATCTTCAGCAGTAGAGAACATGGAGAAAAGAAGGTTAATTTTCCATTATGCAGAAAATGTGGAAGAACACACCCATGAATGTGTCTCAATGGAACAAATAAATTATTTTTGTGTGGGAAAGAAATACATAATATAAATAATTTAAAGGAAAAATGATGATTACATTGGAATAAAATAAAAATGATCCTAAGAATAAACTTACAGTCATTTTTTATAAATGTAGGGGACCTTAGAATTACCCAATTCAATGCCCTAAACTATAGGATAACAACTAGCTCAAGGAATAACCTATGTGGAAATAAATGGACCGAATAATGTTTAAAAGTATTAATTATCTTTTCTAATGGGATTATATTAGATGAATTTTCTCATATATGTGTAACCATGTAGTTTGTTATGTGAGAATTAAATTTGAGGAATAATTATCTTTTATTTATTGGATATAATTATTAAGAACTATTAGGGTTTATATTATCCTTTAATTTAAACTAATTACAGGTTATTAAGTTTTTGGGATGAAAATTAGAGGAATGAGATAACATTTTTGGTTAAATTATATTATTGTTATTTTGAGGAATTTAACTCATTTTGGGAATGTTTTAAAATATAGTTTTTGAAAAAATATGACACACATACCATGTGGAAACTTGTCGCATCGGACAAAGCTATCGGAATCGAACGCACAACCAAAGTACGACTGGGAGTTACCTCATACCACTGGATAATGTGAAGTCCCTAGATAGTGTGACTAATTCTTTTTAGTTAAATTATTTTATTGATCAACAATAAGTTGATTTGGGATCCTATGTTTTATTATATGCATTTTCTTAGTATAGGAAAATGATTTAGAGATTAAGTGAAAAATGATATCTTGTAAGATGTTCGATCTGTTGGGATTACTATATGCCTAAAGAAAATAGAATACTATGGGATTTCATTTGAGGAGTAATTTTGGATTTTTATTTTTGAAGAATCTATTTTTTTAATAGAGATTTAGGTTATTAATGGAAATAATTAACCAATCATATTCAATATGTGATCTGGTTAATTACACTTCTATGTGGGACTTTAATAGTAGTAGATGTTATATGGAGATAAATGTTACGATTAACTATGAAAGAATTTGTGATTATATTCTTATGAGTTTTGGGTTTCAATCATAGTTTGGATTATATTGAAGGATTTTTAGGACAATTGATTATAGAATGATCCTTATTGAACTTTTGGTATAGTTTGATTAATTGATGAAATTAAGATTAGTATTTCTTTCTGTAAAGGATTGTCCATTTTTGGGATCATCTGATCTTATACTAATCATTTTCTTTGTGGTTAATCTTATAAGACAAGGGAAATATATAGTTTATCCATGGTATATTATGTGATTCTCTGGATGTTTATTCTAGCATATCATGTGTGACCAAGTCAACTTCAATACTCATCGTTTGGAGAAAATATGATTTAGTGGTAGAAATTTATTAACAGATGAAAATATACATTAAAATTAATTATATCTCTTTATGTTCTTATTCAATCACATAAATAAATTACCCAACTTTAAGAAATGGAAATTAAAACAAAAAACATTTTCCATTTACCTTTCCAACTATAAAACAAATGACTCCTCAACCAAACACAAGTTTGTGGTTTACTTATTTTTAAATTTCTTCTGATCATATTTTATATCACTATCCATCAGAACATGAAACTTAGTTTACCTTTCGTATCCATGTTTTTCTACATGGAATCTTAGTATGGCTTATATTGGGTGACCTTTGTACTTCTATTTCATTCTTTTTAAGTGGTAGTTTTATTGACACTTTTACCAATTTGGGACATTAAATGAAATTTGTAAGCCCAATTTTAAAATATTTAGGACTTAATTTCAAAGGGGGGAAGTATGTAACACCCCATGTTCTCATAATATGTTGTTTTCTTTAAAGTAATAGCTTGTGCTATACATAACACCGAGTTCGAGCTCACCACAACCTACCAAACTAGCTATTCAAAAATAATTTATAAATATTATTAGATAAATTATTAATTATACAAGATCCATATAATTTTTAAATCCATATTATGTTTTTCTTACACTTAATATAAGAACAAATACAATTTTTCAGATAAAATTATTATTTTTCCAAAAATGAAATTTTATCATGTTTTAATTAAGCACCATTTTAAAATCTAATATTTGACACTTTTAAATATTAAATTTGAAAATATAAATATATTATTTATAAGTGGGACATAAAAATTTAGTTTCTATAAATTTTCAGTTCTTTTTTGATTACTTTCATATTTTGACGAATAGTAAAAAACTAAATTTTAATTGAAAACTACTTTTTTAATCAAAATAATTTGTCATGTTAAATTATACATTTTAATGGTTATTAAGTATAATTAGATTATATTTATATAATTTAATCCTATTTTGGTCATCGGATGTAATTTTACATTTATATTGAACTTAAACACATAACAATCTTTTGATAGTTTTTACTTCCCAAAAAACCACTTTCTGGTTTTGAAAATGGGAATATTTTTTTAAATTAATTAATGCAACTTATAATTTTTTAATTTGGTAAAATAGAAACCATTTTTGAATTATTAATATCAAAATTATATTTGGCTGAATTTTTGGTATTTTTCTAAAAACATTCATTTTTAATGAATAGTTAAAAACATTGTGTTATTGTTTACGGCCAATTTTTTTTTAAATAATTATTTTTAATTTAAATATTTTTAAATTAAAAATAGATACATAATAACTATATTAGTTATATTTAATTCGTTGGGGTCATTTTATAATAAGATTATATGTTTAAAATTTTATTGAACATTTTAATTTCATTTGCCCACCATCTAGGCACATTTTCAAATTTGCATAAAACATAATTTTACCACTTCTGTGAATTTAATTTAAAAAATTTAAGAGACCCATTTGATATCATTAAGTAAAATATTTTTCAATGGCATGAAAATAATTTTTGGTGAATAGAATCTTTTAAATTTTATTTACCACGGTAACATGTAAACAGGACAATTAAAGATAAAAATGACATTATAATTACCCCAAAGTATGTCTTAATTCTATTGGATAATATTATATCAACCATAATAAACTATAGAAATTAAAAATGATCCTTTTTTATCCACTTGTGTTATATTAGAACATTTATTACTATTTTATTTAATGAAGATTTAAAAGTGTAAAATTTAAAGTTTAATAACTAATACAATTTTAATACAGGGTTACACAAAAGATAAATTCGACTATAAATAATAATTATAAATGATAAAATATTTAATACATAATGGTATTTTATTTAATATTTTTTAGATTTTAAATAATTAAATTTATTTATGACACAATGATGATGCAGTAATTACATTATTAATGAAGGATTAAAATAATTGATATTATAATTATAAAAAAGTAAATTTAGAATTTTGATTAATTACACTAATTTTATAGGTTAATATGAAATTTTAGGATTTATTTACTGTATTTTTTCGATGTATTCTTGTTTTTTTTACTTTTAGAAGAACCAAATAATAAATAGTGTCAAAATTGACATAAAGGAGTTTTTAAAACATATACTATATTATTAAATGATACAATATTCCTAAAAATATAAGGTTTAGTCAAAGGACTTATATAATTATATATATGTCATTAATAAACCACTTGAGGTACTCTTTCCATTTTATATTAAGTTTATTTACCATGAAATATAGAAATACAAGAAAAAAAGGTAAAAGTTAAACTATTTAACTAAGATTTAAATATAAAAGATAAGGTTAATATGGTGACCTAAACTTGTTTAACACCTATTGGTTGATAATATATCTACCCATCCCCACCTTATCCTAGAAATAAATCCAATTTGAGCCATTAGATACCGAAAATTATTTTATAATAAAATAATATTTGAAGCATTTTCTAAAGTGACCCTCTCCTCTCTTATATAAGGTTTCATCACCTTCTCTCAAATTCACACAT
This sequence comes from Viscum album, assembly GCA_963277665.1. NCBI lineage: Eukaryota > Viridiplantae > Streptophyta > Magnoliopsida > Santalales > Viscaceae > Viscum > Viscum album. The sequence goes on along the minus strand of OY728146.1, from coordinate 1,627,386,297 downwards.
CCAAAGACATTTGGATCGACCAAACCCTACTCAAATATCCTTCCAACCTTCATAAATTCAACCTAGAGGCCTTAATTTGATAAAAAATCCAACGTAAGGATTGATTTTGAACAATCAAAAGGAAACACCCAAAGAAGAGGTAATAATTTCACCACCTCTTTCAAAGTTCTTTTATTCTTCCAATTACTCATTATTTTTTCTTTCCATACCAAAATAATAACTCCAATACCTTATAAATAATGTGATGTCACTATAAAAATAGTACAATCTTATTCATTATTCTATCTATCCTTTTAATGACAAATCCATCATACGTGCATATGTACGACTTACTCTCTCTATGTCGTGGTGTAGTTTGTTATTCAACAGTTAATTATTTGGATGGGTATAATAATGAGTATAATTGACATAAATACAAAATATAAAATGTTAATAATTCTTTATATATGATATACCATCAAATTCCATATGATTTCACCATCAAATTAATGATATTGTCACTTGTGCATATGTACGGATTACTGTCCCCACGAACGCGATGAGATTCATTCCCCATCATATCCACTGAAGAATAATTTTTATTTTATAGTTTAAAATAATTTTTAATAACTTAATATAATTCTGAATATTAATCAAATACATCCTATACATAACAAAAATTACTTATGTAAAAAAATATATAAAGGGAAATGAATCAATTAACACTCAAAACAATGATACTACTGAAATATTATTTACAAATCAATATTATGAGATTATATATGATATCACATTTATGTATTTGGTTATTTAATAATTTAATAGCGTTTATTAAACTATTATATAAGAGTTTAATGTAATAGAGACTATGTAAATGTACAAGGTAAGGGGTTTTCATCTCACTTCTTATTCGCATGAGATTCCTGCTCTATTTCCACTATTTATTTTTGTTTGGTGTATGTACTACCCATGATTCTATTATTTGATTAATATAATTTAATTTATGGTTATTTAAATATGAATTTTATAATACTTATTTTATGGGGTTAATGTTTAAAAATTTACCAAATCGATAAGGGTGTTTCAAATTTCTATTTCAACTCATTAGGTTTTGCGCAAACTTCATTGATTATTTTAATCTATGATTATGTGTGAAATAACTAATTATTTATTTATGTAGTAATTTACCCTCCCATTTTGTGTATATACTTTTGATACACATAATAAATCCATTGATAAACTCTCAAGTCATTGATATGAAATTGATAAGTGTAATCTTAACTCAATTTTCATTCATTGAGTTAAACATAAAAGTCATTGGTGTTGTTTTTACAAGAATTTGTGTGAATGTATTCTGATTTATTTACATTTAATATCCAATAATTTTTTGTGTATTTATATTTTTCACACTTAATTATGTAATTTATTTATCCTTAACATAATGATACAGTCTTTATAAGGTATTTATCTCAATTTACATTCCATTGAGACTTCATTGTTGTGATACACCAATTCACTTTTATATGGTTTACATATCATACTTTGACATATTATATCATGAATGCCTTTATTACAATATCATTATAATGTTTTTATTACGTCACTTATTTTTATTAAAGATTCTCACATTTGGTTAGTAACTCTAACTAAAATATCCTGTTAAATGTTTTAATAATTTATTCTTCTAAACATATCTCATTAATGTCCATATTTGAAAAATAGTTTTTTGGATTTATTTATATGGGCAAAATATTTTAAAATTTAAATTCCTTTTAATATTTTCAAAGTGGTATGGGATAATTTGATAGAAAAATCTAATTTTCAACAACTTCTTGATAAATAGTGATACTTTTTAATGTTTTCAAGGAAAAGATAATATTTCTCCCAAATACGTTTACTGATTATTTTCATCTATGTAAATATCATTCATTATTCTTGATTATTGTTGATTTATTATAATAAAATCATCCATATTGTATTGAATTAGTTATTTTTGACTGTGGATGTTCTATTTTTATAAAATTCATGTATTGTGGTTAAAATACTGAAATTTCATATGCTTGTTTTAAAATGAATGTTTTGATTATGTTTCAAAATTTTAATGTGAGTAATTCATTGAACTTATTAAGTGACCGGTAGAGCCCGCTCTAGCTCATCAATGCATCAGTAGGTCTCATGAGACAAACTAGTGTCTTGGCACAAGGACTTGAAAAAATCTTATTTTTAGTCATGGAAAGAGGCAATGACTATGTGGTTATGATGTCCAACATTAATCATTCCATTATTATATAATTAGATATTGATATTACATGTGATTATTCGACTAGTAGAATATCCATGTGAATAAGAAAATGGCATCATTTGATTTATATTTTCCATATTATACTGGCGTTTAAGTTTAAAAGGCTTGTGTTTTAGTATTATTAGTTTCCTTAAATGTTTATTCCTATATATGAAAGTTTATGCTATACTTTTATCCTTACTAAGCATCTAAACTCACCCTTTTTTATGTTTTATTTTTTCCAGGATGCGAAGAAGTATATTATGACTGACATTCAGGGATATGCTATGGGATATGAGGTTGTTCACAGAATACACAATGTGGTTTTTTTATTTCATAATGTAATTTAAAACTTATGTATATATCTAGTAAATCCATGGCTACTAAACTGCTCGACCATTTGAGATTTGATCCCTTATGATCATGACAATGTTATTTAATAATGCACCAACTCTAGGTAACTGTTTTTGAGGCCTAATATCGAAGGGTAGCTTGAGATATATTCTCTATGTTACATTATATAGATATTTGTGATTACTAAGATAGTGGATAATTTTTTAATAATGGTAGGATCATGCCATGTGTTTTTAGTGGTTTCTTGTACTAGATATATTTCATGATGTTCTTAATTTACAATGACATCATGTTTTAGTAGAGTCCCTATTATTATACAACAAAAGTGTTCACATTTTTATAACTTGGGTAGTATGTTTCCATATATGGGGACTTAAGACATTCAATATCTCTCTTTCAGTGGTATATTCAATCACCAATTTTTTCTCCCAACCTTTCTTGGTGGACAATGAAATCATAATTAAAGTGTAACTATGGATAGACCATGGCAAGGACCTACTTAGTAATAGTATCAATAGTAATAAAATGATAGATTGAAATTGGGAAAAAAGAATAGGGTGGTTCTATAGAATTATATCATGAAGTATTTGGTGTCCTTATTTTTAGATATGTCATTATAGAGGAAGTAGAGGTGATAAATAAAGACATGGTGGATTATTATTAATAGTGAAACTCTATAAAAAAAAGTTCAAGAGATTGATAGACTAGAGGTGGTTCAAGGTATCATTTTCATTTACATTAATCGTAATAGTTTTTCATTTGATATTTATGTATTATATGTTTTATACCAACACTAGTTTATTTCATGGGATATAAAATATTGTAGAAATGTTTCAAAGGCCACTAAAGCATACAACTACATTCTGAAAGGTGATAATGTTTTTGGAGAAGTGTTGTTATGTAACATACCAAGTAAGTAGTGAATAATATATATTATTATATTTTTCTATTTATGAATTAGATAGTGTTTCAGAGGTTTAAAATGAGAATAAATCCAATCTTAAGCATGGAATACTCTAATTTTTTTAAAGATTGTTTTACCACCTTTTGATGGAAAACCATTTTAAAATCAATATTTTGGCAATTTTATAATCTATATTGGTCAAAATAAACTTATTCATTAGTATTGTTACATTTTAATTTATATTGGATAATTTTTTGGTATTTTTCTGACAATGATCACTTTTTAATGAATTGTGAAAAATACTACATTTTACTTCAAAATTACATTTTCATCTAATTTAATTATATGTTTATATTGTCCTTTTAATTAGTTTTAAAGTGTAATTAAAATATATTTTTACCATTTAATCCAATGGGTGTCATTATAATTAATTTCACTTTGGAATTGGGCATAAACAAGTGCCAAACTTTTCATAGATATTGTTTCCAAAAAACCCGCTATTTATTTTGATAACGAAAATTATTTTTAAATTAATTATTTCAATTTATGTATTTGGAATTTGGTAAAATGTATTCCATATTTCAAATCATAAGGTCCAAATTATGTAATTAAGACTCTTTTGTTTTTTGTCATTATGAACAGTAACGAAGGTAATTATGTTTAATTATCGTGATTAATTAGTAATCGGGTAGTTAAGGGTAATAAAATAATATCATAATAATAACAAATAACCCCAAAATGTGTCCTAATGCTAATTGTTGTGTCATGTCCGACCATATTATTCCTTCTACAAAACTTACGGACCCCATGGAATCACTTTTGTGTGATAGTGACACTTTATCTTTTTAATTTTAAAGAAAGGGGAATGTCACCAAAGTATGTATCAACCAAGTAAAACAATTTTAATTTTGTCAACATAAATGATATATTGGACTATAAATAGTAATTGGAAGTATAATAATATTTCCTACATCATAGTAGTTTTTTAATAATTTTTAGACATTAAAAAATTTAAATTATTTATGACACCAAGATGATGCAGAAATTACCTCATTAAATAAAGATTTAAATAAAATGAAAAGATAATATAAAATATAAGAGATACACTTGTAAAAAACCTATTCGGTGAGTATATTTCTAACCCTTATCACCTTATCCTAGAAATATATGAATTTGGGACCTTTAAAATCCGAAACTATTTATATAATAAAGTAGCATTTCTTGACTTTCCAAGAGTGCCCCTCCTCCCTCTTATTAAAATCCCCCACCTATACCTCCTTACACACACTTCTCAAGCCATTGGCTCGAACAAACTCTGATCATTTTATCTCTCCACATCCCTCTCTTTGTCCTAGAAGCCTTACTGTCACGAACCGAATCGGGTCGCCATCCGAACCGACGCCCGACTCGGCCCGCGGCAAGGCCCGAAGGGCGTTCCCGATCCACACGGGCTGGCACAAGTGCCCGGGTATAAAATTTAACCTTGGGAACGATTTTACCCGAGTGAACCATAGTAAAACATTCAACCAAAAAGACCAAGTAAAAGTAGAAGTGACAGTCAACAACCATTTAACCAATACAGGTTTTTAGACAAAGTAGTCAAAACTCACACAAGACAAAAAAAATAAGGTGACTACAACCAACCTAGGGGCTGCAGCTCAATGTGAGAACACTGCCTCCAAGTCACCACCAAAATGTCACGTAGTCAGTCCAGCTAACAACCTGAACCCCTGCCTCCAAAAGCCGGGTCCTTACCTGTATCAGAAGTAAACAGATCTACTTACACCCAAAGGTGTAAGTAGGGTGTGAGCAATCGCCCAACAGGATATCACCAAGCAAGATTCCACGCACAAGTATAAAGAGAAAATCCATTTGCAATGCTGTATAAAGTAAAAGGTGCAAAAATAAATAAAATATTTTCACAAAATGCTTTTAAAGAAAGACGGTTCAAGTCACATACCAGAATGAAACTCAAATGGTATAAATATCACGGATCAGTGTGCGCACAAGTATCAGTAGCACCAGAGGATGGGAATGCCCTAAGGATACTAGTAACAGTGGGACCCTAGGACATTGTGTCTCAGTGAAACGTGGCTTAGATGGCCACGACCCTCCGAAAACGTGGCTTAGAAGGCCACGACCCTCAGAACACGTGGCTTAGAAGGCCACGACCCTCAGATATCATATGTTTAGTTAGTGTTGCAATCGTCAAACCTGCCAGTGAAACTGGGTCGAGTCATCTCCGGACTACCAGCTCACTAGTCCTATTCCACCCACCTAATACCCAGGCTTCCCTCCTTGTGCTCACCCAATTCAGAAAACACCTTCCATATCACCCGCACACTGATATTCTTTCTTTTGAAAATACCACACGCACACCATATCATTTCAAAACATAGTATGTATTGCAAGTACGCTAAATAAAACTAGTAGCACAGTTTGAAAATTAAAACAACATCCTTTTTCTTTTCTTCAATCAGGTAAACCAAAACAGTACTTTTAAAACTTGCTGATAACTATTTTAAAAGAGAGAGAAAGAAAGACATTCAAAGTTTTAACTAGGTCCAAGTAATAAACACATGACATTTTTTTTAATAACGGGAAAAAGTTCATACTATGTAAACAGGGGATAAAACATTTGATTAACTAGGAGTGCAAGCAAAGGATTATAAACCCATACTTGAGTGCGGAACCACCTACCTCAAACGGGTGCGTGAAACGACGCGGCACTGAATTCCCGACGAACAACGGTCACTGTAGGAAGCCGTTAAGGGGCCCTAAAACAGAATATCGTTAATAAACTTAGTAATAATATGATAGTCACAATAATAGTAGTGATAATACTAATAAAATAATATGATCAAAATATAGTAAAATAATAATAATAATATTGAGAATAATAGTAAGGATAACATATTACAAATAATAGCATAGTGATAATAATATAGTTATAATAATAATAACAATTACAAAAATAATTGTGATAACTAATATCATGATAATAATAATAATAATAGAATAATAATCATATAAGGACAATAGAAAAAATAATAGAAATACTAATAATAATTATAAATAATAGTAATAACAATAATAATAATATTAATAACAATAATAGCATAATAATAATAACAATAATAGTAGTATATTAATAATAGTATTATTAACATAATAATAATAATAATAATAATAATAATAATATGATAATAATAATAATAATATTAATAATAATAATATAATTATAACAATAATAATATTATAATAATACAACAATAACCATAATAATAATAATATAATTATAATATTATTATTATTATTATTTACATAATTATAGTAATAACATATTAAATGAAATGAAACAAAATAAATTAAAGTAATAAGGAGAAAAGGAAAAAAAAAAGAAAAGGACCTGCCGGCAGAGGAGAAGGAGAACGGCGGGATGGGTGCGCCGGCCGAGCGGAGGAGGAGGAAGAAAAAAGAATAAAAAGAAGAGAAGAAGGAGAAAAGAAAGAAGAAGAAGAGAAGGAAGAAGAAGAGAAGGAATAAGAAGAGAAGGAAGAAGAAGAGAAGGAAGACGGCCGGGAGGGTGGTTGCGCCGGCTGGGGGTGCAAGGGAGCAGCAGGTCGGCCCGAGGAGTGGCCGATGCAGGTCCGTGGGAGGTGCAGGAGCGGCGCAGTGCAGAGGAGAATGAGAACGGCTGAGCGGAGGGGTGGCGCGCCGGTGAGCAGGAGAGTGGCCGTGAGTAGCAGGGTCCGATGCGGCTTCGAAGATCCGGCGAGAGGAAGGTGCGGCTGCTGGTCCGACGCAGGAGGCAGCGGTTGCGGCTGCTGGTGTCGCCGAGCAGGGAGGTGAGCAGCTGGAAGAAGAAGAGTGGGGAGAGGGGAGCGCGGATGCAGGAGGTGTGGTGGGTGAGAAGAGAAGAAGAAGGAGAGGAGAAGAAGAAAAGAAAAAAAAGAGTGAGGAGGAGGAGGAAGGGGAGCGCGGATGAGCCGGGGAAGGGTGCGCCGCGGATGGAGGAGAGACGGCGTGGGGAGAAGAAGAGGAGAAGGAAAGAAAAAAAAGAAAAGAATAAAAATAAAGATGAGAGTGGGGGGTGGCGGCTAGGGTTCCCTAGGGAGAAAAAAAAGAAAGTTAAACAATTTCATATAATATAATAATATTAAATACCATAATACATTAGAAATAATAATATTTTTAGTAATAATAATTATCAAAATCTTAATAATAGTAACCGCATAACAATAATAATAATATATTAGCAATAATAATAATGATATCATAATAAATATAAAGATAATAATAACAATAATAAAAGCATAACATTAATAATAATAATAATAATAATAATAGTATCAATGATAATCATAATAATTCAAATAATAATAAAAGTTAACATCTGCTATTTGATTCGTCTGCGCGAGGGGCACCGTGCGTTGAAAAAGGCAAAGCTGCGTGGCCTTGCCCATCCCCTACCCGTGTGCCGAGCGGCGAAAGGCCCGCGCGCGCGCACCGCTACCCCAACGGGCAACCCAAACCAGGTTCGGCTCATGATACAACCGAAAAGTTTAAATAAACCGGAAATTAATTTATGAAATAAAAATTTAAAATTAAACGTATACCTCAAAAAAGTCCGGGCGTTACAATTCCCCCCACCATGAAAACTTTCCGCCCTCGGAAAGTCAGCTCAGAGCCTGATCAAAGAATAGAAATGGGTACTCCTGCTCAACCCATGACTTCCTCTCCCAAGTCTCGTGTTCATCGTTCCCGTGCTGCCAAAGAACACGCACCAGAGGAATGGACTTTCCACGCAGCACCTTTTCCCGAGAATCCACTATACGCACTGGTCGCTCGACCACAGACAAGTCGGACTCTATCTCCAGCTCCTCCCAATTCAACACATGCGACGGGTCAGGGTTGTACTTCTTTAGTTGGGAGACATGAAATACGTCTTGAATCGACATCAACTGCGAGGGAAAAGCTAACCTGTATGCCACCTTGCCAATCCGCTCAAGAATTTCGAAAGGTCTGACATACCTCGGTGTCAGCTTCCCCTGTTTCCCCAAACGACGGTGACCCAAGCGAGGGGCCACTTTCAGGAACACTCTGTCCCCCACTGAAAACTCGAGATCCCACCGCCTCTGATCTGCATAAGACTTGTGACGACTCTGAGCTGTCAAAAACCGCTGCCTAATCAGCTTGACCTTCTCAGACGTCTCCTGTACAAGACTCGGTCCCAAGAGCGAGGCTTCTCCTACCTCAGCCCAACACAAAGGAGACCGACAAGGCCGGCCATAGAGCGCCTCAAAGGGTGCCATTCTGATGGAAGACTGGTAACTGTTATTGTAAGAAAACTCGACCAGCCCCAAATGGCTATCCCATGAGCCTCCAAAATCTAACACACAGGCCCGGAGCATGTCTTCCAGAATCTGATTCGCCCGCTCCGTCTGGCCATCGGTCTGCGGATGGTATGTCGTGCTCATCTTAATCTGCGACCCCAAAGCCTTCTGGAGGCCTCCCCAAAATCGTGATGTAAAGCGGGGGTCCCTGTCAGAAACAACTGCCGACGGCACAGCATGAAGTCTGACCACCTCCTGAACGTACAAGCGGCCCAGTTCCTCTACCTTCGCTGTGTCTCTGATCGGAATGAAGTGAGCAGACTTGTTCAAACGGTCAATTACCACCCAGATAGCATTCCTCCCTCGAGGTGTACGAGGCATGCCAATGATGAAGTCCATGGCGACCTCGTCCCACTTCCAGGTAGGAATGGGTAATGGCTGGAGTAGGCCAGATGGTCTCTGATGTTCTGCTTTCACTTGCTGGAAAGTATAACATCGGGATACGAAGTCGGCTATGTCCCGTCTCATACCTGGCCACCAGAACTGCCGGCGAATATCGTAGTACATCTTGGTGGTACCAGGATGGACGACCCACTGAGACGGGTGGCTATCCTGCATCACCACCTTTCGCAGAGACAACGGCACTACAGCACGGCCCTTGAAGCATAGGACCCTCTGGGAAGACAAATACCAATCAGAAGGTGTCTCCCCACCATGGAGAAACTGCATAAATCGCTGACAAAACTCATCACCAGGCTGCTCCTGCTGGATCAACTCTAGAAGGGCAGGAGTCAACTGGATGCTATCCAAGAAAGTACCTCCACGGTGCTCTCTGCTCTCCAAATGCAACTGGGCAAAGAGCCCCATCAAAGCCCACTCATCGCTGGACTTCTTCAACGCCTGCACTGGTACTTTTCTGCTCAAAGCGTCAGCTACCACATTACCCTTGCCAGGGGTATAGACAATATCAAAATCAAAACCCTGCAGGTACTCGACCCAGCGGCGCTGCCTCAAATTGAGATCCCTCTGAGAGAAAATATAGGCCAGGCTCTTGTGGTTAGAATATACCACAAACTTCCCCCCAAAAAGATAGTGGCGCCATGTCTTCAAAGCATGCATCACTGCCGCCAACTCTAAGTCGTGAGTCGGATAGTTCTTCTCATGCGGCCAGAGTTGGCGAGAACCATAAGCCACAACATGGTCATCCTGCATGAGCACACATCCAAGGCCCGTACCTGACGCATCACAGTACACCACATAGCCCTTTCCTGACTCCGGTAAGGTCAACACAGGTGCGGTGGTCAACCGCCGCTTTAGCTCCTCAAAAGATGTCTGGCACTGTGGGCTCCACTCAAACTTCACCCCTTTCCGGGTGAGTGAGGTCATGGGGGAGGCAAGCCGCGAGAAGTCCCGGACAAAGCGCCTGTAATAACCAGCCAAGCCCAGGAAACTCCTGATCTCAAACACATATCTCGGCTGCTCCCAAGACATAACTGCCCTGATCTTCTCGGGATCCACTGAAACCCCTTGTTCTGAAACGACATGCCCCAAGAATTTCACTTCCCTGATCCAGAACGTACACTTTGAAAGTTTAGCATAAAGGCGGTGATCCCGCAGAGTGCCCAAAACAATACGCAGGTGATGCTCGTGCTCCTCCTCAGATCCAGAATAGACCAGGATGTCATCCACAAATACCACGACAAATGAGTCGAGATATTGGTGGAACACCCTATTCATGAGTGCCATGAAAACTGTAGGAGCATTCGTCAGTCCGAAAGGCATGACCAAGTACTCGAAGTGACCGTACCTACTTGGGAAAGCCGTCTTTGGGATATCTGCTTCTCTCACCCTGAGCTGGTGGTATCCCGAACGCAAATCAATCTTGGAGAACCACTTTTCCCCCTTCAGCTGGTCAAACAAATCATCAATCCGAGGCAAAGGGTATTTATTCTTGATGGTTACCTTGTTCAACTTCCGGTAATCAATGCACAACCGAAGGGTTCCATCGGCCTTCTTCGCGAATAAAACCGGTGCGGCCCAAGGAGAGACGCTCGGGCGAATGAATCCTTTGGATTCCAAATCGTCCAGTTGTATCTTTAATTCCCTCAATTCGGTGGGGGCCATGCGATATGAGGGAACAGATATAGGCTGTGTTCCCGGTGCCAACTCAATCGAGAACTCCACGTCTCGCTCTGGGGGTAAGCCAGAAAAATCATCTGGGAAAACCTCTGGGAACTCATCCACTACACGAGGTATCCCGCCCTGTGAAATACCACCATCATCCTCCAGCGCGAGTGACGACAACTGATAAGCAAGATTTCAAAGCTCAGGGAGTGGAGGTCCCGCACGTCCCGACCGAGGATCCCATTCTCCGTGAAATAGATGAGGAGTCCCATCTGGTGCTGTAAAGCTGACTCGGCGTCGATAGCAATCAATGTGCGCCTGGAAGCGCACCAGCCAGTCCATACCGAGGATTACATCAAATAGGTCAATGTCAAGGACCAAGAAATACCATTCCATCTCGACACCCGACACAGAAAGTGCGCACGATCGGCACTTGAGGCCTTGCTCCCTCTTTTTCCCCAACGGCGTTACCAACTCCATATAACACGATAAAAGCTCGGATGGTAGGTTCAGCAGATTCACAAAACGAGCAGATATAAAAGAAACTGAAGCACCAGTATCAAATAAAACTTCAGCTATAGAAGATGCAACCAGAATAGTACCTCGAACCGTCGAAGGCCCTGCATCAGATCCCGCTGGTGCCTGATCCACAGCATGCAGTTGCCTGGTCCCTGCCTGAGAGCGACCGCTCGCCTGAGGCTCTGCCCTGACATGGCTCTGCCCTGAAGACGATCTGGTCCTACCACCACGCCCACCAAACCGAGATCCTTTCGTCCTGGTCGGATCTGACTGAACAGATACCCCTCTAGAAGCCACTGATCCAGCCCCACTCTGATAAGGGCGTCCAGTCCTGCAGAAGCGCTGTAGATGTCCCACAACTCCACATCCATGGCATGGTCTGGGAGGGTATGGACAAACAGGTCGGATGTGCCCTGCCCTTCCGCACTGATGGCATACAACCAACCCTGCACCAGAAGCCCCAGATGAAAACTGCCTAGGAGGATGACCTGAGCTGCCATCACCCTTCTTCCATTCTCATCACACTTCCTTTTCTTCTCAGATGAACTGCCACTGCCAAGCCCTGACACTGATCCAGAAAACCCTGACTTTCCCTTCTGGTCAATCTCGGCCATACAAGCACGATCGACCACCTCAGCATAAGTCTTCAGCTTGAACAAGAAAACCTGGGAGTGAATTTCTGGTCGAAGGCCCTTCTCAAACTTCCGAGCCTTCAAGAATTCGCTCGAAACTATCTCAGGTGCGTATCGTACCAGTTCAGCAAAGCGATTTGCATACTCCATCACTGTCTGATTCCCCTGCGATAGCTCCATGAACTCCCGAGATCTAGCTTAGGCTACAAACTCTGGACAATACTTCTTGTTGAAGAGACCCTTGAAATCCTTCCAGCTCATGTGCTAATGCTTCCCAGCCTGGACCACTGATTCCCACCATTTGCGACTGGAACCCTCCAGTTGGAACGAGGCGCACTTCACCCTGACTTCCTCAGGCGTGTCAAGGAAATAGAACATGCGTTCTATCTTCTCAAGCCACTCCTCTGCCTCTTGAGGTTCTGAACCACCTCGGAAAGAAGGAGGTTTTCTCCTCAGAAACTCCTGAGCTCTGTCCTTTCTGGAGCCAAACTCTTCCCCTCTAGCTGGAACAGGGGCGGGGGTAGGATTCGCCCCTTGTCCTAAAGCCTGAACGGCTCGGACCATCGCCTCAACAAATCTCTGATCAAGCGGCGCGAGAGAACTCTCTCCGGCTTCCTCCCGTGGATGCATGGGAACTCTCCGGGGAGGCATCTTACTGAAAAAGAGCAGCAATCAGGAAAGAAACCCATCAATAAAAGGGAATAAATTTTCCAACAAGATAATTATTCATCAATGCAAAAATGAATCCATATAAAATCTTTACTTTCCTTACCTGGTGTCCACACACAGTCTGCAGCCTGCACGTCCCACCCAGAAAGAAAGTGAAACAAGCACCCTGACATCCCATGGTGACTCAGTATCTGTCACGAGGCGTGCTGTCCAGGCACCCTACTCGCAACATGAATTCTGAGCCCCAACAGACCCAACTCATGTATAACCCAACTCATCCCAAATAACATAAACCCCCAACAACCTTTTCCTTTGATACCATTTTGTCACGAACCGAATCGGGTAGCCATCCGAACCGACACCCGACTCGGCCCGCGGTAAGGCCCTAAGGGCGTTCCCGATCCCCACGGGCTGGCACAAGTGCCCGGGTATAAAATTTAACCTTGGGAACGGTTTTACCCGAGTGAACCATAGTAAAACATTCAACCAAAAAGACCAAGTAAAAGTAGAAGTGACAGTCAACAACCATTTAACCAATACAGGTTTTTAGACAAAGTAGTCAAAACTCACACAAGACAAAAAAAATAAGGTGACTACAACCAACCTAGGGGCTGCAGCTCAATGTGAGAACACTGCCTCCGAGTCACCACCAAAATGTCACGTAGTCAGTCCAGCTAACAACCTGAACCCCTGCCTCCAAAAGCCGGGTCCACACCTGTATCAGAAGTAAACAGATCTACTTACACCCAAAGGTGTAAGTAGGGTGTTAGCAATCGCCCAGCAGGATATCACCAAGCAAGATTCCACGCACAAGTATAAAGAGAAAATCCATTTGCAATGCTGTATAAAGTAAAAGGTGCAAAAATAAATAAAAGATTTTCACAAAATGCTTTTAAAGAAAGGCGGTTCAAGTCACATACCAGAATGAAACTCAAATGGTATAAATATCACGGATCAGTGTGCGCACAAGTATCAGTAGCACCAGAGGATGGGAATTCCCTAAGGATACTAGTAACAATGAGACCCTAGGACATCGTGTCTCTGTGAAACGTGGCTTAGATGGCCATGACCCTCAGAAAACATGGCTTAGAAGGCCATGACCCTCAGAACACGTGGCTTAGAAGGCCACGACCCTCAGATATCATATGTTTAGTTAGTGTTGCAATCGTCAAACCTGCCAGTGAAACCGGGTCGAGTCATCTCCGGACTACCAGCTCACTAGTCCTAGTCCACCCACCTAATACCCAGGCTTCCCTCCTTGTGCTCACCCAATTCAGAAAACACCTGCCATATCACCCGCACACTGATATTATTTATTTTGAAAATACCACACGCACACCATAGCATTTCAAAACATAGTATGTGTTGCAAGTACGCTAAATAAAACCAGTAGCACAGTTTGAAAAACAAAACAACATCCTTTTTCTTTTCTTCAATCAGGTAAACCAAAACAGTACTTTTAAAACTTGCTGATAACTATTTTAAAAGAGAGAGAAAGAAAGACATTCAAAGTTTTAACTAGGTCCAAGTAATAAACACATGACATTTTTTTTAATAAGGGGAAAAAGTTCATAATATGTAAACAGAGGATAAAACATTTGATTAACTAGGAGTGCAAGCAAAGGATTATAAACCCATACTTGAGTGCAGAACCACCTACTTCAAACGGGTGCGTGAAACGACGCAGCACCGAATTCCCGACGAACAACGGTCACTGTAGGAAGCCGTCAAGGGGCCCTAAAATAGAATATCGTTAATAAACTTAGTAATAATATGGTAGTCACAATAATAGTAGTGATAATACTAATAAAATAATATGATCAAAATATAGTAAAATAATAATAATAATATTGAGAATAATAATAAGGATAACATATTACAAATAATAGCATAGTGATAATAATATAGTTATAATAATAATAATAATAATAATAATAACAATTAAAAAAAGAATTGTGATAACTAATATCATGATAATAATAATAATAATAGAATAATAATAATATAAGGACAATAGAAAAAATAATAGAAATAATAATAATAATTATAAATAATAGTAATAACAATAATAATAATATTAATAACAATAATAGCATAATAATAATAACAACAACAGTAGTATATTAATAATAGTATTATTAACATAATAATAATAATAATAATAATAATATGATAATAATAATAATATTATTATAATAATACAATAATAACCATAATAATAATAATAATATAATAATAATAATATTATTATTATTATTTACATAATTATAGTAATAACATATTAAATGAAATGAAACAAAATAAATTAAAGTAATAAGGAGAAAAGGAAAAAAAGAAAAGGACCTGCCGGCAGAGGAGAAGGAGAACGGCGGGATGGGTGCGCCGGCCGAGCGGAGGAGGAGGAAGAAAAAAGAAGAAAAAGAAGAGAAGAAGGATAAAAGAAAGAAGAAGAAGAGAAGGAAGAAGAAGAGAAGGAAGAAGAAGAGAAGGAAGAAGAAGAGAAGGAAGAATAAGAGAAGGAAGACGGTCGGGAGGGTGGTTGCGTCGGCTGGGGGTGCAAGGGAGCAGCAGGTCGGCCCGAGGCGTGGCCGATGCAGGTCCGCGGGAGGTGCAGGAGCGGCGCAGTGCAGAGGAGAAGGAGAACGGCTGAGCGGAGGGGTGGCGCGCCGGTGAGCAGGAGAGTGGCCGTGAGTAGCAGGGTCCGATGCGGCTTCGAAGATCCGGTGAGAGGAGGGTGCGGCTGCTGGTCCGACGCAGGAGGCAGCGGTTGCGGCTGCTGGTGTCGCCGAGCAGGGAGGTGAGCGGCTGGAAGAAGAAGAGTGGGGAGAGGGGAGCGCGGATGCAGGAGGTGCGGCGGGTGAGAAGAGAAGAAGAAGGAGAGGAGAAGAAGAAAAGAAAAAAAAAGAGAGAGAAGGAGGAGGAAGGGGAGCGTGGATGAGCCGGGGAAGGGTGCGCCGCAGATGGGGGAGAGACGGCGTGGGGAGAAGAAGAGGAGAAGGAAAGAAAAGAAGAAAAGAATAAAAATAAAGATGAGAGTGGGGGTGGCGGCTAGGGTTCCCTAGGGAGAAAAAAAAGAAAGTTAAACAATTTAATATAATATAATAATATTAAATACCATAATACATTAGAAATAATAATATTATTAGTAATAATAATTATCAAAATCTTAATAATAGTAACCGCCTAACAACAATAATAATATATTAGCAATAATAATAATGATATCATAATAATTATAAAGATAATAATAACAATAATAAAAGCATAACATTAATAATAATAATAATAATAATAATAGTATCAATGATAATCATAATAATTCAAATAATAATAAAAGTTAACATCTGCCATTTGATTCGTCCGCGCGAGGGGCACCGTGCGTTGAAAAAGGCAAAGCTGTGTGGCCTTGCCCATCCCATACCCGTGCGCCGAGCGGCGAAAGGCCCGCGCGCGCGCACCGCTACCCCAACGGGCAACCCAAACCAGGTTCGGCTCATGATACAACCGAAAAGTTTAAATAAACCGGCAATTAATTTATGAAATAAAAATTTAAAATTAAACGTATAACTCAAAAAAGTCCGAGCGTGACACATACCTTATACATAAATCTCTTCAAGAAACTCTTTTTGGTTCAAACCAAGAGGAGTTATCCGATTTAAAGGTAATGTCTTCTCTAATTTTCTTTTGTTTTATTTTCCTTCTCCAACCCCCTAAAATATTTTTATTCATTTATTTTGTAACAAAACCAGTATCTTAAATATACTAGGATGTTTTTACAATAATTATTTGAGATACAATTACACACACCTACATCTAATGGTTAAAGAACATACCGTTTCTGTGGATGGTGAATTTCTGCCTCACGAAACGATGATTGTTCAATATTCTTCTAACACCTTCAAAGGTGTGCATTAAGATTTCAATATTTTTATATATGATATATAATATGTTTATTTTTTCCTTATGCTTCTGTATTTTTCATTTATGACAATCCTTTATGGTTTCCATTATGGGTAAATGCGGTATCTTCATTTTAGGAAGTGCGGACTACCGCCCCCTCAAAGTGATTTGATTCGTTAATGTCATATGTGGGAAGTATAAAGGATGGAGTTAATGATATTATAGATGATATTATATATGATATTATACTTTAATTATAATATACCTTTATATCATTATGATTTTACTCCATTAAGTAATAAATAGAAATGAAAGTAGCGTTCATGCGTACGTACAGCTTATCGTCTCCATGAACGGTGCATTTCATTTATTACCTCTAAATGTTATGTAATGTTATAAATGCATGTATATACTGGATATATATGATATATATGATATCTACATTATGAATAAAATTCTGGATATAATGAACCTTTGACCACATGATAAACATGTAATTATAAGAAGTCCATTTTTGGCTCAAGTACCAATGATCGACAAAACGACCTTTATTAACATAAATAATTAAATAGTGTTAATAAAATGGTAATAAGTGATATAAAAGGAATAATGAACTTAAAAAGGTTCTTAAGAAAGTATAAATTGACTCAAGTTTATTATTCTGGAGATTAAAGAAGGATCGAGTCAAGTCGGATGCAAGGTATGGGACTTCGTCTCAGTCTCCTATCATTGAGGCATATTTTGTTTTATACACAACTTTCTTTTATACAGTGTATAAACCCATTTGACTTTTACTTTTATTAAAAAGGAAAATTTTTATATGAATCATTCTACTAAATGTCAAAAGGAATGTTATTTTGTCATACGTATGCGGTGACAACAACTTCTCCACCGCTGTGACTATTATTTGAGTTTCGGCTTCCTCTACAATCCATAACATTTTTTTAAAATGAAAAATAAATACCATGTTTTACTTTTCTTTTATTTTGGTATTGAAAATGGTTTTAATAATGTTTTTATTATATCAATGTGTCATATTGATATCTTTTGATTGAGATGTGGAAATTTTATGCTTCTTTTATGCATGTTTTATATGATACAATTATGTTATGGTTCTTGGGAATTTTATTGAAGACGGGTGGTTCCCTGATAAACTAAGGGCAGGTGAGCCCGATATAGCTCTGCAATTCATTGGGTAACACGTAGGGGTTAAACGTGAAGGTTTCTCCGAAGATATTTAGGGAATATACTGTGTTGGGTATTCCAAATGTAACCATAAGGGTTACTCCCTACGTAAGAATGTTATGAATGCCTCAAGTTACCATTACATCTTATGATTTCTGTGATTTATTCATGATTTTATGAGGTATGTTAATGCGCTTATGTTTTATGAGTAATGTATGATTTCATACATGAACTAATGTTTTTGTTTCATGCTTTTATATCCCTTACTGAGATTTTTATGCTCATCCCAAGTTTTTGAAATGTTCTTCACCAGTCAAGGGAGAAGTACCAGATGTGATGATAGCGTCGAGTAAGTGTCACAAAGGAATCCATGTTTTGTTTTAAATATGTTTCCTTTTATGGGAAAAATAAATACTGTCTTTTAGGTAACAATGTTGTTTAAATGTGTAATGTAATGCATGATTTATGATCTAATTCTATAAAACTCTATACCTGAAAAGATCCTCAATGTGTAATCTTATAATAACTCATGATTAAGTAATTTTTGAGGGTGGGGCCTTATAGTTGATATCATAGGTCGGTTTAGATAACTTTAGGAGTTAGAATTCTATTAAATTATTATCCAAAAATATTTTTTTATGGTCAAATTGAAATGTCATAGCATTGGAATATTACCATGTTGCTTCATCTAAGACATGTTTTTTCAGAATGGTTTTCCATAGAGGAGACACGGAAGCAGTGCTAGGAAAGCATACAGAAGGAAATGACCTTTCGAATCAGCATCCTGAGATGGTCAGAATTGGAACTGAACAGTTTTTTGCAGTAATGGCACAATTGACTCAAGCAATAAATGCTATCGGTATCCATGCATGAGATGAGACAGATCAACCGCAGAGGAACATGTTAGTGGTTGAACATTTCATGAGACAACATCCCCCATCATTTAGAGGATCATCTGACCCTGTGCTAGGTGAAGGGTGGATTAAATTACTGGATAATATTTTCGATGTCATGGGGTGTTCAAACAATCAAAAATTTAGTCTTTTTGTTCACCTTTTGGAGGGTGAAGCAGATTAGTGGGTGTCGATGGATAAAAATATCAGGGACGCTGATGAGATTGATGCTCTTGACTGGGATGAATTCAAAGGTATCTTTCTTGAGAATTATTTTCCTAGGGATGTTCGACTTAGGACGGAAAAACAATTATTGGAATTGAGGCAAGAGGACAACTCAGTGGCTGCTTATGAATAAAGGTTCACTTGACTGGCAAGGTATGCTCCAAATTTTATCCGAGACCTTGATAGTAAAATCAATCATTTTTACTCAGGATTAAAGCCAAAATATCAAAGGGAATTGGCTTCTCGTGAGTTCAAAAGTTATGAAAAGCATTTTTGATGTACTGAGAAGGTGGAAATGGAGTTGTCTGATGATCAAGTGTTCTATAACAACCAACATAAAAAGAGACAGAGGTGGTAGGAGAAAGGGATGAATTATTCAAAAAGGTCTGATGTTAAGAAAACTAAGTTTCCAGTTTGTGATAAATGTGGTAAAAGACATGTTGGGGAATGTCTTATGAATTATGGAAAGAGAAAATGATGTGGTAAGATGGGACATAAGGCTCGTGATTGCCCTGAAAAAGATAAAGGTGATGGTAAGACCAAATTTGACTTATAGTTAGTGAAATGTTTTAAGTGCAATGAGATGGGTCACTATGCAAAAGATTGTCCAACAAAGAGCTCGAGTGATGGGAATCCATTAGACTACAAGAAAAATGGTGTGGTGAAATCCTTTGCAACTACTTCAGCAGATATTGGGATATCAAATGAACTGGTATCAGGTAATTTGTTTATTTTTTCAGATTATACTAGTGTGTTGTTTGATTCAGGGTCTACACATTCCTTCATCTCTAAAAACTTTTCTAGTAAAATGGGAATACCATCTCAAGAAATGACTCCTGAACTTGTGGTAAAAACACCTAGGGGAAATGATGAGGCAAAAATAATTTATAAGAATCTCCCTATCCTGACCTATGAAAAAAACCTAGTTGCAATCCTTGTTGTTTTACTTATAGTATAGGTTAATGTTACCCTGGGTATGTATTGGCTCTTTGTTTACCATGCTAAGATAGTTTGTAGAGCTAAAGAAGTTTCATTTCAGAAAGACATTCAGTTTGTATACATGAATGAACCCTTACTGTTGATAACATATCAAGAGGCTGAGAAACTTTTAACAGATAGAAATGAATGTTACCATGCACATATTGTTGGAAACAAAGGAACTGTTCATATTAATGATGTACCAGTGGTAAATAAGTATCCTGATGTTTTTCCTGATGAGTTGCCTAGAATAATACCAGATCAGGAAGTTGAATTTATTGTTGACTTAGTTCCTGATGCTAAGCCAATTTCAAAACCCCCTTATCGAATGGCTCAAATTTAACTTTTAGAGTTGAAGGAGGAATTGTATGATTTATTAGAGAAAGGTTTCATTAGACCTATCACATCACTATGGGGTGCTACTATTTTATTTTTCAAACATAAAGATGGTTCAATGAGACTTCTCAATGATTATAGAGCCTTGAATAATATCACTGTTAAGAAAAAATATCCTTTTCCTCATATCGATGATGTGTTTGATCAGCTCAAGAGAGCTCATTATTTTTCAAAGATTGTCCTGAGATCGGGGTACCATCAGTTGAAGGTAAAGGAAGAAGATATTATAAACACCGTGTTTTGTAAAAGATATGGCCATTATGAATTTGTATTAATGCCTTTTGGGCTAACCAATGCACATGTTGTATTCATGGACCTTATGAATATAATTTTCCATGAGTTCTTGGATAAGTTTGTGGTTGTGTTCATTGATGATATTTTGGTGTTTTCTAAAATTAAAGAGGAGCATGAAAGACATTTAAGGGTTATTTTTCAAACCATAAAAGAAAATAAATTGTATGGGAAATTCAGAAAGTATGAGTTTTAGTTGCAACAAAATTCTTTCCTTGGTCACGTTGTTTCTAAAGATGGGATAACTGTTGATCCTGCAAAAACAAAGGTAATTGATGAATGGCCACAAACCACAAATGTAACTGAGATTAGTAGCAACCTTGGTATGGTAGGATATTACCGAAGGTTTGTTATAAATTATTCCATGTTATATAGTCCAATGATTATGCTAACTCCGAAGGGTGTTATGTTTATCTGGACAAAATAATGTGATGATTGTTTTCAAGAATTGAAAAGAAGATGGGTGAATGCTCCAGTTTTGGAACTACCTTCCAGGAATGGTGAGTTTTTTATCTATAGTAATGCTTCATTGAAAGGAATTGGTTGCGTCCTAATGCCGAATGATCAGGTAATTTCTTATGCTTCACGTTTGTTGGAAACTCATGAGGTAAATTACCCTACATATGATTTGGAATTAGCTACTGTTGTTCTCACTTTAAAAATTTGGAGGCATCATTTGTATGGTGTAAAGTGTGAAATATATACTAATCAAAATAGTTTAAAGTATATATTCACTCAGAAAGAATTGAACATGAGACAGAGGAGATGACTGTAATTAATCAAGGATTATGATTGTACAATTCATTACAATCCGGGAAAATCAAATAAAGTGGCTGATGCTTTGAGTCAAAAATGTAATGTTTCATTAACCATGTTACGTTTGGAACATGATCCTTTGGTTAAGGATTTGATGAACATTGTCATAGAAGTTGTTGGTGTAGGATACTCTTCTGTTTTGTTTTAGGTATTAGTGAAATCATCTCTATCAGATAGAATTAAGCAAGCATAGAAGCAAGATAGTGAGTTGCAGAAAAAGGTAGAGTTGGTTCAGAAGGGAAAGTTTCCTGAATTCAACATTGATAATGATTTTTTTTTTGATATTAGGGAAGATATTGTGTGTTCCTTGTGATTCACAGTTAAAGAGAGAGTTGTTATGTAAAGCGCATAGTTCTCCGTTTTCAGTTCATCCTGGCAGTACTAAGATGTATAGAGATCTTCGAGATTACTACTGGTGGGATGGAATGAAAATAGATATTGCTGATTTTACTGTGAAGTGTTTTACTTTTCAACAGTTTAAAGTAGAGTGGCAGTTACCGAAGGTGATGCTTCAACATTTACTAGTGCCAGAGTGGAAATGGGAGAATATATCCATGGACTTCGTTGTGGTATTGCCAAAGACACCTCGAGGTAATAATTCAATCTGGGTTATTGTTGATCGCTTGACTAAATCTTCTCATTTCCTTGCTATACGAGATACTTTTTCCCTAGATCAACTTTATTTTTTGTATCTTAAAGAGATAGTCAGGTTACATGGAGTTCCCCCCTATATTGTATCTGATCGTGATCCCAGGTTTACTTCTAACTTTTGGAAAGGCCTTCAGAAGTAATTGGGTACTGAATTCAATTTTAGTACACCTTTTCATCCTCAATCAGATGGGCAGTCAGAACGAACAATTCAGACTTTAGAGGATATTCTACGTTCTTGTTCGATGGATTATCAGGGAAGTTGTGACCAACATCTTTCTTTGGTTGAGTTTTCTTATAATAACAGTTCTCAATCCAGTATACAGATGGAACCATCTGAGGCATTATATGGAAAGCGGTGTCGAACTCTAGCTTTTTGGGATGAAGGAGGTGAAAGGAAGTTGATGGGATGGGAATTGGTAGAAGAGTTGACAAAAAAAGTTCAGCTAATACAAGGACACATGAGAATAGCTCAGAGCAGGCAAAAGAGTTATGTAGACAACAGGAGGAAGGATCTCTCTTTTGAGGTAAGTGATCATGTCTTCCTCAAAGTTTCACCATGGAAAAGTGTCATGAGATTTGGTATGAAAGGAAAGGTGAGTCCGATGTTCATTAGACCATACGAGATTCTGGAGAGAGTTGGATCAGTTGCATACCGGGTGGCATTACCCCTGAGTTTAACTCAGGTACACAATGTTTTTCATGTTTCAATATTAAGGAAGTACATGCCAGATCCATCTCATGTTTTGAGTCCAGAGGTAGTTCAGCTGGAAGAGAATCAATCTTATGAGGAACAACTGGTCCAGATTCTTGATCATAGGGAGAAAGTGTTATGGAATACGGTGATTCATCAGGTAAATGTTTTGTGGAAAACCCAAATGAGTGAAGAGGAAACATGGGAATCTGAAAATGCAATGAGGGATAAATACCCCCACTTATTCGATAAGTAAATAAATTGCGGGGATACAATTTTCAAAAGGGGGGAAGGATGTAACATCCCAAGTAAGTAATGAATAATTTATCTTCTTATCTATGTCTATTTCTTAATTATATAGTGTTTTAGAGGTTTAAAATGAGAATAAATCAAATCTTAAGCATTGTATACTCTAATTTTTTTTAAAGATTGTGTAACCGCCTTTTGATGGAAACCCATTTTTAAATCTATCTTTTGAAAATTTTAAAGCCTTATTTTTCAAAATAAAATTATTCTTTAGGATTAGTACATTGGAATTTACGTAGGATAATTTTTTTCTTTTTTTCTGACAATGTTCATTTTTTAATGAATAGTGAAAAATACTGCATTTTACTTTAAAACTACTTTTTAATATAATTTAAATATATTGTTAGATTTTCATTTTAATTAGTTTAAAAGTTTATTTAGAATATATTTTTACCATTTAATCCAATGGTGTTCATTAGAATTAATTTTACTTTGGAATTGGGCATAAACAAGTGCCAAACTTTTCATAGATATTGTTTCAAAAAAACCCGCTATTTGTTTTGACAATGGGAATTATTTTTAAATTAATTATTTCAATTTCTGTGTTTGTAATTTGGTAAAATGGATTAAATATTTGGAATCATAAGGTCCAAATTATGTAATTGAGACTCTGTTGATTTTGGACATTATGAATAGTAACAACGGTAATTGTCGTTAATTATCGTGATTAATTAGTAATCGAGTAGTTAAGGGTAATAAAATAATATCATAATAATAACAAATGACCCCAAAATGTGTCCTAATGCTACTTTTTGTTTCATTTCCAACCATGGGATGACATGTGCCAAACTTAGTGACCCCATGGAATCACTTTTGTGTGATAGTGACACTTTATCTTTTTATTTTTAAAGAAAGTAAAATATCACCAAAGTATGTATCACCCAAGTAAAAAAATTAATTTTTTCTAAATAAATCCTCTATTTGAATATATAGAGTCATTGGAAAGCTAAAAATATTTCCTACATCATATTATTTTCTTATAATTTTTAGACATTAAATAAACTAAATTATTTATGAGACGATGGTGATGCAGCAATTATCTCATTAATTAACGAAATAAATAAAATGAAACGATAATGTATAATTTATGACATAAACTTTTCAAAAACCTATTGGGTGAGTATATTTCGAACCCTTATCACCTTATACTCAATATATATGAATTTGGGTCCTTTAAAATCTGAAAATAAATATATAATAATGTAACATTTCTTGACTTTCCAATAGTGCCCCTCCTCCCTCTTAAAAAAGGCCCCCACCTCTACCTCCTTACCCACACTTCTCAAGCCATTGGCTCGGAAAACCTCTGCTCATTTGTATCTCTCCACATCCATATATTCATCCTAGAAGCCTTACCTTAGGCAGAAATCTCTTCAAGAAACCCTTTTGGTTCAAACCAAGAGGAGTTACCCGATTTGAAGGTAAAGTCTTCTCTAATGGTCTTTTGTTTTATTTTGCTTCTACAACCCCCTATACTCTTTTTATTCATTTATTTTGTAACAAAACAAGTATATTTAAAATAATAGGATGTTTTTATAAGAATTATTCGAGCTACACTTACACACAACTACATCTAATGGTTAAACAGTATACTATTTCCGTGGATGGCGAATTTCTGCCTCACAAAATGATGATTGTTCAATATTCTTCTAACACCTTTAATGGTTTCCATTAAGATGTCACTATATTTATAGATGATATATAATATGTTTATATTTTCCTTATGCTTCTGTATTTTTCATTTATGGCATACCATTATGGTTTCCATTATGGTTAAACGTGATATCTTCATTTTAGGAAGTGCGGACTACCTCCCCCTCAAAGTAATTTGATTCGTTAATGCAATATGTGGGACGTATAAAGGATGGAGTTAATGATATTATATATAATATTATACTGGAATTATAATATACCTTTATTCAATTATTATTTCACTCCATTATGTAAGAAATAGAAATGAATGTAGCGTACATGCATACGTACAGCTTACCGTCTCCATGAACGGTGAATTTCATTTCTTACCTCTAAATGTTATGTAATATTATAAATGAATGTATATACTGGATATATATTATATATATGATATCTACATCATGAATATAATTTTTGATATAATGAAACATTGACCACATGAACAACATGTAATTATAAGAAGTCCATTTTTGGCTCAAGTACCAAAGATCGACAGAACGACCGTTATTAACTTAAATAAATACATAGTGTTCATAACATGGTAATAAGTGATATAAAACCAATAATGAACTTGAAAAGTTTCTTAAGCAGGTAGAAATTGACACAATTTTATTATTCAGGATATTAAAGAACGATCGAGTCAAGTCGGATACGCGGTATGGGACTTCGTCTCAATCTTCTTTAATATAGGCATGTTTTGTTTTGTACACAACATTCTTTTATACGGTGTATAAACCCCTTTGAATTTTACTTTTACTGAAAGGGAACATTTTTATATGAAGTGTTTTACTAAATTATAAAAGGAATGTTTTTTTGTCTTACGTATGCAGCAACAATGACTTTTCTGCCACCGTGACCATTATTTGAGTTCCGGCTTCCTCTACAAGCCATAACTTTTTTTAAAAAATGAAAAATAAATACCATGTTTTACTTTTATTTTATTTTTGTATTGAAATTTTTTTTCATAATGTTTTAATTATATCAATGTGTTGTATTGATATCTTGTGATTGAAATGTGGAAATGTTATATTTCCATTATGAAAGTTTTATGTGATACGATTATGTTATGGTTCTTGATCATTGTTATGAAGATGAGTGGTTCCATGATAAACTAAGGGCGGGTGAGCCCGATATAGCTCTCCAATGCATTGGGAAACATGAAAGGGTTAAACGCTGAGGTTTCTCCGAAGATATTTAGGGAATATACTGTGATGGGTATTCCAAATGTAACCATGAGGGTTACTCCCAACGTAAGAATGTTATGAATGCCTCAAGTTACCTTTACGTCTTATGATTTCTATGATTTATTAATGATTTGCTGAGGTATGTTAAAGTGCTTATGTTTTATGAGTAAATTATGATTTCATACATGGACTACTATTTTTGTTTCATGCTTTTATATCCTTTACTGGGCTTTTTATACTCATCCCAAGTGTTTGAAATGTTTTTCACAGGTCAAGGGAAAAGTACATGATGTGATGATAGTGTCGAGGAAGTGTCACAAAAGAATCCATGTTATGTTTTAAATATGTTTCCTTTGATGGAAAAAATGAATACTCCCTTTTATGTAACCACCTTGTTTAAATGTGGAATGTAATGCATGATTTATGATCTAATTCTCTAAAACACTAAACCTTAAAAGGTCATAAATGTGTAATCGTGTAATAACTCAAGATTAAGTAATGTTTAAGGCTGTGGCCTTATATGTTATGAGAAATTTTTGTGGTGAGACAGATTCTCTTAGAACATAGAATAATTGTGACTATAACTATTTGCTTAATTCATGGTATATATTATTTATATTATATATATAATTATGTACATTTCTATCATAGTATGGTGGTTCTCTCTAGTTTGGATGGAGATCATGTGGTTTATGTTAGAGAAAAATATTTCAATTTTGAGTAGGGACAGGTTGACCCACAAAATAATACGTCTCATTTTGTGAGATTGATGCTCTATGAAACTACTATAGAGAGAGATATTTTTCTTCATGTTGTGTGGGATTACAAATTTTTTCATAAAAGGGGTAGTGATCCTACCTTCGATGTAGGGGATTGACTTTATGTCTAAGATTTATCTATGTGTTTTTGATATTGGTATAAAAATATAACATATAGAGTCAGTGTAGCTATGGGAATTTATTATTTATATTGATGGGTAATTATAGTGATGATTTATTTGGAATAGTATGTTTCCAAGGTCAACCATAGTGTTGTTTCCAAAGAATGAAATTATGAGCTTGATATTGTGTATATATTATTGATGGTTGAATCAGATGATATTGAAAAATCTATACTATATTCAAAAGATATATGATTTTTTGACCAATTAAAAGGGCATAATAAGTGTTCTAAGATTTAGTTATGGTCACGATATCATCATACAAGGGTAACTGATATATAGATCACTATGATAGCCACTACTATGGATTCATCAATAGTCATCACTAAATATGGCTATTATCAATGCTTAAACAAAATCGAAAGATAAGCATCCTAAAAATACTACTAGCGTTATCAGTGCTAAATAATGAACTAATAAGGTCCAAATTTATTGGTGATAAAATAAATCACTTCTGAATTTCCCCTTTATAAATGATTTCTTTACACTGATAAATGTTTCCTATATTATCATTTTTTGCGATGATAAAATTTATCAAATATAATTATAAAAAAATTGTTCCACATACCCCTTTTATCATTTCTAATGCCTCACCATTATTAGTGTTATATTAACCTTCCTCCCACCAAAGAACCTTCATGATCCCACCCCCTTTTATCATCTCTTTCCACCCCTTTATCAATTCTTTTTATACCCTATTTAGCCTTTCTTGCACTGGGGTTTGCTCTACTGACCCCTGCCTTCCAACAAAACACCATTACCACTAATTGACCATGATTTGTTAAATATATTATAATATCTATATATATATACATATCTAGTTTTATTTATATATTTATTAATGTAATTATAAAAAAATATAAAAATATTTGGAAATATTTTTTAAAATATGTCAATATATTATATATTTGGATATAAATTTTATACATATTTACAAAAATATTTATAGTTCTATATATTTACACATATAATTATATATATTTAAATTTAATTTTATATTAATATATATATATATTGTAATGAATATATAAATTTTTAATGTAAATAATTTTATATACTATATTTAATGAAAATGATATATTTATAAAAATACATTTATATATGATTTATTTACACAATATTGACACACACATACACTAAAATATTTTCACACGCACCTAAAAATTTATATTTCATACATACATGTATAAATATTTAAATATATGTACTTATTTAAAAATAGTAGAACACACACATAAATATATATTTTTATTAACACAAGAATATTTATATACAAACATTACTTGTATAGGTATATATATAT
This sequence comes from Viscum album, assembly GCA_963277665.1. NCBI lineage: Eukaryota > Viridiplantae > Streptophyta > Magnoliopsida > Santalales > Viscaceae > Viscum > Viscum album. Next base: position 1,627,358,048 of record OY728146.1, on the reverse strand, counting down.
ATAGATATTTTAATAAATTTTTTTATTGTAAATAAAGTTGATAATTTTTTATTTTAAATAAAATGAATCATATATATTTATTTCAATTTACTTTATAAATTAAAAAATAATTATTTATTAATTATTTTAAAATATGTATTTATAAAAATTATTTATTATGTATAAATATATGAAAATATAAATATATTTTATTATAAATATTACTAAAACATAAAAATATAAAAATTTAACCACTATAGTATTCAAATAAGAGTAATACCATAGAATTGATTTAGTCTCCATTGAAAAAATAAAATAATACCCCCTCAAAATAGAATGAAAATCCATCAAATTTCTAAAATTTATGGTAACAAAAAAAACCCAGTTTTGGAGGCTCTCAAGCATTTGGACATTGGAAAAAAATTCAAACGTTCCCCTAAATCATCATGTGGTATATATTTTTTTATTATTAGATTTGATATGTGGTAGAGACAAAATGGACACATTGATCAAAAGTTATGGTTTTTTAAGTTCAAGTCATCTTTTCATCTAATCTTAGATCATTTATTAGTTGATTGAATTTTTATTTTTTCCAATTGTTATTAAATAAATGTTACTCAATAATAATTACTCTTAATTTTTAATTATTTTATAATCCATTTTTCACTAAATGTATTATATATTATGTGTAAATTCATATTTAGTCTTATATAAATCACATTTAATCAAATATATTATAGTATATTAAAATTTCTCATAATGGTACACTTTATCTAATATTTTAGATAACACTCATAAAGGGGGCCCTTTATCACTTCATGTTTAGCACTGATAAATGGAAGTGAAGAATAAAGAATGATCTATATTAGTGATATTTTTAGTGTCAATATAATTTATTTGAGTTCATAGTGATGTTTTTTGTAGTTAAAAATGTAATAGTTGTTTTTATTAAGATTGAAAATAGGGAATTACAACTCTATTATAAATCTCCAAACATAGTCTTTATTTATGATATAAGAATTTATTCTAAGATTGAGTAAAATCATATAAAAAATACCATGATTGTGTTTGCTTTTGTTCGGAGTAATAGGTTATATGGGAAGATGTATAACTGTTTATTTTAGACAAATGAGATGTATTTTTTGGCCATGTTATTTTGGATTATAGTATAGATGTAGAATTAGAGAAGTATTAGTTTGTTTTTTCTTGGAATTAAGAAAAATAATGATTCTAAAACAAGTATTTTCTGAGGAATGATTTGGTATTATAATAATTTTTTCAAAGGATTTCCTCAAATTTAGACAGAATTACCATATTCAACTATAAAATGGAAGGAATTAGTTTGGACGGAGGAGTTTCAATATATTTTTCAAATTTTTAATGATAAATTAAGACGTTAGATATTTTTTCAATTAATTGAGTGTGTTGCTTATAAGGTAAATTTGAAATATCTTACCAGGCATTTGGATGTGTCCTGATGTAATAGATAGTTGATAGTGTGTATGGTTCTAGATAGTTACATCCCCATGAACATAAAAATATTACTCTTGTTTTGTATTCATCATTGGTTTTGTTTTCATTTATTTTTTAGTGTAATTATTTTCATGAAGAAGTATTTATTTTTTACACAAATAATAATATCTTGATATATATATATAATCTCAATAGAATTTTATTTTGTAGAAATTATGATGGGTGAAATATATCTAATAGTATGTCTTCAAAATCACATATACCCCTGAAACTAGTAATGTAGTGTGTAATTGTATGATTTATGAGTATTGTGGTGATATTTCTCACAAAATGAGTAACAAATAGAGAGTGATGGAGTAATTGGAATTAACATTACCATGACTGTTAATAGATTCACAATACAACATGTATTTGTGAGATAATAATCAAATCATCATTTTTGCAATGGGTGGTGGAGTCACAGTATGGAGATTATGATGTGGTGTTACGAATATATCATATATTTAAAGGTAATAATTTTTTTGAACTATGGATGAGGAAAATTGGATTTTTTCATGGTAAGTTAATTTTCCCATTTATAATTTGGGAAGAATTTTTTCTCGAGTTATGTAACTCATCTCTGGAGGTACCTGTCAGCATTAATAGGATGTATTATGATATTAAGAGTCATATTCTGTAATGGGATAAATATATTTTTATATATTTTTTATTCTAAAAATCATAGTTGATAGTATTTTAAAGTAAAATAACATATTTTTGTGGGTTTGTTACATCCCATGGAGATTCTCCAGTTGGATGAATTTTTATGGATTTAAATAAGGGTTTCCCTCATGCACTAAAGGGGTTTAATTTTATTTGGTTTATCATGAATCAATTGATATTGTTGACAATGTTATTATTTATTAATTAATCAAACTAAACATTGGTAAAAATTTATGTGATGGAGGTTGTAAAGATTCATGAAATTCTAAGTATAATAGTGACCTACCATGATTCTCATTTTATTTCATAGATATGGAGGATATTTTTTTCATGCCTTTAGTACCCAATTTTTTCTTAACACCGCATTCCACCAAATAAATATTGTTCGAATAGAGAAGATGATCATGACATTGGAGTACATATTTATATAATGAAACATTGATTTAGAAGGATAATGGGTAGTTCATTTATCAATAATTTATTTTTCTTATTATAAAAAATTTCATTCCACTATTGGGATTGAACCATATAAGGATTTGTATTGATACCATTTCATTAACATCTTTTTTGGGATGTTGTCGGTGACAAAAATGATTTTAGGTAATAGAAATAATAGGATATGATGGAATATGTGATAGTTATTCATGATTTCTTGATTACTACTCAAAATATTTAGAAATATCATACACATTTCTCTAGTCTGCAATTTCTTGAGAATTAAAATGTAAAAATAACAGGTGAGTAATCAAGACATATCATAGGGACATGTTTTGGGATACTATATTTTTCCTTTTTTTTTGAATGTAAGGCGTTGAAAGAATTGGTAAAATATATAAGCAGTAGAATGGGATAGTAGTGTGGAAATCAACTATCCTAGAATTCAAAATAATGATGTTTACCTATGCTAATGTTCTTACAAGTAGGGGAAAGGTAGTAGACTAGAATTTCTCAATTTCACTTAATTAGAAAGAAAATACTTTCAGAAAACACTATTATATTCCCTAGAGTACTCCTTTTATACACCGCAACAACATCCTAATGAAGACACATGTCCCTATAAGGTTTTTCCCACAATTTATATGATGATGTTCAAATAAATGGTACTAGTTCTTATTGATACTATGTAAGGTGTTTGTGTTTCTTATATAGGTTTTTAGGCCATATAAGAGTGTTTTTTGAAGACACAGTATGCTCGATCCAATTAATGTGTCCAAATAGCAATGCATAACCCTATATTCTTCCTTTACTTCTGCATTATTCCCTATGGTTCATCCAACAATTGATCAGTTATGTGAGATTTATGCTCTAGAAAATAACATAAACAAAAAAACACTAAGAAAATGTAATGTAAAATCAAACACAATTACTACTCAAAACCACCATGTAACAATAATATTAGCTCAGTATACACAAAAAATCATATACAAATAATAATTGGGATAAAGAAATCATAGATGTTTTCATGATAAAATTTGTAGTCTTCCTCTATATTAAATATATTCTCTCCTAGTATTGGATTTCCATTTAAAAATAACTTATTGATATAGAAAAACTCCAACTCCAGCTTATATTCTCTCTTATCCAAATTCCATGAGATGCACCCACATATAAATTACCTATTATTATTTATATCATTTATAGAGTGTTCCCTTCCTTATTTTTCTATTGATATCAATACATTACATAATATATCTTCCTAATTTATCCCATAATGTCTTAACTAAATTCATACACCCCAACACTCCTCAATTGACACTCGTGAAAAATGGAAGTATTGTTAAACCCTTATAGATTTTGTTATATATATAATAAATGGTCATGTTATGAGATCCATGGATGTTTTGATCACTTCCCTATCTTTTCCATTTACTTTATAACACTCATGATGTATTATAGACTATGCATTTGCAATGTGTGTCTGGGTAGATTCTATGGTTTATATGTTATATTTTTAGATTGTTTTAGTGAGTTTCATAGTTTATAATAATATAATAATATCATAATTTTTAATAAGACAATTTTTAATGTATCCACCTAGTCATGTACACTAATATAATTTTATCAAATGAAGAAATGTTCAATTCATCAATGTTGTGAGCAGTGAGATAAGGGTTTTAATATTTTTTCTGGAATCACTGCACATCTCCCACGAACTTATTGAGCACTGATGAGATAAATTAATAAAACAATTTCTCATGATGTTTTTTTAGATAAACTCCATTTATTTTGGCATGAACACACATTGAAAAATATTGGTATCATAGGATAAGTTGGAATAATGGGATGAAAAATCATCTTGTCCCTGTCTATTAAATTCTCTTTTGTAACATAACATCTCAAAAATAAATATATTTATGACACCAGTGGTTTTGAATATTTTTATATCCATTAATAGTGATAATATTAGAGATATGCCTCTAATAAAAATAAATGATCAACAAATGATAAACTACATTATTCAATATGTGTGATAGAGAACATTTGAAATGGATGAATTAAATAATTCTAGACAATATGAGATTTGGTGAGTTAAGATCATAATAAGGAAAACAAAAGTGAAAGAAAAATAGATTAAATAGAAAGAATGAAAATGAACATGGGTATTTAATGTTATTAAGATAAATTGGGAACCTACATTATTGGTAAGAACATAATTATACAAATGATAATATTAATCTCATACCATGATTATGAAATACAATATAAAAAACCATTAAATAAAAAATTTGAATAAATTAAATAAATAAAAAATTATAATCCAAGGTAAATAAATAATAAATGTTTTATATATATTGGGTTTCCCTTCCAATGTATAATAAGGACTCATCGAAAATTTATTAAAGGTTATCTATATATATGGGATCTGAAATCACACACCATAGGTTCAACTAGTATAAATATCCACAAGAAAAACATATAGAATTGGTCATCCTCACCTCTACTTATTTTGGGCACTTATAGGGTTGGATAATAGTTTATATATTGATGATCCTATAAATAATGTAACAACAAGGTAATAAGTTTTATCTCTTCCAAAAGAAATAAAAAGGTGTTATATATTCAAACATAATGAATAATCCAAAGAGATACCCTATAATGGTGATAAATTATACTAAAAATAATAGATGTTTAAATGATAGAGTTGAACAAAGGATGTTGATATGTAATGTCCAAACTAAATGATATGGGTGGGAGGTATAGGTGAACGAATAAAATGCAATGTATTTCACCCTTAATCACTGGTGAGGAGAAAACATCATAGTAGATTAATTTTAGGTCTTGGTTAATAAATGAAAAGGACAAGGAACCAAGGTCCAAAATCATACCCCACACATGGATGGGGTGGTTGTGAGGGAGGGGTTTTGGGCCATCGGTCACTGGGTCAGGTCCCGGGCTATTTTCTTTGAAGGATTTTATTTTTTCATGTGTGATCCATCATTGATGATTGTAAACAACATTTTAAATAGGTTCCCAAAACATATATCCCAGACACATGGACCAAATGGAAAAACCCAATAGAGATTAATCCAATATCATGAAAATTGGAAAAAAATAGGTTATATATTTTCGCATTAATCTATGAATGAAAATGTGGAAATAAAAACACATAAATTTCATATGGGAAACAATCTATAAATCTGCAATATTTTTTAGAATTTTGGTGATGTTTTTGCAACTGTTTTAATTAGATAGAATCCAAATTCACTATGTGTAAACAATTTTTGAGTTTAGATACAGTTATAGATTTAGACAGACCATTGATTAGATTTTCATCAATGTCAATCTTATTAGCACAAAAAGTTTTTAATTAAATGAATTCTCAACTAGAATGTAACCAGATGTCTACATAAGTAGAAACACCATGGTATAATAAATTTTGAGATATTATTAATGAATATTGTATTTTATAATATAATATAATTATAGAATTTTAAATACAAGGTTCCAATATAAAACCATTGAATAAAATGACATCTTTAAGACCCTTATTCAAGGCTTAAATATATTCATTTTTGGTGGTGGAGAGGGATACAACTTATTTAATGTGAATTTTTTCAGAAACATTTTATCATTATGAATCAAATATATTTCTTGTGATGGATGATTGGATATCTATATTACATAAAAAGTTAGAAGCTAAAAAACTAAAAAACGGTTTAGTAATATAATCATTTTTACTAAAACGTAAAGGCAATGTCAGAGATTGTGAAATATATCTATGAAACCATTTTTAATATTGATAATTCAGCTTCTTACGATATCTCATGAATCTACTAAAAGTGAAGAAATCATATGAAAAATGAGGCCTATTAAAAATCATGGAATACATGGTGATGAAAACAGTAGCAGAATATGGTATCATTGACATAAATTTTACATTGGATTCTGTAGTAGAGGATGGAGATAATGAAATCCTAATTTTATTTTTTATTAGGCCATTATCATGTTTCAAACATTCAGTACATGAATCTCTTAATAATTTTCACAAAATAATAAAATTATGATACATAGAAACAAAATATTATATATATTCCAAAATATTTCCATCACCAAGATTTCCCTAGAAATTCCTAGGTACAATTTATTTAATTGAGACATAATAAATATTATAAGTTTCATATAATTGAAAATTATAATCATTTAATTTAAATATAGAATCCAATAAATCATAAAAATTATGATAGTTTTATAATATACACATGAATCATGTTTAATTATATTAAAATAGTTTCTATGCCTGACTACATCAAACATTAAATACCACTTCCTAGATTCTTAATTTAACAATACATGTAATTATTTAAAATATATTCATGATTGGCCTTGAATTTATTTTAATAACCATCAAGTGATTTCACAGAAATTGTAACATTTATGTCACCATACATGAAGTTTTTTTTCACATAATTATACTTAGTGATCCAATTATAATAAGTTGAAAAATAAAGTAATATATATATATATATTAATATTTAACCACAAAAGGATAAATCTTAAAATAGTCAATTCCCTTATATTGGAGGAATAAATTAGATATAATCCTATACTTCAACATGATTTTATTCTCATTGATGTTATCTTATATTCTTTTAATGATCCAATTATAGCAAATAGCTTTGGAATTCATAGTTTTAGTAACAACGGATTAGGTATTATTTAAATTTAAATATTTCATTTCATCATCCTTTGAAGAAACTCAATACTTGGATTCTCTGTAATTTATATCATTCTAATAGGTCTTTGTATCCTTGGATTGATGATACAGGGAAACATACATGGTAAAATAATCAATTTAATATTGTTTAAAATGATTCAAATGCCTGATTTCCATCCTATGTCTATCCCATGTAAACTGGTAATTATTGGGAGCCTCTGAGGGCTCACTACCCAATACAATTTGTGGGATGGATACTTATTGGTCATTATGTTGAGGTTTTAGTGGATAAGGATCTATAGGATCCATAAACTAGGTTCTAGTATCACCTTAATAATTATTATATTGAGGCTTTTGATAATTGTAAATATGGATATATATATTTTTTAGTGAAACAGACTCATGGAACACAACATTGTGTCTTATGATGTATTTTTTCTAATCAGGGTTATCAACCCACAACTTATATCCTTTAACCCTTTTGGGATATTATATGATGATTAATTTAAGACCTCTTAATTATTGTTTGTTATTATTTATATGTGTGTAATAAATACAAATAAAACCTATAAAATAATCATAGGAATGGTTTTGATTAAAACATAACTCTTCAAGTGTTATCATGTAGTTTGTGATTAAAGGACATTTACTAATAAGGTACATTGCAGTAGTTACATCATTGGACATTAAGGATTTGGGAAACCTAAAGAATTCAAGCATACTTTGGACCCACTCTAAAATACTACCATTCACTTTCTTTTCAAAGACATTTTATTATGGATTTTACCTAATATTTTTATGGATAACATCAACATCATACTCACAAAATGTATAAAACCTGATGATAAATATTGAAAACCATTTTTTATTCATATGTCTTCAATCCTTATTTTAGTTTTATTCTCAATAAAGGATTTCCAAATAATGAATGTTTATAAAAAATCATATCTTCATAGATGAATGTAAATACAAAACATTATAAATAAATATCTATAAAGGTTTTAAAATAAGAACCTCTTTTTGGGTCGGAAGTGGATTGTCCCGAGACCTAATTTGTAAATATAACATAGAAAAACTGGTAAAAACCCACACTTGGATATTCCTCTAGTGCCTCTTTGGTAATATTCTGTAACAATAAATCAACCCTAAGTGATCAATCTTGAACATGTGGAATCATTGCAACACCTTGTTGCACAACTGAGTTTTCTTCCACTCACTGTTACCCATGCCTAGAAATCGTCACCCAAGAATATGATACCCTTGGGTTTCTACGCACTACAAAAATCATATCTCTACTTTAGTTGATTCATACACATTTTATAGGACCTCATGTTCTACATATCTTTTTTGAAATACATATCTGAATGTATATGTCAAACATATATCATGAGATATCCCCTGTATATCATGCTAGGAGATACATATTAGAAAGGACCCAATTTCTAAATTAAAAAAATCAGTTTTCTAGAAAACTAAAAATACCACGGGTAGGATAAACCATAAAAATATCCCCCTTCATCCCATTATAGAAGGAGGTCACATACAATAAACTCAGTTGGAAAAGAAAACCAGTTTGTATTGCACCAACCACCATCTTCTATAGAAAATTTTACATCCCTATTTTTCATCTCTGAAGGAAACCTGAATGCTCCACATGTAAAATAAATCCAAATGATGAAGTATTAGTCATAAATATGTCTGAAATGCCAATAAAAAAATCTAAAAAAATTGGCACCCCCCTAATTTTGATAACCACATAATCTGGGGCACTTGAAAGAATTAACTGCTCACTTTTCTCAACATCCTCCGAGTAGTCTAAAACTCGTAGTGCATCATCCTAATCATATATTTTCATTATTTATTCACTAGTGGATCCCTATGAAGAAAAATATTTAGGTATAAGATCAAAAACACCTAACCCAAATTGTTTCGTCTTCCAAACCTTCTTCATCATTTTTGATGGTCTTCAACTCATGTGTGACGATCATCTGTGCCAACAATCTAAAAAATTACTCTTCACAAATGCATTCATCTCATCATAACATGCCTTTAAATCCATCAAGTAAATCATGTTATCCCTCATTCCTCATGCATAACTCATTGATACTATATACAAGGTCCATCTTCCACCACCAAATGAACTCCTGAATCCATCATTATCAAGAGTCAAAGCGGATAACAAATTATGGATTATACTTGGAACATGATGCACACTTCTCAATATTAGTGCACAAATTGAATTCATTGTGATAAAAATGTCACCAACACCAATGAAATCATTTGACTCTCTATTTCCAATCTTCCAAATACTAAATTCACCTTCTTCGTATGAAGAAAATAATTCCTTCTTCGGTTTGATATGGCATGATGTTACTAAATCAACCACCCATTAGTTTTACAAATATATGCTACGATAATCAACACCAACTAACAATAAATCACCCTCAATATGAATAATACTTTCACTTATATTCTCAAAAAAAATTCAACACATTCTTTTCCCCTTTAATCATTTTCAATTCATATTTGTATCTCTGCACATGACCCCCTTATCGTAAAAGAATCAATCAGTGTTTCTTATTGTCTTTGACATACCTCTCGGATTATTGTGTCTTTATGACATAGATAGATTACCAAATTTACCTAAAGATTCACCATCATTGGATTGTTTTCAAGTCTATTTCATCAACAATAATGAAATAACATCATCAAACTTTTGTGTGTCTTTCTGGAATAGAAATGTGGGGATGATATCATCATATGAATTAGGTAATGATCCAAATAGAAGCAGAATATTTCCTTCTTATCCCATCTCAATTGGCACTGTATTACCCTTATCATCGATATTGAACACAATTATAAATTCAGCAACCCCTTTCCCTTTGTTCTTGGTGGAATACATATTGAGAAACTCTCACATATCTTTCCAATCACCATCACCTATCATCTTTGGCTTCTCTAATTTTTCTTCAATGTATTCATTGTCTTCTCACAGAGTAGAATACATTTAACACTTTACTACTAAAGTGTGAAATCATTTTCACATTAAATAGTTCAAAATGGGATGAAATCCTACATCATGAATCACTCATATTTAATCTGTAAGAAAACATGCATAACCTTCTTTGATACCAGATGTTGGGTCAGAAGTTGATTGTACCAAGTCATTTCATAAAAATAAATTGTAGAAACCCCTAGGTGAAAAACCATAGCATGATATACCTCTATCCCCTCTGTGATAATATTCTGTGACTAAACATAACCCCTTATAGATCAATCTCGAACTTGTTGTTTCATTTCAGTACCTTATTGTGCAACCCAGTTTTCCACTACTTGCAGCTTTCCACACCCAAAAACTATCACCAATGTATCTGCTACCCATGGGTTTTTATGCACCATAGTAACCATCTCTCTACATGAGTCAATGCCTCCCATTTTTATAGGCCGTCCTGCTCCACATATATTTTTAGAAATATATTATATAAAACATATCACAAATAGATATCATGATATATCACCCATATCTCATGTTGGTAGATACACAATGGAGAGGTACCAATTTTGAATTTCCAAAATAACATATCATTAAATCTAAATGATACCTTTTGCAACCTAAACCCCAATATCTCCACCACGGGATGTAGTCCTGAAAGTTCCCCATAGATCAAAATGTACATTTTCTAAAGGGTGTAAATATTTAAAGAATGACGTATTTAAGATAAACCCTTTTTTACTTCACTAAAACACAATCCTCACTGAATGGGGTTTATTTGGTGTTATGATACATAATAACCTATATTTACTCAACTCTTAGACACTTTCAGATGTAACATGACCCAAAAATATGTTCATATGTCATATTGTTGTCACTATTGGTGACATATGTCCAACCAACCTACCTATGGTGAGCTCTTCCATCTAAAACAAAGAAGACCTTTTATTATAGAAATCGATATAAATATCCAAGATCATTTACAGGTGCTTAAGAAACTAGAATCATACATGAAGGTAAATCATTTATGGTCCAATGCACCAAGGGATGTCATATTTCTATGTATGTCAGGGACCCACCTTACATCATGAAATGTGATATCTATGTGATCATGATGCCCCAAAAATATTTAGCCTCTACCATTAACCCTACAAATCCCATTATTTCCTCTCACAGCCTCTCCTTATAATATCATTGTATTCTAATGAAAAGAGTTTATATCAGGACACATGTACAATGAACATTATGAATATTACTCCCACTCATTAAATGGATCTTGAATTGGAACATGAGGTAGTTCATTTTTATCATCACTAGTATAAAAAAAATTGATTAATTTATTTATTAACATTATGATTTTTTTGGGATTTTAGAACTCTAACAAAATGTTTCCATTTGTTACAAAAATACATAAGGTAAACTACCTATAATTACATTTTTATCCATGTTTATATTTAATAATGTTATTTCCATTTTACTTATTATTTTCTTTCTTTTTTTCTTATTCTTAGGTATGACCCTTGTGAATAGAATTTCTACCTCATACTTTAATTTAATATTAGGATGGAATTAATTATAAATCATGGGTGGTTTAAATTCCTCTAATAGAAAATAGTGTTATTCATTTTTAGTGGTTTGTACCAAAGTCATATTAAAATTTTCAAGATAAATTCATAAGATAAAAATTTTATCCTCAATTTCAATTAAAACATTAAAATTTGAAATCCCAAATATAATATTATAAAATTAATCAACATATGACTGAATTAGTGTAACATGAGAACATGCTATTGGTAAAAAAACTATGTTTTTATATTGGAGACCAAAAAGTTAATATCTCATATATAGTTTTTCATGTTTCAACCTTATACTTGAAGAATGTGTTTCATAAGTTACTTCTATATGAACTTTATCACATACAGGTAACATAATCGTGATATAATCCTTTTTAAATATTTTAATTATGATATATTGATAATTATTTATTTCTCTTTCTTCATAAATATGAGTAAAAATATTTTTTTCCCATATAATAAATAGATGAGTCCACACTATACAAGTTTGGCTCTTAACTAGATACAGAAAAGGATGATGTTGTTGTCTCCATCAAACAATTTTATCACATATTTATCGCTTTCCATATTTTTATCTAATTTCAATGATACCCTATTTCATGGTAAAATCTTAAGGATACACCCTAAAGAATAGTTTAGGATCACCGAATGAAATATTTGATTTCATCCAATATATATGATAGAGAGTGTATGAAAAGGATGACGATAAGAAAACAATATAAAATTAAATTATGGAATTTCATGATGAGAAAAATCAAAATATAAGTAGTAAAACAATGAAAATATATTTTAATAAAAGGAATAAAGATATTTAATATGTTGTGGGTACTTTGGTATCCTACGTGCATTAAAAATAACACCACTCTATACATGCTTTTCTTAAGCTAAGAAGATGAATATAAAATATGATACATGAACCAAATAATACATATTCAATGAAATATAAGTTTCCGAAACAAGGAACCCAAGATAAATAAAAAACAAAAATGTTTTACTCTCTGTACAGGCTTACCACTATCTAGTAGATTCTTTTCAACGCTCGGTTGAAGGGGGTCACCTTCTTCGAGATCTGAAATCACCCACCACAGGAGAAGCTGCTCTAAATATCAACAAAAAATTGTTTGGGATGGATTTTCCACACCCATTATTCTTAAAGGAACATCCATTGAAGTAGGACAAGTCATATCAGGGATCTCTGTCATAGGGAATCTAGGGTTTCCCTATAACATATGAAAGAAAAAATGAGTCAGATATCTGACTAGAATGAATGATTCAATGGTACACCCTATAGGGGAGATCTATTTGCTTTATAGGAACCATTGGTGAAATAAATGAAGTGAACCATGGAAGGTCACGTGGAAAGGTTAAAGTGAACGATCAGGATAAGTGACACAGGTACATGGGATAGATGAAAAGGATGATACCATTAATCAATAGTGAGAAAAACCCCTCACATCATATTCATTTGATGGATTGGAAAATTAGGAAGTGAGTCAAAGGAATAATGGCCCAAAATATCATACCTTTCTACATAGCTAAAACGGGAAATCCTAGCTAAAATAAATATATAGTATTGTAATAGAAAATAAAATAATTAATATATTTACACATGCATGTAAGAATGAAAAGGTGGAAATTAAAACACAATAATTTCAAATGAAAATTATATAATAAGGAATATTATATTCACTCCTGATCAGTGTCTTTCATCATCTAAATACACAAAATCCTTTATATAAATCATTTATATCCTCTATTGAGTGTGTTTCTACCATTCATCACCATTACTAACCCTATATCCTAGATTCATTTAAAATTCTTATCCATCATGCATAAACGGATAGGTTTATTGTAACATCTAGATGAACAAATTCGATAAATTAATAATGCATGGATGAAACACTACATATCTCTCAGCTAGTAGAATATTTATTTTAGGTTTTTATTTAGTCTTGTATACAAGGATGGTGCAGTAATCTAAAATAAAAGTGTTGTGACACAGATTGTTCAAGGTTGGTTATGTGGTTTCAATAATAAAAGGATTTTATTGTTGGTGTAATAATTTAAATGTTATATAATGGTCTTAATGTTTGGGGATAAATAAAAAAAATAACTAACGTGTGCTAAACTCTACAACTCTTACCAAGGAAACAATTCTCATAATGAGAAAGACTTTAAAAATTCCACCTTCTTTCATTTCTCTCATTCTCCCCATATGATTTATAAAAAATATACTTCGATTTTGAAGTAAAATAATAGTTAATAAGTTTCACTATTTCTAAAGATATTATTTCAGGAATGTAAGAAGGTGAATTTTCTTTTTAAAATTTTTAATTGTCCATTTTTTGCATGACTTATTTTTTAAAATTGTACGATTCAATGACTATATTATTTAATTTATATCATATTTAATGATGTAAATTATCATGATATATTTAGGATATATAAATATGTTACTAGGATAATTTAAATTATGTTTATTTATGAGTAATTAGGTATAAAATAATATTGTGTATATTTAGGAAAATTTAAATTCATAGAAACATGTACATATATAATTATAGTTTAGAATATTAACAAATATATTTGAATATTTTTATATGTATATATAAAATTAATTTTTAAATTTAAATTAAAATAAATCATTAATATATATTTGGGTAAATACAATTATTTTATGTAAATATTTTTTGAAAATTATATTATTATTTTAATATTTAAAATATATTATTCACATTATTTAAATATAATTATATATATGTTATATTAATTTTTATTTTTAAATTTAATTAAATTTACAAAATATATTTGATATATATATATATATTATAGTATTATCATTATTGAAATTAATATAATTTACTATTAATAATACCTTTTAAAAAATAATAATTATAAATAATAAATATGATTAGTATTTATGTATAAAATGAATGCATTTTTATTTTATAAAATATAATTAATTATAAATAAGTATATATTTGTCATTAAATTAAAGAAATTTCATAATATATTTTTTGTTATTGAAATATCAATAATGTCATTTTATTTAATTTCAATTAAAATTATTGTTAATTATATTTTTTAAAAAATCCATCATATACATATCATATTCTAAGTAATTATGTATAAAATAATATAATTTATATTTTTGAAAAAAATAATTGCTTTCAAAAATGCATTTGTAAAATTATATTTTAGAATATTAAAAATTAAATTTGATATATTAATATTTATATATAATATTATTGATTATATATAAATTAAAATAAAATTTTCAATATATTATTGGTTACATAGATAAATAAAATTATTCTAACTCTTAATTTTAAATATATATATTTTATTATAAATATTTTATAAATAAATATTTACTTTATTTGAATATGATTATATATATTGTAAACTTTATCACATTTGGATATAAAATATTAAATTAATTGAATAATATATATATATACTATTAATTTCATAGTAGTTTAGTAATATATATAATTTTATTTGAAAATGTTATATTATATATTTACTATATAAATTATTATCATTAATTAAATTATATATATATATATATATATACCATTAATATATTTATTACATAAACGATTATCATTAATTGAATAAGTTATATTCATCACCAATTTATAGTTTTTTATTAATATATATAATTTATTTCAAAAAATTTATTACTATATATTTACTAAATGGGAAACATAATAATTATCCTACAAATTTGTGGTAATAGTATTGATTGATGACTGATCTTGAGATGAATGGAAAATATATGGTTCAAATTGTATTTTATAATTATTTTGTATTTTGTTATATAATTTTTAATAGTTTTATTTTATTTCATTGATGATGACTTTTGTGTAATCCCTCCCACTAAGAAAGTAAGGTTTTATACATCAGTTGTAAAATGTTTTTCATTTTAATCCCCTAGAACACTTTACATGCATGTGACTAATAATTTAATAAAAGGATGCTATGTATGAGGTGTTAATGTTCAATTCTGAATTTATACATCGTGAATAAAAATAGTTTGGTGGCTTCAAAAATCATAGACAATGGAGGCAACAATAAAATGATGTCCCCCCCCCCCCCCGTGTTTTTTGTTGTTTTATCAATTAATGATCTACAACTGTATAGAAAAGTCTCATGATAAAGTCATCGATATTTATAAATATTAATAATAATAATTTATTCGTTATCATATGTAATTTTATGTAAAGTTAAAATAAATTATTAAAATCATTAATTTAAAGTAATAGCATTTATTATTTTCAATTTAAGACATTAATTAGATATATGTATGTATATTATTATTATTATTATTATTATTATTATAAATGTTAATATTTATATTTTAATTATATAATTTCTTATATAACTGTATATTTATATATATATGTATTTCAAAATATTATTACTAAATATTTATTTTATCTAGCACATAAGAACTGTCATAAAAAAATTATAATATTTTTGAGTAATGACTCGTCTTGAGATAGCTGAATAATGTATGATTGTAATTGAATGTGTAATTATTTTGTATGTGGTCATATAATTTTTAATAATTTAATTTTATTTCATTTTTAATGACCTATTTTTCAACTCCTCTATAAGAAAGTAAGGGAATTCCTGCCTACATTAAAATATTATGATTCCCAAACCGTTAAACACCCTTACATGCATATCAATATTATTGTATTAAATGGAGGCTCTACATAGGGCATTGATGTTCGATTATAGATTTATATTCCATGATTGAAAAAGATATTAGAATATGCTAAAATATGTGATAATTTATGATTCAAGAGTTCCCCCTAGGTTTTCATTGGTTTGTCAATTAATGATAACCCAATCCCTAGAAAATGTTTCAAAATCATGTCATTATTTTTTAAATTTAATCTAATAAAAATATTATTAATCATTTCATGATACTCTAGAGATATATATATTGGTTTATTGATGTTTCTTTCTATTTAATCATCTATTCATTTATATACTAAAATGGGAAAAAATTAATTATTGTGGATTTAGCTATAGTTTTCCACATATGAAAGTGGTTAAACATAGTGAATGTATGGTATTGGATGTAATTTGTAGAATGATCATATTAACATAAAATTTATGGATGATCAGGTAATTACTACCATCACATATTAGCATATTCATTATTTTTGTCATCTATAGAATATTGAGTATCCTTCACTAGATGAATAGGATTTGGTGGGAGTGTAATTGTTGTTAATGAAATAGTGAAATAATGGTCAAATAGAATTATATATCGATAGTTCAATTATTGATAATGTTCGACCTACTAATATAGAACCTTATTATTTAACATATATTTAAGTAATTCTTCCAAAACACTCTAATTGATTGTATTATCAAATGAATCCACAAAAAAACTAATTATTAATAAGATTATCATAATAAAAAACTATACGATATATCATTAATGATACTCTTGATTTAATGAATGAGACTTTATTTGATGAGTAATTATATGATGATTCGACAACAGATAATATGGGTGAGGAATATGTGGCCAATGAACCCTTTATGGTTCCTTTTCAAGATAATAAAGAACTAGTGATTAGTAACCATCCTCATTTATTGACTTCCTTGGTGGAGAGAATGTCACATGTACTTGAGTTTTATTGGGGTGTAATTAGGAAAAGTACTAAATTTTTAAGAATTCTAGGTAAAACATCTATTACAAATGATAAAAAACATTTTTGTTTGGAATGATTTTGAAACAAAAATTTCATTGAAAAATGTTGTTAGGAAATACCACATAGATTGATATTTTTCAATTGTTTTTGATGATTCAAATAAAGGAAAAACAACATTTTTTAGGGAAAATATTGGTCTAAATATAAATTTCTCATCCATTTAATATATTTTATTTTTTTCATTTCGAAAGATAAATAAATTGGGCATCCGACATATTTCATTGGACCCAAAACTTTTGTGGGATCATCCCATGCTAGATATAATGTTTTTATCAAATTTTATTGTTGAGATGATTTAAATGTTTTAGGATGCTCTATTGTCACACATTCAGGAATTAATGTAATAGTTAATCAAATATAGTATTTATTATGGAATATCATGGATAGAAAATAGAAATCAGTAATAATAATTTATTATTATTGAGATGAATAATATAATCTATTTTCATATAAAATTTTATTTTTTTACAAAAAAGAGCTTTTTATCATCTTTACACTTTTGAGTATGTATCCCATAACAATCGGGTAGATCTAATAGAGGAGAAGTTTCATAAGATATTTTGGGAATTCAGGAAATGTATGGACACATTAACCTATTATAAACAATTAATTTAGGTTAATGTAACATTTTAGTATTTAAAATATATAAATTAATTACTCATTTAAGCCTCACGATATGGAAATATTT
Organism: Viscum album; assembly: GCA_963277665.1. Lineage (NCBI taxonomy): Eukaryota > Viridiplantae > Streptophyta > Magnoliopsida > Santalales > Viscaceae > Viscum > Viscum album. The sequence continues at coordinate 1,627,339,747 of OY728146.1, read as the reverse complement.
CCCCTCTCCCACTATCATTCACTTTTGCTGGAAAGGAGAACTATGAATCATGGAGTTGGTTCATGGAATGAATATGGATTCATGTTACCGAAACCCAATTAGTTTTCTTGATATTTGACCATTATAGATAAATTATATATATTCTTAATAGTTATTGGTTTTCATAGAAATAACCTATTTTTTATCATTGATATTTCATTAGACATATTTTTAGTAAAAGAAATTAGTATTTTAATGATGATATAATAAATAAGTTGATCATAACATTGGATACTTTCATTAAAATAATTCATATTTGAATAAACATTTTATCCTTTTAAATTAAATTATTTCTTCTTCATTCATTATAAAAACCACAATAGTGAGCATTTAATGAGTTGTTACAGGGAATTTGAAGGGATAACCAATATTTTTATGATTATATGATATAGATTTAAAAGTAAATGTGGTCATTGGAATATGATTATAGAATGAGATATGTTCATAGGAGAAAAATATAATGTAATGCATAAATGGCATCATTAATGGTGTTAATAATCTTCTATTCAAATGATTATTATAGGATACATTTTATCCTTATTTGAATTACTTTTCTGAACGCTCCCAAGATGTTTATGAGGGGATACAACAGGGGATGAACTTTAGTCAAAAATTCAAAAGGGACATTTACAAAAAATTATATGATACAACTTCATTTTGTGTTCAAATATTGTATTGGATAAAAATAAACCCTGAGGTAACATAGTTCTATTAACCACTCATAGGAAATGGTAGTTTAGTACTGGTGGTATTAATAGGTCATAGGTTCTTTGATTTAGGTTTTTTCCAATTATTTAGTTATCCTTGTAAACATATAATTGCATCTTTTGCATCAGTGAACTTATATTATGAACCCATTATTAATATATTATATCACATGAGCACTATAGTTTACTGTTATAGTGAATCTCAGATTCCCATTGGTGATTGTTATTATTTTTCCTTGTCTACTGATCAGACAACTTTAGTCCCTCGGGTTACCAGGTTTTATCCCAAGGGGAGACCAAATTCTACTCATATTAAAAATGAGATAGACTAGCATTAATAATGGGGAGAGGGACTTCGATGTAGTATATATTGTGATATAGGTCATACTCATAATTAATATCCCAACATGGATGGAGGGAAATCATTTTCACATAAGCACTAAACTTATCTTTGTATTTTATCAAAACATTGAAAAAATATTAGTGTACACTACATATTGACATTTGAGATTCCCCAAAAATGTTGTTCTATATCATTTTAGAACAAACATGTATTTTTATATTTTATAAGAGTTTATTATTTGAGATATGAGTTATCAATCTTTTAATATTCAATAAAAATACTTATATTTACTATAAAAAATAATTTTAACATATTATAAAATATTATAGTAGTCATATCATTAAAATGTTATTGGAATAGAGATTCATAATTTATTTTTAATCTTCAATTATGTTAATATAATGGTAAAACAGAATTTGTGTAAAATAAATCATCAAATTTGATTATCTATATATAGGTAAAAATATTCATAAATATTATATATTTTTACACAAAGGTGAAATATACCCACATATAGCTAAAAATATTACAAAATAAACATAAAAATGTAAGATTTAAAAAAGTAAAAAAAATTATTTCAACATCGAAGAAAAGCTCACTTTTGATGGAATGATGATAATTGAGACACAATATGTGGGAAAATTTTTACCTTTTAAAAATATTGATGAATTCATTGTTTCCAACTTGATATAAAGTTATATATTCCTTCACTATTAAATATGAGTAATCCTTGGAAATAAATAAATGAAATAAGAGGACACAATGACTTTTAATTGTTCTGAGAACAACATTTTCCTAGTCCACTCTTCCAATTGTATTATCAATTCTTTAGTTATATTCATTATTCTCTAATTTTATAATGGAATATTACAACTGAGTTTAGGTAGTTTAAATTTTATAAAAAATATATATAATATGTCCTTTAATTTATTTTACATGGAACCAAAATATCCCCATCATAGTATGAGATGATTACAATACATCACGACTAATTAAAAGAAGTCTCCACTTAAAGAGAATAGATTATATGTGGAAGTTTAATACGAGTTCAGTTCATAGTTTTAGAAGAAACTAGAATATAAAGAAGATCTTTAATATAGAACATCAACAAAAAATAATCTTCAATAAATAATATAAGTAGAATAATGATCTTCAATAATGTATAGAAGTATTTAGATGATCTTTAATGTCATCCATATATTCTTTTCCTTTAAACATTAGTAAATAAAACACTCAATAGATGATGAAAATGTGTGTCTATAAGGTGTATCTCTGATAGAATCTCCAATGAACTATAGAAAAATATTTAGAATGGATATAGAAACAACATAAAAATAATAAAAAATAAAAATATAAAAACATGTATGATTTTAAATTATATATCTTTAGAGAACTAGTGACATTTTATATTTTGATAATAAGTAACTCTTTATATTTAACAAGAATCTTGATTTAACTCCCATTAAATAGATTTGGGAATATTCCTTTATATATAGGAATCATTTGAATATTTAAATTATTATTAAAAAAGATAACATTTTTTTGAAATAGTGATGATTTAATCCATTGTATAAGGAAATTAATTAGTATTTAAATATCTGTAAATAATAAAAATACTTTGATGAATCAACTTCATAAATCACATATATTATCCAAAATTAAAATCATATAGATGACTAAGTCAAACATTGGGTTTCACTGCATAAACAAAATCTTCAAAATCACATTTAACAATGTATTGGTGATTCAAAAAATTGGGTTGATGAACCAAATGTAAAATAAGAAAATGTATGGCTATTCTCATAAGTAGGGTTCATGATCCTTACATTTGAATCAAATATAAGGTTAAAAAATAAAAATCATTATCAAAGTTGTGATATTAAACCTAATGTTCTTTTAAAAACATTGGTTCCTAAATGGTGACTCTAGAAAACTTTGAAAACCCCAAAATACATAGAAAAACATTTGTTACCAAAATATAATAACAGAGATTATAATGTTCCAGGGAGATAAATATTCTAATAAATATATTCCAAAAATTCACCCAATGAAACATCATTCGTAATAAAAATATTGGTGTTCATGAGCATCTAAATCAATCGGAATTTAATGAAAAATTTTGGATTAACATATTCCCAATAACCTTCCCATTTTAATGATCATGATATTTAAAAAACCCGTATAGATTTTACCCAAATAATGAATAATAAAAATATCATATATATGCATAATTTTCGGAGAAAAAAAGATTAGATTTTATCCAAGGTTGTTTTCATAAATATTTCCCCAAAAAAATTGATAATTTTTTAACAAATATTTCATTTATCTATATTTCTCCCCCTTATTATGAAATCAAAAAGAAAGTATGAAACCAATTAATAAAAATTTAAAATAGAACAATACTCTTAATTAAATTTATTTTTAGATAATAAAATTTATTATAAATAATTAATATTTTTATATATAATGTAATATGAAAGAGAAAATAGTTAATAAATATGACATAACATTGTAATATGTATTAAATAATAATAATGATTAATATTTTTCCTTATTTTTTGAATAGACAAATGTAATCTTTGAGAAAAAGGATTGGGCCGTTTTTATAGGTTAAAGGGTGAATATTCACACTCTAAACTCTTAACTATTTCAAATATTGCATGAAAACACATGATAACAGATCTATTATTCTATTAATATCATTATATCTCTACCCACTTTTAGATGAAAAATATTCTTTTACTAAGAACTCTATAATCTTGTAAACATCTTATTTACAAACATCTTCTCATATGATCTTTCTCACTTGATCAACGATTTCAATTTTAAATGATTCAAAATTACTACATGGTATTTATTTATTTTGAAAACATTGATACTATTCTTAAATGGATTTTAGTAGTGTTTTTAAAAAATATGTGTTTTAATCTCATCAAAATATTTCCAAGATCCTTTAGTTTCTTTAAGAACCATTACTTATTCTTCTTTTGAAAGATTAAACATAGACATTATTTCCATAGTAACAAAATGATAATCCTCCCTAAAATAGCACATCATCATCAGATTGAGTTTTCTAAAACTTTACCTAGGGCATTCCACCATTAACTACTTGATGTGAATGAACATTTGGTCTTCAAAACCACTAATTTTTGTATCTTATCGAGAATATTTATCTAAATATCCTTCTATTAAAAAAATAGATTGTTCCCCAAACGTATTTTTCAATTAAGTGGGTAGAGATATATCATTTTTATATATTTTATTTATCTTTTTGTCATCAAAATATTCTAAAAACCCATTATTAAACAAAAATTCTAGACCTTCAAGGCATAGAATTTGAGTATACGTATTTTTGGACACATGATATTTTTTTATTCAAGACACTTAGGAAGGTGTAATCAGAGATCGTTAAATTTGACATTGTATGAAGAATACAGAAGGTTTCAGAGAGTTTTATAGTGTTAAAGGGTATGCATTTGAGAAAAGAATAAGAGTTTCATTATAATGGTTCTCAAGAGGCATTTTGGTTTCATATGCCAAAATCATGGTGAAATAATTTTGGCTTTTAAAATTGGAATTATATTTTTTTCAAGAAAAAATACTACATAAGTAGACATTTAATTAATTTAAATAATAATTTTATCATAAATCAAAAATATTATAAAAATATTTCAAAAAAACATGTAAACTCTTTTAAATTCCATGTAATTGTTTTTAATTATATGGGAATTTTATGAGTCTGTGAAAATTAATGTCGTGTGATTCCGAGGGCCGGTGTGCCCGAAATGAATTTCTGAACTTTTTTCTGGGTATGCTCGGTAAATGTGCGAGTGGGTTTTGTAACTATTGAATCAGTGCTCGCAATTGAAATATGAGGACACCATTGAACTCGCAGCGCCGATATTCACTTAAGGATAATTTCAACTGGACGACAGTTGGTCGATGGTGAAAGTTAGTTTTTGTTTTTTTCGTGTTGTAATAAAATAAAAAAAATTAACATATTTATTTGTTGAAACATCCCAAATGGGTTATGGTTCTAGGGGCCACTAGACTCTAAACCCTCCAATTTGAATTGCAGAAGGTGGGGACCACCCAAACCCTCATAAATGGAGAAACCCTTAAACTCCCTCTTAAATATCAGGATTCCTCTTGAACATCCCCCACGTTAATTTCCCCACCCCCTTTGATTAATTATACCAACTCATCAATTAATTAATTAATCCAATTGAATATTATTCCAAAATACTAATTATATAACATATTTTACTATATTTGAAATTTCATTTTTGGGGGGGATTGGGTGAAATTATTTTGAAAAGGAGAAGGGGAGATCTTTTGGGAGGATTACACTTCTCCAAAGAATAACATCTTCCACGAAGAATGCTTATCCAAATGAAGAATGTAGATGTTCTCCAACATCTTTGACCCCTTCCTCGTGACATCCTCCAAAAATGGACATCTTTAATAATGAAAAACCACCTCCATCAAAGAGCATTTATCCAATGAATGATCTCAGGATCGGAGGTGTGTGGCGGTCGCGACGAACATCAACATCTTCTACTTCTCTTTCTCAACACAACAACAAACCTTCAAGGTAGGGGTGTGTTTTAAATTGATCAATGATAATTTTTCCCCTCACATTGAATCATCTCCCTTGATCCAATTTCTACTAATCAAACGCGGAGGGTGCGGGCCAAACAAACATGGACCGACCACTCTGTCGTTCTTCCTGAATGGTGTGTTCTTCATTATGGAAGAAGGAGGCTTTGGGTCATAGCGACAAACGAATAGTGATAGTCCGAACCGGCTACCGGCGAAGGCACGCCAGGTGACCGCGCCGTGTGGAGAATATAGAAGGCCATCCAGCCAGCCGCAGTGGACCGTGGAACTGTGGCCGCCCCTCCATGCCACAAAAGCATCATTGGGCTGCGGCCCTCGCGCCCCCTCACGTTGTCCCACAGCCCCCGCGGCCTTTGCCTCTCCAATGCCTTCACCGCCCCACGGCCTCCGCGACCTCCACGGCCTTCACCGCCCAGTGGCCTCCCCTGCCCCATGGCCTCCGCCACCCCGCGGCCTCCACTGCCCCACGGCCTCTGTGGCCTCCGCCACTCCATGGCCTCTTCCGTCTCGCAGCCTCTGCCACCCCATGGCCACCATGTCTTCCACGGCCCCCGCAGCCATTGCCTCACTCATGGCCTCTATGCTTCCCCGCAACGCCTAGGCCGAGCCACCCAGTGATGGCTGGGCTAGACCTAGCGGGTCTAGCTAGGTCGAGCCGGGTCAGTTCGACCGTGTCGGACCGTACCCAGACCCACTTCGAGACATTTACACTCATTCGACCATAACTTTGGCACCGGACGTCCGTTTGATGAACCATCTACAGCGTCGGAAACCCTAGAGAGAGATGATCCCTTTGGTAAACCCCACTTGAGATTTGGATAAAGTTGGGTTATGGTCAGGTTGGATTGTGCACGAATCCAACCGGGACCTCATGACTAATAATTGAATAACGTACAGACCGTGCATCCGATTAACGAACCTTCAGTTTCATTGAGACCACCAAAACATGGCGGTCCATTAGGTTACATATTCGTGGGAATTCATGGTAGTTGGAGTATCAAACAGTGGCTTAGGGAGAGGACTCTCTTTTAGATGAGCAAGCTTAGTGTGGGAACCCAGTAGCTGGTTGTGACGTGATGAATGAATAACGATCATGTGTGGGTCAGCACCAAGTGATCATGTGTGGGTCAGCACTGATCAATCCTTTTTGGGTCAGTACCAATTGATTATGTGTAGGTCGGAATTGAGCGATCTTGTGTGGGTCAACATCGAGCGATCCTATGTGGGTCAGCACCTAGCGATCCTGTGTTGGTCAGCACCAAGCGATCCTGTGTGGGTTAGCACGAAGACATCTTGTGTGGGTCAGCACCAAGAAATCCTGTGTGGGTAATCACCTAGAAATCCTATTTGGGTCAGCACCAAGCGATCCTGTGTGGCTCAAAAGCAGAGCCTCTTGATAGAATAAGATTATCTAACTTTATGACTAATCATTTGTACTTTTGTACTTAAGTTATACCTATTGTGTGCTAAGTCAGTACCATTTTGTTATTCTTCTCTGTGGTGTACATGTGTGGTACTTACCTTCATGGTATTCCTTCCTTTGTGGAACAGTTGAACTTTTGGCTTTTGAGTTAGAATTTGTGTTTTCCTTATGATTGAGATGGGTATACTTGATAACTTAGGTATATGTATGGTCATATACCTAAGTTGGGTTGTCAGTTGATTTCATGCTATGTAGTTTATCCTTTGTCGATTTTGTGGGACATTGAGGCTCTCGGGGTCCCTACTAAGTATCTTTATACTCACCCCTACATTGGGTATGCCCACACCTTGTTGTGTTTGGTGTAGACGATAGACAACGCTGATTGAGGACGAGGGTGCTAGGACTGGATGTTGCCTGGAGGTAGACCATAATGCTTGTTGGTACACAGAGGAGACGGGTGGACGTGGAGTGATGAGGATCCAATTTGTACCTTTTCTTCAGGTACGAACCTCGAAAGACAACCCAGTAGCATTCATTCTCTTTCTTCAGTTGTATTTTATTTCAATTGTAATTGTACCTTTACTGTGGGGCATGTATTCCAGATCCTCTTACCTTAAAAACACTTTTTTCTATATATTTTACATGTGTTTGTATATTTTTGTGTGGCTCAGTGTGTGTGTTTACTGGATATAAAGTTAATGCCTTTCTGGTTTTAGTGAGTATGCCATTTGATGCTAGTTGCCAACCCCTGGCCTATAGAAGACTGGCTTTGAGTAGTCATGGAATGGGCCCTAGGGGACGAGTCTTGAAAAATTGGTATCAGAGGAGTCGGTTCTACCATATAACATATGACTCTAATATTTCTTTTTTATGGAAATATTTTTATGTGTAGTGAGTGTGTTTATCAGTTTAGGGAATCCAGTGTTGGTGAGATAACAAATATATCCATACACCAGGACCTTGAATTCTGATTTCCGTCTCAGTGCACGATAAAACTGATTGTGTAAGTGTTTTCAATATGTTTCTTTGTGATATTTAGAGTCATCTCACTATGTATAACTTATTATCCTTGGCGCAACTATTTCTTTTCCAGATGCCTCCACCTAGACTGTCAGCTAGGGTGTCAGGTATAGTTTGCCCTGATAGCCAACCGAGCGATGAGGCCTCAGTGAAGGGCCCTCTTCCTGTAGAGGCACTAGCGGAGGCACTAGTGGTACCATTACCCGTTGGGCCACTGATGCCACCTGCCACAACATCAGAGGGTGCATTCCATTTGAGCATGTTTCATGAGTTCCAGCACTAGAGGCCACCCAGGTTCCGGGGAGAGAAAGACTCACAGGAGGCTAAGGATTGGTTAGAGGCCTTGTTGAGAGCCTTTCAGCTGGTAGGGAAACTAGCTGATCTCACGGTGATCCTTGCCACGTGCCTTCAACAGGAATCCATAGGCAGATGGTGGAGCTTGATTCTCCAAGTTCATGATGAGGATATGCTTCTCTAGGAATAATTTAAGATCCTATTTTGGGTAAATTTTGTTCCAGCAACTCTTTGCGATGTGTGCATACCGGAGCTACGTCATCTCCATCCAGGTGGCATGAATGTGGGTCAGTATGCAGCGAGGTTCACTGAACTCTCACACAACTCCACTTATATGGTACAGGGCCCATTATTCAGGGCCCAGACCATTGAGTAGGGACTCAGGTGGCAGATCAGGACTTCAATGATTTCTCTTAGCATCCTGATGCAGGAGGAGGTGTTAGAGAGAGCCCCCTTAGTATAGAGTTTCCTTGTTGAGGAGTCACTAGCAGCAAGAACCACCACTAGTTTTTACGTAGCAGAGTCTTCTACAGCAGATAATGTACCGATGTCCCAGAGGTCTAAGAGTACCAGTCCTACAGGTGGATGACCGCGGGTTTCAGGGTCGGTTGTGCGGGGAAACCAAGGCAGAGCCAGTCATACTAGGAGTAGACAGTGTTTCACCTGCGACGGGTGGGGTCACATGGCTCGTGACTGTCCGACCTGCTGTACAGATGATCAGCAGACAGTCAAAGGACTGCCCAGGAAAAGACATAGGTTTGACTGAGGAGGTCCGCAGGGAGCAGGTGGACGTGGCAGAGGAGTTGGTCGTGAAACTGGTGGTGGGAGACGATTTGAGATGTTACAGCTACCACCACCAGGTGGTCCACCCTGACCACAGGGAGTAAGAAGATAGGGGCGAGCTCAGCTCTAGGAATTCAAGTCCTATGACCATGGCACTCTAGAGATGATACGAGGTATGATCTCTGTCTACTCCACTATAGCTGAAGTACTTATAGACACAGGTTCCAGTCATTATTTTATTTTCACTTCCCTCATTTGGAACTCGGAGATTCCGACAGAGTCGTTGGCTCAATCCTTACGGCTAGAGACTCCAAAGAGAGCAGATTCGACAATTACGTAATGGTGATGACAGTGAGAGCTTACTCTAAGAGTTGAGAGCTTATACTAGGATCCCCTATTAGTGGCATCGAGGCCATACGACGTCTTCTTGGATATGGACTGGTTACCTACAGTCCATGCTCATGTTGACTATATTTGGTACAAAGTGTGGTGTGTCCACATGGTTGGGACTAGATTTAATTTTTAAAGCAAAGAGGGAGTCTTTGCAGCAGATGATAGACTTGCCGTGAGGAGAGTGCATCCAATCACTCAACAATTGTCTAGCCTCACCCTTGGAGAAGTTGATGTGTAGAGTTAGAGTTATCCTTTAGTGGTGGACCAGTATGCAGATGTCTTCCCTGATGATGTTCTGGGTCTACCTCTTCATAGAGAGGGCGACTTTTACATTGACTTGTACCCCAGTACATCACCGATATCTACACCAGAGTATCAGATGGCTCCCCTAGAGCTTTGTGAGTTGTGGGTATAGCTGGAGGACTTATAGGAGAAAGGGTTTATTCAGCCCAATTTTTCTCCATGGGCAACCCCGATATTGTTGGCCAAGAAGGCATATGGGAGATTGAGGCTTTATGTTGACTATTGGCACCTAAATAAGTTGACCGTGAAGAACAAGTACCCACATCCAAGGATTGAAAAACTCTATGTTCAGCTAAAGGGAGCATGGTGGTTCTCGATGATAGACCTTAGATCATGCTATCACTAGCTCAGAGTATGAGATGAGGATGTGCAGAAGACGACTTTCAACTTTTGGTATGGCCATTATGAGTTCTTGTTTCTACCATTAGGCGTGACCAACGCTCCAAAAATGTTCATGGGACACATGAAATGGGTCTTTCAGCCATACCTTGATTTATTTGTAGTAGTCTTCATCAATGACATTTTGATCGACTCGACTACTGAGTAGAAGCATGCCTATAATTTTCAGGTAGTACTGGACACGCTCCGAGAGCACCAGATTTATGGTAAGCTCTCAAAGTGATAGTTTTAAATCTGAGAGGTTGAATTTCTAGGACATGTTAGATTGGAGGATAGATTTGTAGTAGATCCAGCGAAGATTGAGGCGGTGCATTCTTGGTAGCCACCCATAAGTGTGACAGAGGTACAAAGTTTCTTGGGTTTGGATGGATACTACCGGAGGTTTGTGATTGATTTATCCAGATTTGTAGCACCATTATCTGAATTGAAGAAGAAGGGTCAACCCTTAATTTGGTCGGAGAGATGCCAATGATGTTTTCAAGAGATGAGGAAAAGTCTATCTAGTTCCCCCATCTTGAGGCTACCAGAGGAGGGCATAGGGTACATTGTCTAATGCAACACATCAGGGACTGGGCTCAGATGTGACCTGATGCAGGAGCGATCAGTTATCACATATGGTTCTTGATAGCTAAGACAACATGAGCAGAACTACTCTACTGATGACTTAGAGTTAGCAGCAGTGGTCTTCTCCTTGATAATGTAGCGAAATTACATTATGAAAGAACATTTTACAGTGTACTCTGACAAAAATAGTCTCAGGTATATCGTCTATAAGAAGGACCGGAACCTGAGACAACGACGTTGGCTTGAGTTTTTCAAGGACTATGAATTTGAGATACTCTATACTCCTAGGATGGGGGAACGTTGTAGCAGATGCACTCAGCAAGAAATCTAGTATACAACAGCTAGGTTAGGTGACAGAGCAGTTTGCCGCTTTACAGATATCCTTTGTGGATCGAGATGGAGTTTATTTTCTTCAGTCTCATACAATCACTCCCCCACTTCTTCAATGAGTGACAGAGGAGCTGCGTAGGGACATTGATTGTGAGGCTGAACGTGCTCAGATAACCACAGGATATACACATAATGAATTTTCTATAGGTGGGGAGCACATCATTTTACTTAGAGGACATACCATGGTACCATTACCACTTCAAGAGAATGTGTTGAGGCAGTCCCACACATCCCCTCTAGCGGTACATCCAGGAGTGGTGAAGATGTACCAGGATCTTCGACGACAGCACTGGTGGCCGAGAATGAAGATATTAGTAACCGAGTTTTTCTCTCAGTGCCTCACTTATCAGCAAGTGAAGGCAGAGCATCAGGTACCATCAGGCTTGGTTCAGCCTTTGGAGGTCCCAGAGTGGATGTGGGATGGGATATCCATGGACTTTGTGAGAGGACATCCACGTACATCCATAGTCCATGACTCTATCTGGGTGATCGTCGACCGACTCACCATGTTGGCTAACTTCCAATCGATAAGAGAGAAGGGTTCAGTAGAAAACATGGGATGCCTCTATGTGCATGAGATTATGTGGATACATGGAATACCCTCAATGATTGTCTCTGATCGTGATACACATTTCACTTCTTGGCTATGGAAGGGTTTGCAGGAGGAATTTGAGATGTAGCTTCGTTTGAGAACAACCTTCCATCCTCAGAAAGATGGCCAGACTGAGCAGACTATTCAGACCCTCAAGGACATGTTGCGTGCTTTCGTTCTTGAATTCGGTCGCAGTTGGGATGATCACATGACTTTGGTGGAGTTTTCAAACAACAACAGCTATCACTCCACCATTAGGATGGCTCCTTTTGAGGCATTGTACGGGAGACCTTGTAGATCACCTTTGTGCTGGACTGACCCAGGGGTGTTAGCACTAGTGGGACCAGATATGGTTTAGGCTACATAGAGAAAGTGCATATCATCCAAGAATAGATGAAGACTACACAGAGCATGAATAATTCATATGCAGACTTGAGACAGATACCTCTAGAGTTCAAGGATGGTGACCACGTCTTTCTATGTGTCTCACCCAGATGAGGTTTGTAGAGAATTGGCCAAGGTGGCAAGTTATCTCTGAGGTTCATTGGACCCTTCCAGGTCCTCATCAGACTTGCCGAGGTAGCTTACTGCTTAGCTTTTCCACCTCAGTTGCACCAGGTGCACGATGTCATCCACGTATCCCATCAGAGGAGATACGTACATGACCCTTCTCATATCATCGACCACATAGATCTGGACATTGATGATGGGGAGACTTTTACGAAGGTTCCAAAAGATATTTAGGATTGACTGGACCGGTTCTTTCGTGGGTAGTTGATACCTCTACCGTGTGTTCAATGGTAGAATGGGAACCTCCAGGAGAGAACATGGGAGCGGGAGGCATAAATTTGTGCTCAGTACCCCCACTTGTTTTGATAGTTTGTGTTGTGGATTATGGGGATGAAAATACTTGAGGTGAGAAGAATTTAAAGACCCGTAAATTTCATGTATTTTTTTAAATTATATGGGAATTTTACGAGTCCGCAAAAATTGACAATGCATGATTCTGAGGCCCAGGGTGCCCATAATGAATTTCTGAACTTTTTTTGGGTACGTTCAGCAAACATGCGAGCGGGTTTTTGTAACTATTGAATCGGTGCTCAGAATTGAAATCTGAGGACACTGTTGAACTCACAGAGCTAGTATTCGTTTATGGAAACATTCACCTTGATTGAAATTGGTCGAGGGTGAATGTTAATTTTTGTGTTTTTCGTGTAGGAATAAAATAAAAATAAAAATGTTCAACATTTTTATTTGTTGAATCCTCCCACATCGGTTATAGTGGTGGGGACCACTTGAACCTAACCCCACCAATTTTAATTCCTAATGGAGGGGACCACCCAAAACCTCATAATTAGAGAAACCCTTAAAATTCCTTTAAAATCCGGGGAAGCCTCTTGAACTTCTCCAACATTAATTGTGCCACCCCCTTTGATTAATTATACCAACTCATCAATTAATTAATTAAGACAATTTGATATTATGACAACAAACTAATTCGATATCATATTCTATTATGTTGGCTATTTCATTTTTGGTGGGGATTGGGGGAATGTATTTGGAAATGGGCAAGGGAAGATATTTGGAGAGGATTGCACATCTCCAACAAAGAAATTCTTCCATGAAGAGCGCTTCTCCAATCGAAGAATGCTGAAATTATCTAACATATTTGAATCCTTCTTCATGACATCCTCCAACAGTGGACATCTTCAGCAATGAAGAATGACCTACATCGAAGAGTGTTTATCTAAAAAATGAGCTCGGGATCGGAGGCTTGTGGAGGGCATGATGAACGTTGACATCTTTGACTTCTCTCTCTCAACACAACAACAACCCTTTGAGGTAGGGGTGTGTTTTAAATTGATAAATGCTAATTTTACCCTCACATTGAATCATCCCCCTTGAGCCACTTCCTACTGCTCTAACGTGGAGGGCACGGGCCAAAAAAACATGGCCCGACCCCTCCATCATTCTTCATGAAGGGTGTGTTTTTTACGATGGAAGAAGGTGGGTCTGTGTCGCGGTGACGAATGAAGAACGGCCGGCCAAACCGGATGCCGGTGAAGGCACGACATGAGACCACACCGCCTAGTTCCCCACTATGGCCTCCTCGACACCCGCTGCCTCCGCTTCCCCGTGGACTCCGTAGCCTCAGCCACTCCACGGCTTTTGCTGCCCCGCAGCCTCCGCCGCCCTGAGGGGTCCACGGCATCTGCCACTCTGCGGCCTCAGCCACCCCGTGGCCACCATTTCCCCAATGGCTCATGTGGCCTTTGTGACCCCCACGGCCTCAGTGCCGCCTCGTGCATCCTAGGTCGGGCCGCCAGGCCGTGCTGCCCAATGCGGGCAAGACCACCCAGAGCGGGCCGGGCCGGGTCTACCCAAACCTGGTCGGCCTAGGTTGGTCCGACCGGGTCAGACCGGACCCGAACCCACTTCGACCCATTTATGCTCTTTCGGCCATAAATTTGGTACTAGATGTTCTTTAGAAGAACAATTTATGGCACCAGAAACCCTAGAGTGATGTGGTCATTTTGGTATACTCCACTTGAGATTTTTATAATGTTGGATTACAGTTGGGTTGGATCGAGCATGAATACAACCAGGCCCTCACGACTAAAAGGCTAATAACTTACAGATCGAGAATCTGATTGATGCACTGTCTATTGCATTGAGGCCCCTATGGCATGGTGGTCCTTTGGGTTACTTCATCGTGGGACTTTGTGGAAGTTGGAGTATCAACTAGTGGTTTGAGGAGTGGGCCCTCCCAAATACAAGCAAGCTCAATGTGGGAACCCAGCAGCTGGCTGTGACATGAATAATGAATAGAGATCATGTGTGGGTCAGTACCAAGTGATCCTGTGTAGGTCTGCACCGAGAAATCCTATCTGGGTCAATACCGAGTGATCATGTGTCAGTCATCATGGAGCGATCTTGTGTGGGTCAACACCGAGAAATCCTATGTGGGTCAGCACATAGCGTTCCTATGTGGGTCAGCACCCCACGATCTTATGTGGGTCAACAACAAGAGATCCTGTGTGGGTTAGAACCGAGTGATCCTATGAGAGTCAGAACCCAGAGATCCTATGTGGGTCAGCACCAATCGATCATGTGTGGTTCAGCAGTAGAGCCTCTTGATAGAATAAGATGATCTAACATTATGACTAATCATTTGTACTTTTGTACTTAAGTTATACCTGGTGTGAGCTGTTTAAGTACCTTTGTGTTATTCTTCTGTGTGGCGTACCTTTGTGGTACATACCTTTGTGGTATTTCATCTTTTGTGGAATAGTTGAGCTTTGAGATTTTGAATTGGACTCTGTTTTTACCTCATGATTGAGATGGGTATACTAGATAACTTAGGTATATGTATGGGCATATACCTAAGTAGGGTTTTCAGTTGATTTCATGCTAGGTGGTTTATCCTTTGTGGATTTTTTGATAACTTGAGGGTCTTGGGGTCCCTACTAAGTATTATTATACTCACTCATACATGGGCTATTCCCACACCATGTTGTGTTTGGTGCAGATGACGGACAATGGTTACTGAGGATGAGGGTGACGGGACTGGATGGTGCCCAGAGGTGGACCATACGGCATGTCGGTACGCATAGGAGATGGGTGGATGTGGTGTTCTGAGGAGCTGATTTGTACGTACCCTTTAGGTAGGAACCTCAAAGGATGACCCAGTAGCTATCTTTCTCTTTCTTCAGTTGTATTGCATTTCATTTGTACTTGTACCTTTATGGTTGGGCTTGTATTTCATACCCTCTTAAATTCATCACTCTTTTTTCTATACAATTTACTTCTATAAGTTCTTATTGTGTGCTTGGTTGCATGTGTTTATAAGATATAAAGGCAATTCCCTCCCAATTTTAGGGAATACATCTTTCGATGCTAGTCACTATCCCTTGGCCTATGGAGGGCGGCCTTATGGTAGTCACAGTACGGGCCCTGGGGGATGGGTCATGATAGAACAAGTTTAATGAATATAGATATTAATAAAGAAAAATTACTATTTTTATATTGAATAGAAGAATCCTCCCATATATGCATTCTCAATACAAGCATCATTATAAACTCCCCCTTAATTAATATATTATTTAAATGTTAGACTCGAGGAGTAATGAAATAATTTAAAAAATTATTCATTGAATAACCTGGGATTTTCAATGATTTAAGATATATATAAATCATATTAATTCATATAATAATTATAAAATATTTAAAAACATGATAAAATTTTGAAATATTTCTCCTAAGATAAAGAATGGATATTAAAATAAAAACATATCAAAGAGTTTAAAACCATTGTGCATGTCATGAATGACCAAAAAAAAATTATATTTTAAAATATAGAACTTTAATGATTGTGCATGATGATATCAAGATAATTAAATGAATTAATTCATCAGATAAAATTAAAGAGTGATAAAATGACATAATAGTTCATACAAAATAATAATCCAATGTAGATAAATAAAAGATAAAATATCTAAATGTTATTTTCCCATATTTAAAAATATTTAGTGTATTAAAATTAATATAGAAATCAAATACTTCCTAGATTTTAACTATTCATATATAAGTATCTTTTCTTTTAGATAATGACCGACTTCATTGTCAGTATATATTTATAAAGTAATTTTTTTTCTTGACCTAAATTTTCATATATTTTCCATCGAACAACATATTGATATAAAAATTGTGTTCAATGGGGAGTATCTATAAAATATAAAATTCCAGTTCTTTTTTTACTAATTTTATTTTGGGTTTTGTAGTGATTGAAATTAAATACTAAAGTAACCGAATCTGTTTATTTTATGAAGAGATTTCAATTTCATATTTAGATAAGAATTTTGGATAATGATTTTCTTTATACCAAAAAATTGATGATTTATAATATAATATTAATTATTATAAATTCCATTAATACCATAATGAAAACATTTAGTATTAGACAATCATTTTATTTTAGATCTAGGAATATAGAAATTCTTATATAATTTTAGTTTTTCCCATTACTTCCAATACCAAGGATTCCATTATTATTAGACTTGTTTTTAGCAATAATCTTATTTATGTAATTTTCACCATTTAAATGCATACTATAACATGTTTCTAAAGTATTACCCTTATCATATAATTCCATTATTATTTTCTCATAAAAATAGAAATAATTTTTGAAAGAATTATATTTTAAATATTAAATATAATTTTAAAGATAATCTTTTTCAGTAAAAATAGTATCCTAAATTTTTTTAATGTTTTATATTCTCTTTCAATAATAGTTAAAATTTATCTTTAATTACAAAATGATTTTATTAATTTTTATATAAGAAAGACTATAAGAATTAAAACATTGAGAGAAAGATGATTGTACCTCATCATCGTGAGCAATAATACAAATATATACCTTTTGGTTTTATGATTAGATTTGGAGTTTATAGTTGATATTTTCTTGAATATTTACAATCACTCAAAATATCCTTTATAAATGTGTTTCATTTTATATAATAATTAGATTTCATTTTAGATATATTTAAAGGGATGTAAGATCTCAAATGACCTTTCTTCTTACATTTGTTCAATCTGAATTCCTTCACTTTATTTTTTTTAATCTCTCATTAATAATTTTATATAGCTTTACCAAAAAATTAATATTATTTGAAAGCTTTTCAATTGAACCTGAATTACTAGAATCTGAAAAAAAAACATCCATTACAACTTTATGTGATGTATTTTCCATCTTGATATAAATATGATTTTCAACATCATCTTGTATTTCCTCATCATACTTCATTATAGTTCAAATAAACATATTCCTTTTAATTTTTTTTTTACCAATGTGTGTTTTCAAATAGAAGTAGATATTTCATTCAATATAAAAGGTAAAACATTAAGTACCTTAAAAAATATCTTCTTCTATAATTGAAGTTCCCAAAGTAGAAATATAATTGAAAACATTTACCTATCTTCCATTAATCTGTGTAATGATTTCATATTCATATATCATAAATGTATCAAATTTTATTTTTTGATGTATTATAACTTGACTGTATGATATTATCAAATCCTTTATAGGAAATAGTGGTTGTATACCATATCCCATATGCATTAGAGAACTAATAAACATGATTTAATTCTTTAGTTCCTAATCTAAAATAATAGAATTCATAGCTATGAATTTGGGATTATAATTATTCTATTGAGTAGTATTACAATTCTCAGAATCTTATTTAGGATTTTAATCAGGTTTAACTTATTGAAAATAAACTTTTATTCCATTATTTGATAAATAAATAAATTGTGTGATTTACAAAATCTATAATTATTAATGATTATCCACAAAAAGAAGAAAAAAGTCATTGTTAATATTTTAAAATTCATGTGTTTCTAAGTCCATAAACACTAATTTCAGAGAATTAGTTTAATTTATCTTCATTTCTCATCACATGTGCAATTTATTTTTAAAAGTGAAACTCTGGGCCCAGTCAGTCATTTGTTTAATGGGCCTTGGGCCCTTCAAATAAAAGTGGAGAACATTGTTTAATCCCAATGAAGGTAAAATATTAAATATAGAAATACAAAATTATTTGGATCATTTAGTTAAAGTATGGATAGAGATAATTATTGTTTTTAAGGAGAGCTATGGAGCCTAATTTGAAATTTAACTTTTGGGCTATATTTGAAGGCCCATAAAATCATCCCACAATTCTGAGCAAAACACTTGAATGGATTATCCAATTGGAATAATATTTTTGAAATATATTATAGGACACATGGAAGATCATATTTATCTTATATAACCCCTTAAAATTTGGCCATCATCATTTTCAAATTTGAATGTCTAAAATTGGGATGAATCATGTCCTATTATTGTGTTAAAAGTTGAAATATCTAATATCCTTTGATTTATCACCCAGATTTTACTATCATAATTAAATGGGAGGGAATTTATTATAGATGTATTAAAATAAGGATCTTAATATGTCTACATAAGAATATGGGGGTTAATGGATTTAGGATCCATGTTTTATTCATTCATTTTTAATTTCATTCTTTTATTTTTTTAATGGCCTCATCATTTTTTCTCATGAATGTTTTTCATTTACGTTGATTTCTTAACAATAGATTTTATTCATCACTTTTTCTAGTTTATATGAATTAATTATTATTGTATTTTTATCATTTTGATGTCTTTGACTTTGGTAGTGGATCAATTCACATCATATTTTTTGAAACTCTTCACACCAAATTGGAGTGATCATTCTTTCAGTGACTTTATTCACCAATTCCTCCATAAAAAGTCAACATCTCTCTTACATTGATAAAACACCATAAATGGAAGGATAAACTTATAATAGGTTGATCCAAGGGATTTTTAAGGGGATATATTGGTTTTTAGTTCCCTTTTTGACAATTATTAATCAATTATTTGTTGATAATATCATTTAAGGATTTCCTTTCGTCCTCTTCCTTATTGAATTTTATCACCACAATTTTCATGTTATAATAAGATTTTTATCTAATATTGATCATTAAAATGATCCAATAAGTGTATAGTTAATTAAAATTGGTACATGAAGGTTTTAAACATGTAATTGGCAAGGTTATATTGACTTTATTCAATGAATTCTTCTCGAGTTAATGAAATTCAACTAATTTTAAAAGTAATTCATCCAATCAACCCCAAGAGTTAACCAAGGATCAACACATTATTTTTTTTATTAAAATCACTTATGTATCTCAAATACATTATTAATACAATAAATTTTAAACCCTGTATTATAGTTTATAGCCAAATCAACCCCATAGAAATTATGTTTCTTTAGGTTAATTCTTAGGCCTCTGATGATTTGATAACCCAATATTTACTATAAGAGACCGCTTATATCATATTAATTTGGTAAATTTTGGAGAAACCATTCATCATTAAAATTATGAGCACATGCCATTAACATGCCTTCTCTATGATTAGAAATTGAAATATATATTCATAAAAATCTATAACTAATACTTTTTAGAGACAGAGGAAACATATCCACTTGATTCTAAACATTGATACAAATTATTCTATAAGAATGACGATGATGAAGACAAAATAGGTGTTAAATCGTATCCTTTTAAAAATAATTAAAAATTTGAGGCATACCTCTTGAAATGATGTTATTTTTATATTATCACTTAAATATGAGTAATAAGTGGAAAAAAATAAATTAAAGAATGAGATACAAAGATTTATAGTAGTTTTTGGCACAAAAATCTCCCTATTTACCCGACCAATGCTCTCTATGATATTGGAGATCTTTAATAGTTTGTTATTTTTCTTGGGGACCTCTAAATGTTATTTTAATAATTAGAAAACATACAACAAGACATTTTCAGGTACTTATATTTATTTTATATGGAATTAAAATGTCTAAAACATAGTATGATAAGATGAATCTCCACCATGATTGATTACAGGAAGTAAACACATCAAGAAAAGATAAGAGATATAAAATACGAATACTTGTTTATCTCATAGTAGTTGCATCAACTAAAAAAATATAGAATATCTTATATAAAGCACAAAAATATAAAATTGATCTTTAATAAAGCATACCAAGAATAAGATGATCATAAATAAAGAACAACAGCATCAAGATGACCATAAATTTCAGGAAGACTTTCTTTTTATTTAAATATTTCTAGAGTGGACACTCAGAATATGATAAACATGTATGTCTCCATGGTGTTCCTCTAATAGACCCTTCAATTAGATGTAGAAGAATATTAAAAATGGTTACATAAACAAAATCATTGTTGTAAAACTATAATAGATCATAAAGTGTATTTCTAAGAAGTGTATCTCTTTAGAGAATTATAGATGTTAAATATTTTTAGAAGATGTAACACTCGATATTTAACAAGAACTATTAATTTTTCCTAGCCAAATACATCTAGTAATATCTTATGATAAATCATGAATATTTGAATATTAAAATGGATAGGGGAAATATAACATCCCTTAAATATAAAAATAACTTAATCCCTTTAATAAGGTCAATTGAGTCCTTATTTGAAAAATTTTAATTGATTAAAATACTCAAATATAACTATTGTGAAAATTTCACAAATATTTCATATTTCAAATCAAATAGATGAATGATTCAAATGTAGGATTGTACTGTGTTGGGATAAGTACAGTTGACAAAAAATGGATGAATCCAAATGTTTTATTGATGATCCATACATTATGTAAAAAACATAGGGTTCTTATCAAATATAGGGTTCATGATCCTTACTTTTACATCAAACATAGGATTCAAAAGTAGTGATCCTTATGAAATTACAGTTCATAAACCTAAAACTATTATTAAAACATATGGTATAGAACAGTGATTATAAGCTACATTAAAAAAACAAGGTTAATTATTAAAACAAATATTTAACAAAAATATAATCCAAGAGGTTCTATATTTCCTAAATAATAAATATTCAAGTAAATATAATCCTAAAATTCACTCATTGTAACATCATTAATAACATAAATATGGGTGTTTTTTATCATTAAAATGAATGGGAATATAAATAGAATTGTGTGATAAATACATTCCCAACAATTTATAGAATATAAATTTTCATCTCTTCATTATTATTAAAATTCAATTTCAATATTGAGACACGCGACTTGTTCCCCTTCTTGAATTTCATGCACTTTTATTGTTTGACACATTTCATAACATTCAACAATTTCTATAGTATTTCCACAAAATTTACTAGATTTATTATATAAAATATATCAATTTGACAACCCTTTTTATAATATTTTTTACCACGATTCATAATGAATTCTATTTGTGTACATCATTTTCTTACTTTTATTCACTTAAAAGGTATTTCACAAAAAAAATATTACTCCAACTATGAACATTAATAGCTATATCAAATATATATATGGAATATTTTAATTTTATCACCTTCAAGGAATGATATATTTCTTATTATTTTTTTTGGAATTATGTTCCTGCTCTAAGGAAATGTTAGTTACAACTATAACATCTAGAGATTGTAAACTGAAAGAGTATGATCTATGGTATAAAATATACGCCACATTGATCTTAAACAAACAGATTAATATTACTATTTAAATGTTTCCATTATAACATAGCCATTAGAATGGAGAGTATAAACATGAATAAATGAATTGTGATAATATAGTTTACTCACATATATATAAAATTAATTCTTTGGTGATGAATTAATTAATATATGAAAATAATATATTTTTAAAAAATAAAAAGAAATGTTTTTTTAGAAAACAATTTAAATATGGAATTTTTTTCATAAAATAATACAATTTTTTTGGATTATATTAATGAAATATATATTCAATTTAATTATTAAAGTTCATATTATGTTTTTTCTAGACATGATATAAGATCAAATCTGGTTTTATGCATAAAATATGTATTTTCCTAAAAGAGAGGTTTCACTGCCTTTTGATGGAGAACTTGTATTCAATTGTGTTGTTGAAACATTTATAAATTATATTTTAAAAAATAAACAGATTATTTGAAATATAAAAATCATTATTTACATTTTTTTCAATTTATTAATTTTTATGATAAGTTTCATGTTTTTAGGAATAGTCAAAAATACTAGAAATTAATTAAAGACATATTTTTCTTCTAAATAATTTATAATGATAACATATAAATCACATAGATTTAAAAGTATAATTAGATCAATTTTATATCATTTAATTCAATTGAGTTAATTTTAATCAATTTCACATTGAATTTGGATATAAAAACATTTAAATATTCTCACTATTTTCACTTAAAAAACTCTTTTTCTTGTTTCATCAAAGAGATTAATATTAAATTAAATTTTTACAATTATGAGAGTTTAATTTTGAAAAATTTATTACATGTATTGAATCATAATTTCAAAATTTATTGATTAGGTACTTTTACTCATTGAGTTATATCAATAGTAAATGTTTTAATTTTATTATCACAGTAAATAGTAAATAGGGTAATTAATGGTAAAAATAATATTATAATTATTAAAAAATTACCCTAAAACTTTTATAATTTTATAAGATGAGTGTGTCTTGACCAAAATCGTCCATTTAATTAATTTATGGCCTCTTGGAGCATTTTTTGTGACTTTCAGAATTTCATAGTATATTATTTTAAGAAAAAGTCAAATATTTCATTCTCATGGTTTTAATAACAAATAAATTTTTTATATATGGTTATTCAGATAATATCTTTGACTATAAATATTAATTTTAATTTTAAATTTTTTTCTTCATCAAAATAATATATTATTACTTTTTATGTAATATGTAATTACCTTAAAGGCATACAAAATTATGATAGAGTAATTGTTTAATTTATGGCAATATAAAATAAATGATTATAAAAAATAATAAAATACATATATTTTAGATATTCAATGTTATAAATTAATTTTATAAATAACATTAACCAGACAGTGAAGTGTTAAAAGATTTTTTTATGACATATTTTTTTATATATTTTTTTAAAATCAAAGTAATGAACAGTGTTAAAATGTACATTAATGTCATATTAAAATAAATAATTTTTTTAAAATGATTTATAATTTATTAAAATATCAATTTAATCCAAATTAGTTTTATAATGATTAAAATGTCTACGTTGATCCATTTATGATTTATTTTCAAATATATATTAAATATATTATCCTTTAAGAAGTAAAAACACTTGTAGTCACGGTAAGAGATAAAAAGATTAAATAAAGGTTAAATCTAGAGGGTAAGGGTACAAATTTGTCCAAAAAAAATTTAAAACTATTTTTTGAAATTATATTGAACCAGAATCATCTGAAAATCATAAAAATTCACACTACTACAAAATAAGGGTATAGCCATGGTTCAAAACCGTGGCTATATGTTATAGCCACGGTTTATTCAACCTTGGCTGGTATTGCCGTGGATATAGGGTATATCCTATAGTAACAGTTCAGAACCGTGGTTGTATGCCTTCACAATCAGTAAAAAACTAGCACCATATGGTGCTAGTCCCTTGTATGATCAAGTCGTCCAAACCATGGAGTTTCTGGTCTAGTTACATGTAAAGGTATGACAGATCAATCAGAACCATCTAGCCTCAATATTCTCTTTTCACATGAGGGAACCTTCGTACAATGTTAAATAACATGGTTTTTCAGGAACTTCATGCGACGTAATTCTTCTCATCACATGATGCACAGGGATTCCTAACTCTCTAATAATGGGTCTATCTAAAAAATGGAAGTAATTACCAACTCTCCAAATGGGTCAAACATACATGGAGCATTTTCTATTTAGGAATAATGTGTCATCTTTATTCTTTTCAATAGATGATACATAGTAATTCCCAGATCTCCAATCCTGGGTCCAGCTACAAAAATCAATAAGAACAATGTCACCCTCTACGTCTTGGCCAGAACTATATAGAGGACTTTCTATTCAATAACTATGTGTGTTTTGGTTCCTATTACAATTATATAGGTAGTGATGCTAAGAAATCCAAATCATTCATCCATCCATGATAATAAAATGTATGCATTCTCCCACACATGAGTCAAAACTATGTAGGTAGATTTCTATCAAGAAATACTTATGGCTTGATTACTGTCATCACATGATACATAGAAACACCCAAATCATCAACCCTAGTTTCATCCACAACATACAAAATGATAAACAAATTCACCCCCATTTGGATGTTGGTTGGGCCTATGCTGTGTTTTTCCTAGTCGCAAGACACTAAACTACAGAAACATGTCTTAGTCGCATTATGTTAAAATTCATGAATAAGGGTATTGACATTGAACATACCATAAATGTAGTATATAGAACTTTTTAATGATGTGTGAGCCATCAAATTCCATTATGCATGTTCATAATTCACAGATTCATGTTTGTATTTCTTTTATGTGTGATAAATATATGCAACAATCAATCCGTCAAATGGCTACTCAACAATAATCATATTTTCGAATAAAATACATTTCCTACAAAAAATTCCCATTACATGTGAAATGAGTCCCCAACTAAATACTGAACAATATTCATGTTGGTTCCAACATCCTTACCACATGTATTTAAATTGCATGGAAGGGAAAACATCCTAGTCGCACAACAACAAAACTGCACTACAAATATTTCCCCACTTAATGATGGTAAAATGTGAAAGATAACACCCATCATATTTCCTTATATATGACCACAACATCGTGACCTTGTTTAGCCAGAGTAAGAGGCTCTTCCATCATATTTTAATCCCCTCAACCCATAAATCAAACGTCATGTCATTTGTGCTTTTGGTTTTAGAAAACCTTTCATGACCATTATAAAAGGACACCTATCATTATGAGACCCATTATTTTACTATACAAGAATGAATATGGATCCTGATTATTTTTTTAAGAAGGTGGTGACATGAATTGGTATCCCAATTCATGTCCCCAATGGAATTTATTAATATCAAAAGGTGAACAGTACTAGCGCGAGGTGTAAATAGCTTACACCAATAGGAAATCAAATAGTTACAAGAAAATATCAATAAAACCATACCAAAAACTTGAAGTCGGCCATCAAGATCATGCCAGATGGAATCCATCCTCCTCATCCTTCATGAACTATAAATCTAGAAATTCAGTTTTACAAAGAATCTGACAGAGGATGAAGGAACCATAATGAATGAATCATGATCAGTCCAAGCCTGCCATGTCCTCCCCTACATTGATCTATGAACTGGCATAAAATAGAGAAAAAATAGAGATCAGACCTTGTAGATAAAAATCCATTCCGTAAACTGCATTATTAACAGTTTTACCCAGATATTTAATAATGGACAGTAGCAACATTAAAAACTAGGTCAAAGTGAAATCATTCCAGTCCAACAAAAAACATAGAGAATTCCATAAGGGCCATATCGTGAAGCAGAATAACTGAGATTCCACAAATCCACTTAAAATACATAATAATAACAACTTATCAAATCAAAACAGAAGATACTTCTAGATGCAGAAAAACCAGGACAAGACCAGGAAGAAGACCATTCTATCATCAAGACATGTTAAGCAGAGAAGGTACTTTAATAGATATAAGTTGAACTATCAATCAGATACCAATTTGATTACCCAAAATCTTCAATAGGTGCAGTATGAACCTTGAAATACAGCCCTCATGAGGAGAAAATAGGACTCATGCAGTCAGATTCTACCATTAGATCCAATGCAAAATTGGGAAGTGAGTTCTAGACCTACATTTTCTTCAAAACATGCCTGAATAGGGAGAAATCATTCTGGATTCCAGCAGACATTCAACACAGTAAATTATCAGTTCTTTGTTCAATACCTGAAGTCAATAATGAGACTCATGCACGCAGTATAGATTCCAGGTAGAGAGAGATAGAAAATCCAACATTCAGTATATAAAGAACCAAACCAAACCAGGAAGGGACCAAATCACAAAACCAGAAACTTTCAGGAAAAAAATCTAACTGAGCAAAAAATTAGACATCCTGAAAAGGCCTTTAACCCAGATAAAATTTGACAAAATCGAACTGAAGAAGCAAAAGTAAAGTCACATAAAGTAGACAACCATGTGCCATGAAAGGATAACAGTGATAAATTAGAATTAAGGTATCTGGAGAAGTTAAAGTTAAACTAACCCTCCTTTAAAATATACCTTTCTGAACCTTAAAGAAGGTCTCCATAGATATTCCCCACATTGGAATTTCTCGTAAGCAATTTTCCTTTGTCTTTCATTGTGAGCATCAAATTCTTGAAGTGTTTGTTTCATGAAATGTTGGGTTTTCTTCTCCTTAGGGACATCAACAATAGGATTTTGAATAGTTTTAGTGTTTTCCTTAGGCGTATTGATCAAGTGTGTGACAATGGTTCTTTCTACCTGTGAGTAGTCCCTTCTTATCTTAGTTTTTTTGGGGGTTCATTGTAATGAAGCCATTGGAATCAACCATAGGTTTTTTTCCTTTCTTAGACAATGATTTCATATATGTATCCTCAATATGAACTCATTGTATTGAACCAAATGTGTCATTTCCTTGGAAAAGGGGCTTTATAATACTTTTCATCCCTAATGTCATCATTGGTGTGCTAGGGTGGGGGAGTTTCATATGAAAAGAATAGGTGGACTGGAAAAAGGATAAGATGGTATGTGGTATCTTAGTCTATCCTTCTCGACCATCATCTTTTGAGGCTTCAGATGTAGAACAAATAATGTGCCATCATTTTGGAAAGTTTGAGAATTTGTGATGAGAATTTCCAACCCCACCAAAACCTTTCATTAATTGTGAACTAATGTGGAATTTTTAGTGGTTATATAATATTGGCGACTCATACCAGAGTGTTTTGGGTTCCAAAACCTCTAGGGGAATGATGACCAAGTCAGAACCATCAAGGGAAGAAACTTATCGATTGAGAAATCATGGCGGTAGGGCTATATCTAATACTAGACATAGTTAACTTAAGGTAGATCTACAGGTAAGTAGTCATTATCATTACCAATAAGATATGGTAAATATTAATGATATTGATCAAAAAATCAGTGTAATCAGATGCATAGAATGTGATAGTTTGATGAACTACTCTTATGGTATAATCTATTGTTGTGGGATTTTTTGATACTAGTGAATCTAACTCCAATATTTCTTACTTTATTCTGGATTTTTTGAAATTTATGATTGATAACATCCCTTATGAGATGTAGTTACTAAACTTTCTCAATAAGGAGAAGGATAAGGGTTTTAGGTGTCTATCCTACACTCTCACTCTTTCAAGGGTCAAACTAGAATGGGATTACATAGTTTTGTAAATAAACCATTTTGATGTAACATTCAATATGGATTGGAGGATATGTTCTAAGTAAGAAGAGCTTGAAATAAAATAGAGGAATGTTCATATTTTCAAGACTTTATAATATCTAAATAAAAATTACACCATGACCACTAGGTTGAAAATCTGACAAGGTAATCATGGGGAAAAATGAATTCTCATCATGATGGGCATGGAATTTTCAATCCCCATTCTATATCAACTATTCATAAATAGAAAAAGAGAAAAAAATTACCAAGTCATATATTATATAACTGGGAGGCCTGTGAAAAAGCCAAATTCATTTCCTTATCACATGAAAACATTAGAAGAAACATTAGTATAGAATATCATGTTAGTGATAATTCATTAGGGTTTTTGAAGAAAAATATATTGAGATTTAAGCATTCAAATACAGAAATTCAGTTTTAATTTCTATTATGAAATGTATTGGTATAATTAATGATCTATGAAACATTAGATCAAATAATTATAATGTATATCATAAATAAAATAAATCTGGACAAAGATATGAAATGAGTAGAACATTAATTTATTGATATTGTTCATAAAAAAAGATTAATTAACACAATCTAGAGACTCTATGAGGATTCCATAGAATACATTTGTGATTAGACTGTAGTGAGTGTAAATCTGCTTAAATTTTCATGTCATTGAGAGACAAACATGTTGCGTCAATTGAACATTGAAGAACCACCCACCTTTCTTATTCCATTGAGCATCACAAATATTATATAATGAATCTGTTTTATTTCCCCAAAAGCTTCCCTTTCTAGTCCATCTAGAGGATTCGAATCATCTAAATAACATAATACCGTTTTCTAGCCAACTATTGCTGAGTTGTTAAATTTTTTCTCATGATGTCATACAATGGCTGGGGATCAATGATCCCCACCCCAAATCATGAAATATCTAGTTAAGATATTCTTATTGCTCACAAAATGTTTCTAGGGGGTTCTTAGTTATTATTGTGATATAATAATACTATATTACCCTGCATCATTTTTTCCTCTACAGCAACTAGGGTACAAACATAATATTGTGGAATGATTGGTAGAAACAGTTAATAATAAAGAGAAGAGGTTCCATGTACTCTTCTATCAAATGATTCATCATCCAACTATCATATTAAAGGCACATTGTTCTCAGTAAACAATTTCAAACTAATGTGATGGCCATCACCTGGATGAGTATGATTCCTTTAAGGATCAATTGAGTCTTGAACCAACTCCATAATTGATGCAGATAGGTAGGTCGGTGATGAAAATTGTTTTTCTACTAGAAGCACCGACCTATCCTAGACTCCACCTAGGTACGCTTCCACCCATACATGATAATAATAATAATATAGAAATAAAAGGGTTCCAATAAGCAGAAGTATAATCCCATGATTTATGTCCTTATGTGAAAATATAATCCTAAATTGGTGAACTCATATGGTGTATTTCTCACCACACACTAAATGACGGAAGGAGAGAAAGCATTTAATTGAAAATTAAATGTATGGAAAAATGGTAAGGGGAATATGAATCTAAAATAATAAAATCATCTACACAAGCAATAAGAACCCCACCATGAAGAGAGATTCTATATGAATGTTTAACAAAAGAACCCCAACCATTTTTGAAAATTCTCCTAGTTAGTCTGGGATAAAGCATAAAGATGAAACAATCATACCGGAAAAACAATTCAGTAACATTAATAGGGCCTAACGACATTGAATGAACCTTAAAAAAGTTTATTAGTCTAGTGCAGAATTAGGAACCAGGGATCCAAGTGGTGTTGTGTTATTTGTAGTAGTGGAAATGCTTGCATGTACAGTTGAATAAGAAATTATAAAAAACCCTAATCCTATAGGGGATTTTTCTTATCGGATATATCTTAGAAGCAGGTAGATTCATGAAATAATCTTCATTGATAGAATGTGTAGTCACCACTCGGATAATCAATCTTCTATCACCGACATGCTAACTTGTTTTCTCAAGCATGAATCCCTTACCAGGAAAAGAAACTCATTCAAGAACATGGCCATGAAACACACTATCCTATGTCTTAAGGAACTCGTCATACATTACCATTCCAAAAAATACAATTTACATCAAAATTGAGTCTCAATATAAGTATCATTAGAATCATGATAACCCTAATCCATACCTCCTATAGAAACCCCATCACCACCTCTCACACCACCAACATCATCATCAGCATCTGCATCCGAACCGGCACCAGCACCGGGTCCAGCACTAGGTCCGGCTCTAGATCTGATAGAAGAATCTACATTAGAAGAATGCATCGACATCAAAAAGGCATCAACCATTGTAGCTGATTCTAGTGGAAGTGTATAAGAAAGGGCAGACATAAATTTCATCATATTGGCAGTTATCACCTGTTCTGATTTTTGACTTGCTTCGTTGATTGCGGCATTAATTTGTTCCACTGTAAAAAAACCAGAACCAGTACTCGAAGAAATGTTATTAGACCAGTATCGAGATGGTACAATCTTCTTCCAAGGTCGACAACACACTCTACCCAGATTCTCATCTCCTAATACCTAATGTAGATGATCGTTTGGGCCCAAATTGTCAGGTTCTTTTCCTGCCAATTCCTCTAAAGCATTATGTTGATTTGTATATAACATAAATTAAAATGATAAAATAATATAAGGAGTTAAATTCAGTAAAAATCAATGAAGTTTAAATATATTTACAATTTCCTTCTCAGTGTCAGTATTTAGTACAGTACCATCTTTCTTTTTCTGGCTAGTACAAGACAAAGTTGAGAAAGGAACGTGACCCTCGATATTCAATGCCTTTTTCTGGAAAAAATAAAGAAATAAATAAAAATTGGAAGTTACAAAAATTACACTAAACAAAGTTAAATATTTTAAATGTTAAATTACCGGCGTCTACTCATGATCTGGTAATGAAGTGTGTCCGCATGTATAAATTTATTTCATTATACTCTTGTTTGTTTTATTTCTATTTGATTTATCCTATAAAAAAATAATTATATAAATTCATTATCATAAATAAAATAAGTAATTTAAATTTTTTTTCAAATAAATAATTGAATATATATATATAAATTTAACAAACACCATAAAAGCTGGACTCTTTCGATAGTAGTTCATCTTTTTACACTGTGATATTGGGAAATATTGAATCACCGGTACTTATTCAAGCTCTGTACCAACTCTCTTTTTCCAACCAAGATATAAATAATACATGTAGGCTCCCCACATTTAACCTAAATCCATTATCCTTGCAGCCTTTGCATTTTTTCCATCAGGAAAACTATATCGAAGCTGCAATGGACAAAATATTTGTTAAGAAAATATTATAAATTTATATATATATAAAAGGTGATTAACATTACTTACACAAATCTTTGCCCAA
The DNA here is from genome assembly GCA_963277665.1 of Viscum album. NCBI lineage: Eukaryota > Viridiplantae > Streptophyta > Magnoliopsida > Santalales > Viscaceae > Viscum > Viscum album. Next base: position 1,627,308,600 of record OY728146.1, on the reverse strand, counting down.
TCTTTGTACTTTATTTGTTGTCCAACGGCCTTCAAACTTCTCTATAGAACCGGAATGGTATTTTTGTGTCTAGAAATTCTTCCCATAAAACTTTTACATTCTGTGCCATTTTTATTAATTATAACATTGTCCTCATTGTAATAAACTATGATTTGTGTGTGTCGATTCCAAACCTCGCACATTTTTGTGCAGCCTTGTTGTCTGGAAGAGGCTGGAGCTAATCATGAAACAAAAAATAAAAGAAAATAATATATATGAATTTATCATTAATCATTAACAGTAATGTTTAAACAAATACCAGTAGATGGGGGATCTGCTGACCCCTGAAGTGTTGCGTCTGGAGGGGGGGTTGGCTCCATGGTAGGTGAAATATCTACAAGAGTACTATGTATAGTAGATGAAAAGTGTGCTGATGGAAGAGGAAAACCTGATATATAACCCTATATAGATGAGGGTGGATATGGATATGGATATGGAGGTGGGATATATGGGCGCACTGTACCCTGTACAGTGGATGGTGGGAATGGAAAATGAGGGATGGGAGTCTGGGAACTACCATCTAATGTGGGTGCAGGAAAAAAGGGATACAGAAAAGGTGGGTATGGATAATATGAAGGTGGCATAATGGGAGGATGGCCTCCTGGTGTCTCATGCGGTGTTGTAGCAGGCTGACCTGTAGAATCAGTACCTCGTGCCACAGTATCATCCTCCGTGGCATAATCCAAGCGTCTCCTCGATGATGCAGCCTAAAATAACACAGATGATAAAATAAAATGAATGATAACAAGATAACTAATATGAAAAACCATAATATTAAAACATAATTTGTACATAAATTCTTTCAAGGAGGAGACCTACATTTTACGTTTCTCGATATTCTTCTACTCCTTCCAGTATCATCATAATCAAGCATTTTGACCTAGAAATTGAAAATAATATTCTAAAATAAATATAAATAATGAAAAAATTTAAATAATACAATTGTAACATAAAACAATGAGATACATTTTCATGTGTGATATTTATATTGATAAAATATCAATACTTTTCTATGTTCAAGATTTACTGGAGAAGTGTTTAAACATAAATTTGTCATGCTATTAATAGTTTTATATTCGATAATGGTATAAAATATACTAGTTATTTTGATATCATGTATGGATGTTAAAAAAAACACATACAATATTGCAATAATATCAGGTAAATACTTACAAATGTTTCAACGCTATGTTGGGTCTGTGACAATTTTTGATTCACAATCTGTTCGAAAATTTTCATCATCCCTATCATCAAATGCAACATTCGAATAAATATTGAGAGGTTCATCCACAACATCATTGTCATCTATGCCTTCATCAAAATATGTCTTTGAATAACATCAACAATAACACCAAATTGTTGTTGTAACGGGTCAGTTACATAAAATACTTGTTTAGATTGTGGCGCAAGAATATAAGATTCTTTGGTACGAAGCTAACGGTTCATATCAATCACTCTAAATCCATGGTTATCAATATGCATTCCTTGTCGTGTCATTGAATCAAACCACTTGCATTTCATTATTGCGACACAACCATGTGCATAGTAATCTAATAAAATTATTCTTTCAACAACACCGTAATCTGATATATTTTTTGATCGAGGCTTCCTGTCCGATGCACTCGCATAAAAATCTGTTGTGGCACTTATCGTGACACTGTCATGTTGTGTTGCCATTTTTTTTGCACAACTATTTATAACAAATTTAAATCTATTGACAACCATTGAATTACAATAACGTACCACATCGTTTAGACCAAAGGGCAATGCTTTTATTTCATCAGATACTTTAATCATTGGTTGAGTTAAAACCTAAAAGATACCAACATAGAATATTAAACAGAGACATGTGATTATTTTATGAGAAGAAGAAAAATATATCTATTACCTTCGACTTTAACCAGGCAGCAAATTCTTTGCTTTGCAACAGTTCCTTCCTCATAATTGATAGAGAGTGATGTTTCTTTTTTATAATTTATAAATGTTCTCTACAGATATGAAAGAATTAAAATGTTAGGAGATATAAATAAATCACACAATCAAAAAAATACATATTTATTAGTTTACTTACTTGATATAATCATCATCCACCCCACAGTTGAGTAATACTATCTGATGTGCCATTTCCCACTCTTCCCTGCTTAAAGTACACAATGAGTACAATCCCGATATCCCCCCTGTTTGGGGTAGTGAAGGAAATTCAGGCTCAATGGGATCATATTGCTCATCTTCAGTTCTCATTAGTCGATTAGACCTCGTAGTGATGTAATCCAAGTACGATGAACAGAAATCCATGCATTCTTGTGCTAAATTGCATTTCACAATAGATCCTTCAGGGTGATATTTCTTTCTCACATAAGATTTCAATGTAAAAATCATTCTTTCAGTAGGATACATCCTTCAACTCGAAAAAAGTCCACCAAAGGGAACTTTTGTGGGAAGATGAACAGTCAAATGTAACATACATGTGAAAAAAGACTGTGGGAAAATTTTCTCCAAGTCGCAAAGAATAATCGGTGCATCTCTCTATAATTTAGGAACAACACTTTTGCTCAATATTTTGGCACAAAGATCTCAATAAAATTGACATAACTTAATCACCGAAACTCTAGAATTATGTGAAAGTAAATGGCGAATAGAAATGGGAATCATCTCATGTAATAAGACAAGGTAATCATGGGTTTTAAGATATTTGAGTTTCAAATCTTTTGTATGCACCCTTTTCGGAATATTACTTGAATAAACATCTGGAACCTTCAAACTATCCAAGACCTAAAGAAATTTTTTTTCTCCACATTTGTCATCGAATAACAAGAAATAAGGACTTTCCACTTATTGTGACCAATTAACTCATGATGAAGTCTTTCTATTATACCCCAATCCATCAAATCACGACGACACCACAAATCGTCTTTTGTTTTGCCTTTGAAATTTAAAATAATAAAACTAAAATCTCAAAAAAAAAATTCTTGATATGCATTACATCCAAACAATGACATAATAAATTCTATGACCAATAAAACCACTCAAAGAATATGCTATTATTTCTCCAATTTCTATTGGAATTCGTATTAGCACACTTTCGCTTTCTGATATTTGATTGAATTTTTACAAGAACATAATTCAAATCATCAAGTTTATTAAAAATATCAGTCCTTGACATTCATTGAGGTGTCTCATCTATCTCGATGGCATTAGCAAACTGTCTCCGATTTTCCCTATATGGATGATCCATTGGTAGAAAACGCCGATGCCCTATGAAGCTGAAAGTTCATCGAAACTTTAATCTATGGAAACGTGTATTTTTCATACAAATAGGATAGGATTATTTACCTGTATTACTCCAACTAGACATCATTCTGTAGGTAGGGAAATCATTTATCTTCCATAATAAAGTTGCACGAAACATAAAGTAATCCTTAATGAATGTATCATATGCTTGTGCACAAACAATCCAAAGTTCATTTAACTCCTCTATTAATGGATGCAAGTATATATCAATATCATTTCTTGGATCACTGGGTCCATATATCAATATACTCAGGATAGTGAACAGATTCTTCATACACATCCATGAAGGAAACTTATAAATGTGAATTAAAATAGTCCATGTACTATGTGTAGTATTCATTTGGATAAATGGGTTAAAACCATCAAAAGATAATCCCAATATCACATTTCCTGGGTCGGCTACAAAATAAGGATGTAACCTACCAAATTAATTCCAAGCCAACCCATCTGCAGGATGCACTATTTCATCATTATCTTTATTTCTTTCATCTGCATGTCATCTCATATTCTTTTCCATTTGTTCTAACATAAACTTTTTTTGATTCCTGGGAATTAATGGGAAGTGAGACATCACTTTATGTGGTATTCCAGATTGAGATCCATCTTTATTAGTCTTCCACCATGATGTGTCACACTATTTTCACTAACTCAAGTCTGCATTCTCATTCTAGAACAAACAATAGTCTTTGAGACAAGAATGAATCTTAAAAGATGAAAATTCAAATTTTTCAACCAACTTTGATGCCATGTAATCATTTTCTAGAATATATGCATCATCAGGCAGTAAATCCTTAATAAATGTAAGGATATAGTCGACCATAGTATTACTAAATCCATAAATTTTTTCCCATGATTTAATCGCATTAAAAACTCATGTTTTCTCATTTTTTCACTTGCTTGATATACTTGGGTATTTTCATCTACCATCAGCTTTCTAACACTCTCAACATTATCATCCTGATTAATAGATGAGAACTATGTTCCAGTATTCATTTCCTCTTGCACTGGTCTACATGCAGAGTTATCTTCAGAAACAAAAAGAAACTGATCTGAAATCATATTTTTCATACCAATATTTTCTGCTAAATCGATGTCATTCAAGACTTGAGCTTTTAATCCATTGTGATACCACACATGATAATTTTTTTGGAAACCACTTTTATTGATATGGTAACTCACATCTTCACAGGTTAACCATGGTCTTCCAACACAATCAAAACACGGGCATGGAACCAATCTTCCATCTAAATCAATAGTGAATGCAAAGTCAAAAAAATATTGTAACTCCTTCTGAAATTCATCAGTTATCCGATCAATGTTGTACATCTAGTATCTATCCATTCTGAGGAATATAATCATACATTAAATAAATAATCTAAAAAATTTCTTAACATTATATGTATTGTTTCATAAGATATTAAGTAATCATCAAAAACAAGTTAATAAAAAATCATAAGAAATATATTAAAATTATGGTTTAGGGAATTCATAAATGTTTTAAATTATAAAAATTAACTAATAGTCATACATAAGTTCCAAGAAAGAGGATCGATTATAGTAAAAATAGTTTATATGAAATATAAGATATAATAATAATCAATTCCCAAAAGTTTTTGGGTTAATTCAAAACGAGTTGTGATATTTTGTATTAAATCTACAAAGTTTTATTGAAATTTAGAGACATTTTGAAAATATAAACCATATCATATACCAAGAATTAGTATTAATGAATTGGATGAGAATTATAATGGTAAGAAGATGAGAATAATAACTAGAAGAAAGAATATATTTCTACATTATTGTTAGAATATTAAGATAATATAATTGGAAGGAAGATTTATTATATGAAGATGAGATACAACAATGGACTATCTTAACTTGTGTGTGTTCCCCTTGGTCATCCCCATGAGGGTAAATTTTGGTATTACATCCTAATAATAGGACTATGATCTCCTCTGTGTAATTAGTTTTAGATAGTGTTTTGGAATCCCTCGGTGTGACCTGAGGTGTGATCCTCTATAATTTTTTCTATTTACCTAGGTGGGTTTTGTGGAATCATTTTTACCAACTTATATGTGTGTACAATCCCATACATAGTGGGATATTCCAGGTATGGTATGGTATACCCCAGATGCCCTTAGAGAGATCCCCTATCTACGTATCGAGATCTTTGGAGTTACATTGATTACATCTTTGGTGAGGTCTGATGAGCATGACCTCTTGGGAATACACCATCAGTGAAATCATAGATCATGTTGTGAGTGCAACTAGAAGTGTGTTAAATTTTATCCTTGAGTATAATCTTATGGATAAAATAATGGTTAATATGCCATTGAGGCATGTTTTATGTTATGAGTATATCTAGTTTATTGTTCATATTGCTATATCTCAAATTTTTAATGATGTGTCTATGTGATGATGAGATAACTACTCTCCAAATTCCCATTGTTTAGTGATTTTGGAGTGTCCTATTGAGCACTGTTATACTAAACACTGCATGGGATCTACCCATATTTTCAATGTCTTATGTAGACAATATTCCTTTTGAAGGAATCCTAAGAGGACCAAGAGTAGATATAAGATAGTGATCTAGATAGACTATGTATTATGCTAGGTTGTGGAATATGTCAATAGTCCCATCCCTCATAACAAGTTAGTCTTTTTTATCTCTTTTTGTATGATTTTATTTTTCCCTTTTTTCTTTTCATGTGTACAGGTACCATAAGATAAGGAAAACCTTGTGTGTGTTATGCTGACTCAGGGATGGTCACTAACCCCTAACCAATTAGAGGTGGCATTGTGGTGTCACACTCAGCTTACCACTAGCCAGGTGGGCCCCAGTGAGTCAGTTTATAAAAAAAGTCCACCCTATTGTTAATGAATTCAAAAAAGTTATTTTTCATGAATGAAGAAAATTTTAAAATCATGGAATAGTTATTTCACATGTTTTTAAAATTTGGTCTCACCTTCTTTGGTCATTCCCTATTTTTTCCAACTAATTAAATAATTGTACAACTTCCTTTAAACAAGATGACTCAAAAAAAATGTATGTTACTATTTGTGAGCTCTCCATGCTATTTTCTCTAATAAAATAATTTTTAACTAATTAACATTTTAGTCCCTGTCTAATGAATTGATGATTTTAAGATGAATAACATTTATCAAATAAAAACCAATCAATAGATTGTTAAAATTATTATTATCTAAATACCTATAATGATTCCATATATCGATGGTGAAAATAAAATGTAAGTCCCATAAAGAAATTAAGAAATAATACAAGCTCTAGTAAAATAGCGAGTTATATTTCTCAATGAAACAACATGGACATATTGGAAAATTTTGAGGTTGAAACAGGGAATAATTTTTGGGCTATAAAAAAATTAAAATAATTGAATGAATGAATTTTAAAATGGGTAAACTGATTATAGTTTCTTTTATATAAAAATTAAAAACTCTAGATAGACATTGTAATTATGAAGAATAAAGTAGAAAATAATGAAAATTGTGGAAAGATTCCAATTTAAGATACAAATGATGAAATCATGTAATTTAATTGACAGATCATTTTAACACCTAAAAATTCCATAAAAGAATCATATGTTATGGTCCATAATCATGATATTATAGATCCCTCTCTAAAAGTAATGGTGGGGGGGATGATCCTTTTTTCATGAAGGAATGAATTATGTGGGACTGATGATCTAGAACACTCATTGTCCATGGGAAGAAAATTGAAATCACCATAGGATTTATCAACAACATTAAGAATTTCCTTCATGCATTGAAAAAAAATTATAATGGTTTATTATCACTTTCTATGAGTTATTTTTAGTGTTTCCACTATATAACTACAATTATATTCTCTCAATAATCTAACGGGTTAATTACAAGGTATAAAATTCACAAATTTAGTTTATTCCTGTGATGAATAATTAAGAACAAAAAATATAGTAAATTTGAAGATGTTAATAGTGGTAATATAGAATGTATATTCATATTTCAAAATATATGCCTTCAAGGTGAAAATTAGAAGACACTGAGTAAATGATAACAAGAAGCCAAAATAAAACAATAAAGATAATGGTAAAATTGAAAACTAATATAAAAGGTATAATTTAAAAGAGATAAAACCTATAGAAAGGAGAAAAAGCAGTCTGCTTGAGTGTTATTCTCACTCTCTTCTTCCCCTGTTCTCTGTCTTCCTCCTCCTGTAATTCCTATTCTTCATAGCTGCTGTATAAAAATAAAAAAGTCACTGTTGTCTAGTTTCTAACTTAAGAATGACATTTCATGTTGGTTTTGTGTTATTTTTTATAGAACCTCACTCATAGCCCACTGATGTTAAAGACTCTAAGGAGAAGATCATTTTCAAAACTCTACACCGGTCACATTATAGGAAGTTGATGGGGTTAAATCCCAAATTAGTGGTTACTATGTGGTAAATTTAGGGGTTATAACAATGCATTTCAGTGTGGAAATGAGAGTAAGTGTAGAATAATATTAATGATACTTAAGGTTTAAAAAATTCAACAAGAATCGTGGATGGGGATGAAGGAAGAGATAGGGGTTTACCTCTTGTGTTGAGGGTTGTGTGGGAGAACCATCGGGAATGGAGGAGGAGGGGAGACAGCTTGGATCGGCTTCGGTGGAGGAGGATCGGGGTGAGGAGGGTCACAACAAGGAGCGGTCGAGGGTTTTGAGGGTTGCTGGTGAAAAGGTGTCGGGGAGGGCGATGGGGGTGTCGACCTCGGCGTCAGAAGAGTGGTGTCGGGGAGGAGGTGTTGGGGAGGAGGTGTCGGGGAGGAGGGTCGTGGTGAGGAGGAGGGTCACGGCGAGGAGGCATCGGAAGAGCGGCATCGAGGAGGAGGGTCACGGCAAGGAGGTGTCGGGGAGGAGGGTCGCGGCAATGGGGTGGGCTCGACAAGGAGGCGTCGAGGAGGAGGGTCATGGTGATGGGTAGGGCGCAGCGAGGAGGTGACAGGGAGGAGGAGGGAGTGGTGAGGAGGAGGTCGTGGCGAGGAGGAGGGCGCAGCAAAGAGGAGATCGCAGGGGAGGAGGAATCGCGAGGGCAGGAGGGGTTTGTTGGAGAATGGGAGGGTTTGAGTATCGGTTATAAAGAAGGGTTTCCAACAAATAGCCACGATCATCCTATTAAACCATTTCTATAAACAATCTATAACCATTGACCGATAGAACCGTGGTTATAGGTCCATGGCTATAGCCTGAATTTGTAGTAGTGTCACTTTTTTCTATTTTTAATCTAAGGTAAATTTATAATAATTTAATAGTTTTAGAGTTTTAGAAAGTTCTCCTCAACTAAATTACAATAGGGAACATTCTCCTACACTTATTATCCTCACTTTGAGACTTATATGTTATCCAAAACCTGGCCATATATTTTTCCAACATCTATATCCATATTCTTGATATTTTTGTCCACTCAAAAGACTATCCCTAAATCCCTTTAGATGAGATCTAATGGATGTCCGTCGAAGAAGAGGTAATCATTTTCAACAACTCATCCATGTTCATTTCTTATTATACTTAATTTTCATGTGTTTTTTCATGCTAAATTAATAAATAAATTATAATATATATTTTGATATTTTATTATGCTTATTTAACAACCATAATATATAATTTATCAAACCAATGAAAAATGAATGCTTTGTGTGCTCATACGTACAACTTATCATCTCCACATCATGGTGTAATTTTTTTCATCACCAAATTACATGGATGGGTGTAATGATGGAAATAATGTATATACATAATAAAAATGACATGATATTAATTAAGGATAAATTTATATACCACAAAATCCTTTTTTTCTATCACCAATTGCGGGAATGATTCATTCACTCGGGTATACGTATACTTGTCATCTCCACTCCACAATACGATTCATTTTCCATATCAAAAATTATGGAATTGTTAAAAAATTATATAATTATTATATATGATATTTATAACATTAATATCATTATATATATGTTTTATCTATATCCTATTCAAAATATTTGAGACCTTCATGACAAAACATGCATAGGAAAATAAAGCTAATTAACACCCAAAACAAGGGTAATACCAAAATATAATAAATAAAGGGGTGATATAATAATAAAATAATATCATATATGATATAATAATTAATAATATGTTTTTTATACAAGTAAATACCGTGATTAATACTAATATATCAGAGGTTAAAGCACGTTTGACTAAAGGAAGCGTAAGATAATGGATTTTCACCTCAATTTTATTTATGTGGGACATATGATTTGTTCACCAATTATTTATTTTGTGTGATGTATATACTACCCATTTTAAACATTAAATCATGAATTTATTTATTCTCATGATATATAATTTTTTTATAAATTTTATTCTTTTATTGATCATACAATTCAATTGATTACAAGTAGTAAGAGAATTCTTAACTCTATCTCCATTTGTTGGTTTAAACATCTATTTTGAAGATTATGTCTTGATATGATACTGTATGAAATGAATTTTTATTATTATAAGTTTTTGATAATATTTTTTATGTGGATTTATATTTAATACACAAAATATATTCATTTTATTAATTCCCACTTCATTTATATGTTATTTTTAAAGGTGTTTTGGCAATATCATCATTATTTGATATTGTTTATGTTTAAGACTTTACTAGGGATCATTTTTCTTCCATGTACATATTTTCTAAAAATATTTTTCAAAAATATTTTTACCAATATCCTAAACAATTTTAAATCCTCTTTACCCAGGATTAGGTTTTTATAAAATGATTTTATTGGAATTATTTTTTCATTTTGGAAATAAAATGATTTCGGAATTTTTTAAAAAAAATGGAAGGAATGGTTTTTTAAACATATACCGCATGATCCGATTTTTAACCATTGTGACGACTTCATGTTTTGAAGATTCCTTTAATAAATTTAAAAGGTTCTTCTCAATTAATTTTTTTACTTTTATATTCATGCATCTTTTTAAATAAATGATTTCAATTTAGAAAAATGTTTTCCTCCAAAAATTATCAATGATTTTATTAGAGTATTTGTAAATATGTCAATTTCCATTATTGAATATTATTATTTATTGTGTTTTATATACTATGATATCATATACCATATTTAGTTAAATTATTTATGATCAATCTAACTATTAATGTTCTATTTTGATTTCATTCACCATATTACTCTGAATGGTTAGTGATTATGCTTACTAATTTGGGAGAGTTATTTTAATTTCATATATATATATATATGTTTATTATATTTCACCCCATTTATATGAGGAATGAATTGGAAATATTAAGTGATAGGTAGGGCTCTCTATATCCACTCAATGCATCAGTGGGTCTAAGGAGACAAACTGGCATATGTTTTGGCCAAGGCTTTACCAATTTATTAGATTCTTGGAACGAAGCCTTCATAATTTTTTATTCATGGAATGAAGACTTGATAGTATTAAATTCCTACTATGAAGACTTGAAAGTATTTTTATAATGTTCATAATTATGAATTCCATCATTATGAATTCATTTATTTATATTCCATTTTATTATTTTATTAGATTGAATATCCATGGATATGTTTTATTTTCTTATGATTATTTATGTGGAAATATTTAATCATATTTTATTACCAACATATTATTCTTACGTTATTGAAAAAATGGGTTATTTTTTAGTTATTTACCATTCAATTTTGTTTATGTTTTACTTACTCAAATATTTTGTTATACGCTTAACCTTACTGATCATTTGACCTCAACCTTTTCTTATGTTTTATTATTCCCCAATATACAATGATGTTTTTTGAAATTGATGGTGTAGGGTTCTAATGAGGGGATAATGTTTTCCCCTAATAAAATTGTTTGGGTATTGTTTTAAATATAATTTTAAGTTCATGTATGTATCTTTTTTATGAAGAGTAAGAAACTGTTTATAACTTAAATATGCAATTCCTTGTCTGTAATTCCAATGTAATATTGTAATCTCTAACTTTGGGCTACTAGGGTATGTGTATTTACAGTTGGTTTTAGATTCAGGTTTACTGTAAATTTATGGAACTAGAATTAAGAAAACATAAATTATAGAACGCAAACCATTTTTTTATGTGTTAAAATTTTATTTAAGGAATACTGCCTTTTCATTTTGTTGACATATGTTTAAAGGTATGGATAACTGTTTGTGTTTATATGATCCTTCAATTAAAAGTAATTATAACTTATTATATTATTGGGAATAAAAAATCAAACATATTATATTACCATTTTTATTAAAAAAGTTTCGTTAATAATGAATATATTTATGTTATTTTTTGTGATTATTTCTACATTTTTGGATAATATTAGAAAAAGGACATCTCGTAAATCGGGTGACAACCAGTCATATCTAACAAGGATGTGGGGAATGAACCCTTGAAATAAGTGAAGCAATGGTATAGCTCCTACTAATACCTATATAAATTCATAGTTAGCATTGAATTTTTCTAGTTAAAGTATCTATTGTATTAATTTTAGTTTTATTTTAGGGGCATATGATTTATCAAATAAATAAACATATGATTAGAAAATGATTTGTTGATTAATAGATTCATGTTATTTCATAAGACATTCAACTGTATGGGAATACTATAAGATTAATTTAAATACAATATTATGATGAATAAAGTTTGAGTTGTGTTTTTGTATGAAAGGTTTTTTTATTTTGGGCTTATAGAGATTCATTATGTTAATGGAAATGGTTATCATATCTTGGAGATTATGAAAATAATATTTTTGTTATGATAAATTAAGAGTAATTTTTTTCATCTGAATGAATAAGCGATCAAATCCTTCAAATTTTTGGGTTTCATTGGTATTATTTATTTTTTTAGGAAGTTTGGTTATTTTCTAACTGATCTATGTTGAAATTTGGGTATTGCTGTTGAGTTTTGGTGGATAAAGTTGTTTTTCATCATTAAATGTTTATTTTTTGGGGGAATTATCTTATCATATCTGTAAAATTTTAGTTTTTGTTAATGATAAAAGATAATTGGAATATATAGTTATAATTTTTTGGATATTATGATATTTAGAAGTTGGTTAGACTTCTTCAAGCATGAATAATTCATTTTAAGAACTCATGGTTTGGAGAAAAATAATAGTTTTTTGTGGAAGTTGATTAAAGGATAAAATTATACTTTTAAATTAAGTAGAATTTATTATTTACTTAATCCATTTAGTAATATAATTCTTCAACTCTTTGAAAATGATCTTAAAAAAATTATCCATTTACTTTTATTACTAAGAAATCAATGAATTTTTTCCCCAACAAAAAATTATGGTTGGATGATTCTTAACTTTCACAAGTCCATGTTCTCTATCACTCTCCATCATAACTTGATTTTTATTTTCTCTTCCATTTCCAGGATTTCCTACATGGAACCCTGGTATGTGTTATCTCAAATGACCTTCATATTTCAATTTCTTTCTTTTAAAGAGGAAGTTGTATTGACCCTTGTTCCGATATGGTGATTCAATAAAGGTATTTTGAGTTGTATAAATTGAGTTACCAATATTAATTTCAAATTATGAGGACACAATTTATTATAGGGGGTGGTTTTTGCATCTCGATATTTTATAACGAATGACTATGTTTGATCGCATACAATATACACCACATTGAGCTTAAAGAAACAACTAAATATTATTTTTTATGTGTTACCCATATAAACTATCCATTAGAATGGTAGGTATTAATAGGAGTAAAAAAAATTGAAAATATAGTTTACATATAATTATAATTAATAATTTTGTGACAAATTAATCAATAAATAAAAATTAATCTTTTTAAAAATTATAGGTAATGTTTTTCTGGAAAACATTTTAAATCTGTAAAAATATGTTTATAAATTAATAAAGTCGCTATTTTCGGGCTATATTAATGAAAAATATATATACATATATGTATATATATTCTACATAATTTTTCAAATTAATCTTAATTATTTTCTATACATGATATAAGAAGAAATCCAATTTTATACATAAAAGATGTATTTTTATAAAAAATCCATTTTGCCGCCTTTTGATGGAACACTTGTTTTAATTTTTCATGACAATTTTATAAAGTATCTTATTTTTTTAAAAATAATATTTTTTTGAAATTTGAATATAAAAATTTAATTTTCTTTCATTTTTGTTAGCTTTTAGGTAAGTTTCAATTTTTTTTTGAATTGTGAAAATACAGGATTTTAATTGAATCATCATTTTCATCTAAATATTTTATAGTGTTAAATTATATTTTTTATTATTTTAAAATATAATTAGATAAATTATATACCATTAAATCCAATTTAGGTCATTAAAAACAATTTCCCATAATTATGAATAACAAAATTTCAATCTCTTGAACGTTTTCACTTTAAAAGCCTATTTTCCCATTCTGTCAATGAGGTTAATTTTCAATTAATGTTATGTAGTTATGTGTTTTGAATTTTTCAAAATTTATTCCATATTTGTAATAATATGGTATATATTTATTCACAATTTAACTTTTATTTCTATAAAATATGACTAGTGAACTTATTATTTTTTATTACCAAAGTTAAGGATCAATGGAATAATTAAGGGTGAAAATAATATTATAAGTATTAAAAATTACCCTAAAAATTTTATAATTTGTTATGAGTTATGGATGAAAAAAATCATTATTTATCAGATTTTATGGCCTCTTGTTTCCACTTGTATGACTTCAATCCTTTTATCGTATTTATTCTTAAGAAATGTCAAATATGTAATGCTCATGTTTTAAATAAGTATTAAATTTTTTATATATTATTATTCATAAAATATATTTAACTAAAAATATAAATTTGAAATATAAAATTATTATATTCATCATGTTTGTTTTTAATTTTTACGAAAAAAATAATTACATTAAATGATTACCCATTGAGGATAATGTAATTGTTTAATTAATGGGAATATCAAATAAATGATTAAAAAATATTAAAATAAATGTAATTTGGGATAATAAATGACATAAATGAATATTATAGAAATTTTTTACATATTATTTTTGTTCAAAAAGAGTTGGTTCGATGATATATTGTTTTTTAAATGTCAAAGTATTGAATAGTGTCAAAATTTACGTTGATATTATATTAAAATAAATAATAATTTTTTAAATGATATAAAATTTATAAAAATATAAAATTCCACCAAATTATTTGGATATGGTTTAAAATTTATTCAATTATCAATTTATGTTTTTTTTTTCATTATCTTGTAGCTATATTAACCCTTAAAATGTAAAAAATGCATGTTGTCACAATAAGAGTTAAAGGGATTAAATAAGGGTTAAACCCAAAAGATAAGGGTAAAAATGTGACCTAAACCTATATAAAAATTATTGGTTGACACTATTTCAACAAATACACATCTTATATTTTAAATAACTCACTTTGGATCCATTTTTTAAATGAAATATTTTTTATATTAAAAAAAATTTAATGTTTCAAAAAATTCCCATAACCACAATTATAAAAGGGTGACTCCTCCCTCACTTATTCACAGCACTTTTAGCCTTCTAGATCAACCAATACCTACCAATATCTCCTTCAGACAACCATATATTGTTTTTTTGAGATCATGTTCTTCCAAAAAGACCAACCCTAGAACCCTTAAGAAGAGTCCTAAAGGAAGTCTGCTGAAGAATATTTAATAATTTTTACCAACACATCCAAGATCATTTCTTATTCTAATTTCTCTTTATGTGTTGTTTCCATGATAAATTAATAACTAAATTATAGTCTATATTATTATATTTTATTATGATTATGGAATAACCAACCCTCACCTTTTATCCATCCTACGAAAAGTGAACACACTGCACGTGCGTGCATACGACTTATCGTCTCAACATCCAGGTGTAATCTATTTTTCATCAACACCTTACATGGATAGGTATAATGACGAAAATAATATATATATATATATATAATAAATATTACATGATATTTATTCTTTAAAGTTAATATACCATAAACTTCATTGTTTTTTCACTCATTAAGGGAAAGATATCATCGCTTGTGCGTACGTATGACCTACCATCTCCACGACATGATGGGATTCATATTCCATATGAAAAATTAAATAATGGATATAAAACTGAGTTTAATGATTACATATAATATTTTTAAAATTAAAATAATTATTTATATTTTTTATATATATCTTATGAAAAATAACTGAGACATTCATGAGAAAACATGCATAGAAAATGAAGTAGTTAACACACGAAACAAGGGTAATCACGCAGTATTATCAAAAAATTTATGATAAAATAATACAAGGGGATAATATATGATATTATAAATATGAATAATTATATAATATAAGTTAATAGCAAGATTAAAACCATTATACATGGTTTTAAATAAGTTTTTACTAAAAGAAGCATAAGATAATGTATTTTTCATATCACTTTTATTTTTGTAGGACATATTCTTTATTCACAACTTATTAAATTTTTCGGGTGTATATACTACACCTTTGAAATTTTATATATTGAATTTATTTTTTCTCATTATATTTTTTGTTAAATTTTATTCTTTTATTTGGAATACGAGTCAACATATTACAAGTAGTGAGGGAATTCATAACTCAATCTCCATTCATTGGGTTAAAATTGTATTTAATTGATTATGTCATTTTCTGATTACTTAATAAATGAATTTTTATAATATTTTGTGGTGTTTTTACTTACCAAGAAATTAAATGATCTAGATGCATAGACCCTAAAATTTTTATTAATGTAAAATGTAACATAAATTCAATAATTAAAAGGGTGTTTACAAAGGCAGGAGTAAACCACACACTTCATGTCTTCATCAACCAGCGGTGCATGGTACTGAGGAATCCTAAAGGACCAAATAGTACTCATTTTCATAGTTGATCTCTTTGAAAGTGTATCTATTTCATAATTTGATTTCCTATAATCATATGAGACTATTAAGTTGATATTGTTGGCCTAGTAATGACATTTAATCCAATGCAGAAGGATTCATCATAGAACATTACTAGTTCTTGATTTTTTATAATTGAAAACATATTTAATGTCATATATAATGGACCATTGTTCTACTTCATAAGATATGCCCAATCTAATAAAATGATGGAACCAACCTTTGAAAAAAACTATTATGAGTGTGGAAGACTCCTCCACATCCCAAGAGTCATATAATTCCAACGGATTCCCCATCAAAATTATCTTTGACCCTATATGAGACAGGAGGAATCCATCAAATTATCTTTTTCTTGATAGGTTTCCTTGTCCATATTTCGATTCCCAAAAACCAAAGAGTAGTGAGGTCCCAAAATTTGTTATCCATTTCACAAACCTCCATCACCGAAGTAGAAAAAACATAAAGACGAACTGTAAGTGCACCTTCATGAAATGATAGATGAGTATGGTCAAAAATTGAGGTGTTTTAATCTTCCTAAATGGAGATGAAAATAGTAGCAACAACATTCATAAAGATGTTTTATATCTATGTACTTCTACTGCATGTACTGATGTGTGTCAGTAGATCATAAAATTAATTATGTACACCAATATGATATTAAAAAGATCACCAGTATATCTCCATAATTTCTATGAAATATATAATCTTAAAACAAGTGATTCACATTTTTATAACTCCTAGAAAATATATGACATGATAATACAATGTATTGACTAAATTTATTCAATTCATTATTCATAGGGAAAAAATTCCTCAAAATGCTCCACAGAAGCAAGAACCAGGAGGTTTGAACAAAGGTTTTCATGAATTTTAGTAGCCAATATAGTTTTTGGGTTGATCCATCACACTAAAAAAGGTATAAATCCCTTTTATTGAATATTCCATTTTATATGGCTTTTAACTAATAGTAACATTATCCATAAAGGTATAGATAAAAATTTCCATTCCTGATTGTGGAGGTAAAATATCATCAACAATATCAGTGTAGTTTACAAGATGTTTAACTAACATACCAAGAATTTTTGGAGGTACTTTAGTCACATTAAGGTTAATTTATGATAAGGTTTTATCCCAGTAGTTGAGGAATGACTATTGGACTACAATACATTTATTGTTTTTAATCAGATCAATGAATGAGGGTCTGATTGAAAGTCATACAAAATAGTTGAGATAGTGAGAATACCCATTCTGAATCTTCTTATTTAACATACACACTAAAAAAACAATGGATTTATCAAAATATGTTAAAATAATCTACATAAATTTGTTAATAATACCATCATTGAAAATATTGATAACCTTTATTCCAAGACCTCCCATCTCAATGGGTTTAATACACTCATTATGTTCCAATGTAATCATATTTCTTTCATGTGCTGACCCTATCCAAATAAAATTATATATCATACATCTGAGATCGTGGAGATAAAATCTTATACATATATAGAGAGAGAAAGAGTAAATAAACTTTTATGAATTAAAAGAATTAATGAGCCACACCTTCCCTACAATGAAATGGATTTTCCTTTCCATCTAACCAATTGACTAGTTATGCCAGAAAAAATATTTTCAAGATACTGTCTTTTCACCTTCCCCCAAAGTAAATGGAAACAAAGATAAATAAAAGCTATGTGTCCTTTCCTCACTCCTTTATTCTTGATGACTATATTTTTATTACAAACTACAATCCCATCACCAGAAATAATAAAATATTTTTTATATCTTATGTTCTTAAAATCCACTACCTCATAGTGCAGGAAAAAGGATTTAATTACAGTGACAGTTTTCCCTAAGGATTTCCCAAAAATGATTATTTCCAAAGAATATAATAAGTGGGGAAGGATAATAATTTTCATACCCGCATTAATCTATTTATATATTAAAAACTGGGTTAGGTCATTAAATCATCGACTCTTGTGATCTTCTATAGTGGAAAACAGGTTCCCTGAGAGGGGGTCACCTTGTCTCACACCTCTATAACATTGAAAATGACATTTTTTGATCCATTAATTAAAATTTAAATCCTTTAGAAAATTATAATTCCCCTGATTAATATAAAAAATTAATTAGAAAAATCATTACTTATGAGAATAAAAAAAAGAGAAAAAATGCATTTTAGAGTATCAAATGATTTTTATTTTTATATTTTTAGAAAAAAATTACCAATTATTGGACTTTATATTATTTATATTTATACTTTATAATGAAATTAAAAAAATTCTTAATTCTCCTACTACTTAAAAATACAAACTGGTTTGGTAAAATATACTCCCTAATAATTCTCCCTAATCTGTTCTTCAAAAATTTTGTAAGATAACTAGGGATAGTGTTCTCAATCACCAATGGTCTAATTTTTTTAAATAAAAACAATTATCCTTCAAGAGAACTAAATAAATGAAATTTTAGTTAATACCATAAGTTATATGGCATTGAGTAAATAGATATTTCAATGCCTTTATCATATCATCCAGAAGAGTGTCCCAATAAAACCTAAATTTTTGTTAATGAAGCCATCCAGACTCGTGACACTTTCTATGTTTAAATAGAAAAGGGATTCCTTAATTTTCTCCTTCGAAGAATTTATTATGAGATAATGGGTTTGGTAATCCTTAATACAGGGGGATGTTTTTATGTTCATTTTATGACTTTTATCAATTCCATCATTAGAATTGATCTGAGTTAAATAATCCACCATCACATTCGAGATTTTACTTTCAGAGGTGTGAAGAAAACCACTGATATTGATGGAATTCAAACATTATATTATCCTCTTTTCCTTGTGAATACTATGAGTAATTTAAAATTAATATCACCATCCTTTAACCACTTACCCTATAGGAAATTTATTTCTATCCATTCCTTAATATTTAAGAGATTATCCATCCTTTTAAGGGAATGTAATTCTTCTCTCATTTGGATTCTTTGACACAGATTTCTATATTGAAAATTTCAATATTATCTTCAAAAACCTTAATATCATGGTCAAGATTAGAAAATTTGTTCTCTATCCACTCTCTCTAGATCCTTTTGACATTCTTTAATTTTTTGGCCAAAAAATGTAATGTAATTCTATATTGATCCATCCTGCAAGCCTCCACAATCACCTCTCTACATCAAAGAGTCACAACCCACCCATTATTAAACCTTAAAGGAAGTGCAGAAGACCTAATAATGTGGGTGACAATTTTAATCAGGATATGATTGCAATTTGAATGCTATTTGGGGAGAGTATTCCAAGATTTTCATGTATCGAACTCCCCATCATACATCAAAATAATTCATCTATCAAACTTGATTAATTAGCTTACATTAATAGTATACCTATTCCTTGTGAAATTAGAACCTTCAATTGGAGATTCACCATGATAAAATCGATCAATAATGAAGGATAAATCCATTGAAGATTCTCTGTTAAAGTTCAATCAAGTTTTTTCCATAGGTCTTATAACAGTGTAAAAATGTCCCATTTTCAACCATTGATTTGGAGCATTTCTAAAAAATTCCCCAAGATAATCCCCGAGTTACCTTCCTGAATTAAGATGAGGAGGCATATACAAAATAGATATCAATGATGAAACATTGGTGTTCATATGTGACTGAGATTTACTATTACTTGTTAATAACTGATAGAATCAGCATACTCTAAGGTTTAAGAACCAAGATATGATCTATATTGATATGATGATAATTTTGAGAGATAGAACTATAACCAAGAAAATATAATTTGAAGGATATCTAGTTCTCAAATATAATTTTTGGTACGGCAATACCAATTAGTAATGGTTTGTTGGAAAAAATATAGTGTCTAATAGACTTCACCATTGGGGAGTTCACAAGACCTTGAAAATTCCAAAAAAAGAATCTTCATTGTAAAAGGTTTTGGCTCCTTTTAGGGGGATCTTTTTTATTTGTCTCATCTCTATTGACTTTTCCATTCCATATTTTACTTTTCTTCTTATATGTCATATGAATGCCTATTCCAATAGTATCAAAGGTTCAAGTCTACTTCTCCGATGTTTCATCAGTAGGCATGCATGCTTCAGTCTTTAGGGTAGTTTCAGCTAGCTCAGGGTTCTAGAGATCCTCAGCATCTTTAGACCATAGGTACCACTGAGGGAATGATTTCTATCTAGATTTTAATTTAGTAGGGTCAATTCTGGCTTTGGGTTTCCTTTGAGAAGCTTTATAAGGGAGTTTCTATAGGAGGTTCCCCTCCAAGGTAGTTTTTTCCAAGCCTGGTCATTTCATTTTCACTCCCATCAATATTGGGAGGTAATTTAGGTGACCCATCATGAGTATTGTCATCATCATTCAATATGTGTCCAATGCAGACATCGGAACCAGGTATTTTCATCCAAGGTAATTCAAGTGACCCGATATAAGTATTTTCCAATAGTTTCTCTAGTGGGTAAACTTCTAAATAAGTCTAATACTCTTCATTAGAAGCTTGTACCTCATTGGAGATGGGATACTGAGTGGTAATGGAGGGTGGATTCAAAAAAAATTCATATTTATTATAGGCTTTTTCATAAGTAGATCCCTCCTTAGTCATATGTTTAGTGTTTCTAGAAATGTTCAGTCCCTCCTAATATTTTAAAATATCATCCTTGTCATCACTTTGGGGATCTAGAGAAAACTTATCCTTTCCCTTCATAATTCTATTTGTAGCATCATCATGTGATTTGGTCTTAAAAATGTTACATTCCTATTCACTATTACATTTATCAATCAAATGTCCAAATAACGTGATGGCAAGGAAATTTTTTGGTTACTATTAATATAAAATGTCTGCATTCATTCTATCATTCGTTGTTGTGAGTACCACCTCTTCAACTATAGTGGTCGACATGTACTCCTTCGCTTGTATTTGATAATGTAACACCCCAGGTAAATAAAGAATATGACATCTTTATATTTATCAATATTTTTTAATAAAATGTTAATATTACTTTAAAGGGTATTCTATGCTCGATGGCGTACCCAAAACGCAACAAGAAGTTTCTTGGAAATCTTACGTTGCACTCTAATAATAAAATAATTTTATTTTAAATGGTAGGTAACGCCTAGCCGTTGTAATGGCGGGAATGAACAGAACTAACTAAAAAATTATTATATATGTTTTTCAAATATTTTTACTCTTTACAATAAATGTTAGAGGATTAAAAATGCAAATGAATCCAGTTTTTAAGCGTAAATATTCTAATATTCTTTAAAAGGTCGATTAACCACCTTCTGATGGCGAACCCCTTTTAAATCCACTTTTTGAAAATTTCATAAGCTCTATTTTTCAAAATAAACATATTATTTATGATTGGGACATTGAAATTTACCTTGGGTTAATTTTTGGTATTTTTTTGACAATGTTCATTTTTCAATGAATAGTGAAAAATACTGCATTTTACATCAAAACTACTTTTTCATATAATTTAATTATATGGTTATATTATATACTTAATTTTTTTTAAAGTGTAATTAGAATATATTTTTACAATGTAATTCAATGATGGTCATTGGGATTAATTTCACTTTGGAATTAGGCATAAACAACTGCCAAACTTTTCATAAATATTGTTTCTAAAAAACCCGCTATTTGTTTTGACAACGGGAAGTTTTTTTAAATTAATTATTGAAATATATGTGTTTTGAATTTGGTAAAATTAATTACATATTTTTAATCAGAAGTTCCAAATTATGTAATTAAGACACTTGTTTTTGGACATTATGAACAGTAACGACGGTAATTATCGTTAATTATCGTGATTAATGAGTAATCGGGTTGTTAAAGATAATAAGATAATATGATAATAATAAAAAATGACTAAAAAATTTGTCCTAAGGCTACTGGTTGTCTCATGGCCGACCACGGGATTCCTTGTGCCAAACTTTGGTGCCCCATGGAATCACTTTTGTGAGAAAGTGACTTTTTATCTTTTTATTTTTTAAATAATGTTAAATGTAACAAAGAATGTATCACCTCAGTAAAATACATTTAATTTTGTCTACATAAATGATCTTTTGGACTATAAATATTCATTGGAAATATAAAATGATTTCCTACATCATAGTCATTTTTTAATAATTTTTAGACATTAAATAAATTATATTATTTATGACATCATGATGATGTAGTGATGACCTCATTATTTAACGATTTAAATAAAATGGAAAGATAATGTAAAATATAAGACCTACACATGTCCGAAACCTATTGGATGGGTGGATTTAGAACCCTTATCACCTTATCCACGAATTATATCAATTTGGGACCTTTTAAATCCGAAACTCATTTTCAAATAAAGTAACATTTGCTTACTTTCCAAGAGTGCCCCTCTTCTCCTCTTATAAAAGGCCCCGACCTCTACCTCCTTACCCACATATCCAAAGCCTTTGGCTCAGCCAACCCCGGCCCATTTTGTCTCTCCACATCCCTCTCTAACTCATTGAATCATCACTTTGGGCAGAATCCTTTCCAAGGAAGCCTTTGAGCTCAAATCAAAGGAAGTTACCCGATTTAAAGGTAATGTCTTCACTTGTGTCCTTTTGTTTTATTTTGCTTCTCCAACCCCCTAAACTCTTTTTATACATTTATTTTGTAACAAATCCAGTATCTTAAATATACTAGGATGTTTTTATAAGAAGTATTCGAGCTACACTTACACACACCTACATCTAATGGTTAAAGAACATATTGTTTCCGTGGATGGCGAAATTCTGCCTCCCGAAACGATGATTGTTCAACATTCTTCTAACACCTTCAAATGTGGACATTAAGATGACACTATATTTATATATGATATATAATATTTTTATTATTTACTTAAGCTTCTGTATTTTTAATTTATGGCATACCTTTGTGGTTTCCATTATGCGTAAACGCGATATCTTCATTTAAGGAAGTGCGGACTACCGCCCGCTCAAAGTGATTTGATTCATTAATACCATATGTGGTACGTATAAAGGATATATTTAATGATATTATATATGATACCATACTGTAAATAAAATACTATTATGTATTATTATGTTTTAATTCCATTAAATATGAAATAGAAATGGAAGTAGCGTTCATGCGTACGCACGGCTTACCGTCTCAATGAACGGTGCATTTCATTTCTTAACTCTAAATGTTATGTAATATTATAAATGAATGAATATACTGGATATATATTATATATATGATATATTCATAATGAATAAAATTCTGGATATATTGAACCTTTCACCACACGAACAACATGTAATTGTAAGAAGTCCACTTTCGACTTAAGAACCAAGTATCGACAAAACAAACATTATTAACTTAAATGATTACATAATGTCTATGACATGGTAATAAGTGATATTAAAGGAATAATAAACTTGAAAAAGTTTCTTGAGGAAGTATAAATTAACTCAAGTTTATTATTCGGGATATTAAAGAACGATCGAGTCAAGTCAGACCCGAGGTAAGGGATCCTACTCCTCTCTTTCTTTTTAAGTAATCTCTTTTATGTCATTCCTTTTAAGATCATCTTTCTTATGATTGGGATGTTATTTTATATTACCCATACTATAATTTTTATTTTCATATGGTGAGAGACCCTATTTTCTCTCATCAATCCATTTTGGAAGTTTTGAGTGGCGTCGTTATGCTGCCGAATTTTCGTAAGGGATCCAACATCTCTCTTTCTTTTTAAGTACTCTCTTTTATGTCATTTATTTTAAACTCATATTTCTTATGTTTGGGGATGTTGTTTTATATTCCTAATACTTTAATTTTATGTTCATATTATGAGAGACCCTATTTGATCTCATAAATCCATTTTTAGAAGTTTTAAGTGGCGTCGTTAGGCTGTTGAGTTTTCATAAGGGATTTTTCATCTCACTTTTATTCCCGGGAGATTTATTCTGCATTTGCCACAATTTCCATTGAGTGGTGTATGTACTGCCCATTATTTTACTCATTGTGTAATATAATTTCATTTATGAGTATTTTCATCAATGTTGTATTGTCCTTCTTTCACGGGGTGCATGTCTCGAAAGATACCCATGTCGGTAAGGGAACCTTTCACCATCCTTTTTTTTAAAAGACTTATTTTGTTATGTCTTTTAATTCACATACTCCTGTATTGGGATATGTTCTTCTATATCATTATTTATGTAAATTTTATGTCCAATTTATGATATCCCCTTTATCTATCTCATCAACCCTTTTTGTAAAATTTTATTTGACGCTGTTAGGCTGTCGAATTTTACCAAGGGAACTTCTTAACCCAATTTCGATTTATTTGGGTTCA
This sequence comes from Viscum album, assembly GCA_963277665.1. Lineage (NCBI taxonomy): Eukaryota > Viridiplantae > Streptophyta > Magnoliopsida > Santalales > Viscaceae > Viscum > Viscum album. Next base: position 1,627,283,972 of record OY728146.1, on the reverse strand, counting down.
ACATGTAGTTATTGAATATGTCATCATTTGAATATGTGTGAATGACCATTGATTGTTTTACACTTAATATCCACTTATATTGGGTGTATTTATATTTTTCACACATAATTATGAGATTGAATTATCCTTAATTTAAGGATACCTTCTTTATAATGGATTTCATCTCATTTTACATTTCTTTTGAGACTTCATTGTTGTTATGCACCAATTCACTCTTATATGGTGTGTATACTGTCCTTTGACATATTATATCATGAATCCCATTATTCTCATGATATTATAAAGTTCGGATTAAATGTTATTCCACAATTATTTGTATTCAAGAGTCTCTCATTTTGTTAAAAACTCTTTAACAAAAATATCATTTTAAATGTTTTAAAGATTTATTATTCTAAATATTTATCTCTAATGTCCATGTTTTCAAAATGGTTTTTAGTATTTATTTATATGGACATTAATGTTTTAAAATTACAATTCCATTAAAAGCTTCAAAGTGGTATGGGACACTTTGATTCAAAAATCTATTTTAAATGGTTTTTGAAAATGGATTGATTAATTAAATATCTGGGAATTACTTATTGTTATTTCAAATGTAATGTTGTTATTGAAATGTTTATATTTTTAATATTTTATGTGTAATAATGGTACTTGGACATTATGACGGGTGGTGTCGTGAATACCAGGATGGGTGGTTACATTATAACCTCCAATGCATTGGGTATGAAAGTCGGTCGTATGGCTATTCCATTAAGTATGTATGGAAGTTGTCCGAATGGCTATTCCATTAAGTGATATGTGTTGAATTTTACCTTATGGTTATTCCAATTAAGTATGTTTATGTCCAAAGTTACCTTTATATGTTATGTGATCTTTATATGGGTTCTATGGTAATCTTTTGGTTACAAAAGGGTAAGTAATGATCTTTTATTAAGTGAAGAGTTTTTACTACTTCATAAAGGTGAAAAGTATTACTTTGATAAAGTATACATGGTTTACTTGTGGTTTTGAGAAACTAGCAGTTTTCATTCTTTGTGTATCCCTTACTGTGCTTTTTATGCTCATCCCAAGTTTTTGAAATGTTTTTCACAGGACTTAACATGGAATAGGGTCAAGGATGGGATCAAGGGAATGTCATTCTACCTAAAACATAGAACTAGACATGTTTCTTTTTAAGAGTTTTTATTCTATGGAAACTTAGTAGAGGTTTCTACTTTTTAATATTTTGAGAGGTAATAGTTATGTCTTAATTCTCTAAAAATCTAAACCTAAAAAGATCCTCAATGTGAATTATTCATTTAATTCAATATTAAGTAAGGTTTAAGGTCGGGGCCTTATAGTTGGTATCAGAGGTCGGTTTAGATAACTTTAGAGGTTAGGGTATCCTCTAAGCATAAGTGACACTACCATAATGGTTAGGATTTCAGAAAGAGTCCTAGTTTTAGATAAAGTGTTTGATTAAGTATATATTAGTGTTTATATTCCTCATTAGTACATGATGGTTTTGTTGATATACTCACACTGACCTTTCTGTTTTTAGTGAATGGATGGATCTAGCAGGCACCAAAGAGACAACAAGATTGAAGGAAACTGTGGTGGTTCTCTATTTAAGATACCAGATAAAATGGGGGATTCAATTAGGAAACTCGTGGTTGTTCTAAACCAACTATCAAGGAGTCATGATCAACCACTTGAACCATGGTATGTTCTATAATTCATCATGTACGAGACGACCAATCAATGTGGAAGTTCAGGTAATTATTATAAAGGTAACCATTAGAGTTTATATGATCCTTACTTTTGAGGTAATTATGCATTATTATATGATATTCTAGAAAATGAAAGGCATTAGATAAACATGAGGTTAAAATATGTTATGATCATTTTTGAAGAATTTATCTCGTTTTGGGGAATGTTTTAAAATTATATAGTTTTGGAAAAAGGACAACACACAGACCATGTGACAACCCGTCGCGTCGGACAAAGTTACGGGAATCGAACTCACAACCATAGTGCAACTGGTATTTATCGCCTACCACTGGACTACGTGACGTCCCTGGTTAGTTTGACTGATTCTTTTTAGTTAGATGATTTTTTGAATTAAGAGTAAGTTGATTTTGTGTTATCTATGGATATTTATTAACCTATCATGGAGGATATGTGATTAGGTTAATTACTTTTCAATACGAGACATTAAGAGCAACTGATGTTGTTTGGAGATAAATTTTACGATTTAACTTGGAAGACTATGTGACTAAATCCTTCAAATATTTGGGTTTCAATCTTAGTTTGGTTTTCTTTGAAGAATTTTATGGACAAATTTATTATCTAATGGCCCTCGTTAAACTTTGGGTTTTGTTGGACAAATTTTTGAGGTTAAGAATATATTTTCTTTTTATAAAGGGTTATCCTTTTCTGGATTATCTGATCTTGTACGAACCTTTTTGGTTTTGGTTTTTGTTAAAGTCTAAAGGAATGGGTAGTATATGGATCTCTTTTGTGGATTAGGTGATTCTCTAGAAGTTGATTATAGTACTCTTAATGTGAACAAGTCTTCCTAAATACTCGTCTTTTGGAGAAAATATGAGTTTGTGTAAGGAATCTAATAAAAGTTGAAAGTCAACATGATAAGTGATTCTGTTTCCTTATGAATAAATTCCTCAATAAAAAGTAACTTAAAACAAAAATGTTGTCTATTAACTTTTCTTACTGGGGAATCGAATTCCATTTAACCCATCACAAGTTTGTGATTTTCTTGTGGTTAACTTTCTCATAAACCTGTTTTCTATCACTCTCCATCAGAACATGACCCTTTGTTTTTTTCCTCCATGTCCATATTTTCATACTTGGAATCCTAGTATGGGTTAACTCGGGTGACCTTTGTAATTATCTTTCTTTATTTTAAAGTGATTGTTTTACCGACTCTTGTTCCAATGTGGGACTTTGAAGGATGTTTCCAAGCTCAATTTTTTAAATTGCGAGAACGCAATTCCCAAAAGGGGGGAAAGATGTAACACCCCAGGTAAATAAAGAATATGAAATCTTTATATTTATCCATATTTGTGAATAAAATATTAATATTACTTTAAAGGGGATGCTATGCTCAATGGCGTACCCAATACGCAACAACGAGTTTATTGGGAATCTTACGTTGCACTCTAATAAAAAATAATATTATTTTAAACGGTAGGTAACGCCTAGCCGTTGTAATGGCGGGAATGAACAGAACTAACTAAAAAATGATTATATATGTTTTTCAAATATTTTTACTCTTTACAATAAATGTTAGAGGATTAAAAATGCAAATGAATCCAGTTTTTAAGCGTAAACATTCTAATATTATTTAAAAGGTCGATTAACCACCTTTTAATGGAGAACCCATTTTAAATCCACTTTTTGAAAATTTTTTAAGATCTATTTTTCAAAATAAACATATTATTTATGATTGGGACATTTAAATTTACCTTGGGTTAATTTTTGGTATTTTTCTGACAATGTTCATTTTTCAATGAATAGTGAAAAATACTGCATTTTACATCAAAACTACTTTTTCATATAATTTAAATATATGGTTATATTATATTGTTAATTTGTTTTAAATTGTAATTAGAATATATTTTTACCATGTAATTCAACTATGGTCATTGGGATTAATTTCACTTTGGAATTAGGCATAAATAAGTGCCAAACGTTTCATAAATATTATTTCTAAAAAACCCCTTATTTGTTTTGACAACAGGAAGTTTTTTTAAATTAATTTTTTCAATTTATGTGTTTTGAATTTGGTAAAATGATTCACATATTTGGAATCAGAAGTTCCAAATTATTTAATTAAGACTCTTTTGTTTTTGGACATTATGAATAGTAACGACGGTAATTATCTTTAATTATCGTGATTAATGAGTAATCGGGTAGTTAAAGATAATAAGATAATATCATAATAATAAATAAATGACCACAAAATGTGTCCTAAGGCTACGGTTTGTCTCATGGCCGACCATGGAATGCCTTGTGCCAAACTTGGGGGCCCCATGGAATCACTTTTGTGAGAAAGTGACTTTTTATCTTTTTATTTATTAAAGAATGTTAAAAGTAACAAAGAATGTATCACCTAAGTAAAATATTTTTAATTTTGTCTACATAAATGATCTTTTGGACTATAAATATTCATTTTAAATCTAAAAAGATTTCATACATCATAGTAGTTTTTTTATAATTTTTAGACATTAAATAAATTAAATTATTTATGACATCATGATGATGCAGTGATTACCTCATTATTTAACGATTTAAATAACATGGAAAGATAATGTAAAATATAAGACCTACACATGTCCAAAACCTATTTTATGGGTGTATTTAGAACCCTTATCACCTTATCCGAGAAATATATCAGTTTGGGACCTTTTAAATCCGAAACTCATTTTCAAATAAAGTAACATTTGCTTACTTTCCAAGAGTGTCCCTCCTCTCCTCTTATAAAAGTCCCCCACCTCTGCATCCTTACCCAAACTTCCAAAGCCTTTGGCTCGGCCAACACCTGACCATTTTGTCTCTACACATCCCTCTCTAACTCCTTGGAGCATCACTTTGGGCAGAATTATTTCCAAGGAAGCCTTTGAGCTCAAATCAAAGGAAGTTACCCGATTTAAAGGTAATGTCATCACTTGTGTCCTTTTGTTTTATTTTGCTTCTCCAACCCCCTAAACTCTTTTTATTCATTTATTTTGTAAAAAATACAGTATCTGCAATATACTAGTATGTTTTTATAAGAAGTATTCGAGCTACACTTACACACACCTACATCTAACGGTTAAAGAACATACTGTTTCCATGGATGGCGAAATTCTGCCTCCCGAAACGATAATTGTTCAACATTCTTCTAACACCTTAAAAGTTGGCCATTAAGATGACACTATATTTATATATGATATATAATATGTTTATTTTTTACTTAAGATTCTATATTTTTCATTTATGTCATACCTTTATGGTTTCCATTATGGGTAAACGTGATATCTTCATTTAAGGAAGTGCGGACTACAGCCCCCTCAAAGTGATTTGATTCGTTAATACCATATGTGGTACGTATAAAGGATATATTTAAAGTTATTATATATGATACCATACAGGAAATAAAATACAATTATGTATAATTATGTTTTAATTCCATTAAATGTGAAATAGAAATGGAAGTAGCGTTCATGCGTACGTACGGCTTACCGTCTCCATGAACGGTGCATTTCATTTCATAACTCTAAATGTTATGTAATATTATAAATGCATGAATATACTGGATATATATGATATTTATGATATATACATAATGAATAAAATTCTGGATATAATGAACCTTTGACCACATGAACAACATGTAATTGTAAGAAGTCCACTTTCAACTTAAAAACCAAGTATCGACAAAACAGACATTATTAACTTAAATGATTACATAATGTCTATGACATGGTAATAAGTGATATTAATGGAATAATGAACTTGAAAAAGGTTCTTAAGGAATTATAAATTAACTCATGTTTATTATTCAGGAGATTAAAGAATGATCGAGTCAAGTCGGACCCGAGGTAAGGGATCCTACTCCTCTCTTTCTTTTTAAGTACTCTCTTTTATGTCATTCCTTTTAAGATCATATTTCTTATGATTGGGATGTTATTTTATATTAACAATACTGTAATTGTTTTGTTCATATGGTTAGAAACCCTATTTTCTCTCATCAATCCATTTTGGAAGTTTTGAGTGACGCCGTTAGGCTCCCGAATTTTTGTAAGGGATCCAACCTCTCCCTTTCTTTTTAAGTACTCTCTTTTATGTCATTTCTTTTAAGCTCATATTTCTTATGTTTCGGGATGTTATTTTATTTTCCTCATACTGTAATTTTATTTTCATATTATGAGACACCCTATTTGATCTCATAAATCCATTTTTGGAAGTTTTATGTGGCGCCGTTAGGCTGCCGAGTTTTGGTAAGGGATTTTTCATCTCACTTTTCTTCCCACGATATTTATGCTACATTTTCCACAATTTCCCTTGAGTGGTGTATGTAATGCCCATTATTTTACTCATTGTGTAATATACATTCATTTATGAGTATTTACATCAATTTTGTATTGTCCTACTTTCACGGGGTGCATGTCTCGAAAGATACCCATGTCGGTAAGGGAACCTTTCACCCTCCTTTTTTTTAAAAGACTTCTTTTGTTACGTCTTTTAATTCACATACTATTATGTTGGGATATGTTCTTCTATATCCTTATTTATGTAAATTTTATGTACAATTGATGAGATCCCCTTTATCTCTCTGATCAACTCTTTTTGTAAAATTTTATTTGACGCCGTTAGGCTGTAAAATTTTACCAAGGGAACTTCTTACCCCAATTCTGATTTCTTTGGGTTCAACATGTAGTTATTGAATATGTCATCCTTTGAATATGTGTGAATGACCTTTGATTGTTTTACACTTAATATCCACTTATATTGGGTGTATTTATATTTGTCATGCATAATTATGAGATTGAATTATCCTTAATTTTAGGATACCTTCTTTATAATGGATTTCATCTCATTTTACATTTCTTTTGAGACATCATTGTTGTTATACACCAATTCACTCTTATATGGTGTGTATACTGTCCTTTGACATATTATATAATGAATCCCTTTATTCTCATGATATTATAATGTTCGAATTAAATGTTATTTCGCAATTATTTATATTCAAGAGTCTCTCATTTTGTTAAAAACTCTTTAACAAAAATATTGTTTTAAATGTTTTAAATATTTATTATTCTAAATATTTATCTTTAATGTCCATGTTTTAAAAATGGTTTTCAGTATATATTTATATGGACATTAATTTTTTAAAATTATAATTCCATTAAAAGCTTCAAAGTGGTATGGGACACTTTGATTCAAAAATCTATTTTAAATGGTTTTTGAAAATTGATTGATTAATTCAATATCTGGGAATTACTTATTGTGATTTCAAATGTAATTTTGTTATTGAAATGTTTATATTTTCAATATGTTATGTGTAATAATGGTACATGGACATTATGACAGGTGGGGCCATGAATACCAGGACAGGTGGTTACGTTATAACCTCCAATGCATTGGGTATGGAAGTCGGTCGTATGGTTATTCCATTAAGTATGTATGGAAGTTTTCCGAATGGTTTTTCCATTAAGTGATATGTGTGGAAGTCGACCTTATGGTTATTCCACTTAAGTATGTTTATGTCCCAAGTTACCTTTATATGTTATGTGGTCTTTATAGGGGTTTTATGGTAATCTTTTGGTTACAAAAGGGTAAGTAATGACCTTTTATTCAGTGAAGAGTTTTTACTACTTCATAATGGTGAAAAGTATTACTTTGATAAAGTATACATGGTTTACTTATTGTTTTGAAAAACTAACAGTTTTCATTCTTTGTGTATCCCTTACTGAGCTTTTTATGCTCATCCCAAGTTTTTGAAATGTTTTTCATAGGACTTAACGTGGAATAGGGTCAAGGATGGTATCAAGGGAAAGTCATGCTACCTAAAACATGGAACTAGACATGTTTCTTTTTATGAGTTTTAATTTTATGGAAACATAGTAGATGTTTCTACTTTGTAATCTTCTGAGATGTAATAGTTATGTCCTAATTCTCTAAAACTCTAAACCTAAAAAGATCCTCAAAGTGAATTATTCATTTAATTCAATATTAAGTAAGGTTTAAGGCAGGGGCTTATAGATAATATATCCCAAACCTCAGATTTTCTATTTTTTGGTCTATTCAAAGTGAATTTCCTATAGTTGATTCAATATACTATAAGATCCTCAGGTTCTAATAAAGATATTTCAAACTAAAAATTCGAATACATATCTGAGAATGTATCTTCCAATTATTCACATGATCAAAATTTTGATCCCATACCTAGATATTCAAAAATCTAGGTTTCTTGAAAATATTTACCTTTCTCCAAAATCATATATTTCATTCATCCGAAGGGAAGAATACATGGTTGGACACCATTCCTTTCATGCTCAATTTTCATTCATCAGATTCCCAAGAATTCAAAATTCTTTTGGTCAAATAATTGAATTTCCACATATTTTCACCTTCGGGAATAAAGATGTGTGCAATGATTGATTATCTATATATGTTAAGACACTTTTCCAGTGGTTCCAAATTTTGTATTACATGAGCATTTTTCCTTTCTTTATCAAACAACTGGGGGGAGCCATGTCAAAATCAGATAAAGATGGATTGAAGGCAGCAGTCACAACTTTTGTGATGTTACTCTTTAGGAGTATTTTCTCAAGAGGAGAAGTAACTATAACATAATAATTCTTATTAACAAGCTTGAATGACTCCTTATGACCAATATAATCTCTAAGAGATCTATCATCCCCATTTGAGATCAAATTCATCCTCTCATAATCCTATGGATCTTTATGTTCAAGGTTTTCACCTAGTTCCCCTTGCACCTCTATATAAATTAAATATATGTTATTACCACTTCCTTTATAGGGATTTACAGATAATATAAATAATAAATTAATTTTATTAATTTTCACTCCCATTATATGATATTTATAATTGTTATTTCACAATCTCATTATTATATGAGATTTTTTATTTTTAAGTCTCCAATGTAATAATTGTGCTCTTTATTACACATTAATAATTGATTTAATACATAAAATTAAACTTAATACAAACCAAAATATTGATACTTATATTGTATATGATAATTGGGTACATATAATAAAATCTTAGACAAGGGATATGACAATATTACTGAAAAAATTCTTTACATGCTTCTAAAATTCTGTGGATTTTTTAAACAACATTATATATCTTGTGAAAAAACATAAGAAAGTGTTGAGATATGAATCCTTGTAAGGGAATAATAAAAGTAATAACATGAATATGATTATACATTTAATAAAATAGGCATATCAGTAAGGAACAAAAGGATCATGAATAATAATGCATGATATAGCATGATAATCATAACATGAGAAATTTGGAAAAAACATAAAACACTACATCATAAAAACAAGTCAATGGTAAATCATCCAAGACATCATGGTGGATAATGTACCATAATGAAATTAGGTACACCCCTGTCCCACCATGATGTATCATTATACTAAACATTACCCAATACATTGGACTGCTATCTGTGTCCACCCATCATAATCATTTCATTATCATTCTTTAGTTTTTCACATAGATCATACAACATGGACTTGATTGATGTAATAATTTATTTCAAGATAATTTAATGTGGAATAAATTCATGTAATCCCAAAATAAATAAGTATATGTACATTAATTTGAATACCCTTTATAGAAAAAATTGGTATGGTAGTCACTACACAATTATTTTGGATGTAAAATCGCAAAGAAATTTTGGCAGCATAATGAAGTTACAAAAAAATTCGTAAAAATTGTAGATCTAAGAGAAAGGGGACTATAATTATTTTGAAATAAAAATAGAATTAATAGGGTCCTGGAAAAAAATAACCAAAAATTATAATTTTGTAAATACAAGGCATATGGTAATGAATAAACATGAATATAGAAAAAATTCTTTATAAAAATTCGGTATGGTAACAGGTGCACATAAATAATAATTAAAGGATAAATGATAGTGAAAATAATATCTAAAAATTTATACATCCAAATGAAATTAAGGTAAATATTGAATATTATATCCTATCATAATAAAATTTAAATTAAAAGACATAACATAAAAGAGGTGCATGATAAAACGGAAGAGTGGAAGATGAGGTTCCTTAATAGAATTTGTGGCTTGAAAGCCTTCAGAAGGACATCTTTAGAGCTTCAGGGTGACTTGGGATGAATTTTGGGACTGGTGGGAAGATTTTGAATTTAATTTTATGATTTTTAGTAGAGATAAATGGGGTGTTTTTTTGTGTTTATATATGAAATGAGGGGGATTTCATTATTATTTAGGTTATAGACTCTATATAAAAAATATCCAAAACCACAAAACATCCCATTATTTTTCCCATATTTTATACCAAAAGAGAGTTTTTTAAATTATTTTATATGTACATGGGAATATATTATTAAAATATTACCATTGGTGATGTGAAGGTGAGTGACACTCTTAAGGAAATGATTTTAAACTCTTAAAATATATTATATGTCTTGGATGATTCATAACAGATTTACAAAATAAATAAAATAAAATTAAAGTCACATTAATTTAAAGAGAGAACATATATTTATATATATATATTCAATTTATATTAATTATTATATTACATTTGGGTCATTATGATGTCATAAAAACAAAGTATATTTATATGGTATTTAATTTTTTCCTGAAAATTTGATTATCATATAAAATTATTAAAAATTCACCATTGAATAATTTTTATGTTCATATTCCACAATTAATATTAATTTTATCTAAATAATTTTCTAAATATTTTAATTTTATTTCTTTAAAATAAAAACTGATATTTTTTGAAAATGATAGGTGTTTTTATAATAACATTTTTTAAACCCTTATAAAAATTACATTTGACTTCATAAAAATTATATTATCATTTGTATTTGATAAAAAAATATATTATTTAACAATATTTATTAAAATAATATTTATTTTATAAATACCCTACTTCATAAAACTTTTAATTAAATTTTATTATTAACAAAAACTACAATTTTTTATTTATTGTATTAAAATTAAAAGTAACAATAATAGGATGAAAATATATTTATTATAATATAAAAAATAATGTATATATTCATATTTCAAGGGTCATGTTACATATCCCATCAATACACTGGCATACTCCCTAAGAGTAAGGAGTGCAATGGTTGGGCTTTAAGGGAGGCGATTCAGTGGACATAGTTTGGGCTTTGATCTAGATGAGATTGATGTTCTCCCAGAAATTATTTAACTCATGATTATGTTTATAGATATCTTATTTGTTTTGGACAAGGGAAAAGTCCAAAAATTCTATCTCCCTTATAAACTCCAATAAATGATCTTCATCTAGTATTATCCCACTTGTTAAGGCCATCCCATCCTTTTTTTGTGACAATTGGATTTGTTAAATCATGATATTTATACTTATCATGTGGTCACTATTCAATGACTATATTATCAATGGTAATGATTATTAATGGTCAATTGATTACAATGGGAATAATAAAGAAAAATAAGTACATGTGTTATCTATAACAATATTATATGAAAATACATTCAATAAATTAAATTGAGGATTTTTTTTAAATAAATTAAGTTGTTACAATATTCCCCTTTAATTAATTTTTCCCTATAAATTTAATTTTCCCACACTAATATAGATTATTTTAACTCTGCTTCATCACTTCCTTGGTTTCCCATATTTCTTCTTCAAAATTTATCTTCCTTCAAAACATTTTAAAAAGGGCTATTTTATTATTTTGTAGAACTTTTCCTCTATGATCTATGTTCTCCAGCTACTTCTCTTCATAGGAAAGGTAATTCTCCAATGGTACCTCTTATGGATTGAGTACATGTGAGGGGTATGGTATGTACATTCTCAAGATGGATATATGTCATACCTAATGTATTTGAGATAGTTTTGGTGGGATTTCAAGTAGATAGACCAACTATCTAATGCGATCAATGATCTTAGAAGGTCTGATATACCTTCGATTAATATTTAATGTCACAACCTGACCCAATGGGGCTTGATTCGTGACTCCCCAAGCCCACATCCAATAGGCCACGGGTTGTCGACTAGCGTCGAGTAGGCTATCATGCACATTATTGGAATTATCCTAAGGTACATTTACACACGCACCCACATACACATCCATATAACAATGCAAAGTTATATAAAACTGAAAAGAAAATGCATGCATACATCTATCCCAAACCAGAGTGCAATAGAAGTACAAAAGGGAAAAAATAGGGCCCACCAAAATAAATATGCAAAAATTTCCAAATTGTACAGAAGGAGGGGATCACAGTCAAAATAACACGCTAGTAAGCTCCTCGACACAGCTCTGGAAAACACCTCGGTCATTCTCGCTCACAAAGCTCTGCCTGCTCTTGGTCCTCCTGGGACTCCGTCGAAAGGCAAGTGGTCTACACAAGACACAAACATGTGCGGGAAAAGCCCAGACAAGGGTGAGTATAAAAATACTCAGTAGGTTCCCCAAAAAGACAAAACAAAAGAGAGAAACTGAAAGGCAACATCTAGTTCATCCTAGCCAAAGGGAACCTAGACGAGAGAGAAACTCTATTTTGAGACCATCCTTAGCTAAACACAACTAGTCAGCGCAATTAAAGTGTATTCCCATACATACACCTTGAACATTAGCTCATGTATACTCCCATACATATAACAGGAGCATTCACATAGATATACATCCAAACATATACCATGAACATCCAGATATACTCGGTACACACACCATGCCACAAGAGGTATCGACCTCATCACTGGAAATGGTTCATAACTAGGAGAACACAATCCACAAGCACTGTCATCCTGATGACATGCGTCTGAGAGAAACACTCCATCAGGTCCCACACAAACATCCCAGATTCTCACTCGAGAGATCATGATCGTCATATATCATCACTGAGAAATTCACTCTAAAACAGAAAAAACACCAAACTCCTCGGATAGGGGATCACTCCTAGGGTTCGCTAGGGGATTCCAGAACCCACACCAGTATTCCAAGATCTAGCAGATATGGGATCACTCCCAGGTTCTACTGGAGGATACCACAACCCATTCTGGTAATCAAAGATCTCATTGATAGAGGATCACTCCTAGGATCCGTTGGGGGATACCACAACCAGATCTGGTATTCGAAGATCTCACAGATAGGGGATCACTCCTGGGATCCACTAGGGGATACCACAACCCGATCTGGCGCTCCACAGAATCAAATCACTCAGATAGAGGATCGTCACCCATCAATGTGGTCACGACTATAATAAAACCCCATATGGTATAACTCGCATAGTAGGGGATCGAACTGAAGATGCACCAACCCTACTAAAACCATGCGCTGAGTAGGGTATCGTATAACCAATGATGTCGCAACCCTACTATAACCACAAGCTGAGTTGTGGATCATATACCTAACGATACCACCACCCTACTGAGCACGGCCCAATGCATAGGGGATCATATTCCAGATGATTCCACAAACCATTCGAGGATTATCCTACTAGATAGGGGATCTACGCCCTTGGATAAGTGCTCACAGCGATACCAAGAACCCAATCTTGGGTAGTGAAGCTAGAGGATCCCACCCAGGGCCCACCGGAGGGATGCCACAACTCTAATAAAACCCAAGATCAAATTGAAAGGATCAAAAACACATACCATGGTTGTGATTCCACACAAACCCTCATAAGAGCGAACCAAGAGAGTACCCTCAACCAATGCTGGTCCAAATGTTGCAAATCCAAGCGACCCTCAACATCACTACACTGCGCACATCCTAGGCCGATACCAAGTCCATAATCACTGTCTACGCAGAAAAACACACATGATAGGATATTTAATCCCCCGAAATGGACAACCGATGAACAATGTACTATTCTCCATAGCCTGCCCATGTGGGGCCCACACCACAATCCCGTAACTCATCAAGTGGATCACACCATTGTGATCCCCTCGGAAAAACCCACGAGGTCAACTACTCGATCGTCCAAAACGGACACCAGGTGAAAAAAGGTTCTATTCACCCTAGCCTGCCCAAGTGGGGCCCACACAATGATCCTGAAACTCATCAGGTAGATCGCACCATTAACATCCTCTTGGAAAAACACACAGGAAGAACTACTTGATCATCCCAAACAGACACCTAGCGGAAAAGTCACGTTTCTCTGTAAACACCGGAACCCAGCCTCATGGGGCCCACACCCTGTTATCAGTCCCAAAACCCAAAACCAATCTTGAATGTTCTTCCATACCATCAGGGTATCAAGGCAACTGACAGAATGTCATTTGGACACTCTGTGCAGGAGTTATAGCGGATCAAAGTTGAAAATAATAAAATAATATTATTATTTTCAATGTTTCGTGGCTCTGGGCCAAAAACTAGACTCACAAAACTTCTTAATAAATATCAAGAGATCAGTCTTGATGCAAGATTCGCATCACCACAAATTGCTCTCAAATCGGACATCTAATTTGTGAGTTACAGGTATTTAAAGAACCCTATGAAAAACCTGGCTGGACCACCGCCTGCCTTGCCGGAAACCACCATGCCGCCACCGGAAACCGTCGTGCTGCCGCCGGATTCTTCCGTGCATCCGCAGCTACATCATTGGAATCCGCCATTAATCCCACCCTCACTACCAGAAAACTAGGTTTTCTGGCGGAAAACATCCGGGAGCCTCCGGGAGGACCCCAGTGCTCCAAATTCTGATCCAAAACATGTTTCAGAAAGCTCGGGACCCTAACTACAAAACCCTTTTGAATATTTGAAGAAAAACAACACAAAAACGGGATCCAAGATTTTAAAACTCAAACTTCCTATGTCACGGGTGAAATTCCAACGTTCTGGCTTAGATCCAAGCTCCAAAGCTTCTAGTGCACGATCCTGGAGCATCCACCGTCAAAATCAGAGCTCGTGGGTGCTTCATTTGCTCGAATTGGTAGATCGCTGGTGAAACTAAGGAGGAAGGAGGAGGCTACTCTTTTGTTTGAAATGAATAACAAATGGGTGTTGATTTTTATTGTCATTATTTTTATTAAAAACATCATTTTAACTCCCCGCTAACAGGCCTCTGACCCGGCACCCAGCGCCGACTAAAATTATGTCGCGCCTAGGGTAAACTTGGCATTCTGAATGCAATAGCGCACTTAGAATTGTGATATGAGACTCTGTTTACGAGTTATACAATCTGACGCTCATAAATAAACTTTACCTTTTATTTACAAAAATGCCTCTGGTGGCTTTTTCCACAGCAGGGCCGCACCAGCAAAGTTTACACCCCTCACAGGGTAAACAGCATGCTCCGGATGCAACCGTGCACTTGGATTCATATTCTGAGCTACCATTTAAGATAAAACTCACTCCCTCCATGTGAATAGTATAAAAATAATTAATATTTTTATAAAATTAATTCCAGGCACACTGGGACTCAGAATGGCACACCATCTTCAAACATAGCTTTAGAAATATTTGTAGGATTATTCCAAACTCTGACATGGCCAAAAACCAAGTCGCTACATTTACCTTCTACCCAAATATGATCACATTATTCCATCGAGATGTGAATATGAAAACTATGTCTCCAACGTCAAACTCTTGGCCTCTTTAATGGTTTTCAATATATATATTCTATCAAATCTGAGCGGCCTCGATGTTCTACTGAATGTTCATAACCTTCTCCACCATTTATTCGACCATTTCTGGACCTAGAATTTTTTATTCCCCAGGATCATCTCAACTTGCATGGGTTCTAAACCTCTTCTAATAAAGGTCTTCCTAGGGATCTATTTGGATGATCTGGTGGAAATTGTTGTTCTAAGATAACTTGACCAAATTAAGATGGTAGTCCCATCCACCATTTATTTTCATAGAACATGCTCACAACATGTATTCTAGTGTGTTAATAGTCCACTAATATAGGCCCTCATTTTGAGGATGATATTTTCTATTGATGTTCATATCAGTGTTTAGAGCATGATGAATACTTTTATAGAACTTGGAGTTGAATCTTGGATCACGATCGAATACAATTGCTAGTGGTTCTCCATGAAGGATTACCACTTATCTGATGTATTTATGTGAAATTTGATCTAATGATAATTCCTCTTAAATCACAATTAAGTGTGAAGTATTTGTAAGATGGTCCAAAACAACCGATATAGCATTTTTTCCCCTTGGATATCTTGATTTCTAGTGACATAGTACGTGGTGATGTTCTCCCATTTCCATTTTGGTGTGGAAAATAGTTTCAAACACCCATTACATTTTATCCTCTCATCCTTCACTTGTTAACATACTTGGAAATTTAATTTATATTCAGTGATCTCCTTCATCATATTTTCCACCAAATAATTCTCACAGAGATTCTGAATGATCTTTGTGCTTTCTATGTGAATAATGAATTTTGAACAATGTGCATCATCCAATAGTTCTTTATTTAAATTGGTATTTGATGGAAGAAATATTCTTGACACGAATCTCACAATTCATTCTTAATTAACAATGAACTCATCATATTTTCCTTTCCTTATAGTTTTCACTCTCTTTTGAATTCCTACAAAATTTCTTTGAGCATACTTTAACCATTCAAGGAAGATATGGTAGAGAAATCAATTCTGAAAAGATTGATGATGTTCTTTAAATTATGATTCCTATTTACAACATCTTCAAATCCAAGAACATAATATCCTTTTAAACTCTCAACAGTGATAGTATTTTTGTGTCCTTTCAACTTAGAGCATTGTCCACCTTATTTACATTACCACGAAGGTAGTGGATATAGAAGTCATAATCCTTAATGATATCTAATTATACTCACTAGAGTATATTCATCTCTTTGTCTATGAATATTTATTTGAGTCTCTTGTGTTAATTATATATCTCACACTTCTCGCAATAAAGAAAATACCACTAAATTTTCAATGTATAAAAATCATAATTTTCAACTCTAAGTCATGAATGGGATAATTTTTTTCATGAATTTTCAACTATAATGAGTTATAAAAATTAAAATTTTTATTTTCCATCGACACACTCCCTAATCCCTTTTATGAATCGTTAGAAAATACCAAAAATACTCACTTGTTGGTAGTGTGGGCATAGGTGCTGTGAAATGCCTCCTTTTCAGGTCTGTGAAGCTTTCTCCTCATTTATTATTCCAATAAAACTTAACTCTCCTATATGTTATCTTGTTAAAAGGGTTTTAAAATCCTGATAAATTTATCACAGATAAATGATAATACATATTTAACATAAGGAAACTATGAACATCTATCATAGATGTTGGCCTCAACCATCCTTCACTTGGTTTTTTCTCTAAAGGATCTGCATATATCCCATTTCTTGTGATTATATTCCCCAATAATTAGACTTCATTCATCTAGAAATCACACTTTTTGTACTTGTAATAATGTTTCCCCCTTCTTATGGTATTTAACACAATGTTCAAATGTTCCTCTTTCTCTTCATTTATTTTGGAGTACAATACGATATCATCTATGAAGTCTACTATAATTTTTTCATGTTTATCTCTAAAAAATCTATTCATCAAGAACATGAAGATTTTAAAATCATTATTTATCACAAAATTCATCACAATGAACTCATAGTGCCTTTACCTTTAATGAAATGAGATATTTGGGATATCTTCCTTCTTCACCGTAACATTATAATACACTAACTAAAGATCCACAATGGTGATGTATTGTGCTCCACATAGCTGATAAAATAATGTATCAATATGTGGAAATCGATACTTAATAATTATTGTCATTTTGTTGAGCTCATGATAGTAAATTAAATGTTTCATTAACCCATCCTTCTTCTTAAAAAATAGGACTGGTGAACCCCAGGCTGAATCACTTGGGAATATTAACCCTTTATCTAGATTCTCATGTGTTTATTACTTGTGTTCCTCAATTTACACAACATCTATCCTATATGGATTATAGGTTATTGGAAATTACCCAAGTATAATCTCATTCTAAATTCAACGTATCACCTAGGTGGAAGACCAACCAATTCCTTATTAAACACATGAACATTTTCCAACAAAATAGACATGTCTACAAGGATGATCCTTTCCATAAAATCAATCATTTGAGATAGATATTATTTCTTATAGAGATATATTATCCAATCATGATTTGATGGTGCTAAATAAAATTTATCATCCTCCTCGCTCTTGTATATAATTGGGGGTCAATTCAATATACATATAGTGATTTACTTATAGTGGGAATTTTTATTGGATCTATAAAGGGAAATTCAATCCATGCCTATAATTGCATTAAATTCTATCAAAGTGAGAATGAAATGGGTTTTCAAGAAGATCATCCCACAAAATTTGATAGGGTAATATTTATATACTTGGGATCCAATAATATTATGATTTAATATTTTCACTGAAATCACTACATTCATACTTTGTGGTGGTGTATGGATAGTTCTACTAAAATTTTATGATATAAATAAATTCATAAAACTATAATAAAAAATTATTTTTTCTATTCATGAATAAATAATTAGTGTATGTGTCACCACTTCATTATTATGATTAAAATTGGTGGTGTGGAAGGAAAAATGATTTCCCCTTGTGCCTTGGAGGTTGTTGGTTACCTTGGAAAACCCTTGTCTTTGGGAGTTTTTTTAACGTGCCCTAGTTCCATGAAGTTTCAGTAATGTACAATGCACAGAGGGTTTACTGTATAATTCATTTTCTATGTTGCACTAGTGAGTTTCTAATATCCGAAATTATTATCAATATTCTCTTCCATACTGCACCTGAAGCATTTCTTCATCCCCATTAGGCAATTTTCAGGGTTCTTTTTCCCACAAATTTGAATAGTGGGATGTTAGAATTTCATTCTACTATTACGTTTCTATATCAGAACACCATAATTAACTCCACATTTCACTTCTTATCCACATTATACCCATGAGATTCACAGATCTCCATTTTGACATTGGGGTAACATTATACAATTTTATCATAGCTATTCATGTCAATGATTTCTAGGGATTTTTTAGATGAATATTTATCCCACCAAAGAAGTGGTTAAACTTGAATTTGGGGGTAACTAAAAAACTAGAGGCATATCATGAACGTATTGTGAGGTTTTCATTGAATTACCTAATTTATCCATTATCTTTTTCCTTAAGGGAAGGGAAATCCCTTTCCATTTTAAGGTAGTGTTTGTAATGAAAATATATATCAAAAAATAGTTTCCAAAATTCATTCTACTCCATTTCTTCAATCACTTCCTCAGGCTTCATATTCTTGATCAGCATCCACCACTGTTCATCCTCACCCTCTATTAAATAAACATCAATTAGAACTATCTCTTATCTTGAACATTGAAGGATAGAGAAGATCGTTTTTAATGGACTTGATCCCTTGTTCTGTGATTAAGAGATAAGATTATCCATTGAAATTAAGAGGCCTTTGTCCCATGAAGATCTATATTGTATCTTTTTTACTATAAGCGGGTTTTGGTGCTCCTATTAATCCATGTTTCTATCCAAAAAATGATTCATAAGAGAGAGTAATTTGAAAAGGTCTGTGATTCATATTCCCATTAGACTGGGTATCTCATTAGGGCAGTCATCACATTGCTTGTCACATTGATTTTTTACCTAATTTATCCAATTTTATGCCACTGTATTGAATAAAAGAAAAATTTGGGATGATTATTTTAAACAATTAAACTCACAAAGGGGAATACAATAACATTAAAAGGAAAACATATAAATTACATTTATCTCTTTAACTTATGAGTTTTAAAGATTCAATATATGTTATCCATGATCTATCTCCTCACTTATATTATTATAGAAATTTTTTTTACATTAATAATGGTTCAAAAAAATATTATGAATTTACCAAAGAATATACCTGATGAATTTCAAACTACGTGTGTAGTAAGGCTAGTTTTCATGCACCAAATTACCCTGAGCCTGTTTTGGAACCTGTTATCAGAGTTGTTACCCTTAGGTACATATACTCCATAACCACATACACATATTGTATTAATAAAGGGATATATTTTCCTGATAAAAAACAAACACTATAATTACTAAAAAATGGCGGGTTTTCCTTATACCTAGTCTTATCCTTAAGTCTTTCTCTAGAGATCATTAATCCTAGTGCCAAAATATCTAAAATTTCCCTATTATACCAATTATAAAAACTCTAATCCTTATTACACACTAATATTTGATTCATTACATAAAATTATATTACATAAAAACCCGAAGATCATGATGTAAAGTGTCTTTTGGAATTTGGTGCATTGTATAATCTCTTGAACATGGGATACAAAAACATTATTGAAAATGTACTTAACATGATTCTAAAATTCCATGGCTTTTTCCAACTGAATGGGGTATCCTAGGTAAAAACATAAGAAAGGGGTGAGATATAAATCTAAATGAGGTAAAAATTAATAACCTGAAGAAGATAATACATGTAATAAAATTGTAATGTCAATGATAAAAAATGATCCTATATAATAATGAATGATATAGCATGATAATTTTAACATGGGAAATGTGGAAAAAAAAATACTACATTACAAACACAATTAAAGGCTAAATCATAAAAAAATTCACAGTGTAAAAATTCCCATAAAGGAATCAGGTGCACCCCTATCCTAACATGATGTATCGCGATACAAAACATTACCCATTGTAGTGAAGTGATATCATGGTGCACCCATCATAAGCATCTCATTCTAATGCTTAATTTTTTCACATAAATCATACAACATGGATTCATTTAATATAATAATTAATCCAAGATTAAGGATTTGGGAATAAATACTAGTAATTACCCAATCAATAAGTTTATTTCCATGAAGGTGAATACCTTTGATAGAAGAAATGGGTATGGTATTCACTACTTATTTATTTGGCATGGTAAATCATGGTGAAATTTTTGAAGCATAACAACATTACATAAAAATTAATAAAATTGTTGATGAGAGAGAATGTGGTATCTCATTATTTAAGAATAAAATTGGTCATAATAGTTAACTGTAAAATAATATACCAACATTATAAGTTTTTAAATAAAAGGCATAAGGTAAAAAAGAAACATGAATTGGGAAAACAATCCTTATGAAATTTGAACATGTTAATAGGTGTATATAAAGGATTATGGGAGGATTAATGGGAGTGAATTCAATATCTCAAAATTTAAAAATCAAATTTATATAAAGGTGAATATGTAATATAATATTTCATCATAATGAAATGAAAAGTAAAATACAAAACATAAAAGGAATTCTTTATAAAATAAAAGAGTAGAAGATGAAGTCCCCTTACTTGAATCTATGAATCCAAAGGCTTTTGAATGACTTTTTAAGAGATTTGAGGTCCCTTGGGAGGACTATAAGTAGCAGAGGGAAGATTTTTGATATTCTCAAAGGTTTTTTACTGACGAAAAATGGTATCATGGATGGGTTTATATGGGAAAGTAGGGGTATTTTCTTATTATATTGGTTTTAGAATCTACATAATAAAATATCCAAAACCACACACCATCCCATTGTTTACTCTAATGTTTTTAGACAAAATTAATTTTTTTAATTTATTTTATTTGTCAAAGGGCATAAATTATTAAAATATTACCATTAGTGATGTGGATATGAGTCACACTTTTAATGAAATTAATTTAAAATATTAAAATTTATTATAAGTCTTGGAGGGTTCATAATGCATTTGAAAAATAAATTAAATTAACATAAAATCACATTATTTTAATGGTAAAACATATATTTGGCCATATATCCTATTTATAATTATTATTACATCACATATAGGAAATTATGATTTCATAATAAATGTATATCTATATGTTATTTAATTTTTACCTGAAAATTCAACTGCCTCGAAGAAAATGAAAAATTAACTATTGGATAATTTGTACATCCTGATTCCAAATAAAATATTTTTTTATCTAAATAATTTTATAAATATTTTAATTTTCACTTTTGGAATAAAAACATTCATTTATTGAAAATGATGGGCTTTTTGACAATAACAATTTTTGAACCCTTTTAAAAATTACATTTGACATCAAAAAAATTATTTGATCATTTATATTTGATAAATAAATATTTAATAATAATATTTTACTAACAAATTATTTATTTCAAAAATCAATTAATTCATTAATTCATTAATTGATTTTGAATATTAACAAAAAATACAATTTTTCCTTTATTATATCACAATGAAAAGTAACAATAATAGGAGGAATTTTTTATTATTATTTAAATTATAATTTAAATATTCATATTTCTTGGGTCTTGTTATATATCTCTTAAATACACCATCTTACACCCTAATGGTAAGGTGTTTGATGGTGGTACATTAATGGGGTGGTTCAGCGTACATGTTTTGGGTCATGATATCATTATGTTTGAACATATCCCTTAAAAAGTATTAGTCATGATTATGTTGATGGATCTCATTTTGGGACTGGTCCTATGAAAATCCAAAAAATACTATATTCATTAGAAGCCTTAATAAATGGGATTTACATAGTATGATCCTACTGGTGGAGGTTATCCCTTCATTTTTCTATGACAATTAGATTTGTTAAATCCCTATATGTATATTAATCATGTGATCACTGATCAATAACTATGTTATCAATGGTAGTGATTATTAATTGTCAATTAAATTAAATGGGGATAATAAAACAAATTATTTTCATGCATTTTATATAACCATATTCTATAATAAGACATTTAATAAAAATCAAGGTGAATTTTGTTTATAATAGTTCAGGTAAATATATAGACTTGGAAAAAATTTTCTTTTATGTCCATGTTTTATACAAAAAGTTTTAAAAAGATTATTACTATTATCCAAAAAAATTTAAAGTATTTTCACCTGTGTTGAAGTTTTTATAAAATAGTTCAAAATGAATCATTTTGTCTCTTTTTAAAATAGGTACTTTAGGAATTCTTCGAAAAAATATGAATGGAATGTTTTATTAATTGATACGGTGTGAATTGATTTTATTTCAACCATTAACCTTTTTGTTTTGACGCCTCCATTACAAGATTAAGGTTTCTTTTCAATGAAATTTTTTTTCTTTCATAATTGGTCAGCTTTTTAAATAAACGATATCAATGTAAAAAAATGCATTTCTCCTAATAATTTTCAATGATCTTATTAAAGTATTTTCATCTATGTTATGACCATTTGTTGAAAATTCTTATTCATTGAAGATGATATATTATAATATAAATTATAATTCATTATTAAATGGTTTACGATCAATTTGAATGTGGATGTGGTATTTTGATATCATTAACCAAATTACTCAGAATGGTATTTGATTTTATTTACTGATTGGGGAGATTTATTTACATTTTTATGTAATTTCTTAATATTTCACCCCGTTTATATGAGGAATTCACTAGATATAGTATGTGATTAGTGGGGAATTCTATACCCCCTCAATGCATAGGTAGTTATCATGGGATAAACTACACTAGGTTTTGGCCAAGACCTTTCCCATTTATTAGATTCATCGATAAAATCCTTGATAATGTAACGTTCTTGGTACAGAAGCATTGACATTATTAGATTCATGGTAAAAAAGACTCGATATTATATTTTAGATGTTCATAATTATGCATTACATCATTTTGAATTTATTTATTGATATTCCATGTGATTATTTAATGAATTATAATATCCATTGTTGTTATTAATTTTCATATGATTGTTAATGTTAAATTATTTCATCATATTTAATTCCTATAAAATTATGCTCAAGTAATAAAATATGTGGAATATGTTTCAGTTATTTACCATGCCATATTTTTTATGTCATATTTACTCATAGATTTAGTTGTATGCTAACCCTTACTTATCATTTGTGATCACCAATTAATTATTTTTTATTTTTTCCTTGCGTACCATGAAGTGTTTAATGATTGATTATGTGGTGTTCTGTTAGTGGTATAAAGTTATTATATAAGAAAATACATTATGTATTTTATGTTTGAATTATAATTATAATTAGATGTATGTTTATATTTAATAAATAATTATAGAATACTTGGCTATTTGGGATATTATTTTTTATATCTTAGTAAAATGTAATAAAGTAGCCATCTACTTTGGAATTCTAGTGTTTGGGTATATAAAATTCCACTTCCATAATGATACACTCCATCTTCTATTGTTCCTTATCACTCACATCTAATGTTTTATATTTTAGAAATGTGTGATTTCACAACTATCGATAACCATATCATTTGATCCCTTATAGAGAGATATATGCTAGTAACAAATACTTTTTATCTACTAGTGGGATAGAAGATTATCACCCGGGAGTTTATTTCCCTTATTTTAAGCCTCCCTTTTGTGGGTGAGGTTGTGATGGCCTCAGTTGGTAGTGAATAGTTTG
Organism: Viscum album; assembly: GCA_963277665.1. Classification (NCBI taxonomy): domain Eukaryota; kingdom Viridiplantae; phylum Streptophyta; class Magnoliopsida; order Santalales; family Viscaceae; genus Viscum; species Viscum album. Next base: position 1,627,259,830 of record OY728146.1, on the reverse strand, counting down.
ATTTAGTTTAGAGACTACTAGGTATTGAGGGTATTAATGAGGCTACTTCTATCTTCCATACTCAACTATGTTTTCCTTTTATAGATGACTACTTAACCCATTTAGTCGATGATGTTGACCATATCATTGTACTGAGATTTTTCACATGAATATATTCAGATACTTATTAGCACCGAGATATTTATTGATCATTTTAGTAAATTTTTCTATATGATTTATTTAATGTTAGTTTAGGACATGAACCAAACATGGTGGTATAGTTAGGGTTCCCTATGTCTTTCTAATACAAATATATTGATATGAAATTCATATTACATCAATAAGATACATATTATAGGATATTTTATTCTTTTCCAGATGTGAGTATGGAGTTTATTTGGAACTTTTATCCACATGTGAACACACCAATATCTATCAATATTTTCTAAATTCCTATCATGGATGATGGTATGTTTTTTCCTATGTGAAAATCAAATATGTAAATTTGTGTTATGAAAAAATATCTGTAAAAAAAGTTATCTGTAATTAGATACATGCCCATATATATTGAAATTCCACCAGACATGATATCTAAACACACATAAATATTCTAGAAAATAATCAAATAAATGATATATGATATTATTAATTATATAATAAAATTATTATTTTTTGTTGTATTTTATTTCTTTTAATAATTTTGTTTTTCTTGATATTCTTGGTTTCATGGATGCAATATGTTGGGAATATCTTTTATAGACCCCAACCCTAGTAAGTCAAAGCAATTTTCTTACTTTATTACATTGGCATAAGATACAAAGAATAACATAATGTTGGGAAAAATTGTTTAGTAGTCTTGGTAAAATAGATACATACATGATTCACATATTACATTTGAAAATCAAAATTCAAACATATTTTTATTTGATAATATCATTATTACCTCTTGAATTTCATTGTATATCATTTATAACTCACTCCTAAGATTCCTAATAAAAGAAAAAAATAAGGGTGAACTTAAATGCTCATTAATGGGAAAGTACAATGGAACATATCATGAAACAATAAGCATAATCAACATGAAAAGGTAAATACATGAACAAACATGTCATCTAAATAACATGACTATCATAGAAATATATGGCATAATCAATACAGAAAGTTAAATAACTAAACACACATTCCATCAATCAATAATATGAGAATTAAATGAACCCAGAGTTAATATCAATTTTAAAATTTCATGGATAATAACAACTAAATTATTAATTTTGGAAATACTTAATTATTGGAAAATGTGATCTCTGGAATCATGATACCTCTACCATAAACAAATCACAAGATGGTTTAAAACTATAGGTAAAAAACTATTTTGTGAAAGATTACTAATTTTTCTCATAAGTCCAACATATGCATTGAGGGGATATATAATGATGGACCTAACCCCCACTACAAGTCCAAAACAATCCCAACATATCAAAAGATTGACTTAATTCATGAATCAATATTTCCAACAATTAAATATCTTAATTGAATAATGGATACATATTATCAATATGTCCTAATACAATCAAATAAATTTCAAATTAAAACTCCATGTATAGATATGAGATATTTTTTAAGAAATAATTATATCTTAGTTAAACATTGTGGATATTTTGATTAAATTTAATGTAGACTGATCAAAGGAATGTCGTCATTGTGTGGGAATGTTAATAACTAAAAAAATGAATCATGAAAGTGAATTTCAATACATTCCAGGGTTAAATGATCATAATAAATTTGCATATATAATAATTATGGTATTAATTCAACATATATCCACTGGACTAACAATATAGGGTTATTTTTGTTGATTAATATAAATAACATAAAAAGATATTTAAAAACAATATCGAGGAACACATATTTTCATTTTGAAAATCAATTTTAAAAACAAATATTTTAAATAAAATTGAAAATAATTTTATTTGAAAATATTATTTTAATCTTATAAAATAATCTTAAAAAACATAGTTTTCATTGTGGCTAGAAATTCCATTCATACCATTAATGTTAAAACATGTATTCCTTTCACTTTTTTTTCAAAAATCCAAAATAGAATTATTTTTGAGAAATAAATGAATATTTCATTTGAAATTTAAAAAATAAAAATAGTTAAAAATCATTTAATAAATATTTTAAAAATAGTTAAAAAATGAAAACTTTTTTTAGAAAACATGGTTATGTAGGAAAACAGATTTCTAATCGAAGAGAGAAATGATTTTAGATTTTTTAAAAACATTTTCACAAACATTTTATGTACCAAAGAGTTGGAAACGATACTATTAATTTAAAATATCATGAATAATAAGGGGAGGATAAAATTAAATCGGTTTATTAGAAAAATATTAAATAAAAAACAATCTATATTAGAATGATATTTTGAAATAAACCCTGACTATGATTATAACATTGAATTGATGGTTAATTAATTAATTGATTATGTATATCAAATGAAAATACTCATAAAACTAGTTGAAATATAATTTTAAATATTAAAGGTTAATTATACACATAATCATTTAATGAAAAATTCAATGAACAATATATTTAACCCAAGGAGAATAAATTGAGTTAAGAAATTCTTTACCACATCGTAACTCTATTTTCAAATCCTCTTCGATGAAATAATTAAAAATGAGACTTAAAATACCATGAATTATTAACGAATAATTATATTACATGTAAAATGGTAAGTATGTACACTATATAAAACAAAATAAAAGTGATTTACATTACAATATACCACAATTAAGTGAAATTGAGATAAAGATGCATACCTCACACTTCCTTTTTGTTGAACATGATTTAACCTATAGTATATTATTTTCAAACAAGTTATTTACTTATTATAGAACCATATTAATTTTATCATATCATATATTATAAATTTATAACATCTTATCACATGTGCATTAATAAACAATCATTATTTTCATTGTTTTATGTGTTAATTACCTTGTACTCTCATTCGTACTTTATTAGTAATGATTTTGTTCTTCTGCATATTACATTCTAAATTTTTTCTTTATAAACCATTATTTTTATAGAAAAATGTATCCCAATTTTATCTTTTATGGATTTTGTTTCTAATCACCAACCCATGGGGATGAGGAACACCCTTCGGGCTATCTCAGTGCCAGATCATTTATCTAGGTACAAAGGTATCTGGGTCAGTTCGTGAATGGTACCAGAGGATCAATAAAAATAGAACACTCCTAAATCTACCCTATTCAGTTGAATTGTTACACAATACATACTGGGACCCACTGTGGGGTCTGAGAGTTGTCCACATAATCAATCCTTGGAAAATATATAAATTCATTATTATTTGAGAATAAAATAATTGGGTTTGATTTATTTATTAAATTTATTTATAAGTATTTAATTAAATACGTGATATTATGTTAAAAAATGAATATTATTTAATATTTAGGATTCATTTAATATTAAAAGGAATAATGAGTTGATTTAATGACTCTGGATTATCAAATAATATATTTAATATATATATAAATGTATATAATAAAATATAAATAATATTTATGGTGTAGTTAATTCATTATAATTATTTATTTATTACTTATTTAGTGTATTTTAAACATATTGGGGTTGGGAACCCTAACATGTTATTTTTTACATCCGACATATAATTTGAGGAGAATCCCATTCCACCACCTAGTCACTAGTCAGAATTGATATCTTCTCTATCCACCCAAATCTGATATAAAAATATTTTGGTTACTAATGAAAGATGGGCACGCATTGATTTAAAAAAGATAATTTCTTAGGTTAAAATTATATGCCTTTAATAATTCATGCAACATCCTCAAATCGTACTGGGGCTTGGATCGTTGGATATGGTGAATTTTTTGTTGCTATAGTGATTAAAAAAATTATAATCTATCGCTCATCAACTTCTGTTACATTTCCTGGTACAATCAACTAGTATCAGAACAATTACATCGATTATAGGAGTAGAGAAAAAATATTTTTCTTTACATTTATGTAGATTGTTTGAAGTTGGTCCCAACAGATCTGATCATGCTTCCATCAGATCTAGGATGGCCAAGTTATACCCGTCCAAAAATGATTATGGATCAAAATCAGTGAGTTTTCAGTTATTAAAACTCAAAGTATAGTTTTTAGATATGTTTTTTATAATATTTTAATGAGGAATAAGAAAAATCCAGTGAACACATTTTATTTCATCTAAGTGTTGTCCAAAATTCATCAATCAGAACACCTTCAGATGGTGACCCAAAAGTCACTACGGCAAAAAACGCATTTAGCGGCGGTTTTTTTTGTTTTGGGGCGGTTTAAACCGCCGCTAAATCGATTGGCGGCAGTTTTGAAAACCCGCCGCTAAATCGTGCATCGAGAAACTATTTCATGGCGGTTTTCAAAACTGTCATAGAACGTTCTGCGGCAGTTTTTTAGCGGCGGTTTAAATAGCCGCTAAATTATTTAGCGGCAGTTTTTTTATTTTTTTATTTTTTTTATTTTTGTTATTTTTGTTATTTTTAATTTTATATATTTATTTATATATATATTTATATATATATATATATTTATTTATTTATATATTTATTTATATATTTATTTATATATTTATTTATATATTTATTTCGTATTTATTTATTTATTTATTTATTTTATTTATTTATTATATTTATTTATTTATATATTTTATGTATTTATTTTATTTATTTATTTATTTTATTTATTTTATTTATTTTATTTATTTTATTTATTTTATTTATTTTATTTATTTTATTTCGTATTTATTTCGTATTATCTTATTTACTTTATTTATCCATGCATGCACATCCCATAAACATGCACATGCACATCCCATGCACATGCACATGCACATGCACATGCACATGCATACCCATGCAATATAAAGAAATTCTGTGTTTGGTGAGATTTGAACCCCTAACCTCTTGCATATTTTTCAAAGACTTTACCACTTCAGCAAGCTCGTCATGTGGTTAATAAAAAGAATTTAATATACTTATATATATTAATTGAAAAAACAAATAATACATAAATAATAGATATAAACTCAATAATAATAAATAATAAATAATCAATAATCAATAATCAATAATCAATAATCAATAATAAATAATCAATAATAAATAATAAATATTATATAATAGATAATAAATAATAAATAATTAATAATAAATAATAAATAATAAATAAATATAAATAATAAATAATAAATAATAAATAATAAATAATAAATAAATATAAATAGTAAATAAATATAAATAATAAATAATAAATAATAAATAAATATAAATAATAAATATTAAATAATAAATAAATATAAATTATAAATTATAAATTATAAATAATAACTAATAACTAATAAATAATAACTAATAAATAATAAATAAATATAAATAATAAATAATAAATACAAAATAATAAATATAAATAAATATAAATAATAAATAATAATTAATAATTAATAATTAAATATAAATAATACATAATACATAATCCATAAATATTAATAATAAATATAAATAATAAATAAATATAAATAATAAATAATAAATAAATATAAATTATAAATAATAAATAGAAAATAATAAATAATAAATAAATATAAATAATAAATAATAAATAAATATAAATAATAAATAATAAATAGAAAATAATAAATAATAAATAAATATAAATAATAAATAATAAATAAATATAAATAATAAATAATAAATATAAATAATAAATAAATATAAATAATAAATAATAAATATAAATAATAAATAAATATAAATAATAAATAATAAATAATAAATAAATATAAATAATAAATAATAACTAATAACTAATAAATAAATATAAATAAATATAAATAATAAATAATAAATAATAAATAAATAGAAAATAATAAATAATAAATAAATATAAATAATAAATAATAAATAATAAATAATAAATAAATATAAATAATAAATAAATATAAATATAAATAATAAATAATAAATATAAATAATAAATAAATATAAATAATAAATAATAAATATAAATAAAAAATTAAAAAAATAATAAATAAATATAAATAATAAATAATAAATAATAAATAATAAATAATAAATAATAAATAATAAATAATAAATAATAACTAATAACTAATAACTAATAACTAATAACTAATAAATAAATATAAATAGTAAACAATAAATAATAAATAATAAATAACCAGTTACAAATAATAGATAATAAATAAATTAAAGTATATTATAAATAATAAATAATAAAGGAAACACATGAAAAAGTATGAAAAGACGTGATAAGCGATGAAAAATCATGAAAACACATGAAAAAGGATGGAGAAGCATATGAAGATGAGGCATTAGAAAAAATGAGAACGCATTAAAACTCGTGACAACTCTGGAAAACTCTTTAATAATTCAACATAATCATCATAATAATCCATATAAAACCATTGATAAAGAAAACAAGTCATGGAAACCCAAATAAACAGTAATAAATGGAGTTACCGTTAAAACCTGTCAAAATGGTCATAAAGAGACAAAAACATTGGACTCGCATTAAAGGAGATAACTTATGATCCGAGAGTCTGTTTTAGATCCGCAACCTGTCAAATCAAAGATCCTGAAACTCTCTTCAACCTGAAAGGTGAAAGAGTCCGAATGGACAGATGGATCGGAAGTTATGACCATTTAAAAAAAGCTGGCGGAGAACGGGTGCTAGAAACGAGGCATTGAAAAACATAACAAACCTAATACCCACTAAAAGGCCATAACATATGATCTATGAGTGCATGTGGGTGCTGCGACCAGTCAAACTGAAGCTCATGGAACAAGCTATGATCTGGAAGGTGCAGAAGGCCGAACTGACACGCAGATCGAAAGTTAGGTCTGTTTAAAGACAATTTGGAAGGGACACTGGTGTCGGAAATGGGGTTTTGGAGGCCTTTGGAGGGGTTTTTGGGGTCGAAAAACATGAAAAAACCTAGCTTGTTTCGAACTGGTACGTATCTCTCTCCGCTGGCTTCGATTTGATATGTGGTAGAGCCCAAACAGACACCCGGAGCGAAAGTTATGGCCGTTTGAAGTTGGAGAACTTTTTCAACTTTTTTATAACTCCAATATCTTCCACACCTTAGACCTTCTCTTGGTTTTGATTATATGTGCCTCTATATCCCTTCATGAGATTCGATTTCACTGGTCGTGGAGCTTCAACAGACGCCCGGATCAAAAGTTATGGTCGTTTTAGTGATTTCGGGGTTTCTCGCGTTTTTTTATTTTTTTCATTTCATTTCGCGGCGGTTTTACCGAAACCTCCGCTAATCCTCGAATAAAATTTAAAAAAATTAAAAAAAATTAAATAATAAATAATTTTTTTTCCGTTTAGCGGTGGTTTTTTCGCGGCGTTTCTTAGAACCGCCGCGAAATGGCGGCCCGAAAACGCGTTTCGCGGCGGTTTTAAAAACCGCCGCGATAAAACTGCCGCTAAACGACGGTTTTCTTGTAGTGAGTTTCCACCACTATGATTCAAAAATAATGATAAAAGATTATTTTTTGAAAAGAGACAATTTTTTTGGGAGTGAGGCATGATTTTTCACTTTTCACATCTCTATGGAAAACACCCAAAACTGAAAAATAAAGAAAAATATGCAGCCCACTGTTTCCAAAAGCCTCATTATATGCATTAAAAAAAGATTCATCCTAAGGAAATATCTAGGTCACAACATGTGTCCAACCTCCTTATTCACCAACGAAACCTTGTGCCACTCTCCCTAGACTAATCCTGTGTTCCCCCATTATCCCTTTCATGGTTGAGTCTATTTTTCCACCTCCCCTGGGTAGTTTTATACTAGTTTACCACTTGCCACCTCCCTACATCCTAGTGATGTATCACCCCGATTCCTCCCACCACTCACCATTATTATTACATCTAGTTCCATTAATTCGATTATAATGACCTAAAACCTAATAACCCAATGCTGATTCCTTACATTATTGTATTGGAATATATAAAATTGAAATCCAAAAGTAAAAAATAGTTTACCAGTTTTCGAAAAATAGATTACAAACATGATACCCATTTTAATGTGGAAATATAAAATAAAAAATAATACAAAAAATAATATAATAAACTAATTCTTGGAAATATCATTAAAATATCTCGTCTTCATAGCCAATGAAAAGGAAAAATAATAGTGGTGATATCAAATGATCAGTAAGGGTTAAGTACAACCAATGCTAAATTCAATTAATAATGCATAGTTAATATGAAAAGGTAAAATAACTGAACACACATTCCATTTAATCAATACTTTTTTTCACAATAGGATTCCATGGATAATATCATAGTGAAAATATCATGGATAAAAGTAACCAAATTCTTAATGAAATTATTAATTATTAGACATCATTTTCCCAAGCACGTAATACCTTTATCATCACACCTCTCAGAAGACAATTTAATCATTATGGGTAGAACCAATATAATATGGATAATTTATTCATCTAGTGATTATAATGATGAATTAAGGGTATTTTTTATATATGTACCCCACATGTTATTTCATTTACCAAGAATTCATTATATATCAAATAATCTATTTAGTACTATGTAGGCAGTGACGCAGGCATGATGCATTCCTGGTGACTTAGTGAAGATAATGCAGGCCTGGTGTTGCCCTTGAATTTCAGGCCATGTAATGGGATTCATACCCACTAGTCAATCCATCCATGTACTAAATAAATAAGTCTTCATGGATGGGTTATCCCCTTTTGGATCTATGTCTTTCCTCTCCGTCTTTTTTTTTTGTGGTGTGTGTGTGTGTTTGAATGTAATTGTACCCCTAAAAACCTAATATATATATATATATATATCCATGATAAAAGAAATATTTAAATTTAATGGAAATAATATTGTTAATAAATTTTTATCATAAATTAAAATATGGGAATTGTGTGCACCAAATAAATTAAATTAGATATATATTTTTAAAATATGACTCAATGAAGTGAAATAGAGATAAATTTACATACAAATATCATATTTTTTATCAATTGAATCGATTATGTGAATTCACTATAAATCCACATAAAAAATTTAAATTAAAAATGAGATAGTCAAATGTAAATTCACATATAACCTTATCATGATATAATCAATGAAATAAATGTTCAACCCAATGAATGAAAATTGAGTTTTGAAATCCATTTCCACTTATAATCACTCAAATCCCATTCCCTATAAATTTAATAATTTTCAAATTAAACATTTAATACCATTAATATTAATGATATTATATATAAAATTAAATTATATAAACCTCACACATAGAATTAGAGGTTAATATGGTATAAATCCCATTAAAGTAAAAGTGGCACTAAAATATCTTACCTCATGATTCCCGTTAGTGTAGAATTTTTTAACCTATTGTATAATGGTTTGAATAATTTAATTAATTAATTTTATTTCTATATTCATATTTATAATACCTTATATGATCATTTTATAACATCTTACCACCCATTAATTAATAATATTTTATTATTTTCATTGCTTTTGGTGTGTTCATTTCAGGGTTTCATGGTCTGTTCATTTACGTTTAATTATGGATTTTATTATCAAATAAAAATAAAACTATATAATTGAAATTACAGGTTATTAATTCACATAAATAAATTAAAATGGTCTAATTTATCATTTTTATATCAAACATGGGGACTATTCAGTCGATAAAATGTTAATGATAAATCTTTGGTTTATTTTTGTTGGTTTTTCCGAATATCACGAACATGATTTGATTTATTTAATATTATGACTATATATTAGTTACATAACCTTAAATAAGTTATAATATAATTATTAAAATATTATTTATTCCAAATAATAGTTTTATTCCCATGAACAACGGTTATAATGGAAAATGGAAAAAACATTATTCATGGAAGTGATTAACCTACATAATTTGGACAATCAGTTCGTTTATTTGAATAAGAGGAGGTGATAAAAAGGATAGATATAAGATATTTCATTAGAAACATAAAACATAACTATATACATGATTATAGGGATTTTATTCCATGATTTATGGATATTTTAATGAGAAAGTATAACAATAAAAGAAATTAAGAGCAGCGCTTTGAGAAAACTTCCACTTGAATATCAACTACATGGGGGGCCCCTTAAAGACCTTGGATTTGTTATTCGGGTGATTCCAAAATCACATGAACATGGGAAACGTTTATAAGGGAGGTTTTGGGGGATATTTCAGGATCTTAATGGATTTTTAGGAAAAATTGGGTGGTGAGGGTGGTATTTATTCATGAGGAGGGGTTTTTTTAAATGATTAGATACTGATTATTTAATATTTAAATCCAAATACTTATGGGTGTCATTAATTTAAATGAATAATGTAGATTATTATTGTTGTAATGGATTATTATGATCAATGAATACTTCATAACCCAATTAAAGTTTCTAGTTTTTATGTATTTTAAACTATTACCTTTTAACTTTAACCTGTTTCATTATTTGAACTATACTGTTGTAAATCAATTTTTACCAAGGTACCTATTTTTTGAAGTAAAATTAAAATGAAATTAAAAAATAATTTTTAATTTGTTATTATAAATATGGAATCCATTTTTCAATGTTAAATGAACAAAATTGGAAAAATTATATTCAAATGTAGTCCTGTAGACGAGATGAGAAAGCAGGTTTTTAAAGAGAAAATGTTCTTAAGGTTGAAATATTTTTATATGAAAATTAAATATTAAATTGATATAAATGACCCAAATTGTATTAATATATGTATAATATAAAAATATTTACTTTAAACCCAATTCATGATACTATTTAAAATTATATATTCTTTAGATAGAAAGTCGGTTTTTAATTCAAATTCGGTATTTTTCATTACTCATCAGAAAATGAAAATTCTCAGAAAATACCCAAAAATAATCCTAAGATAATAATGATATTACAATTTAAAAAATAGATTTATTTTTTAAAGAAAATATAACAGTTTAAAAATTTATTTATAAAATAGGTGTTCTGTTAAAAGGCATTAATACTTTCTTTTAGAAAAATATAGCTTTTATACTTAAAATTGGACTTTTTTTATCTTAAACCTATTAATATTATTATATGACTTTAAAAAAATTTGATTGATTATATAATATGTAAATTTTATTTAAATATTCCACTAATAGTATAATACAAAATATGAATTTGAGTATAAAAATAGTTTTTTATAAAACATATCCTTTATGTTCAATTATTTTTTATTTTCTTTTCAAATTAATTGGTGACTAGTGAATTCAAATTATGAATAGGTGTAAGATATATTTTCATAATTTCTTTAATCTCATTCATTACTAACATTCCAAAATCTAGGTAATTACTAACTTTTTTATATAATATTATTTAATAGTATATCATTGTTATTTTAAGCACAGTGTTATGTAAAACATATGCAATATAATATATTAAATTTTACGAAAAATAAATACCCTAAAATCAGGGGGTGTTACATTATCACCAAATTCAATAGATTTTTTCCTCCCAATTTGAAATTCCACTTTTACATTCAATGGTTCATGCTTAATATATCGATAGTGGGAATTCCACTTCATAAATATAATTAATAAAACATCACATTAATAACAAAAAAATGGGAAAGGAAAGGACATAAAAAAATATAGATTTTGAATAGGAAAAAATTAGTAATAAGTGAATACAAATACATGTAAACGAAATATAAATATGAAGTAATGATGGAGTGTGATATAGAACTTTCTCATTTAAAATTTCATCATTACAAAATTATAAATCTATGATAGGTTAAAAGGTCATTAATTTATTGGTATGAAAATTAAACAGATAATGTTTCTATTCAAAAAAAAATGGTAGAGTTGAGGAATAATTTTACATCCGAGTGTAAGAAAAAAATAGAATATAATTATTTTATAGGTAGAGTTTCATCCTTTAAAAAACTTCAACCACAAACTGTTCTTTTTCCCCAAAAAAATTTCAACCTTTGTTCCTAAAATATTATTCTATTTACCTGAATTACCTTGGGTTCTGAAAATTTTGGTAATATTCCAAAATTACATAAATCACATATCAGTAAATCAATTTTCTTTCCCATAGTTATGTATATGATATTGTTTAGATTAATAATAATTGTGTGATACTAACCAAGATATCACATATATAAATGGTAAGTGATGTTCCCTTGTCTCTTTATAGTTGTGGGTATATGTATCATGGCCTTTAAGGATGTGAAAGGTTACCACACATCCTATAGGTTGTCTTTTTTATAAAATTATATTAATATAATTCTTTAAAATTTCCAAAAAATAACCCTAATATATTAATCATAAAATAAATGTTTTAACCTCAATGTTTATCTCATACATTTCATCTTCCATTCCCAAAAATATAATACCCCATAAATACATTAAAATAAAAAGACATATAACCCATAAATTAAATACCCTGACCCCAGTAGCCCAGATCCGGTGCCTTACATTATTTCATTGGTATAATAAACAAGGAATTTCCATCCTGAAGGACCAAAAAGATTAATAGATTTAAAAAACCATATACACAAATTTGTATTACATTGAACATTAATATGAAATAAAATAAATATACTCTATTGGAAACACAAATATACATTTATGTTATCCATGTATGTCATTCAAAATATACATCATTTCATCCTATGGAAAAATAAAATAGAAGAAAGGGGTGACTTCAGATTCTTATTAAGGGTAATTAATAAAGTGTAAGCTATCATAAAAAATAATTATCGGTGAATAACTAAAACACATGTCATTAAAATTTAATCTTGAGCCTAATGTGGAAGGAATATAAGATGAATAAATAATCCATATAAATAATCACATGAAACATAACCATGGATAATATAGTAGTTGAATAATCACATCAATTGTAAATTAAAAATATCATAATGAGAGAATTCATAATTTTAGAGATCATAAACATTACATCAAGTACTCATCCAAGAATTATACAAAAATGGGTTTGGCCTTTTCCAAATCTCAGTAAATTTTTTCTAATGAGACCTATTGATGCATCGAGGGGCTATACGATGCCTCACCCATCAATTACTATGTCCAATGAATGCCTCATATAAAAATTAATCATTTTAAAAATATATCCCTAAATAAAATTTTCCCATAACACTATAAAATATTATAATCATAATCATAGATGAAAATACTCTAATAATATTATTAATAAATTCTTGAGATAAATATGCTTTTAATTTGAAAAGAATGTTCTTTTAAAAATTAATTTTTATTTCCCATTCAAACCATATTGTTAAGGTGTATATACAATAAAATAAAATTTAACAAAAATAAAATTATGTTTGATTCATAAATTATATCTAACTTCAATGAAAACATATAAAAAGGGTTTTTAAGAATCATTATAAATGAACCACTTTAGTGCGGTTTGAAGGAAAATATAAAAGAGCCTTTAAAGATAAAAAATGATTAATTTTTTACATAAATACTAAAATTATCTAAGATATTTTTTCATTATTAAAATAGTTATTTGAGTAAAATATTTTTTTCTTAAAAAATATTATGCATTAAACATTAAATTGGGTAATAAAACGGGATGTTCATTTTAATCTGGCTTTCTTTTTAGGAAGAATTGAGAAAGTAACCTTTTGAAAACTTGTTTTTCACCATAAAATAAGGATGATATTATCTATATAAATTAATTTGTAACATATAAACATAATTTAGAAATATTAAACAAAAATAAATAATTATTACATTTGGATTATGATATAGAAAGTATAACTCAAAGGAAAATGGAGCTTTAGATAAAATCCCTTACCACTTTGTAATCAATCAAATCGTATGCCAAAAAATTAATAATAATTTAATTATGCTTTGAGAACCATTAATATAAAGACCCTCATGATTTTATATATCAAATATAAGTATACATAGACCATAAAAAATAAGTGGCTAATAAAGGAAATCTCTAGAAATAAATGTCAGATGAGAAACAACTTGAATTATGTTTGAAATCATTCTACACTCGTACATAACATCCAAGATAATCAAGTTAAATCCATTAAAGAAATAATTTAAAACATATTCAATATGTACTTTATTTATTATAATTTACTAATTTAATTTATTCCCTTTTTAATGAGTTATAAGATAGAATTTTATCCTACAAGAGGATACTCTTCCTTGGTTTTGAAGATCAATTTACTTGTATACATATATAAAAAATCATTTAAAATAAGAATAGTTGTATATAATTGAAATTATATGATATTAATGAAATTATATAATAATGAATGGTTATATATTTAATTTGGTTTTATGGTATGATAATGAATCATCAGATAAAAAATGATTGATAATTGTTTGGATTATTTTGTCATTTTTACGAACATAACACACTAGTTTTGTGTTATGAATTAATATTATGTATATATTATATTTGAAAAAGATTTAATATGTTTTATTAAAAATATTTTTTTTTCATCCACAAAATGATTTTAAAACCATCCATAATGGATTAATTGAAAAAATAAAACTCTTCATCCACAAATGTGGTAAATCGGCACCACACAGATGATGTTTTCATTTTTTAGGATAAGAAGGGGAAGAGAATAAAATTAATGAATGATATAATATTAAAATAATAAAATTAAATTATATGTAATATAATGTAGTTATAATTCATGTTTGGATATAGGAGTTATGTAAGGGATAATAATATAAAATTAAATGAAAGGAAATTAAAAGAATGAAAAGGGATTTTACCTCTCTAGTGTTGCCAACTTGAGAACCTCCTTAATGGATTTGAAAATTGACTTTTTGGGAGACTAGAAAAACTAAAACGTGGTGGATATTTTTGTAAGGATTATTGGTAAGAAATTGGAAAATATTAAATGATTAAGAGGTGTGAGGCGAAGAGATGGTAAGGGGTGGTATTTATAGTGGATAAGAGGGGTGTTTTGTCATTATTATATCCATTAGATTATTATTTTACCTAAATACTATGAATATTTAGAGCATTATCACTAAATATATTAAAATAATGATTTATATTACTATATTATGTGCTTACATAATCTATGACTTAATAATTCATGTATTTTTTAAATACCATAAATTATTATTTTTCACAATTCACTAAAAATTCAACTATTTTATAAAAATTACAAAAATCCACATTAAATTTTTTTCAACATGTAGAATTTAAAAATTTACTCCATTTTAAGAAAAAGAAATTATTAATAGATATAATTTTTCTTTAATCAAAATCATAACTTATTAGAAAAATACAAATTTTAATATTATTAATGATATTATCGAACATTAAAATATTAACTAAGGTCGCACAAATTATATTATAATTATTAAAAACCAAAGTATTAAATTATAAATACATTTTATAAAAATAAATTTTCCCTTAAATCATTATATTAATTATAAAATTGAAAATAAACATTTCATATTTATGAAAATATCAATACTTAATTAATAATTTTTAAAACACTAATTCACTTATAATGTGATATAATTATATGATATTACCAATTATGTGTTTCCCAAATTGTATTTAGACATTAATATGTTTTTTTACTTTTAAAATGTTAAATATTATATTAATATAATAAAAATGATAGTTTAATGAATATCAGAATTTTCACTATTCATATAAAAATAAATATTTTCAGAAAATTACAAAATTTTACCCTAAAATCATTTTGACTTTGAAATTGTAATAATAAATTTTATTTTTCAATATAATTTATAAAAGTGTGTCAATTTAGTTTTAAAACAAGTAAGCAATTAAAAGGCGGTAAAACTACTTTTAGAAAAATATGGCATTTTAATGAGTAAAATTGGATTGATTCTTATCTTATGCATAAAAATAATTAAGACGAATTTAAAAAACATTTTATTAAATATATAATATATAATTTTCATATTTTGGTTAATACAATTCATTCCCATGGATTTAAAAACTAGGTTATAAAATTCATTTTAAAGGAATAATATTTAACTGTATATCATTGTTCGTTAAGCTTGGTGTTGTGTAAAACCAATGTTATCGAAGTAATTATATTTAAAAAGATACATACGAAAAAATGTTGGGGTTTTAAATCATCCCATCATTTAATAAATTTCATCCTCAAAATTTGAAATTGTACCTTGAAATTCAGAGGTTAATACTTCAAAATTCTATTGTGGGAAACCAAAATTGAAAATATGGTTAATATAATATCCTCTTAATAGTAGGGAATGTGAATTGGAGAGGTCACCACAATACTAGAAATTCATATAGAATAAAACTAGTGCAAAGGGGAAATATAGATATGATAGAATAATTTAACCATCAAGTTCTGATGTATAGTGATAGAGAACATGACTATTAAAAATTTAACCATCACAAAGCAGTAAATTTTTAATTAGTTAAAAGACATTTTTTCTTAGAATGAAAAGTAAAAAGGATAATGTTTTTTACAAATATTTTTCCAATATTTAAGGGAATATTTTAATATTTATATAATCACCAAATAAAATGAACATACTTGATTGTTTTCCATGTCATTTTCATAATCTCATATTTTGGTTGTGATTCGATCTATTTTCACTTCATCCCTTATACCTAGAAATGAAAGTTCAAGATTCATTTTTCATGCCTGAAACAATTTTAATGAATTGTATATACATCAAGTCAATCTATATACCATTAAAAGTTTATTTAAACCAATAATGATAACATATTTTATTAATTAACAATAATTTAAAATGTTTAACTTTATCCATTTCACACGTAGTTAATCCTAAAACTCGTGTAAAACATGTTTAAACTTATTCAACAACCAAAAATTTAAAAGTAAAGTCACTAAATTTACAAAATAAACATAACATAATAATCCCAAAATTATGCATCTTTTATTTTCACAAACCAAATATATGAATACCATACTCCCCTTTAAACTTTTATGAAACATTCATTATTTGAAGAGTAAAATCTCAGGTGGTCCATAAATCCATACATCTAATAATTCCAAAAAAACAAAAACTAGCATATCACTAACCACCTTCATGGTCAATATTAATATCCCATTAAAATTTATTTAATATTATATAAACATTAATCAAATATTTAAGGTTATCTTTCCCAATTCATGTGTTTTCAAAAAGATCAACTTACAATAGAATCACATCACTTGATTACTGGTGTTATTCGTCACATGCTTGAAATTCCTTAAATTAGAAGTATTGTAGAAAAATATGTATATATCATAGGACTATTATAACCAAACCATTATTGATAAGATACAAAAATGACATAATTATTGAATCTAAACTCAGTCCTATTAAACCATAATCTTTTTCTATAGTAGTAGAATATGCTTGATCGTGATTTATAACCCACTTTTTCTGTATATTCATTTGACACTTGAGACATTGATTTTTGTAGTGTCAAATATCCTTCTAGTTAAAGCACTGATCAATGGATAATTATTTCCATTAATTATAATCATGATCTTTGTGGTCTATTTCTCCACACATAAATAAAAATCATTTTCCACTTATGCATATACCAAGGTGTTTTCTCTTACATTTATCACATGCAGGAAAATTCTTCTTTACCTCCTTGCCTTTATATATATTTTTTCTAACCATCATGTTCTTATCTTTTTTCCATTGAATCCATAATACTAGGGTAATTATTTCTCTATCCTTTTAGAACATGATATTATTTCTTCATATGATGAGAATATTTTGGAGACTAATTCCCTCTGAAATAATGGCATAAACCTCTCAATAAAATGATCATTATTAATCTTTAGATGGTTTTAATTGATGTGATTGCCATTATTTATGCTAGGATCTATTTCCATAAAATGGAATGAAATAGATTAGATCATAGAATTATGAAACAAAATTTATAATCCAAAGGCTATTTAAATACATAACATAAATTGAAACAACTTATCCATAGCTAATCTGATAATCATAAACATAGTTTCTTTGCTGAAATATTTATATTTAAATAATTCATAATTATTGGTAATGAAAATTTAAAATATCTTAAGCATATCCACCATGAATGTATGGACCATTATCATGTAGCAGGTTATGTCGAGTCAAACCCAATGCCCATTTTAGAAGTTGTCACCACTGGGTACATATGTTCTAGAACCATGTCCACATATAGTACCTAGATAGGGATGTATTCCAAGGACACCCACAGAATCTCTACCTTACTAAACATATAGTATATTCTTCTATGCTTATCCTCAAAATATATTTTGGGGTTATCCTCTCTAATATATGTTTTCTAAATCTAGTTTCCAAGTATTATACTAAAAATACTCTAATACAAACTATAAATACCCTGGCCCATGTCTCTCGGAGCGGGTGTCTTACTTTATTACATTGGTATAATAAACAAAGAATTCACATCCTGAAGGACCGAATAGTTTAGTGAATTGGAAAAACCATATACAAATAGTATTAAATTACAATTTGATATATAATAAAATATTAAAAATCCATTAGAATAATCCATAAACTCCTAGATTAACCTCACAAGTCATTCCCAGAATTCATCTTCTCATCTTAGGAAACAATAAAACATCAGAAAAGGGGTGATCTCATATTCTCAGTAAGGGTAAACAATACAACGGAAGCTATCATAAACAATGAGGCTTTGTGAATAACTAAAACACTTTCCATTAAAACATAATCATAAGAACAATTTTGAAGTAATAAAAGTTGAATAAATAATTACATATCAATAATCCCATGAAACATAACCATGTATATTCTTATAGTTGAATAATAACATTAATTGTTAATTAAAAATATCATAATGAGGGATTTCATGATGCTAGAAATCATAAACATAACAAAAAATCCTCAACCAATAATTCTACAAGAATATTTAAGGCCTCGACAAAAACCTAGTATACTTTGTCACATGATACCTGTCAATGCATCGAGGGGCTATAGTGGGCCCCACCCGTCACTTACAATGTCCAATCCATTCTTTATATGTCAAATAATCAATTTAAAAAGATATATTTAAATAATATTGTCTCCCAAAATTTTGAAATATTAGAATCGTGATCATAGATTAAAATAAAATTATAATATAATTGATAAATTCTCGAGACAAATATCCTTTTACTTTTAAAAGAAGAGATTCTTTGGAGAATCATTTGTATTTGCGATAAAAATAATATTTTAAGCATGTTTATCACAGAAAATAAAATATAAGGATATTGAAAATATTTTTAAGTCGTAAACGATATCAAACATAATATAAAGTATGAAAAAATAGTTTTTAATAATATTTATAAATGGACCACTTTATTTCAGTTTGAGGAAAAATATAAAGGATTCATTAAATCGGACAAAGGATTAATTGTTTAAAAAAATAGAAATGAGTTAAGATGTTTTATGAGGATAAAAAATGTAAATTTTGAAAAAAATTGGTTTTATAAAAAATATTATGGAATATTCATAAAAATAGAAAAGAAAATGGGATGTTCTCTTTAATTGGGATTTCTTTTTTGGAAGAATTGATAAGAAACCATTTTAAA
Source organism: Viscum album (assembly GCA_963277665.1). Taxonomy (NCBI): domain Eukaryota; kingdom Viridiplantae; phylum Streptophyta; class Magnoliopsida; order Santalales; family Viscaceae; genus Viscum; species Viscum album. Next base: position 1,627,240,167 of record OY728146.1, on the reverse strand, counting down.
AAACATATTTCCCCATAAAAGTTGGAAGATATGAAATATATATGTATATATATATTCTTCAACATATAAAAATAATTTAGAATAATTAAAATAATAAATAAGAATTATATTGGTTTAAATAGAGAGAAAGAGTAACCTAAAGGAAAAAATGGATCTTCAGGTAGAATCCTTTACCACTTAGTAATCAATCAAATCATAAGCCCAAAAAATAATAATATCCAAATAATGAATCAAATAACATGACGATAAATAAATTCAAGATATTATATATAAAATGGTATTGTATGTAGATAACATACCATAAATATGTGTCGAATAAGCGAAATCTCATAGAAATAAATGTGAGATAAGAAACCCCTTACCTTATGTCCAAAAGCATTTTGCACTTATACTTAGCGTCCGGGATAATCATATTAAATACATTAATTATTTAATTAAGATCCTTTTTTATATATTTTTTTATTTATTATGGTATTAAAAATTTCATTTATGTTTTAATTTATGAGTTATAAGATATATATATATATATCGTTTGGGAGTGTATCTTTCATTAGTTTTCATGATTTTTTTACTTGTATACATGTATCGAAAATCATTTAAAATGGGAATAGTTTCCTAGGAAAGAAATTATATGGTATTAATGAAATTATATAATATTAAATGGTAATATATTTCATTAGGTTTTATGTTATGATTGTGGATAGATCGATAAAACATTAGTGATAATTGTTCAGATTATTTTGGTCGTTTTTCGATCATCAGACACTAGTTTTGTGTTTTCAATTGATATTTTGTTTATATACAGGTTAAAAACATTAAAGAAGTTTTTGTACTCATATTAATTTGTGTTTTGTCAATAAAAATAGTTTTATGATAGGCCTTCAATGCGGAATTGAAAAATGATAACTCATTATCCATGATGGTGGTAAATCGACACCTTAGAGACGATGTTTTCATTTTTATAATAAAAAGGGGAATATAAGAGAATTAATGGTTTATATACCATAAAATAATAACATTAAATTATATATAATATATTGGATTTATAATTATTTTTTGGATATATTAGTTATGGAAGAGATAATAAAAGAAAATAAAATTAAAGATAATTAAAAGAACAAAAGAGGAATTTACCACTTGTGTGTCACCACCTTGAGAACCTATTTAAGGGACTTGGAAGTTGTTTTCGGTGAGACAAGAAAGGCCAGAATATTGGGGATAGGGTTGGGAAGAATATTGGGTATGAACTATAAAATCTACATTGCTTAAGAGGTGTGAGGAGAAGTGGTGATGAGGTGTGATATTTATATTTGTGGAGAGGGGTGTTTACTCATTATTATATTCATTAGTTTATTATTTTAGCTCAAGACTATGAATAGATTGAGAATTATCACTAAATATATTAAAATAAATATGGATATTTTTTGATTATGGGTTTACATCATCCAAATATCATCAATGACTCAATAATTCATGTATTGGTTAAATACCTTGAATTATTATATTTCACTATTCACCAAAAATTCAACTATTTTAGAAAAATACAAAAACTTCACCATAAAATTTTATCAATGTGTATAATTCAAAAATTAAATCCTTTTTAGGAAAATATTTTTTCAAAATATGATAAATTTAATTTTTTAAATAAGATCAAAATTTATTCAAAAAATACCAATTTTGAAATTTTAACTCATTTTATAGAACTTTAAATTATTAAATATGGTCTAATAAAATTATCCTTTAGTAATAATTAAAAATTATTAATTTATGAATATATTTTATGAAAATAAATTTTATTTTAAATCATCATATTAATTATTAAATTGAAAATAAACATTTATGTTTTATTAAAATATCACCACTTAATTAACAGTTTCTAAAAAAATTATTTACATATACTTTGATATAATAATATCATATTACCATTTATAATATGCATAAATTTTATTTATAATTTAATTTATGAAGTTACTATTCAAATAATAAAAATACTATTAATATAATTAAAATTGATGTTTTATAGAAATTGAGATTCTTCACTATTCACTGAAAAATAAATATTTTTAGAAAAATAAAAAAATAATCGAAAACTAATTTTGACAATACAATTTTAAAAATAGTGTTTATATTTTTAGTAGAATTTATAAATTACTCAAAATATATTTTTAAACAGTGTCCCATTTAGTGGTAGTCAAACTGCCTTTAGAAAATTATAGTCTTTTAATGCATAAACATAGATTCATTCATATATTATTCCTATAAAATAACTCAGATTAGTGAATTTTTTTTTATTAAATATATAATATATAAAATTTATAATTTTTATAATACTATTCATTACCACTAATTTAACGACTATGTTTTAATGGTTATTTTAAAATAATGATATTTAATTGTATATCATTGTTTGTTTAGGCTTGGTATTGAGTGAAACCTATGTTGTCGAAGAAATTAAATTGAAAAATATAAATACCATAAAATTATTGGGTGTTAAAATAAATTTAATCCTTACCTGTAAACTTTTTTCCACAAAAACTAAAGTCATTATTCCTCAAATAACATTTTTTAAAATATTAAACATAAGTGTTATGTGTTCCTAAAACATTTATCAAAACTCATTAACTGTACAGAAAAAATTATCACCTTTTTACTACACAACCTTTCATATGTTTCCAAATATTGAAAAATTAAATATAATAGATTATATCCTTTAGGTGTCTCATGATTATTTTGATATTTAGGATGTATCAAAATATTAGTGATTAAAATATCATTCACTCTACATCCTATATAAACCTTTATCAATACATTATTGTTATATCATTATATAGATCTATATGTATTTTTATATATTTATATATATTTATATATATTTATATTTCATTAATATATATCAACCAAAAAAAATTATACATATAATAAAATAATTCATACAATAAATCAAGCCATCAGTGTCTTTATTTATGCTATTAATAACTTTTTTATCTTCCAGCATGAAGCTCATATCTACAAAAAAGAAATATTCAAGTCAATGGTTTTATTTTAATTTCTAAATGAGATGGATAAATTGATATTTTTAAATCATATAAAATAGATTCCATGATCCTTTAAATTTTTTTGAAAATGAAGATGTATTGGATAAGTCAAATAGTTCTTTAAAAATGATTTGTATGTTCAAAAAACATTCATTCATTTGAACAATATTATTCTATGTTAGTGGGGATTATATAATCTGGTAGGGATAATAAGGTTGTGTGAGATATTTTCAATTTCATCTTGATAAATTATCTTTAATCCCAAGAAATTAATATCATTAAAAATGAAATAAATTATTACATGTTATAATAAAAAATGTTTCTTTCTCTTATAAATATCATAATATATTAACCTTCAAATAATTTATACCTAAATTGATTACCCTTAAATATAAAATCTCAAAAAATTCATTAATCATCTCAAAATCCATAACTTCAACCAAAAATGGTTTTTAAGGATTTAAACTTTTGATAAACATTAAACTCATAAACCCATAATGGTTTCCATAACACTTATGTTAATGAAAAAAATTCCTTATACATTTCATTATTCTTCTAACCATAATACAATTGGTGAAAAAATTCTTTAAAACATTTTCTATCACATTAAATTTCAAACTATATCCTTCTGGTTCCCTCCATAAACTAAAACCAAAATTAAATTTGTAAACATCAATCAAAATTAATCAGAGTTATTTATTAAATAATCAAGAAATATTATTCAAAGTATTTCTAAATCATGACACCTTCTTCTAAAAATATGATTCCTTAGGTGTAACCATGATTATCCATGGTTATTATCAAAATTTATATGATTTTATCCTATACATAGACTTATACTAAAAGACATTCATACGGTTATGTTACATAATCTATGTTTTCCATAATCTAGTTCTCAAGGTTTCTACTAAACTTTCTCAAATACAAACAATAAAGACCTAGACCACAATTACCTAGAGCTGATGCCCTAATTTATTATATTTTAAAATATACAATATTCAAATCCAAAATGGTCAAATAATTTATCTTTTTTGTAAAAATATATTAAGATCATGATACTCATTTACATTGGTAATAGAAAGTATAACATAATACATAACAAAAGATAATAAATTTCATCCTTGAAAACTCATTTTAATATATTTTCTTTATAACACGAGGTAAGTAAACAAAATAAGAGTGTTATAAAATTCCCATTAATGGTCAAGTATAGTAGAAGATATCTTTAATCAATAATCCATATTCAATATGGAAAGGTAAAATAATTGAAAACACATGTCATTAAATAAATATCATTTTCACAATCTGAATCCACAGATAACATGATAGTGAAAATATCTTGTATAAGAATAACTAAACTCCTAATTAAATTCTTAATTATTGGATTTCATGTTTCCCAAGCACATAATATTTTTATGGTCAACCCCTTTCTCATAAAATTTTATTATTTATGGGTAAAACCCATTTAATTTCACCAATTTATTCATCTAATGAGTATACTAATGCACTGAGGGGATTTTCTATAAATGATCCCCACTAATTCCCTAATTTCCAATAAATTCATTAAATATAGAATGATTGATTTAATTAATTATACAATATTCATTATCAACAATTTCCTATATTGATTGAAAGATAAATATTTAGCATTATCTACCTAGTAAATCAAATCTGTTTCAAATTAAACACCATATATAAAATGGTATAGGAATTAGGTAATAATCATATCCATGATACAATAAATATGGATATTTATGAGAAAAGAAATTTTCAATGGTTTATGATCATAAATAAAATAACAGGTCAGTATATACACCAAATAAAATATATTATTTTCATAATATAGATATATGAATCAATGAAGTGAAATTGATATGAATTCTCTTAAAAAGATCATATCATTAAAAACTAATTGATTATATTTATTTTTTTAATATACATTAAACACGTGAAAATTAAACATGATCTAATAAAAATTAATTTCACACATAACATATCATGACATTTTAACACCGTAATATTTTATATTATGTTATCTCTTCAGAGTATTTCTATAATGTGCGTTAAACGCAACACCAAGTTCGAGCGCAGCATAACTTACCAAACATGTCGTTCAAAAAAGAGTTTATGATGAGTATTAACCTTGTTTTAAATTTTATATATCCTCTATAATTTCAACATTAATATTTTTTTTTCTTATACATAATATAAGAAAAATTCAATTTTTAATATAAAAGAAGTATTTTTAAAAAAATGCAGTTTTTCCGCCATTAAATGGAGATTCATTTTTAAATCCAATATTTGACAGTTTTATATATTAAATTTACATAAATTAAATTCTTATTTGTAATAGGGACATAAAATATTAGTTTGGATAAATTTTTGATATTTTCTGATAACTTTCATATTTTTATTAATAGTGAAAAAATACTAAATTTTAATTAAAAAAATTTTTTTTAATCAAAATAATTTATAGTATTAAATTATACATTTGTGTACTTTTAAAAAATCATTAGAAAATATTTTTTTCATTTAATATAATTTAGTTCATTGGATGTAATTTCACATTTAAACTAGACATAAACAATTGTCAATCTTTTGATAGTTATTATTTCATAAAAACACGCTTTCTATTTTAACGGGAATTAATTTTAAATTAATTTCTTCCACTTATGTGTTTTGAATTTGGAAAAATGGATTCCATTTTTGGAATCAGGAATTCCAAATTGTGTAAATAGGTAACTTTTATTTTTAGACCTTAGCAATAATTACTTCGGTAAATATTTTATTTACCGTGGCTAAACGATAAATCCGGTAAATAATGGTAAAAAATAATATTATAATAATATTAAATTACCCAAAAATTTGTTTTATTCCTATTTTTTGATAATTTTCTGACAACAGTAATCCTTGGGTGGATTTTGGGACCCTATGAAGCCACATGGAAGTGATAATGACATTTTACATTAATTAATCTAAAGTAAATACCAAAATAACAAAAGCATGTATCTTTTAGTAAAACATTTTTATATGGGGATATATAATTTATCTATTCCACTATAAATATTCATTTTAAATATAAAGAGTTTTCATATATTATTATATTTTATTTATAATTTTTAATCATAAAATAAATATATTTATTTATGACACAATAATGATGCACTATTTTCATTATTAATAAAAGAATAAAATAAATGATATTAAAAATATTAAAATAAATATAATTTGAAAGTTTTGATGTAATACATGAATTTTTTAGGTTAATATGACATGGTATGATTGTTTAAATGTATTCTTTTCAAACTAATTAAGTTGCGATGACTTTCACAAAAACTAAATACTAAATAGTGTCAAAATTGACATAATTTGTTTTTTAAAACAAATACAATATTATTAATTGATATAATATTTATAAAAATATAATTTTCTTACAAAATACTTAGATAAGGTAATATATATTAATAATTAACCACATGGGGTTCTCTATTCTATTTATAGTTTGTTTATTAACCATATAATATAAAAATACAAAGATACAAGGTAAATGTCAAACTATTTACCTAAGTGTAAAATCTAAAAGATAAGGTTAATATGGTAGCATGGACCTATCTAAAACCTATTGGTTGAGATATTTTCGGCCCATCCCCACCTTATCCTTGAAATAAATTATTTCGGAGCCATTAGAAATCGAAAATGATTTTATTGTAAAATAATATTTTATGCTTCCCCTAAAATGAGTCTCACCTCTCTTATAAAAGGGTACTTCCCCTTATCTTTTTTTCACACCTCCAAAGCCATTTGGCTCAGCAAAAACCTACCCAACTATCTACCCAACTATCCTATATTCTCACTAGAGGCCTTACTTTGGTCATAAATCCAACTTATAGAGACCTTTTGATCAAATCAAAAGGAAGAACCCGAAGAAGACGAAAATATTTCATCACCTCTTTCATGTTCTTTTCCACTCCCACTTCCTCTTTCTTTGTTGTTTCCATTGTAAAATAATAAATATAGTTTCTTCTATTTAATGTGATTTTATTATAAAAATATTACGACCATATTCATTATTCTATCCATCCTATAAATGACAATGTCACTATAAGTGTGTATGTATGGCTTACCGTTTCCACGTCGTTGTATAGTATGTTATTCAAACACTTCATTATTTGTATTTGTATAATAATGAGTATAAATGATTTCAATAATAAATATAAAATTTTAATGAATATTTATATATGATATACCATCCAATTACATATTATTTCACTGTCAAAATTATGATATTGTCGCTTGTACGTATGTACGGATTACCGTCTCCACGATGCGATAAGATTCATTCCCACGTTCACCATTCAATGATGATTATAAAAATATATATTATTAATAATTATGTAATATATGACATAATAATTATACTAGAGACATATATATATATATATATATCTGTGTGTGTGTCTGTGCTTACATATATCTTATTTACTTACTTCTGTTCAATACGATATGAAAATGGAAACAACGTTTATGCATATGTATGGCCTACCATCTCCCTAAATGGTGCCTTATATTTTATATTTATATCTACTATAAGTATATATATTCTAAATATATATTATATATAAATCAAGTTTTATATTCTGGAATTAGTTAATCATGATCTAAAAGATACTATGAAGAATAACATGTTAAAACACGTACGATAAAGAAAGTGAATATTACACAAAATGTTAATTTAACATGAAAATAATTATTAAATGGGTATTATAAAGTCATAAATGAATCAAGTATAATATAATAAATATTAATATGTTTTTTAATAATTTAATAACATACTATGGTCATTATACATGAGGTTAAATGTACCCTTGACCTAAGGAATGTGCAAGGTAAGGGTTAATTTCACAATATCTTTATTATCCAATGATGTTTTTACGTAAGTATCTACTGGAAAATATTTATTATATGTGTCCCCGATTCGTAAAAGAGTTTTCAAATGGATTATTTTTATGATAATTTTTAAGAAAACATCATTTTAAATGTTTTAAAGACTTATTCTACTAAACCTTTCTCATTAATATCAATGTTTTCAAAATGGTTTTAAGGATTTATTTATATGGACATGAATGTTTTAAAATGTTAATTCAATTACAATCGTTCAAAGTGGTATGGGACACTTTTATTTAAAACTACCTTTTATATGACATCCTTTATTAATTATGTGACTTTTAAATGATTTCATGAAAAGGGATATTTCTCTCAAATACTTTTACGAGTCATTTTCAACTAGTAAACATCCTTTACAGGATATTATTCTTGACCTAGGTTGATTTGTGATGATACAAATCTTCCATATTGTATTTAAGGTTTTGTGATATGATTGACTGTGGATGTGTTATTTTTATACCATTCCTGTTTTATAGATAAAGTATTTACATTTCTTATGCTAGTTTTAATATGAATGTTTATGTTATATTTAGACCTTTTCGTATGTGGAATGCATTGGACTTATTAGGTAACGGGTGGAGCCTGCTATCGCTCCTTGATGCATCGGTAGGTCTCATAAGACAAACTAGTGTCGTGGCACAAGTCCTTGACAAAATTATATTTTTAGTCTTAGCACAAGGCCTTGGATAGGGGGTTATAAAGTCTGTCATTATGCATTTTATCATTATAAAAGTGTCTATTGATATTTCTTGTGATTATTTGACTAGTAGAATATCCATGTGAATAAGTAAATTGAATTATTTGATTTTATCTTTGCCATATTATACTAATGTTTAAGTTTAACTAGATTTTGTTTTAGTCTTATACATTTTCTTAAATGTTAATGCTTATTTATGAATGTTTCCTCTATATTGTAATCCTTACAGAGCATCTAAGCTCACCCCTTTTTATGTTTTCTTTTTCCTAGGATGTGTAGAAGTATGTTATGACTGACCTTTAGGGATATTATAAGGGATATGAATATTGTCAATGGAGAAAATTTTGTTTTTGTTTTTAATTTTATAATTTAATTTAAGGTTCATGTATGTAATCTATTTTCCAAACCTTCTAAACTGATCGGTCCTTCATGACTTAATTCCATGTAATCATGCCAATGTATTAAAATAATGCACCGACTCTAGGTAACTGGGGTAGGGGAATTACATTTGGTATTAGAGGATGTTTATAAGAAACCTTGGAAATTGATTTAGATAAACTCTAATTAGATAACATTACCCTAAGATAGACTTTGAGGATTAGTATAGAAGAACTTCCTAGAATTTTGGTAATGTATAGATTTTGAGTATTTTCCAAGCAATACATCCCTTTCTGGATAAGAGCGGGTAGAGGCGTCTCTGGAATAGATGTACCTAGGAGTTAAAACTCGGACATGGAGTTTCGGGCTTGGCCCGGGGTATCCTGGTACATAGCAACGGGCCCTGCTGAAATCCTGGTTATGAAACTCTCAAAGGATATACTTAGGATAATTTAAATTTTTATTACAAGACATTATGAAGGATTTAGGAGTAAATACTTCCGCAATGAAAACATTATATGACTATAGATTATATGCATAATCTTTTCAATTTATGCCAGGTATTTTACAATTTTGGAATTATGCATTGTGATTCATAAACTAACCTAGTGTATGCCATTGTTTAGAAATGGCGCCTAGTAGAAGGAATGAGAATTCAAGCAATACACATGATCGAATGATTAAAAAGGATCATATCTTTCATGGTATTAAGCCAACATTTAAAAGGTAAATAGTCTCCCATATATTCTCATCATATGAAGAAATAGAATCTTGTGTTAATAATATAAGTAAAGAATTCTCTGATTCTTATGTATTTGAAGGTAAGTAAGAGAAGAAAATGATTACAGAGAGAAATATGGATAAAGAGAAGAGGGGAAATAAGGATTTCCCCATATTTGATAACTGCGGAAAGAATCACCTTGGTAAATTATTGAAGGGAATGAGAGTTTGTTATAAGTGTTGGGAAAAAGGACACTATGTATATGATTGAAAGGGTAAGAAAACAGTTTAAAATGTACAATGCTTCATCTGGAAGGAGTTGGGATACTACATGAATCAATGTACAAATCATTATAGTATACCACAAATTATGCTACCACAGATAAAGATTAACGACTAGTTTTCTTATGTAGATATTAAAGAATTATTTCATTTGAGTATTATATAAACGATTTACTGTTTATAATAATTATGGAGTATATAAGGATTTTACTATAGTACTATTTCATTAAGGACCCGATATTGTGTGGAACCATGAAAAGAGACTCAATAACATGTTAATTTTTTCTAGAAAATATAAGGTTTAGAGAAAGACAAATTGTAATATAGTTCTGATACTGAGGTACTGATTTTAAAATAATATATGATTGAATTGGATAAATTATATTGGATATTATTGACAACCATGAAACTGATTAATGATTTGTATATTACATTATTGTTAGAGTTCAAAAAAAATTTGGAAAAAAGGAGTATATCCAGTATTATATAAGAAATAAGGAAGCATGAATGTAATCAATGTGGATTTATGGTAATTCAAGGTGTTATTGTGTTTTAAAAGAATACATTATGAAGGTATTCACATGTTATTACATGGAAAAAAAGATCCTCAATGGGTTTACCTTATAAATTTTGGATTGTGAGTTTGGAAAAAAGTATTTTCGATAAGACTAAAGGGTGAAAAGGATTATTTTTGACATATGATACAATTATTAAGGTTAAATCATTTATTAAGATTATTTTTGTATTATTGTGAAAAGGAAAACCTAGAAGTCGGGAGATAAACCATCACATATGGCAAGGCTGTGAGACTTGAACCTACAACCAAAGGGTCACAAGGGTAATAACCTACCACTGGATTGGGTGATTCCCTAGATTATATAATGCAATTTTTTAATATATTCTGACAAATGAATTGTAAATTCATTATTTGTTGGAACCCTATACGATTAGGATAAATAGAATTTATTTCTATTATCTTTTGGATCGAAAGATGAGTTTGTGGTGGGAATTAATTGAGGGATGAAACTCTACTTGTCATGTATTTTTTTCAACTTATTCTATGAATATATAAATTCTTAAACATTAGGTAAGGGATGTTAAAACCAAAAATGTGTTATCCAAATACCTTATGTTTTGTTGAACTGATGAGATTTTAAATCATCAATGATTGATTGATTCGAGGCCCTTAATTTTACACTTGTTTTTGATTGATAACCTCAATAACTACTTATAAATATTTACTTTTTCCCTCCAATTATGTGTCGTTAATTTCCACCAATGTTCACCTAATCGAGATCAAAATTTGGTGGTGACTTTTTCATTTCCCTTTCCCTCTTATTAAGACTAAATTTTATTAACCCAAATTCTGATGTGGGTCTTCCACAAAGCTATTTTTCAATTTTTAACCTTTTATTTTTAAAGATCAATTTAAAATTGCGAGGTTGCAGTTTATTGAAAGATAGAAGAATGTAACACCGCAAGATTTTATAGTATGTTATCTCTTCAAAGTATTTCATTAACTTGCGCTACACGCAACACTGTGTTTGAGCGCTCCATGACTTACCAAAATAGTCGTTCAAAACTTGTTATGAATAGTATTAACCACATTATAAATTTTATATATCCTATAAAATTTTAAAATTAATATTTTGTTATTCTTAGACATAATATAAGAAAATTTCGATTTTTTATATAGAGATGTATTTTTTAAAAAATACAGTTTTTCCTCCTTTTAATGGTGAAACCTTTTTAAATACAATATATGACACTTATATATACACAATTTAGTGAAATTAAGTTCTTATTTCGAATAGGGAGATAAAATTTTATTGTGGATAAATTCTTCATGCTTTTCTGATAACTTTTACATTTTGATGAATAGTGAAACAATAATAAATTTTAATTAAAAACAACCTTCTTAATTGAAATAATTAATAGTGTTAAATTATAAATTTGATTGGTTTTAAAGTACCATTAGACTATATTTTTATCATTTAATATAATTTAGTATATTTTATGTAATTTTACATTTAAACTGGACATAAACAAGTCTCAATCTTTTGATAGTTATTATTTCCAAAAAACATGCTTTCTATTTTATCAACAGGAATTAATTTTTAATTAATTTATACCACATCTATTTTTAAAATTTGGAATAATGGATTCCATATTTGGAATCAGGATATCCAAATTGTGTAAATAAGTAACTTTTATTTTTATACATTAGGAATAATTACTTCGGTAAATATTTTATTTACCATGATTAAAGGGTAAATCCGGTAAATAAGGGTAAAAAACAATATTATAATACTATTAAATTATAGTAAAATGTTTCATATTTCTATTGGTTGATAATATTCCAACCATGGGAATCTTTGGGTTGATTTTGGAACCCCATAAAGTGACTTGTAAGTGATAATGACATTTTAAATTAATTAATCTAAAGTAACGATAAAAAAACAAAACCATGTATCTTTCAGTAAAACATTGTTATACGGGGTTATATCATTGATCTATTACACTATAAATATTCATTTGAAAGATAAAAATGTTTCCTATATGATGTTATTTTATTTATAATTTTTAGTCATAAAATAAATATATATATTTATTACACAATAATGATAAAGTATTTCCCTTATTAATAAATGAATCAAATAAATGATATTGTAAATATTAAAAAAAATAAAATTTGAATGGTTTGATGCCATACATGAATTTTATTGGTGAATAGTACTTGTTAGGGTTGATTAAATTTATTTTTTCGAAGTAATCACGTTTTGATGACTTTTACAAAAACCAAATAGCGAATAGTTTAAAAATTGATATAATTGAGTTTTTAAAAAAAATACTATATTATTAATTGATATAATATTATTAAAAATATAATGTTCATCCAAAAGACTTATATATGGTTATATATATTAATAATGACCCACATGGGGTTCTCTAGTCTGGTTATCCTATGTTTATTAAACATATAATATAAAAATACCAAGAGACATGGTAAATGTCAAACTATTTAAATAAGAGTTAAATCTAAAAGATAAGGTTAATATGGTAAAATAAACCTGTATAAAACCTATTGGTTGTGATAGTTTGGATCCATCCCCCTCTTATCATCTAAATAAATTATTTTCTAGACCTTAGAAATCGAAAATGATTTTATTATAAAATAATATCTCAAGCTTTTTCTAATGTGACCCTCACCTCTCTTATAAAAGGGTACTTCTCCTTCTCTTAATTTCAGACCCCCAAATTAATTTGGCTCATCCAAAAAATTTCCAAATAGCTTTCCAAATTTACTCCCTTCATCATAGAGGCCATCCTTTGGTCAGAAAGGCAACCTATAGTGCCCTTTTGATCAAATCAAAAGGAAGAACCTGAAGAAGAGGTAAATATTTCATCACCTCTTTCAAGTTCTATTCTTCTTCCACTTCCTCTTTCTTTGATGTTTCCATTATAAAATTATATCAATGGTATTATCTATTTACTATGATGTAATTATAAAAATTTTATAACCATATTCATTATTCTTTCCCTCCTATAAATGAAAAAGTCACCATATGTGCGTATATACGTCTTACAGTCTCCACATCGTGGTGTAGTTTGTTATTCAAACACTAAATTATTTGAATGGGTATAATACTGAGTATCACTTATGTAAATAATAAATATAAAATTTTAGTGATTCTTTATATATGATATTCCAACCAACTACATATTATTTCACCATCAATATAATGATATTTTTTCTCGTGTATACGTACAGATTACCGTCTCCACAACGCGATGAGATTCATTCCCACATTCACCATTCAATAATGATTATAAAAATATATATTATTAATAACTATATAATATAGGACATAATAATTCTACTGGATATATATATATATTTATTTATCTATGTTTTTACTTACATATATCTTATTCACTTACTTAGGTTCAATATGATAACAAAACTAAAACAACATTTATGAATATGTATGGCCTACCATCTCCATAAAGATTGCCTTCCATTTCGTATATCTGTCTTTTATAAATATTTTTATTCTAAATATATATTATATATAAATCATGTTTTATGTTCTCGAAGTATGTAAATCATGATCTAAATGATAAGATCCAGAATAACAAGTTAAAACACATATGATAAAGAAAGTGATTATTACACAAAATGTTAATTTAACATGGAAATAATTATTAAATGGGTAGTATAAAGTCATAAATAAATCATGTATGATATAATAAATATGAATATGGTTCTTTTATAATTTAATATCATACTATGGTCATTATACAAGAGGTTATATATACCCTCTACCAAAGTAAAGTGAAAGGTAAGCGTTAATTTCACAAACTCTTTATTATCTGAGGTTGTTTTTACATAAGTATATACTAGGACATATTTATAATACATGTAAATGTTTCATAAAAGAGCTTTCAAAGGGATTATTTTTAAGGGAATTTTTACAAAAACATCATTTTAAATGATTTAAAGATTTATTTTTCTAAACCTTTCTCATTAATTTCTATGTTTTCAAAATGGTTGTAAGGATTTATTAATATGGACATGAATGTTTTATAATGTTAATTCATTTAACCTCTCGGATCCGGGTTCCACTCAACAGGTTCCTAGAACCTAGTCGGTCACATGAACTCAAGCGCATTTCCTTAAATGCCAGAGGCTTCCATGTAGCATTGAGGGCCTAGGCCTGATAGTGGGGAAACTATGCACTCATTTGTCAAAGTGTAGCATAGTGGAGAAGTATAAACATACCAAAGAAGAAGCAGTAAACAATACCAAGCTGAAATGGACAATAGTACTAAAGTAACGAAATGGACAACAGTCAAATATATGATGATGTAATATGTCCCTAAGTCTAAGAAAGAAGCCAAAAATAGGATACACTGCAATCTAAAACAATACAGTACAAGGTAAATGTACTGAAAAACAATGAAAAACTGTGCAGTAGGAACTCTACAACATCGCAAGCCTGAACTCTTTCCAATTCTCTCCTACTCCTCTACAACAAGCAAGTACCTGTTTAGGGACTCTTACACTTATCAACACCTGCAGCAATATAATCTATTTGGGCCCAAGACATGACCCAAACAGGTGTGAGAAATAAATCCCAGTTAGAAACCACCAAAGGCACATGCCCAACTGTTAGTGAATTTGTGTAACAGCAGTGTGAAATAATAAAATGCAATAAACTAGAAAGTACTCAAAAGCAGCTACTCTTACCAGCTCCATTTCCATTTAACTATTATTTACCAATTCTATATAATTGAAATCTCAGACATGCAAGTAATTACCCTCAGGTAAATAGAAATGAAACATTTCCCTCAGGCTAAACAAAACCTTGCCCTCAAGACATTCCCTCAAATGAATAGAACCTTTCCCTCAGGCCTTGCCCGCAGGTGAATAGAACCTTTCCCTTTGGCTTTGCCCTCAGGCCCATAGAACCTTTCCCTTAGGATTGACCATAGGCGAATAGAACTTTTCCCTCAGGCCTTTCCCTCAGGAGAATAGAACCTTGTCCTCAGGCCTTTCCCTCAGGCGAATAGAACCTATCCCATAGGCCTTGCCATTAGGTTAATAGAACATTTCCCTCAAGCCTTGCCCTCAGGAGAATAGAACCTTTCCCTCAGGCCTTTCCCTCAGGCAAAACAGAACAAAATCAAGTAACCGGGCCGAGCCCAAAGCATAATCAAGCAATTATATATTCATTTTCTATCCAAAAAACTCAAAGCATGCTATAATCATGGCATACCCTTGTATATCCTCGAAAAATGGCTAAACAAGGGAACTGCACCCTCGAGGTGGCCCTGGATCAAAGCAACGATACCACACAGCAATTTATACATATTCATTAAATTACCTATGCACTAATAGGTATTTTATCAGTCAAGGTCTTAGCTAGAAGACACACCAAACATGGTCGTGTAGCACAGTAGTACACAAAAACAACTCAGCAGTTGGAAATAATCACCCGACCACCAACCTCGATCTCCACTGATCGATATACATGAACGAAATTTCTCATATCAAATTAGAATGACGTAGATATGGGAAAAACAAATATGTTTTCAAACCCAAATAACTTCCCATATGGAAATAATTAGAAAGAAACACTCAAGGAGATGTAAGGGATTATCCATGCGGTCCAAATGAGATCGTCGACGAAGGAATCAGATTCCCGGTGAATGATCGAGAGCTCCTCTAAGCTTCAGCCTATCCTCTTAGTGCTCCAAATGAGTTATAAGATTCCTCTTTCGAAATAGAAGGCCACTTCCTATTTTAAGTGAAAAAAATAACTACACAGCGTGTACTCTCAAGTACATGGCGTGTACTTTCCATTTTGTTAACTGTTCCTCTCGATGCCACTTTCGATGGCCTTACTGTTCATTAGCCGACATGGTTACACGACGTGTATTTTTAAGTACACGGCATGTACCATCATCCTACTGGAAACTACTCCCATCATCTTACTACTCACATGCTGACTGATTACACAGTGTGTATATACTAAGTACACTGCGTGAAGTTAGTTTTTTACACATTTCATCGCTGATGGGACTACACACCCTGTGTACTCATTTCACAAGGCCAAAGTACATTGCGTGTGGAAAAGTACACGATGTGTACCAAAAAATTTTGGGATTTTTCCCCATTTTCCTTATTTACTCAAAAAAACATAAGGAAAAAAGGAAAATAAGAAACCCGTACCTCAAAAAGAAGAATCGGGTTCTTAAAAACATCCCCCTTAAATAAATTCATCCCCGAATTTCCCTTTCGAGGGTGGTGACGATAAAGTTAAGAACTACTCTGGCCACTGAGCACATGTTTCGGTCTCCCATTCCCAAGTTTCATCCTGTTGTCAGCCATGCTTCCATAGAACGTGTATGAGAGGAACAGACCAACCTCAATGAACCTCCGTGTTGTTATCAACAAAACGAATCGGATGCGGATCAAAGGATGGATCAGACTTAAGATCAACCTCCTCGGGCTGAAAAACGTGAGACGAGTCTGATTGATAATGGAGAAACGGATATACATGGAAGACGTTGTACAAGGCCTGATACCTCTATGGTAACTACAACTGATAGTACACTTGTCCGACTCTCTCCATAATCTCAAACAGACCCACATTCCTCAGTGAAAGTTTACCCTATCTCCTGATCCGCCTGTTTCCCAACCTCGATGAAACACACAAGAAAACCTGATCCCCAACCACGAACTCCAAAGGTCGTCTGCGGTGATCAACATAAGATTTCTGATGAGACTATGCTGTAGTCATCCACTTCTGAATCAACTGGACCTGCTCTGAAGTCTACTGCATGAGACGTGGTCCCAATAAAGCAGCCTCACCTGCCTCCAACTAGAATAAGGGTGATTAGCATGGACTACAATATAAAGACCCATAAGGTTCCATATCAATAGTTTCTTGAAAACTATTATTGTAGGAAAACTAGAGCAGGGGTATGTGGTTCTCCCAGGAGACCCCAAAGACTAGGACGCATGCATGCAGCATGTCCTCAAGAACCTGTATCGTACGCTATGATTGGCCATCAGTATGAGAGTGGTAAGCTGTGCTCAGAAGCACCAATGTACCCAGTTCCCTCTGAAAACTCATCCAGAGATGGGAGAAAACCGGGCATCCCAATCTGGAATGATATAATGAGGGACCCCATGAAGACTTACTACCTCTCAGATATAAAACTTATCGAACTCATCAACACCGATGGTCTCCTTGATTGGAAGAAAGTGAGCTACCTTCCTAAGTCTGCCCACAACAATACACGAGACATCATTGCCTCGAGGTGTCCTTGTTAACCTAGTCACGAAATCCATCTCGACATCATCCCATTTCCACTCCGGTATGGGTAACTATTGTAACAGTCCATCAGGCCTCTGATGCTCCACCTTCACCTGCTGACAGTTGGAATATCTCATAATAAAACCAGCTACCTCTCTTTTCATACCAGGCCACCAATACTGATATCTCAAGTAATGGTACATTTTGGTAACTCTGGGATGCACTAATAAAGCTTAAGCATGAAACTCTTACATCAACTCCTCGTGTATATCCCATAGAACCCATACTCGTCCAAGGATACTTAGTACCTCATCATCATCTATCGTCCAACCGGGAGGAGGTTCCTCACTTTCCATTGACTCCCATAGAACAAGGACTTCTGAATCTGATAGCAGTCTCATCATCACTTTATCTAGGAAGGTAGAAGTAACAGCTAAGGAAAAAATATAGGCTCTCCCCTGACTATCATGCACCTCCAAATTCATATCAGAGAACAAATCCATGAGCTGCCACTCACCACTGGCCTCCTACACTGCCTGTATCTGAGTCCTCCTACTCAGTGCATCAGCAACTGCATTACCCTTACCAGGTGTATAGGAAAGCTCGAAGTCGAATGAATGAAGGTATTCAACCCACCTTCACTATCTCAGATTCAGGTCATGCTGAATAAAGATATATTTGAGACTTTTTTGGTCCATAAACACCACAAAATGTTCTCCGAAGAGATAATGTATCTAATAGCATAACGCATGAACAACTGTAGCCAGCTTGAGATCATGTGTTGGGTAATACCTATCAGGTGGCCTCAACTGCCGGGACCCATACGCAACTACTCGATCACCCTGCATCAACACTGCTCCCAGACCAATTCTTGATGCATCATAGCAAACTGTATATCTTTTCTCTTGCTCTGGAAGTATCATAATATGTGCTGATGTCAACCTTCCCTTCATCTCTTGAAAGTTTTTCTTTCATTCTTCGACCAAAATAACTTCACACCCTTCTTAGTCAAACACATCAATGGTGCTGCTAAGCGGGATAAGTCTGGTATAAAGTGCTTGTAGTAACCCACTAGCCACAAGAAACTCTTTATTTCAAGCACGTTCTTAGGATGGTGACAAAAAACTACTGCTCTCACTTTTTCTGGGTCTACCGTAACTCCTGCCTCTGGGATAATATGACACAAGAAGGGTATCTAGTCAATCCAAAAGTGGCACTTTGAGAGATTTGCATATAAAGGAATCTCTCTCAGAGTACTCAGTACGAACTCATGATGGGTAGCACAGTTGTGTCGAGTGTGAGAGTACACCAAGATATCATCCACGAGGACTACTGTAAAATAATCCAGATATGGGTGGAACACACGATTCATCTGAGCCATGAAAACTGCTGGCATGTTCGTGTGTCCGAACGACATGACCATGTACTCGCATAGACCATATCTGCTCCGAAAGGATATAAGAAATATTTTCGATGGTCCAACACGCAACTGATGATATCCAGATCTAAAGTCAATCTTCTAGAACACTTGTTGTAACACCCGAGACTTTTATGTTATATAAATCATCAAAGGAATCTTTTTCTACACAACACTTGCTTGGATTTCTTTACACGCAATCGCGACCTTCCTCGATAGCTTACGTCGTACGCAATACCGAGTTTCACTAAACAACAATATGCTATTAAAACTAGCCGTTATGAATAGTAATAACCACTTTTTGAAATTTTATAAATTTCTTTTTTCAAAATGGACTTCATTTTTGGACTCAGAATATCGAAATTAGCCTAGGGTGAAATTTTGGTATTTTTCTGAAAACTTTCAATTTTTGATGAATAGTGAAACCACTAAGTGGTAGGTTAAAAACTGAATTTTGCATAAAACTTAATTTTACCGCTTCTGTGAATGGAATTTCAAAAATCCGAGAGACACGGTTAATATCAAGGACTAAAATGTGGTTCAATGAGATAAAAATAATTTTTTTGGTGAATAGTAACTTTTTACTATTTTTGCCGCGGTTAATAGTAAATAGGGTAACTAAGGGTAAATATGATATTAATATTACCCTAACACATGTCCTAATTCTATTGGACAAGTGTAATTCGACCAAAAACAAACTTAGGAATAAAATATGACCATTTAGGCCCACTTGGATTAGATTAGGACATTTATTATTAATTTATTTAAAGAAGGGTTAAAATAGTTAAAATCAAAGTTTAATAAGTAAATAATTTTTAATATAGGGTTATACATAAGATAAATTCGATTGTAAATATTCATTAGAAAGCTAAAACGATTTCCTACATGATGGTATTTTATTTGTAATTTTTAGACATCAAATAATGTAATTTATATATGACACAAAGATGATGCAGTAATTATCTTATTAATGAAATATTGACATAATTGATAATATAAATACCAAAATAAATGTAATTTAAGGCGTTTTATGAATTCCACTAATTTTCTAGGTTACTATGATATATTAGTATTGATTTAATCAACTTGGTTTGCACATATAATTCTTTTATGACTTTGACAAAAATCATATATCAAATAGTGTCAAAATTGACACAAAATAGTTTTTAAATCAAATATTATATTATTAATTGTTATTTTATCCCTAAAAATCTAAGGTTCTGCCAAATGACTTAGATAAGGATATATATATTAATAATAAACAATTTGGGGTTCGTTTGGCATGTTATAGTAAGTGTATTAACCATATAGTGAAAGAAAACAAAAAGACACGGTAAAAGTTAAATTAATTAACTTAGAGTTAAATCTAATTGATAAGGTTAAAATAATACCCTAAACTTGTCTAAATCCTATTGGTTGATAGGATTTCGACCCATCCCCACTTTAGTTTCGAAATAAGACCCTTTGGAACCATTATAAACCGATTTTGACTTTAATATAAAATAATATTTTGAGATATTCCTAAGGTGCCCCTCTCCTCCCTTATAAAAGGGCACCTCCTCCCCCTCCTCCTCACACCAATTTGAGAACTCAAGCTCGGCCAACCCCTGACATTTTCCCTTCTCCACTTCCCTAGAATAATCCTAGAGGTCCTGGTCTTCTCCAAAGACCAATCTTAGTTCCTTAAGTGGAGGATTCAAAAAGGCGTTCCAAAGAAGAGGTAATATCCATTACCGATCTTTTCAATTTCTTTCTTCTTCAACTTCTTCTTCTTTAGTTGTTTCATGATAAAGTAATAACATCAGTATTACTTACATACTGATATGTTATTATAAATATGAAACAACCCTAATTCACCTTCTATCCATCCTACGGAAAAATGAAATCACCGCGCGTGCGTACGTACGGAATACCGTCTCCACGCCGTGGTGTAATCTATTTTCCACCATCACCTTACAAGGATGGGTATAATGGTGTAATCAGTAACTATATATGATTATTATTAAGTAATATTGATACTGAAATAATATATATATATACTCCAATACAATTCCACGATCATAGGAACGATATCATCACTCGTGCGTACGTACGGAATACCGTCTCCACGATGTGATGCGACTCGTTCTACATGATCTTCATTTCATAATGATTATATAAATGAATTTAATGAATTAATATGGTATATACTACACTAATACCATTCTGGAAATGAATTATCTATAACCTAAAGATAAGAATAAGAATTTATTCGACAAAACACGCATAAGAACAAAAAGTTATAAAGACCCGAGTAACAAGTAACAATGAAATATTACTAACAAGAAGCTAATAATATGACCATATATGATCTAATATCAATATGTATGATTCTGTAATAAGTCAATAACATTATTTAAACCATTATACAGGAGCTTCGGACACGAACAAAGCAAATCGGACCTAAGGTAAGGGAAATATCACAATCTCATTTTTATCCGAGATTGTTTATTCGTAAGTATTTACTGGGGTGTATTTTATCATCCACATCCATGTTCCCTCAATATGTAATATTGTTTCCATCCACTTGAAATAGTTTAAATCAAATTTTACCCTTAGGTGAGTTTTTAGTAAAGAATATGAAAGGAATCTTTTGTCGTTTTTCCGTACGAGGTACTTTTTGACTTTTCCGACAAAAGTACGAAGAATGTTTTTTTTAACTTATACGGCATGAATGGATTTTTAAAACATTACATCAAAGAAGCTTCCTTTACAAGTTTTCAAGTTTATTTTTAATCAACTTCTTTTATTTTAAAGTTGTATGACATGTTATGAAAGGAAAAATGTTTTTGAAGAAGAAAGGATATTTTCCTCAAGAATTCAATTCAAGTGTTTTATAAAAATTATTTTCCATCTAAGATAATAAAGGGTTCTGTTTCTATCCATATTTTTACATTGGTTTGACTATGTTGTGATGGAATTATGTTTATGAATTCCTTTATCATATATGAATTGATTTATGATGTCATGATGTTTCAAGAATCCCATTTTTGTTATATGTGTTATGCGATGATGTATGTTTTATGATTATGTGGCACACATAAGAAAGGATTCATTATAAGATGGGTGGGACCTATATCTCCCTCCAATGCATTGGGTAATGATTTTATATCTCATGAGATAGACATGGCTGGAACGGAAGGTTATTTCGGTTCAGTGATACAGGACTGAAACGAGGAGTGAACTCGGTTCAGAAAGGGACTTTGTCCACTAAGATAGTCTTGGCAATGAGTCATGACTAACAAGAAATGATTTTCCATGATTATGTGTGCATGCCACAAAGATTCATGTTTTATGTTATGATTATGGGGATCTCATTTTCACTTCTATGATTTATTCCATGTTAAGATATTATGATCTCTTTTGCAGGTTTTAATTTTCAAAAAAGATATGATATGATTTTTATTTCCTTTATTTGCCCTTGCTGAGCATTTGAGATCACCCTTTTATGTTTTCTTTTCCCCAGGCCAGGAGGATGGATATTAAGTAGAATATGCTAAAAGGGACCCTAGATATGATGAAATAAATGGGAGACACTGTAGAAGATTTATGAACCAGTTGTTTATGTTTCCCAGTTTCTAAAGACACTATACCTATACGGTCCTTTGTGGTTTTGTCATATGTTGTAATAAGTGTGATTCAATTTTGAAGTATTAACAATGTATGTAAAGTGTGGGTCGTTATAGTTGGTATCAGAGGAAAGGTATAGTCAACCTTTGGAAACTAGGATGTGAAAGCCTTAGTAAGAACCCTAAGGATAAGTCTAAGCATAGAACACAATCTTAGTGTTTTAGAAATGGCCTTGAATAACCTAGGATAAGACCTTAAGCATGAAAATTTTATTCTTGAATTATGTGGTTTCCTATTATAATTAGTGTTGCTCACACTATTCTTCTTGGTTTTAGTCAATGGCTGGAACCCGAAGGAACCGTGTTAATGCGGAATGCGATGGGCAATGCAATGATTGTCCCCCTGAGCAACCAAACGATATGGGAGCTGGAATGCAAAATCTTGTAGCCATGCTCACACAACTTTCTCAAGCTATGAATCATGCAGGATTTCCAAACGAACAAAGGAGGGAGCAACATTCTGTTGAATCCTTCATGAGGCAGCGTCCACCATCTTTCAGCGGGTCTACTGATCCATTAGTTTCTGAACAATGGATTAGTACTACTGAAAAGATATTTTCAGTTCTTCAATGTTCTGAGCATGATAAAGTCATCCTAGCAGTGTATCGTTTGGAAGGAGATGCGGATCAATGGTGGAATCTTGTTAAGAATACGAGGCAAAGGGATAAAATTGAGTCTATGGAATGGGACGAGTTCAAGAACTTATTTTTCAATAAGTACTTCCCTCGTATTCTCCGAACAAAGATGGAGAAAGAGTTCCTTGAACTGAAGCAAAGGGATGATGAATCTGTTGGTACCTATGAAGCAAATTTTACCAGACTTGCAAGGTATGCTTCTGGTATTATTATCCAACCTGAGAGTAAGATCGATCGATTCTTTAGTGGCTTAAAACCAAGTCTTCGAAGGGCGTTAGCCATAAGGGACTTCAATAGCTACGAGGAAATCGTACGATGTGCTCTCAAAGTCGAGATGGAGATTGGAGTAACCCATCAGTCACATGGGTTTGATAAGAAGAGGAAGATGGAATTCAAAGAAAAATCTAAAGAGCACACGGAAAAGAAGATGAACTTTCCCTTATTCTCAAAGTGTGGAAAGAAACATGGAGGGAGTTGTCTTAAAGGGACAAGTAAATGTTTTAAATATGGAAAGGAAGGTCATCGGGCATTTGAATGCCGTGATAATGGGAAGAAGATGTCTAATGATGCAAACAAAGGAAGGGATACACAGAATGAACCTGCTACACTTCAATGTTTCAAGTGCAAGGAGATGGGGCATTATGCCAATCAATGCCCAAATCCAAGGGTTGATGATGATGGTCGACGTCAACAAACTCTTAAGGCTAAAGACAAAGGAAAGTCACATGCAATTTCTATCAGCGATGTGGAGTACGATAACGATGTGGTGAAAGGTACACTTACCATCCACTCTAAAGTAGCAAATGTTTTATTTGATTCTGGATCCACCCACTCTTTTATTTCTGAAAAATTTTCTAAGGGTATCACCGTATTACCTCAACAATTAGATGTTGAGTTAGCTGTGACAACACCTAATGGCACATCAATCGCATCAGAAGTTTATAATTCTTCTCCGATCGAAGTTTGTGGGAAAGTGCTTCCTGCAAATCATGTGATCCTTCCTTTAATGGAATTTGATGTGATTCTTGGCATGGATTGGCTTTCTCTACATGGAGCTCATATCAATTTCCAAAGAAGGGAAGTCACATTTCATATTCCAGATCAACCTACGATCGTCTATCAATGCAAGGATGAACATAACCTTCCAGTGGAAATTTCTTCCATCTTATGGGTATTGATTCCACTAAATGAAGGTTATTTATCTCAAATGGTTGGTGAGAAACTCACGATTAAGAATATGCCCATTGTACGAGAGTTTGATGATGTCTTTCCGGAGGAATTGTCGGGTCTTCCACCAAATCGTGAAGTTGAGTTTTCAATAGAACTCGTACCGGGTGCTTTGCCTATTTCAAAGACACCTTATAGAATGGCCCCAATTGAGTTGCAGGAATTGAAGAAGCAACTCCAAGAGAATCTTGATAAGGGATTCATACGCCCTAGTGCGTCACCTTGGGGAGCACCTGTTCTATTTGTTAAGAAGAAAGATGGATCAATGAGACTTTGCATTGATTATCGAGAACTTAACAAGATCACTATCAAGAACAAATATCCTCTCCCACGCATTGATGACTTATTTGACCAACTACGTGGAGCTCAATACTTTTCCAAGATTGATCTTCGTTCAGGGTATCATCAATTAAGGGTCAAAAGGGAGGATATACCAAAGACGGCTTTCCGTACAAGGTATGGACACTATGAATTTATAGTGATGCCATTTGGTCTTACTAATGCCCCTGCTATCTTCATGGATCTAATGAATAGAGTCTTTAGAGACTATCTTGATCAATTTGTGGTAGTCTTTATAGACGATATTCCTGTCTATTCAAAGAGCAAGGAAGAGCATGAAGATCACTTGAGAATTATATTGAAGACCCTGAGAAAGGAGAAGCTTTATGCCAAATTTACCAAGTGTGAATTTTGGATTCAAAAAGTTGCATTTTTGGGTCATATAATCTCAAAAGAGGGGATATCTGTGGATCCAGCAAAAACAGAGGTTATCGAAAGATGGTCAAGACCAACAACAGTAACTGAGATCCGAAGTTTTCTTGGTTTGGCTAGTTATTATCGACGTTTTGTAAAAGATTTTTCACGATTATCTAATCCACTCACCAAGTTGACTCGGAAAGGAGTTAAGTTTGTCTGGACAGAGGAATGTGAATAGAATTTCAAGGAGTTGAAAAGAACGTTATCCAGTGCACCTGTGCTCACACTGCCTTGTAGTGGAGAAAGGTTTGTGATCTACAGTGATGCATCCAAGAAGGGATTGGGGTGTGTTCTTATGCAAAATGATATGTTGATAGCTTATGCCTCACGACAGTTGAAAATCCATGAACAAAATTACCCAACACATGATTTGGAGTTGGCTGCGGTAATCTTTGCATTAAAGATTTGGAGGCATTACCTTTATGGTGAAAGGTGTGATATTTATACTGATCATAAAAGTTTAAAGTATATTTTCACACAAAAGGAGTTGAATATGCGTCAAAGAAGATGGTTGGAGCTGATTAAGGATTATGACTGCTCAATCCATTACCACCCTGGGAAAGCAAACAAGGTGGCAGATGCATTAAGTCGACAAGACCATGCTAGTTTATCCATGATGAGGATCACAAAAGATCCAATATTTATGGATTTACAAAGGATGGATCTTGGAATTATAATGGAAGGGGAAAAATCTTATCTTTCTCAAATGAATGTTCAACCATCTATACATGTGAAGATTAAAGAGGCACAGAAAGAAGATGTCGAGTTACAAAAGAAGGTGAGAAATGTTCCTGAATTCAACCTTGATTGTGATGGGATAATAAAGTTCAGGAATCGGGTTTGCGTTCCTCCCATCCCCGAATTAAAGAATGAGCTGCTGGATGAGGCTCATAGTTCATCATTCTCTATTCATCCTGGAAGCACGAATATGTATAGGGACCTGAAAGAGTACTTCTGGTGGGATGGCATGAAAAGAGATGTTGCTGAATTTGTCTCTCGATGCTTGGTTTGTCAACAAGTTAAAGCTGAGAGACAGAAGTCTAAGGGGATGTTACAACCATTACCCATACCCGAATGGAAATGGGAAAACATCACTATGGACTTTGTCACAGGACTTCCTAAAACATCCAAAGGCAATAATGCTATTTGGGTCATAGTTGATCGTCTTACAAAGTCTGCACACTTCATTCCTATTAGAGAGGATTTCTCTCTAGATCAGCTTGCCAGGATATATGTAAAGGAAGTGGTAAGATTACATGGAGTACCACTTTCTATTATATCTGATCGGGATCCGAGATTTACCTCGAAGTTCTGGCGAAGTCTTCAGCATACTCTGGATACAGAGTTGAGTTTCAGCACTGCTTATCATCCCCAGACAGACGGTCAGTCTGAGAGAACAATTCAAACCCTAGAAGATATGTTGAGAGCTTGCTCTATGGATTTCAAAGGAGGTTGGGATCAACACCTACCTTTGGTGGAATTTTCTTATAATAATAGCTTTCACTCCAGTATTCAGATGGCTCCTTATGAAGCTCTCTATGGAAAGAAATGCAGGACTCCAACTTGCTGGGATGAAGTTGGGGAAAGAAAGCTATTAGGACCTGATCTCGTTGATGAAATGGCAGAAAAGGTCAGATCTATTCAACAACACATAAGAGCAGCTCAGAGTCGACAGAAAAGTTATGCCGACAACCGAAGAAAAGACCTAGAGTTTGAAGTGGGTGATAAAGTGTTCTTACGAATATCTCCCTCGAAGAGGGTTATGAGATTTGGAAAGAAGGGGAAGTTGAGCCCTAGATATATCGGTCCTTTTGAAATACTGGATCGTGTTGGGAAGGTAGCTTACCGATTGGCGCTTCCACCAAATCTCTCTCAAGTTCACGATGTGTTCCATGTATCTCTCCTGAGAAAGTACATACCAGATCCTTCACATGTACTCAGCTCAGAAGTTGTACCGCTGGAGCAAGATCTTTCTTATGAAGAACAGCCGATAGAGATTCTGGATCGTAGGGAAAAAGTCCTACAAAACAAGACCACTCGCTTGGTGAAAGTTTTATGGAGAAACCACCAACTTGAAGAAGCTACATGGGAGCTTGAGGATATGATGAGGGAGAAGTATCCTCATTTGTTTGTTGCAAAGTGACGAATTTCGAGGGCGAAATTCTTTTTAAGGGGGGTAGAATGTAACACCCAAGACTTTTATGTTATATAAATCATCAAAGGAATCTTTTTCTACACAACACTTGCTTGGCTTGCTTTACACGCAATCGCGACCTTCCTCGATAGCTTGCGTCGTACGCAATACCGAGTTTCACTAAACAACAATATGCTATTAAAACTAGCCGTTATGAATAGTAATAACCACTTTTTGAAATTTTATAAATTTCTTTTTTCAAAATGGACTTCATTTTTGGACTCAGAATATCGAAATTAGCCTAGGGTGAAATTTTGGTATTTTTCTGAAAACTTTCAATTTTTGATGAATAGTGAAACCACTAAGTGGTAGGTTAAAAACTGAATTTTGCATAAAACTTAATTTTACCGCTTCTGTGAATGGAATTTCAAAAAATCCGAGAGACACGGTTAATATCAAGGACTAAAATGTGGTTCAATGAGATAAAAATAATTTTTTGGTGAATAGTAACTTTTTACTATTTTTACCGCGGTTAATAGTAAATAGGGTAACTAAGGGTAAATATGATATTAATATTACCCTAACACATGTCCTAATTCTATTGGACAAGTGTAATTCGACCAAAAACAAACTTAGGAATAAAATATGACCATTTAGGCCCACATGGATTAGATTAGGACATTTATTATTAATTTATTTAAAGAAGGGTTAAAATAGTTAAAATCAAAGTTTAATAAGTAAATCATTTTTAATATAGGGTTATACATAAGATAAATTCTATTGTAAATATTCATTAGAAAGCTAAAAAGATTTCCTACATGATGGTATTTTATTTGTAAGTTTTAGACATCAAATAATGTAATTTATATATGACACAAAGATGATGCAGTAATTATCTTATTAATGAAATATTGACATAATTGATAATATAAATACCAAAATAAATGTAATTTAAGGCTTTATATGAATTCCACTAATTTTCTAGGTTACTATGATATATTAGTATTGATTTAATCAACTTGGTTCGAACATATAATTCTGTTATGACTTTGACAAAAATCATATATCAAATAGTGTCAAAATTGACACAAAATAGTTTTTAAATAAAATATTATATTATTAATTGTTATTTTATCCCTAAAAATCTAAGGATCGGCCAAATGACTTAGATAAGGATATATATATTAATAATAAATAATTTGGGGTTCGTTTGGCATGTTATAGTAAGTGTATTAACCATATAGTGAAAGAAAACAAAAAGACACGGTAAAAGTTAAATTAATTAACTTAGAGTTAAATCTAATTGATAAGGTTAAAATAATACCCTAAACTTGTCTAAATCCTATTGGTTGATAGGATTTCGACCCATCCCCACTTTAGTTTCGAAATAAGACCCTTTGGAACCATTATAAACCGATTTTGACTTTAATATAAAATAATATTTTGAGATATTCCTAAGGTGCCCCTCTCCTCCCTTATAAAAGGGCACCTCCTCCCCCTCCTCCTCACACCAATTTGAGCACTCAAGCTCAGCCAACCCCTGCCATTTTCCCTTCTCCACTTCCCTAGAATAATCCTAGAGGTCCTGGTCTTCTCCAAAGACCAATCTTAGTTCCTTAAGTGGAGGATTCAAAAAGGCGTTCCAAAGAAGAGGTAATATCCATTACCGATCTTTTCAATTTCTTTCTTCTTCAACTTCTTCTTATTTAGTTGTTTCATGATAAAGTAATAACATCAGTATTACTTACATACTGATATGTTATTATAAATATGAAACAACCCTAATTCACCTTCTATCCATCCTACGGAAAAATGAAATCACCGCGCGTGCGTACGTACGGAATACCGTCTCCACGCCGTGGTGTAATCTATTTTCCACCATCACCTTACAAGGATGGGTATAATGGTGTAATCAGTAACTATATATGATTATTATTAAGTAATATTGATACTGAAATAATATATATATATACTCCAATACAATTCCACGATCATAGGAACGATATCATCACTCGTGCGTACGTACGGAATACCGTCTCCACGATGTGATGCGACTCGTTCTACATGATCTTCATTTCATAATGATTATATAAATGAATTGAATGAATGAATATGGTATATAATACACTAATACCATTCTGGAAATGAATTATCTATAACCTAAAGATAAGAATAAGAATTTATTCGACAAAACACGCATAAGAACAAAAAGTTATAAAGACCCGAGTAACAAGTAACAATGAAATATTACTAACAAGAAGCTAATAATATGACCATATATGATCTCATATCAATATGTATGATTCTGGAATAAGTCAATAACATTATTTAAACCATTATACAGGAGCTTCGGACACGAACAAAGCAAATCAGACCTAAGGTAAGGGAAATATCACAATCTCATTTTTATCCGAGATTGTTTATTCGTAAGTATTTACTGGGGTGTATTTTATCATCCACATCCATGTTCCCTCAATATGTAATATTGTTTCCATCCACTTGAAATAGTTTAAATCAAATTTTACCCTTAGGTGAGTTTTTAGTAAAGAATATGAAAGGAATCTTTTGTCGTTTTTCCGTACGAGGTACTTTTTGACTTTTCCGACAAAAGTATGAAGAATGTTTTTTTTAACTTATACGGCATGAATGGATTTTTAAAACATTACTTCAAAGAAGCTTCCTTTACAATTTTTCAAGTTTATTTTTAATCAACTTCTTTTATTTTAAAGTTGTATGACATGTTATGAAAGGAAAAATGTTTTTGAAGAAGAAAGGATATTTTCCTCAAGAATTCAATTCAAGTGTTTTATCAAAATTATTTTCCATCTAAGATAATAAAGGGTTCTGTTTCTATCCATATTTTTACATTGGTTTGACTATGTTGTGATGGAATTATGTTTATGAATTCCTTTATCATATATGAATTGATTTATGATGTCATGATGTTTCAAGAATCCCATTTTTGTTATATGTGTTATGCGATGATGTATGTTTTATGATTATGTGGCACACATAAGAAAGGATTCATTATAAGATGGGTGGGACCTATATCTCCCTCCAATGCATTGGGTAATGATTTTATATCTCATGAGATAGACATGGCTGGAACGGAAGGTTATTTCGGTTCAGTGATACAGGACTGAAACGAGGAGTGAACTCGGTTCAGAAAGGGACTTTGTCCACTAAGATAGTCTTGGCAATGAGTCATGACTAACAAGAAATGATTTTCCCTGATTATGTGTGCATGCCACAAAGATTCAAGTTTTATGTTATGATTATGGGGATCTCATTTTCACTTCTATGATTTATTCCATGTTAAGATATTATGATCTCTTTTGCAGGTTTTAATTTTCAAAAAAGATATGATATGATTTTTATTTCCTTTATTTGCCCTTGCTGAGCATTTGAGCTCACCCTTTTATGTTTTCTTTTCCCCAGGCCAGGAGGATGGATATTAAGTAGAATATGCTAAAAGGGACCCTAGATATGATGAAATAAATGGGAGACACTGTAGAAGATTTATGAACCAGTTGTTTATGTTTCCCAGTTTCTAAAGACACTATACCTATACGGTCCTTTGTGGTTTTGTCATATGTTGTAATAAGTGTGATTCAATTTTGAAGTATTAACAATGTATGTAAAGTGTGGGTCGTTATACTTGTGCTCCTTGAAGTTGATCAAAAAGATCATAAATCATTGGCAGGGGAAATCGGTTTTTGTTCGTAAACTGGTTCAGCTTCCGATAATCCACAAAATGTATGAGGGTATCGTCTGCCTTCTTTGCAAACAGGACAGGAAAACCCCAAAAAGAAGTACTTGTTTGGATAACACCCTTTTCCTGTAACTCCTCCAACTGCATATCGAGATCCTGCAACTCTGGTGTAGTCATCCTATAAGGATGAATGGACACCGGTGCTTCTCCTGGTACAAGCTCAATAAATAAATCTACCTATCACTCCAGAGGTAGACATGAAAAGTTGTTCAGGAAGAAATCCCTGAAATGATCAACCACTAGAGAGAAATCCTTCTGAAAAGTTCCATGGTCATCTAGATATAAACTCACAATCTGGGCTGTCACACCACCTCGCCCACGATTCTCAGGTCCAACTCGGCTTGCCAGGATATCCCATTCACCCTTGAATAGAAACTCTTCACCCTATTATGATGTGAAAATCACCCTACGACGATAGTAATCTACAAAGACTTGAAAGGGTACCAACCAGTCTATCCCGAGAATGACTTCAGAGGATATCATCTCTAAGACATAGAGGTACCATAGAAAGTGACACCCACCTACCCCTAAGGGGCACTCCCTGCACTGACGCATACCAACCTTTCTAATCCCTAGTGGAGAGTCTAGCATCATGAAATCAGAAGAATAAGAAACACAGGGCCCAAGGATCTCCACAATAGGCACAGATATAAAGCTATGTGTATCACCCGAATTGAAAATTACCGAAGATAAAACATAAGCAACTAGAATAGCAACTCTGATAGTGGATTGTCTGGGATCCTGCTCCAGCTTGTTTATTGCACTACCTACACCTGACCTATGTCGTGGCCCAACGACATTTCCTAGCTAACCTGAGCTAACCTGCCCTGTTGTATCTAAGTTCATGGTGTCTGGCTACCACGGCCACAACCACACCCTCGGCCTAAATGTCCTAACGTATTCTAATTCTTTGACTGGAAAAAAGCTGTTGTCCCTGCTCCTACACATGGATTCTTCAAAAAAACCCTCTCACGAGCCACTAGTGGAAACACCCAGCAAAAACGTTGCGGATGACCCATCTTTCTACATGCTCGACACTCCACTGGGTCACGGGGACACTGAGGTCTCTTGTTCCCCTCTTTACCACACTGCTCACATGTCACCAGGCCACCTGAAGAAATATTCTGTCTAGTACTGCCACTGTGAGAGAAATCAATTTTCCTCTTCCTCTTGTTGGTAGAAATTGTACCAGAAACTAGTGTCGAACCGCCCTAGCCTCCAACACTAGATTCTCACAGGTTTCGATCAGTAATTAGTTCCTTGTTCACAATAAAATGCATTGTAGGAAACCTGAAAACGTTCACCAATGCTCGTATTTCATATCGACGACCATCCTCAAAGAGTCTAGCCCTCAACATCTCATCACCCACTAGAACAGATGAAAACATTATAGATCTGTGAAGTTGGTAGAATAATCCATCACTGACAAAGCACCCTGTTACTGATTCATGCACTCTCGAGCTCGATCTGCACATAGCATCTCTAGAAAGAAAATGTCATAAAAGACTGCCTGAAAATCTTCCCATGCCATATCTCGGTGATGCTCAGTCTGGGTGGTAACATCCCACCATCTCTTGGCGGAATCACACAGCATGTAAGTAGAGAGCACAACCCTCCGCCAAAGAGGTGTCTCTAGATGCTCGAAGATAGTCTGCCTAGAACCCAACCAAGACTACGCAGCTTGTGGTCTGCCATCCCCTGAAGACATGGATGCTACTGCTGGAATATACATGTCACCACTTCCCTAGATGTTCCAACCAGAGGTTCTCCCTAGAAGGTCTACATGAACTACTTGAATCCTTAACAGAACTATGCATCTGTGCCTATGTTCAGTATAACAGCTAGCACTGCATCTAGCTCTACTAGAGGATCCATCAGTAGCCCATGGCCTACCGTCTCTAGAGTAGAATTGTTGCCGCTCTCTTGGAAAAAAACTCGAGGTCTTCTTTGTTGCATGAATATACAAGGTTGAACACATACCTTCATTATGATTATCAAGGACCTAGAACTAGAAGTGTATGAAGGGAAAAAGAGAAAGAAAACATTCATGTTTTAATAAACAAGACTACACTTCTTGTTTAATAACTACACATCATGTTCCCTTAAGTCATTAACATGGGCATGTACTTCTGCCAGAACTGGTCGTGTAACACCCCAAACACATGGCGTTTTGTCCACACACATGACGTGTACTTGAATTTTCTTCCCCTTCCTGAGTCCCTATACTCAGCTTTGCCACACAACACTCTTTTGAATGATACTACATGATGTGTATAAGGTCTACATGGAATGTACTAGACGATTATAACCGACCTGTGTACTTCGTGACATGGTCAGGTAAATAGCTCACAACACACTGTGTGTTCCAGATGGACATGGAATGTACGACTTAGATTCCAACTACCTGTGTTGTTAGTGACACGTTCGGCTACTCAGCTGACACTACAGGCTGTGTTAAACCAACACACGGTGTGTACACCACCCTGTTTCCCCAGCCACACGGCCAAGTCCACGTGGTCTCTCACTGGTCAAGACTACACGACATGTCCCTCATGTATACGGCATGTACTTAACGAGGCCCGTGTTGTTCGAGACATGGCCAGATACACGTCTCACACTACACGGCGTGTTCCAAATGGACACGGTGTGTTTAAGCAAAGATTCCTCCGTCCGTGTTGTTAGTTACACAGCAGACACAGGGTCAACGCAACATGACATGTACAACAAATACACAGAGTGTACCCTCTAGAGTTTTCCCAATCCCGTTTTTTGGCCTACATGACCTATGACACTGATAGGAACTACAGGGAATGTACATAAGGTACAGGGCATGCACTTAAAAAAATTTCTTTTCATCCTGAACAGAAGATTACATGGAATGTATTCACAACTACATTGTGTGTATTCTGGGTTTTTCTAGATAGTAAACCACATAAACTACTCCGGATCCTAGAAAAATATTGAAACCAACACCTAAGTGGAAAATTCTGATCTGTGAGGGCCCATAATCCCCGAGAATCAATTCTTTGCATGTTATAAATGCTATAAACAAAGTAAGAAACTCAATTATCCACCAAATTCTGGTTGATGAGGGACCATAATCTTCAAGAACCAATGTTTGGCATTCATTCTCAAAACATTACATAACAAAGCCCTATCAAATAGAAGGTATTTTATCAAGGCATCTATCACAAAATCATGCATTTTCTAGCTCAACATATATCACAACAACCTGCAATTTCTAATGCACCTACACGGCATGGAAACTATGCAAGGAATGTGATTCTATCATGTGCCTAAATGATGCATGATATGTCATACCCTCATCTCATCGGGTTGCAACTAAATAGATCCCATGTATAAAAATATAAACAGCACACCACAAGTGCATCACCTAATGGTGAAAATCAAATCAAATGTAATAATCATAAACAAAAAATCAGAATTTCATTCAAGGAAATCTGTCCTTTACCTATACACAGGGTAGATACTCCTAGGTACATTTATTACCTAATCCCTTAGCAATCTATCTCTTTCTATCATTTCCAAATAATAAAATAACTCTAAGAAATGAAAAAGTCCCCAGATACTAGTTGTAACATCCAGGATCCGGGATCCACTCAACGGGTGCCCCAAACCCAGTTCGTCACATGACCTCAAGAGAATTTCCCCAAATGCCAAAGGTTGTCGATTAACATGGAGGTCCTAGGTCTTATAGTGGAGAAAATATGCCCTCATTTGTCAAAATGTAGAGGAGCGGAAAAATATAAACATACAAAAGCAGAAGCAGTAAACAATATGAAGATGAAATGGAAAACATTGCTGAAGTAAAGAAATGACCAACAATCCTATATATGATGATGCAATATGAGCCTAAGTCTAAGAAATCATCCAAAAATAGGATACACTGCAATCTAAAACAATACAGTACAAGGTACAAGTACAAAAAAACAAGTCAAAATAGTTCAGCTGAAACTCAGCAGCATCGCAAGCCTAAGCTCAGTCCTATACTCTCCTACTCCTTTTCAACAATCAAGTACCTTTTTAGGGACTCTTTACCTTATCAAAACCTATAGCATTATAATCTGTTTGGGCCCAGGACATGACCCATAGAGGATTTGAGAAATAAATTCCAGTAGGTAACCACCATAGGCCCATGCCCAACTGTCAGTGAATTTTTGAAATATCAGTGTGCAATAATAAAATGCAGTAAATGAGGGAGTCCTCAAAAGAGTCTACTCCTACCAGTTCCAGTTCCATTTAATTATTATTTAAAAATTCAATATAATTTAAATGTCATACATGGAATTACTTACCCTCAGGAAAATAGAAACAAAACCTTTCCCTCAGGCTAAACAAAATTATTCCTTCAAGTCTTGCCCTCAGGAAAATAGAACCTTCCCTCAAGCCTTTCCCTCAGAATAATAGATCCTTGACCTCAGGATCATTTAACCATTCCCTAAGGCCATGCCCTCAGGCAAATAGAACCTTTCCCTCAGGCCTTTCCCTTAGGCGAATAGAACCTTGCCCACTGGCCTTGCCCCCAGGTGAATAGAACCTTTCCCTCAGGCCTTGCCCTCAGGAAAATAGAACCTTTCCCTCAGGCCTTTCCCTTAGCAAAATAGATCCTTGACCTCACGCCTTTCCCTCAGGTGAATAGAACCTTGCCCTCGGGCCTTGCCATCAGGCGAATAGAACCTTACCCTCAGGCCTTGCCCACAGGAACACCAGAATAAAATAAGGTAACTAGGAAGAGCCTAATGTATAAGCAAACAATTATATATACATTTTCTCACAAAAAACTCAAATAATTCTATATTCACGGCATACCCTCGGATATCCTGTCCAAACATCTAAACACTAGAACCATACCCTTGGGGTGGCCCTGGATCAAAGAAACGATCCCACACAGTTGTTTATACATATTCATTAAATTTCCTATTAAATAATAGGTATTTTATCGTTAAATACCTTAGCCATACGGCACCCCAAACATGGGCGCCTAGCACAACGATACCCAAATACAACTCGACGATTGGAAATAAACACCATACCAACTACCTCAATCTCTACTGATCGATATAAGTGAATGACGCCTCCCGAATCAATCGATAATGACGTAGATATGAGATTAAAAAATACACATTAATACAAAAAGAATTTCCCCTTGTAAAAGAATTGGGAGGAAACACTCAAGGAGAGGGAAGGGCTTTCCCGCGCTGTCCAAACGAGATCATCAGAGAAGGAATAGGAGTCCCGGTGTACGATTGGGAGCTCTTCCAAGAATCAGCCTCTCCTCCCAGTGCTACAAATGTGTTATAATCTTCCTCTATCGAATGAAGATTCTACTTCCTTTTTTAAGAGAAAAAACATAACTACACAACATTTACACTCAAGTGTATGACATGTACTTTCCATTTTTTTAATTGTTCCTATGGTGGCCACTTTCCGCAGCCTCAATGTTCATCAGCCGACTTGGTTACATGGCATGTATTACAAAGTACACAGTGTGTACCATCATCCTACTGGCGCCTACTCCCACCATATTACTGTTCACCTTCCGACTGATTACACGGTGTGTTTATAATATGCACATGGCGTGTAGTCAGTTTTTACACCCTTTATCGCCGACAGGTCTACACACCCTATGTACTCATTCCACACAGACAAAGTACACAGTGTGTGAAAAATTACATGGCATGTACCCACAGATTTTGGGATTTTTTCCCATTTTACATATTTTCTCAAAAAAAACATAATTAAAAAAGGAACATAAGAAACCCATACCTCATGAAGAAGAACTTGTTCTTAAAATTCATTTCAAAAGTTTCAAAGTGGTATGGGAATTTTTATTCAAAACAATCTTTTAAATGGCTTCCTTTATAATGTATGTGACTTTTAAATGATTTCAAGAAAAATGGATATTTCTCTCAAATATTTTTACTTGTGATTTTCAACTATATCAATATCCTTTACAGGATATTATTCTTGATCGAGGTTGATTTATTATGATAAAAATATTACATATTGTATTGAAGGTTCTGTGATAGTATTGACTATGGATGTGTTATTTTTATACTATTCATGGTTTTTGGATAAAGTATTGACATTTTGTATGCTAGTTTTAATACGAATGTTTTTGATATGTTTAACCCATTTTATATGAGGAATGCATTGGACTTAGTAACTAACGTGTGGAGCCCGTTATAGCTCATCGATGCATCGGTTGGTCTAATGAGACAAACTAGTGTCTTGGAATAAGGACCTGAAAAAATAATAATGTTAACCATGGCACAAGGCTTTGGCTATGTGGTTATGAAGTCTGGGATTATGTGTTCCATCATTATGAAAGTGGATATTGATATTGCATGTGATTATTTGACTAGTAGAATATCCATGTGAATATGTTAATGTAATTATTAGATTTTATCTTTACCATATTATTCTGATGTTTATGTTTAAAAGGCTTTTGTTTTAGTCTTATACAATGCCTTAAATGTTTATGCTTATTTATAAAAGTTTTTGCTAAATTTTTATCCTAACTGAGCATCTGAGCTCACCCATTTCAATGTTTTATTTTTCCCAGGATGTGAAGAATTATATTATAACTGACCTACAAGAATAGTCTAAGGGATATGAATATGGTCAATAGAGACAATGTTGTTGTTGTTTTTTCACATTATAATGTAATGTAAGGTTCACATATGTAATCTATTTTCCAAGGTGGCTAAACAGATTTTTCCTTTGGGACTTAATTCCTTGTAGTCATTCCAATTTATTAAAATAATTCACCGAATCTGGGTAACTAGGGTCTGGTGTTACAGAAAAAATCAATTAAATAAATGTTTAACCTAATGTATAAAAATTCTGGTAAGAATTCCCTTTAAACTGGTAATCAGTAGAATGCTATTCCCCGATAAAGAAATAATTATAAAATGAAAAATTAAATACCATGAAGATTCAAGATGTTATATATTATATGGGATTATATAAACCACACACATTGAAGAAATGCTGAATAGGGCATAAATCTCACAGAATTTAATGTGAGACGATAATCCCTCACCTCACGCTTCCCTTTAGTGTATCATTATTTAACCTCCAGTATAATGGTTTAAAGAATTTTATTACAATATTAAATAACAATATTAAAATTTATAATAAATTATATGATCCTTTTATAACATCTTACCATCCATTCATTAATGATATTTCATTATTTTCATAATTTCAAGGGTGTTTGTTTCGTGGTTTCATTATCAGTTTATTTGTGTATAATTATGGATTTTCTTGTCAAATGGAAATAAAATACGTGAAGTAAAATGGAAATTTATTAATTAAATTAAATATTTCAAAATTGTCCCATTTATACTTTTTCTATTCAACATGATGATGATTCATCTGATAAATTTTAATGATATATGTTTAGATTATTTTTTAATGGCTTTTCCAAACATCATGAACAAGTTTTGTTTTATTTAACATTAAGTCTATATATTAGTTCTAGAACATGAAATAAGTTATAATAAACTAATTAAAATATTATTTATACATAATAATATTTTTATTTCGATCCATTAATGTAGTAATATAAAATGAAATAAAATATTATTAACATAGGTGATTAACTGGTATAATTGTGAAAATAGTTTCATTCCATTTAATAAGAGGATGTATGAAAAGGTTTAGATATAAGATATTATATTAAATACATAAAATTATAGTATATAAAGTATTATAGAATAATTATCCCATTATTTATGAATTAGGTGAGGATAAAGTAAAAGAAGAGAAGAAATTAGGAGAGATTCTTTGAGAAAATAACCTCTTGATTATCACCTAATTAAAGGGCCCCTTGAGGGCCTTGGATATGGTCATTTTATAAGACTATAAGAACTTTTACGTGGGTATATTAGATATTATAGGGGTTTTATGATATTTTATGAGTAGAAGTTATTGTAAGTAAAAATGGGGTGGTGAGGGGTGGTATTTATACCTGAGGTTGGTAGTTTTAAGTTATTAAATAATGATTACTCTATCTTTAGTGCCAACCAAGATTGGGTATAATTGATTCTAAATAATTATTTTTTATGATTTATGTTGTAACGTATAGTTAATGTTGAAAAATACTTCAATCTAACATTAAATTTTATTGTTTTTAGGTATTTTAAGCATTTACCTTTTAAATTTAACAAGTATTATATTTTATCTATACTGTTGTAAATCATTTTTTTACAATGGTAAATTTTTTATACCTAAAAAAAATTTGACCGTAAATCCCAATTTCGAACATATTATTAAAAATATGGAATATATTTTAAAAAACAATTCAAATAATTATCAATGTTATATATAAATCAATCCCTCAGACGAGATGACAAAGCAGGTTTTTAAAGAGAAAATGTTCAAATGTTTGAAATGTTTTTATATTAAAATTAAATATGAAATTTATTTAAAGGACTCAAATTGTTTTAATATATTTATAATTGAACTATGTTAAATTTAAAATCAATTAAAAATTTAATTAAACATTATAAATTATTTAGAAAAAAATTATGTTTTAAATTAAAATTCCATGATTTTCACTATTTATCAAAATATTAAACTTCTTAGAAAAATACCATAAATTAACCTTAAGATAATTTTTATATTACTATTTAAAAAATAACATATATTTTTTCCAATAAAATATATACAAAATTTATAATTTAGTTTAAAATATGTGTGCCTTTAAAAGGTGAAAAATTATCTTTTAAGAAAATTATCTTTTATTTTTTAAACTAGATTAATTATTATCATAATATTATAACAATTATTGGATGAATTTAGAAACATTTTATTGAATATATAATATATGAATATAATTATTAACTTTCTCTAATAGTGATTAATTTAATTGCTTAAGATAACATTCCATTATGGGCATAAAAACATGTTTTTTATAAAACACATCTTTTATGTTTAATTGGTTTTTATTTTAATTTTTAATTAATTTAGAACCATTGAATTAATTTCCTAAACATGTGGAAAATATATTTTATTAATTTAGTTAATATTATTCATTCCCATCAATCCAACAGCTATGTGATAATGTTCATGTCAAAATAATTATATTTTACATTATATCGGAGTCCTTTAAACTCGGTGCCCTGTGGAACATATGATATAAAAGAGATTAAACGTTAAAAAAAATACATAAAATAAATATTAGGGTGTTGCAGCCATCATGACTCATGTCTGATCGACCTCTTCTAGGAACTGATTCCACCGCCTCAGTTCAGGCTGACCCTATATCTCCACCTTAGACAGTCATAAACCCATAGAACCCCCCCCCCCACCCCACCCTCAACCCTAGGTTAATTCGGCTACTTCCTTTTCCATAAAAGACCACTGCAGCCTCCCCGAGATGTCTCCCTCGGCTGGTCTCCCTCCATGATGGTGAGTGGCGCGTGTGGAACCATGTGCGATATAATCCCATCCCAACCTTGGGTTTCCACGGGCTTTATGGATCCTGATGGACCGAACCTACCCCACAATAGGCCTGGGTAGGACTACCCGACGTGTTACAGGTCAAGGTAGGCCTTCCCTTCCTATAACAACCTAGTATGGGATATTTCTGGAATTAAACAAGACTCCAGAATTTCTTCCAAAACATAAATGGTTCTAGAAAGGGTATTGTGGATGAGGAAATTTAATATAATAAATAAACATTTTAATTAATTTTTGTTTTAAAAAATAGTTTTATATTTATATTTATAAAAATATAATTTAATTTTAGTATCCATTTAAATTAATTAATTAACTAAATTTATTACATAAAATATAAATTAATTTTTGAACTAAACTAGAATAAATTATTTGAAATAAATTTATTCATTTAACTTATTTAAATCCTATCATACTATAAGTATGATGTAAATTAATTTTTTTTGGTTTATTTAATATAATGACTGGTCTTGGGTAGTGACTAACCATGTATACGACTAGTTAATTTTATTTGGTTATTTATTACATGTGTGTGATGTTCTTTCTAAATAGTTATGTTTATGATGGTATGTTCCTCTGATATCCCCATAGGGTGTCATTAGTTCCCTATGGTACTATGAAAAAACAAAGATATAAAACCCAAACAATTACACTAAATTAATTAAAATATATTATAAGGAATGTTTTTGGTTGAACCAAAAGAGATGGTGAAATTAGTTTAATTAGTTTTATAATTGATTTTTTTATTAACATAAAGAAAAAGGTGGGAAGATATTAATTTGATTAGTTTTGAAAAATGACAGAATAAATAAAATTACGAAAGATTTATTAGTTTTGAAATTGATTTTTAAAATGTGTCGGGGTAATGTAATGTCAAGGCTCATGTGCAATTGGATTTTAGAATCTATATTGATTGATTCAATATTAGTTTTTAAGTCGACATGAGGTATATATAATGCTCATTGTATGTTCTTTCAAACATGGTAATACCCTATTTCCCATCATTCAATAATATTGGATTTTGCTGAATCGATTTTTTCATGATATTGTATTTAAAACTAATTTCCCCAAAGGATGAACATCATCATAACACCTTTATAATTATCAGTTGTACAGTGTTAATTTTAATTTAATTAAATTATCAATGGTCATGATTAAGTAAAAAAGAAATGTATTGGAAGTTGAAGAATAAATTACAATAACAAAATACATGAATAAATTATATAAAGAAATCCAATGCACCTTACACCTTCTATTTATATCACACTAGAACATTGAGGATTTACCCCCTCATCCTAGTGATTTGAGAATAATAGGGGAGGTAAAACAAAATAAATTCATAAATAAAAAAAGAACTCAAGTAGGGAGCAGCAGCTTCGCTCCAGGCTTTGGTCTGTAGTCAATTATGAATGCCTTTTCAAAATCATCTAGTGCCTCTACTTATAGGCTTCAATTGGGTATTCCTGACCATTACACAATGTGTAATGAGGTTACAAATCATTTAATCCTCATTAAATTTTTGTTCCATGATTTTTGGATCTATGAAAATCTCATACGTTGCGTTGAATCTTTGACTCATATCATGACGTGTAATGGGGACTCACATCGTGTAATCGGATTTCATTGCATGTCATCATGTCATGACTTTTCTATGTGATAAAATTTATTTTTGAACATGTCATGATGTGTAATGGTAGTATATAGTGTGTAATCATTTTGTTCTATTATCTAGATACTATTTTCCTTCAAATATTAGTTGTCATGCCGTGATCTCATTAAACTCATATTCTCTCTTCTTTTAATTATTTTTTTAAATATATTTTGTTTCCATCCATAAATAATAAAACATTTCTATAAATTCTAAAATTGGAAATATTATTCAATTAATTTCAATAATCAATACATAAAAACTTCTTAAATATATTCATAAAATAAACATATCATCCTTGTCTTCTTTTTGCTTAACATGTAAAAGGGTATGTGTGTCTAATTTATTTGTATATACTATTTTCTTCTTGAGACCCCCTCAGCATTGCATGAGTACACTTTTACATTTTGTGATGACTCTATAAGGTGTAGACAACACAGAGACGAGGTAGTTCACTAGATGATAAATATGTACAATGTATTTCTGGCAGGTTATGATACTAATCAAGACTCTGATCAAGTATAATACCCCCTCAGTCATGATTGATCTATTAATTTTAATATAGGTAAATAAAAAATAGATTCTTGAGATCATTTAGGTAAAATTATTTCCATTAAATTTTTTTATTATTTTATTATTTTATATTCTTACTAAAAGAACTCATAAAATAATAAACAAGAAAATATATATAGAGATTTGATGAATGAATTTTTCTATTAATGCATGTTAACCTATGATAATGAGAACATATTTTGAACACATTTAGCATTAATGGGTTACATTTTTCATGAAATATTAAAAATCCCTCAAAGATATATTAATTCGTACAACCTTTTGTTACACAATTTTAAACAAAACATGGTGTTCAATGTGATTTTACCACTAATGATGAGGTTGAATCGTACTACGAGGGAGTTATTTTAAGAGTAATGGGTTGAATTATCTGAATTTTGTATAACATAAGTACCCAAAGATAGATTTTTATCACGTCTGAGGAAAATAATTAATGGAATCATGGTTACAATTATGATAATATGGGAAATTTCTCAATTTTTCAAAGTATCAAGAGTTAATTTAGTTGATCAATCTTGCATAAAACTAGAAACTCTCCAAGTAGTATAATTGACAAATATTATTGAATTTGAGGAGAAAATTCAAGGATCGTTTCCACTAGAATACTCAACTTATGCAGTATTCAAAATCTTATAGTGAGGCTATTGAGGATTGATAAAATAGTGAGATAAATTTAATGATTTAATAATTAATAAATCATAAATGTGTAAAAGGTAATAAAGATATTTTATTAAAAGCTAAAGTTTATTTTTTGTAGATAAAAATATAAATCACTAACACTACTATAATATTATTACTACAATCATTACAGGATATTGAAAATATCTTAACCAACCATAACTTCTAGGAGGTGTACTAGCACTTGAACATAGTATGATTCTAAGAAAGTAAGATTTATTTGTTAGAGTAATCACATCCAATTGAATCTTCAATGAGAAAAGAAATATGGATAATTCTAAATTGAAAAATCATATAGATGATGTATTAGATTTATAGTGTATCATGTTTTCATCTATGACCAATAATATTTAGAAAATGTATGAGGATAAAGATTCACACAAGATGTTAAATCATGTCCAAATGTTATATCAGGATAATGATAGAAAAGAAATTTATGAGATTTATAATTCACTATATGGGTGAATGCTAGCAGAAGGGAATCAATCAGGGCCATGTGTACTCAAGATGGTTAGGTACATTAATAGACTTAAATCTCTTGGGTTTATGACGAACCAAGAAATATAGACTGATATCATTTTTTTATTATCACCAATATTTTCAAATTTCATTTCTAATTAAAATATGAATACCATGAAAAATTTTCCCTTAAATATTTCTATTTTGTTCACTAAGATAATAAAGATATTAATAATTAAAATTCATCAAACATTATGGTGTTCATATAGGAGGAATGAAAATGATATGGTGTTTTATGTATGTCCAATCCAAAGACACTGATGCACCTCCCTTCTCTAACTTGAATGACATAGAGGGAGGGGAATGAGTAGGAGTCTTTCTAATTTTTATTTGGAAATAAAGCTCACTGGAAGGATAATTTTAGATTTAAGAAGAAGAAACTAGGTGGCGTTTCTACATCCATAATATTTTTCATTAAATGAAATTGGTATTTATATACATGTTTGCAAT
Organism: Viscum album; assembly: GCA_963277665.1. Taxonomy (NCBI): domain Eukaryota; kingdom Viridiplantae; phylum Streptophyta; class Magnoliopsida; order Santalales; family Viscaceae; genus Viscum; species Viscum album. The sequence goes on along the minus strand of OY728146.1, from coordinate 1,627,195,322 downwards.
TGGATATGACATACGAATCATACATATATATTTATGTATAAAAACCATGTATATTCAATGATATTTATGAATATGAATTGGATCATTTAGATAAAAATGGTGCATGTCTAACAGCCTTTGTAGTGGGGGATTTGCACAAAACTTCTCCTAATGGTTTCGTTCTTGTATTAAATATTTGTTATTATATATCTTCTATAATTAGAAACATAATCTTAGTGTCAATTTTGGAAACCAATAGATTTTACTTCATGTTTGAAAACAAATATTATCTCTTTTTTAAGGATATAATGTGTTATGGTTTGGCTCATCTTAAAAATGTTGTATGTATACATGAACTAGAAAACAAGATAATGGAAATCAATTACAAAACTATTCAATATGACTTATATAACACCCACCTATATCAATCCAGGCATAGTCATGTAAATGATAAGTGATTATAGAAATTTAATCAAGTATTATATTTAGACTCGTCTAACTTAAAACCCATAGAAGTATGTCATGCTGATTTATAAGTGAAAGTCATCGAAGTAACCTTTTATAGTAAGGGGAAAGTGCCATTGAATTACAATAATTAATTCATACTAACATATATAGTTCATTTACAGTAGAGTAAAGTGGTGGGTTTTCGTACTTCATTACTTTTACTGATGACTATAGTAGGTATCACTATAACTAATTAATGTGATATAAGTAAGAATAATTTCATATATACATTAAGGATTACTAACATGATGTAGATTCTATCTTGTAAAGAATATTAAGTCAATTTTCTTAGACCAAAAAAATATTATCTTAACAAATATTTCATTGATCACTTAGAGGAGTGTGTGAGAGTATCTCAACTCACTTCTACCTATACACCGTAGTTTAATGCTGTCAGTTAAAGGAGGAATAGGAAATTTCTTGACAGGTCATATCATTGATTAGTTAGGATGCTCTTCTATTGTGTTGTGCCTCATTGAATGTGGAATATACTCTTTACAGAGTACCAACTAATGTGAAAAATGGCATTCCATATGTTTTTTTACATGGAATGAAACCTGTTCTATCACACATATGTGTTTAGGGGTGAGAGGCTTTTGTCAAGACTATACCCAGTGAAAAATAAGAATCAAGATGTATGAAGTGAATATTTATAGGATATCCTAGTGAATACAAAGGATATTTTCTATTCGATCCATTATACATAAAAGAGATTATGTCAATGTAAGACATATTTATAGAAATGGAATACATTTTTAATGGTAATAGTTGGATAAAAATTGTATTTAATGATGTTTATGGTCCAAATTCACAAGATTTGGTATAGTAAACATCTCCACCAGACACAGTGGGAGTTGATGATGTTTATGAGAGACTAGTACTATATAGGTGAACTCTAAATGCTATAGAACTAGAGAATTATGGTTTTATTTTAATTGGGTTAGGAGATGCTTTATTCTTTGAGGATTATGAACCTATATGATAAAAGGAAGAATTAAAATGAAGGAATTCAACTAAATATAAAGATTTCATGCATTCTAAGATTGAATCCATGTACCAAATTCAATTTGTGTTTTAGTATAGCCTCTAGTTAATGTAAAACCATTTGGTGAAAATGGGTTTCTAAGAAAAAATCCATAAATAGATATTATGGTTCATAACTATAAGTCAATACTTGTAGAGATGGTTTTTTAGGAAACATCAAGGCATATACTATAAAAATAACTTATCATCTATTTCAATGATAAAATCCATAGGAATATTACTTCAAATAGTAGCCTTCCATGATTATGATATTTAGAAAATGTATTTTAAAAATACTTTTCTAAATTGGAAGTTGGTGGAAGAAATATGTATGACTCACCCTGAAGGGTTTTTTGGTCATTGAAATCTAATAAATTGTGCAGGATGAAAATATCCATTTAAGGGTTGAAGAAGGTGTTGCGATCATTGAATGTTCATTTTGATGAGTCCATAGGAGTGTCTGGTTTTGTCAAGAATGAAATAGGGACATGTGTCTATAAAAAATTTATTGGGAATGCCATAATTTTCCTAGTATTTTATGTTGATGAAATATTAATTATGGGGAATGAAGTCACTACTACAAAAACGGGCTTTATCAGCACGCAAAATGATCTTTAATAGTGATAAAAAAAGTGATGTAAAGCTCAGAACTAATATAAGGGGTCCCTTTTATAATCCCTATGAAAAGGGCTGATAAAGTCCACTTTTATCAGTGCTGATAAAAGACCCCTTTATCGATGGTTTTCTTAGCACTGATAAAAGTGGACTTTATCAGCACTTTTAAAAATCCCTCATAAAAGTAAAAAAATTAGAAATAAAAAATAAAAAAAATAGTATAATGATAGGAGAGATTTTAACATCACTTGACCCCCCTTTATCAGTGCTAGGTGGACCCCCCCCCCCCCCCTCACACTCTCCCATGTGCACCCCTTTGCATCTACCTGAACTCGAACATGTGACCTCACCCCTTTCGCGACAGCACCTTTACCACTAAGCCTTTTCATTTTTTTCTCTCTTTAATGATATATCTATTTATATATATATAGTTATATTTATTCATATATAGATATAGATTCATATTAATATAGATATATTTATTTATATATTAGTATATATATATATATTCATTTGTATATTAATATGTATTTATATATATTTATATATTTTTTTGTTATAATTTTTTATCCATATATTTATTTGTATGTTAATATATAATTATAAGATTAGTTTTAAATAAATTTGGGAAATATGTTTTTTATCTGTGTTTATAAATAAATACATACATACATTCATACAAATATACAACACACACATACACACACATACACGCACACACACAAGCACATATATATTTATGAAAAAATACATATATATGTGTGTATTTAAAAAGCCATAGAATATTAAAAAGACCATAAATTATAATATAGAAGCTCGTTTCAACTCCAAAACTTGTCAAATTGAATAAAATGAAACATAATTCGATATGATATGTGGTACAGGCCTAACGGACATCTAGATCATAATTTATACTTTTTTTAATTTTAACAAATTAGGGTATGCCGACTAAAAACTCAGTTTTAAAGGCATTGAAGGCCTTTTTTGCCTCGAAAAATGTGACTGAAGCTTTTCTTGGCTCACAAGCATGTGGAGCTCATCGCAAGCTTTGAATTGATATGTTGTAGAGCTCAAATGGACACCCGGATCAAATGTTATGTCCGTTTGAATTTTGAGTTACATTTTCAACTTATTTTACATATTTTTTTAATTGTTTTGATTTTTTGTGTCTTCAAATTGTTATTAAATGATTTTTAATCAATAACAATTAGCAAATTGTTAATTAATAATATTTTTTATATATATTTTAAATCCATTTTCACTAAATTTCTTATATATTAGATGTAATAGTCTATTTATACTTATCTAACACATATTTAAAAAATATATATTATATTTATATCAATATAAATATACTTATATATCAATATTTTATTTTTCATGATTTTTTTTGAAACAAAAAATTTATCACCAGTAGGAAAAAGCACTGATAAGTCCCCCTTTATCTGTGCTACTAAAAGAAGTGCTGATAAAGTGGTCCCCTTTATCAGTGCTAAAAAAATCGCTGCTAAAGGGGGGCCTTTAACAGCACGCTTTTTAGTGTTGTTAAAAGTGCCCCTTTATCAATGCTTTCATAGCACTAATAAATTCCCCCTTTATCAGATATTTTTTTAACACTGATAAATGGGTATCTCTTTCCTTTCCTGTTTTAGTAGTAGTGAGTGAAATTCTTAGAGTAAGATAATATTTGGTTGAATTAATTATTCTACATGAAATAATTAAGCGAAAAATATTCCATTCTATTGATCAATATCTATTGATAAACATCATAGAGGATTCATATTATAACTTAATGTACATAGGTTTTCAAGGTACTTGAAAGGTACAATATGAAACAATACATGAGAGGGTTGTTTCCAATTTCATATTGTATCAATATCTCTATAAAAATGTGTCCAAAAACAAAGGAGGATATTAGAAGAATGATTAGTATCATTTATTATTCATATGTGGGATCTATCATGTATGTCATGGTATATACTAGGTTTTATGTTGCCTTATCTTTGTTCATGGTGGGAAGATATTAAGAAAATCGAGGAAAGATACATTGGGTAGCTGTGAAAACTATCCAAATATACTTGAGGGATACAAAGGGCATATGCCTCATGTATAGAGGAAATAATTAAATAATAGTGAAAGGATTATTTTATTTTAGTTTCCAAATAAACCATGATGATTTTAAATCATAGTTAGGCTATATCATTTTCTTAATAGTGGTGTACTAATCTATAAAAGCTCAAACAAACCTGTAATCGCGGACTCTATAGAAGAATCAGAGTATATAGCAGCATCTAGTGAATGTAAGGACAAATTTTTTATATAAATATTTTTCTCATACATTGGTATTATGCATAAAAGTTCAAATACTATTCTATATTATTATCTTAATAATATAGTAATGGTGCTCTCTAAGGATCTTATGTCACACTTGTGAAAAAAAAATACAATATAAGTTTCATCTCTTGAGGGATCTTACTTATAGATGTGAATTCATGGTTATAAAATTATCCACAGTGGATAACATGGTAGACCCCCTGACTAAATACATATCTCTTTAGAAACATGATTATCATGTGAGAGATAGTGGATTGAGAATAATTAGTCGTTGTCTATAGTTTATGTGAAAGTGTTTAGAGTGTATTCCCTAGAAACAAATTATATATGTTTTACATTACCATTACAAGTGTATAGTTTGATATATACATGTTTTCATCGTACTAGAATAACTTTGATACTAATATGTCGACTATATTTATTGAAATTTCATTATATTACATTTCATATAAAAGGGTATTAACAGTTCCTAAACTATATGAGTACAAATATATACTACAATATTAATCTTAATGTTATTTCATATTATCCAAATACATCATATTGATAGGACGAAGATTACATGTGACTATTAGAAGCTGGGGGCTTATAACATTGAGATTTTTTCTAATGAAGTTTGCACTTGGTGATATTGAGTAGGTGTGATCGTGATGATAGATCCTCCAATACGGTCACCACATGTTTTGGGTGTAATTTCTCATTTTTTTATGAAAATTTTTATTGTTCTCGTTACATGATATCATTATCAAAGTGGTTAATTTGATCACGTACATTGATGTAAAGAAAAAAATTCCAATAAATTTGTGGCGAGGTAGATTTTTTTGGTTGCATCACTGGTGTTACAGTATTAGTAAATGATCAATATATAATTTAACAACACAATATTTTATTATATTTCTATTTTTAAATTCAAACTCTTTGATAGATTACGTTTCATGCAACACCCAGATTAAATGGAAAATGAAATGTTAGTATGTGATCCTTATAAGCTAGTTGTTAAATTGGCAGGAAGGAATAGTATTAACCACATTATGAATTGTATAATTTTTATATCTAAATTTTAATTTATTAATTAATTATTTGTGAATAATCTCTAACTTTTTTGTAAAATCCTCTTATTCATCAAAAAAAAATAATTTCTTTTCTTAAAATATGGGTTTATTTATTTTTTATGAGTAATTAATATTATATAAATTTTATTAATATTATTTCATATAAATAATATAAATTTTCAAAAAATCAAATTAAAATTATATTACTGTTTATTTTTGTTGATTTTCTATGAAGATTGATCTTCCATTGAATAGAGAAACACATCGATTTTTATAAAAAAGACAAATTTGTTATATTTAAAGCCCCATTTTATTTAAATTATATATCAATGTAACTTAATTAATATTTAGTTGATGAAAATATAATTAATTCCATTTTAATCATCCTTATAGATTATTTTGGCATAAGTGCATTCTTTGGTTTGAAAAGTATTTTTCAAGAAAACAATTTTTTGTTGAATTTTCCAGAAGTAATTTTAAATTAAATTTTGAAACATATTTTTTTATTTATGAAAAATTGATTCCATGTTTGTATTCACAAGTTCCAAATTTATTAAATTAGTTCCTTTAATTTTTTTCCAATATAGATAGTTACATTGGTAATTTGTGTTACCATGGTAAAGGGTAAATTGGGTAATATTGGTTAAAAATGAGATGATACGGACTAGAAAATTACCATATCACTAGAATTAATATTATTTTATAAGTAAGATTCATTAATAATCATTCCAGAATAAAATATATGACTATTTTTCCATTATTAAGTGATTAATACTCTTATAATGTTTTATTTAATGAAAAGTCAATGATTTCGCATTCTTGATTTTAAAAAAATATAACATTTTTAATATGGGTTATCTATATGATATATTCGACTATAAATTTTATTTTTAAATATAAAATAATTCTCTTAATCATGGATGGTTTTTTAAAATTTTTGTGCAAAAATATTTACATTAAATTCTTACACAACTTTGATGGAGTAATTAATTTATTAATGGAAATATCAAATACATATTGTTAAGAAATAGTGAAATAAATATAAATTGAGATAATTTATGTGATTAAATAAGTTTAGAGATCACATTTACATTTTAGTGATGTAATAAAATTGTTTTTTTGAATTATAAGTGTTATCTTTATATTATTAAACTCATAGTAATGAATAGTAACAAAAGTTGACATTATAAATATTTTATAGTAAGTAGTATTTTATTAAATGATATAAAATATATAAAAATATTAATTTCATCTAATAGAATGTTATATGTTAAAAATATCATCCATAATCCTTTTATGGGTATTTTTCATTTTATAGTAATTATATTAACTCTCAAAGAGTAAAAATCCATGTTTTCATGGAAAGAGTTAAAGAGGTTAAATAAGGGTTAAAACCAAAAGGTAAGTGTATAAATTTTGTTAAAACTTATTTAAATTTATTATATGAAGATATTTAGAACCATAATAATCTTATCTTATAAATTAATAATTTTTAACCATTTTTATTGAATATTAATTTATATTAAAATAATTTTTTTTTGAAATTCATAAATTTCTCCTCACCTAAATTATAAAAGGACACTAATTCTTTCACTACTTACCCCAATTTTATATATCTATGTTGACCAAGTCCAATAAATTAATTTATAAAATTTATTCTCCAGTTTTTGGTGGTTATATTCTCCTTAAAATTTCTTCTCTAATACCCTTAAGAATATATCTAAAGAAAGACCACTGAGGAAGAGGTATTAAGTTTTACCCACTCTTTCAAACTTATTTCTTCTTCAAATTTCTCTTCATATATTTTCTCCATCATAAAATAGTAATTAAATTATAATATATATAGTGATATGTTTTTTTTATTATGAAACAATGATATTATACCTTTTATCTATCCTAATAAAAACTAAAGCACCACACATGTGTGCGTACGACTTACCATCTCCATGTAGTGCTATAATTCATTTTGCATCACCACATTAAAAGGATGGTTATAATAATGGAAATAGGTTATATATATGGTACTTATGATTTGATATTTATTCTTAAAAATTAATATATCAATCACTTACTTACCATTTCACCATTAATGGAATGATATCATCACTCATATGTCTGTACGACCTACCGTCTAAACGATGCTGTGTGATTAGTTTCCCTTGTTGAACACTCAAGATTGCTTCTAAAAATATATATAATTAATAAATATCAAGTCTATTACATTAACATAATTCATGATATAATGTAACTATATCTTATTCATGTGAACTAGTACTTAAAGGATAAAACATGCACATGAAAATAAAGTTATTAATGCCCAAAATAGGGGTAATAACAAAATATTGTAAACAAATTGGTGATAAGATGATACAAGAGGATCATATATGATATAAAAAATATAAATATGGTTCTATTATAATTTAATAATATTATTGAAACCATTATATTGGAGGTTAAATCATGTTTCTCTAAAGGAAAGTGCAAGGTAAGGGATTTCCTAACTCAATTTATATTACCTAGGTTGAACTTCTACATTATTAATTATGTCATTATAATATTATGTGTGGAATTATTTTTAATTAACTTATTCTCCAATTATCATTTTTATTTGGATTTAAAGTGGTTAAAAATAATATATTCAATTGATTAATACTCACTTTGATGATATTGATTTTGTAAAGGAATTAATTTAAATTTATCTCTAGTTGATGTATATTTTGATATTATGAACCCATATTATTTTATGAGGTGTATAATAAATCCATTTAAAATGTAAAACTATGTCTTTACTATTTATCATGATATTTAACTTTTTTTTAATTTTGTTCTCTCATCTAAAATATGATATAACTGGTTACAAGAGGTAAGGGAATTCATATCAATATAAATTTATTTTGGTATATTTTAATATTATAACCCAATTTTTTTTAAATGGTGTATATGTTTACCATTTGATTTATTTATTATCATAAATCATTTAAAATTTAATTTCTATTATATATATATATATATATTATTTTTTCATGTATTTTTTTTATTTCTTAATTTGTATACCATTTCCATATATAATGCTTACAATGAACTTTATTTGAATAATGATGGAAATAATGTTAAATATTTATCTTTTATTTAAGAAAGATATTTTATGATAATGAACATTTTTATGAATTAAATATATTATTATATATATGAGAAATTCTCTATACATTAAAAAACTATTGGGGTTGGGTTAATGACAGCTACTCGATGCATTGGTAGTCGCGTGAGGGGAATCAAGTTAATAAAGAATTAAATTGTTTTTTACCTATAATTAAAACCATATAGTGAATGATACTAAAAATAAAGGTATCAAATTAAGGAGAATAATTAATTCCAACCGTTAATAATTTCCTTCATTTAATTTCATTATTATACATGATAGTTTTACTATGATGTTATCTGATAATGCATTTCATATTTAGTTCATTGATTAAATGAGTTGTGTTTATAGATAATTACCTTTTCATATTGATTTTATTACATTAATAGTTATTAAAATGGAATGTGTTCTTAGTTATTTAAATTTCCATGTTGATTATGGTTCATGGTTCATGATATAATTCATTGTACTTAACCCTTACTAATCATTTGAGCTCCCCATTTTTTGTTTCATTTCGTCAGGACTTCGTAATGTTTACTAAGATTGTTATGCAAAGATATTCTATATAGAATAATGTAATTTTAATAATATTATGTTTTAAATTTTTTTATCATATGTAATATTGGAATCATGTATGTATATAGATTAGAAAGACTAATAATCTATTTGTTCCTTTTGGATTTGATTCCATCTATCTTATGACAATGTAATAATGTTACCGATAACTCTCGGATACTAGGTTCAGGGTCATTAAAGTGGGTATTAGACAAATTTTAGTTGAAATATTGGGAACTAGATTTAGTAAAACATATATTTGGGTGTATAACCTTATTAATATTTTTGAAGATAAGTTTAATTATAGGATAACATAAAATAAAATGGTAATGACCTTGGATAACCTTGGATAATCATTTGGACTCATGTATTGAGAATAATGTGTTGTGATTTAGTTATACATTGAATAATATTTCATACCTCAATATTATTATTATTGTTTTATGATTAAACTTTTTTTGATTTTAATCAATGACTGGAACCTAAAGTAACTACTTTAAAATTGAATATGATATACAATGTGTTGAATAATTATATCAGCAATGGTTTATGGTAATAAGAATCATGAAATGTATTTTGAATTTTGTTGATTCTGGATGAATAAATATTTTCATGAAAATAAGTTTTATAGATACCATTATGGGTTTATTAATTAAATTGTAATCATATGTTTATATTCATAGAAACCCTTTTTAGTTTTTATGTTATGGTAGTTAATTTAGATTTAGGATATTTTGGGAGGAATTTTTTGAGTTTTGATACATGTTTGAGGTATATATGACTATTATGTTTATAATGTAAAAGGTTTTTTTGGGTAATAATGACATTTTATTTTATGGGAATAAGATTAAAGGTAAGGATAACATTTTTGGTTTATATGATATTTGATTTCAAGGAAATTATTGGTTATTACATTTTTGGGAATCAAAAATTAAAATAATGACATAATCTTCAAGGGTAAAACATTTCTTAAATGTTGAATATATTAAGGTTATTTTTTATTATATTTATCACATTTTTTGGATAATAATAATATAATTTTAAAAAAAGGACAACTCGTAGGATTGGTGATAACCTGTCACATTCAGCAAGGCCACAAGATATGAATCCACAATTTAAGAGAAATAAGGGCGCAATGCCTACTGCTGACCTACCTAAAATCATGGTTAGTAGACAAAGTTTTATTTATTTAATAGATATTGTAGATAAAGGATGTGTTCATTTTGAAACATATATTTTATCATTTAGATAACCATGAAATTGGTAAATGATTTGGAGATTAATTGATTAATGTTATTTTTAAATAGGTTCACTTTTTTTAGATCTCTATATGATTGAGCTAAACATATTATAATTTAATTTTATTTGAGGAATTAATGTTGAATTTTATTATTTTGTAATAAATTATATCCTTTCGGATTTATAGTTATTATAGTTTTTTATTCACATAGTTTGTGTATCATTTAGATTATATGTTTAGGGAATGAAATTTTTGGAGATATATAATACATTTTTATTGAAAGACAATGTGATAAAAAACATCTGGTTTTTGGGATCCAATATTAGGTTGGAATATTTTTTAAGACATTTAATGATACTTATTTATTGAATGATCTCTGTTGAATTTTGGGTATTACTATTGAATTTTTTGATATTAAATTAGGTTTATTCATATGAATTTTTATTCTTTAATAATTATCTTATCTTGTTATAAAAATATTATTTTATTAATTTATAAATATTTTATGAGTATATTGTTTTTATTTTATGGATTTTCTGATCTTCATAAGTTGATTTTATTGATTTAGTCATAACAAAATAAAAAAATCTTACACATCATTTGGAGAAAAAGATGAGTTTATAGTGGAAGTTGATTAATGAATTAATATGTACATTACATCTAAATATATTTCTATATGTTTGAACTCTAGGAATTAATAAAATTCCTCAACTCTGGGAAAAAGATTTTGGAACAAAAACAAAAACAATTTTCTTTTCTTATTGATAATTTGATTGTCTTTTAATCAATCATAGATTTAATGTTTTTTAATAGTCTATATTATAAAAACCATATAATCTATAACTCTCCATTATGAAATGATAGTCATATTTCTATTCCATGTCCATATTTTCACTTTCCACAAGTTTTCTAATAATTAGAATCCTAGTTTTTAGGTGACCCTCACATTTCTCTTTCCCACATATTAAGAGGATGTTTAGTTAACCCTATTTTTGATATAGGTTTCCACAAAGGTATTTTCAAGTATCAACCTATGATTTTTAAAGTGTATGATCAAATTTTTAGGATTAAATTTACTAAAGGAGGGGATAATGTAACACCCACAAAATATTATGGCATGTCTCTTTTTAAATTTACCACTTTGATAGTTTAAATTGCACGTAACACCTAACTTAAAAAAACAATGAAATAGTATTTTGTGATGTATATAACCAATATATTAAATTAGTGGGAATTAATATTATTAATCACATCATGAAATATATAACTTTCCAACTCATTTTTAATGTAGTAATTAACTCTCTTTAAATAAGAGATTAATTTTTTGTATAATCGTATCATTGTTCAAAAAATAATACATTTTCTTCAAAAATCGTTTTCTTTATTTTCACAAGTAAATTTTTTTTAACTTGTATGAAATTTATTTACAAAAATTATCAATTCTCATTTCATCATATAAAAATTATCTTATAGTGAATTTTATTCAAATTTATGAGATGATTTATTTCCCATCAAATAGAAAAAATATCAATTTTTATAAAACAAAATTTATTTTTTGTATAAAAATTCCCTTTGTTATTTGAATTTTATCTCAGTTTTACATAATTAATAATTATTTAAAAATATTATAATTAATTTAATTTTAATAATCCTTATAACTTATTTTTATATAACTACATTTTCAAGTTTAAAATTTTATTTTTCAAGAAAAACTATTTTTCGTTGCATTTTGGGGAATTAATATAAAAATTAAATTATAGAGAATATATTATTATAATATATAAATATTTCTCCAATATTTTTATTCATAAGGTACAAATATATTAAATATTTACCTTTAATATATTTGGCTAAAATGAATAGTAACATTGCTAATTTTTTTACCATAATAATGGGTAAATTTGGTAATATAGGTTTAAAATAAAATGATAATGGCCATAAAATTAGACTTTTACTTGACCAAATTCTATTTTATGATAAATTCTATTCCATAAGAATGATGTTTTCAGATATATGTTCATTTTTTCGATTAGAAAGTGATTTTGACATATATAATATTTTATTTAAAGAAAAGTCAAAGATGTCACTTTCATGATCTTAATAACTATATAATTTTTAATATGGTGTTATTTAAGGAATATCTTTGAATATAAATATAATTTTTAAATATATAATATCTATATTTAACATGTTAATTTTTTTATTTTTTAGTGAAAATAATAATAACTTTAAAACTGTAGACAATGATGTTGCCGAAATCCTTTTATTAATGCAAATATCAAATAAGAATTTCTAAAAATATTAAATAAATATAATTTGAGATAAATAATATGATAAAGGAATTTCATATATGTCCTTGATATATTATGGATGTCATAAAAATATTTTTTTAATTATAATATTTATCTTAATATTATTAATGTCAAAGTAATGAATAGTCCAAAAATTTGACATTAGGAATATTTTATAGTAATTATTTTTTTTAAAATGATATACAATTTATAAAGGTATTAAATTATTAAAAAGGACTGGGGAGAGGTTTAAAATTTCTAAAATGATTCAGTTATGTGTTTTTTTCCATTTTTTAGTAAATATATTAAATTTCACATAGTAAAAATCCATGTTGTTATGGTTAGAGTTAAAGAGGTTAAATAAGGGTTAAAATCAAATGATAAGGGAAATAGTTTAGTAAATATTTATCTATATTATATTTTCTAAGTGTGTTTTTTTATAAAATAATATTATATTATAAATTCATAAGTTTTTAGTAATTCTTAATTGATATTTAATTTATATTAAATTAATATTTTATGAAATTACTAAAGTTCTGCTCACCTTAATTATAAAAGGGCATCGCTTCCTTCAATCATTACACCACATTGAGCAATATAGATAAAAATATTCATAACAATTACTTTTTTCAAATTCCATATTCAATTTATTGAAGTTCTACTCTCCTAAAAATACCAACCATAAGTCACTTAAGAAAATATTTTAAGGAAGTCCATCAAAGAAGAGGTATTAATTTTTATCATCTCTTTCAAAATTATTTATTATTCTACATACTCATCATGTTTTTTTCCAAACTAATATAATAAATCCATTATAATACATATTATTATATATTATTTTGATTATGAAATAACTATATTATTCCATTTATCAATCATATGAAAAATGAAAGCATCGCATGTGTGTTCAGGCGACTTACTGTCTCCACATAGCGGTGTATTTCATTTTTCATCATCACTTTACAAGTTTGGTTATATAGAGAAAAATAGTGAATATATATGGAACTTATAAAATTATATTTATTCTAAAAGATTAATATATCCCTAATTTCTTTCCATTTCACCATTAATGGAATGTTATCATCCCTCGTGCATACGTACGGCCTACTGTCTTCATAACGCGGTGCAATTCATTTTTCATGTTCAACATTCAATATTGTTTATAAAAATGTATATGAGGAATATATATGAAATATATCACCTTAATATAATTATATAATTGAAATAAATATATCCTATATACAATAATCGAGACTAACATGACAAAACATGCATAGAAAAATGAATCTGTTAACACCTGAAACAAAGATAATAACAAAATATAATTAACAAATGGTTGATAAGATGATATAAGAGTATCATATATGAAATAATTAAAATTAATATGGTTATTTTATAAATTAATTACTTGTTTTAAACCATTATTCATGAGTTTTATGATTGTTCAACTGAAGGAATACACAAGGTTAGTGATTTCCTAACTCAATGAACATTTATTTGGTTAAAATTATACTTCATTGATTGTTTCATTATAAGATTCTGTGTGAAATTAATTTTTATTATATTATGCTATATTTCCACCATTTTATCTTTATTTAAATTAGATACACATAATCTATTCATTTTTTTAATTATCACTTCAATTATATGGCCTTTGTAATGGAATTCATCTCAAATTTTCTCCCATTGAGCAATGTTTTTATATTATGCTCATATATTCTCTTATGAGGTGTATATGAAACCACTTTGAAATGATATATCATAAATTTTTATATTCTCATGATATTAAATGTTTTTTAAACTTTATTAATTGATGGGGAATACAATTCAACTGATTACAATTTGTATGGGAATTCATCTGAATCTCACTTTATTGAGGTATATTTTAGTATTATGCACCTAATTTCATTTCCATCATGTATATATTTTCCCTTTTATTTATTTATGATCAAAATTTATTTATAATTTCATTTATCTTAAATATCCTTATTCTTGTTGTTTTCTAAGTCATATATAATATTCAAAAACTGTGATTACATCGAATGTTATTTGAATGAGTGGAGAAATAATGTTAAATATATATATATTAATAAATAGGGATATTTTATGATAAGGATAATTATTTAGAAATTAAATAGAATAATTTATATGTTTCAAATTATTTGGTAATTCCAAACATGAGTGAGGCACAATTAATTATTGCACCATGATGTGTCGGTAGTATTATGAGACGAATCAAGTTAAGATTGCATTAAACGGGTGTTTACTTTAGATTAAATAATATTTTGAAAGTTCTAATGGTAATGGTATCATGTTATTGGGATACATGATGTCCAATAATTAATAATTTCCTTAATTAATAGTTATTATTATCCATGAGTTTTTCACAATGATACTATCTCTGGATGTATTTCATTTTCAGTTTAGTGATTATGTCATGTATTTTTAGTTATTTACCTTTCTATGTGGAATTTTCCTTATCTAGTTTTCTAAATGAAATGTGTTATTAGTTATTTACCTTTCCATAATTATTATGATAAATGATTTATGATATCTTATAATGTTCTTATATCTTAATGATCATTTTAGCTCACCTTATTTTGTTTCCATTCTCTGTGAATTCATAATGTTTACTAAGATTGTTATTCAGGGATGTGGTGAATCATGTATTTATCTATAATACCAAAACTACTAATCTATTCATCCCTTTGTATGTGATTACTTGTATCATATAACAATGTAATAATGTAACGACTTACACAGGGCTACTACAATTGGGGTCTTTACATAGAATATATCACTTCTAAGTTGAGGACATGATATCTTGGACAATTTTGAATAGGATAGAATTACCTACATAATCCATGGCCATAATATTCAATGTTATTTTTTTCTAGTGAGATAAAAAAATAATGGATGATGGAAAAATTTTGCTTCCTACGTTGTAAGATATTGTTTGAAAATGAGATTATATTACGCAGTTCATGCTTGTAGGAATGGTTTTTATTGATATGATTATTCTATGTATATTTAGTGTCCTTGAAGGGTTGATATAATCCAATATTGGTCTATAAATACAATCACTTCTATCGAGATGGGGACCTAGAGGGTCACACACAATGGAGCATTCATGAATCCTCCATATTCAAGTGAATATGTTGACAGGATGTGGTGGTCCCCACCTGAGGGTCTGAGAGTTGTCTAAGTAATAAATCACTAATAAATAAATAAATTCATTTTTATTTGGGTATAGAATAATTGTTTTGAATTTATTTTTTAAATATATTTACACATTTTTAAGTAAAATACATGGAATTATATTAAAAAATATTATATAATATTCAATGTTCATATAATATTATCTGGAATTAAAACTTTATTTAATCAATCAATTTTATCATGTAATAAATTTAATATATATTAAAATTATTTGATAAAATATATATAATAATTATATTTTAGTTATTTCATCGTCATTATTTATTTATTACACATTTAGTTGATGTTAAATATACGGGGGCTAGGGAACATTTGCCGGGTATTTTAGAAATCCACTATATAAGTTGAGGAGAAGTTTATTCCATTAAATATTCATTTGTTTTAAATGAGATATTATATCTCCTCCTAAATCCTAGAGAGAGAAATATTATAACTGAGTTAACGATCCAAGAACACCATCACAAATTGAAGGCACGCGATCATGGTGATCATCACAATGTTGAAGTAATCATAAAAAAACATCACTTTAGAACCAGAAAATCTATGAATAGAATGTGTGATATTCTTTAAGTGTATTGGGTAAGATTTATAGGGGTTAGGCCCTATATACTTTAAGAAAAAGTCACTGGAAATTTGTGACTGACAATGTACTTAAATTAGAACAAGGTAATTGTTTGGTTTAACTTTTTTTCTTTGTATAATTCACCTGAAATCCTTAGACTTTACCAGGGCACTAATCAATGGAGATGATGATGTTTCATCACTCTAATAGTGATAAATTTTAAATCAGGATCCCACCAGCTTTTAAAGGGCACCCTAGCACAAACATTTTTGAACTTATAGAAGTTAAATTTTAACAAATAAAAAATAACACCAATATTATGTTAATGTTTTTTCACATTATCCTAAAGGATTATAGGAGGGGTAGTAAAAAATGATTTAATTTTTTACAAAATATCAAGGAAAAAATTTAATGGTATAGGTTTCAAAGGATGATGATGGTAACTAACTCATAAAAAATTATATGTAGACTATAGAAGTATACAGTGTAACGTTTGGTTTTTCGATGTTAATAAGTATGAGTATGTTAAAGAAGCTAAACTATTAGGAATACGATTCATAAATATCCCCATTATTAAAAATTTCATACTTTATAGATGTTTTTAAATAAATATTTTTGTTTTATAGTTTTATCATATGGTCTCATAGAGATGTGGTGTGGATTTCAAATGACATAATTTGTTAAAAAACCAAAAATATTTATCAAGAATAAGGCGAGTATGGATGTTACATATATATATATATATATGATAAAAATTTTCTTATATTGGTTTTGATAAATATTTAAAAATAGTTTAAGAATAGTAAAATTGTATCATATTAAAGGAATCCCTCATTTTATAATTGGTTTACATTGTCTTCATAAATTTACATATAGATATACATTTCATGAAGTGAATTTTTAATTGACCTCTCAAAGTATGAATTTGATTTTATCTCTAACTGATGTTCATTGGGAATTATTGTATATTGTGAAAAATGTTAAGGTAAGATTGAGTGGTATTTTTTTAAAAGATATAGAATATGCTGATGATGTACAAAATAAAGAATAACATTCTTTGAGTGTGTTGTATGGCCTACTGTGTAAACCATATGGAGTGTTTCATAGTTGTCTTATGTATCCTAGGGGTGCATGGATTATATTTGAGTCCCAATTACCTATTTTTAGAGATATAAATAGCATAAGAACCTTCATACCTTGATAACCTAAGTCTATATATTAACGTAGCTAACAGAAGAGAGGTTGGGTATGTTGATGATCATGTCATCAATTGGAGTTTAACCAATATGGGGTATATCCTATTGTATAATGACTATGAAATCATGTACCTTTATTGAGATATATTGTTGGTGTGTGAGGATGAAAATAGATTTTATATATATATATATATATCTAAATAATGTACATGTGATATTATTTTCCAAAAGGATGAATAAAATATGACATATTCATTGATCTGTTCATTCTACACTCTAAGAATCTATAATATATGAGTTAGATATATGGTATTTACATGTTTCATTGCCCATGGTAACTCAATGTCTTGGAAAAGGGGTAAATCTGAGAATTCACGTTTTCATATGATATAGAATTGTGGTCATAGGAATAGAGATACATGTTTTTGATTGAGGTCATGTCATATCTCTTTATATATTGAGTATCATTGATAAATTTTAAAGGATTATCTTTCCATATATATATGGGTCTGAAGAATAGTAGTTTTTCAATGAAATAAAGGTTAGTAGGGTCACAAATTGTGTTTGGCTAAACATGGATTGATCTAACTTTGATAGATACTATATAATTGTTTTAGAGTTAATCAAAAAGTTATTTGGATGCATATTTACAAGGTATTATATGATGTGACACAAGGTGAAGTTAATGATAAATTTTCCAAATAAAATATAATTTTTTTATAAAGTATTTTTTGATATAATTTCATATGTTATTTTGTTTGATATAATATAATGTGAAATGGAACATAGTCTTTTAGGATTTATTGGAAGTGAGAGATTAAAGGAGATGTGTCCTAAATATATATTTGTAAATGTCATAATTACGAGTAAATTTATATTTCTAGAAAAAATTGACTTTAATTAAATATAAGGTGTATCATTTCATATAGCTATATATAAAACCTAATGACAATTTTTATCATTAAATACATTTTTTACATGATTTATCATTAATTAACTATATCATGTTGAAGCGATTGGAATTAAATGAATATGATGAATTCATGAACTTTTAATGGTATTTAATTATACATTTCAACTCATTAAAAAGTGATAGATTAGTAAATGTGTGTCCTATATTTTGTATTTAGCTATTTCCATTTGATGGAATTGCATTATGAATATCCATTATAATTGGTAAAACATCCCACAAACCCGAAACTGTCTTCTTCATCCATGTTTTCCTACGAGATTATAGTTAATTGTGAATGGAAGAAGAATACCATCTAAATGTCCGTTGATTTAGATTAGTATATAGATACCTACAAAGGTGGCATTTCATTCATAATCCACTATGTTACATTTATCAAGCATATCAGATAAATATTTAAAGGTTGTATATACTCTTCTGTGTAGCATATGAAAAATTTATAGCAGTTTTCTTCATTTCAGTCTCATATATTTGTTTTATATTAGCTTTCATGGAGATCCTACTATTTAAATTCTAATTTATTTCTTTATGTCTAATGAATTTTATTATGTTCATAAAAATAAAATATAACATTCAAGTAATAGATGGGGGAAAGAATGAAACCCAAAATTGAATATCAAATGAAGGATATGTTTGGATACGAGTAATGATAGAATCAATGAATGAGGAGGATAACTAAATTGAAAAAAAATATCAAATATCTAACCAAATAATTTGGAAATATTAAATGGGAAAATCAACCCTTAATAAGAAATTAATCAATTTCTAATTAAATTAATTTTATTTTCATCATAGAAATCGAGACTGAGGAACAAATTGATAAAAAAAAGCCCCAACTCAGGTTTATATCATTAATTAGTGAATAAATTATCAAAATCGATGCCATTTTTAATATCCTTTACATTTAAAATTGACTTATAAATTATCCATATTCATCTATAATTGATTCTCAACCCCATGATCAAATGCTGAAATGCTCACCACTAGGGCTCCCTCTATCCTCTTAATATTATCGGGTTATTAAGATAAACCAATAGAATTTTACAAAGTGAGGCTTAAATAAGATTTATCTATATTAAATAAGTTATTAAATAGTTGATAAATAGGTTAATTCAATTTATATTTTTTACTGAAAGTTCTATTGGTGACTGAACCAAATAAAAATTCTGATGCTAACAAAAATTATATCATGCTGAGGGTATAACCAATGTTTCAAATTTAATGGTTTTCATAGTTTCTTCATATGAGGCACCACTCATGAGATACTTTATTATTTATGAAAAACATTGTGCAAGTGATATATTAGGCTTAAATTTTTTAATATACTAATATTGACCCTCTACAGGTCCTAGATATTCACATTGAATCCATGACCAATGTTATAAATATTATTCAACATTTCTATTGTAAAAAAATAGAGTCCTTACACTTGATCCACCTTCAAGGATTGTCATACAAAAAAGAATGAACATACAAAAATGGGTGAGGGTATTGTGCTTTCATCTGTTTCACCTACTCCCAAGTGCTCTCCTAGAGGTTCTCATACTACCATAAAATTTACCCTAAAGGAATAACTTTCCCATGGAGAAACATCTATTTCCAATCCTCAATCACCACTAGGTACCCTATGAAGGACACTCCATCCTTAAAGACCATATCATTCCCACTAGTCAAGGACGTGAAACAAGACATGAACACATCTCCTCAGTTGAAACATTCCAACTCATTAGGCACCCATTCTAACATTGGAGGTAGGGTTAAGTGGTATGTCACCTCACCAACCTTGCGTAGTATTTGGAAAGGGTCAATGAAACTAAAAGATATCCTTCCATCCCATAAAATTTCAACAATCCTTAGAAAAATGATACCTTAATGAACTTATGGTATCCCTTATTAAACACTAAATATCTTTGGTTTCAATCCCCATAAGACTTTTAAAGAATTTGGACAATCTTCATACACTCCTAGATAATCTGCACCTTCTTTCTAATCGATTACACCAACTCCTGACCCATAATCATTTTCTCTCTTGGATTCAACCCGCATATTTGTGACCAATAGGGTATTATATTCAATTCCTCAAATGGATTCATACCAATGGTGGAATTATAACTATTTTTATATGAAAACTTCACCAAGGGTAGGTTATCCTTCCCACTGTGTCCAAAATACAACATGCAAGCTCAAAAATTATCATCCAGAACATGAATATTTCATTCTATCCTGCCATATGTATAGGGGTGGAACATAGTTTTCCCATGAAACAATGTCCCCAAAGCTTCATTCAAACATCTCCATAATCCTTATATGATGAAAGTTTCACAATCAGAAATAATCTTTGAGGGTACTCCATGATGTCAAACTCTCTTCTGTGAGAATAGATATCTCAAACTTCCCCCAAATTTATTATCTCAAATGTCTAAGAAGTGGTACAACTTGAGGTGTTAGTCTAATATGACCTATAAAATGTTTCTACATATCATTTATCATGGAATTATAATAAAAACATAAGATGATTCCAACCCATTTACAATCCATCACCTCAAGGTTTTGGACCAAGACCCTTGGAACTTGGTGTCGGCCTTCACCTGTATGTATGTGAGACATTGAGAGATAAACAAAAAAATAATACACTTCATCTAAATCCAAAACACTGAATATTAAGGTCTTGGTATGTCTTCACTAGTTATATATGTATTGGTAATGGGTATTTTTGAAAGTCCCTTAATACCTCATTTGATAGTGTGACTAGTACCATCATTTTTCCTTAGAAAATGGTGATTTCATTCCACCATCATACAATTTATTAGGTGCATGTTTGGTGAATTTATAGTCACTAAATTCCTCAAAATTGAAATCTAAAAACAATAATTACCTGATACATTAGAGATGTGGATGTGGTATGACCTTCATCTAGAGTTATGTTGCACTTACCTTATCCATAAAACATGAACGTGATTTCCTACTAGGAGAATCTTCAACCACATTCCCTTTCTCGATGGTATAGACTATCTCAAATTCATAGTCTAGTATGAGCTCTGTTAATTAACTATATCTTAGTTTCATATATGTTTAGGAGTATTTAAACCTGACATGATAATGGTTAGAATATATGATGAATCTCTATCCCATAAGATAGTGTCTCTAACACTTCAGTGAAAAAACCACTTCTACTAGCAATAAATTATGATTTGTTTTATTCTTCTCATGGGATATTATCTACTAGGACCCATAATAAAAAAATTATTTCTTATTCATCAGAACACAACCAATCCCATCTTAATATTTATTTTATAATAACACATACTGAACACCCTCATCTGGATGTCTCAGTATGGGGGAACTCATTGACCTTAATCACATCTCCTAAAAATCTTACTAACACTTCCCTATTCACAAGAATGGATTCCCCATTAAGGTCATGATATTCAGAGCTGAAATGATACTAGAAAAATTTTACTTTAATGAATTATAATATCCTTCTAAACCAATGAATCTTTAAGCCTTAGTTACTCTCTTGGGTGGCTATCAAGCCAGTAATACTGCAATCATTACAGTATCCACTACTACTACCTGCATTGAGATGAAATGAAATAATTAGTAGACCTATTAAATATAGATCTAATACTTCAAGAGATTCCCATGTATCTGATTCTCTTGGAGTATGTTTTTGACCTTTATCAAATTATTTTCACACTCCACCTTTGGAACTAAGTATTTGTGGATTTCATATATGAATAGATTCATGAACTAGTCAAAGAATGTATAAAATATATATTTCATGCATCCCATGACCATTGTTGTGTAATTATTCATAATTAAGAGCATCACCAAGTACTTATAAACAATATAGTGACAATATAATGTTTTCATCAGTGTATCCTCTTCTCAAACTCGATTTTGTTGATAACCTGACTTGAGGTCGATATTCAAGAACCACCTCACCCATTTTAACTGGCCAAAGAGGTTTTTTATTATCATAAGTGGATAATTATTCTGAATACTCATCATATTTTTGTTATGGTAATCCATGCATAACCTGAATCTCTCATCTACCATCTTGGTGAAACAACAGGGGATACCTAAGGGGACACACTGGGTATAACAAATATCATCCATTATAGATCCTACAAAAACACCATTATCTCTCAAATATTTATAGGGGCTATATAATATGTCCTTAAAAATATTGATGTAGTTCATGTGGGAATGGTCTATTGAGGAGGAGGTAACCTCAACATGTCCTCAGGGAATATGTCCATGTTCTTCATTGTTAATATAGGGAACAGAAAACTCATAGTGTTTACTTATTGGATGGTAATAATAGAAAATTAATGTGGAATCAGATGTATCATCCTTAGTACAATCTGATATTGTTCTACTTGAGATTCCTTATCATAAATGAATGAAAATATTGTCATGTCATATTGGAAGCGCTAAAACCCTCACTAGAAACCATCAATGTGATTATGGAGAGCATATAACTATTCTATAATAAGAAAAAAATCAAAAGGACTCGTTACTAAAAGTTCTCTGTGTAGCAGAAGCGTTAGTGGGGATAATTAAATCAAATATTAATGTCACTTTGAGCTACCCAAAATCCAATAGAATATATTTTTAGGTTAAAATTATAGTAAATTTATTCTAGATATACAGAAATAGTCACCCTATATTAGTAACATTATCCAATGATGATATTGATCTTCTAAATAACCTTATCATATTTCCTTTGTCATGTTAGGAGGACCTGAGTGTAAAATCCCTTTAGCAGTGACCCATACATGCTCCTTTGATTTAGGATTTACACAAATTGATTTATGGGTACAAGAATGTTTAATAAATTTTCTTTCATTGTTTGTGTTGATTTCATACCATTAATTTGATCTTGAAAAAATATCTATAATTTTTCTCATTCATGAGAGTAAGAGAGGATATGGAATGAAGATAGAATTTTGTTTTGTGAAATGATTCTCAAGTCTCAATTAACGCAGCATGATAGATATAACTATCTATTTAGAGTGTTGTGTTTGATGTTATAATATTATTCAATTTCATGCTATCCCTTAAATAATATAAGGATCATTATTAAAACCTATTTAAAATAATAATAATATTATTATTATTATTTTATGTCATGAACAATGCTAAATTTTATTTTACCAGATTCTAAATCAATATTCATCATTCGATGTTATTTTGGTCTACCTGAACTCCTAGGTATTTGTTGAATACCTCAATAAATATTTAAATCATAAATAAATTTGTTCTTCAAAATCTAGAGAATAAATATTTATTAAAATATTCAATTAATAAAAAAATATTTTATTCACAATCAAATGAATATTTATTTATGTTATATTCACATAATCAAATAATTTATTTATTAATAAATAAATAATTATTTATTACTTTAGAATATTTTTTATTAATAAAACATGAATAGAATTATTCATTGTCCTTTAGAATAAAATTTATTCCATTAATTATATTCAAATATAATTTAATCAGGATCAACAAAAACACTTAGTGTGTGATCCTATAAGATTATTCATCATTGGAATTAGGTGGGATTGTCTAAACATTATTATTATTTTCTAGAAATGGTTCCCGGAACCCAAAATAAAGAACATAGCATCGCAACGATGACAAAAATTTATGAATGCTCGCTATGTAATGAAATCTCTTTGTTGAAATATATCATCATTTGGGCTTCACATCTGTGTAATCAACCTATATTCATGATTTTTATTTAATAACTATTTAAAATAAACATTGTTACACTATGTCCATAAAATTTCATGTGAAAGTTATATTTCAATCAAATGGATGAGATATAAATTTCCATAAATATTTAAGGTTAAAATCATTACTTGACTTATTAATTAACAACATATCATTTATTATGTACACAGCATATCCAACTTTTCCATGAAATATTATCATCATGATTTTAAAAATACATCAATGTGGTTGAGTCATAACACGCATTAATAATAATCTAAAAGTTTTGGACCATTATACATACTCCCATATAGAAATATCATATGACACAAAAACATGTGAAATTTATTCGAGCAGGTATGTTCTCATAATCCCTTATCATGGTGATTACCAAGTTCAAACATTATGAGAAAAATAATCATCTTCTTATGATAACTCGCACCTCAAATTATTTTTTCAATGTTCCTTATCATAGTGCATTATCTCACTGTTGAATAATATTTAAGAGTTCTAATTATATTATCTCTATGTTATCATCATAGCGGGGAACATATCTAGCCTTATTAATGTGAAATATATTCTAGGAAATTATCACAATAGCATTTGGAAGAATAATAATCAATATATTATTTATTATTTATATTCATATTCATTTATATTAATATATATGTAATTAAAATTAAAAAGTAGTTGGTTCTAGGGAATCACCTCTAATACACTCCCACTTACACTATTTCCAATTTATAATGAATGGTTAGTCCTTATACATTAAAAATTATTTTTTCTGAGTATGAAAACATATGGCTATACCACCACATTTTCATGGATTGTGTTAGTTAAGAAAATTGTATTTGCGTTGAATTTGTTTTCTGAAATGTAACTATCTTGAGAAAATCCATCATTTTTTTATACAAACAACTATCTAACTCTTATTCCAATATCATAATCCATGACATCCTAAATAAATCCATTATCAATTATTTTCATAAAATGATAAATCTATTTCTTTTGGGGTGATTTTTTTATCATTTTTAAACTATCATAACATGTTGGGTGAGAATGTTTTCAAGAACATTCAATACATAAGTTTAAGGAACAAATTCATTGAAATGGGAGAATAGTTAGAGTAGATTCTCAATTATGAAGATGTTGATGTAAGTCACTTTTTATGATAACAATATATTATTGTAAAATGTTATTGTTTCCTACCCCAATTTCAATTTTGTAGGATTAAAATTATTAAAGATGATTCAATTCTACGTATAAGAAACTTGAAATTGATTTATGTTACCTAGTTTCCAAAAAACTATAAATAGATATATTTTATATACCAAGAGATGTATTGGTGATATTTCTTATACGATAAAGAATAAGTATCAATTTGAAGTGGTTGTATCCTTGGGAAAATTTTAAAATACAAGGATTATTTCCAAATGTCTTGAGTTAAAGAATATTACCCTAGAATGTGGTATTTTTCTAGAGATTATGATTCAGTTAAATATATAAGTGGACATGGTTCTTGAGTTTTAATTTCTTTTTAATAAATAAACATGTTCAAATTTAGATTAAATAAAGTATAATATGTGATTTGGAGGTTATTTTTATGATTTTAAGTATTTTGGGGTTGTTTAGAATTATTCCGATATTTTTTAGAGTTTAGCATAATTAAAACTGGAATCTAGTTAAGTCCCTTAAATATATGAGTCATTTTAATAGGAAATTAAAATATTTAAATTTCCTCAAAGACACTCAAATAGATAAATTTAACTCTAAACTGAACTTTATGAAATTAATAAATGTAACAAATAATCCCTATATATGAAAATGCTACTCTGAACAGACTTGTGGATGTATGTAAATGTCTAGAATGTATAAGAGTAACCTTAATAGTGCGGCAAAGTAGCTCTAAGAAGAATGAAAATATTATTAATACCTACATCTTACAGATTAATTCTTAAATAAATATCTTATGACTCATAAATTTCACTTTGAGGTAAATATATATATGTAAATGTAAAGTTCTCGTTTATAAACGTTATCATATTGAGATGGAAAGGTTGATCGAGGAACAAAGGGAATGTATATGAAAAATATTCCAATATGTAAAGGTATCTTAAAAGATACATAAGTATGTATGAATTATTTCTATTATACATAATGTTCATAAACTTTTTTCTATATATATGTAATGTTTATTCCATGATACACGAGGTTCAGGCCTTAAAATGTGTAAGGGTTCCTACAATGACCCAAATATATATATATATATATATAATTATTTTTTTATCTTTCACTCTATATTTGTATGTGTGACATATTTAGTAATATGTTTTATTATAAAACACTATGATAATAATTTATTTCATTATTTTCTAAGATTACAGTTAGTAAATAACTAAACCTAATGAAACACACAATATTGTAATGGGAAAACAAATAAATAATATAAAATAAGTGGAATGAGAAAATTTAGATCATCTTGATCTCCTAAAATAATTGAACTCACAAAAACCCCACTCTAAAAATAAAATATAACATTAGTTTTGTAATATTAATATTTAGAATGAAAAATATTGTATCTTGATATAAATTTATATAAAAAATGAAAGATGTAAATTGAATGAATTTACAAGGAGTATATAATACATAGGACAATTAGGTTATGAACATTAATAATAGTAACATGAATATTAGAATGGGAAGTAGACCATTATAATTGAAAAATAATAGTTAGTTATTTTATGGAATAATAATATAGGAAGTTTATATCACAAGATAATTAAATAAAAGTGATCAGATGATAATGCAAATTTTTTATATATAGAATGTGTAATTGTTATTTTGAGTAATATATATAAATATTTTTATTATTAAAAGATTATTTTTATAGTGAATATATAATTTTTTAAAAAAATTATTTTCATAAAATTTAATTATAAATAACTATCTATTTTTATATAAATTATATTGTAATTTTATGATTTCCCACATAAATATTTAATAGTTTG
The DNA here is from genome assembly GCA_963277665.1 of Viscum album. Classification (NCBI taxonomy): domain Eukaryota; kingdom Viridiplantae; phylum Streptophyta; class Magnoliopsida; order Santalales; family Viscaceae; genus Viscum; species Viscum album. The sequence goes on along the minus strand of OY728146.1, from coordinate 1,627,167,911 downwards.
AAAGATTGGTTTTTCCATTGAAACTTGTATTTCTCAATAAATAATGATTGTATTTAAAATGTTAATTTATAAATTGTATAAAACTACTATGAAAGATTGGATATGATTTTTGAATTATCACATCAAAATTATCTAAGGGTGAAATCAAGAACTTTTTTGAAAATTGTGAAATTTTTGTGAATAGTGAAATACTATAAACTACGATATTTTGAATTATTAGTAAATACATGATAAATTAAATATGGGATGATGTAATAATGATTATATTGGACTTACATTCATGAATTTCTATATATATTCACAATAATTATCATTATGTGTAGTCTTGAGAAAAAATAGTAAACCAATTAGTATTATATTAAAAACACCCCTCTCCACCCCTTATAAATGCCACCCTTAACTACACCTATATCCTTACAATATAATTTCATTAACTTGAAATATATCCAAAAAATATATCTCCAAAAATATATTACCCATGTCCATGGAGTTTTTTCCATACCAAAAGACCATTCTAAGGATACTTAATAGGTAGCCTAAGAGTCAACATCCAAAGTAATAGTTAACACTCTCAACTGAATTCCATTAAATTCATTTCTTCTCTTACCTCCTAAAATATAGTATATCTATGTTTTTCAGAAAAATAAAATTTATATATTCAATTGTTATTATATTAATTTAATATTTATAATATACTCATTTCATCCTTTGTAAAATGAAAGAATCACCCAGATATTTGTTGGTCCACTGCCTCCATGGATAATTCATTTCATTTTCTCCCCCACCATAATGTGTGGATATATAAATAAAAATATGGTTAAATATGATGCTAATAGTAATATTATAACTTATTTCATGATATATAATTTATTAATATTCATTCAATTAAATGAAAAGAATATGTTCATGATGGTCAGTAATGTCACCTAATTGAACAAACTGTGTAATGATAAAATTTATACTAAATGATTCATATATATTTCAGAACACATATGGATTTTTTTGGACCATTTAAACAATTGGAATTAAATTAGTATCATTTAATTCAAATTCTAGATTCATTGTCTTATTTTACCTGAAATTTGATAATTATCCAAAAACTACGGTTGCATTAGAACTGTGAAACGAAGACCCCCTAGAGTATGAATAAACGTTATGTCTTAATAAAATGATTTTAAACGAAAATAAAATAATATTAATAAATTAAATATATTTGAAAACAAAATTAATTAAGTTTTTAACAAATTTATTTTTATTATTTTGGAAATTAGTTGATTATGTCGAATGTGAAAAGGACACATGGAAAGGGATATTTCAAGCCACCCTCATACATTTATGGTATATGATTAATTTATTTTTATATATTTAATTATTTATTATTCTCATATAAATATTCCATATTCTTTATATATATTCCTTATATATATATATATATAGTTTACTTTGCCTTTATTTTTTAGGGATAATGGATGTTCTTTAAGATCCATTCGTAATCCATTCAATTAAAAACACTATTTTAATGAGAACTACTCTAATTAATATTTATTTTTATGTACCACTTCATCCAATGATTTTTAAAAATATATGGTTTATAAAAACACTCATTTATTCTATGGAAACCCATTTATTTTTATTTTTGGTTTTATGAAAATTAAAATTCTCTTACCCTCTTTAAATATTCTTTACCATTTTTTTAAAACCTCGTTTAAGAGGATAATTTACAAACATAACTTTCCATCTTTTTTTACTTCAATCTTCTCCTATTTAACTAATTTCTCATGAAATATGACTCCTGTTTCAATTAGGAATGTTAAAGAATAATTTAAGTCCTTATTTCGTGGAAATCACTATAATATGACATTTGAATATTCTCTAAGACAAGATTATGTATCCAATTACCTTTTCTTAAATTTTTCTTATATGTATTCTATATTTTTTATTTCATTATATTATATGTGTATATGTGTTATGAATACAAACTATGTTCCCTGATATAGCTCCAATGAATTTGATAATATTTTCCTCACATGTTATACGATGAATGGTGCATAAGCGTTTAGCCAAGCAAACTATGTTATTTTGTCTTTGAGGAAATCCTTGATTTATTCTTGTTATTTCATGTTTCATTTTATTTCGAAATTCTATTTATGTTTTGATAATACGATACCATATTTTTCATTCGATTGTCCATGTTATTATTCTATTTTATGTTATCATGATATACCTTTTTCCATATATGTATCATGTTTAATTTGATTTGTTCCCTTACTGGGCTTTATAGATGACCCATTTCATTAAGTATAACCATTGGTTATCCTATTGAGTATTAAAATATTATTGGGATTTAGGAGTCCCATTCATATTCAATATAATGAATATTTATTTTATATTCATTTTTTTATAATTATGTACCTAATCTCCTAATTACACTAGAATTCAAGATCTTTGATATTTTTTAAGATATTATTTTTTAGAATTCTTGAAATAAAATGTGTTTAAGGTTTTGGATTATTATAATTAGCATTGAATTAATTTGTACTTAGATTTTTGGATTGGTGATAATTGTATTTATTATATACATTTCTAATATTAAAATGAATTGATTTTGATGATTCAATTGATTATTCATTCATATAAACCAAATGTTTTGATTAATATTTTTATGGATGTGATATTTTATGGAAAAAGATAAAATGGTAAAATTGGGAAATTGTCTGAAGTAAAATACAACTTGCGTCATGATATTCAGTAATAGAACAACGCCATATTTTTATGTTGAATGCCGACATTAAAAAAAGGTAATGCTTATTGAATAACTAGAAAAATAAATATTTACATTAAGTAATAAATAAAATATGTAATATTTTTATAGTAATTGATGGAAATACACAACATGAGGTGAAGAAATGTGAAAGAGGAATTAACACGTTGTGTAATTTCACAACTGACCCAGTTATGAGCCTTTGATAGGATTTTCAATAAAAATATAATTTATTTGACATTAGGGACCACCTATGAGACTTTATAGAACCATTATAATTATATTTAATTCCTATTTATCCCCCTTGTAGTACTATAAATATTTTTCTAGTCTGATTCTATAAAAGATATCTTCGAGACCAAAGCTTGGAGTGAGAAGTTGCACTATGCAGGGTCCTCCATAGTTTCATCTCGATTTTCATTATGAATTATTCTTATTTTTTTACCTTTTATTGTGTCATCACTAGGATGATGGGGTAAAATCTAAATTTTATACGGTTATGTTATAGAAGGGGTAAGGTGGCATTGGATTTATTTCTATTCCTTTATTCATGTATTTGGTTTGTCATTATTTCTTCAATTGAATTTAAATCATTTTCTTTTAATTTTATCATGACCATTGGTATTTAAATCTTAAAGGAATATTAAAATAAATGAACAACAACCCTAAAGTAGGAATGAAAATTTTCAAACTTAGGGTAATCATGTTTTAACATGGTACCGAGATATACTTCATTCCATGAAACCCTAAATTATCAGACTGAGGGAAATAGTGGATTATAGTGTTAAGAAGGGGATACCATGACCATTGGATCTCCCTCTTCTTAACTCAAAATTCAATAACTAATTAATAATATTATATTATAAAATCCAATTTCACCATAATCCTAAAATTATAGAACCCTATAACACTATTCAAATCTCTTTTCAAACCAATCAATCAATCTGCTTTGCCTTCCTTTTGGTTTCTTCAAATTAATCAGAGCAATTTTTTATCTAATATTTCATCAATCTAATAAAATTAAATCATTTTAAAACCTAATCAAACTAATTCACCATCTCTATTGGTACAATTTAATACATAAAAATACTTTATATTAATTAATTTAGTAATTTTTTTGAGTTTTTATAAATTTTGTTTTTTTATTAGTCCCATAAGAAAATATTGATTCCTGCATAGGAGTGTAAATTAGTATTAAAAAGAATTTTTAAAACCCCTAAGGATAATTATAATTAAATATAAGCATCCTAAATATTTTTAAATTAGACAATGTGTGGTAGCAATGAAATAAAATCAAATGTTGGATACTATTAGTAGATGTGGTTATAGTGAAAATTATCTTAGGGGTAACAACCCCAAAAAAGGGATAGTTAGGTATTTACCTGATCTTGACTCAGTGCACGAGTATTGGTCCTTATTGAACACTGATTTTTACACTCTTTATAAATTTTATTTAGTGTATTTACATTATCCTAACAAACCATTTTGATGAATTTAAACGTATTGTTATGTAATCCTAATTAGAAAATAACTATGGTTAACGTAGGTGGAAACTTAATGTTTAATAAGATATGAAATATGTGTTATTTATTATGAGTTAAGTAGTTATAAATTTTATATTGTTAATAAATTATATATCCCCATACCAAGAATTACCTTATTGATGAAAATGGTAGGAAATATAAAAAATCATGCCAAAAATATATGTTCTGAAAAATTTTATGATTTCTTTAATGAAATGATGAATATGATAGGAATGAGTGATAAGATATTTATAGTAGTACGACCACAACTGAATCATGTTATGAGTAATAATATAAATAATGTTAAACTTCCTCTATATCTTAAGAAGTAACATATTATTTTTGAGTCTTTTATATTACAAAGGACTCAAACTTTTAGTGGATAATCTAATCCCCAAATCAAGAAATAATGTATAAATTACATTAAGAATATATTTGTTGTCCTCAACTATTACATACATAAAAAATTAATATTATTTGCTTATTATATAAAGGGATAATTTTATTATTGGTGCAAATTATTAATAATAAAAATATTAAGGAAGAAAATGAATACATTTAATAGGAATGATTCAAAAATATATTTCTCACTAAAAATCTTGACAACATTATTTCACTTAAAGTTAATAGAGAGTTCCTCATAATCAAGAAAAAGGAGGAAACCTTAATTGATTTTTATGAGGTAAACATTACAAGGATTCAATGGTTTGTATTTATCAATTTCATTAACCATGAAAGTAAGGTTGAATGTTTCTTCAATGGGATAAAAAAAAGTCTTCAAAAATACTTGTAAATTCAAGACTTTGATGGTCATAATGAAATTGTTTATTATTCCCTTAACATGAATATGATTATTCATAATTCTCAATGATCACTAGGAAATATATATAATAAGTGAAAAATGGATTTTAACTATAGATGAATATCAGATAATCCATATAGACAAAAGAGAATCCAGCCTCCCACTTGTAATAAGTGTCAAAAGAAGCAAAAAATTAATTTTCTCAATAGGACAAGGAATTATTTCAAGTGTGGATAGGATAATAATTAATCTAATGAATGTTGAATGGATATAAATAATCCCACTAATGTAAAGGATGAAAATATGGTTCCAAAAATTACACAACCTATGGTTCAATTATTAAACGATAAGGATCTTGGAAACTACATAATTTATTACATGAATCCATGGGATTTTTAAGATAATTAATTGTAAAAAATTCCAATTCCATTAATGAAGGGAGAAGCTTATAATATCATTACACTTGGGCTGGATCCTAATAGTGAATTGGATATAGGTACACTGGTTTTTAATTCAATAATAAATAATATACTCTTTTATTTTGGTTTTATGAATTCTTTCATATCATGTTATTTTGTAATAAATATTCAAAAACCACCTTAGAACATAAAGTTAGAATTATTTTGGAATTAAAAAAGGGTAAATTATTACATATCAATCATATAACTCCTCCATAATCAATATTTTTGGGAAAAATATCCTACCAAACCATGTCGTACTCCCTTTAGTAGAAATTTATATTTTACTAGTTATGGATTGGTTGTCCATATATTGATCCAAAATTAATTTTCATAGGAAGGAAATCACTTTCAAAGTATCAAATCATCCTCCCACTATATAACAGTGTAAGGAGGAGAATAAATCTTCTTTGTATAATTAACTAAAATCATTGATATTATTACCTTATGAGTAAGTATATCATACCCAAATTTTTGAGGTCATATATGAGGCCACTCTTGAATACATTCCCATTATTAGGGAACATGATAATGTAGTCCCCAAAGAATTGTATGGCTTTCCTCCTAACCAAGATGTTGTGTAATTAATTGAACTTATTCCAAGATCTATTCTGATATCTAATAATATCTATATAATTATTACTATTTAATTAATGTAACCAATGATTCATCAATAAGATAATTTGGAAAAGGGATTCATATGTTGAATTGCTTGAAAATGGGGTGGACCTGTCCTCTTTTCTAATAATAAGGATGGTTAAATGCATTTATTAATTGATAATCATGATCCAAAAATCATGATAAAGAAAATGTATCCCATATAATGAATTGATGAATTTTTTCATCGGATATATGGACCCAAATACTTCTCTAAAGTGAAAATGTAGTCATGGTATCATCAAATGAAGTTGAGTTAGTAATATATACCCAAAATGAACTTTCATAATTATTATATATACTATTATTTCATAGTAATTGTCTTTAAAATCAATAATTCTCCAATAATATCTATGGAAATGATGAATAGATAATTTATATATTACCTTAAAAAATTAGTGGTATTACTTATATAAGATATTTACATATAATATAAAAGTAAGGATGAACATGAGGAGTATTTGAGTACTATATTAAAGACATTTGGAATGAATAAATCTTATTCCGTGTTCAAAAAGTGTTAATTGTGATTAAAAATGTATCATTATTGATTCATGTAATCACAAGTGACGGTATATATATGGATCCTTTAAAAATAGAAGTCATTAAAGAATAACCATTTCCAAAACATTTAATAAATATCCAGAGTTTCATCAAATTATATGGGTAAAGCCGTGATTTTTTAGAAACTTTTCATGATTATCAAACCTAATGACCAAGATAAATCATGAGGGTGTAATGTTTCTCAAGACTAATGAATGTGAAGAGATATTTAAGGAGTTGAATAATAGGATAATAAGTTCTAATTTACTCAAAATACCCACCTTAGGGGAAGGATTTTATATCAAAAAATATTCTTTAAGAAATTACCAAGGATGCATCCTCATGTAAAATAAAAACGTGATTTCCCATGTCTCTTGATAATAAAAGGTTAGTTATCATAAATATCCTATTCATGATATAGAGTTTCCTGGAATGATTTTTTCATTTAATATTTTGTGATATTATCTCAATGGAGTTAGATATGACATATATATGAATCATAAGAGATGAAAGTGTATATTCAAAAAAATATCTCAACATTAGCCAACAAATGTGGTTAGAGTTAATCAAGTATTATGATTGTTTAATCTATTAACATATTGAGAAGGAAAATAAAGTAGTAGATTCATTGAGTAAAAATGATCCTACAACCCTATACATGATAAGGATTAAGAGGGATCTAATCATCTTAGATGTCAACATAATATGCATGGGGATCACTAATGAATGATCATTATCATACCTTTATCAAATAAATTCTCAAACATCTATATATGGGAAGATTAAAGAATCTTAGAGATATTATATGAAGCTATAGAGAATGGTAGTGAATATTTGAAAGATCAATATTTATAAATACGGAATTATATGGTTTGGAACTTGTATATGTGCCACATAAAAAACTAGATAGGTATATTTTGGATGATTCACATAACATAACATTCTCTATTCAACAACGGATCACTAAGATGTATAGTGATTTGAATCAAAATGTTTGGTGGGACAAAATAAATAGGGATATTACAAAGTTTGTATTCTGATACTGGATATTCAAAAAAATTAGGGTTGTATGATATATTTCAGAGGTCATTATGAAAAAATTACCCATAACTATTTGAAAATGGGAAAATATCACCATGGATTTCTTTATCTGACTCCACAGGACATCTAAATTCCATAACACCATTTGGGTTATAGTCAGCCTCTTTATAAATTAAGTGCATTTCATTACCATAAAGGTGAATTTATCTCTTGATCAACTCAAAAGGTTAAAAATTATAGAAGTGTAAAGACTATAAGGAGTACCACTCACTGTTTTATTTAATCGAGATATAATATTTACCTCAAGGATCTAGAGATGTGTTCTAAAGTCATTGTATATAGAACAATTTTTTAGACTTTCTTATCACCCTGTAATAGATAGTTAGTCGGAAGGATCCATTAATACTGTCTAAGATATATTTTTATCATGTTTAATGGATTTATAAGGATATAAGGATTAGGAGATACACCTGGTAGAGTATTAATATAAAAAACTCAATATTACCACATTAAAATGGAACTATATAAGTCTGTGTATAGGAATAAGTGTGGGACACAAACATATTTGGATGGAGTTAGTGAAAGGAAGCCGATAGGACTTCATCATTTCCAAGAGATGATAGAAAAGTTTCAAGAAATTTATTTTCATATTAAATTAGTACAAAGTTGATTGAAAATATATATAGAAAATCATTTATGATACCTAGAGTTTTATCTTTGAGATAAGTTGTTCCTTCATATATCACCATGGAATAATGTCATGAGGTTTGAGAAGAACAAAAATATATGAATAGATACAGTGTCCCATTTGAGATTCTTGATCACATGAAAGGTATGACCTAATGATTAGAAATCCCTCTTAACCTTTATTAGGTAAATGATGTTTTTCAAATATCCCTCTTTAGGTAGCACTTAATATACCCATTACAAGTATTAAATATAGAGGTGGTACTGATAGAGAATAATATTTCATACGAGGAGAATCTATTGAAGATCTTAGATTATAGACAAAAAATTATATGAAATATGACAAATAACCTAGTAAAAGTAGTAATAAAAAATTTAATGTTTAAATAATTAAGAATGGAATCTAGATAATTAATTAAACAAACATTCCCTCATCTATTTTAGGGTATGAAGTGAAATTTTTAAGGAAAATTATTTGAAGGGGAGAAGAATAAACTAAACTATAAATATATATATATATATATATCTTCCTTTCAATATATGTATGTATGAAATATTTAATAATGTCATATAGTATAAAACAAAATGATAACACTTTGTTTCATTAATTGAAAACATTACATTTATTCAACAATTAAACCTAGTAAAATTGAAAATATTACTTTGGGAAAAATAAATAAAGGTAAAATAAAATATCTAGAATAAGAAATTTTGGATCATCTTGATCTCCAAGGATTATCACAATAAAAAACACTATGAAAAGGAAAAAATATAATTAATTTAATATTTAATTTTTATATTGAAAAATATTGGATCTTGATAGAAATTAAATTAATAGAGTAGTGATGTAAATTAGAGGTATTTAGAGGGAGTATATAACATATACAATAATTGGAATATGATTGTTAGTAATAGTAACCTAACCATTTAAAATAAGATAAAGACTCTTGGAATTGTAAAAAAATAGTTGGTTATTTTATAAAATAAGAATATAATAAATTTATATCGTAATTCAATTAAATAAAAGTGTTAAAATGATAAAATACAATTTTTACACAAAGAAATCATAATTGTAATTTTTAGTAAAATATATATTTTTTATTAAAATAAATTTATATATTAAATATAAATTTTTAAAATAAAATATAAATTTATAAAATGGTATTTTAAAAAACTTTCTACGTGTATATAAATGAACATATAATTTTATAATTTCCTGTGTAATTTTTTAATGGGTATAAATATTTTTGTTTTTCATAAAACAAGTATATTTTAATAAATATTTGTTTTATTTAAAAGTTAAATTTATAATAAATATTTTGAAAAAATGAATATCATTTTTCAAATTACAAATTCAAAATTATCTTAGAGTGGTTTTTTTATTTTTCTAAAATAGTTTATTTTTTCAATAGTGAAATACAATAAAATATGGGATTTTACATTATTGGTAAATAAATCATTAATTACATATGGGATGATGTAAGAAACCATTATCTTGAACTCACATATACATATTACTATATATATTAACAATAATCGTTACCATTTCTTTTCTTGATAAAAAAATAATAAACTATTTTGCATTATATTCAAAAACACTCCTCTCTACCCCGTATAAGAATCACCCATCACTGTTACTCTTATAATCACGCTCTAAATTACTTGACTTGTCAAATATATACCAAAATCTCTCCCAACCCATACCTTTCATGTCTGAGGAGTTATTTTCTTATCAAAAGATCATTCTAAGGAACCTTAAGGAGTGCCCCAAGAGATAACAACCAAATAAAGAGCTAATACTCTCAACCGGTGTCTCTTAAATTTCATTCTTCTTATACTTAATAAAATTTATTATATAGTTTTTTAATAATATAAAAAATAATTATTAAATAATTAATTGTAATTATGTTACAAAATATACATAATCTAACCTCCTTTCATCATTTCTAAAATAAAAACACCACTCATGTTTCGGTCGATTTATCGCCTCAATGGACAACATTTTTAATTTTCACCACTGCCTCCATATCCTATTATGGAAATAATATTATTGTTAAATAAGATTATAATAAGTATATTATAAATTATTTTATATTCTGTAATATATTAATAATCCTTAAATTAAATAAAAAACTAGTTCATGATGGTCAGAAAAACCGCCTAAATGAATTAACTCTATGATGATAACATTTATAATCAATGATTAATCCCTGATTCAGAGAGAGTGTGGATATTTGGGACCTTTTAAACTCATAAAATAAATACAATTCCATTTAAATTATGTATTTTTAGTCCAATTTTAAATAAACTCCAATAATTATCTTTAAATTGAAGTAACATTGTAATTGTGAAATTAACACCCTCAAGAGTGGGAATAAACATGATGTTTTATGAAAATTATTTTAAATGAACATAAAATAATAGTAAAAAATAAAATGTATATGAAAAATGCTCTTAATAAAGTATTTAATAAATTTAATTTTATTATTCATAATGATATAATATTACACCGAATGAGTCAAGGAACTATGGCAGGGGATATTATGATCCACCCTCATACATTAAAGGAACAAATTATATTTAATTTTTAACCTTTACCTATATATTATTCTCATGAAAATATCCATATAATTTATTTATATTCCACATATATGTATCTAGATTATTTCACCTTTATTTATTGTGAATAATTCATTTTCAACAAGTTCCCTTTAAAATTCCATCTTTTAAGAAAACTTGTTTTGATGTGAGATGACCTCATTCTTATATAAATTTATCTACAACTTCATAATATTATTTTTAACCTTTTATTGATTTTAGAATCAGAAATTTTATTTATGTAAAACCATTTATGTTCATTAATTGTTATTTTAATTATTATTCTCTTATACTCTTAAAAGATTTGTTACCCTTATCATAAAACCCTAATTAAGAGGTTAATTTCAAAACCTAATTCTAAAACAATTTTTATATGTATTAACTTCAATTGATCTTTATTTTATAACCTATGATTTTTATTTCATTTATTAATATACTTTAAAACAATATTATGTAACTTATTCCTTTTTTGGGGTCTTCTTATGCTTATACCCTATGTTTGATTTTTTTTATGTGTCACACATATGTGTGTGCATGTTATGAATATGAAGGGTGTACCTTTTTAGTGATCCAATTAATTGGGAATCATTTTTATCTCATAAAATACCATGTATGGTGCACAGGTGGTTAGCATAGAATATTGTGTAATCTTGTCTTAGAGGAAATCCTTAAATTATTCTTATAATGTCATGTTTTCTTAATTTTTTTCACACACGTTGTATGATATGATCTGATGATGTCATATTATTTAATCCATGATTCTATATTATTATTCTAGTTTATGTAAGCATGCTATGAATTCTACCTTATAATTACCATGCTTACATTAATGGTTTCCTTACTATGATTTATATCTTATACCTTTGCTTATGAATATACCATGGTTATACTAGGTAGTATTAGATGATTATTTAGATTATGATCCCCATATATAGATCAAAATAATTAATATATAGTTTATGTTAACATATTTTTATTTATGTTCCTAATATTCTAAAGACAGTAGCCCTCTAAATAATTGGTTTGTATTTTATGAAATTTCAAATAAAAAATCATGAAATAAATTTTTTATAAGTTTTTGAGTTGTTCTATTTCTAGAATTTGGAAAATTTTGAGTTGGACGAACATGAAGAGTAGTTAAAATATTGTCTAAAATTATTTTTTTTGTAATCAAGATAACTCGGATCAAATCCAGGTTCATACAAAGGGGAACCAAAATTATATATAATGTGATTTAATGGGTGGGATGATTTGAGGGATCATATTTAAATTATTATATTTTTAGAAAAAGATAGATGCAATTATTATTTTTAAATTATATATTTTTTTAATTTATTTATGCAAAAAATAAATTTTCTTCTAGGAAATGTTTTAGGAGTGCTGAAAAATAATGAAAAATATATAAAAATAGAGAATATTTTAAGATAAGTTATAAGAAATTATTTCTCTAAAATTCAAATTAGAATTAGAATTTAATATTTTTTTACAATAAAAATTTTATTTATATTATTTTTTATTGTATATGTTAATATATAAAAAAAAATTGATTAAAAAGAAATATATTATAAATAGATAATTTGTTGTTGTAAAAATAAAAGAGGAAGAGGAATGAAGGTAATAAGAAAAAGAATAACTATAATAGCAAGATGAGAGTATGACCCTCTCATAAAATCTCTTCTTTTTAAAAATATATATTATATATTTATTTATTGTTGGATCAATTCACATAGTTGGGAGAAATATTGTGTAAAATTTGTAAAGGATTACCCTACTCATTTAGAATTCAATGTGAAGATACTACTAGCCAGTATGGAGTTAGGTGACATTGTATCTATCCAAGTATTAACATCCCATTTTTATTAGTGAACCTTGAAGTATGAAGAGTGAGATCTCTCTTTGGTTGGGGAAAAACCTAGCCCCACAAATGATAACATCATGCCCTCTATTAGAGGCCGTGATTATTTTTAAGGAAAGGTCATGAAGAGCCCACTTTGTGTATGGATTGTATTTTTTTCCAATTGATTTTCTTTGTTTTTCAATAGTAATCCATGTGATATGAATATATCATTGATTTTAATACGATGAAGTAGTTAGATAGTTAATTGAGCTTGAATAATGTTCTCAAGTATTGATAATTCAAAAAACATCTATTGAAGACTGTGAGTTCTATGATGTGCTAAAATGTTTACAAAAAATTATATAGATTATTGGAGTATGAATAGTTTTTTGGAATTTATATTCCAAAATTATTAAATGAAAAAAAAATAATTAAGGTTCAGGCACTATTTCACTATTTTAAGAAAACCATGGAAGTGCTTGAGGAAATTTTGATTCCGATTTTCATGAAGTAGAATATGATAATTCTTGTATGTTTTTTATTTCACAAGTGTCATAAGTTATTTTGGAGAAGTTTTTATGCAAGCCTTGGGATGTAAATCGGGAGAAAAGTTTCTACCAATCATTTTCAGGTTTGACTAGAAAGAACAATGGTGTAGGAAGATACGAAAGATACAAAACTTTCTTGTGAAAATATTATGATGCTATAGTTGATTTATGAAAGGGTATATATCATGATATAAATATACATGGATGAAATAATATGATTTTGAATGATCATGGTTGGTGTTGAAGAAGAATATTTTTAAGGTTGTGTTGCTTTCCAGTGTTTCTAATTTTTGGGACCCAAAATTAGGAAAATGGAGAAAGGTTTTTTTGGAAAACAAATTTTCATGCAATATTGAAGATAGTTGGGAAAGTTTTTCTTGAGTCATGTTCCGTGATTAGAATATCAAAATATAGAAAAGGCATGAAATGCATGAAAGATCTGGAATGTGTACGAAAGATGAGGTTGCGCGAAAGAGACTTATGTGCCCAATGTGACGTCAAATTTGGTTTTTCAAGATCAAAGCATATATTGCACGATGTGTCGGGTTCTTGTGAGTAGGGGTTGAAGATACCTATAAATAGAGCTTACCCCTCCTCATTTTAAATCTCAACACATAGAGGAACTTTGAGATCTGGTGTGCATAAGAAAGGGAGTTTCATGTAATAAATGGAGTTTCGCATAAGAAAGGAGTTTTCCATAAAATGTGAGTTTCACACAATAGATTTTTCATGAAAAATAATAAATTTTGTGGTCAAGGAATTAAATTTTCCAACAAGGAACTAATTAGTTGCATGAAAGATTTTATTTTTCCTCACAAATAACATGAATCATGCTATGGAAGGGAGTTTGTAGAGAATAGAGGATAGTTCATGAATTAGAAATATTTCATTTGAATAATTGGTTTTTACACCCTCATCATCATTTGTGAAGAAGATATAGAGATCAATACACTTCTACACAATTTCACATTATTGTGTGTCCAAGAAGAATATAGTGTTACCACCTAACAAATTATTATTATTCAGGGATGATTGATTCTAATGATGATAAGTTCAGATAATGTTTTTTTATTTAATAATCACATAAGATGTTTTTGATTCCATTAAGAAGAAGAATAATAGATCTTAGTCCAGTCGATTTGGCATTAAAAATGAATATAGAAGAGGATAAGATAAAGTGACTTTCCAAATTGATATTAGTATATTATAATTTGGGTCATAGAAACTTTTTTCTTTCAGTCTACTACATTCATATTATTGTGACTAACAGAATATTAAGATTTATGTGGATATCAAGGTTTCTGATGGGAAGAGATAAGAGGATTTGATTGCATGTTGTTTTTTAAGTAGAAAAGTGAAGAAGTTTTTGGAAGAACAAATGTAGAACTATGATATCAGACAAGACACAATAGGTGGTGGAATTTCTTGGTGTTAAATTCCCTCATCAATAAGAAGAATACTATCTTGGGAGGTACTACAAAGAACCATAAAGGAGTTTCCAGTTAGACTAGGTCATCACTAGTTCAAGGCAGAATAATTTTTTTATTCCCCCTAAAAAATTATAGTGAATCACACTAGCGTAAGGAGTGTCTTCTAAGACAACCCAATGAACCCCATCACTGTATTATAGTATATAATTCATGTACTTGTCATAACAATACATGAAAAATATTTAGTTTCTCTTATTATGTGGTGAACCATGTTAAACTATTGTGTTCTATTTTTACTACATTCATATTATTTCATGTGATAGGGAAAAGAGACAAAGAGAATCAAGATACTAAAAGGTCAATGGGTATAAGGATAAAAAAGTTAGTAATTGGCTTCAAAATTCCCCAACCCTGATCACTTCTCTCAGTGTTAAGAATATCCCAAACTAATCCTTCTAGGCTTATGATACCCTAAATTTCTATTTTTCAAATATTTTATTGTCCTTAGAACCTAATTCCTTTATGGTATTGATTCTGCCTATGGTTTATACTATCATGATATTTTTATAAGGATTATAATTTCTCAAGTGGTCGTCAATATTCTCATTGTTGCATTTTTAATTCCACGATGCCATCATGATTTATTCCCCTAAGCTGGGGGTGATTGGTCTGGACTGACCCCAGTTTGTATCTTTGAGTGGTATTTGATTTATTATTGGGGGTATTGAGAGTGGTGAAATTGGGTTCCTCGTTAATTTCCATTTTAGTATTAATTTTCATTATATTGAGTATCTTCCTAGGCCTAGTTGTGTGAGTCCAGGAGGCGTAAAAATTAATATTTCATATTATTCTAGATTGTTGTGGATTTATATAATGGATAATATTATAAGAGATCATCCATGTGGATCCATATTTCTGATATTATTTTTCCATTTTATAACCCTAGAATCTTAATGAGGATAGGTGACCACCCCATGTGTTTCTTGTGAGATTATGACTTTCCTTCTCATAAGTTACATCCTTGGTGTGCCCAAGTATGTGTTGAAATGGATTTATTAAGGGTTCTTCCTCATTGAATATTTCTATCTATGGGTGGTGAACATGGATTATAGAAATATATTAACTATTAGGGGGTTGTTTGGTTTTTCTCTATTTACTTATACCATGGTAATTGTGAAACTTGATGTCATAAGTGTGGAGTTATTTGTTGAAGCATTCATTCCTCAAGTCAAGATGCTTGGTAGAATGCATACCACTCTAAAGATGATGGCCCCATTTAGGATCTAGCCACTATTCAAGTGTTAGATTAATCTTCTATCAAAGATCTTCTCTTGGACACCATAGAATCCTTGGGATCCACACTGAAATCTATTATGGCACTACCTGAGGTATAATCTAATAAATAGTTTCATAGGGAGGTTGATTCCTACCAATAGGTTGCCATGTATTCTGAACATTCTTAAATAGTCTAATGGGGGTTATTATATGGTGTCCAGTGGTTGTTCTTTTCATCCTAAATTTGGTATTCTCCTCTTTAAGGTGTTTTCAAGGTATGTTTCAGGGGGTGTTCAATTTTTTTCAGCCTTGGCTTATGTGGTGATGATCTCAGCTAATAAGAATCTTCATATCTCTCTTGTAAATAAGGGTAACTAACTAGTAGTTGATGAATACAGTTTTACCATCTACTAAGTTGAGAAATAAAAATTATCAATAACTATTCATCATTATATATGGATAGCTTGGTTGATCCTAGAATAAGGAAACTCACCTTTCATTCTTGGTAAGGGGAATGTATGGAAGGAATTTTCATTTCTATTTTCCTATACCGATATTAGAAACCCAAGGATAGGGGGATTTTTAATCGTTGTTTGTAATCCCTTCTATTGTTCAGAACATGGAAACAATTAATGACCAATTAGTCCAGGGTAGGGGTTCTACATTTTAAAAAAATTAGAAATGAGGTGTGACCTTGGTTATGAAATACTAACCCGAATATCTCAAATTCCTCTCTCATTTCCCCGAGTGGTATAGTCTAGATAGATAGTATAGGTAAACATAGATATCATTTTTTTACATAAGGATTAAAACCATTGGTTTATTCAAATGAGTGATTAAATTCTTACCGCGACTAAATCCAAAATTGTGGCTTCAAATAATCTAATATTTATTACGTTATAAGTTTAAGGTCACATGTGTTTTTATTTTCATTTAGAATAATGTCCTGATGACTTATGAAACTTAAAACACTTTTCTTGGTTTCCTTATGATCATGCTCACACTCAACCACTTTAATTAATTTCTTCATAAATAAGATATTTATTTTTCTTTTAAAAGTGAACCTCTAAAAAACTATTGTTCTTTCCATATGTTTTATTGGTATGTTTGACTCAATGATATTATATTCACTTTAACATGTAATTATTTTATATTTTTAAAAGATACATAAATTTTAATTGAATTCAATAATTCACACCCCCCCATACACCTCTTAGTAAATTTACATTTATCGTGTTAGATATTTTTAGGTGGAATCTATGGATTTGGGTTTCCTTCATAAAGGATCATCTGTTTAATGTTTTTATAAAAGTATTTTCTCTATGATTAAATAATGTTTTCATTAAATTTCATCTATGAAGAAAAAAATATTAATTTAGTGATTAATAGTGGGCTTCCAACTTTTTATGACAAAAATTATTACAATTATGAAGATTTGTTCTTTTCTTATTTATTATTTATTAGTTTTGATGTTTTGTGGTTCCAAATGATTGATTTTGTCCTTATACTAATAGAAATTCAATGAAAATAGTTAGAAAAATGAATGTGGAAAATTACATTCATTCTAAAAATTATATTTCAAAAAAATAAGAAAAATATTAAATAAAATTAAAATTAATAATGACATAAAAAAGGAATCTGGTATATGTTATAAAATATTTATGATGGTAGTGTGAAACTGAATTATGTTAAAATGTAGTTTTGGAGGATGAAATATTAATACCTTAATTTGCATGATTATAAAACTATATTAGACTTATTCACTTGTTTTAATGAAACATTGAGCATAACCACATGTTTTGGTGACAATTTTGAATATATATTGGTTGTCAAGAAGATACTATAAACTTTAGAAAACAGTTTAATGCAAAGGTCTCAACACTCTACGACCATAATCTGAGTGAACTACCATTATATGATCTTCATTGTATTTTAATTTATTATGAGACAATGAGGGAAGTGTATTTGAGAAGAAGATCAAGGATGGAAATTAAATTTTCTTTAAATACTAAAAAAAGAGTAGGGTATGAAAAAAAAATTTGGAACAAAAAGTTATGATGAAGAAGAAGATGTTGAAGTGAAGTTTAAAAACCTAATTTTACTCATTTATAAAAATTTGTGAAGAATTAAACTAATGTATAATTGAAATCAATTTCTTATTTATTTAAAATATGGAGCAATTAGAACTTTTATTGCATATTTTTTAATGTTTAAAGAATAATAATATTGTAAGGATGACAATTAAAGGATAAGAACTTTCTAAAATAAAGAATCCACAAAAATGAATAATGAAATTCTTCATCAAAGGTAAAATTTTTGTACTTATCAAAACCAAAAAAAATAAATTTATTTAAAAAATATTAAGGATGATGATAATATTGATAATGAAGAGAAATTTAAGACTTTAGGTGAATCATATGAAAATTAGTGATTACAAAAGTGAATACAGTAGAGCTCACTAAAAATGAAATAATCAATAATTAAAGTAACAAGGAATTACAAATGGAATTAATGTTTAAATAAGAACTCAATGAATTTAATTTAAATGTTTTATATTTTCATAAGTATATACAATATTTAAAAAAAGAAAATAAATTTTCAAGGAATAATGATTCCATTCATGTTGATAAAGTGTCAACGATGAAGAAATAAATTAATAACTTAAATAAATTGCTTATTGGTGAGAATAAATATAAAGATGAATTGGAAGGGAAATTAAAATTAAAGGATAATGATCTTGAGAATCTCCAAAAAAAATATCAATGTGGAAATGTAATTAGACATGTATAACTATAACTTTCAAAATCTTATTCAGGAAGCTAGAGAGCTCTCGAAGAAGAATATTATGCAATCTGTTGATATATCAAAAAATTATAACATTAAATTAAACCAAATAATACCAAAATAAAAGTATTATAAAAATATTACAAGAATATATAAAAATTATCACTCTAAGTCATGAGTGTATAATGTCAATATTTTGGAAAATTAAGATTATTTTAAAAATTAAATAATTTTGGTAACACTAATTTTAATGTAAAAAAACTATAAAATGTGACTATAAAAAATAAAATAATATGTATATATTGAATAATAATTTATTGGTAATATACTAAAATTTCATTTTTGAAAAAATTATTGGAAATTTATTGACTAAAATAAAAAATAAAATTTATCCACATCTTGAAATTGAACTATAATATGAAAAAAGTATGAATTTTAAAGACACTTGTAACATTATAGTCCTTATAAAATTTCAATGAAATTTTTATTTAACTGTAAATATTTATATGGTCTAAGATGTTTTAGGGGATTGAGATTGAGGGGTATTCATCCCCCACAAATAAGGAAAATTTAGAAGAAACCTGAAAATCTTGGATTGAAGGTTGAGAGGAAATTCAAACCATTGGAAGAATATTTTGGAAGATATGAATATTCGGTCACTCAAATAAATAATTCCATTCCATTCTACCAAACCAATTGTGTATAAAATCCATTACTATTATGTCCCAAAAGAATAAATATAAAGAAAAGGAGAATGGTTTTTTTTTCATTGTTGTATTCAATGAATCACAAAACTTATGCCCATGGATTATAGATACTGTATTTTATTCAAACATCAAATGAGATAAAAAGATCATAAAGGATATTGAGAAGTTAAATAAAGTCTTAGTGACTTATGAATATTATGGGTAACTTAATATAATATGAGTTGTATCAGAAATGATTAGAAAGGATAAGGTTATCTACCGGACTACTTTATATATTGAATGGAAAAAACATAATTAAATAAGATTATATAGTCTCTGTGATTATGGAAATTATTTTTTGATTTTAAATGATTAATTTTTTGGGAAGATATTAATATATTTTTGGTATTGAAAAGATGACAGTGAACATGAGGCAAAAAGTTTCAAGTCACTGATGTGGAAAATTCACTCTATATGAGCTTAAAAATTAAAAATAAATTATATAATCAAAGGATTTGATATCTTGTAAATAATAATAAAATAAATATTGTAAAAGTAATTAATTTCATTGATTCTACTATTCTAGATATAGAGAAACTAATTGTGATCTATAATTCCAAAGGAGTTTATTATTAATTTTTTATATAAGAAACACAAAACTAAAACCCCTAATTAGTTATAGATCATTCAATAAAATATTTGAGGGAATGTGAAGAATAAATATTAAAATATATATGTGTAATTTATTTCTTTTATATAAGAATTTACTCATATAAATTTCATCACGTTCATTAAGCATAATTTAGAGTCTCTAAAATCTTTCAATATTTATGAAGAATTGCATATAAATAGTGTTGTTTCTCTTTGAAAGTATTTGGATAGAAATTGTTATTGAGTATACTAGTATAATATTTGAAGAATATATTAGAAATAATTGTATTTATCCTGAACCTAGTTTACCATACACACTATAAAAAAATCATTTTTCTGACTGGATGAATATAAGTCTACTAGGGATTTATTATACCATGTTGATTGAGTTTAACACTTATTTATATTTTTAGAGACAAACAATTAGTGAACCAACATATATTTAATCAATTTTTTTATTTAATAAATTAAAATATTTCACCATAAATTATGTATTATAATAATTCCTCATTTTTGAAATATTTAAGGGTGTTTGGCATCCCTTTTAACATCGAGGTGATACAATTAAATCTTATGAAGTTTGAACTAAGAGGAGTTGATTTTGTTTTACTAAGTTTTCCTCAATGTAAAGAAGAGAAAATTATTATAATCAATATATTGGTAATATTTAATATAACAAAGAATTAAAGGTTCTATATAACGTAAAGGTTAAAATTAAACATCCAGAATCCTGTTTTCGAAATAAAGATGAACCTGTTTTTTAAGAAGTATGGTCAAGTTTCTAAAAATAATGATATTTCATAAAAAGTACAGGTTTAGGAATATGATTTATCCATTTATATTAATAAATATAAACTTCACTCAACTAATATATTTCTAATAAAGAAGTTTGATATCCAAAATATCATTATTGAAAAAGGTCATAAGGTTCAGTCTAGATGAACTTTGACTAGGACAACACATACCCCCACTGTTTTATCAAGTGAAACCAAGTAATGTAAAAGAAGAGTGGAATAATAAAGATAGGATTAATTATATTAATCTGGAATTATATAATGTATAGAAATAATCTTAGGATTTCGTACCCAAGAAAATAGGTAGTAATTTTATCAAAACCATTTGGGTATTTTGTAACAAGCTAAATGAAAATAGTGAACTGGTGAGAATGAAGGAAATATTAATCAAATGGTACTCATAAGATTATGTAATTGATATTTATGATACCTTAATGATGGTTAATTTTCTTGATATCATTAGTATATTTCATTCTATTATGTTATAATATTGATAAAATATTTTCTAAATTGATGTCAAGTCTACCTTACCCAATCGTGTGTTAGAAGAGGAATTTTACATTGAAAATCAGATGGTTTATTAGTTGGAGAAGATTGTGGATATGTTCTTAGGTTAAATAGGGCTCTATATTTGTAAAAATAATTCCAAAGTTCATTGTATTAAAAGTAAGATACATTTCCCAAAATGATGAAATTTAATAAAGGTATATTGGGAATAAAATTTATACATCAAAAAATATGAAAAGATATATTTGATTTTTATTATCTATATAGGTGATGTAATTTTATCTAGAAAAGGATATGGTTCTTGTGAAAAGGATTATTTGGAAATGAATAAGTTATTTCTCATGTCTATTCTTGGATAGTTTAAGGTACTTTTTGGGATTAAAATTTTCTCATGCGGAATATCATATCATTTCATCCCAAGATATGTATTCCTAAGAACTACTAAATAAGTTTTCCAGGGAGGATTAAAATTTAGTTTATACCCTAATATTAGTTTTAACCAACCTTTTGGTATATTTTTACACATTATAGCTTGAATACTCTGTGTAGTTTATACTGAAACAGTATGTTCTATGTATTAAGGTTTACCAATGGACTCTCAATTCACTCATTGAAAGAGAATTATCAGGTCTATTAAAGGTATAATAGACTATGGACTAAAATATTATAGTAATGGAAATATTTATAGGTTTCAACATATATATGTGTATTGAGATAGAAATTTATATTATTGATGATTAATATCTAGTGTATATTTATTTTTTGGTGATGGGGTTGTATGTTGGAACACAATGAAAAAAAATATTTATAACCTTCTGAACATCTAATGTAGAATATGTGGCTATATGAGTTTTTTTATTGTACAATTATTTAAACATGTAATATATATGTTCAAGGAGAAACTTTTTTCAAGTGGGATGTTACTTGGAGTTTATTATTAGTTGGTATAACGATTTTTCAAGATCTGTGAAGACGTTGTTGTACGTCACTATTTATGGATTTAATGATATTATTATTCAATTTTCTTGTTTCCTACACTATGTTTACGTACATAGGATTATAATTGCTGGATGGAGAGTCATTTCTATGTATTATGAGTGTGAAAGTAAATTATGTTCCATGGTTTAAAACAAAATATAAAGGGGGTTGTTTAGAACAAGAGATGTTTTTGAGATATTTTTTATCCTATAATGTTGATGTTAAGATCCAATGTTACTGTGTACTGGGGAAGTTTTCGGAAGGCCAAAGTATATTTTCTAAGATATTGAATTGAATAATATTCCTCTCACATGAGGTATTTTTCGTGGAAATAATATTTGGTGAATTTGAGAATTGTGTATCGTTTTAGTGTTGATTTTTTTTATCAACACATAAATCATGATCAAAATCACATTAAATAATGTCTATTATGTGAGGTAAAGTATTTTTGAAAGAATGGTAATATTTTGGATATATTTAATGTTATTTTAAAGTGTTTTAGATTTGACAATAATTAAATCAAAAAAAATTTAAGTCCCTTATATATAAGGATCATTATACTGGGAACCGAAATTATGAAAAATTCAACCAAAAAACCTCTGATATGTAAAGGTAACTCTAATATGAATTAAGTGAAACTAAAAAAGCAAGTAAATAATTCCTATATTTTAAAATTTAAATTTGATGATACTATTGTAAATATAGAAAAATCCAGAGTGCATAAGAGTAACCTTACTGATGCACAAGATTTACTCTGAGAAGAGTGAAAATATGGCTAAGTTCTCAACGAATAAGAGTAATACATAAAGGTATATGTTCTTTTGAATAAAGGTAAATTTGAGGTAAAGTAAAATAATTAAAATAAATTTTCTCATATGTATTTATTAGTCTATTGATATGTAATGGTTGATTGATATATAAAGGTCTTTCATAAGAGTAATCTGCTATCATAGGGGATAAATTAAAAAATAAGGGTTATTTCGGTGATATGAAAATGTCATATAATGTTTTCTTATATATATAAGGGTTTTTTGTGATTATATAAGGGTTACACCTCTAAATTCATAAGGGTTCCAAACCTAGAAAAAATTTCAGTCTGATGAACATGACGAAAATTTGAAAAAAAAATTTCAAAAATTTTCATTGGGTTATCTAGATTACTGAAATAAAATCAAAGATCATCCAAACAAACACCTAGATTATCTCTAATGTAATTTAAAAGACTGGTATGATCTGAGGGATTTTATTTTAACTGGAATAAGTTGATTAAAAATTCGATGTTATTATCTATATAAAATTTTTATTTTTATTTTAGATTATTATATATTAAAATATCATTACAACTAGGAAAATATTTTGGGTGGATTTAAATTAAAATAAAAATATAGGGAAAGAGTAAAATAATATAATAGAAATTTGAAATGTTTCTTTTTCTCAAATATAAATTTGAATTCAAATTTTTTATAGCATTCCAATCAAAATTATGTTATTGTATTGTGGGGTTATATGAAATATAATTGAAATATTTTGAAAAAAATTAATATTGGAATAATATTGTAAATTTGGTATTGAAATTACAGGAGGAAAAGAAATAAAAATAAGAAAACAATAAGAAACACTACAATAACATGATGGACGTTTAATCCCAGGAAAGACTCTCTTGTTGTTAAAAATATGATATCTTAGTTTAGAGTGGGAGACTTTACATAACATGACGTCATATTTTATAACATAATTATTGGATAAAACCTTATTTTTTTAATCTAGAATGATGATACTAGTGAAATATATGGTGTTGGTGGATTTTAGATCATTTCAAGGATCAACTAATCATTTTGAGTAGTGAACCTTTTTAAATCGATTTTCTTTATATGTGTGTTCATTAGTATGTGTATGGTAGTGATATTATATTCCCTTCAATATAAAATTATTGGTTTTTATAAAATAATCACAAAAATGAATCAATTCACTACTTCATTCTAGGTTAATTATAACTAATCTTGTAGGTTTTTTCAATTTTGACACCCTCTTCCATGATTTCTATATGAATTTTTGATTCAACCATCAGTTATTCTTG
This sequence comes from Viscum album, assembly GCA_963277665.1. Classification (NCBI taxonomy): domain Eukaryota; kingdom Viridiplantae; phylum Streptophyta; class Magnoliopsida; order Santalales; family Viscaceae; genus Viscum; species Viscum album. Next base: position 1,627,143,274 of record OY728146.1, on the reverse strand, counting down.
TTTTTGTTTCTAATTTTATATAAAAAACAAAATATTTATATTAAATTAAATGGATTCCTTTACATTAATCCTTAAAAACTAATTTTTATTCATCTTTTCTGTCCATTATCAACTGAGTAGTCTGGATAACTTCGTCATTTCTCCTAACATAGTCCTTCCCTATTTTATCTATTCTTCCTATAAAAATATTTTACTCACTAGAAAAAGCTTTATTTTTCTCTTCTTCTACATCTTTGGTTTCCCTATTCCATAACCAATTACTATTCAAAAATTTGTGTCCAAAGTTACTAAAATTAATAAAAAATTTCTCTTATTGATATCTTCATCGGAACATATCCATAATCTGTATAATATATTAGAAAGTGAAATTTAACCTATCCACATAAAAGTATAATAAAAAAGTATAATAAATTAGAATCACTATTAGTAGAATAATTTAAAAATCAAATAAAAATATATCCATAAAGATTTTATTTCAATATTTATGTTTTTTTCTTTTTTTACTTCTATTTTTTTTGTTTTTTAATAATTTTTTTGTTCCTTTTTTCACATAATCATAGATAACCTCAGTAACCAGTCCTTGGAAATGTAAAAAATTTGTGAATTTATTTTCAAAAATAACTATTGGGTATCCATGTAAACCTATAGGGATAGGTTTTAGTCTATAATATTATTATAATGTTTTTAATAGGAAAGAAACAAAATAGTTTTTGAAATGTGTGTGGGAATGAATGGGAAAGAAGTATGGAAATAATATTGCTAAGAATTTACAACCAAGGTACTTACATATATTAGAGTGGATAAATTAATGGGAAATATAATTAATAATACTCATTAAAAATTACTTATTTCTCAAAAAAAATTAATGAGAAAAAAACCCTATGTTCGTTATAGTTCTCCTTCATTACACTCTAAGAACTACCTAATGTATTTATAATAACTCATAATGTTTCTTGATAATCACTACATTTGATGAATATGTTCAATAACTTAGTGTTTTTTTTGTATTACCCCCATTAAAGAATAAATATTTTGACATTTGGGTTCTAGGACACATAGGTGTGGTTTTTCAAACCACAGAACACTTTATACGATTAAATTGTAATAATCATAATTCATGGCCCTAACTTCTACATTAAATTTGATACTATGTTTTAGTCTTCGTCAAGACAATGATATGTTGAGTGATAATTATGTTCTAGTGACTAATATCAACACATAAACACTCGAAAAATTTGATGTAAAAGCAAACTCAATTAAAACATAAATCCCATTCGTGATAATAATAACAACCTAAGAAACAATAGTAAGAAATTTGAAAAATAAGAATAGATAGAGAGCACTCTTAAAATTCCTTCTGATTTCCTATTTACACTTACTCTAGATCACATATATTCTCCTCAATTATTATCTTTCCCTATTGAATTAACTTCTCAGTTTATAAAAACTTTTGTTCTATCATTTGTGATCCCTTCTTAAAATTTCAGTCCTCTTCTTTTTGTACTCAGCATTAATTTTTTCACTTCTAGAGAGTTCCTGATATTCTTATTATATGAATTTAGAAAATTTTTATAGTTTAGATCTAATATCACATCTTAAGAATCCCATTAATTCATCACATAAATGATTAATTAATTTTGTATAACCCCCCCCCCCCAACACTCAACATCTTATGATTATGCTACATGGAAACGTTTTTTCGTTCTTACCTGACTTGGTTTACAGGGATATATGAGGGATTACTTCATTATATGTCTTCTATATTGGTATTATGTGTGACCCAAAACAACTAATTTCACTTCTACATTTCTATTATTTATTATTTAACACCCATTATATATTATGGATTGTTCATGTAAAAAAACCATTGGTGGATTATCTAAAATACACACAACAATTCAATATTATTTCATTGAGTTTCACTGTGTATTAATATATCAGAATATCATAATTAGAAATAAGACATATTTTAATACATCCAACTAGTTTTATCCAAAAATATATAATGAAACACAAGAATGACATGTATACATATTCTATCATTTTAGATGAAAACTTAATACATCTAACAGTAATTCACACACAAGAATTGTAAAGGTTTAGTGTCTTTGGATACTAGATACAAAATTAAAAAAATGAGTATTCATAAACATCCCCCACTCTATTTATTAAATCAAAGTTTCCTTCTAGACTAGTCATACTTTATAACTTTTTAATAACTTGGATAATGTAAACATTATAAATGGTGAGATTATATGCTCAGTAATAGTAGAAATGGGCAGTAATAATCAAAGATAATAAGTGTGTATAATTTGATAATAATTGTATGAGAACATGATAATAACATAAAATAATAATACCCAATTATTCCTAAATCATAAATAATTTTTCATGGCATAATGGTTTGTCACAATAAAATAAATGGTTTATAAGAGTGTAGAGACATCAATAATTATCCATGAGTCATGAGATCATAACATATACATAAGATTATGTCCTAAAATTGTGGAATATATATAAAAATAATAAATCACTTCTTTTTTCAAAGATCACATACAAGTAAAACATCACGTTTAGAACAAAGTCAGTTAATGGATTGGGTTTTGACCCTAGTCCCTAACATGTTATCTCATGATATATAAGGAATTACCCAATGTATTTTAAGGTTGTATTTTTTCAATCCCACCTATAATTTAATTATGTAGACCCATAGGTTTTTTAGATCAATTTCTGTTCCAAATAATCTCATGATATATAAATATAACCAATTCACTAAAGGGAAATATATTTTTTCTCCCAACCATCACATAATTAAAATCCTAAATTTTTGGGATATAAGAACATTTTGACATCTATAATTCCTTTATAGATTATTTAACCCATGGAAAATAAATAGGTTTCTTGAAAATATCATTAAAATATAATCATAGTCCATCCAAACAAATAATTTGTATGGTATCACTAGATAATTCCCCTAGTGAATCATAATAATCAATTAATGATATTAAGACATATGAAAAATACTTTTATAAAATCATTATAAGTATTCATTAAAATATAACATGAAATACACTTTTCCTTTTGAATCATTTAAAAAACATAGAACAATGGAAATAATATTTTCTTTGAAAATATATTTCATCTTATTAGGTAATATTAATAACAAATAAAGATCATGATGATGGGGAAATGTGGGAAAGCAATAACCATTAAAAAAAGTCTTTATACACCTTTATAATGATTAAAAAAAGTACACATACAAAAAAGTTTAAATGATTAATTTAGAAAAAATGAAAAAAGGTAAAATATATTTTTAAAATTCCTCAAAAAAAATTATTGTAATGATGAAAATTCTTGAGACAATATATATAACATATATTTTGATGGATATAATCCATTACCTAAAAGAAAGTATCATTTTATTTTATCTTATAGGATTTTTATTAATTTATTAATGAAGAAAAGGATTTGGAAAAGATAAGAAAACATATAAAACAAATATATAACAGTATTTGAAGAAAATATATAGGGTTTAATTAAGAAATATCATACAATTTTCATAAAGGGAATTAAAATATAAAAAATCTTGATTAAAAAATATTGGAAGAGATACCCTTACCTTAGAATATCTCTTGGTTGGGTACACTTTAAAATCTTATATAATAATTTTATACTTGTTATAAATATATTTAAAAAATTATAGTTATCTTTTTATATACAATTTGTGTATATTTTCTTCTTATATATTTATTAATAATTATTTATTAAAATCAATATTATTATGTAAATTATTCTATTATCCTAGCATGTTTCAGTTCGAAAATTACTCTACCTAAAACATGGTAATGGTTTCATCATCTACAAAATATTAATTATTTCATAATTATATTATTTATTTATTAATATTACTTTTATAACCAACCATTTATGTTATGATTATAAATTATTTACATCATTCATGGAAGTGGAAGTCGGCACCTAAACAAAAGTTTCATTATCATTTTTCAATGAATGGAAAGGAAGGAATGAAAATAGTTAATTATATTTATAGAATAATAAGTATTTATTAAATATTATATTTATTCAATAAATCCATTTTTATGACCATCCATCTAATATGGTAATGGAAAATGAAATATTTATCTGATAGAGACGGTAGTCTGCATGTACACACGAGTGACATTTTCATTTTAAAATGATTGGAAGAGAGGTAAATAATTATGAGTCCATAAACATAACAACATTTAATTATATTATTATTCTAGTTTTTTATATTTTTATGGATATAATAGATTTATAAGAGGTGAAAGAAGAATGAAACTTGAGAGAAATTGGTTAGAACAATCACCTCTTCATTGGATATAATCTTTTCGAATTCTTCTTTAGCTTCCTCATATTGAACTTTTGGGGATTATAAAATACATATTTCATTATAAAGGTTGTTGGGAAGATAATTGGGTAAAAAAATTGATCTAAATTACTCAATGATTGTGAATAAGTGATGATAGTACAGGTTATTTTATAGATAAAAGGGTGGAAAACATATAAATACACTTAACTTCATAATAATATAAATTCTATTATTGAGGTCAAGTGAAACCAAGGAAACCGAAATTACAATATAAGATTACAGTGGTATAAATACATTCATCTAAAAACATAAGGATAATTTTTCAGGATATTATATGCCTTATCAATTTAATTTCACCCCTTTTATACCATTTTAACTTTTACTGTGGTGAAAAACATTAACCATGATAACTTTGATTTATGATCTAATACGAAATTGAATTTATTGAAAAATTTAAACAGGATGATTATAATTTTGTAATTCATTTAATCAAATTAAACTATAAAGGTGAAACTAATTTATTCTTATATTCGTACACAAAATACATAAATACGTTTTAGGAACACACATTTCTTTGAGCATAGATATTTTTTTGATCTAATAAATTTCTTAGTAAATATAATTAGATGAAAGATAATTTGTTTTATTAACAATATTATCTTAAATTTTTAATTAAAATAATTCATAATTAGTGATTAATTTAATTCATTATAATAAAAATACATTATTAACATAAAAATAGATTTCTAAAAATTATATTATTTTACCTTCAAATGGTTTTATCTCCATTTATAACCAATTGATAATAAATATATGAATGAATATTAATTTTTAAAAATTTATAAATTATAAATTTCAATAAATTACATACTCTATATAATATAAATTTATCCTTTACATTAAATTAGAAAAAAAATGTTTTTAAACAAAACATTTTAGTTTGGTAAAGAATTATTATATTACTATTCCATATAATTAATTAATTATTTAATAAATATTCATAATTTATTTAATTGAATATTTTTTAATATATTTTATTTCTATTGTGCCTAAAAATTAATCAATCTAATAGAAAGAAATAATTCATTGAAATAACATAAAATAGTTTCTATATAATCAATTGAATTTTTTTAATTGAATTAGAATCCCTTTATTTCAAAAAATATTTATAGTATCAATTTAATTTGACCCTATAGAAATTTACTTCAATTTTTTAATAAATTATTATTCAATTACATTTGGTTTTCATTAATTTATATATATCAAAGTTATTGAATTTATTTTCGAATAATATATATTTACATTAAAATCATAACATATTAAATTCTTCCACTTTAGAAGAATTCTGCACTAAAAATCATGTTACACTAATGAAAATAAATTAAGGCACTTCTACCGTATTACATCCTTAGGTTACCACATAACTTCCTCAAAATTATGGTTCTTCCATAAAACATTGACTTCGTGGGTGGTCTTATTCCACAACACTTTATCTCTTTGATCCAAGATCACGACTGGTTGTTCCTTATAAGAGTGATCATATTCTAATTGTACAAATTCTAAGTTCAATACATGTCATGGATCTGGTATGTACTACCCCAATAGTTAAACATAGAACACATCATGAACCTGATAAATTATTCTTGGAAGTTCTTAACTGTAAGCTACAGTCTCAATGTCATCCTCAATCTTGAAGGGGTTGATATATCTAGGTATTAGCTTCCCATTTTTTCAAAATAACATCAGACTATTATAAGGAGATATTTTAAGTATAGTTGTATAATCATATTTGAACCCTAAATATCACCAAATATTATTAGTATAACTTTATTATTATCTAAGGGATACCCTGGTATGCTGTCGAATGATTTTAACATTATATTTCATTTATTTAGTGAAATTAGTTCCCTGTGGCTTAAGTTATCCAACTTTATCCCATAATGTGGGATTTAGGTACTTATTTCCACAAAGGACTAAATAAGGATTTATCTGAATTCTTGAGTGAAATATTTTAGTGTTATAAAAATAGACTATATAAAAGTGTTGATCCTAACAAAATTTGAAATCCATATAAAACTCTCTTAGTATATCTTAAAAGTTTTTAATAATCCTATCAAACAAAAAATATTTCCTAGGATGATATGTAATGCTAAAATATAGCTCTATATTAAATACTTATTGAATAATTCTCTATAACCACGTGGTAAACCTTGGATCCTAATCTGAAATAATTGAATGTGGTACTCTCTATTTCCTTACAACTTCTCTAAAGGGTATCCTATATTGTCGGTTAATTGATAAATCTTCTCAAATATCAATAAAATACACTGAATCCATAAATAGATATACTATAACCCAAATATAATTTCATCCTTTAGATGTACTCGGGATTCCTACAATAAAATCCATGGTGTTTTATTCTCATTTACATACTATTAGTTGTAATAGTTGCATCATCCCATTATACTTTTTATGTCTGGAATTAACTTTCTGGAATATAATTCATCATGATGTATACTTCATAATATCCCTCATTATGCTTCCCCACTATAAATTCTCTTTGATATCACTACACATATTTGTATTTCCAAGAATGATATAGAATTATGATCTTATTACGTTATCCAATTGATACATAATTAATTATTGTATTGAATGGACATATAATCAGGTTTTGTACCTTATCTTTCTATCATGGTAATGGTTGAACTCTAGAGGAATCTTTTCCTTTTTTTGTCTCCATATCTTCCTTTTATGGTTCTTTAATCTTCAAATGGATGGATGAATGAATAGTTATCTGAGAGAGATAGTATCATTAATATATCTTTATGATCTCATGGTCCATATACTAAAAATATAAAAATATTGGATCTTTTTCCATCCTTATCAGGAAAGTTATAGTATAATCCTTATGACTTAAAGTGTCATACCATTTGTTCTCCCTCCCATGGTGATAATGTATTGAGAAATAATAATCTTTATTAAACTCCAACTAACTCATTTGGAAGATACTATCCTCTATATAAGTGAATATATACTTAAATATTTTATTATTAGTTTATATATCACAACATTGACCATAAAGATAATTCCTCTATATTTTTAATAAAAATTTTAACACTACTAGCACCAAATCACAATTAATGTAATTTTTCTCATGAAACTTCAATTGACATGAAGAATATTGTACCACCATTTAGTTTTCGTGATGATACCTCCCAACACCAAATCTAATGCATCATTGTATATCACAAACTCATATCCACAACAAAAAAGTGTGAGTACAGGGGAAGTGACAATCCTTACCTTTAACTTTTTGATATTTTCTTTATGTTCGTCTTTCCAAAGGAACATAAATCACTTCCATGTTTACATGGTTATTGGATTTTATTTATAGGATAAATTTCTAACATATATTTTATTATTTCTATCCAATCCATGAAAATTATGGATCTATGTTACACTGGTTTGTTTGTTCCATTATTCAATAACCACCTTCATTGAAGGATCCTCATATATACCCTTTCTTATAATTAAATTGTCCATGAATGATACTTTATATAGCTAGAATTCATACTTGATTAATCTGACATGAAGCATCTTCTTTCTTATGGTCAACAAAAAAATCCTCTAATAGCCACCATACTCTTCTTTACTATTGGAATATATGAGAATATAATTAATAAAGAATACCAAAAAATGGCCAAAATAATATCTAAATACTCTATTCATAAAATTAATGAATATAATGGGAGAATTTGTAATTCCAAATAGCATCACTATATATTCATGGTGCATATACCACGTATATAAGGATTTCATAGGAACATTCTCCTTTTTAACCCTTATTTTATGGTGTCCCAATTGAAGGTCAATCCTTAATAACTGTTAATCTCCCTGCATTTTACTGAACACATCATCAATATACGGTATAGGATAATTTTTCCTTATCATGGTCATTTTATGTTTATTATAATAAATATTTATATATATTAACCCATATTTATTCTTAACAATAAGAACATGTGTATCCCATGGTGATTCAAAAGGGCGTATAAATCCCTTATATATATTCTCATGGATTTTTTTCTTCAATTCATAAAACTCAATTGATTCCATTATATATATATTTACGGATATATTCACAACACCATGTATGAATTCTATTGAAAACTAAACTTCATTATTTGATGTAAAACCAAGAAATTATTCATCAAGTACATCCACATACTCCAACACAATATCCATATCTTTAATGTCATGTTTCCTCCATTCATTTTTTCTATATTTCCTTCATAAAAAATTTTTATGACCCATATAATGATAGTATTTTCCATTATATTTAAATGTTTATCCACTAAAAAATATTTCCATATTTCATGGGTGAACCAACCCATGACCTAACTTATATCAAAACTGAATGAGGGGATAATAATAAGAATTATAGGAAGAAAAATCCCAAAAATTCTACCAAGGATAAGTTATAGACATGAGATGCATTAATAAAACCATTATATTATTAATAGATAGTTAAACATCTAAAAATTGACCTAGTTATGTGATACCCTTAACAAATTCTCTAGATATAAAAGACTGGGTAAAAATAGAATCAAATAAATCATTATTAGTTATAGAGTGGATGATATGTTTACCTTTCACTAAATTGTTATCATGGACCACATTAGAAATTTTGATCACATGGGCCTTCCCTTTTTTCTTTTTATTAGGATTTTTATGTTGTATATAATCATAATTAACCCTTTTTTCATACACTATTTTTTGTAATGTCCATACTCCTTGTAATTGTAGCATAAGATTTTGGTGGGAATATTTATTTTACAGTTATGTTTAACCATCACATTAATAACTCACTTTATTTATATGTTATATTCATGTAAATTATTACATTATTTGAAACACTTAATTTATTTACATACAACATTAATTCAATTTTTTTCATACTTATTCCCATGTTTTTAAAATAAAAGAGGATTATTTTTATTTCTTCCATGGGTTTTATAATTTGAATATCCTCAATACTCAATCCATCTGTTATTTTCCTCAAAATAATGATGATAATTACAGTATAAAATCTTTATGAATACATTTAGATCACATCAAAAGATTTATTCAATGCCATCGAATACTCTTATAGGTAATGACGCTTGGAGACTTGGATTTAAGCCACTAAATAACCAATCAAATTTTCATTAATATTTGTTGATCAGACAAGAAGAATAACTTGAATGTATTATAAAATCCGACTCATAAGTACTAATGGATTCAAAATACTTCTACATCAGTTCCAATAATTCACTCTCTATTTTAGTGTGAAGAGTTCATATAAAATAATTATTGTAAAATACATTCCTAAAAACATCATGTTTCATAGAGTGAAATTATACCTCTTTCTTTAAATTATTGATAAGAGTCTACTATTGATTAGATTTACCATATAAAATATACATAGTCAATAAAACCTTATCAACAAATGATCATTGGAAAATAAGAAATTTATTTTATATATCATTTATCTTTTTCTTAGTAATAAGTTCATCAGATGACCTACTGAAGAAAGGTGGATGTTTCCATATAGAAGACTCAATTTTGAGTTGTTTATTAATATTTTTCTTTAGAAGTTCATAATTATTAATCTTACTATTAATATATTGATATATTTTGGTTATCATAACCACAATATTTTTCATTCCATATCTTGTTCCAATTGGTTTCTCGTGAGGATGTTTATTATATTGGTTTTCACATTTGTTGTTCTCACAATTCATCCTACATACACCCATTGACTAAAACCAAAATGGATATTGATAGTATCAATAAAAATTATTCAATGTAATAAATTTTATTATAATGGAAATAATTACTAAGATATCCTAAATTGTGAGACGTTCTTTCAACCCATGACATCTTTGGATCATCCTTTATCAGTTTTACCATAGGTAATTTTAGGTTATACTAACTCATTCTTCATAACCTAATACCACATAAAAATCAACCCTTAGTTGATTAAAATTTATAAAAATTGATCATAACATATATATTTATTCTATAATTCTAGATGAAAAATTAATGTACCTCATAGTAATTTTTTCCAAATAACAATGAAGGTTTAGTGTCTTTAGAGACTGGATACCTAATCAACTTATTTATGAATAAAACTCAACATCTCCCATTATAATTACTCTAACAAGGTATACATATATAATTATAGTAATTAATTTCTATCTTTATAATTTGAGTAAATTGAAACATAAGAAAAGCTATGATCTGATTCTCGGTAAGGGAAA